>OZ034819.1:63200900-66010400 GCA_964030455.1 Linum trigynum
TTAAAATTCACAGATATGTCACTGAATTAATCTAACTAGTAATCATAATCACAAGCTAATTACAGGTTACTTATATGTTTTTGACAATTCCGGGAGCATGAAGCTGAATGAAGTCCATCACCTCCTCCACGAGCTCCTCCACCGTACACGACGTCGTATCGACCACCAGCTTCGGCACACCGCCCGCGTCGTACTCGTGGCAGGCGCGGTACCCTTCGATCAGCTTCCGGAGATCACGCCACGTGGACGGCTTGTGCGAGCTGGCGCCCTCTTCACTGCCACGTTGCTCGAGCCGCTCTCTCCACACGGCTTCATCCGACGGCCTGCACTCCACGATCAGCAGCCGGGCGCCAGCAGCAGATCCCGCCACGTGGATCAAACGGTCGAGGTGGGCCCTGCGTGAGAGCGGCGAGTCGACGACGACGCTGAGCCCGAGCTGGAGCTGAGTCGACGCGACCCGCCAAACGACGTCGTATGAGAGGTCGTTGGGGACGGCGGAGTCGCGGACGTCGTCCTTGTCGATGAGAGGGATTCTGAGGGCGGAGGCGAGGGAGCGGGCCAGCGTCGTCTTGCCGGTGCCGGGGTGGCCCTTCATCGCGACGATGATCGGCGGCGTCGGCGGCGGCGGGGGAAGGGACGAGTTGACTGAGTGGTGGTCGGAATTGTTTCCCATGAATTTTTTTTTGTTTTGGTAGGGTGGGATGGAGAATTGGAGTTGAGTTAGAGAGAGAGAGGATGGAATGATGATTCGCTATTATGGTTAGAATCGAGACCGTGTTTTTGGCGTCCATTTGGATAAGGGACAAAGACGCACAGATTTGTCAGTATTGGGGGACATGTTACGGTGATTACTACAACCGTGGTTACTAAGGTAAATTGGATATGGAAAAATAAATTATATTAATTAATTTTTTAATAAATTATATTTTAGGTAATTACAAAAATCTATTAATTAAAATGTTCTCTTGCTCTCACTTCCGTAATCTCCGGCCAGATTTCCTTTCCATATTTTTCTCAATCTTTCAGCAAAAAAAAATAAAAACGAAATAAGTACTAATCCATTAGACAAACACTACCACTTTGAAAAACATCAATATCATTGTAGAAAGGGCTAATACCACTGGGAAACCTGAACTATTAACTTTGTGCTATTTGTGTCCTAAAGTATTCGATACGACATTTGTGTCCTGACGTATGATAGTTGTGTGTCATTTACGTCATGACAATTTTGTTGACTGTTATAGATAACGGTTGACCAAACAGTCAACCATAAAATGTTGACTTTTGGTTACATGGCACATATGTGGCAGCCACATATGCGCCACGTCAGCTGCCACATCAGATTGTTATTTTTAAATTAAAATTAATAATTAATAATTAAAATAAAAAATAATCCCTTCTTCTTCATCTTCTTCGTACGGTCCTCCACCAGCAAGACGAGCGAGTCCTCCAGCGGCTCGCCGGTGACGAAAATGATGTCCTCGTTCCACTGAAACGACGCGCTGTGGTTGTTCATCGAGC
Source organism: Linum trigynum (assembly GCA_964030455.1). Lineage (NCBI taxonomy): Eukaryota > Viridiplantae > Streptophyta > Magnoliopsida > Malpighiales > Linaceae > Linum > Linum trigynum. The sequence continues at coordinate 63,202,422 of OZ034819.1, forward strand.
CGCGCCGGGATCTGACCGATTGGAAACCTAATTGGCCTTTGATTCGGATCTCGTCGTAGTAACAGATCCGCAACCCGATCTCGCCGCGGATCCAGCTGAAGACGCTCTTCTTCTCGAGCGCGAAGTAGACGAGCCCCTCGTCGCCGCGCCTGGCGAACTGAGAGCCGTAAGCTTCACCCGGCCGAGGAAGTGGTTCTTGCGTCCGCTGCCGTTGCCGAAGCGCTTGTCGTTGAAGACCTCGATGTCGAGCTCCTCGTGGTCCATGTTGTTCGGATCGGAGACGAGGAACTCGAGCGGCTCGTTCCATACCGGGTTGAGGTCGCGGTACTTGGTGGAGGTGCGCTTCCGCTAGCCGTCGAAGTCGGCGATGACGTAAGGGCTGGAGCTGCGTGGTCATGGTTTCATCATTTTGTGTTGGTGGCCGGAGCAGAGGAGAGGAAAGGTGAAAAGTAAAGGTAAAATGGAGAGGAGGAAGCGTTAATAGCGGAGGATGATGTAGAGGCGGAAGAGGAAAGTGAACGAGAAGTGGCAGAATCATTGCATCCCTTAGCTTCGTTAGATCCGCCATGGAAGTGGAGCTTGGAGACGAATCGGGGAGAGGAGTACAGGGAGCGGAAAAGCCAATTTGGGAAAGTGAACGAATTTTCTACTTTTTGTTTATTTTTTCTTTTAATTTCCATTTTTTGTTATTTTTTCTTTTTAATTTCCACGTTAGATGCCACATCAGCGCTGATTAGATTTTCTATTTAAAACTAACGGTCAACGCCAGTCAACCATAACGGAAAAATAGTTTGGGACACAAATGTCGTATCGAATACTTTAAGACACAAATGACACAAAGTTAATAGTTCGGGTTTCCTATTGGTATTAGCCCTTGTAGAAATAAATCTATACCATTACACGAAAACTACCAATATAAACAATCAATACCATTGTAGAAATAAATATATACCATTACACGAAAACTATCAATATAAACAATCTAGACCATAAACAATCAATACCATTGCAGAAATAAATCTATACCATTACACGAAAACTACCAATATAAACAATCTATACTACTGCACATTGAATAAATAAAAAAAATTACTAGATCTAGGTTTTCAAGAGAGCAGCGAGAGAGAGCATGAAGGAAACATAGGAGATGTTGGATTTCTGCAATGAGAAAGGGTTGAGCTCCATGATTGAGGTTGTGAACAGAGCCTTGGAGCGGCTGGAGAAGAATAGGGTTTAGGTAGATTATATAGAATAATCAGGTGTGGCCACTTTTTAATTTCCAAAATTACCCTAAAAGAATCTTGACTGTAAGATTAATTAATAAAAAAACAAGTAATCACCCTAACCCATTCCATAGTATTGGTGATATAGGGTCTTGCTTTTATGGTACAACTTAAAATTGTACATTTACGTTATGGTACAACTTTAGATAGTACCTATACTTTTTGTACAAATTCTTTTATGGTACAATTTGAACTTGTACATTTATGTGATGGTACAACTTCAAGTTGTAAAGTTGTACCATAACATAATGGTACAAATTACTTTATGGTACACCCTAAACTTATACATTTAATGTTATGGTACAACTTTAAGTTGTACATTAAAGCACCAATACTATATAGCATAGTAGAAGTGCTCATATCCAGCTCAGTTCTTCTACGTGTTTGATGATGCTTTTTCCCTTTGTTCTTCTTCTTCTCCATGAGATATGAGATGTATCGTTTGGTGTAGGTGCAACCAGTCGCGGATCCAGAACATAGTCGAGTATTGGGCCGTATTTCATTAGAAAATTAGATATCTTTAAAAAAATTCTTTTTTTTACGATATTAATTATACAGGTTGATTTTTTAATATAGCGAATTCATCAATAATGGAGTCTACATTCATACCAATAACATACTACTCTATTTCCAAATAAAATAGTTAACCAATCATCGAGAAATTCATTGCTCATTTTGTTGCGCAAAACAATTTTCACCTGTTCCATTGTTGAAAGGGTTCTCTCCGTAGTAGTTGTTGAAACGGGCAATGTCAACACCAAACAAATCAATCAACTAATCAAATTGTATTGTGTGTCCATTCCTATTTTCACTGGTTGCTATAGTCATTTTTCAAGTCAACAAACCTCATAATTCTTTTAGTCTTTTACATTTTGGACTTTTAGAATTTTAGGTTTCATTGTTTGTTTTTCTTTAGACGAGAATCATTGGAGCTAGAATTTTTAGGCTAAATTTAGAGTTGTAATTTGAATATGTTCATTTTACCTATTTTCCTAATTACACACACATATCTATTATAAAATAACACTGGACCGGATGACTAAAATCAACAAACTCATAAGAACTATACTATCTCCGGATCCAAAGGGCTGGGGCCCTGGCCCGGGGTTGCCACCCCCTGGATCTGCCACTGCGTGCAACATGCAGGGAAATTTGGATTGAGCTAGTTGATTTCGAAATATTTTTATCGAATTTATGTATCTCTTATTTGGTAAGTACGTAGCATTCATATTTGTGCAAATTTCAAATCCATATATAATGATTTCGTTTAGAAAATTAACAAATAATATAAAATTCACATTTTAATATCTTCTAACAATTCGAATTATCGACACCAATTCTTTAAATGTTTGTGTGTTTACTTCCATAATGAAGTTCTTTCTCTTGTTTTAGACTTTTTTTTTCCATTTATCCTTGTGTTTCTTGCTATATTTGCAGGGTTTATCCCCAACTTCATCCTTTTGTTTTTCAGATGAAACCTTTTTAAGGATAGTAAAAAGGATAAGGATGAGGATAATGTCACTCCCATAACCCGTCATGTAATTCCAAACTCCTATATTGTTCTTTAATTGACACCTTGTCTAATCCACCCATAATACCAACAAAGTTACATAACTGAAGCAAAAGGTAAAAGCATTACTGAACAACTAAGCTTCCATTCAACATATGATAGAAAATTATAACATTAAACTAAACTTAAGAAAGAAGCCAATTTCCATGCGGTAATGAAAGAAATCATGGAAAGTAGGAATCACTTGTGAACAGGAAAAAAAGAAACTTTAACCAGATTGTATAGCTAAAAAGAGATATCACCTGCCCCTCTGCAAATTGTGATCAATGAATTAGGCATCCTGTCTTTCTACCAAAAAGTATCTAAGCAGAATGCATTGACAATGGCTAGCTGAAGAAGAGAACACAATGAACATACTTTCTGGCAATGTCCTAATTCAAACAAGGGCTGCAGATAGTTTTAGGTTCCCACAATGGCTGGTCATGGATGATAGGGGAAAAGATTCTAAAAAGGTGGCTTTTCCTGGTGTTGCTTAGAGCTAATGGAAAACCAGTCAAATAGAAAGATCAGCCAAATCAAAAGGCCAGAAAAGCAATAGCCTTCTAGGCTTCCAACATTGCACATGGTGGGAATTCTCTAAGGGGTCGTTTGGATGGATCAATTGTAAAACGAGACAATTTGACCAATTGTTTCATTTTACAAAACGAGTCATTTAAAACGAGTCAATTCAGATTACCTGCCCCCACCCCAGACAATTGTAATTGGCTCAAAATGAGTCAATTCAGAATTCCCCAGCCCAAATTGCTTCATCCAAATTTTCTGCTGCCAAACGGATCAATCTAGCACAATTGACTCAAAACGAGACAATTGTGTCAGATTGATCCATTAGAATTCCTCATCCAAACGACCCCTAAAGCTTCTTCCCTTCCAAAAAGATCAAAAATGGTTTCCTGTATGTCTTTTATTCCAAAGAAACATTCATAGAGAAAGAAACCATTAAAACCCTGCAAAAATGTTCCCCTACTTATTTACAGAAGACTAATCTTAGGAGGCTTTTCATTGTCAACACCTTGACAAAATGTACAGCACATCATAGAGTGACAACAGAAGCCCCTCATACAAACGTTGATGCCTTCAAGGTTCTCTGGTTTGTTCCAAGAATGACGACAATTACAGTGACATCGTCATGGTATTTCCTCCTCCTGCCAGCCGGGATGTTCATCAATTCCTCCATGCTAAAACCTGAAGAGGGGAAATAGATCGAATTGTTAAACCGAAATGGGAAAAAGAAAAATGGGACTTGTGGAAAGACGTATAGTGGAAATTCTTATTACCTGCACAAGCAGCAGCTCTCTTGACAAGCTGTTCCAAGACAAACTTTGCTGGATCGCCAGAAGGGTTGCTATCCATAAAGGAATGGACAAGCTCCACTGCCTCCTCATTGGTGAAGAAATCGAAAAGGCCATCGCTTGCTACTATAACAAAGTGATCCGATTTCGATATTCTGTGCACATTCAAAGATGGTTCAGTGGAGACATACGGTGGGCTTACTAGGTTTCTGACACGGAGGATACCCATCAGAGCATCATTCAGCTTCTTCTGCAAAATTGAGAGGAAAGCAAAAGTTAACCAATATGTTAATCCTTTAGAGCATTGTTACAAACAAAACCAAAAAACAAATTGGTATTGGAATTGAAAGCACAAACCGATTTCAGGTAACCAACTCCGAAAGCTCTAGTGACCTTCAATTTCCCCTTTACTTTGCCTCCAACTATAGTAGCAGGATCATCAGGATGCTCACTAATAACCCTAGCTCTCTCAAGGTCATTATCAACGGTGTGGCAATCACTTAGCTGGACAGCCTTTAACCGCTTATTATGGTCTTCATCATATGTTGCCAATACAGCTCTGCTATCACCTAAGTTCAAGGTATACAAATCCATCCCATGAAGAAGAACAACCAACACACAAGACCCCACCGAGACAAGATCTGGTCTATCCTCCATTTCATGCTCTACCATGTACAGGAAATCATTCTCAGCCTTGGCAACTGCACGTTGTAGGCTATCAAGTACCTTGTCTCTGAAGGAATCTCCAGAATCATGGTTATCCCGAGTCCCAAGAGAAGCATCATTCCCTTCTTCAAGGGCACATCGAAGGAAGGCATCAGGGCATACATTCGAAGCCTTGACAACATCCTGATTTGAATCCCAGTCCAGCAAGTTAGTATGAAATATGATAGTTTCATACAATGTTCCAGCTAGAAAATCAGCAGCATCCCTTCCGTTGAATCCATCATAGATAGCACAGAACAGCCATCCATTTTCTTCAGAGCAAACAGCTTGAACTCTGTCTTCACCAGCAGCTCCACCAGCCACTTGAACTTCCATGGCGTTCAGAAAGCCTTCAGATTTTGAGGGTGCACTCATGGATTCATAGTCAAGTGGGCTTGGAGAAGATGGGCTGCAGCTCAAGTATGACCCGGTGCTTTGGAGAGAAGACGAGAGTATGTCGAGCTTGGAAAATGATGAAGATGAGGGGATCCTCCGGAAGGATTTGGGGGAGTCCCAACTGGGGAGAATTTCTGCACCTATGAGACCGTTGCACATGTTTGTGTTGGCCAATGTGGCATTAGCACTCAAGGCAGCACCTGATAAACAAGAGAAGCTGCTGTTCCTTTGGAGGATAGGTTCTGGATTATGGGTTTCACAACCACTGCCATTGCATTGGTAGCCAAAACTTACCTTCAGTTCTCCTTCAGTCTGTAAACCGCTTGATCCTCGCATTATTCAAGACTGCAGTTGGAGAAGAAATGCAGAAGTAAGTTAAAAGAAAATTTTATCACGAATTATAATCATATCAAGTAATTTAAGCAGTATATAGGGAATGATGATATTGTAACACTATGCCTTGGTCCATTGAAGTCTGCAGGAGAAGAATGACCCAAAAGGAGTAAAAAAAAAACTCTCAGATATAGTTCTCCATACAGATCAGCCAGCGATTGCCATATTAAGCCTAAGAAAGTGATTGGAAACTGGGATCTCTCTCTCTCAGAATAGCATTGACCTCATGAACAATATGCAGTGATCAGAAGTTCAATAAGGTAAACTAAAACAGATCTCAAATATGCAGACAAGGAAGAAGGAAAAATGCAAATCTTAGATAGATTAATCAACCCACTACTTCCTGATGCAAATTCCAACTATTCATTGATGTAGCCATATATCTGAGTTCTCAGGTTCCAAAGAAAGGATAAGATAAGACAACGATAAGATAAGGCATTATCACTGGCAAATAGAAACCTTCATTGATAATATCACCATCTCAATGGTTTCCAATTACACACGAATCGGAGTTTCTGGCGAAAACCCAGTTCAGGAATCACTCAAATACAACGTATGCAATGTACAGTTGGAATGAAACAGGGCCAATTATTTTCCAGCCTGAGCTCAACTATTTTCTGCCAAGCCGATGAATTCACTTCAATTCAGGACAGAAAACAAGAACAAATTTACATCGCTACACGATTTGGAATTCAAGTTAAATGTAAGCTAGAGATAGAGAGTTGACAAACCAATACTGAGCCGGTCGATGAAACCCAGAACCGAAATAGGCGAATGTGACTTGGGAGACGAAGGAAAAGCTGAAGCAGGGGAAAATGGCGATATGGGTTCGCTACAGAGCGAGGGAAAGTGTGAAGCTTTCGTTCCAGGAAAACCAACAAGAAAGAAGTTAGCCCCAGAACAAAATCAGAAAGCAAAAGCAGAGGAAAACGGACGAAGAACAGATTTCTTTTTCTTTTTCTTCTGTTTCTGTTGAGACTTGAGAGTCCGTTTCGCAGCAAGAAGTGGAGAATCTATATGAGAAATAGAACCCCGGAAAAAAGAAGTGTGTTCTTTTCTTCTTCTTCTTCCTTCCTTTTACGCAGAGACGATTGGATGGTGGAGAAGGGTCTCTGCCAATATTAGCTTGCAACCAAGAAAATTCCGTTTCTTTAATAATTTCTCACTTGAGATTTTCACTCAGCTGCCAACCAGCCAAACACTTTTGACGAATCAAATCTGTAAGGGCAAAAAACGACGGAAGAAATTAAATATAAAACGCTCTGTTTGTAACCAATTTTTTTGGCAAATTTATTATAGGTCTTAAATTTGTTGCCACTAAAATTCTAGTCACTGAATTGTGATGTTTAAACAAATCCTTGAGTGACTTGGCTAAATTGAGAGGTTGCTGGTTGAAATTTTTCTGAGCTCAATTTGCCCTAACGTTGTGTTTGAAAGGCCTATGTTAGATATGTTGTTTTCGTTAACGAAATTAAAATTATTTGCTGAAAATTTGTTTGAATGTCGGTTTTCATCTTGCAATATGATTGGTGTTGCAGGAGAAGATTTCAGAGGCAGAGACATCAGTTATAATAGATATAATGCTATTGGCCGAATACTGGTTTCCAACTTGTAATATGATTGGCGGTGCAGGAGAAGATTTCAGAGGCAGTGACATCAGTTATAACAAATATAATGCTATTGGCAGAATACTGGTTTCCAACTTGTAATATGATTGGCGGCGCATGAGAAGATTTCAGAGGTAGAGACATCAGCTATAACATATATAATGCTATTGGCCGAATACTGGTTTCCAACTTTTAATATGATTGGCGGCGCATGAGAAGTATTCAGAGTCAGAGATATCAGTTATAACATATATAATGCTATTGGTCGAGATATGTGTTGTCTCCGGGTTTTCATCTTGACTTTTATTTCTCCTTTTGTAGATTTCTTTTTCTTTTTGTCTTTATACACTTTCGACAGATTGATCTGACATATTGTTTGTAACGAAATTCGGTCAACTATTAATAATTGATATCAAATGGTTTGTCGCTAAGTTAAATAAGTGCAACTAGATTCATATGTGTTTTGTTTTTTCTGATAAACTAGCTAGATTCTTGTGCTGAGAACTAACATGTCAGGGTGTTTCAAAAGACGGAACTACGTATATCCTAACAAGAAATGCATGTTTTAGCTCTCTTATTATTTAGTATACGTTTCTAACATATTTAATAATTTTGAAAAGTGATAGGATAATACGGTATCTGTCTCCTTTCTTCAAAACTCAAATATTTTTATCTTAAAAACACTGAATTCCCCCAAATCTGAATGACCAATTTAACAACATTCAAAGTTCAAAGTGATCAATTTACTAGCAATCCCAAAGTTAAAAATGGATCCAAAATTACACACACACGCGCGAAGTCAAATTGCCGCGAAATTGTTGTCCTCAAGCGCATCTGTCAAGTGTCAATCCAACTTGGGCATTGTATTTGCATGGAGGATGACGACGGCGGCCAGGTTGCAATTATCAGAATCTAATGGACCTGAAAAAAACCCTAATAATAATATTTTATAAAACCCTAATTTGGCATTTAGTTCTAATTTGTTTTTGTGTGTTGCTTGTTGTGTGGCTCCAAAGACCAAATGTGACCAAAAGCGCTTCAAAAACAAAATAAAAAATTTTGTGGGGGCTCAACTCAACTGATGGTCGGCTGGAAAAAGGGTCAACTTGCAACAAAAGATCTAATGCTGTTTGGCCTTTTGAAACACAGTTAGAGCCAACTCTCTATGCAATTCCATAGGATTCTTTTTTGATCCTCTCTCTTTCAATACATGTATATATCTATTTGTTTATCGCATTACATAATATCGCAACAATCAATAGAAAATCTTTCAAAGATCGAATCAGATATTTTGAAGTTACGATACTGTTACAACGCGCGTGATAAGGTCATGATAAGTTAGATTGAAATGGCTAACATGACTAAAAAGGGCAGAGAAAGAAGTGGGGCTGAAAAGCCAAAGGCATATTCATGGCAGGGCAAAAAAGGGCAGAAGAGAAAGAAGACAAGTCACAAGCTTTTGGATGGACCAAACCCCTCTTCTTTGTTTTGCTTTTGGATGAATGGGCCTTTCAAATATCTTAATTATGCCATATGGATCTTCAAGCAAATGGGATCCACAGGAATGCCAGTGCTGGGACATGAAACCACAGTGGAGAGAAAGAGATAGTAAACCCCCACTTCTTGCTTTGCTTGGTTCTGTGTTCATCTCAAATCCATCAATGAAATTCTGCAGAAAGTCCTTTTGTTACAGTTCAATAATGTCTGGGACAGTACGATGAGCTGAGAGTGGAGGGACAGAGGAAAAGAGAGGAAGAACGTGATTTCTCAGTACACCCACAAACCTTTAGAGATCTTTGTTTGTTGTGTGTTTTACCATGTGATTTTAGGGCACTTGCTGCTGCATTTTTTAGGCCACATTTTGTTCTCTACCATCATGACTCCTGGTCGTAAAACTAGACCTTCTCAGTATTTGGCACAGACAGAGCCTATCGATGTCAGAGCTCGTTGATTGTAAGAACATTGATCGCGATGGATATTAAGCCTTACTTCCAAGGTGCCCTATCAGTTGGTGGCAAAGAAGTTGATCGAAATAGCCATATACTTGTTGAATTTTATTTGTATAACCATCGAGAAGCTGAGTATCTGATTAAAATGTTGGTCGGAATGAACGCAGTTTCTGAATGTAGTCTGCAATTAACATCATTCAAAGGGAAAAACTTCATCAGAACCATGGATAAGAGGAAAATAGTCTGCCTAATTCACATGGATTTATAAGACACCGATGCGAGCTATATTTACTCAATGGTGATTATCACATCATAAACTATGAACTATGAACGTATATAACCACTATAAGTCTATAACAATTAAATAGCCACAAGATGGTTTCATGGTATGTTATCTAACACTCAGGTTACATGACTCGCCCTGAAGTGGAGCCTAATCCTCGATCAACAAGGATCAATCAAAGCTGCCATATCTATATCTATAGTCTTAGCTAAGTATGGCCATCTCAATGTCAAAGATGATGAGGAAGCCTTTTGGAACAGAATGAATCAAGCTTCAACGGTGTAGGACACTTTGGTGACTCCTTTCTTGGTACGAATCTGAGAGACCTGGTCAAAATATGCCACAATCAATTCGCCATATCATAAAAAATGCTCCAGTGTTTTCAGAGCAATAGTCTTCACAACGTATTCCAAGACATGAAAAGAACCATTAGTATTATTCTTTGAGATTTCCCATGTGTATGTGTTACAAATATTAGACCAGCATCTTCAACTTGAGAAACACACAGAATCGTCTGTGGCATTTCTTTCCGTACCTTAACACTTTCGATATCTGATATATCAGGAACATGGGTACCTCCACAAGGGCATCCAGGGTTGTCCCCTAACTTCACAATACGAGGATTGCTACCCTGCAAACAGATCAAACATAACTACTGAGCCGAAATGAACCAAATGTGAACAACCAGCTATTGCCCTGCCAACACACCCTATCGAAAGTGAGATTGCCCTGTGTTGATCCGATCACTACCTAATAATACACAGTCTGTATTGACTCGTGACCCATCACGACTCTACTTTAAGTGCCTAACCATAACAATCCTACTTGTACTGTTGAATTCTGGTTTTTAATTGGCTGATTCATTTACAACCTGCAACGCATTATGACCGGCCACCTTTAATAACTAATCTGTTATGGCCTGATCAAGAACAAAGACCAATAATATCATGGTTCAACAATAAGGGGTTCCAAGATTCCTCAAAGTCACAAACCTTTGAAATGTAATCAGGAAGGGAACCTCCACACCATTCACAGGCTTCATCATATGACATCTCAGCAGCAATTATCTGCACAAAATCAAAGAAAACAAACTTCACACAAACATAATGCAGACTCTCATTCCAAGTCCCCAACGCAAAAGAGAAAGAGAGCTCACTTTGCCTCCTTTAGATATCAATCCATTAGCTTCAATCTCTATCTCTTTCTGCTTTGTCTGCAGTTCATTCTGTGGAACTGTGCCTTTATATTCAACCCATGGCCTGCCCAAGAAAATGGGGAGCAGGTGTTTCCACAGCAGTTCTGAGAAGAAAATGCTCGAACTTTAGAGCTTCAGTAAAGTAGTTTAGTAAGTTTACCCATCAGGGAAATGGTAAGCTTTTCCTGGCTTGAGATGCCCCAACCCCACATTTGGCAGACAAGCATCCAACAAATGTCCAGCTGAATGCAGCCTGTTCAATCACAGATCCAACTACTGTTACAACAAATCTCAACTTTTGATTGTTGTAAAAGAAGACAGATATTTGGTTTTGGGATGATTTTCAAATCTCTCTGTTGGTTGAATTTGAAATACAGTTCAATTGGGTGTTAGAATTGCACCATGTATTTCAGGGCCAAATCCATTACACAGGCAAATCTTTCTTTCAAATGATCATAGAAATTGTCATTCAAAACTTCATGTAATCTACCAATTCTGTATCTTATAATTCTAATTCAAACTATCCTAACAGTTCATCTATATAAGAATGGAGCGGGGATGTAACAAAACAAACCTTGAGTTGAGCTTCCGCCTAGTTTCATCAACACGTAAGAACACCTCAGTCCCTTCCTTGATTTCCTTCTTGGGATCTTCCCCAGAGCAGCCCTCTGCGACTCCGTAGTGATAAACCTAAGTTGGAATTCAGTGAAGTTCGTTCCTTTAGCCAACCATGAGTACGAAATTGAGAAACCCAGATGGGAAGGACAGAGAAAAGCAAAAGGGTTCAAAAATTAACTAACGATTCCATCCTTCGAGCGAACATCTTGCACAGTGAACTTGAAGGTCGTCGTCGTCGTCGTCGCAGAGTCAACGTCCGCGGCGGTGATGAAACCTGTGTCCGCCGGCTGGCCGCCACCTTGCGGATAGAAGACCGTGGCGTCCAATATCAGCGTCTCTTTTCCATCGTCGCCCTTTAATGTATAGAATAGAATTGGGAAGAAATGGAAAATCGTTTCAGAGGTCTGCGTAACGAAAGGCAGAGGTTCAAGACAAATGTAAGACTAGTAGGTGGGGGATGGAACCATACCTTGATGAAGGAGAGGACTCTGGCTTTGGTTTCGAGCTTCTGCATGTCATCGTAGTAATCCAACTTTGTTGGAACCTGGGAGGAAGCCATTGATGAGTGCTTGCTTTCCAACAGTTGCAGTGTGGAAGTTTGGGAACGGCCACGGAATGGTGGTTGAGGAAAAATCAGATGGCGGGCTATTGTTTCACTTTATGGCCTTCGGGTCAGGAAGTGCCTTTTGTTGACTAGGTTACCATTGATATGGCTTGGGAATAATCTAGATGAACCTAGAATTAACTTTAGACTAATCCTAACCTTAACATTAACGCATTCTTTTTGGTTAAATAGGCTTAACGAGGCACTGATGGTCAGTAATGGTACATTTTGCAAGAAAACAGTGCGACAGATCGAGGGACAATAGTGATAATGCAGCATCCTCGACTAAGGATTGATACCAGCAGCAAATCGTCTCGTAAAATGCAGAGATCTGAACTTTACTGATTCGTATCTGATTACGACCAGAACTCGATTGATCCAAACTCGAAACAGAAGGCGCTAAAGTACTTTATGAACTGCACAGCAAAAACTGGCAGGAAGAGTTTTTACATTATTTACTTAGACCACCACTAGCTACAACGAGCTAACTGCAATAGCAATTCATGGCTCGGAGCAATATACTAAGTTCTAGACATTCTCTCTAAATTACTGTTCGTAGACCCATCCTCCTCAATAGACTCTTCAGCAAGCCAGAGCTAGGCGTCTGAAATTCACTACTGCTTGAGCTCAGCTTTCTTCTTCTGCCAGAGCCGATCCAGTGCACTGTCACCATCACCCTGTGAAAGAAAGAAAAAACACCCCTCTATGCTATAGTCAGATTGTTCCATAAGTAACAACCGCGGCAGCAACAAGTACTTAATGCAATGCAAATGATTACTCAAGACCGGATGCAGACAGTTAGAGCTTCAAGAATCCAACGACGACAACAAAAAGTCACTTCCACGGGATTCTCTAAATAAGTTCATTTCACATGAAGACAGCAGCCAATACTATTGAGGAATGGTGCAAGTAAGAAAAAGCAATAATGCATGGTATGAGAGATTTAACAACCATGACCCATATTATCTATCCCTCGGACGATAATAAGTAAACAAAGTTGAAACACAGACATTGCATATATAAGTATCATACATGACTATTCGAATCCAGTGTTGCGATATCGTAACGTACTGGTAGAATCATGTATTAGTGACCAAACCGATATGGTTTTCCTCACAGAATCAATCTCCAGTACAGTTTCACAGTGGATACTATCTTCACATTTTTCCCCCCTTCAATTCCTTTACCAGAATCCACAGCAAGCATTCCACTCCTTATTCACTACTACATCCAGTTACTTATAAACTCTTCAGGCTTGATTCTCTAGTTTCAGCCATAACAGTGGCACTACCAATGAGCATTGAAGAAAAAAAAGGGGGCAGTAGGGAAAAGTTCACCTGAGCACGAACGAAGCCACAGAGAGCGAAGGTGGTGAAATGGCCAGTGTAAAGCCCATGCTCGTCCAAATGGCCAATGTTGAGCTGAACAGATGCATGGTCTTTGGAAGTAATCAACCTATTGGTGGCCGAGCTGCCAATTCAACCAACACATCCATCAAAACCGAAACAAACCCTAGACCCTAAACATTGAATGAACCAGAATTACAGAAAATTTACAGGGGGGTTTTGAAATTCGGATGATTACCATTTCCGGGGAATGTAGAGATCCACGCTCTGTCCCTCTTCGTTCTGCATTTTTGCGAGTATGGAGGGGAATCACCTGGATAAAAAAGGAAAACAGTAGAGAAATTGCTTCATCAGAATTACGGCTTCGACAAATCGAAACGACGTGGAGAAAACAAATATCGAAGGCGAAACAGACGGGCTACGATTTCTCGGCAGCCAGGCAGTGATCGGAATTCCGGTTGAAACAGTATGATCGTACCTGGAAAGAAAAGCCCGGGGAGATGATCGGATTTCTGGTTTTTCTGTCCGGCGAAGGAATGAGAAGTCGGGAAAAGGGATATGGCGGGTGAAAACCCTAAAGGGATGTCTGCACTGCCGTTTGGACTCACGAAAATGGACGAAAGGAGAGGGACTACCATGGTCCATGATAGTTCTTTCCAAAGTCCAGTGACAAACCTGTCACGTATTAAACTCTGATGACCAATTTGTCAATGGCCCAAAATATGGCTGGTGTTTACGCAATTGACCCGCCTCTTCTTTCCGTTCAATTAAAACGCCAGCCTGGCCTCTTCACATGCAACTCCGCCGGCAAACCGTTCGGCCATTTTGTCTAATCTTTCCGTTAAATTATAAACCGATATGACATTCCTTGTTTATCTCTCATCGGGGCCCGAAATTCATTAGTCAATACTTAGTTAATTATGTTCCCTATCGAATGTAATATGTACGCATGTAGGGACTTGCTGTCATCATGTTCTTGCCATTGGTCTTTGGTTGTGTATAATGGAGGATCCACAAGAAACTAGGCCAAAAGTCCAAGCAAGAGTTAGAGATACAAGTTCAAGAGGTGGCTCATTCAACAAAAAAATAAAGTTGGAATGTTAGAAGACAGACAGACACATGCAAAAAATGCAAGGATTTTAGGGAATGAAGTATAAGAGCAACTGCATCCGCTGTTTTACTGCTATTTCTTTGATAACATGACTAGGGGTGGGCATTGGTGTGGATTGACCCGCACCGCACCATATCTATATAAACCGCACCGAACCGCATGTCAATTGGACCGCACCGCATATTCGACCGCAATGCAATCGGTGCGGTCAAACCGAACCGCATTAATTAGAGGTTTGGTGCGGTTTAGACCGCATCGCATGTTTGACCACAATTCATTTTGGATTATTACACTTTCCGACTTTTCCTGCTTTGCTTTCAGTTCTTATGCGCTTTCATTTTTCAATTTCTCTCCCGCTTTACTTCAAATAATATTTTGCTGACAAAGGAATACTCTGTTTTCGACGATGAAAACAAGGTAGACCAAATTTCCACAGCTGCAAATTTCTTATTGTTTTTTCGTCGATCAATAATGAAAGAATGCAAAAGAAGATCCCCTGTTCCAAATCCCTGCTATGTCGTGAGTGAAAGAATGATGATCATCATGCCTCATGCAGAAAGAAGAACACAACTGGTGATACGTATCACGTATGAACCCCAGCTGAAAATGCAGCTGTGGAGATTTGAAATAATTCATGTGGCAAATAGATCCCATCAGTGCCTCTTAATAATGGAATGAACCCCCTTCTGTTCCTTCACAGTAGGTATTACAATCCCCTTAGGCCTTAGCTGCTACAACTGTTTGCACAACTAAGTCAATTACCAGTAGAAAGTAATGCTAAATTGAGAAGTTGACTAATCCATTAACACTAGAATTTGAACCTCTCGAAACCATTACATATACAAGACACCGAGGGACTTCATTCTTCGACTACCCATCTACACCGTCTTCTAGAAGCTCCAATGGGTATGTCTCCACATTCTCAAGGTCGCGGTCAGCAATTGATCCAAACAAATATTTCACATTTGACAGCTTCTGTGTAGGTTCAAGCAACCTGAAAGCACAGATTTCAAATCATTGTTCACATATGGAGTGAGATGCTAGTTAAAAGTAATTGCTTCTGAACCAACAAGGACAATATGATTGTCAATAGTAGTAGAAATTGCTTCTGAATCCATTCCAACATCATCACTCAGCCTAAACAACAACCTAGTAAATGAGAACATGGCATAAAAGCATAATGACACAAAAAAAAAACAACAGAAAGACAGAACTCTATTTATGTGTTAGCAGCAGGCACATTAGTTGTTCTTGCTACTATTCCTTTTCTCCCTTTCTTTTCTGAACTTACCTTGAAGCAATAGTTAGACAATTCAACTCGGATACAGTGCCTATAACTAGCATAAGGAGTCTGAAACCATTTGACCTAACAAGAAAGTAAGCTTAAGTCCAAGTAAACACACAAATAACCCCCTGCACCAGCATAAATTGAAAATTAAACCAGGCCAAGTTTAGGACACAACAACACAATAAAGCTCAAATACCAACAACCCTCGATGCAACACCAAAAGCAACATTGAAGGGGGAAAACAGAATGTACAAATTGAACAGAGGTTGCTTTACGGCTCAAACTCACAAACCCAGTAGAGGAAAATGATGAGAATCACAAAGCAAAAGGCAGCAACATTCATTGACAATCTATCCAAATCTAAGAGACACAGCAGCCTATTATATATGTGGTGGGTGTGTGAATTGTGATGCCTTATTATATATGTGGTGGGTGTGTGAATTGTGATGATTGTTTAAGAGATATGTATAGTTATATATGCCTTAGCTTCGATCCCAAGGCTAGCTGAGGTTTCTTTTATAAACCCACAGAGGGGAAGGGAGCTCTCTACAGAACAAATATACTGATGACCACACTCCCACTTGATCCTTCTCTTTTCCCCTTTATCTCATTACACTATCTCTAGCTAGCTAATGATACAGAATATCAATCCTTGCATTATAGACTAACACTTCTCATGTATTTGATTTCATTCATCACAAACAGACTCACCATAAAACCAGTCACACTAAGAACGTAACCATAGTCAAGAAACTCACAGATTCATTACAAGTTTACAACCCTGCGAGCCTTTTGATTTCATTTTGCAAATTGTATCTTCTTTTTCACATATTCATTACAACCCTATAAAGCAGATGAAAGAAAATAGTTGGAAACAGAGTGACCACCATCTCAACCAGCCACAACAACATGAGTATATTAAGAACAAAGATGAAATAAGCAGAGTGACCATCGAAGCTCATCTCCGAGGTCTCAATCCCCTGTGCAGTCGAATCAATTCGGACCCTTGATCCATTCTCAACTAATCAATCCACCAAGCATACCTAATATCTAGATTCCATGCATAGTAGAAAACCCACGAAGGGGCAAAGAGCTCGAAGGGGCAAACTACCCCCGAATCCATAAATCCCATATATCTTGAAGTTGCCGTTTTCTATTAGCAGATGCAAAAAAGCTTTCTGAGTTCCTGGTCGGTCGCCGCCTTGGCGGAGCTGCAACGGGAACGGGGAGAGGAAAGGTTGACATGAAGAGAGAGGGAGTACCAGAACGGCGGTGCGAGCCGGGATACGGAGGCCGGCGGAGGTGAGAATCTGCTCGTCCGCCGAGGGAAGCCAGGGGAAGGGTCATCGTCGTTACTGGGAAGTTCTCGCCTCTTGGTGATGCGTGACGTCAAGAGGGACGAGAAGCTCAAGAGTCGGGACGGAGACAAGAACTAGTAGGGAGAGGTATCGTCGGCGCTGGTGCCGCCGGCGAGGCTTGCTCTTGACCTCTTGTGGTGAGAAGGTCGGCGGCGCCGACGCTGGGAAGAATAAATCGGGTATGTCATGTATGTGGTGAGAACTGGAGGGCGACCTTTAGATTAGAGATTTACGCATTTAGCGGTTAGCGGTTTTGAACCGTAACCGCGCGGTTTCGGTCGATCCGTATCGCAAACCGCTTAATTATTAGATCGCAAATGAGACCGCAACCTTAATGGTGCGGTTTGGACCGACCGCACAAGTGATTTGGAGCGGGCGGTGCGGTTTGGACCGCACCAATGCCCACCCCTAAACAGGACGCTTCCATTTCTCATTCCATGGTTGCAGCTCCTATTCCACTTCATTGGAAAAGTGAATGAAATGGTTTGTGGGCCCCATCTCCACTTTATGTTTTTTTTTTCTCTCTTTTCATTTACATTGGTGTGTGGGTTGGAAGATATTGAATTTTTATTTTTCAATTACAAGTTAAGATAACAAACTTATTAGATTAGAAAAATTCATTACCTTTTGATTAATTAATTTTGTAAATACTTAATGTGTAATACAAAAATAAAGTTCACATACACTTATATAAATATAAAGATGTCACACCTGCATCCAAATAAAAATTACATAGCAAATGAATGATACTTAATAAAAAAGTCATTAAACACAAATAATATATCTTTTAGTGAATTAATAAATTTAATTTATTATGGATAATTAGAAGAATACAATATATTATTTTAAATATGTGATACATCTTAAATTGTAAAATAATATAGATCAGATAAAATGTATAGTTATATTAAAAAATCACTTGGGCTCACACTATGAAAGTGATATATAATGAAATAAAAAAAAGTTGTTGATGTGGCAGTAGGGGCAACATATGAAATAAAAATTGTATTTCGTGGATGTGGATGGTCTAAGAGCATATGCATTGGTGTAATTATTTCCATTTGCATGTTGAGATGGCAAACACTTGCAATTGAAAAAGGCAATTGCATTGGTGGAAGACCACTTTCAAATGTTGAAAGTTTGCACTTTGTGCAATTATACATGCAAATGTGGGACCTTTTCTTTTTCTTTCTTCTTTTCCAACCATTCTTTTTCTTTTGGGCCACGTGCAATCGTTTCTTCCATCCATTTCATAACAAAAAACATTATCATATCATTTCTTTTTTCATCATTCATTCATTTTATTATTTTGCAATATACGTGGTGTGTTGTACAGATTAAAAACATATTAAGCACATTTAGACAACTAATTAATTAAACACACTCATAAATTAAAAAAGATACAAAATGTTAAACATTTAGATATAGATCACAATGAAAACTCACATAGGAAAACACAAACCCTCGAAAGAACAATGAGAAACTATGTATCACATAGTAGCTCATTCAGCTGCATTTTATATTGTTTCCTTTGAGTTTCTGTCATTGTTGTTGGTTCCATAGCCAACAACTTCACTATCAATTTATCTTTCCGACATTGTTCTTTTTACTTCAAATCAGCCTCCATGATGGTTGAAAATTTCCTCATCGCTTCTACCTTTTTCATTTCAATATCGACTTGTCGTTGTAATAACTGCATATTTTCTGATGATCAGATGACATAGATTTATGTTTTTTTACCTTTATCCTTGGAGGCTTTTCTACCTGGGGGACGAGGATGAGAACACAGTCTTTGGCTCTCCCCTGGATGGCATGGTTGTATTTGACGATGATGAGGTGTATTGACCAGAAGCGGTATTTTTAGTCCTCTTTGATCCTCCTCTATCTTCATCACAGTCTAGAGGTTTAGCCCTCTCACTTTGACTGCTCCATTTCTCTTCATCCTTTATGACAACCCAAACATGCATAAAAGCAAAATCTTTACCTATATTCTCAAGATATAGTTGCTTTTCCCTGTTCTTCTTATATCCCTCGTTTATAGCACTTTCCTTTCTATGTTGGATTTGTTCGTAGCAGTCGACGGACTTTGATACCGCTTGGTTCAACCTGCCCCATCGATTTGCCATAGCTTGTTTTCCCCTTTTCTTTTGAGAGCTCTTGTTACCATACCTTTCATAATTAGACCAAATCCGCTCCCAATTGCAATTGCATGTGAATTGCATTGATGTAGGTGGTATGGAAATGAGTGAGATAATTGTTAAAGTTGATGAAGTAGCAGTAGGGACCAGTCTTGAAATTGCATGTAGATGGCACGTACCATTGGAGATGCTCTAAGGGACAACCTAAATTCTCACTAATGACTCAAAGGTGTTTAACAAGACAGTAAATGCCTCTTATGTAGTACTAGTATATGTGCCCGGCCCGATGGCCGGTTCATTGTTTTATCGTTAATTTTAAAAAAATACTTAAGTTTTCATTATCAAACAATTAGTCACATTGCAATGCCCTTTCCTTATTGGAAATATTTTAATGCTAAAAGAGCGAGAAACTACATCATTGGTAAAGCTTTCTGTTTGCTCATTTTCCAGAGAAGGCAATAGTTCAAACCAACTAAACAAAAAAAAAAAACGATACTTACAAATTACTTAGAGAGACTCGAATATACGTTTTTCTTTTGAGTATTGTCCTAATGATTTGTTAGTCTAAAACTCACACAAAAGATAAACAACACCAATCACCAAATTTAGAAACTATCAATGCATGAAAAGAAACCAACGGTCCAAGATAGCGTGTATAACCCTTGCATAATTAGATATGGCCCTTTAATTTTAAGTGTATCCAAATCTAAGGGGTGCGATTAAAGGATTAATTTATTTTCCCTTCTTTTTTAATTAGCTTTTATCTTCTATGTTTAACTTGGATTGCAAAAAATTTGCACATACGAAACAGGTTGGTTGTGATCTACAAAATTATATCAATTTTTAATATATTTTGAAGATTTGTTTTGTACAACCTGTACTACTTGTTACAACTCTAGTACCACCTGGTACCACCTTCATTTTAAACTTGAATTGCTTAAATTTTTTACCCATTAGGAACAAATTAAATGTATCGTGATATATTGGATCTACAATTTTATTGAAAATAAAATTTCAGGACCAAATATACCACTATATACCATCATGGAATAGTGTGATAACTGGTGGTAAACGGTGATCAAAAGTGTTAAATGGTCATTAATATATTCCTACTATCGTGTATATAATCATTCTACACTCTTGTATATTCGTACCACCATGATGCACTTACATAACACACGGTATAATCTTATGAACTATCAAGCATCACCACATGGTCTATATTGGTAATAAATATCTTGATTTTTTTTGTTCCAAAATATGTCAAAGTGTATGTCATTTCAAAGAGCACAATGCATTTGATTTTCCTTTGGAAAAAATCAATTACGACCTAAAATGAAAGAGATATAACATGTTAAACTAAATCGAGAAAACAGTTAATTGTTTTCCATAAATGGTAAGTGGGGGTTATGCAAGGTTACACACATGTAAGTTATGCAGCGGAACTATTCTCGAAATGAACTCAACTATTGTTGTAGAGCCTAAGGGCTCGTTTGGAGAATTGGAGTCTAAATCTATAGATTCTAGACAATCCAATGATTTTAACTCTCTGGATTGTTGAAAAAAGATTTGAAAATGTTCATTGTTTGGTAACTACGATTGCTAACATCCAATGAAAAAAGAAATTCAATTTTTTTATTAAATGATATGTTTATCCTTAACTAAAATAATTAGATTGCTCGAAAACTATTGAGAATTTATTGGTGAGGGTATTTAGTGGGATAAATGAAAAAAAGAAGAGATATAGTAGGAGAAAGAAAATCTCCAAAATCAAGATGTAGAATCTCTCTAATTATGAGAGATTTGATATCTCTATATTTTAGAGATTTAAAATCTTGAAACTACAATCCACGATACAAAAAATAACAAAAAAAAACATAACATTTTACTAAATCTATTGATTCAATAAATCCATGATCCAAATCTTGTTCTCCAAACGAGCCCTAAGTATATTTAGAAAATCTTTCACCATTTGTTGGTCTGGTGAATCAAGAATGGCAACTCAAATGTGGGTTTTTCAAGTATTGAAAAACCATATTGTACCGACGATTCGACCATAAGATTCCTTATCGGAGGCTAAACTGATAAGCGATATTTAGAGCTATGAAACAGTTGATCTACGATTACATCATAAAATACATATCGCTTACTTTTCTGACACAACCTACAATATGATTTTACAATTCTTGATTTTTTATAAGGAAAAATTCATGAAAAGTAAAAGATGGGCATCGTGACAATAAGTGATGAGTGATCCATCAATTACAAAAGGCAGTTAGGACGCTAAAATTAAAAAAAAAACTAATATAGAAATCCAACAGTCGCTATATAATAGTGACAATCCAAATTAGCCCATGTCCTAGTTATATATCTGGTGGCCCAACAAAATAAGCATAAGGAAAATTAGTCCAATTAAACATGGGAAAGAGTAGGAAAAAAGAGAATTAACGGGAGATTAGCCTAGGCTGATGTGGCAGATGGTTTCCACAAAACAGTCATAATATATGTTAAGATAAGATAAATATGGTTTCTCTCATTATAAATAAATCATTCACTATTTATGCACCTCTCTCTACATTTCTTCTAGATAGAACTTGTATCATATTCTCTTTTTATGTTGTGCATCAAAAGCAGAGGCACCGAAAACCATATACCTAAGAACCATGTAAAAGCAGGAGACATGTGTAACAACACAACCCTCTAAGACCTAGGAGACCCCAAGTTGCTTGGGCCCGAAGGCTACACTAGTCTATAGCTTCAATGGCCCAATCCTCGTGCATGAAAAATTGGGATCAATCAAATGCCACATCTAGAGCCTGATGGAGTGTTAGATCTTGATGGTGGGGTAGATCCGTCCTCCGAAGAGCGTTTGGAGCGACATTAGTGGCACTTTTCCAAATTCCAAAAAACACAAATTCCCATTTGGCAACCACATATGCATCCGTAACATAATGATGGGGCCAAATGGACTAACGTCAAATGTTTGGATGTATACTCAAATCATCAAGGGCCTTAAGATCGCAAACCACACAAAGACAAGCACCCAAAGTGCACTGTGAGTAGCATAACTCCCATACCCATAAAACAATTGAATGTTAATATTTTAACAAGGTAGTGAAGGGGTATGCAGAAAGGGGCAAAGTGTGTAGCATGTTCGAAAGGCCCAAAGGAAAATGCTAGCTGTCACCAGAAGGAGCCCTTGCTCTTGCTTACTATGTTGGGGATAAGTCTGACGAGTTATTTCGCGTCGTTGTATCCCCGTTTGGTTAGAACCAGCCCTTGAGCTCGACGCGTTATTTCCCTTACTGCAGTATCGTTGTATCCCCGCTTGGTCGGAAGAAGCCCATAAGCTCGCTTACTCTGTTGATGATAAGCTCGATGGGTTGTATCCTCGCTTGGTTGGAAGGAGCCCTTGAGCTCGCTTACTCTGGATAAGCCCCGAAACGTTATTTCCTTAGTGGAGTGCTATTGTATCCTTGCTTGGCCAGAAAGAGCTCTTTCGTTCGCTTACTCTATTGAGGATAAGCCTGACGCATTGTTTTCCTTAATCCATTGAGGATAAGCAAGATGTGTTATTTCCTTTATATGATTCTATAAGGCGTCATCAAGGTCAGATGCCCAAATGGCCCCCCTTGAGTTATCCCAAGGCAGGATACCCTTATCATATCATACCCTAGGTTGAATTCACTCCTAATAGAATCACAGCCCTGGCCATCTCCCAACACATTTTAGCTTAATCGAGAGGGGTTGCCGTACCCCTTGAACCGTCGAGAACAAGTTAATACACATTATCTATCTATCTATCTATCTATACATAATATTATGGCAATTCAAAAGTAATTGTTTGCCACCTAAGCACTTGGAGAGTTCACAAATTGCCAAGGTGGACAATATTTTTACAAAAAGAAAAATAGTTATTGATATATTTATGAAGTTATCTCTCTCTTCAATTAATATCTCATTTCCCTTTTATCTTTCTTTTTGTATTATATCAATGTACACAATAATAATAATGTATGAAAAGTGACATATATTATCTTTGTTATCTCTAACTTTTTTAATATTTATTTTTCTTTTCCAATACTTCATTTATGTTTTTGTTTCTACTTTTGCATTGTATCGATGTACACAACAATAGACTAATGTCTTTGAGTCACACATATAACTTTTTTCTCAACCAAAAAAATATCTTATTAAAGCTCACTAAGTAAATTTTTACCTCACTTTTACAATAATTTACAAATATGTTACATTTTGATGCACAATTTATACAAACACACACACATAATAACATTTTATCGCGACAAAATAACGATGGAAATTAAAGAGAGAAAACAAAAAAGGTTTGAATAGAAACTTGACCAAGCAATAAAATCTATTTCTTAAACAAAAACCTTATTCATTCTAATAAAGTGAAAACATATGAATCATATGTGCAATAATTTACAATGTATCCTAAGTTCAAATTACTAATATTTTGCATTTTTTGCTCTATACCGTGTTAATTGAGCAAACTCTACTGAAGTTTTACGTCATATGTTAATGAATTTAATTTTCAGACTTGGAGTAATAAATTTTCAAGGATTATAAATAAAAAAATTTTAAATGACTTCGGTATGATTGTTGATGAACTTGACTTCATATCTTAAGATGAGACATGAGATACGTTAAAAAATGATACATGTGAAAGTTAGATGAATCTTTACTAAACTGTATGTTAAACATCATGTGTTCATCAACCACTGACCTAAGCATTAATCAAATAAAGGTTTAAAATCTATCTATCTATGGCAATTCAACAATAGTTTGTTGCCACATAAGCACTTGAAGAATTTACAAATTATCATGGTTGACACTTTTTTTACAAACACAAAAGTAAGTTAATGCTCAATTTATGTAGCTATCTCTATCTTCATTTAATGTTTTCTTTTGTTTTTATTTATTAATTCATTTGTACCTTTTGTAGTATATATGTGTAGCAACAGTATACTAATGTTAGGCTGACATGTATCGCGATTGTTTAAACAAAAATATTTGAATAAATCTTATTAAGTAAATTTTCAGTTTACGTCATATGCTAAGTAGGTGTTAGGCCATTACCTTTTGATTTGTCGTTAGGAGAAGAAATTTTGAGTGAAGGAAAGCAAACCAAATAACGAGTGTTAAATGCAATAGAGAGTGGAAATACCTGGTTAGACGAAACTAACAATGTCCACAATTTGGTGGCGTCTGTGAGAAATGGTGCAGGAGGACAATTTAAAATTCAGCTGGCGATGTTACTATATGGGCCGTGAATTGGTGGACAAAGGTGAGGATTGGACAGAGCAGATCTGGTATAGATCTTCAGTAGTGGCCGTGACAAAATGTGGGAGGAAACAACTTAGCAATTGATACATATTGATTAAATAACATTTAAATAGCTAAACCTTTCAGTTTTTTTAAATTATTAGCCAAACCTTTCAAACTATAAATGATTAGCCAAATATTTTGTATCACATCAAAATATTAACCATTTGTTTGTTATCATTAATAATTTTGTAACTCTTTTTTAATTAAAATACTAAATTGGATTATAGACAGTCATGTGTCTCTTCCAACTCATCATCATGTTGTTGAGTCAACATTGTATTTTACTTTGTATTTTGAATTTTTTTTGAAATATTTGATTAATAAAATGTATTTACTCTGTTATATAATATACTAAATTTGGGTCTCTTGATAGACATATGTTAACATAAGATCGTTAGGAGACTTCATGAAAATTCACATGAAAATGAGGCAAGATTAGAGAAGTTGATCATCGTAAGAGATATGATCTTTCTTAGCAAACACATGCATTTTTTTGCAATAAAACACATGCATAACTAATAATATATTTACGGAATAAAATAATTTGATAAAATTTCAATGGAGCAAGAATAAATCACCTCATTGGATAAATGAAAATAATAAGTAAGAATAACTTTTCTCTCACTTATAATGTGTCCTTCCATCCCTTATTTTCTTTTACAATTGTTCATATTTCCCTTTATTTTCTTCACATTTTACAAGTCCCAGTAAAAAACAAGTATTAATTACACTTAAAAATAATTAAACTCTTTTTAATATATATGCTTATATATTGACAATAAATGTGGCAATACATAAAAATGCATATATTAGTATAAATAATGAAATTTTTATTTCTAAACTAATACCAAACATAAATAAATTTTAGAAAACGAAGGTTCTACAAGTTGTAAAATTATACACTAACGCACCATATTAAGATCAAAATCCGTATGTGAGTATCTTGGATTGAGATTCTAAAATAATGTATAAACAACGACAATGAGTCTCAGTTAGTCCAAATTAAATTTAAAAAATTAGCAATTGATACATATTGTATAAGAGACTAAATACAAATAAGATCTTACAGAAAACTTCATGAACATCCAAAGTGTCAACTTTTAATTGGGATGTAGAAATTTATCTAATAATGAAGTATATGTACAAAGAAACTCTAACTAAGATGTCCTCATCTGAACAACATGGATTCATATAAGATAGAAAAAATTGTACATGGGACGTGGTATAACTTTGTGACATGGTTTATGATTAGAGAATTCAAACATTATAAGTGAATGTACTAAGTATTGAGAATTTTCAATATATAGACACACCACATACTCACTTATTAATACAAAATATAATAAATTTAGAAGGTCTAAAATAGTTTAAACATATAGATAAATTGAATTAATGTCAACAATAAAATGAAACTCTCCGGCCAACGGGCCGGGTAAAAAGCTAGTTTCCTTTATAGGAATGTCCTAATCCAATTACAACTTCTGAAGTGAAATGAAACACATTATAACAAAGCATTGATTACTTATGTTACGTATACTTCATATTAAAATAAAACCTTGGCAAAGATACATGGAAACCAGACCATATTTTAAGCGGGCTAACCAAAACTAGATCAAATAGTTCTGGTTCGATCCACTTTAACCCAAAAACCACCTTGACTAAGATTCCCCCCTCCCCCAAAGCAACTCCATTTAGTTTGAGTTTAATTGAAAAAAATATTAAAATTCAGTCTTAGTCGATAACCTTGAAAAATCAACATTAACTATGGTCAATCTCTTCAACATCGAAAATCATCAAAAGAAAAGCTTCTTATTGACTGGGATAATGTAAGAACCATAGAACAAATTAAAGTGTTAGCACTCTAACCCAATATTTTATTATTATCAAATTTAGGCATTCCATGAGTGATTTTTAGCAGTAGTGCTTTTATTTTAATATTACCTACTAGATCTGGGCCCACCCGTTGGGTGGCTATATATAATTTTAGTTTTATAATAAATTCATTATTGGACGGATACATTACGTAAATAGTATAAACGACAAGAGTAATTGTTCATAAAAATAAACATACATTCTAAAGTTTCTTAAATTCTAGCAAATTCTCTAGTGTAAGGATGAAAGTAAATAATCAAACTCATGCCAGAGAACATTTCATATTATAATAAAAACATATAAAAAACCAAACATTAATGAAGACATCTACAATCAATATTCTCTTCCTTCTTGTTAACAATGTGGTCATCTCCATTATTAGATCCACTACCTCCAACATTAGAAGACCGACTCTTTCTGCTTCTCCCACATCTCAATAAAAGCGAAACTTTAATGATATGGCAAATGTGACGCTTCAAGTAGAATATATTACATCCATGTCATGATATTGTTAATGATTTGTTGTTTATTCTATCTGAAACCACAAATTTCCAGCATGGATAGTAATTCCTCTTCTAAAAAAGGTTATTATTAGCATAATTTATGTTTTAATGGGTTTGCCATATTTGCCCAATGGATTCAATCTGCTCATGGTAAAACTTCATATGGGTTCGATGTGATTTTCCTAAAGTGAATGATGAAGTTAAGAAGAATGGACGTCTAAAGATAGATTGCTACCTAGTTGACATCATCTTTAATTTTGTGTATGATTTCCACAAAAGTACTTGAGAGATTTTTCTTCAACTTTTGGTCGATAGGTAGCATTAAGCATAGCACCACCAGTTCCTAACTTTGACAACTTAATTACATTGGAAGGAATACGAATTATCCTACCTATTAGAGAAAGAGACAGCATTTTAATATTATTGAGTCGTTAAATTGAAACTGGAGTTTCATCATTTCAATTTGTACACTCCCTGAAGGATGTGATGCACCTCTATCACTTTTATCACGAAAACAATACTTGTGAAACCAAATTTTGGTTTTCTAAAACTCCGAAATTTGTAGTTTCATTAAGAGACAAATCTATAAGAAAATAGGTTTCTTATAAAATTACATGTTTCCCTCTTACTAACTTTGTCAATAGCTAATCAATTCTCTTCAATTTTAATGTAATGACTAAAATGAGAAGACAGTCACCAATGTTTGCGAGAATAATATATATTGTCCTGCCCTATAGGGGAACCTTCACAACTAACCCATGTACCCAAATTGTATACTAGTAGTGATGACAATATCTTATATGAACCGCCGATCCGACCTGTCCCAACTTGTTTGGGGCGGATATCATCCGACCTCCAGTAGCTTGTTGCGAGGCATGGGTATTGCTTACGATCTGTCCCTCTCCGTCCCTGTTTTTTACCCGTTCTATCTTGATTTGCATCTATATCTACATGTATTTTTCCTCTTTTGACATTTCAAAAATCATGTTTATATCCCAAAGAAATTCTCTATACTATCTTTCACTATTGAGACTCAATTATTCCTTCTACTACGTTTCTCATCCATTTATGAATTGTTTTTTCAATGTGTTCTTGTCAAAGAATTAAATATCAACGTTCTTTTTTCAGATAACATATAAGAGTGGGTCGACCTGCCACACCCCACACCCGAGCGGGTATTATCCAACCTGACCAACGCTTAGTATGGAGTGGGTATGGGTAGTTAAGGTACCCATCCCATCCTGCCTCATCGATATTACTATATAGTAGACCCAAATTAAAATTTTAAACAATGCATGCAATTTTAAGATGCAAGTTTAAAAGAATCATGTCTCGTTAAGCTTTATTTTGATCTCTTTAGAATTTTTTCTGATAGAAAGAAACGTTTCGATCTTACTAATTTTGTCAATAGCTTATAAATTATCTTCAATTTTAACTTACGTGAATCGATTTTTGAAAATTTAATTTGAAAAAAATTAATTCTATAATGTCGAAAGTCAAAATAATTGAAATGGTTATAAACTGATAAGAGTTATTATTTATGGTCATATCATTAGTAAACTTGTTTTGTAGTTCAAATAAGGGTTATAGGTATAATATGCCCCTCTACTATAACGTTTTATCAAACATGCCCCTCTATTATTTTTTACATCAAACATGCCCCTGTACTTTGAAAAAATTATCAGACATGCCCTTCTGTTAAAATTTCCATTGAAAAAATCGTCAATCATGGTTGAACCGAGATTTAGACGACCTGACATCGGCAAATGGGAGCGAAAATGTCAGTTTTGTCTCCCGTTTTATTTCTCTGGGTCTCTTCAAAGTGAAATTATTTGAATTATTTGGCTATACAAAAGAACATAAAAAAAATTCTAAAGTGAAATTATTAGGGATATTTTAGACATTTGTGCCTCTCAAACCAAAGTTCGACCTTGGTTAACAATTTTTGGATCAAATTTTAAACAAAAGGGCATGTTTGATAATTTTTACAAAGTACAGGGGTATGTTTGATATAAAAAATAGTAGAATGGCATATTTGATAAAACGTTATAGTAGAGGAGCATATTATGCCTATAACCCTTCAAATAAAGATTGGTCAGAGTCAATTGTAATCGATATTTTAATATTCTACTGTTAAATACTCATGGTCTTTTGCGTCTAACTTTGATATAGGTTTAGGAGACCTTGATAGAGTATACACTTATTTATCAATCAAAATACTTAACACTCTGATCAATGATTTTTAATATATACATAAGCGATCTATATTGTTAAATCAATACATTTTAATCAGTGATTATTGACTATTTGTTGAATCTGTTAAAGGCCTATGTTGAAAATTTCAAGCATAAATCACACCCGATAATGACCGAATAATGAACAATTTGTTTAGTCAACCACACAAAAATTTGAACTAATAACAATTTGATCCACGATTTTTCAAATGGTTTGATATAGGTTTAAGAGACCTTGACAGAGTATGCACTTATTTATCAATCAAAATACTTAACACTCGATCAATGATTTTTAATAATATACATAAGCGATCTATATTGTTAAATCAGTACATTTTAATCAATGATTATTGACTATTTGTTGAATCTATTAAAGCCCTATGTTGAAAATTTCAAGCATAAATTACACCCGATAATGACCGAATAATGAATAATTTATTTAGTCAACCACATAAAAATTTGAACCAATAACAATTTAATTCACGATTTTTCAAACGATCTGGTCTATTTTTCCAATCCTACTTTCTGGAACCAAAAACAGCAACCAGCTGCGTTTGTGATCTCTAAGGCCCATTACCCATGTTAATTACCCATATATTAATTAATGTATTCTGTGATATCTAAGGCCCAAATGAATTTTTAAAAAAATGACATATGGAACCCTCGATTGTAAATTGAAACTTTTATGCTTACTATGGCCCATTACCCATAATAATTAAAGTAAGAAAATGACCTAATGGCCCCTCCATGCTATGCGCATGAGGCTGGAAACTTGGAGCTGATGGGGTATGAGAACCTCCATATAGTAATTTTACGAGGATTTAGGATATCAATCATAGAAAATTCAGTGGGCGGTGTGAGATTAGAAAAAAGAAAATTGTGATGTTCAATTTGGGAATGGAGAATAAATTGGAATGGCAAGAGTTGAACTTGTTACAAACTTAAAGTGACCTTTCAGGATGTTTACCATTCAATATATAAAATCGCCACCCAATCAGGAACCGACGACAGACTGACTCGCAAATCCCCAATTCTACCCTCTTTTCTCCTCGATCTAGGGTTTCTTCCATTTAATTTATTCGCTTTGGCCTCTGTTTATTGTCGGGGATGGAATATGGATCCCAATCTCCTTCCGCCGAGCTCCGACTCCGACAAGTCGGTCGAGCTTAGTTGCTCTGATTCGCTTCCTCCATCTGGCTCCTCCTCCTCCTCCGACGAAGCTGATCCTAAGCGACAGAAGGTTGAAGGAGGCAGAAAGAACGCTGACAGCGACGGCTCCGGCGACATGGAAGAGGGAAACCACGACGAGGAAGATGGTAGTGGCGAGATTGAGGATGGCGATGATTATGAGGACGAGGATCACGATGATGCGATGGAAGTCAAGCAGTGGTCTCCCAAGGTACGGACCCTCATCAAGAGCATTCCAGAAGACGATGAAGGCCTGCAACGGTACATCAGGAAAATCAAAGAGAGCGAGGTTTGCTGCTATTAAACCTGTTCTCTCTCTAATTAGCCCCCCGTCCTTAGTCATGTTTGCTCATAAATCTTGTGTTTTTTTTCTTCTAGTGTTTCGATTTGGATGAGAACCCTCTTCTGGAGTACCAAATGTTTGCTACTGCAATTTACAAGGTCGACTTTGATTGCCCTGAAGATACCCATCACGTCGAAAATATTTGGCGCTGCCTCAACCATGTAATCGACGAAAAGAAGAAACAAGGCAATCTGGTCTGTCTCTCTTTTGGGTTCTCCTCTATTTCCCTTCTGACATTTTCACTCTTTTACATACTATGTAATGTACGACTCTAAACTAATCTGCGGCATGGTGCCCTTTCTGCAGCTGGAAAAGGTTCGAATTCAGACGGTCAATTACGGGTTCGACACTGGTTATAACTATTACATTACGTTTGAAGCCAAGAAGAAGTTGTCCGCCGAGGAGGAAGAAGACAAAGTGTATCAAGCGGAGGTGCACCACAGTATCTGGAAGGACATCAAGATTCATGTTTTCCGGGAGAAGCAGCGGCAGCAACAACCACTTATTCAGGTAGGTAGTAACTTAACCAAACAGAGTCTGCAGACTGCAATTGATCGTTCATAGAGATAATAATCAAATAGGTTGCTCATCTACAGCTTTACTTTGTGGTTGTGGGTTCCCTACTTACTAGTCCTAATGGTATTTTTAGTCTGTCAAATGGTGAAATGGTAACCTCGACTTGAGAGTGTATATATATAACAATGTCGTTTGAAGTATGATTGCTATACAGGCGTGATCACGAGCTGAGCTAACATGGACCGTAAGAATCAGTTCAGGTGTTTCTAGAGATTGGGAATACTTACTCGAGCTCTCTCATATGATGATCTGCACGCTGCATTTCCTTACTAACGAGCTATTATCTAAATTTTGTAATTTGGTAGTAACTATATATCCTCTTAAGTGCGACTTATTATTATTATCTAATCGACGATATTATCATGTATAATTGAGTAGTCTCAAAGGTGCTAATGTGGTAGTAATCGTGTTGATAGATTGATGGTTCCTAGCTAGCCTATAATTGTGATAAGTCATGCATTACGTCATTGTATGCTTAAGTTCATTTTTCTTGTGTTCAAAGAACATTATGTAGGCGAGAGTGATGAGTATTTTTTGCGTCATGGGCATGCTTAGGACTCTCCAAGTTGACCTTGTAAATTGCGTGAGCAAATTTTCAAATGCCCTTTCTTCCTGCATTTGTTATGTGCACCTCACAACCCAAAAATGTTCGCTTCGGATAAAGACTTGAAAATAACCTAGTTGTTGGATTTTGTTGAAGAATAAAGTCTTCGTGTTTTGAGACCACTGCACTAGTTCATTATTGAATTTGTAACCTTGTGTTAGCAAGTTCGAGTAGTATCAAAATACGATCGAGCAGACGGTAAGGGGTCCTTCTAGATAGAGAGACAATGTTGGATCTGTTGAGTGAGGCTCCTCATTGTGATGGATCTATTTAGCATTCTTTGGAGTTGACTGCGATGTGAGGCATAACAAGAGGGGAAAAAATGAATCGTTTATCAAGATGCTAAACAGTCTCCCTCGGGGTAGATCAACTACACAACTTGAGTTGATGGAATTTGCATGGGCTCGATAAGGTTTTAAGATGGGGCCAGTCAACAGGCCTACCACTCACACCCTAGCGCCGACCACTTCGTTGTATGGTCAATGGATGACCTATTGATTGATGTATTTTTTGTCCGATAAATATCAAGAAAGAACAATAAATCAAAGAAAGATCTTATCCCAGCTAATGCAACAATAGCGAGGCGCCAAATCAAAAGATTTTAACTTTGCCAAATATAAGGAAAACGATTTTAACGAGCCACTCTATGTGCAGTTCTAACTGACAAATTAAAACTCTAAACTCTGCACCATGGAACATGGACGAGTTCAAATAGAAGCAATCACGCAACACAAGCACACCCCCTTCTAGAGCTGACTTCATGTATGACAATTAAGGAGTCGTTTGTTACCCCGTTTAATTCGTAACAATTAATAAAAATCGACAGAACCTTGTCCCGAGATTAGCAAAGAAAAACTTTGGTAACGCCCGACGCGACACACACTCACTGATCCCCAATTCTGCCCTCTTCTCTCCTCAATCTAGGTTTTCCACCATCCTTGTTTTTAATTCATTCAGTTCGGTCTCGATCTGATCGTTGTCAGGGATGGATCCCAATCCTCTTCAGCCGAGCTCCGACTCCGACAAGTCGGCCGGGCTAAGTTGCTCCGATTCGCTTCCTCCATCTGGCCCCTCCTCCTCCTCCGATCCTAAGCAACGGAAGCTTGAAGAGGACGTAAAGGTTGGCATCAGCAACACGGAGGAGGAAAGCGACGACGAGGAAGACAGCAGTGACGAGATCGACGACGACGACGACGAAGAAGACGATGCGATGGAGGTCAAGCAGTGGATTCCTAAGGTACAGACCCTCATCAATCGCATTCCGGAAGACGATGAAGGCCTGCAACGCTCAATTTAGTTATCCTCCTCATAGGATATAGTGTGAGTATATACTCACAGGGCCGGATGGCCACCCACGTCGCCGAGCCGAGATCAGACGGTGGAGGAAGGTTGGCGTCAACTTGTGAGGGGAGGAGAGCAGAGTCCATCGGCTGGACCAAGCCCAGACACTCTGGGACAAAAAAGTGGGGTCCACTTGGTCCACAAATTCAAAAAACACAATTGATTTTATCTATTTAAACCCCTCCCTCCTCTCTTTGATATTTCTCTGTCCGTTCACTTTCACTCTCTCTCCAAAATTCAAAAACACTTTCTCTCCCCTTCCTTTCCCAATACCGACGACGGCGACGACGACATTCAAGGCATCGGCGACTGTGGCTTTCACGGCAGCGGCGAACTTTCAAGGCTGCAACGATGACGATTTTGACGGCACCACTGTGGTGAAGGCGGATTCGACTACTGTAGCAGTCGCTGAACAAAGAAAAATAAGGCGACTGACGCCGTTGAGGTAGACGTCTTCTTCTTCCCCTTCTCCTTCCGTTGGATTGCATATATTTGATCTTGGGTTTCATGGATTCGACTAGATCTTGGTTTTTCTTTTACTTCAATTTTTTAATGGGTTTTTATGGATTTTATGGATTTTTTTTCTGATTTCATGGAAACCGCTGGATCTGGATTTTTTTCTTCGATTTTTTAATGCGTTTTTATGGATTTTATGGATTTGTTTTCTAATTTCATGGAAACCACTGGATCTAGATTCTTTCTTTTGCTTTGTTATTTTGGATGAGTTTCTGGATTTGTTTTCTGTGGCATGGGATGCTAGTTGTTTTGTGGATTTGGGATATTAGTATAAACTCGCCTGGATAGTTTTCTGTTGTATTTGGATGTCAATTCATTGATATTAGTTTGATGAGTAGTGATATTAGTTGTATACTTTCATGGATATTGTTTTGATGTATTTGGATATCACCTCATTGATATTAGTTGTCATCTTTAAGGATATCAGTTGTATGATAGACTGAGTTTTTGTTTGACGAATGTGGATATGACTTCATTGATATTACTTTTGAATGTTATGGATATAGTTAATGTGAAGTCCAGATATTAGTTAGCTTATGTCAGGATATTTTCTGTGCAGGGAAATCAAAATGGCAAGAACTAAAGGAACTGCAAAGAGGTAGCGAGTAGAAGGCAAATCCTCGAGACCTAACCGTGGCAAACAACCACAGGAAAATGAGTCAGAGGAATATGAGGACCAAGAAATTGAATAACATTTTTTTTAATAATGGATGGTTGTTCTTTATGTTCTGGATTGTAGTTCTTTTGATGATGAATATTGTAATGAAAGCACAGGTTAAGTAGATAGTAGTCAGGGCTGTCTGGATAATAGTAGCTTCATGCATAGATATTACTCTGGGCTTTCTGAATAATAGTTGTTGAATGACAAGATACTAGTCTGGTATATAGGGATAATAGTTGCTACATGAGCATATAATACTTTGATATATCAGGATAATATTTCCTTCATTAATAGATATTGCTTTGGGCTTTCTGGATTGGAATGACATTAATACTAGTTGTATCGCGGTTTGTCGAAAAACGATTTTGTTTTATATGGATTTGTTTAAACTCAATATCAACACAAACAAACATAGATAAACATTCACACAAAATAAATATCCAAACCACTCACACTAATATCAGTTCAGCAGAACAAATATCCACACCACCCAGACTAATATCACACCGTCTAATATCAATATTCAGTCAGTCTATAATTAATATCCTCAACATCATAGACTAATACCACTACATCAAACTAATACATGACCATCGCGAATTAATACTCACTACACAGAAAAATACCCACACATCGCAAACTAATATCCTACCAATATTCAGTCATTCCATATTTAATATCATCACCATCACAGACTAATACCCACTACACACAAACTAATATCTGACCATCATGAACTAATACTCACTACACAGAAAAATACCCACACATAGCAAACTAATATCATCCCATCACATAATAATATCCTATCACCACAGACAGATATCGAATCACCCTACATTGTGTTCATATACATTTCCACAACATCATCTTCTAAATCCTAAACCAAACAAACTCTCACTCTAAACCCTAAAAAATATCCACACCATCCAAACTAATATCGCACCGTCTCAAACCAATATCCAGTCATTAAAAATGTAATATCTCGCCATCACAGTCAAATATCCACAATACACAGACTGATATCTGACCGTCGTAAACTAATATCTCACTACACAGACAAAATATCGAACCACCATACATTGTGTTCTAAACCACCAACCCTAAACTCTAAACCCTAAGTAGGTCAACTGAATGTAGTTGTAATTAGTTGGGGGGTTTTGAAATTATTTTGGTGAAAAATAAAAATTAGCTTTGTGATGTAAAAAATATAATCAGAAGGTCTAATAGGAACAACCATGCAGACTAATATCCAAATAAAGAAAACAAAAAATATAATCACGCAAAACTAATATTTTGTTACATAACGGGCAAAAACTAATATCCGTCCTCTATCGAACAAATACCCATTCACCCCAAAACAAATATATGTCCTTTATCGAGCAAATATCGGTGGCGCCCAGACTAACATCCATCCATTCCAGATATAATATCCATCCTTGGGCGAACAAATATCATTGACACCCTGACTAATATCCAGCCACTTAAATTAATATCTGAAATCATAAACGGACTAATATCAGACCTACCATGACAAAAAAAAACTTCATTTCCGGATGGTTTCCTCGGTGTTATCTTCATCCTCAGACAAACATCCATATCGTCCATACAAATACCCATTCTAAGCAATTTGGTAGAATATAAGCAATTTGGTCCCCTGATCTATGGCTGCTGGAGATGTTGTGTTCTTTGTCAATTTGAGTTTCCGATCAATACATTTGCGTCCATTCTAGGTTCTCATAGCTATTGTTCTTCAATTTACATGATGGCTGTCTCATTGCAGTGTTGTGGCCTCTTCACGTATACCACCAGAAGCACCCTGTCAACCTGATCGTGCTCGGCCTCTTCACCGTATCTCTGAGTTTCCTGGTTGGCGCAAGCTGTGCTAACACAGATGGTGAGCTTCTTCTATAGATTCCGTCGCGATTCAGCCCTTGTAAAACGGAGACTGATTGCAATTTCGGGTTTGTTCTTAAACAGGCAAAATCGTGCTGGAAGCATTGATCCTGACCTCAGCCGTCGTCTGCTCTCTGACTGCATACACCTTCTGGGCCGCCAAGAGAGGCATGGACTTCAGCTTCATGGGTCCCATTTTGTTCACCAGCCTCATGATCCTCGTACTCACCAGCTTCATCCTGGTCCGTCGTTGTCCTCTCTCGTTGTTGATTTCTGGTCTCGATCTCGGGTTTCATCTACCTTACCATTTTTGTATGTTGGTGTGATTCTGCTATCAGGTGTTCTGCCCACTTGGTTCGACCTCGACTGCAGTCATCGGCGGGATCAGCGCTCTGGTGTTCTCGGGATACATAGTCTACGACACCGACAACTTGATCAAGCGATACACTTACGATCAGTACATCCTGGCCTCTGTCGCTCTCTACCTCGACATCCTCAATCTGTTCCTCACCATCCTGCGCGTGCTTAGGCAGGGAGACAACTGAATAGCAGTTTGTACATAACTGAGCACACATTCCCTTCTCCATTCAGAACTTACCCTCGTATAATTTTGTGCGTTAGTTCTCTTCTGTCTATCGGTGCTTTGTAAGTTTTTGCAGTGGTAAAAAGTACAATCCCCCATTCATCTTGTCAAACAGCAGTAAATAGCTTCTTATATTTCGAATTCTGTGTTACAAACTATGACCTTTCCCTTTGAATGAATAAACTGAATCTCGTGATCATCTGGAAAGCTTCCTATGTTCGTTTCTTTCCCTTTTAGATTAACTAATTTGCCGAATACGAGAGAGAGAGAGAGCTTGAAACAAGAATTGAATCATTCTTCATTCATTAGGGCTTTTTAGTTTTTACAGACGACAATAAGGAAGAGGCCTAAACTACTTGGCACGAGCGCCGCGGCGGCGGCTGGTGCGTTGCAATCTTGGTCGGCCGAGAAGTATAGACAGACGAATGCGGCCGCCGCGGTGGTGGTTGGTTGCGCCGGTTACTGCTGGGTCGGGGTTGACGAGCTGGCACTCGGCGAAGACGTCGACGGGCTCGGTGAGACGATTCATCCTGGTGGTGTAGGACTCGCCGCAGCGATTGCAGCGCAGCGTGGCTATCCAGATTTCGTTGTCGAGACGACAGTCCACGCAGTCGACGTAGCCGCAGAAAGGGCAGTTGAAGACTTTCTCCAGCTTCTGGGCGTGCTTGGGCTTCTTCGCGAGCAGCTTCTTGCTCGAAGATGACTTGCGCTTCCCCATGGCGATGGTGATCTCGATCCGCTGCTTGCTTGCTTTCCTTGCTTTTCTTGCTTTTCTTTTCGCTTTCGGATGCGGGAGCTTTAGAGACTGTGGATGGAGCTTAGTTAACTGGTTGGTGGTGTCAGGTGTGTATATATATAAGTAGCAGTGTGAAGAAGAGAGGAGGAATTATCCTTAGCCGAGTAAGGTTAGGAATCCTTTTACTTCTCGGAAAAGGTATGTCTACTGATTTCCTCTTCCCACAAGGAATTTGGTTTCTTTTTTCTTTTCGTTCATATTATTTTTTTCTTGCTCGGTAATTATATTTTCCCGCCGGAGGCAAGTGTTCAACGGAAAAAACGGATCACGTTGTTCAATATTAAGGCGTTGGTATTAAAAACAACAAAAATTCATAACCATAACTATGACTTTATGAGAATATTAGCTATTTTTAATAAATACACAAAATAGTAATATTTTAGATGATAATTGACAAATTTAGTCATTTTCGTTTAAAACTTGAGCCGTGTTAGAATCGAAGAACAAGTCAGCGACAACTAGACACCACTTGCCACGTGGACACTACATCATGTTTTGTCAATGCAATTGTATAGCCAAAAAGAGGAACAACATCAATGCAATTGCAAGTCCATATGAGATTTCTATTGCCACTTCAATTCTTTTACAATCATACTCACATTAATGTCAATGCATCTACATCAATACAATTCACTTGCAATTGTTGTTAAACAATATTTTTAAATTATAAAAAATAAATTAAAAAGAGAAAATAAAATAATATAAAATACATAATTCTCCTTTTTAGAGCATCCACATTGGTATTGCA
Organism: Linum trigynum; assembly: GCA_964030455.1. Taxonomy (NCBI): domain Eukaryota; kingdom Viridiplantae; phylum Streptophyta; class Magnoliopsida; order Malpighiales; family Linaceae; genus Linum; species Linum trigynum. The sequence continues at coordinate 63,240,765 of OZ034819.1, forward strand.
TTCTCAATTGCAAAATGGCATGGCATAGGTGTTTGCAATTGCAAAACTAATTGCATTGATGTGGCTACCAATTGCATATTTGCAAGCTTGCAACGAATGCAATTCCATATGCAAGTCAAAAAAGCCTAAAAAAATGGGGATTTTTTATTTTATATTATTTTCTTTTCTCTTTTACTTAATTTTTTCTAATTTAAATATAATATTTAATTACATTTGCAATTGCAAGTTTATTGCATTGATGTAGGTGAATGAAATGAATGTGATGTGGATTGCAAAAAATTTGAGTTGACAATAAAATACACAAATGCAATTTTTTTTGCAATTGCATTAATGGAGATGCTCTTAGGCTTTTTTACTTTCATATGCAATTGTATTTGTTGCAAGCTTGCAAGTATGCAATTGATAGCCACATTAATGAAATTGGTTTTGCAATTTCAAATACCCATGTCATGTAATCTTACAATTGAAAGTGAAAGACTAATGTGAATGCTCCCCACATCAATGCAATTGCAAAAGTAATTGCATTTATGCTCTTTGTTTCCAACTCATTTTTTTGCAATCCACCTAAAATTACTTTCATTCACCTACATCAATGCAATTAACTTGTAATTTCATTATATTTAAATTATAAAAAAAATAAAGTAAAAGTGAAAAGTCATATAAAATACAAAATTTCATTTTTAGACTTTTTAGTTTTTTTTACTTGCATATGCAATTGCATTTGTTGTAAGCTTGCAAATATGCAATTGGTAGTTAGATCAATGCAATTGGTTTTGCAAATTGCAAGCACCCATACCATGTAATCTTGCAATACCAATATGGATGCTCTTTATAGCCACCTCAATTTTGCATTTGTGCTCTTTATAGCCACCTCAATTTTTTTGCAATCCAGTTCATATTAATTTCATGGCGCTCACATAAATACAATTAATTTGCAATTGGCTAATTTAATTTAATTATTATAAAAATATAACAATTAAAAAAGAAAATAATAAATAATTTAATAATAAAAAATGACGTGGCTTGCAATTCATAATTGCATTAGATGCAAGCTTGCAAAGTTACAATTTCATCTACATCAATTCATTTACATAATACAATTGAAAATGTAAATGAATGCCATGCAATTCAAATTGCAATTTCACTGTGAATGCTCCAATTTGACATTTTTTCAAAATTAAAATCTCTCCTTCTGAAATTCTTCCTTCTCACTCCAAATTTCATCACCCTCTTAACTTGAAGAAGGTTTGCTGCTAAATAAGCATAGATAAAGTAAATCAGGCACTAGATAAGGAACAAACAGCCAAACAAGGCCAAAATTTAACCCTAAGCGAGAAGAATATCATCAACGAAGATCCGCTTCTTTCACGATGCTCAGGCGATACTGATTGGAAGAAGGTGAATGCCAACCGCCACTAGGAGGAATGTAGCTAAAATCGCGCTTTAAAATTTGAAAATTTAGGTTTTTACTATTGTTATAACAATCAAACCGAATCACTGGTTAGACCAATAGAATCACTGTAGCAATTAAAATAGTGGTTCGCTTCATTTGATTGGACGGTTAGGGATGAACCTAATGATTTGGCATGAAACAAGAGAAACCACATCGATTTTACTAGTATTTAACAAAAAAAACTTTTAATGTAAACTAACATCATCTAACCTCAATCAGAAACTTTATTTATGCTTTCTTTTCTTCATGTGCCAATCTCCTTGTCAACTTTCTGTGATCTATTACAGTTGTCACTCCCATTAATAACTTGAATTTAATAAAAAATTATGATTTCTTTTGTTTAATATTTTGGATGTTTTGTTAGAACTTTTTTGTGATAGATGGATAGGTCGAATATTTATACAAAAATTAAGGAGACACTTTTCTGGAACCCATCTCTAGCCTTTGGATTGCATTATGAAACACTTTTCTAACATATTTCTCTTCACAAATGAAAATTGCAGATTCATTTTGTGTTACCGCAGCAACACCTAAAGTATTTCATCCTCCAAAAAATTGTCATTTCGAACTCGGACTTCATGGATTGCTTGCTTGAACTCTTCAAACATGATTGGACTCCTATTCGTGTACATGAGATCATTAGTATAGAGTGTGACCCGCAATATATCAACTCTAGAAGCGTTGAAGAAAACGATACGTTCGTATTCACATCTCACATCTTTCAAACCCATTTTCCGAAAGTATGACTAAATTCAATAGTACCCCGTATTTTCTCCTCCACCTCGGGATCCCTTCAACACAGCATAGGTCATTGAAAAGGCCTCCTCTGGCTGTTTGTTTCAAGCTATACTGTGTCTTCTGAAGTTTGTATACCTTGTGTTCCTCTACAGCAACTACAAATCCTTGTAATTTCTCAATGTAGATCTCTTTCGTGAATTCACAATACAAGAAAACACTTTTAATATCTAGTTGAAAAAATTGTAAAAGTCATGATAAGCCGCTAAAATTATAAATATCCTCATACCTAACCACGAATGGAAAAAATATTAAATTATATAAATGCTCAGCAAGTATGGAATTCACTAATGATATTATATTCTTTATAAAAAAACATCAAATAATATTAATTAGTAGACAAAATATGTCTTACCTTCAAAGCAAGTGGTAGTATTAAATATCCTCATACCTAACCACGAATGGAAAAAATATTAAATTATATAAATGCTCAGCAAGTATGGAATTCACTAATGATATTATATTCTTTATAAAAAAACATCAAATAATATTAATTAGTAGACAAAATATGTCTTACCTTGAAAACAGGTGGTAGTATTATGGTCCGTCCACTACTCTGATTTGTGTTGATGGCCGACCCTTGAACATATATAAAACCCTAAACAGTAAACACAAACTCGCATAAAATACTCACCGCTGGCGCAACTCCTCTCCAGACCCTTATAAATTTGTATTTTTATTTTTATTATATTCCGATTTTAATGACTGCTTTTTTCAGAAAAGGAGACCACTTTTAATGGCTGTTTTTTCAAAGGAGGAGAGAGAATAATTTCACTCCAACTCTCTTTTCTCTTTCTCCCTTCCTTCTCTCTTCCTTTTTCTCTCTCAATCTCCTTTTCAGATCATTTCTTTTTCTCTCTTCCTTTTTTTTCTCTCCAATCTCTTTCTTCATATCTAGATCTGCTTCCTTCTCTTCTTTTTTCATTTTTTTCCTCCAGCAATTGACGAAGAAAAATTACAGTCACCCTCTTTCATTGCGTCTTTTTGTCTCTTCATCAACTCGCTGGCCTCAATTTCGGTCTTTCTCCCTTTTTTGGCGTTTGGTGTTCTTGATTGCGGAGAAAATGAGACGAGATAGAAGACGAGTTTTTTTTCTTCCTCTCCCTCCTTCTGTTTTTTTGTTTTGTTTTAGGTAATATATATTGATATTAACATACTATACCATACGGTATTGTGTGGTAACGAAATATATATTGATATTACCACACTATACCATATGGTATTGTGTGGTAACGAAATATATATTGATATTACCGCACTATACCATATGGTATTGTGTGATATTACCACATATTGTGTGGTAACGAAATATATATTGATATTACCACACTATACCATATGGTATTGGGTGGTAACGAAATATATATTGATGTGACAAATTTTTTCATATCATATGCACTTATTTAATACCAGTCAATACCATATGGTATAGACTGTTAATAACTGGAAAAAAAATTTGTGTCCAAAAAATATCAAAGTGGATATCATTTTGAAGAGCACAATTAATCTGATCTAACTATGCAAAAAAAATTAAATTCCGACTTAAAATGAGTGAGAAATCGTCCGTTAAAGATTAATGGAATGCAAATTAAAGGTTTTTCGAGTAGAGCGAAGGAGACGATGATGTGGTCCGGTCAAAAGTCAGCGTCAGCAATAATAAATAGGGGTAAGTGCAATTTTACCTTACTACCCTTTCGCATTTAATTTAAATAAAAAAAGGGACTGACACGTGGGAACAGGTCACAGGAGAAGGGGTTACTGATGGGTTAGTAACCCATCAGTTACTGACCTGATCTACTCCCCAAACCGCCACCTACCATGAGCGGCGAAATTCCAGACAAGTTGATCACTGTTATCTTGTCCAGGCTTCAGACCAGCTCGTCCATCGCGCGATTCCGCTGCGTCTGCAAATCATGGCGCGATCTCCTCTCTGGCCCCTCTTTCATCCGCAAGAACAATCTCGCTTCCCCTGCTTCCGATCATCAATTCATGTTTGAGTGGATTCACTGTATCGACCGCGGCAGAAGCCTATCTCGGCGACTTCACCATTTCCTCTCTCCTGCTCAGCTTCCCTTCAATCCTGACCGGCCCCCGAAACCCTAATTCTCGTCCGAGTTTGAGTGTTGTAGGATGCTGTAACGGCCTGCTATGCATCGTCGAGTACCGCAGGAAGGACGAGGATCTAATCCTCAGGAACCTGGCGACCTCCGAATTCGAGGTCCTCCCGCCTTCCCCCGCCGAGGATCGGACTCCCGATTTTTCCATCGGCGCGGTGGGGTTCTGTTTCGATTCGGAGAGCGACGACTACAAAATCGTCATGCAGTTTTTCTTCGACGAAGCTATTCTATGGGATGTCACTTTATCTCGGAGATTTACAGTTTGAGGAACGATTCCTGGTCGAGATTCCCAGATGGTGTTAGTGTTGTGGTATATGATCCACGATTGAACCTCTCCCAACAACTCGAGTTATTGGGATCAACTGGTTCATGACATGGTATCAAAGCCTTCTGTGGCCGAGAGGTCTTGTGTTCATATCCACATAACGAAGCAATCCAATCCGAACTGCAACCTGAACTCACGTGCAACCAACCAAAAACCATATCTAGCTTCCAATTCCAATTTCGAACACCAATGACACTCGAACTGGATGGACAGTTCAACGATTCCAAACCCAGATCGATAAATAAACCCAGCTGCAGACTTGAATTACCAATACCATTGAGCAAAAGCAATCTCGTGCAAACAAAATCCATAAATATAATGCCAAACTTCCCACTTATCATTCACGTAAATAGCTAGCATCATCTCCACTCCGTACCAGCATCGAGGGTGAAATAAAACCTGAAATTTGGACTTCATAAACACCATGGTGATTAGTGGCAATCTCGGGTAGGTACTCCATAGACTGTACTCCATTGACGAGATAAAGCAGAGACTCTTTAGAAATTCGGGTGTCGACAGAAAACTCAATCGGCGGGGGAGGCGGCAACAAATCGACAAAAGACTCGGGGAAGGAACGGAAGGGACTGCAGGGGTTTCTTGCTATTTAGTTGCTCTTTTCTTTTCAAACGACTAAGCTACTAAATGAAAACTAGGAAAAGAGATCAAATCAATGGTTGGAACTAGAGGTGGCAATTGGATCGGATCCGTGGATTCGTGGATTGGATTGGTGGATCCATAGATCAAATGGATTGGATCCAATGGATTGGTGGATTGATCCATGAATCCAAATGATATCCAAGGTTTGGACCAAAATATAAATTTTGAAAAGTTTAGGTACTAAAAGGTCTTAATGAAAAATTTTAGGTACCAAAATGTAATTTTCCAATGATTTTTTCGTATAAAAATATAAATTTTAGGTACCAAAATGTAAAATATAAAAAATCTAGGTACCAAATCGTAATTTGCCATTTTGATCCATGAATCCACCAATCCAATTGGATTTGGATCAAATGGATTGGATTTAAATGGATTGGATTAAGTGGATAATTTGGTGGATGGATTGGATTGGATTGGATTCATGGATTTGGATCCTAATTGCCACCTCTAGTTGGAACAATGATGATATCCCGGCGACTGTGGACTCATAGAGGGTGGCAGGCGGAACAAAAGAAAAGAAAGTTTAGGGTTTTCTCGTTTAGGTTTTTGAACCAGGCTCTGATACCATGTTGGAAAATCAGAATACGGTGCAAACTGTTGTGTATTATTACTAACACCGCATGGGGTTTATATAGAGTACAAAGACTGACTTCTATAATAACCCTAACACTAATGCGACTCTGATTAGGAATATAACTCTGACTAATTACATAACAGTACTCGTAGTATAACATAATACTACTCGTACTACACATACTCTAATAGATGGCAGATGCCCGCCGCTCAGCTCTTGGAAGATCCCGCAGTGCCACAAGGGGAAGTTGTACTGGTGGCACTCGATGGGGCAGAGCAATAAGAGTTTGGTGTTCGATTCGTTCGACATTGCGAGGGAATTGTTCGAGGTAGTCGAGGTGCATTTCGATTCGGAGAAAGAGTACGATGCTCCGATGTAATTGTTGAACGAGGAATAGATGTTGGCGGTCTTCCCCGAGTACTACGAGGAGAACCATGACGAATACGAAGACACGAAGTGGAGCACGACGTGGGACGTGTGTGTGCTGATGAAGTATTGGGTGCCGGAGTCCTGGATGAAACTGTATGTCGTTGCGAATCCTATTCCTTGTGGAATGTCCATTGATTGTTGCGCTGGGATTTCGAGGGACTTGAAGTTTTTCTTCCTGACGGTTCCTACTGATATGATCAAGGATGATGGGAGGTACTTTGGAGATCGCAGCCTAATTCCATTTCATCTCGAGACTGCAGAGTTCGGTGATGTTCAAATTGAAGGAACTTGCGTAAAGGTTATTACGAATTATGTACCCTCTCGAGAGTGTCTCTTCGAGATTACCTTCCGATGTCTCCAAACATAATCAGCAATGTCTCTAATGGTGAGCTTAGCTTATAATTTTGCTTCATTACAGTTAGCCTAGCTTTGCACATTTGATTTGATCTTGTCAACCAGGTGTTTGTTACTAGGGATTCTATCTTTAATTTTGCCATTTGAGTATATAAAATTATAAATCCTTCTTTGCATTCTCTGTGAGGTTTTAACAGTATCAATGCAGTGAAGCTTGAATTAGTATTTTGCTCTGCTCCATGAGCTTTTTTTTATCTAGTTTATGTGTTGTAGTGTGGTCTGTTATTTTCTTGATATGAATGTTATTTGTTATCGGCTTTATGGGTTTTCACATCTCTTCAAGAAACTTGTGACAACTTTGTAAGGAAGTGGTTATATAAGTACCATACAGGAGCGTATCAAGGATAAGATAGTCTAACGGAGAGAGGACGAGAGGAGAGGGAGTGTGTGGGTGTGGCAATCGGAAAGAACGGAGAGAGTGCTCGACTGCTCGTAGAGTTTGGAGAGAGGAATGAAATGGAAAGTCATAACTCATAAATATATATATGTAGTAATCAGATGTGTTAGTTATCTGTTTTAAAAAATATCCTTAATCCAATATTGGTCGTCAGTTTATAAATAGGAAATTATAAAAATAATAGAAGGCGTAGATGTAGACCGCCACACTGACAACCAAAAAACTAGTAGTCACCTAGGGTTAGATAGCATGAATACCTTAAAGGGTTGGAAAAAATGACACCCCCTATTAATTTTACGGTAATAAAATTGATTTACATTTAATAATCTGTCTTAATTAAAAATCCTTATTAATTACTTTCTTTTTTTCAATTCAATGATAGTTGTAGTGCCGTGATAGTTATATAAGTACAATAATATCGGTGTAAAAATGCAATGATGGTTGTATCAGGATAATATATATAGTTTATAAAAAAGAGTATAATTCCCTAACCCATTCCGGCGAACAGCATCAACCCTAATCTAGTTCATTATAGTAAACCAAATATGTTTTTCCTTGAAAACCGGCGTTAATTATGGTCCGAATCCAATCCCTTTGATTTGATTTCTGCTGACGGCCTATCTTTGAACTTGAGTAAACCCTAATTAAGCGCCGCAGCAAATACTCGCCGGCCGGCAACTGCCCTCCAAATCGCCGCCTACTATGAGCGACGAAATTCCGGAGGAATTGATCACTGGCATCTTATCCAAGCTTCAGGTCAGCTCATCCATCGCCCGATTCCGCTGCGTCTGCAAATCATGGCGCCGTCTCCTCTCCGACCCATCTTTCATCCGCAAGAACAATCTCGCTTCCTCTGCTTCCGATCATCAATTCATGGTCGAGTGGACTGACCGCACCGGCGACGTTTTTCGGCACGTTCACCGCTTGATCTCTCCCGACACGCTGGAGCCCCTCCTTCCCTCTCCCCTTCAGCTCCCCTTCGATCAAAACAGGCCCCGTAGAGCCGGCGATTGTCCAAGTTTCAGCGTTGTAGGATGCTGCAACGGCCTGCTCTGCATCGTCGAGTACCGCGGCAGAAAGGACGAGGATCTAATCCTCTGGAACCCGGCGACCTCCGAATTCAGAGTCCTCCCGCCTTCCCCCGTCGCCAATCCGAGTCGCGAATTTTTGATCGGCGCGGTGGGGTTTGGTTTCGATTCGGAAAGGGACGACTACAGAATCGTCAGACAGTTTTTCTTCGACGAATTAGGTATCGGGAGACGTCACTATATCTCGGAGGTATATAGTTTGAGGAACAATTGCTGGTGGAGATTGCCTGACGGCGGCTGCCCGCTGCTCGGCTCTTGGAGGATCCCGCAGTGCCGTAAGGGGAAGATGTACTGGTGGCGCTCGACGGGGCAGAGCAAGGGTTTGGTGTTCGATTCGTTCGACATTGCGAGCGAATTGTTCGAAGTAGTCGAGGTGCATTATGATTCGGAGAAACCTTACGATACTCCGAATTGTTTGCTGAACGAGGAATCGATGGTGGCTGTCTTCCCCGAGTACTACGAGGAGAACCAAGACGAGTACGGAGACAGAAAGTTTAGCACGTCGTGGGACGTCTGGGTGCTGTTGAAGTACTGGGTGTCGGAGTCTTGGATGAAACTGTACGTCGTTACGAGTCCTCCCGGGATGATCATTGAGAGTTGCGTTGGACTTTCGAGTGGTTTGAAGTATTTCTTCAACACGGTTCCTACTGATATGGTCGACGAACATGGGGACTACTCGGGAGATCGCAGCCTAATCCCATTTCATCTCGAGACTGGAGAGTTCGGCGATGTTCTAATCGAAGGAATTTGTGTAAAGGTCATTACGAATTATGTACCCTCTCGAGTTTCTCTGCAAGATTACCTTCCGCAGTCTCCAAACATAATCAGCAATGTCTCTGATTTCTACCATCACAAACTGATGGAGATCGATACTTGGGATTCTATCTTTGATTTGTAATTTTGAGTATAGAAAATGATCCATCATTCTTTGCTGCTTTCTCTGTGATGTTTAAACATTATCAGCAACTACTCCTAGGGCTTGGATGGCACTGCAGCAAGTTCATTGCTGGTCTGCAAGTTGTATCCAGAGGCACTAACTAACCATTATCGGGCTTCAATCGATCAATGCTTGACAGATTCCTCATCGTCATCTTCAATATCCCAGCACAGATCCTCCTCTTCCTCGGCATAACCCAACCGCTTCCTCAAATCAACTCGACTTACGGCTGCTGTATTCCCAACCCCTGCAGCCTTCTCTCCGTTGTTATTGCTGCAGTCTCCATTGCCTCTACTATCTTCAATTTCATCCCAACTCGTATCCTCTATCTCGGGCAACAAGGACTGCTGGCTCGACACGACTGAAACGTCACTGTACTTGCAGGGCTCACCGCCATTATTTGGCTGCTTTGATTGTCCCCAAATCCACCCCCAACCTTGGTCCCTTCACTCTCTAAATCAGTACCAGCTCCATCATTCAGCCGGTGAGAAAGAAACATCATTTTTGAAAGAGAGACTCGTCTCATTGTGATCGCGAAGAAATTTTTGTGTATCATTTATACACAAACTCTATATTTACATACATTTATCTCGCCGTGAAAGGCTTTTTCCTCTGAGAAATAGTGACAACACAGAGTTCTTGTGGGGTTTCGGGAAATGAATAATTGGTTTGTTTGGCTACTTGAATTGAAGCTCAAAATAATTAGTTATGCGCAGATGTATACTTATCTTCTATTTACTTGGCGAAGGGAGGAAGGAATGCAGTTGGCCAGGGCTTTCTCCAAAGCCTCAAATACAGAAACAACTGAATTTCATCGAACAAAATGCAGATGGTTGCAGAGAATCTTCATGTAGTAACAGTAATACGAGATACAGGGCATTTATCGTGGCGAGAACAAACACAGCCTAACCGTTCAGAAGATTAGGCACGCGAGATAGTCTTACAATTTCCTTGATGATCATTTCCTTTTCCTCTTCGAACTGTTCGTCCTCTGAACCTGTTGAGACCGCAAGAGATGTTTTACTCACCTAGACCAAGAAGGATTTACAGAGATTTTAGCAGGTTCTTTACCTTTCCCAACTGTGAGGTCTATGAGCAATTCCACCAGCTTTTCATGATTTCTGGCCAAGATCCTTTTCACTTCTTGTGGCTTGTTAGGGTTAGCAACAAAGACCTGCTTACAAAAAAACAAAAAACAAAAAACAAGAGGAATTAGGAATCCTTGTGCTTTGTATGGAGGTTGGAAATCAGGATTGTAAAAGCAGGGGAAATTCTATACGATGGAAGAAAGAGCAGGAGAATCTGTACCTTGAAAATGTGGAAAGCATAAATCTGGATGGTTTTACTCGAGTCCTGTCCATACATAATAACAAATCAGTCAAAGCAGTTGATAAAGAAGAATGTAGCTAGCCTGACCTAGTATATGTACCGACATGACCCAGTTTCTGTAGGTGCGTTGGACATAAACTTCAAACACTGTGGTCTAGCAAGCACACACACATTACTACATCACTAGATGCCGAGAGTCAGACCAGGTTGGATTTAAAGAGCGAGTTAAAGGCTAAAGATAAACACCCAAGGACTGAAAGCAAGGCCTCTTCGTAGAAGTTTAAGAGCGGAATATCAGAGGCCGGGTTTAAACAGAGTAACATTCAGTTGAAAGCAAATTCCACACATCAATAATCAACTCAAGTTATCTCCACTAAAACAGATCAAACTCCACACTTAAAGAAATACAGCACTAGAATCTCAAATTGTATCTCACGCAACAATGACATCACAGTGAAAAATGTTCCTGATAGGTTACCTATCCATATGTTAACCTATGGAGCTACTTGGAAGGTAAGATGCATGCTGCATGGGGTTCCATCATCCAAGGAGCACGTATTCCTTTCAAATAGGCAACTAATGAGAATGAAAGAGATGGAAACCATAAAGAGAGAACCCAAGCCAAGATGTTACACCAAAAGTCGAGCCAAAATCCTAATCACTACACACAGCCGGTAACTTGGATCCAATCATAAGTAACCCTAAAGACAGATTCAAGTAATCGAGAAATTGAGATTAAAGCATCTAATTGTTTTCTTGACTGGCCTTCTGACAAATTACACTCATGTTTCCTCGAGTCGAGATTATAGAAATCATGTTTCCTTGAATGGCCTACACTTCTATTTCTGTCCACAGCTCTAATGAGCTCGAGAAAATCATTTTATTAAAGAATCTAGTGGTTTTCAGTTTAAGACATTCAATTGACTAATCAAAATGGGGGGAGAAGAGACGTGGAATCAGGTTCTACAAAGGACTAGCATATAGTACCTTAAGCAATGTCATCATGACTTTTAGGTAGTGAACTTCGAGAATAAAGCGCTTCATTATGCTGGAATTTGGAGGCTCGAAAAGGAACTCAGAGAGAAGCTAAATCCACAAACAAGAAACAATTAGCTTAAACGTAACAAAATTAGGCAAGTCTAAGAAATTACTACTACGTTTGGAGACTAACCTTCACTGATTGCCTTCTTGTCACGTAATTAGGGGATGTGAGAAGTTTGTCATACAGATCAAAGAACTATAATAGAAAGAAAAAAAAAAACAACTTAACCCTTTTAGACAGGCAACCAAATAGAACAAGCATTACTTGTAAGAGAAAGCTGCATTTCCGTGACATGGTTTTATATAGCAAGCTGAAAGAGGAAGAATGACAGCAAAAATGTCAAAACTATTAAATGAAGGCACCGGGTGGATGGCGTTTTCTTATGTTTGTCTAGGTAAATATTACACATTTGAACATGCTGGGGCATGTATAACACTCTCCTATGAACAGTAGTATGCTGAGTACCAAATTTGAAAGACGCAGTCTAAGCATACAATAATCTTTAGTCTATGTTGTGGAAACATTTAGCTGCATATCAGGTTAAGAATCTTTCAGAAAAAGGAAATAATAATCAGATCACACAGGCTGTCAGGACATATACCTCAGCATAGTGTGCAGTAAGATATTCTGCAACTATTGTATCATGTTTACTAAGCAAATCCTGATAAGCGATGGAAGCAAATGTCAAGTGAGTATAACTGGAACATAGAAAATGAAAAGGTAAATAGACAAAATAAAACTGACCTTGAAAGTGGAGAAGGCATCAGAAGCAACGTCGAAGTTAGGCAACTCCACAAATTTGAAGAACAACTCAAAGCATGCTGACTCTAGTATGTATCTGAAAGACCACTATAAAAGTTTGACAGGGTGAAAACTTAAAACTGGACTACAATCAAAAGCAACAATAGAAAAAGAGCAACAAGCTTTGCTTTTCAAGGACCATCCCAATGTTACAAATTGTATCTGCCCAGTACAAAAATTGTGTTGCTATGCTTGCAAGAATATGGACAAGCAGAGACATATTCACAATTCTCCTTAATTAATAAAAAATAGCAAAGGGTGGAACTAGTGTCCTGCTGAAGCTAACTTTAACCTTCCATAACCAAGAGTAACATAACTTTTTTTCGAAAGATACAATTACGTTACTTCAGTTCTTAAAGCAAGAAATTTTCTAGAAGACGCATTAAAAACCAAAATAAATACTGCTGGCTGCCTGGCTCTGATAACAATACTAATGACTGGCAAAAGCAACAACGAGTTTGAATGTCTTACTTTGCAAGTGTTGGAAATTTGATGCATTCCCTTAACATCTGTCCACAATTCAAGGCAATTTCTTTGCTATCATAGCTGGTGAAAAGAGGTAAGAATAAGTCCCATGTAGTAACACTGAATTTGATAAGTACCCGAAGATAAAGATCTTGAGCAACAATTGAGGCTATCCCACTGTATTTCAAGATACTGATATTAAGTAGAAGAAGCTGAACACATGAGTTAGTTTTTTCAGGTAATATAAAGTATAGATGCCTAGACAGTTCAAGTACGGATCCTAACACATTGTCATCTCATTCGGAGCCTACCTACACGAAACTTCAAACCCAGTTGGACATAGTGCCACTGCAAAATGATGCTCTTATAATCACATTGGTGGCAAAGCATTCTCTTCCTCGGCTCACTGAATTACCATGTCCAAACATCTCTTCTTTTTTAACTCCCATCATGAATATGGAAGACAAGATCAAATGGAAAGAGATACACAAGCTTACCTTACAACAAGAAAATCTAATAACTCCAAATGATTCTCAATATACTCCACGCAGCTATGAGTCGACTCAACCTTATGCTTCAACAATATTGACCAACAGTGGACTAAATCCTTTCTTGCCTGCATCAGCAAAGTGAGAATCAACAAGAAATCAATATGACGAATGCCATCCAAAAGAAGTAACCACCATGAATGCCTATACTTACTGCCCATCCTAAATTGAGTAACTCGTGAACCATAAGAGTAAGCACATCCTCCTTGCATATCTCAATGGCTAGCTGCGAAACTTGTTCCATGTTCGGTTCAACCTCTGCATCCCCTTGGAGCATATATTTCAAAGTCACAAAATTCTTCTCGACTTCTTCCGATGCCTGTCAAGTGTCAAAAGACATCCAAACTGAATCCACAAGTACAACTACTAATCACAGAAATAACAGGACTATCGACATGATATCTCCGCCAAATTGCTCCCTTGACTCAAAGCAAAGTCTCACCGGCACACTCTTATCCCACCACCCCCTTTCCCTCTTTCCCAACACAGTTTGGATAGCCACAAGGGCCTCCGATTCCTGAAATCAACCACACTAACATATCGTTCTCCAGAATTCCCTTCCCCTCAAAATCTCCTTTAGCAATCTCCAAGTACAGTAACACCACTTAGCCAGAACCAAATCATCACGAACCCAGACAAACGGCAGCGTCCTCTAGGCTCCCAACTAACAGTTCTTTCTTCAAGTACAAACCTCATAAACCAAGTTCAATTTCTCCGAACTAGACAGAAATTGACAGCTTAATCAGCGGCATAATCACCATTAGAAACAGCAATCGCACTCGAGACTAAAGGAGACAAAATGTAAAAAGACATGAAATTGGAGACAGTCCTGGAGAGCTTAAAATTGAAAGGAAATGGATGTGTAGGATTGATTAACCTTTTCGAGGGCTTTAACATCGACGACGGTTTCGGTATCGAGAGCGTTGAGGCTATCCTTGATCGCTCTCACCACCTCCTGCGGCGTCTTGGGCCGCGACGGCTTGAAGAACGAAAACGACATGACGATCGATCAAACAAAATGGGAGGGCGAAGAGCGCCGCGGGGTAGAGAACGAGAGAGTCGGCGGCTTCACTTCTCTGTATTTCTCTGGAGAGAATTCGTAGCTATGGCGATGAAATTATCTACCCGGGAACAACCGGAACCGGAAGGTAAGTAAAAATTGCCGGTCGAATCTCCTTCGGATCGAGCGCGGAAGAAGAAGATGTCTTCCTATGATTTATTTATTTATTTATTTATTCAACAGCTTTGATTTCTTCTTTATTGATTATTGTTTGTGAGTGGCTGGCTGAGCGGCTCACCAACTCCAAAAATTGGGATTTGGTTTTTGGAATTCACGTAAAAGGACAGCTTTTGGAATCCCCAGACGAATTCTCATTTCCCACTTCTGCTTGTTAAATATTCTTTTTCAACCCAAATTTCCTTGTCTCTTCTTCTATTCGAATAATCAACTTTTGTCTTTGTTTTTTTAGAAGGATTAACATAATATATTTTAGTTCACAAATTGGTTTGTTGGATCAACAAACAAAAATCATAATACTCCATGAATTTATAGGATCCTACGATTTGAGGATATAGTCACTAAACCAAAAAAAGAAAATTTGAAAGTTGTGTGAACTCTTTATAACAATATTTTATATTACATCTATTTATCATTTTAGATGATAATTTCTTACGTCATTTAATTGTTTTAGTCACTTTGTTAAAGTTTATTAACAAAGCTGTTTACTACTTTACTTACAATTAGAATAGGACGTCGGGTATCAGTAACGTTATTGAATCGTGCATCTGTTTAAAATTTCGTCCATCTACCACTAAGAAAGAATATAATATTATTTTTTATAAAAAAAGTTACATAATATAAAAGAGAAAGAAAATTCTAAAAAACAAAATGTGAAAAAACATTTGAGCTCCAACTGTTTGGATGGCTGGCCGGTTGGTTTCTTGACCTTCCTAAAGCTGTGGCTTGGGAGATAATCAGGGTTTGCTCCGCCGTTGTGATAGTTGCTGATCTTTGGTAGACAGTAATTCCAACTTCGCGACTCCTCATCTCCCGAATCTTGGAATTCGGCTGTCTCACAAACAAATCATCCGGAGAGATAAAGCGATGCAAATCCTGAACTGCTTTTCATATGAAATGGAATCTCAAAAGCAACCGATAATTGGAGTAGCTGGTGAGATCAGGAAGCCGATTAAAACTAAGAATTTTGATTAATTCAATTACCGCGACGGAACAACGGCCTAATTATCTTCCAAATCACAGTTTCGGGGAGGTCAAGAAACGCTCCGACGGTCCAACAACCGGAGCTCATATGTTTTGCACCTAAACGAGGATGAAATAACGGAATTTTCTTTTGTTTTTAAAAAAATTCCCTTTCTTTCATATTATTTTAACATTTTTATCAAAAGATAATATTTTATATCTTCTTAACTGTAGATAGACGAAATTTTAAACGGATGCACAATTCAATAATGTTAGTGATACCCGATGTCATATTCTAACTTTTATGCTATAGCTTCCCAATTCTTATACTTTAAATATCATTTCTCTACTTCCCAATCACCCTAAATTATTCTTATACTTTAGGGGTCGTTTGCTTCGTGTATTTGAAAAATGAAGGTTTTGGTAAAATTTGGTTTTGTAAAACCATGGATATATAAGGATTTTGGGTTCATCATGGACTTGAAAAATACCATTGTTAGTTTCATAGATTTCATGATGGAATTGGTTAATTAGATTTGTATGTATGAAGTGAAATTTACTTTTATTGTCCTCATTGGTACGAGAAGAGAAATGAAATGTGAGGGGTAGTTTGGTCTTAAATGATGGACTTCAAAGTCCATGATCAATTCTCACCTAAATATGTGGAACTTTCAAATTTGTGGGGTCCACAGATTTGGACCCTTAAAAAGTTTGTGGGACCACGGATTTGTTGCCCCTAAATGCATGAAGCAAACAATGAATTTTGAACAAAGCTCATGATGAATCCAAAATCCTCACCAAATTCATCACCAAATAGTGTAATCTGGTACTGTATATCCTTTCGATAGGGTAAAATACTTCGGGTACCACTAAAATATGCGAATTGGGGTAGCTATACCACTTAAGTTAGAATCATGGTAAAGGAAACCGTACCGGACATCATACCGGATTCCTTTATGGTAGGGTATTTTGTGGTACAACCGTGGTTCAACCGTTTCATACCGGTAAATACCGTTTTTGTAATAATAAATTTTTTTTTGTCAAAAAACCGTGCCGCCATAATCAGAGTATCGTCTCGGAGTAATACCGGATATATCGGAATATACCGGATAATAAATGAATCAATACAAGTAGTTAGCAAATTAATATATCGGAATATACCCGATGACAAACAAAATATTACCTTTTTTCTGTTGAATCAATCCCACACTATTATTCACGAAAAGTGTCCATCAATATATTGGATTCTCATTTCCTATACAATAGAATATATTAAATATCTTCCTTTTCTTTAATATTATATCTCCTTTCTTAATTAATAAATAGAAGAACTATTTTTTTGTTTATTTTTAAACGTGAATCAAAAATGAAAAAGAAATTATTTTTTATCACTCGGCTATCACAGTATCACTCCGCGTGGCTGTTTACTATGAGGACAAAAAATAAGAAAAATATAATTCATCAATTCCTCGTTACCTTTCCCCATTTCTCCAGAAACCCCCTTTCTCTCCTCTGTTCTTTCTCTCTCAACTATCAAATTGAAAATCAAATTCAAAGAAGGAAAAGGAGAAGCCCAGAAGTTAGAGCTAGGGAGGCCCTAATCGATCCATCTCGCGCTTCATACGACAAGATGGAGGAGGAGATAGGACTAACGGTGGATATGACTGGGTGTGCCGGTGTGGGAGGACGGAAGACCAGAAGCGTGGGAGGTTTCAACATGCAATGGGTCTGAGAGGAAGATGAAGGTGGTGGCAGCTGGCTGGCGCAGAGGTTCTGGGAGGAAGATGAAGAAGGGCGGAGGTGGTTTTCAGTGCTAAGCATGATGGATGGAGGAATAAGACAGCGGTCCTCTTCACGGAGGCGGCGGACAGTCAATGGCGGCAGCGGTGAGAGAGCTACAGAGGTTCATCAAAGAAGAGAAGAGGCGCAGCGGCACGGTGGAGCGTTGCATGGATCGGCTAGACCTTTCGCCGGTCTCCATGTTGATCTCTCCGGTCGCGGGTCGTCAGTCGCCACTCACCAGAGGAGAAGAGAAGAGAAGAGGAGGGGCGGCGCAGAGCAGAGCTGGAGAAGAAAGATGCACTCGTTTGATTAGAGCTAGGGTTTTGATTTTGGGCGTTCGTTGTTTGGACACCATTTTTTTTTTAAGAACGACAACGTTTTTATTGGATATAGGATACCGCCGGTTAGAACAAAACCGGGCGGTTTCTCGTTTTGTGCCGGTTAACCCGGAAAAACCGGCCGACACAGTAAAAAGTCCCCTAACAGCCTATCATTTCGTTTTTTGTCCGGTTTCCGGTTGAACCGACCGGTACGATCCGGTTTCCTGGTCCATGCTTGTGAGGGGAGGAGAGCCGAGTCCATCGGCTGGACCAAGCCCAGACACTCTGGGACAAAAAAGTGGGGTCCACTTGGTCCACAAATTCAAAAAACACAATTGATTTTATCTATTTAAACCCCTCCCTCCTCTCTTTGATATTTCTCTGTCCGTTCACTTTCACTCTCTCTCCAAAATTCAAAAACACTTTCTCTCCCCTTCCTCTCCCGAAAACACTTTCTCTCCCCCTTCCTTTCCCAATACCGACGACGGCGACGACGACATTCAAGGCATCGGCGACTGTGGCTTTCACGGCAGCGGCGAACTTTCAAGGCTGCAACGATGACGATTTTGACGGCACCACTGTGGTGAAGGCGGATTCGACTACTGTAGCAGTCGCTGAACAAAGAAAAATAAGGCGACTGACGCCGTTGAGGTAGACGTCTTCTCCTTCCCCTTCTCCTTCCGTTGGATTGCATATATTTGATCTTGGGTTTCATGGGTTCGACTAGATCTTGGTTTTTCTTTTACTTCAATTTTTTTAATGGGTTTTTATGGATTTTTTTTCTGATTTCATGGAAACCGCTGGATCTGGATTTTTTTCTTCGATTTTTTAATGGGTTTTTATGGATTTGTTTTCTAATTTCATGGAAACCACTGGATCTAGATTCTTTCTTTTGCTTTGTTATTTTGGATGAGTTTCTGGATTTGTTTTCTGTGGCATGGGATGCTAGTTGTTTTGTGGATTTGGGATATTAGTATAAACTCGCCTGGATAGTTTTCTGTTGTATTTGGATGTCAATTCATTGATATTAGTTTGATGAGTAGTGATATTAGTTGTATACTTTCATGGATATTGTTTTGATGTATTTGGATATCACCTCATTGATATTAGTTGTCATCTTTAAGGATATCAGTTGTATGATAGACTGAGTTTTTGTTTGACGAATGTGGATATGACTTCATTGATATTACTTTTGAATGTTATGGATATAGTTAATGTGAAGTCCAGATATTAGTTAGCTTATGTCAGGATATTTTCTGTGCAGGGAAATCAAAATGGCAAGAACTAAAGGAACTGCAAAGAGGTAGCGAGTAGAAGGCGAATCCTCGAGACCTAACCGTGGCAAATAACCACAGGAAAATGAGTTAGAGGAATATGAGGACCAAGAAATTGAATAACATTTTTTTTTAATAATGGATGGTTGTTCTTTATGTTCTGGATTGTAGTTCTTTTGATGGTGAATATTGTAATGAAAGCACAGGTTAAGTAGATAGTAGTCAGGGCTGTCTGGATAATAGTAGCTTCATGCATAGATATTACTCTGGGCTTTCTGAATAATAGTTGTTGAATGACAAGATACTAGTCTGGTATATAGGGATAATAGTTGCTACATGAGCATATAATCCTTTGATATATCAGGATAATATTTCCTTCATTAATAGATATTGCTTTGGGCTTTCTGGATTGGAATGACATTAATACTAGTTGTATCGCGGTTTGTCGAAAAACGATTTTGTTTTATATGGATTTGTTTAAACTCAATATCAACACAAACAAACATAGATAAACATTCACACAAAACAAATATCCAAACCACTCACACTAATATCAGTTCAGCAGAACAAATATCCACACCACCCAGACTAATATCACACCGTCTAATATCAATATTCAGTCAGTCCATAATTAATATCCTCAACATCATAGACTAATACCACTACATCAAACTAATACATGACCATCGCGAATTAATACTCACTACACAGAAAAATACCCACACATCGCAAACTAATATCCTACCAATATTCAGTCATTCCATAATTAATATCATCACCATCACAGACTAATACCCACTACACACAAACTAATATCTGACCATCACGAACTAATACTCACTACACAGAAAAATACCCACACATAGCAAACTAATATCATCCCATCACATAATAATATCCTATCACCACAGACAGATATCGAATCACCCTACATTGTGTTCATATACATTTCCACAACATCATCTTCTAAATCCTAAACCAAACAAACTCTCACTCTAAACCCTAAAAAATATCCACACCATCCAAACTAATATCGCACCTTCTCAAACCAATATCCAGTCATGAAAAATGTAATATCTCGCCATCACAGTCAAATATCCACAATACACAGACTGATATCTGACCGTCGCAAACTAATATCTCACTACACAGACAAAATATCGAACCACCATACATTGTGTTCTAAACCACCAACCATAAACTCTAAACCCTAAGTAGGTCAACTGAATGTAGTTGTAATTAGTTGGGGGGTTTTGAAATTATTTTGGTGAAAAATAAACATTAGCTTTGTGATGTAAAAAATATAATCAGAAGGTCTAATAGGAACAACCATGCAGACTAATATCCAAATAAAGAAAACAAAAAATATAATCACGCAAAACTAATATTTTGTTACATAACGGGCAAAAACTAATATTCGTCCTCTGTCGAACAAATACCCATTCACCCCAAAACAAATATATGTCCTTTATCGAGCAAATATCGGTGGCGCCCAGACTAACATCCATCCATTCCAGATATAATATCCATCCTTGGGCGAACAAATATCATTGACACCCTGACTAATATCCAGCCACTTAAATTAATATCTGAAATCATAAACGGACTAATATCAGACCTACCATGACAAAAAAAAAAACTTCATTTCCGGATGGTTTCCTCGGTGTTATCTTCATCCTCAGACAAACATCCATATCGTCCATACAAATACCCATTCACCCCAAAACAAATATACGTCCTTTATCGAACAAATATTCGTGACTCCCAGACTAACATCCATCCACACTAAAAATAATATCCACTTTAACGAACAAATATCCTTAACAACTTAACTAATATCCAATCACATAAACTAATATCTGAAATCACAAACGAACTAATATAAAGGTCTGGAAAACACTCACACTCACACTCCTATTACTATTGATTCATTGGCCTTCGGCCAATGGGCCCTCGGCGGGCAGCCCTAACTAAGGTTGCAAGTCTTATGTGTTAGGACTTGATAATGTGTTTAGTTTTGATGGAAGACACAATTAATTCACAAACTAATATCCATTGCATATAATATCAGTTCATGCAAAAATAAATATCCATACTGCCCAGACTAATATCCGACCACATAAACTAATTTCATTCGGCCCATGGATAATATTTTGGTTAAGAATGGATACTAGATTGGACGATATGAATATTAATCCGGGTTGATTTCTCTATTTCATGTTAGAATAGTTGGTGAGTAGCATTAAATACTCAAGATCTCTCCCATGTGAAAATTTATCAAAAGCAACAAAAGTAGCAGATGGTGGACCATGCTTTTCTCTCTCTTTTGTCAACTCTGACGGATATTAGTTCATGTACTTTTGGATATTTATTTGTCTCGGCTGGATACGAGTTATCTCAGCGGCTCCCTCTCTCAATCCTGCCCAAATTAAAGGTGGACCCAAGCCACCTTTTTCAACTTGATCAGCTGAGCCGGCTTGTGCAAAAAAAACCTACAAACAGCTCACTTAAATGAGCCATGACTGGGCTGACCTCCTCACCCTTAGATTAAAATTGGGCTTATGTGGACAAATCTGGGCCTTGTGAGTATCTACTCACAAAACACCTTGTGAGCAGATTAACTTTTGCGTGCAACGCTACATCAGGAAAATCAAGGAGAGCCAGGTTGCTGCTGCTATTGATTAATCTCTTCGATCTCCTACTTAAATTGCCGCCACCTTGTTTGATTTTTTTGCTCTCTTTGTCATTCCTCTCTCTAGGGTTTCTATTTGGACGAAAACCCCCTTCTGGAGTACCAAATGTTTGCTTGTGCAATTTACAAGGTCGACTTCGGTAGTGCTAAACACGCCCATTACGTCGAGAATATCCAGCGCTGTCTCAACCGTGTAATCGATGAGCAGAAGAAACAGGGCAATCTGGTCTGTTCTCTGTTTAGGGTTCTTCGATCTCCAATTCCCCTCCACAATTAGTCATTTCCAAAATCAAATCTGCGGCATTGTGGCCTTAACATTTGTTTCTCTCCGCTTTTTTTTTTTCTCTGTAGCTGGAACTCGTCCTCATTCAGACGGTCAATTACAGCATGGACATTGGGTATAACTATTACATTACGTTTGAGGCGAAGAAGAAGTTATCATTGGACGAGGAGGAGGAGGAAGACAAAGTGTATCAAGCCAAGGTGCATCACAGTATCTGGAAGGACATTAACATTCGTGTTTTCCGGGAGAAAAAGCAGCAACAACCAATTGTTCAGGTTGGTAGTCACTTAACCAAAACAGAGTCTGCAGACTGCAGTTGATTCGTTCATGGACATAGACACATAGTTATCAAATTAGTTGCTGTTCTTAATTTGTATCTAATGGTTGTGGACTACAACATTGATTACGGCATTTATCGTACTCAAGTATCCTTGGATATATTAGAATTAGCCTTGTCAAACATACATAAGATTTCACCCTCCCCACCCAACAAAAAAAAACGGCCATCGATTCGATCATCGTCTTGTCCAACAACTTGGGGAAAATCAGGTAACAGTACACTGGAAGTAGTGTGGAACGGTGGTGTAACAAGTAGAGAGCACCAAATCGAGAGCCAAGGGGATATCCAGATGCATCCCAAGGATGTTCGCTCTCAACGCCATGCACAGGCAGACCGTCGCCTCCATGTCGATGAGCCCCAGCAGCATCCCGCAGCACGGCCTGGTTGTAAGGCTGCCGACGTCGAGGCCGACCAGCGGGGTGCACACGGCGAGGCGGTAGATGTCGATGGAGCACCTCGTGTTAAGACCGTTGTCGCCGCCGGGGAGTTGGGACGTTGGTGGCGATGGTGGTGGGGGTGGGACTTGATCGGAGGAAGATGGTTGGGCGTGTTAGTGTATATAGGGCCCGACCCAGTTATGTACATAAGTTTGGTACCTTAGCCCATTAATCCATGCATACGTAGACTGTTGAGAGCATGGATTAGGGTTTAGCTTGTATATATTTCCCCTGTACTCCATCGTTGGTCATTAAGCTGAATAAGAGACTCCGTTACTCCGTGGACTAGTCGGTATTGCTCTCTGCAATACTGGAAACCACGTAAACCTATTGTTCTTTACGTTTCAGCTCACAGGTCTTCTAACATGGTATCAGAGCTTACGGCTATGGATTCACAGAGGCTCTCAGTTCGATTGACGCACAAGAACTACGCACTATGGGAATTTCAGTTTCTTGTCTTCGTTGAAGGCCATGGCTTGCTGGAGATTCTTGATGGCACGATTCAGAAGCCAATGTCGCCAGCTACAGCGCAAGAGATCGCGCGCTGGAATCAGAGTGATGCCCGGATTCGTTCCTGGCTGCTCGGATCTGTTGATCCAATGATCGCTCTAGGGCTGCGTATGCATTCGACCTCACATGGTATGTGGGCTCATCTCGCTTCTACCTACTCTACGGTGAACACTGCTCGCCAGTTCGAACTCCAAATTGAATTGGGCAGGCTGGAGCAAGGAAACAAGGACGTTGCGTCCTACTTTAGTGCTGCGCAAGAATTGTGGATTGAGGAGGACCTGTTGACAGCGTCATTGCGGTCCAAGGAAGCCTCTGCCGAGGTCATGGAAGAGCGCCAACATACTCGCCTTTGCCAGTTTCTCATGAAACTCCGCCCGGAGTTTGAGGCGGTCCGTTCCACGTTGCTGAACCGCGATGATTTGAAGCTTGAGGGGATTCTCGGTCTGCTTGTGCGTGAAGAGATTCGCCTTCGCACCCAGGCCCAACTTGACATTCGTCCGGGGGAAGGTGAGACGGTGATCGCAGCGGCAGTTCACCCTGATCCGACGACTGCGTCGTCGACCGCTTTTGCTATTCAGAAGCCACAATTCCAACGGCGTGTAGCTGCTGCTGATGTTGAATGCCACCATTACCACGAAAAAGGGCATTATCAGAAGCATTGTCGTCGTAAGAACTTCTGCGTCTATTGCAAAAGTCGTGGTCACATTGTGCTGGATTGTAAGTCTGCTCAAAGGGCGGCTGCGCGCGCCAACGACCCACGCTCGGCGTCGATTGAGCGAGCTGCTGTGGAGCGCCCAGTCTATGCAACTCCTGGCGTTGGTGAGTCCTCGACGTCGGCAATGAATGCTGCCGCTGTGGAGCAGCTTGTGAGTGCTGCCCTCCAGCGCTCTCTGCCTGGTGCTATTAGTAGCGCCTTTGCTGCCCTACAAATGACAGGTACGCCTAAACCTTGGTTGATTGATTCTGCTTGTTTCAACCACATGACACGAGATGCTACCAAAATTCGAAACTTAGTTCCTATCCATGATATGGCTTTACATGTTGCAAATGGCCAAAGTTTAAAGGTTAATGGTGTTGGGAGTATTAGTAGTTCACATATGCAGCTGCCAAATACGTTACATGTTCCTGCTTTAGTTCCAAATTTGGTTTCGGTGGGCCAGCTTACAGAGCAAGGTTTATCCGTTTTGTTTGGCCCTTCTGGTTGTGTTATACAGGACACGAAGACGGGGAGGCAGATCGGGCGAGGGAGTAAAAAGGGGCGGGTCTTTCATCTCGAGGAGCTCTCGAGTACGGGGTCATCAACACCATCATCAGTTAGTTCACCCCTTGTCAGTAGTCCTTCCAGTCAAGTAGTTTCGTCGGTGTCTAGTGATTCGGTTTCTTTCCCAGTGTCTTCTTCCTTGTCGAGTCGGTCTGATAATGTATGGGATTTGTGGCATGCTCGTTTGGGCCATCCCAACTCTGCTCGTCTTTTGGCTATGTTTAAACAAGAACTTCTTGGAAAAAATAAGATGAATGGTGTTGCTTCACATTTATGTACGAGTTGTATTGAGGCCAAGATCACTAGTATTCCTTTTCCCTCAAGTACGACTGTGATTTCTGAACCATTTCATCTTATACACACCGATTTGTGGGGACCGTCCCAAGTTGTATCACGACATGGTTTTTGCTATTTTGCCTTGTTTGTCGATCACGCCACCCGGTTTACTTGGGTGTATTTCCTTCGCCTGAAATCTGACTTGCTTGCTGCTGCTTCGGAATTCCTGAACATGATCCGAACTCAGTTTGAGCGTCCTGTCAAGATTGTTCGGTCTGACCCAGGCGGGGAATTCAGTTCCCATCCGTTGCGTGATCTTTACCGGTCCCTTGGCATCTTGAGTCAAAAATCATGTCCCGGTATATCTCAACAGAACGGTCTAGTTGAAAGGAAGAATAGACATGTTCTTGATCTTACGAGGGCTCTCTTGTTGGCTTCTCATGTCCCGGTGTCATTTTGGCCGGAGGCTGTTGCTAAAGCTGTTCGTCTCATAAATTATCAGATCACTCCTGTCCTGAGTCAAAAGAGTCCTCATTTTGCGTTGTATTCTTCTCATCCAGATTACTCTCGTCTTAGGGTCTTTGGGTGTACTTGTTTTGTGCTTCTGTCTAAGAAAGAGCGTCCTAAGTTGTCCTCTAAAACTGTTCGATGTGCTTTCCTGGGTTACAGTGACGTTCATAAAGGATACCTATGCTATGATCCGGTCTTAAAACGTATTAGAATTACATGTAATGTTGCCTTTTTTGAGCAGTTTCCTTTCTTTTCCAAGTCTAGTAGTCCATCCCTGTCCTTTTTGTCAACCGAGTCTCAGCTACCCATTTTCCCTGAAGAAGATGATGACCCCCCGGGTGACCCTCCCCATATTGATCCACCCGACTCGCCTGACCTGTCTCCTCCGGCTACACCCTCGGCGACTTCCAGCTCCTCATCGTCTCCCAGTACTACGGTGTCTTCGGATCCTGAAGCATCGTCTGGTCCCAGCTCTGCCGCCACCTCCGTGGCCTCCAGTTCGGCTGCTGCGTCCCCAGCTACTCCGCCGGCTCCTCGTCGTTCGTCGCGTTTGACGTTGGGTCAGCCACCCCTCCGTTTTCAGGACTACCATGCCTATGGAGTTGACTTTGTGATGATTCCTACCCGTTACAAGCAAGCACATGGAAATCCCGTTTGGGATAATGCTATGGACGTGGAGATAGATGCATTACATGCAAATGGTACGTGGACTGTTGTTGACCGTCCACCTCCACCGGTTCCTATTGTTGGCAGTAAGTGGGTGTATAACATCAAGGTTCTCCCGGATGGCTCGATCGAAAGACATAAAGCCCGAGTCGTAGCTCAGGGCTTTACTCAGGAACACGGTGTGGACTACGACGAGACCTTTGCCTCGGTTGCTAAGATGCCTACTGTTCGGACTCTGTTAGCTGTTGCAGCTGCTCGTGATTGGCCTCTCTATCAGTTTGACGTGAAGAATGCTTTTCTTCACGGGGATTTGAAGGAGGTTGTCTATATGGAACCTCCTCCCGGGTATAAGTATGCTTTACCGGGTCAGGTTTGTCTCCTCCACCGCTCACTTTATGGTCTCAAGCAGGCCCTCGTGCCTGGTTTGAGAAGTTTCAGACGACCATTCTTGCTTTGAGGCTCCGTCAGAGTCTTAATGACCCGTCCCTGTTCACGAAGACTTCGTCCACAGGCATCGTCGTCCTTTTGCTTTATGTTGATGACATGGTAGTTACTGGGGATGATGCCGCAGGTATTGAGTCTTTGAAGCAGGGTATGCAGGCAGCTTTTAACTTGAAGGATTTGGGGAATTTGCAGTATTTTTGGGATTGGAGGTTACACGTTCTTCCCAGGGTATTCTTCTGCATCAGACTAAGTACATCAAGGATCTCCTCTCCGATCATCAGTTTGATTCATGTCGTCCTGTTCGTACACCCATGGAGCTCAATCTTAAGCTCCATCGGGACTCTGGTTCTCCTTTGGTCGATGGGTCATCTTATCGGAGCATTGTAGGTAGCCTAATTTACTTGGCTGCCACCCGCCCGGATATCTCCTATGCAGTTCAGATCGTCAGTCAGTTTATGGCTGCTCCGTGTCAGGACCATTTGGCCGCAGTTCATCGGATCCTTCGCTATCTACAGGGCACTCTTGATGTTGGATTGTTCTTCCCCTCACAGGGGCCGCTTGATCTTCAGGCTTTCTCCGACTCGGATTTTGCTGGGTGTCTTGACACTCGTCGTTCGACCTCTGGATGGTGTGTCCGTTTTGGCACTTCGTTTATCTCCTGGCGATGTAAGAAGCAGGATCGGGTTTCTAAGTCCTCCACTGAGGCTGAGTACCGGGCTATGTTCGAGGTGGCTTCCGAGGTGATCTGGCTTCACCGTTTGTTGTCTGATTTTGGTGTTTCGTGCTCTTCCCCTGTGGATTTGTTCGTGGATAACACCAGTGCTATCCAGATTGCGGTAAATCCTGTCATGCATGAGCGAACCAAACATATTGAACTTCATGTTCATTATGTCCGGGATTTGGTTCGTGATGGAGTTCTACGTGTGCACTACGTGGCATCGGAGGAGCAGATTGCTGACCTCCTCACGAAGTCTCTTCCCACCAGTCGTCATTGGTATCTTTCGGGCAAATTGATGCTTCGTGATCGGCATCAATTTGGGGGAGGCTGTTAGTGTATATAGGGCCCGGCCCAGTTATGTACATAAGTTCAGTACCCTAGCCCATTAATCCATGCATACGTAGACTGTTGAGAGCATGGATTAGGGTTTAGCTTGTATATATTTCCCCTGTACTCCATCGTTGGTCATTAAGCTGAATAAGAGACTCCGTTACTCCGTGGACTAGTCGGTATTGCTCTCTGCAATACTGGAAACCACGTAAACCTATTGTTCTTTACGTTTCAGCTCACAGGTCTTCTAACAGGGCGGTGGCAGGGATTATCATGATGACTAGAAGAAGAAGAAGAAGAGTGAAGACGACGAGACGGTGCTCCATGTTGTGTTGGTTTAATTTGCATGAAAGTAGTGATTTTGTGAGTTTGGTTTTATGGAGGGACTGAGTTAGGGGTTAGGTCAGGGAATTGGGTGGTTGGCTAAATTCGATTGAGGGTGGTTAGAGTGGGTGGCTTTCAAAGAGTGTGATGCTATCGCTAGCTCCAATATTTTGTTTATTTCTCAAAGATCGACGTGGAAAGGTGTCAAGTTATCATACCGAAAGTTGATTAGTAGCCAATAGCCATAGCTAATGATATTAAGGTGGGTTATTACTAATTTAAGTAGTCATTTCGGTTATAGCTCCTAGAATACTTACATATTTTACTAATATATGAGTTTCGTTTTCAGTTCAGTCATTTCGATTAGAACTTAATAAAATATGTACGACTTGTCCTTTGCGAACATTCGATAAAGTTTAGCAAATGAGAATGACTTAATAATTATAAAATAACTTATATTTTACTATATATCATAATTACGACATATCGTGCCAAGACAAGCTCTTGAAGTGATGGTACATGCACTTGTCGATCGTCATATTTTATTTATTTAAATTTCATAACTTGATTTTAGTAAGTCTTGTATATTGTTGTATCTATATTGCTTTCTTTTGAGGATAACTATGGGGAAATTTTTTTAATAACCACGCACTTAATGTCTTCCACCTCTTAAAAATATTAAAATACCCCGGGGTACCACTAAAGTATGAGAATATGTGTAGTTATACAACTTAAGTTAGAATAGTGCATCGGGTACCACTAACCTCAATAAATTGTGCATCCGTCACCATTTCCTTCCATCTACCGTTAAAGCATAATAAAATATTATTATTTAGTAAAGAAATATAAATTTAAAAATAAAGAGTAAGGGAAAATTTAAAATAAAATACAAAGATTATCCTTTATCCTCAACGCCGGCCCATCTTCCCATCGTCAAATCATCACCACACCTGACACCACCAACGACGGTGTTCCTCATGGCTCCACACAGCTTCCCCGCCAGCCATAACCGCTAGAATGAAACCCTAATTTGTTGCCTTCTTCTTTTGTGACGGCGGTTCTTTTGTGGCCTCGATCCTCTGCCGGCCACGGAAGCACCCTATTTTCTCCCGTAGCTCGGCGATCTTCGAACCAGATAAAAGGAATCGTTTCGCTACGACTACCGTACCATACGTGGGCTTCTTCACGTCGGCGCTGCTCTCAGGCGTTGAATCTTCGGCGTCGACAGCTGGTTGAGGGAGGTTCTGTGATGCGAAGAAAGAGCTGTACGTAGTCCACGACGGCGCCCTTAAGGAGACTGTTGACGGCATGGTCGCCGTGATGGCGGCTCAGGATTGGAGGACGCAAGAGAGGGGATTTTTTGGAGTTTTTAATTTTTAATTTTCCCTTTTCTTTTATATTAGTTTTAATTTTTTGACAAAAATAATATTTTATTCCATCTTAATGTCAGACCGGCGGAAAGTTTAACGGATCTACCGTTTATTGACGTTAGTGGTATCTAACGCCCTATTCTAACCATGGACCAGGAAACCGGATCGTACCGGTCGGTTCAACCGGTTCAACCGGAAACCGGACAAAAAACGAAATGATAGGCTGTTAGGGGTCTTTTTACTGTGTCGGCCGGTTTTTCCGGGTTAACCGGCACAAAACGAGAAACCGCCCGGTTTTGTTCTAACCGGCGGTATCCTATATCCAATAAAAACGTTGTCGTTCTTAAAAAAAAATGGTGTCCAAACAACGAACGCCCAAAATCAAAACCCTAGCTCTAATCAAACGAGTGCATCTTTCTTCTCCAGCTCTGCTCTGCGCCGCCCCTCCTCTTCTCTTCTCTTCTCCTCTGGTGAGTGGCGACTGACGACCCGCGACCGGAGAGATCAACATGGAGACCGGCGAAAGGTCTAGCCGATCCATGCAACGCTCCACCGTGCCGCTGCGCCTCTTCTCTTCTTTGATGAACCTCTGTAGCTCTCTCACCGCTGCCGCCATTGACTGTCCGCCGCCTCCGTGAAGAGGACCGCTGTCTTATTCCTCCATCCATCATGCTTAGCACTGAAAACCACCTCCGCCCTTCTTCATCTTCCTCCCAGAACCTCTGCGCCAGCCAGCTGCCACCACCTTCATCTTCCTCTCAGACCCATTGCATGTTGAAACCTCCCACGCTTCTGGTCTTCCGTCGTCCCACACCGGCACACCCAGTCATATCCACCGTTAGTCCTATCTCCTCCTCCATCTTGTCGTATGAAGCGCGAGATGGATCGATTAGGGCCTCCCTAGCTCTAACTTCTGGGCTTCTCCTTTTCCTTCTTTGAATTTGATTTTCAATTTGATAGTTGAGAGAGAAAGAACAGAGGAGAGAAAGGGGGTTTCTGGAGAAATGGGGAAAGGTAACGAGGAATTGATGAATTATATTTTTCTTATTTTTTGTCCTCATAGTAAACAGCCACGCGGAGTGATACTGTGATAGCCGAGTGATAAAAAATAATTTCTTTTTCATTTTTGATTCACGTTTAAAAATAAACAAAAAAATAGTTCTTCTATTTATTAATTAAGAAAGGAGATATAATATTAAAGAAAAGGAAGATATTTAATATATTCTATTGTATAGGAAATGAGAATCCAATATATTGATGGACACTTTTCGTGAATAATAGTGTGGGATTGATTCAACGGAAAAAAGGTAATATTTTGTTTGTCATCGGGTATATTCCGATATATTAATTTGCTAACTACTTGTATTTATTCATTTATTATCCGGTATATTTCGATATATCCGGTATTACTCCGAGACGATACTCTGATTATGGCGGCACGGTTTTTTGACAAAAAAAATTTATTATTACAAAAACGGTATTTACCGGTATGAAACGGTTGAACCACAGTTGTACCACAAAATACCCTACCATAAAGGAATCCGGTATGATGTCCGGTACGGTTTCCTTTACCATGCTCACAAGTTGACGCCAACCTTCCTCCACCGTCTGATCTCGGCTCGGCGACGTGGGTGGCCATCCGGCCCTGTGAGTATATACTCACACTATTTCCTATGAGGAGGATAACTAAATTGTAAATCAAAACCCTCCCTGGTAACTAGTTAGGTGAATTCGAAATTCAAAGGGTAAGGAAACGAGGAAACTGTCTCTCACCGCGATCTTGGAACCGACCGGCGTGAGATTCTCCTTCCTCTGGAGCCGGCTCGAAACGGCAAAAAACAAGAATCGGAAATGAAAAACAATGTAATAAAGGAAATATACGGAGAAGATAGGGGGTTGAAGCCAGGGGAAGTAAGAAGTAGAAGTAAACCGGAGCGAGAGGAGCGGTCGGCGGAGATAGGGCAGTGGCCGAGTCGGAGTCGGCCATTGGCGAAAGCGACGGCGGAGGCGGATCGATTTGGAATTAACCCGAGAGGCGAGAACCCGAAACGGACTTGAAACCCCTAGATATATATGAAGTAGTATTCAAGTATACATGAACAAGTATACAAAATGAGCGAACTAGTATCCCTTGTGTTGAAGACTTGAAGTAGTATCCATGTTTTGTTTAACACTTGGTAGAATGTTTGTTTCCATGAATTAGTATCAAGGGTTTGATGAACTAGCACTCATTTGTATAACCAAGTATTAATTACATATATGAATAATAATAGATGAACCAGTATTCATGAGTCAAATAATATTAGTCCAGGTGATATGAATATTAGTCCATTTTGTGTTACAGATCCTCTTCCCGACATTTGTAGTAGAATATGACAGACTACTCATTACATCTTGTTCTCCTAAACTAGCCAAGCACAAACACCACTTGTTTCTTTAAAACCCATAATCAAATTTAGGAAACAAATTGAAAAGGAAAATGGAACCCTAGAATCCAAATTGGAAGGAGAAAATATAACAATCATCGGATAAGGAAAATGATTAATACCCTAGTTTGGTCCGAAGTTTAGTATAAGTGACAATTTTGGCCTTATTTTTAAAATAAGAAATTTATGACATACTTTTGAAATTATTAGACAAATTTGTCCCGAAACTTTTGTTAACTGTTAATATTAACGGTCAAACATTTATTCTGTTACTGAGCTTGCATCCCACGTCACTTACTAATTAAAAATAAAATAAAAAATCCCGACGCTACTCTCGTGATTTGATTAGAGGGAACATAGATTACAAGTAACCAAACCAAAAATTCAGTTCAAGACCATTGATTTTTGTCGTTGGTAGTCATTTTTCCCGGTTTGTTGCAATTTTGGGCAGTCGGGTGCATTTGTGGCAGAGCACATCGACGATGAATGGCAGAGTGTGAAGCTTCGGGTACAGGGGAAGAAGAAGCAATGGTATATGAAGGAGTGACAGATCCCAGACGATATTGAGAGGAGAAGTGGAGGGAGCTGGAACCGCCGCAACCATCAATATTGATAGTAGACAAACCGCCCAAATCGCTGAAAATCACCGCCGGAACCGTCGCCAGTGAACGGCTGATAGCAAATCTTCCCCAATTCGAATGGGTACAAAGCTAGTTAAATTGATACACTTTTGGATCTGTCAACGAGAAACAACCAGAATGTTTGCTAACCTTGACTGGGCTTCAGAGGTCCTCTTATCTTCGCTCCGGGTTTGCCAGCCCAATGGTAAAATACATGAGCCCAAAACCCCATCCCACAAGAGAAAAGATTATTCTTTTACGAATGTGATGGACTAATGGTGATTAGGGCAGCGACAATAACCTTATGTCTTTATGCCTTATCTATCCATCACAATCCCCAAACAAGAAATTGCCACATAAGCATCAGACACACACACAAAAAGTCAAAGATGCATCTTTTGCCACATAAGCATCACACAAAAAGTCAAAGATGCTTCTTTTGATAATCAAACGTACAATTCCCCATAAAGAAATTGACACGGCCGACAGGACTCATATCCACAATCATTTGATTAGAAATGAAATGTGCATGCATTGATATTCAAACACAAGTCTTTCTGGATCGGAAACAATTTGTTTGTATTAGTTTGGCTTTACAGAAAATGCATCGTTCTGTACTCTTATTGGCATTCTAATCTACCTGGTTCACAGAATGCGAAAGAATTTCTGAGACTCGTATATAACTCATCTATTATCTGCCTTCTTTCCTGGCATTCTAATCTATCTTGTTCACAGAATGCCAAAGAATTTCTGAGACTCGTATATAACCCATCTATTATATGCCAGGTTCCTTTTGTACACTTCTTTCCTGGCATTCTAATCTATCTGTTCACTTACTGCCAAAAAAAAATCATACCTGAGACTTGTATCTAGCCCAATCTCTGTCGGCCATGAATGCAGTAACCATCAGCGTGCGTACATTGCGGAATTCCTTCATCTTAAGCCTGAACACATAAGTGCAAGATTCCTTGCTTTTTAGCAGCTCTGAACGAGTTCCGCCGCGGTGATACCCATGATTTGGGTTCCGCATTCATCGAAAGCTGAAACCCAAAAGCCCCCTTTTGCAGTTGCATCTTCAATCTGAAATTGAAGATTATATCTAAAGACCCGGCTTGAGACTTGTTGACCGCATACGTTGCATACCATTCTTTCGCAAATCTCCGCTTTACTGTTACAAAGCGTACATATTTCATAATAGGAGTCCTAGGGACCATCTTTGAATTTGCTAATGGTGGCCTCCACGGTGACATACTCTGCCATAAGGTATTTCCCCAGGTTTCCAATGATCTCCAATACCGTCTTTCTGTTTGCATTGGGCATAACAGTGATAGCACCCAAGTTGCTGTCAAATGAGGAGCTAGCGTTACTAGCATAAGGATCTATTTTAACAAAACTAGATGTTAGCGTTCCCGCTACTTTCTGCTGCAGATGTAAGCTGACCTTTGCTTGTGTGATTGATACTGTAGGATGCCTCCCCAAATTGAAGATAGCTTCAAGAGAATCGCCTATCTGTTTGAACTCGTTCCCCCAAAGAAAAACCCTAACGGCTGGTGCCCCTACAACCCGCATGCTCAACTCCCTTCCTTGAAACCGATTTGATCTGATAATTTTATATCGCCCCACAGAGATCAC
This sequence comes from Linum trigynum, assembly GCA_964030455.1. Lineage (NCBI taxonomy): Eukaryota > Viridiplantae > Streptophyta > Magnoliopsida > Malpighiales > Linaceae > Linum > Linum trigynum. The sequence goes on from OZ034819.1 coordinate 63,274,551, forward strand.
GGTTCCAAGTATGTCAACGAGGGAACCAACAGCTGCTGTACAAACAACGCTCACAGGAGAGAACGTCCACATCTTTCGTGGGAAAAGAACCATTGTCCACACAATTAATAATGGTGGACCTATTCATCAGAATGATCTCCAGCCTATTTCTCAGGTTATGGTACTCCCGATCAGCGGGCTTCAAATCAAACCTGGAGATCAAAAACACTCCTTCCAGCTCTACTGTCCCATGGAATTTATCAGCTACATTATCGAAGGCAGTGACTCTGATTTCTGCTCGATCCAAACCAATAAGTGTTGGAAATTTGGAATGACTAACCAAACCAACCAAAGCGAACCAACGTGACTCCTGCCAAAACATGCATGGATACATTTTTATAGAGAAGCAGTGTTTCATTCAAATTGAAATGGGATGGTAGTTATATCCCATGCAACGTGTCAATTAAATGGAATTACTTGGCATTTAAAGAAATAAAGTGTTGCATGAAGTGATGCATCATTTGGAATGGTGCATTGACACTTTTGGATATATGAGATGCCATATGCATGCATCGTTTCCTTTCATGGGGAATGTGATCCCTTGCATGCGTTTGGAATGGTAACGGTTTAGAATGGCAGTTAACCAACACGCCATTTCACAAAGGGATACAATGCTTTGTCAAGTGGTGCTTCGTTACTATAAATATGAGTGGTCGGATGATGGATAGGACACACCAAAGATTCATTCTTCTTCCTACTAAAAGTTCTAAGTATGCTTTAGGTACTTAAGCCTGGAACCTAAAGTGGTGATAGTTTTATCCTACGAAGAAATTTCCTGTAACCCTAGGCTTGTTGAGGGTGGAAATATTCTTTACGGAAAGTGAACGTTGTTCACGACTCTATCACAATCCTGGTCACCCGGTCTCGGGCTATCGTACATATACCCTCGTCCATAAAAGTCCTAACAATAAGTTCGAAGTTGAAAAACTGACGGTGTCTTTTGTCTGGAGCACAAGGTCTGATGCTCGATTTTGTCGTCACACGAGCTTTGATAGAGCTATTCTCTACCTCATCACTGTTTAATGTCAATTCAGAAATCATAATTACTGGAAGGCCCGCGGAATCCACCCTCGGAAGATTCGTGGAAGATAGACGAGGACTGCCTAGTATACCCAATTCTGGGACCATCACGTGCAGCTCCCGCAGAAAACACATTCTGTACAAGATTTAGCGTGTTAACGGGTAGAAAAACTAGTTCTTGATTAACCCAAATCCTTCTGCATATTCATCTAAAAAATCCTTCTACAGAGAACAAGAAGCAACGGCAATATAGAACAGGTAAAATCAGGACAGAAACAACAGCAGTTTGCACATTGGAACGATTAACAACACAATTGCCAAAACCCTAAAGCCACCAAGCCATTAAAGATACCAGAAGGCTTACTCTCTTTCGCCGAGCTTGTAATCAGTAATCTGAATCACATCGCCTTTGTTGAACTTCTCGTTCATTTTAGGGGTCAGCACCGCCCAGACGGCGTTGACGGAATCGGAGATCAGTAGACGGAATGTCTCTGGCGAAGAACTCAATTTATCGATTTCCACCACCTGTACTACCACCGACGAAGAGACCTCGCTACGACTGATCAACTCTACAGCGTTGGGAGTAAGGGAGGCTGACATTGCCGCCCTACTCTAACTAGAACGGAGAAAAAGCGAGCAAAGAGGTAATGCGAGGTTCGGCGGAAGCAGGTCCGTTTGTGAAGGCCGGCTTTTTTTTGTTTGCAAATCAGAAAGGCTGGTTTCTTGTTTTCTTTTTTTTGTTGTGAACAAAGGCTGGGTTCTTTAACAGAGATGACCAGCTCCCACGCAGTTATAGCGAGGGGAAAGGAAGGATTACCAATTGGGGCAATTAAGTATTGCTAATTTTCGCGCTAATCATTCTAATTTAAAAAACAAAACTAGCATGAAAGTTGGCGTTGCGAGATTAGAAGTCATGAATTATTAGTCGGGGTCCAGTGGACACGACGTCGTATCAGTGATCAGTAATTAATGCATCGCCTCGCCGATTTGCCGCAAACGTACCGCTAAGAGGAAAGAAAGGCAACCGGCAAATCCCCCAAAGAAAAAAATTTATTTACACACAGTCGCGGCCACTACCAGCGCGACGCAGTCGAGCCATTCGGAAGGTAGGCGGAGCGAGCTTCCCGCTCCATTTTTAGCTTCTGGATCAGATTTCTGGCCGCATCTTCTCCTTCTCCCTCCTCCTCGTAGAGGAGAGAGAAGCAGAAGAGCAAGAGGAAGGAAGGTGAAGAAACGAACAAGGTGAAAAGCTGCAAGTCGGAAATCCTTTTTCTGTTTCTTCGTCTCGGAAATTCACTCCGAGTGAACTCGTAATCGTTACTCTAATCTTGCTAGGGTTTTCTTCCCGTGCTTACCATCCCGTCGGAGGTACTGCTTCTAACTGCATTGCGTTTAGATTCTAGGTTTCCGTCGGCACTTGATTTAATCTCCCGTCGGCGGCTGTTTCGTCGGCGAGTTGCCCGAGGTACTCGCTGTTTGTGTAGATTCGCGGTGAGTTGTTTGCGGCTTCGGCTGGAATTTCGTTGGATTTTGGAAATGATTCACGTGGCATGTGCTGCATTCGTGTTTGTCGTGGTTAGGATTGTGAATGCGACGTTTAGGTTTTTTTGTGGCGTTGCTACTGAAAAATCGGAATGTGTGATCTCCTTAGTTTCGCGTTTTGTTCAAGTATCGATTTGATCCCCGCTGCTGTTGGTCTTGGCTGTCTAGAATGTTGAGTGCTTCAAGAATGAGCTCTGAATCTGAAACGTTGTTTGGCAATGTGGATTGGACTAAGGAAAGCCAGCTGAATTTTTCAATTTTGGTTCTCTTGTTTTCGTGATGCTAAGTGACGGTAGTTGTTTATTTGCAGTGTATAGACTACAGATGCAGAGATAGTTTCAACATTAATGGTGTGTTCACTGGGAAATGGGAGGATGGCTGTCATGGCCAGGATTCTAGCTGCTGGAAGTGTGTCATCGCAGAATCTAGCAGGTGAAATGAGTGTGAGATGGGGAAACGGGAGTCAAAGGGTGGGATGGGATATCTTCGTTTGTTACAATTTGGAGTAGAATTGAAGTATTGATGATGTGAATGGAACTCTTAGCAAAATGAAAAGTGAATTTGAGTATTACCAACAAGGTTTCAAATTGTTATTGTGGTTTGGGATTTCACTCTGATGCATTTCAGCTTATAAAGATGATCCAATTTCTTATTATTTGGCAGTGGAAATTGGCCGTCGACAATCAGTTGCAAAATGCATGTACAGGGAGTTACATGAGGCTGATGAACCAAACTTGCTTGATGAGGAAGGTAAGATATCATGTCTATAGGTCATTACTTATTTTTGAAGATAATGAGTTAGGTTGTCAATGTAGCATTGCCCATGTTGGTATGCAAGCTTGAGTGTTAGTGTAGTAACTGTTTTGTTGAGAGTTATAGAGCAATGAATGTATCCCCTATGTTAATCTGGTAATACTTCTATTTCTGGGTTAGACAATGGGGTAATACTTTCATTTATGCCTGGCCTAGCTGTTAAGGCTTCACTAAGTGGTGTCTTTTTCTCGTAGACATGCATGTCTTTGGTGTGGAGCCAATGACTGATCCTCTGCATCTGGTATGGTTCACAAACTTAATTGCTTTCACTTCTTATTTCTCCTTGACATTCTGAATGGAATTGTTCCCTTTTGGCATTCGATCGACACAATGACTCTTCCAAAGGATTTATACATCTGAAACTCGTATTCGACTTCAACCTTGATAATTATACTGCACTGATAACAAAGAACACACTGTTTTAACTATCAGAATTGACGTTAATAATGTTTTTCAAAAGCGTATCTATACCTTGGGCTTTTGCACTTTGTTGTATAGATAACTAAACATCAACTTGTATAATGTGTTTCATTCATAACAAAAAAACTAGTATAATGCCTATGGGGTGGGGGTGGGGGGACTAGTATAATATGTCTAACGGGGAATATATTTTTCAAGGTATGCTGCAATGCTTGTAAGAAGCCAGTGAAGGCAAGTCAGTATGCAGCTCATTCAGGTTATGAGTTTTCTGTTTCCTCTGTTTTCCTTTCTCCAGAGAAAATTATCGTGGTTAATCAGACCAAGTCTTTGCTCTGCTGTACTCTGATGCCAGCAAATTTAATAATCTTGTATGGATAGTTTTCACTGTAAGAATGTCACTGTTTTGCAAAAAACATGGAGTCAAGTCTTTTCATTTACCTAGTCTCACATTGCTATCGCTACCAAGGTGCAAATGTGTATCTGGTTAAGTTTGTTTACTTTTTTCTTGTGAATGAAGTTTGTAGTTTTTTGTTAAGCTGTTTGCCCCTAACATTTCCCTTGAATTTGCACAGTCGGTTCTTTTAAATTGGCTTGGTAATTGACAGAAAAACGAGATATGAAGCTTTATAGACTTAAAACAAATAGAAGGGTATCTGCTGGATAAGCTTTCATTAGCATTATATCTGTAGAGTCTCTGTATATAAAATATATCCAAATTGATTGTTTCATTATTTTATAGCTGTAGATTATTCTTCTTGATCGATATCCTATTATCCTTAATTCTGCACTAAGTTGGATTCTTTTACTTTTGTTCCTTTTCCAGAACTGTGTAGATCATTGAAATATGTTGGAGAAATTACAACGAGAGATGCTGGCGGTAAAGGGCACAGGAAAGCTCCTAAGAAAGAGAGGAAAAAGTTGATGGCACACTCTAGTATCCTTGTAGTTCTTGTTTCTGTTATGGCCTTAAAAAATATATTTTATGCAGTATAGAATAGACGACTCGGATGCCTGTTTGACTATTGTCACCTGCTACTGCTATTTTCGTATACAGATAGGTTGGTAAATAGGGGTCGTTTGCTTCTAGGATTTTAGAAAATGAGGGATTATGATAAAACCTTGGATTTTGAATATGAGAGATTATGTTGGATTTTGATTATGTTGGATTTTGAAACTTCCATGTTTGTTTGTAGGATTTGGTAATGGCTTTTAGTAGGTTGGAATTATGGCTTGATGGGGGAAATTACTTTATTATCCTTAATGAACCACTTTTTACTTTACTTGTATTTTGAATGTTTTTGTATATACATGAAGAATTAGCATATGTAAAAATGGCAGCAACATCCATACTATTTGGTCATATTGCAAGAAGCCATTAAAGTAAATTGAAACTCTCAACCCAAACCAATAATGTCGAAAGGAAAATCAAGGGTTTGGATTGGATTATAAATGTTTGAGCCCGGGCGACTGGGCGTCACTCGGGTCCAAGGGGTTTGGGGTGTCAGCCATGACCTTGAAAGGGTAGGCGCCCCTCCTCGTCCGAAATAAGAGAAGAGAAGAGAAGAAGTGTATAGAGAGAGAAAGTAGAGAGAAGTAGTAGTAAGTGTAGATGGATCGTCATTTATGAGGAGAGAACTCCTATTTATATACATTTGAGAGGTAGGTAGTGGTCTGGGCGCCTGCCAAGCCATAAATGCTCTGGTCGGGCGCCTCAGACTCTCTGACACTGTTCATAGTCCTTTTGGCAGAGGGTGTCCCCCTGCCCCTTGTCCTTGCTGCTGTCAGGTGCCTGGGCTTGTCTCTTGTCCCCCAGCCTTGTCTTTTTCCTCTTGTCTTCTTCCTTTCTCCATGTCATTAGCCATGGTATTAATTCCTCAATCAATATGATACCCTATCAATTGCCCCTTTTGGCGATGCCGTGAGTATACGGTATTGTCAAACAAATATGCCCTATGTTGGTAAACTACACAAACTATGAAGAAACGGAAAAAGAAGAAAGAAGGAAAGAAAAAATAAAAAATAAAAAAAATAAAATACATAGATAATGGTAATAATAATAAGAAAGAGGGACAAGAGAAAAAATTATAAAAGAATAAATAAGCAAAATAATTAAAATATCGTGAAAAAACAAACTACTGGCAAGGCATGGGGTGGTGGCGAAGACGCCACCCCCTGGAGGCTGCTAGCAGTAGTTTTGGATCAAGCCCACTCAAATTTGGAGGGGGGGTGGTTTAATTGAGGTAGTGGGAAGTTGGGCTCTAGAGCAGCCTGCTTCGAGGAACGTGCGCCCTCTTTCCTCCCTATTTAAACCCTTTCCTTCCTTCTCTCCTCACTTCTCCCCCAAATTTTTCGGCCGCCCTCTTCCCTTGCTCCCCTTTTCCTCGGCGCCTCCCTCTTCCGAAAGGCGCTCCTTCTCGCGCAGGCGCTCCTCCCTGTTCCTCCTCGGCGCCTCCCTCCTCCGAAAGGCGCTCCCTTCCGCGCAGGCGCTCCTCCCTGCTCCTCGACACCTTTCCCCTTCGCACAGGCGTTCAACCGGCTCGCGGAAGCTCCTTCCTGCCTTTCCTCAGCGCCTCTCCCGATTGTACCTTGCTCGTGCGCCTCCGATTTTCTTGCGGCGGCGGCCTCTTTTCAATAGGTAACACTTCCTATGCTCCTTGTTCTCTTTTTCCATCGTATGGATGACACTACCTAAGCGAAATAGATGCGATTTAGGTTAGGGCGTAGGCGCCTCTGAAAGTGTTTTGGTGATCTGAATGGTGGCGCCTTGTACCTTGCCTCATGTTCATGGGTAGGCGCCTCTAAAGGCAGCTTGGTGGTTTGATCGGTGGCGCCTTCCATTTCCTTTGATGCTTGGATTTTTCCCCACATTAGTCCAATTCATGGGCACCTTCCCCTTTGTAGGCGCCTTAGCAAAAAGGAAAAAGGGGCGGCACCTTGCTCACTCGCACCCTGTTCTTTGTCTGCTTGCAGGTTTTGATTTCTCGGTGTCACAAGCGCCTATCAAAACATAGTCACGGGAGGGAACGGTTTTTTACCCGCGCGTTATCGGCTTAGGCGTAGTACACGCTTCTCCTCCAAGATTCACTTTGCTGCTCATCACTCCTTGATGGCTTCCAACAACTCTCAACCCTCTGCGTCTGTGGGTGGCGCCCCTACCTCTAAGAAAGGAAAGGAGAAGGCTTCCTCAAGCAAAGTTAGGAAGATGGGTAAGCTATGTTCTCTCTATTTTGTTAACTTTAGTATCATATGTTTAATGTTTGGGAATCTCAGTGGATCAAACAGTGTATAGACGATCCAAATGGAGACTCGCCGAGATTGCCAGCGACATCGAGGATGATCAATCATATACCCGTTTGGAGGCGCTTACTGAGGATGATACGTCAAGTGTGGACCCCGACCCCGGCACGTCTTGTTCTCGGACGGTTACCGATTCAGGATATACTATTCTGCCTTGGCGGGGGATGTGGGGTGGTGAGGCGCCTCCTTCCTCAGCGCGCCTACTAGGTCCTGACAAGAGACCCAGCATTCAACTGCATCGCGTTGTTTCTTATATCCGCGGCCTAGGTTACCCTACAGACTGGGGATATGCAGTTCCGGATGGTAGTGCTCGCATCGGGAGTTGCCCCGAGGGTTGGTTTGCGATTTACTCGGAGTATCTGAAGTGCGGTTTGAAGTTCCCATTGGATCCCATCTTATCGGGTATCCTGGAGATGGTTGGGTGCCCTCTTAGTTTTCTGTCTCCTTCGCTTATCTTTCACACCTGCGCCTTCCGGCTTATCTGCAAGCGCTTAGGCTACATCCCTTCATTCTCTATCTTCCGCAGCATATATGCGTTGGAGCGGGGTAAGCATGGTTGGTCGGCCGTGAAGCGTGATAGTAAATACCAGGGACGGGTTTGCAAGGGATCGCCTAAGCTCCCTAGCAAGTGGTATTGCTCTTACTTCTTTATTAGGCCGACTCCCGGTACTTGGCACGCACCGACCTCGGCGCCTCTCTCGACTCTGTGGGGTGAGGGTTCGGAAGAAACGTGGGCCAAGGATTTTACCCTTGCGAAGCCTGAGCGGGAACAGAAGCACCACATTCTTCGTGCGCCTCCCGTGGATTTTGGGAGAAAAGGGGAGAGGGCGCGCGCCCTGGGGGAACTTTACGACCATGGTATATTTCTTTCGAGTGATTTTATTCTATCTCCCAACTTATGGTATTTGCATAACTCTTTTTTTTGCAGATTTTGACTACTCGAGCTTGGCGAAGATGGCGAAGAAGATTCCCGGGGCCTCCGGAGTTAGGGCACAGAAGGCGGCTCCCCGTTCATCTGGCAAAGCGTCTGACGACATCGAGGAGGCGTCTCCTCGATTGTTTCCTTCCTTGGGGTCACGCGACCCTCTCCCGGAGAAGACATTAGGCAAGCGCCATGCCTCGGCCGACTCTCCTGTTGCGGTTCCGAAGAAGAAGAACAAGCCGAGTCTTGGGAGTATTGATGAGATTTTGGCACCTCCTCGCTCGCGGCGTGCCGTAAAGCCGAAGGAGCCTGTTCCAATCTCTCCTAGTGCTGCCCTCAATGCTCCCAGCGCCTTTACTTCGGCCGTGGAGTTGAGGAAGTTCCTGAAGCTTCCCCTCGACGAGGGTACCTCTCCTGCAGGCTCGGCGTGCCAGCACTTGTTCCAGGTATGCTCTCACACACTTTTACTATTAATGGATCGTACTTCGTTACTAATCGTTGCTCTCTTGTTTAGGCGATGCTTGATGTGGTTGCTCTTTCTGACAAGAGTGCGGAGAATCGAGATCGCGCCCATAAGAACTTTCTGCAGGCTTCTCAGTTGAAAACTGACAAGATTACTCTCCAAGGCGTTAACTCTCGTCTGGAGGATGAGTTGGCGTCGGTGAAGCGGCAGCTTTCGGACGCCTTGGCTGCTGAGAGTGTTTCTGCTCGTGAAGAGAAGGAGAAAGAGATAGCATTCCAGGCGAAGCGGATCGAGGCCTTGGAGAAGGAGCTGCTGGCGATGTCTGCTGCTAGGGGTCACCAGAAGGTAAGTTCTCTTGTGTCTTTCTTGCTTTCCCTTTATACGAGCTAAGCGCGTAAACCTTTTCTTTCAGGAGGAATTTAAGAAGAGGCTGATCAAGGAGCGTGAAGATGCCGTAGACGCCCACTTGTCCTCAGCGGAGTTTCGTGAGTGGCAGCAGAACCTTTTGCTCGGAGTGAAGAAGAGAGCTTTCATCGGCATTCGTAAGAAGGTCCGCTCCGATAATCCTGGCATGAAGTGGGATACTCCGGAGGTCTGGCAGGCTATGGATGATTATTTCCTCTCCCTTGGTACGGATAACGAGCCTTCCGACTCGTACCCGTACCCCTTGGATGAGGGCGACTCTTCTGCCGATGACGTGGGGGTTGACGTCGAGAGGGTTGGGGAAGAGGGAGTAGGTGACAACGTCGATGCCAATGCTGGTGCCGGGGAAGGTGGTGGTGATATGGTTGCTGTTGATGGTGAGGGTGACGCCTCGGATGGTGGCACCGATGGTGACTCTAGCTCGTCCGACAATCACTCGAGCAAGTCGGACTAGTAGATGCTTATTTCTTGTTTGTTTGGACTCAGTCGACTTTATGTTATCTTCTGCTTATTTCTTCCTTGCATGTCTGTGGATGTTTAGCTTTCGGGCTATTATTTTGAACAATATTATCCGCAAGCTTTCCGTTTTCTTGGACCTATTGTGAATGTTGTTTTAGTTCCGTCATATGTTTTTTTTTTAAGAAGAAGTAACGCGTCTAGGCTTCTCCTCGACGGAGGAAACAAGCTTTGGGTCTCCCATGCGTATTCTTGAAAAAGAAGTAACGCGTCTGGGCTTCTCCTCGACGGAGGAAGCAAATTTTGGGTCTCCCATGCGCATTCTTGAAAAAGAAGTAACGCGTCTAGGCTTCTCCTCGACGGAGGAAGCAAGCTTTAGGTCTCTTCTCACGTATTCTTGAAAAAGAAGTAACGTGTCTAGGCTCCTTCTTGACGAAGGAAGCAAGTTTTGGGTTTCCCATGCGTACTCTTGAAAAAGAAGTAACGCGTCAAGGCTTCTCCTCGACGGAGGAAGCGGGTTTGGGTGACCCCTTCTGCCGAGGCAGGAACTTTTGCGAGGGATATCAATTTTGTCGCCTCTCATGGGGACTCGTACAACGAGCGCCCGATACTTGGATGGACACCAAGTGTAAGCATTGGGGTTTCTCTGACGGTCTGCGGGAAGACTATCTTGAGCCGAGCTTGATTTTTTCTATGTGTGCTCCTGAAAAGGAGGTGATACGTTTGGGCTTCTCTTTGACGGAGAAATCGAGTTGGCGGAGATTTTACCTGCTGATACAGGAACAACTTTGCTTTGCTGAATAGTGCATCTCCATTCCTTTAGCCAGGTAGGGGATTGCCTGGGGTGTTTCCAGGATGTGTCCCTTTACCCGAAAATTCTGAATATTACAAATTAAAACCGAACGAAAGGGACTCTCTTAGGGTGTCCTTGGGTTACGCCCCTTTGAAAGCGCCCCTCTTCCCTACAAAACATGTCTATCTTTGAAGTAAAGAAAAAAAAGAAAACAATACTCGAGTCTTCCCTAGGGTGTCTTCGGGCTACGCCTCTTTGAGAGCGCTCCTCCTCCCTACAAAATGTTAATCTTCCGATTACTCCTCTTGTGCTTCTTGCTCGCACACGTACTTCCTCAGATGCCTTGCGTTCCAGGTTTTGCTGACACGTTCTGCTTCCATGGTGGCGAGCTTGAAAGTGCTTGGTCCTATCACTTCCCTTACGACGAAAGGCCCCTCCCATTTAGCAGCCAACTTTCCATGATTGGGGTTAGGACGAAATACCTTTCTCAACACAAGGTCTCCTTCTTCGATGTGATGGGGCTTCAGTCTTGAATTATAGTATCTTGCCAGCTGCTCTTTGTCCTCTACCAGCTTCCGAAGTGCTCCTACCCTTCTCTCATCTAGCATGTCTAGTTCATGAGCCATGCTGACATCGTTCCCTTCGTTGAAATATTGGACCCGCGGGGTGGGCAACGCAACTTCCGTGGGGGTTACCGCTTCCGCACCAAAAGTCAGGGCGAATGGAGTTTCACCCGTAGAGCTTTTTGGAGTGGTGCGCAGCGCCCATAGTACATGGGGGAGTTCCTCTACCCAATTTCCCTTATGCTCCTGGAGACGCTTCTTGAGTCCTTGAAGTATGGTTTTGTTTGCTGCTTCCGCCTGTCCATTCGCTTCTGGGTATGCCACGGATGAGAGCTTGAGCTGGATATTGTATTCTTGACAAAAGTCTGCGAAGGATGTGCAGTCAAATTGCTTTCCATGATCAGTGACGATGGAATTGGGAATACCGAATCGCGCAAGTATGTTGTTGAAGACGAATCTTTCGACTTGTTTCGCCGTGATAGTGGCCAATGGCTCAGCCTCGATCCACTTCGTGAAATAGTCTACTGCCACGATAAGGTATTTCCTTTTTCCCGAAGCTTTGGGGAAAGGTCCTACTAGGTCCATTCCCCATTGGGCAAAGGGCCAGGGACTGACGTTTCCTTGCATTGCCGTAGCTGGGAGGTGATGTTCTTTGGCATGGGTTTGGCATGCATGACATGCCATAGTGAGTTGCTTCGCGTCACTCCTCATGGTTGGCCAGTAGTACCCTTGCAATTTAAGCGTTCTTTCCAAGCTCCTCGGCCCTCCGTGTCCACCGCACACGCCCTCGTGAATCTCACGGAGAGCCCACTTTGCTTCAGCCTTTCCTAGACACCTAAGGTATACTCCTTCGTACGACCGTCGGTGTAACTCCAAGGCGATGATGGCACAACGCGCCGCTCGCCTCCTTACTCCTGTGGCTTCCTTTGGATCTGTTGGAAGGGTATCATTCATGAGGTATTCAACGATTGGAACCCTCCAATCCTGCTCTTCCTGTCCGACATTAACACTATTCACCCCCATTCCTGGGGTGCTTGGGCTTTCCTTCTCGACAATTACATGTCGCTCCTCCTCAAAGTCCACAGCGGTAGCTAGCTTGGAAAGCGCATCCGCATGCGCGTTATCCCCTCGTGCTATATGGGATAGTTTCCAATCCTCGAAAGCCTGTGCTCTCTTCTTTGCCTCTTCCACGTAGCGCAGCAAACAATCTTCCTTGACTTCGAATTCTCCCAGCACCTGTCGAACCACCAATGCGGAGTCAGAAAAAACATCTAGGCGTCTCGCCCCTAGCTCCTCCGCAATGCGCATGCCGTTGATTAGTGCTTCGTATTCGGCCGCGTTGTTGGTCTTGAGTGTCGAGAATCGCAAGGCTACTTCGTGTGTGACACCACCTGGTGTTTCCAAGACTATGCCGGCGCCTGCGCCTGTCTTACTTGCCGCTCCATCAATGAACAGCTTCCACCTCCCTTCTCAATGATTGGGTACCTCCTTTCCGTTGGTAGAAGCGTTTTGCTGATGTAGTACACTGGCTGGTCTGCAAGAGTTTCAGAGTGACGCCTGACGAGCACCGCACTGATAGCGACGTCTGATATGGCAATGTAAAGGAACAAACGCTCTCCCTCTTGTGGAGCCACAAGGATAGGGGGGTTTACCAGCAGCGTTTTCATCTCCTCGAATGCTTTCTCACATGCTTCTGACCATTTGAACTTGGATTTTTTCTTTAGAGAATTGAAGAGGGGGGCGCATCTATCCGCTGACCTCGGAATGAATCTATTGAGCGCGGCGAGTTTACCTGCTAATCCCTGTACTTCCTTTACTGTTCTTGGCGACTTGAGTTCGGCAATTGCCTTTATCTGTTTCGGATTAGCCTCAATACCGCGGCGAGTGATCATGAAGCCTAAGAATTGACCCGCCCCTGCTCCAAACACGCACTTGAGGGGGTTAAGCTTCAGATTGTGACGCCTCAGGTTCTCAAACGTCTCCCTTAAGTCGCTCAGGTGGTCACCCTCTTTCTTACTTTTGATTAATACATCATCCACGTATGCTTCCACGTTCCGTCCTATCTGCCCTCCAAAGACCTTGTCCACCATTCTCTGATAGGTAGCGCCCGCATTCTTTAAGCCGAATGGCATCACTATATAGCAATAGTTCCCGTATGGGGTCATGAAAGCTGTTTTTTCTTGATCCTCTTCGCTGAGAGGGATCTGGTGGTACCCTGAAAACATGTCAAGAAAGCTTAACATCTCATGATTTGAGGTGGCGTCGACTAACTGGTCAATCCTTGGCAGTGGGTATGGGTCCTTCGGGCATGCTTTGTTTAGCGAGGTGAAGTCGATGCACATTCGCCATGTCCCATTGTGTTTCTTGACCAATACTGTGTTTGCCAACCATTTCGGGTACTGCACTTCTCTAATAAAACCTGCCTTAAGTAGCTTCTGCACTTCTTCCATCATGGCCACCCTCCTTGCCAGCGATGCTCCCCTCCTTTTTTGTTGCACTGGTACGCTCTCCGGTTTGACGGAGAGTTTGTGTTCCATAAGATCCCTAGAGACACCTGGCATGTCTTCGGGGCTCCAAGCAAACAGATCAGCGTACTCCCTTAGCAGGTTGATCATTGGGAGACGCATGTGCTCTGGTAGATGAGCGGAGAGTCGGACAACCCGGCTCGGGTCATCAGGGTCTAATGGTAGTTCTATCTCTGAATCAACTGCTCCAGGACGTGGTACTTCCGTCGGTCTAGCATCGATCGTATGTATTTTTGGCTTGTGAATGGTCGCCGCATAGCACGCTTTTGCTGTCTTCGCATCTCCCCTGGCTATCCCCATTCCTTGGGGCGTTTGGAATTTCATTGCTTGGTGGCAGGTTGACGCTACAGCTCCGAACCGAGCTAGGAAGGGCCTCCCTAGGATGGCGTTATATGCGGACGGGCAGTCGGCAATGTGGAAGTCCACCGGGTGCGTGGCACTTGGTTCCTCGTCTCCCACCTTGACTCTTAAGCGCGCAGTCCCTAGTACCTTCACCTTTGCTCCAGAAAAGCCAACAAGTTGGGCTTCTGAGGCTTTCATGACCTCGGGAGGTGCTTGCATTTGGCGCCAGCAGGAATAGAACAGTATGTCAGCGGAGCTCCCACTATCTACCAGTACTCGGAACACCTTATACCCTTCCACCTGTATGTTGATGACAAGGGGATTTTCGGACGGGCCCTCCGGGGGATAATCTTGTGATGTAAATGACAAGTCGGGACCCTCTTGCTTTGCAACCTTCATACACCATGTGTTACTTGCTTGCCCCTTGCGCTTCTTCCTTCGGTCGGGCTCCCCTCCTGCGATGGTTCTTATCTCTTTGATGTTTGGGTTAGGTCCCAGGCGCTCCTGTACGGGCGGTCTTGCGGCTGGAGAGCGACTGCGCTCCCGTGGAGACCGATTTCCTTGTTCTGCTTTCTGGAACATCTCTCTTACTCCTCCCCGATCAGAGATTATCTTAAGTGCTTTTTTGAAATAGTGGCAATCAACGGTGTTATGGGTGCGAGAGTTGTGATACTCGCAGTACATATCTGCCTGACCTCGAGGTTGGTTTGCATTCTCGCGGTTGGTTCGGTCTCGACGAGGCTCTTGTGAATTTGCAAGAACGTCCCTTCTTACCCAGACATTGGGACGTCGGGCATCATCCCGTCGATCTGGACTTCTCCTTCTGGTTCTAGGCGCCTCACCTCTCCCATTCTGAGCTGGGCGCCTGGGCCCACTTCCCTGCTCCTCTTCCTTTGCCCCTAGCGCCTCCTCCATGAGAATTGCTTTTTGGATCTTTTCTTCTAACTCAGCTACCTGTCGTATTTCTCGTTTGGCTAGGGAGCGCCTTAGTTCTTCATTAGTACTTGCATCCATTAAATTGGTGCGCATGAGTGGAGGGGTTAAGTCTTTGACGTCGGCCGCGACTTCCCACCATCGCCCCATGAAGTGCCTGAGGCTCTCCCCCTTCCTTTGTTTAAGATTGACAAGCGCACGAACCGTCAGCGTTTGTTTCTTTTGGCTTGCATACTTTGTTGTAAATAACAAAGCGAATTGGGAAAAACTCTGAATGATGCCCTCTGGGAGTGAGGAGTACCAACTAATGCATCCCCCGGTGAAGGTTGAGGGGAACGCCTTGCACAAAGCAGCGTCGGACGCATTGAGGAGTTGCATCTTGCGACAGAACGTACTTAGGTGATCTTCTGGGTCAGATTTTCCGTCGTATGAGGGTAGACCGATGCTTGCGAAGTTTGATGGAATTGGTGTTTCGAGTACCCCCTTTGACAACGGCTGCTTGATAATTTGGGCGCTCCTATCTTCCGAGGCGCCGTAGTTAAGCCGGGCGTACTTCTCCATGTAGATGTCAGTGTCAGTTTCCATTGCGTCTTCGTTTGGCAAGGCGCCCACACCCTCCCGTGGGGAGTTCGTGGGTGCCGCCTCAACCTCCTGCATTTTCCCTCGGAGGCGCCTCCCCTCTTCTATGGCTTCTTGGGGGTTCGGAGGCGCCTGGCCGTTGACCTTTGTTAGTGCCGTTAACGCGGTCATGACTTGGTCTAGCTGGCCTTGCATGCTTGCCATTTGAAGCGCTTGCTTTTTCCGAAGCTCCGCTAGTTGTTCTTCTAGGCGCTCGGCGCCTTCTCCATCTCCTGGTGGGTCGTCGTCATCGGACGCTTCTAAGCCTTGGATGGTGAGCGGTTGGGGGTTGATTGCCTCGCGCCCAACCACTTGCTTGAGAGGGGTCTTTGTTGGTACCAGACTCCTTTCTTCTCCCTTCTTTGAGTTGGAAGCGTCTTTCAAAGTCATGCTTGGCCCCAAGGTGGGCGCCAATTGTTTGAGCCCGGGCGACTGGGCGTCACTCGGGTCCAAGGGGTTTGGGGTGTCAGCCATGACCTTGAAAGGGTAGGCGCCCCTCCTCGTCCGAAATAAGAGAAGAGAAGAGAAGAAGTGTATAGAGAGAGAAAGTAGAGAGAAGTAGTAGTAAGTGTAGATGGATCGTCATTTATGAGGAGAGAACTCCTATTTATATACATTTGAGAGGTAGGTAGTGGTCTGGGCGCCTGCCAAGCCATAAATGCTCTGGTCGGGCGCCTCAGACTCTCTGACACTGTTCATAGTCCTTTTGGCAGAGGGTGTCCCCCTGCCCCTTGTCCTTGCTGCTGTCAGGTGCCTGGGCTTGTCTCTTGTCCCCCAGCCTTGTCTTTTTCCTCTTGTCTTCTTCCTTTCTCCATGTCATTAGCCATGGTATTAATTCCTCAATCAATATGATACCCTATCAATAAAAAAAGAGGATGTAAGCATGAAATAATTAATTGTTGAGCTTCATATAAAAGGAAGACAAAACGACGATAGGCAGAGATGGAAAGGGTTGCCGGAGCTTTTTGCTGTGTTGCAATCCCTTGGCAACGAAGAGACAAAGTTGATGAGATGAGAGTGTAGACAAAAGTCCTCAGTAGAGATAATAATAACCGAGGGCAAAATTGGATTACACAAAATGAGTGGGGGTAACACGGTCATTAAACATCATGGATTATATCTATCTTCCAAAATCCTAGCTATAGAGGTAAGATTTTATAATCCATGGGGCCCACGGATTTTAGCTCCAAATAATCCAATATTAGTGGACCCCACATATTGAAACAAAATCCATTATATGCTAACAAACATGGATTCATTATAAAGTCCAACATATGTTGGATTTTGGGCCAAAATCCAACACCAAAATACCAAAAGCAAACAACCTCTAGTTCCCTTTATGCTACTCTTTGTACATCTTATTCGGTCTTTAGAATCTTTCCTTCTACATTGCGTCCCAATGTAGAAGTTGAGTTAAGTTTGGCTCTTATGTCTTTTCTGAGATCTTGTTGTTTCGGGTTAGTCAGGTTACGGGCCAAGCGGGTTGCGAGTCAACCGGGTTGTGGGTCAAGCGGATTTCGGGTCGGGCGGGTTGCGGATCTTTGACTTTTAGTCCAATCGGGTTGCGGGCGGGTTACTCGGGTCGGGTCATGTTTTGACACTTATAGCGGTGGCGGATCTTGGAGAGGACTAAAACCTCTATTTGAAATTCGGGTCGGCCTTGCCCGTGACCCGATTCGCTTCTCTTCACCGCGACTGTCACTCCGTTTGCGAGCTTACCTTCGTATACTTTCCCGAACCCGCCGGAACCGATTAGAAGTTTTGGGTTGAAATTCTCCGTCACGGCGAGGATTTCCGACAATGGCATCTTGAGATTCAGCTCCGGCAGAGGGGAGCCCTGGGTGTTGGTGTTATCCGTGTGGACGGTAATCCAGCTGTGAGATTTCTTCTCCCCGGTAGCTGAATTCTTTACGGAATTGGTACCCTTGTTGTTGTTCTTCTTGTTCCTCTTCAATAGGAACGCGATTACCGAAATCAAAACCACACCACCGCAGCGGCGGCGGACAGCCAGATGGCGAGATTCCTTCGGTGATGATTAGAGTGGTTTCCTCCGTCGTCCGTTTCGTTGGCTGGTGTTTTGGGGAGACACTCCATGATTTCGAGAGCGTTGAGATAGGCGGCTGTGGCGACTCCATTCTCGACGGCAGGGGAAGGGTTGATGCTGATTTCGAAGAACCCAGATTCATCGGAATCCGCCACGAATTCTCTTATATAGAGAAAGGGATCAACCGTGGCTGGGAAATTGGTGTTGATGTAGAGATTGAAATCTCTGATGGCGGCGTCGTTGACGCAGTTTAGGAAGTAGAGGCGGAGAAATTGTCTGGTGTTCTTCTTCACTTGGAATCTCCAGGTTAGGTTCGCCGGCCTCTCCCCGCCGTTGGCGACCTCTCGTACCTGCAACTACCCAGCGCGGGTTCCGAAGCGGCGAGATCTCGAATCCTGTCGGCGGCGCCGGAAGGAATGGTGGCGGTGTCGCTCTCGTTCCCGAGGGAAGGGGTCGCGTAGAATTCCTCGTCCGGCCGCCATGGCCGGAAGAGCGAGTCGGGGGGGATTTCTCCACCGCGACCTCCTCCTCCGATGTCGACCCTGTGAACGGTGCGGAGAGCGCTGGATGGGAACCCGAAGAACCCAGCAGCAGGGCGGCTGCCGCCGCCGGGAGAGACGGCCGCGCTCCGATTGTCGGCGAAGAAGCTGGATGAGAGGGGAAGGAGCTCGATGGCGCTGACGAAGGCCAACGAATCGGAGGAGGGGATGAAGCGGATTCTGAGTCGATTGCGGGAAGCAGCCGGGAGATAGAGTAGATTGATTTGTTTCGTCAAAGAGTATTTAATTTAAGAAATTAATGCTTAAATAAGCCAGTTGGTTATCTTTAACCAAGACGAAAATCTATTTAACAAGTTCTATCAATATTGGCGTATAATTACAAGCAAGTTTATGCGTGTGTCGGTTTAGCAAGTGGAATGGTTCAACCGGTGACACATATCGGTTTGTACCAGTTCATGCCGGTCAATATTACAAATAAAATTATATACTCATATTTAAACATGACATTTAACGTTAATACCTAAACATTTATACTTGAATCCAACAAATAACATCAATATTTTAACTTTTATGCTCATAAAATAAATAATAAAATAATTTTTATCAATTAAATTCTCTAAAATAAGGTTATTTTACTTAGAAATTCGTATATCGATCATGCCGGTCATACCGGTGGTGTCACGCCGATTTTATGACCGGTACCGGTTGAACCCGATACAACCGGTGCCACGCCGGCCGGAGTGACAACCATGATTACAAGCAAACAAAAACAAGAAATCTCTTCAGGGGCAGGGGTTGAAGATGAAGAAGTCGTTCAAAGGCTACAAACAATCATTTCCCATTAACCTCGAAAAATTTAGAACCATGATTACAAGCAAACAAAAACAAGAAATCTCTTCAGGGGCAGGGGTTGAAGATGAAGAAGTCGTTTAAAGGCTACAAACAATCATTTCCTATTAACCTCGAAAAATTTAGAAGTACTCAATGTCCAATTTACCATCAACACTCTAGGAATTCATTCGATATCGTGAATGACTTGGAAGTTAGAAGCCAACAGCTCCTCATCCGCAGTAATCATCTAAATTAATTTTTAATGTTGTACACTTTGAAATATATTCATTGTAGTGCCCTAAATTATTATCAGGCGGGTCAATCCTTCCTCCTTTGGATGAAAACAATCTCACATTAATAATCCATCCCATTATAGGGAAAGAGGTGAAAAGGGTTTCTTGGAAAGAACATAAAACATAATGGGTAGTGGCAGTTGCACCCAAAATCTAAGGTGGGTTGGGAGATAGCCTTCAATACACTACTCCTTAACACATAAGGCATGGATCCAAATGTCATTCGAGCGCCATCATTCTATTTCAGAGGTTGCATGAATGAATGAATGAAGTGGATGTGGTGGGTGGAAGACCATTTACTTCACTGCTCGATCGTCAATTCATCATCATCATCAGCAGTCTCCTTTGAATGGTAAACAACGGTTAAGGCCCCTTTTGGAGCAATGGGAGTAGAGAGGCATGATTGAGAAAGAAGAAGAAGCTTAGCCATGGCTTTCTCTCTGTGTCGCTCTAGTCTGTGCCTATAGAGTATAGAGCATTCTTACACATAAAACAGTTTCTTGGGAACTAGAGAAAGGTATTCAATGGCCAAACAGTAAGGGGGAAGTGGGGGGAGAAGCAAGCAACCAAGCACAATATCTGGGTGGTGGAAAGATAATAATGGTGGGGTAATAAATGAATGGAGGTTGAGCAAATTAATGGTTACCATTTTTTTTTTTTTTTTCTCACCAAGTTGGATGGGTTGGGTTAAAATGGCAGTGTTAACCCTATAGTCAACTCAATATCAAACTGATAGTTTAGTTTCCTCTGCTGATAGGCTTTCAGCTGTGCTGCAACAATTGCAGTGATTCGTTCTCGTCTAGAAGGAATGGAGCAGGTTGAAGTGGTTCATAGTCGCAACGATAAGTATTACAAGTTGTCTGCCCCCTCCTGGGCTGATTTTACAACTACACTATTACATATTTCTTTGGAGTACTTCAATAGATTGCACCGGGATGGACTCGGAAAAGAAAAGGCTTCTTCTCCAAGGGAATGCAAATGGTTGTGTTAGGCTGAACTAGGCTCTTCCTCGACAGTTAAGACTTTCGCTTCATCTTCTTGTTGCACATCTGCCTCCGAGTGTTTCGCCTCTTTAACTTCATCCTCTCCCCCATCCACAGGCTGCACACACCCAGTTTACGCATCAGGTTCTTAAGGTTCGATTTTGTCAGCTAAATGAAGGAAAGGGAAAAGAAGAGTTTGCATGGACACCTACCCCCAAGTTCTTCATGCTAGAAGAGATGTCATCTTGTTGCTGCTGAAGTGTAGTTCTGAGTTCTTTGAACTCCTGTTGTTGTTTTTTTTTTTTGGGATTTGGATTGAAATTATTACTTGAACAGAAAGAAAGCAATATAGTTGTTGTAACATGTGAGGAGAAGTTGTGTAGCAGTAATACTAACCAGTCGTAGTTGCTCCACCTCATCATTCAACGACTTCTTCACTTCTGTTAATTCCTGCAAATGTGAAAAGATCCTACTTCAAACAACTAGCAACATCGAATGTAATAAGCAAGCAATAGGAAGACCGATTCAAATCGTAACAAACGGCAGCAGGAACACATAAGATAGCAAGTGAATCCCTTTTGCTCCGAAAGGTAAGAGTGCTGCTGGTTATTGATTATTATGACTTCTTGATGCAAAATCTCAACCTAAACCACACCAAATAACTTAGGTTGCTGAAAGGAAAGATGACTTCTTTGGGAGAACACTGACAATGTTTTAAGCAAAGCCAAGGATCAACGAGTAACAGCATGGCCAAATGCCAGTCAACTACATTGGGACAGAGCATAAGAACTCGGTAGGCACATAACAACAAAGCTAACTCGCATTAGCCTTTGGCAAACCCCAAGAACATGACAATCTTGCAATAGAAGCACAATGTACTCAACTGACAGAAGGCAATGTTGAACTCCTCAGGTGGCCTGCTGCATTATCTAATCTAATTCACAACCTCTTTCAACCTCCAAGTTCACCAACTAGAAGTACGAACCCGAAAACGAAATCAGTTAAGGTAATAGAGGGAAAGAGGCAATGGATGTTTGTTACCTCACGGTACACTTTGATTTGAGTGTCTAGCTTAGATCTCCAAGTATGCAAGTCCTGAAACCACAAACACGCAAAAGAACAGAACTTCCCCCATCAATGTCTAGCCCTAGTCAATCCAAGTCAAAGCATATAATTTCGAAGAGAAAGATCAAAACTTGACCTGTTTCAAGCCTTGGATTCTGGTAAGGAGCTCCACCCTCGATTCGTTCAGTTCCTGCAAACCAAACGCGGAGATTCTTTCTTAATATTTAAATCCAAATAAAATCCTTCCCGAGAGAATTCGAAATTCAAAGGGTTGAAAGGAGATGAGGAAGCAATCTCTCACCGCGATCTTGGAACCGACCGGCGTGAGATTCTCCTTCCTCTGGAGCCGGCTCGACACGGCAAAAAAGAAGCGGAAATGAGAAACGATGCAATAAAGGAAACATATGGAGAAGAGAGGGGATTGAAGGCAGGGGCGAGTAAGAAGTAGAAGTAAACCGGAGCGAGAGGAGCGGCCGGCGGAGACGGAGATGGAGATTGCGCGGTGGCGGAGTCGGAGTCGGCCATTGACGGAGGCGGATCGATTTGGGGGTCGGAAAATTTTGAATTTGGATGAGGATTTGGGCGCGGCGGCAAGGGTCGTTGATTTGGGACTTGATTGGAAGACAGCAATGGGAGAGAGAGAGAAATGACTGAACTGCAGTTGTAGTCTGCTACACATGAAATCTGGAAGACCACGCGGTGTTTTTGTATTTTGTTTCTTTGGCTTTTCCATTTTCCTATTATTTATTCTTATGCTCGGGGCCTAATTTTAATAACCTGGGCTTGGGTAACATAATCCGTCTTATTTTGGGCCGACATGCATAATAGTCTCTTTCGGACGGCAACATGCTTTACCTGTTCGGCCCAAACCAAAGTGTGAAGTTCAAAGTTCAACGAAGGAATCGTACCCACAAAATCCGAACCTTCCCGACCCAGTCAATGAAGGAAATTCCCGCATTAACATGTGATGAGGCTGGTATGGGTAATATCCACGAAAAAAGTGGCGGGTACGGGTCGGGGATAAATTTAGATGTTTAGCAATAATTGTCTCTCGACTTTCATAAATTATCATCTGTTTCACTTTTTTTATTCCAACAATACATATATGTCAACTTTTATCCCTAATTTCCTCTGCAAAATTAATTTTTTGTTATATTTCTTGTACTTTTTGTGGTTATTTATGATATATAATCTTTGTTCGATATTCTAACTCTTAAGTCGTATTCGTATGTGTCTTCAACTTGATTACATTGATTTTAAATTGAAATTTGATTTGGATTTTCGGGGAAGGTACTATCCACAGTTATTTGAAAAATCGAGAGATGGGGATAAGAAACTTTCACCGGTATGAGAGAAGGAAAGGGTACGAAATTATGAATTAAAAATGGAAATTGGGTTGAATTTAATGATATGTGCCCAAACCCGCCTCATTCTCATTCTTATCTGACTATTATAATGAATTCCCATTACAATTATTTTATTATAACATCTTGGATTTCATTTTTGTTTGATGCATTATTCTATATTTTGAAGGAATGAGTAATACTTAGCTTCACTTCCATCATTCATCATTCCATAAATCGGTCTTTTTAATAGTATATAAACTCATTGTAGCTTGTCCAAGTTCAACCATTCTACTATAGACAATCAGCCCCTAATAAATTTGCTGACTTACAATTTTTTTTCTTCTTCTACATTTGGCCATTCTATGAGAAACAAGGCATATATAGGTATATTTAAGTAAGTAAGTCAAAAGGAAGTATTCGTAAACAACAAGAACAATAACCCAAAGAACATCTACCAAGATCCATCTTGTGTTATTCTTGTTCTTCTTTTGAAGTGTTTTGGAAAAGTAAGTCAATATCATCCTCATTCTCTTTGTTAAGATAAAAACATGATTAGTGATACTAAATTGTAAATTTTGATGAGAAAGTGAATTTTATCATTTTAGAATATCATCACACCGACTTCTTGTAATTATAACTTTGAAATGTCAAGCTTTAACAACTTGTAAAATGTTTTAGGGAATAAATGTTGTAAGTTAATGTATGTTCGAACAAGGGCTAGAAAATCATTCTGAAACTAGCAACATTGAACAATTGGAAAATCACTAATAGTTTTACCACACACACACACAAAAAATCACTAATAGTAGCAAGATTGTAAGACAAGCATTGTTAATTTGTTATGCCCTTTTCACTTTTAACTTTCAAATTTAAGAATTACATAAAACATTAGTTATCATTCATCCATTGATAATTTTTTGATATGAGAATATATATTTTGATATTTTCGTTGTGAAGAACCGAAATCACAATGACTAAAATCAATATATAGTGGTTGTATCATTAAACTCAAACAAAAAGAACAACACTTAAAATAGTATATAAAACTAGCAAGTATGATTTAAGGAGTCTAGTAACATATAAACGAGTTTATCATAAAATCAGTGTAATATTTTTTTTTTCCGAACCAGTGATCTGGGGTCGAATTCCCACCCGACTCTCTCCTGGCGGCAGACCAAGTTTGCACTCCCATTTCGCATCTTACCCTCTCTATGACATTTCTTCTCCTCACGGATCAATCTAGCTCCAATAGGTTTCACCTTCTCTCATCACCCAGATTCATTAGGAGGACTTCGAATCTCCATTCCTCCTACTCTGTTGGCGCAACCACCGTCACAGAGCAACGCTCTATACCTAATTTTTTTTTGTTGAGTGTGAGTTATCTCTTCTCCCCCTATGAACTCGCATTAACTGACTAACAGCTAGACAGGCTCGTCTCTGTTTCTGTTTTTGGAATTCGTGAGAATAAAAGAAGCCGCACACCCAATCGTCTCGATCCAAAATGGTCCATTTCCAACACTTTTGACTATCCCATAATTGAGTATGTGTGTTCTTCTGGAGCCACTTCCCTACCTTTTGAAGTCATGAAAAAAAGGGAACTGGTCGGAATTAGACTCAAGTTCTGCACCACCACCACCGAAAATCAGTCACGGCAAGTGGGAAAGCAATGGCATAATTAGCTTTTCAGCACGGCATGGTATTTACGGCTGTTTTCCTTCATTTTCCCACCCAACAAATACGCTCTCTTTTTCTCCCCATCTTTTTCCATGGAAACGTCCTTGTCATTTCCCTTATCAGTTATCTACAATCAGATTTCCTGAAGGTTCAACTTGTCGCCGCCGGCGGAAGAAAGCTTCCCCCATTAAAAAACAGGGTTTGATCAATAATTGCGTGTTTGGATAACTTCGCCAATTTTTTTTTTTTAATTCATAAAGTATAACAAGTTTGGTACCCGGTCCGTTGGCCGGGTAAATTTTGTTTGAAATATGTACTTTGGTTTTTTGTCCCCTCCTAAAGTGTTTATTTTGTTCAGTCTGTCATTGTCCTCTCTCATTCTGAATCGTGTATGCCTTTGAATCCGACCAGTTGGCCGCTAAATGATTTTTTTAAGGTAAATTAGTTTGTACCACACGACAATATTTTAGCACCCATGAAATTGTTGTGCATTATATTACAAAATTAAACATTGATATAATTTAGTAACTCAGTAGAATAAGAAATTTGTTCTGCGATCTATGTTAGTATATACTTTATGACGGTACAATCGAATGATATTGATATTGTTTCGCAACTATCGAATAGGAACATGCCTTGTAAATATATGATTGTGGCTATGTTTTAAAAAAAACATATATCAAAATGGGTATCCTGGTGTATATCACATAAAATCTTATTTTTTCGGACAATAATATTTAAATTCGGAGTTGAAGCGAAATAAATATGGATCAATTAAGAATAGTAGGGGAGATTGAAAAAGAAGAGAGAGAGAGAGAGAGAGAGAGTTAAGTGGCACATTCTAATTGGGGTATAGAAAAACTTAAAAGAAAAAAAATGAGTTAAGAAAAAATCTGATTGGTCGGAAGGGTGCTGACGTGGATGCGTAGGAGGGCTGGAATTTTGAAATAGTGAAGGTAGTATTTGGAAAAGCCTTTATATATTTTATAGATTCAGACCATATGTATGCCCAAATCAAAATTTCCGATGAAAAAACTCACCTCATAAGGTAATTTTAGCCGTTAAAACGAGATAAATTGCTCCCTATTTTTAATTAGATTTTCGACTTGTGTGCTGGAGAGTAAAGTTTAGCCGTTAAAACAATATTACAGGTATTCGGACTTGGTGCTTTTGAGCAATGGAAAAAATATGGATAGTGTCTAGCTGGCCCTCTTTTGACAAGTTCAGGATAATCTGTTCAAAAATTTCACGTGGACGATAACAATTAATACCAACGAGAGCTCTTATGTCTAATAATCGGCATTAGCATGCAAGGTGATTGAAGTCCCTCAATGCATCAAATCGGTTGCACCCTTTCTCGGTTTGGAATACCCAATTTGTGTGATTTTGCTAACTATGAATTACATATGATCAAAGGTTACCGTGATAATTATACAGACGACCCTACTAGTGGCAAAACAAAATTCATTGGATATAAAAGTTTTAAAATATTTCAAAATGTTCAAATTGGTATAACGGAAAATCGACAAAATTTAAACTGACAAAATCATCTGAATATTATTGCGTGGATAAATTTAGAGAAAGGATTGTATTTTGGCTTTCTTATCATAGGATTGACAAATCTCACTTTTTGGGGAGAAATTTGAGATTAGATATTGGCAGAGCTGAAGGATACAATTTTTTATAGACAAAATACACCTGTATAGCCATAACTTTCACACTTTTGACAAATATAGCCATTTCTATTCGAAAACCACAAATAGCCCAAAAAACGGAGGGTAGTATGACAAATCTAGCCAAAAACGTTAGAAACTTTAACACCATCTGCGATTCCATTAACTCGTTTGACGGAACGCTGACGAGGACGGAATCCAACCTCCACATTAGCTACACTTCAGCAAAATGTACACGTGGATGCCACGTCAATAAAGCATTAAAAAAAAAGTTAATTTCTCCTTCCTCTCTCCCCCTGCCACCACCTGTTAGCCGCCGTCCTCCCTCCTTTCTCCTTCTCTGGTTTTGATTCTTCAGAGCAACGACAAGAGGCTTGCTCTTTTCTTCTTCGTCTCACTCTGTATGTGGTGTGGATTCTCCTCGCCATCTACTGCGCCCTCGACCCATTAAAGCACAACGCAATCTCCGAGTTCCCTGATTTCATCTCCCACCTAGTTGAGATGTCGTTGTGGTCGCTGGTTCCAACAGAGAAAGACGAGCTGAACTCGCTGCAGATGTCGGAAATCAAGTTCCTGGGTCAGATTCAAGGCCCCGAGAGCTTGAACTTTGTTAATTTTGCTTACACTTCCAGCAATAGGTCAGTCAGACTACGAATTAAAATTGGGGGTTTCCTAAATTCTTGGACACAGGCGACGGGTTACGGTGGGGAGGATATAGATCCGCCGACTATAGCTTGAGGAGACTCAGAAGGATGAGAAGGATGATGACGGCAAACCTCCGAATACCATATTTGAAGCAGAGCAAAGAGGGGGAGTAGCAGAACTCGATGTACGATGCTGGTCTAGCCTCAGATGTCACCATCGACGGCGCTGCAGCTGCCCTGAAGAAGAGAAGCGCAGTTGGGATCTGATGGGTCCTGCTCCAGCTTCTTCACAAAATCTATTGCGCCTCTTTCTCTCTTTCTTCGTCGATGTCGAGGAACCATCGGCGGCCGGTTTTGCGGCGTTTCTGGGTGCTTCTTCAGTTTTAGTACCACTCTAGGGAAGAAGAGAAGCGCAGCTGGGGTTTGATGGGTTGATGGGATAGTGAAATTTTTTATGCTTTCGTCGACTGGAAGGGTTTGGGAAGGTCGGTGAGTGGGAAGGGAAGACGGAGGGATTGGGGTTTTATATTTTCTATATTTTAATTTTGATTTTTTGTGTTAATTTTTAATTCTAATTTTTTTTTGTGTTACTCCACGTAAGTTGGTGGGACCATAAATTGCCAACTCAGCATTTTCCGTCGGTCAAGTCATACCGTCATCTAACGCCATTAACAAAATGGACGGAATTGGCTATTTTGTGTTTTCGGATAGTTATGGTTATATTTGTCACAAACGTGAAACTTATGGCTATACAAGTGTATTTTGCCTTTTTTATATAAAGGCCAACGTAGGCTGAGTTTTTTGAACTAAATGCAATGCTACTGAAGGAATTCAAACCTTGAGTTTTTTTTATTGGATGTATTTCTCATAATGTAATTTATAATTTAATTTATTTAAACGAAAAAACAATTTGTTTGTACCAACTTCTAATGCACTTGACTGCAATTTTAATGGTCCATGCAATATTAATATCATCTATTGTTTATAATGCATCATTTTTTTTATTTTTTTAGCAGAAACAATACATGGATTGTTTCTGTGATGTGACAGAAACTATCACTCATTTTGAGTGATTGTTATATCTCAACTTTTAGTTGTGATTGTTGAGATAGTTGAATTGAGATTGTTTTGTCTCAGCTTTTAACTGATGCGACATACACAATCACACATACCAAACAATGTATTCTACAATGCATCCAATTCGACAATTACATGTATAATATTATACATGCATTCTCAACAATACATCTATTTAACAATCGCAACTTCCAAACGACCCCATAGTGTATTTGAGGTTTGATCACAAGTAATGATGCAATTAACGATGACTATCAGCAAAAACATCAAATCAAACAGTGATTTTGAGAAACACAATCCCACTTGTAAATTTCCTCCTCCAAATGAGCCCATAAAAAGAGACCAAAGTCGTTCCACTTTACCAGGTCAGTCTAACACGGTCGTCCAACGCCGATTCATTCTCGAACCAAACGCGGTCGTTTTACCAGCACCAACCCCCACTCTTCTCCTCTCCTCTCTTTTCTCCAATTTCCACCTGCGACTCCGTCTGAGGGGAAAGGAACATTCTTTCTTCGTAGTAAAGGCAGAAAGAGAGGAGGAAGAAGCAGCAGAAAGAAAGAGGATCTCTACAAAAATGGATTCCTAGCAACCAAGCTATAGCTCATTTCAGCAGCCATTTCCTTCTTCCTTCCTTCCTTCCTTCCTTCATTTCTCCTCTCTTTCTCAAACCCTCCCGTTTCGTCAAATCTCTTGCTTCCTCGGCGGCGGCGCGGTAGCTGGAACTCGCCCCCGGAGGCAGTATTAGCGAGTAAAACTCATGGCCGGGACGAATCAGGAATCGTTCATCTACAGCTTCGTGGCGCGAGGCACGGTGGTGCTGGCAGAGTACACCGAGTTCACCGGCAACTTCCCGGCGATCGCTGCTCAGTGCCTACAGAGATTGCCTTCTTCTAACGACAAGTTCACCTACAATTGCGACCACCACACCTTCAATTTCCTCGTCGAGGATGGCTACGGTAAGCCCTGATTCCCCACCTCTCTCTCTCTCTCCCACCCGTTGTTTCGTCGTCTTCCGTTTGTTTCTAGTGGAATGATGCGGATCTAGTAGTGGTAGGACGAATCCGGAGCTAGAATTGGTAAGAACTCGCCAGTGTTTCCTTCGAGAGCTTAGGGGAATGCAATGGTGGAATTGAACTAGGGCAATTTGCTAAGGTGAAAGTCTGGAAATTGGGGGTTCTTGTTGGGCGTTTCCATTGCTGGATTGGGCCATGCAATGGAAGCTCCCATGGTTGTTCTACTGCTGGATTCTTGTAGTTGTTTGTTTCAGTGTTCTTGGGCTTTGGTCTGCTAAGTCAATTGTTTTCAGTTTTCCAAATATGGACTCCTTCAATTCTTCCAAATTTGGACGAATTGGATGCTGGTCTTGATCATCGATTGAACTTTTCGGGGTCTGAATTTGAAAAATTTCCTGCAATTGGTAGAGTTATAGGAGAACCAAAAGGGGAAAGTTGAAAAAAAGGAGTTTATATGTATCCTTAAGGTGCAATTTGAAGGATGCTTACTTAGCTGTGCTTTGTTGTTGAATGCTTGTTGCCAGCTTATTGTGTTGTTGCGAAAGAGGCGATGAGCAAGCAGATCTCGATTGCATTCTTGGAACGGATGAAGGCAGACTTCAAGCAAAGATATGGAGGTGGTAAAGCTGGCACTGCTATGGCCAAAAGTCTCAACAAGGAATTCGGGTATGGAAAAAAACTGGTGACAACCTGGAAGACTGAATAGTGAATTTCGCTGTGCAAATTTTATAGTGTTGATGATGTGTTTCGTCGTTGTTCTTGTTTTTGCAGGCCGGTTATGAAAGAGCATATGAAGTATATTATTGAGCATGCTGAAGAGATTGAGAAGTTACTGAAAGTAAAAGCTCAGGTTTCGGAAGTCAAAAGCATAATGTTAGGCAACATTGACAAGGTAATGTGAACCCTTTTCTTGAAAACTCTGGTCTCTGGTGGGAAACCTGAACCGCTGTCTTGTTTTCCTTCTAGAAATAGGATTTTCTAGTGAACAATAGAAATTGCATCCACTCGAGTAAAACTCTGTAAACTACTAGCTTTGCTAATGAGAAATCCCTTCTTCAGCTGATTATTGGCAAATGATGAAGGAATTTCAAGTTGTAATAAATTAAGAAATCCCTTCTTCAGCTCCTATGCTGGGACAGTAGTATGCTG
This sequence comes from Linum trigynum, assembly GCA_964030455.1. NCBI lineage: Eukaryota > Viridiplantae > Streptophyta > Magnoliopsida > Malpighiales > Linaceae > Linum > Linum trigynum. Next base: position 63,304,012 of record OZ034819.1, read on the forward strand.
GAAAAGCCAAGTTTGGTCAGCATTCTATCCAAACACCAAACTAATTCCATTTTCTTTTTACATATATCTTTTCAGGCAATCGAGAGAGGTGAGAACATAAACACCCTCGTGGACAAGACCGAAAATCTGCGAGATCAGGTAAAAGAAAGGATCAAATCTTTGCCCATCTACACAAGTTCACTTGCTGGTCCAGGAAAGTAAGAACGACCTTTTTCTGCTGGAAATTCTTTCTGTCAGGCACACACATACAAGAGACAAGGGACACAAATCAGGCGGAAAATGTGGTACCAGAACATGAAGATCAAGCTGGTCGTTCTCGGAATCTTGTTGCTCCTCGTCCTCATCATCTGGCTTTCGATTTGCGGTGGATTCAATTGCACCAATTAAGCGGGGGGGCAAACCGCTTCTTGTGGTTGTGGTAATTGCCATTTGCATGCACTCCATACACATATAGGGAAAATGTAAGGTTCTTCCTGGACGAGAGGTTTTGGATTCTGGAGAAGCAACAGATTGAACAACCGGCCGGCGATGGGATGATAGAGTCATTCACCGGCTGGAGGAGGGATTGGCTGCGGGAGAGTGGGAAACTGTATGGGCTTTTGTGTTGTATTGCATCATCTGTCATATAATTATAGAACTTTGTTCTTCTTCTTCTTCTTCTTTTCTCGTTTTGTTTCGTGCGTTGTTATGGTTTACCCATGGCGAGGAAGCTTGATAGTTTGTTTTTCTCTTCCAATACTTAGTGAGACTTCCTTTCATTTTCTCTGTTTCGATAACTCCACATAACTTATACATATAGCAACCAAATTCAAACAGAAACGCTGATCTTGTTTTGATTTGGCTTTGTCGTTCTATCTATTTCACTTTACAATCCTTTACTTATGGAATGATGCCTTATTTTAGTCTTCCAATATTTTTGTGAGTTTTTGGCTCTTTTAATCTTGTACGAGATACATACTTAATGGGAACAACTTCGTGTCAATTGAAATTTTGCATAATTGATAGTCTTTCATGAAACCGGCTAGAATGTCACTGGTATTATGGGTTGGTCAATGCCGGTCAAAACCAGAAATTCTCGAATGGTTCAACTGAAATTTTTGATTCTGAAATTAGACATCCGCATGCTGGAAATTTTTAGAAAGGGGAATGAGATGGGTTGCAGCCCGCAGTAGTGGACGGGGAATAGAAAAAAAAAAAAAAAAAAGAAACGGATGGACCAAAAACCAATAGGAATTTTTTTTTAATAATTCAGGAACCTCAACCCCACATGCCATTTTATGACTGCGGGGTTTACTAAATCTGAAAAGGGCCTGTCGCTAGGGATCGAACTCAGGACCTCTCACATCCTGAGTCAATCATATCAGCGGTTTCACCTCCAGACTATGTTACCACCTGGAAATGGGGGTTTCCAGTGGAGCATTTACCACTTTCTTTCTTAACTTCTTTTTATTTTTATTATTATGGAAATGTTATTATAGAAAGTATATAGGTTATATATGGAAAAAGTAACCCATTTTTTCTGTTTCTTCCCACTAGCAATATTATGGGAATAATAAAATTATAAAACTATACATTTAAATGTGAAAGGAGATTCTAGAAATATAATTTAAGATAAGTTATTCAAATTTATATTTATAAATTTTATTAAAACCGGCATAAACCTACACAAAATTAGTTATATCACGGTAGAATCATTCCACTTGTGAATCCGACGTACCAGTATAAACCGGTTTGACAACTTGTACACTACAATTATGTTGCCAGGTCATAATATTGAGTTGTGGTGGAATTCCTTCTTCCAACTTTTTACTCTTTATGAGTTGTTTGGAGAATAAGATTTGGAATATAGAATCAAACCAGAGATTAACAAAATGTTATGTTATTTGGTTGTTATTTTTATATTTTAAATTTTAGATTTACAGATTTCAAATTTATAAAGTCTAGAGATAAAATCTTTTATGTAGAGATTCTGTATATGGATTGGTGTGATTATTTTTGTCATTATAAATCCTTTTAAATAATTTAGAGAGTTAGTTTTTTATTTTATATAAAATCTAGAGATATAAACTGTTATTCTTCAAACCACATAGTTAAAAAAAGGTGGAGAAGGAGCGTGGTACAAAGAGCATGGGGGGAAACCGTTTTGATGTTCTCCACGTTGAAGAAACCAACATGCATGATAAAGTGGAGGCAACACAAGACGTGACAACCCATGGGACAAACAAATTGGACACTAATGTGAAAGGGCACCAGCCGAAACAGGGAAATCTAAAGGAAAAACAAAGGGAGGAGGCACAAATTAATGAGAAAACAAATGCTGAAGCATCGACCAAAGCTGTTGGGTCTGGACCACTCTCCACTCCGATCGGATCTCCGTTGCAAGGAAAAGGAATTCAAGTCCAGGCAAGGGAAGTTCGCACCCTACAGAAGCCGTCGGAAATCACACAGAGTAGAATCCCAACGTGTGATACCATGGCAGTGGACAACGAATCTCGAGAAATAGGTGATCAAAAATCACACAACCAAACTTCTGATGGTGCGGGGAACCTATCCCCACAGGTTAATAGATGAGAATTTTGAGTTACAACTGCCGCGGGTTGGGGAGTCAGCGAGCAGTTAGAGCACTGCGGTCGTTACTACGACGAACTTCCCCTCAAGTGGTTTTCTTAATGGAAACCAAACAAACAAAATCTGAGAATGAAATAACCCGGAAAGATTTGGGTTTTGAAGATGGTGAAATCTGGTCTACAGATACCTCATGGGGTGATAGGGCAGGGGGATTGAGTGTTTGGTGGAAGCAGGAAGTTAACTTGACAATTATGGATGCATCAGCTCATTTCATTGATGCGAAGATTACGGAAGAAAGAGACTTGGTTTGGAGGTTTACTGGTATTTATGGTTGGCCGGGCGCTGGGGAAAAAAGACAGACTTGGGAACTGATCCGTAGGTTGGCAACTCAATGGCCGGGGCCCTGGTTATGCGGTGGTGATCTTAATGAGATACTTTCCAATGAGGAAAAGAAGGGTGGTCCGGATAGGAATGCAGCAGGGATACTGGATTTCAACGAATGCCTCGTTGATTCGGGCTTACGAGATCTTGGGTACGAGGGTTATCACTTTACGTGGGAGAATAGACGTCGACATGGCAGATTTATAGAGGAGAGATTGGACAGATTTATTGGCTCGGATCAATGGCTGGGACATTTTAGCAATGCTCGAGTCCTTCACCTTGATAAAACACGGTCGGACCACCGCCCCATCCTCTGTGATACCCTTGGGGAAGAGGACGAAGAGCCAAAATGGGGATGGAGCTTTCGTTTTGATCCGTTTTGGGCTAAGCATGTGGATAGTAAGAAGGTAGTGGCAGAAGCTTGGTTGACACCAGGAATGCATGGAGTAATGGACAAGATTAATATGTGCCGAACCAAGCTGGAAGCTTGGAGTAGCAACACTTTCCCAAATTTTACAAAACGGAAAAGTAAGATTCATAGAGCTTTGAGAAAGTTGGAAAAAGTGCCCAGGACAAGTGCGGTGGAGGAACAAATCTGTAAACTCCAAGAAGAGTTGGCCGAACTGGAGGACTTCGAAGAAAGCTACTGGAAACAGCGATCTAGAGCGGATTGGCTCAAAGATGGAGATAAGAATACAAGTTATTTTCATAACAAGGCCTCTGCCCGCCGTAGGAGGAATACAATTCGTAAATTGCAAGATGAATCGGGCAGGTGGTGCCGTGGGACGGAGCAGCTTTTTGAGTGTTTCGACAAGTATTATAGGGCTCTTTTCACCGCGGGCAGCATCCCTGAGTCCACCCCGGTACTCGAGTCCATTCCTCAGTCCATCACTAGGGAAGATAACGATTAGCTGTCTAGACCAGTTGACAATGAAGAAGTTCTTACAGCGCTAAAGCAAACAGGAAGGAGGAAAGCCCCTGGTCCTGACGGCTTGTCTGCGAGCTTTTTCCGATCTTATTGGGAAATTGTTGGCGACGATGTCATTCAGACAGTAAAAGGGATCATTGAACGAGCCGAGATGCCGAGGGACTTGAATCACACTCTCATTGCTTTGATTCCGAAGATGAAAACTCCGCAGAGCCCCAAAGAATACAGGCCAATAAGCCTTTGTAATGTTCTTTATAAACTTGCAGCCAAAGTCCTAGCGAACAGGCTGAAAACTCTCCTGGACAAAGTGATATCCCCAGAACAAAGTGCTTTCGTGCCAGGCAGATTCATCTCTGATAATGTGATGGCAGCTTTTGAGTGCTTCCATACAATGAAGAAGAAAAAGAAGAATAAGGGAATGGGGATCCTAGCTGCAAAAATTGATATGGCAAAGGCTTATGATCGTGTTGAGTGGCATTTCCTGGCTGGCGTGATGTGTAGAATGGGTTTTGCCGAGCGATGGGTAGAGCTAATCATGTTATGTGTTACTTCGGTCACATACTCCACCATTATTAACGGGCACCAGTCCCCGCGGATTGTGCCTGGACGAGGCCTCAGACAGGGAGACCCTCTCTCTCCCTATCTGTTCCTCTTGTGTGCAGAAGGCTTGTCGGCTTATACGTCCCAGGCAGTTCGCGAGAAGAAAATTCATGGGATCCAACCGGCTCGTGGAGCTCCGGCTGTATCCCATTTGTTTTTTGCTAACGATAGTGTCTTTTTTGCCAGGTCCACTGTCCAGGAAAGCTTGGCGCTGAAGAAGATTCTTACAGACTATGAACTGGAATCAGGCCAGATGGTGAATTTTGAGAAGTCCGATGTTTCTTCAGTTCAAACGTGGCCTTGCACAGGAGTTTAGAAATTAGTGGGGTGCTGGGGATGAAACGAGTGGAGAAACACCAGAGGTATCTCGGTTTAGCTACGGAGGCGGGAAGGTAAAAAAAAGAACTTTTCGAAGGGATAAAGGAAAGAACGAGGAAGAAGTTAAATGGATGGAAGGAGCGAACTTTGTCTGTGGCAGCCCGAGAAGTATTGATCAAGTCAGTTGCTCAAGCTCAATTTACTTATGCTATGTCGGTGTTTAGAGTACCTGATGGGACGATCGACGAAGTTCACAGTATGATCATGAACTTCTGGTGGGGCCAGAAAGGTAAAGAGAGGCGGGCGCATGGTCTACGAAGAGAAGAGATGGTAAATGCAAAGGAGGAAGGAGGAATGGGGTTTCGAGATTTGCGGGGTTTTAACGAGGCTCTCCTAGCAAAACAGCTGTGGAATCTTTTACAGAGGCCAAATTCACTTATTGCGAGAATCCTTAAAGCAAAATACTTCAAGCGCACCTCCATTCAAGATGCTGTGTTGGGCTATCGACCGAGCTTTGTATGGCGTAGCTTGCTGAGTGCTCAGGAGCTACTGAACAATGGACTTCGTTGGCGGGTAGGAAATGGGGCGAATGTTAGAGTTTGGGGAGATCATTGGATTCCCGGTTCTGGGGATCAGTTCGTCACATCAGTTCCCATGAGCCTCCCTGTTGATGCTTATGTCCGTGATTTAATTTGATCGATCCAGAGCTTGAGGAATGGGATGACAAAATTCTAGAAAGTTGTTTTCCTGCAGACACTTGCCGAGCAATTAGACAAATCCCTTTGAGAGGAAATGGTGAAGGAGACAAGCTTATATGGGACAATAGTAAGGTGGGCATTTATACAATAAAAAATGGTTACCAACAATGGTTGTCCGGGTTTAAATTGAGGAATGGGGTTGTGGCCGTAGGTGAAATACAAACCTGGAAGAGACTATGGAAACTGAGGATCCCACCTAAGGTGCGGCAGTTCTTGTGGCGTTTTGTTAGAGACATACTACCGACGGAAGTGAGAGTGAGTGAATGGAACCCATGCTGAAGTGAGTGTTGTCCCTTTTGTAATTTGCCCGAAGATCAAATTCATATTTTCTATGAGTGTGCATGGGTAGCGAGAATCTGGCGATCATCGGAAGTGGCAAGATTGTTTGAGCTGCGAGGAACAGAGTCTTGTTATACCTGGTTTGAGAAGGTGATTGAAGCAGGGGAGGAGGCGGAAGTTGAGGGCTGGTGTGTACTGTTGTGGTATCTTTGGAAGGAGAGAAACGCCCACATGTTTCATGGGGCTAAGACATCCGAAGAGGAGATCCCGGAACACGCAAAGTCCCTGCTGGCCGACTACAAGCTTCATCAGCAATCGGATTCTTTGCCAAGTCCTCGACAAGGGCGGACCAACTGGATAAAGCCGGAAGAGGGGTGTGTCTCAGTCTGTACTGATGCGGGTGTTTTGGAGCAAGGAGGAGCAGGGTTGGGTGTGGTCATTAGGGACTCGACAGGAGCTTTTCTTGTGGCAGCAGCGAAACAAGTCCTTGGCACGTGGGAACCAGAAGCAGCGGAGGCTTTGGCGGCGGAATTCGGGGCTCAGTTGGCTTTCCAACTCCATTTTCAAAATGCCGTCCTCGAGTCTGATTGCATGACTCTGATCCATAAGATGAATAACCCAGATATGGTTCAAGATGAGACAGGAGTCATCTGTCGCAGCATTAGTCGCTATCTCAAAGGGACAGGGAATGGAACTTGGAAGCACCTTAGCAGGGGCGCTAATGAAGCAGCTCATCTCATGGCACACGTGAAGACTCGTTGGAATGAGCGGGAGGTTTGGTTCGATAGACCGCCGATGGTAATTGTTAATCAGCTGCAGCTTGATATGGTTACAGCTTCGCCTTATTAAGAATTTGTTTACAGGTCCTTGTCAAAAAAAAAAAAATGAATATCAAGGGGAAAAGGTTAAAAACAAAAATTTGTATATTCTTGATAGAGTTTATTGTTGGTTTAGATTTATGAGTTTGAAGAAGCCCAATGGGCCGCCTTTATAAGGCCTTGTACACTTTTATCTCCTCGCATAAAACTCGGTCCATCGTTCTAACATACAAAATGAAAGGTTCTTCTCCCATTTAATTCTCTTTTGATTTAAGCATATAATACATTTAATTAGACCATTAGAGGAAAATGGAAAGTGTGTTCGCCAATGATAAGTAAGGGCCTAGTTACGCTAATTAGTCGGTCACAATTTTGGCCTCTTTATGGGTGTGCTCTAAGTGAACTTATGGTCTTCAATATATGAGAAGTTATTCGTGTCTATAAGATTCAATCTGACCTTAATATAGGTGATTATTTCGGTTCTTCTATATAATAGCCAACAAGTACCTAAAAAATGCAATCAACAGACATAACTCTCCCTAATTATAGGAGATAAACCATCTCTATAGATCATATGGAAAAAAAGTGGTGATCAAATTCATCTTACAATAGTTTTCCCCAAGTGACTGCCGATAAAGATTCTCCATATATGAATATAAAAACAAAGATAAATAGCCATTACTCAATCTCTCAACCTCTAGAATGCTCAACTTTTATTGATTTGGTATTGATTAGTTTAACTCCATACACTAATTATTGAGATTCTATAACTTTGAATGTCTTTCTTACCACTTCAACTATACCATACCCTCAATACACAATCAATTAAATAGTACGTCTTCATGAGCATGTTTCCTTTCTCTACCCTAGAATAAGAATGTATACAATTCCAAATCTCAATGTCTATCACTTTCTTCCAGTCTCACTAATAAGTAGTTTATTATCACAATAATATTGATTTTGTGTGTACAACGAGGCACATGTTCACTAATCACTACCATTTTCTTACTCAAACTCTACCATGTCAATGGATGTAATTTATTGACATGCTACTAAAAATGGAATCACAATTGAGAAGAGAGAGGTAAATTTACCTTGTAATTTAACCATGTGATTCATAAGTTGAAAAAACCGCAGTGGTATTGCTAAATCAAAGAGAGCAGAAACGCGTGAAAAGACATTTCTTAAGCGTCGTCCAACCCTTCTTTTATATGTCTCGTTCTATATCCACCTCCTCTCGATACAATCTTATTTCCTCTTGATCTCTGGTCTATAAAACTCTTCTCTTCCTCTAGATCTTGGTGACTTTTCCCCTCTAAATACTAGTTGAATCAATCGTTTCCTTTTACGCAATCTCTACATTTTCCTACATCCCTCCCCTCAGACCTAAATAGCTCTTCAAAGGTCGTTACCAATCAAACACCTCATAAAGAGAGGTTCTTTTGTTGGAAGTAATTAGCTGTAATTTTTTTTATCGTAACGATATAGTCACAAACATGTAACAATTTGCCTCTCCTCCATTAGATACTTGTAGAAATTAAGATTTGTACATAGCTACCTCCCAAACTTTGATAGCATAGTCCTCCCCCACCACATTTTTTTATTATAAAACCACACACAATTAAAAAAAAAACTAACATTATCATTATCCTTTTTCTCTACTCTAGAATAGAATATATACTCTTCCCAACCTCAATTTCCATCCCACTTTCCTCCAATCACACTTGGAAGCACCTTCTTCCTCTAATATTATAAATAAACAACCACATCAATCTCAATTCCTCTTAACTTCTTCAGCACCTCCCTTCCCAATCCAATCCATCATCAACATGGCCGGCGCGTGGGAGGTGAAGGACGGCGGCTACCGCCTCGTCGACAACCCGCCCAAGCCCAAGGGTCAGCGGCGGCAGGTGCTGGTGGACGAGCCGACCGGCGAGGAGGTGACGTCGTACACGGTTCTGGAGGAGAAGCTGGCGGCGCTCGGGTGGGAAAAGTACGGTGCCGACCACCCGCAAATCCTCAGGTTCCGACAAGAATCGACCGCCCTACTCATCTATCTGCCCAAGGACTTCGCCAAGTTCAAGCTCGAGCACATGGACGACGTCGTCGCCAAGAACCGCGGCGCGTTCTTTGTACGCGACGGCTAGTTGGTTCGCCGCCCGGGAAAACGGAATGGATCGAGTTATATATGCTGTGTGGCCAAATAATAATGTGTGTACTGTTGATGTATCATGATCAAGTTATGTTGTCATGTAAAGCAATAATAGATTGATAAGAAATGCGACGATAAAATCCAATCTATATAACCTTCAAACAAACTGAATGTGGGTGATTTTCTATGACCAGTAGTCTTACGTGCTAAATCAAAGTCAAACTCAGAATTATGGTTTGCAGCTAGGGATGGCAATGGGGCGGGTTTGGAGCGGATTTGCCTAAATCATCCTCATATCCTCCCCATACCCATGCGGGGAAGGTTTTGCAAACCCATCCCCATATCCATGGATTTCGGGTACCCATGGGTAATACTCGCCCCGTACATTCAGCATTATAATACCGAATATTTTACATGTAGATTTTCAATTATAACATTAAACACACCTACTATATCATGAAGTCGACAAAGAGACAATCATTTTTAATACGATTCAAACCATCTTATCCTAAAGTATCCATTAATCCATATCATAGTAGAGTACAATGTCATCCAAATCATTATTCTCTACTCTGATACATCTATTAAGTAATAATTAACTAACATAATCTTCTTAACAAGGGGAAAAAGTGAAAGAGTGAAAGGAAAATTGAGAAAGAAATTAGATTTTGATTTGGGTGGCCAGTTAATTGCATTTCTACTATATATTTTTCTTGAGTTATACTCACTATTATTGATAGGTTACAAATTAATTCACATATTTTTCATATATGAAGAAATATTTCTGGCGGGGCGGGTATGGGTATGGGGCGGGGGAGACTAAAACCATACATGCCTCATACCCATCAAACTTTTTGCGGTTTTACCCATACCCGCCCCATACCCGGTCAATAGAGGTGGCAATTTCAATCCAATCCACCAATCCAATCCATCAATCCATTAAAAATATCCACCTAATCCAATCCATTTAAATCCAATCCATTTAATCCAAATCCAATTGGATTGGTGGATTCATGGATTGGATCCATGGATCATTGGCAAATTACGGTTTAGTACCTATAATTTTTATTTTTTACATTTTGGTACCTAAAATTTAATTTTTTCTACGAAAAATATCATTGGAAAATTACGTTTTGGTACCTAAAATTTTTCATTATGACATTTTAGTACCTAAACTTTTTACATTTTACATATTGGTCCTTGGTTGAAGATGTCATTTGGATTCATGGATAATCCACCAATCCACTTGATCCAATCCATGAATCCACCAATCCATTAGATCCAATCCATTTGATCCATGGATCCACCAATCCAATCCATCAACCCACCAATCCAATCCATTTGCCACCTCTACCGGTCAATGCGGGGATTCCCCGTGTTGATTGTGTCCGGGGCGGTCGGATACCCGTGGGCATGGGTTTGATTGCCATCCCTATTTCTAGCCAGGCCTAAGTTCACGTCACCGCAACGATGGAGGCAATTCCCCCCCTCCCCCCATCCAAAATCCCCCCCACCCCCACCCATTTTCCTTCCACTCCAAATTTTCCTTCCTCCTATTATCTTTCCTACCTTAAGAAATAGAGATGGCAACATCGAAAAAGCCAGAAGTCGTTGAAGGTTGAGACAACAATCCAACATCGAACTACAAAAAAAATTTACATGAGAGAAGATTGTAAACTCAAACTTGCAAATGAGAGAACTCTTGAGCGATTTGCTAAGTAGTTCGAGCTTCTGAATTTAAATTTGAAGCACCTCGGAACAATAGTTGTGCTGCTCGGTAGGGGAATGACATACAGTAGTGCCTACTATATCTCTTCATAAAAGCCAAGACAGAGTGATCTACTTTCAGTTCATGTTGTTGTCTTGAGGTAGACAGTATAAAAAAACCAGTCTACTATAGAGTTGAGAGATGGCTGGGAGAAGGATTGTGGGTGCTGATCATTTCAACACTTGTTGTCTTTGTGGTTGGATTAAGTCATGATTTGAGTAACACGATTTGTGCAGTTCTCACTCTTGATGCTCGTCTCTGTGTTTTTTTTCATTCCTTTGTATTATTCTTTTCTAAATCAATAAATGATGTCACACTCATAAAAAAAAGAGCGACTAATGCCAACAAGCAGTATATAAAAGGTTCACCTTGGGCAGTAGTAAGATTTGCTGAGTAGTTCGAGCTTCTGACTTTAAATTTGAAGCACCACGGAACAATAGTTGTGTTGCTCGGTAGGGGAATGACATACAGTAAGTGCCTACTATATCTCTTCATAAAAGCCGAAACGGAGTGATCTAATTTCAATTCATGCTGTTGTCTTGAGGTAGACAATATAAAAAAAACCGTCTATTATAGAGTTGAGAGATGGCTGGGAGAAGGATTGTGGGCGCTGATCATTTCTACACTTGTTGTCTATGTGGTTGGATTAAGCCATGATTTGTGTGCTAATGCCAACCTTCAGTATATAAAAGGTTCCCATTGGACAGTAGTAAGAATTACGAGATGTAGCCACCAGCTGCAAGTGAATTTAGAGGCCTCGACTTATCGTTTTCAATATAAGTGGAAACATATCTTTTTCAATTCCAACAACTTTTGGAGCCCCACCCAACAACTTCTTGGTGAGCATCCAATCGTTATATTGGATCAGTATGTCATGCGTTTTGACCAACTTGTGACAAAAAAATACAATTAAAAATCATCCCAAACCCAATTTCTTAATTAGAAGGAGATTGGATTTATTAATGGTCAAGAAATTCTATCTTCTTATCCGCGCTATTAGCTTTTTTCACTCTCGATAGAGTTTTTCAAATCATCCATCAAATCTGACACAATATCTTTTAACTACTCACGCAAATCCTTCATTTTGCTGAAAACTGTATCCATCTTTTCATACACCCTCAATAACTCTAAAACAATAATCTTCTTTGATTCATTTTCAACACAATCATTCATCAGTCTAACCTCGTGATCCCTCCAACGAGACACCAAATATTCAATCCTCATTTTTTGTTCTTGAAATCATTTCAATCTCTCGATAAATTTTTTCAAATCATCCATCAAATCTGAAATAACATCTTTTAACTCCTCACGCAAATCCTTCATTTTGTTGGAAACTGTATCCGTCGCTTCATACACCCTCGACAACTCTAAAACAATCATCTTCTTCGATTCGTCTTCAGCACAATTATTCATCAGTCTAACTTCCCGATCCTTCCAATGAGACACTAAATACTCAATTCTCTTTTTTCGTTCTCGAAAACATTTCAATCTCTCGACAAGTTTTTCAAATCATCCATCAAATCCGACACAACATCTTTTAACTCCTCACGCAAATCCTTCATTACACTACAACAAATTCGGCCTATTAGGACATTTTTTTGTCATTTTTTGTTTGTCACAATTGGTACGGTAATATGAAAAAAATAATATATGTCCTATTTGGTATGTCTAATGTGACAAAAAAAATTATTGTCAGGATAAGTCGTCATTTGAAGTGAGTAATGTGACAAATATTTCGTGTCACAATTAATTTTGTCAAAATAGGCATCCCATATCGGGTTGTAAGAGACTCAATAGTGACAAATTTCTTGTAGTCAGAATAGTTCGTCATTTAAAGTGAGTAATGTGACAAATATTTCGTGTCACAATTAAGTTTGTCAAAATAGGCATCCCATATCGGGATGTAAGAGACACAAAAGTGACAAACTATATCGTCAGAGTAGCTTTTATCATATTATGTCTTATTGAATTGTTTAAATGACAAAGTATTTTGTCACAATAGATAACAATGATCACCACAAGAAAATTGCCTATTAACAACTAATATTAACGACTTAAGTGCTTTCCGTCGTTGGCGTCAGATTAGTAACAACAAAAATGAAAATACCGTTGTATTTGCAAATTTCTAATGGAAATACATTGAAAATCCATTATTCAAAGGAAAAGTGGTTGTGGAGGGAAAGTGAAAAAATGAAAAATGACAAGGCGGGCGGAAGTTCCCCAAAATTTCATTTTTCCTTCCCGTAAAAGCAAAACCCAAATAGCTAAACCTAGACATCCAAATTTTATTCAGACCTGCCACTAGGGGTGGCTATACGGTCCGGTCCGGTTAAATTGGCCCAAATTGATCCGGTCCAGTCCGGTCTTTTTGAAAATATAAGGACCGAAGATTGGATTGGATACAGTCCGGTCTTGATCCGGTCCGATCCCAATTCGGTCTTGATTTTACATTGAGATTGTGGGATTTGAGTGGCCTAAGGCCTTAAAGGGTGAGGAGTTGGTTAAGTTTTGTACTAAGTGCAAAGGTTTGTGACCGTTTATGCAAATTACCTTTAAGTTTTGTGTGTTGAGCTGTCTTATCCGGTCTTTATCCGGTTTTTTACCTCAAATCTAAACCCAAAGATTGGATTGGATTGTTTACTATCCGGTCCCGATCCGGTCTCGGTCCGGGTTATACGGTCCGGTTTCCAGTTTTTAATCCGGTCCCGGTCCAAATAGCCACCCCTACCTGCCACCTCCCATCCCCCTCCCTCCTCTCTAGATCTATCTCTCTGTCGATTGCTGACTGGAAGGCTGCCGCAGCAACCGCTTTTCCTACCCCTCCACATACGCCATCATCGTCCTCCCTTGCTAATCTAGCTTCAACAACTCTCTCCACTCTGCTCACCATGTTTATGCCTCGCCTCCTGAGGTTCCTTCAACTACCAGACCACAGCTTTCGCTGCCCTCCAAGTTTCCTCTGCCTGCTGCATCTCAACCCTCACATTTCTTCCTCAATTTCTCGACAAACTTTTCAAATCATCCATCAAATCTGACACAACATCTTTTAACTTCTCACGCAAATCCTTCATTTTGCTGGAAATTGTATCCATCTATTCATACATCCTCGGTAACTCTAAATAATCATCTTCTTCGATTCGTCTTCAACACAATTATTCATCCGTCTGACCTCATCCCTCCAATAAGACACCAAATACTCAATCCATTTTTTCGTTCTCGAAATCACTTCAATCTCTCGATAGAGTTATTCAAATCATCTATCAAATTCGACAACATCTTTTAACTTCTCACGCAAATACTTCATTTTGCTGGAAACTGTATTCATCTCTTCATACACCCTCAACAATTCTAAATCATCATTTTCTTCGATTCGTTTTCAACACAATTATTCATTAGTCTAACCTCCTGATTCCTTCAACGAGACACCAAAAACTCGATCATCTTTTTTCATTCTCGAAATCATTTCAATTTCTTGACAGACTTTTTAAAATCATCCATCAAATATAACACAACATCTTTTAACTCCTCACGCAAATCCTTCATTTTTCCGGATCATGTAATTAACCCTCCATTTAAACATCAAAGGACAGAAGTATTGTTTTGTATTAGAAAGAAATATCATCGTTTTTTAGTAGTTTTTAAATTTTACGCATACACCATAGATATAATTTTTTACATCAAATTTATCAATACACATATAATTATATGCATGTATTCATTATAATGTGTTTTTAACAATATGAAAAATCAAATAATTCCTGAATAATTTAATCGCAAGAATCATAAAAACCATCTGTGAAACATGAATAGTTTGAGTGTACATCATTAACATGAACAAGTATGTCAAAAATAAAAAGAAAATAATTGAAATTGCATTAAAGGAAAATTAATGTGTAGCCTTTTTAAATAGATACCAATTCCTTTTTAGCGCTTGTGCCTGATTGATTGGTGTATAAATTTTATAGTGAAAATTTATTTTTGGAGAGAACTAAAAAGAAGCCAATCATTGACTGCCAAAATAACTACAATAAGACAATGACTCATTGGATTTTTTGACTTCATATTCTTTAATTTTCCTATTTATTGCCTTTACAAAGCCCATTATCAAACAAACAACCTAGAGGTGAGTAGTGATGGCAATTTCAACCCGCCCTGAGGGTATTACCCGACCTGACCCGCGATGGGGCGGGTATTACCCGACCCGCAGTAGCGTGGGGCGGGGCATGGGTATCTACTTCCGCCCCCCTGCCCCGCCCCCCTGTTCTAGACTCATTTTATCTCAATTTCTTACAATATCTGTACATATTTCTCCCATTATCTTTTTCTCTCTTTGGTTCTTCAATCTGACTTGTGCTCTCAAATTAGGTGTTTTTCAATCCAACGAACCAAATTACAGCGTACACACCTCAATTTGCTTGTTCGAACAATAAGTTGAGATATCAATTTTGAGAGACCACATTTTGAAAAATTCTTTTTCAAATCAAAATATTTATGGAAAAAGTTGTTGTATTCCTAGTAGGGGTGTTCAAACGAAGTGGTTACCATGATAATCGTCTTAACCAGTGGTATTTGGATCATTTGGTTTGGTTAATTTGGATAATTGGTTTGGTTTGGTTAAATTTTTTTAGTTTGTTTGGTTTCAGACACTCCTAACCACTCAAACCAAATTAACCAGTTAAGTAATTAGCCATATATTCAAATATATATTATATACACATACTTAGTACTTTGCATAACCACTAAAGAGTCAAACGCTCCTCCCTTTAGGCTCATAAAAAATAAATCTCAATATTGTTAATATATTGTATATTTGTATTTGTAGAAGTGTAGACCACAACATATAGACGTCTAGTTTAGATAAAACTCATACATTATGTTGGATGAAAACTTGAAAGGAAGGTGTTTTTAGCCTATGATAATTGCTAAGAGACTAAGTAAATTCACACAAATACACCAATTCATTAACCTCATATACCATTGCATATATGTTTGTTAGGTGAATACTTCTATTGACGGTAAGATAATTGCATTAGTTGCATATATATATTTGTTAAGGGTTAACTATATCTATACGTTGATTTTTATGTTTAATTCATTATATAAATTGTGAGTAGATGCATTAACCGAAAAAATTATGACTTCATGAGAATGTAATATTATATTGCTTAATCTGGTTAACCAATTAACTGATTAGTTTTAGTTTGGTTACTCTGGTTGTTATATGAGTTAGGACGGTTTGGTTATGATAATGTATTCCATTATTAATAGAATTTAATTTAGCATTATTTAATTTGATAATTATCATGATAACCATTTGAACACCTCTAATTCATAGTTTTCAAATATAATATTATCTAAAATAGATTGAAATTCATGTTGACGGCCGGCTCGGCGTGTTGAAAGTCTTGTTTGGCTAAAAGCTTTGATAAATATTCCAAGTCATCCCCGTCCCCATAACTTTTTCAAAACTTTTTCAAACTTTGACGGCGTTTTGTGCATGCAAAGTCATCACTTGCCAAACATCCCCTCCCTCCTTTTCCCCATAAAAAATTAAGCCCCAAATTTAAAGAATTGATCCCTAACTTTGGGTAACTAGTGAACGACAAGTTGGTGCATGAATGAATGGATACCTTGTTTCCTATTTGGTTGGTAATTTGAAAAAGAAAGGAAATATCTCAAGTTATATTTCTTGTGCCAAAGTTTAAACCAATAGAGCTATTTGGCAATATCAACTACAGGACGACTGTAAGGAAAGTTTGCACAGCCCGCCAACGACAACCTTAAGATAATTATCTCCTTGAAGTTGTTTTTTTTTTATATATAATAGTAGTGAATATTGTACCCAACGTCTTACCCGTCAAGAAGCATGCAAAATTCGTCACATATGCCAAAGCCAAACAACTCCTCCACCTTCCCATTCGAAAAGTAGCCCCAAGTTTAAGTATTCCCTATGTTTGGGTAACTAGTAGAAAAACAAGTTTGTTTCGTGCATGGATATACCTTACTTCATATTTGGTTGATAATATGAAAAAATGACGGAAATCTTGCGTTCTATCTCTTCCGCCGAAGTTTAAACTAACTTGAGCGACGATCCTTCCACTCGACACCGTCGGATCACTAAGGTCGACTTTCGTCCCTGCTGCTCAACGGGTGGGTCTTGCAATCAAACTCCCTTTTGCGTGCCTTTACACTCTAGGGTTATGTTCCGATAATATCAACGATATAACGATTACTTTAAGATTGATTATTCTCACTTATCTTCTCCTTTGGCACCTATTGTAACCCCTCAAGAAACCCTAAACCCGATCTTGCGCCATGCATCCAAACTTCACTAGAGGACAAAAGGGGGGATCTTGCTAGTTGCTAGCTCTCTCTTCCCACCATAGCCCATATCGTGGACATAACATAATCTCCTCCTCCTCCTCCTTTCTTGGGTCTTATTCGATCGTCTTCTTCTCCTATTCCCTTGCCATATCGTTGGAACTAATATGGATGGATATACATTCGGATAAACTCATCTTTTTTTCCTTTCTCCCCTTTCTTTGGATTTTTCCTTCGACTTCTTGATCACTCTCCTCTACTTCCCCATCACCATCTTAGCCCCTACCCGTCGATCCGTCGACTTGTCACTATGAAAAAGTAATGAAACGATCGAAAAATTGCCCATTCCCCCCATTTCCTCTCTCTCTCTCTCTCTCTCTCTCTCTCTCTCTCTCTCTCTCTCTCTCTGCATGGCAGTAGAAGTTGCCATGCCCGACGATATTCGACCATCAGTTCCAGCTTGTCGTCGTATAATGTGTATATATTGAAGTGGGTGGGTGGGGCTTAATTTCTTTCTTTCGTCTCTAGATTTTTTCCACGTGTTGATATAATATGGAAAGAAATTACATGCATTCGATGTTGGGCCTTATCCACACGAGTTTTTTGGTGTCTCTTTGGAGGTTTTGCTTGCTTTATATAGTTGGAATTGATGTTGGAATGCGATAGCCGTATCCGTGGGGGAAGGTCTTGAGAATGGGCGTTCGATCTCATTTGATTGTTCCATATCGGGATGAGGATGAGACAACATTGATTGATTACAACGTAAAACTTTCTGTTATGTTATGATCAAAGTCGGCTCATATCTAACAACTCGAATGAGATAGTACTACTTTACTTATTTTGAACACATCTAATGATCAATTCGTTCACGTGCTCGTACAACAACACGTCTGATGATAAAATAATGCACGATTATAAGTGTGAGACAGCTTATAACACTTTAATTTCTTTCCATTTTGGTACGTAGTGGGTGTGAAATGTTAGGTCTTTCAAATTGTGCACGTGTTTAATTATGTTGGATTCGCTAGCTGGATATATAGTGCGATAGTAATGCAATGCAAAGAAATTGCATGGGCATGGGCAGTGAAAGCAACGTCGTACTACCATGCAGCACCGCAGCTCCATAACTCTCTCAAGAGTCTCCTATAGTCAAATTTTGACTCGACGAATATAACAAGTCTTGAAAACTGTCTCTTCAGGTCAACAATACGTGAGCATTACCCTTAATTAGTTAATTATACCGTCGGATCCAAATGGATTTATATGCACTTTTTAAATGGTTTTAGATTTGAGTTGGTTTCACTTTGGTTCTATTTGGATCATCTCATGTGGGTAAAACTTAAATGAATCTAATTGGATCTAGATAGATTGTATAAAAAAAAAAATATCAGTCATTTTATTAAATATATTCAATTATACACCTTTAATGTAGGTGTTTTCACCGTTTTGTTTGTTTCATAACAAAAAAATAAGACAGAAATTTCATTATAAATTTGATAATTGAGACCCATTTTCTTTTGGAAATCCAATATTATGGTGGGTCCAATTTAGACTGAAACTAAAAAAAATTTGGATATGAGTATATCCCAAAAATTGGGTTTGCCTAATACCCAAATATTAAATCTTATTTTGTCATCCCTAAGTTGAATCAAACATCTTTATAATTTTGGATTTGTGAAAAAATCTTATCAATTTCTATTTGTTTCAAAAAAATATAATTTTCTTTCATTTATGGTTTTTCCCTTTCAAGAAAAACATCTAATTGCTGGACTCTAATGAACAATATGACTCCATGACAAATTATATGTTCATAAATTTTAGGTATTCGATTGATGGAGTGTTTTGGAAATCATTAGTAGTTTTTGATTATTAGCGGGTGAAATTAGGTGTAGCTCAAGCGAATTATCTGTAATTTTTAATAGTAATTTATGGTGTAATTTCTTTAAACCTAATCTCTCTCTCTATCTCCCTCTCTTACGCCAAATTCCTTATCTCTCTTAGTCTCTTTCGGCCGTCGACCACCCTCTCTCAGATCTCTCTTAATTGTTCTTCTCTCTAATCCAGCCTCAAAGATCCTTATTCGTCAATAGTATGATCATACTAGTCATACTTTAATATAATGCAAGTATCATAAATTTGGATACTATTTTGATAATAGTACAGACCTCTTTGCGTTAGACCCAAGCAACGCGAAGATAGATGAACCTAAATACTATTATCCTTAATTAAGGTGGTTGCATTTCTTGACATACATGGGTATCATAGATTTTGATGATCTTGATGATCGGGAGATTTTGTATCTGAATTTTGACTGCGCGCTGATTTGTTAAGCGTATGGTATTCAGATTTATGCAAACTTTATATAGGTATAAGTTAATTTTTCTTTGATTATGTATTAATAAATAGTATAAGATCCATAATTGAACATATATATCAAACACTCTAAAATCAATCCCCATCCCTCAAGCACCAAAAAAAAAATTTTTCTTGGTTTGTTTATCGAGAAACTATGTATCTTGACTTTGAGCAAATTTGAAGAATTTGAGCAAATTACTTCTTCTGCTTGTACTATGACCATTTTATTGATACCTATTTAATGTCACCGTAACAAAATCTCACCCTGGTACTATCGTAACAGTAAAAGAGGATGCCCCTAGAGATCAATAATTCACCTTACTGATACATCAAATCAATCCCCACATGAAGAAAATTTTGTGAAAAAACCTAGCCACAAGTAATCTGGGAAAATTGTGGGTCTGTCAAGGGCAATTTATCATGCGTACAAATATATATGTCACTTCTAAATTCCATTTTTGGGAAAGGTTTCCATTTGGGCAAAAGCAGTACTACTTTGGAAGAGAGAATCATCAATGGGATCCCAACCACACATCCCATCTCCAAATGATAAATCCAATCAAATAATAATGCAACTCCCCCTGCCTACAGCTATTCAATTCAATATTCACTTCTTCTTCTTTTCAAAGAAAGAAAACCAAAAAAAAGAAAGAAAGAAAACCTAATAGCAAATTGCTATAGGACTTGTCTCATTCATCACCTAGCTGGCCTTGCCGGACTCTTTCCTTATATGCACACACAGACACAATCACACATACAAAGGTACATATTCATTCAGGTGGTAACTATTAGCTAATCAATTCCGTATAGAAAATATATACGCACACGTAGATTGGTACGAACGTGTTCAGTGTAGGTTGTATGTAGTCATAGTTGATCGTCACAATGAAACTAAGTTTCGGTGGAGATTATGGCTGATTCCTTTGTTTTACAAGTGTTTTCGGGATGAGTTTGACATCATATACGAAATTTTCTCGTTTTAATTACTCGAGTCATTGATCATCAAACATAAGAGAAAGGAAAAAGAGACAAACTAGAGCAGAAACAAACATTAGATTTTTTTTTTTTCATTCACAACATCACACCTTTGCTAAAATGACAAAACCCCACAATTAACAACAAAAACCCATTGCACATCTTACATTAGACCACTACTCCTACTACAAACCTTAAACCATGAATTGAAATCCCACCCTGAATCCAAGAAAGAAAGAAGAAGAAGAAATTCAAGCACAAATACACTGACGATTCAATCCAAACCAAATACCAACAGGAAGAAGGGGAAGAAGAAGAAAAAAAAAGGAGCACGGTGGAGGAGAGTCGAGAGATGGATCGATTTCGCGCCAACTGATCATCGATCGTCGATCAGTTGACACGAAACACACACGAACCCTCTAGAGGTCGCGGACCTCGAACATGTTGCGGTTCTTGACGACGATGTCGTACATGTGCATGGACTTGAGCCTGTTGAAGTCCCTGGGGAGGCTAATGAGGTGGACGGTAGACCTCTTGTGGAACTGTAGCAGCTCCGGGTCGTCGTAGTACCTCTCCCACCCGAGCTCCGACAGCTTCCGCTCCAGCACCGCGTACGACGTGATCACCTCGTTGCTCGGCGCGTGCACCAGCACCTTCCTCCCACGCGCCCCCGCCGCCGACTCGCTCGCCGGGTTCTCCACCAGCCGCACCACGCCGTTCTTGAACACCCACACCCCCGACATCGAAGAAAGCTACGTCGTTTCGCTCTTAGAACCCCAAACTTGAGTTTGTAGTTGTGAGAGTTATAGGAGAGATGAGTTTGGGGAAAGGGAGGGAGGATATTTATAGGGGAGGGAATTGTGTGTTCCACGTAGGATGAGGAGAATTAAGATTGTTATATATTATAAAATATTTGATTTAAGGGCATGTTTGGTTGGATGGATGGATGGATGCATTGAATTTTTATGATGTGGAGAATGGAAAGTCCTGGAGGATGGGAAATGGGATTTTTTTTTTTTAGCTAAGGGGTTGTTTGGTTGTGACTTGTGAGGTAGAAATGATGTTCCCATCACTCTTTGTGAGAGGGAGAATGGGGATGATAGGGTAGTATATTGAATGCTTTGTGTCTTTTGGTATTAGTCTTGATGAGAAGATTGGAGGAAGGGGGGGAATCTATAGCTCTTATGTGTTTTTGTTCTTTGTCTCTTTTGATTTGGGTGTCATTGTTAGGCCACTAAAGCTCTTTCCATATATGGTATGTGGAATCGATTGTTGCAGCGAATGGTTTTGATTAGAGAAGACTAGAAGGTTCCTGATCCGCGATCTAAAGTTCATTTTTTCCTCATCATAGACTACTGAAAGAGCTTTTCGACGACAATAGAAAGATTCTATGTCGAAATCTTCATAATGAAAAAACTAGATAGCTAAGTTACATATTCGTAAAAAAAAAAAAGAAGTTCACATCCATAACATGTTAGAAGAATTATGTGTGTTTCGTTACTTTCGATATGTTCACGTACGCTATATATGTCCCGATTTAATAACGTGTATCAGAACAAACTCTTTTAATCTTTTTCTTCCGTGCTCAGTTATCCTATCTGTAAGTGTGGAATTCAGAAAGTTGGCATCTTGAGCAATGGATTAGTAAAGGAAAAGAAGAAGATATATAGAAGGTGGTTCCTTAGTATAAATCTCTTAAGGAATCTTCAAATCTATACACATATCAACAACAAAAACCAGCTAATTAGGATTAGAGAAGCCTCCATCAAGCTGCCTCCTACCGTAGGGAATCTTTGTTTTTGTTTTGGAGGAAAGAGATAGGAAAATGAGATTGGGACGTACATATTCTAGCTAAGAGAAAGAAGGATGGATGTGTGTGTGGGAGCTCATTTGAAAACGACATGTTCATGGAAAAGTATGGTTCTATTTGCGCATGGTATAATATGGTGGGGAAGGCTTCAAAGTTTGTAAACTAGCTTTAAGAACTAGAAGGGGAGAGTATACCGTTTTCTTGAATTTCTCTCGACAAATTGAGTTAATTGAACTACTTGATTCTTTAACCGTAGTACAATTTGTTACTCTTATAACAAGTTTTAGATACAAAAGGTTGTTAAACACTCTTTTTTCGAAACCAAAACTCGAGATATATCTTGTTTTCACCCTTTTGAATGTGAAGGGGTTTGGGTTAATGAAATAACTGGTTGACAAGTTTGATATTGTAATTTTCTTTCGTTAATGTATAAAAAAAACAGACGGTATATGGTAATATATTTTGAAGACTCAAATATCACATACTCAAAATGCAACAATAAATCCAACCCATCGCTTATCCGGTCATATCGAATTTCGGCATAGGAGGGCCTTGATAATGACTTGACAGTTCGAGAACACAATCGTTGTCAGTAATCCTGAAGTCTAAACGAAACTAAGTGTGGTTATCAAGGCCTGAGCTTAATTACCCTAATATATCCTACGTGGAATTGAAACACATGGGAACATGAAGTTCTGTGGAGTTAGGAACACGGTTGCTAAATCGGTTTAGCATGCTCCGATGGGGACACAACTAGTTTCTATGCCGGTTTTGACAAAACATATGAGGAAGTGAAAAACGATTAACATCAAATGAATTGTGCATTTATACAATCTATTTTAAGACAATCTACCTATAATATTCATTCATATTTAAAAAAATATTAAATTGCAAGCCAATTGAGAATTATTCATCATGCTTTTAACTGGATATGACTACCGCTTCATACCAGTGAAATTCCAACTGATTTTTATTCAATACCGGTTGAACCCAATTGTACCCGCTGGTTTGACAACTATAATGAGAAAGGCCGTAAAAATGTGCGGGAAAGGGGAGACTACGAGCCGTAGTGGCGAAGAAACACAAACATGACACAAGTTATAAAAAAAAAAAAGGGTTTGCAAAGGGATCTCATAAGTACGAAATTTTCTGGTTTGTTGGAAATTGAAGAAGCTATAGCTAGGTAGCATCTTTTGTTTGCCAAGTTATTGGCCAAAGCCAAAGAAAGGGGCTTTTCCTACCCATGCAGCAGCCTAACTGTGTTGACAATTGCAATATCCGAGAGATTCTGGTGTTTTCTTCCAATAATTTGCAAACTTTTGCCAAATGTGAGAAAGGATTTTCCACACAAAATTTGTTTTCAACATTTTCAAAGAAATAATTAGAAAATAATTAGTTAGACAATAATTAGTATTTCTTACACTATAAGAGAAATTTATGATAATGGTAAATACAACATAATATGATGTTGTAAACATGAATGAAAAACTTCCATAATAATTAGCTCTCCTTTTTGTCACTATTGTAACATATGAAAGTAGTTTACCGGGAATGGATGTCAATATGTCATGCATGATCTTGTGGTGTATAACCATGCATAATCCAATCACAATCCGTAGTATCAGCGCCTCTTCTCTCTCCTGGAATGTCTTTAATTTTTCCCTCTTAATCTTTAACGGACGATTTCTTGCTCAATTTTAGTCGGAATTTAAATTTTACACAGTTAGATAAGGGTAATTGTGCTATTCAAAATGATATTCGCTTTGTTATATATTTGGAACAAAAAAAATTGAGCTATTTTTTACCATTCTATACCATATGGTCTTGATTGGTATTAAATAAGAGCATACCAAGGTGGTATAGTATAGTATGAAGTTGGTAACGAGGTATGAAAAATTTTCACACTAAAATTTTTGGATCCGATAGATCAATGATTAAATCATTCCTTCTGTGCAAAAAAAATCTGAAAAACAACTTTAAATTGAAGGAGATACCATATGTTTGGAGTTGGTAACGAGAGGTATGCAATTTTTTTCTCAAAAAATATTGAAAATGCATCTCATTTTGTAGAGCACAAATAACTCGTTCCATTTGTGGGGGAAAAATCCGAGTTAGAATGAAGAAGATATGATCCGATTAAGAAAAATATGGGAAATAAAATGTCTTTAATCCACAACCCTTAGATCTATAGCCACTTAAAAGGAAGGGTCCATATTTGATTACTCATGTTAAGCACATTAAGGTTATGCACCCTAACTTGAGTCGTAGTTCACCCGTCGCAAAACGCGAAGCAAATATCTTTTTTTTATGGGAACCTGTATCCGATTCAAAGAGTTCAAGAGTTAATACATGGGCCTCGACCCAATTCTTCTTCTAGTAAAGCTAATAAAGAAAGTGGAGGATTCTCGGTCCACACCACCTGACGATCCCAAAACGACCCCGAATGAGCCAGCCAGTGAGCAACCATGTTCTTCTTCCTTCCAACAAACGTCCAAACCACCTGAGATCCAGAAATGGCTTCGTTCACCTTCGCCAAGCTCAGAATTCATCACACCAATTACCCAGCTCCGTAAAATCCACTTCATTCTTCTTCAGCTTGAAGATTAGCGCTTGACAATCCCATTCAACAATTAAGGGGCTCAGACTTCTTCGATTTGCTTCAACCAACCCCATCACCAACGCCCTAGCCTCGGCCTCAATCGGTCGGCAAGAACCCTTTTCTTTCTTCAGGGTAGCCCCAACAAAAGCACCTCTCTAGTCTCTGAATACACATCTGAAACCCATCCCACCATTTTGAAAGACTCCCGCATCTGAATTGAGCTTAAAGACGCCATTTGGGGGCGGACTCCATTGTTGGATTACCTGGGGACCACTTTGCCGCGCACCAGAAGTTGTAGATCTGTGCGAAGGATCTTGAGCCGCGAGATAGGATTCAATCCAGGACAACGCCCGGGGAATAATTTCCTCTTCCACAAACTTGTGATTGTTGTACTTATGATTACACCTCTCTTTCCATAAGAACTAGAGAATTGAGGTAAATTTGTGAATTTGGTCAATACTGCAAACCTTCCAAATCTCTTTCATTCATTCAACACAAGTTCTGTTTTCCCCTAACTCATAAGCTTTTTTCATCTCGCAACCCTGCCATTGTCGCCGAATCCAAGCACACTCCCAAAGCGCATGCATCTGAGACTCTTTGAGGTTGCAGAAGGGGCACTCGTCTCCAGCACCTTCAATCCAGTCTGCTACATTTGCCCCAACCGGTAAGATATTCTTACAAATTCTCCATAGGAAGATTTTTCACTTTAGGTTGAGTATCTAGATTCCATAGGTTTTTCCAGAACTCAGAGTCATCCTCGTCAATGCTATGAAAACGAGCAATCTTGCTTTGCTGCTTGTTGCGAATCCAGAAATAGGCCGACCTAACAGTGTAGGAACCAAAATCAGAATCTTTCCAAACCCAAGAGTCCTCTTTTGGAGGGGAACTAAGGGGGATCTTAGTGATCAATGACTGATCTTGAACAGAGAATAAACTCCTGATTTTTTTACTATCCCAAATCCCCTTATGCTGGTCAATAATAGAGCTAACCAAATCTTTCGGAAGCTCATTAGCTGGTAACGGGTCCGGATAGAAAAAGGATTTTCCAGGAATCCACTCATCTTCCCAGATTCTAATCGAGTTCCCATTACCCACCTTCCACCTAAAACCATCAATAATCATCTCTTTGGCTTTCATGATGCTTTTCCAAATATAGCTAGGGCGGTAGCCCATCATAGCCAAATTGAATGTCTTCAGATCACGAAATCCCATACTTCCCTTCTCCTTTCCATCACAAAGTTCATCCCAAGAGATCCATTTGATTTTAGTTTCTTTTCCTTTCTAACCCCACCAAAAATTGGATATCAAACTTTGGATCTCCTGAATCGTACCATCAGGTAGAAGGAAAACCGACATAGGATAGAGAAATTGAGCCTGTGCCACTGCTTTGATCAAGATTTCTTTCCCAGCTTGAGACATTGTTCGATTTTTCCAATCCTTAAGCTTTTTCCGCACTCTCTCCTTGATGTCAGCGAAGATAGCTTTCTTTGATCTACTAACCACCGTTGGGAGTCCCAAGTATTTAGGATGTTTAGCCACTTCTTTAATGCCTAGAGTCCCACAAATCTCCAATCTCCTGCTGCATCTAACATTCTTGCTGAAGGAAACTTCAGATTTATCAAGGTTTATCAACTGTCAAGATTCCTCATAATAGATTCTCAATATCTCTTTTAGCTGGTCACGGTCTTTTAAAGTAGCCTTTCCAAATATAATACTGTCATCCGCAAACAGAAGATGGGATATCGAGGGAGCCTTCTTCCGAATCTGAATCCCATGAATCTTCCGATTAAGAAAAATATGGGAAATAAAATGCCTTTAATCCACAACTCTTAGATCTACAACCACTTAAAAGGAATGGTCCAGATTTGATTACTCATGTTAAGCACATTAAAGTTATGCACCCTAACTTGAGCCGTAGTTTACCCGTCGCAAAACGCGAAGAAAATATCCAGCACAAATTAAGGTCCCAAAATTGTCACATTCATTACTAAATTCTCAATATATCATGCCAGATATAACTAGAATTTGACACGTAGTTAATAATATAAGACTAAGATTTTATACCATATACTCCAATCTTGCCCTATTGTAAATCTTATCCCAAAGATGGAAGAACCAAAGGTACATAATATTATTCCATACGTGATTAATTAACCCACCAATCAATAGTAAAAAGTTATCCTCTCTTCCAGGTGAACCAACTGTAAAGTTGCTCCAAATCCCCATCATCTTTTTGGCAATTCTATACAAATTCGTCAAAGTCTTTGTATACAACAAGCCACAATCACAAAATCACAACAATGCATGGAATTTGCAATTCTCTTTTCTTACCGTCTCTTTCTCCTTTGTTTCCCTCATCGATTCCTAGAAAAACTAACGATACAGAATCATCCAATGCTTCCTCCACATGTCTACTATGCGATTGTCCCCTTAATGTAGAAAATTTTGGGGGCATGGAAAAGGAAAAGCTTTCTTACAAGTTACAAGGAAGCAAAAAAGAAAATATACTTATTGGGATTTATTCTTATGAAAACTATTTTATCCGATCCATCTCCCCAAAATCCCTAGCTAGTTGTTAGCCCTCTATCAAAGGTGGATGGATTGCAACATATAGATCTATCGATATTATCGTACTGTTTTTTAGGTTGTAGTACTGAATCGGTCATATATAATCCATCAATTCAATTATATGGACAATTTATTAATTGGTTCATTCATTAAGTCTATCAGTATTCTAGTCATTTTATCCATAGGAATGACATAGACACCAATTTTCTCTTCAATCTTAACAACTTGGACTTTGTGCTTAGTAAATTAAATATGTATCTAGAACATATTATTTTGTTCCTATCATGAGGGGTTTTTTTTTTTAATTTCATCAGCTAAACTCATCATTTTCAATTTGTCCTTTTGATATTATATTAATTGAGGAGGGTCGGGTAAGTTGCATATGCGGGAATAATTGCCATCCCTAATTTATGTGTGAACAAGAGGAGGTTTGTTCTCATTCTTAGGAGAAAGATCAAAGTTATAACTTTCTTGGTTATATTAGGAGGCTTAGTTCTTCTAAAAGATTCCTTATTAAATGTATCTTATGATAATTAGTGGGGAATTTCATCGCAACAAAACGTGAAATAATTTGTTTTCCAAATGGGTCTGTACATATATTATATTATACACTAAACACTACTTTAGTCCTAATGGGAATAGAACTCATGCAAAACAAGAGGATATTCTTCTTCATGCTTGGGTTTTTTATTAGGGTCGCCTAGCTAGGGCTAAAAAAACTTGGTGCTCACTCTACTAGAATTTGCATATATAACTCCAAGGAATGTTTATAGGAACAATATGCTTGTTTTTTCTCCATAATGTCTTATTTTGTACACTTCCATCAAATAGATTAGAAATTTACTCAAGATCCTTCATATATTGTGGATAAAATAATTAACAATTAGTATTGGGGTTGATAGGGTCCGTACATACGACATCTCAATCAAAGTCTCTAATAACATGTCAAGAACCCTTTGATTTTTGTAAAATATTTCAAAAACCAATTCATCATCCTAATACAAATGCGCACAATATAAGTTAGGCGAGAGACTCAATAATTAAATCAACATTGGGACATAGAATCTGACTTTCATTTATTTAGCTTGAAGGAGCCATTGGATTTCTCAGAAATATTCCTTCAAAAGGCTAAGCACAATTGATCAAAGACCCAATTCCTTTCCCCTTTACATGGCAAATCAAATGATGATGGTTGTGATCACTATCTTGCTTATTAATTGTTCTATTGATAATGGAGTATAATATCTCTTGTCATTAATTACATATACATAATGGCCCCCTATCTCCCATCCACTAAATACATGAACTTATTCTCCACAATACACAAAATATTAGTAATCTTATGTAGAGAAATATGACAAAACTTGCCATCTAATTGGGTAATGTTGGAGAGGTGAATTGGTGGACATATATATATATATATATATATATATATATATAGCCAGACAAAAATAGACTTATGAAAAAAGAAGATGGAGAGAGAATAGATTGGGGAGTAAAAAGAACAAAGGAATAAAATTAAAAGGTAATTTGAGAAAGGGAATTTCTTTAAAAAAAATTTAGTTATCAAATTGATGATGAGTTTTATATACCTAACTTTTCTTCGATGTATCTATCATTTATTGATAATTAATAAATATTCAAACAACATCGATGAATTGTGAGATAAAGCTATACACGTGTTACCTTCTTATATAATTGTGAGATAAAAAAGATTTACATATAACTTTTTCGTACTCTCTAATTTATGCGTCTAATTTTGAAAAAAGAAAAGGATCTCGGGGTCTCTTTTCAATTAAGCAGGCAAGATTGATGCATGTAGAATAAAGCCATGCAAAGTTTGTTTCTTATAATTTTGAGGATCTATTCCCTATCTCACTCAAGGAAATCAAAAAAAAAAATAGGGGAGGTGCTCCCATTAGGAATACGACATTCCATTTCATGATAATAACACCCTCAAAATTGTATTTATATGATGAGACCAATCCAAAACTTACAACATACAACAAGATCTCCGACTTGAGAGGTTAGTCGGTAAAAAAAAGTTCAAAATTGATGTGCTAAAAATTCGAATTTATTCTTATTTTGTAATGTATTTGTTTGAACGTTGATTGGCTTTTGCCTTGGCTATGGCCTATGGAGAAAGAATCGAGGAAAGGTCTCTATTATCGATTCTCAAGCCCAATTTATCGTATTTTTTTTCCGGTCCAAAGTGGGTCTGGGTCAGATAGGAAAAAAAGATTGGGTACCTGAGTTGGGCTAAAGCCCAGCCCATACATGCATTTCACTTCTCATGATGTCCCAGTTATTAATTTCTAAACAAAACTTGATAAATTAAATAAACAAAAGCGTATCTAGTGTAGTGGTATAATAGTACTCTCCCACGGTACTAACCGGGGTTCAATTCCCTGGATGCGCAATTTTGATTTTTTTCCCAAGATCCATCCAATAGCTCGTTGAAGCACTTTTGGTCCTTGATCAAGACTTTTTGGATTGTTGGAAGTTGGGAGTAATTGGTCAAAACACATCCTGGATAACATTTAGATTTCGGCCTATGGATTGATGATGTTGTGGATGCACAGCTTGGGATTGTCTCAACCTGCAGACCTGCTCATCGATCTCCGAAACTAGAGAGGGTGTGATCTAGCAGGCAAACTGTTGGAGCAAAGCATAGAAAGAAAGAAGCAGCTGCCATTTTTCTGTTACAGACTCACATGTGGAAAAAAAAACTAGTTGCTGTTATATTTTATTGCTGGTTTCTAAGCTGGGAAAACCCATAACCAAGTGGCAAGGTATAGAGATGAACTAGCAGAGCAGATACTCAACATTGTTGACTTAGTTTGGCAACTAGTGACTTACTTGGCTTGGAGCCTGATTGAGAAATGAACAAGCACTCCAACACTTCAAAAGCAATGCATGTCTAATTGAGTGACCTTTATTGAAAATAAAGTTGACTGGGCCGAATGGGCCCAAAAATTAGAGCGAAAAAGATTATACTAATATTGGTGGGGTGCGCCAGGCCCGTGCAGTAGTGCAACGCAAGGGCGACACGCGAGAAAGCCCCTAAAGCAAGCTCCAGTTGTGGGCTTTCTCCCCCCTATAAAAATAAATTTAATATCGTGTGGGCCATTGGCCCACGTATCAGATATTAAACTGATAAGAACAGATACTACACTTGATCTTAGCCAAAAGGCCGAGAAAGGTATGCTTTGTACAATGTCAAGAGCTTCCTTCTTATTCCAAGCCATGTGCTCTACACAAGCTGGTTAAAACAATGTGGTACAAATTGGCTCCACTCCACAACATCCAACGTGAAGAAGAAAAGGAAAAAAATTAAAAAAAAAAAGCGGCAAAGTATTAGTCAGAATAGCATGGTCTCTTCTCAGTAGCTCATCAGCTGGGGATTTGGTGGGCTGATGCTGACGACAACGATGATTAGCCTTCTCGAGTGGCATTCCTTTGAACCGAGTTGCCTGTCGATATCGATGTGCTGGTTCCAATTCGACAGCAGTCGATTTTGGGACTGAAGATACATTCCAAGCCCTGATTGGACTTCTTGTTACATCACAGGACAGGAGTGTAAGAGTGTTGTTTTCTCGTGGTGTATGTGCAGAAGAAAGCAATTTTCTGTAACTTTGGGAGGCGGCAGGATCCATGCGTTCAGCTGTGGATATATATACTTACGCAATCATGAATGTCTGTGAGATGCCAAAGCCAAGTCAAGAACCTTGAATTTTGGTAGTAGCAGTAGTAGTGATCTGGTAGTAGTGTTTGTTTGATCACACCAATACTGTTTTTTTCTTGTGTTTAGCTTTTGTGTTGATGGTTGTGATTTTGATAATAGCAGTAATTGTGGTCGGGCAGTAGTGTTTTTCTGGTGGCCTCTGAATGTTCATAAAATTATAGTCGGTTTGTTTTAGTAACGATAATCGACTACTGATGAAAAAGTAATGATAACCCAAAAAATAGCATTTAATTCATCCTTTTTAAAGTTTTGTCTTTTTTGTTTGGTCAAAAGCTCACTTGTATTACCAGGAACCAATAGATCACTGAGTTTACAACTCAAATAATTAATAACCACTGTCTAAAATCAAAACTAGCAACACTCGAAGGTAACAACGAAAGGGCTTTCCTAACCACTACATGAATTACCCAGTTGTTATTCCTACCCGCAAAAGACACTCAAAGCAAGTATACTGACGTCGCAAACCTCCAATGTCCTCTAAAATACTCCCTCCACCAGCATGCTGCACTTCCGACCTCTTAATCTTGTCAGTGACTCTTTGGACGTCCCCTCGAAATTCCACATTAGTTAGTCCCTTCATAGAGCACCACCGAATAGCATCGCAAAAAGCCATTAATTCAATCAAGAACGAATCTTGCAAACCTGTATAATGAAAACCCTTAAGGAAAAGAATACCCCTGCTCCATGTGATCTCGACCGTCGCCTACATGATAACCTGCCGAAGAAATAGAGCAAACTTAAAAACTATTTTCACTTTCCTTCTCCCACCAATGTAGTATTTCCTTTAATTCTTTTGACTACTCTAACAAAGAATTACGAGGGCTACTTAACAAGCAAGCATATACATATAAGCATATACATATAACTAACTTTAATTCCTCGCGAAGAACATAATTTTGACATTAAGGAGAATGACTACACAAGCATGACCCACACAATTTCACCTCCTCGCAAATAAAAGACAAAATGTGTGAGGACGGACTCTTGGTACTGAGTCCAAATTATACAATAGGTTGAATTCGTACTTCAAATGTCTTGTGAAATTGATGGATATATTATTCATTGATGAGTTTAGTACCGAGTCCAAATTGGTACTGACAAAACGTGCGTAAGGACAAACTCTTAGTACTGAGTCCAAATTATACAAGTTCGTCGTTGTCTCCACGTTGTCTGAAATAAAGTTCGATTGATTGGTTGATTGGGTGCCGCCTGTGTGTTTGTGTGTATACAGTTAGCAAACGGCAGTTGATTAAGCACGTACATTTGATTCTGTTGTAATTTCTTGGAGGAGGAGCAATGAATATGTTACTTGTGATTAGAGGAAACCCCACAGGCAAGCAAGCATATATAACTAACTTAAATCCTCGCGAAGAACGTAATATGGACAAAAAAAGAGAACGTCTATATGTGCATATGACCCACACAACTTCTCCTCCTATGAAAAAGTATATAACTAACATATAAGAAAGAATACTGAATTTTAAAACACGTAAAGTCATTCAAAACCGACCGAATATAACAACGCGATGATCGATTACTTTTGCTCGGCTCTTCCAACATATACACGAGGAGTTGGCTATAGCTAGATTCTCCTTACAACTTCCACCTTAAATACCAAACCCTTTTACTCGAAATAGTTTAACAGGCAAATAAAAATGTAACATCCCACCTGAAGAATAAAAGAATTGTGCCACTAATACTTGGAAATGATGCTCCAAACATGTATGAATCGGCCCTCTCCTTCTCCACTTAACATATGTTTTCCACACAATCCTACTAATTGCTAACATAATTTTTTTTCACATCCCAAGTCTCCACGCCTGCTATTTTTATTCAGCAACAGATTTCTTCGCCTGCGAGTCTGTAATAATCTTCAACAGCAGATATCGACCAAGTCGGACAAATTCAACTAGGCCAAATGGGCTCAAAACGATGAATAAAAGGATTACCATTCAGCTAAGGCCCAATGGGCCCTAAACGAGAATTAAAAGGATTGAACTAGGATTGGTGGGGTGCACCAGGCCCGTGCAGTAGTGCAAAGCATGGGCGACACACGAGAAGGCCCCTAAAGCAAGCTTCAGTAGTGGGTTTTCTCCCCCTAAAAAAATAAATTTAATATCGTGTGGGCCATTGACCCACGTATCATCAGATATTAAACTGATAAGAACAGATACTACACTTGATCTTAGCCAAAAGGCCGAGAAAGGTATGATTTGAACAGTGACCAGAGCTTCCATCTTATCCCAAGCCCTCTGCTTTCACATTCTCCTTTAAGCAATGTGGTACAAATTGGCTCCACTTCAAAGTAGTCAAATTGGGAAGAGAAGAGAGACAGAGAAGCAAAGAACAGTCAGAAACACAAACCATGTTCCAGCAGCATTGTCTCTTTGGCCAACTGGAGAAGATTGGAATTGGGCTTTTTTTGTCTTCTGTTCACCGGCCTTACTGCTGCCTGGTAATTACTGGTAACCCTTTGTTGCATTCTAATATATTGTAGGTTGTTCATGGTGGTTTTGTTTGGTCACTCACACTTCCTTCTTCAGCGCAATGTAAGAGCGAATTGAGTGACCTTTGTCCCAAATAAAGTTTCAAGTTGGAACTAAGAGCCCCAAATAGAGAAAAAAGTACTCGAACCATGGCTCCGGGTTCTTGAGATGATGATGTTGAACCTCCTCGCCAGATTTGTTCATCTTCGACGAAGCATCCACCTCTTGGAAGCTCATTCTCACTCGCCATGGAAACCCTTCTCAATGTCCAGCTGCTTGGCTTGGAGCTTGTTCGGGAAACAAATGACAGCAAGCACTCCAGAGCCTCTAAAGCAGTGGATTTACCTTTTTCCTGGAACATGATGAATGTCCAAAAACTATGTTTTGATGAGAGGATCTTCTGGTTTCACATTCCAAAGTCTCCACGCCTTCTACAAACTACAAATAGTGGGACTGAAGTGGGGATGGCAAAAATATCCGTAATCGTGGATATCCTCCCAAATCCGATCTAATCGGGTAGGGCAGAACTCGAACCCGAAGGACTTTTAGCAGGTAGGGGTAAAACCCGAATCCGAATATTGCGGGTAATGGGTGGGCATGGTTTTCTCACTATCCAACCCGAACCCGCCCGATTATACACATGCATATGTACTTTGTCTACAAATAATCATTATTTTCTCTAACATATAATATTTTTCATGAAATTGTACTGTTTTAATTAATTTTCTTAATGTTAACATATTTGTTGAAGTTAAAAATAGAAATTAGTATCATGAATAACTGTAGATGCCCGAAATCCAAACGAATATCGACCAGCAGATAAATCCTCTCCAAGTCCTTATCAAGTTTCTGGTATTTGAGTTTGTCACCTTGCCCAAGCTTGGATGAGATATAAACCAGGAAAGCGAGAAGACACAAACGAAGAACCTTTGTTACAAAGAGGTTGGATTGTCCAAGACTGAATTCCACTGGCCAGTACTGGAGTTTTCATTTTACTTCACGTCCTTTGCGTTGATAGGTTTGATTGAACGACGTGGTAACAAAGCGGTATCTTCATAGTAGTGCAATGAAGGGAGAAGTAAGAGAATCATCCGAAACACCCGAAACGCATGCGTTGAAACGAGCTATTCTCCTTGAAGAACGCGGTCTCGATTCGTGCATTTCAAGAGGGTCTAGACTCTAGTGTCCATTTATAGGGACCGATCGAGGCCATCTTTTTGTTTTCGAACATTCTAAATGCACTAGACTGTGATATGATTAGTGTGATAAGCTAACGAAGCTTGAAGTCGGTTTCATAAACTAAACATAATTGTCAGATTAGACATGTATGATACAACATGAATATCATTGTTAAGTAGAGGGTCGGGAGTTATCATAGCTCCGTGTTACGGAGAAGAACATGATAACAACAACACTTCCTTAGCTCGAGGTTATGAATTATAATTCTTACCATACACCATATATTTACACGTTTATAGTTGTTTTGTTTCAAACGAAATGACTTCTTCATAGTCGGTAGCCAAACCTTCATAATAGTGTAGATTACGGGAAGTTATCTCCTTTTTTGCTTGAATGATTGAAGGAAGGCTTTGATGAAATGTCACAATTTCTAATCGAAAATCTGTTCCCTTTTGATCCCTGAATGAGGGTTTTGGGGTTCGATGAACTCGAATCGGTTTCGTTTGGGGAGGAGAGGAGAGGTTGTGTGGAATACTGGAATGAGACTAACACTAGCCCTTACACTTAGATTGGGATGACCTATATATCCTATCTAATAATAACCATTGATAAATCGATAAGATACTTACATTTACAACACATTCAAAACTTGTTGGAAAAAATCTTTGTACCTCATATATTAGAGGATGGGGCCAAAAAAGGCTTTCAGCAGATTTATGGTCACCGACCTCCTCCAACAAGACTTTAGCAAGTTTATGGTCAACCAATCTATCCCCCTTTGCTCGAGCTTGGATGATATATAAACCAGGCAAGCAAAGGGAGGAAAGACTGAGACCATAAAGTTACAAAGAGGTTGGATTGTCCGAAGATTTAAGAACACTTTGATGGCACCGGAGTTCTCATTTTATTTTCATGTTCTTTCTGTTAACAGGTTTTGATTAACCGATGTGGTAACAAAGTGGTCTCTTCAGCTGCTTATCTCTTTCTCTCTCGTGCGCTAATGAAGTTTGTTTACAAACGAGACAAGAGTAATGGTCGCCCTGTGTCAGTTTTGATTGGGGAGAAGTGGCCGTGTATGATGAGATTCGACCTTAATGCAAGGCAACAAAAAGGACACTTTGGCAAATGGCAAGGCCATGAGCGAAATGCAGAAGAAATACAAGGATTTGCAAGCACAGATAATGCATGTGCATAAGTAGGAAACTGATCGTGTGAATGAATTTTGCAAGTAGAGATAATGAGTGGAAGAAATATCAATGAATGAAGACCGACCCAACAACATCTCTAAAGTAACAACCATGTCCAATCTTGTAACTTGGCTTACCATTAATTATGTATCTCAGATTCCCAGTCTCTTAAACCTGCAGAATCATTCATGGCTACTGGTTCTTCATTACATAACTAATAGATGGACCACTCCATTGGGTTGGATGCCTATGGTGAAGCTGCATGGTTAATGAATGAGAACATGATTTGATTAATTGATCAGCTTACTAAATCTCTCTAATCAGTCCTATAAACTCACAAAATTACAGAGAAGGCATGATACAATATTGATTGAGTATCGCAATGTTGGAGCCATTGATTGACCTTTATACCAAAGGAAGTCTCAAGCTTGAAACTAAGAGCCCCACAGACCTGAATACTAGCAAGAAAAGTTCTTCAGCTGATAAGTGATAAGGCCATGAACAAAATGCAGAAGAACTACAACCAACCCATATGCGCCAGGATACAAGAGGTTCAAATTCGTTGATTTCAGAGCCCAAAAACAAAGAACAAAGCAATCGTTGTGTCTATGTTATGCCCCTTGCCTACCAAGCAATCCAACTCAATTCCCTCATGAGTTCATTGATCATCATAGCTCTGAACTCTGAAGCAATCCACGGTTTCTTCATCGCCAAGTTCACCATCACATTTCCTTCTTCAGCCATGCGTAACTATGGTCAATAAGATGGTGAAACCAAGTCAGTAAAGCAATGCAGGTCCAATTAAGTGACCTTTGTTCGAAATAAAATGGACTGGGCCGAATGGGCCCAAACAAGATCGAAAGAAATTAGACTAATATTGGTGGGGAGCGCCAGGCCCGTGCAGTAGTGCAACGCATGGGCGACACGCGAGAAAGCCCCTGAAGCAAGCTCCAGTAGTGGGCCTTCTCCCCCTAAAAAAATAAATTTAATATCGTGTGGGCCATTGGCCCACGTATCAGATATTAAACTGATAAGAACAGATACTACACTTGATCTTAGCCAAAAGGCCGAGAAAGGTATGATTTGGAACGGCGTACAGAGCTTCCTTCTTATTCCAAGCCATACGCTTTCAGAAGTTGGTTTAAACGATGTGGTATAAATTGGCTCCACTTCGCAGTAGTCAAAGAGAGAGAGAGAGGGAGGGATTAGAATAGTCAGAAACTCAACCATGTTCCAACAGCATTGGCTCATGCAACTGGAGAAGACTGAAATTGGGCTCTTTTGATAATTATTATAGGGGGTTATAGTATTTTCTCGGTAGCTCTTCGACGACAACTTACTCCAGTGAACATCAGATTTGCAGCAGCAAAACCCATATGAACCTTTCAAAGAAGAGGCCACTGCTTTCACCAGCCTAGATAGTGTTCTCTGCAAACCAGCCACCGGCTGGTGCATCCATGTAAAACACGCTGAACATTCAGATTAAACCGATTATTCGAATGTGACGAAGACAGCAACTCAACCACATAACAAAGATACTGACAGTGTTGAGTGCTCGGATATTAAGCCTTGGACCTTTACTGGAGTAACAGCCAACTGCAACATATATACCTTCTGCTCGCAGCTATTCTGTATAGGAACGGGCCAAAGTACCGGACGACAAGAGCTAAAGCCAGTTTAAGGCTTTGAATCTGACCAGACAAGAGAGCGGCATATAAATTATAATACTGACTTCGACATGTTTTGTACTTCCTTGAGGACCTCAGAGCAAAACCCAGAGATCTTCCCTACTTATTGATCATCTGCAACATTTACTCGCATTCTTAAATATTAGGTAACAATAGTGGAGGAAATAATAAACCATATAAATCAGCAGCATCGCATCCTGCGTTTATCTTATGCCAGTGTCAAGTTAAGAAGAATCCATTTGATGGAGCAGCAGATCGCAAGAGTAAATTTCATATATATGCTTGAATAAGATGCACTGTCTGTCGCATAATGAGCTAGCTAGCTAGTACCTTGAACAACCTCAATGTCCTCTTCTCCTGCTCTCTGCAAAGTTTGAAGAGCCGTTTCAGAGTAGTGAATCAGGTATGTCTGGTAGGTGTAATCCAACATATACAATCACTACATCATTCTATGTTCGAACCATAAGAGCTGCAGAGTTGAACGTGACCCTAATATAAATTAAAACAATTTGTGAATTGTAATAAACAAAAGCGCATCTAGTGTAGTGGTATCATAGTACCCTCCCACGGTACTGACCGGGGTTCGACTCCCTGGATGCGCAATTTATATTTTTTCCACTTCATTTCTTTACTTAGGCCCAATTTCCATTAGCTATTTCTACAGCTTCCATGGTCTAAACACCGATCCCAGTCATTTTTTCTTCTCTTCCTTTGTGCATAGATTATGCAATAACTGTTGAACCATAATGCAAACCTAATTCAGTAAACACTCAATGAATGTGAGAAACAAACATGGAACAGACACAGTAAAATTGCGAGCTTGAAGAAGAAGAAGAAGAAGAAGAAGAAGCACCACCAAAAAGTACTAAACTTGATGACTATTGATGTTAATGCTCAGATACAGAGGCTCCTTTTCCATGGCCGCATTCATCCAAGTTTCTCGTTACTGTACCTCTGCTCCCAATGTCGACGATCCCATTCTGAGTCCAGCTTCTGGCATTGCTGCGTCCTCCGGCTGCATGTCTTCGGTTAACTTCTCGATACCGCCCTTCACCGTGTGGTGATGATGCAGTTCCCCATCGAGACAAGATTCTTCTGGCTGAAGTTGGTGACGCACTTCACCAGGGCCTCGCTGATGTTGTACTAGACTGTGTTCTTCTGGAGGAGGAAGCAGTAGCGGTCAGATACTTCACTCCGAGAAGTAGTGGTTTTCTATCAGAAATTGCCAACTTCTCTAGTTGTGGTTTCTATCAGGACTAACTATGTAGTGATTAGTGAAGTCTGTAAAAACCATCACAGTCGCTAATGCCACAGGGAAAGGCTGTTGAAGAAGGCAAGTGCCCATGAAGGCTGAAGATGTAGGGCATCTATAGTTCTATACTCCTATCAAGCTCATTCGACATGCCCTTCTCTGGAATGAGCAAAAACTCGGTACTTCAGGCAACAACAGAGTCGTTATACAAAGATCGTTTCTTTAAGCTACATTGCCTATATTTCATTTCATCCTTCCGTTAACTTGTAAAAACAGAACACACAACGAAGCTGAATCAACATTGAACAAAGACGGTGCAAAATTGGTTGCAAGAAGAAGAAGAAGAAAGCACCCAAATTCCAAAACTTGATGAATATATAGATGTGAAAGGATACATTCATCATAATATCTCATTACATCAATTGGGTCTTTCTCCAATTTCCTTTCCCCGTTTTACCTTTTCCTTCAAAGGTCGTCCTCCATCCTCAGATACTCCCCGATATCCGACTGGTGATGAACGACGATCCCATTCGGATCCAGCTTCCGGCAATCCTGCGTCGACTTCGCCGCGTTCCCAAACCCCAGCGGGACATCGGACATCGAGAACACCACCACGCCGTCGCCCGGCTGGATGCCGTCGGTGATCCTCCCGAGGCCGCCCTTCAGCACGTGGTTGCCGTACAGGAACGACATCTCCGACGTCGGCTTCAGCCACACCTTGTGCTTGGCGTTCGCCGCCAGCAGGCCCAGGCACTGGACGGTAAGGTGGAACTTGCCGCCGTGGGTGAACCGGCCGACGCAGGTGCCCATGGCGACGAGGTTCTTCCGGCTGATGTTGGTGGCGCGCTTCACCAGGGCCTCGCTGACGTAGTAGACCCGGTTCTTCTGGAGGCGGAAGCAGTAGCGGCCGGGGTTCGGGTCGGGACCTTCGTGGGCGGGGCTCTCGACGATATTCTTCAGGTTGTTGCCGGTGAACTTCAGGAGCTTCTCGAAGACGACCGTCGTCTCCGCCTCGTCG
The DNA here is from genome assembly GCA_964030455.1 of Linum trigynum. Taxonomy (NCBI): domain Eukaryota; kingdom Viridiplantae; phylum Streptophyta; class Magnoliopsida; order Malpighiales; family Linaceae; genus Linum; species Linum trigynum. The sequence goes on from OZ034819.1 coordinate 63,343,765, forward strand.
AGCGGCCTCATGTTGTTTTTGGGATTGGGATTCGGGAGGAGAGCTGGAACCCTAGGAAAAGGGGGATTTCTTCTGTGTTGTAGGAGGAAGACGAAGGGTTCTGATTTTGGAGGAATTGGGGGCAAATTATTAGGGTTTAAGCACAATCTGTTACTATTGGGCCGTAATGTAATGGGCTTCGGCTTATTTTGGCCGAGAATTGGAGTGAATCTGTCAGCGGGCGAGGCCGGGCCGAGCTACAATTTCAGGGTTTGGCAGAAGCCAGAAGGCCTCCGTGTCGGGCTCCATTTTCCGGGTAATCACGTAGTCGTGGGCATCACGTATAAACATCAGCGCAAGAGTCTCGGAAATAGAGGTTAGGATGGAAAGTGGGTAATTCCGATCTGTTCTTCGTTTCCCTTTGCTCTGATTTCTTTGTTCGTGTGTTTCAGCAGACGTGGGCATCACCCACGCATGAGGAGTGGATGGAGGTTTGTTTCTTCTGCCTTACTTCGCTTTCTGGTCGTCGTCGTGTCTTCGACGCTCAATAATGGGGGGATCTCAATCGAAGCCACAATTTATGATTTTGAGGAAGTCGTGGGAATCCCCCACGCACACTCCCCTCCTGATGATGGGTGGTTACCTTTTTTGAGGGGAGAATTTTTTCCTTCCAAAGCCTATATGCTTTTGTTCTTCACTTGTAGGATGAAAATGTTTTTTTTCTTCTACATGTAGTATACTTGCTGTGGTGGCTTTGGACAACAGATTATGGCTTTGATGTGTTGATTATTCGGGTTTTCATTTGGATCTTTGGAGGGCTTCTGCAACTAGAGTCGTTATGGTGGACTTTGCTCATTGCATGGGTTAGGCTGTTCGGGTTGTTTTTGCGATGTCATAGTTTGTACTTTTCTGGGTTTGATGGTTTGTGTTCCATGGTTACAGAGCGGCTCATTTGGTGGCCACTCAGGCTCTGTTCTTGCCGCCTCATTTGTTTGAGGTTCGACTTTGTTTCGCAGTAGACTTGATCCTTTTGTAAGTCTGCGAAACTTTGTTTGTTCCTCTTGTTTAAGAGTGATTTAATGACAAAAAAGAAAAAGCCTCCATGTCCTTAATTTAATCTGTCCATTTCCAGCATTGGCTTAGTTTTTTTTATATAAAACTTAGGGAAAATGAGTAAGAATTTAGTCTTAAGAGTTGATTATAATACTTGAGGAATATTAATGATAGTGAGTTAAATCATAGCACATATTCAATTGGGTTCAATGTGGATAGACAACTTAAGATGTGCCTTATGTTTTAACTCTTTGACTAATTCCACTAGGAAGTTCAAACTATTCAAAAGTGTCATTTGTGGCCTAAATTATTCAGTATGACAAATTTAGCCCAAACTATATGCATTTTGTGATATTTGTGGCCTAACTATTCAATATGACAAATCTGGCCCAAACTAGATAGAAGCTGACTACATTTTCTATGATCTACTAACGATCAACGTCGGTCAACATTAACAAAAAAATAGTTTAGGCCAGATTTGTCATATTGAATAATTTAGACCACAAATGACACTTTTTGAATAGTTTAAGCTTCCCAGTGAAATTAGCCCTTAACTCTTTTACATAGTTCATGGCAAGTGTGACCCTCTATCTCCCAGATGTTGTGACTTTATTGGTTGTGGAATTGAATCATGGGACATCTTCTCTTAGGCACGTATTAAGATAAGGTTAAATTGAGTTGGTCTCTTGGTTAATGGTTTGGATCAAATAAATTTGACCTGACCTAATGTATGTTTAATTACTATCTGAGTATATTATATACGTATTTGACGATTTGAGATGAGTATGAACATCAAAGTACTTATTTATAAATTTTCATTCAATATATTGTTCAAACCAAATTACTTGCATAGATTGATTTCATTTCATCAAAATTTAAGTTTAACTCGTAATAGGTAATAGCACGCAATTGATGCAAGGCCATCAGCAAAATAATGGACGTGATGAAAGGGACCGGATAGCGTGACAACCCCTAAGGGGTTGTCAATCTCGCTTCCCCCCTCAGTGCCGTTCATTCTCCTTCTTCATCCGACGGTCAATATCACAGGAAGGCTTTCTAGTAATTACCTAATTCTAATAATTTTGAATTAAAACTTAATTCTATGGAGAGAATCTCGCAACGTAATTAGGGGAGTGGAAGAGGCAGTTTTGGTTGTGACTCTTTCCATTTCATTTTTGGCTTCCCCCTCGTCAAACCAGACCCCTCATCAAGCTATGGAAAATACAGCGACACCGCCGCCGCCATACAATGGACGGCTACATCAGCAAAGACGATGGCGGAGAATGGGGTGGAGCAAAACCTACGTGTATATTTGGGTTCGACCTGAACGTCCCATTGACAAGCAACGACGAGGATATATACGACTGTGTAGCTGAGCCGACGGACCCGATGGAGAATGGCGATGATGTGTGCATGGTGGACGTTGACGACATTCTGGACGTGGAGGAGACAGTCAAAGAAGATCATCCTAAACGATACGAAAACACGGACAACATCCAATATAATATGGCCTCAACGTGGAGAACAACGACGATTTCGTGTCGCATTCTCGCAATCGCGTTTTTTATGACGACGGCGTGGCGGAGAATGGCGTCGACGACAACAATGATGGTAGGGTGAACTTGTGCCGTTACAATTTCCATTGCATTTGTACCATTTTACTAGTGGTATAAATATTGTTTTGGAAAAAATGTATCAGTAGTTATGGTTCAAGTTAGCTAGTAGTAGTATTATTGTAGTGGTAGGCTCCTAGTGGTACCCACTTAGTGGTAGACACGTAGTCATCTAGTGGTACTCCCTTAGTGGTAGTCATTTAGTCGTAGTTAGTGGTACTTCCCTAGTGGTACCGGGATACCGATAAAAGGTTAAATCGTTCGCTTTGATAATGCATCTGTTCTTTAAATACAGACTTGGTATCAAACATCGTTCCATCAGATAGTTGAACATGGAATCACTTGTGTTTCCAGAACCAGGATGAATTTACACGTTTCTACAAGAGTTTTGCTCATGAAAGAGGCTTCTCGTCTAGAGTTGTTGGAGGAGTTAAGAAGAAAAGGTCATACTTCCCCGAACTATTCGTTTTCTAGTTTGGAGGTTCGTGCAACACACAAGGGAACAGAAAAGGCAGCAGACTTGACCCAAAAAATGCATAAGAGGTCGTGGACTCAGAGCCTCCAAAGGTCGTGAACAAGGGTACAAAAAAGGCAGCAGGCTTGACCCGAAAAACGGAGAGGGTCATGAACAAAAAAAGGGGAAAAACAAAACCTCAATATTGTTTGTCATTTATCTCGTTAGATGTTTCAATTCAAATTTGGTTCATGATACAATCAAACTTGTCCCTTGTGGAAGATATTACGTTATTCAGATGAGGTTTTGTTGTATTTATACTTTTTTTGTCTAACATTAGATAACCATTTTAAAGTGTTCTCCACTAGTTACTAGTACAAGTACCACTAGTAATTACTTGTATCAGAAATATTAAGTCTGGTACTGGTACCACTAGTCGTTTCTGGTACTTACCAGTACTAGTTACTATTACACGTACCACTAGTACTTAGCAGTACTAGTTACTCCTACATGTACCACTACTAGTCCGTGTGTAATTAGAAAAGCAAGCAAATTAGTGTCGTAACACAAAACCATATTAAGTGTTTCACCAACATTAGGGGTTTTCTTCAACAAAAATGGTTCACATTTAAAAATGCTCCACAAATGCTTCGCAAGAGAACTAATAGCCAACAAATGCATCACAAGAGAACTAAAAAAAAGTGCTTCACAGAGAACTAAAAGCCAACAAAAGCTCAAACTTTGTTCATACTCCAAAACGTACATAAACCAATAGCATACTCCTCGAACTCTGGAAAAGAACTACTGCTTCCCGAACTAGCTTGCGCTTGTTCCTACTTTTTGTTTCTTCTTCTTCTTCTCGCATGGACACTTCATTAACTCATCTCGTGGCCGTTTCTTACTAGGGCCTGAATCAGAGTCAGATGACTCCCTTTCACGGATGACAACTTGCTAAGATTCATAGGTTGAGGTTGTTTTCCTGTAGGTTCTTTTTTCTACCGGTTGCTCTTTTGTCATCGACACGTAGCATGGAGTCTTTGTTCTCGCCATTCATGGTACCAAAATAACAAAACTACATTGTTAGACATATTTATTAAAACTCATAATACCAACACTATGAAACATTCAAAAAAGATAGTATCAGGAATGCCTCTGATACGTGTACAACTAGTATTAGTGGTACACGTATCGCTAGTTGTATTTACCACTAGTGTTACTGGTAAGCTAATAAGTAGTGGTACTGGTACATGTACCACTAGTGTTATTGATACACGTATCACTAGTGGTACATGTACATGTACCACTACAAAACATTCTACCACTACCTGTAGAACTGGTACCAATACCACTACCACAACGATACAAATTTAAAGTACCATTGCATTATACAAACAACACACAAGCTACCCAAGAAAGAAACGGTTGGTATATAGAAACCTCACCTGCTATGTTTTCAACTGCCGTATAAAGTGTCGACGGAGAAAGGAAGTCTGACGATGCACTGAAAGAAAAAAAAATTGAACTGTCATGAGTTGGATTAAGTTACGGTTGGCCGCTAGGAAACGACGATCGAAGAGGAGGGAAGGTCGTTGGGAAACGACCAGTTCAAGCCAGTCAACGGAACTTCAATTGAGCGGAATTTCAAACGACCATAATCAAGAAGAAAGGAGTGGAGGAAATAGACTGGAATTACCTCTACTCTCAACGACCAAATCTGCGAGCCCAATGGGGAAACGAGCAAGATGATGCATGGGAAAGGAAACCAGCGACAACGTTTATCGGCGACGGTGCAAGGTTTTTTTTTTGGGTTTTGGGAGCTGATGGAGGGGGTATGGAGGCTGACCAGGCGAACGGTTTTTTTCCGGGGAAGGTGGCAGATTAGCCTCCAAAAATCTTTCCCCTTTTAAAACTGAATTTCGCGTGACACCATAGGAGGAGTGGGGGAACGAATCCAGTGGAACACCTCTCCATTTTGCCCCTGATGATTATCGACCACCAGATCATGAGGAAGGGAGATGGGCGGTTCGGAAGGGGAAGTGAAACTCACAACCCCTTATGGGTTGTCACGCTATCTAATCCCCGTGATGAAAGGCCAAATCACTTCGACTCTCAACTACTGACACCATTTAACCAACACATTTCTCTGATGTAAGTACGCCGGAGACGAAGCCGACGACATTCACCAACCTTGGATAACCAACAACAAGTTTAACATATAAAAGAAAGCCAAATATTCTAGAACCCAAATCCTCCGGCATCGACGGACCCGGCACCGTACCCAGCATCATAAGCCCCCACGTCGAACGCCCTATCTCCGATCAAAAGCGCGCCAATAGTTCCTCCCAGCAATCCCGCTTCTAACACCGTGATTGCCCTCCAAAACTTGTTCTTCTCCTGTTGTTGCTGAGGCGGCGGCTGCACAACCACCGGCAGGTAAACATACCCGCCGGCTGGCTGAACGGGTGGGTAACCGTACCCAGGGGGTACACGTAACTACCTGTAATGTAGTCAAAATCACGCTTTAAAAATTAAAAGTTTACTTTTTTACATTTTTTAAGTCGCCAAAACATTTTTATGTAAAATCATGCTTTTCACTTACAAATACAGTCAAAATCTAATGGCCCGTTTACTTGCCATTCCATTTCTGTTAGCTGCCACAACAGAAAACAAAATTAAAATGAAAACGAAGCTGACCATTTCCTGGAAAACAAAACCTGAAAAAACCTTGTTTAGCTGAGAATTTTGGTGAGTTCTGAAATCGAGTTCTAAAAAGAAAACCTGTTTAGTTGCTTCATTCTGTTTTCTGATTCTTGATTATCATACAACCCTAGCCATGATTATAATTCTTAATTCGAATTAAATAGTTTTTAAACTACAAATAAACACAATACAAGTACAACATCTTATATTAATTAAGTACTAGTACAACATAAAAATTCAAATAAGTCCAGCTTGAAAGTCATCCCACAACTTGTTTGCTATTCCATCTCGTCGTGCATCCATCGCTCGAGTTTGGGTTGAACTATGATTATATGCTTCTCGTTCTTGTCCTCCTTGCACTTCATTGGCATTCTCCCCTGTGCAATAAGTTTGAGCACCTTCAAACAGAGTGTCGTCACCAGAGTGGATCCTAATAAAGTTATGTATAACACAACATGCAAGAACAATGTGTGCTTGTTTCTTGAGAGCGAAAGGAGGCATATGCTTCAAAATGGGGAATCTAGCCTTCAAAACTCCAAAACAACGCTCGATAACATTGCGTAGAGATGAATGATTATATGCTTCTCGTTCTTGTCCTCCTTGCACTTCATTGGCATTCTCCCCTGTGCAATAATTTTGAGCACCTTCAAACAGAGTGTCGTCACCAGAGTGGATCCTAATAAAGTTATGTATAACACAACATGCAAGAACAATGTGTGCTTGTTTCTTGAGAGCGAAAGGAGGCATATGCTTCAAAATGGGGAATGTAGCCTTCAAAACTCCAAAACAACGCTCGATGACATTGCGTAGAGATGAATGATAATAGTTAAAAAGTTGTTTACGAGTCTTTGGTCCACCTCCACGATCGATATCTTGAAAATGACGTGCTTCTTTTGTCTTATATGGCGCTAGAAACCCAGGAATGTTTGCATATCCAGAATCAACAACATAATACTTACCTATAAGATATAAAATCAATTAGTCATATAAAATGTATACTATAATTACTAAAATAAAGAGACAAACATTTCGTACCTCGCGGTGGCATGGGAAAGTTGTTAGATGGGTTGGAAACTGTTTCAGTAAGAATTCTTGCATCATTTGCTGTACCCTCCCATCCAGCCATCACAAAGGTAAAGAGCATATCGAAAGAACAAACAGCCATTACATTCTGAGTAGTAGTCGTCTTCCGTCCTCGATATGGAATCTGCTCACCACTCGGAACCATTGCGTCAATATGAACTCCATCTATTGCTCCGATGCAATCCTGAATTCATGTGAGTAAGTGTCATAATTAAAGTACATTCGAATATTAATCCTCAATCATAAAGAGAATTGCTTACCTTGAAATATGGATCATGTTTTGAATCAACTATTCTTTCGGGAACAACTTCCAAATTTGGGGGAACAATGACCCTGTTTGCAAGTTTCACCACTGCTTTCAACACTAGATTAAAATACTTTGAGATGGTTGCAGTAGAATGTTGAAACCGTTCTGCAAGGTCGCGGAAGTCATTTGCGTGACCTATAGTCTTGAGGAAGATTGCAACTTGTTCTACGACCATCACATTAGTTGTATCATTCAACCCACCATGTTGCTTCGATTCCTCACACAAAGCAAAGAAAATTTCTTTATCCATTCGGAGTGATTCATATATCCTAATCGGATGCCCACGGAGAAGTTCTTGAACCCAAGCATGTCTTGTTTGCACTGAGGTTCTACATGGCATCCTAATAGACTTAGATTGCTCATTCTCCAACAAAGCCACAAGCATTATGAATTTCAACTCTTCATCGGAATCTGAATCTGAGTCTGAATCTAAATTCATAAGTTCTGGAATGCATAAGAACTTCATTAGAAATGGATAATAACCCAAATACAAGTGATATAACACTCAAACATTCAATTACAACTTAGTTAATAAGATTCTTACAATAAGAAAACATAATATTAAAAGTCATCAAACATCATGCTAAAATTCATAAAACATCACCATAAGAACTCATCAAACACTCAACAAACAAATGTCACTGCAGTTCTCAACAAACACGCATAGTCACACTAAACTCAACAACCATTCTTTCCTTCTCCTCTCTGTCATACGCAAGAAAAGTCCTCTCTTCAGTGGACAATCATGTAGAACATCGAAAGCCTTCACAAATACATTAGCCTCCACCTCCATTTCATCTAATAAATTCATGCATTCAGTCATAATGTCAAGCTCTTTATCCTGTGAAGATACATCATGCATAGGTCCTCCAACCGAAGAGGCGGCCTCCTTGGCTTCACGCCTCTCACTCTTCCTTTTGGAGTCTTCAGCCATGCTGATTATGGCATTCTCCACTGCATTGGTAAAGCCAGATTTAGCTGCTTTTCTCTTCTTTCCTTTACCCTTCACTTTGGGCAACGTCTCCTTGGCACAACCAGAGACTCCACCCACATTTTCTTCACCATCAACATCCACATCATTTGCTTTGCTAGGTCCACCACTACTATCTGAGACCTCGTGAGTAGAAGCAACAACATTCGCACCAGAGGCAGTTGTATCACCAAATAATATGCACAGGTTTGCATACTCTGGACATCCATGCTTCCTAATAGTCCCCATCATCTTGTATCGCTGCAAATGCAACATTCTAATCAATTCCTCTTTCCTAAATACTACTTTCAATTGAATCACAATGACTAAAAATGTCAATTACCTCGTTCCACACCTTCCATTGCTCATCAGAGGCAGCAATCCTTCATGTTACAGAAGAGTAACTAATTCCAGTCTGGCTGATTAAGTCCTTGAATTCCCGGTGTTTCCTCCTCATCAAATTAAATTTATTCTTCAACTGATCTGGGGCATAGTCCTTGTTGAACTTTATCTTCAACCCATTTACAATGTTGGACCATCCCAATTTAGTGAAAGTTGTCGTATGTTTGTTCCCCTTCTTTACTTCCTCGAGCATCAAAGCAATAAAATACTCGACTACTTTATCAGGCCAAACCTCGGCTCCCTCAAGTATGACACAATCATTATTGTTTACGACATCAATATCAGCCATCGCTTATCACGCTACAATTCAATACGAAATAAGATATCACCAACAAATTGACATCAAACAAAACAAAAAAAGACATCATTTGCAATCAAAACAATAAAGCAACAAATCTGTCCATTGTTCACAAAACATTACCAAACCACTCCAATTCATCATCACAAGCAAGCATGGATTGGTCGCGGCAAGGAGAGTAAGTACCTGGAATCGGCAGCTGGAGCTCTCTGTTGGAGGAAGTCGGGGCGCCGGCTGCTGCTTCTACTTCTTACGGGTCGCTAGCAGGAGAGGCTGGAGGGAGTGGGAGGAGAGGATGGAGGGAGTGGAAGATGATGGCGGAGCTCTCTGTTGGACGAGAGGATGGAGGGAGTGGGTCGCTAGCAGGAGGAAGATGATGGGAGGAGAGAGGAAGATCGGCGGCGGCAAAGCTTGAGGGAGAGGAAGATCGGCGGCAAAGCTGGAGGGAAAGGAAGATCGGCGGGGGTGTGGAACGAAGTGGGGGCAGAGGAAGATCGCCGGGGGTGTGGAACGAAGTGGGAGGAGAGGAAGATCGGCGGCAGGCCGAAGTTGAGCGGAGGGAGAAGAGTGAGATGAGCGGAGGGAGAAGAGTGTTGAGCGGAGGGAGAAGAGGAAGATGAGCGGCGGGTTGTGGAGGATAGTGGGAGGAGAGGCCGAAGTAGTCTCTAGGGTTGATTAGAGGGCAAAACGGCAGCGTAGGAGCTCGGAGGAAAAAGGGTAAAAAAAGAGCGTCTGGGGTGAATCGAACGCGGGCCGATTGGGAGGATTAGTGTGTTTTCCGCTGGGAAACGGGGGCATAACCCGTGTCATTATTTTCGGAAAACAGGTATAAATCGTTTTCCAAAGCTTTCTCATTTGTAATAATTGGGTTTTTTCAGGGAAAATGGAATGGTCAAGTGAACACGTTTAAATGTCATTTGTTTCCTGATTTTCATTTTTTAAACAGAAAACAGAAAATGAGATGGGAAGTGAACAGGGCATAAGCTTTAAAATTAAAAGTTTGCATTTTTACGCTTCTAGATCACTAAAACGCTTAAACTTACAATTACAATTTTACCTGAAGGTGGCGGCTGGTAGTACCCGTATCTGGGATGGGATTAGGTGCTAACCCTGCTAACCCTTATAGGGGTTAGCACCGTGATAACTAGCAAAAAACGCTACTAAAAATAACGAAATCACTACGGATTATTATAAAATCAATACAACATCTAAACTAAATCACTACTAATTCAAACTAGTAGTAGTTTTTCCCTTGGTTAGGACGGTGCTAACTATTGTACAATTAGCACCGTAACTCCTCCTCGTATCCAGCTGGCGCCGCCGAAGGGTAACCGAAATACTGGTGCTGCGGTGGCGGCGGAGGATAGACGTAGCCTAAATCAGCCGGCGGGGGGTAAGCGGTGACCGGCTCATCGGACTTAGCAGCCTCCAATTCCTCAACGGCGGCCCCCTGCTTCTCCCCGAACTTGTACGAGAAGTTCATCTGCTCCATTATTTGACAACGAGAGTGTGTAGAGGGACAGTGGGGATGAACTGAAGAGATTTGTGAAGGCAATAATGGGTGGAATTTTATGGGCCAAGTGATGATGGAAAATAATGGAGGGAGAGGAAGTAGAGAAGTCAATGAATGGTGTGGAAATTGCGGGGACTGGGGCAGGGCGTGTTCTTTGATTGCGATGGAGGAAATTGGGAATTTTTTTTTATTCTTAATTGGTGCCGTCGGAAAACTCCAAAATTGCATAACGTAATGTCGGGGATTTTAGTACGAAGCGTTTTTGGAAGTTACGATTGTTAAATAGATATATATATCTTTGTAAATACATGTATAAAATTATTCATGTATATTATCAAATTCAATGCATTGTAAAGTACGACGTTTGATATATAATATGTGTGATTGTTTATGTTATTTGAGTTTAAAATATGTAAGTAGCAATCCAACAGCTTGTAGAGTAGTAGTCTGGTTGTCTCTTCTTATCTTTTCGATAAACTTGGTTGGTAAAATGGATGTCTAGAAAGATAAATCTACAAATTTTATTGAAGTGGCAAATCAAGTTCTGCAGGTTCAACCTCATTTACTTAAGTATATCAATGAATAGTGGTTGCACTAATTTGCATACTTAGAATAAACAATTGTTACTTGACAACTCTAAGTAACAATGTATTTCCAAACATGCAATATCATAAGTTTGGTAGGATTGCAATATGAAACCTGTTTGTGCCTAGTAGATACTAGGCGGTTTGTGGAGCTGGGGTGAGGCGCCTATTTCTCGGATGTTGGGGAATGCTCCTGATACCCTGCAAAACAGCGGTCCGGGACGGTTCGCCCGGGACACTCTCCGAAGCTCAAGTTAGAGAGAGAAGGAGAGAGATTAGAATTTATGTAGAGAGATGAATAGTAGTTGGCCTTACCATTAATGCACTCACCCTCTATTTATACATGGTTAAAGGGTGGTTGGGGCATTAAATGTTGTGTCGGGCGCCCCAGACCTGGTCGGGCGCCCGTGCAGGCTTTTTGGGGAATGTCAGGCGTCCTGGGCAGGCTTTCAGCCTTTCTGCAGGCCGCCTGTGGCTGGCAATAAATGCTCAGTCTTGCCTGACACCAGATACGCATCTTCAATGGCTCTCTGCCCCTCTGTGCTGCTCAGTTGCTTTATGTCAGGCGCCCTTATCTTATTCCTCGGGTTCGCAGTCGATCATGGACCGCCCGCTGACCCGGTCTTTCGATCGGGCCTGGCCTCCTCATTGGGCCTTAAACTCCGACTCGCTTCTCTTGGGCCCGAGGCCCAGACACGCTCAACTATGCGGCCCAACAATTGCCCCTTAGGCGGGAAAAGCCTAGGGTTTTGGCGGCTACCTATAATGCTCTCAGCTAGTTGAGCGGTTTGCTCCTCCTCCTTGTCCTATTCTGTCCCTGGTCGCCAGAGACCTAGGGTTGCTTCTGCCTAAGCAGCGCTCCGACCGCCTTACGGGTTTTCCTGGTGGAAACACTTTATACACGTGGCTGTGCGTTGGTTACCGTGCTCTGACACCGGGCAGGCAAAATGTCCTTTCACCTGCCCGCTTTTTGAATTTTGCGGCCTAAAGCTTTCCTTCGGGCACTCAACCGTCACATCAGTCTCTTTTGCCGCTATATATACCCCGAGTGTTTCTGTTGAGAAGAACCTTCGCATTCTCTCATTTCTTGCTCCTTATTTCAAAATTGCGCGGTGCTCTAAGTTCTCCCTCTCTCGTTATCTGGAGACTCATCCCTCAATCCCTGTGGAACGACACCGATTTCTATCTTCCCTGAGAAGATCCCAGAAACGAGACAAGAAGAATAAGAGGAAACAGTTGTCCGCGATGGTTTCTCAAGCAACTACTCCCTCTGATAGCCATAACCGCGGCCTTTCCGGTGACTCGGCGCCGCCGTCTGCCTCCGACGTTGCCACCAACACTCCTTCCGCTGCTGCGACGACCACCGCGTCCGTCACGGCGGCGGCCACTACCACCGGCAACGTCGCCGCTCCTCGAGTCAGCGCTGGGGCTGCACGTACCTCCGCTAAAACCGCCAGTGTGGGCGGTCCTGCCCCTGGAGCAGGTATGCCCGCTTTCTCCCACTCTTTAAGTTTATCCGACATAGAATGGGACTCAGAGGGTATTGAATTGCTGTGTGGGGGTGGTAATGCGGTTGTCGCGAGCGAGCGTGTAGATAGACCTGACGGTTGCATTTTAGGGTTAGGAGTGGGCGTGCTAACCGACACGGCTACCTCTCTGGTTGAACGCGGAGCGACCTCCCGGGTTGGGGACAACCTGGTGGAGCTATCCTCGGAAAACGTGCCGGAAGACACGCCTCGCGACTTAGACAGGGAGGACTCGGTCGCGGATTCTCCTTCGTTAGCTCTGTCAGAAACGCCTATGATTTATCCGTTTCAGGCGGTTGCTGATCGTGAGTACCGCGTGCGCTTGCATGCGGATATGTGGGAGGGGAGCGAGGTCCCTGATGTGGTCTATTCGTACGGACCTAAGTACAAACCCGCCTACTCTCCTGCCCAAGTGCTCCGCCAGCTTCATAGGCACCAGCTTCCTACTGACTGGGAGTATGCGGCTCCATCCCCCGAAGGTCGTTGCGGCTCTTGCCCCGTCGGGTGGATCACCATTTTTACGGAGCACATGCGGCTAGGGTTGGAGTTCCCGCTGGACCCGCTTCTCACTGGGGTACTCTTGCATCTTAACTGTTCCTTGAGCCACCTTTCTCCCTCCATAGTATTCCATTCTATCTGCTATCGCGCGGCTTGCGACCGCTTAAAGGAGAAACCGTCCCTTGACGCCTTTCGGCTGCTGTATGCCATGACCGGCTCAAAGAACTGCTGGTCACCCCGAAGGCGGTCGAAGAATATCGGGTTCGTCTATGGATCCCCGAAGCTGGATTCCCCGTGGTATAGTGAGTACTTCTTTGCTCGCCCGGCCGGGAAATGGTACTCGGGGGACGTGGAGCCATTGACCGCGTTCTCCTTCGGGCAGACAGATGATTGGGACGAAGGGGTCAAGCAGCTGCAGCATCTGAGACCGCACCTCGACCGCATCATCTCGACTGTCCAGTTTCGGTTGCCCTCGCATGGGCATGATAACGCTCTTGAGATTGTGCAGCGTTTTCACGGTTAGTTAGTTCTCCTAGAATTTGATGGGATGTAGCTTGATCATGCTTTTACTTATGTATTCATTTTTCAGGTATCCGGCGTTATGCGTCCTCGGCGAGGCCGCCTAAAGTGGCGACGAGCGGGTCCCCCGCGGCTGTTATCTCCGGTCCAACTGCTTCGGAGGGCCCGCGGACCGGGGGCGGCTCCACCCAGTCGCAGCTGGCGCTGGGACGCACGGGGACCCTTAAACTAACCGTCCCCCAGCGGTCAGGGAGTGACCCGTTCCGCGAACAAGCGGCCCCTAGAAGTGGTGGAAGTCCAGGATGAGCCGTCTGCGGGGAATCAGCCAAAGCTGAAAGGGATCCTTGTTGACCAGCGCTCCGAGCCGCCAGTCAGTCAGAAAAAGCAGAAGACCACCACCCTTACTTCCAGCGCGGCGTATTCCCCGCATGTGACTTCTTCGGCTGAGCCAGCTCGCCGCGCCCTCCATGCGATTGCCGAGGGGTTCGCCGTTCCGAGCGAGTACATGCGCGTTGCGGGTACCATCCCCACAACTTCTGACACTCGTCATCTGGCTGGAACGACCGCCCGGTGCTTCTTTGCGGTGAGTGACTTGACTTATTTTCAGCTCTGCTATTCGATATGTATGTGGCACTGACTGGCTTTGCGGTCGTAGGCTCAATTCGGGATAAGCCAACTTATCTTGGCCAACGAGCGCCTGCTCGATGACTTGGGTGAGCGCGAGACCAAAATCCTCACGCTCGAGGAGCAGGTGAAGGAGGGGCGCGAAGGCTTCCGCCGGGAGCTACGAGATGAGATCCTCAAGGAGCAGGAGGCGGCCTTAAAGGCAAAGGACGACGAGCTGCAGACCTCCAGGGTGGATCTGTCGAAGTCGGCCCAGGAGCTGGAGGGGGCCCAACAGAAGGTGCGGGAGGCGGCCGAGCGGGAAAAAGGGTTGCAGAGCAAGGTGGGAGAGTTGGAGGCCCGGGTGGCTGATTTGGAAGCGCGGCGGGAACGCGAGCTTAACGAGGCTAGGGAGGATGCTCGCGCAACCTTCTTTGAATCGGACGAGTTCAAGGCGGTGGATGAAGCTAAGTACCAGAAGTTACTGCGAGATACGGTAGCTTCTATCCGCCACCTGTTCCGCCGCGATCACCCGTACGTGTTGTGGGATCGGAATGTGGTGGAGTTTTGGAGTGACAATGATGTCAACTCCGAAGTGGGAGACCAGCCCGCGGCCGCCGCGACCACCACCGGGGAAGAAGTCAACCAGCCCGCTTCCACCGAGGGCGGCTCCTCCTAGTTTAATCAGCAATTTAACCAAGTGTTCTGTTCTTATCGCTTTCTCCCTTTTGGGGCATTTGATACATTCCGCCTTCGGGCGAGGTTTTGTAATATTTTGTTTTGGATGATGTTTACGCTCCTTCTTCTCAATCTCTGGATGTTTGGAACTTTTACTTGCGGTTTCTATTGCCTTGTCTTCCACTTCTTCTCCTTTGTTGGGGGGGGGGGGGGGTTGGGGGCGGAAGGAACGTCCTCTTCGAGGTAAGCGCTCCCTGCCGTTCGAAAGCGGCTTACAGGCTTGTGAGGTGGGATTTTACTTGTGAAATTTTGTAACATGTTATGTTACTCCCTCTACTCGGCGACATAGTTCCTGTCCGGGTTGGGGGGCACGGCCCCTTATTGTTCAAGTTAGGAACTCAGTTGGGCGCGTAGTTATTGCTCTGGGGCGGTTCTGCTCCAATATGGCGTTGCAGGCAGGAGCGTGCACGTAGTAAGCGGCTGTGTTAAGCGGCCGAGAGTTATGAGAATAACTTAGATTGGTAACATAAAAACATATCGCTCAGTGGCGACTTGAATTACTGAAGTCATTGATTAGGGTGTTGACTACCACCCTCACAAAAGTGCCTATAACCATGGCATCGACTTCCTACAAAATTCCTATGGCCTACTTTTCCTTACTCATTGTGGTACTTCCTTAGGTGAATGGCATTCCAAGTCTTGGCTATTGGCTGCCCCTCCATGGTAGCTAGCATGTATGTGGCGGTCCCTATCTTCTCTGCTACCAGGAACGGTCCTTCCCATATGGCGGCCAGCTTGCCGTGCCCCTCCTTTTGTTCGAAATTCCTCTTGAGCACCATATCCCCTTCCTCGAGCGAGGTTTGACCTTCTCGTTGTAGATTTTGGCAACCTTAAGCTTTTCCAGTATGGTTCTCACCAGGGTCGCGTCTCTCCTTGCTTCTATCATGTCCAACTGGTGGAGCAGTTTTTTGTGGTTCTCCTCTGGGTCGTATGTCGGGACCCTTAGCGAGGGCAGAACGACCTCGGTGGGAGCCACCGCCTCGGAGCCATACGTCAGGGCGAATGGAGTTTCTCCGGTTGCTCTTTTGTAGTTTGTGCGATGCGCCCAGAGCACGTGTGGTAACTCGGCGGTCCATCCCCCTTTGGCTTCCTTGAGCCTCCTCTTCAGACCCTTGGGGATGAGCTTGTTGGACGACTCTACCTGCCCATTGGCTTGTGGGAAGGCGACCGAGGCCATTCTGCATGTGATGCGGTTCCTGGCGCAGAAATTTTCGAATGGCCTGCAATCGAACTGCGTTCCATGGTCAGTGATGATTGTATTGGGAGTGCCAAACCTGATCATTATGTTGTTGAAGAAGAATTTCTGAATCTTGGCACTAGTGATCGTGTCCAGCGGCTCGGCCTCTATCCATTTCGTGAAGTAATCGACCGCCACCACCAGATATTTCTTGCCCAAGGGGGCGGTTGGAAAGGGACCTAGCATGTCCAGCCCCCATTGTGCAAACGGCCATTGGCTTGTTATGCTTCTCAGCTCCGCGCTGGGCAGGTGTTGCTTGCTGGCGTGAATTTGGCATTCATGACATGCACAGACCGCCTTCTCAGCATCCTTCTTCACTTTTGGCCAGTAGTAGCCTTGTAATAGGATTGTCTTTTCGAGACCTCTCGGGCCTGCATGAGAAGCGCACGTGCCTTGATGTATCTCCTTGATAATCCATTCCGCCTCTGCAGGGCTCAAGCACTTCAGGTAGACGCCTGAGAACGACCTCTTGTGCAAATGCCCTCCCACCATGCTGTAATGGGCGGCCTTTCGTTTGATCAGCTTTGCTTGGGCTTCGTCGCTTGGCAGAACGTCTGTCTGCAGATACTCAACGATGGGAGAGCGCCAATCTACCCCCCCCCCGCTTCGATGGCCATGACCCCCTCGCTGGGCGGGGCCTCTTTGGTGACTGTGACTTGGCGATCGCCCTCGAAGTCCATAGCCGTGGCCAGCTTGGACAAGGCGTTTCGTGGTGGTTGTCTTCCCGCTTGACGTGCTCTAGTTTCCATTCCTCCAACTGCGAGAGGACGCCTCTTACCTCGTCGGCTAACTTTGCAAGCGCCTCTTCCTTTGCTTCGTAGTTTTCCAGGACTTGGTTGACTACCAACAGGGAGTCGGAGCAGATGTGGAGGCGTGTGGCGCCCATTCCCATGGCGATTCGGAGACCGCTCAAGAGGGCCTCGTACTCCGCTACATTGTTGGTCTTCAATTCCTGGAATCTGTGGGAAAACTCGTGTATAACCCCTCGGGGCGATTCGAGCACAATTCCAGCACCTGGTCCGCCTTTTCCGGCGGCTCCGTCCACGAACAAGCGCCATACTTCCACCCCTCCTTCGGTCTCGGTGGTATCGATGCTAAAACCTTCTGCCACGAAATCCGCAAGCACCTGCCCTTTTATGGAAGGACGCGGCGCGTACGTGATGTCGTACTCACTGAGCTCGACCGCCCATTTAGTCATCCTTCCCGAGGCGTCCAAACTCCTGAGTATCTTCTTTAAGGGTAGGTTGGATATGACAGTGATTGGATGCCCCTGGAAGTAAGGACGCAATTTCCTCGCTGCGGAGATGACCGCTAGGACCGCCTTCTCAATTGGCATATATCGCCTTTCAGCCGGCAGGAGGGCCTTACTGACATAGTACACGGGATGGTCTGTGCCATCAGCGTCCCTTCTTACCAGAGCTGAGCTGACCGCCTGGTCTGAAACCGCCAGATACAGATACAGGGGCTCGGACTGGAGGGGGGCGCTAAGGACGGGAGGAGAGGCGAGTTGTTCCGTCAACTGAAAGAAGGCTTTGTCGCATTCTGGTCCCCATTGTAGGCGAGACGCGGATTTCTTCAGCATTTGGAAAAAAGGCAAACACTTGTCTGCCAACCGCGGGATGAAGCGGCTCAGGGCGACCATCTTTCCGTTGAACGCCTGGATTTCTTTCACCGTGCGTGGCGGTTTCAGGCCGAGTATTGCTTCGATCTACTTTGGGTTTGCTTCTATGCCCCTGTTAGTGATCATAAATCCTAAGAATTTGCCCGCTTTTGCTCCGAACACACATTTTAGCGGATTCAGTCGGAGGCGCTCTCTTCGAAGCGTTACGAAGGTCTCCCTTAGGTCGGTCAAGTGATCGGCTCCTCTCTTACTTTTTACTAGGACGTCGTCAACGTAGGCTTCCACATTTCTACCCAACTGCCTCTGGAACACTGTATCGATCATCCTTTGGTACGTCGCGCCTGCATTCTTCAGACCAAACGGCATGACCGTGTAGCAGAAATTCCCCATATGTGTCATGAACGCGGTCTTCTCTTGTTCCTCTTCCGATAGGCGTATCTGGTGCTAGCCTGAGAACATGTCCAGGAAACTTAGGGTCTCGTGATTCGCAGTCGAATCGATCAGCTGATCGATTCTGGGGAGTGGATACGCGTCCTTGGGGCAGGCCGCGTTGAGGCTTGTGAAATCGATGCACATTCGCCAAAGACCGGACGCCTTCCGCACGAAGACAGGGTTGGCTAGCCACGTTGGATATTTTACTTCTCTGATGAACCCTGCTTTCAGCAAGCGCTTCACCTCTTCTTCCAATGCCATTTGCTTCTCGAGGGAGGTGTTCCTCCTCCTTTGCTGCACTGGTCGTGCTTTGCCTTTGACCGACAGGGAATGCTCTGCTAGCTCCCGTGGGACGCCAGGCATGTCCTCTGACGTCCAAGCGAATAGATCTTGCTCCCGCGCCTGCTCCTCCGCCAAGTGAGCTGCGATCCTAACCTTCTTCTTCGGCTCGTCGTCGTCCAGCACGACCGCAATGTCCTCTTCGGCCGCTTCGGGGCGCGGATGACTCCCCCTTGTGTCCACTTGGTCGACCTCCAAGTTCCTGATGGTGGCCTGGTAGCATTCTTTGGCTTGCTGGGAGTCACCCAGGACGCGTCCTATCTTGCCCTTGGCGGGAAACTTAAGCATCTGATGGCAGGTAGAAGGGACCGCCGAGAAGGCTGACAGGAAGCCGCGCCCCAATATGGCGTTGTAGGCGGAGGGGCAGTCCGCCACGTGGAAGTCCATGAGGCGCGTCTTCGTCACTTCTGGGCCTCCAATCGTCACTTGGAGTGTGATGGAGCCGAGCACCCTGACTTTGGATCCAGAGAACCCTACCAGGCTGGTCGTGGATGGTTTAAGGTCTTGTAGCCCCCTTTTCATGCTCTTGAGCGTGGAGTAAAACAGGATGTCTGCTGAGCTTCCGTTGTCAATCAAGGCCCTGGTGACCTTAAACTTCTTGGTGCGAAAAGAGATGACCAACGGGTCTTCTCCACACTCTTCGGGCGCCAGTTCCGAGGGCGCGAAGCTGATCTCGACTTGTTCTTTCCTGTGCACGTTCATACACTGCACCAAGCGGTCCCCCTCTGTCCGAGGACGCTTATGTCCTCCGGCGATGGTGATTATTTCGACTCCCTCTTCCTCTTCTCGAGGCGGGTGCCGATGCGGAGGGGCGTGCCTTGGCAGCGGCGGAGGCAAGCGCTCCCTGCGGGGGGTTCTCTCCCTTCTGGGCGACCGAGATCTCCGACGTCTGGGCGTGCGGGACCTTCTCCTTGGACTGGGAGACCTCTCCCTTTCATCCGTTCTCTCCCTGGGGTGCGCCCTTGTGTCTAGGCAGCTTTTCAGGTCTCCAGGTGCCAGGTACTTGAGACTGGCTTTGAACTCACGACACTCTGTGGTGTCGTGGGTTGGCAGCTGATGCCAGTCGCACCACTTCTAGTCGTCGTCTCTCCTTTGGCGGGGACGTGCTTCCCGGGCTTTGCCCCGTCGCGGCGTCCATCGTCCTCTTTCTCTGATGTGAACACCTCACGCCTTCCGTCCCTGTTGTTGAACCGGGGCTTGTAGTTTCGTCGCTCGGGCGTGCGCCCTCTTCTCTTTGGCGACCCGTTCCTTCCTTTTTCCGCTTTGTTTGAGGACGTTGGCGTCCCCTTCGCGCTTTCCTCGGCGTTGAGCGCTTCTTCCAAGAAGATGGCCTTTCGTACCACGCGGTCTAGATCTTGCCAAGACTTGATATTGTGTTCCTTTTTTATGAGAGACCTCTTAAGCTCCCGGCTGTGCGTCGACATCCTTAGGTTCCCGGCGGCTACGCTGGTTGAGACGTCCTGGACCTCACAAGCTATTGTATTCCATCGGTCGTAAAAGTCGGCCAAGGTTTCCTCTTCTCCTTGCTTGCAGTTGATGAGTGCGGAGACCGTGAGCTGCCTTCTGCGCTGAGAAGCAAACTTCAAGGAGAAAAGGGTGGCGAACTGCTCGAAGTTTTCGATTATCCCGGCTGGTAAGGACGCATACCAGCTGCGACACTGCCCCCCGAATGTGACTGGAAACGCCTTGCACAGATCGGCGTCTGAGGCGTTAATCAGCTGCATCTTGAGCATGAAGGCACTCAAGTGATCCGACGGATCTGAGTTTGCTGTGTAGGCCGGGAGGCCGAGCGACGAGAAGTTTGACGACACCTGGATTTTGAAGAGGCTTTTCGCCAAGGGGTTGTGCAACACATTGTAGCCTTTGGGCTTCCCGTAGCAAGGTCGCAAGTGCTCTTCGAGGAGGTCGAGGTGGAAGCCGTCCATATCCTCCTCTCTGTCGGACTCTCCGTCTTCTGTGCGAGGGGGGCTGGGGGGAATCTCTCCGCCCGCGCCCTTCTCTTTGCTACCTCGCATCTTGGAACTTTCGGGCTCGTCTCTTGTTTTGAGCATGGTGAGAATCTGGCTCAAACTTTCTTGCATACTGGTGAGTTGCCCCTGGTCTCTCACGCGTTCTTCCATGTCTTTCTCTTCCTCGACCGTCGGCATCTCCAATCCTCTGATGCTTTCCCCGCCAATGACGTCCTTCACGGGAGTTCTGAAGTTCCCTTCCATCTTTCGATTCAAACGCTCCGCTCCAGCCCCACGGTGGGCGCCAAATTGTTTGTGCATAGTAGATACTAGGCGGTTTGTGGAGCTGGGGTGAGGCGCATGTTTCTCGGATGTTGGGGAATGCTCCTGATACCCTGCAAAACAGCGGTCCGGGGCGATTCGCCCGGGACACTCTCCGAAGCTCAAGTTAGAGAGAGAAGGAGAGAGATTAGAATTTATGTACAGAGATGAATAGTAGTTGGCCTTACCATTAATGCACTCACCCTCTATTTATACCTGGTTAAAGGGTGGTTGGGGCATTAAATGCTGTGTCGGGCGCCCCAGACCTGGTCGGGCGCCCGTGCAGGCTTTTTGGGGAATGTCAGGCGTCCTGGGCAGGCTTTCAGCCTTTCTGCAGGCCGCCTGTGGCTGGCAATAAATGCTCAGTCTTGCCTGACACCAGATACGCATCTTTAACGGCTCTCTGCCCCTCTGCGCTGCTCAGTTGCTTTATGTCAGGCGCCCTTATCTTATTCCTCGGGTTCGCAGTCGATCATGGACCACCCGCTGACCCGGTCTTTCGATCGGGCCTGGCCTCCTCATTTGGCCTTAAACTCCGACTCGCTTCTCTTGGGCCCGAGGCCCAGACACGCTCAACTATGCGGCCCAACAAAACCAATAAAGAATTATGTTTACAAAAATTTCAAGATGGAAATTATGTTGTACTGGATAGTGGACAATTATGTTTAGTTGACACGATAATGCAAACAATTTCGATAATAAATTGATCAAAATGGACTAATGTTCATTTTGGCCATGTTGTAGTTTTAGCAAATCAACTTCTCACTAGAGTTCCTGTGTGTTTGGTTGATAAATTATTAGAAATATTTTTTTTTATATTTCGAAGATAATGTAAAATGAATAAAAGTTTACTCATGTGAATAAAAAATTAAAATTAAAATAAAATCATGTTAGAAATTATTTTAATTTTAAAACTATAGAAATGGGATAAAATTATGAATAATAAAAAATATTAAGGATCATGGTCTTGTCTTCGGTGCACTCAATTTCTTGGGTGCATTCAATGCACTCGTCTCATATTTGCCATTTCAAGCATGCGATTCATGTCAAAATGGTATCTGCCATAACTTGTGATATGATCAACAAGAAGAAAACACATGAATTTACAACAACAACAACAACAACAAAATTCATTCAAGATGTACTTCAATTTGAAGGATCGAGGATTTAGAGATTTAGGGTTCGGGTTAGGATTTATAAGTTGAGATTTTGGATTTGTGTTCAAAATTGAAGGTTTAGAGGTTAGGACAATGAATTGATTGGTTGTGATCATATGTCGTATCAACATATTAGACTAATGCTACCAATAAAATCCAAAATTCGATGTCTTCAAGTTACTATTAGAGTTTGGTGCATTGTACAACCAAATTTATAGAGGTGTTTGATTGTAAATTCATAATATGAGTCATTTCAAACATTAGTTACAAGTCCATTACAAAAGCAAAATTATGCTGACTATTTTGCTAGTATCCCAAAGTACAGTGACTGCCCATGCAATTGACCCACAAAAGGCAAGTCAGCAACTACCAGCACATTCCATGGACGATATTAAACGGAATCTACCGGCCCGCCACCGAGATTCACGCCGTCAAATAACGCCGATCACCCGTCTCCCCCTCTTTCTTTCCCCCAAAAAGAAGTTCTCTCGCCGTCATCCCAGCCTGCCGTTTCCTTCCTTCTTCCCTTCGAACAAAGAAAACGGAAAGAAAAAAAGGAAAAAATATCCCATTCCCTGTTGCCAGCTAATTAGGCGCAAAAATCCAATCCAATTGTGGATTAAGGCGGCAAATCGAAGCAGGGAAGGGATTAAAGAATCCTCCCCGGCCGGCGATTAATCGAAATTACCCAAAAGCAAGCAGCTAACGTCGGCAGATCCCATTCTCGCTTTCCGTAGGTCATATAACATAAAAAGCTTTACGAAACGCTTATTTTTCTGCCCAACGCGCCAAAAAGTATTTCTCTCCTCCTCCACCGCCGCCGCCGCCGCCCGTTCCTTCTTCCGCCTCGCTGCTTCTAGCTCTCCCGTCTTGCCCTCGCCGGCGTTCGTTTCTATGGCCGGGAGCTGCTGAGTGAGGCGAGAAAGGGGGGGAAGGCGAGAGGAGAAACCGAGGCGGTTGGGAGGGAGAGTTTTTTCAGCTTCTCTCTCCGGTAATGGAGGAGCAGCCGTTGAAACGGGCCTTGTTGGACGCTAGTGCGGGGGCGATCGCCGGCGGGATATCTCGTACGGTTACTTCGCCTCTTGATGTCATCAAAATCAGATTCCAGGTTTGTTTCCTTTTTCTGGGATGCCTTGGGTTGTATTGGATTGGGGAGCGCTTTGATTTTGATTTGATTGGCCAGGGAAATTGAGGTTTTGGCTGATTATGAATGGCGGTGCAGTGAAGTTAGGGATTTGGTTAATGGGTTGATTGCTTTTTGATCACGTAGTGGCTTAAAGTTTCGATTTTTAAATGCTTAGTGCATATTGAAGCGTATTGGGTCTTAGAATTAGTTCCAGAGCGCTTCCTAGCAGCCTTCATTCATGGTGGTGGCTGCCTTGCTGTTCGTTATCAAGTCAGTGGCATTAGGTACCTGAAGGGGCAGAGAACAGTTGGGGATCATTCTGAATTTGTTGTTCATGGTTTGCAGGTTCAATTGGAGCCAACGACATCATGGGCCTTGCTCAATAGAAATCTGGCTGCTCCATCCAAGTATACAGGAATGCTGCAAGCAAGCAAGGATATATTCAGAGAAGAAGGCTTAGCGGTATATAGCTTCTTCTCTTCTCTTCTGTTGTTGTTTGATATTCATTGATGCTTGAAGAGTGAAAGAAGAGAGGGGTAATAAGTTGCTGATGCAAATCTACAATTTTGGTTAGGTACTAAACCTGTTTAGAAATACGTTGAACTTGTAAAAGGAGTCGGGCACTGAGACTGGATACTTCTTAAGGTGTTCCGGTTCAGCTAGGAATGGAAAACCCTAAATAATTGCTCAAGCTGATTATATAAATCGTGTGATACGACTGTGCCACCTCTAATACACTACTGGGTTTATTCTCTTCGGTAGGGTTTTTGGCGTGGTAATGTTCCAGCTCTGCTCATGGTTATGCCGTACACTGCCATACAATTTGCTGTGCTACACAAGATAAAATCATTTGCAGCTGGTTCCTCCAAGACAGGTGCGTCATGGTATCTGGGCTGCCTCTTACCTTTTGTTGAATATGAGTTAGTTGTCAATCATTTAGTATTTGGTTGGTGATTCAGCTCAATTATAGGAGGTTCTTAGATTTGACTGCATATGTTACATGATGTTGTCTGAAACCTACTAATTCGAAGCGGGGTAGTCCTCTTGAGCTTGATGGAATTTTCCCTCATAGCTTCTTTTGTTTCATTCTTTTGACACATTCATCTGAGTCGATATCTGTCTCATATTTTTATGTAATCATGTAATGCAGCCGATCACATTCATTTGAGCCCATATTTGTCCTATGTAAGTGGCGCTTTGGCGGGATGCGCAGCTACTGTGGGATCATATCCATTTGATCTTCTTCGCACCATATTAGCTTCTCAAGGAGAACCCAAGGTATACTAAATGCCACACACTTATTCGTTGCTATCTGCATGCTTCGTTACCTGATGCCGATCATTCTCACAGCTCCTAAACTTCATGCAGTCATATTTGTCCGTCATTTTGACTTGTACATCCTTTTTATGTAGGTGTATCCAACGATGAGATCTGCATTTGTCGACATTGTCAAAGCTCGTGGTTTTAAAGGCTTATATGCAGGATTATCCCCAACACTGGTCGAGATTGTCCCTTATGCAGGACTCCAGTTTGGTACATATGATACATTCAAGCGCTGGGCCATGGTATGTCTTTTACTTGTTCTGCTGCTGGTTGAGTTTTGTTAGGAACTGATTCAAAGGCTTTCATTGTTATATGTGAATTTTGACCCTGTACTATTGTATCTACCATAGTTCACCATTAGATTGCCCAGTTTGCATAAGTAGCAGACGGGCCTAGTGGACATATAACTCTTTGAATAACTAGGTCACTAAACCGTAATTTTGTCGCAGACTTGGAATCATTCTAGAGCTGGCAACATGACAACTGCAGACAATGATAACCTCTCTAGCTTCCAACTTTTTATTTGCGGCATAGCTGCTGGGACGTGCGCTAAACTTGTCTGCCATCCTCTTGATGTTGTCAAGAAAAGATTCCAGGTATGAAATCATTCTTCTCGTCTCGATTCTCTTTATGGCTGTATGGAACCTCATCTTATACGACTTCTTCTCCTTTTATCATCTTCCAGATCGAAGGACTTCAGAGGCACCCGAAATATGGTGCCAGAGTCGAGCACAGTTCGTACAAAAACATGTTTGATGCCCTGCGCCAGATCGTGCTGGCAGAAGGCTGGGCTGGTCTGTACAAGGGGATCGTCCCCTCGACCGTCAAGGCTGCTCCTGCCGGTGCTGTAACATTTGTGGCTTATGAAATGACGTCAGACTGGCTAGAATCTATTTGGACTTGAATCTGGAATCTGGATAAACAAGATTGATTTTTTTTGGTTATTGTGCTTCTTGACGCAGAATTTTAGGCAGTGTACCATTCATTTTTGTTTCCATATTAACGCAAGAAAAGGCATGCCTCAGCCTCACCCCAAGAAGGGAGTTTACATTAGTATTCTTTCTTTTGCTTAGTCAATATTATAGGGATTTTGACAGTGCATAGGACAATTGTAAAATCGCTTATGCAAGCTGTAATAAAATCATATCGACTTGATCATTAGTTCGTTATATAATTTTCCCCAGCTTTTAACATGATTGATTATGAGAAAATGTAAAATTTCTTTCAATAGGTGATGTTGGAAAGAATCATCTCGGTATTTGCTTTCCTCAAGACCAAAACAAATAGTAACACAAAACTTCTGCTAAAATACCAACATGTTCTTGCCCCAACTTTTCCAAAATACGGCTACATTCTCTATGATGTACAACATCTTCCCACGACAGAGAGGTTTGAAAACTCAGACTATTAAAAAGGGAATCGTCAGTTCATTGCCTAGTAGTTCTTTATTCAACACCAGTTCCAGTGAACTTACTGACAGAAGCGTCATTCAACCTCCTTGTCCTTCTTCATGCTGTCCTCCGATGGAAGTGATACAAACTGCAAGAACTTCTTAACTTGTTCGACTTCAAGGCGGAACTGTTGAGCGATTTGGTGGGCGTCCACGGGCGACTTGAGGTTGTCTCCTTCTTCCCCCTTGCCTGCATCTAGTTTGAGAATGTGTCGGAGTTGTGCCAAGTTCAGGGTTCCCGGGGGAACAGCTCTTTCCTCATACTTACTGGCAGCATCGGGAGGTGTGTTCCGTAGTTTTGGTAGGGGCTTGTTAGGCCTTTCTACTACAGATGCCTGTCATAGAGATAGCAGCTTTAACATTCAATGAAAATAATTTTTTGCATTCCTAACATTCCTAATGCGATTGAAATTGATGGAGAATAGAAAATGTAGTCTGAAGTCCTATTGGTTCGAACTCATGGCCCTCCCTGCTGCATGCTACTTATGATTCTTATCTTTCTAGAAGCTTTTGTAGCAGGTATCTGGTTCATTTAGGTATATCACTGCAGAAGTTGATCACTCCGAATATTTCAATTCAAGGATATCGATCTCAATCTCAACCCTACAAATTGGGACACACACAGAAGCTCATAAGGAAAACTGGTTCAGATTAAATCTTTTGTGGATAGGGTACCTCGGTCTTGGAGTTCACAGCTTTTCTTCCTCAAAAGAAAGAAAACCTATCGCTTGCTTTATAGGGAACTCAATTCCTTCTGTTCTTAAGACTTCAGACGAATGATGAGACTAATTCATTGTCGAGAGAACAGTTGCTTCCACCATAAATACAGAGCTTGG
The DNA here is from genome assembly GCA_964030455.1 of Linum trigynum. Classification (NCBI taxonomy): domain Eukaryota; kingdom Viridiplantae; phylum Streptophyta; class Magnoliopsida; order Malpighiales; family Linaceae; genus Linum; species Linum trigynum. The sequence goes on from OZ034819.1 coordinate 63,370,396, forward strand.
CGAGATCAAGGTCATTACAAACAACTCAGTCATGGCCTTTCTCCTAAAATGAAGTCTTTTCTCAAAACCATTTTTATCTAATGTCTATCCATATTCAGTCTGCTGATGGTTTTGATTATAATGAAACCATCATGGATTCTCTTTAAGACCAAACCCCAACAGGTGTTCACTTCCCTATTTATACAACTTCCTAGTATGAATATGAACAGAGAACTAAAAGGGTGAAGCCAATATCAGTAGAGCTCACCTCACCCATCTCAGATTTCCCTCCTGGCTTCGTTTGGATTCTTCCCACCATTTGATTGAGCATTGCATCGAATTGTGGATCCCGTTCTTCAAGGGGATTTTCAGCATCAAAACTTGGATTATCAGCTACACAAAACAAAAAGGCATGCTGCAGGTCAGTTCATTCCATGACCCAGATATACATTTCCCTGACGATACTACAGATCAAAACGGTAAGTGCAAAAGCAGCACAGCAGAATGTCAAAGTCCGGAGTTCCCAATGCCAGCCTGTTCTGTTCCTTTCTTTCTCAGGAAACAAACGGAAGGCAGGGGAAAAAATTCAACCTCAATGATACAATGGCTAGTTATGGAGCTCAAATTAACAGTCATCAAGCAAACATTACTTACATTTCTGCTCTTAGGTCAGAGGGAAAACCAGCAAAGTCTCAAACTTTGGAAGGAATAGGGGGAAGGGTTCAGTTCCCCCTTTACTTTCCGAGAAACCGACACAAGAGAATTCACCTATTCTAACGAATAAGCAGAGAGGAGACTCACCAGCGCCAAGTGTATCTTGATTGTCGAGTTTCTGGGTAGTTCTCCTTGACACCTCCACCACTTTCTCGGTGGCACTTTCCGGTGGCCTGCGATCGACAACCACCTTGGGACTGGGAGACGGATCGGGAACTCGGATTCTGCCAGATGCTCGACGAAATGCCTGACCCATTCGCTTCTTTCTTCTTCACTTGTCGTCTTCTCTTCTCCCTTTTCAGCCTCTCGGAACGGCTAGAATAGCACTAACGACGCCGCTTGGCGCTTTATGTAGCGTTCGGGAAGGAGTATTTCCGCTGGTAAGTGGGAGGAAGAGAGGGAGGGATCCTTGGAAATGGAAGATGATGACGAAGAAGAAGAAAAGCGGCAAGTGAGTAACAAACAAATGTCTGTGGCGAACACACGTCAGTTTGTTTTGGAGAGGTTTTAATTTCACTTGCCCCTAGCTTTTTTTGGTACAAAAACTCAAAGATAGACTATTCCATTTATGGTTGGGAAACGGTGTGGTCCGAACCGAGAGGCTAAAATATAGACCACAGACCAAATCACAGACTATACGGTCCGGTCCAGATCACGTCTGTGCAGTCTGGTTCGGTCTGGTCTGGTCCAGATAGACCACACTCAACGAAAAATGAATAATTTGTTTAGTCAACCACACAAAAAATTGAACCAATAACCAAGAAAAATAATTGTTATTTGCCTTAAAACATTAATCCTAACATGCATGAATAATTTTGATACTCTAAATCTTAGTACATAACAAAGATACAAAGTAAAACATCCCAGCTTGCACCATAACGTCATAAACATTAACATAATGTCATATGGAGACACTATTATCTCTACTTTCTAGTTAAATGTGGTTGTGAATGAAGGAGGGAAGAGATTCACAAAATTAAGGTTGAGACTTGGGTGTCGTTGTGGGAGTTTGGAGAGTGGTCGAATGGGCTGTTAACACGTATTGACAAGTCAGTTGGGTCCACGGTTTAGTCCGGTAAACCGCGGTTTAGACCAGACCAGACCAAGAGATCAAATCATAAAATAATACAGACCATGGACCAGACCAAACCATATTTCACGGTCTACGGTCCGGACCAAACTATGCGGTACGATTTGGACCACAGTTTTTCTAACGATATGGTCTATTTTCCCAGCCCTAATTCCACTGCAAAGTGCTCTCAATCCACATTAATTTCACTTGCCCCTAACCAGAAACTCGGAACCGGACGTGGCTCGGCTATAAGTGATCGCATTCAAATTCAAGCAGCGACATCTCGATTTAGGTTTAGAATTTTAGACTTGAGTTCAACTGGGTCTTACAAAAACTGTTTCTAGTCTCTTTAATTAAACTGCAATCGATGCTGTAAGAGTGTCTATAAGAGATTTTAACTCTGGCCTTTCATTATTTGAGCAGGCAAAATCTACAGTTGGAACTATTTATCAGCTACATGAACCAACCGACCAGTACATTGTTCAATTTGCTCTTAACCAATGATATGAAACAAATTGAAATGTGGGTTTTCAACTATTATTTGCAAAGATGGATTCTTTATCGATGGAGTCAAATTCCCCCCTTCACAAGAAAGCACTTTTTCTTTCCAACCCATTTGATTTTGAATGAAAGATAAAAGAGTTTAAACTCCAAACCCAAATTCCAATTCCTGGTCTTTTTCTGTTTCCTTCATCTTCTTGCCATATAACCTATGAAGTAAACTTGAACAGCTGAGCTGTACACACAGAGGTTTCTCTGCTCATTCAACGGCTTCAAGTCATTTTCAAACTCGGCTGAAAAATTGCTGATTACTTCGAACCTGAGGCTCGTTATCAACGTCATTGCTACTACTCTTGGTCACACAGCTTCCTGGTTCATCTCCACCTTTCAAATCCACAATTTCGGGTCCAAAGTTAGTACAACTGCTGCCAATCCTCGCCTTCTTAGCTCGTTTAGATGCTTGTTTCGACGCATGGCTGTCTCTCTTTGGCGTCAAACTTAAGAACCCACAAGCAAGAGCTTCCAGTGCCTTAGTAGTCAGTGGCCGGTTTCTAGTACTGTGTCTACGCGAGTCAGATGTCGAAGTTGAGGGCTTTGGGACTCCAGGGTCCTCTGGCTGCACATCAGTGATCTTCCTCTCAGACACCATTGAGTCTTCGGGTTCTTGAGGGATAGGTGCAACATTAAGGTCAATCAATGTCCGAGATTGAGGATTGTCGTTGGAATTTTCAGCTGCAGAAGAAGAAGTACTGCTCACATGGCTGGATGAAGAACTGGTGAAAGGTAGTTTCTCTTGCTGCTGACTCAGCAAATGAGAAGGGAATCCATGTCCACGATAGCTCACAGGGTAATCCTGAATCATCCTTGGACCACTGACTAACTCGTCATCGAATGTTCCAAAATAAGTCTTTCTTGTGTCACAAGGCACTGCTGCTTTCTGTTGTTGCTTCTCCACTCCTTGACCAACTACGTCATCAAAGGTTCTGCATTTGGTATTCCTTGCATCACAAGGCACTGGTCCTCCTCCTGCTGCTTTCACCTGTTGCCGTTTTGCAGCTGGTGGCTCCACTACAGTATTCACATTGCTGGGTAGCTTTCTTTTCCTTGTGGCTTGAGGTTTATTCACAAAAACCTTTCTGGCCTGCATAGTTCTTCCATCATCATCAGCAGCAGCCTTATTGTTCAAGCCATTCACAAGGAGACTATGTCTCACAGTGCCATTTCCATGAAAATCCAAATCAACACTCGAGTCTCCTGCAGAATACGATTCATCTGTGGGTCCATTCGAAGAATCATCATTATCGTCATCATCACTACTACTACTACTACTACTACTACTATCTTCAGAATCACTAATTGGGAGGCAAATGTTCATAGCCTGAGTTGGCAACCTTCTCAGTTGAGTTATCTTCTTGCTTTGCCCATTAGCCAGGCTAGTATCAACAATTGTGAAGCTCAAACCATTCGTACTAGCAAGTTCTGATTTCCTCGGCTTAAGATAAGAATGTTGCTCCTTACCACCTAAACTGTCTCCCTCTAAGTTTCCACCTTTACTCCAACCATTCTCTTCCTTCCCAGCATCAAGCTCAAGAAGTGCAGGCTGAGAACCAATTTTGTTCAGAACATCAGTAACCGAATCGAAGTAGTGCTCTCCTTTCACAAGCTTCCTGCGAGAGAACTTCTTAACTCCAGAGACTATAAATACCAGGGAGTTTCTAGAACCATCTTTAGGTTGCTCTGAGCGCCACCCTCTAGCAAGCAACCTTGGCCAAACAGCTTCCCAGAAGATATCGTTCGACCTAGCTTTGCTCAGCCGGTATCCTCCTGTTAGAAAGTTGACTATCTCCAAAGGTGTTAGCTTTGAGCATTCTTTGCCAACAGGTATCTCTGGTCGAGCTGACCCAGCATGATTGGTTGACCTCAGGGAGTCCATTGCAGTGCTTGTTAGGTCTTGCTTCCCTTTGCCAATTCCCACTGCTTCGACTAAGACCTTTAAACCGACTGCTGTTTTTAAAGCAAATACATATTCCTCCAGCATCATTTGTCCCTCTCCAAATGACTTGGTAACCTAATTAATTAACATAATGGCTTCATCATTGAATAGTGAAAGAAAATACATTGGGCAACTTGTAAACCTACTACATTTCATAAAGCTAACAGATCTCTCTACAATTAAATGACTAAAAGAGCCTTCATGAAAGAAAATAGCTTTACCTTCTGCAAAGTGTGCTGGCACTCCTCAGATGAACGATTGACCAAGCGAGACAAGAGCTCCTGCTGCCTTGACCCGGTGAAGATCCTCTGTCCAAACATTCTCTTCCTTCCTTTCTGCTTGCCACATTCGGACCATCTACGATACCTACTCGACCTATAGAACTTCCCGTAGTAAAATGACAGTATCTGGCCCATTGTCTTACTCTCAACAAACTTCTGTACTTGAACAAGGTTCTTCCCAAAGACATACAGACCAAGCAGAAAGCTCCCCACTTCTAGATCATCCCATTCATCATAACACGACGAACCAGGTACCAAACGGTAGCTTTTATTCTCAGCCTTCACAGAATCATTCCTGGAGGAACCTGTGGACAAAGCATCAAGGAACTCGTCTAGTTCTTTCTTGATCGTCTCGCCTTCTTCCTTGATCCATGTTAGTGATAGAGGCAACCCGAGTGAAAACTTGAGAGAATTGCCTTCTGAAGGTAATGTATGATCAGTTTGGAGGTAGACCGATCTGGTAATGAGAGGTGGGATCGGGACCTGGAATTGGTCTCCAATTCGAGGCAGCAACTCGGTTTCTCTCGAGGATTCATCATTTACACATATAGCAGAAGATTCTAGTGCCTGCAGAGGCTGCTGATCTGCAAATTCAATGGCATTGATATCTCCATTGTGATCCATTTGAACCTCATCCATCTGGAGGGGTGGAAGCAAGTAACAAATCAGATTCTTAGTAACACAAACAGTGCCTAACTCCTGCAACTTATATGAATTCTTCCCACCATTAAATTGAACTCTTGACATTACAGTGGTAAGAAAGTTCAGGAGCAGCAAACCCAGTAACCAAATCTAACTACATTGACAGTAGAAGCAATAATCTTACAGAAAAAATTATCTAAGTGAAAACAGAAAGTAACCGGGACCTAAATTAAAAAATAAAAATCAGGGATAAAAAGTAAATAAGTAAACCAATGAATTGAAAATGGAACAATCAAATCCTCCATAGCATCCAATAAACATGAATTATGCTGTAGCAGAAGGCAGCTAGGCATTTAACTGAGAAACCAGTGGATATCAGTTCAATTCCCAAGAGAAAACAACAACCACCACCACAAAAAAAAAAAACCCACGAAAAAGGAAAATAAAAAGCTCGAAACTTTGGGTTGATTGTTAACGACCCAAGAAGCACATTCATCTGGGAAGCTACCCAATTTCCCCGTAGCTCTATCACCAAACCATAACAGCTCGAGAACAGAGCTTCATCATATATATACATCACAATATCAGCCATAATCAAACAATTACTGAAGCTTTGAAGAAACCGAAAAAAAAAAACAAACTAACTAAGTTTATTTATTAACTACTGAGGAGTAAGATTCGGACACGATCCCGAAGTAAGAAAAAGATTTACCCCCTTCATATCGCAAAGGAACAGAGCAACTCGAAACAAAGAAGACACCTTCCCTTCCCTTCCCTTCCCGCAGATATATATATATATATCTATCTATGTACAATTACTGCTGTATATTATATACACATACATGGGCGTTTTTTTGTGTATAATAATAATAATATAATGGTTACCTCCATTTCAGAGAAAGCCGTCAAAGTTATGGCGGGCGCGAAGGGGGAGAAGAGAGGCGCAGGCGGGGGGAGCAGAGCGCCGACCGAACGAAACCGAAGGCTAGAGAGAGAGAGAGAGAGAGAGGAGAGGAGAGAGAAAAGGAAATGGGGGAGAGTAAACCTCTGGCTTCTTTTTGTTTACGCACCGATTGACAAGTACTTATTTATAAAAATGGAAGAAAAAAAAATTATATATGCAATTGAATGGAATTGAATGGATTAGAGAGAGAAAAAGAATATTTATTTAGTAATAAAATTGATAACCAGAACAGAACAACGTGAAACTGTTCTTCCTCTCCCTTCCCTGCCTTTTCTTTGTTATCTCCTTTTTTTTTTAATCTTTTCCTCGCCTTTAATTCTTAAAACCACCGATTGCCAAATGAGACATCTCTTCTTGTAATTGGGAATGTGTATGTGAATATAATTGACCAACTATTTGGTTCTATTTTCGATAATGGGATTATTAATTACGGTCTAAGGTTTGGCTTCAACACGAGACAAGTATGAGGGTTGTGTTTTGAAAAGTCGTCTGGATTCAAGTATTTAGTATTAATATGTCGATAAATTCGTCGTCGATTGTAAATTTTAATTTAATTACAAAATAATTCTGCATGAATTAATTACTTGACAATGTACACGATATAATCAGGAAAAAATACTAGAAATTTATGATCTATAATAATACCAAATAAATAACGAAAAATGCACGAGCTCGACTCACAACATATACAGATACCATGATGGAATGATGTAAAAAAAAAACATGGTCCATGAAATCGTACCCGAGACCGAACCAGAGACGTCAGCGGTAGGGTATTTTATAGTAAAAATGTGATATAACCGTAGTTCAATCGTTAGTACAGTTAAATACCGCTTATCGGTTTAGCCTCCGAGGTAAAATACAAAATGCAAACAATTAAAACTAGGGGTGAAAATTGGGGTGGGTGTAGTTACCCGCCCCATATTTTGTGGTTAACCACTATCCACTGCGCAACGGGTTGTGGGTAACATAATTCTATATTTGTGGATGTGGTTACCCGCAAAATATAGGGCGGGTAACCACACCCACCCCAATTTCCACCCCTAATTAAAACTAGGAAATCCAATGACTTTAATTTCTATCAGTCTGGTCAACGCTGCACATAAACCATAAATTAGATTTAATTGACTTCCAAACGAAATAAACGACTTTTCAGTTATCAGCTAAACCAAAAATTATTCGGCGGCTCCGGGGCAGTAAAAAAGTGCCCAAAGACTCGTCCTCGGACAGAAAACTTTTACTGTTTCAACTCAGGTAAATAAATTTATCCGTCGAGCTGCCGCTTCCACTTTCAGTTTCACCTCGAAACAAAACTAAAAGAAAGAAAGAAAGATAAACAACCACAAGGGAAGCTCCGTCCGAATTACATGAATAAAATGTCCTGAACACGCGCGACGGCAGAGCGTGCGTCTCACTTTCCCGTCGCGTTGAGATTCCGCCGTTAGTTGGCTGGCCATGGTGGTGAAAGTATAATGAGGCGCTGCGAATGGGAGCTCGCCACGTAGCTGGGAGTGGGAAAACGCGATTGGTGTTTGTGGTCGGTTAGGGATTTTGGGGCCCACATTGGGCCGGGCCTGTACGCGTGTCCAGCTCGCATGAGGATGGGATCATGTGGGGTAACGGGAGATTCACAATTGGGCCTGGGGAAGGGTGGGGAATCGGGTGGATTTGGTCCTATAGACCACAAAGTGGACTTCCATTTGCAACTATATGTGACTAAGAGTCTTAAGACTTGAGAGAGTAGTGTGTTTGGGTATCCGTTCATTCGGTTTAGAATGAGATCGAGTCAAGATAAGATAGTATCAAAAGCAAAGGAAAAAAATAATGAAGATTAGAATCGAACTAAAAATATCGTTCGAGTTTTATGTGATTCATTCGATTCCGAATTCAATTTTGATCATTTTTTTCGTGTCTTTAAATATGCTCGTAAAGTAGCTTAGTGCGACACTAGCACAACCACGTCTAGAAGGGTTATTTAACTGGTTATCTAGCAGACTATTAGTTATTTCTTTCACCGTATAATAAAATTAGTTATATTTCTAGCCAGACTTCTCTCGTGTATTTACTAATTGGATATTCCACGTGACATGTTATACAATTTATGCTCTAACATATAATATATTTATCTTCGATGTCGAATGTTCTCCACAATAAGTACGATGGATCCTGACTCGCATTGAACACTTGACACTTGATTCAAAGGGAGGAGCAGAACTAATAAGCAAAATCACCCCACTTGTTAGAAATGCACATTGCAATGGAAACATAGATCAGAAATCATACCACATTGGATTGCTGAATAACTTGATGGCGTCGGCCATCTGCATATTTGGAATGGGAAAAGAAGACAAAAGAAGGCGCAGCAGCAGAATGAGGGAAGGAAAAAAAAGTGGCAGTTACGCTACGCCTGTTTTAACTCATCTTTTCTGCTGTACTCTGTTTTTGTTTTCGTTCCTTCTTCAGGGTTATTTCATGTGATCATTCATCCCATTCATATTCATGCTCTGTTTTCCCACACACAACATTTCTGGTATGCTTTTGTTCTTTTGCCGTCAATAATGTTTATTTACATCGAGTTGATAATACGTTGGTCTATTTCAAATCAAACTAGTTGATCTGTATCTTGAAGTTCGCAAGCTTAATAAATATCGGTTTCAAGATTAATCTACTGGACTGATAAATGAATAAAAAACTGAACGAATCGAATCAAGGTTGAAGCACATTGAACAATATCATCTTTCTAATTTTGAACAAGAAACAAGAACAAACCCATCCATTTCATTTCATATTGGTGAATAGGAAGCAAAACAAACTAGTGCTGGGGGCACCACTGTTATATGGGCCGAACACATCGTCGATTTGGCCCAAGAGATATTTTGAACTCAGCCCAATTTTGATGTGCATAGTCTGACGGGCTTTCGAAATTAAGCCCGGACAAATAAATGGCATTCCCAGTCTGTTGGGTGGGTCGTAGCCCATTAATCTAAGTTGGTAAATATCTTATCTGGACCACACACAATAGTGCCAATAAGCAAATCCAAGATGTGGATCTGGTTGAAACCCACAACACAAATACACAATGCAGCCCATTATATGGTTGTGTTTGTGTTCTAAATAAAATTAGCGATCACAAATTAAAATTTTATTCATATCATCAAATACATAAATAAGTTAGTAAAAATCATTATGTTTTAACAAAGCGCAAAGTAAATTTTAATGTTGTATGGCCCTTTTTCAATTTCACAGTATAACATTTTTTTTACTTTACAAACGGTAAAAAGAGTCCTCAATATATCATTTGTGAAATGGCGAATTTATGTGGGATATATTTACCTAATTGCCTTTGCCATCTTAACTAGTGTTCTGAAGATCGAATCGAACTAGTCACTTTCATCGATAAAACAGGAAGGTGAATGTTGGTTCGAACGGTTAGTCGCTCAAATAAGACGAACAAAACAGGCTGTCCAAATGAAAAAACAAACCAAGATGATCACGATTTTCGAACCAAATGTAAGTTACATTGCTATTTATATATAAATATACCTGGTAATACAAAGATAAAGTCCCCCTATTTTGTTTTAATTTTTCCATTACATAACTTCCTATTTTCAAAAAATCACATATATTATCACTGGATAATTTTCATTTTCGTAGAATAACAGGTTTCTACTTTATACATAGCTATATAATTATGGTTTAGTAACAGTTCGTTAACGATTTAGTACCGAATTAAACCACTGAAATGCGAATCGTTCGCTATATCCGTTCATACTCTGATTCGAATTTTGACAACATTGACCTCAAACACCGTCGCTAGCCAAGAGATGGACAGCAGCAATGGCTACACTTTCTTCCGGACCACACGACCACCGCCGGGCCTTCGAGACCATATTCCTGACCGGCGAAGTTGCATGCATCGACGATGAGGCGAGCGCCGAACGGTCGCGGAAACTCTGCTCGTGACTTACTACTACATGACCGGCCGGCTTCGGTTTAACCAGGAGACCAAACGGCTGGACCTGGTTTGCAACAACGCCGGCGCGCGACCAAGGAGCTTGGAGATGTTTCGTTGACGAATCCGAGTTTTTGTTGAGGTTTTAGGCCTATGTGTAGCTCTGGCCCTCTGGGCTCTGGGTGTGCTTAAACGTTTATGTGATCGGTATGAGATCGGATCGAATTGATATTTGATTTAATTGGGATCAATAGTTTAGTTTGACATAAACTAAGTCAATAAATATAAACTAGATTCAAATATCAAAGGTTCGGGCAACAAAATTTTGAAACCATACAAGTTATTGGTTCACTTGACATTAAGATCAAATTTTTTTTTTTTTTTTGAACGGGGTTCACTTGCGGTATTATCACAGGATTTGAAACCATACAATGTATTGGTTCACTTGAAATTAGGATCTGTTTCTTTTTTGCGAATAAGGGTTTCGTTTTACGGATCCGTTTTTATTTTTGACAGAATGAGGGCAACAATATAATTAAGTGTACACAACCCACTATTTGGTCCCGGACTGTTTGGTTTTACCCGAAACCGGACCGTATAACTCGGACCGGGACCGGATAACAAACAATGCAATCTCATATTCGGGCTTAGATTTGAGTTAAAAAACCGGATAAAGACCGGATAAGAGACCCCCAACACCTAAAATCAAGATAAAATTGGGACCGGACCGGGTCAAAACCGGACTGTATCCAATCCAATCTTTGGTCCTCATATTTCCGAAAAGACCGGACTGGGACCGGATCAATTTGGTCCAATTTAACCGGACCGGACCGTATAGCCACCCCTAAATAGAAGTAGCCGAATGTGAACTCTGGTTATAGAAATATCCAAATGAATCTCATTATTCAATTCATCAATGTAAATAATTGGCTCGTCATATTGGACAAACGATATGTCTCTCACATCATTTTCTCTAAATAAAACTAGAAAAGGACGTAGTTAAAGTTTAAACATTACAAGCTGCAGTTAAATTTTAGATCAAACTTTAACGCAATTAATAAGAAAACTAGTTTGGTATTTGATTGGATGCACATGGGATTATAACAAGTCTTTGTGAATTATGATGCAAACCCTCCTTCTATTGATAGAACAGATACAAACTACTCTATTCAAGCCAATCAAGCATCAATATAATTATGCCCACACAACCCAATAACAGAATCAGTTGAATGTGAACTCTGGTTATAGAATATCTAAAGGAATTTCTTATTATTCAATTCATCAATACAAATAATTGATTCATCAAGTTCGATAGATGATATGCCTCTCATATCGTTTTCTCTTATTAAAACCAGAAAGAGACATAGTTAAAGTCGAAATATTGATAGGGTTGCAATTAAATTTTAGATCAGACATTAACTCAACCGATAAGAATTTTTTTTGGAGTTTGATTAGATGAACATAGGAATTATAATAAGTATTCATGAATAGCGATACAAACCCTCCTATCGATAGAACAGCTACAAACTACTCTATTCAAGCCAATCAAGCTAACTCATTAATCAAATTAGCCTAGCGGATGAACAAATTTCCTATCCAAGAAAAATTGACAAATACATTTGAATTTGAGAGACCTTGAGTATGACATGAAGAACAACATAGAGTATTACTATCACTCGAAGTATATCTTAATTATTTTTTTAATTACAAAATAAACAAGTATAAATTACCAGGAAAAATATAAGTATTCATAGAAGTTTAGACTTTTTGCAGTTTTGTGTCCACGATACTCTGATAGGTCCAAGGCTTAACCCACTAAACTGAAAGGATATCCAAAATCATGTCTACATACAATGGTTTTGGACTTTTTGGTGTTTGACATCTAGCTAAGTATACTTAAAAATACTAATGATAATAAATAGCATATAGATGTCCATTTTGACAAAACCAAAACCCATATAAATTAAACCAAAGAGGAAAACAAATCTGAACAAGGGGCAAATGGGTGGATTACAAGTGTCACCAATTAAGGTTTATTGCTCCTCTAATCACTCTTCGTTTGTTTCTTTTGTTGACCTAATCCCTTTGCTTTTGAATTGGGCGACCTAAATAAAGAAATGGGAGAGAGAGCTAGGGACAGGGGAATCTTTTGGTGGATCTCAGACTAGTATATTCCTAAAGATTCTCCCCTAGAGCTTGCTAAAAACTGAGTTTCCAGCTTGGAATCGAGATTAATATAGTAAACAAAACCAGTTAATATTTTATGAGTTGAGATTCTTGTCGTTTGGAGATTTGGATTCATACCGTTCGAGGTTTTTTTTTGTTTGTCTTCGAAATTTGGACATAGAGTTAGTTTTAACTGTGATAGGGGTTTGGGTTTCCTGTTGGGATAAAGGATGACAGTGGTAATAACCATACCAAAGGTTACCTAACTCGTCGATGATGTGAAGTTATCTGAAATATTTGAAAATAACGAAATTGATTAGATGAGTTTAGATGTTATCACCCATCCTTATATACATAATTGTCGCACACTAAATTATGTTATTTTGGATTAATAAGCTTGTTACTTGAGCTCATGAGCAAAATTCTGTACATAATTTTCCTCCACTATTTCCTTCATAATAACAACGTATTCTCGATTTTTTATAGAAAAATTATTGAATTCTCAATTATTCTCGCTCTTATTCTCTTACAATGTTAACTATCTCTAGATCTGAATCACTTAGGGGTCGTTTGGAAGTTGCTATTGTTTCTATGAGATTGTTACTATGTTTATATTATTTAGAATGCATCATTTTTTTTTATTTTTTTAGCAGACACAATACATTGGTTGTTTCTGTGATGTGACAGAAACTATCACTTAAAATGAGTGATTGTCATATCTAAGCTTTTAGCTGAGATTGTTGAGTTGAGATTGTTTTATCTCAGCATTTAACTGATGCGACATACGCAGTCACAAATACCAAACACTATATTTTACAATGCATCAAATTCATCAATACATCTATTCACAACAATACATCTATTTAACAATCACAACTTCCAAACGAACTTAATATTTATTTGACCTCAGAGTCTCGTTCAACCTCAACAATCCATTATTTTATTTTATTGTTCATTACAAACACTTGAGATCACTTTTAAACTATTTTCACAAGGCTTTGGCTCCTTAAACTCCAAGGGATTGAACAAATGGTAGTATGGGGTTGAAACATCTATCACACCCTGAGTTCGAACCTTGAATCCATTATTTTATTTTATTGTTCATTACAAACACTTGAGATCACTTTTAAACTATTTTCACAAGGCTTTGGCTCCTTAAACTCCAAGGGATTGAACAAATGGTAGTATGGGGTTGAAACATCTATCACACCCTGAGTTCGAACCTTGAATCCATTATTTTATTTTATTGTTCATTACAAACACTTGAGATCACTTTTAAACTATTTTCACAAGGCTTTGGCTCCTTAAACTCCAAGGGATTGAACAAATGGTAGTATGGGGTTGAAACATCTATCACACCCTGAGTTTGAACCTTGAGGTAAATAACCAACAAATTTTTTATTTTATTTTTACATATCTTTTTGTCTGAATCGAGCTTGTGTTGTCTTTGTTGGGAGTAATCATATCGAATTAACTAATTAGAGGAGCCTAGCTACTTCTTTAAGTTTTTCGTTTAATAAATAACAACCCGAACATTCTAGTAGTTGGACACGTTTTTAGTTTAAATTAAAATCTTCGAATCTTGTTTTAATAATTTTTAATTGGTCGATGATAAATACGGGAAAGTTTCACTTTTCGAAGCACTAACTGGTAACTGGTAAGTTATTTTAATTACAGCGATTATGCATAGGTAAAAGCTGGTTGTTAATTCCGTTTAATTACTGGGTGAAGTCCTCAATGGAGTAATCCGGAAGTAGACAATTAACAAAATTAAGCTTCTTAAATCTTATCCCGTATGCGGAGCTTTCATTATGCATTCTATTTTTACGGTTAGAAAAAGTAAGGATCGAGAAACCGTACAGACAGAGGTTGTAAGTGATAGGGTATTTTATATTGTAATCATGGTTTATTCGTGGTTCAATCATTTCAAACGACTAGATATCGCCTACTAGTTTAGCTTATGGTAGGAGATTTTTCTGGTTGAACCATTAGCACGATACGGTTTTTCAATTTTTTCAGAAAGATGCGTTGGAACCATATTAAGTACTGTTAGTTATAATAATTCAAAATTTTGGACAAAGGAGAATCTTGCATTGCATTATGAATGATCGGTTATAGTTGGAACAAATGAAACAGAGGAGATCAGGTCAATGAGAGCCAAAAAATCTAACCGAGTCACCATACCCCGAGGAGACACCGGTCAGCCGCCGCAACCAGTCGGAGATGAAATTGAAATTGAAATTTTGCAAGAAAACTCACGTGAGCTCTATCTTCATTAACTTAAACACATGAACATCATAATGCAAAACACGAAATTGCTCACTCAATCAAAATTAAACTAGTAGTTTGTTACGTTGTAGCTTTTGAAGATGAAGCAGAACCTGATGAAAATGGTTTACATCTCCTTATTTATCTATTTCATTGGGGAAAACTTCATACTTTATCTGATCAGATTCATCAATCGTTATCCCCCATAGCATCATCAAGATAATGACACCAGCACACAACTTGTATTAAGAAAAATTAAAAAGTAAAATAATTATCTAAATCTGATCCAAAAACCCAAAATTAACCATCTGATAGCCACAATTAACCCTATCCTAATGTATTTTGTCTTTAACCTATTTATTTTTGCCGGCATTTTGCAGTTACTAATAATCTTATCGCGACAACAGTTTGGTCGGGTACGTGACATCTACTTTTATCGTCGCCAAAAAATCTTTGGGCATATGATTTTGTGACCATTCACTTACAAACTGGATTCTCTTGGTTCAACAAGTTTTATCACCTTTCAATTGGTTGCAAAATCCTCACTTGGCAGAGAATGAACTATAAAGCCCACAACTTAAGAATTAAAAAAGAAAAATACATTAGTACTGTTGACGTATCAAATGACGTAATCTGAAACATCCGTTACGAATTTATATAAGATTTGAGCTTAACTTTTTCTCCAGCAAAGTTCAGAGGGGAAGAGTATTGGTGATGATCGAATCCATCCACACCCAAAAGGCATACTATAATGTTTAGTTGCAATTGAATAATCAACCACAGGAACAGTACCAATTTATAGTTTAATCTCTAATAAAGATGCTTTGGCCTAATCAATTGACCTAACTGGCTAATGATTCGTAGAGCACATCTTGAAGAGTGCAATGTTGGGGAACGACACACATTCACGAGTACTACTCCCTTTTCTTTTCAGTTTTCATTTAGGGTTTTGTCTAAATTCAGGCTAAGCAATATTAGTGGCCATGGTTACTTTAGTTATCATCAAATGACCAAACATAGAGGTAGTAGACTTTGGACCATGTTCTATTCCTTGCTTTTAAAAGTTAGGGTTACAATGTAAGGTGTTCTTTTCTTCTATGTGGGCTAAGTGGAGATGGGGAGAGATGCAAAGGTGGTCACTGACAAGGTTAATGGGTTGTCAGACATGATTCTCGCGATGGAGTGGTTCTGGAGGAGCTTTGCGACTCGCATGCTGTTGTCTGATTGTTTAGTATTCAGTTTGTTGGTCATCATGAAAACATAATGACTTATTTGGTGGTTAAATGTGTTCTTGCTTAATTTGTTTGCTACGAATTTTAGGTCTTAATTTTGTTTGTAATACATATCAAACTATCTTTTTCACAAGGAAAAAAATCCCCAGCAAAAATAACTAATTTGTGCTTCATTTTTGGAAAGCAAGGTCAAGAATAAGATTTTACTATTATTGATACTTCAATCTCAAGTCGATAAATGTTCAAGGATAGATTTTAAGGGATATTAAATTTGAGAAAATTCGTCATGTAATTTCAAACATTTTCTTTACATATTACCAATTGTCGAATAGACACGACTTCTCTCGTTATATTTGCAGTCCAAGACTCTGATAAGTACTGCTAGACAACTTTGACACTTAATCTTTGAAAGGGCTAAAACATTTTTCAAGGGAATTACTTCGATTTCTAGGGGATGAAACAAGTGGGTTTTAGCTACAAAGAAAGACGATTTAAGATTCTCATGATGTAAAATTGTTTTTAACAACATGCCAACAAATTGGGAAGAGTAGTGGATTGCAGTTAACAAATTGATTAATTAAAATACTGAGGAAATTAAGCTATTAAATTAAGTCGAGATCGAAAGGCTTGGCCCTCACGCTTAATCCAAAACCTGGTCGGCTCCTTTCACATGCTTTCTCAACTAATTACAGCCACATAGAATCACAATAAGCCAACCCAAGTACGTAGTTAAGCATTTAAATATGTACCCCACAGGCCACATAGCTTAATCCCCCACATACTTACAAGCTAAGAGTAGTCCTTTGGCCTTTTCCTCTTCTCTCTTCATTCTTTAGTTTACATATGATGGTATAAGAATGGTGAAATGAGGGGTTACAAATCTTACTAGGGTCTTCAATATAATTAATTGTGTATCTCTCTATACATGGATTTATGTAGATTGATGGTCAATAACTTGATGTGGAATTCGAATAACAATTTGTGGCTATAGAATTTCTCTAAAGTATGCTTCGAGAGGTTTTGTGACCTTATTCAACGAAGTCTCCCCAGTTCCTGTAGTGGGTATTTCTGATCCTTTTGATAGGGAGAAGACTCGGATGTGTCAATCTAGATGCATTGAAGGACCACAATCTCTAAGTTCTTTACATACTAGTTTTTAGTTAGAGTTCCAATAAAACTCTAACTAGGTTAGTATATATGGGTTCCACCCATTTTGGAGCATATATATGAGTACAAGATGTATTTGGACTCTTTATTTGGATCACTGTAATTTGGCCATTTAATTAACCACATTATTATAAATATAATTGTGCAGAATATATGACCCCTTTAACGTAAGAAAATACGAGTTTATAGTATTCAAAACATATCAAGGTGCATGGTCACTTACCTTTTTCAAATCAGAATAATAAACATTGTCTCGTACTCCATCTTATTTTCCGTTAAGTGTGTTTGATGATTATGCTAGTAATTAATGTGCTTCACATCATCAAACATACATAGATCTTCTTGTTGACACTAAATCAACTAAACTACACGTTAGCGACTCTTCTTAACCGAAAGAAACACAAAAATTAGCTTTGAAAAATCACTCTTGTATGTGTTCCTCCCCTCTCCCCAGTGAGCCTTTCTCTCTCTCTCTCTCCCCCCTTACATTTCTGATGAAGTGAATTCGACCATAACAAATGAGTAATTAGCATATATCTATTGTTTCTTAACTAAAATTTGATCACTTTCGAACACACTCCTATGTTATTTTTGTGGAAGGGAGATCAGATATCCACCCGAGAATTCAAATACGAAATTTACCCATTGAAAACCATACAATAAAACTGTAGATCAATCCTTCTCACAACTTTTGAATAATTTAAGGACACTAAAATTGAAGTGCAATGCTGAGAGAGATAGACGATTGGAGATGGTTTTGTTTGTGCAGTTAGGCTTTGGATTTGGTTGGACAAATATGTACCAATAAAATAATTAGGTTTGTAAACAATAAGCAATCAAAGTTTAACCCTTAACTCACCCCTTAATCCTATTTTATCTACTTTGGTCGAGATATGTAGTAGCTAGTCACCATGTACAAACGTTAACAATTATATATAATTAAACAACATACAAAAACATATTCGACCCAATTAACACGAAAAATAATAATAATAATAATAATATGAAACATCATTATTATAATAACATTCACATGAAACCTCCCCATATAAAAATTGCAAGAGTTTTGACTTGTGAGCGACATGATGTTGTTGTTAAAACGAAAACCAAACAAGGAGCGAAGAAGAAGAAGAGATGGCCGACAGCACCAACCACCACCACCTCGGAGGCGCGTCGACGAGCGGCGGCGGAGGAGGAGACGACGGCGGCGGCGGGGGTTGGTCGAGGGAGCAGGCGGAGAGGCTGCTCCCGATCGCCAACGTGGGGCGGATAATGAAACAGATCCTGCCGCCGAACGCCAAGGTGTCGAAGGAGGCGAAGGAGACGATGCAGGAGTGCGTGTCGGAGTTCATCAGCTTCGTCACCAGCGAGGCGTCGGAGAAGTGCCGGAAGGAGCGGCGGAAGACGGTCAACGGCGACGATGTTTGCTGGGCGATGGGGTCGCTGGGGTTCGACGACTATGCTTCGCCTCTCCGGCGGTACTTGCATCGGTATAGGGAGGTGGAAGGGGAGAGATCGACGGCTGGTGGTAATAACAATCAGGGCGGCGGCGGCGGAGGAGGAGGAGGGCGGCGGTATGAGCATGATGATGATCCGGCCGGCGGCGGCGGTGGAGGGGGAGGGCCTAGTTCGTTCAAGTTTGATGGGATTTGATTTTTTTTGTTTTGTTGACTAGTGGGGTTCTTCACTACTTCTTCTTTCTTCTTCTTCAATTGAGGGCAATTTTGTTTTTGAGTTAGCTAGAGAAGAGAAATTCAGAAGGTATAAATACTTTCTTTTTTGTTGAAGGCTAGATTTCTTGATGAGATTTTATCAATTGGGTTTGATCTAGTGTACAAGTTTGGGGGTTAGATTGTTTCTTTGGGTTGGGAGGGGGGGGGGGGGGTTGATCTTATTATATGTCTGGATTCAAACTATCATTGTTTCATGGTTAGATTAGATATTTGAGCAATTGAAACATGTAGATTTGAGGAATTGGGAATGAATTGGTGATGATGTTTCGGATTATCGTTGAATCTATGTTTCACATGATTGTCCAGATTGTTGCAGAAAGTAACGATGAGAGTTCCTTTTCAGCAGGAAAGAACACAGTTTAAGAAGTCTTCTTTGATAGAGCAGAACACACTCTTGTTGTCCTTTGATTCGTCAAGTAAATCTGTTAGTTTCAGCGTTGATGAGCTTGAAAGCATGTGATTCTCGGTGTCTGTACGTTGTACAAGAAAAGAAGCGTAATTTTTTAGTTTATGGGTGAATGTTTTTGAAATTCTCCAAGAAAGGAAGAGAAATTTGTAATTCATCGATGACTACACATCCAATGTTTTACAGAAATAATAAACTAATTCGCAATCATTCATTCACTTAACTAGGATATTCATATATGGTATGTTATTGTTTGTAGACACAAAACCGTTTTCCAGTTTTCTGGAGTCTAAGAACGTAGTTCCGACTTTTTATCTCTATCTAAAAAAACAATAAATCATTGAAAACATACTTATTGCAATTCAAGTACATTTGATTGACATTTTTAAAACATAATCCAGAATTTACTAGTAGGTTTTGCTATATTCTATAGCTATATAT
Organism: Linum trigynum; assembly: GCA_964030455.1. Taxonomy (NCBI): domain Eukaryota; kingdom Viridiplantae; phylum Streptophyta; class Magnoliopsida; order Malpighiales; family Linaceae; genus Linum; species Linum trigynum. Next base: position 63,389,907 of record OZ034819.1, read on the forward strand.
CTAGCGGTCAACTCATCACAATTTAGACAATATCACCTCTACCTCTATGTACTCATCAAGCCCAATAAGTTTAGGAACACTAACAAATTGTTGGGTTTGCTAGTATCTCCAAATTAATTCGGATATTGTCAATATGGAGTATCTGTTAGTAAACGGTATATGATCCACAATTGAATCTCTTCCAACAACTCGAGTTATTCGGACGATCAGTTTTCATGAAGGGTGGATCATTTCTTCCAAGTCATAGTAATTTTGTAGTTACCATAGACATACTCTTAATCTTTAACTAATTGTTGTGTGCAAATAACCTATTTGTCAATCTTCTTCCCAGTTTATATAATTTCTTGGATACTCGATGAAGATGAAGTGATGACAAAACCTTGAAAGAATTAATGGGTGATGAAAGTGATGGCGGGAATCATTTGTTTCCTCCTTAGCAACAAGAAGAATATGAAATCGGATAAGGTCAGTCAATATGAACCATATGAAATATCTGCTAGCTATTCTATTATTATTATTAGTATTACTTTGGCCATATTTGTGGTATACTCTGGATTTTAGGTGAATGGTCACTGAAACTAGATCTAATAATCAAAATTTTAAATTTAATCACTGGTATTTGTTTACAATATAACTAATCTATTCATATTTTGTTTATGAAACTCATTTGATAAATCCCAAAAGTTCTACACAACAAGTTTTTATAGGGGTCGTTTGGAAGTTGCTATTGTTTTGTTGAGATTTTCATTATCCATGTATTGTTTACAATGCATCGTTTTTTTTTGTTTTTTTAGCAGAAAAAATACATGGATTGTTTCTATGATGTGACAGAAACTATCACTCATTTTGGGTGATTGTTATATCTCAACTTTTAGTTGTGATTGTTGAGTTGAGATTGTTTTGTCTAAGCTTTTAGTTGATGCGACATACACAATCACACATACTAAACGTTGTATTCTACAATGCATCAAATTCGACAATACATGTATAATATTATACATGCATTCTCAACAATACATCTATTTAACAATCGCAACTTCCAAATTATTTAACAATCGCAACTTCCAAACGAGCCCTAAACTACTTAAAAACTACAAACGGAATTGTAAATAATTGTCCTAGTCGATTTAAATAATCAAAATAACCATTTTGAGGTTGGATATGCGGTATATAGCATAGACGGGATTTAATCTAACCCCTTGAAGGATATAAGAAGACTGATCAAAATTAAGTTTTTAAAATTGAATGAACTTCCAATTAATTAAAGACAGCAACTTATATCCTAATTTCTTAGATAATCACTACAATTTTCTTCTTTTTTGTTCTCCTTTTGTTTTGTCTCTTCGACCACTGGCAAACAAACTAAACCAATCCCACGAATGCACAGCTTTTTATTAATCACTTCCATTCTGTTTCAATAGTCTGGTTACAGAACAGGAAACCGAGTTTAATGGATGATATCAATTAATTAAGTATTTAGTTAATTAATGTTCCATTCCATCAACATCAGGCCTGGTAATTGTTGTCTTGTAGCCAGCTCTTTCTTTTCATCATCGTCATAAAAGAAATTGTTCTGAAATTAAGTTTGATTGGGTTGTCATAATTATCAGTTCAATAATAATAATATTAAAGAAATTAAGGCGCATAATCTTATTAATAATACTTTGTCACTTATACACAATAATAATCTTCCAATAACAACATTATAATTTGAACTAAATATCTCTATGCTCAAAAATCGAATACGTATGCCGATGATCACCAATAATCTTCCGTTTTCATGCCTGCTCTTCCAAAATGTAATTTTCATGGTGGGACATGGCTTAGGACTTTGGTTTCATCTATAGTCTCAACTCTCAAGTTCCACCAAGGATATATCCAAACATGACTTTGATGTCACATTCTAGCTAACTAGCTAGGGTTTCTTTTGATTGGGGCACATATAATTTGAACATTTTCCATTTTCTATGGGGGAAACCGCTTAACCATGTATCCTAGCTATAGTTTATTAAGATTATAAAGAATGAAACAAGCCCCATAAAAAGGGTGTTGGGTTCTTCAAAGTTGTCTAGGGTTAAGGAACTTAGGGTTCTTTGGCCACCAATACTTTCCCCTTTAGTTCTTTGTCCTTCCCTTTTTAATTCATTTCCCCCACTCTTTCCAGTTGAAAGTGAAATTTGGACCACTTCATGGGTAGCAGCCAAACACTGTTCACATATGCAAAATGAATAATTGGTGTTGGTTCTAGCTAGTTTAAAATGGTTTCCCCCCTCTAATTTGTTACCTAATTTTAATTACGTTGGGAGAGGATCGAGAGCAACACCTAACCAAACACATTTTTTAATCGTAATAAATGTACTTAAGTCTTCTACGACGTCTTCTACTTTGAGCAAGTGCGATCCATATTTTTTTTCCTATCGTAATGAATGTACCTGAGTCTCATATGTCCTCTACTTTGAACAAGCACGATTTAATAATTAGAAGTTACTCGTAAAAGTTACTCTGATGGACCACTGATCAAACATTAAAGTTTAATCACAATGTGAGAACCAACTACTTCAGAGTTTGTTCCCCTCTTTGGCCACCATCTCATGAAGCTAGCACATAACTTCACCACTTCCCACAACATCATTCAACATACCCACCTCCTTATTCTGCACCTCTCCTCTCCCATAATTGGTCTTTCTTTTGATGAACTTTTCATGGTATATATCCATCCTGATCTCCTTCTCCATCAAATAGATTGAGATGGTTTACATATTTTCTTAGATGATTCTTAAATATATATGTATGCAAGAAGACCACATATTGTTTATGCACGGACCTTGGCGACGGTAAGAATTGGATGTGTAGGAACCGATTGATAAGATCCAAAAAAAAAAAAGGAGAATTAAATTAGAACCAACCTGCATTCTAGTTTCACGAATATCCTTATATTTTTAAAAAAATTTAAGATGAGAATAGAAAACAACATTTAAAAAAAATTTCATTATAAAAATGTAACGAAATCTCATATGTCTTCCACTTTGAGCAAGTGAGTTCTAAGTTCTCACTACTCATAAGATTACCTCATGGACCACTTATCAAACTTCAAGAGCAATTTGATAGCCCATTTTTCCTAGTCTTGTTCTCTTTTTGACCACCAAGCACAGAAATACTCCACCATTTCCAACAACATCATTCACCATACCCACCTCCTTCTTTCTCAACTCTCCTCTCCCATAATTAGCCTCTCCATGATACGTTTTACAATACATATTTATCACATAAACATCTTTTCCAACAACTCAGAAATTGCATCACGTAATGTTTTGTACATGAATATTATATAATGTAGTCAGTCAAATATTGTGTTAGCTATTGATGATATATTATGATCACGGTTGATGTACATTTCGATATACGTCTCTAGTCTCCACCTTAATGAATAGATAGACATATTTTTAACTAAGCTATCTACCAAAATTGTACATACATATATTGTCAAGTGCCAACACAAAATTAACGAATCTAATATGAACCGACACGTTAGACTGACATGCGTGCTCTCTAACTAGGTATACAAAAAAATTCCAAACTTTGGAGGCTTTTATAGCTGTATTACAATCTTTTTATTGACACCAGACGTTTCCCCCCTCAAACATTTTTTTTTTAACGTAGACAAACCGAGCCAAAACTCGGATACATAGTCAGAGAACAGTACAAAGCCGCGAGCGAAAGTCGACTAATCGTCGAACTTCCTGAGACTTAAGTTAAATTTGCATGGTTGGAGGACTGAATATCAAAGTAACTTCTTATCTAGTGATTAATTTGTAACTCTACAAAATATAATGATGAACCGGGAAAAAACCCATTTTAGACCCGAAAGGTCGAAACCGAGCCCGAGAGAGAGAGAGAGAAACTGAGAAAGAGCGGGAAGTTCACATCAGTTTTCGTATGATCTTTTCTCTCATTCACAAGTCAAACACCGCATTGACCAAATGTCTCACCACGTCAACCCTCCGTCCAGCCCCGGCCTCGTCTTCTTCTTGCTTCTCCATAATACCTACTTATTAGGCTCTACTCCCTTCTCATCACCATTCACCATCTTCGTCTTCTCGATATTGGAATCAGAACCAGAACCAGAACCAGGTATGCTTTCTCTCCGCTCTCTGCTTGTGTTAACTCTGAGTTATGAACTACTTCTCCTACTCCGGATGTTCACGAGAGCCGATTCACGATCGCGCGCGTTTCTTGATCTCTTCCTTTCATGAAAGAATTCACCGTCAGGTGAAGTTCCCTGTCCCTTCCGTCGGCATTTCCCGTGTAACGCCGATTCGGTCAATCGCGCTGGCGGCGGGAAGTGACGGGGAATGAGAGTCCAAGTGTTCCACGATCTGGATTGGTTTCGGATGCTTGATTTCGCTTGAACTGATTTTCCTTAGTTCTCTACGCTGCTCCATGGAGTATTAGGGTTTCAGAATTGCAGTTTTCTTTATTTTGTTATGAGTTCTTGATCTCTTCCTTCCTTTAACAATTTCACCGCCCGACGAAGTTTCCGTATCCTTTCCGTCGTCAGTTCCGTGATAAGTCTTCTTTGCTGCGGCGATTAGGAACAATGGCGCTGGTGGCAGGAAGTGAAGGAAAATGAGAATTCAAGTGTTTCCTCGAATTGGACTGGTTGCCGATGCTTGAGTTCATTCAATTGCTTATATGTTTGTTTTCCTTGCCGCTCCGTGGAGGATTGCGATTTCTTAGTTTTCTATGAGTTCTAGATCTCTTGAGCAATATCATTATCACTGTCCGGCGAAGTTCCCTTACCTGTTCCGTGATAAGTCTTCTTTGCCGCGGCGATTAGGACAATCACGCTGGTGGCGGGAAGTGATGGAAAACGAATCGGATTGTTCTGTATGCTGCTACATGGATGATTAGGGTTTCAGGATTGGGAGTTTCTTGTTTTTTCCCCCAATTATTGAGGTAGGAATTTAGGTGGATTCTGAGTTGTTAGGGCGAAGTATCCTGCCTTGGCGATAATGCTGTTACTCTTTATTGATCGAAGCTTCACAGTACCTAGCTTCGATGCGCAGGTTAATCTTGGCAGAGGCATTGCTGGCCTTGATTTTCAGTAACTAGGGGCAGGGAAACATGGAGATCGAGCTAGAACAAGGATGGGAGATTATTGAAAGGGGGATTACTAGGCTGAAGAACATCCTGGAAGGACTACCGGAGCCAAAGTTCAGCTCTGCCAACTACATGGAGCTATACACGTATCCAAGTTTTGGCTAATCACTGATGAATATGACTTCCATTATAGGATTTTGTTGTTACGTTTTGTTCATTGTGGCTGTCATTTTTCCTTGACGTTGCTTTTAGTACCGTCTATAACATGTGCACTCAGAAGCCTCCTCATGATTACTCTCAACAGTTGTATGACAGGTATAGGGAGTCCATTGGAGATTACATTAATTCAATGGTGAGACACAAGGACATTGAATTTGCAATGTGAATAGACAATTTTCTTCCATGAGCCAGTGCATTGGTTTCTCTATTACTACCTTCTGTCAAGTTAGTCTGAGTGAGTTTTGTGGATCTGATTTAGGTATTACCATCCTTGAGGGAGAAGCATGATGAATTCATGCCGATGGAGCTTGTGAAGAGATGGGAAAACCATAAAGTTCTGGTTAGATGGCTATCTCACTTCTTTCATTACCTTGATTGGGAATTTATTCCCCGGAGGTCACTTCTGCCGCTTCGTGAAGTTGGGTTCATTTGCTTCCGCAACCTGGTATGTTACTGCTGAACCCTCCTTGGTCATGTATCCCTGATTTTGCTTTCATGTTAAGTGCTCAATTTTGTTGTTGTTTCAGGTGTACCATGCCTTCTATCGGGATCTTAGGGTTTGGGTACTTTCTTTGGTATGATTTTAACTTACTTCGCCTCGAATTTATTTCGTTTTATACTGTTCTTATGATACTGACCTGGATTCTCCCTTATTCAGATTGATCAAGAGCGTGAGGGAGAGGAAATTGACCGAGCTTTGTTGAAAAATGTTGTGGATATTTTTGTTGAAATTGGTACGGGACAAATGGATTACTACGTTCATGATTTCGAAGCAGCTATGCTCAGAGCAACGGTTGCTTATTATTCTGGAAAGGCTTCAAACTGGATCCAAGAAGATTCGTGTCCAGATTACCTGTTGAAAGTAAGCCACACAGCCTTCTAACCTTGGTGACATGTGAAGAGGACTTCTCTCTTAAACTGTGTTTGATACTTTGGTTTGCTGTTCCAGGTTGAGGAGTGTTTGAGAAGTGAGAAAGACAGGGTTTCTCATTACCTGCATCCCAGCAGCGAGCCCAAGTTGTTGGAGGTTGTTATAGAAATTTAAGATAGACTTTCAGAAGTTAGCAATTTTTCGGCATTGTGGCTTGAAGATTTCTTGTTCAGTGTGTCAAGTGCTAGGTTAAGGACGCCCTTTCAAGTATCTATATCAGCTGTTGATGTTGCTTACGCTATGTTGCTTTTCTACATGGTAGAAAGTCCAAAACGAGCTGCTTTCAGTTCATGGTATCCAACTTCTCACGAAAGAGCACTCAGGATTTCATGTGTTGCTCAGAGATGACCAGGTGGGGTAATAACAACTTGGTAATTATTATTTTTTATGCGTGGGTGTCTTTTGAATCAATTAATCCTTTTTTCCCGCGTATATTCTGTGTGAATTTTAGGTCGATGATTTATCAAGAATGTTCAGACTCTTTTCAAGATTACCTCATCGCTTACAACTTGTTTCTAATATGTTCTGGGAGGTTGGTATCAAGTATCAACTGAGCACACTCCGTTCAAATTGCCTTGCTCTTCCATTTTTTCCCCCCACTTTGTTTACTCCCTAACACAGTTTTGGTTCCATGTTGCAGCATGTTACTGATGAATTTCCAGGTTTGGTACAGCGGGCTCAAGATGCTGCACGCAACAACACGGTATGTAACTTTACTGGTTTATGCAAATGCATTCACTGAAAGCTTCTGGGGTATTCGATGTGAACCCTATCCTTATGCAAATGGCTCTCCGCCGCATTTACTGGTCTATCCTTAGGCGAGGCATTGTCAACAACGCGTGCAGCTTCTAGCTTATGCATGAACTGGTTCGAGTGCTTTCAACAGTTTTCCATTTTAAAAATCGAACTTTTGATGGAAACTTGCTTGCATTGAGGTGAACATGAGACCAAAATTAGAATGCCTAAAGTGGTAAATTCTGTTTTACTGAATTCATTGTGCTTGTATCAGCTTCAGGTGAAGGACGATTCGGTTTCGTGGTACATTTTTCTTTCACGTTCCATTGTCACCTTATTTGGACTGGTGTCAAGCTCAGTCTAATTCTTTTTCACATCCAAGTTGCCAGTGGATAGTATGTTTTGAATCCGATTGACGGGTACATTCACTTTTATCCCTGCCGGCAGAGTAGATGATCTGTTCTTAAGCATAAACCGATATGTTGCTTGGTCTTCAGGTTTTTGACATGGAGAATGAGATTGGATTGCTGGAGGTGAAGTATCAGGCTTACGTTAATGGTTGCTTCGAAAACCATACTCTTTTCCAGGAGGTGTGTGTTTGTCGCAATTCATATCCATATGGTACTTACTAATACTATGTCCTGTTGGAATCTGCTTCGTCTGAATGATCAATGTTTTTATGCACGCAGACACTGGAAACCGCTATTAGGTACATTTACCTGCTATATGCTCATCGACTGCGACGTTAACATGGTGATTACTACGGATGTTAAATTGTCTGCAGAGATGTAATTGTCTTTCCCTTCTTGTTGTAATTACTTTGAGTTTTGTTAATTGTTGTTTACTGCTGTAAGTGGATGTGTAAATGACTGCAACAAACCTAATAGAAAACTGAGAATTATAGTACTTCCACTAAGCAAAACTCATTCATAATGTGAAGAACCACTTAATTCTGGTTGCTTGTACCATTTCACTTAGGTTTTGATTAAGTTCTTCAATAATTTGATTTTGTCGAAACTCATTATTAGTTAAGATATGAGGTGAAATCATTTTTTAACAATAATTTCTGTTTGGTACTCGTCTACAAACCAATGGACGTAATTTTTTTTTTTTTATTGCAATGAGGCGCAGAAACGCCAAGAAGAGAGAAAGCAGGGTTATAGGGGGAGGGTTACAGAGGGAGTGACAATATTTCTAGGTAAAGTCAGCCCACGATCATCATCCTTTAACGTATCAATAAGTTGGGCTGGAGGGTTGACTAGTTCATGCATACCGTAGGGATAGACGAGACTGTGCTTCGAGAGCCAGTTCGCGACTCTATTCCCTTCCCGGTATGTATGCACTAGATTAACCAGCCAGTCCTGCGCCAAAAGTCTACGAATCGTATTGAGCAGGGAAGCAAAAGGGTGAGCCTGATCAGACCTGTGCTGAATGAGATCGATCGCAAGCTGAGAGTCTGTTTCCGCAATGAGAAATCGGAGCCCCTTGCGCCAAGCCATCTCGAGACCAATGGACGTAATTACAATGGTGCAAGTGCAACCATCATTTAATTTATATAATTTAGTTGCAACTAAAATTTAACTTATATATGGTTTAGTTATAAAAAAAATGGTTAGTTTGCTACATATGATATACTTAAGTGACACATTGTGTATTTGACCCTCAATAACTAAAATTTTCTCGGCCAATTTTTTTATAAGGCTATTAGATTTAATGTTCTTAATATAGACATTTAATTGTTCTCTATCAATAACTAAGTTGAAATATCCCTATGTGGCTATCATATGAGAGTAAAGTAAATCGGTCCTTACTAAAAAAATATTGTTATTATTATTTCTGTCTATGCATGAATCATACTAGATAATATTTTCATCACACACCTCGTGTCCAAATTTTAAAGTCGATACATGTCATTATCTTTAATTGGACGCATCTATATCTAAATTATCCAACGACAGCAACAATACATGCATACCATAAGCCCATAATGGTTCTCAACGGAAACATTACGTGAATGTGGAAACTTCGATCCAACCCATGATATAAGGCAAATTTGCATAGTATGAGGATTGAATATGTAAAATATTTCTTATATAGGGATTGTCTTGTTAATTGTGAAGAATATAATAGACTGAAAACGGGATTGGCCGGGAACCGACACCGAGAGAGAACGAGAGAGCGGGAAATTCACAACCTCGCATCCGATTATTCCACCACAAGTCAAACACGGCACTGACCAAATGTCTGCCCTCGTCAACGCTCTGTCCATCTCCAGCCCCGGCTTCCTCGTTTCTTCCTGCTTCTCCATAATTCCTACTTATGGCTCTACTCCCTTCTCGCCACCATCTTGGTCTTCGTCGCGGTATCGGAAACACAACTAGGTACGCGCTCTGTGCTCTCTGCCCCCGTGTTCTGTTAACTATGAATTATGAACTTCTCCTGCTCCGGGTGTTTGGGGTAGCCGATTCATAATCGCGTGAGTTTCTAGATCTCTTGAACGATTTCACCGCCCAGTCTTCTTTGATGCGGCAATTTGGACAACCGCGCTGGTGGCGGGAAGTGATAGAAATCAAGATTTGAAGTGTTTCCACGAATTGGACTGTTTCGGATGCTTGAGTTCATTTGATTGTGTTTATGTTTGTTCTCTGTGCTGCTCCGTGGTGGATTAGGGTTTGAGGATTGCAGTTACGAATTTAGAGAGGTAGGGGTGTTAGGTGGATTCTGAATTTGGGGCTTCTACCATACGAAGCATCCTGACTTGGTGATAATGTTGTTACCCGTTATTGATTGGGGTGTAACAGTAACTAGCCTCAATCTGCAGGAAATCTTTGCAGAGGCATTGCTGGCCCTGGTTTCAGTAACTAGGGGCCGGGAATCATGGTGATCGAACTAGAACAAGGATGGGAGATTGTGCTGAGGGGTTTTAATAAGCTGAAGAACATAGTGGAAGGACTACCGGAGCCACAGTTCACCTCCGAGGACTACATGAAGCTATACACGTATCCAAGTTTTGGCTAATCAGTGATGCATACGTCTTGTTACCGTTTTTTTTTATCATTGTGATTGTCATTTTCCCTTAATGGTGCTTGTAGAACCGTCTATATGATGTGCACTCAGAAGCCTCCTCATGATTACTCTCAACAGTTGTATGACAGGTACCGGGAGTCCATTGAAGATTACATTACCTCAACGGTGAGGCACATTGACATTGAATTTGCAACGTGAATATAAAAAAAAATTATTCTTCCATGGATGATGCATTGGTTTTCTTGATTTCTACCTTCTGCCGAGTTAGTCTTAGTGAGTTTGTGTGGTTCTGATTTAGGTATTACCATCCTTGAGGGAGAAGCATGATGAATTCTTGTTGAGGGAGCTTGTAAAACGATGGGCAAACCATAAAGTTATGGTTAGATGGCTATCTCGTTTCTTTCATTTCCTTGATCGGAAATTTTGTCCTCGGAGGTCACTTCCACCGCTTAATGAAGTTGGGTTCAATTGCTTCCGCGACCTGGTACGTTATTGCTAAACGCTCCTTGTTCCATGCGTCCCTAATTTGGTTTCATGTTATAAGCTCAAATACATTTTTGTTTCAGGTGTACCAAGAATTTAGTGGGGAAGTTAGGGATGCTGTAATTTTTTTGGTACGATATAACTTATTTTGTCTCTAATTTGTTTCGTTTTGTACTGTTCTTATGACACTGACCTAGTTTCTCCCTTATTCAGATTGATCAAGAGCGTGAAGGGGAGCAAATTGACCGAGCTTTGTTGAAAAATGTTGTGGATATTTTTGTTGAAATTGGTATGGGACGAATGGATTGCTATGACAACGATTTGGAGGCAGCAATGCTCAAAGCTACCGCTGTTTATTATTCTCACAAAGCTTCAAACTGGATCCTAGAAGATTCGTGTCCAGATTACCTGTTTAAAGTAAGCCAGACAACCGTCTGACCTTGGTGAAATGGGAAGAGGACTTCTCACTTAAACTGAAATTGGTGTCTTTGGTTTGCTGTTCCAGGTTGAGGAATGTTTGAAAAGGGAGAAAGACAGGGTTTCTCATTACCTGCATTCGAGAAGTGAGCCAAAGTTGTTGGAGGTTGTTATTGAATTTTAAAATAGACTTGCGGATCCTAGTTTTATTTTGGCATTGTGACTCGAAGATTTCTTGTTCAGTGAGTGAAGTGCTTGGTTGATGGTGGCATAGAGTGTTAAGGATTCCCTTTCTAGTATCTGTATCAGCTGTTAATATTTTGTATGCTATGTTGCTCTTCTCCATGGTAGAAGGTCCAAAACGAGCTGCTTTCTCTTCATGAAAACCAACTCCTCGAGAACAAGGACTCAGGATTGCACGTGTTGCTCAGAGATGACATGGTAGGGTAATAACAATGTACATTTTGTTTCATGCCTGGGTGTCTTTTCTCTTTTGAATTACTTGATCCTTTTTCCCTTCATATATTCTGCTTGCTGTTCAGGTCGATGATTTGTCAAGAATGTTCAGGCTCTTTTCAAGATTACCATATGGCTTAGAAAAGGTTGCTGATTTATTCAGACAGGTCGGTATCAACTTTGCATATTTCATTCTAATCGCTTGTTCATTTTATTGTTTTGCACTTTGCTTTTGCCTAACACAGTGTTGGTTCCATGTTGCAGCATATCAGTGCTGATGGTGCAGCTTTGGTAAAACGAGCTGAAGATGCTGCAAGCAACAAGAAGGTATGTGAACTTTACTAGTTAGGCAAATGTATTCATGGAAAGGTTCTGGTTATCCCGTGTGAACCCTGGCTTTCTCTCCTTGCATTCCCCTCCTCATTTACTGGTCTATCCCGAGGCGAGACATCGTCCAGAATGTGTGCAGCTTCAAGCTTGTGCGTGAATTTTTTCCAAGTGTCTTTTAACCTTTTTCATTTTCTATGTTGAACTTCTGATGGAGACTTGCTTGCATTGAGGTGAATATGAGAATGCAATAAGCATGTCAAAATTAACTAGATTCCCTAAAGTAGTAAATGCTATTATCTGGACTATAAGTGAGCTTGAAAACCGTAGTTATTCGAGGCAAGGAAAGCAGAGCAGAGATGCTATCTGTTCAGACCACTAGCTTTTCTTCTCTTTGAAACACAATATGGCACTTTGCCGGGAGGCACCCCTTTGAGCCTACAGCCTAGGCAGTGCCACTTGCTCCTTCCATCTACTGAATTCACTATATATAGTTTTACAAGGCACGACTCTGAGGCTTGTGCCTGTGTCAGCCTCTCAGGCGAAGGACGGCTTAGTTTCATGGTACATTTTTCTCTTTCATAGCTTCACATTCTATTGTCATCTTATTTGGACTGGTGTCAAGATCAGAGTAGTTATTTTTCATCCGAGTTGCAGGTGGATAGTATATGTTTCGCATCTGATTGTTGGTTACATTCACTTTTTCCCCTGCAGGCAGAGATAAAAGAATCTGTTTTTTCAATTTCCGGTTTCCCCTTCTTTCTGCAATGTGGTCGTGCTTGTTCTTATGCAGAAGCTGATTTTCTTGGTCTTCAGGTTTCTGTTGCGGAGGAGGAGATTGACCTGCTGCATAACAAGTATCTGGATTACGTTAACGATTGCTTCCAGAACCATACTCTTTTCCGGCAGGTGTGTGTTTCCCAAACCCAAGTATCAAAATATCCATGCAGTACAGTACTACCATGTCCTGCTGATAGAATAAGCTTTGTCCGAATGATCGATACTGTATTTATGCATGCAGGCTCTGGAAGAAGCTATCGGGTCCGTTCGTGCCATCAATCAGCATGGTGATTGATTCTGTCGAAAAATCCATCATATAACTGGAGATCTATCAAGCCATGGACAGAGGTTTTAGAATATACTGTCATTACTGTGTGTGTTTATTTTGAAGTCCTTCCACTTTGAGACGACTATATCTTGTATTCTTGTTCTAACACCATCCACAGCATGAAAATTGAAAAGCCCACCAGGTGAAAAGAGAGGCTGTTGACTGGGCTGAGAATTAAAAAGCCCAAGGTGTGTAATTAGACGTTAGATGGGCCAGTTGACCGTTTAATAAAACGGAAGCCCAACCCAGCTCTGAGAATTTATTCTGATTTATGATAAATCTTTTGTTTTTTTATTAGAAAGTTTGCGACAATCGAGTTTTTAGATGAATGAAATGATAAAAGAGAACAATTAGATTGAATTATGGATCCAAAATCCGATTTGGACAACACGGAAACTAATCGCACCATTTGTTTATAATCCTCAATAATTAAAAGATAAACGTGGGCAAACGATCAGCAGATAGAGTAATTAGGCATCAACTATCTGCCTTCTTATTGCCCATCCCAATTTAATAAAATCTCTTTGCAGCCATCTAACGCAATCACTTAAAAGAGGTGAGTGAGAGGAACTTTTTCCCACCACCTCGGTCCCACCAAGGCCTAAGTTCAATTAAGAGAAAAATGTTACTAATCATGTAGTTCCATTAATTGTGATGTTAACATAAAAGTACATGTACCAAAAAATTGATGTGTCCTTAAATATAACATCTAATGCAAATCCCAGGTCGAGAAAGTACGAGTAAGGTTTATTATTCATAAGAAACATCCAACTTTAACTAACAAGATGCGTTTTGAGGTGAAATTGATGAGTTCTTGTAGGAACTATGAAGTTAAATGTGCTCGTAATGGAGCACTGCAAAGATCGAGACGATAGAGTGGTTCCAATTTCCGACTGACGGGTTTGATTGAAAACAAACTATAATTTTCCAATAAATGGTCAATCGAACATGGATAGAGTAGGTTATTATAGAGTAATGAGTGGTAGACTGAGGCTTCATTTGTGTATATTGTAGGAACTGCTAACCAATAAAAAGTACGAATCGACCCCTTCAAACATTGCATCCATCACCCACTCGTTGAACACAATCAAATTCCTTAACCCCTAAGTTGAAAACCAACCCATTCGATCGTCCCTCATTTTCTTCTTCAGCTGTATCCCTCCCTTTTCGTTGTTCCTCCTCCCTCGCTTCTTTTGACATTTCAATCCCCTCATCCACCAACCTGCTTCCTTTGGTAAGTCATAGCGATGACGAACGAATTTTATCTATTCATTATGTTCTCTTCTCTTATTCCATGTGCGCTATATTATTGTTTCCTATTTTCGAAAGAGTGATGAAAAAATTTACTTTGGACCATACCAATATGACTAAACATGAATAAGAAAAAGAAGAACTAACAACTATCTCAGTTCTTAATAACATATGTTTTTCCGAGCAACTTTGATCTATCTGACTCCCACAAAAGTTAAATTTCATATAGTGTGAAACTGGATCTGGAAATATTCCTTGTATAGGGATTACTTTGGTAACTCTGCACAATGTAAGGACTGAAATAATTACCGGGAAAAAGAATAGTTTCAGACTCGAAAACAGAGAGAGATAGAGAGAGGGAAGTTACATCAATCCTTCCATGATCTTTCATTCTCTCCCAACCAGTACGCAGCACTGTCTCTAGCCTCATCAATGCTATGTCCACAGCTCATTCTTCTCTTCTTCCACCTGCGTCTCCTTCATACCGAGATTCTAGGCTCTCCTCCTTCCACATCATCATCATTTCTTCTTCTTCTTCTTCTTCGTATCTGAACCTGGTCCAGGTATGCTTTCTCTGTACTCTCTGCTTCAAGTGTTGGTGTATTAAGCACTGTGAACTATAAACTTCAACTGCTGCGGATGTTTGCGAGAGTTGGAAAATGAAACTTCCGGCGGCGATGCTTGATCGCGCGCGTCTTGATCTCTTCTGTTCTTAAAACGATTTCACACTCCGGCGAGGCTCCCTTCTCATTTGCTGCTGCTGTTCGAGAACTTGCGCTTGTAGCGGGGGAGTGATTGAACGGGAGAATTCTTAGTGTTCCGCCAGTTGGATTGGTTAGAATGCTTGAGTTTGTTGAATTGCTATGTCTTCGTTCACGGTGCTGCTCCCTGGAGTGATTAGGGTTTGAGGATCGCGATTTGATGTTCTTCTTTTTCAGTTTGTGAGTTGTGGAGGTTGGATTTTCGTAGGATCCTGAGTTGTTAGGTTATTTGAATTTTGAAAGCAGATAATGCTGTTTTTGTTGAAGTGTAGTTTTACTCAATTAGCTACTGCTTATGATTGAAGTGTGACAGCAAGTAGAATCTGCAGGTTAATCTTGCAGTCATTCCTGGCCTTGATTGCTATAACTAAGGGTACGGAGACATGACCATGAATGAGCGGAAGATGATCGACTTAGAACAAGGATGGGAGTTTATGCAAAAGGGGATCACTAAACTGAAGAACATCCTGGAAGGACTACCGGAGCCACAGTTCAGCTCCGAGGACTACATGATGCTGTACACGTATCCAAAATTTTGGGCCAATAATTAGTTAGAGGATTTTCTTGTTACCGTCTCGTTCGTTGTGGCTGTCATTGTTTTCCTTAATGGTACTTGTAGAACCATCTACAACATGTGCACTCAGAAGCCTCCTCATGATTACTCTCAGCAGTTGTATGACAAGTACCGGGAGGCCTTTGAAGACTACATTACGTCAATGGTGAGGCCCATGCAGCAGTTTTTCGTGAACCATGTGTTATATTTTCGATGGATTGGTTCTCTCTGTTTCAACTTATGTGATCTGATTTAGGTATTACCATCCTTGAGGGAGAAGCATGATGAATTCATGTTGAGGGAGCTTGTGAAGAGATGGACAAACCATAAAGTCATGGTTAGATGGCTTTCTCGTTTCTTTCATTACCTTGATCGGTACTTCATCGCCCGGAGGTCACTTTCTCCGCTTAATGAAGTTGGACTTACTTGCTTCCGCAACCTAGTACGTTATTGCTGAACTACTCTATAATCATGTATCCGTGACTTGTGGTCTTATGTTATCTGCTCATGTATTTTGTTGTTTTTCAGGTGTACCTAGAATTGAATGGGAAAGTGAGAGATGCTGTAATTTCTTTGGTAAGATAGCCTACTTGACCTCGAATATATTTCTGCTTAACTGTTTCATGATGCTGACTTGGTATTTTTTTTCATATTCAGATTGACCAAGAGCGCGAGGGAGAACAAATTGACCGAGCTTTGTTAAAAAATATTTTGGATATTTTTGTTGAAATTGGTATGGGACAAATGGATTACTATGAAAATGACTTCGAAGATGCTATGCTCAAAGATACAGCTGCTTATTATTCTCGCAAGGCTTCAAACTGGATCCTAGAAGATTCCTGTCCAGATTACATGTTAAAAGTAAGCCAGAGAACCTTAAAAACTTCGTGAAATGTGAATAGGATTTCTCACCTAAGCGGCCCTTAATTCATTTGGTTCCTATTTCAGGCTGAGGAGTGTCTGAAAAGGGAGAAAGAGAGGGTCTCTCATTACCTGCATTCCAGTAGTGAGCCCAAGTTGTTGGAGGTTGTTATTGATTTTTAAGATTTGCTCATTGCTGTTAAATATATCTGGGGTTATGACTTGACATTTCTTGCTCAATACCTGAAGTTCTATGCTGATGTTGGCATTAAGTGTTAAGAAAGCCGTTAAAGTATCAGTATACACTGTTAATGTTGTGTCCTCTACGGTGCTTTTCTTCGTTGTAGAAAGTCCAAAATGAACTGCTTACTGTTTATGGAAACCAACTCCTCGAGAAAGAACATTCAGGATGCCATGCATTGCTCAGGGATGACAAGGTAGGGCGATAACGATGTACTTGGTTATCAATTTTGGATGCCTGGTAGTTTTTTGAATTAATTGGTCGTCTTCTTTTTTTTAATGTATATTCTGTATTCTGGTTAGGTTAATGATTTATCAAGAATGTTCAGGCTCTTTTCGAAAATACCTCGTGGCTTAGAACCTGTTTCTAGTATATTCAAACAGGTTGGTACCAACTTAGTGTTTTCGTTTCAATTTAATGCTTTTTCTTGCTTTTACACTTTGTTTACTTTGCCCTAAGACAGTTTTGGTTCCATGTTGCAGCATGTTACTGGTGAAGGTACAGCTTTGGTAAAACAGGCTGAAGATGCTGCAAGCAACAAGAAGGTACATAACTTTCATCATTTTATGCAAATGAATCCTGACAGGTTATACTTGCTACGTGTTGCTGCATGGTTATCTTTCATTTCACGCCCCATTTTATTAAACTGGATCCCTGAAATGCTACTACGTGGGTAATAAGGAATACTGTAAACCATGGTCATTGAGTGCAAGGTGAGCATAGGAGCTATCTGTTCCGAGCACTAGCGTTTTTGTCTTTGCAGAGGTGCCTGCACCTCTGCGCCTTCGCAGCGGGACTTGCTTTTTGTACCTCTTACATGCATAGTTGTTGAAGGTGACAAAGGCCCTGGGGTAAGGCTTGTGTACGTGGCTAGCTCAGGTGAAGGATGGTGGGGGTTTGTGGTGAATTATTTTTCACGTCTGTTGTTGTCTTATTTGGACCACTTTCAAGATCTCTCTGTTTGTCTTGCATTGTTATTTGGTGGTAAAGAGAATGTTTTCATTCTGATTTTAGTTATTTGCGTTTTCCCTACAGGCAGAGAAAAAGGATGTGGTTGGTTTGCAAGAGCAGGTTAGTCTTTATGTTTTTCGGTTTTCCTTCTATTTGAAATGTCAATATGCTTGTGCTTGTCAGAACCTGATTCTGTTGGTCTTCAGGTTTTTGTTAGGAAGGTGATTGAGCTGCATGACAAGTATCTGGCTTATGTCAATGATTGCTTCCAGAACCACACTCTTTTCCACAAGGTGTGTGTTTGTGTATTCATAGGCATACCAATTCGATTATGTCTGGAAATCTACTTCATTTGAATGGTCAATACAATATACAGGCTCTGAAAGAAGCTTTTGAGATCTTCTGCAACAAGGGCGTTTCTGGTAGTTCAAGTGCAGAGTTATTAGCCACTTTTTGTGACAATATTCTTAAGAAAGGAGGAAGCGAGAAACTCAGTGATGAAGCTATTGAGGAAACTTTGGAAAAGGTCTAGCAAACTCTCGCTGCCGTTTATATTCCTTTTTGTATCAGTACTGAAACCATTTCATAACCTGTTTTGGCTGCTATTAATTTGTAGGTGGTGAAGCTTCTTGCTTATATAAGTGACAAAGACTTATTTGCTGAGTTTTATAGGTAAGCTCAGTCTTCCCCTAGATATTGTACTCGAAACTCTTTTAGATATATAATTCTCTGATGAATAAATGATCCTCTACTGGCTTCCACAGGAAAAAGCTTGCCCGCCGGCTTCTTTTTGATAAGAGTGCCAATGATGACCATGAGAGAAGTATCCTGACAAAGTTAAAGCAGCAATGTGGTGGTCAGTTTACTTCCAAGATGGAGGGAATGGTAAGTCTCTTTATATCCAGCTATGGCTCTTGAAGCATCGGTTAATTTCTTGGTCAGCGAATTAGTAGCTCAGCGTTTTCCTGCTTAATTTATTTGGCTTCCAGGTGACAGATTTGACACTGGCAAGAGAGAACCAGACTAGTTTTGAGGAGTATCTGGGCAATAATGCCAATGCAAATCCAGGCATCGACCTGACGGTCACAGTCTTGACAACTGGGTTCTGGCCAAGTTACAAGTCCTTTGACTTGAACCTTCCAGTAGAGATGGTACACTTTTGCCTCCCCCTCCCCCTCTTCTCTCTCGTGGAATCGTTTGTAGTTCTTCTTTTATGTCAGCGTGGGGCTTACTGTTCTAGTCTCCCTCAACTGGTTATCCTTTAGGTAAAATGTGTTGAGGTTTTTCGAGAATTTTATCAAACAAAGACAAAGCACAGAAAAATTACTTGGATATACTCTCTCGGGACCTGCAACCTCATTGGGAAATTCGAACCAAAAACCATGGAGCTCATAGTGACCACATATCAGGTAATACAACTGAGGAGATTGATTCTCATGCTTGTCTTATTTGATTTTAGTTTGTTACTAATCTTCTTTTCTATTTGTTAAGGGTAACCTTGACCCCTACATTCACATTTACTAAACCTTGAGTATGCCTTTTGCAGGCATCTGCATTGCTGCTCTTCAACACTGCAGATAGACTGAGTTACTCGGAGATCATGGCCCAATTGAATCTGACCGATGATGATGTCGTCAGATTGCTCCATTCTTTGTCCTGTGCGAAATACAAGATTCTAATCAAAGATCCAAACACAAAAACCATCTCTCCTACTGATAGCTTCGAATTCAACACGAAGTTTACAGACAAAATGAGGAGGATAAAGGTGCTAAGAGCTTCTCTTCCAAATCTTCTTCCACACCACTGTTTTCAATATCCCGTCAACTACCAATGTCAATATCTACTGGCTCTGTTGTATGTGCAGATCCCCCTCCCGCCAGTGGATGAGAAGAAGAAAGTCATAGAAGACGTCGATAAGGACAGACGGTACGCCATTGATGCTTCCATCGTGCGTATCATGAAGAGTCGTAAAACTTTGTGTCACCAGCCGTTGGTAATGGAATGTGTTGCACAGTTGGGCCGCATGTTCAAGGTTGGTTTCACTATCTTGAGTGTACTTATTTCAGCTGTTATTCTCTCCTCTTTCGATACCTTTCAATTCAAGTTTCTAACTGGGAAATTTGCAGCCTGATATCAAAGCAATCAAGAAGCGGATCGAAGACCTGATCAGTCGGGACTATCTCGAGAGGGACAGAGACAACCCCAATTTGTTCAGATACCTGGCATAAATTAGCCACATTCCTGATCGAATCAATCAAATGGCGACAATGGTAGGTCGAACACGCACAAAAAACAGGCGACTCGTACATGAGTGCTGAGGAAAATGAGAATCATGTACAAATGACAAATCAAGCCGAACCTTCCTCTGTGTGATTGCTCGGAGCCCGGATAGCCTGAGAGGTCGCTCGTTTCTTGTAAATTAATCCTTGCGAGAGCCTGATTGTAAAGAAGTCCCTATAATGTGCATCCCCGTGATCCAAATGGTTGTAATTGATTCAGCCATCGACGAGGTTGAACTCACCTTATCGTGCTTGGGTTGCTGGCTCTCGGCTGAAGATGACGATGAAATGAACGTAATTAGATGTGTACTTAACGTGTGCAGTTGTGATTTAGTTCCACGATTAAGAGGAGTATCCAAGAGGCAAATCTTGCTTTGCCTTTGGGACTCGCAAATCGGGACATTAATGGAACTGTTTATGTTGCTTTCTCCATTTGTGCATCTTTTCTGTTCTCCTGAAGCTATTCTTTGATGTGATGAACGGTGTTGAGTATATTCTTTGGGTTACATGCCTACTGCCAAACCATACATATTATATGAGACTGTTTGATCTCTTTGCGAGAACCCAAGTAGGCGGCTTTGTTGGTAGGGTTGTTAAACGGAGTTGTTAAAATAATTCCAAACTTGAGCTCGGCTTGTGCTCGACACGAGTTTTTAATAGGTAAGCTCGCGCTCGCCTCGTCAGATGAGTTTAACGAGTAAAAATCGAGTTCAGCTGATAAAATGTCGATTATCGAACGAGCTTTTTTTCGAGTCGGACGCTGTGAGCTATTTAGTTCATGAACAACCCTATTTGCTGGCAATAAGGTAGAGGAAAGGAAACGAGGAATCAATGCATAGAATGTGAGTTTTTGGTAGCACTAGAAGAACTTTTTTTTTTTTTTGCTTGTGGGGCTCTGTGGCAGCAGTAATAGGCTTGAGAAAGTAGAGCAGGGAAGAAAGAAGGTTATAGGAAACAAGACAAGGAATCTTTGCTGAGAGCATAATGTGGGGTTGTGGCAGCACAAAAGGAATTGAAGGTGGGTTGGTTCACAAAATGGAAGGGAAGTGAACTGCCGAATGAGGAAGGACAAATGTGCGTCGAATGAAAGTGAAAGGTTGGTTTATGGTCCAAACTATAGGGGGGAAAGCATAATTCACGGCTCTCTTCACATCCCGCAATATGAAGCAACCAAAGCAAAGCAAAACATCACTAGCAGCCAGCCGGCACAGTAATTGTTTGGTGAACTTACATGTCGCCCGGTCCCCGAATCTGGCGATGGTGATTTACAACACTATTTGTAAGGACATATATGCTTAAACAACGTCTAGAACCGAGCGATCGGGTATTGAGCGTCCCGCGCCCCGCCGGATGAATGCACGGCATTTTATGTACAAAATTGTCACTATATTATTCAGTGATTACGAAGCTGTTGACGTCTGATCGGATAGTTGTGATCGTTGTGTGGCACCTTAGTCAAATTGGCCTAACCCTACTCCGCAACTTTTTTTTTTTAAGAGATAGAATAACTTGCAACTGTCTCGTTTTAAAAACACCAATAAAAGATATGATGATCGTCCTGAGCAATAAAGATATGAAGACCGGTCGTTTCGTCACACCCTCGGAGTTACAAGCATTGTTGAGATCGCGAGGATGGACAAAAATTTAGCTAAATATGCCTCCTAAAAGATATTTCTCTAGAGCATTTGAAATTTATTCTACCGAGCTATGCTAAGAAGAAGGGGAAAAAAATCATATACGATCAAACCTCGTCACACTAATCTCCAACCCATAGTAAGTCGAATGAAGTTATCTCTAGCCTAGACATAGCGAGAGCTTTACGCGGTCACTCTACCGACGCCCTAACTAGTTAACCAATCTTGATCCCGCCGTAAATTATACACTAAACCCTACAGGCCGCAAAAATCCACTGAAGGTAGTCTCAAGGCAAAAGATTCACCAATCATATAATCATCCAATGTTATTGAAAGTTGAAACTAACGAATAACAACCTCAATCATAATCTCCTTCAATAACAAAACACAGACCATCCCGAACCGCAAGTAACTCGTAGAGGGCATAGAGAGTCCCAAGACAAACTCCCAGTTTGTGTGTGTAGCAAGGCAATACTACAGAGGTCCCATAATACATCACTCAATGAAACTGTGGGCTCTGGTTTTCTGTTGGTTGGGTCTAGTCAATGTGACCGTTCCATGGGCTGCGGGACAGGATTTGATGGCTTCCATTTGCTATATTGGCATTGCAATATTGCATCACTGTTGATTTCTTTCTTCCTCCAACATTTATTTGCCTTCTTTTCTTCCCCTATGAATAATTTCCGTTTCAAAATGGAAAGTTTCATTATTTGTCTAAACGAACTTCTTCAAATATTGAATTTGTCGTTTTCCCCTCAATTCCTTTGTTGGGTTTTGTCCACAAAGTTGATGGCAGCATGATTGCCTCTCCTCTCTTTTTCCCCCCTTCCAACCCACAAAGTTGAAAAAGATCAATAATGGTGAGAACATTGGTAAGAAGAAACTAAGTTTGATTCCTCCTCAAAATCCCCCACTTAAGAGCTAATTACATCATTGCTAATTTTCATGCATTTGTGGTCACACTTCATTTCCCCACTTCCATTACCGGAATAATTTATTTAACTAACTACTTGTCGGTAGAAATACAATTTATTTCAATTAACTACGACTCTTCAAGTATCCTTTACTTTAATTTACTTTTTGTTAAAAGACAATCTGGCTACTATGCTAACAGACATATTTGTTAGTACATGCTCACATGACCCAAATTTTGTCACACGGCTCGAAGCTGATCTGGATGACGGGAAATGAGGAGTTGGGAAGGGCTTGAGAAGGGGATAAACCCATAAGCTCATCTACGGGAAAGGGAGAGAGAGAATAGGGTTTTCTGAAGAAGATCCTCCTCTGTCGAAACTCGTGGTATAACGAATTAGGAGTTTCAGTGGATAAGAATGCAAGGAACGAAGAGGAGTGTTAAAATGGAGAAGGCTTGGAGACGATGATGAGTAGAGGATGTGAGTCACTCGTCCAACTGCTTGAGGGGAGTTCGATTTGCCTTGAAGATGACAACTTGCTGTTGTCCGAAGATTTCTCTTATTTGAATTAGAGAGACGCGAGCAAAAGAGTGCAGACAAACAAAAGAGAGAATGAGAAATAAATGTGAGCTGCCTCTTTTTGTTTTGAGTTGCGAATTTTGGGTTGTTGGGAGTCATAGAGTGAGGAGGAAAGTTGGTTTGGCTTGGCTAAATGGTTTGAGTTAGCCTCTTTATCCCCTTCTCAAACCCTTTCCAAGACCTTCATTTCCAACCATGCATTTAGATAAGCTCCAGACTGTGTGACAAAATCTAGGTCGTGTGAGCATGTGCTAATAAATATGTACGTTAGCATATTAGTCGAACTGGTTTAAAAGGAGAGAATTATATGCATGTTGATATTTTGCTATCGTCACCGCATCATTGTTTGACACTAATGTCAACAGTACTAACACCTAACAAAAAAATGAGTTTATGCCTAGGGATGATTGGACAGAGTTATGAATGTAGCGGAGAAAAACGAGTAATATGGATTTTTTTGTTGGAACCAAATGACTCATTTCCCCCCCTATTTGCTAACTAGCTATTTGACACTAGTTTATGCCTAGGGTTGATTTAGTACCAAATTACTCATAGAAAAGCCTCAAGCAAAGGGCCCCTAGATTCCCAAACACCTAGGTCCCTTCGATCACTAGCTCACACTTGCCCTTCTCCATAACCCAATACACTGAAAAAACAATAGTAGAACCAAAAGGAAGTTAAACTCTCTGTGCAAAAATTGTAATGGTCCTCCACTCCCACTTCCACATGATTATGACACTCATATGATCAATCTTGGTGAAAAGATGGGGTAATCATTGATCCTTAATCAAAGTTCAATGGCTTGTGGTAATGGTAAATTGTAGGCAAGGCAACAAAAAAATCTAGCTCATAGGCTTCAAGGTAGTGATTTTTAGGACGATCTTTTTGTTCTTAGTCAACGATAGAAGTGATTTAACTTATCATTGCAGACCACAACACATATATTTAAGAAACTCAATGAATATCTAGTAAATTCACAATAATAAATTATTCGAATTTAGAATTCTTCATGTGCCTGTAAAGATATTGTACTTAGAACGATAGGATGCAATACTTAAAAATACATTGTAACAACCCTCTTATTTTACTAATGGAAGACCTAATGATAAATGATGGAAGTGAGTATAAGGAAGAAGCCTCCTCTTCAATAATAGCCTCCTTAGTGAAGGATCACAAAGTTCCGAGTTGAGCATGTCATATTGTTGAGTAGAAGCCACTAACCTAAAATTGATGGTAATGTCTATTTTTTATCCAAAACTTTTTCAAATTCTTTTATGTTATCCAAATTTATCGAAATACTAAGAATTAGTCAAATGGTGACTTTCAATTAGCAATTTTGTTAGTAATATTGACTTGACAACATGATACTGAAGACACATGAATGTCAACATTCCAAAATTTTAGTATTTTAACTAAGAAAAAAGTTACAAGGCTAATATTTTGATGCATTACGAAAGATTTGGCTAAATAATAGCATTTTAATAGGTTTAAATAATATAAAAGAATCTGAAAATGTTTGGATAAAAAATAGACATTACCCTAAAATTAATGTTAAGATCTTAGTTTAAAGTTGGCTGAAACTCAATGTAACTTGTATATAAATCAACTGTTTTTCGTGGCAGAGTAAAAAAAATTTACAATAGATGTCTCTCTACATAATATATTACGAAATATCTATGTAATGCAGTTCATCTTCTTTTTACAAATACAAGTTTAATTTTCATAAACAACCCAAAAAAATTATGTATTTTGAGAGAAATGTCAAACAAATTTATCGTGCACACTTTGAAAAAAGTCTACTTCACTATTTCTCTTTTGTGAACTTATCTTATATTTGAATGTAAACTTATTCATGATGTAACTAAAATTGTAGCTTCTCTTTCAATAGAGTCGTTAAAGATAGTATAAGTTTCAAATTTTCTCCAAAGTTTAAGCATTATTTAAATTTGGGGTTTTTATTTTAAACATTTAGATGGTAATGTCAATAGTATTAGCACCTAATAAATTTCCCTCAAAGAAACTTGTCACTAGCTTTTCATAGATAAACTCGAGCTATTACCAAATACTTATTTTTTATATTCTTCTTATGAAATCGAAATTCTTCAAAAAAAAAAACACTTTCGTAATTTGATGAATTTAAATATATTATATCTCGGTTTTCGTAGGCAGTCCAATAACTCAACCCACTAGTTTTTAGCATTAACGTGGATGATATCAAATGTACAGCTAGCACTAATTACGGTCCATTGTGATTTGAGGATCACCAAAATTTTGTTAGTAAGAGCTTCCCCACTTTGCTAATTGCATCATCATTTTACCCTTTTGAGGTATAATAATAGGAACACCTTTCATGAATTTTCCATTCCTTTTTCCCCCTAGAATCCTAATTCCATAATTATTTCATTATTTCTAGTTCTCTTTTACAATTCTCGCCGGATTAAAAAAGTTGATATTCTGTGTTTGTTTGCGCTCAGCAGCTTGTTTTACCACTCAGAGTCGCACCGGTCATTTCGGCAAACAAAGAGCCAAAATGAAGCCAACTTGCTTCCCCTCAGTGCTCGAATTGAACCAATGTGCTCAAAAGCTTCTGCTTTCTTCATTCCTTCCTGCCAATAATGTTTAACTACTTCCCTTATAATGCACTCAATAATGTCAAAGTAGATTCCATCCACATTTTGAACAATAGAAGGAGGCCCTAAATGATTTTGCCCACTTTCTCTTATTGCCAGGAAGGGAAAAGAGAGTAAACCTAAATTGCATCACATTTTAGTCATTTCGTCAAATTACTCTCATGATTGGTGGATTGAGTAATGTACCTATTCTTCATTTAAGTTAATGTACCTATTCTTCATTTAGTCACGGGTTTAGAAGATTGACTTTTTGGTTCACGACACTTGACGCTATTTCAAGTTGGTTTGATTCGAATAAGATGGCAAGAGCGATGTATCACCAATTCTTAGATTTCGAAGTCGGTACTTTTATCAAATAATTACTATCAATGTTTATCTTAGGAGAACTTGTTTTTAATGAAATTTGTTTGAGACAAGGCGCGACAATCTGAATATGTTGTTTACATATGGTATCTCTGTAACCAACTTGTTGATGAAACATCAACCGTTTGATCTAAAAATCTCATAATATGGTTATCTAGCTACTTCAAAGAAAAAACTTAAAAAAACTTGCTAATGAGCTGAGAGATCAAACCGTTTGAGCTGAGAGATCAAACAATCAACTATACTTAAAAAAACTTGCTAATGAACTCCAACAACATGACCAACCTAATAAATTTTGTTTAGACTATAATAAATAATAACTTCCTATGAACCCTAGAAAGTTAGGAGTTTAGTTGATTTCTGACGACCTATCTATTTAATTCCACAAAATTTTAGTAGATTTAGTAACCTCCCACAAATTTCAATGACGATCCTTCCAATAACTTTCACTAGACTAAAGAAACTTCTAACATGTGAGAGATCGAGATTGAGGTATAAAGCAACTAATTTATATCCATTCACGAAAAAATTTAGGGGTCATTTGGAAGTTGCGATAGTTTTGTTGAGATTGTCATTATGCATGTATTGTTTACAATGCATCGTTTTTTTGTTTTTTTAGCAGAAACAATACATGGATTGTTTCTGTGATGTGACAGAAACTATCACTCATTTTGAGTGATTGTTATATCTCAACTTTTAGTTGTGATTGTTTTGTTGAGATAGTTGAGTTGAGATTGTTTTGTCTCAGCTTTTAGCTTATGCGACATACACAATCATACATACCAAACATTGTATTCTACAATGCATCAAATTCGACAATACATGTATAATATTGTACATGCATTCTCAACAATACATCTATTTAACAATCACAACTTCCAAACGACCCCTAGTAAAATCCAACAAACTCTATTTTATATATAAATAACTATCTAATGAAAGACCTAACCATGTCAAAATGAGTTAAGGAAGTGGGACATATTTGAGCTAGATCTTTGTTCTTTTTTTATGGTGGATTTAGCCCTTAAATCATTGCATGTTTGTTTCCCCAGTCAAGGAATCTAAGAATGAAAATCAGTGGAAAAGTGACATATTTTTCCATATTAGTATCAACCAACCACCAAACTTTTGACAAAAGGGTAGTTCCTTATGATCATTGCTTAGGACCCACCATAGAAACATATAATGTACAAAAGTCTGCAACTTTACTTACTACTTTGCTAATGCTAATTCAAAAGTTGATAATAAAGTTCCACACTATTTACTTAATAATACATTTAGCTAATTCATAAGCTAGTTAATGATCTTGGCAAAATCCAGGGTCTTCTTGCCTTGCAACTTGCTAGTGACATAGTGCTTGCTGTATTCTCCATGATTGTACCTTCTGTAAGTGCAAGGGTTGTTAATCTCATCCACCATTTCTGGCAATGGTCCTATCTCAACCTCATAGCTGGGAGCATAGAATGTGACAATCGAAAGCCTGTCTTTCTCCTTGTGGGTCACTGCCCTGTGCTCCACGCTCTTGTATTTCCCATTCGTTAGTACCTGTCGTTCCATTCAAATGAAATTAGAAGCGAAAGAACAACCAGAACCATTTCGGTAATCAATCTATCACAATAACTCGAACTTCAGATTTCATATCAAATCTTACTTCCAAGGTGTCCCCAATGTTGATGACCAGAGCATTAGGGACTGGCTGAACAGACACCCACTTGGTTTCCTTGAGGATTTGGAGACCAACTGAGCTGCCCTTCCCTTGCTGGAGAACTGTTAGTGCACTCCCATCAGAATGTGGGCTGAGGCCCAAAACCAGGTCAGGCCTTGAACATGGTGGGTAGTAGTTCATCCTTATGGCTTGCACTCCCACTCCAAACATCTCATTGAAGGTTCCTTCTTTCAGGCCAAGAGTTATGGCTATGGAGTTCAGTAGGTTCTGGCACAGCTTCCTCACTTCTCTGGAATAATCTTCAACAGTTCCACTGCACCCAAAATATAAGGACAGGGTGATGTTAGTTAAGGTTCTAAGAAATCGTTTACTATGGACGCCACAAATCGTTAAATATTGTAAATCAATATCACCAAAACGATTTCGTTTCTCTTTATCAGAAAACATATACGCAAAAGTATACTTTTTTATTGCATAATAAACTTGTATCCCATAAAGTCTAGCAACACCCTTTTCTTTCTTCATAACTTGAGTTGGAAAAAAAGAAGGAAAAACACCCATATACTTCCACTTCAACATAGTGCTATATGAACAGTAAAAGAAAGAGGGAAAAGGGTAAGACACCAATCATTTCATAGTTACCTGAACTTGGGTGGATTTTTGGGCCATAGTTTTGGGTTCCTTATAAACTGGGGCTCAACTCCAAGAGCAAACATGTTGCACCAATCAAGCTTTTGGTCCTCAGAGAACACAAATGCCTGACCATACCCTTGAACTGTCCCTGCCACCATGGGATACCTCTGCTTCTCCTCCAATGGAAGCATGAAGAACTCCTTTGCCACCTCTTCTATCCCTTCAACTAAGCTCAAATCGATCCCATGGTTGACTACCTGACCGAGAAGCGAGAGATTTCATGA
This sequence comes from Linum trigynum, assembly GCA_964030455.1. NCBI lineage: Eukaryota > Viridiplantae > Streptophyta > Magnoliopsida > Malpighiales > Linaceae > Linum > Linum trigynum. Next base: position 63,418,310 of record OZ034819.1, read on the forward strand.
GAATTTTTCGGGTTCATTACCAAACAAAGACAATTAGGTACAAATTGATTGTATTAACGTACCTGGAAAAATCCCCAATCCTGGCAAGCTCTCTTAAGCTTCAGAATCTCTGCTCTCCACGAACCTTCATCTTCATCCACTTTCATGAGTTTGGACAAATCGATGATGGGGACGTCATAACTATCGTGATCGAGAACAACACAAGTTGTCGGAAAACGGTTAGCGGATTGAAGTGTTGGCCTCTCGGTTGCATCTCTCACGAATCTCTCGGGAATCAAGGTTGGCTTAGCCTTCCTTAGCTCTTGAACATCATCGATATGGCCGGTATTGATTTGTGAAATGGGCACAGGAGACATTATTGGACAATGAGGGTGAGATTCAAAGATGAAGAAAGGGAGAGAAAGGAGAAATATCAAGAGGGGTTTGATGGTTTTGGGAGTTTGGTGATATCAATCTTTGTAGACAAGCTATGGTATTTATAGGGATTCTGAGGGCTTTTCTATTGGAAGTTCTGCAATTATTTATTTGTTTTTTTTTTGTGTAGATTTTTTTTTTCAAACACAAACATGTTGTCCAACATTATTATGTAGCCGTGGTGTGTTAGGCAAGTGGATGCATTATATGGGTGTTGGAGAGGGACCCATAGCATGGACTTTACAGTTTGCAAGAGTTCCATACAAATTTGTACAAACATGAACAAACAGGGTGTAGGGTTTTACTAAAAAAAATTCAAGCACCCTTTCTTGAATAAAAAATAATTGAGGTTATGGTGGAAAATGACATTATGAAGATAAAGAGGTTCTTAATACGATGTAAGAGTATCTGATCGAAAGTTGGTATTTAATTAACTCTTAATATCGTAGTCATAAGTGGGGTCAAGTGGTTCAGGAAATGTCTTGTGAGTTGTGACACCCCATAAATTTTGAAATAGCACGATTGACCTTATATGGTAGTATTAAGGATCTAAGCACTAAGTCTCCAAGTCAATAAAATATGTTTACGAACTAAATTGCAATTCATTTTTTTTATCAAAGTAATTCTATAAATTAGATTAATTATCATCTTAACATTCAAATCAAACTCCGAATTTTGAAATACCTAAATCCCTAATCAAATTTGAAGCTAATATTGACTTTATTGGTTCCGGTTGCATGTGTTGACATGGCAGCTAGCAGTGGCGGACCCAGAAATTTTACATAGTGGTGTCCTCTTTTAAAAAATAAATTAAATACAAATAATTCTAAAATAATTAATAAAAAATAAATAATATTTAAATAAGAAATACTTTACTCATACAGTTTGAAAAAATTCACATTTTGTTTTCATATTAAAAAATGATTGTAGAACACACTTGGGGTCTACACTATTCAAAAAAAATTGTCTTTGTATATCATATTAGACAATCATTCACGAACTGATCACATATTCAATTTCTAAACTTGTTCTTGATGTAATCCAAAGCTGAAAAGACTCTTTCAATACTTGTTGTACAACCATAAATCAATACAAATTAAGGGTAGCTTGAAATTTGTTTAATTGTTAGATTTTGAAAATAATTAGAGATAGAGAATGACATTATACTATTACACAGTGTTTAAAATCGAATAACATGAGTTGTAGCCTAATGAAAATTATGTTTATTAATAATAAAAGTGTCCTAGGTTCGAATTACCCAAATTACGACTTATATTCTCATCCTCAAACTAAAAGATGAGAGTAGGATAATCACTTTTTTAAATTTAGGGATGTCCCCGACTATCAATTATAATTTTTTTGTCAATACGTAAATTACTACTGGGGGTTGGATAATCGTTTTCCCAAAATTTAGGGGTGTCCGGGGACACCCCTAAACACCCTTGGGTCCGCCCCTGGCAGCTAGTTACATTTTTTTTAAGCTACATCATGAATTAGTTCATTGTCGAATATGTGATCAATACATAAATTAGATATATTGAAATAGGCCTATTTCGAAGTGTACATGAGAACTTTCAAAATATTAAAATATTTTGGGTTGTTCGTGAAAATTAAACTTATAATAGTTAAATTTTTTAATGAATTGTACTGCATAGATATTTCTTAGTAACTTTTTTTTATATTCGGTAAAAGGATATTATTCATTTGGTTTTCTGAGTCCACAACTGATGATTTAAATATGAAATTTAAAAAAAATTGATATTTAATTTATTTTCGATAATTCAGTTCAATGATTTCACCTAAACAGTATGGCATGCTCAATTTGGAACTCTCTGTGAAAAGAAGAAGAACATAAGGGGGTTTAGCATGGAAAACATGAAATGAGAGGGTAGAATTTTTGCAGCTTTATCATGGCACTGTCGGCTGTTCTGTAGACCATTTTCAGTCAAGTGTTGTTATCATCCTTCACCAAGAGGGCTATTATTGAAGAGGGAGGCTTCCTCATTGTACTCACTACCATCTTCTTCTTCTTCTTCTTAACATATATAAGGGTTGTTACATGTAATTTTAAGCTTAATTCATATCACCGATTGTTCTAGTAAATTCTTTTTAGAGCTTCATAAAGAGTTATAAAACACAAATCACTCATCTCATGCTCTGTGAATACACAAAATATTCATCGAGTTTGAGTCCATTTAAAACAATATGTTGTACTTCGCAGAGTTATATAATTCATATAAGATTCATCATCGTTCAATGAGAAACAAAAGACTCTCCTAAAAATCTCCACCTACCTTGAAGCCCTAGGAGCTAGATTCTTTTTGTTTACAACTTACCATTACCACACTCCATTGAACTTTGATTATGGATCTATGATTACCCATCTTTCCACCAAGATTTTACCATATGCGTGTCTCAATCTTGTGGAAGTGGAAGGTGAAAACTGAAAACCCATTACCGTTTTTTTTTTATTTACAAGGGGAGTTTTAACCTTGGTAGAATTCCCTCAATTTCCTTTGGGTTCTACTACTGTATTGGGTTATGGAGAAGGGGCAAGTGTGAGCTAGTGATTGAAGGGACAATGGTGCTTGGGAATCTAGAAAAGCTAAAAGCTTGGATACTTTCCTTTTACTGAAAGAGTGTGAGATCTTCTATTAGGTACAAAACCACTTGCCTGTTGTTTTTTTGACTCTATAATGGAGAGATTCATGGAGGTGATGGGAAGGTCCAGCTCCAATAATGTGTGAATGTGCCCTCTAGTGACAAGTGCCCTTAAGAGAAGACCAACTTTTGGGACAATTTGTGAAGGAAAATGGCCTTAGAGTAGGGTTGTCCATTCATTTTTTTTTTTTCAGTTTCTAGTGTCTTTCCTTTTCCTCTCTATAGTTTGTGTTCTTTCACAAGTCTTATCTCATCTTGCCTCTCCTCCTCTTGTTGTGTTTGACTTCATTGCTTCTAGCTAGTTACCAATAATGTATCAAGTTGGCTTTGTGGAAATGTTACCAAAAAAGCACGATGAAAGTTGAATAGACGAGGCGTCATTGTCACCCGATTTAAACAAAAAATTCTCACTTATTGAGTTTGATTATGTCTTTAATCTTACAAACCCAATATGTTATTTGAGTTGAAAAGAAACTTAGAGACTTATTAATAAGTTTGATATTATCTCTTATTTAATAAATTTTTTATGTGCACTTAAGAACTTAATTTAATGAAAAGGTACCTTACTGTCGTACCGACTTGCTATTATTTTCCCTTAAATGCATTGATTTAATTCAATTTTAATTAGTAATCTAGCTAATTTATGTTTGGTTGCTGATTCTTGTTGCTTTAGAAAGGGTGAGAAATAAAAAGGAGAAGTAAACATGCTTTTAATATATTTATTTTCAACTGTGAATACAAAAACTTGAATAGATAATAAACGCTCACTTGGAAGATGGGGTGCGACAATATTGTGATTGAGTCCGACTCTCAGCTGGCCATCCAGCTGATAAACAACTGGCGGAACCCTGTTCACCCATATGCTTCTTTGCTTGATGCTATTCGGAGAAAGATTGCTCAAAACTGGCTGGTTAGAATAGTTCATACTTATCGTGAAGGGAATAGAGCTGCGGACTGGCTCTCGAAGCACAGTCTCATCTATCCCTACGGTATGCATGAACTCTCTAATCCGCCTAGAGAGATAGGTCAGATCCTTCGGGATGATTTTATGGGTGTTTCTTTCGAGCGCCAAGTGATGGCGCCTCCTGATCTGTAATCCCTCCCTTTCTTGGCTTCGGCCTCCTTGAATGCAAAAAAAAAAAAAACGCTCACTTAAGAACGTCAACGAGTTGGCCTAATGATATTGTGAGAATGAGAACATCCACCACATCCTAAATTCGGATTTTGGGACCAACAACCAACGAAAAGAATTAAGGCTGACTTAGAAATTATAATGATTATTTCAAAGGAAAAAAGAACAAAGAAGGCGGGAGCTCATCACAGGAAGGCCGAAGTTAGGCCCATAATCGAGAAAATGACGGGCTTACTGAGGCTTTCTCTTCCAATAAAAGGGAAGCCCAGAGAGGCCCAACTGACATATATTCAAAAGGGCTTTCCGTTCAGAGGTTCGTTCCCGCGGTCAAATGAAGTGGACGCTTAACCGAAACTTCCGATTCCTTGGCTCGCAGCTTTCCCGCCAAGAGGAATCTCCATCGTCCCACCTCAATCTCATTCAGCAGCTCCGGAACTGCAACGATGTCCGATCAGTATCCTCCGTTCACTGCAGCTTCTTCAAATCTGGGCTTTCAAAAAGCGACACTTTTGCGGCCAACCATCTCGTCAATGGCTACATCAGGCTCCGAGAAATAAGCCTTGCCCACCGCCTGTTCGATGAAATGCCTGAACCAAATGTCGTCTCTTGGACCTCCCTGATGGCTGGTTATGTGACCTCCGGTCAAGCCGGGCTCACTCTGGGGATGTACGTGAAGATGTTGGAGACATCAGTTAAGCCGAATGACTTCACTCTTTCCACGCTGGTCAAAGCCTGTTCGATTCTGGCAGAGCTCGAAGCCGGGAAGAAGATCCACGCCCATGCTGAAGTCATGGGGTACGGAACCGACCTTGTGGTATGCTCTTCGTTGGTTTGCATGTATGGGAACTGCAACGATGTTGATGGGGCCAGGTCGGTTTTCGATTCCATGGATCACAGGAACATTGTTACCTGGACTTCAATGATAGCGGCCTATGCACAGAATGGCAGAGGAAGTGAAGCTCTTGAAGTTTTCAGGCTTTTCAATTCCATGGTGAGGGTACGTGCAAACGATTTCATGTTGGCAAGTGTGATCAGTGCTTGCTCGAGCTTGGGGAAGCTTGTTGCAGGGAGAGCATCGCATGGAGCAGTGATTCGAGGTGGGCATGAGGTAAACGATGTTGTCACGAGTACACTTGTCGATATGTATGGCAAAAGTGGATGCTTTGATTACTCATGGAAGATTTTCAAGAGAATCCCTTGCCCTTCTGTGGTGGAGTACACTTCGATCATAGTTGGTGCTTCCAAGTATGGACTTGGGAAGTTATCAATCGAACTCTTCGAAGAGATGGTCGAGAGAGGGGTCAAGCCAAATGATGTCACATTTGTTGGAGTTTTGCACGGATGCAGCCATTCTGGTCTTGTGGACGAAGGCCTTGGGTTTCTGAACTCCATGCTCGAGAAGCATGGAGTAGAACCCGAGGCAAAGCATTATACCTGTGTAGTGGACATATACTGTCGAGTGGGTCGTCTCGATGATGCTCACAAGCTGGCCAAGTCGATCCACGTGGAAAACCCAACGGAGGGGGCTCTCCTTTGGGGCACCCTGCTATCAGCCAGCAGGCTCCATGGCCGGGTGGACATTGCTCAGGAAGCTAGCAGGCGATTGATCGAGTCCAACCAACAGGTGGCAGGCGCATACGTGACGTTGTCAAATGCATATGCATCGACAGGAGAATGGGAGATCGCTCATGATTTGAGGTCCGAGATGAAGCAAGCTGGCGTAGTGAAGGATCCTGGGTGCAGCTGGGTCGAGATTCGTGATTCCACATTCGTGTTTCACGCAGGTGATCTTTCGTTCGAGAGAGGGGAGGATGTATTGAGACTGCTGAGGGAGTTGGAAGGCAGGATGAAGGAGAGAGGGTATGCGGGAGGGAGTCTCGGTTTGGTCTTCTTTGAGGTGGAACAGGAGGCCAAGGAAGAGATTGTGAGCCTCCATAGTGAGAGGCTGGCTCTGGCCTTTGCTCTGATTGTGATACCTAAAGGGATCACGATTAGGGTTATGAAGAACTTGAGGATGTGCAAGGATTGTCATGAAGCTTTCAAGACGATCAGTGGAATTGTAGAGAGAGATTTCATTGTGCGAGATGTCAACAGGTTTCACCATTTTAGGGATGGATCTTGCAGTTGTAGGGATTTTTGGTAAAACGATGGAAAGAGGTCTGTCACATTTCTCTCGCTGGTTTCTTTTCCTACACATGAGAAGTAATTCATTACTAGGAGTGGAATCAACAAGATAGAAGGCAAGAAAGAGGTCTGTCACCGGTTTCCATTGAGTAAAAATGCTTTGTGAGCCAGTTTCGCAGGTCTTGCTGGGACAAACAGAACAGACCTTTACAACATTCTGCAACTTGGAGAGTCGGACAGGCATGATCTCTGAGCTTGTTGCCTTGGATGGGCTCGAGTGTGTCTTCAGGCAGGTGGATACTAGAAACTGATGATCTCGGGGAGAAGTTGTTGGTCTCAATCACAGTTTGATTAAGCCGCCTTCGCCACCACCATCTCCGCCCTGTAGCTTTTGCCAGATGAAAGAGTGATCGCCGTGAATGGCTGACGCAACAGAATCGACTGGTGTACGATAGTTTCATTGTTGTTGGCAGAGTAGTTTCAGATACTCTGGTTGGACAAAGATAAACACTGATAGATAGGGCCTCAAATCGAAACCCGGAACGGTTTGATGGTTAGCGTCTGTAATAGAGATGATGGTTGGTTATATAGGCTATTCACCCATGACAGCAAGGGTGTAAGGTGCACTTTCATTGTAAACATCCATATGCTTCTTTGCTCTTGGCAATTCGAAGACACAAAGGCAGCTGGTTCCCGTATTTGATACATTTCAAGGCATTAGGGCTGCAAACAGACGCCCTAACTCCTAAGCACAGTTCCGCTTATCCCTTTAAGAAAATGTACGAGACTGTGACCCCAACATCGAATCTCCATCGTAGCCTCATGGATAGGATAATATAACAGCGTAACCCTCTCGACCTTGTTGTGACTTGTGCCTCTTTTGAATAGTAACAAAAAGTTCCAGATACAATAGTAAATTGCATAGGCATTTTTAGAGACTCGTACTGAATACCAATTATCATTACTTCCAAATGAGACGCTGCTACAAGAATGAGTCGCTTTTGTACATGCGGATTAGATCCACTAAGGTAATCGAGTCTGTAGCAAAAGCCAAACTGAAGCCGCTTCACAAAATATAACCTATTCAAGACCTGATATGATGCAAAATCTTTACATTGCAGCAAGCGAAGGATTTCTGCGCTTAGTCTCCCACCTGTTGCGTACAACTGAGGCAAGAAACTACGGCGCAAACTGCTGCCATTTTCTATACTACCAAGAGCAAAGAATTTCATCATGGCTAAACTAGAAGCAAGTTCAGACCTTAGTGGCGTTTGCATACATAGAAAATAAGTGGGTAAGACGAAAGTAAAAGATGAATGGCCTTCACCAGGCCTGCTAACTCACTTGCAGCTATCGAATCAACCCTGTCAATCAAAATGCAACCCCACCACCCCCGAGTTTTCATTCTTGTACTTAACGAACAAACAGTAGCAAGATCGCAATCTTTGTTCCAAAGAAGGAAACAGAACCAAATTGTTAGCGGCACATTGCAACCTCGTACATAAATGGAGTAAAATTGAGACACCCATGTGATGCTAAAACTAAAATGTGATGAGATTACATACCTGTAGCCTCTGTAGGAACCAAAAGGCGCTGCACCAGTTAGCTTAAAGCAAATTGATACAGGCAATAGCCTTCTCCAAAAGAATTTCCATTTCTATTTCATTCATGTCAAAAATGGCGGCAAACCGGTGGCCTGTTGTTCATATACCAATAGTTCAGAACTTTCAGCCACCTCCTCAAAAATGGTTTGCCTACTGATTTCCAGTCACTATGCATTACTCTTTCAACCTCCTCGGTAACCTTTCCTTTCACTGACCCCAAAAAGAATTGAGTTACAAAATCTTCTGAACATCTCTTTTTAACGACTCCCGAGATTGTACACATGTACACAAAGATGTGGACTGTTTTGACCAGTATCTTTGCACATTCGGGTAGAATTCTCTAAGCGACATTTTTCTTCCCTTCCTCTTTGAGTAGAGCCCTCCTGTGGGAAGTAAACCAACAAAAACAGCAATATATATACAGGGTTTGATTTTATTTAATCTTTTTGGTATTATCCAAACCCGAACGATTTATAGCCTCCATTGCAAGCCGCAGTAGCTCTATGAGGCGTTCCACATCTTGGAAGCTAAAATCCAAAACTCCCTTGACAGAAGAAATCAACTCGGTCTTTTGTGACACTTCCGACGCTGAACTAAAAGCTATGAAAGCATTCTGGTATTTTCTTGCTGCTTCCATGGCAGAACCCATTTCCTGTGTCTGCAACATATAATAATAAAATATGAATACTTCCAGTCATAAATTTAAATCTATACATAACAGATACTGAGATAAGTCATGCTTTAACTTCTGTTGATCTCCAATTCAACTTCTCGGTAAAGTTAAAGAGAGAAAATTACCTTAGCACACATTTTTCAATAGACCTCTACTAATGTCTGTAGGGGCTATAATCACACTACCAATAAGGCAAATAGGAACAGGCAACAGATTCAGTTGACTTACAAAGTTGATCAATCTAGCGAGACTGGCATGGTTTCTGGGCACAACAGTGGGGTTTCCAACAACATGAGGGAGTGTTCCCTTGGATAAAGGAGCCTTATCAACTGTGACATGAGTGCTTAAGTTATCGACATCCGATGCAGAGGAAGATGGTGAATCACCTAGACATTCAAAAACCATGTTGCATCAGTAATATTCATATCCACCATCACTGGAAGAGCAAAATTTTGACTTGAGACTAACATCTTGGAAATTGAAAATATACAAGGGGGTGAACATAAGATCTGCTACAAAAACCTTAAGCATGCAGCTTCCTTTTGTTGAATTACCTTGGATAGTTGTTTGCAGGAACCCATGCAACTCGTTCCGATCTTTAGTCAAGCTAGAACTTTTGCATGAAACCGCCCGGAAATATGCTACTTCCATGCCTTTATACGCCAGAGCAGCAGCAGCCATTTCATTCTGTTTTTCATATTCAAAGGCACACGATCTGGAAATGAAAATAAACTGCATAAGAGAATGGGTAGCAGCATGCTATTGCAATTTGCAAAGAAGCCTTCAACTCAGGATAGTGCAGTTAAAAAAGAGGATACAAGGCTTAAAGAGTACACATAAAACAGCGTTCTTACTTCTTAGTTTAACTGAAACACATGAAACAAGTATTAGATGAACAGTCTGGATACACACAAATTCACTGCATAAATGCCCTCGCTGGCTATTATTTTGCCATTGCAAGCAGAAGAAAAAGTGGGTAAACCAAACAAAAACCAACAAACTTTATCATCCAGACATTATCCAATACATAATCAAGAAAAGTGTCCACAAATTGAAGATTCTACTCTCAGCAGCTATAATTTGACACAGGGTATAGCATCAAGTGTTATCATTCTTTACTATTTGCATGAAGTTATAATAGCTTCATATTAACTTTATTCATTAACACCGGGTGGGGGGGAAAATTACTCACTCAAAAAGCTTAGCCGTAGAAGAGTAGACTTGCATTGCAGTCATCTCTCCATGTTGACCGCCCTCAGAGCAGGAAGCTTCCAGAAGAAAAGCTCCGTGAAGGAATGCTAGAGCAGCTTGGAAATATGCTTCCCTACTTTCCAAATCAAAACCAGAGCTCTGAAAATTCAGGAAAAAAAATCAACACCAGTCAGAGCAGCAAGCATGGTGATATCCAAACAGCTTGGACAACAGAAATTGGAGCAACCTTCATTCTATCAGCACAATCTCTCTGCTTTTGGGCTTTTTCCAAAGCATCACTAGCAGTCTGGCTAGAAGATTTTGTTTTCAAGGGACTCTTAGCACTATGACCTCTGGCCTCTCTGAAAGCAGATGGAAGCTGTTTCAAACTTTGACAAGCCTCGCCTTTGTTGCCAGGATTTCCAGGGTGTTGTTGCAAAGCCTTTGACATATCACCTTTCTCTGAGGCTTGACTAGACAGAACATGAAGTTCACCTGTCTGTTGAGAGCCCAGTACAGATTCATGACCCTGACTCCGAGGTTTACCTTTACCTTCAGCAAACGGGAGTACTTTTAGGATCCGGTTTCTGGAGTCTTCTCGTGTTGAACCTCGCTTATTGTCATCATCAGAATTAATCAAGGGGCTAACATTTCCATTCTTGCCAAGTGGTGTATCCAATTTTGCATCTGAATCATCACAGTCTCCAGTATTCAACTGCAGTCTCAACCTGCTGTCTCTAGAGCATCGTCCGACAGAACTACTCCTTTTTGCATTATCCTCACTTTTACTAGGTTCGTCGCCAGAATTATCAGGACTATCTTGCTTCCTTTTACGAGCGGGGCTCGAAGATTTGGGCCACTGCTCACTCGGCACATCTGAAGCCTTCACTTTATCTTTAACAAACCCAGAAGTGGAAGCATTAGTACGAACCTTCACCAATGAAGATGAGCCGTTGCCCGTTTTGATCCGCAACAATGTGTATCCGCGATTGTTTTGCTTCTCTCTATTTACATCATGGATGTTCTTGGCATCGAGCAATTCGCTAGAACAACAGTGTTGTTGCTCCATACTTACGCTATTACCAACAGGCACAGTGGAAGATTTTGTTTTCCCACCGACTCTGTGATTAGCATGTCCATCTCTGTGATCTGATGGAAAATATTTGAGGGGTTGAGAATGAAAACTACCAGATGCTTTCTCCATCGAAGTGACTCCAGCTTCACTCAATTCACCATCACCACAAAGATCCCCGCATCTATTCACTTCAGCAAAGAAAGTTCTGCCATTTACAGCATTGTCTTTCCCAAGATTGCCCCCTCTGGCCATTCCAAGCTTCTCCTGCAACATGGCCTTAAAGGGAGATGAAGAAACTGATTCTACTGGTGATCCTTTGAAGTCATCAGAGGTTGCTATAGTTTTACATGAATCCAAGACCTTTGAAGAGCTTGAATTGGTGGTCATAGCCACTTGTGCACTTACCACATTGTTTCTTGATGAATCAACCTTCCGTCTTTGTTTCTTAAGCTGCAGAGCACCCTTGTCAATATCTTTGACTTCTTCAAAAACATGCACAGGGTCATCATCAACGCCTTGGTAAACTATTGGGACCCCTCCCTCTTTGCGGAGTTTATCCTGAACAGTCTTAGTACCAGGATCTCTAGCTACACGCTTCCTTAGTTTCTTTTCCTTGTTCAATTTACTACCAGAACTTTCTTCTGCACCGGAATTTGTTGCAGCCCTGAGCCGAGTCTCTTGCCACTCCTTCAATTTTCTTTTTTTCATCAGATTTTCAGCTCTGTCAGGTATCCTAGCATTCAATGATCCACCATCTGGAGATATTTGAGCTTGGTGTCCCACCTTCACAGAGCCCAACAATCTTTCCTGAGAGTCACTCTTCACATCCCTCGCATAGGCACACTCTTTTGATAACTTGATCTGCTTTGCACCATCCTTAATATTTGGAACAGCTTTGGTACCGAGACTTGCCCTCCCCAGGTCAACAGATAGGCCACGGTGTGCAGCAATGTCCTCAGTCCTTGACTTCTTACATCTCCGCTCTGCAGCAATGTCATCAATCCTTGATTTCTTACATTTCCTGCCTGGAGTATGATCACTCTCACTCTTGTTAATCAATTTTGATTCTGCAGCTTCACCTGCTGACAACAGTTATGAACCAAAGTTTAGATAATCATCATCAGATAACTGATAGATACATAAATTCTCCACGAGAGAAAACAAAAATCAACTCATAAAAATAGTACATTTCAAGTTAGCTGTGGAAGTGCCCACAACCAAGTTCCCTGACTCACTCATGTGATGTGAACTGTATCTGTTCGCCAAACTGAGTTCAGCAACTGGCTGGCACATATCATTCAAGCTTCTGCTGTTCACAGAGTCCAGCAAGCGGCTCTTAGCAGAAGTTGATTTCTCGATGAAGCCATGGTTGCTGCGTGCTTTTGCTGTTTCCTTGACAACCTGCTTTTCTTTTCCCTCTGAAGACATGGCAAGCGAGTCAAGAGTCAAGTGATTCTGGCTATTACCTTGATTTGCAGTATTTGATCCTGATGCAACCCCATAACCGGGATTTTGTGGATCAATCTGATTAAATGTGTTAGTCATTTCCGCACTGATATCGCAGCTGTTCATTCCAGGCCTGAATATATTGTTCCAAATCAGAAAACCAGACTAAGTCAGCTACCATAACCACTTCCATCTTCTCATCAAATTTCTAGAAAATAAAAGGCTTTACAGTCGACTATAAGTGAAATCCATCCCTGCAGCTAAAACTGAATATATTTCGTAAAAGCAAAAGCCTTTTCATAAAGACAACGGTAGACCCAAAAAGAACCGAAAAGATATCTACAGAATCAGCTGCTCCAGTGAGGACTAGAACTCAATCCTAGCAAAACAATCAGCCATTTTTTTAACTTCCATGAATTTAATTGATTAAAACCTGTATCGATGAGATAACAACCATGACATAGAAAACTAAAGAACAACTTACAGCCAGTCCAGCATACTACACGTCCACTTGTCTGGAAGATCCTCTGGCTTTCTGCCGAATGGTAACAAACGCCAGGTTTCACATTCGTCACAGGCAACCCAATCTTCCTTGACTATCACAGGAGTAGCTCCAGATGCAGGAGGAAACACTTCAGTGACCACATTATCTTGAGGACCTACATGTGACACCCCTTTGACAGACAGTCCAGACATCCGAAGCTTATCAACTCTTTTAACACTGGAACTTTTCTTCAATTTAGCACTTTGCTCCGCCTCTACAGTATTGATGCTAGAATTATTCAGTCTACAAAGAGAGGGCAGACTAGAGCTATGATCCATTGCCCCCGCTCTATTGTGCACAGCAGCTCTCTGATTTTTTCTAGTTTTATCGATATTCTTCTTTGGCGAAAACTTGTGAACCGTATTGCTTCTTCCACGCACATCAAGGTCGATGTTTACAGTAGGATTAGGTGCTGTGACACTAACTGCATCAAACCTTTCCTTCTTTATAACAGCAGATGGATTTCTATGGCTTTCAGTTTGATGCAACTGCTTCTTGCCTTCAACCAGTTTCTTTTTCTTCCCACCTAGCTTGACAGCTTCAATTCCCTCTTTCCTGGAAGTCCCCTTTTCAACCTGACTTGTAGCTTCCTGGCTCAGTTTCAACAGAGCCCCTGCCTCCAAATCATCAACACAAGGTTTAAAAGGCACAGTGGATTTGACATATTTGATACTAACAAGCTTCCTTTGCTTTGTCAAACTATCCTTATTATTAACAGCGCGTTTCAAAGATTTCTTGCTTGAAAAAGCGTCAGCATCTCCCTTCTGAACCTTGCAACTAATTGGGGCTAATATTGACTCCAGAGATTCTTCCTTCAATATATCAGAAGGCAACAACTTATTCCTGAGCTCATCTTCATTAGTCTCCTTGGATAATAGAGAGGTGAGGCCAGGGCCCATGACTGGGTCGGGAGCACAAAGTGTATCCGAGAGAGCCACGGCTCTTGATCGGTTATACTTCGTATCCTTAACTTCACTATGATCCTCTAGGTTCTTCATAGCGTTGCCACTTTTCATCTCCACTTCTGGTTCGATTTTCCCAGAGACATTAGTTTTCTCCATCTCACGACCCACCAAATTCCAACCAGAAATGGACTGATCCACGGATGGCCCTGGACACTTTCTGTTACTCTTAAGGACAATAATAGGTTGGGCGCTCCTGGAGAGCCCTTCCCTTTTACAGATACAAAGTAGACTATCATGTAGAGGTGATATCAGGCTACTCCCAGGAACAGGGAAAGAAGTCATTGCCTGATAAAAACGTGTGCACATCTTGTTAGATTCATCGCAGGTAGACTGCAGTTAAAATAAACATTGAAGGGGTGTTACCTGCACAATGCTGGTAGGAGAACCATCTGCTTCAAATGATTCTAGCAGCATATCACTACCTTCATCGAGACAATTCCCGGATGACAAAGGTGGGGAATCTCCCAGCCCAAGACCACTATATATAGCTTCATTTTTATGAGCCATACTATCAGACCCAACTTTTATGCGGAACTTGAGCGACCTTTGGTCAGGTATGTTGCCTGATTGACTTGGATTTTCATCCCTCAAGTTGAACTTGTGACCAACTTGATTGGAGGATAAACAAGGATCTCGTTTAACAGAAACATTGTCAGATGTCATAGCTGGAGTATTGAATGCACGGGGCCCACAGGAAGCACCTCTATGTCTTGTCTGAGGTACACCTGGGGCTGGTTTGGACATCCACGAGCCACCCTGTAACATGATATAACACCAGGTCTTAACTATGGTTGCCCAAACTGACATAACAGGTGCCACAAATCTCTTCAAACAAAACAATATAAGCCAATGAACAGTCTTAAAGTTACCTTGAGTTGCAAATGGTTAGGAGATCTTGGCGAGTTTGAGATGTTTTGTGAAGTTTTTGGGTGTAACCAAATAGAGGATTCATCACCAAGCAAAAATGAGCCATACCCACCAAACATTTTCCCTGGCAAACAATTACAGTTTAGTACTAGTGTATCCGAGAAACAAAATTATCTTACAATTCTGGCACGACTTATCAACTTGCATTACAAGTCACTTACCCAAATTCTCAGCAGAAACTCCACCCTCAAAGTCCTTCTGGAAATGGCCCAAAACATTTTGTAGCTTGTCATCCTTGAAGAACAAGAAGGCCATAATTCAGTTCGCATGCAAAATATCAGAGACTGATAAACAGAAGAGCTAAACTACAAATGGATTGCAGAGTACAAAATTCCAAATGGAATACAACAAATATAGTATGCTATACTATTGTGTATATTAACAACTCGAAGGAGAATCTTGTCTATAGTATGACTATGAGAAGGATAACAAAGACAACTATCATAAGAAAACAAGAAAAAGACAAAGTAAGGGAATTAAGAAATCGATGCTCCAATCCAGCGCTAGAGAAGACATACAGACTGCATAAGAAGTTAGCATCGTGATATATGAACTGATCGCTTAACATACTGCATAGTTGACTTTCTAAGAATTTCTACAGACCACTTTTCCATTACTTTCTACACTTCCCATCTTCGTGAACTTTTCATCAGCTGCCACAAGATATGTTCCAATGAATCCATTGGCAGCGTAGTAGTTCAGACAACTTATATGGTATATAGCCAGAACAGGAACTCCTCACAAATAAGTGTAGTTTAACTGTTCTTCACTGTTTCATCATCACTGCAAAATATATATATAGAACCCGACCCACCTAATTACTTGCATAATCCTACTCTGAAGCATGGTCTCGACCATGTTTTCAAATTTCAACTCCTGAGACCAAGTCCATCTTGTCCATGCTACTAAATAACTGACCATGTAACAGTACAACAGACAAATTTCAGCACATTTTACTCCCAATTACTAGAACCCTAAATTTCATTCCAACAAAATGTTTGATTAGGAAAATTAGGCCCTTACAATGTAAGAGAGAGCAACGTCAGGGTCTATCTGTTTGTCCTTTTCGTCGTCATCATCGTCTCTGTAACAGCCAGCCTCTCCTTCCTCAAGCTCGTAAGTCTCTTCCATCTCCATTTCACCTTTACACAGATGAAAACGAAACCACAGAGAGAAGGAGGAAACGAAAAGAGGCCGTAACCCTAAGATTCCTTACACTATCCTCCAAAACCCTAACGCCAGCACCACGCCACCGTCCCTGAAGTCCAGCATCACTTTAAAATAGCGGAGAAACACAAGCAAGCAAACAATGGCCGCTGTTGAGCATTCCCCATACGGCAACACAACGCCCAGAGAAGAGACGAAAACGACTCTCAGACCGACCGTCACGCCAGTGGGATTCTAACAAGAGACGAGGGGGGAAACTCTTCCCTATCGTTTCCCTGCGGGGAAAATCACGATCGGCGGCCCGCCGATCGCAAGGCGAGTAATCGATCAGTTGAACTCGAGAATTCCCGGGTCGGTGGGGGCTGCGTCACTGCGGCGAGAAAATGGGACGTGGATGACTCCTCCGGCGGAAAAGGGGAAACCAACAGAAGAACTTTCGCTGCGCCCTTACGGCGGAATTCTCTTGTTTTATTTTTCTGGTCCTTTTTTCCTCACCGATTCTTTCGATTGATGTGTACAGCAGCGAAAAGGAAGTGATGATTTGTTATTAATTCGCTCTCTTTTCACCCCCCTCGTTTTTCTTATTTGTTTTGTTTTTTATTATATTTCAGAATTTGCAATATGAAAATGAAAACAGAAAATAGAATTATAAACAAAAATTATTATTATTATTATTCTCGATAAATAATAAACTATAATAATAATGTTTTTTTTTTGGCCGCATATAATAATAATATTCGTGGGTGCGTATCCAGGTGAATATTTTCGAACCATTAATAAGCGCGAAACAGACATGCTTCCCCGCGCGTGGGGAAACAGGAGGCGGACTGAAAGTGAAACCCGAGAGATCACTGCCGGGAAGGCGGCAGAAACGGCGCCGTGTGGCACCAGGGAAGTTGGGCTGTGGCTGTACTTTCTGATTGGGCTTTTTATTTTTATTTTTTGTATGTGTGTGCAGCTGGGCTTTTTCTTTCTCACCGTTGTCCGGCGCTTGCAGTTGGAACAGCTTTTCTTCTCGTGTGGGTTACCGTTTGGGCTCGTTTTGCGCTTCGTGGGCGATAGTAGGATGATAATGGTTCGAGTTTCTCTGGAATCCAAATTCAATTAAACGGGTGTACACATTATAAAAGTTCGGTAAAAATACTTGTTTAGTTTTAGAAGTGAACTCAACGGGTATTCATCATGAGTTCACGAACATAACTAAACATTGTTTCTTCAAGTACCGTTATCGTGATATCAAAATTTTACCTACAAATATATCTCCGTAAAAACTATTTTGGTGTAAAATTGGGTTTAACTGTGGTTCAACCATTCTATATCAATAAAGACCGCCAAATCAAGGTATTCACAATTCGTGGTGTAGACACACTACACTAGAACAAGGATTGTGAAACCTTACAGAAGGTTGTACCTAAAAACCCAGCGATAAAGTATTTTGTAGTGAAGTCATGGTTTAACAGCTCTATACCATTAAAAATCGCCTATCGACTTAACCTCCCGTAATAGGATTTTTTTGTCAAACCGCCGGTACGCTATGGTTTAAAAAACACTCCATTGGAAAAACAACCACAAAACAATTGTTTTGTCATAAACTAGTTGGTCTCAATAACTCGAGTTGATGGGAGAAGGTTATTATAGATCTTATATCACTCTCTTCCACACTATCTCAAATGAAAGTCAACTCACGAACGTGAAGTTTGTATTGAGAATAAAATAAATTAAAAAATACAAACCCACTTGACCAAACCACTCCTACGCTATATCATAAACTAGTTAATACCAATAATTTGAATCAGTGAGTAAAGATACCACTATTAGGGCTGAAAGTTTGGTATCGGTATTTGGGATATACCGAACCAAATTTGTCGATACGTGGTATTATCGAATACATGTATTATTTTTGGGATTGAATTTGAAATATTATTTGCTATTAGAAATTACGGGAGTGGGATTGAGATAGACATATACCAAAATACAATTTGGAATTAAATTTAAGACACAATTTATTATTTAATATTTCAATATTTGGTAGATGAATACCGATACTCTACCAATTTCCACCCCTAACCACTAGATTACATTACATGTTTCCTCTCATATCGTCTTGCCACCGCCTTCCCACACTAAATAGATAGGAAAATAGCAGCGATTCGAAGTCCTTGGACTAACGAATGCTCCGTTTGAAAGAAGATTTTTCTTTCAATATACTGCCTGGAAATCCCATCCGACAACAACATTTATCTAAAACTGTAGAAATGTGACCGGATTCACAATGAGCACTCTGCCCTTGATTAGCTCGACCAAGAAGTAACAATGGCCTCGTTGTTAGGGTCGTTGTTACCAATTGGTCCTCCAACAATACAAAACTGTCAAAATACAACCCTTTTACTTTTCCAAACGTGTTACAAACTCCCATTCCCTTCAAAACAACCTTGTACTCGAGTGTGAAAGTCAGAGTTATTAATAGAGTTATATTGTTAATTAAATTTTCGATTGATGAAAATGAAGATTTTGAAATAATTTTTCTTTATGTATAGCTATGTTTGTCGGACTTGGATCGTGGTGAACTGGTGATTGGTGAAGTCGGATAATTAATGAAGCTCATGATTTAAGTTTTAAAAGGTGGGATAATAATACTATAAATAAAAAAAAAACATTGTCATAACAATGGCCATAATTGGTAAATGCTATGTTTAATATGCCTATACATGGACATACATATTTTATCCATTTAATTTTTTTTACCCATATCATTCTAATAGGATAGTTTTTTTATCCCATCACTTGCTTCACTGTTACTTTGAAGATCGAGAGTTAATCTGCAGACACAGACTTCAAACTGCAAGAGCAAGTCCTTTGCAGCATGTCCTAGCTCTTATTCATTCACATCCATGAACAACCCAGAAATATAACCATGGACCAAAGTCAAACGTTCCCTCAGACCATTGTTCTCCTCTTCATTTCACAACATGCTTACATTTTGGAATAACTCGTACCAATAGAATGCTTTCCCATTGATCTAGCCACTCAAGCTTATAAAAAAAAAAAGAGCGACAAAAGCAAACCAAGAGCACAACCAAGTATAATGTTAAACAAACCCAACTGCCGACAATTCAAAGATTTCCATAATCCAACCACCAACAAACACAAATGTCATCTCCACATCCTGATCAGGGGAGCAAACATAAGCACCAAATTCTCAGAAAGTGCGACAAAACAAAAAACGACTATATACTTTTGCCTCCACTTCAGCAAGCCAGCATCCACATGTAGCGGGTGCATCACCATCGCCTAGTGAAACAATAACAGCAGCAACAACAATAAAGAACGGATCACGAACCTCATCGAAGAGGGATCTTATATAGGCACGTAGTTAAAGTTTGCAAATCTACATAAATTACGGAAGTTACGCATAAAGAGGTATATCTACTCCCTTGAATCCTTCGACGCGAGCGAGTAGATAAACCTCTTTACTTCATCAAGGTTTGTGCAAGTGTTTAAAACATGGTGTCTATGGCGAGAGCAGAGACTTTCTTCATTCAACCATTCAGCGCATTAAAAAAATCTTACAACTTTCAGAAACTCAGCAAGTTGTACAGTGCTGCAGGAACTTTTTTTATTTATAAGGGTGAATTTATTAATTAGAAACAGAACTATAAAACAATCAGAGACAAACTCCATCACCCAAGGATCGGCAGGAGTGATCCAAACAGGTTAGGAGAAATCCAAGTCCAGAAGCAAAGAAGAAGAGAGAGGACAACAACTCCTCCAACAAAGGGAACAAACGAAACTATGAAAGCAAAGTTCCCTCAACCCCCCACCCCCACTGAAACCCAATACAGTGCTGCAGCAACTTATCTCCATTCATTATACCGGTTGGCTAAAAATGCATGGTATCAAAGCCTTGAGCCGCGAGAGGTCACGGTCTACCACAAGTAGGTTCGTTTGAAGGATCGCGTGTAAGAGAAAAAGAAACGACATATAAACACCCTTTTTTCCAAAAACTCTAAATTATTCAAACTCAATCGAGACTAACTGGTTTGTTCGTTAACATTGACAACCCCAATGCATTCGGTTCAAAACAGAATACCCGGAAAAACGTTCAACAATCCAACCAAGGTTCAATAAATTCAACCTAGTCGAAATCAGCATTCAGCATTCATCAAATCACATGTTATTGGGGAAGTGGCTAGTACTTACAGACAGACAGTGTGCTCAGAAGGGCTCAGGCACCCTGAGCTCTTCATAACCATCGTAGGGAAGGTCATCAGGGATCTCTTTGGAAGGCACGTCGAGCAGCCGCTCCATATGCTTCTGCTGGGGCTCGATCTGTTTGATCAAGGCATCGCTCAGGTTAAGCATTGTTTGGACGATCCTGAACTTGATGGCTTCGAAGGCAAATAATTCCCCTTTGTACGACTCCTCCGAGTGTTTCAGTGAGTTGGTCTCCTCGGCTGTAGCGTGTTCCTCGATGGAGATGAGTATATCGTCCATGTTCTTGAAGTGGGAGATCGCAGAGGCCATGTACTTGGGAAGCCGGTCATCTGCAATCACAAGGCAAGGCAAAATCAGATCAGGCCCCAAATACTATACAATTACGGAAAACACACACCCCTCGCACCAACCACCCCGCCGCTCGGGTCCAGAAGCACCATCCCTCCAGCCGAGTGCGACCCCAGTCTAACAGCTCCATCCCATCGACAAATAAACGAAGTCGGGTCACCAGGGGGCTTGGCATGGATGGCCCGCACAGGGGCACCCCAACCATTTCCCTTGGAATCGAATCCCATTCCCTCAACTGCTGTTGGTATTTCCGCAAAAGGACCGGTATCCCAAACGGTTTGCCTTCAAAGACAACCCAATTCTGAGACTTCCAGATCCGCCAGAGCACAGATACGACTTCCATGACCTGGGAAGCTCCCCAAACAACGGCCAACAGCTTCTTGATGAAGAGGGGAAAAGTGAGTCGAGGCAAACCCTGACCCAAGTGTTCCAGACCCGCTAAATCCCACAATGCTCGAGCCACACAACAGTCGAAAAAAGATGTTCCAGTGTTTCTGGCGCCGCCCAACACACGGGGCATCGAGGGTGAACAACCACCTTCCTACTAATGAGGGCTTCAGTAGTGGGTAGGAACGTATGCAGCACTTGCCATAGGAATACTTTCAACTTAGGCGGAATAGCCAAGTTCCACACCCGCTTCCAACTTCCTCGGTCCATCCAACTCACCATGCGGCGCCACCCCCCAGCTTGCTGGTCCAGGCGAACGGCCAGATGATAGGTTGATTTCACCGTAAACATCCCATCACCCGTCTCATGCCAGACAAGCCTGTCCTCCACCCCTCTTCGTGGTAAAGGAATGCAGCGGATAGCACGACAGATCTCAGGAGGAAACCACTCCCCAAGCTTATCTAGCAACCAGCCCCCCTCAACCGAGAAACTGAACTTAGCCACCTTCACATCAACTCCCTCAACAAGAATCCAAGGATTATACATGGGCGGGTCAGGGTGGACTGCAGGAATCCAATTATCTGATAAGGCCGCCACTCCTTGGCCAATTTCCAATCTGCCATCTAATTTCCTGGACCAACAATTGTCTCCCATACAAGATACTTTGCCATCCCCAGGACGGTCGAGAACGGGGGTTAGCAGAGAGGAAATCACCGCGTGGGAAATACTTCCCTTTGTACACATGAGCAAGGAGGGACTGGGGCTCCGAAAGAATCCGCCAGCCAAATTTAGCCAGCAGCGCTTGATTGAAAAACTCAAATCTGTGAAACCCCATTCCACCCTCATGTTTACTCTGGCACATCCTCCTCCAGGACATCTAATGGATGCGGGAATGACCTTCCTCCACCCCCCACCAGAACCGTGCAACCAACCTATCCAACGTACGACAAAGGGAGAGGGGTAGTTTAAAGCAAGACATCACATGCAGCGGTAATGCAGAAGCCACGGATTTGATCAGGGTTTCTCTAGCTGCCGTAGACAACGAGCGCTGAGCCCATCCCTGGAGACGAGCTACGAGCCGTTCCTCCACAAACCGAAACGTTGCCATCTTGTACTGAGAAATAAGGGAGGGTAATCCCAAATACTTGTCATGAACACCCTCAGCCCCTACCCCTAGAACCTGGGCAAGAAACTCCTGATCCGGTCCGAAAATATTCTTGCTAAAGCACACTGCTGACTTTCCCAAATTTACCCGTTGTCCACTGAGTTCCTCATACTCGTTTAGGACCACAATCAGATTCTCGCACTGCTGAAGGGATCCCCGTAAAAATAAATACGAGTCATCTGCAAAAAACAAGTGAGAGATCCGAGGGGCCCGAGGGGCCACTTTAACTCCCTCCAACTTCCCTTCCGCGATGGCCCGACGAAGGAGAGTCGCAAGCCCTTCCTTGCAGAGCACGAACAGGAGCGGAGAGAGGGGATCCCCTTGACGTAAACCCCGCGATGAACGGAAGAAACCCGCCGGAGAGCCATTCATAAGAACGGAAAAGGAGGCCGAACTAAGACATTCCCTAATCCAGTCAATCCAGGTCTGGGTGAAACCCAATTCGGCCAGAATCGTAAGAAGAAAGGACCATTCGACCCTATCATAGGCCTTTTCCATGTTAACCTTTAGAGCCATATAGCCTTTCTTCCCCCGATTTTTTATTTTTAGGTAATGCATTAATTCATGCCCTAGGAGCACATTCTCCACTATCTGACGCTCTCTGATAAAAGCATTCTGGCCTTCCAACACAATCTGGGGGAGGAAAGGGGCAAGTCTCCCAGTCATAATCTTGGTGATCACCTTATACACAAACTGGCACAGACTAATAGGACGCAGTTGTCGAATGGTCTCCACATGATCAACCTTAGGGATCAGAGTAAGCCAAGTATGATTGAAGTTGCGAAGGAGTCTGCCAGATTGAAAAAAGGAGCAAACCGCCTCAACCACCGACGTGCCCACAATATCCCAAAAGGACTTAAAAAACTTCCCCGTGAAGCCATCCGACCCCGGGGCCTGCTTTGAGCCCATTGAAAAGACAGCGCAATGAGCTGAGCATTCATTTCCTCAGTGACTTTCCGAACCAGCGGTAAGGCATCAACCCTGGACCTCATATCCGGAACCTGATTTTCCGAGGTGAATAACGTTTGATAGAAATCAGTGGCCAGATCAGCCTTTCCTTTCTCCTCCGTAATCCACTCCCCACTCTCATTTCGTAATCCCTCCACAAAATTCATTTTCCGTCTGGCCCGAGTGACAGTATGAAAATAGGAAGTATTCTGGTCACCCCTTCGCAACCAACGAACCCTCGACTTCTGTTGCCAGTAGAGTTCCTCCGCTTCCCATTGGCGACTTAGATCACTCTCCAGAACCCGCACCTCATCCCAATTGATCGGAGAAAACTGCTTAATGCGTTCTATCTCGGATTGGAGGGTTTTAATATTCCGAAGGGAGTTAGTCGTTCCCGCTCTACTCCAATCATACAGTAAATGGCGAGCCGTTTCAACCGGGTCCAGAGCGTAAACATCGGGGACCCCTCCACTTCTTCCCTGTGCCAAACATAAGTAACCATGGCCCTTACCTCCGGGTTATCCGCCCAACGAGCATCGAATCGAAACAGAGGGCGACAGAACAGGGGATAAGACTTGTCAGAGAGCAGCAAAGCCCTGTGATCCGACCCCTGGTCTGTGAAATGTTTGACAACAATCTCAGGGAACTGGTCTATCCAAGATTGAGAGCAGAGGGCACGATCCAGCCTCTCCCGAATACAAGCAGGGCCCATTATTTTGTTCGTCCAGGTGAACTGATCCCCCTGGAACCCAGGGTCATGAAGCCCCAAATCATGGATAAAGTTGTGAAGAGCCAAAGATTGCCCCACACTCCACGGGTTCTCTCCATCTTTCTCCCCAGCATGGAGAGTAGAATTAAAATCACCAATCACCACAAACGGTAGAGGAATATCCTCACAAATCTGGCGCTAATTGGCTAGCTGAGCAGTACGAAGAGACTCATTACAGCTAATGTACACGCACACCACCACATAAGAAAGATTATTTTCATTAATCCGAGTACAAATTGCAAAATCTGAATGAAAAAACACCGAAGCATCAACTTCGGGTGACCAAGCTACAACTAGACCGCCAGATGCATCAACTGCATCCACAAAATAACAATCTGAAATCTGAAAACCTAGTCCCTGCAAACGCCGGGAGACGACACGCCTATGAGATTCAGTTTCTGAAAAGAAAACAAGATCCGGTTTATTCGACCGAACCAGACCTACAGCAGTTTGGAATGTGAGGGAAGGTCCAATGCCTCTCACATTCCATGCCAACATCCTCATTTATCCGCCTGGGGCCATTCCCGGCTGGCTACCTCCACCGATTTCAGCGTATCCTCGTCAGCTTCTTACACGAATTATTTTTTGAGCGTCGGATTTTCCTCCACTTCCCCCATAATATCCTCCCAAGAGAGCTTCCGGTCTCCTATTCCAATCAAATCAGCATTCGAACCATATTCATTGATCGATGGAGGGATCACCTCCTCGTTCACCAACCGGCCCTCTTCATCATTTGGGCCACTCGCCACAATACCGGCCTCAATAGCCCGGACCGCCTGCCTGACCCAGCCTGGCATGGCTGGTTTACAAACCGAGTCCATGGATTGAGGTGCACGAGCCTGGACTTCAAATTGCCCAGCAGCTTCATCTGACAGAGTGGCATTGGAGTCCTCCAACCCCGAGCCCATGCTGGTATAAGGCGGCTCCCATTCCTCCGAATCCTCTTCCACCAGCACCATCTTCCCTTTGCGCACCCTATCCGCCTGCTGCACCGATGCCCGCTCAGCCATGTCGTTAACGACCACTAGGCTAGCAACCTTCGGCCGGGAACTTTCCCGATTCTCTACTGCACCCGAGGCCCGGGGAGCTTCTCCATCGCCTTTCTCCTTTGCCGCCATTCGTCCCTTCCGAGAACCAAGGGCTAGGGGGGTATCATCTTCCGGCTCCTCAAGTAGCAATTTTCTACGCCGTGCCGCCTGCTGCACCCGGTCGGGGACGAGAGCTTCACCGATCTCGCCCCACGCCGAACCTTCCTCCTCCCCAGCAGCCGCTCCCCTTCCTTTACTCGGGCATCCGCCGCCACTTGTTGCCTTGAACCAGCCGGGATCCTAGCAGTTTCCATCTCCCCCGGGTTCACACCCTGCTTCCCAAGGCGACGACGCGGCCTCAGCTGATGTATCCTATCAGCCTCCTCCTCCACAGTAGCAGTTACTTTGCTTAGCCGCGGCGTTGAACTGGTTTGGTGATCACGAAGCCCTTAGGGCTGGACCGACGTCGTACCGGAGCCGCGATCTCCTCCTGTGCAGGGGGTTTAAAATTTTCCGCTCTCGGTTGGTCTGTCCCAGCATGATGTCTCTCAGCCCGACCCTTCTCGTTCCCAGCAGGTGATCCCAGTTCAGCCATCCGCTCCAGCTTCGCTGCGCTTCCTCCTTCCTGGCGGATCTTCACGTGATGTGCAGGGCGACGAGAGGGTCCCTCGTTTTCACTTGGCGGGTGACGAAGATTCTTATTAACCCACACCGTAGGTGGGCTCTCCTCATCCGCCGCATAGATCTTCACTCCACGCTTGCGAGTGGACATATGGATGCCGAATTTTTCCTTCCGCGTAGGAGGATCAAAAGCACACTCCCGCTGAAAATGGCCAATCCTCCCACACCGAAAACAAAATCTAGGGAGGTGCTCGTACTTGAGCGAAACCCAGAAGCACCCTATCTCCTCATTGGCTGCCAAAACCTGAGATCGTAGGGGCTTGGAAAAATCGATTAGGGCACGGACCTTGACAAAGCACTGGTCCGATTCCTGACAGGTGAAAACTCTTGTCTCCAGCACCTTCCCAATCTTATCATTGGCCACCTTGCGGCCAAATTGTTGAGTGCAGCAATTCTCTTCAATATCCCATAGCTGTACATGAAACGGGGCCATTGCCATCTCATCATACACTTGTTTGGTTAGCATGGGAACCCATGCTCGGACATGGAGGAGTCGATCATTGATCACCCAAGGAGAGCGCTTGAGGACCCAATTCTTGGAGGCTTCATTTGGGAGCCTAATTTCGAACAGACCGAACCGTGCCTCCCGAACTTGGATTCGATCCTTCCCTTGCCACGGGCCATCAATGGCCTCACGCAGCTCTCTTGGCGTGAACACTTTTGTCGAGAAAAGCCTCCCCAGTACCGACCTTGCACGCCGAAACTTGGTGGAATGGACTTTCTCTAGCGAGGATTGGACCACCTGATCTTCGGTCACATGCGCCATAGTTGTAGGAGGAAAGCACTCCTCTCGACGCGGGCTATTCGTCGTGGCATTGCTCACGTCTATAGAAACACAGTTATTTTTGTTTGAAACTGTAGTGAGGGAATGGAATAGGGTTAATGGTGTTTTATAGGGCAGGTGAAGTCCCCTCCCCAAGCAAGGACTCCACGGAAACCCAATAGCTTTGAGAGTTGTACTGGCGATGGGATTTTCGGTTTTCAAAATGGAATAACCGCCCCCCGCTACTCTCGGGATTTGCCCATATCGACACCGGTTTGCCAGCTCATGGTTGGTACCAGTCCGCTGACCACACAGCAGTTTTTTCGGCCGTGCAAAATCCCACCCATTCCTCCAGTCGGCCGCCGGCGATGGGACAGAGGAGCATCTTCCCTCCACCGTCGTTCCCACACTTGAAGTGCAGCCCCCCGCAAGGCTAAAACCCGCCGTCGGGGGAATCTCAACCCGGAGTTTAGGAAGAACCGCATCAGGCCCCGCTTGGTAGACTGACGATTGTTCACCTTTCGAACAATCTCCCATACCCGCTTCCGATGATTTCTTGCGTTCAACTAGTGTTTGTCCAATGCCCTCGCAATTACCCTCCTCGATCTCGGCCGATGACGGCAGTGAGAACCGCCACCCACCTGTATTTCCATTACGCGGACAGATCCGCTTGGGCGGAGTTGAGAGCCAATAAGTCGGCTCACAGCTTTCCCACTTCCGTTTCCGCTTACGCATCAACAATGCACCAGAAATTTTAATCTTCTTTATACTTTGACGGCAGTTTCTTTTTGGTAACAGAATTCCCCACACTCTGTCGTCCCGACCCAGCTCCGCCGTGTCGTCCGTCGGGTTTGGGGTATTACCCTTCTCCTTCGAGTATTCGCTCTTATTGTCTCATCCTTGGTTTGCTAGACTGGCCGCCAGAAAGCTGGTGATAATTGCACCGAGGAGACGACCGGCGAGACAACAACCCTGGAAGAGAGAGGAGAGAGCATTCCTCATCACGGTTTTTTTTTATGTCACGCCGCTGGCTCTGTTGGGTCCTTTTTTAGGCTTTTGTAGCATATGCCTGTTTGTTTTTATTTTGGGCCAATATTACGGTGCCGCTGTAAAAATTGCGGCACCGCTGACGCTGATTTTTATTGGACCACGTGGAGCTTATGTGGCAAGGCTGAATTTGATTAACCCAAGCCCAAATATTGACCGAGCAACAGGTGGCCAAACACAGCTACCGTGAAACTAACGAGTGTTTTCCCCAGCCGTTTGATTGTTTTCTTTTTCCATTTATTTGACATTCAATTGTATTTATCTCATTGTTGGTACTGTATCAGATGGAAAATCACTGTACAGGTGTGATTTCCACATGGTCCGTGGCAGATGTTGGTAGCAAGGTGTAGAAGTTCGAGTTCTTGATGTTTGATATGGTTCTTGTGCTTAGACTAGGTTTTTCTTTGTTTTGGTTGGCTAACTTCTGCTGATGAGAAGAAAGGAGAACTGATGAGATTGATCGAGAGATTCGGGTGTAAGCAGTTGAAATGGGTTGTGGGAGAGAAAATCAATGCAGCAACTGAGAAGCCTGAATTTTAACTTTCTGCAGTACTTCAAAAGTCGGCAAGAGGATGAAACTGGAAAAAAAAAAAAGAGTCTGAAGTTTATCTTTCTGCAGATTATGATTCATTAACTGTAGATTAGCATCAATAAAAGAGTTCCATCATTGAAGCTACATCAATTTAACTTTTGTTGACGCATCTTACATTCTTAACGTCTACAAAAGAACAGAGGGCTAGGTAGTTGCATGTAGCGCTAACTGTTGTATGAGATGAACTAAGAAAGAATCTGAAGAACATACAAAGCGATTTATGGAAACTTCTGAAGCAAGTGGTTGAGCAGCCCTGACAAGTTAGTCTCAATTACAAGAAAGAATTCATGACATAAGCAATAAGTATTCAAAAGTTAGACAGCCCTCCTCCATAACCATCAGTTGAAATCTAACCATTCTGCATCATAGAGTTTCTTTCTCGAACACCCTGTCATAAGCATGACTAGCAATGACCCCTCGCTAACACTTCGCGAGAGAACACAATATAAGTAAAAAAGAATTAATAATTATTACTAATGGCAACCCAATATCCAGCATATTATGTACTAATAACAGAAGCCAACAAAATGTCTATAAAGATCAATTTTCTACTTGTACACACCATATATATATTGTTAAATACTAGATATATGTTAGATAGTCTTTGCATCACAGCAACAAGGCACTAAAGGCATCGAATTTAGAATGATAATGGATCAGGACATCAATACTTAGCAGTAGAAAAGTAGTTAAGAGTAGCAGGAGGAAATGACAGTAAGGTCCATAGGAAAGTAAATGATAACGTCATATTTGCACACTTATATCTTAACCATTTCGGATCGATTTTGTTGCTCTTTGACCTATTTTATGCTAGGTTGTGCTATTTTGTCATATTTCAGGTCCTAGCGGGTATACGAAGGTTTAGGCGCAAGTTTCGGGTCGTTTGGAGATCATTTGGCGATTCTGGAGATGAAATACGAGCAGACAAGGTTGTCAAACCGGTTTATGCCAGTGTGCCGGTTTAGCAAGTGGAATGGTTCAACCGGTGGTACATACCGGTTTGTGCCGGTTCATATTATAAATAGTTTATATATTATCATATTTAAACACGACATTTAACGTCAATATCTAAATATTTGTACTTGAATCCAACAAATAAACATCAACATTTAACTTTTTAACAGATAAAATAAATAATAAATTACTTTTTATCAATTAAATTCACTAAAATAAGATCATTTTATTTGGAGATTCATATATCGATCATGCCGGTCATACCGGTGCTGTCATGCCGGTTTTATGACCGGTACAGGTTGAACCAGGTTGAACCAATGGCACGCCGGCCGGGGTGACAACCATGCGAGCAGGCAACGAGAAAAGCACGACCGTGTTTTTCATCATCTTGCCAGTGCTTTTACCGACAAGAGACTAGGGGTGGGCAAACAGTTCGATAAATCCGAACCGAATCGAAACCGAATTAAACCGAACCAAAATCGAATTAATGCTATTCGGTTCAGAATTCGGAAGGAAAATATGGATAGTTCGGAAATCAGGGTTCTTTCGACCGAACCGAATTTCCGACCGAAAAACCGAAATACTATAATTGCAAGCTCCAAATGGTGGATTTTTATGTTTGTAGTTGTTTTTAGACTTAAATATTTGAAATGTTTTATGATTTATGTGTTGAAAAGTTTGATTTTATCATTGATGATGCATATAATTGCATATTTATTGTTTATATTAGGGATGAAAAATAATTTAAAAGTGAGAAAATACAAGTAGCTTCACAAATTCGATTTTGTGT
The DNA here is from genome assembly GCA_964030455.1 of Linum trigynum. Classification (NCBI taxonomy): domain Eukaryota; kingdom Viridiplantae; phylum Streptophyta; class Magnoliopsida; order Malpighiales; family Linaceae; genus Linum; species Linum trigynum. The sequence goes on from OZ034819.1 coordinate 63,447,920, forward strand.
GAAAATCCGAATCGAATCGAACCGAATTATAATTTGGTTTAAACCGACCGAACAGAATTATAATTCGGTTCGAATTCAGTTTGAGGTTTGGGAGAATTCAGAGACCCGATATTCATAATTTTGGTTCGGTCGAAACCGAACCGACCGAATGCCAACCCCTACAAGAGCCAACCATGAAGAGTGCTGAAGAAAAGCAAAGGCACGGGTAGCCCATGAGAAAAGCACGACCTTGCTTAGTTAAACACCGCCAGTGCTTTTCCCAGAATTGCTCGTGTTTCTCCCATTTTGCACTAAGTGAAACGCGCGTTTTGGGCAAAGTATGGTCAAGGGAAAAGCACGATCGTGCTTCTGCGTAATTCACCCAGAATCGGGTTGAAAGAGGCAGATTCGAGCCATAGGAAGGGGATTCGACTTTTTGGAGCTAAAACAGAGTTCTAGAGAGAGAAAGTGCGAAGAACAAACCTTAGGAGCTAATTTGGAGTGGATTTCTCACCATTGAAGCCCATAGTACATCCTCACGGCGGAAAATCTGAAGAAAAGAGGGTGGGCTTTGGCAAGCAGATGTCACCTTTGCTACAACAAAGAAGAAACCTCCTTCCATTTGTTCATTGAATGTCAGTTTGTGAAGGAGGTTTGGAATCACATCAGCCGTGCCAGACAGGGAGTGTTCTTTCAAGGAGGAGATATATGTTCGATTATCAAAAACTGTCCTCACCTTGCGCCAGACTGTATAAAAGGCTGGTTCAAAGCTTGCATCCTCCATGCTGTTTGGTGGCTGGTGTGGTTGGAAAGAAACCAGCGAGTTTTTGAAGAGAAATCTACGACGACTATCGTGGTGGCTAATAAGGCGGTGAGGTGCACGATAGAATGGCTGGTGGCTCATGGCAAAGTGGAGAAGGAACAGGGCAAGACTTGGTTGCGGGAGACACTTGCTAGTTTTTAATCTATCGCCATTATCACAAAAAAAGAACTACAGACAGAACTACGCCAAGTTTGTTCAGGCGATGTGATGATATACCAGCCACTGTATAAAGTGACGCAGGACCTGTTGAGTTGGATGGAGCGGAAGAAAAGCAAACTTGAGATGCGTGAATTTCAGCAGTTCTACTCTTGTTGGACAGGTGATCAAGCTTTAAGGGAGCTCCAAGAAGCTAACATCACTCAACTGAGCTTTCCAATCTTGGTGGACTGTGCCCAAAAGGTTCTTCACCAGAGAGTGAATATTGGGTTTGATTGTTTTTGCTTGGCTGCTTCTCAGCAGTTGACTTTATATCAATGTTCTCCCTGTGTGTTTTCCATTGGGATGATTTCTTGCTGGGGCTTATGTCTCCACCTTTTTTCTTCTTGTTTCTTTCTTTGAGTACTAGCAGGGACCCTGTTTCTTTTTGTTCTGGGTTGATTTTGACTTTTTCTTTGTTCTGTTTCTGGTGTACACCGCTGGTGTATTTGTGATACTAATAAATTTTCACCTTCATAAAAAAAAACTATTGAGAAGAAGTGTTCCATTGGTTGTAAACTCGAGCCAATTGCTATATATCTTCACCCCTATAGTCACATTCCATAAGAATCACCAACACTATATGATATTATTGAGATGGCCAGTTTTATATGCAGCATCTATGCATCATAAAACTCTACCCGAGTACATATATGTATAACACCAAAAGGTAGAACCAAACCGATAAAAGGGTTTCGACATTTTCCTGACTTTCTCTTGGCTCCAGCATCATTTCCAACTCTAGTCGACAGTGCTGCAGAGGTATGCTTGTGGAATGTGGATTGATTCTACTAGGCAGAGATTCCAATCCATTTCTCTTGGCTCTTTAGTACTTTGATTGTTATCACCGAGGCAAGAATAAAGCACATGCAACATGCAGCTAAAACCCAACTACCCTCATCCTTATTAGGAAAAAGCATATCAGATGAGGACATTATATATATACATATGCTCATTTCATCCTGTTAGAAAGGAAAACGAGTTTCTATATCATTATCATTATTATTAGGTTTTATTAAATATGGTTAGTAGTCATTTAATAGAATTAGGTTTATTATTAGGATTTTCCGGTATTTCCTATATAAATATGTACTTTGTGATTCATTAGTAATCAGTCAAGAAGTATATGAAGAAAATCCCTAAACCCTATTCTCTCCCAAATCCTTTCAACTCTCTTCCTAATCCGGCCGCCGGCCATTCTCTTCAATTCTCCCCCAATTCTTCTCCCAAATCCCTAATTCTATCTTCGCAATCCCTAAATTCCCAAATACCACCCAATACGAATCCCGTTAGAAACTTTGTTTCTAACATCTGGTATCAGAACCATGGTCGAAGACCTGAGTTCATCACAACTCTCTCAGGGACAGCTTCCTACCAAATCGAAACTGATAAGTTCAACCGATATACGGAGCTGACGTGGGCTCAGAAGCAAGAAAAGATGTGGCAGATTGTGGGCTATTGGAAGGAGAAAGCGGCGCGCGGCGCCGCGGCAAGGAAGGAAGACGAGGCCGCAGCAAGGACGGAGCTGGAGCCGCTCGACGAGGCTGGCCGAGGCGGGACGGAGGCCGCGCGGCGCGCTGCGGCGTCCAAAGCAGCAGGTGGCGGCGCGGGGAACGGCTCGCTCGACGGGGCTGGCCGAGGCGGGGAGGAGGCCGCGCTACGCGGCGGCGGCGCGGAAGGCAGAGACGGTGAGAGCAGGCGGCGACATTGCTTCCTTACGCTCAAACCCTAGGGTGGCCTCCAACCGCGTAACACCACAACAACAGCTTTGTTCGTTGGGCCGAAACCTCCGGGCCGCAGGTCTGAAGAGGCAAAACGGAGTGGGCCTAAGCGAAGAGATGAGACCCATCATCCTTGGTCATAGGTTGGGCCGCATGAAGAGAGGTGTTGGGCTCTCCTTGGTGCGAAAACAACAGCAGTAGCAGGCCACATCATTGGGCCGAGCAGAGCTACGAGGCGGGCTAGCACGAACCGGCCCTGGGCTGCGTACACACAGACAAGCAGAGAGACTCCATAATGAAGATGGGCCTCATATAAGCCCTATGGAATCTCTTTTACAAAGTGTCGGTTTGAATATGAAGGAAGAAGAATTTGTGGGCTTAGGTGAGCACCCCAATTCTTACTTGGTGGATTTTGAAAAAGGGGGTGGACAGTCAATAGGCCATGCTTACGACGCAAACCACATGGATGAGGAAGAAGTAATTGAATTTGGAGTTGTTGGCGTGAGATACGTTCGAGTAGTAGAACATAATTGGAAGAAAAGAAAGCGCAAGAAATGGATGCAAGGCGTGGATTGCACGGTAGACATGAAGAAATGGGTTGAGTTGATCAACCTTGAGGGCAAGGTTGGTTTCAAGGGGGATCGGATGTTAGAAACACGTTTTCTAAGGAAAACGAGTTTTTATATCATTATCATTATTATTAGGTTTTATTAAATATGGTTAGTAGTCATTTAATAGAATTAGGTTTATTATTAGGATTTTCCGGTATTTCCTATATAAATATGTACTTTGTGATTCATTAGTAATCAGTCAAGAAGAATATGAAGAAAATCCCTAAACCCTATTCTCTCCCAAATCCTCTCAACTTCTCTTCCTAATCCGGCCGCCGGCCATTCTCTTCAATTCTCCCCCAATTCTTCTCCCAAATCCCTAATTCTATCTTCTCAATCCCTAAATTCCCAAATATCACCCAATACGAATCCCGTTAGAAACTTTGTTTCTAACACATCCCCAGAATATGAACTTAACATGAAATCCAAGATGACTTTGCTTGATAATTTCGTATATCACCAAGCAATTGAGTAATGGAGCTATCAACTATGCAGCCTCCAAGAAACAACCTTAGTAAGCTAAACTCAGACCACTTCCCTTTTGTTATTATCAGGATAAATATGAAGGGGAGTATAAGGGCTCAAGATAGGGTGCATAACCATGGGTTATGCATCCATTAATAACTAAATATGGGCCCTTCATTTAGAAAATTCAGATTTAAGGATGTAGAATTAAATGTCATTTTTATTTTTTCTAGCTTTCTTAATCGTCTCATATCTTCTTCGTTTTAACTTGGATTTTAATTTTTTTTTTTGCACAAATGGAACGAGTTTGTTGTGCTCTACAAAATGAAATCCATTTTCAATATTTTTTGAGAATTTTTTTTTCTTGCCTCTCGGTACCAACTGCATACCATATGATATTTTCTTCATTTTTAATTCATTTTTTAAAACGTTTGCACATAAGGAACGAGTTCATCATGATCTATTGGATCTACAAATTTCTGGGTGAACAAATTACAGGAACAAAAAATACAACACAATACCATACAATACCACCCTGGTACGGGGTGGTATCTTATGGTACATAAGGTTAAAAGTCGTAAATGATAGTTAATATACTTCTACTATCATGTATTCAATCATCCTACAGTCTTTGTTTTTTCATACCACCATGCTACGCTTTTCAAACCATATGTATGCTCTTATTTTAATACCAGTCAATACCATATGGTATAGATTGGTAAAAAATGGTTCAATTTTTTTTTTTTTTGGTTTGAAAAATATATCAAAGTGGATATCATTTTGAAGAGCACAATTAATCTGATCTAACTATGCAAAAAAAATCCACTTAAAACGAATGAGAAATCGTCCGTCAAAGATTAAGGAGGGAAAAATTAAAGGCTTTCCAAGAGAGAGAAGGATGCTGATGTCATGCTGATGTGGACAGGTTACTCATGGTTACTCACCATAAGGTTACTGACCTGATCCGTTCCTGAGGATAAGATATTTGGGGGGCAAAAAAGATTTCCAGTTTAGTCGTGAGTTCTCCGTGACGGAGAGGGAGATAGACACACAAACGGATGGTGCTGGAAATCAGAGGCGGGTAGGGACAGATCACGAAACGTTTGTCTAATCACCACACATCTCCGATGATGAATCCCTCCACCATTATTACCGATCGACAAACCATTCCCAATCAACGCAGCCCTCCAACAACCAACTAGGGGTGTCCATTCGGGTTCGGTTTTTTAGGTTTACCAGATAACCGACCCGATTATATACATTTTCGATTTTTCGGGTTCGGGTTCGTTTCGAGTTTCGAGTTTTTGGTTTCGGGTTCGGTTTTACTTATAGGTTTTTTGGGTTCCGGCTAAAAACCTCCAATGAATAGAACTCAACCCGTATTTTTAGGCGTTCGGGTTTTGGTTTTGCTTTAACCGAATCCGAACCCGATAAGGAATTTTTCGGGTTTCGGGTAACCGAAACTCGCAAGTCCTTATCGGGTTCGGTTTTAGTGATTTTCGGTTTCGGATTTTTTTGGGTTTCGGTTTGGATAACCGAACCCGACCCGAACTGACACCCCTAAAACCAACCCCTCCATCTGAATAGAACTGTGCTCCTTCCCCTCTTTTATTGATATGCTTCTATCTGAAACCCATAATCAGATCTAAGAAAAACCCAGATTGCCCATAAAACCCAGGATTGATGAATCTGGAATCTCAAGGAACAAAGACACTGGTCTGGCCTCAGATGTCTCCGTCGACGGCAACGTTGCTGCTGCCATGAAGAAGAGAAGCGCAACTGGGATCTGATGGGTCTGCTCCAGCTCCTTCACGAAATCGATTGTGCTTCCAGGGAAGAAGAGAAGCGCAACTGGGATCTGATGGGTTCGGTTCGCCGTTGCCCGGCTGCTCCCTCGCCACCAGCGTGGCTTACACCTTCTGGGCAGGAGTTAGAGTGATGGTGCGGAAGTTCTCGCGTTTCAGATTTGACGTGAGGGTCGACCAAACTGGGGTAGTCGTGAGTAACAATGCAGCTCTCTAGCTCTCTCATTTGAGCTTGGGGAACTAATTGCGGTTATTGTTGACATCCCATGACAGTATCTTGAGGTGTGAAGTTTGAGAAGCATTTAGAAATTGGGTTCTTGGAAGCTGAAGAAAGGGAATGACGACGACAGCGAAATAGATCCATAATTATTGACGGTTTGAAGCATCAGAAAGGTCTCTCGGGTCGGAGAAAGTGGATTCGCGGAGGTGTGGTGGTTGTAGCCTGTAGAAGACGATGGTTTGAGAATTTTGGTTTAAGCTCTCTCAGAATCTTTCGTTAGTTCAGTCATACCGTCAACTTACGCCGTTAACAAAATGGTCGAAATTGACTATTTTGTGTTTTCGGATAGTTATTATTATATTTGTCACAGATGTGTAAGTTATTACTATACGAGTGAATTTTGCCTAATTTTTTACTGTCACAATTTGTTAGAAAATTTTATTATGAATATTTTCTTAGAACAGTCGGTACTAATCGGATCAATAATATATATTTTAGACTTTAGGCACGCAAGATAAGCACGCACCCTGCTATTGTTCCCCTCCCACTTTCCATCGTCTTTCCACCGCCTTCCCAGATAGAAAAATAGCAGCGATTCGAAGTCGTGTACTGACGAATGCCCCGCTTGAAAGAAGGAAGAAAAAAATTAAATCACCGGATACTTCCGTCGGAGCAAAAGAAAGGAGGAAAAGGGAAAGAGTAATATTATATATTTTTTGCGGGAACGGCGACGATGTGGATTATGATGGGTTTGAGTCTGCAGAGCATGCTAGATTTGATGGCAGCTGGGATCTCTCTAATGATAGGTCTCGGCATCTTCACCTTCGTTGCTTCCATCCTCTGTTCCGCTGCCTTCATCCAAAATGTCAAATCCGTGTAATCCAATTCCTCAGGTATACCCTTCTTCCCCCTTCTCTCTCACTGTCTCCACCGTCGGAAAATTATAGAGTGGTATCTGATTCAATTCCGCGCGAATTCAGACTATAGGGCATCTGGGTATTTTTTTTTTACTCCTTCCGAGTTCCCTTTTGGATGAGATCGGTGCAGAAAATGCATGGAATGGTGATAGAGTATGGGGAAAATGAATGTGAATTTCAATTCCATTCATGGTTTATATGGTGGTGCAGGGTTGGTTGACAATTCTATTCTTGGAATGGTGGTTAAGAGAAAGATCAGTGTTGTGTTGTGGAATTCCACATCGTTTTTCCGAGTCTTTCATGGGAGTTTAGGGGACCAAGTTTTTGTATAAGAAAGGCATAGAAGAGACTGGTGTTGTAATCTGATATCACCCACCAGGACATTGATGATGCCTCTCGTGTTCATGTTTTCTTAGGGGCTTGGTTTCTTAGCATGTTTCTTACATTTGTGTGTTATTGATGGTGCAGGAGAGAAGGAACTGGCAGATCTTAGGACTGAAGAAGTAGGAAAACTGTAGGCTTTTGCGGAAGAAAAGGGTAGACTTACTAAGCTGATTGAGGATCAAGGTAGATTACTTCTACAACTGTGGTTGCAGATAACATCTTCTCATGATTTGAGCCAATCTATAGATCATATTCAACACAACTGCAGTGCACAGTTCTTATCTTCATATAATCATATCTATACTTGTCCGGTTCATTTAGGCTATGGCATGACGAATGTAGCTCCTGTTAGTTAGTTAGTTAGTTAGTTACGGAAACGAACTAGCTTCTTAGTTCGATTTCCTATCACTCTGAGATGCCATACTCGAGCTGGGATGGTGCATTCGCTGCTGGTTAGGGAAATTAGTGAGACCAAATTGAGCAAAATTCTATAATGAGACCTACTACCCCTATACTCATTTGCTGATGTCCTGACTGATACTTTGATCCGATAACAGTTATGTTATGCAGATGATCAAAAGAGGATAGTTAGTGTTAACCAGCAGCTTAACTCAAATCTTCATGCTTCCAGGCTCCAGTGAAACTTGTGTTTAATGGATTGCTCTGTGGTTAACTATCTGTGACGCTGCGAGCTGCAGGCTTTTATCCTGATTTCAATTACTTCGACCCTGCAAAATGGGCATCTTGCGTTATGAATTGTCTTATTGTCTTGGTCTCTCACCCTCTCTCATGTGAATCTGTTGCTTTTTGTTTTTGCTTTGTCCGCAGATGCCATGCTGAAAGATTAGAGATGGAGTGTCTGAACTCTGAAGTCTAAGCTAGGAAGTATACACGTTGAATTGCAGCTAAAGGAAGATGGGATGTACAGTGTTATGTGTATTCGATTTTGTTTTGTTTTGGTGAGATGAGGTTGTTGAAGTAATGTGACACCATCATACTTGCCTTTTTATGTTCCGAGTATTTTGCCCTTTGAGCCAAGTACATCACAACAAGCAAACTATCCAAACTAAGAAAATGCAGTAGGTAGGGAAAGGAACATACGAGGTCCTCAATACCCTTTAGAGTATATGCAAGACTCCAAGTATAAGAGTGAAGGTAAGTTTGCAAGATAATATCACTAATTTTGAACCTGGTCCCGGGTTTAGTATCTAACAACAAAAATTAAACATATTCGCCCTTATCTAAAAAAGTGTTATATCAAGAATTAGTGATTGGCAAATTGGAAAAAGGAACATATACAACATGTATCTCGCTTAATCGTGGTTGGATCAACCACCATCTATGCAACTCGTTACATAGGATTGTTGATGGAAAATCTTTGTCTATTACTTAATGTGTTTGTCGGAACTCTATGAAACCCTATATTAACGTCATATTTTAACATAGAGTAAAGTGATAAGTTTACTTACTTTATGCTAAATTATAAAGTGACAATTATTAGGGGAAAAATGCAGTGAGAATTATCTTTTATACAAGTTCGCGTGACGAACTTGTTAATAATCTCAAAGTGTATGTAATGTTGCACTCGCAACTTGATAATTATCGATTTTAATCGTAGTGACTAGAGTTGGTTAGTGTAAATCTCCTGTAAAGGACTCTCGCTTAGTGTTGCGATTGAAACTCGATTTTAAGAAAGATTGAAAGATAGACGGTATGATATCATTAATGCAACATCGGTGTGATGATAGACATGGTAAATCTTGAATTGAGTGGCCAATTTGCTAATGATCTCATAATTTAGTGATCATTTGTGTCATTGACCATGAGAAAATGCCCCAAATCTTTTTACTATTGGAATTCCCGTCCTTTGTTTCTTCTCCAGCTTATTTTTTGTCTCAATTTCTTCGGCGAATAAAAAGAAAACTGGGAAATTTAAAGGAGAAAAAAAAGATAGAGAGAGATTCGATCGTATCGCTCACGAGCTCTCCCTCTCTCTCTCCTCCTCCTCTCGATCTTAACCCAACAAAAACCAGCGTTGCAATTCTGTGATTCTGAGCTTATTCTTCTTGTTCGTCTTTTCTCCTCCATCTGCCCAATTTGGGATACTCTCGTTCGGTCTCGCATCCTCCTTCTTTTCTGTTTTAGGGTTCCCGATTGTTTATTCTACCCCTCCAATTCCTACTCACATTCAGCGCATTGCATTTCCATTTCCGTGTCCATTTCTCGAAGCTCCTTCAGCTCTCACGCTTGGGGTAAGCTTCTTCGCAGCCCACGGCGTTGCTGCAAATTGTCAGTGGCTGAAAATTTCATTTCCATTGCACTTCTTTCCTTTTTCTTGGTTTTGCTTGCAGTGATTGAATTGAAGGGGCACGGTGTGGAAAAGAATTCGACGGCTTGACTTTCGATTGAAGTTTGGATGTTTGCTTCGCGGATGGATTCCGGGCGGGAAGCCGGCGGTGGAGTTGCAGCAGGGACGGTGTTGATGCGGTTTGTGTGGCCTCATGGTGGTCGAAGCGTATTAATCACTGGTTCTTTTAACGGGTGATGATTGATATATAATGCTTAGAATTCTGCTCCTATTTTACTTTCCTTTTTCCGCAAGCGCTTGCCTTCCTATTCACTTGGTTACATTTTTTAATGATTTTCTGGGTTTGGGTTTATTGGGAGAATGGTCTTAATTGATGGCTTTGTCTCTTTCTGAAGATGGGGCGAGCTCGTTGCCATGGCTCCTGTTGAAGGTTGTCCTAGAGTGTTCCAAGCAATTTGCAGCATAACTCCTGGTTACCACCTGGTGAGTTGGTCTGTGCTTCAGTTTTTCAATTTTTGTTATGTAGTTTCAAGTTTCTCCTGGGAATTCGTAGTTATTTATGCTTTTGCCGACACGTGTGAGCTTAGTGAATGGAATAGCTTCAGTTTCCTCTCTTGTTTTGCTTTAAGGATGGTACAATGAAGGAAGGCTACTTGCTAATGCAATTGTGCAATCCAAGGCAGCAGATTATGTGTTACTCCTTGTTGCTCCCAATTTTATTGGTATAGTAGTTGATGGAATAAGCTCCTGGGCTCGGTCTGAATGGGAATTTAAATAGTTTACTGTGAATTTCAGATTGCACAACTTGTTGCAGATGCCTGATTTTGATAGCTATTTATCTTGATGACGAGGTTTTTAGTATTTTAGTGTGTTTGTTATCATATGATATGTAATATAGCTTTACTTATGGTGGTTGCATCATGCAGTACAAGTTTTACGTTGATGGGGAGTGGCGGTATGATGAGCACCAATCTTGGGTAACAAGTGAATATGGCCTAGTAAACACCCTCCTCTTTCCAATGGATGCCAATCACAATCCCACAGCAGGTTCAGAGTTACATGCAAACATGGAGTTGGACAATGAGCACTTTAGGCGTGTTGTGAGTTGGCTACCTTTTTCAGTTGAAAATCATTTATGTGGAACCACTACATTTACCAGTTCCTTGCTAGTATTATAATTTCCCCATTGAAATTCGCTGGATTATTGGCTTCCTTGACTTCCTTGTATATTCATTCTGGCAATGGTTGGACATGGAATCTTACTGAGTAAATGAAAAATGCAGGTCCATGTCTCTGATGGTACCTTGAATGAGGTTTTGCCAACAGTATCAGAGGCCGGTGTGCAGGCCTCTCGTCATCGTATTTCCGTGTTTTTGTCTACACAAACTGCGTATGAGTTACTTCCAAAGTCGGGCAAGGTTAGATATACCCTATTATCACTCAATATGATTCCTTCATCTTTCCTTGATGTCCCCCTTTTCTTATTAGCAAGGTTAGGAAATACCTATGATGACCTTTCGCTCTTTCCTTGATTTCCCCCATTCCTTCTGAGCTTGATGATTTCAAGCTTCTTTCTCTTCATATAATCAGTAGATGTAGCTTACAGGTTGTTGCATTGGATGTCGACTTACCAGTGAAGCAAGCTTTTCATATCTTATACGAGCAGGTGAGTGATTCGTCCTTTTGGATCTTCCAACTAATTGTAGAAATTAAAATCCAGTTCAATGTCATTTGGATTGCATAGTTCAAAATTTTGTTGCCTCTTGATGATTTGAATTTCTTTCTGGTGCGTACATGATCAAGGCCAATGCAAAAAGAATGATCTTGCCTTGATTCGTTTTCTTGACAAATTATGACTTATCACTTATACCATTTTCTCTAGGGAGTCCCGATGGCTCCTCTTTGGGACTTCAGCCGGGGCCAGTTTGTTGGAGTGCTGAGTGCTTTGGACTTCATCTTAATATTGCGAGAGGTATGCATGCAAGGCCATATTTTTATTCTGAAAATGGTCTGATGAGTACAGATACTAGCAGTATTTACTATTGAAGGCTTAAACATGACTAGTACTGTGATCCATTTAGTTGCTAGTTCTATAAGTTTGTTAGTGTTTGAGGCTTCTGTTTGAATCAATGCTGAAACAAAATTGGTCTTCGGAATTAGGTGACTATCTCATTTATTCTTACATTTTGTGTCTAGTAGCTGCTATTTCCATATTTTAACGGAGTCCTGATGGGTTCTCTGCTGTCTACTTTTTGTGTCCATGTTTCAATAAAAGCTTGGCAATCACGGGTCAAATTTGACTGAGGAAGAACTTGATACACATACAATAGCTGCTTGGAAAGAAGGAAAAGCATATCTTAATAGACAATTTGATGGCCAAGGGAGAGCTGTTACTAGACAACTAATCTATGTGAGTGAGATCTATTGCATTGTTAATAGAAATGTGTCATTTAAATAAGAAATTTCTTGCTTACTTTGTTGTGAAGTGTTGATTTTGAGATTTTGATTTTACAGGCTGGACCATACGACAACTTGAAAGAGGTTGCTCTGAAAATATTGCAAAACGATGTGTGCACAGTCCCCATAATCCATTCATCATCAGATGATGGATCATTTCCCCAGCTACTTCATCTTGCTTCGCTGTCAGGAATTTTGAAATGTAAGGCTTTTGTTTTAGCTGCTATGATGGTGCATGCTTTTTTTATAACTAACCGATGGATATTAATTTCCAGGTATTTTCAGGTACTTCAGGCATGTTTCTGGCTCCTTACCTGTACTGCAATTGCCCATCTGTTCGATTCCATTGGGCACTTGGGTACCAAAGATAGGGGAATCGAATGGACGGCCTTTGGCAATGTTAAGACCAAGTGCTTCCCTTAGTGCCGCTTTAAACTTATTAATTCATGGTACGTTTCTGTTCTGAAAATACACAGAACTGAAGGAACCTAAACTAGTCAATATGGAAGTCCACCAAGTCCTATTTGTTCCGGTTAAGTTGTGTAGCAGTAGTATCTTCTGTACATGTGTGCTCTGTTAAATTTTAGGAAAAGTCGAGTTGATGAGAATGAATCATTTAGTAATATAAAAAATATTGACGAGTTGGTTGATAGTTTGTTCAATATATGGAAGAATTTCGGGACGTGACTGTTGGGGGTGTATGAATTGTTAGATTGAAATCGTGTTTGTTTCAGTTGTTGACTTTTACTCACCCGTTGTCTATGGTTTGGCTACTTTCCTTACAATTATCTGCTATGTGTTTGTTTATTTGCTTGAGTATACTGATCGTGTGGGATGGCCTACTTGTCTCACCATGATTAGTAGCTCTGTTTCTTCTGACCTCTTATTGCCTTATCTTTGCAGCTCAAGTAAGTTCAATACCAATAGTTGACGATAATGATTCATTGCTTGATATATATTGTCGGAGGTAATGGTGTTTACATTGTTGTGCACTGTTGATTTGTTTCTTCTCAAGACCCTTCGAGTGACTTACCCTAAGTACTTGCTTTTTCTTATTCCAGTGATATAACTGCTTTGGCAAAGGATAGAGTTTACACACACATTAATCTTAACGAAATGACCATCCACCAGGTAAAATTTATCTCTTTCATTTCCTGATATGTTCAATAAAGATTACTCCAAAAGCACCATCGCTCAAATTCTTCTATCCGTAGGCCTTGCAATTGGGGCAAGACTCGTTTTATCCATATGAGTTGAGAAGCCAAAGGTGCCAGATGTGTTTACGCTCTGATTCACTGTTTCAAGTGATGGAGCGGTTTGGTAACCCAGGTAACTAATCTAAGTGCCTTGTCCCTGGCACATCAAAGTTGAGCTGTTCGCCTTCATTGTGATTGAAGCCCTTTCACTACCATTTGCTTTCAGGTGTAAGGCAAGTGATCATAGTAGAGGCTGGGAGCAAACGGGTCGAAGGCATTGTCACTCTGAGCGACATTTTCAGATTCTTGCTCAGCTAGTTCAATGGTGGCACTGGCAGCTCTACACAGGGGGTTCTCGATTACAATCGCGCCATCTCAGCCAGGCAGCTTCCATGGCTGCTGAATCCCAATGTGTTGCGGGTATCGACAGGCCTTCTAACTCTCTTCTCTGGCGACACATGTTGGAGAAAATCGAGCCCTAAGAGAGGAAGGCAGTGTGATTTAATCCGGGAGGTTTACGCCTTGCTAATTGCGAAGTTTGTGTGAAAAAAGTCTTCCTGGCAACCAGCTACCTCCTGTCATTTTTTTCGGCATTAGGGTTGTATTTGTAGGCAGGAGCAAGCAAGAATGGGTTCTGTAGTAGACTAGTAGTTAGTTTATTCTATGCCTCCCAAGCAGGAGAGGGAGAGAAACCAGTTAACCCACATCAAGAAGAGTTGAAAAGGAAAAGAGAAAAAATCCAAGGAAAAGGAGAGATGGAGAATTATAGTTCATATGATTGCATTCTAGTTTAGAAGTCCCAATGTCCCATCAATCTAATCTGATACATTTGTGAAAGCAAGTAATTTTGGCTTCAAGTTGTGATTGTTTGATTGTTAAATAGAGATATTGTTATACATATAGTCGAATTTGATGCATTGCAAAATATAACGTATGATTATGTATGTCATATCAGTTAAATGTTGAGATAAAAATAATTCTGATTTAATTATTTCAACAATCTCAGCTAAAAATTGCGATATAAGAATCACAAATTTTTTTGATTGATACTTTTTGTCACATCACAATAACAATCCATGAATTTTGATTGCTAAATTTTTTTTAAAAAAACAATGCATTTTAATAAATACAAGTATAGTAATAATATCACAAAAATAATTGCGAACTTTTAAACGACCTCTAAGAGAATTTTGTTCCTGATGGAAGTCACCTTCTTTGAAGGAGTGATTAGGATTTAGGAGAACATTTCCATGGTCGACTAGAAATGTTATAGAAACTGCACCATAATGTCCTGTCAGACAGAAAATATTGACACCAACTCCAAACTATAGGTGATTTTAGCATTATAAAACAATTGAATCACAATTAAATTATAAATTAATACAAAATACTTTATAAAACACTTTTCCGATATAATATGCAGCACCCCGATTAATTCCCAACCAAACGGTAAATCGGCATAGATCAATGATTGGGCCTGTGGCTCAGTAGCACTCAACCCAGCCCAATATTTGTTTGCCGAGATGGCTTTGTCTTCTTCCTGATTCGCCTCTCTTTCTGAACAATCTCCCCAAAACTTGAGCGGGAAAATCCCCAAAAACGTTCGGAACTTTCCGCTAGGAAATGGAGGGGCTCTCAATCGAGTGACGACGAGGAAGAAGAACTCGAAAAATCGACCGCGGAAAAACTCATTGACTGTGTCTCTCGCCGCTGCGGCGAGCCACTCCCGCCATGGAAGAAGAGCAGGAGCTCCTCTCGCGAATCGTCGCCGACGTTGAAGAAGCTCGAGACAGCAACAGCAGCAGCCAAACTCCCTCGCCGCCGCTCTCAAGTGCGACTCTCCTCGACCTCCAATCCATTCTGGACGCCGGCGATGTCGACCTACTCGACCAATTCTTCTCCCGCCTTTCGTCCAAATCGCTCTCGCCGGCTTCTCTCCTCCCGCCTCTCACCTCCGCTATGGACTCCGGCCCCATCTACATCTCCCTCTTGTCATCCCAAGCCTATCTCTCCCTCCTCCTTTGCCCTAACTCCCCTGTATTCACTCTCTTCAACCCGATGTCGTTTCTTTCTCTCCTTCGCTCCCTCCGGCGCGCGCTCAAGTCCCCGCCGCCAGCCGTGCAAGGGGAGGACCCGTCTTCCTCATCGGGTCGGGCGGGTGGATCTCAGGGTTTGAAGAGGAAGAAGGGTCGGGGAGGGAGGAATAATAGAGGTAAAAATGTCTGTAATGCTGATGATGAAGATGGCGGCGGCGGCGGGGAGAGCCAGGTAACTAATGCAAAATTGTTCTACAGCGTTCTCGAGAATTTGGGTTCAGTTTTGGATTTGATTCATTTGAGTAGGTTCCCCGATAGTTTGAAGTCTCTGGTTCAGACTGTAGTGGAGATTCCTGTTTTAGCATCGGAAACATTAGGTAATTCTTCAGGTAGCTCTAATGGATTGGAAAATTTGTGCTCGAGGATTTTGAACCGGGTGTTGAAACCCGAGCATGGTGAAGAAGGGGAGACAGCAGCTGAATTGCTGAAGTCGTTGACGCCGTTGATACTGGCTGCGAAGTCCCACGCTAGGAGCTTTGCCTTAGCCTTCGTGAAGAATTTGGTGACGGGTTTAGCTAGAAGAAGCGAAGGTGTGAACAAGGCTTGTGTGAATTTACCACGTTATCTGGTGAGGAAGGCGCCGGACAAGGCCGAGCCCCGAGGGCTAGCGGTGGATGCCATAGTCGATATTGTGAAGGTTATGGAGTTGAATGATCAAATCGTGTTTGTGGAGTATGTTGTGAAGATGAGCGAAGGGAAGGCTAATCTTAGAATCTTGGCGGTGGACTTGATGTTGAATCTATTACTGCTGTTGAAAGATCCATTTGGGTTGCGCACGAATGGCGAATCGGAAGGTAGCTGGGGATTCAAGTGTCTTGAGGCATTGATCCAGCGTTGTTCTGATTCAAGTGCTCTAACTAGAGCTCGTGGGTTGTCGAATTTGGCACAGTTGGTGGGAATTCTGTCATCTGATGATAGGAATCATGCTGTTCTAAGACAAGCCATGGGGTTTGGTGAAGATAATGTAAACAAGGGTGAGAGTCGGATCGATGATATGTTGAGAAGGCGCTGTATGGATGAGAAAGCAAACGTTAGGAGAGCTGCACTTCTTCTAGTTAGCAAGTTGACTGCTATTTTTGCTGGCAATTTGGATGGAATCGTGCTCAAGACTATGGGAATGGCTTGC
Organism: Linum trigynum; assembly: GCA_964030455.1. Classification (NCBI taxonomy): domain Eukaryota; kingdom Viridiplantae; phylum Streptophyta; class Magnoliopsida; order Malpighiales; family Linaceae; genus Linum; species Linum trigynum. The sequence continues at coordinate 63,464,223 of OZ034819.1, forward strand.
TCGGATCCACTTGTCAGCATACGCAAAGCAGCAATATCAGCTCTGTCACAGGTTGGTTCCGATAATTATTGTACTTGTATATTGAACATCACCTTTATAAACCTTGACAACCTATTTTCCATTTTTCCTACACAAATCGTAGCAAGAATCTTGATTGAGTTGTAACAATACACAAGCACCATAAATCTTCATATGGATGAATATTATCACATTGTGACACAAAACAAGATACCTTTTCTAGGAAGAGTTCTTTAAATTTCTGCCCAAGTTCTCATCAGGCATAAGCTATCATTATCTGTGTTAGAGCATCATGTACTGCATGCTGTCTAAAGACTTGATCTCTATCCCCTTTTCAAGTCATGTGCTTGATGATTCTGATCTTGCTTTCTACCACTGTCTGTAGGCCTTCAGAACATATTCAGATGAAATTGTGATTACTGAGTGGCTGCATTCTGTACCTCGATTAATAGCAGATAACGAGACTAGCATTCAAGAAGAGTGTGAGAACTTGTTCCTGGAACTAGTCCTGGACCGTGTCTCAAAAGCAGGAAGTGATCCCAGGCTACATAATGCTTCCAGTTTATCCCATTCTAAGTCACACAAAATGGGAGTAGAAAGAAAGATGGAGCTGCTATTTCCAGATGGATTTCTATTTATTCTGAAAACCATCTACGATGGGGAGGTGACACCTTGGGTGAAGAAAATCTGCAGTAGTCTAGGGAAGAAGAAACGACTCAAGCCTGTGATTGCTAGTTCACTACAGAATATCATAAGAACTTCAGAGTCTAACTGGCAGAGCCATTTAATGCCAATAGAGAAGTGGACAGCTCCACCTGGTGCATGGCTTCTTTTGTCTGAGGTGTCAGCACACCTTTCCGAAGCAGTTGACTGGAAGTTTCTCCATCACCATTGGCAGCTCCTTGACAAGTTTGGAGCAACCAACGAATTTGATCCTGAAGAAGATTTGACTCGTGATGAAGGAAGTATACATTCCGATTCTGTTGCATGGGCAGGAGATCGCGTTTTTCTACTGCAAACAATCTCTAACGTTTCTTTGGAGCTGCCTCCTGATCCTGCTGCTGATCTAGCTCATAACCTGCTCAAACGAATTCAGGACTTCAATATGCACTCAACCGAGGTACTTCTAACAATTCTTATTGCAGATTCTAAAGATAAATAATCTTATGTTGATGATCAATCTTCTTAGTTATTTGCTAACTTCACTCAATAAAAAATGTCTGACTATGATGATACTAGGTTAATGCACATGTTAAAGCCCTGAAAACAATATGCAAACGGAAAGCTGCAGATCCTGCTGAGGCAGAGACACTTGTTGGCAAATGGGTTCAACAAGTTCTTTCAAAGGCTTGCAAGATACTCGAGCAGTACATGGACGAAAATTCGAAAGCCACCAATGAAAACAGCTTCTTCACACCACCTAAAAGTGGAATTAGAAAGAGCAAGAGAGCAGCAGCGGCTTCCAGACTACTGGCAGAAACAGTGAATGCAGTTCAGACCATAGGATCTCTGGTTCTTGTTTGTCCTTCAGCTGATATGAACGATGTAATCCCTTTACTGTACACAATCATCACTTCAGGAAATTCTGATCCCAAGTTGAGGAAACTCCCTGGACCTCCGGTCCCAGTTAAAGAGACAGCCCCATCTTTGTACATTCAGGCGTGGCTGACAATGGGGAAGATTTGCTTAGCAGACGGGAAACTTGCAAAGAACTATATACCTCTGTTTGTGCAGGTTTGGTAGCCCTAACCCCAATACAGCTCTCTTTCTCTCTCATTCTTGGTTTTCTATTGTCATGCTAGACTTTTCCTAGGTCTAGATAAAGGATTGACTAATGTGGCAGTAAACCTTCACCTTATGTTTAATGCCAGTTGCTCTTGTGTCAGATGGGGGTTTCAACTATAGCTAACTTCACTATCTCATGTTATGCAGGAGCTCGAGAAAAGTGATCTTGCACCACTTCGCAACAATCTCGTGGTTACAATGGCAGACTTCTGTGTTCACTATACCGCTCTGGTGGACTGGTAAGGCCACATAGAGAATCACTTATACCTGAGTTCTGTCTGATTGAGACAACTGTTTTAACTTCCTGATTTGCTGTTTTCTTTCTATATAACAAACCACAGTTATATACCAAAGATCACCAAGTGCCTCCGTGACCCATGTGAACTAGTGAGGCGGCAGACGTTCATTCTGCTCTCAAGATTGCTTCAGGTATTGGTTGCTACTTTACCGTCTATTCGTAACCAATTCCGTTGAGAATTCAAGTATCATTGCTCACTGGGATAGAATTTCTGGCGGAATTATTTCTTAAATTCTGCTTGGAATAAATCCTGTTTACTAATACAAAGTTAAAAACACAAAGTCTGTCAATTTGGACTAATTAGTAGATGGAGTCCACTATTCCATCTGCACCAACACTTGCAGCCAATTTTGATGAATGGATTTCAAACTTCCATGCGTTGGTTTCTTGGAATTCCATTTCTTGAGTTGCTGGCTATCTTGACAAAGAAGTTACGAACTTTCTTACATAGAGGGACTATGTCAAGTGGAGAGGAGTGCTGTTCCAAAGATTCCTCCTGGCTCTTGTCGACGACTCGGAGAAGATTAGACAATTAGCTGACTTCCTATTCGGGAACATTCTGAAAGGTCATTGCCCTTTACACCTTCTCATCAAATTTCAATCTATATACATTGCTACAAGATTTGACTAATTGGGTTATCATTTCTGTCTACTTGCAGTCAAGGCCCCACTGCTAGCTTACAACAGCTTCGTGGAAGCCGTCTTTGTGCTGAATGACTGCAATGCACACACCGGGTCTAAGAACACTCGAACCGAAGATCGCCAGTTCTCCATTAGGTTAGTTACAAAGCTAGTTTATAGAACTCAGTCAAGTGTCATCAACATCTTTTTTTATGTCATTGAGAAATTGTTCCCTTGGGATTCAAGTCAATCTCGTGTTCTTGTTTGCTCTTGTAAGGGGGAATGATGAGAGTTCGAGGTCGAAAAGAATGCACATATATGTTTCCCTGCTCAAACAGATGGCTCCGGAGCGTCTCCTGGCGACATTTGCGAAACTGTGCTCTGAGATTCTCGCTGCTGCTTCTGATGGAATGCTCAAGCTAGAAGATGTCACCGGACAGGCTGTTCTTCAGGTAAAAATAAATAAACCTAACTATAAATAATTCGCGCGTAAATTTAAATTTCGTTGAAATTGGGAATGAGGTTTTCCCCCTTTTTTCTTGAAATAGGACGCTTTCCAAGTGCTGGCCTGCAAAGAGATCAGAATCCAACCCGCCCGCGGTTCAGCGGCCGACGCCGGCGAAGCCGGCGAGGAGGAAGGCGGCGGAGGGGACGGCAACGGGCTGTCCGCAAAAGGCAGGGCGATAACGCAAGCCATAAGGAAGAGCTTGATCCAGAACACGATTCCAATCTTCATCGAGCTCAAGCGGCTGCTGGAGAGCAAGAACAGCCCGCTCATCGGCTCCCTGATGGAGTGCCTCCGCGTGCTCCTGAAAGACTACAAGAACGAGATCGACGAGATCCTGATCGCCGACAAGCAGCTGCAGAAGGAGCTCGCCTACGACATGCAGAGGTACGAAGCAGCCAAGGCCAAGTCCGCCGCCGCGTCCGAAGCCGCCGGCCCGAGCGGCTATGGCGGCGGCGGGGGCGTTGGGTTTCTTTCGCCGAAAGACAAGAGGGTGGCATCGGCGATGGCGGACAAGGCTGCGGAGGTGACGGCCAGATCGGTTTTGAGAGAGGTGAATAGAGGCGTTCTGTCGCCGCCGTTGAGTGCTATGAACAAGCCGAAGCTCAAGACTGCTACCGCCGCCGGAACGGTGGGGAAGAGCGGCGGCTCCGGTTTGCCGTCGGCTCGTCCCGCCGAGGTCTTGGAGTCGGTCAGGCGACGGCAGACGTTCATGTCCGATGATGAGAGTTGATGAGAAATAGGCTTATATTATCGAGTTAATAGATGGGCTTTATTCAATCTGTATCTGGGCTTGGGCCTGATACTTAGCCTATGGAGTATGGACTTCCCTGCAATGTTATTAAGATGCTAATAATTTTGGCTGGTTATCCAAAAGAAAAAGGGATGAATGGGTTAATACTGGTTCGGCCGTTAACCGGAAGAACCACTCGAATCTTTTCTATGGCCTTGCTGGTATGGCGGGACACGATGACGCGACGTCGTTTGCGGACTTCGTCTTCAACTCTTCATTGACTATCCCCCAAGCGGCTCAACCTAGCAAAATCGAACGGAGGTCCTTTGATCTCCTGGAACTCCATTGACGCGATGGACGGCAACAAGGACGAAGCTCTGAGATGCATCTCCATCGCCGAAGAGGCAATCGCTGCAGGAAACAAACAGCGCGCCTTGAGATTCATCAGATTCGCACAGCGCCTCAACCGCGACTCCTCCGTTGACTATCTCCTCGCCGCTTGCGAGAAACTAGATTCTGGCGACGAAGCAAATAGTCGTGGTAGCAGCAGCAGCAGCAGCTGCAGTAATAATCCCAGCAGCGCGGGTAAATCGAACGACAGCGAGGAGAATGTGCAATTGATTAGGCAGATCAACAGGACGAATGATTACTACGCGATTCTCGGCGTGGGGAAATCCTGTTCACCTGACGAGATTAGGAAGTCGTACAGAAAATTATCTCTCAGAGTTCATCCAGACAAGAACAAGGCTCCAGGGGCTGAAGAAGCGTTCAAGAAAGTCTGTGCAGCGTTCAAGTGTTTGAGCGATGGAGAGTCTCGTAGGCAGTATGATCATGTGGGTTTGGTTCGAGGGTTCGGTTGCAGCAGCAGCAGTAGCAGCCATCAACGAGAGAATGTGAGGCCGAGAAGGCCTACAAGGAGGAATGGAAGTAGCTATAGAGGTTACAATGGCTATTACGATGATGACGAGGTGTTTGGTCAGTATTTCAATAGGAACGACGGGTACAGAGCTTACAATCCCTACAGGAGTACAAGAGGAAGGGAAACTGAACATAACGCCGAGAATGTTGATCATGGAGGAGGGACAAGTTGTTGGTTTTTTCTTATGCAGATTCTGCCATTTCTGGCGATCATCTTGGTAGCTGCTCTGGCGTTTACAGAGCCCGTTTACTCGTTGCAGCCAACCAAATCGTATCGGTTCTTGAGGAAGACCGAGAAGCATGGGGTCGAGTTCTATGTTAGATCCCCGGGGTTCGATCAGAGCTTCCCTGTTGGAAGCACGGGTAGGAGTGATGTCGAGGGTAGTGTGGTTAAGGACTATAAGAACTTGCTTTGGCGGTATTGTCATGTGGAGATGCAGAGGCGGCATTGGAATAAGGTCTTGCCTACTCCTAATTGCAACAAGCTGCACAATCTTGGATTTGCATGAAATTGTGCACCTTTTCACTGGAAGCTGGGTACAATTACTGCAGATTCCGTGCAGGTGCCACTTTGAAGAGAACCATGTGCAGTTGGAATGATTAGAAGAAGAACTAGTATTCTTGTTTCTCCTCTAGCTTGGTGAGTGAACTGTTTATGCCACTTAGTACATCTTGGTCTTGGCTTGTTCAAGTCACCAGGAGGGCTTGTTCTATATAGCCCTTTTCTTAAGGTTACAATGCAGCTGCTTGAATGGAGGTAACCATGTGCTGCAAGCAATCCCTCACTTCTTCTGTTGACTGTTGGTTGTTACAGATGCTGCTGCTGTGAGATTTTGGAAACTCCAAGTTGGTTGTTTTAAGTGATGGAAAGTTGTTTCTAGAAATGCATCTTTTTTTTGTACAGATTTGTAAGATAGGATTCAGGAATAATAGATTCCGAATCTCATTGTTTGATTGGTGGGTTGTAGTATGCGGATTCTCTGTGCGTTTAGGGTTCCATAACTGACTGGAAAACTGTACTATGTCATCAACTTTTTTATCGAAATTTTTATGGCAGAGAGCCAGTAGATTCCAAGTGCTAACAATACGTAGCATTATCGATGGTTTATAATGAGTATCTGAATCATAATAAACATCTAGAACGATTCATGTGTATTTTAAGGAGTATTTCGTTAGGATTTTATCAATTTTTTTTTTTAGTAATTTGTTAACGATAACGATGTGTTGTCTGCAAACGAAGTCCGATCCATCAGTTGATGAACCAAACAACGAAATTGATATAAGATTTCAACTCCTGGAGTTCAAATCTTGATTTTTGCTACATCCTAAACTCTTCTTCTCTACTTTCACCAAATTTAAGAGGCCTTTTTTCCCCTCCTTTACACGATAAAACTGAAAGCTTTTACCAATGAATGCAGAATATGCGCGGAAGCAAGTGTCATTTTACAATAAAAGAAAAACTATCTGGTCAATTGTTGTCAGTGACATCACTGACAACTTACAGCCTATTGGATTCTCTCTGCTCCTCTCGCTCAATAATTGAATGCAGCAGCTGACCAGTGGAGATCAGAACTCCGCCACTCACTGCACGTGCGCCACGTGTATTCCACCACCACGCCGGCTGGCATTCACCGTGCCCTTCATCGTCCACCGCCGGCGAGTCAACGCCAAACCGGACACTACCGCCATTTTTGTAACATTTCAACCCTACCCAGCTATGGTTCTTAGAATACATGTAAGAAGTATCTCATAGATGTCACACATAGTTGGTGATACGCGATCGTTAAATCGATGTAGTCATAATTTATTATCACCTTGTTCATCCAATGGTCATATACCATCGGTTGTTATCAATCCAACAACATTCAAATAATTGCTTTACTTTATTTATCGACAATCAATAAGTTATAAGACTCTGTTGTATCTATTAGTTTGTTGTTATTTACTTTACTTGCTTCACATCACAACTTTCCGCCGTTTGATTCATCACTACAAATTGTCCATTTCATCACATTGTGCCTCTACTACCATGTCAAACGAAATTGAACTCACACTAACACAACATTGAAAGAATATGTCGACATCTCCGAACTCGCTTACATTGTCGTCGCCCCCATGTCCCAGATTCCAATTCAGGAATTTTGACCGAAATTTCCATTAACCGTTGATGCGAATAACCGTGTAGCCACTCAAGTACGCTTCACACGAATATCTTACCCTTCTAGACCTTCCAATTTCTCATTTGAACATTTGATTAATACTACCATCATCAAGATCTGTGGCCACAGCTACTCCTTCCATAAAGATTACAAAGAGCCATCATTGAGTCAAACAGCTTTAAATTTAACTATGTTCATTAATGTCGAAAATTAAATTATGCAATCACCAAAAAAAAACTACCATAAATGATAAAACCACGGCATTTTACAGTTTTGCCCCTCCCCAACCACGAGTCGTCGAGTCCACGTTCAAACAAACTCACCAGCAGTATCTACTCCACGATCCTTCCAAAAGGAAAGCTCCAAATGAACAAACAAAAATCAAAGCAGCGATCCAAAAAGTAAATAAATAAAAATAAACCAAAAAGCTAACCCCTGACTAGAAAAAAGAGAAAAGGACCAATCGAGCTTCAGATCCAGCGGGCCCCACCGCGCACCTCAATCGAAAAAAAGCCCCCACCTCAATCGCCGGAGTCATCGCCGCCGCCGAATATGGAGACGCGGTAGTAGAGCAGGAACAATACGAGGAAGAGGAAGAGCGCGACGCCGACGGGGGACCCGCTGACGCGGTGGAAGCTCTCCGGCTCGCCGCCACCGGCGGAGAAGACCGCGGCGACGAAGGATCCGCGCTGGGAGGAGAGGAACTGGATTGCGAGCAGGAGGACGATCGGGAGGAGGAGGAGGCCGAGCGGGCTGAGGAGCTCGGCGATGCCATCGGTGATCGCTTCCCCTTGGTCGCCGAAGACGAACGGGGCGAGGACCACGATGCAGACCACCACCGCGAGGATGATCCCGTGTGGCGGTCCGCCGCCGCCGCCGACGGCGGCGGGGGGATTGTGGTGGTGGCGTCGGGGGTCGTAGTATTCCGGTCCTCCCATCATTTTTTCGTGGGAGAGAGAGAGAGAGAGAGAGAGAGAGAGAGGGGAAGCGGTTTGGAGGGAAGGAGGAGCGGCGGAGTATAAAAAGGAGGGAATTAGTTTTACTTTTCTTTCTTCTCTTCTTCTCGCCACTTTTTTTTTTTTTTTTTACCGTTTTACTGTTTGGAGAAAGAAGGGGTGGGGAAGTAGATTTGAATTTAATTAATTGAAGTTTTAATTATCAAATTTGAGACGGATCTTCTTCCTATTATTTTTACCAGAATTTGGGTTTTGCAACAATACATCAATTCAACTATCATCAAAATCAACCCATCCTGATTTTCTTAACATCGCAGTAAAACTCCAATTCTTTTAAGAATAATATGCATGTATATAACAAATTTGGTGTATTGTAGTTTACATCGTTTGGTTCTTGTGATAGTTATTGTAGTATTTAAACAAATTATATTACTTTACCCTTTGTTTCTAATATAAAAAAGCAACACACTTTAAAAAAAGTAGGGACATAGTTGGAAAAAGAAAAAAAACACAATAATCTCACCGAAAACTTGAGATTTAACTATCACTCGTTTTGAGTGATAGTTTATGTCACATCAAGCAAACAATGCATGTATTGTTTGTGCACAAAATTAAAAAAAAAATGCATTATGAACATTTCATGCATTGTAACTATTTCAACCAAACTATCACCAAAACCAAACGACTCCTAAGTTTAAATCTCGTTGTTGTCGGGTGGGTGCGCTTCAAGTTCAACATTGGACGAGATTCAACAATGATGTTTGCATTGTATCCTATTAATGCAGTAAATTTTGATCTTCAAATGTAATTATTTTGTGGTGTTTGAACGATGTCTATGTCTTCGCTGGACAAAGATTAGGAGAAAAGAAAAGAAGGATGTAATTTTGGCATTGGCAGAGCTAGGTGAGAAAATGTGGGGTTCATCTTCATAAGATGGTAATTTTACCATTGAGACAAACATCACATGTTATTAAGTTTGGACCCCACTAAATTATATTTCTAGCTCGCCAATGAATTTTGGGGTTATACTTTGTTTATAATTTGGGGCAGCCTAGTTATTCTGCTGACTGCATAAGTTGTTAGTATATACTAACTAATATTCAAAATGTATAAACTAGTATTCAAGTCTTCTGATTTTACTAAAGTATCTAGATAGCACAAATTAGTATTCAAAACATCACAAACTAGTATCCAGATAACATATACCAACTAATATCCACAATCAACCAACTAGTATTCAATACGGATACTCATATGTGTTATCTGGATATTAATTATGTTTTGTATGGCTACTATTCTGTGTTGTCTAGATATTAGTTTGTGAATTTGGGATAATAGTTGATTCATGGTGGATATCATTTAGCAACTTTGAATACTAGTCTGTGCTCTCTAGATATTTTAGTACTTGGATACTAGTTTATATATTTTGGATATCAATTAGTATCTGCTAACAAATTTTCAAGTTAGCAGATTAACTTTTCGGATTTGAGAGGGGTTTCCCTTCGTGATGTGGATCCGTCCATAGTTAGTAAAATACGGTACGGGAAAGTTACGTAAAAAATACGTACGGGTATTTTACGTCATCTCTAAGCTAAAGGTACGTTTAATAATACGTTAATACTAATAAATATAAAAAATAAATTATTTTAAAAATAAATATATATATATATATATATATATATAAATAATAGTAAAGTTCACAATTTAAATTCATTAAATACGGATATTAAACGTGTTATACGGGTTTTATACGTGTTTAGTACGGGAGCCATCCAATGAGCGGAAAAAATGAAACGGCTTGACAATAATACGGATACGAAAGTTTTAAACGGATAAAGTAGGTACGGGTACATATACGTGTATTAAACGGAGTATTTACTAACTATGGATCCGTCTACGTGCTGACAGATAATGTTCTTTGGAAGAAAGTTCTTAGAAAGACAAGACAAGGGGAAAAAAACATTAAACACTAAGGAACCCAATTGAATACTCGGAGAGCCACTTTAGACCTAAAATCATGCATGCAATGGCAACACAATAATTTGGCACTTTCTTGTTCTGTGCTTTGACGCATTGCTCACTGCGCATGCGGTTCCCCGCTCCATCTTTATAATAGTATTTGTAAAATCGAATCGACCATCTAATCTGAAAAATCTTCTATAAAAGTTTAAACTGATTATTGATTTTAATTGTATAAAACGGTCGAATCACGATTTTAGCATAAGATATACCTTTGATACGACTTTACGTCTTGTTTTATAATCGGCGGTAGAGATTGAGCCGTTATAAGTCGCTGGCGATATGTTTTAAAATCACTGTAGGGAGTAAGACCATCTACATCCCTGCAACAGGTTAGCCATTTCATAAATAGACCCCACATTCACATCACCAACTTTAGCAATTATTCAATTCAACAATTTCAAACCACCTATGTCCCTTACGGGACCTACTCCATATTCTTTTTCTCAACAATATTTTTGCATAATAGATTATAGACTTTTAAAAATTCAATAAACACAAAATACATAGCATACACAAAATAGAAATAAGGAAAAATTACATAATGAAATACAAAAAATCAAAACAAATTACATGATATGAATGGTGTGTACTTTTAGTATGATTTCTTTCTAGTTTTGTGTATGGATGTTCAACCATTAATTATACATCATTGTGTTAAGTTTTCATGTTCAATATAATTAAAACATAATTTATGATTTTAATTTATTAATAAATTAAAAAAATCACAAGCACAAGGATTATTAAGTGTAAAAATTTATGTGTACAAAGTTGATAGAAAAAAAAAAGAAAGAATTTGAGTGTGTGGTCCCAATTGCTTATGTTACATTGCAAAAGGGATTGCTTATTTAGCAATCTTGCTAAATAAGAAAGAAGTACTACATTCTTGCAATTGCTTACCGCCTGTTTGGATATAATTCCATAAGAAATGGAAATGGATTTTCATTCCCAATTCTAACTTTTATGGAATTCCATTTCCAATATTTGTGTTTGGCATAATTTCGACAACTATGGAAATGAATTGTACTCTTTAAAAATCATTAATGATTTAGTAGATTTTTTTATCTTGAGAAATGAAATACTGATGAGAGAGAAAGAGAGGAATAAGATAGTGGAGTTATAAAATAATAATAAAGATGAATGGGTCTCACTAATTCCATCTTCATAAACCCAATTCCTATAACTTTTGATAGGAATTCTAATTTCCAATATTTGGGTCAAATGGAGTTCAATTGTCAACCTTCTTACTATTCCAAACATGGAATAATCAAATAGAATTGGAAATGGAATTCCAATTCCTGAGTTTTTTTGTCCATCCAATAAACAAAAGCAATAGCAATAAGCAATCTGGGATGGAGTTGCTCTAACTTGCACCTAGCGTCCAGTAATGTGGGCTGGATCGCTTTAAGGATTGGGCTAGATAAATTTTTGGGATACTCGATAAGCCCATGCCTAATAGCTTGGATAAGCCCCTTTACCCACGGCGATTAGGAAAAATCAGGCATACAAATAAAATGGGGACTTTTTTTCTTCTTTCTGTTGGGTCTAGGTCTCCGCTCCCTGTTTTTGTACCCGAATCTCCTCGCCAGCACACAGCAACAATGGCGACCGAGGATAGCCGCCGGAAAACGCTAGCTATTTCCCTTCCGGCGGGGATCAGCAAACTCGGGGACCACGATCTACTCGCAGAATTCCTTTGTCGCCTCTCGGACACCAAATCCGCCTGGCGGTGCAAATCCGTCTGCAAGCGATGGTACTCCCTCCTCTCCACTCCCTCCTTCTCTCGCCGCTTCCTTTCCCACCCCTGATTCGAACCGGCCTCTCCTGATATCCTCCGCCGTCCGGGGACCCATCTGGATCTTTCTCCTAGTGCCCAGCGACGAAATCCCCTTCCAGGCCTTCGTTGCGGATTGCTTCAGGGACTTGCTCCTGGTCCAATTCGCGGATCGGAACGGCGGGAGGAATCCCGACGGTGAGCTGAGAAGGACGTTCTTGGTATGCAATCCGTTCACAAAGCAGTGGGTGGCCCTTCCTTTGGCGCCAAAAACTAGCTCCACGGCGATTACAGCAAGATTGGTGTGCAAGCCCTGTAATTCGATCATCAACACTCTGTTTTTCGGCGTCGCCGGCGGTGGGGAAGAGCCGTTCACCCATCACTCCGATTATCGGTTTTTCGTGGTGCGCTTGCACCGATATGGTCGAGAATCAGACGTTTTCTGTTCGGAAGCAGGGGAGTGGATGGAACTTGCTCTCTGTGCTTCAATTCCACGGTGGGATCTAGATTATGATGTTGTTTCGCTTAATGGGAAGTTGTACTGGAAGGATTATGACAGGAAATCAGTCGTTGTTGGGTGGAATCCTTACAGCCGACTAGATGATAATAATGATGACGAAGCTCCAATTTTAATGGATTCTTTTGGTCAGGTCGAAGGTTGTTCAGCGGTTTGTTCCTCGCAAGCTGCTCTGCACTTGATTTCTCCATTGTATTGGGCCAGAACAGAGGATAGTTTGAGTGTGTGGAGATGGTAAGAAGACGAAGGAGGTCGTCGTTGGAGGAGACACTATCAAGTGTCGTTGAATAAGTTATTTGGTAATATCCCTGAAATCAAGAGCTCGGACTGGGGCAAGGGTAGTGTAGTTGGTCAACATCCAGAGAAGCCCGAGGTTATCTTTCTACGATACTCGATTCGTCATTATAAGCCTTTTCGTTATACGACGACTCTCTTTTCGTGTAATCTGAGGCGGGAGAAGACGGAGTTATTCGTTGACCAGACAAATATACGATATAAATTTTTTGTGTTTCAGCCTAAGGTTAACTTCTGGCCTACTCCGATTTCAAACTATGAGAAATTACGAGTTGCGTATGATGGAAGGTACAGTTCGTTGATTTCAACAGAGTAGATTCAACCTCGCAAAGGATTGGCATGCGAACCATTGAATGGTTGAGATGAGAGGTGGTTTCTCACTTGCCTGGACATTAATGACGGTTCAACTTCTTACTGAAAAACTTGTAGTTCCATACACTTGATTCGATTGGATACTTTGGAAGCTATCGTTTACTTGTTAGTTTAGGATTAGTTGACCTTGTTTAGATGAAAAATGATTAATGAGATTTACTCTATAAATATGTACTTTTGCTATACGTATTGAGAAAAATGAACCAGTTCAACGGGGCGTTATGAACAACGACGGAATACCTGAGGATCTGACCACCAATATCCTGTGGAGGCTCCCGCTAGGAGAGTGCATCTTCCGATTCCGATGCGTCTCTAAATCATGGTGCGATCACCTCTCGGATCTCTCTTTCATTCGGCGCAAGCTTTCTTCTCCTCCTTCTTCTAGACGAATTTTGATCCAGTGCTTCAGCGATAAATTCCGACCACCAGTTTGCACTCTGTAGTCGCCGCCCGACTCAGTCGTCGCGCCTCTCCTCTCCTCCGTCCAGCAGCAGTTCTTCTTGAACGACGAATCGAAATTCGCTGGATACTGCAACGGCCTGTTTTGCATAGCCGTCGCCGACTGCGCCAACCAAATGGATTTGATTCTCTGGAACCCTGCCACCTTTGAAACCAAGATTGTTGCAGGCAACCCTTTCTATAGTGTCCAGGAAGGTTCTACAACGGTTCGATTCAGCATCAAACGACTACAAAATCGTTACACAACGTCAACTGTTGGATTTGGTTTTGTTTTAATTCGGATTTCCATTTTTTTACACAAATAGAACGAGTTCGTTGTGCTCTACAAAATAAGATCCATTTTTAATATTTTTTGAGGAAAAAAAATATTCTTGCCTCTCGGTACCAACTGCATACCATATGGTATCTTCTTCGGTTTTAATTCGTTTTTGAAAACGTTTGCACAGAACGAACGAGTTCATCATGATCTATTAGATCTACAAATTTCTGGGTGAACAAATTACAAAAATACCACACAATACCACATAATACCACTCTGGTACGAGGTGGTATCTTGTGGTACACAATGTTAAAAGTCGTAAATAACAGTTAATATACTTCTACTATCATGTATTCAACCATCTTACCGTCTTGGTTTGTTCATACCACCATGGTATGCTTTTCAAACCATAGATATGTTTTTATTTCAATTCCAGTCAATACCATATGGTATAGACTCGTAAAAAATGGTCCAATTTTTTTTTGTTCCAAAAATATATCAAAGTGGATATCATTTTGAAAAACACAATTAATTTGATCTAACTGTGTAAAAAAATTAAATTTCAACTTATAACGATTTAAAGATCGTCCGTCAAAGATTAACAAGGGAAAATTAATTAGATTATGTATGATTATTGACCAGAAGATTATTGACCAGATCTGCTCCCCATTTTACCTAGGTTTAGAATTATTAGTTTAAGGAAAAGAATTTATGAGATTTACCCTATAAATACCTACTTTTGCTCTAGGTTTTATAGACGAGAAGAAGCAGCCCGTATTTCAGTTCAGCGGCGCTATGCACAACGACGGAATACCTGAGGATCTGACCAACGATATCCTGCGGAGGCTCCCTTTGGGCAAGTGCATCTTCCGATTCCGATGCGTCTCCAAATCATGGCGCGATCTCCTCTCCGATGCGTCTCCAAATCTGCCTTTGATCCAGTGCTTCGGCGAAAAATTCAGGCCACCAGTTTACACTCGGCATTCGCCGGCCGCCGCGCCCCTCCTCTCCTGCGCCGTCCAGCAGCAGTTCTTCTCCGACGACGAATCCAGGCGCCCGAAAGTTGCAGGCTACTGTAACAGCCTGTTCTGCATCGCCGACGGCGACAACAACCAAAAGGATCTGATTCTCTGGAACCCGGCCACCTCTGAAACCAAGGTTGTTCCAGGTAACCCTTTCTTCACTTACCAGGACGATTCGCCCACTGTTGGATTTGGTTTCGATTCGGCAACGAATGACTACAAAATCGTTATACAATGTGAATGGAGGAGTGAATGGGGCCGGAGTTGTAATAATGAGTTGGGGATCTATAGTCTGAGGAACGATTCGTGGAGGTGGAGGAGGATGGTTCACGATTGGGCGAATCTCCCCTCCGGCCAAGCCCCGCAATTCCACGAGGGGAAGCTGTATTGGTGGCAGCCGAGGGAGAGGGATTTATGTGTCACTTTATTCGACCTGGCCAGAGAAGCACGAGGAATCGATAGTTGCTCTGTTCCTCGTTTATGATGATGGTCCAAGAAGAACAAGTACATCAGGCTGGGAGATGTGGGTGCTTTTGAAGTACTATTTGATGGGTTTCTGCACCAAATTGTTACTTGTTAGGAAGCCTCCTCCTACTGAAACGAGCACGCTTAGCTTTGCTGGGATGCAGAGGAATTTGAACTTCTTTTCCTTGCCTGATTCTACTAGCAGTGGGGTTGATGAGGAAGGTGAGTGCTCGTTGTCTAAGTCCAAGGAGTGCCCCTTCGTGTTTTGTCCCGAGACTGGAAAACTCAGCAAGCTTGAGTTGCCGTCTCCCTTTAAATCGTGGCCCCAAGTTCAAGTCATAGCTAATTATGTACCCTCCCATGTTTCTTTTCGGGATCTTTACATGTAAAGAAAGCTATGATTTTGTCATTATATATAAGACTTTCGCGATATAGGTGGTCTCGGTACGTGGTTTTTGTACGGTGTCTCTTGTTGGTGTCGTCATTGTAAGAAATATAGATTTAGTATTGATCTTCGTGTTGAAGAGATTCATGGTCGATATAATAATACTCAAGATATTATTTTTCACGCTCTTCCCTCGTCGTCAACGACTATCAATCTGTATCTTTTGTATATTACGAGTAAATGAGGATTAAGGACTGTCCGACACGCGAGAGGCCATGACATATCACCAAACATCTATTTTCTTCCCCCCCTAAAATCCCTAATTCTTACTCTCCCTTGACTAAGCATCAACATATATAGGGCTAGTTTGGCCATGCGGTACCTTTTGCAGAAGCAGCTTCTGGCTTGAACTTTTAGAGAAGCACTTTTAAAAAAAAAAAGCAGTTGAGTGTTTGACTGGAAACTTATTGGAAGTGTTTTTTAATATGAGTGGTTGTGTAAAATGACTATAGACTTATAATATAAACTATGAATAAAAATTCTAAACAATAAAAACTAGTCAAAATGGATCTTGTTAGATTTCTTTTATATTAAATAACATGATTTTATAATGATATAAATAAAAGAAAGTTATATTTTATGAAATAAAATTAAAATATGGTAAAGATAATCTTGTATTTTCAAAATAGTTTTTCGCAGATGCTACAAATCTGAGCTTCTGCTTTTATGTTATACAAAAGCGCTTTTCGAGTTTTCAAAAACCAAACTTTTAGAAGTGTTTGGCCCTGCTTCACCTTTTGAAACCTATAAACACTTCTAAAAGTTGTGCCAAACATAGGCATAGTCTAGAATATGAATAGTAATTGGGGTGCCTGATTTTTGTATAATGTCTCACTTTGCAGGTATTCTATAGAGCATTTAGCATTGTAGTTGATGTAATATAAATGAAGATTTGTGCTTCATCTTGTGTTCCTCGGAATACAAGCACTAATAATTTATTGGGCTAATTCCACTAGGAAGCCCAAACTATCTAAAAAGTATCATTTGTGGTCTAAACTATTCAATATGACAAATCTGACCCAAACTATATGCATTTTGTGTCATTTGTGGCCTAAACTATTCAATATGACAAATATGGCCCAAACCAGATAGAAGCTTACTACATTTTCTATGATCTTCTAACGGTCAACTTCGGTCAACATTAACAAAAAAAAAATAATTTGGGCCATATTTGTCAAATTGAATAGTTTAGATCACAAATGACACTTTTTGAATAGTTTGGACTTCCTAGTGGAATCAGCCCTAATTTATTTAAGTGTTTATAGTTGTGAGATAGAGTCGTGGTTGTTGGTTTATGTACCCAAAAGTCAAATTGCAAGAAGAGTAAATTAGAATTGAATGAACACACAAAACCGCGACGGCGACGTACTTTGAAAAATTGTTTCTTTTATGATTTGCTTTGGTCACTGGACCTTGATATCAGGACCCCATATCCAGCCATATAGCGCAGTTTTGATTGAGTTTTGGATTGGATCGGTTCAGATTGGGTCGGGTCGGGTGTTTGGGTCATTTTGTTTTCTGTAGAGAAGCACCGATTGTCATTTCAGCAGAAAGAGAGAGGTGCTGAACTACTCAAGGATGATGATATGTCTGGTTCTTTGAACTGTCTATCCAATCCATTCTACACCACTCGATCCAACCAGCAGCACCAGCCGCAACGCCGGAGATGTTGTTCTTTGAGTCCTACTGCCCGTGACAGACAAAATCCCCATCTTTATGATAAAATTTGTAACATAGCCTCTCTCTCTCTCTCTCTCTCTCTCTCTCTCTCTCTCTCTCTCTCTCTCTCTCTCTCTCTCTCTGTTCTTGATAATTCATGGCCAATTGGCCATCAAATCCTGGCTGTCCAGTCCACATCTTGTACAGATAAAATTAATATTATTCTATTTCCCCAACATGGGAATCCCAGGGTTAGCGACTGATCATGGACAAGCCTTTTCTTTTTTGGCTTCTTGTTTGACTCCACATACAAGCTGTAGCTGTTACTTCCTTTTTTTTTTACACCATCTGTTAGTTTGGATGGGTGGTGTTGAGTGTGTTAAGAGGTTGACATAAGCGTAGTCAGATCTGAATTTGAGTGGGGGGGTGCAGAGGTTGGTTTTTTGGGAGCGCGATAGTGAAGTTGACATATGTGTAGGTCACTTTTTACCACCGTACATGAGATTTTCACCTCAACCGACTTGTTGTTCGATTCTCTCGAAACCATTGAATCCCGAGTTAAGTGAGATAGACCTCAACCGACTTGTTTTTCAATTCTCTCGAAACCATTGAATCCTGAGTTAAGTGAGATAGACGGGAGCGAAGGTGAAGAGACACGTCAAGCTGCTTTTAGTATGTTGAATCGTGAATCAGATGATTCATGGTAGGGACCTGAGTCCATTTGACAATGAACATCTAGGCATTTTTCAGCTCATAATTGTCCTCAAGTGGGATCCCGAGGAGAGGTGGCAAATGGATTGATCCATGGATTGGTGGATTGGATTGGTGGATTCATGGATCAAATGGATTGGATCCAATTGATTCATGGATTCATGGATTGGATCAAGTAGATTGGTGGATTATCTATGCATCCAAATGACATCCTCAACCAAAGGACCAATTTGCAAAAAGTGAAAAGTTTATGTACTAAAATGTCATAATGAAAAATTTTAGGTACACAAAATGTAATTTTCCATTGATATTTTTCATATAAAAATTAAATTTTGGGTACCAAAATGTAATATATAAAAATTATAGGTACCAAACCGTAATTTTTGATTTGGATACATGGATCGATCCATAAATCCACAAATCCAATTGGATTTGGATCAAATGGATTGGATTTAAATGGATTGGATTAGGTGGATATTTTTAATAGGTTGGTGGATTGGATTGAGAATTGCCACCTCTAATCCCGAGAACCCAATCCATTGGCCTTCGCTCCGCTGCCACCGGAGGCTTATGCCTTAGTCACATCATTGGACCATGCATCCATGATCCTTAATCGTTGGATGCACGCGCATGCACATTACTTACAAAAGCTTGCATCCAATGTAGTCAAACCGTAGGGTTTTATGTGTAAGCAAAACGACGAGTAGTAGAAGGTTAAGCGTATTGGTGAGTCTATTCCATCTTAGTGTCGGTTAATCCCGTCTTTCGTTGATAAGAATCAATACGATCTTTATAAGGTTCCTCCTCCGAATGAAATTCAATAGGATTTTGTCTGCCTCAACGTTTATACAAAGGACGCCTAGACCCATCATCAGCATGCTAACCGAGTTGTTGGACTGGAACAGTGTTCAGAGTTCATCGAACAGTATGTTTCTATGACTTCAGTAGCTGGGAAGCCATGGGAGGTCCTCGATCTGTCCCTGTCCCTTTCATGACAACTTCCAAAATTGTTGGCTAGCAAGATAAGCTGAGGTTGGGTATTGTCCTGCATTAATCTGATCAATCATTGCTCCCAATGAAGCTCTCCACAAAAGCAAAAGGATGAAAAAGCAGAGTCCCACATGGCTTCAACTTCCATATTCCAATGCTGATAACTTTGTTTTATTAACTTTTCCATGATCATCAAACTCATTAGTGGAGAGTTTATGCCTTCAATGGACCAACATTGTAATGCAAAAAGATGGAAGAGGGAAAAGAAGAAAAGGCCTTTTTGCCATTCAGGGAAATGGCCCTCCACTGTACTTATAAAACACATATGTCAGTTGGTTCAATCAATCTCAGCAGCAAGGTGAAGCTCTATATGCTTTTTCTCTATAGTGTTGGAACTGTTCATTTGTGGCAAAGGACAATCTGCACTCCTTTCCCTTTGGCTTGTATGGAAACTGAGGTTGTCTAGAATTGAGAGAAAAAAGAGGTGAAATGGAACACAATAATGGCAGAAAAGGATGGGGGTGTTGATGCTCTCTTTTCATGGAAAAAGAGTATGGACAGTGTTGATAGTGGTCACTTAATTAATCAGCAAAAGAAGTGATGACAATAATGCATTGTTTCACTTGTATATTAAGATAAAAGCATTTCTTTTTCATTTACCTATATTACTTCGTTGATTATATAAATTCAGAAAACATATCTTAAATCTTATTCATTTTTCATTCATGTATAGTTTTCAAATATGAACCACACCGACAAAGACGAAACGTTTTGGTGGCGGAAAGGTATCCTTATAAAGGGTTTTGGTTAGGGGCCATTGGCTCCGGACCAAAGATGAGTTGAAGTGCATTGTGTCGTTGATAGGTTTTGTGAGCTTTCAATTCTTGATGGGTCTTAGACGTACTTATAACTCTCGATAGAATTAGGTTCAAACATGTTTAACGTTATTTTGAGATCTTTTGAAAGAATAACTGGACGTAAAAGAGGAAGAGATTATATAGAGAAAATAATAGGAGATAAAATTGAAATGGTTCTTGTTATTCGATAATCTAACATAATATCGATGATTACACATATAGGGCCCATCATCCTAAATATGACAATTACCATAGTGACCCTTGTACTTCATCATCTCCATTGAGTGGTATTTAATGGTTTTGTTTTTCTTCCAAGTCTTGAGAATTCAATCCAACACACACAATTTTCTATTGTTCTTCCCATGACACAAGAAGACAGGTGGGTTTCTTCCTTTTCCTTAATGTCTGGTAGTGTCCTTCCACCTGCTGAATTAGCAAGTGTGGGAAGATTAGAAGATTAATGGTTGTGCCAAAATAATTTCAATCATACATCTAATCAAAAGACAAAGCATGCCTAGGTAATAGCTATGCATGCAGCCAATAATAGCAAAAACTCCCTTGTCCAATTTTCTTTGCCTACTAATACAGCTAAACCTTCCATTATCATAGGGCTAATTCTATAAGCCTAATAATACAAAAGGTGGCTGCTCTCCTGTTTCAAGTATAATAGGAACCTCGATTATGGTTGGTTTCACAAGCCTATACTCTGCCTACTAATCCATGAATTTCTGCATTATATGGTTTGGTACGAAAATTATGTTATTCAGACAGACTCCATGTAAGATGAGGGTGAATTGAATTCTATAGTATACTGGCCAGTCTAGTGGAAGCATCGGATTACGGGTCTTATGATCTCGAACAATATTTGTATAAAGATTTCAAAAATTTGATCACAATCCTTCCAAACCAAACAATTTCGACAGTACATAAATTCTTATGGGCAGTGGTCGGATGAAAAGAATGTCCCTCCCCAACTCCCTGGTAAGGGGGATAAATTGCAAGCAACCTACTTACCTTGGGGAACTTATGTGTAGAAGTCTGTCTTTAGAGAATGACAGAAAGCTGGAGTCACTGGTTACAAACCAAGGTGTCGAGAGTTAAAACTAGAAGAAGATTGCTTCGAGGGTAACTATGTCATGACTAAATGTATGAGCAATCCACCCAAAAATTGTTTGCTGCCTTATGATAATTTCTACGACTTACATGCACTCGATTAGTGACGTATATAAAGTTTCTCGGAATTCATGTATTCTACCAACCTTAATCATCATTAATGACACTGAAAATGAAGTGTATAATGGTGCCTTGGACATGGTTCTGCCATTTTTTTTGCCTGCCACTTATTTTCCCGCCATAATCAGTTGTGTCTGTTAGGTCAATGTTGATGTTTGTCCTGAAGCCAACAGTGTTGTTTTGAGGAGTGGAAAGAAAGGGATTTGGGACCATCGAAACTCTGGAAAATCTTGGCTGCAAACAGTCACGGGTTTATAGTCAGTTGTTGTTTTCTGTCCTTCCAAGTTCCAAGCTCATCCCTTTTTGGAAGTTCATCCTTCCTTATACACCATTATTCTCTTGACACGAGGATGGAGATAGATTCTTCTAATAATTTTACCAACGAGGTAAATTTGAACACTCTCCGAAGTTTAAGTTAGAGAAAAAAATTAGAAATACATAACTGAAATTTAGCTCAATAATTAACGCGAATTAAACTTCCAATAATATGTTAACCGGTGCTGGAACTGAATTAAATAAGTAGTCACGCCATTTAGTGACAAACGACAACAGTGATGATAAACAGACAAAATGGAAGCAAACCTTTTCTCTGATCAAAATTCCATCTCCATCTCCTTGTTTCCCTCTTATCTCTTCCACTTCAGGAGGGAGGAAACTTCACATCTTTATTTGTCATCTTCCACCTTCATGAACATCTGACACTTCTACAGCCAAGCTCTACTCCTCCTTCCTTCCTTCTTCCATGGCTTCTTCCATCTCTTCCTCCCATGATGAAGAGACACCTGACATTGAATCAACAAAATCAGTTGTGTCATCCATCACTGACCACATTCACCAGCTCATTTCCAGTCCTTCATCATGGAATTCCCTCAAGTCAGCTTCCACTTCCAGGCTCAGCAACATTGTCCAGCAAAACCAGGAGAACCATTTTGAACTCTCAGAACACTCGGTCATCTCAAACCTCTACTGGGGAATTGAAGCCATTGACTCAGCAATGCAGGCACAGGAAGTTGAGGAGGGAAGAACAAGCGGGTTGAAGAAGGCAGAATCAATGCTTCAAGTTCCTGCATTGCTTGAAGAGGATGGTGTCACAGCTGGAATTCACAACCAGTACTTAATCTGCTGCTCATACTTCTTTCTGTCAGTTGTGAAGAAGCTGCAGAATGATGAATGGCAGGTTGCCCTCCACTTCTTCCAGGCGGTAATGGTCTCTCCGAGGCTCGTTAGGGTCGAATTCGCTCCTCGTGTTTGTGAAGACCTCTTTCATGAATCTTGCAATGACGAGGATGTGAGGAGGATGGCTAGAAGGTATAAGCACAGGTTGATGTATTATCAGGTGATGTTGTATGGAGATGTTGGGAAAGGTTCCGTTGAACATAAACCTCAATCCTTTAGGTGGGTTAGAGAAAAAAGGTTCTGACTTTGATTCATGGTGTCATATTAATTAATCAATTGATGATTTTTTGCTTTCTGGTTTCTGGTTTCCAATTGCAGGCAACTGCTGAGCTGGAGAAATGATCCTTTGGAAACTTACTGTAATGTGAGGCTTTAACTGGGAAAAACAAAACCCTGATGAATTTTTACTGTTCCATTGACTTTTGCAGAAGCTAATTAACCATTTTTCATGTTCTTTGTCATTACAGAAGCTAGTCCAGTATGAGAAGGTGCATCCATTTGATTCACAAAGCTGTGAAATTGAAGAAGTTGAGGATTATCAACCTCAGAAGTTGGATGTCAAGAAGGATACATTTAGAAAGGATAAAAGCACAAGAAGCCTGCAGGAAGTACTGATGGAATCCGAATCAGATACCGAGACTACTTCAGTAAGTTCATGCTGCAACTATCATGTGGAAGAAGGTGGTGATCACCCTGAGGTAATTGTGGACTTATTGCTACTTGGTGTTGTTGCAAACTTGAAAGTCTCTCTAAGCTTTTCTAAGTTTGTTTTTGGCTGTGTGAATCAGGAAACCATTAATGAAGGCTCAATAAGATATATCAAGGGAAGTGAAGATAATCAGTTCAGCTTAGTTAACCCATGTGAATATAAATCACTTCCTCTACTGGTAAATGAAGAAAAGCCTAAAATCACTTCTGGCAGAATAGTTTGTTCCGTTGGACATAGAGACAGAAAGACAGATTCTTTGTTGAGTTGCTATGCAGAAGATGATCATCATGGGAGAATCACCATGGAAGACCTGAGAAGAGGCATGATGGGGAAGAATGAGAAGGACAAGAAGAAAAAACACAAGAAAAAGAAGAAGAATTTGCTTACTGGAAGAGACTTCAGCAGCCAACTCGCAATGCATAATAATGAACAAGGTTCTGAAACTGAGCTAGTCCTATTACTCGAAAAGGCGATTTCTAGGCTATGCTTCTCAGAAGAAGAAGAAGACTATGACTATGCAATTCAAGTCACAACCATCTATGAAATGCTGAGCAAGAAAAGGGGAGTGAAGTACAACATGCTTAAAAATGTGATCCTTGATCAACTATTAGTAGCAATTTCAACGTCCAAGGAAGAAAGAGTAATAAGAGCATCAGTCTCAATCCTCTCAACTATAGTACTAGTCAATAACTCGGCTGTGGAAGAGATCAAGAGAAAAGGATTGAGCTTATACAATCTAGCTACTGCTCTCAAACAAAAGGTTCATGAAGCAGCCATTCTCATCTACTTGATAAACCCATCTCCAACTGAGATCAAGACACTTGAACTCCTACCAGCATTGGTGGAAGTTGTCTGCACTTGTTCAAAGCCAATGCTGACGACAACGATGAGATCATGCCAGCTTGTGCTGACACCTCCTGCAGCATCACTGATGATCATGGAGGTTTTGGTTACTGCATTCGACTGTGATACGAATAATATGCACCTGGAATCTATCAACTCTCCTCAAGTTTTAGGGAGGCTTGTGGAAGTTGCAAAGATGGGCAGTTTTGATGAGCATGTGGTGTCATTGGCTAGGATTCTTGTAAAGTGCATGCAGTTTGGCGGAGATTGCAGGAGATACATATCGGAATCTGTTCCGTTAGATGCATTCGCATGTCTATTACAGAGAAAGGAGAAGAGGGCTAAGCTTTCTGCTCTTGAGTTCTTCCAGGAAATCCTTTGCATTCCAAGGTAATTCTTGTGCAGAAACTTCACTGCAAAAGTTGGTTTCTTTCTTCTGCTACAAGAAACCCAGAAAGCCCTAAACCTTATTTGTATTATCAGATCATCAGCTACCAGCTTATTGCAAGGGAAAAATAAAGGAATATTTGGCAGCAGCAACCTTATGCAAATACTTCTAGACTGCATACAAGAAATTGAAACTGATCACAAACTTCTAGCAGCAAGTCTGTTACTTCAGTTAGACACCCTGGTAGGCAAAACCCTATTATCAAGATGGAATTCTTTTTCTTTCCTATTTTATCACCCTTTTAAATTATTGGAAATCCTGATGTATGAATATGTGGCTGCTTGTGTAAAAAGCAGGAAGACTCATCCAACAAAAGCATGTTCACAGAAGAGGCATTGAAAGTCATCCTCAATGGACTGTCAAATGAACAAAGCTCCACATCACAACAGTTAGCTGCATTCATTCTTGCAAACATTGGAGGAACATATGCTTGGAATGGAGAGCCATACACGTCAGTGTGGTTAGTGAAAAAGGGAGGGTTGACCTCGTTGACCCACAGGAATCTGGTGAAGAACTTCAATCAGTTAGACCAGACCCTGCAGGTAAGGGAGATAGCTTTCTATAAACATCTCATGTATTCTATGATGTTTTGGTTTTGCATGCATTAATGAGGCAACATGTTGAAATTTTCAGGACATAGGTATTGATCCATGGTGTGCCAAGATAACAAAGCGGGTTGTGGACATGGGAAAGCCTGTGTTCCAAGCTCTAGCCACTGGTCTAAGAAGCAAGATCAAGAGGGTTCGTCTCAACTCTCTCACGGCCATTTCTTGGATTGGATGTGAGATTGGAAAGTACCCAAATAGTATAAGATACTCTGCCTGTGAGATTTTGCTTAGTGGATTGGAGCAATTCTTGCACCCTGGGATGGAGCTTGAACATAGGTTCCTAGCTTGTATGTGCATTTATAACTATGCTTCTGGCAAAGGTAAAGACCAAAAAGATATTTGACATCTATTTGGTAATGATACTAATCATCACTTAGCCCTATGGTGGACAGTTTTAGCAATGAACAAGAACAATACACCGAATTCATCACATGAACCACGAAGTCATGTATGTTTATGTCGCTTATTTTCCCTTCTGTGTAGGAATGCAGAAGCTTATTAACTTCTCAGAAGGGGTGAGAGAGTCATTGAGAAGGTTGTCCAGTGTGACATGGATGGCTGAGGAACTACATAGAGTGGCTGACTATTACTTGCCCAACAGATCAGTCAGTACTTTTTCTAACACTTAATTATGTAAGCCAAGTTCAGAACTTGAAAACATTTCTCATTCTCTAACCCAAAATTTCATCTTATTCTTCTCCTTCCACCGGTAAAACAGCGGATTTCTTGTGTGCACACGCAAGTTCTGGAGGCTAAACACAGCCGCAGTGGAGCAGTGACTGCCCTCATTTACTACAAAGGTCTTCTGTTCAGTGGATATTCAGATGGCTCGATCAAGGTAAAAAATGAAACTTTACCCTTTATCTATTTAAATACACTAAGACCCTTTTGAATTTAGAGCCTATTTGGTGGACTTATTGAGCAGGTTTGGGAAATCAAGGACCAGACTGCCTCACTTGCATTTGAGATGAAAGAACATAGAAAGGCAGTGACTTGTTTCTCACTGTTGGAACATGGGGAGAGTCTTCTCAGTGGCTCTGCTGATAAAACCATAAGGGTATGGACGTAAAGGAAAGGACAGATTTGGAAGATTACGAGAACAATGTGTCTTTAAAAAAACCTGAATCTCTCCCCTTCTGTAGGTCTGGCAAATGGTGCAAAGGAAGCTTGAATGCATCGAAGTCATATCAGTAAATGAATCCATAAGAAAGCTGGAAACGTATGGTCACATGGTGTTTGCCATCACACATAGCCATGGAATAAAGGTTTTAGCATCTTACTTGGTGATCCCAAAGTTTAGTGACTATTTATGTTAAGTTTGTGGAGAAACCCAGTTAGTTGACTCCTGAACTTGCTGAAACCTTTCCAGGTTTTTGATTCATCTAGAACAGCCAATGATATATGCAAGTCGAAGAAAGTGAAAACCATGACAACTTCAATTCAGGGCAAGATTTACCTGGGCTGCAAGGATGCAAGCATTCAGGAGTTCAGCATAACAAGCAACAGGGAGAGAGAAATCAAAGCTCCAGTGAAGAATTGGATGATGCAAAGCAAACCCATCAACTCAATAGTAGTGTACAAAGACTGGCTCTATACTGCTGGCTCGTTAGTTGAAGGTTCAAAAGTTAAGGTACTAAATAGTAAACCCAGTTGCATGTCTGCATTACAAAAGAGGAAACAAGCAGTTGTTTTTCTCTTTTCCATTGACTTGACATAGAAAGTTGCGATGAATTTAACAACAGGAATGGAGAACAAACTGTAGGCCACAGGTTTCCATGGTGGCAGAGAAAGGCAAGAGTGTGGTGGCCATGGAAGTTGTGGAAGACTTCATATACTTGAATTGCAGCTCTTCAACCAGCTCGCTTCAAGTAAATAGATCCCTTTTTAATCACCATTGATAGTCACTAAACTTTAGCCTGAGCGAAGTGATCACTGCAGTTAATCACTTTTTCACTAAAAATCTTGTCTTTTATCATGTAATAGATATAATTAGTAGGATCGTGAGTAAATGGAGCTAACTGATCTCTAATGTCATGGGGGGAAAAACCCTGCAGATTTGGCTGAGAGGGACACAGCAGAAAGTTGGCAGAATATCTGCAGGGAGCAAAATAACTAGCCTTCTCTGTGCCAATGATATTGTTCTCTGTGGTACTGAGAAAGGACTTATCAAGGTTTGTCCACCACCGACTCATTCTTCTTCTTCTTCTTCCTTTCTGTTGTTGGGTTTTGTTTCTCTGATTTCCTCACAACTTTACCTTCATTTCATGTGGTTCTGTACTGTAGGGATGGATACCTCTTTAATGCAACAGCAGAGTTTCCAATTATGGGGGTTTTTTTTTTGTTCATTTCAAAGGCTTGGTTTGGTTACATTATAGTTCACTTTGTAAATAGTTTAGCATACAATACAAGAGAGGAGGTTGCCTGAAAATAATTGTGATGTGTATTAATCAGAATAGTGAGGTTGATGTGATTTTGTTACAAACTCATATGATTGTATTATGTACATTAATTCAAAAGTTCCTCAATCAAATATAACTAAAGAGTTAAATTAGCAGTCGACATCCACCGGCGCTCGCCGGCGGTGAAAGGCAGAACGGCGTCCTCTGTTTTCCACTTCAACTCAA
This sequence comes from Linum trigynum, assembly GCA_964030455.1. Lineage (NCBI taxonomy): Eukaryota > Viridiplantae > Streptophyta > Magnoliopsida > Malpighiales > Linaceae > Linum > Linum trigynum. The sequence continues at coordinate 63,491,700 of OZ034819.1, forward strand.
AGCAATATACTTTCCGGTAACAGTAAAGGTACAACTCGAAAAGTCGTATACAGACCGACCAGCCTTAGTTCCGCCGGCGAAATTCACAGCAATAATTCGTCGGAAAAGCCAAAATGTATAATTCAACACCAGCAGCCGTATAAATTTCTAATATGCAGAAGCCATATACGATCTACCCTGCTATAATTTAAGGGTCTGGACCAATATAAACCATAACATTGACAACAATTGTTGATTGTAAATACCAAATCGTCGTCACTAATGATCCTCCTCGTCATCGTCGTCGTCCAATTCCTCCTCATCAAAATCGAACCCTCCTTCCTTGTCCACATTCTCCATCGGGAACTTCTCCCGGAGCTCCTTCATCAGATTCTCGTCGTCGCTGACCCCGGCCAGCTTCCTCGCCAAGATGGCTTCAAATATCGACGGGATCGCATCTCCGTCCCCGTTGTAGAACCTCTCGATTCGCCTCTTCAGCTCTTCATCGCTCACCACATCGACACCTTCAAGGGACGATGGATCGCTTCGCTGCTGCTTCTCGGGATTTGATCTACTCCATGGATCCGACTCTGAAGAGTAAAATCGGGTCGGATTAGCGTACCTGCTAACTATGGCGGCTGGAGATTTGGAGCTTTGGATGAATTCGGGGCTAGATTGAAGAATCCGGCTCCGACTGGAGGCTGAGAGAAGCCTGAACAGAGAAGATGCTCGTTTCATCGCTCTTTTTCCTCTCTGGTTCTCCGATTAGGGTTTTTCCCTGGTCGTGAGATAGAAGATGGCAAATGGAAGATAGAGAAATTCTTCAATGCTCGGGTATAAAACCAGACTCGAAGAAAACAAAGATGGGCCTAGAAGCCCAGCCCATTCTTGGGCCCGCCTAAAATTTCCTGATCCAGTTCTGATTAAAATAATGGCGGCGACCAACCTTTTTTAGACCCGGAATTTGTGAAGCGTAGCAGCAGCAAGACAAATTCTCTCGTTCGTATTTTGGCAACGCCATACCCGCGTCCACCTTTCGTCAACAGGTCGGCGGAGCTAGAGAAGAAACCCTATCCTTCCGCCGAATAGCTACTCTCCGGCGAGGTTTTCCGCCTGTTAGCCAGACGCAGAAGAGAATGCCGGGGACTGCTCTAGAGATGGAGCCAGTTGAGCCGCAGTCGCTGAAGAAGCTCAGTCTGAAATCCCTAAAACGGTCGCTAGATCTCTTCTCCCCGACTCACGGCCACGTCGCCCCTCCTGATCCCGAGAGGTTCGTTCTTCTTCTTCTTCTTCGCTTCTGCAATCTAGTAGCTGAACTTCTTCCTCTTGAAATTGAATCTAATTGCGGTTTGTTCTTGGGGTATTTTCAGTAAACGAATTCGCACGAGCCACAAGGTTAGTTGAACGTCTGGTTCATTACTTCGTCGATTAGGTATGGCTATTGCGGGTGTTTTATCGGTGCTGAAGCTTTTAACACTTCTTTTGCTGTGACGTTGCTTTCGTATTGTCTGAGCTTTGAATTCAGTAGCAGGTTTCTTTAGTTATGGGGTCTAATCTTAAAGTTTGGTTGACTCTGCAGGTTGCTATGGAGTATAAAGGGATCAAAAGTACTAATGATATCCCAAAACAAGGCAATCCCAGAGGTCAGGAGCCTGCAGCTCCTTCCAATGCTCTTGCCCTCCCTGGTACTGCTGTCTTATTCACTTGGTTAACTGCTCATATTCTAGAGGTTTATGTATATATTTTCTGATTACTTTGAGTGCTATCTTGGTTCGCCAGGGCCAGAGGGTTCTAGAGATCAAGGAAAGGGGGTGTCGGAGAATGCTCTTGTTGTTGGCCCAACTCTGCAGTCTAGGGGGAAGTGAGTATTGGTTTTAGGATTTCCGCTTGTATTTGCTTACAGAATTCGATGACCCATATCAGTTACAGTACCGTTGTTTAGTTGGTCTGATGTTTTGAGCGAACAGAGGGTTTACTTTTGATGCTAATTGCTACAATGTTTGTTTATCAGGAATGAGGGTGGCCTTCCAGGCAAGAGCACAACTGTGATTCCTGCATCTAGTTCATCAAGGTATGTTAATGTAATTTAATGTGTTTGTAGCTGTAGTGCTTCTCCGGAGAGATGTTAATTTAGAGGGATGCTGAAGTTGGTCTTGTATTTTCAATCTGATGAGCTTATCTTAACTTGCTAATTGTCTTTTTTTAATTCTTATAGGAACTTTTCTACTTCTGCAATAATAGAGAGAATCCCAAGCAGATGGCCACGTCCTGAATGGCATGCTCCTTGGAAGAATTACAGGGTAAAATGGTTTTGTTATTTGTATATACAAATATAGTGATCGCTTAGCTTTTACCAAAATTTATGTTGAAACTATGATATTGGCACTGCAGGTTATTAGCGGTCACTTAGGGTGGGTGAGATCCATTGCATTTGATCCCAGCAATACCTGGTTTTGTACTGGCTCTGCTGACCGTACAATAAAGGTATCATGTTCTGTTCCTATATCTTCTTGCCCTCCTACTGTCTTGCGTTCATTGCATGATCCTCTTCAACCTTATTGGTACTTGCTGGATTCATCTCTTTATATCTATGTAAGATTGAATTTCTCTCTAAATCTTGCTCTTTGCCAACAGATATGGGATGTGGCCAGTGGTAAGTTAAAGTACACATTGACTGGACACATCGAACAAATACGGGGTAAGTAATGAGATGAAATTAGTGGTATCTCGATTGATATTGTTTTGATGTGCATTGTTTGGTTAAAGTATTAACATTTGTTTTCAGGTCTTGCTGTGAGCACAAGACATACCTACATGTTTTCTGCTGGTGATGATAAACTGGTTAAATGCTGGGACCTGGAACAGAATAAGGTGATAATTTCTCTTCTTCGCTCTTACTTATCGAAACTCTAATGAAGCTCTTTTTGCTTATATATGTATCGTCTATTTGTAGGTTATTCGGTCTTACCATGGTCATCTTAGTGGTGTCTACTGCCTCGCTCTTCATCCTACCATTGACCTATTGCTCACTGGGGGGCGTGATTCTGTATGCAGGGTATGTACTCTCCTGCATTCCAGATTGCTATACACTATGTCATTTTGTCTGTGCTCTATTCTTATGCCGGATAAGTGTGGTGTCTAAATTAATGAATATACTTTTGTTAGGTGTGGGATATTCGCACGAAGATGCAAGCCTATGCCCTAGCTGGACATGATAATACAGTGTGCTCTGTTTTCACTCGTCCAACGGTACACTCTTGGTCCTTTATATTTACCCCTTCTCTAATGCTGGCAATGCTCATGTTTTTTTACTTATCTTCTTATTGCTTTCTAGGACCCTCAAGTAGTTACTGGTTCCCATGACTCAACCATTAAGTTCTGGGATCTCAGATATGGTGAGTTGAACTGGTATCCTTCAATATAACATTTACTCTTAATGTTGTCCTTCGACGCTATCTCATATTTCTCTTCTACGTCATATCTCCTTCATGGCAGGTAAAACCATGACAACTCTGACACACCACAAAAAGTCAGTGCGAGCCTTGGCACGACATCCCACTGAGTATGTGATTCGTATATCTCTAGTTTTTCTGTGTGATGGTTCTTTCTGACAATAGCTTCTCATGAATATTGGTACTTGGCTCCTCAGGCATAGCTTTGCATCTGCATCGGCTGAGAACATTAAGAAGTTCAATCTTCCAAGGGGCGAATTTTTGCACAACATGCTGTAAGTTGTCCAATTCCCTAGTTAATTAAATTGCTGTCTATATAACATTCTGCATAGGCCTTAGACTTGTAGGGTAGATTGGTTTTGGTTTCGGTCAACCGAAATCAAAGAAACAAGAATTTGCAGAACAGAAACAGTATTCAAATAAGTTCTAAAGATTAACAATCGTAACCAATCCAAATATTCGGTCATGGTTTAACCAAAGTACAGTTTCTCACCCCTACTAGAATTTGAGGGTTGGTTTGGGATGCTTAGGGATATATATTATGAACCATCATGGATTTGTCTGAAGTTGAGTCGAATTGTGTAGTTAACTACTTGACTACTTTGTTCTTGAGCAGCTCCCAGCAGAAGACCATAATCAATGCAATGGCGATTAATGAGGACGGAGTAATGGTTACAGGAGGTATTGTCACTGCTCATTACCAACTTTTGCTACTGAACTTTAGTTCGAAACAGCTTCCCACAATGTCTCTCTTCTCTTTCGCATCATTGCAGGTGACAATGGGAGCCTGTGGTTCTGGGATTGGAAGAGCGGTCATAATTTCCAGCAGGCTCAGACGATCGTACAGCCCGGTAAGTCAAGTTCTTAAACCAGAAAAATAACACAAATGAAAAACGGAAGAACAAGTAGAAATGGGTACTGATTACCTGGTGGTGCTGCCCTCTATTTTCAGGGTCATTGGACAGCGAAGCTGCCATTTATGCTGCCTCCTTCGACCTAACTGGTTCGAGGCTCATCACGTGTGAAGCTGACAAGACGATCAAGATGTGGAAGCAAGACGAGAACGCCACCCCTGAAACTCACCCGGTCAACTTCAAGCCGCCTAAAGACATTCGCCGGTTCTAGTCCGATCACATTCCCGTTCCATCATCGCCCCTCTGTTGTTTCTAATCAGTTGTATAAACCAAACGTTGTTGCTAGTGTTGTGTATTTGAATTGTTAGCAGTGCGAAACGAAAAGCTTGCTATAACGAACACGCCGAAACTCTCTGTTTTAAAGCCAACTTCTGTGATGACTGCACGAGTATTGAGTTTCCTTTGCAACGTTGTATGGGGCTCGTAACGTAAGGTTAAATACTTGGAATATAAAACAGTGGAGTTTACTTTGTTGAATCATGAAATGAGGGCAGATTCATGTGTATAGGAAATCCATGCCTGTTTCCCCTTTCTAACGTTCTACTCCACCTTTTGCTGAATTGGGTCTGTTTTCCTGCCCAAGGATAGAAACTGGAAATGCTTCCTGCATTTGCTCGTATCCTGCTATGTGAAAAAAAACTTTTCAATTTATAGACAACTTTTTGGCTATGAATTTCTTCCCAATCTCGATTTCTGAACTGAAGTATAGGTTCTTCGGATTTATGAAGTTAATTAATTGTTGTTAGTATCGATCTCAAATTTTGTTTAGTAAAAGCAAGCATTGTTCTGCCTCAAAATTCATGTTTAATAGTGACCTCGTGGTCTGTTAAGATCTGTTCAGTAAAAATCGTAAGGGTTTAATAGTGCGAGGTCGTGGTCAGTTACAATTCGGCCTGGTTCACAATTTGGTTTAATCGTGATAGAGTTATTCTGACATAAGAGAAAAGTTGAATACGTTGTTCAAAAGGTCGCAAGATATTACTTCTTTTTCTTACGCTATATAAACTCTAACAACAAAATTTTGTGTCAATCACATCTTCTACTAATTGTAAGTGTATTTGATCCTGTTCACATCTTATATTGCTTTTTTTTCCCTCTTTTAACTTTTAATAAACTCATAAAACCAAAGATCAAACTAACACTACATTCAAATCAAATCATTGCACACTGTTAAGAGTGACTAATTTCCTTTACATTCCTCAATTTTATCTATCTTCATTTTGGCACGCTCTTCTTTTTCGCGGGAAGGAAGGGAAGTGTGATGGAATTAAAAAAAAAAAAACCAGAAACAAAGAAACTTAATTAATTAATAAAAATAAATAAATAAATAATAAATAAACAGGCGGAAAGGAAGGTGGAGGAAGCAAACAAGACCAAGTGGCAGCCCCGCCCTCTGCCCGAAACACAAGCGCGAGCGATTATACCGCCACGAAAATTTCCCCCATGCATTTTCCCCCTCTTCCTCTTCCTCTTCCTCTTCACCACCAGCACCATTAAATCACCTCCAAAATCCTTCACTCCTCCTTTCTGTTTCAATCTCCCCTCCTCCTTCCCTAATTTCCATTTCCCCAAAAAAAAAAACATGACACCTCCGCCGCGCCGCCGCTCGATCCCCGCCGTCCGGTACCTCCTCGGCGAGCACCGCCTCCCCTGCTTCCTCGCCGGATTCGCCCTCGCCGCCCTCTTCTTCCACTCATTCCCCCTCTCCACCACCACAACCACCATCCTCCAGGCCTCGGATACGGGCCGGGTCGCGGTGCCCGACCCGATTACCCGGCGGGTCCTGATCGAGGAGATGCCGGGTGCTACGGGGAAAGTGCCGCAAGGGCTGAAGAGGAAAGGGAACCGGATCCTGGTCACCGGCGGGGCGGGTTTCGTCGGGAGCCATCTCGTCGACCGGCTGATTGGGAGAGGGGACAGTGTGATTGTGATCGACAATTTCTTCACGGGCAGGAAGGAGAACCTGATGCATCATTTCGGGAACCACCGGTTCGAGCTGATTCGGCACGATGTGGTCGAACCGATTTTGCTGGAGGTGGATCAGATCTACCACCTGGCTTGCCCTGCCTCCCCTGTTCATTACAAGTTCAATCCTGTTAAGACCATCATATCCTTTTTTATTTTACTGAATGCGCTTTGGTTTTTACACTGTCTCTAAATTTACTGTTACTGTTATCCGTGTGTGAAATGTTAGATCGTTTAGTTGTGAGTTAGATTGGGTGAATCTTTCTTTGGATTCTTGAATTGGGTGATTTTGGGTGTGTGCTGGGGTTAATTGCCAATTGGGGTCATGGAATCATTTCATGCAATGGATCACATTGAGTGCTAAGCTGAGTGCAGTATATATCCAGACGAAAATGGTGACCATGGTTTCCTAGGATTGAAGTTTAGTGTTTCAGTTGTCTCAATGTCGAGCTTAATGACGAATGTGAATCCCTAGAACCGTGGCCATGTTTCTTAGGCCGATTCGATTTGAGCCAAGTGACATTGTGGTTAAGTAGGTGCAAACAAAGTGATACATCAGGATTTCGATTTCCTTGACTTGGATTTTTTGGGGGGTTTGGTTTATGGGTTCACAAGACAAACGTGGCGGGAACGTTGAACATGCTTGGTCTAGCAAAGAGGGTTGGGGCGCGGTTCTTGCTGACGAGCACCAGCGAGGTCTACGGCGACCCCCTGCAGCATCCTCAGGTGGAGACCTACTGGGGCAACGTCAATCCAATCGGTGAGCGAGTTTTTTTCTCAACTCATCTCGACGATCAGTGTGTCTGTGGCATTGTCCGAGTTTTCGGTTTTCAATTGGGTTGTGGATGGAGATCGTTTCAGGGGTGAGGAGCTGCTACGACGAAGGAAAGCGGGTTGCTGAGACGCTGACCATGGACTACCACAGAGGTGCTGGCATTGAGGTGAAAACGAATACCGTCTAATTCCCCTACCTTGCATTGTGCTTTTGTACTGCATGGGATGTCTCTGTAGCTTGTTTGTCGATCTTACTCTCAGGTGAGGATCGCTCGGATATTTAACACGTACGGGCCTCGAATGTGCATCGACGACGGTCGAGTGGTGAGCAATTTCGTCGCGCAGGCGCTGAGGAAGGAGCCGATGACGGTCTACGGCGACGGGAAGCAGACAAGGAGCTTCCAATACGTTTCGGACTTGGTAAGTAGGAAAATGCTGTCATTGTGGGGGGGGTGATTTTCTTTGCGGCATTTCATCGAACACGTTGAGCGCGTAATGGGAACAGGTAGAGGGCCTGGTGCGGCTGATGGAGAGCGAGCACATTGGTCCATTCAATCTTGGCAACCCTGGAGAGTTCACCATGTTGCAGCTAGCTGAGGTAAACAGTGGATTTGATTCATTTCCATTGGGCTTTCGAGGAGTAAGCTGGGCCTGGTGGATTTGAATTGGGCTTTTTTCGGATGCAGGTGGTCCAAGAGACGATCGACCCAAAGGCTAGAATCGAGTTCAAGCCCAACACGGAAGACGACCCGCACATGAGGAAGCCGGACATTACGAAGGCGAAGGAGCAGCTGGGCTGGGAGCCGACGGTGTCGCTCCGGAAGGGACTTCCGATGATGGTTTCCGATTTCCGGCAGCGCATCTTCGGCGAACAGAAGGCTTTCTCCGCTTGATTTTGTGGGTTGATGCTGAATCAGGCGTATGTTATTAGTGTAGCAATGAAATATGGAGTGATCATGAGGATTAGAAATAATCTAATTATTAAGAAAAGAAAATGGTGTTTGTTCCGGTAATTAAACGTTTGGTAGATTTTCTTTTGACTGGTTTTGATCATCTTTTTACCCCCCTACTTTGTTTGTTCTTATGTCGAGACATCAAATGATAATGCTTGATAGATTACCCCTCCACCTTCGAATTCAATAGAATGAACGGTGTAGTTTTCGTTTTACTGCTATGGTGTAAGGTCTGCAGTTGTGACAAATTTCCCCAAGGCAACTTATGTTAGCAATATTCATTGTTGATTGGTAGTATTATTAATTGTGAGTTAGGGATTTAAAGAGTAGGATTAGGGTTAATTTTGGGATTTTGGGTGTCTTTTATTAAAAATATGTGTTTTGGGTTTTACGTGTTAATCAAGAAAGTTAATACGAAATTATCAAACCCTAGTCTATCTTTCTCTTTCTTGTCTCTCTTTCTCTTTCAAAAGGCCTCTGCCGTTCTTCCTTACATTCCTAAAATCTTATTCCAATTTCCAATTATTATATTATAAATCACTAAATACCTATCAATTCTCAATTTCACAACCTGATCGCTAGAACCCTAAAAATAGGTTTCTAACAACATACCAAGAGTAAATACATAGAAGAAACCAAGTTAATGAGGACTCCATCAACCTATGGTAATATCAAGAGTCATTATGTCAAACTTCATAAATTCTCTCTCAATTTTGATAACACACTAGACATCTTTAGGACAACGTAAGAAATATCGAGATATTGTTTAGCTTAACTAACACGTATGAAATATCATTTACATATTCCACCATAATTGTTAACTATAAAATATTTTTTTTCTCTTGCCATCTTCACACATCAATTTTTTTATTAAATCTGTAATAACTTTATTAATAAGACATCGTGTCTACGTTATCCAACAAACTCAAATCAACAAGAATCATAAGGGGCCTATCAAACCAAACTTTCCTCTCATTCCATCTAGTCTCATTATGAGCCGTGATATGAGCTGCTATGTTTCCTTCTCTTGGAGCATACTGCTAAGTTCCATTCCCAATCTCCCGAAGAAGCCTAAGGATATTACGACATATGACACCAATTTCTGTGTTTATATTATCCGCCGCCACCGCCCACCAACTTATGGGTAAGCGAGAGGCATTCTGTTTTAAGGACCAAGTTTGTCATATGAGAATGGTATGCTAACTACATGTCGAACTCTGCTGCTAAGGCTTCCGCCATCTCAGGTTCCCAGCTTCCCGGAATTTTCATTGATGCCGCAAGGTGAAACTTCCTTTCATCATCGCGTATGACTACTCCCAATCCTATACCCCCAGACTACCGGACGTATGCATATTCATGCATCTATGGAGATTGTTTAACAATAAACTTACCCTATTTTATTGAGAAAATGACATGTTTCTCAAATCAGCGTACCCAAAACCTCTTATGTACATGTAGTGATGGCAATTTGAACCCGCCACGTGGGTATTACCCGATTTGACTCGTGATAGAGCAGGTATTATACGACTCATAGTAGCGTGGGGCAAAGCATGGATATCTACTTCCGACCTGCCCTGTCCGGCTGCCCCGCCCCGTTCTTAACCCATTTTATCTCAATTTCTTACGCAATCTATACATAATTTTCTTTTATTTTGACTTTTCTTCAACTAGTTAGAGTCGATATTTCAACTTGTTTGACTAAATTACCCATTCTATTATCACTATTTGTCATTTATAAAGTGTTTCCTCTTCGTTTTATCGTAAAAATAAAAATTTACGCGTATTTTTTTCAAATAACATGTAAGAGTGGGTCAATATGTCCCGTCCCGTACCCGCACGGATTTTATCTGTCCCGACCAACAATAACGTGGGCCAAGCATAGATATTGAGGTATCCGCCCGCCCCGTCCCACCGATTGCCATCACTATGTACATGATGTGTCACTTCCAATGTTTTCCCTACAATTACCAATGTCACGTATGAATTGTCTTCATATAAAGTTCTTTTGTCATTTTGTGGGGAGACTCGGTGCTTGCGGGTTCCATCGATTGGTGTTTGGCCCGTAAACGCGGTCTAGGGTTTCATAGGATTTCAACTTTCAACGTTCAATCCTGCTTTCCTTCACAATTATGGGTGTTATTTCCTCAATAAAGAAGGGAGCTATGTCAGTGGTGTTGGTGTTCAATTTTTCACTCTCGACTTTGTTCTTTCCCCCCCTATCATTAGATCTCTTAATAAAAGAGAAAAAACAAAGATCATACGTCTCGCAAGAAACCTATACTAGGAATCCTAAATACAAAGTGAAACTTGTTAAATATACGAGACAATAAACACAAAGGTTACGGGTGACTAAATAAGTCAATATGTTACAATCTCTATCACAAATACAATGGAATACTCAGACGAGGAGGAGACCATTATCTTCAAAAATAACCCCCTACCTTCGCATCCATAAGATCAAATCGTCGACATTACATATGTTAATGACAACCTTTGCATCGCCACAAACCATAACATTTTGTAAGCGCCCCTATTCTACTTTTGACATTTCTCTTGCAAAAATGATTGACCAACCCTTTTAAGCCTGTTCTGATTGGGCTCGCTTATCCTAATTAGGCCTAAATGCGCCTCTTAAAAAATGAGTCCAAATGTCATGGAAGCCCACTAGCGGTTGAAGCCCAGCAGTTTCCATCGTTGCAAACGACCTAAGCGCATACAACCTTGTACTATATATCCCAAAAACCCTACTTCGCCCTTTGCCTTCCCATCTGGAGTTCCTGCGGCGCTGCAAATCTCTGCCAATTCTCACCGGTAAGATCCTCTTCCTGCCTTTCTCCCCGCCGTTCACTTCTACGACTCTCTCCCTCTGTGTTTAGCTAACACCCAGCTCCCTTTCTCTGTTTGCTTGTAAAGGTAGTCGAAAGAGGAAATCGAAAATGAGCCGCGGAGCAGCAGGAGGTGCCGCCGGCGCCAAGGGCAAGAAGAAGGGAGTCACTTTCACCATCGACTGCGGTAAGCCCGTCGAGGACAAGATCATGGACATCGCCTCCCTCGAGAAGTTCCTCCAGGAGCGCATCAAGGTCGGCGGCAAGGCCGGAGCACTCGGCGACGCCGTCGTCATCACTCGCGAGAAGTCCAAGATCACCGTTACCTCCGATTCCAACTTCTCCAAGAGGTAGCTTTCCTTTTTCCGGAGACTTCGAGCTTTATGGTTCTTAAGTTCCTGATTGTAGCTCCATCTCTTTTTTTGGATTCTCAGGTACCTGAAGTACTTGACGAAGAAGTATTTGAAGAAGCACAATGTCAGGGATTGGCTTCGTGTGATTGCTTCCAACAAGGACCGTTCCATCTACGAGCTGAGATACTTCAACATCGCCGAGAATGAAGGCGAGGAGGAGGATTGAGCGTCTCTCTGTAATCGTTTCTGCCCAATCGAGAATCTTAGTTTTTGATTTGCATTTAGGGTTTATGTGAAAGTCTTGAAATTTGTGAGTTTTGCAGAGTTTCTACCAGTAAAACAGTTTGCATTGGTTGACGATTTTGTGTTGAGAACCATGAATTTCTTCAATGATGTGCCTTTCTCTGTTTACTGAAGTTTATGTTTCTAATATAGTATCATCAGTAAGCACGCTTACATTAGCTTTCGCTGATTTTCGCTGTAGCTGGTATTGCTACCGGATACAAATGAATGTCATCTACCCATGCATTGTCTCGAGTAATGACCCTACTTTGATTGCATTTCCATACAGCACTGCAACACTTGAACCCACTCCCAAAAGTTATTTGCCAAACATGGTCACCCTTCTGCATCTTCCCTTTAGCTTCGACGTAGCTTAGCTCATACCATATAGAAGATGATGAAGTGTTCCCAAATCTGTAGAGTGTCATCTTGGAAGGCTCGACATCCTCATCGTTCAGCTTTAGGTTTTTCTGTATAGCTTGAATAACTGCTTTACCACCAGCATGTATGCAGAAGTGTTGAAATGCCCTTTTGAAATTGGGCACATATATGCTTCCCTTTCTTCCAGTTAGTGACACCAGATAGCATAGTTGCTCTGAATATGGAAGCACCATTGGTCCTAGTGATGCAACATTTGCCTTTAGTGCCCCTCCAGCTACTTGTAATATCTCTTTCGATATGGACACTCCTAGTTTCTTATCTTCATCCACATCTTGAAAAACACAGCTATAAGAGTTGTCATCCTTTCCTCTATGTGTTCGAACTAGATGTTGGAGTTCATACTTTGATATCCCCTGGTCTTGCTTTTTATTAGACATAAGTACAGCAGCTCCCCCCATTCGGAACAGGCAGTTAGTCAGCAGCATCGACTTGTTCTCACCAGTGTACCAATTCAGCCCTAGCATCTCGGTGCTCACTATGAGCGCCAAAGAGCCAGGGTTCACCTTCAGCAAGTCTCTGGCCAGCCCTACTGATATAATCCCAGCACTGCATCCCATACCTGATAAGTTGTATGTCTTGATGTTGCTCCTCATTCTGAACTTGCTCACTACCATGGAAGATAGTGATGGTGTGGGAGCAAACATGGAGCTGTTGCATATCAGCAGGTCGATTCCTTTTGGATTTGTGTCGGTTCTTTTTAGGAGATTCGAGACTACTTGGAACATGATGGTCGAAGCTTCCTCGGTGCTGAAGGAGACTCCGTTTTGTATGGGTGTCCGAGCAAGGGATTCCGGGATCCCAGTCTGCTCCCCGAACCCGGATTTCTCCAGGATTTTGAGCTGGAATGATGTGGCATCGGGGTGGATGTTCTCGAGATGGAGTCGCTCGTGGTAGAAGGCCATGGGGGCTCGGTGTCCAGGTGATGGCCTGTAGCATGAGAAATCGAGAAGGTAGAATCCTGCTACTCTCCTTCTGTATGTGTGGTACAGAAAGAAGGAGGCTGCTGTGGCTAGGATGATCAACTGGTGTGTCGTGAAGAGTGGGAAATGTTGGAGTTGATGGAGAAGTTGTTCTGGGTTCATGGCTGTGAGGTTAAAAGTTGAACTCTGACAGATGGTTTTGAGTCAACTTGGTTGTTTGACGTTGTGTGGCTGCTTCCATTTATGGGCTCTGATGTTGAGGGGTGTGCCGGAAGTGTCACGGCGGGTAAAGAAGAGAAGGCGTCTCAGGAAGAGGTGGGAGTGGGACAGCGTTTATGCCTTTCATGAGGTTGGTGCGTGTTATTAGGATGAAATTCTGCACGCAAAAGATGGACTCGATTTTCCTTGAGTCCTGGCAATCAATTTTTTTTATGTTCATCCGGTTCTTCAACCGTTTCGTTATGGTCTTTAGTTGTGCATTTCTTGCGTATAAATGAATCTGTCTTTGATAAAGATGTTATGGTATCTGTTTTGGTTTTTGGCGACTTGCCTTGCTCAAATTCGGCTGAAAAATATTGTTTCGGTCCTCTTTATTTGTATTATTGCGACAGATTTAAAGCAAAGTGTGAATGTCTTGTGCACTAACAATATCTCGGCTGAGAATGTCATCTCGGAACGAATAACGGGTACCTAAACTATTTATATATACTTTCTTTCCGATTTCCGTCTGCATTAGAACATGATTAGGTCTTGGTCTGGTCTTCTTCCGAGGAAGTCGAGTCGAGGAGAGGAAAGGAGAGGAGATGGGGTGGGATGGGATGGGGGCGGGCTTGATCTGGGCTGGGGCAAGGGTGCTGGACTTTGGATGACACAAACAGGTGGGTTGGGCTCTGGGCTAAAGGGTTGTATAAGGAATTAATGTAATGGGTATTACGGGTACTCATATTATTTAAATGGGTATTAGCGGGTAACGCGTGGATACCCAATGTTAAAAATTTTAATTTCAAGTCACATCTCTTAATAAATATTACGAGTTCTCACCGGATGAAAGGAAAATGGGGGCATTAAGAAAAGGAATTTTCCAAGGATCTAAAACTCCAATCCCTTTTGTGGGCCAAATATCTTCGATCCCAACCGTAGATACCAAAGAAGAATGAAAAGAAGCCCAATATACTTCCAACGCCAACGTCGAATTGTGATCAACTAACCCTAAAAAAACTGAACGAGTATGGGTATAACCAAATACCTGTTTTTCGTTGCCCACTCATGTTCATTGATAAGCAAAACTTTTCTCGCCAGAAAGGGACCATAGACGACGTCCGGCCGTGTGAGTCGGCGTTGAGAAATAATGGAAGAGCAACCTTACGCTGATTTATTCCCTGCCCAATTGGCGGGTCAAGCTCAGGCCCCAATTGCCCAGAATCGGCGAGTTTTTGCTGAAGAAAGGTGAACCGAGTCAGAATAAGAGGCTGTAGCCTCGTAGAGTTCGGCTGGACCATTAGGCAAATGGCCATTCTGTAACCAAATTAAACTAGGTCGCCCACTTCTATATATTGTACGCCAGTGGGTTAGGCCCTGCCTAAAAGCTTTTTGCCTTGTAGCTTTACACAGGACAAAACGAGGCAATGGCGTAGGTGAAGGCCACACATATGGAGCACGCTTGTGTGGAAACTAGAGGTGTCAAATGATAGAAGACAATGGGAATGATAACGAGGGATTCGTTCTTTCTTATGTCGATAATTTGAATTGTTCGGGAGAAATCTTGATTTATAATATGGATTTCAATCTTTATAGTGACAGATTTTCTTTTTTTATAGATTTATGATTAGGTTTTTCTCGTAATTTTAGTCAGCTACGTAGATGTTTGCTTTTATGAGTGAATTACTTTAGTTTCGCTCCATATTGATGGAAAGGGATAGCTTGTTAGTAGGAAGGATTGCATAGTTTGAGAAGAAAAACATTTGGTCTTTTATTTTAGTCGAGATTGAATTGAATATTTTATTCTCGTCCTAATTAAAAAAAATTCTGGTAATACAGACAGTGGCGGATTCATAATTGTTGAAGAGGGGTGTCGTCTAATGAAGGAGTATCGGCTATAATTATTAAAAAGATGTCGGAATTATCTTATAAAAAAAATTGTTCCAAAAAAATATAGGTTCTTTACAAAATTTGCGGGTGAAGGTCCGCCCCTGAATATAGATTTAACTTACTCGAAGAGTTATCACCAAAAAAATAAACTTACTCGAAGAGTACACAAATCCTTGATTTAATTCTAATTTTTGTTAGATTCAACAAATATGTTTTGTGCCTTATCAGTAGATAATACTAGATATCGAACAACAATGTGATCTGAGTCTTGGATTCTGAATTGTATTTATATGATTTCATCAATGTGTATGAAAGTTGTAGAGGTGTATAGGTATTCTCATTCCCACCTACCTACATGTACTGCAAAGTTTAAGTACACTAGTACGTGAAATGGTGTATAAAAATTGACAAAGTATTTAGAGAGAGGTGAAGAGAAAATGTATATGGATAGATGAAAGGCAAAATACACTTTCATAGGAATAACTTTCATGTTTGTGACAAATATAGTCATAACTATCCGAAAACAAAACATAGCCACTTCTGTCCATCTCTTTAACGGTGTTAGTTAACGATCTGACTATACAGACGGAAATGCTGAGCTGGCAATTTCTCATTGGACACGTGGATTAACAAAAAAAAAATACAATTTTTTTTCATTTAGTAAAATATAAAAGAAGAAACCCCTTAAAAACCCTAGCCGCACAAACCTTATCTCACTCGTTATCTCTTATTCTTTCTGGAAAACCAATGAAAAAGAAGAGAAGAATACAGAGGAAAGAAGAAAAAAAAGCCAACGATTGAGGACGACGATGACGAAGGTATTTGACGTTGGCGATGATGAGAGTGTTGAAGATAATGCTACTGGTTGGGGGAGGTGGGCTGTGGCGATTTTTGGAGGGTGGATTGGGTGATAAGCACCGAATTGAAGAGGATGCAACAGAGAATTAGTGGGAAATTATTCATGGCTGCCTGGTTGTTCTGTTTTGCTGTGATTTTTCAATGAACCAGTGAAGTGTGTACTATAGAGAAAGGTTATTTGCCAAGCGGAGAAGGATATGTTTGGAGGAGCTCGACTTCAATCCCACTGCCGGAGAGCTCGTGGTATCCACGACGACGGCAAGGATGGGTGAATCGAGGAGATTTTTCTTTTGTTTTTTACTTCAAAATTAATTATTTTAATAATTCAAAATGATGTGGCAATAATATGCTGATGTGTGAGATGATTTGGCATCCTAGTCAGCCTAACGTTAACCTAACTGACGGAGTTTCTAACACCGTTAAAGTCTCTAACAGAAATGGCTAGATTTGTCACATGACCATTCAATATTTAGGCTATTTTGTGTTTTCGAATATTTATGGCTATATTTATCACAAACGTGAAAGTTATGGCTATACAAATGTATTTTTGCCTAAATCAAACTATCTCCTTACCTTTGATATATTTGTGCTTTAGTGATATCTTCGATACCATTTTAGAAATAAAAACTAGTTTGCACAAATAATTTGACACAATAGGAGATATGTTTCCATAATTAAACTAGTACACTGAATAGAAAACCTACAATAACTACTCTGTTCAAAAGAGGGGGGAAATGGAGAAATTTTACAATGTTATATAGTATTGCTGCTATAGGTTTTTGTCTTTATGGTACAATTTAAAATTGTACATTTACGTTATGGTACAACTTCAGATTGTACCTATATTTTTTGTACAAATTCTTTTATGGTACAACTTGAACTTGTACCTTTATGTGATGGTACAACTTCAAGTTGTAAAGTTGTACCATAACATATGATACAAATTGTTTTATGGTACAACCTAAACTTATACATTTAATGTTATGGTACAACTTTGAGTTGTACATTAAAGTACCAATACTATATAGCATAGTAGAAGTGTTGGGGAAAACACTTTCGGTAGAGAGTCCGTTGAATCATCCCCTCCTAAAATACCGTTGGACTACAAATCTGTTGGGCTTGCAGCCGCTTCCACTATATGTTTCCAAAACTTTAGATAACCTTTCAATGGTCATAAATGGTTAGCTTACTTAGCTAGCTATGGTATACATAAAATCAATGCATGCAATAGAGAGCTACATAGAACATGTCAAGAAGTAACCCATCCTAAGCTTCTCCAAATCCTAATTCAAATGCCCCAAAATCTAGGGCATTATAATCCAGACAAGTCCTACATTATAAGGGTCGGTTAATCAAATCATCCCTCCACAATCCTAGCTTAGCCCTAGTCTCCAAGTCACGACGAAACCCTAGACAGCAAATTAGTAAGCAAATCGCGCGCCAACTTGCCCTATTGGACTTCTATAAATAGAACGACATAACTCCACATTAATATGCATGCAAATTGCAAAAAAAGAAAACACAGTATCATTAAATAAAAAAAACATCGTAGTGATTCCTTTTTTTTTTCTTCTGCAAATGGCGTCGAAAGCTAGAACTCTCTTCCTGGTTTCCCTCTTGATCATGGTGGTCGCAGTGGTCGGCCCAATTGCTGCTGAGGCCCAGCTGGGGATCATCAGCGGGCTTTTGGGCTTGATCAACGTCCATGGCACTGTGTTTTGCACCGCCAATGGCAACATGGGTGCAAACGGCACTGCCACCCCTGTTTTCCCAAGTAAGCAACAAAATAAGGCTAGTAGGCCACCACACAAATTTCTTCATACTTCTATGATTCTTTTTTTTCATAATTATGCTATATTCCCCATTTTCACACTCAATAATACTTCCATTTGTGATAAGATTATGCAAAAATGGATTATCCTGGTATTACATTAGCTTCTAAAAATTGATTATCCTAGTACTACAAGAATTATGCGACAGCTCTAAAATATTTAATTCTGGCACACAATTTAATGTATAAACTAGAAGAAAATATATGAAAACAAATGTTTTAGAATAATAATTATTCGTTCTTGAATACGAAGAACCTCCAAACCTAATCAGCTTCTATGTGAGATTGGTTTTCAAAATCTCGACTCGACGAATTTGAATTTCGAATAATTTTTTTTTTCGCGAACTCCTAATTCTTGCTAATCAGAAAACTCGATCCTAACCAAACTATATCTCGTTAAAACTCAACAATATCCACGAAACGGAAATCAAATACCCAATATTCCATAGTCAAATCCTACACCAAAACAAGGATCTTTTCGTTTATTTATGAGGCTATACCAAAAACATGACACTGATCAGCTGTTGCATACTATCTTCGTTGTTATACAGATGCAGGTGTGCAATTGCAGTGTGGAAGCACTATAATATCAACCACAACGACGAACGCAGCTGGTGTATTCTCCATACTACTGGATCCTCTCCGCTTCATTCTCACCACGCTCTTGAACGACTGCAGCGTGAGAGTCACGACGCCGCTCTCCACCTGCAACGCCACCCTGCCTTCCGTCGGCGGCATCCTCTCTTCCCCTCTCCAGTTCGTCGGCGACATCCTCGTCGGCCTCCTCAGGGTTACTCAGCTCGTCCCCACGGGATTCAACCTCCTCCCTCCCAACAGCAACAATAATTAGCTTTGAGTGTATAATTGCTTTGTGCATGTACGATTATTGTAACGTGTGAGGGACCAATATTGTTATATATAAAAAAAATAGTACAAATAAGGTCTAATCGTATATGTATGTTTGTATTTCAATTTCAATAATGAGGGTGCAATGGTACTAATGAAGTATGTGTGTTGTAATGTTGTGTTTGAAATATGGTTAAGTTGTAATTTTGCTATTCAATAAAGTGTGTAATTTACGTGTTTTATGAATTTCTTACATCTTATGTCATGTGAGTATACATGCGAATGTTAACATATGAGTTGAAATTGTAAAAAGAAATTACTACCCATGGATAACCGTGGATACCCGAAACTCGGACGGGTATGTACATGATTTTGATTTTCTACTTGATTCTTAAATGGGTATGAGTATGAGTAAAACCGAACTACTTTAAATAGAGTAACAAATATGCATGCACTATCCACCTTGGCCCGACTTATTGCTATCTCTTAACTCCTTCCGTGAAAATCTTTTACAAGATCGAGTCCTTTGTTGTATTTGGCTTTGCATTTTTGTACCGTTTTCGTTTCTTTTCCTCTCTTTTTTGCAATAAAATTTGTCATTATCTTTAAAAAAAAACTGTTCTAGATGACCTATATGCATAGTTAGTAAATTCTCCGTTAGTAAATTTTCAGGATGTGCTGCTGATCCTAATTATCATCTGGCAGAGCCAACAAGTGAATTACAGGTCGAGCTGACATAGGATCCGTTTTCTGATCTGAAGTGAAGGGAGTCCCCCGTGGCTAGTTACCGTACTGGCATTCATACGGTCTTACTTCCACAATCACAGCCAGCCGTTTTGTCTCCAAGTCGAAGGATGTTCCCTATCCCCGGTTTATCCCAATCCCATTCATTGTCGTAGTTCTGATGAACAGGTGCCTTCTGAGCGGTTTGGTCGGATAAAGGTTTGCCTAAACCATTTCAGTTCATTTCGAGGAACCCACCTCCTTTTCTTAGACGGAAGCCTGAGAGTAGAAAGCTGGGAAGAATAGAATATGAGCCTAGAGGCGAAGACGGATTAAGAACTTAACTGAAGCGCTTGGCTCATGTATCCATACATATTTTATTCGTTTAAAACTTCTGTATCCCTATTATTGTCAAGCCGTTTCATTTGTTTCCGTTCATTTGATGGCTCCCGTACTAAACACATATAAAAATCGTATAACACGTTTAATATCCGTATTTAATGAATTAAAATATTAACTTTACTATTATTTTATATATTTATTTATTTTTAAAATAATTAATTTTATATATTTATGACTATTAACGTACTATTAAACATAATATTTGCTTAGAGACGAAGTATAATACCCGTATGTATTTTATACGTAACTTTCCCGTACTGTATTTTACTAACTATGCCTATATGTTTATCATCTTTATCACTATAATTGTGTATGAAAGAATGTAAAACCAACCTAAACCATGATGAACTAATCACTTGAAGAGTTCATTAGAATCGAACACATGTTAATGTTTGAAAAATCAATTAAACCAAACATATCATCGTCTAATTTTATGTAGTAAACAAGAGCATCATCCTAATCACAAAGTTCTGTTCATTCCTAGAGGCAGTGGCGGAGGCAGGATTTCAAACTATCCATGTCCTTTATTCAAAATATATAATATTTTATAAATATAATTAAAATTAATAATATCTAAATAATTCATTCACAGAGAAACAAAAAACTGACTAATACAATTATTGTTTCATAAATAACCAGGACGAGTTTTCATATTATGAAAGAAATTCAATGTTTACACCATAATATTGTGATAATACCTAACGAGCTGTTGTGAAACGATAGTGTCGTGAATGAAACCAATAATTTAATTATTTTTTGTGAATTAATGAACAAGTAATGAGTTATGTTGCAGGGATGTTGGCTTTCTTTGAGGACTTGCTGCCCTACGGATCGTCTGGTGGTTGTCTGGTTTTGGTGGTGTTGGCATTCGGCGGTGATTGAGTTGTGGGTGGAGTGTTTTGCTTTGTGGTGGTGCAGGTATGGTGGTTTTGTTCTGTTTGGGAGGTGGTGGCCTTTGTGGCTCGTTGGTGGCTCTTCTTACTACGCATGGTGTTCGTGTTGCGCGGTTGGTGAAGGTTTTCGGTGGGCTTTGGTTTTGTTCTGTTTGGGAGGTGGTGGCCTTTGTGGCTCGTTGGTGGCTCTTCTTACTACGCATGGTGTTCGTGTTGCGCGGTTGGTGAAGGTTTTCGGTGGGCTTTGGTTTGTCGACGGTGGTGTTTTTTGTTGTGGGTGTTTTTATTTTGTTGTGTTGGGGGTGATTGGCAGTGGTGTTGTGGCTGGCGGCGGGATGGTGTTGGTGATGGTTGGCGTCTTGCTAGGCGGCAGCTGGTTGGTGGTGTGAAGACGTTGGGTTCTTGGGCTAGCTAGGGTTTCTTTTGTTTTGTTTGGTGTGGGCTTGGGTTTTCTCTTTTGTTATGTTTTATATTTTCTCTGTTCCGTGTTTGGGCTCCCTTGTATTCTTAGAAACAGTCTTCTATCCTTACTGGACTTTGGTCCAAACTCTGTAACACTTTCCTATTTCGTAATGAAATCAGGTTTTCGTAAAAAAAAAAAGGTATGTTGTAATGTTAAAATATCCTTATATTATTTATAAATATTTAATTCGATCTTTACAAATATATGTAGGGTTATTTTTTCCCTCCCCAAAAGTTACCCATGTTCTCCCTCCGCCTATTAGGGCTGGCAATTTGGTCCAGGACTGTTTGGTTTTACCCGAAACCGGATCGTATATCCCGGACTGAGACCGGATAGCAAACAATACAATCTCATATTCGAGCTTAGATTTGAGGTAAAAACCCGGATAAAGACCGAATAAGAGACCCCAACACTCAAATCCCCACAAGCTCAATCTAAAATCAAAATCAAATTGGGACCGGACCGGGTCAAGACCGGAGTGTATCCAATCCAATCTTTGGTCCTTATATTCCTGAAAAGACAGGACCGGGACCGAATCAATTTGATCCAATTTAACCGGACCGGACCGGACCGTATAGCCACCCCTACCGCATATGCCTAGAGTAACCTGTAGCGAGAGGTCAAGGGAGCTCCAACAAACTAAGTTGGTATTCAATAAACACAAATGCCAATCTGTAGCATTACATGCCAACATGACAAAATTATTATTATATAATAATAATATTATGATAATTCATCTGTACGTTCTGGATTCGACACTTAAATTTTATATATAAAAGAATTAATTGTCGATGGAAATCGAGGGTTTTCGGCCGTTAGTGTTGGGAAGGAAACAAGAATTACGGCCACTGCGGTGGCGTTGTCGGAGTGGCTGACACCTTTCGTGAACTACAAGAGTCACCGCCGCGCTGGCCCATTTGTTTAATACTCTTCTTTACACAGAGCTGGCGTAGGTTTATCGTACCTCTTCACCATTATTAATGTTTGCTTAAATGAGGATTAACGAAACAAAAATCTTCATTAATTAATTAATTAATTGCCTCTGTTAGTCGTTCGGCTAATTATTCGTCTTCGTCGATCCTTCATGCTTTCCCACCAGCTGGCTCCGCGATATTACAACACCGCCGATTTGTTTATTGAAGTTGAGAACAAGTCCCGTTCGGAGAGAAAAATCCAATAATAATCATCATCATAAACTAGTTTTAAGCCAACGCCGCAAGACGCTGTATTATCAGTTGTGTGATGATTTTCGACGACGCATTATTAAGGGAATGAGTACAAAATTCAGAAGCTGCAAACATACATAATATGTATTGTATTATTTATTGTAAGAGTTAAATTTAAGATATGTAATTTTTGGAAACCATTTGTTCATACGGTCAAAAAGTTAATAGAAATACTTCACGTTGATAGATCATCAAGAACTTCATGCGGAATCTGAATCACGATATGAAAGTACAGTCCTAAAAGCACGATTCAAGAGGTTTTGTGACCTCCTTTAATCAAGCCTCCTTAATTATTTCTTGTATATGAGACCTTTGATCTTCCTCATTGGGAGGAGATGAGAGTGAATGCTCACCTCGGTGTAATGGGGATCACAACATCAAAATGGTTTCTTAAATACTAGTCGTAATGGGCTACCATGCATAAAATCCTAGATGAGTAAGTAATCAGTAATGTATTGAGTTTAAGCCCATTTAGTTCGATATTAAATTTGAGTTATCATGTGGCTTCATGCATTGACTACTTGTAATTAGCCCATAAAAAAACAAATAACGAATACATGTGTTGTAAATTGGTAACTCGCGCGGCTTAAATTGGCAAAAATGAAAATTCCTAACAGCTGTTGCTGATACGAATCATATCACCTCATCACCTCTTGATAGGGATATAGGTATAATATGCCCATCTACTATGACGTTTTATCAAACATGTCCCTTTAGTATTTTTACATCAAACATGCCCCTGTACTTTGGAAAACTTATCAAACATGCCCTTTTGTTAAAATTTTCATCCAAAAACTGTTAACCAAGACCGAACTTTGGTTTGGGCAACCTAAATATCTAAAATATCTCTAATAATTTCACTTTAAAGTTTTTTTGTTCGTTTGCATAGCCAAAAAATTCTAATAATTTCATTTTGATGGGACCTAGAGAAATAAAACAAGGGTCAAAACTGACATTTCCCTCCCATTTATCGATGTCAGGTCGTCTAAATCTAGGTTCAACCATGATTGACGATTTTTTCGATGGAAATTTCAACTGAAGGGCATGTTTGATAGTTTTTCCAAATTACAGGGGTATGTTTAATGTAAAAATAGTAAAGGGGCATGTTTGACAAAATGTCATAGTAGAGGAGCATATTATACCTATAACCCCCTCTTGATATGATCGTACCAGCGATAGTAAGACACGAGATTTTGAAAGTTTTGCAATTCTAAGTGTTGATGTGACTTGAATCGGACTATCAGCCGCTACGACTGGTAATCGGGGGGGTCTCGTTGATTGGATTAGGTTTAGACCCACATGGAGAAGTACTATAAATACTTCTCATACTCCTCTGTAATCTGTAATCTCCTTTATATAGTGAAACTGACTCTCTCTCGCCCGTGGACGTAGCTAACACACATCGTGTTAGTGAACCACGTAAATCGTGTGTCTGTGTTTTTCAATTCTCGCTTTCGTATTCTTGTTTTATCGATTCCGGCGATTTCCCGATCCGTAGCAGCGCGTTTACAACACTAAGAGTTCTATATACTCTGACTTTTCCCTTATTATAGTCCTCAAACAATGGATCAAATTCAAGATTATTCTTGGGGAAGCTGACACTTGTGTTGAATCATCAACCTTGCAAAGGGCCGTCGTCGTCCCTTGAAGATTGACCACAAGAAGGGGTCGTTCTTTGGGAAGCGACACTTTGCGGGAAGGAGAGGCCATACATATATATACCAAAACAGCTGTCCCACAGCACATGATAATTATACACGAGAAGGAAGAAGTAGTACCAAAGAGGCAAAAGACAATTTCCAATTCAACCAGATCAAAAGCATGCATCCAATATTATCCCGCAAACCAACACAGGCCAACTTGACGAGTTGATTCTTCTTCTTATTTATTTTCCAGTGGAGAGAATCCTTACTTTCATCGTCCACTACCCTCGATTCCCTTTTAGTTTTAACCAGCTGAGAACTTTGAAAAAATTAATCCATTTCATTGTTGGTAATTATTCTCATATCATATCATACGCTGTTGTATGTGCTTTTATTTTAGTCACCTGGGAAAATTTGACCAACATTAATTTTTATGTCTGGACATGTTAAATGTCGAAATTCTACAAAAAGTTATGTTGAGTTTTATGTTATCTATCATATAAGAAAATAGGGCACTCAAATTATATGAAGGTAGTTGAGGGATTGGCAAGATTCTGATAGGAGTTGAATAATCTCGGCTTCATGCTCTTTTCGTAGACCAATCATTAAAACCTGGTAAGTTTACGAAAATGTTAAGAATGTTTTCATAATCAGTATGAGGTTGGATTTAACGATTTTATCTCGACAATCTTTACCGATTCAAATCCAATGTACTTGTATAGTAAAGCTATACTTGAACATATATGGAAATCATTTGTTTTTTATGTTGGAACCATACACCGATATAATAAATGATCAATTCGGTACACCACAATTCGAACGCAACAAAATCGTGACGATCGTGGCATAATTACATCCTTTTGTCTCTACCCATTTGCATATGATTTCACAAATTAACATATATATTAGTATTATGCAAAGCCAATTGGCAATAATCCAATCCCAAGTGAGAGAAGCCCCTTGATTGATGGCCAAGTTTTCCTAAAGAATTCCTAACCTAATTAATATTCCCTTTGCCTTTTCTCTTCTTCTCCCCCAACTAGCTTAGTGCATCTCTAAAGATACATCAATGGACAAGAATCCTTTCCATCATGCCAAGGGAGGGCGGCTTCTACACGCGTCTTTCGGTCCACGTGTCAACGCCTCCATTTTGACCCCTTTTTTTAATTCTGGCGGGTCTGGCCCAATGGCCGAACTTCTCGCACCCAAAAGGCCACCAAAATCCCCCCTTCCCTTATAAATACCATCGCAACAAAACCCTATTTCCTCCCCCAATTCCCACCACCGCCACCTGCAAAAGAACTCCGACGACTCGCTTAGCTGCAGCGGAGCTGTTTTCTTCTTCTCCGTCTTTCATCGGAGATCTCTACCCGAGAGAAGAAGATTCGCAGCTTCCGCTTCCGCCAGCAAAGCCGAAGTCGTTTACGTACGAATAAGTAATCTGTCACCGCGATAAATAAAAGAGATCTCCGAAAATGTCTCGTTCCGTCGCTGCCGCTAAGCTTCTTCCAGTCTCCTTCTCCGTTCTCCGGTGAGCATACGTCCGCTTTCTTTCATTTTTCTAGTCCTGAGACGAAGATCTGGATTTAAAACTCCCGATATTCTCTGTTTGATTTTTCCCGACGAAGAAGTATTGATTTGGTTCGATTTTTTTTTTCTTTGACAGGAGAGGTTATGCTGCATCTGCTGCGGCGCCGTTGGGAGCTGCGTCGGCGGCGTTGGGCCGAGTGCCGGCGGGAAATATGGTGGGGAAAGCCGTGGAAGAGAGGTCGCCTGCAGCGGTGGTGAAGGAGGATTCCGGTGCTGCCTCTGCTTGGGGACCCGACCCGGTGACCGGGTACTACAGGCCGGGTAATTCTGCTGCGGAGATCGATCCGGTGGAGCTCCGGGAAATGCTTCTCAACAACAGAGTTAGGCCCAATTAGATTAGGCCTGGTGGGCCTAAAATTATGGACCTTGGATCTGTTTTCTAAGGGGCCCGTTGGATCGAGGACTGCTGTTCGGCTATTCTGCTTTGATTGCTGGCTCTTCGTTTGACTATGTAGTCGACAGCTGGTTTTAACTTTGGTTTTATACTACTAAACAAAGGAATCGTTTGATTACTATTATGATTTAGCTGCCGTCGTTTTAGAGCAAATCGAATTTAATCTTTCAAAGTGATTAGGAGACTTAATTATGCGTGTGATTAATCAGCTAATGATCCTTAAATGATGCGTGTTACTGTTATCTATTGGATTCAACAAGCAATTACACATTTCTTTGGAAACAAGCAAAGGGCTTGGTATTGTTTTCATTTTCAACCCAATATGCGATGCCACAGTGGCCCACTAGATACTATTAGCGGCTCTGGGCCTAAGGCCATACAGCACATTAGTTGATGTCCAGTATAGCTGGAATTGAAAGACAACGAAGTCCAATTTGTAGTAGTAGCTCATCTAATATGCTCCAGACTCCAGCGTATTGGAGTATAAGAAAGTGATAAAAATACGAGACATGATGAAAAACCGTAAGTTTATGACATTGTATCGGAGTTGGTTTGTTATTGAGTTCATGTGTTTAAGTTCTCGTGACCTTCAATATTAATCACTGTGTTTAAAGCACATGGTATAGTAAACTGTAGACGTGTGTAAGAGTGTGTAATGGTCTGGTAAGTACTGGACCGCATCGGACAAAATCGGTATTTAGACCGGACCGCACCGAACCAAGTATAGTGAGGTCTGGTTTTTGGTTTCGATGAATTTAATAGTTATCGAGGAAAATAAGATCAAATTGATTTTGGACCGGACCAAACCGGACCGAATTTAGCGAGTGTAATGATGGTCTGGTCCTTGGTCCTAAGATGTCTTTCACTAATATACCGTTGTTCTCATGAGTTTGGTCCGGATGGAACCATTGCACACCTCTACACATGTGCAAATCTCACAAGTCCATGAGTTAAGCGTATAAAGAAGTAGTTAAGTATCATATATGGACATTTCTCAACAAGTCGAATCATTAGAACCAATTGGTTTAGATTAGGTGCTTCAATTTGTACTACTAAATTTTTTTCTTAAAACCACGAATGCTATGAAGTGTTGTAAAATTCATCGAATTCGTCGATCTAGAGGTGGGATTGTTGTTCTTACTTTATATTTCCTCACAAGTGCTGGGGGACCCTTAACTAAAATGGCGAAATCCAACAATGGGGTCCTTTTATCATTGCGATAGTATCCCCATCTCCTCAGACCAACGCCCCAGGAGCACGTGAGTGAGAGAGAGAGAGGAAGAGAACCTCAAAGATTGGTGGGAAAAATAGTCTTGAGATTCATAATGATCTACTAATACCAAGAACACAGATTGCTTGCAATCTTGCCTTTTGGCTTCCAAAAAGATGTTAAGAAGGAAAAGTAAGAAAAAGGGCTCCAACCAAAAGGCTTGTTTGCTTTCTCTATTATGCAAGTTCCCAAAAGGACCTCTAACTTTGCCTATGATGGTGAGAAAGGAAAGAGATATGGGTTGGGGAGGAAGTTGGAACAAAAGTACATGATGTCCCTTAAACTTAAGGGGTCCTAGTCCTACTTTCTTATTATGAATGGTCTGCTTCCAATAACCAGTGTCCCCCAAATGCAGCCTTTCCAGTTTGTCCTCTGCCTTTTGCCCTCGTCTTCTTGTTCTTCTACTTATTACTCCATTTTAATGGCCACCCAGCACCATCACCACCTCCTTGTTTTCTTCCACTTCATCATTTCCTCATACTTCGTTTTCTCGTTCAGCTCCTCCCTGACTTTCACACGAGGGTCCTTGTTTTCATCTTTCACCCATCCTTTTCAACTTGATCATGTAAATATACTTTGAGACCTTTCATGACTCCCACCTTATGTTAAAGGTTGTGCCCAAAAAAGAGGTGGTGGATCGATGTTAGAAACAAAGTTTCTAACGAGTTCGAATTGGAGAAATTAGCTAGATCAATTAGAGATTAATCTAACTAGGGATTGGGATTGGGGAAATTGAAGAACAAGGAGAGCGGAATAGGGCTGCTGCTGCGGCAGCTTAGGGAGAAGAAGAGGGGAGGGAGGAGACGCAGAGAGAAGAGAGAGGGAGAGTAGGATTTTAGGTTTTTGATATTTTAGTGCTTAATGGAAAAATAACACCATATTGCAGATTATATAATCCGTCAAAATCCTACCTCCTACCCAACTAATAAAACGTAACAATTGACTCCCTGATTATTGCCCGAATACCCCAAATAATCTCCCAATTAACAAAAACCGACAATAATGCGAATTAACCAAAAGCTGCAAATAATGTGTTTCTAACAATCGATAACGAAGCATTATTGTGTTGTAAAATGTATGGAGCGGCTAGTGATGATCGTGTTTTCGTGTTAATCTAGGTGTCGAGTTCAGAAGATGACATGCTAACTGATGGTAAGAAAATGAGCTTACCATGCTTAATTGTGTTTCCTAAACTTCCAAGTTTTTGCATATGATAATATGGGCTTATATACATGGGCTTTGGCTCACAGATAATATGCTTACATGGGCTTTATCTTCCTCCAAACTGACCAAGCTCTAGCCATGGTATTGGGTATTAGGTTCCAACTTCTAACCAAAAGTGGGTATTCATTCATTCAAGTAATTCTGGTACAAGCAAGGTGCTGATGTCAATCTGAATGGAGAGATTTCTCATCTTGCTGACTAAGTAGTTGTGGTTACAAAGTAGATAGAGGGACTGAACCAGCTTGATCAAACCTGCTTCAGTTCGGCCTGGTCACTCCCCGGTTACAGGGTCAGACCCGGGGTAGGTCAAATTAGTTATCATCTACCACCACCTCACTTGCTGCTAGGTTGTAATGTCAGAGACGAGGACTCACTATTCAGGTTGAAAATGAAAACTCAATTCTTGATGTACACATACTGCTAACGAGAAACTGGTAAGAAAAGAGACAAGTACCAGAGTACCCGCAAACCCCACCACTAATTTGTAGGGTAGTAGCTCACAATTTATTGTCTTTCACCATATGGGTATTGGTGTCAAGATGAGATGGATCATGGATGGTAACGCAAGTAAAAGAAGCAATTCCTCCTTCAAGCTTTCGATATAAATCTACTGCCTCACCGCCATCCACAGTATATTTAATGCCCACAGCAACAAGTGTTTATTATACAGAGAGAGAGAGAGAGCAATCACCAGACATGTGTGCCCATGTGAGAGATCCAAAGCTTCTGCAGAGAGGGGGAGAGAGAGTTGCTTCTGATAATACAAACTTGCCATTGCACGATGATCACTCTGCCTTTAGGCCTTTAGCATTACAATACAAGAACAACTAATAAACAAATTACAAACCAGAGCTGTTGAAGCTGAAACAACTCTCTCAACTACACAAGAGAGATGTTAAAGAAAATTGGAGTAAATACAAGCCGAACTAAAGCTGGCAAAGGCATCTCTGCATCACGTTCACAGAGACAACAAGGGAAGAAGAGAGATGATGAGACAGAGAGAGTATTCTTGGTCAAAGGACTCACTAATGCTTTCTCCTTCTCTCTGTCTCTCAAACTCCAGGCAATTAAACCCAAGTGGTCACACTCAAGCTTCCCTCAGGCAATCAACTCACCTGGGTTTTTGCTTTTCGTTGGAATTTGCATCTAAAAGGACATAACAAACGACTGTTGAGAAATATGACTAGATAGGAATCTAATTAGATATATATGATCCAATCCATGAACTCTTGAAGGAAATGGTTGGTGTTATGAAACTACACTTGTGGAAGTGGAAACTGAACATTGTAGAGATTGCAGCAAACAAGAAATCAAGGGCAAACTGATAAGGAAATGAACAAAAAGATTACTACTTTAGCCGAAAATGTACTGTGTAGTAGCGATGTGATATAGATTATAGACCCAGAAAGCAAACAGAAGAAATAGATTCGTTCAATCACACTCTTTTTTTAATTTTAGCTGCTCACAGTTAACAATGAAGGAATGGCAGCCAAGTTTGGAGCAGCAGCAGCAGAGTTCCTATTCCCAGTTTCCCTGATAACCTGATGATGATCTCTCCTCCCATTCTCTTTACCAGACAGCTTGTTGCTTCCTCCAAATGCCCTCATAGGGCTAGCAAATGCCCAGGTCCAGCTCCTCGTCCTTCCATGGCTCAAATGATTGCCGCCAGATTTCCCATTCATTTCCTCAGCTGACGATGAAACCCAGTACGATGATGAAGATGAGGACGAAGATGATGAAGTTATGATGAACCCACCAAAGATTCCGCCACACTTCACCCTTTCCTTCATAGCTCCACCAGATGTTGAAGATTTCGGTTTGCCTTCCCTCTGCGATTCGACTCTTCTCAGCGTGCAGTCGCCGAATCCAGTTGAGATTCTCTCGAAGAAATCCCCTGAGAAGCTCCTGCTCCCGCACCCAACGGATCTAGATCGAGACACTTTCCTCTCGAACGATGAAGCAGCAGAGTTTGAGCTCGTAGCTTGGCTATTGGGGCTTTCGTCGTCTTCTTCCACAACTACCATCTCTGTTCTTCGCGAAAGAGACGATCCCCCAACTCCTAAACATCTATCCTTCCGCACAGGCGGAAGATGGTTTACAGAGGAAGCAGAGCTAAACGGCGCCGTGCTGGAACCAGCAGCTGAAGCTGATGCTGCTGCGGCGGGAAGCGAGGAAACCTTGTGCTGCTGATGATCGATTCTCTTGTGATTTGCAGCAGATGAAGGATTGAGGTTGGATTTGACATTGCTGGAGGAGGAATGGTAGAGGAAGGACCAAAACCCACCACGCTTGCGAGGGCTGAAATCCTCCCCGCCGTCGTCGAAGAAATGGGTGGACCTTCTCCCCGGAGCAGCGGTGGACTTGCTGCGCTTGAACACCGCTTCGCTCTGATTCTCGGAAGATGAAGACGACGCAGCCATGATTTTCTTCTTCTTCTTCGCGAGCAGGAACGGGATCCTCGCCTTGCGGAGGGAAGAGCTGTAGTACTCACTACTGCCGTACTGACCATTATTATTTCCATTATTACCATTACTCATTGCGTCATTCCGTCGAACACCTCGTGCGCACCCGTACGCGGTGGATGATGAGGAACTCGACGGGCGCACAGCCAGCGCGAGTGAAGTGGCGGCCGCGGAAGCTGCCGCTGATGGGACGGCGGCGGCGGCGGCGGCATCAGATCTGAAGGAAGGGGGAGAAGAGGAGGAGGAAGTGGAGGCGCGAACTGAGAGCGGGAAAGAGGAGGAGACCAGCTTGCCGAGCTTCTCCTGGAGGCAGAAGGCGCAGATCCCGCCGGGGTTGGTGCGAGAAGGGTGGTCGCTGCATTGCATTCCGTCGTCCATGTCGTCGTCGACGACGGCGGCCCCGACGCCTACCTTCCCGCCTCCCTTGGGTGGTGCTGCTGCTGATGCGTCCATCATCGTGGAGGTTGAGTTGTTGTTCCTGTTGGGGGAATGGGGAGATGGGTTTTGATGGGTTTGCAGAGAAATGGAGAGGGGGAAGAGAGAGAGAGTGATAATGGAGGGAAGAAGGAGACAAATGGTTGCAGAGGGGGGAACTGTTGTTGTGTGTGTAAGTAATGGAGGTGAGTGAGTGAGGAAGAAGAGGAAGCGAAGAGAAGAAGTGGGAGGAAGGGAAATTGTTAACTAAAAAGGGTTAATTAAATTAAATTAAAGAGGCATTGAATTTTGGGAGGGAGAGGAGAGGACTGGTTAGGGAGAGTCCCCAGGAGCACGTGCGACTCTGACTGACCTATACTCCTCCTCCTTGTCAATATATTTTTGTCTATGAAAGATCTTATTATTATCATTCTTATTAATTCGCAACAATAATTTTAGCGTTCTCATTAATTTTAATGGTCGTACAAAATAATAAATGATTGTTTTGTTCATAATTGTGTATGAGTTATCTGGTATCAAATGACTCATTCGTTAATTAACAAATGCACGAGTCGTTACATTTAACCACGAGATGAAGGGATCAATAGTAGAACGTACATGTCATTTAAAGTAGAAGGTCAAATACATGACATTAACAAAGCTGGGGAAGAATTGGAAATGACAGTATATGCTTAATGAAACGAAATTGTTGAATTACGCTTAGTAAATTTACATTGAAGCACGAATTAATTAAATTGATATTCAATAAATGTTATTGATAAATTCAGGATCATTAGCATTCCACGACACATTGAGAACAATAATTGGTCCAACCCATTTAATTCAGCTCGTTGTTGGACCGAACCAGGTCAAGAAACTTATGTCGGTCAGGGGCAAAAAAAAAAAAACCAATTAATGGTCCAACCCATTCTAAGATCTTCATCTTTTTTCGGATATTTTGAATTAGAAATCAAGTTAGGGGGAAAAAGGGAATTTTTCAACGAAATGCGCCCGATTGGGAAATGCAAAATAATGAAAATAAAAAATGTGGAGTGCAAATAAAACAAAACAAGACATCTGACCGGCTAGGCTAGACGCCTTTGCTTTCCCGTTGCATGCCCGATTCATAACAACAACAAAAAAGCCTGCTCTCCCTCCCTTGCCTACATATGCAATTCCCAATATTTAAATTCTTTGTTCTGGGCCTGGCCCATTTGAGCTCTACAAATATCTCTTTCCATTTGAGCTCTCCAGTTTTTTTTTTTTTTTTTGTGTTTAGAAGCCTAATCCTACTTAAAACAATAAATCCAAAAACTAGTTATACGCAGAGTAGACCGGCTGCTTTGGGTGCTCAATGCTCATGATGCGTCCTTCCTTCATAATTCCCAGAGATTCCTTGGGCCCATATGCTGACACGTGTCTGTCAAACTCACTGGCAAGCCAGCACGCTAGCTTCCACCGTCTCCTCTGCAGTTTCTTTTCTCTCCCCCCGTTAATTCTCCTCCTCTTCTCTTCTACACTCTACAGTTCTATTTTCTTTCTTTTGATATACTTTTGCATTATGTATTTTGAGTTTGGATCTAATGGGTTCGTGGGCTGGCTGATATATCATATCATCAGGGATTTTCTTTCTTATTGGGATCAGGAATTGGGCCTGTGAATGAGTGCTCTTTCAGGTCCATTCTGAGCATTATTCCACGACTCTACGACACCACACCGCGATACAATGGGACAGGTTACGGTGATTACTACAAATCACCGTGGTTACTAAGGGTAAATTGGATATGGAAAAATAAATTATATTAATTAATTTTTTAATAAATTACATTTAAGGTAGTTACAAAAATCTATTAATTAAAACTCTCTCTTTCTCTCACTTCCGTAATCTCCAGCCAGATTCCCTTTCCATATTTTTCTCAATCTTTCTGCAAAAAAAAAAAAAAAAAAAAAAAAACGAAATCAGTACCAATCCATTAGACAAACACTACCACTTTGAAAAATATCAATACCATTGTAGAAATAAATCTATACCATTACACGAAAACTATCATTGCAGAAATAAATTTATGCCATTACACGAAAACTACCATTCAAGAAATAAAAACACTACCATTTCACAAAACATCAATACCATTGCAATCACTACCAATGCGACAAAATCAATACCAATGTAACAATATCAATACCAATGCGACAAAAATAATACCAATGCGACAAAAATAATACCAATACGACAATAACACTACCACTACGAGAAAAAATGACTACCTTTAAAAAAAAATCACTACGAGAAAAAAATGACTACCATTTAAAGAAAAACATACCAATCCTCACTGCGACGTCGCTTTGCGGAACCTGGTCGCATACGAGGCTGCGGCCGTGCAGGAGCGGCCGACCCTGGCGCGGTACGCCGATCTGATGAACGAGGTAATGGAAGAGGAAGGCGTTATCTTCACCGCCGCCGCCGCCGCGCTGGAAGTGTTCGGGCTCGGGATAGGGCTGTCGAACGGCGGCGGCGGCTGCTTTCGGCATAGGCGCTATCATCGGGTACGCCGGAGAACATCTAGGGAGCCTGCCCGGACCGCATCCTCGACGACATCGGCGACGCTTTCCGCATAGGCGCAGTCATCGGGTACGCCGGATGAACGCGCCTCGCGTCGGCGGCAGCTCCGCCGTCTGGGGCGGCCTCTTCTCGGCCTGGGTGGCGCTGACGAGGGCGACGGTGCTGGAGACGAGGGCGAAGTAGGGTTAGGGTAGAATATATAGAATAATTAAGTGTGGTCCTTTTTTTTCTTCCAAAATTATCCTAGGCAATCTTAACCGTAAGATTAAAAAAAGAGGAAAAAGAAGAAAATAAATGGTGGATACTGATGTAGCCACGGTAGCTACTAGAAATTCAGTGTTCCGCGATACAGTAGGTAAAAAAAAAATCTTTCCATTTTCACGACAACAAAAAAATATTTCCATTTTCCATTAGTAATGGAATAAAATTTACTTCTTATAATATCTCCTAATAATTTTAGTTAAGCGAGTTGATAAAATTGATTTTTAACCCAAACCAAACCAATATCCCATCCCTATACACAGCTAGCCTAGCTACCAGTGCATGCCAAGTTCTTTCGTATTTGGATTTGATCCATCTATCCAATATAGTAATTCCTTAAGGAAAATTCTTAGCTCCAATCTTGGTTGAATGTAAAAACTGCAACAAGCCACATGTCAGTTTTCTATTGGTGAGTTGATCTTTCTTTTTATATTTTAATTTTTAATTTATTTAGGATAAATAAAAACATTAAATATTAAGAGAAAAAAAATAAGTGAGTCCACCAATAACAAACTTATATATAGATGGTTGAAACTTCTATACGTCAAAACAAAGTTGGAGCTAAGAATTTTCCATTCTTTAATATCTCAACAAAAATGGCTCATGTGCATCCCCTCTTTTACCCTTCATGTCTTTACTTGTCGCCTCTCCTAGTCCTAGGCTGCAACTTCCATTTCATTTACCTAAGTAAGATTAACTGCATGTTATAAACTAATCAAGTTATCACCGCTGCCCTCGAGACTTCAGAGAATGAATATGGTAAGAGGAATCACGTTAATTAAACTTCTTCCAGATCCTCCTCGTACATAGAAACAGGCAAAATCTTTGCACTAATACATGCATGGAACATACCCACAAACACAAACCCATTTTCTAGGATGGCAATTTTGACCTGACCCGTTTTACCCGACCTGTTTGATCTGTTTTGGGGTGGGTCCGACCCGCCCCGTAGGCGGGGCGGGGCGGGCATGGGTACTCTCATCGACCCGACCTGTCCTGACCCGCCCCATTCTCGACCCGTTCTTGCCTAAATTACACGTAATTTTAGTCAAATTACTTAGGATTTCTCTTTTATTACATCAAATCTTAGTTATAATAAAGACGTAAATTAGTGAAAACCTCAATTTCTCCAATAATTTAACTATATTTCTCATAATATTGTTTGTTTCCTTGGTCTTATAATAAAAACAACGAATATTTCTAATATTTTTCATATAAATTGCATACCCATTGGGTCAACCTGCCCCGACCCGTGACCCGTGATAAATTACCCGACCTGAACCCGACCTGCCACGGGACGGGTCTGGGTATCAAGAAACACGCCCCGGACCTGCCCCATTGCCATTCCTACCATTTCCCATGGCTCGAATGCAATGGATGCCAACAATCAATCGACACTACTATCAAATATCAACAAGAAACAAGTCTCAATCCAATGGACACAAACCCTAATCTTCTTACACATAACGATGATTATGTTTATATTATCTTCTCGACCTTTTTTCCCTCCATGTACATGCTGTATCTTCACATCAGACTAGACAACTCATCGACCCTACAGCAATCCCAGCCGTCGGTTACACATGCTATAGCTAGCTGCCTGAAAAATATACTGGCCGGTCCGGTCCGGTCATGCATCAATCACGACGATGATGTTGGGAGAGGATCCATAGATTCCATCCATCCACATGTTCTTCTTCTCTCTCTCTCTCTCGTTCTCACGTAGATATGAGCTGTGATTTGTGGCCATGTGGTGACACTCTCTTTATTCAACGGTTGTTATTATTATGTAACTCACAATTGATTAGGGTTTTGATTTTTGTTGTTGTTTTGGTTGGGCCAAAGAGTCAACACTAGCTAGGGCCAATTACTTGGCAAAAACTTTGGACGGACATGGAAACTGGAAGTCGCCTAGAACAACTCATGTTTGTCTCCGCCGGCCGTGTGGATCCTCTGATGGGAACATCTCCCACAAGCTCTTGGTGTTTACGACGTGGGTAATAGTTAATTAGTAGTTTATGTAGCCAGAACGAATGAATGAATGATTGTATTTCTCTTGATTTCCGTTTCATGTGCATTTGCCTGTAGATCAGCATTTCACCTGAATGTGTTCAAACAATGAAACTAATATCGGACTAATGTTGAAGTGAATATATACTATTTTGGTGCACTCACAAAAAGTGCGTTCAATGCACCCAACTCAAAAATTGGTCTTAAGGTGTCGAATTTTAAATTTTAAATTGTAGAATTAGTGTAACATGATGATATAATAACAACAATTTGTGGTAGTGAGAACTGAAAACCTAATTTCTCTCATTAGTTTTGGCAGCTTATATAGCTGTATCAAAGTTGTAGAACAAGACAACCTTGCATCAGAAGCAAGTACAAGACATAAATGGAAAAGTGTCTAAGAACATAACATTTGGAGTGAAAAAGAAATTTGACAAGTTGGTCTTGAAACGTTGTCGTTCCATGTCTCCGTTTTGTTTGTCATGGGACGCCGTCGTTCCGCTCTGTCCTTCAAGTTGCGCCTGACACGACGTCGCTCCAAGTTCTGCTCGCCTTCTTCTTCTGTTCAGAAAGCGGGGGAATCAATTCATTTGAATTGTTCCCTGATACCCCCCCCCCCCCCCCGGGCAAGCTGGTGGGCAGAGTTCATGGACACCGAGCTTGGAGAGGAGAAAAGCAAAGGTCGCCGGTGGCAAGGGCTTGGTGAAGAGGTTGGCGAGCTGGTGAACCGTGGAGATGTGAAGAAGCTTGATGGTTTTCGCCTGGATTTTGTCCCGGATGAAATGGCAATCAAGCTCAATGTGCTTGGTGCACTCATGGAATGTCGGGTTCTGGGCAATGTAAATTGCAGACTGATTGTCGCAATAGAGGGAGACTGGTTGTGGGTGTGGAATACGGAAGTCATGGAGGAGATATAGCAACCATTGGACCTCACAAGAGGTGTAGGCAAGAGCTCGGTACTCAGCTTCACAAGATGAGCGAGAAACGATGGTTTGTTTCTGGCTCTTCCACGAGACAAGAGAGGAGCCAAGGTAGACACAGTAGCCAGTGATGGAGCGTCGGGAGTCGACACAGGCAGCCCAGTCGGAGTCACTGAAGGCTTGCAATTGGAGTGAAGAGGATGAAGAGAACAGAAGACCGGTGGATGGGGCATGCTTCAGGTAACGAAGAATCCTTGTAACTGCCTTGTAGTGAGAAATTGTAGGGTTTGACATGAATTGGCTTACTTGTTGGGTGGCGAAGCTGATGTCAGGTCTGGTAGTAGTGAGGTAGATCAGCTTGCCAACAAGGTGTCTGTAATGTTCTGGATTAGGGTAGGGTTCATCAGTAGAGGCTGAGAGATGTGATTTGTAATCCATTGGAGTGCTGACTGGCTTAGTGTGAAGCAGGTCTGCATCTTCAATTATCTCTAAGGTGTATTTCCTTTGAGAAATGTGAATCCCAGATTTTGTTCTAGCAACTTCAATGCCAAGAAAGAAGTGTAGTTCCCCCATATCTTTGATGCTGAATTGCTGGTGTAGAAATAATTTCAAACTTGTGATTTCATTGATGTCAGTGCCTCCCACCACAAGATCATCTACATAGACAAGAACACAGGTGTAGGAAGTTGATGTTGCTTTGTAGAATAGGGAGTGGTCTACCTGGCTAGGGATGTAACCTTGTAGTTTTAACTTTTCTGCAAGTTTAGCAAACCACTGGCGGGAAGCTTGCTTTAAACCATAAAGCGACTTCCTTAGCTTGCAAACTGGAGTGGTAAAACCAGGAGGGGCTATGTAACCATCAGGGAGTTTCATATAGACATCTTCTTCTAACTCCCCATGTAAAAAAGCATTGTTGATGTCAAGTTGATGGATGTGCCATCTCTGTGAGGCTGCAATGGCTAAGAACAGTCGAATGGTGGTCATTTTGACTACTGGGGCGAAAGTATCTTGGTAGTCTACACCCTCTTGTTGAGTGTATCCTTTAGCAACAAGGCGAGCCTTGTGCCTTTCAATGATGCCAGTAGAAAGAAACTTCTGCTTGTATATCCATTTGTTTCCGACAAGTGTGACACCCTCTGGTTTTTCCACTATGTCCCATGTATGGTTTTTCTCTAGAGCTTGTTTTTCAATCTCCATAGCAGCATTCCACTCAGGAGATAAGACAGCTTCTTTGTAGGTAGCTGGCTCTTTGTAAGATGAGATACTGAGCAAAAATTTTCTGTGAGAGGGTTCGAGAGAATCATAGTGAATAACATTACTCAGAGGATGAGAGATACCTGGATTATGCAGTGGGGAAGAATGATTGGTGGAAGCCTGCTGTTGTAGGAGGTTGCAGTGGTAGGATTGTAGTTTGGATGGGGGTTTTATAACATGGGTAGATTTTCTGGTTGGTTGAGTTGGGGCTGGAAGGGGGATAGGGGGAGATTGGGAAGAGTGAGCAGGGGATGGTTGTGGTGAGGGAGAAGGGTTTGGAGGTGTAGTGTCTGAGTCAGAGTCAGAATCAGTTTGGGATTGGGAAGGTTGAGGGTTGGGGGTTAATGTAGGAACAGGGTGTGGGGAGGGTGAGAGGTCATCAAAGTGAGCAGGATTGGAAGAGTTGAGAAAAGGAGAATTGTGGTCTGTAATGGATGATGATGGTGAGGATTGGAAAGGGAAGTGTTGTTCATGGAAAATGACATCTCGAGAAGTAAATATGTCATGAGTAGTTAGGTAATAAATCCTATAACCTTTGATGCCTGGGGTAAATCCAATGAACACTCCCTTTCTGGCTCTTGGATCAAATTTTGTTCTGTGACTGGTGATTGTGCTGGCAAAACACAAACAACCAAAAACCCTTAGTTCTGTGAGATCAGGGGGTTTGTTGTGTAGTTTCTCATAGGGGGTCAGGTTGTTTAGAACAGTGGTAGGGACACTATTGATAAGATAAACAGCATGCTTAACACAATCCCCCCAAAAATCAGTAGGTAGGTTTGATTGAAACATTAAGGCTCTGGCAATGGCTAAAATGTGTTGGTGTTTCCTCTCAACTTTGATGTTTTGTTGAGGGGTTTCCACACAAGATTGTTCATGAAAAATGCCAGTTTGTTGAAAGAAATCTGTCATTTGAAATTCTCGACCTTGGTCACTCCTTATTCTTCTAACTGGTGTTTCAAATTGTCTTTCAGTGTAAGTACAGAAGCTTTGTAGTTTTGTTCTTGCTTCTGACTTGGCAGTTAGAAGAATAATCCATGTCATTCTAGTGTAATCATCAACTATGGTCAGGAAGTATCTGAACCCATCATGACTAGGAATTGAATTTGGACCCCAAATATCAACATGTATCAACTGGAAAGGTTTGACAGAAACAGTTGAGCTGATAGGAAAAGGGAGCCTCTTTTGCTTAGCAAAATGGCATACATCACATGGTAATGATCTATAAGTTTCTATGGATGTACATAGTTGTTGCAAAATAGGGACTTTGGAATGGAAAACATGCCCTAGTCTGTAATGCCAAAGATCAAAACTCTGTGTGGTGGCTGTTGTGATGTGGTTTGGTTGACTGTCTATAGGTGGGTTGTCAATTAGGTAAAGGCCATGAAAAAGCTTAGCAGAACCAGTCATCTTCCTCAGCTGCATGTCCTGAATCAAACATACATCAGAGAAGAATGTTAAACATAGAGGCTTGTTCTTGGTCAGTTTGCTTACTGACACAAGATTGAAAATGAACTGAGGGACAAATAAGACTTCCTCAAGAATGAGACCAGCAATGTAATGTACTGTCCCAACATGAGTAGATTGAACTTGTTTTCCTGTTGGGAAGGTGATGTAAACAGCATTTATAGGTCTGTGGTTGATTAGATGATTGAGGGAGCAGACAATGTGGTCTGATGCCCCTGTGTCAAGTATCCATGTCTCATTGTAGGGTGATGTTACTTGATTGCTTAGGGAATATTTACCTGAAGGCTGAGGTGGGTTGGAACAAAATGTTCCACCTGAGAAGCTAGAACCGGTGGATTGCTGAGAAGTGGATGTCATTAGCTTCATGAGTCTGTCATAGTCATCCTTGGTAAGTTTGAATTCCTCTTGTGGTGCATCAGTGGTGGAAGTTGCATTGGCAGAAGGTCGAGGTCTATTGTTGTTGGCTCGACCTGTTGTAGTAGAACTAGGTGGATATCCATGTTTGGAGAAGCACTTGTCTTCAGTGTGACCAAGCTTTTTGCAGTAGGTACATTC
Source organism: Linum trigynum (assembly GCA_964030455.1). Lineage (NCBI taxonomy): Eukaryota > Viridiplantae > Streptophyta > Magnoliopsida > Malpighiales > Linaceae > Linum > Linum trigynum. The sequence goes on from OZ034819.1 coordinate 63,531,912, forward strand.
CAAGGATTTACCAGAGGAGTTGGTTCCTTTGGAAGTCATTCCTTGGGGCCAACCATGTTTGTGAAAACAGATGTCATCTGTGTGTCCCTGAGCTTTGCAGTATGTGCAGAAAGGTTTGGGTTTCTTGCTGCCAGGTATGGTTGTAGATGCTAAAGCCATGGGGTCAGAGGGGTTAGCTTTGTTGTTGGAGGTGCCATAAAGTTGGCGATCATGTTGGAGAACTCTTTGAAAGACCCTATCTATGGAGGGTAGAGTGTCTCCAAACAGAACCTGAGACCTCACAATGTTGTAGTTGTCATTAAGACCTCTTAAGAATTGAATCACATAGTTAGTGTCTCTGTAGACAAGAACTTGTTGCATTTCCCTACACTGAGTGTGGCTAGTAGGGGTGCAAACACAGAGATCTAGTGGCTGGTAATTATCAAGTTCATCTCGCTGAGCTATTAAGTCACCATAGTATTCAGTAACAGATCTGTTACCTTGTTTGAGAGTGGCCTGTGACTCAATGAGTTCAACAACTCTGATCATGTCCCCTTGTCCATAACGAGCTCTGAGGCTTGTCCAAGCTTCAGAAGCCTTGCGAGTGGACATGATAGTCTTCCTGATACCAGGATCAACTGCTTGTTGGATCCAATAGAGCACCATGATGTTGTTGCGTGCCCAGGCCCAGGCTATAGGGTGAGTTGCTTCTGGTTCAGCAAGTGTGTCATTGATGAAGCCAAGCTTGTTTTTGGCTCCAAGTGCGTTGTACATTGCTTTACTCCAATCGTTGTAATTGGTTGGAGTGATATTCTCTGCAACAAGGACAAGCCATGGTTGTTCAGATCCATGGAGGTAGAAAGGATCTGCCATTGGGTCAAGGCTGGCGGCAGTAGAGGCTCCTGCAGCTGCTGCATCTTCGTTTTGAGCCATGGAGGCTGGAGGCGGCTAGGGTTTCCAGCACCAAAGCTCTGATACCATAACAACAATTTGTGGTAGTGAGAACTGAAAAACCTAATTTCTCTCATTAGTTTTGGCAGCTTATATAGCTGTATCAAAGTTGTAGAACAAGACAACCTTGCATCAGAAGTAAGTACAAGACATAAATGGAAAAGTGTCTAAGAACATAACATTTGGAGTGAAAAAGAAATTTGACAAGTTGGTCTTGAAACGTTGTCGTTCCATGTCTCCGTTTTGTTTGTCATGGGACGCCGTCGTTCCGCTCTGTCCTTCAAGTTGCGCCTGACACGACGTCGCTCCAAGTTCTGCTCGCCTTCTTCTTCTGTTCAGAAAGCGGGGGAATCAATTCATTTGAATTGTTCCTTAATATATAACATAGGATAACAACTAATTAGCGGATTACCCTAAGCCCTTGACCTCCAATTTTGACTTCTATCCCTAAACCCCAAATTGCAAACCCTAACCCTAAATCTCTAAACTCTAAATCCTTCAAATTAAAGTAAATCTTCAATGGTTTTTGTGCAAATTCATGTGCGTTATTGTTCATCACATCGTAAGTGATAATTGACATCATTTTGACATGAATCGCATGTTTAAAATGACGGTTTTGAAGTGAGTGCACTGAATGCACCCAAAAAAGTGGGTGCACCGAAGACGCCACTATATATATATATACTCTCTTCTACTGTGCATCCACAAAAATAGTAATACCATACACTAAATTCTTAAAATTAACCTAAGACATTGAACTTTCAATTTTTTTAATTTATCTAATTAGTCTAGTATGTAATATGATGATACAGTATAACAACACAACTAATGAGTGCATTATACTAAACTCCAAACTTGTAGTTTTAAACCTAGCCCTAAATATATAAGCCTAAATTCTTCCAATCAAAGTAAATCCTGAATATTTTTTTTTTTTGTGCAAGTTCATGTGTATTCTTGGCCAACGACGAATCTATGATAGTATAGAGCACTGACAGTGGCGGAGGGAGAGCATAAGAGAGTGAGTTCCATGACCCACCTTGGGTCGGATGGAATATGGTTAAATTAGGTACAATAGTTAGTCGATGCAAAAAATTAGGGGGCGTCTTATTGAGAATAGTTTATCGAAACGTGTTGTGTTTGAATCTTTGCGACATCATTTCTTAAGCACATGGTATTTCGGTTTGTGCAACATCCACCAACTCGGTTTATTGGTATTAAACTATTCTTAACAATGAACATTATTTGAAAACGAAAGATTAATTAAATCATGAATTATTATTTTGCGTAACATTCTTTATTATACTTCTCTCAACAACTCGAGTGGTTGATACTAAACAGTTATTGACAAAGAACGCCATTCGAAGAGAACGACTAACTAAATCATTAAAAATTGTTTGGTACACAGGGTGATAAATATAATAGTTTCGACTACTAACTTATGTTAATTTACCAAAAAATTTCAATATAAATTATATCATGAATGATTAGCAAAGTTAACAAAAACTATTTTATAATGTGTATTTTTCTTCTAAGTGGACCCACCTTAAACGAAATCCTGGCTACGCCACTGTACACTGGGCCACATTTGAAAAGAGGCGAAGAGGATTGGGCCGTAACTCAACGAGCATCGAAACTAACGGCAAAAATAAAAAATTTACAAGAGTTATACTAGCTCTTGATTCAGGGAAGGGCTGGGTCGTGGCCCGGGGCAGCCCCTTGGATCCGCCGCTATTCTTGTCCATCATGGCACAAGTGACCATTGACATTGTTTTGACCTGAATCGTCTGCTCATAATGACGATTATGAGGTGGGAGCATATCATGTATAAAAAAAAGTGACTACACCAAGGACAAACCATATATATAATTATATATATGGTGGCTACTTCGGTGCACTCACTTTTTTGGGCGCTTTCAGTGGACTCAACTCTAAAAGTGGTAATAATACTGTTTGAGCCTAACTGGGTGTAGGAGGGAGACTCGGGAAAATGGGTCAAGGAGAGTAAGCAGAAGGGGATTAATCGATACTGGGAGAACGGAGGAGATTACAGGAAAGATTAAGGGAGAAGTGTTCTAGAGAGAGAAGTCGATGATTTTAGAGATAGAGTCGAAAAATCTCATCCCCTCACCCACCGGAGTAAATGCCATATTTATAGGCTACATGGTGGTGGGTGAGTGGTTGAGTTACAAGTGGACACAATGACATGACCGCTGACATGACAGAGATTTAGTCCATGCTTTTAGGACACTGATGTGACTACTTAGGGCACTGATGTGACTACTCCTGACACAAGCAGGGCTATACCTAGGACTATACGCGGTGACGCGGCGCCGCTTCTGCGGCTTCTCGATAAGGGCCCACGCCCGGGTGATGCGTCGTCGTTTAGTATTCGCGCGCGCTTCTCCGGGGGTGATCTCTATCAGCGCGCTTGGTTACGGCACGACTCGCGCTCTTGACTTTGGCGCGCTTCACACCGGTGTACTTGCGCGCTCCTCTTTGGCGTGATTATCCTTGGTGTTTCTTCAGTGGGGAAGGATCCGAGTCGCATGCCCAACAATTGCCCCCCATCAGGTGGTATTCCGCGAATGCCACCTGTTTGACCTTCGTGTGGTTGACTCGGATCTGGGCGCTTCCATCTCCTTTTGCGTTTCTGGTGCGTGTCTCGTGCGTCGCGGGTGTTATCCATTTGTTTTGTTTGTGCGCTCGGTCGAAGTTGGTGTGTCATGCCCCCCTGTTGCGCGTGCGACTTTGAGGCGCGCCCGTAAGTGGTGTTGTTTTTTCTTCCTCGCGTGTGTGCCATGCCCCCCAGGCGGTGCGCGCGACTTTGAGGCGCGCCCGTAAGTGGTGTTGTTTTTTCTTCTTCGCGGGTGTGCCATGCCCCCTAGGCGGTGCGCGGCACATGTGGCGTCGCCGACTATTGTCTATGATGGTAGGTGTCCACGTGTCCCTGGTTGATTGGGCTATTTTGGGCGGGGATTTCTTGAAATTCGAAAGAATTCGAAAAGATTTTGTAGGATTTGACGGTTACGAATCCCTATGCAGCTTTAACCCTTCGTTTTCCTTTGGCTGCGTATAAATATGGGTTTCTTATTGGAGGGTTGGCTCATCTGTTTTCACAACTTCTGTTCATCGTTTCTTGCTTATCGTTTCTCTGTTCTTCGTTCTCTGAGATTCCTCTCCTTCTTTTACAACCTCGATACTCCTTTCTTTGTTGCTGGATCAAGTTATTATCATGGCTGGCATCAACATCAACGAGGCTGAGGTCGTACAAGGCGAAGAAGGTAATCTTTCGACTCTTTCGCACACTTCTACTGATCATTCGATGGAATTAAACGACGGTTCCGGCGATGGGAACGGCGGCGATGGGGTTCCGGAGACGCCGTCGTTCGACATCAGATCGGAGGACGATCTCGGTGGTTCTCCTGAAGAAGGTATGGGTGCCTCCGGGAGCGGGCAGGCGAGACAAGGGGCTAGTGGGGTGCTGATAATCCGCCGCGGCCGTGATGGGAGGCCGTTGGAAGGTGGTGGAGAAATGCGCGAAGACTCTGACGCGCAGTTAGAGCCGGACTATAATGTGCGCGTCTCCGAGGCTATGGCTCGGCTCGGATTACGCGGTGTTGGCGCCGCGTACAATGTTATCGAGTGGGCCGAGATGTGGGGCGATCAACCCGCGCCGCACGACAACCTCAAGCGCGGTCCCGAACACGCCTCCATATATGATGTTGGCGATGTGGAGGAGATAGTGCGCGAGCTAGGCTTGCCCCCCCACTGGCAGTACGCTGCTCCGTCGACGCGCAGCATGGTGGGTCATTGCCCCGCGGGTTGGTTTGGCGTGTACACGGAGTACTGGGTGATGGGGTTTAAGTTCCTCATCGACCCGCTCTTGTGCGCTCTGTATAGGCGCCTCAGATGCTCCATTGGGCGGCTCTCTCCATCCGTCATCATGCACGCGAGTTGTCTCCGACTCGTGTGCAAGCGGCTCAATATCGAGCCGATTTATGGCCTCTTTCGGAAAATATATAAGATCAAGGAGCCAACCACGCGGAGCGACTGCCTGTCCATTAAGCGTCGCGACAAGAGGCCGGAGGGCTTCGTGTACGGGTCGCCCAAGCTGAAGAAGACTTGGTTCGATCGTTTTTTCTACGTCAAGCCCGTTCCTGGAGAATGGGCGAGTGAGTTTGTTGAGGAGCCCACTGAGTGGAAGAACGGCAGCACGCACGGGTACGAGTCAGACGTCGGTGCCTACGACGGGCTGGACGATGACTATGAGGCGTGCATGGATCATAAGATCAACTTATACGACACGGGAGTGCGCGAGGCTTGTTTGCAGGAGCTGTTCGCCGACGGTTAGTTGTATTTCTTTTCTTTTGCATTCTTGTCATATTAACCGCTTTCTTACGACTTATTGGCGCAGGTGTTGACTTCTCCAGTCTCGTCAACTTGATGTCGGTCGACGACGTCGCGCCACGCGGCGACAAGAAGAAGGAAAAGGAAGGTGCGGCGCCGAGAGGCGCGAAGCGAAAGGGGATTGAGCAGCCGCGAGCGGCGGTTGAGCCGCCACATAAGGCTGCTCGCGTTGGGGAAGCGAGCGCGCGAGTGGCGCAGGATGCGCAGGCTGCACATGGGGACGCGACGCTATCTGTCGCGCGGGAGTTGGCTTTGGCGCTCTCACAGTCGGAGGAGGCGGTGAGTAGGCCCTCTCGGTCTGAGAGGGAGAGGGGAGACAAGGTTGGGAGCTCCTCTAGTGCCACCGTTCAGCCCACTGCCGGCGCTGCGGCGGTCAACTACTTCCGCGACGTGCGGATTCATACGTTGGCGGCCTGCAATCTCGTGGCCGCCAACACTGCACTTCGGGCGCTTGGGCCCGTGCTAAGTGTTCCGCCCAGGGTGGAGAAGTCTGACTCATTGCACGATTTGGCTCAGATTCATTTCGCGGTAAGGCCGAGCTTGAGTTTTGCCGCGTCTAATTCTTTATTTTATGCATCTGTTTTGCTAAGTCTGTGAGCGTTGTAGGGTTTGTCGGCCACCTACCGCGCTCAGAAGGAGCGCGCGCTGCAGCGCGCGAGGATAAAGGACGATGAGGCCAAGATTGTCCAGCTGGAGGGCAAGGTTGTTGGCGCGAACAACCGTGCCGACGTGGCCACCAACAAAGCCAATGAGGCAATGGAGGAACTTGGCCTCCTGCAGAGTAGGCTGGCCGCCGATGTGTTGGCCGCGAAGGAGCAAGTGCGAGCTGAGGAGCGCTCATCCATCCGGAGTCAACTGGAGGCATCCTTTGATGAGAAACTGAAGCAAGCTCGCGAAGAGCATCAAAAGGAGAAGGACGACTTGGTCCGTCTCCATAACATCGCGAAGGCGGAAGCTGTCGGGAAGAAGGTGCGCCCGGAGAACCCGGAACTCCGTTGGGACACGCGCGAAATGGTGCGCCACGTGCAGACGTGGATTGGTGAGAACCGTCCCCTGGAGTCCGACTCCTAGTCGGGGGTGAGGATGATGAAGAGGAAGATGAGGAGGAGGATGAGCGCCCGGATGGGGAAGAGGGCCAAGCTGGGGGGAAGGCTGAAGGCGCGGATAGGGGCGCTGAGCGAGTTGATGATGACGACGAGGAAGACGATGAGCCTCTGTTGCGTCGCAAGCAGCGTAAAGAGGGCTAGAGCGTTTGATTATTTTGTGCTGAACTGTTTCCTATTTGCATTGTTGTGCTGAAGTGTAGTTGCGACTTGTTGCTCCCGCCTTATTGAATCCAAAGAGTGTTAATTCACTGCGTGTGTTTGTTCCTTGGGATTGTGTGATCGTGGCTAATGCCGGACGTGCGCGAATAGTGTTGGACTGTTGCTAATTTTTTATTTTTGCGAACTAGATGGGCGCGAATAGCGCTGGACTATTGCTAGTTTTGTTCTTGCGAACTAAATGTGCGCGAATAGTGCTAGACTATTGCTAGTTGTTTGTTCTTGCGAACTAGATGGGCGCGAATAGTGCTGGACTATTGCTAATTTTTTGTTCTTGCGAACTAGATGGGCGCGAATAGTGCTGGACTATTGCTAATTTTTTGTTCTTGCGAACTAGATGGTCGCGAATAGTGCTTTCATTCCTTTGAGACAAGACGCCGTGGCGTGAGTAAAATACATGCTAAGTTGCTTGGTGATACTTCCGGAGATTTTGTGCGTTCCACGTTCTTTGTATCTTATTGCCCCCCAGTTCACTGAGTTTGAAGGTGTTGGCACCAACCACCTCGCGAGTTAGGTAGGGACCTTCCCATACCGAGGCGAGCTTCCCGTGTTTGGGATCGGGACGGAAGTTCCGGCGCAGTACTTGGTCTCCGGGATCAGCTTGTGCGGAATCAGCTTGGCGTTGTGGTACTTGGCTACTTGCTCTTTCATTGCAGCCAGCTTGATTGCTGCTAACTCGCGCTTTTCCTGCGATAACTCCAGCTCCAGCAATCGCGCCTCGTCATTGGTTTCCTCGTTGTACTGCGCGACACGGTAGGTTGGGGTCGTTGTCTCAATTGGAATTACCGCGTCCGTGCCATATGTGAGGGCGAATGGGGTTTCGCCTGTGGCCACCTTGTGTGTGGTGCGGTGCGCCCATAGCACCGTGTTCAATTCGTCAGCCCAATTACCCTTTGCGTCGTTCAAGCGGGTGTGTAAGCCGTGCAGGATTGCCTTGTTGGCAGATTCCGCTTGGCCATTAGCTTGGGGATAAGCTACGGATGCGAACCTTGCGATGGCTCCCACTTGGTCGCAAAAGTCTATCACTTCTGCGCAGTCAAACTGCTTCCCGTGATCGAAGATGAGTGCGTTTGGGACTCCGAAACGTGAGAGAATGTTGTTCTTCAGGAAGCGCGTTACCTATTGTGCCGTTATCGAGGCCAGTGCTTCAGCCTCGATCCACTTTGTGAAATAATCCACAGCCACAATAATGTATTTGCATTTCCCCTTTGCTGTTGGGAAGGGGCCCAAGAGATCCACCCCCCATTGGGCGAAAGGCCACGGACTTAGGTTGGCTTGGAGTTCGGTGGACGGGAGGTGGTGCTGACGCGCGTTGACTTGGCACTTGTGGCACTAGTCCGCGTATTTTTTCGTATCTTTTTTTATTCGCGGCCAGTAGTACCCGTGAAGCAAAATGGTGCGCTCCATGCTGCGCGGGCCGGCGTGCATTGCGCACAACCCCTCGTGTATGTCGCGTACCATGTCTCGCGCCTCCTCTTGTCCAATGCACTTTAGGTAGACGCCCGAGAACGACCGGCGATACAGCTCTCCTCCAATGAGTGTGCATCGGGCCGCCTTATGTCTTAGAGTCCATGCTTCCTTAGCATCCTCTGGTACCGTGCCTTCTTGTAGGTAAAGCACAATTGGGGCTCTCCAGTCCTCATCGCTTTCGATTTGGGTGGTGTTAATCGCCACTTCTCGGTGAGTTTCCTCTTCTTCCTTCTGTACCGTCACCAGACGCGTTGCTTCGAAGTTGGTGGCGGTTGCCAGTTTGGACAGCGCTTCGGCATGCATGTTCTCCTCTCTTGGTACTTGCACGTAGGTTATCGCATCGAAGTTGGCTGCTCGCAGCTTGACGCGCTCTATGTAGTGTGCCAGAGTATTTTCCTTCGCGTCAAAGGATCCGTTCAGCTGGTTGACTGCCAGTGAGGAGTCTGAGAGTACCCTTATCGTTCTTGCGCCCAAATCGTGGGCAGCGGTCATCCCTGCCAAGATGGCCTCGTACTCAGCCGCGTTATTAGTCTTTAACGCTCTGAATCTGATGGCAATCTCGTGGACGACGCCTGTTGGCGTGCGCACGACGACTCCCGCGCCAGCACCGTGCTTACTCGCCGCTCCGTCAACGTAAACTTCCCATACTCTCTCTGGTGTAGTGTCGAGGGTGACTCCTTCAACGATGAAGTCTGCTAGGATCTGGGCCTTGATTGCTGGTCTCGGCGCATATTGGATGTCGTACTCCGAGAGTTCGACTGCCCATTTCACCATGCGCCCTGACACTTCCATCGAGGTTAGGATTTTCTTTAGTGGGAGGTTGGTCAGGACGGTGATCTGATGCGCTTGGAAGTAGGGGCGCAACTTCTGTGACGCGCTTACTAATGCCAGGGCTGCGTTCTCAATTGGGGAGTATCTTGTTTCTGCGCTAACTAGCGTTCTCGAGGTGTAATACACGGGCTGCTCGGTGTTGTCAATTCTTCTGGTTATTAGGACGGCGCTCACTGCTCTTGTTGACACGGCAAGATAAAGGAATAACTTTTCATTAGGCTTGGGAGCTGTCAACACAGGGGGGGATACAAGATATGATTTCAGCTCTTGGAAGGCCGCTTCACACTCCTTGGTCCATGCAAATTTTGCACCGTTTTTGAGTGTCTTGAAGAAGGGCGCGCACTTGTCGGCCGACCTCGGGATGAATCTCCCCAGCGCTGCTATTTTCCCATTCAGGGATTGGATTTCAAGTGCGCTCCTTGGGGCCCGCAGTTGTTGGACCGCCGTGATTTGTTTTGGGTCCACCTCGATGCCGCGCTTGGTTATCATAAAACCCAAAAACTTCCCTGCTTCTGCTCCAAAGACGCACTTCAGTGGGTTCAAGCGGAGGCTGTGCTTGCGGAGCGCCTCAAATGTTTCTCGTAGATCCTCCAGGTGCGAGTTCCCGGCCTTGGATTTGACGATGAGGTCGTCTACGTACGCCTCGATGTTCCGCCCCCTCTGATGTGAGAACACCGAATCGATCATTCTTTGGTATGTCGCGCCGGCGTTCTTCAGTCCGAACGGCATTCCGACGAAACAGAAGTTTCCGAAGGGAGTCATGAACGCCGTCTTTTCTTCATCTTCGCGCGACATCGGGATTTGATGGTACCCTGAGAACATGTCCAAGAAAGACAATGTCTCGTGGTCGGCGGTGGCGTCGATCAGTTGGTCGATGCGCGGCAGGGGGTAAGGGTCTCCCGGGCATACCTTGTTGATCGTCGTGTAGTCAACGCACATCCGCCACGCGCCTGAAGATTTTTTTACCAAGACCACATTCGCCAACCATTTTGGGTATTTGACTGGGCGAATCAGCCCTGCCGCCAAGAGTCGCGACACCTCTTCTTCGATGGCCTTCAACTTGTCGCCAGTAAAACCGCGTCGCGCTTGTTGTCTCGGAATGGCGCTTGGCGGGACTGTGAGGCAATGTTGGGCCACATGCATTGGTACTCCTGGCATGTCTTCTGTACACCAGGCAAAGAGCTCCTTGTACTCCTTTAATAACGCTATCAGTGGCTCAATCGCGTCATCGCGAACGTGAGTCGAGACGCGTATTTTCCTGTTCGGCTCGGCTGGGTCGAGCGCGACCTCGAAATCGGAATCCATTGATTCCGGGCGGGGTTCTTCTGGCCTTGTGTCGACAATGTTCGTTTGTCGAGGCTCTCCTCCTAGCTTCAGGGCTTCCCACGGTGTCCCGCGCGCCTCTCCGGTTCCCATTTTTGTTGGGAACTTGAGTTTTTGATGGCACGTGGAAGGAAGGGCCATGAATTTCGCCAAGAAGGGTCGACCCAAGATGCCGTTGTGGGACGACTTGCAGTCGACTATTGTGAACTCGATCTGCTTTGAGACGCGCGGCTCTTGGTCTCCGATGACCACGGGGAGAGTGATCACCCCAATTACTGGCACCCTCGCTCCGGAGAAGCCGACCAAGTTCCCTTGAGCGCGCTTGATTAAGCGCGGGTCGACGTCCATCTTGTCGATTGTGCTTTGGAAGAGGATGTCTGCCGCTACACCCCCGTCTATCAGGAGGCGGTGGATTTTGCAGGCGGCTACCAGTGCGGTGATGATGAGTGGGTCTTCCGACGGAACTCCTTGCGGTAGTTCGGTGTCGTCGAAACTCAGTTGACCCCCTACTCGTACATCAGCTGCCGCGAATTCGATTGCTCGTTCGCGCTTGGTTTTCTTTTTCGGGCGATCTCCTTCTACCGTCACCACCCCTATTTCCTTACGCACCACATAGTCTGTGGTGGCTTCGTTGTAATCGGCTTGTGGAGGTGGCGGCGGGTTTTGGTGTCCCCCGACCTGTTCCTCCTTTTCCTGCGTGGATTCGGTCAGCAACCCTCGCCGTATGAGGCCCTCAATCTCATAGCGCAGCTCTCGGCAATCCTCCGTCCAGTGCCCCGTCGCTCTATGGAAGTCGCAATGCTTTTTTGGGTCTCTCATGTGGGGCAAGGACTTCAGGGGCGCGGGCCAGTTGAGCTTGTATCCCTTCTCGCGTAGAACGTGGAACACGTTCTTTACGGAGTCGTTGAGCGGTGTAAATGCGTGAGGTGCGCGCCTGTCTGGTGATCTTCTCCGCTGCGCTTGCTCTTGTGGGGGAGGGGGGTGTTGCTTATGTCCGCTGTGCAGCTGTGCTAGCTGATCTCGCGGCAGCGTGATCTGCCGTCGTCCCTGTTCTTCTCGCGGCAACTTGGCCGGCTCGAAGCGCCTAACAGATCCCGCTCCGAGGGTTTCCTCGAGAGTAATTGCCTTCTCGATTTTCATTTCCAACTCTGTTGTTAGAGTTACGGGCCTTTTTGCTAGCGCCCGCTTGAGTTCCATGTTGGTTGTGGCTTCCATAAGGTGATGTGCGGCGGTTTCAGGAGTGAGGTCACGCACTGCCATCGCTACTCTGGACCATCTGGTGTAAAACGCTCGTAGACTCTCCCCGTCTTTTTTCCTGAGATCTACCAGCGCCTTGAGGTGGAGGGGCCTTCTTTTCTGGGATGCAAATTTTGTTGTGAATAGGAGTATGAACTCCTCGAATGAGCGGATGATCCCGTTTGGGAGTCTGTTATACCAGTCTAGGCATATCCCAGAAAACGTCGACGGGAAGGTGCGGCATAGCGCCGCGTTGGAGTTGGTTTGGAGCTGCATCCGCAAGCAGAAGGTGCTCACGTGATCTTCAGGGTCGGTCGTCCCGTTGTATGTTGGGAGGGTGGGTGGCATTCCGCTCAGGTGTTCCGCCATGATTTCCGCGCTTAGCGGCTGGTGGAGCGCCTTCTTGGGCGCGTTGAGTCGGAATTGTGGAGATAGGTGTTGCTCTAGAAAACTGAGGTTTGCCCTTCCTGGAAGCTCAGGCGGCTGTGTTTCATGTACGGGGTGAGGTGGCGGGGCCGTCCCCGACGTTTCTCCGTGGGTTTGATGAGGCGCGACTGGTATCACGCATGCGGGGAGCGCGACCTGCTACGTTTCGTGCGCGGGGTGCGCTGGTAGGACAGACGGCGCGGATGGTGTCGCGCCAGCTGTTGCCGCGGCCTCTCTGCTCATCATGAGCGCCACGACCTGGCTCATTTGTTTTTGCATGTTAGCTATGACGTCGTTCTGCTTCGACACCAGCTGTCTCATTTCTTTGGCTGTGAGCTCGGGCTCTTCCTCTTCTAAGAGCACCGCGTTGAGATTGCTGGCTTCTGCGAACTCCCTTGGGTTGGTCATCGCCTTGATCGAGGTTGACTCGTCAGGTGAGTCGGAGTTATGTTCTGCCATGGATTGATTTTTTTTTTTTTGCTTCTCTGCTTGGCCCCACGGTGGGCGCCAATTGTTTGAGCCTAACTGGGTGTAGGAGGGAGACTCGGGAAAATGGGTCAAGGAGAGTAAGCAGAAGGGGATTAATGATACTGGGAGAACGGAGGAGATTACAGGAAAGATTAAGGGAGAAGTGTTCTAGAGAGAGAAGTCGATGATTTTAGAGATAGAGTCGAAAAATCCCATCCCCTCACCCACCGGAGTAAATGCCATATTTATAGGCTACATGGTGGTGGGTGAGTGGTTGAGTTACAAGTGGACACAATGACATGACCGCTGACATGACAGAGATTTAGTCCATGCTTTTAGGACACTGATGTGACTACTTAGGGCACTGATGTGACTACTCCTGACACAAGCAGGGCTATACCTAGGACTATACGCGGTGACGCGGCGCCGCTTCTGCGGCTTCTCGATAAGGGCCCACGCCCGGGTGATGCGTCGTCGTTTAGTATTCGCGCGCGCCTCTCCGGGGGTGATCTCTATCAGCGCGCTTGGTTACGGCACGACTCGCGCTCTTGACTTTAGCGCGCTTCACACCGGTGTACTTGCGCGCTCCTCTTTGGCGTGATTATCCTTGGTGTTTCTTCAGTGGGGAAGGATCCGAGTCGCATGCCCAACAAATACAATACATCGAATTTTGAATTTTAATGGGTAGCATTAGTCTAATATGATGATATAATATAGAAAATCAACAATCAATCTATTATCATAATCCCTTAACCTTCAATTTTGAATTCCAACCCAAAATCCAAAATTTTAAACCCTAACCGTAACCCTAAATTCCTAAATCCTAAATCATTCAAATTAAAGTAAATCTTGAATAATTTTTGTACAAATTCATGTGTTTCTTGTTCATCAAACCACAAGTAGTGACATGATATCGTTTTTCATGGGTTGGGATTCAAAATTAAATGTTAATAGGTTATGGTAATGGATTGATTAGTTGTGATTTTATGTTATATCATCATATTAGACTAATGCTACACATTAAATTTCAGAATTTGATGTATTATGACCATTTTTAGAGTTGGGTGCATTGAATGCGGAAAAAAAAGTGAGTGCACCGAAGTAGCTACCATATATATATAATATCTAACAAGAAATCTAAGTGATTTTTATCAAATTTTATTCCCGGTTAGGTTGTTTCGGGAATGGGAGTATGGGAGATTAAGGCGGTGGTGACTAACTAAATTAAGATTAATTAATAGTGTTTAGCGAGGAGGGGACTGCCACTAATGAGCTGCTTAGTTCCTGGATCAAGCACAAAAGCACGATATCTGGTGCTGTAGCAAAGAAAGAAAAATCTAATACAAATTTTGCTGTATTAACTATGCACCACAATTCCACAAAAAGATCTGTCCCCTTGTTATACTGATTTGCTCCAAATTATTATTAATATTGTTTAATTGCATGGACAGATCATTACCATGTCCATGATTAATAGAATAATCCAAGATTGTATTATTTTTTTATAATAAACAATTTTGGGACTATATGTACACACAGAAGAGGACAAAAAACCCACATAGAGTGGGTATGCTAAATATTAAATAATCACCACTTGTTTCCACCCATTATGGTGTAATTTTCCCAATTATTAAAGCTAGTTGGATCTATTTTCAGACCGTTAATTAATCAATTACGCTAATATATTTTCTTTCATGGGCCGACCCAAGTCATATCTTCTCGGCCGTCCCCGGCCCATGACTTGTTATTTGTCCTCATCCTATTAGCACCTTTCTGCATGGAAAGATTAGAAAAATCATGTACAGGCCGGAAACCCAGCCCAGTGATCCCCCATAGTGCTCGACTCCTCGTGATTGGAGATTATACGTATTAAGATGTGTTACGATGAAATCAAGTATTAAAGTTGAATAATTGTAAATGTTGATTTCAACGTAATACATATTTATGAAAATCTCGTATCATAATATTAGCCAGTTCAATTCAATTTTGAATTCTTGAGAAAAATCAGTCAAACGAATGTGATGTGATTGCGTCGATATATAACATACACTAAATTTTGAAAACCGAAAGAAGAGAAGATAAGAGTTTGTCAAAGAACGTACTAGAGAAGAGTTGAAATAGGGTTTGGTTTGTCTTCTAAGTTCTAAGTGGTCAATTTTCCCCCATGGGACATGCACACGTTAGGAGATATGATTAAGATGTTAGATGGATACAGATTATAGGCTCAAAGCTGTCCCCCAAGATTGCCGACCTACTTAGTTGTGGTTATGGTGCAATTCGGTTAGGTTAGGGTGGTTATCAGTGGTGTATCGTCGTTATAGTCAAGAGGGGCTATAGTCCCACTGAATTCTTAAAATGGTGTCAATTTACATTTACGTGTAAAGTTTGTAACGATTTTGGAAAATAGAATAGGTTATAAGGCTTTAGCCTCTATTCTTCGGTTCATATCCATTCAATGTGAATTTTTAGCCCTCGCCCTCACTCATATTTTGGCTCCGCCGCTGGTGCTTATGATATCCCTTGTCTTATAGTACATAGAGTCGTGTGATCAAGTGATGAACATTGGTCAACTATCGGAAGAATTTGATGTAAATTTTGTAACTAAGACGCACCCACCTGATCGAGGACGGTTATGGATGTTTTAAGCAAGTTGTAACAAAAGTGGTTACCAGATTAAGTAGTGGTTGTGGTGGCCATGGTGAGCAATTAAAGCAACCCAAGTGGTATAAGGTCGTATTTTGTCCGGGGAGACATGGAAAATCAATAATATTGGACCGGCCAGCCATTGCCAACCCCATTTGGTTTGTAATTACTTCATTAATGCGACTGAAAGATAAGCTATATTAGCCACAGCTTAATATTAGACCCCAGATAAAAAAGGTGATGTAGATAGAGATCATATAATTGCATGCTTCTCGAGTTTGTTTGGAATTGAATTTGAGTCTATCGTCGACCAAGGTAGGGTTAGAGGATGTCTATCTCGGGCTGAAAATATATAATGAAGGAATGATTTGATTGGGATTTGCAAAGACTTTTGTTTGTGTAGTGCTGTTAAAAATAAAGAAATTCTAGATGGAATCGAAAATGAAAAACTTATAGAAAAAATAAAGACGTAATTACTCAACCAAAATTAGTAGAATTTTTCTAAAGGTTAGTCTAGTGGTAATGTAAGGACGAAATATGCATAACATCTAGGTTGGAGACTTTGAAGTAAAAAATGAACAGAAAAAAATAGTATGATTTCTATTTCATCCTCTCTTTTTTTTTTTTTTTGACTCTTGGTGGTTTCATTGGTGTGATTCTAGCAATGGTGTACTTATGATCAGTCAGGATTGTAAAACCGTACTAGATAAATTAGTGGTAACGTACTTTAGACTCAAGCGGTTATTCCATTATTTCGTATCAGTAAAATCAATGACGGTTTGGATTTCAGTAAGAATTTTTCCGATAAGATATATCGGTATAATTAAGCAAACACAACTCATATCAGTCGAGCAAGAGAGCTAACAAATTCACTTATTTGGAATCCACGTCAAAGAGAACTTTGTCTCGGCCCCATGTTTATTTGACAACGGTATCTTTACGAAACCGGCCTCATTTGCTTGCCTATTAAGACCATCCACATCCATGAAATAGCATTTCTATTTCATATGTGGTCCCTACCGCCACCTCAACCAATTTTACAATTTCACCACTTACCTATTTCATTTCATTTACATCTACATCTAAGAGCACTTCTACAGTTCTACTATGCTATATAGTATTGGTGCTTTAATGTACAACTTAAAGTTGTACCATAACATTAAATGTATAAGTTTAGGTTGTACCATAAAACAATTTGTACCATTATGTTATTGTACAAAAAGTATAGGTACAATCTGAAGTTGTACCATAACGTAAATGTATAATTTTAAGTTGTACCATAAAGGCAAAATCCTATAGCACCAATACTATATAGCATTGTAAAATTTCTCCTATATCTACATCAATGAAATACACTTTCTATTTCATTTGGTGGGTCCAACTAATTTTTAATACAATTAAATATCACCACTTACCTATTCAACCCCACATTTCCTTTTTGCTTATTTCGGCTAATGGGACCCGCTCATCCCTCATATCTTTCTCTCACCTATTTCATTTAGTGGGAGATTTCATTTGGAAAACACCCTCCCGCATCCATGAAATTGATTTATGAAATGCCACATCACTTTGAAATAGGCCAAATGAGGTGCTCTTATACCGTTTGTCTATTTTCTTGGGTCAAGCCCATGGAGGAAGGAAAACGTAGCCTGATGAAAAGCCCATTCATTGGTTGATCTCAATTCTTAAACCACCATTGGGCTCGTTTTGGTCTCTCTCCTCCATTGAGACTTTCAGACTTCGAAGGCATTGGATTTGTTGATAATATCGGTCATGATAGATTCAGGAAGTGACAACAGTAACCCAAGAAAAAACAAGCTGGTCACTTTTTCATACCATGGCCGGTTTGGATGGCTAGTGAGGAATTCAGTAGAGGCTGAAGAATTAGGCGATTTCGGTTGTCAAGAAAAAGAATCGGGAGCAGAGGAACAATGAAGAAATACTCGTCGGAGTTTAGGTAAGCCTCTGATCATACCATTAACAGACTGCCAAAGTTGAGTTTTGTATTATTAACCATTATGAATATATGTAGTACACAGTGAAGTAACCAATCGGCAAAATCATGGTGCTGAAAGACAGGAACAAAAGGAGAGAAACAGAGGACAGCAGAAGCAATCAGAAATAGTGATAGGCAATTTCAACTCGCCCTGTCCCGCCCCGCCCGGTTCTAGACTCATTTTATCTCAATTTCTTACAATATCTATACAAATTTCTCTTATTTTGACTTTTCTTCAACTAGTTAGAGCCGATCTTTCAACTTTTTATGCTCAATTATCCATTCTATTATCAATATTTTTCATTCTTAAAGTGTTTTCCCCTACGTTTTATTGTAAAAAGTAAAATTTACTTGTATTTTTTTTTAACAATATGTAAGAGTGGATCGACTCGCCTCGCCCCTTGCCCACGCGGATTTTACCCACCCCGACTCGTAGTAGCGTGGGGCGAGGCATGAGAATTGAGGTACCGCCGCCCATTGCCATCACTAATCAGAAACAGAATAGGAGGGAAAGACGGGAAAGTTAATCCCCATAAGGTTGCTTGGCCCGGCCCGGCCCAGCCCAGGGAGGAAGGAAACCGTGCCTGATTAAAAGCCCATTAACTGGTTACTCTCAAATTCCTATACCACCATTGGGCTCGTTTTGGTCCCTCTCCTCCATTGAGACTTCCAGAGAAATTTCTCGAGCTTCAATTTTTTCTCGGTTTCCTCAATGCCTCACTTACATTTTGGGGTGAATTGAATGAGTAGTTTTTATACGAGGCACTTTGACTCAATATGTTCGAAATTGTGATTGATACAACATTTTAAAATACTTGTTTTTTCCTCCCCTTCTTCTATGGATTCAAATTTAAACAAAACGAGATGATTCAAATTGTCTAAACTCAATAGTTCCATCCTCATTTTGTATTGTCAAGTGAGACGATTGACCTAATTGGATAATAAGAGATCGTACGAATGTTGGAATTCGATGCGACAATTTGGTCCAATTGCCTCAAAATGAAGTAATTATGGACGTCTCAATGGATAATTAGTCTTATTTGACAACACAAAATGGGGCACAGGAGTTGGGACGATGTAAGTTGAATTGTCTCGTTTTGCAACGTTTTGAATTGAGAGAGAAAAGGGCAAATGTTGTTAAATGATATGTTTTCTTTGGGCAATTGTGAGATGAGGTATGGCAAAAAAAAAAAAAGTGAGATGATGGTGAGATTTGGTCCAATTACCTCAAAATGAAGTAATTATGTCGTGTAGTCTTATTTGACAACACAAAATGGGGGCACATGAATTGGGGCAATGTAAGTTGAATTGTCTCGTTTTGTAACGTTTTAAATTGAGAGAGAAATGGGCAAATATTGTTAAATGATATGTTTTCTTTGGGTAATTGTGAGACGAAGTACGGCAAATTTTTTTTTTTTTTTTTTTTGTGTAAAATGAGACAGTCCTGAAGCAATTAAACCAGAGTACCTCATTTCACAAATGCACCATCCAAACAATCTCAAATGAACTCATCCAATTTGATCTTCTAAACCAACCAAATATTTTTTAACTTCGCATTACACACCAAAACCTTATCATTTACCAAACAAACAAGGCTCTACATATAACCTTCCCTCATACATTTCCTTCTTATACATACATACATACATACACATACATTAATTCATAAGTAATTAATTAAATCGGATCTGCTTCCAAAAAGATTAACCTCTAATTACTAGCGAATCTCTTGGTGGGGTGTGGGAATAAAGGGCTCACGCTGCCCTCCTTCTTCCAGGCTTCCATAATTAGTGGTATTAGTGTTAATTAAACCAGAGGCGGATGGCTTAGCGTTTCTGAACAATGCGTAAAGAATGAGCTGTGCGGCTCCAAGCAAGAACCCCGTCCCATTCGGCACCTGCACACACACAGACACGCATACATACATATATTAACCGAAACGTCGCGTTCCCCGTTCTCGCGAGTACGAGAATCGTATTGAGACGAACTGGTTATTGACGAGGCATCTAGTGTTGATAATTATCACGTAATTATTTATTCCATCACGTTCGCAAAATTGTGGTGGACGCACACGACACAATGATGCCTTCAACTATGCTCGTCTTTTTTTTAGTAAAGAGAGTTTCAGATCAATCATTTCATCATTTGGAGCTGTGGCTCAAAAACATTTCGGGTGTGGACAAGTCTCCACCACCAAAGTTGAGAGAGAGAGAGAGCAAAATATCATGTACAAGCTAGCTAGCTAGGGTTTTGTTTGGTTTCACGTAATTTGGTGGGGAACAAAGCCATTTCAGCCTTTCCATTTTCGTCCCAAATTTATTGATGATAAAACGACTAAAGAGTTAGCTGGATCTACTACAACAACAAATTTCAAATGCGACAATTGATGGTGTGACGAAGTGGCCCCCCACAGGCGAAAAAGAAGTAGGAAACATACATATTAATTAAAGGTTAAATACACTTGTATATCCAAAAAATTTACGATTGTGCCAATAATATCCAAATTTCTCGAAATACCACTTATATCCAATTCCTTCACATTCTTTAACGGTGTTTTTGGATATACAAGTGTATTTAACCACAAATATATTGGGAAATTGATAGATTTGGCAAAGAACAACTTTAAAACATGGATATAAGTGGTATTCGGGGAAATTTGGATATTATTGGCACAACTGTGAAAGTTTTGGATATACAAGTGTATAAAACCTTAATTAAACTATGGTGCTCAAATTTCATCTGTGAGAACGTGATCGAATTGCCATCGGGTCAAGTATTGGACACGTTTCTATATTCATATAACGAAAACGGTGTCGTTTTATTCGAAGTTTAAATGGTGAACACCGTAATGGGATTGGAAAAAGGAAAAATAAATGAGAAATGAGGGAAAAAATACGAATATTTTTGTGGATTCTTTTTTTTTTAGTATTATATTTGAATGATACACGGATTATTTATTCCCCGATTTGTTTTGATATATACGATGCATTTAATTTGTGCAAACTTCGCATATAACTCTATAGACTACAAGTTTATGTATCATAAATAGTGAGGAAAAGGCATGTATATATACTTACCCCAAGGAAAAGATCTTTGGTGAGGAAGGCATAGAATGTCCAAATCCCACCATTCAAGAAGAGGAAGAAGGAGAGCAAGAATGGCATGTACTCCACACTCTTGCTTGTCACCACTGTTTTCTACATATATGAAGAAGAAGAAAACATGAATAAAATAAATTATTGACATTTTTTTTGTTTCTTTTCTTTAATTAGTAAAACTTTATTTATCCACAATCATAATTAATAAACTCCTACCCAATACACGTTCGATCTTCTAGATCTCGATCTCATGATAGGTCAGAATGACAGATGGGAACTCACTAATTTTCAAAACTTAAAAATGGAGGTGGGGACTTAATTTTTTAAATCATAAAATATGGTGACTTAATTGGGTTCTTGCTGGAAAAAATAAAATAAAATAAGTGTGACATAAATGATATTTTCTGTGGAGTGGCAGTTGAGACTTGCCATTCATTAGATAAAATAATAATAAATTAAAAATCATGGATGGATGGGTATATATCTATCTGGTTCCGTATAATGTACAATAAGAATATACATAACAGTTGTACTTATTTATAAAAAAAAAAAAAAACAGTTGTACAAAAATCTGAGCTTTGCTTCGTCATATCACCCTCATTTTCTCAATTCTGTATCTATCCATCCCTTAATTAGTTAATTATTGGGCAAGCAAAAGAAGCTATCAAAAGGCTGGCTATAAAAGAGGAAACATATATTGGGATTATGTTATTAGGGAGGCGTAGATCAGGTGTTCATCTGAAAAAGGAAAGTTGGGAACACATGGAGTCCAATACTCTAAACATAATTAATCAAGAAAATCATATATGCTTATTAACATGCTAATCTTTTGTGATGACATATCTTAATGAACACATTCAAAAAATTATCAGGATTTTCACGAATATTCGATAAAATCTTCGCCAGAGACACTGAGAGTTGAGCTTACATTACACAGCACTATTGATGGACAAACAGTAAATGATTTTTAATCCTTCTCGACTTTAAAATCTGGGTAAATTTAGAAAATATAATGATTGATAATGCTTGAGACCCTTATGTTGCTAATTAGTATTGTTTAATCTATTCTGCACTGTCATGGTCAACTTGTTGCTATACAAATGGATTATTAGTTAGCTCTCCCCCACAAAACTTAATTAATTTTCTCCTACCACTTGCGAGGAGCACAAATTATAGCGATAACTGGAAACTGAGATCACACTAATCAGGTCAATAATTAAGAAAAGACTTAAGCCTATATATATTTATACTTATCATCATTTCGTTTCATAAATAAATAAGTTCAATTAATTAGTTAATTACCATGGCCGCCAGCGGTGAGCCGTACATGACGATGTTCAAGGCGGAGCTAATGAACCCGATGGCGTCGATTCTGGCCTCTCCTTCCAACGCCAGCCATGTGACCACCGTCGCCGCCGCTAGAAACCCTACGTTCAGAATCCCCACTAGGGTTCCCGTCTTCACCTGCAAAACCCACAAGCACAACATTAGTAGTAATTAATCAAACACAACAAACGTGCAATATAATGCTAGCTGAATATATCGTACTCAAATCCATATCGATTGTATCTTATATGTATGTCTATCGCCTTTAGTATTTTTTTTCGTTTGCGTCGAATGAATAATCGAGCACGAAATTACGACGGTTCGAAGTTCCTCATATATCGGGCAGTCACTTTGGTAAACACTAATTTGCGACAAAATCGTTTAACACAACATAGATCTGGTTTGGGAAATTATGCCGGTTTGGTATTTTGAGGGAAAATTATATTGATTTAGAGGTTATTAGACGATGAATTGTAATGAATTCATTTATCCGATCGTCTCTTTTCGATGCAATCAAACCAAAGTAATTGATTTCTATCAGGGAAAAAAAAATTGAAAGGACAAATTTGAAGAGAGAATTTTTTCTGAGGAGGAAGAGACAATATGAATTAGCTCTTCATAAATGAAACATTTAAAAAAAAAACACGAAATAAATAACCAAATTGTCTCGTTTATTATTTATCAATCTAAACTGCACCCTAAAAGCTTGCTTCTACTTTTGAGTGTAGGCCGAGGCAAAGTAAGAAAGAGAAGGAAGACAAAACTTGACGTTGAGTTACTTAATTAGCATATGCCGGTTAAACCTCGCCGTCGATCACCGACTCTTACCGACGGCGTTACTGACCGTAACCAGAGAAAGTCGAAACGACACCGTATATATACCTTCATCTTGCGGGGCGCGTAGGTGATGAAGAGCGCCACGTAGACGATCTCGACGACGATGCCGAAGCCATTGACGGTGGCGACCAAGTAAGCTCCGGGCTTGATGACGCCGTAATACGTCCACAAGGAAGCGTTCAGCAGCGTGCAAATGTAAGGCAGGCTCTCGAAGTCTTCCGTCGAGCGGTTCTTTACAATTCTCCAAAATGTCCCCCTAAACCGCAAAACCACACCGGTCAGAATCGTGAAGTAAAGGAGGGGTAAAATAGGAAAAGACGAGAGAGAAAAAGATAAAAAGAGAGTGTTTACGCAGGAGAGAGGAACATTAGCACCGAGATGACATTCCCTATGATTCCGATGAACAGAGTCAGTGGTTCCATTGGATGTGTTCTGATCGAAATTCGGACTGGAGACCTCTGATCTGAATTTCGTTGTATTTTTCGACGATGGTCGGAGAAAAGAGTGAAAGGGAGAGGGTGAGTGAATTGAGATTTGAGAGAGATGGAAATGCGGTGTAATGAATTTGTTGGTGTTTTAAAGGTGGAGAGTGTTAGCTTGTAGCTAAAAGGAGTGGGGGCGAGGGAAAGGAGAGGGCAAGTTGATGACATGAAACACGTTGGTGGGACTATAGTATACATAAAATAATGAAGGAAATATATGAATGGACGGTTGACCATTAATATTGGGAGATAGAGAGAGATGTATGGTTCTATGTGTGTATAAGGAAAGGTTATGGTGCTAGCTAGATTTCTTCAAATAATTATAAGTTGGGTGGGTTAATTCTTAAAATGTTATGTACGTATTAAAGGTTTGTATTAACGCCCGATAAGGGTTTTTATTTTTATCGACAATTCGATAAGGCGTTTCAACTTTTATTCATTAATTAATATGTGATTTACCACGAAAAAAATAATTATTTGCGAGGTGCAATTTCGGTTTGGTCGGAATATTTTAAATATGCAAGGGAGTTTAAAGCATAGTTAGTAAATACTCCGTTTAATACACGTATATGTACCCGTACGTACTTTATCCGTTTAAAACTTCTGTATCCGTATTATTGTCAAGTCGTTTCATTTTTTTCCGTTCATTGGATTGCTCCCGTACTAAACACGTATAAAACCCGTATAACATGTTTAATATCCGTATTTAATGAATTAAATTGTGAACTTTACTATTATTTATATATTTATTTATTTTAAAAATAATTTATTTTTATATATTTATTACTATTAACGTACTATTAAACGTACCTTTAGCTTAGAGATGACGTAAAATACCCGTACGTATTTTTTACGTAACTTTCCCGTACCGTATTTTACTAACTATGGTTTCAAGGCAAATTTGTTCCAATTTTTTCGTATTTGTTGGAAGAGTGACATAAATATATGCGTCATTCCAACATATGAAAGAAAATATAATTACCTCTATAAGGTGTGATGTGTATGACTTGACGTGGCTATCACTATAAGGTGTTTGGTTAAAAGCGAGTCGGTTTGCTAGAACATCTTTTTGAATCTCTCGTCTCTGAAACAATTATGATACCGTGTACAAATATTTTACCAAGCTCCATAGGTGTTCGTTGATAAAAATTTGTGATGAATCGGTCATTGTCTGAAATGTGTTTGTTGGATCTAGGGTAGGATGCGTAACCAGATACGATCCTTTGGTTTTGAAGTTAGATATAAATGGCGAGATTAACATGAGCTCAATTACGAAAACGGTTAATTAATATGACAAAAGGAATAATGGTTTCACAATTAGAGTGATTTGGGTGCTCTATAATAACCTTAATTATCATATTTTAGCTGCATAAGGAATCATCCTACATTCCAAATGAACAATGTGCGACGATAATAACCTCCTTGCATAGTGTTCGCTTGAAATTTATGACGAGTGGATTATTTGACCGACATTGAAGTGCTAATTAAGAGACAACAAGCTCTTTCATCCACCAATCACCATGTGTTATAGCACTTATTACATGAATATTTTGATAACAGCGTTTATATGTATTCGAGAGTTATCTATACAAAATCGATCGAGGCATGATTATCAGACATCAATAACAATAAATCATCCCAAATACAACAATAGTTTGCTTTCTGTTGCCTACTTGCCCGTGTTGTTTAACGAAAAATGTGCAATATTTAGATGGTGTACACTTTTAAAAATATTTTTATAATGAAAAACACGTTGTACAAGTTTTCAGTCATTAACATATAATAGTCTAGTTGAGTGGGAAAGATGGCGATGATACGTCCATATGGAAAAGAAAATCTGCCCAGATTTTGCTTTTAATGATCCTTGAAAAAGTGTGTCGTGTGAATGTGGAGGAGGGAGCCAGGAAGGCAAGCCTCACGGCTAGCTGGGCTGATAATTATTTTTTTGGTTTAAACTTTTTAGTGGAATTTAGAGGACTACATAAAATTACATTAAATAAATACCCATATGGCTCATGAAGAGAATTGTTAAATATTTGTGTCATTCAGGCATGGTTTGACTCACGGAGAGGATTATGTTACGGTATTATTAGTAAATCGAAGAGTTGGAATTAAGGGTGAAATTTTAGAAAATAAATATAATATTATATAGTTAAATAATAGTGCATTTAAATAATTCATTCATAGAAAAAAGAAAGAATCAATTAATTACAATTATCATTTTCAAAATAACCACAGGATGTTTTCATATTCTAAGAGAAACATAAAATATATTTATTGTCTACAATTATCATGTACAAATGTAGGTATTAGTTGCAGTACACAGTTCCATCATAGACATTCTACGCACTATGTAATGATATTTTAACACACCACCATAAGATTGATTCAAAGTTTATACAAAAATTAAAGCAAACTTCTTTTGTTATACCATGTCGCACAACATGAAAAACTTAACTATGCAAGAAATTGAAGTATTATGACAATCCAAATTTTTGTATATATCCATATTTTCCATAACTTGGTTGACATAGAGGTGGGGCTGTTCTTATGGGATTAACTCCGTTAATCACGTGAGTATATTTTAGCTCTAAAGGAATTAATACTAAAAACCAAAATATAATCCAAGTTTCCACCATACACGCTTGACTTTAACAAAAGAAGATAAACATGTATGCTTACAGTTGATGGTGAAACTATAGACCTCTTTAAATCACTTATGGTGCATGTTGTTTAATTCCAAATCAATTTCTTCATACATTTTCTAAATTATTGATTTCAGGGATGGAGTAAGGATTTCCAGACCAGTCATAATACTGCCGGCCGGGCCACCAATGAGTAACCGGCGAATTGACCATGACTATTTCCTTGCCTCTTCCCTATCTCCAAATGCAAAGTGCTATCCCTTTCAAACTTTATTGACAATAACAACTTTTTTTTTTTTTTTGAATGAACAATAATAAGTTTTGATGCATGGCATCCACCTACTCACTTTTCTGGCCGTTGAAAAGCAAAATATTTGTTTGTTGTACGAAAAATGGATTTTGGTATCCTCCTCACAAGTTATATTAGGGTTGTTAAGTGGATTTGGTTTTTCCGAGTTTAACTTAAATTAAATTGATAAAAAGATTAATGGGTTAAAGCGTTGAACATCCTAATGGTTTTGATTTCAGTTAAAACCTAAAATTAATAAGGAACCGATAAACCCCGTAATTAAGTCAATACCTATCAACAAAACACATTGTCACCAACTTATCTCTAGTAAACATCTTTGCTATCGTCATGTTTCTCGTTGTCTTTTCTTACTACATATTTGGACTTCCCAAAATTATGGATTTGATTTTTGGGAATTTGCATGATTTGATTTTTGTTTTTTCATACTTAATGGTCTGGTTAAGCAAACCTAATCTAAGTTAAATGTGAGATTGTGCTCATAGACGCTAGTGTTGTTGAATTGGGTGCAGACAATCATCAATCATTGGATACATTTGATGACAATTTTGACGAAATCCATCTAACGATAATGGATCTCCAGCTCCAAATGCAACAATGTCAAATGCATGTGAGCACCATAACAGAGTTGGTACGAAGACGCAGTGAATAGAGCCTCTTAAATTGTTAGAAATAGCTCACTTTTCTTTTAGTTTGTTGTTCATCTCTATAAATTCTGACTTCTAAAAGATCGACGTAGCAATTATAATATTAAGTAGGGTTGGACAAGAACGGGTTAGGTGGATTTTGGTTTTAAATTGACCCACTCGCTTTCTAACGAGTTTGTTAGAATGACAGATGGATTAACCCGTAAAAGTAGTTCTCCAACTAGCCATTAAAAAAGTTTACTAAAATTAGAATAAGTTCCTCGTAAATTGGTAAGAGTCTTGCAATTTAGACACTTCCCACTTTGTCTCCTGTGGATCTGTGTAGTATTTGCATCAAAATTTTCATTACTCGTTCAACCAATTGTGTAGATAAAATTGAAACATTTTTAGACTTTGATACAATTAATAGTTCATAATATGCATCCCAATATCTAATGGACATTACCTAACATAGTAACCAACAATAGCAGTTCAAAAATTCTATATTAACCTCTTTACAAGTTGATGGTCACTGTGTAGTGCAGTTAGGAAATATTGTTGGAAATTTAGTGAACCGGACTAACCAAGTCAAACCAGTTTTGGGTTGGACCGACCAACCGGTTTGGGATTAGACCGACCGAACCAATATTCTAATTTCGTGAAGGGACACATCCCTTTGGCCTAGTGGCGGTTGCATTATTTTATGGATAATGATAACCTTATGGATAAAGGCAACCCTTCATATGGGTAAGGATAACCTTTCATATGGATAGAGACAACCTTTCATATGGATAAAGGCAACCTTTCATGAAACAATGCATGGATTCGGCCTCTATAAATATGTGTGGGGTGGATGATGCCACATACCATCAAACAAATTCTTCTTCTTTCTTCCAAAAATTTATAAGTATGCTTTAGTGTTCTTGAGCATGGAACCTAAAGTGGTGATAGTTTTATCCTCGAGAGAAATTTCCTTTAACCATAGGCTTGTTGAGGGTGGAAATATTCTTTTCGGAAAGTGAACGTTGTTCACGACTCTATCATAATATGAAGCGAGTCATTCAGATGTCCGACAATCCACCCACCATCCACCCGACTAAATGCAGATAGAAGATTTATCAATTCGCAATCCACCGACATCTCTCTTATCCACAGACTACGACTCACATTATTTACGAATGGATTGATATTGAACCTCGGATTAACCGCTCACACCTCACCCTTTTAATATTCAAAGTTCTGAATCCGTCACATATCTTCCATGTCTATGAAGTCGCCTCTCTCTCGCACCGCACATTATTGAACCATGTCCCGATGTGTATTAAGTATTTAACTAAAATCTGAATACAGGCCAAGTAGAACTCGTGACAGAGTTTGATAACGAACGATGGACAACCAACCTCTCGTTGTCTCTTGTCTGGATGTGTTCTTCCAGTGATGACACAAGTGTGACACTGTAGTAGCGCCTATTAGCTTCACATACAAGGCTCAGAAGTCACGCTAGCGATGCAGCTGGGCCCTTCTGGTTGCTTGTCGCCTAAGCTCTTGGGCCACATAACTATCGGCCCCCGTGCCCTCCCTCTCCGGGCCCAACCCTACCAGTAGGGCCGTTCGACTGAGGCCGCGTGTACACTAGGCCCACCAGGCAATGTAAGTCCAATAATCGAGATTAGAATACAATTATCCTTGTTGTAAGAGCCGGACCGGACCGGTGAACCGGACCGGTAAAACCGCCAACCGCCAACACTAGCGGTCCGGTCTCTCTACTTGAGCGGCCATTGTTGGGCCGAACGCATTTTAGCGATCCCATGATGAAACCGCAGAACCGGGACGGGTTTATTGATTCAACGGTCTGTTCCTTTGGGCATTAAAATTTGATGAATAAAAAAAAAATCATTACTATTATTGAAGCCAACGCAGACTTACACAAACAACCCTAATAATCTACTTTTTCTTCCTAGCTCAGTAGCTCTGACGCCGCAGTCGCTTTCCTGACTCTTACTGTTCTTCAACTTTTCTTTACCTAGAGGCTAGAGCCAACCAAACTGCCTCCTGCTTCCTACGATTGCTCGCTCCACTCCAGTATCTGGTAATCATTATTATTTCTAACTAGCAGAGGGCCAGACCTCTTGGCCGGAAGACCTTTATAAGCTTGTATATATAATTATGCTCGACTTTAACGAACATATTACATATGTGATTGGTAAGCTGACCATCAATAACTTATGAAAGTACTCAAAATATTTAATTGGTAAAGTTTATACAATGTTATTGAAAACATGTCAAACAACATATATATGTACCTAATATATTGATGCACTTTAATTTAACTATCTTCGTAAAGGTCTTATCTATGCAAAATGTTTAGAAATAATAGCATGATTTTTTCTTCCCATGACATATGCATAATCATTGTGTTGACCCATCACAAATCATTAGTAAGAAACTAAAACAATGTCGAACTTGATAACATCAAATCTCTATGGCGGCATGACCATTAAATGAAAACCTTTACTATGTACCTTCAAAATTTCTCTCAAATCAATATAATTATGCTCGAATATCTATGAAAACTATGACAATGTCCAAACTGACCTTCATAACCTAGTACTCTCTCGTCTTCATCTTTCCCTCTGACCCCGAAATTCTCAAAGTTCCCAACATTAAATTCTTTTAGTCCTCATATTTAACCCTAACAATTCATATCAACGGTAAAATTAACCATCCTTTTCCAATCAACTTCTTTTAGCCGATCCCAAGTATATAATTTAGTTGATTCACATACCTGTAAAGAATAAGATATTTTATAGGCATATTAAATTACCATATTTCGACCGCTCATTCAGATATACAATGTCATCGAGATATACAATGTCATCGAGGTCTATTACCATTTTAATAGACAATGTTGATGAGTAATAGAAAAATACAATGTAAATTGTAATAGAGAATTTGTTTGTCTTTCCATCTTTACTCTCTAGATCTCAAGTACATAGGTGTCGTTTTCCCGATAAAATAACGAATCTCCGTCATATGGATGCACATTGTTCATTGTTTTATTATTTATCAAAGTTGTCTAAGTTGTTTGGCTTCAGAAGTTTATACTTTTTGTGAGATGAGTTCGACGGTAAAGAGAAGTCTGATCTGGGAGAAGAAGCTTGATGTCAACCTTCTTAGTGATAATGGATTAAAGAGAAATTGAGAAAGGGTAATGGATTTAGGCTGTAGATAGGAAGACTGGTCGGAGAAGGAGGTTAAATTTGTGAGAAATTTTAGGGACAGGGTAGGGATGGGTAGTGAGTTGGCCTAGAGTTACACCCACTTGAATTAACCCGATCATAACCCACTCTATACACGTGTTGGGTGGGTGGGTGTCATTTTCTTTGTGGCCCATAAAATTTGGGCGGTGACGGATGGGTCATTGGCCGGAATAGGTTAGGGTGGTTACTCAATTTTGAGTAACCATGGTGGCTACCAACATCTATACCATTCATTATCTTTATTTTATTATATTTTTAAATTAACGATTAAGATTAGATTAAGGGTAATTTAGGAAATGAAAAACATACCACACCTGATTACTCTATATATTATATCCAAACCCTAATACAACCTATCTACCTAGCCGTCGTCTCTCCCTTCTCCCCCCCCCCCCCCAACCTCGCTGACTTCCCTCTCTCCCCCACCCCCGTCGGCGTCACTCCTCCCTCCTTCAGCCCATCCCACCCCCACCCCACGGCCAGCGTCCCTCCCTCCGACCACCCCAACCCCACACCCCGTCGGCGTCCCTTTTCCCTCCGGTCATGCTCCCCCTTCTTTCCTTTTATACCCACTCCACCTCTCCACCCCATCAAACTGGCGTCGCCCGTTCCTGATGTGGAGGCCGAGCATGACTGTCTGTGACGAACGCGACGGAGCAGGTGAGAGGCGATGCACTTAGGGTTTCACGCAATCCCTTCGCAATCTCTCTCTCTCATACAGGCGGCTGGAAAATGTGGGATGAATAAAAACCCTAGATCTGATTTTTTCCGCATTGGTAGTGATTTTTTCGTAGTGGAAGTATTTTTTCGCATTGGTATTGTTTTTGTCTCATTGGTATTAATTATCATGTAATGATATTAATTTGCATGTATTGGTATTGATTCAATCTGCAATGGTATTGATTTTTTGTGAAATGATATAGATTTATATTGGTAGATTGTTTATATTAGTAGTTTTCGTGTAATTGTATATATTTATTTCTGCAATGGTATTGATATTTTTCAAAGTGGTAGTGATTGTCTAATGGATTGGTAGTGATTTCGTGTTTTTTTTCTTTTGCAGAAAGATTGAGAAAAATAAGGAAAAGGGATCTGGCTGAAGATTATGGAAGTGAGAGAAAGAGAGAGAATTTTAATTAATAGATTCTTGTAATTACCTAAAATTTAATTTATTAAAAAAATTAATTAATATAATTTATTTTTCATACCCAATTTACCCTTAGTAATCACGGGGATTAATACTTTGTAGTAATCACCGTAACCTGTCCCGTCATTGGCCTGCCAAAGCACATGATTTATCATGTTATTAATATATATTATATGATAATGTACATATATTATAATCCCAAAATATTAATCATGATGGAAATGATAATTAATTATTATAAATTTGCTTAACTTATTACATAAATTATAAACTAATTATTTAAAAAATACAATACATATTCTTAAAGATTATTGAATTTCTCATACCAAAAATGATTATTAATTCTCTTGAATTTTTAATTTATTATTATATTCGATAAGCTTATTATAAATATTTATGACTCATAGTTACTTTATTTTATAACTGACCAAATCGTCAAACCCACCAACCATCCAACATTAGCAATACGACCCACTCGCTTAACTACAAATGAATAGGTTGAGTGATGTTTTCATCACACACACCAAAAGAATGAGTTGATGGATTTTGGGGAAAACCCTCAACAGAAGTACACAACCATCGCTCATAGATATGGTAATGGACTAATGGGTCATCTGACCCAATTGTCAAGATCCATATGAGTATTGGTGTCGAACTCAAATGGGTCTATATGCACTTTTAATGGGTTTTTGTTGGGTTTGAATTGTGTTCTATTTGGTTCAATTCATTTGGGTTAGATCCAAATGGATCTACCTGAGTCTAGATGATTGTATAAAAAATTTATATATATAGTTTCATTACTAATTTCAACCCAATTATATACCTTTAATATAGGTGTTTCTACTTTTCTTTTTGTCTCATAACAAAAAAAAAACATTATAATCAGGTATCCATTTTTTTTGAACTTCCAATATTAATGATAATTTGGACCAAAACTAATGAATTGAATATTAATATACTCCAAAAATAGAATTACGCAAACATGATTTAGACTCTAATGAATTGAGTTTGAGCGACAGCAGAATATTAAGCAGTGTTTGTCATAATAATTGATTTTTTTTTGTGTGGAAGTCATAATAATTGATTTTTTTTATGGGACATAATAATTGATTACGGATGGGGGATTGGAGACTAAATGCCAAAAAAATCTACAATTTAAATATTGGCAAAACAAATCGTTTGGGTTAGTGAGTGGCACAACAAAAGGAAGAAACAAACGGAAAAGCAAAAACAATAACAAAAAGTCAAAATCAATAAAATAGAACGCAACGTTTTGGGCTAAAATTGATAAGGGTGTTTTGACAAAACTATCCCTCCGTAAATTAATCCTGTGGCTCCATTTTTGAAATGCAGCAAAAGTCACTCATGAAAACGTATTATATAGTGTAGATAGATTAATCAGCTGCACACACACCTCTTTCTTTTATCTTTTCTCCCTACATACTTTCGCTATATATGCCTATTAAACCTATATGGCTATTGTGTTATACTGTTACTTATATATATTGTGCATGGTGCTTTTCTTTGATTCTTTAAAATCATGGCCATGCGGATACAATTGATTTCAAAGGCCCATTTATATAATAATTCATTTCATAGTCACATGAAGGAGCACGTAGTACATTAGGGATCAGAAAGTATAACATACATAATTAACTAAAAGAATTTTATATTTTGCAAATTGAGAAATGGAGAGTCAACCTCAACCATCTCAAATTCCACTCTCCGATGTTGCTCCTACCTCAAATCCAACCGATAAACATGATCGCACATGTTAATCTTCAAGTGATTGAAGGTAAAAAAAAGTTCTTACTTGTCTGGAATGTAACAAGATTGTCAAAGGGAGTGGGATTCATAGAATGAAAGAGCACTTAGCCTCTGAACTTTCGTTGGATTTTTTGTGAGACAGCTTTATGATTTGTGAGAATTTTTGTGATTGATAGTAAGGATTTTGATTGTTTATGGTTGATGGAAATTTCAGTTTTTAATTAGTCTATTACATGTCTTTTGTATTTTATATGTATGAGCGGTTCTTAAACGGTTCACCAACAGTTTTATAACGGTTAACCACTGAACCATGAACCACTAACTTTTTCGGTTCAGCTTCCGGTCCGGTTCTGAAAACAGAGACAATTATACAGTTTATACTAATTCGCGAGCCTAAACTGTTTAGTTTGAACTTTGAAATCGGTACCTTGAAAATATTAAAACTTGCTGTCTTGTAGCAGCAAATTGTTTCCCCACAAAGCAAAAAAAAAAAAAAAAAGCATTGCTCACGTCTGGAAATACTGTGGTTCATATAATATGAGCCTCCAGGTTGACGCAGAAGAAGAACAGCTCTGGAAATAGATGCCATAAAATCACATCCAGATTTTGACTATTCTAAACAAGAAGTATTATTCTACTAGTTCTCGTTTCTTAAAATATGTTTCTTTCTCCCCAGTTCTCTGTCATCAAGACATTATTCTGCTGGTAAGACAAAGAGGAGATAATTTCTTTGGAAGATTTCTCCACACGTAAGGGTGGTTCGTATTTCATCGTGCTCGAGACCGAAAGTCCTACATCCGCGATTTCGCTTGCTCCACTGGAGCACTCTGCAAACGAAAGAGCGTGCGTTAAAGATTATGGTGAGCGATGCAATACGCAGAAGGTTGAGATAGCTTAGGGCGCGCATTGAAGATTATGGTGAGCTTAAGCAGAGGCGATATGCTGAAGGTTGAGATAGCTTACCAGAGGAGCACCCGCGGCAGCTCGCTCAGCCAAGAAAGCACAGGGCTTGAAGAAGCCGCCGAATGTCTTGGACCATTCCTCCAATCTCGAGTAGATGTACTTCGATCCTAGTGAATCCGCCCAGAACATAATGCCTCCCCTGATGACAGTAACACCAAAGTTGATTAAACAAAGCCGAGATTATGGGAACGGTGGGTTATTGAAAAATGGGTTGGAAGAGGTTTGTAGACCTGTAAGGAGGGAAACCCATTCCCATGACAGATGATATGTCGAGGTCTGCAGCTTTAACTGCAATGCCCTCGGCGAAAACTCTGCAGGCCTCGTTGACCACGGGGAGGAATATCATTTCGATTATGTCCTTCTCCGATAATTTAGCTAACTGTTGGAAGTGTTGAGTCGAGAAGAAATGAGAAACAGAGGAGGATATGATTGTCAAACAACCAATAGTAAGAGAACCAGAAAGTCCACGCCACCTATGACGTACCTTGGGATCCACTGAAACGCCAGAAATGCTTCGTGCCTTCTCAATATATTTCTTCACCTCAGGATCTGGGCGTGCTTTGCGTTTATCATCATAGAGGTAGAATCCTTTGCGAGTAGTTTCACCTACGCATATCATATATTAAGACAGTCAGCATTTTCGTAATCTGGCTTGGCAGCTTGGTAATCATGTAATAATGCGAAGAGAGAAAAAAAAACATACCTGCTCTCTTATCCTCTTGCATTAGAGGGATAACCATAGACTTGTAGGTTCGCTCTGGGAAATTCTCGATAAACTGCATTGCAGTGGCAACTCCCACACCAAAACCTACCAAGTCAACCAACCTGCATTCAAATGAGACATCAAGATCTGCTCCTGGAAATTCTCGATAGATACTCACACTGTCATACATGCAGGCAGGCAGTACATACCGGAAAGGGCCCATTGGCATTCCGAATTTGGTAACAGCCTTATCGATGAGATAAAGATCAGTTCCGTGCTCCACAAGTAAAAGAGCAGCTTGTGTGTAAGGGAAGAACATTCTGTTGACTGCAAACCCAGTACAGTTCCCAACAACAACTGGAGTCTTCCTGATCTTTTTACCGACATCTAGTAGATCGACAATAACTTGAGGAGAAGTCTTGTTGGTGCGAACAATTTCCAGGAGTGGCATGATATGAGCCGGACTGCATAAGAAGCAAAAATCATTTAGTGGAGATATTCCTAAATCAAACGGCTGCCACAAAAATGAAACTACAAAAGGGGAAGTTTACCTAAAGAAATGGGCTCCGATGATCCTATCATGAGACCTTGTCTTGCTGCCTACCAAGTTCAAGTCAATTGTAGAAGTGTTGCTTGCAAGTATGCAATGCGGTGGGCAGTACTTCTCGAGGTCCGCAAAGATTTGTTGCTTCAATGAGACGTTTTCAATTACAGCCTGAACAAGCATCAAGGTCAAGGTTATGAAGTCAGTCTCCATTGAGTAACAGCTTCGTATTCAATCATAATTAACATGTGTATAAAAGTACCTCTATGACCATGTCCACATCTCTAAAGCTTTCATAATCAAGAGCACCCTTAAGAAGAGAAAAAGTTTTCTCAAACTTTTCCTGAGTCATCTTTCCTTTCTTCACTCGGCTCTGCAAATTGGCTAAACAAGAGACAACGTTCATTCAACAATCATAACTTTGTTAACATAATTCAACATTAAGTATTCAGATTGGGTGGGCCTCACCTTTGACTCTATCCAGCCCAGCCTGCAAGAACTTCTCGTTGATTTCTTTTAAAATAACAGGATAATTACTTAGGACTAATGCAGTAGCTATTCCAGAGCCCATCAGTCCTCCACCAATAACGGCAACCTTATTCACTCGTCTGGGCTTCAATCCCAGGTCTGTGACTGCAGGAACCTGTTCCACGTCAATGGAGGATCAGATCAGTTAAAAGGCTTATTAAAGCTAAATTTACAATAAACCTTCTACAAATTGAAGGGCAACTTCAAGGAAGCTCAATGAGACCAACCTTAGTTGTTCCACGCTGAGCAAAGAATATGTGAACGAGACTCTTGCAGGTGTCAGAACGGACGAGTTCTTGGAAAGATTCAAACTCCTGCCAACATCACTAACAATGTGAGGGGTTGCACATATGTTGTAATTAGAAGAGAAGTGCCCCAGAAGACGAGACAGATAATCACCTTCCACAAACCAGCTCTGGGACCAGAAATTATGCCTGTTTCCACAACATCAATGCAAACTAAAGGATGTTGAAGGTTGGGAGCTTGTCTCCGCACTTGTGCCCTTCCAAATTTGAAAATCTCCCTTGCCTCTCCAAATGAGTCCAACTTATCAGTCTTGTAAAGGCTAGCAACCCATGGTCTTTTGCCCTCCACCATGTCTAGGGCCCAGCGGCGTGCAGAGGAAACCAACTCATTAGGAGAAACTAGACTATCCACAAGGCCCAAACCATGAGCTTCAGTTCCCTTCACTGGTTTCGACGTCTATTGATACATCATATGCAAACGGACAAAGCATAAGTCTATAGTCGTTTGACAGATCCCACTTAAAACTTACTAGCACCTAGGGAAAATCCACTATAAGACACATACCAGCATCATTTCAAGGGCTTTTGAGATCCCAACAAGACGTGGAAGTCTCTGTGTTCCTGATACAATAGAATTACAAGATTGGAGGCAAAGAAATAAAATTTCAGCATGAATCAAAATGCAAACCCCCAAACAAAATCAACGTAACGAAAACCATGCCGTACCTCCAAATCCAGGAATAATTCCAAGTTGAAGTTCAGGCAAGCCCAATTGTGCAGTAGGGGTTGAGATTCGAGCATGGCAAGCCTGTGATAGCAAATGTTCGGGGTCATTTTTTTGCAAGTAAATAAAGTTTAGTGAGCCTAGAACAAATACCAAGGGTCTTACCATTGCAACTTCCAGTCCACCGCCCAAGGCAAGGCCATCAATTGCAGCAACAGAAGGCTTTCTTGCAGCTAGAAATAGCACATATGCCAGTCAATTAGCTGACTGCTATCAGTTCAATGCCTAATATACACTATCTTTTTCAAAATTGGAGAAACCAGGGGGGAAATAAACCAATACCTTCAACAGTATCTGTAAGTACGTCAATTGATATGTAACCAGGCTTTGGTTGATCCACTGAGAAAACAGAAGACCGCAATTCAGATTTTAGCCGATTCATTACAAGTGGGTATAACATGTGCACAGAAATAAAAAGCATACCCTTTCCTGTCTGAACTCCGCCAAAAGCACTGATGTCAAATCCACCAGAGAACTTTCCCTTTGCACCTATTCAATTTACAAGGGTACATCAGCTTCACACCACAATCGTCATCAACTAGATTCCAAGTCACCAATTCTAAGCAACTAAACTTACCGGTAACAACAATTGCCTTAACATCATCTCTGCGTAATGCCTGATCATAGCTTTCTTTCAAGCTGTACAACACTGCAAACAGAATAGAGAATAACAAGTTCACACAAATCAGTAAACTGGAATCACACTCCACATGTCTGCATAGATCCTCGACGGTGTTGACAGATAAATTCCGATAGCAGCGATCAATTACAAGTATGGTTCCTACTCAAATCGCTTCATTAATTCAATTCTAACTGTCCAAATATCTCAAGAACAAAATCTTCGACCATAAATCCTTACCTTATTCAATCAAACCTCACCGCCACCCAAGCGAACCAAACAGAGTTAAAAAATTGAGCTAAGAAATTCTCGAATGAAAAAGATAACAAAACTTCGCATAACTGACAGTAAACGTATTGCAACACCGAAGTGCGGAAAGCATGAGGAACAACGGAATCTCCGCCGGGGAAATGAAATTACGCAGCGAAAACGGAGAGCGGGAAATGGAAAGGCCGTGTACGGCGAAACGGTGAGATCTGGATCAGAGTGGAGGCGGAAGGATTACCGTCGAAGGAGAGGGAATTGACGGGAGGATTGATGATGGTGATGAGAGCAACTCCGTCCGCTCCGACATCAATCGTCGTCGTTCCTTTCGCCATAATTTTTTCCTTCTTATTCACCGTCGCTTTTCCCTCCGGCTGTGATTTAGAGTTTTCCGGTTGGCGGAAGAGTGAAGACGCAGGAAAAGCTCCGCCCAACTACTGCGGATGCGGGGGCTAGAGGTTTCGTGTGTAGCGGGAATGAGTGACGCCTGGAAGTCGTTTCTGTTGTGTAATGAAATGTGAGAATTGAAAACGGGACGGGGATGATCACACGCATTTATAGCGCCTAGCTGGATGTACCTATCCGAAGTGACGCGCTTACGGCGGAGCGTGCATCTGATCGCGAATCTGTGGAGATTGTTCCCGTTTATGTGAGGGATATTTCATATTTCCCATCTAGGATAGTAGGGTTTGCAGCTTATAATGGGATTGTTAATGGTACTTGATTTTATTATATTTGAATATCCAGTTACTCATATTTTTTTGTTATTTGAAGTTTTTCTTTCGAAAGTAGATATATACATCGCAAACTTCTTTACGACAAGATATTGTCCCAGTTTGAGTTTAAATCCTCACGGATTTTGTCTTGGGGTGCATCTCAAAGCCAAAATTACCATGCGAGTATGAGTCCAAAGCGGGGAATATATTTATTGAGAAAAGATTCAGAATGTTACAAGTAGTATCAAAGCCTCTCTGTGTCATTCTTGAACAATGGTGGGGCAAATCTCAACGAGGACGTCGAGTCCCTATAGGGGATGTATGTAACACCTTAAGCAATTCCAACATAGACAAAACACGAGAGAGATCTACGATTCATTAGTAAGAAATTGACATTAACTTATAAGAAGCATTTTGTTGTGAAATGGAAGAGTTTTTGTGAGAACTCTGAAGTTAAACGTGCTCATTGTGTCACACTCCAAGGATGGGTGACATTATGATAAGTAACCTTGATATGCAATCGTGCGGGTATGGACTCAAAGCGGATAATGTCTTCGCCTGGAACAAATTCAGAATGTTATGTATATTTTATTGATAAGTGAATGTAATTTGATGGAGTGTATTTTAAAGTCCAATTCCGAGTCTCTAGAAAGATATCATCTTCCTCACCCATGTTTGTGTTGGATATTCGGATTAACATTTCTTGTGTTGGAGTCATCATAATCACGTTTCCTTGTATTCAAAATTAGCGATGATAATATAACATGAGCTCGACCCTTCGATCTGACATATCCTTACTTGTTTTTACGGCGTGCGAGTTTGTATCGAGGGTCTTTGCACCACGTCCCATCATGACTCTTCATTCTTGACTCGCTCCTTATAAATACCATGTACAATAATTTCAATTTGAGATCATTACTATAACGTCTCGTATATTAAATGATACTCTAGTTATAATGTAAATAATATAAAATAAGAGATTCCACTAATCAATAAATAGTCATGTTATGCTCCTCGTTTTGACTCATAACTTATAAGATATTAAGTCCCAACCTTTTTTACTAAAGTATATGTTGTTTGTCCATAAATCTCGATTGTAGTAGTTTTGTTAATGAAAGTTGAAAGAGGAGGATACTCTACTAAGAATATGAACCATGTTGAAGCCTAAAAAATTTAGCTGAAAAAAGGTTCAATTTTGGTCAGGTTTAGACCCTATAGTATATGATTCAAATAACCGAAGGCTTGGTAGTTTTACATCGGAGGGTTTGCTACACGCGCTGCTGCTGCTGCGTCGCTCATCCCTATTTGACATCATTGTCTATCTCCTCGAAGTTATAAACCTTCGTGGCAGTCCAAGCGGGGAATGAGGAGGGAAAAAGAATGAGAAAAAGGAAGAAGAAAAATACATATTTGGTTTTCCCGTTGAGTAGTGTGGATACCCGGATAAAAAACGGGCTAGCTATCCATATCCCGCCACCACCACGAACACAATAATAAAGAATTAATATATTTGTATGACCTGAATTTTGATCAAAATAAACATCATGACCAATTTTTTCGATCTATAACATTTTGGCCCAAACTATATATTAAAATAACTAAATTGGCCAAACTCGACATTTGACCGTTAACTTGGACGTTCAAACGTGTTGACTAACGGTCAACGGTCCATATCATCGCCCAATCAACACAATACACTTAAAAAAACTGGTTTTTTCACCTATTACCATTTATCTCTTTTATTATTTTTTCTTTTCTTTTTATATTTATTTTTAACTTAATTAAAATAATGAGATTATGTATCTTTTTTGAATTTTTCAACATTTTTTATGTTGATTGGGTGGTGATGTGGCGCGTTACCGTTAGTCAACACGATTGACCGTCCAAGTGAACGGTCAAACGTCGGGTTTGGCCAATTTAGTTATTTTACTGTATAGTTTGGGCCAATATGTTATAGATCAAAAAGATTGGCCAGGATATTTATTTTGGTCAAAGTTCAGGCCATACAAATATATTAAAGGGGTAAACGGTGAAGGTTATTCTGTTGAATTCTAAAAAAGAATATGAGTAAATGACACACTATTGACTATACTGCCAGCTTGAATGGAGAAAACTACTAATTTAATTTCCCAGTGCCGTTCAAACAACATGGGCAAGATTCCGTGAAGGGGAAGGAAGAAGAAGAGTGATTTCGCCGACTACACGCATTTCTATGTTGCTGTCTTGTTTCCGATAACGGGTGAGGTTATGGTCACACTCTTTTTTTTTAATAAGTGGGATGGCCTAGTGTTTTTTTCCCCATAATTATTGTAACATGGGGAATTTTTTTCCCTACAACATATTGTCCGCTTTGGACCTCTACACTCGCACAGATTTCGATTTGGAATGCAATTCAGGGTGATTTCTCATAAGGTCACTTATCCTTGTTGTACTACACCTTAACACGTTTAACTTCGGAGTTCTCACAAGAACTCCTTCATTACACCCCAAAACGCGTCTTGTCAGTTAATGTCGGTTTCTTACTTATGAACCATGTATCTCTCTCGTGCTTTGTCGATGTGGAATTTGTCTAAGGTGTTACATACATGATACACCCCCCCTGGGACTCAACGCCCTCGTTGAGGTTTGCCCCACCATCGGTCAAGAGGGACGGGGAGAGGCTCTGATACCACTTGTAACATCCCGAACCTTTTCCCGACAAGATACTGTCCGCTTTGGGCCTCTACACCCGCACAGATTTCGACTTGGGGTGCAATTCATGGTGACTTCCCATAAGGTCACCCATCTTTGTTGTACTTCACTTTGAGCACGTTTAACTTCGGAATTCCCAAAATAACTCCTCCATTACACCCCAAAACGCGTCTTGTCAGTTAACATCGGTTTCTTACTTATGAACCATGGATCTCTCCCATGCTTTGTCAATGTGAGATTTGCTTACAATTATTATCATAAAGTAACTAACATTTGTTATTACGAATTCATTTAAAAATGTTAATATAACACTATCATACACTAGTAATAATTATTTTCACTAATGTCAATAACAAAATTGTATTGGAGATTTGGAGTCAATAAAAAAATTATATAATTAATAATCATTTCAAAATGTTTGTAGTGTTATTATATATCATCAATAATTTCTTTCACAAAAACTAACAGCGAAATTTTATATTGTTAATAATCATTTTCAAATATTTCAAAACATTGTTGTATACAATTAATTTTTCTCTCCATAAACATTACTAATGCTATTTACGCAATTAATAATTTCTTCACAAAAAAGTAATAACAAAATTGTCTATTATTAATAATTCTTTTCGGGTTGGGCTCAGTTGTGAACAAGCTATTACAGGTATCTTTTATCAAGCCCGGCCCAATTGGTAAAGTTGAAGTCTTCACCGAATCACCGTCCAGTTTCCTGCAAACTTCTCCGAGACGTCTCATTTTCACATAAACCCAAAGTTTGCGCCCGCTGAATCTCCCGCGCAAAACGAATTCTCAACCTATCTTCCAGAAGAATCATCCAAACAAGTCGAAAGATTGAATAACCTACCATCCCAAGCCACCGTCTCCCGCCATGGCCGCCGCCGTAGCAGCCGCCTCCGACGCGACGACCAGCCGATTAAGCGACGGAGAACCTCATCCGCTAACCGACGCCGAGATCGTGCAGCTCGCCCAGCGAGGGGAACTCCATCCTTACTTGCTTACCGCCTCCTCTCACTCGGCTCTCCTCGCCCACCTCCAAGCTCGCTCGCTCTCTCCTTCACCGTCGCCGGCGGTGTCCGAATACGTACTCTCTCTTCTCTCTCTCATTTCCCTATCGCCGGATACTCCCTCGCTACCGTCTCTTCTCTCCGCCCTGCTCTCTTCCTACACTCGGTTGTTCCTCTCCCGCCAGATCCCTCACGATTCGAATTCCTCGAAAACTATTAACCTCTTCACTACGCTCCTGCACAATATCGCCATCGATGATCTTCAGTCGGTGGTGGAGTCGATTGTGGACGACTTGTTCGGAATAGAGAGTTTGGAAGACGCGCAGATTCTCGACTTTCTTCCTGGCTGTTGTAATTTGATTTTCCAGGAAAATCGTAAGGAGTTCGTGGATTCGATGCTGGATAAGGTTATGATGAGCGAATGGTCGAAACCGCTGCTGATTAAGCTGGTTTCTGTTGTAAAGGAATTTTTGGGTATTTTTGACAAGGGGAGAGGGATAGAGTTTGTACAGAAGGTGTTCGATGGAATGCCCATGATAGATTTGCAGGATTT
This sequence comes from Linum trigynum, assembly GCA_964030455.1. Lineage (NCBI taxonomy): Eukaryota > Viridiplantae > Streptophyta > Magnoliopsida > Malpighiales > Linaceae > Linum > Linum trigynum. Next base: position 63,574,091 of record OZ034819.1, read on the forward strand.
GCCGACACTTGTGTATCAGTTGTTGGTTTTGGCTTCCAAAGGATTCAACAAGAGAGAGGTGCTTGAAGGGATTGTGAAGTATTTTGGGGATGAAAAACGGTCGAGGAAAGTGAGTTCCACTGTTAGGCAAGTGGAGGGAACTGTGCTGCTTCATGTCAATTTCGCTGTGAAGCAGGATCCTTCTCTCGTTCAGGAGATTATTGGGCTTGTGAAGTTGGACTTGAGGGCTTTTAATCATTTCACCGTTGCTGTTTTGCTCTCTGTTGCGAGGGTTAGAAGGTTCAGCGAGAACTCGATTGGGGCACTCAAAATGGGGCTGCTTAATGCTTACCGCGATTACAAGTGTGCTAAGTAAGCAACTATCTTCTGTTGATGTCTTTGTGCAGTCTTCCTATCCAGAATTCCACATGACAATTTTTTTCTTCACTTTGTCTCTTTCAGTGACTGTAAGTGGCTAACACAGGAGCTAAAAGAAGAGTATCTGCAGAACGTTCAGACACTGGAGAAGGCTGTTCTAAGAGCGGTGATTATCCTGTTCCTAAATTTCGATCTGGGTATGTTTTGAATGAGCATGGGAATATAGCTGACATTAATTGCTTTAGGTTAATGAGAGCACCTGTGGAAGGGAACATATTTTGCCTACTATGGTGCAGTTCAGCTTTGTACTGTTGGAGTCATCTGAAGAAGGTAGTTTCGGAGATCCATCTGATTCTGATGGCCTGCTTGGCATCAAGGAGCTCAGTATTCGGATGCTCATGACTCTTTTTGAGGTTCATGACATGGCAAGAAATGAGGTGGGTTAAGCTGTGAACTGCAGTGTGGTGTTTCACATTGAGCAAACTGATTCAGAATTGTAGAAAGTAATACGATTTCTGGTAATATTCCAGATAATAGATCAGTGCAAATTTCGCATTCTGTGTCTGAAGCCAGAGCGGAGCATTCCAATCACAAGGTAAACCACAAGCGATTGACATGCTAGAACTCTTGTGCAGTTTTGTACATTGTTGTAATTGTGGGATTTAGTTTTGGCGTGCAGACTGCTAGGCCAGCTAGTCCAAGCATTTCCTCTCCCAATGTCGGACCATGTTCCCCGCTTGAAGGAACTGTTGGACTACTTCACTCATATGCCCAACAAGGTCGCCACTCTTCTGGTTGCTGCTATAGTGCCGCTAGCCAAACATAGTCGCCATCTTCGGGTAATGTTTGAACTTTTTATCTCCATTGATTAAGCAAACGGGTCATAAATTTTATCCCGGTTAAGTTCAAATCTCTCAAGAGCATCATGCTATTCGTTTCAGGATTATATGATCTTGGTATTGCGCAAGGCTATATTTAGCCGGGAAGATGCGGTCCGTCTTGCTGCAACTAACGCCATTTTCCGTCTTATTCTAGTGGAAAGACAATCCACTAGAGACGGGTTGTTTGCCTTTCAAGACTCGTCAAGCCAGGCAAGTAGCAGCCAGCAAAATGGCATGCTGCCATGTGGCATCAACGGAGGAGCTCTCTTTCATGAGCTAAGTGGTTTGCTGCGTAGATGCCTTTGTCAACAGGTTGCTCCTTTACGTCTTTCTTGTTATGAATTTATGATACTGCTCTTTGAGTTGGCTTCAGTAGTTCCTAAACGGAGTTACGTGTTTTCCTGTAGGCAAAAGTAAGGGAGGTCATCTATTCTGCTCTTCTGAAGCTTGTCCTAGTAGACCCTGCCAGTGGGAAACTCGTGCTTGATTTTCTTTTGCCTCACTTCCTGCTGTTCTTCAAGGAGGTAAGACCTCTTTCAGCGTTTCTAGTAGCCATACTATTTAATTTCTGCTCTAACATATGAACAATGTGATCAGGATACTGATGTTGTAGCTGGAATTAGCTCTTCCGTTAAATCAGAACGTGGCAAAGTTTTAGTTGAAGAGCCACTAGATTGTCTTCTATCTTGTGTTTCGTGGATTTTACTACTCCAACCACATGGTAAACCAGATCCTCCAGATTCGTCGTTGCCATGTTTTGGTTTCTCCCTTTCCCAAGATGATGAGGTAGCGTAATTAACAAGGGTTATTCATCCTCTTCTATCTTCAGTTCACGTGAATAAATATAACTTCCATGGCAGGCACGAAGAAATCAGTCCAGTGAGTCATTCTCTGATGCCCTGACAAAGATTCGGAAGTTCGTGAGAAAGGGAAAGCTGGAAGGTTAGTAAAGATTGTCCTTCTTTGTACAGGTAAACATCCATGTTATCAACAAACCTCAACCCGCTTCTACTCATTCCCTTCGCATTTTATTTTATGTAAAGGCATACTCGGTCAGAATCATGATGGCAGCAGCTTTACTTCCCCTGAAGAAGACAAGAACAGATGCTTGGCTTTGGTTCTATCAGGGATCATTAAGGTACTACTGAACTGCATTGCTGCTGAGCTGGAGAAAGCACCCAATTCAAAGGCAACGGATCTAGAAAAAGAGCTCTCCGAATTCGTTGATCTCCTCGAGCCGCTTGAGAAGGATGCATCTCCAAAGCAAACTGGCGGCAGAAGAGGGAATGTAAAAAGCACTGCTACTGATACTTCAGCGAAGGTTGATTCAGCAAGCCGAGAACTGATTCCCTTCTCAACTTCCAATCTCTTGACACTGACCCAAAAGGCAGCGAGCCTTTACACCAGCGGTAGCCAGCTGGCTTCTCAGAAGCATCCATTGAAGAGCTCCAAGGTCATAGCTTTCGTCTTGAACAGCTGTCTTCATCACTTGAAGTCTTACTCTTACCATGCTGAAGGTAAGGAAGATCCATTGGCGGGTTTCGTTTACGGAGATGTCAAGCTGTTTGGGCGTCCTCTGCTTGAACTAACCCTATTGCTGAAGCGGGAAAAGGGGAAAAAGGATTCGGAAGAGAAGAAGGAGAATCTTTATTTGGCCTTGTCATGCTTGAAAGAGCTGATTTTGATTGCTCTGAAGAAGAAGGATCTCACTGGCTTACTGGATCAACTGTTATCAGTCTGCCATTCCGACGATGGCTCACAGTTAGATGATGATAACACCGAAGCCTCCAGGATCAGCGATGAAGATGTAAGAAACCAGACAATGTTCATCATCAAAGTCTGCAGGCCGCTACTTTCTCAGCTCCTTGGTGTGTCAGCTTTTCGGGAGGTCGAGGTAAGTGCTTTACTTAAGCCATACAGTTCCGGTTGATGCCTCGCACTCCAATTCTAATGCATGGATATCGCCAATTATGTGCTCTAGAGATGCTATTCAAAGAATCTGTTTGTTATCAGATGTCTAATAGTGCAGTAACTTCTGCAGATCGTGTGCGATATGATATCGATAATCGGAACCAAACTGCCATGCCAATGGAGGAAACCTCACGGAGCTTGGGCAATCACTGTCTGTAAAACCCAACCCATAAGAAACCCCAACGTCGCCAGAACCATCCTCGAGCTCTCCCTTCGCCTGACTTCATCTCCAGAAGATCTCAACTTCGCACAGGACCTGACGAAGGAGCTACTGAAGTTCAACCCGTTGGACAAGGACAGCCAGTTGGAAGAAGCCGAAGCTTCTTCCGACCGGTATCCAATACTGAACACCGCAACGAGCAGCGCCATGACCGCTTGCATACTGCAAGCCATCGAGGCGGATATCACCGAAATGGATTGGGCCGTCAAGAAACTGAAGACATTGACTTTGATGGATCAGAAAAGCATTCATCTGCCGGCTACGAAGGACACCGATGACGACGAATTACATTCCTCGTCGAGAGCTGCATTCGAAAACCGTCTTCATTCCAAGGCCGAAGCTGTCGTTAAAGTGCTCTCCTCCTTCGTTCTTATGCGCCTCAAAGGTAAGTAAGCTTTTCTCCTCTCTTGATCATCTCATTACAAGATTTCAAAAGAACTCACCAAACCAGTAATTTCTTGGTTTTCAAGATTCTCAAGCGGAGCACCTGATCCGAACCACAACGAAGCTCTACAAGCATCTATCCCTGATGACGAAGCTCGCCATCGCTCCCAAAGGATGCAAGCAGCTCAGTCCGAGCCTAGCCTTCCAGAAGCTGGTGGAGATCACCTGCAGGCAGCTCACGGCTCCGCTCTACATCTTCGTCGCCGATACGCAGCAGGAAAGTAATGGCCAAGGAGTCAATGACAATAACAAGAAGGGAAAGGGCAGCCGTCTGATGAACAAGATCAAGAGGGAGAACAAATGCATCCCTGACCTGATCTTCCAGGTCGAGGATTACGAGAGGTACCTCATCAGGCTGAGTAAAGTGACCAGGGTGAACTTGCTGAAAAATGCCAAGCGCAGCACCGCGAGGGATTTCAGGATAGTCGACGCGCGGCAGAATGTTGTGCCGGAGCCGGAGCCTGAGGAGGTAGCTGACGACGGCGGAGAGAGCGGAGGCGAGGGATCGGACGGCGGTGGTGCGGTGTCTCCGGCGCCGTCGTAGCCAACAAAATTAGAATTGGTGTAAATCCAGGACTTGGGTAGTTGGGCCTGGATTTTGAAAAGACCGTAACTTAGACTTTGTTATATACTAGGAAGTTAGTAAATAGAAGCCCATAGCCCATCTTGGTTACTGTGGGCTTGGGCCTAGAGTTGACGAGCGGTAAATTTAAATTTTTTTTTTTTTCTGGTAAAGCAAATTAGGATTATAAATTTTCAATAGTTATTGGTTGGACTTGAAGGGGAGAGTGAGAAAAGGGAAAAGGGGAAAACGGTGGACTGGACAGACTGGAGTAGAGAAAGCTGTTTTCCCCTTTTGTTTCCTCCACCACACCCGAGAGAGAGAGCTCTCCCTCTTGCTCTCTGCCAAAAAATCACAGCAGGAAAGCATCACCAGGAACGAAGCGAAATCAAATTGACGAGGAAATGAATACTTCCGACGACGCCAAGCGAAGCATCTCCGGGAATCTACCACCGAAGTCCGGCTCCGATGATCGGAGACTCGTGCCCGTCGAACCCGCCGCTGCTCCCGTCGTCGGCAAGAAAATCGTCATCAAGAACGCGGACATGAAGGAGGACATGCAGAAGGAGGCTGTGGAGATTGCCATCTCCGTGAGTACTCTTTCTCCCTCTCTTTCAACTTGATTGCTTCCAATTTCGACTGCTTTTCCCCTAAACTTTGTGCTCATGTTTTTGTTTGTTTCGGAGCGCTTTCCGATCAGGCGTTCGAGAAGCTGAATGTGGAGAAGGACGTGGCGGAGTACATAAAGAAGGAATTCGACCGGAAGCATGGACCTACTTGGCATTGTATCGTTGGCCGGAATTTCGGTAAATCCTAATCTGATTTCCCGTTTTGCTTTAATGTTTGCCTGGAGATATGCTTCAGATTTGGTAACTCCTTCTGGATTTGTGTGTAAATCGATGTTGCGCAATGATTTTGTGTCACATCCGAGTGCTTTTTTGGTTCTTCCTGGGGTGGAAACAGTAGACTGTAGATCCAGCCGCCTAATAGGCGATATTCACTTGTATTTCCATTTCGTGGAATGATGTTGAAAACTTACCCGAACTCCAAACAACTCTTAGTTTTCTGTTTGTGGCGATAATGAATCAGCAATTTGATAGTGGTGGCTTCCTGATATAGTTGGTGCTAGGAGCATAGGATGCTAAAATGTAGCTAAATTTAGAATGCCAAACCAATACAGAAGCTGTCTCTGACTGTAATAATTTCGGTGGCAAGTAATATAAGTAGATGCGGTTGAGTACTTGTTTCGTTTTAGTAGTCGTATTGCTCTGCCTCTCAGTTAGTTTTGCCACTGCAAGCTATAGTGAATTGGTTTCTGCACAAGCTATGTTACATTGACTGGTGAATTAGTTCAGGTGAATGTAATCTTGGGGGGCACTCAATGGGGACATTTGTTGTCTGAAACTGTCACGATGTTAGGTTTCCTGGACTTTGTGTGGATCTATTTGTCACTTATAGCTCTTTGTATGTTTGTTTTGCATCGGTGGGAAACAAAGGCGATGGTAAACTTGACTCAATTGCTTGAGCCAAGTTCTGATAACATCGACCTTGTACATAATGGGAACCCCTGTTTCACACAATATGTTCAGAGGTTCATAAGTCTGATATTACAGAACCTTGTTCCCAGCATAAGTACCCCCAAGGAAGTTATTGATAGGTATATCTTCTCCATTAGTATGACCATCTGCTTCTGTGTGAAGACTGAACATTATGTGAAATGCTCTGCGCCAACCTAATTGCTTATGTTTTACATGTATCGGGCTAGAATTAGGCTTTTTCTTGTCAGCAGTGTCAGAGTGTGAGTGCTTGTAGTCCTTGGAAACTGGAATCAATTCTCACCATGAACTGACCTAAATTTATGGCACCACTGCTGCTCTATACCAATAACCATTACCAGCAGCTACTGTTGTTTGCTGCTTTGGTTTTAGGTGACGAACAACAGTTTCTGTAGGTTTGTTATGGATGTGATCTTAAATTACACATTCCATATCTGTATTTGAACTACTCAACTAGGTTGTCTCTAGTGCTCTGGTAAGATGCCATGTTAGGTGTTGAGTAAGTCATTAGGTACATGTTTCGCCACTTTCCTGCATTGTAGTAAAGATAGCAATGTTCCTTCCGACCTTCCCTTACTTCGTTGCCGTGGAGTAAGCTCGCATGCCTCTTCATTTCTTGGATTGATGCTCACCATTCACCATTCTTGTCTTTTTCTTATCCCTTCCACACTACAGGTTCATACGTGACCCATGAGACGAATCACTTTGTGTATTTCTACTTGGACCAGAAGGCGGTCTTGCTCTTCAAATCTGGCTGAGGCCGCCCCCACATTCCCCAGTCGCAGCAGCAGCGGCACACACATCCAATATGGCATGGTGGCGACACCATGAACTATCGATCATGCCTTGTACGTATTAAAAAGACCCAAAACCAGAAAAATTTTCTTGCTAGCATTTTTGTTGTTGTGTGGATGGATCCATTTGTGTATATCTCTTTGATTATTGGTTTTCAGCTACGTGAACTACTCCAAGTTTAATCTTCCATGCCTTCTGTCCGTTCCCCGCTTGTCTCTTCTTTTGTTATCTGCTGCCTCTGCTGTCGTTGTAGGCAGTCATATATTCCTCTTATCACATGAAGTTTGGAACCAAATTTCTGCCTGCCGAAGTGTCATTTCTGTTCACCCTTAGCCACCCATTTCCAGGAGTTAAAAATGCAAAGAGCAGAACATGTTCAGAGTGTTGTTGGCTGGAGGTTTTATATAATATAGTCGGGTAATGACAGTTTAGTCCTTCGTTTTTCTTGAACTTGCTTCGTTTTTCTTGAACAAGTTCTTTTTTTATCCATCTTAGTCTCGTTGTTACCGCCTTGGTCTGTATTTACCCAGTGCTCTAGACTCGTGCTCACATGTCATGTATGTTAGAAAATCTTTTACTTCTCGTTACGGTCTTGATAGATTAGAGTCGAATGAGACGTGGATGACATTGGAATCGATGAGCAAAATAAGTATATCCGGTCTATAGTTTCGAGTCAACTAGGACGTGAATCCTAGTAATAGATTCAGTGAAAATTTTAACAGATGGACATAGTTCAGATACTGGAATATGAAAGGTTATCAATCTTTGCAAGTCTGTCTTTTCAACCTCTGTAAAAATGGCTGGGAGTTTACTCGTTGGAATTCAGTGAGGCTGTTTGTTTGTTTCTTCCTTCCTTTCTTCCGTATGGTGCCGTGTCTTATTCTATGACCTGTGTTTTGTTTTGAGCTTCAACTGATTTGGCCTTCAATGCCAACTGATTGCTGGTGAGGACCTTGGATTCCCCTTCAATGGCGGTTCCCACGTCACTGACTAGCTGTCTGTCGGTGGGCTCTGAACTTTGAAGAGAAAGGAGAGTACTTTCTGTAGTATTATTGCTATGGTTTACCTTCTTGGCATTATGCATCATTAGTTAGTAGTAGTATAGTAAATAATACCTAACCAGATGAAAACAACAGTTCCCTTTTGTCTGAATCCGATTCTCGCCATTCAGGAAAACAAAACAAACAGATCTAACCTGCGAATTAAGAAGCCATTGGCTTCTACCAGAAATGGCGTTTTGGGAGGTGAGTTGTTTAGATGAATGTCATGTGTCTTGGAACCTCAGATTAATGTGATAGTATATGAAGAGAATTGGACGAAGAGCTTGGAAAGAAAGCAAGAAGTGGCCTGCGGCTGATTAGGGAGAAGAGAGGAAATTAGAGATGAGAGATATGTTGACCTATCCTTTGATTAATACGTAACTGAATGACGAAATTACATTATATAAGCTACATGCTAAATCCTAATCACTAACCACTTGATAAATCCCTAACCTATCCCTAGCCCATACATGTATATCTGACACACACGTAAATGGAAAAAACATAGTCGTTGATATGTTGTATATTCCAAGTTCGATTCCACTTGTTTTTTAATCTTGCAAGCCATGAAGATGCTGGACTAGGATTTTCGGATAGAATCGACAAATTTGCTTTATGGAACAAATCTTTTAAGGATTTCATCCGCGCGAAAAAAATTATGCTATGTTAAGAAAGCATCAATAGGTATACCTAAATACTTATTGGAGTATTGAACTCTGAGTAGACCATAGCATAATTGTGTTCTCTTTGGTCTTTACTTACCTTTGAATAAATTTACTAAACAATGCTTAAAAGCTTAGCAACCCTAATAACATACATAGAGAACCAAAGCAACCTCACGGAGGAAAGAAGAATTGTCGCGTTTCCCCGACAGGAGAATTTTGTAGGGTAGTAAGCTCCACTCCACGACAAGCAAACAAGCTATTTTTTTAAAGAAAAGAGGAAAGAAAAAGAGGAGGGTTTGGCCGAAGAAAAACCAGGCAATATATTCCCAAATCTGTACTAGCCAATATTTTGTTACCCCTATGGATCAATTGTGGTGGTGGGTGTGATGGAAAAAAGGAGAAGAAAGAAATTATAGTGTATTATTATACATAAAAATACATATAGTAATAATGGTGCACAATTTTGGATAGTGCCAACTGCCAAGATTCTGCCACACATGCCATGCTCCTCCTCAAAACTGTCTTTCCCCTCTTTTCAATTCTCACTTGTTTCATATGCCTCCTCCAAAATTTTGTGCAAAAGAAGCAATGTGCTTGTTACATGCAACAAAAGCTTATACTGTGGTGGTATCATTTTGAGGAAGAGCTAGCTAATACTATTCGAGGAGGGTTAATTCCTTCGTTGAGTGTTTCAGAGTTATTTGCCCATTTCAAAAGGAAATGGGCGTGCACCGGTAGTTCTCTTTTATCGATCAGGGTTGATAAACTACTGGTTGATAAACTGTAAATTAATTAATGCGTCTAACGTTTAGAATGACGCCTGATTGATTTCTTCATTTGATGGCATGAATAAGATAGCAGCATATCTTGAAAGTCAATCGTTGATGCATGTTCTCGATATAATTCTATGGTTCGGATTTGATTCCAGGCATAACTAAGTGGTGAAAATGTACGTTCAACTTATTCGGAACTTAAATATTCTTGATTGGCTTAATTAAAGGAAAATTATTAGCAAAGTTAGAGTATGGAGGGTTTCTTTTGTTGTTCATAGTTTTATACGAAAACAAAATGGTCATCGACATTGGTATAAGACCATTGGTTTGAGTTTTGACGACGCTCAATATTAACAATATTTTTACCCATCAGAAGGCGCGATTGAGGCATTCAAGCCTCAAACTACTCATGAACAGGGAAGGAGCTAAAACCTTAAGAGGGGTTTCATGGCTCCCTCTTAAATTTGGAGGAAAACAAATACAAATTATTAGTATGTTAATAATGACATTTAAACCCAAAATTTACATCAGTATATTCTAGTTTATCAAGATTGATAAGCGGTACAAATTATTAGAGGATACCATTAAACTTGTTATGATAATGATAGTTGAAAGAGAAAAATAGTTCACATCAATGTAATTTATATTAATTGACAACATTTTATGGAATGAAATGATTGACTAGCCTTTTTTTGCATAATGTGTATCGAAATCTTTAATGGTTATTTGATAGAATACCTTAACAGTAAAATCTTGATAGTTCGGGCGATTCATGTACTTTCAGAATAAGTCCACAATTTATATACACGAGGCTGCACTTGTGATCTTTTTTAATGAAACTCCTTTGAAAAAAATCTCGAATGCGCCAGAGCTCATGAATGGGCGTTCAATTAACGAAAACTCATGAGCGAACAATCAAAAAACCTGTTCTCCAACCGTCTCCTTTCAACAACTCGCGAGTTCTTGGATACCAACTAAGTTTTCACTCTTTCACACACCCCCCAAGTGCAACTAATTAAACCCGATATAACTAGGAACCAAAACTATACATAAAATTGTTTGACCACACAAATCCATGAAAATTGACACCAAACAAAGACTTCAACTCTTCAAGGCTGGTATAAACCCTACCCACCAACCTGTTCAGCATTTCATTCAAAGCAACTGTACTATGAACTTGGCTTGGTTTAGGGTTTGGTAGGTCGGGTAGAAACATGGCTGTCTCCCTTATTCAAACCCCCAAAAAAATATCGAATTGAATGCACCCGATCTATAGCTTTACCTAGATAGCTTAGCTGGTGCTGTTTTGGTTGGATCGATCTTCTGCTTCCTGAAACCATGGGCAGCAGTAAGTAAAAGCAGCAGCAGCAGCAGTACTACTACTAGTCTTCTTCCTATTCTATAGACTGCCTACTCGATCGATCTTTTTACACTTTACCGTTTTACAGCTCTTCCCATTATACCATTACTGATTTCACAGCAGGATTTCCATTTCCTGCAAAGAAACAAATCTCCTGCCAACAATGGCGACAGGCACTATTTTTCTCATGGGTTTCTGCAAGGGGAGAGTAAGGGAAGCAAATCGATGGTCGATCCTGCTGGCGGTATTACTGTATATAGCTAGCTAGGGAATCATATCACCTTTAGATTTAGTTTTACACATTTACGGTTAAGATGGTTTATGACGAACTAGTTTGTGACATGGTATTAGGTTTAACTTTTTACGGTTTGTGAGTTTAGTAATGAGGCTCAAGTTTGGTATACGTTATTGGAGGTCGAGTATATTATTTGTCAGAGTTGAACTCTCTATTAGACTCCTAGAATTTAGGATATTTGCCTTGTTCTTGTTAGAGGTATTAATATTATAGAAGTTTGTTTCTGTTCTCTATATTGACCTTTTTTTGAGATATTAGTAATAAGACACGTCAAACTTCCGTTGAATCTTGATTTCGTAGCATACATATCAAGTTACTACGATGAAATGAAGGTTTACTATACAAAAGGGAGATGTCAATTCTATCTTCGATTGGTAATATCTAAAGCGTGTTTATGATGTTTATCTATTTGATTGTATCGAAGGTCCCAATGAACTAGGATTTCTCTGTTGGGTCGGGTCATTTCGGGACAAGCGGATCATTTATGATGAAGAGGATGATCAGCTTCAAGAGAATGATTCGGTATTCTTGCAGAGTACGAAAGTTAACGATGGATATAACCAGATAGACTTACAAAGAAAAGTGACCGAATTGTAATATACTTTATATCTAATACGACAAAGCCTTACACGAGGGGCAGTTATCCTAAAATGCCTTAAAAAAAAAAATTGGCACCACGCTTTAAGAGTGTACTATAATTGATCCACCTTACCTCATTAATGAGTAAGACCTATCCCAACCAATTCCAACTAGAAACTCTCCACTGCATTTCACTTCCATATCCTCAAGCTTTGGAGCTGGCTAGGGTTTTTATTATTACCACGCGCCACCTCGCCATATGCATTTATCTATAATTGATGGCGACATGCCCCTACCGCGATCTCATCATTCATCAATCTCTCGTCCTGTCTTTACGAATTAGAAACGTTAATGCATCAATTGGTATCGTCGCGTCTTGCAACTACGAGAACATCGAATTGTTCCAAAAGGTACCAAATTCTCTTGCCGATGGATAGTCGACCTAACTATTCCCTAATACATAATATATATTTTATGCTATGCTCCCGTATCTCAGTGCTCCCTTGTATTATTGTCTTAGGGCATTATTCTCCCTCCCCGATGCTAAAATGCGCATAAACGTTGCAATCATGTAACAATACAGAAGAAGAAGAAGAAGAAAAAAATGGAATCCAACATTTTTGCCAATTGGGTTTTTTTTTTGTCGCGATTACAACCAGAAGAGAAAAGATCGTACTAGTACCACCGCCCAGCTGCCACAACAAGCAACAAACAAGCAAAGCTCTTTCTCTCTGTATTATGTAAATTGTAAAAAGCCCAGCGGCCAGGCCCACTGTTTGTTTCCCGAGAAAGTGATAACTCTCCAACGTACGGAAAACCCACCCATTTCCAAGATCAAAACCACGAGTACGATTAGGATTAGTAATCAACCACCACATTGATTTGTATTGTTGTTGTTCTTACTCAGTTATTGATCTATCGGTTTCTTCAAACAAAGATCGAATTTCGAGGGTTCAATTTGAAAATCCTACAATCACCGCTATTTTCACTTCAAGATTCAAAACGTTTTCGCACCGACATCTACTACTTTTTTTTTTTTTGTTACCAAAGATGGTGATCCTCGTAATTGTTGGAGATATATGACGACTCGTACATTAGATTGGATATTCATGAGATACAGAGAAGAAAACTAGAATTGCGAGACTAATATAAAAACATTATATAGCTGTCGACAATAATAGAATTGCTCTTTGTGTTAACGATGCAATCTGACTAACATATGAATAGTCTGTATAATATGTATGCTCATAAATCATAATCTCTATCGTGTTATATGCTCATAAAAAAACACACGGCTCGATAATCAAAATTATACCTCCGAACTGTTTTGATAACATCAACACAATTCAATCTCAAACTAGGAATAGTTTTAAGTATTCCACGGAAACCCAAACTGAAAAAGTGAAAACTATTGATTAAGCTTCACTCGTAATGAAGAAAAATTTAATTAATTTGCCAACTTACCCACGACTGCGTTTCTCTAGGTCGAGGTTTTTGTTTTTGTTTTTTTGTGGGAACAATGTCGAGGTTTTAACTAATTTATTAATTAATTTTTCATTATATGAATCTAGGCCGCCAATGGGTAAGCAAACCCATGGGCTGGGGCGGGAAAGGAAACAAAGAATGGTACAGCAAGCCACGAAAATTAAATATAAAAATTTTAATAATTAATTTCCCTCCTTTTTTTTTTCTCCCACAGAGCGGTCCATTTGCTTCCCCCAAATTTTTGTCCTCATACCAGGTGGCAAAAAGACGACAGGTAACACGTCCACGTCATTACATCGTAGAACCAAAACAGGGGAGGGTAAAACTGGGAATTCACCCCCAAAACCCTCCCTCTATCAAACCCCCCAAAAGAAATATATAAATAAAAAATACCAAAAGAGGAAACACCAATCCCTTCATCTCAGTAAGCAAAACCGCCACCGCCTCTCCCACTCTTCCGGTGGTGCCGAGCCGAAACCCCCGCCGCCGCCGCCGCCGAAGAAGAACCACCTCCCGCCGCCGCCGAATCGGCGGCGGAGAAAGCGCAGAGCTGCTTCTTCTTGTGAGTACTAGTAGTTCCACTGGTGGTAGTTTCCTGCTCGTCCACGAACATATGCCTGTACCGGCACTCCACGCTGCAAAAAGCTCTGTCCCCCCTGCTCCACAATAAATTTTTTTTTTGAAAAACAAGATCTCTAATATTATTCAGCCCGATCTTGCTCCAATTCGTTTCGATGCAAACATTAAACAGAGCCATAATTGACTTGCGCGCTTACTTGTACATGTAGATGTCGTTCCCCGGGAGGAGCCTCTGCCCGCAGAGGAAGCAGACCTCCAGAAATCCGGCGGCGGCGGGAGGCGGCGGAGGAGAAGAAGAAGAAGAAGAATGCTTGTTGTTGGCGATCATGGAGGATTTGTTGATCACCAGCTGAGCTCTCTGTGATTCCAAAACTATACTCAATCCCACCATATCTCTCTCTCACTCACACAATCTCACAACATCGTATTGTTGGATTATTATAATTGTGTAAAGCTATATGGAAGAGACTGAAGAAAAGCAAGAGGAAGAAGAGGAAGGAGAAGAGGAATTGTATATTTCTTTTTTGATTATTTTGGAAGGGAGAGGAGGTGAGGGGAAGAGGGGATAAATAGGAAGCAAGAGGAAGAGAGAGAGAGTGTGGTAGAAAGGACGATTGGGGCAGGGGAGGACGATTTGACTTCTAGTGTTTATTAACCGCCACGTACACCCCCTACCCATTTTTACCTTTTTTATTTTTTTTTACCTCTCGGGTAGGGATGGCAATGGGTCGGGTTGGGTCGGATTTTGCCAAATCCAAACCCAAACCCATGGGTTTATCCGTGAAAACGACCCGGGGTAAAACCCACTGGGTTTGAAAAACTCAAATCCAACCCAACCCGCTGGGTATCCGCGGGTTCATGGGTACCCACGGGTTTTTGTCGTAAAAAATTTACAATAACATGTTCCTATCAAAATTAAAGTCAAATATCAATCTCTCAATACAAATTATCCATATTTAAAACACTGTTCTAGAAAATTCAAGCAAATCACAAATTAACTATACAAATTGTTCAACGCAATCTAGAAAACTCAAGAAAATTGAAATAAATCATAAATTATCCATAAATAACATATTAATTGAAGGCTTCTTCCTTTCAATTAAGTTTCTTCACTCTCCACTCGATAACACAAACTTCATTCTACACAATTAGAAAGAAAAAATTAGACATGTCTCCACAAACATAAACAAGATTAGTTGTTTAAAATATTAAATATACCGAGAAAATTAATTATATGTGTGGGCGGGTACCCACGGGTCGGGTTTACCTAAACCCAAACCCAACCCAACCCGATGAATAGTGAACGGGTTTAAACCCAAACCCAACCCAAAACCCGTCAACACGAATTTTATCCGCGTTGACCGGATTGGGTCGGGTAGGTACCCGTGGGTTCGGGTTTGGTTGCCATCCCTACTCTCGGGAGAGGGCGGTAATTATTGTTTGAGGGGAGCTTCTATAATTAATTCGGGGGAACTGGAGGCAATTAATGGAAGACGGGGTTTGGTTTTGGAAGAAGGAGGCAATGGATGAGTTTTTGAGTTAAGGGAAAGAGGAGGGGAAGTAAATGTTTTGGGGCAAAATTTTTGGCTGGCTCGTCGGCCATAATGGTCACATTTAGTTATGGTAATTTTTGGTTGGAGCTAACTAGCTACTTAATTATCGATCTGTTTTGGTGGATGGGTAAAATGCGGGTTGATGATTTCTTCTTTCGTCTCGTCCTGTCCTGTCCTGTTTTAAACTTGTTCTGTCTAATTTCTCGATCATTGAGTGGTGAATGGAGAGGTGTGTGTGATGAATAATGGATACTAGTGGGGGGTGTAAGGGCAAGGGAGTCATTGTTGGGTAAATAATAGAGGACAACATCTTGTAAAACTTATCATGTATCCCAAGGAATGTTGTTTGGGGCCTTATTGTCCCGAATCGAAATAACGAAGAGATGTGTATGAGCGTCTTTCGCGCGATGTGATGACTCGAAAATCATATTTGATGTTTTATCTAACCTTTAAAATTATATAAATGCATAGAGGTTATAGTACATAAGAGTTCGAGTTAAAATATTTGTGTCTCTAACTAGGTCTGAGTTTCCTAATTAAACCCACAACGCATATATGCCTAATGAAAGTGTATGGCATATCCTTCTGGTTACAATTTTTGCGTATGTAATTGGATGTAACGTGCATTTGGAGAAAGCATCGTGTCCAATCATGTTGCATAACATATATAGTGGTCCGATAAATAGAGGGTTGTTGTACTTGTATCAAACACACAATAATTTATCTATTCTTCGCTAGTATCTTCATGAACATCATCTTCCTTATCATAAGTCGAGTTACTGAGATGAACATATTCTTAAGATAATATCAGGGTCTTAAACAACCAAACGAAAAAATCATAGATCCTTGCAACCCCACATTAGTACTACACATAAAAGAGAGATCAATCTCTACAATATTCAAACTCAATAACCTTTTGTCGAGGGGAAAAAAATGTAAATAAATTATACAGAATCTCATCTTACAATGCTATTAACAACTCGAATTATGAGCAACCACCACGATTCAAATCCAGCTCCATTGACCAAAACACCTTCCATGTTAAGGGATTGAATAATGATGAACATTAAAGAGGAGTTTTCAATGCCATCGCACACGTATGCATATGCTACATACTCTATTGACAAACTTGAAATCAATTGAAGTGGCCGTGTGGCAACTCCATACTTAAGTTAAGTATGTCTTGTCCTACTTTTTTCTTAATATTTGGCACTTAAAAAAGTGGGTATTCGTATTGATTCCCTATCACCAAAGAAAAGAAAAAAAAAGTGATTATAGTGCATTTAGCAATACATTGATTATCCTTTTATTATTTTACTTAATAATACCACACAAAATATTCGTTTGGTATTGATATTGGGAAAAGCTTGACTAATGATCAATCGCTTCCTAATCAAACCCTTATGAGTTGGATCATTTGTCCTAAACTGTATGGTTTACGTCTTACTAATCATGGGAAAATGAAAGCACCGATGATTTGTCGTCTAGCTATCTCTGATCAATTCGTTTTTTTTTTTATACCTTTTGGCTGTCTGACCCTGATAAGCCATTACATCCGCCCGCCTGTCCTGGTTTAGCTCGACTAGTCAACAGTGCCAAAATTCCAAATGATACTTTATTTCACATTTTCACTCCAATACTACGGAGGAGAATCAACGGTTACCATTATGATAATTTGAGTTTATGGTTAAAAAATACATTTTACATCGTCTTTCTTTCACCATCCGTAGTTGTCAAATGAAGATCGATCAAAATGCGAGAGTTATTGTAGATTAACGATTCTCATGTCATATTGCGTAGTAGATGAGTCCTATATTTTGAGTTATTGAAAGATAACAGTAATGAGTCTTTATATCATTCTCTTGCACTGGGTAAGAGGTATGAATATAATAGTTTTACAACCCTAGCTAGTTTTGCTAATTTGACCTCAAATAGCTATCTGCTGGTGATCTTAATTATCAACGTCACTCTCGTTTATTACCTAGCTTGATCCGTGCGCACACCAATTTGAGCGGATGAATGTCGCCGGGTCTTCTACTTCACTACATGTGGATTATTGTTCGTTAACATTAATGATGGTTTTTTTATAAAATTCAATAAAATCGCGTTGCTTGGAAGCGATTAACGTGTTGAACTGACTCAATTGATAACCCAATTCGATATCCATTCTTTAGTCGACCATCAGTTTCAGCTATCTATTTAATCATTAGGATTTAGGAGAAGGGAAAAAAAAAACCTTTGACAAATTTTTTTTGTCATATATATAATCCAAATACCCAAGCACTAAGATAATTCGATGCGCGATGGAGATTATATATCCCAACAACTTCAAATATTTGAATGAGGACAAGTTGAACTAATAAATCAAATATTTTTCTTGCCACCGAATTAATTAATATTGAATATATTGCTTCTGCCCCAAGGTTTCTTCATGAAAACGATGGGACGTGATGATTTAATCAATTAGCCACAGCCCACAGCATATGTAAGTGTAACACTAAATAAAAATTCTGTACCCCAACACACACACACAAAAAAGCCAAATCAGTTGACCAACTTGTAACTCAATAACGTAGAAAATTATTTCTAGCATATCATCCATCTAGATGGGATCACTTGATTTCATCCCTAAATACTATACTGTTAAAATTATTCGGCAAAAAGAAAAACTACATGAAGATTCTCGTATTATACATTAGGGTGAAATTAAAAACTGACTTTGATTACCAAATTTTATCAAAATGATCCCGGCCAGGCATTGAAGTTGATGCCCGTGCACAGACAATTGGAATCGACTCGAAACAGATTCATTTGAAATTTTTCAAGCCAAATTGATCCATTCGAATTTTCTATCGACAAACAAACGAGTAAAATTGATAAAATCGTCTCAAAACAAAACAATTAAGTCAAATTAATTCGGTAGGAATATGATTTCCAATCCAAACCACCCCACATATCTCCATAATTGAGTGTTGATAAACCGCGGCGTTCCATACTCTAGTTGTCGCGATACTGAATCACCGTAGTGAACAATGTAATGAGTTTATTTAGGGTGCGCTTATGGTGACATGCATGTCACCGTAACTTGCATCTTTAGGTCAACCTCAATTAGGATTAGGTCGACCGAATATGTTGTTTCAGTGTAAAAACAGTTTCATGGTGCCTACTTTGGAGATTCATATCGTACAGTTGGCTCGATGAAAATTGGAGATTAATGACTTGGTTTGAAGCTGGAGTGTCCCTCTACACATTGAAGTGCTTGGGAGCTCGATAGGAAGTCCAGAGGACCATTTTTTTAACCTGATCAAAAGGCTATGCCAAAACTAAGAAACTGTCTGAAAATGGCCAAGTTTGGGGGAAAGTGTTTGTGAAGTCTACTTTGGAGCTCAATTCGAGAAGCGTGGATGAGATTCGCGTCCAGGGGACTCTACCACATGAAAGTAGGTATGTTTGTCTACAAAGTCAAGGCATTGGATGAAATATTGGATATCTGTAAGGCTTCAAACAAAAGGTTTGAAGTTGCTATGAAGTAAGCTGCCTTCTAGCAACAGAGTGAAACGACAGATTAGGTCGACCTAAAAGTGCAAGTTACGATAACATGCATGTCACCGTAGCAAAGTTCGTTTATTTAATATGGTCATTACAATCATATCAGTAATAATCGACCACCTAGTCATGTGCAGTGGGGGAACTAGGTTGAACTCATGAGGAGTTATAGTATACAACACCTCCTTAAATGTAAAATATAGATAAAATTACATGTAAATTTCGTAATTTATAAAATAAACTAATCCGTAAGCATTTAGCCCCCTCATTCAAATAATACGGTTCAAATCAACCACCTCATTTAGATTTTTTTTCCCCCGCTAATCTGTGAATTATATATTGTTGGTGGGGTAAATAAATGGGGTGCTGCAGCTGTTTGGCTGCATCTATGAGAATAGGGTTTTGGCGCAATGTGTGGAGTTGCATGGGGTACGTGTCGCCACAGAAAAGGAATGACAGTCTGCAGCCATAGTGTGTATGCATATATCTAGTCCTTCCACCTTGCAACCTTTACCCTCCTGCATTCAGTCACCAGGTAAATAATAATATTTACACATCCCACCACTCAGATTTATTTAACCCACATCACCAATATCACGCCAAAGCTATGCCCATCGCCACCGCGACAGCTGGCACCGTCCCCGGCTGGCCGGCTCCGCCGCACCCCCCCTCCACCCTTTGGATTCTATCATTTATTTTAAATACGAAGGAAAAATGTCCCATTAAGAAAAATAAAGGAAGGAAAAGTGGGTCTGAACTAGAGGTGACAATTGGATCGGATTGGTGGATCTATGGGCCAAATGGATTGGTGGATTCATGGATTGGATCAAATGAATTGGTGGATTGATCCATTAATTCAAATGACATCCAAGGTTCGGACCAAAATGTAAAATTTGGAAAGTTTTGGTACTAAAATGTCACAATGAAACATTTTAGGTACCAAAATGTAAATTTCCAATGATATTTTTCGTATAAAAATATAAATTTTAGGTACCAAAATGTAAAATATAAAAAATAAAGGTACCAAATCGTAATTTGCCATCCAATCCATCCACCAATCCAATTGGATTTGGATCAAATGGATTGGATTAGGTGGATAATTTGGTGGATGGATTGGATTGGATTCATGGATTTGGGTCCTAATTGCCACCTCTAGTCAGAACTAAATTGTATTGGTCGGAATCAAATCAAATGAACCATGTATGCTTCTGATCCGATTACGGTACGTCATTTTTCTTTTCTTTTTTATCCGGTTCTCATCTCGATTCGATTCATATTCTATACCGAAACAACTGATGTTCACTCGTAGCAACAATGATACGCATTTACACATGATAGAGTCATAGAGAGACTTCAAACTACGGTTGTTTATGCTTGAACTTGAGGCCAATATGATTGAGTACTAGTGTACTACCATGCTTGGTTAATGAATCAATTATGCTTTTTTATTGGATGACTTTGGTAAAAAAATTTTGGTAAAACGGCGTCGTTACATGGGGTAAATGACAAAAACCGAGCAACCGTGGTCCAAGAAACCCCAACATAGTTGATCGGAAAACGATAAGCTCAATCAGAACTGCCAGAGTGGGGCCCAACCCCACCTCGGAACAACTCAGCTTCTTTTGGGCCCCATCTTTAGATTGGCCCTTTTCGATAATCAAGACAGGAGATGTTGGGCCACGTGTCCCAAATACTCAAGGCCCACATTGACAGGAACACTTTTCCTTTTCTTCCTCTTTTTTTTTCAATTTAATTTTTATTCTTCTCCTCTTTTATCGTTTTGCGCGGGCCGGGCCGGGCCCAAATATAATGTCTGATATGAACGTGACATGACACCACTTACAAAAACGGCAGAGAGGACTTCACTCTCTCTCAGTGTAAACGGTAAATTGCGTGCCAACATGAATTATAAGACTTCACGGCTTTCACTAATTATGGTTAATTAATGTAATAATAATTACAGCTCCAGATCGATCCTTATCCCTCTGGTTTCCTTTTTAACTTTCATATTGTCGAATGTAGAAGAGTAAAACAGAGGAAGACTTGTAGGGTTAGGGCTTTCGTTTCCCTTCCACACTCTTGATTTTGGTTGTTTGATGGCAACATTGCTTTGCTTCATTGCTTGCACGATTAGCATCTATCCATATACTTAACCTTGGAGAAAACGTAAAGAAAGGAAATCGTTGGTCTTTGGGTTCGTTAATTAAGGTTTGAAACATGCAATGTGTCAAAAAGCAGGAGTGGACCGTCGCCGTGCGGTGAAACCACATCATAATGCATTTACAGTTTACTGAATTGTGCACATAAAAAAAAAGTAAATGGCGTGACGTGTGTTTGGAAATAAACTAGCAAGTCGCATCGCTTGTTATTGTAGTGCGATTCGGTCGGTGTGAAATGATAGAACCGACTACCTAGCTACCCCTTTATCACTATTTTCAGCTCGTTTTCATATAATTTTTTGGTGTGATTGTTCGGTTCAAACTATCCATATATCGCTAACACTTGTGATTTGGGTGCAAATGTATCAATCAACTTTGCAATTTATCGTGCGGGGGCTATGTGAGTCATGATAGCACAGTTTCTCAGCGAGCACATTGCCAACTAAATCTCAAAACAGTAAGAATCGATCGATCATCATTCCTAAGTACTGCAACATATGCCTTGTCAAAAAAAAATCCTTACATTGACTTCGTCCGTATGTTTTCTGTCCGGGCTCTGTTTTTATTTTTTTTCCCGTTAAGTGTTTAGGATAATTTCCCCGTGTAAATCGCTTCTTTAGCACCCTGATCGTTTATGCGACTAAAATTAGTTGTGAACTCACAATTTCGTCCTAATTTCTACCGAACAATGAATACATTCTCCTCTCTACAGTCTTATTATGTAGTCCGTACCACTATAACCACGTAAATTATGTGTGTCGTCACCGATCTCACCCACTTTCGTTGTGACACATGCCAACTGCTACATGTTACAAGTGATCATGAGTCTTGTATTTGACTGTAAGTGGTCCGATCGATCCGGTTTAACTCAGGTGTTTCATGAACGAAGATGAATGGTCAAATAGATAGATAGGAATAGCTGCAGAGTAGTTGGACGATGATGACTTTGTACAACTATATATGATGGAGATGGATCGATCGACGGTCCTGGAATCTATATATGTTTAGACTTTAGACCGTGGTAGCTAGCTAGCTAGGAGCTGGAGAGAAAGTTGAAAGAAAAGCAAAACGAAATCAGGCTTTTCAATCGTTGGCTAGCTATCACTTCATCGATGATCACTGGCTTCCAGCCCACCAAAAAAAACACACACACTAAATACTCAATAACTCAAGATCGATCTTCAACCTCGAGGGAGGCACGTCATACGACGGTAGATCCAAAACACAGTAGAAAATTGGGTCGCATTTGAATAGAAAATTGGATAATGCGGCTAGAAGAAGCGGAGAAGGGTGGACGCAATAGCATAGCTTCATTTTGCTATATCAGTTTTGGACCCATAGAGGAGGGTTGGATCGTGATCGAGGAAGGCCTCCCCCTAGATCCGCCACTGATGTTGGCCATATCAACTCAAAGTAGATCGACGATAAATTAGGAATCTGCATAGATGGCACATTCAATATACGAAACCACTTAACGGATTAGGCTATGGTGTCGGGTTAATTAGATGTTAGTCCGTTCGATTATAATTTTGTCTCACCGTTTCAAATCGTAAGTAGACCGATAATGAACTCGAAGTTTTCATAAACCACACACATAGATTACGAAACCTCTTAACGAATGAGGCAATGGTACAGTGTCAATTGATATGGTTCATTAAGTCATAACTTGAGTAGTTTGGGAAAAAGGGAAAACAAGAAGAGTATACCATTTCCTTATTACATTAGTTCGTCGTTATCAGTAGAATATCTTCTTGCAATTAGAATGATTGAAATATCACGAACCAATTGTTGACACTTTTATTAGAGTCTTTGCTTATTATTCGTCCATTCTAGATGTTGTATTATGAGAATGTATATATTCCGTCAAACAATGAATTATCGAAAATTACACATTCTTATATACACATATTCTTGAAGTACACCTTTCCCAAATCCAAATTTCCAAAACCACCCTTATTTATTAGTCAGCATTTGCGAAGGAATGGCGTTATAGCTCCCGTCGCTATAAAATGTAGTTTTCACCTTTCACCTCAGTCATAATTAATGGTGGTATAGCTCTCATGAAGGAAGAATTATTGATAATTTATTTGCATTATTGTAGAAAAGAAGGGAGGAGTGGGGAAAAAGGGAGAGAGTTCCTTTTGCTTAGTCAATTTTACGAAATTCCCTCTTTTTCATTTATGATCTGATGTTATACCCAACTCTCCAAATCATAATAATAGTACGAAAAATTAATTAATTAATTTTATGTACAACATTTTGATAGATCCATTTATATATTTGTCGCGACTCTCTGCGATGGATCCACTTCATGCAAATTAGGGTTTACTTAGGTTTTCACCCATTTATTGCGTGTGTAGTGTACTAGCCAATATTATGTAATTGATTACATATTTGATGTTTGGCTCTATCGCATTCCCTAGCATGCACATCATAGACACTCATAATATGCTATTGGAAAAAGATTGAAATGGACAACAACGTAAGGGAGAGAATACTATCGAAAAATGTCACGATGGAAAACATAGGCGACCGCTATAATATTATCAGTCTGTCGTGCTATGGATATTAGTCTACTTTCGCTATATAATTTTACGATGATATAAATTCATTGGATTTCCATGTAATTAATCGTGTTGTCTACGGTTCGCGCGACGACGCGACACCATAAGACTCTGCAACGACCTGGGACTAGTGTCTCGATATGGATACCAACGTATTTGTAAAGGAATGAAGATGATCGTAAAGCTACAGGAAGTCGATTATTTCAGCAGCAAGGTCGAGAAAGGCAGAGCTAAGGATGAAGATGGAGAATGAGGGAGAAATTAGAATGTTGTACTTCTTCGATAGTAAGTTTTCTCTCAATCATCAAATTAAATCTTCTTATCAGTATTTCAAAATTATATTCATACAAATCTAATTTACTGAATTCTTGCACGAACAATCGTTACGATCAATTGTATCAATATTAGTGTAAAAAAATGCATCGTAGAGTTCCCCAACTGAGAAGCGACTACTAGGGTACCATCATGTGCATGGTTTTCAAGATGCTTGTTGTTGGTAGAACCCATGTTCCACCACTCCAAAAGATGAAAAGGGCATATATAGTTGTTGTATTATTAATTGTGATTTGTGATTGAGATGGAGAAAAAAAAAATGAAAATACCAAGCCAACCTACTTTTTCTAAGTTGAATGGAACTCTCAGCATCGGAAATGTTTCCCCTTCAACTCGTCCTTTTGAGAAAAACCAGATGCCATTTTGCTTTTGCCTGCACTTCCAACTTACGGTTATCTTTAGGGTGTAAGAGCGGGAAATTGATAGCTTCCCGTTCTAGTTCTACCATTATTCGGTGGCGTTGGTTTAACATATGATTCACATATTATCGATTAAAATCGAATATTTAGGAGGATCGATGACAACTTATCATTAACTACTTGTAGCCTTAATTACCACCTTTCGAGTCAATGAAATTGAGATTGAATGTGATAGGATTGTAATTCATAATTCATGGTTATGAAAACACTATGTAGATTTTGAATGAACTGAATTTTATGGCAAGGTATTATACAGTAAGTCTAATTAGTCGTCGAAATACATTCAAAATACTAGATGTACCATCTTAGCTTAGGGTTTAAGGTGCGTGGTTTAGAGTATTAGGTCATGGAGTTCGCTCATCAAAAGTACAATATATTATCGTATCCTAACATTTAGAGAATATTTTCTTACCAAAAGTACGTGATACTCTAGATTTATCCTGAAAATGGTATAACATATTTACTAGTAAAGACTGGAAAATGTCGTGCATTATCCATTTGCTTCTCCAAGCTTTCTTTGGGGTTTTTTCCCCAGACAGTTTGCTGATGGCGGCGTGGCATCCGATGAGGCCATGACAATTCCCCAAAGCCAGGTTTTACCATTTCTCGATTTCCTTGTGGCTTAAACTGCTTTCAAGTTAGGATTGTGTATCCATCAATCATTATTCCTCCACACACTCGGCAATGAAAACCCTCTAATCATGCAAATGTTAGGGTTAAGTTTGATTTTGTTGATAAGTCCGGTTAAGATTGTTATAATGTGGTATTGTTCACAATATATCATTCTTTGTTTTTTATACGTTATTTACTAAATTTTTGAAAAGGACATAATAGATTGTTGTATTAATTTCACTCTCTCGGTCATTAATTAATTAATTAAACGGTTGTATTTTTTCTAACAAGTTATCATTTTAAATTTTAGCCTTCAACTTCAAGTACTTCACAGAAGTAGTTACGAAATCAAAATACGATCTCATCACATAACATGAGATAAGGGGATTTTAGACTTCGGTAGTGTTTGTTTCCACTTTTCTTTTCTTCAATTTCCCCACAAATTTATGTTTAGGTTGAAACAAACACATTTTGAAAAATTTCCTCAAATTTAAGCAAAAAGAACTATTGACTCCAAAATTCACTAATTATTTAGATATACAATTACAATCCACCTTACTAAAAATTTCAATTTTCAAACTTTAAGCCTATTAAAATATGTATTCTTAAAGTTATATCCTCAGTCATTTTTCAAAATACTCACATTACATTTTTACTAAAAACATTGCTCACAATCTCAATAAGTACCCTCTATTAATAAAAATATGTTAAATTACACGTTTGGTCACTCAAATTACGTAAATGTTTCACGTTTGCCACTTGAATTACTTTTCTTTTTTATTCACCACTAACTTTATGAATCGTTTCACCGTTAGTCACCAGCCGTTACACTCCGTTAAATTTATCATACGTGGCAGTCAACTATGAAATTTAACCGTTAACTAGATGACATGGAAATTAAAAAAAAAAGATAAAGTAATTAACGGTCAAAATTATCCTAGGAATTCGAAATTCTGCAAGGCTCCAGAGAATGAACACATAAATTTTTTAATTTAATTAACTTTTATTAAATAATTAATATAGGTAAAGTAAGTGAGATGATGAAGTGGAAAATTAAGTTTATTTTAAAATTTCATCTCATCTAGTTAACGGTCAAATTTTATAGTTGACTGCCACGTAAGAAAAATTTAACGGAGTGTAACGGCCGGTAACTAACAGTGAAAAGATTCATAAAGTAAGTGGCGAATAAAAAAGAAAAATAATTTAAGTGGAAAACATGAAAATTTTATTTAATTTGAGTGATTAAACGTGTAATTTAGCCATTAAAAATACTTTATTTTTCATTCACTTTTTTTTTACACTTATAAAAAACCATTCCCCTCCCCCTACAAAGTTGAAGAAAAGTGCTCCTTAAATTCGAGAAACAGTTTCCCCAATCTAGGGAAAAGTTGAGAAGTGTTCGTGAAAACAAAGTGGGGTGAGAAGGTGTTAAAAGCCCATTGCATATTGTAGGTTAAGCCCACATTAATGGCATAAGCAGGCTTCGTATTCAGCCCTTAACGAGACACGGAGTTGCCCTCCATTGTGCTGGATTATCGTTTGTAATTTCATGGATAGCACATACTGTCGTATCTGTTGTTTAATCAACGGGCCTCTTGTAGTGGAAGCTCCAAAAGCCTAAATCTAAGCAAGCCCACTAATTACTTTAGGTCCGCAAATTGTGATGTACTTTTGTAAAAGATAAATAATATATTGATGTGGAAATATAAATGATTAGTTCATTACATCCTGGAATTTAACTAGGTAGCAAAGTTAAAGAAGCAACTAGCAGATGGGTACAATGTAATGGCTTTTCTAGCCACCAAATGGGTTACTCTATTACTACTCCGACCTACAAATCGCAGACTAAGCCGAGCGTAGATTGTGAAATAACGCACAACTTCCTCAAGGATGACGCCAACCCGATTATCCCGAGTATCCGCCTGATTGATCTTATCAATAATCACCTTGGTGTCGCCTTCAAATCGGATCTCCGAAAAACCATGCGTCAATCACTAGATAATAGCATCACGAAGAACAAGTAACTCAATAACCATTGGATCATCAATGCTAGGAAACTGCACCACATTATCCATGAGGATCATCTCATCCTGGTTATTTATAGTCATACCACCCGCCGAATGGGATCCGCGCTTCTAACCCCATCCCACTAACAAACAACCTCATTAGGGTTTGCAGCCAACACGGTTAGAGTTGGAGGGTTAGATTGCCGAGGAACATCAGAAACTGGAAAATTAACCCACTCCTGGTATTGCTGATGGAACTGCCGCAGTAAGGCTGGGATCTCAAACTGTTTGCCATCAAAGACAACTCAATTCCTGGATCGCCAAATCCTTCAGAGGATTGCGACAACCGCCAAAAACAAATGATGTTGATGGAGCGAGTTCATCGACTTTTTCAGGATAAGTTGGAACCTATGCTTAGGCAGCCCTTGACCAAGATAATCAAGTCATGAGTGATCCCATAAAGCTCTCGCTACTAAACAATCGAAAAACAAATGCTCCATTGTTTCCGACTCATCCCAACAAACCGGATATCTAGGAAGCACCTAAACCTTATTTTCTTTAAGGGCTTCCGTTGTAGGAAGGATTCTGTGGAATAATTGTCACAAAAAAACTTTCAACTTTGGCTGGATATTGACATCCCATAATCGAATTCAGCTTGCCCGATCCATTCAACCCGCAGTAGTGCGCCATCTTCCACCCTGTTTATCCACTAGGACAGCAAGATGGTAAGCAGATTTGACAGTGAAAATCCCATCACCGATGTCATACCAAATAAGTCTATCCTCTAGATCCTAACGGGGGAGAGGAATGGTTTTGATGGCACAACACGTGGGCGGATCAAATTAATGAGAAAGCTTGATATCACACCATCGACCGCCCCCAGAAGCTATTACATCCTCGACCCTCGGGTCACCTCCCTAAGAGAGCACAATGGGATTGCAAATAGGAGCCTGCAGGTGCAAAGCAGTGACCCAACTTGAAGTCAACAAAAAGGCAGTCCTCTCATTGCCAATCTGCCACCGTAGGCCCTTAACCAACAATTGACAATGTAGTAATTGAGATGGTTGAGAGGATTTAATTGTGAAGATCTACAAATTTCTAGTAAATGCTTAATGATTTTGTAGTATTAGCTTGTATCATTTGCTATAATTTCATGTTAATATGGTAAAATACACATTATATTTCTTAAGAATAAATTATCCAACCAATATTTCTTATATAAGGAAAATTTATACAAACTCTTATTTTTGGGAGATCGGAATGTCTTTTGTAAGATCATATTGGAGGAGGAATAACAATAGGATAGTCTATTAAATAGTTAGAAAAATTCTCTGCTTAATTCCTAGCAACATGATTGATTGTATATTTGTGTATTTTTTTGTCAATAATTGTAACACCTTAGGCAAATCCCACGTCGACAAAGCACGGGAGAGATCCATGGTTCATAAGTAGGAAACCACCTATAACTGACGAGACGCGTTTTGGGGTGAAATAGAGGAGTTCTCGTGAGAACTCCAAAGTTAAACGTGCTCAGTGTGGAGTACAACAAGGATGGGTGACCTTATGGGAAGTCACCCTGAATTGCACCCCAAGTCGAAAACCGTGCGGGTGTAGATGCCCAAAGCGGACAGTTTCCCAAAGTTAAACGTGCTCAGTGTGGAGCAGCGGCGGATCTAAGGGGTGGCCACCCCGGGCCCCGGCCCAGCCCTCCCCTGGATTCGGAGTTAGTATAGTGTTTATGAATTTTCCGATTTTAGTTATTCGGCCTAGTGTTATTTTATAATCAGATTGGGTGTAACTAGAAAAATGATTCAGATTAACATATTCAAATCACTACTATAAATTTAGCCTAGAAATTCTAGCTCCAAAGACTATTTTTTCTATAAAAAAATGAAATCTAGAAAACGTAAAGGATTATAAGAAATATGAGGTTTGTTCCCTTGAAAATTTACTAAAGCAGTTAGTGGATATAGGTATGGACACACAATGCACAATTGATTTATCTAGTGTTGACGCTGCTCGTATCAACAACTACTACAAGGAAAACCTTGTCAACAATGAAACATATGAAAACTGATTTCGTAACAAAATGAACGATGAATTTCTAGCCGATTGCTAAAGTATTTTATTTAAAACAATGTATACTATTGGTATGGATGTGGACTCTATTATTGATGCATTCGCGAAATTAAAATACCGTCGTGTATAATTTATATTGTAAAAAAAATTATAATGCTTTATTACGGTTCTAATTTTTTAATGAAATGCGGCCCAATGCTCTTCTGTGTTCTGGATCCGCCATTGGTGTGGAGTACAACAAGAATGGGTGACCTTATGGAAAGTCACCTAAATTGCACCCCAAGTCGAAAACCGTGCGGGTGTAGAGGCTCAAAACGGACAGTTTCTTGTCGGGAAAAGGTTCGGGATGTTACAGTAATACTTTGTAAACTTTTTTTTTAACATATACTTGTAAACTTGTCTTGTAAGTGATTTTACGAAGAAGAAGAAAAAAGAAAGAATTTTGGACAAATTCGTTGATTGGTGGATTGGAATTTGGAGGTTGAGTATTGACCAACAGTTTTTGATTTGCACAAAAGACTGACCCCATCAAAAGTCAAACTGAAACGCAATATTTGACGTCGGGCTAATGCCCGAAACTTCCCGCGTTGAGCTTTCTCTCCGCCGCTTCACATTTCGCCGTTGGCGCGAGGAGGCCATAACAAGCCAACGAACTCCGTCCACTCGGCTCCTAGAAGTAGACGATGATCTCTTTTGATTTCGGCGGATTGCTTCGATGTCGAGAGAATAAGATGCGTCACCGATCACGCGTTCGGAATGAACATCGGCTAGAATCGCAGTCTTTGACCTGTTCGTACACCGTCGCCGCCGTCGATTCTCACTGATCGCGACGCCTATCAAAGCGGTGCAGAGCGCCAGAATCAGGTCAGTAGTGTAAACGCTTTACTTTACTGCTACTTCCGTTTTGTGGCTGATCGATCCTTTGGTAGTTTAGTTTGCTTGCTGTTTCCCGTTCCGCTGTATGAACATGAATGAACCGACTGTTGATTGGATTTGTCAAAAAGTCTCAGCTCCTCTGTTTTTGGACTATCGATTAGCAGTGTGACTATGTTTCGTCCGATATCTACCTTTTTGTCTCTGGTTACGAGCAGCACAAGCTAAAACTTCCAACTATTCGACGAAATGTCTGAATGAGACTTTATGAGCTATTTTCCTTGGACTAGATTTACTCGTGTACTTCTCTTTCTTGGATGAAAGATCTGACTATAGTGGCTTCTAGTGGGGAGGAGTAGTGACGTCTAGATGAGATTGAGCCAAAGAACATGTGAAACACTCACCTTATAGGCAAAATAGAGAACCTCGACGAGCCAGAATTGTGGGTTGGTTAGAATAGGAAACAAAACGTGCTGTTTGGGTTTGGGGCAAACAAATTGACTGGGGGTGGAGGGGGGTGATCATCGACCTTTCCCATATGGGTTGGCCGATGTTTGTTGGTATCTTCATGATATGTGAACGTGGGGGTATTCATGAGTGAACCAAATCTGTCCTTCACCATGACCAATGTTGATATAGGGTGGAACAGACTTCAACATACTTCAGAAGTTGGGAGTACTGGTTGCCAAATGGAGGGGATACTCCCTTCAGGTCTAGCTCAACAACGTTTTACTAGGCGGGTTCTGGTTTAATCAGTCAAATAGAATATTTTCTCAGAATTGGAGCTTCTATAGGCCATTTTGTTAATAAATCAGGACATAGTGAAGGACAGAAACTCTTAAATGAAGTTTGGTAGAACTATCTGTGTTGTCAAGTGAGTCGACTGATTAGGTTTCATTAGGGCAGTGGCGGTACCTTATGAGGGAAAGAAGCCCAAATGAATAACGTGAGGAAATATGATTGCTCAAAGAGTAATCTTAAAGAGTTCTTTCATCTTTCAATGCAGCAGTTAGAGACTTGGACAGTGATATTCGTAGCAGTACTGATTCTGATAAGGATAGTGAAATGTCATTTGCATGTGCAGGGCACATGTTCTTTTGCCTTGTTTTATATCTCTTCTTATTCCAGCAAAATATACTGGGGATGCCAAATTAGCCGTTTGTAAACTTGCACATGTATGCTAAATTTTAGTGAAGCTAGATTGTGTTCATAAAAAAATTGTTGTTAGGCATTTGATGCCATGTGGTTCGGTTTGCACTTATGCCTGCATGTTCTTTTCTCACAAACATGTTCTGGTCCATGAATGATCCTGTAATGTTGTTTGTGTTCTGGAATAATTAGTGGCATGTCAATCCTGTCTCAGATCACTTGTTAATTGTTTATGCATTCTTACTTTCGGTAACTCTTATCAACGTGGTGTTTGAGATAGATAGTTCCTGCATTGTGTGGATTGTGATTAACAGTAGTATTAGGAGAATCATAAAAGGATGGACTAAAATTGCAGAAATGATGAAGAACTGGATTCATTTGCAATACAATAATCCACCATCAGAATGAAAATATAGCTCAATGTCGTATTCCTCTGTTTTCTTTGCGACAAAATATGGTCATCCCTCACTTTTCAGACTCGGCTGCTTTAATAAGGAAGCCAACACCTTCTTCACATTTAAGAAATGTTTGTTCTTCATGTGCCAGTGTGTTATCACTCTTGCCCACCATGTCTTTGGCCTTCATTGCCTCTCTTTCCCAATCTGTCTTGTATACTACTGCCAAAATTGAGACCGCACATGCAACTTGAGCCGCTAGAAGACCATAGCAAAGACCCACAAACCCAAGTTTCCAAACGAAGGCCAAGACAACGGCCACCGGTGCACCCACCAAGTAAAACGAGTAGAAGTTGATCCCTGCCCCAATGCCAGGCCTAGCACTTCCCCTTAAGATCCCACAACTTGTTGTTTGTGGACAGTTACCTAGCTCGCATACCCCAATTATAGGCAGTACAATCATGGTCAATTCTAGGACCTCTTTGTCCTCTGTAAACACCCTCCCCCACGCTTCTCTCCCAAGTGTGGTTCCCAGCAAGCCAAATAACGAACTCAATAGAGCAACTCCTATAGCTACTACAGCAGCTAACCTTGCTCTGTCTGGCCTGCCTGCTCCGAGCTCATTCCCCACCCGGGTAGAAGCCGAAGCACTCAGTGAAGTAGGCAGAGTGTACATAAGAGAAGTTGTCTGTATTACTATAGCGGAGGTTGCAAGAGCAACTCGGGGTTTACTTAAGTAGCCAGCTAGGATCGTCATGAGCTCATACCACCACCACTCCAAACAAACTGCTATGCAACTCGGGATGGCGAGCCTAAGTAGAATCTTCCACTCATTGCCTAATGAAGAAGTAAGTGATGCTTTAGGTGGTGGATGAACCAAAAGCTGGTCCTGCTCGAGTGGAGAAAACTCATTGGGTTGACTAGTAAAATACATGTAGCATAGCAGCAACAATATAGCGTTGAAGTTGGTAATGAAGGTGGAGATTGCCAGTCCGGCTACCCCGAGTTGCAGCGTGAAAGCTAGGACTATGGCGATAGGGAAGTGTAGGAGAATGGAGATTAACGTGCACCACATCAATGGCCATGTAGTTCCTTTGCTGCGTAGATAGATACGTATAGGATGTAGGAGGCTATTAGCAACAAGATCCGGGATGGAGAATTGGCAATACAAGCTTGCAACTTGGATTACATCAGGATCTTGCTGGAGGGTGAGCATTAAAGGTTGAAGGTTGATCCATAGCAAACCAATAGGTATCGAGGCGAAAAGCAGCATAAGAATTGTCCTCTGTAGAGTGAGAAACGCGACTGATGAGTTCCTGGAACCAAACGCCTGGCTGCATAGTGGCTCCATCCCTGTAGCCAAGCCTGAGAGGACTGAGTAGCCTGTGATGTTGGTGAAGCCGATAGCCAAGGCACCACCAGCTAGCTCGAGACTTCCAAGCCTTCCCATGCACACAACTAAGACCATGTTCTTGAGATAGCTCAGCAAGCTCATGGCTGCTATGGGGAAACCTATATCGGTCATTCTTTTCAGTTCCTCTGCCACCTAAAAGTAGAAAATTTTCCGAAGCAAATGTCAGAACAGGCAAACTGCAGTGGCCAGTGAGACACAGAACATGATGATAAAAAAAGATACACATATTACAATCTTCTTTTCCCTTTTGGAGCCTTTTTTTCTCTCCATCTCTTCCTTTTTGTTTTATAGATAGATATTGTTTGTACCTCTGGCATTGTCGGGTACCCATGGGATTTCTCTGCTGCATCCATCTTTTTATTTGTTTTTGGCTAGTATTGGTTTCTGTTGTTGCTTGCTCGTAATGGTGGGATCTCTCTCTTTGCTTTCAGTTAGAGAGAAGAGAGAGAGATGGGAAGAGATGGAGGGAGGGACAAAGCAAAATTAAGTGAGTGTGTGATGAACGGGTAGGCTTTATTATAAGGTGGGGAAGGAAGCAAGGAAGTGAGATTTTTGTAAGCTGCGACATGTCAGTATGGTCAGTTGCTGTTCCCTAACGAATGTTAGAAAGCAGCCACTCTACTGTACGTGTAACGCTATAGTTCTCACAAAGTGAAAGATAAAAAGAATGTTTAAAAAGGAGGAAAAAAAACCCCCCACGAAGTGTTCTTGAAGACGTGATGCGTGTATAAACAGTATAAGTCAAGTTAGACCTTGTTTTAACCGTGAGTAAATGGTATAACTTGCAAGTAATATACAGATGCAGGGGATGAATGCCACGCCAAAAGCCTCTTGCTGTTCAAATCACAGTTTGTCATTTTGCCTAAACTAGACCAACATATCCACTTCCCTCTTTTGTGCTCATCATGTTACTACCTGAAAAGTTCTCTCCCTGCGTGTAGAAATATTACATGATTCAATCTACGTATTTTGCTCTCCCGTCGTATAGTGTTAGTATGCCTTTCCTGTATTGCTATTGATGCTGTTGGTAGAGTACCTGTTCTGTTTATTTAGTCACCACACATTCTGTTCATTTCATGTTTATTTCTTTACTGAAATATTCATTTCATTTCGCAGAATAATCGTCTACTCTGCTTCATGGCTGCGAAGAGAAACGGAATCAAGGCAGCACATAGAGAAGATCCTGACCCATTGAAGAATCTGCTTGACATGCCCTTTATTTTTTTAAAAAAAAAGAGGTTTTCTGGAAGGTATATTTTTAATCGCAATCAGCCGTGGGACTCTGCGAGGTGGAGGGTGGGTGAGTCCACATCACAAAACGGGATTGCAATGCAGTAGAGTTTGCATGAGAGGCAGCCAGAGAGTCCTTTCAACCTCACATGACTGTGAAAACGCCTTCCTTTCAGTGGATCCACACGATGCAAAGGACCAAAAGACCCTTCCTTTCAGGCTTCGAATTAGACGGCACGCAGCATGTCTATTAAAGGTACTACAGCTAGGCTTCCTTTCCAAATTTTCTTGCTTCAGTTTGCTATGTTTCTTGTTTTATAAGCTTGGCTTGGCTTTGGCTGGTTTATACTCAAGATTAGGAGTCTCTTTCGTCTCTCACTTTGATGATTAAAGTTGCAATTATACGATGCTCTCTTCCACGCTAGCTTCTTCAGTGTAGGCCTCACTTTAATTTACTAGTAGTTTAGCCCACGATTAGATAAGGGTTTGTGCTTACTTTAACCACAGAGTCAAAAAGTAACTGAAAGTGGTACTAAAGGAAAAGTATCTGGCTAGTAAAATCAAACTTACTACGATGTCCACATAGGTAGCTCATCCCTTTATAAGGATATAATGCATGCCTCACATGATGGTGTATATCGGTAAATCTCTTACCAGTCAATGCTGTAAAAAAATCCCCATTCTTTCTTCCATGTTCAAAATGAGTTTTGTTCAACTTTGACAAAAAAAGTGTTTGCTCAAGTTGATTGTCAAACTAAGTTGGAACCGAAAGGGAAGTTTGATTTTCTGGAGCTGTAGTTGGCCGTTGTTTCAAAAGGATTAGACTCCCTTTTCTAGACTGTCATTTGTACTTATCTGGAGGTAACTAAACCTTAAGTTAACTCCTTCTTAAGCTCTGGTTGCTAAAACGATTTCGTTTCTCTTTTCAAGATTTTCCATGTCCTGCACTATTAGACATGAGTTTTTTTTTTTTGTGGAAGTTATATTTTCTCCATTGATGGCCACAAAAACATATGTTTTATGCTGCTGCTTGAATGGTTCAGTTTGTTAATCTAATACTTGATGCCACTTGTTGACAGAAAAAGTGATTTGTGCTTATGGGTTGTCTAATTAATTTCAATTATATCATTATTATCATATCTATGATTCTGTTGGTTAAAATATCACTTTTTTGTTTGCTAATCATCAGTGTGCTACATGCTGTCATGTTAAAAATCCTTGATTTAGTATAAGCTTAATAATAGTCATAGGAGGAATCAACACTAATCACTAGGGGAATGATCACATTCCTGTCACACTTAGAAGGGACCATGCATGTGCGTTCTTGTTAGACCAATAAATGTTTATGGAAGATTAATCAATCGCATCACTCATTATAATTAGACCAACACTTTAGATAATATCTTCTTTCTGTTGGGAAATATGACCATTTCTCAAGTCACCCTTTGCCTTTTCCCTCTATCATGTCCCTTATAGTTAAGATGTGTGGTAACACCTCCCATCAGCCAGTTCCAAGTGGCATTTTCAACTAATCTCAAAGAGTGGTGGTTAGGGTGAATTACTGAATTAGCACCAAGATTATCCATTGCTAATGCTGGTTTTTCTTCCTTCAAGTTTTGCTCTTTATGAATAGGAGTCAGGGCAAGACTGATTAGGTAAGAACCCAGAACCAACTATTAGCTAGCTACTGTTGTATTAAAACTACCAAATCCCTCTCTCTCTCTCTCTCTAGAAAAGCTCAAAACAAGATCCCTCTCATCCAACAATGGCTGACCAACTTTGGTGCATTTTGTTCAGTGACCCACTCTGCTGTTGGTTGCCACCCATATGTCTTCTTCCTCCATATGAGTCCAAAGCAAGATAGGAAAATGAGCATAAGTAGATATGCGAAAAGCACCAATAACATACAAGCAAATTCTTGAGTGTTCTTCTCTTTTTTATTATTGTTAATATAAGTCAAACGGGAAGTTGATGAAAAAAGAATCGTGTATGCTGGTCTTGCTGGTAATAAATTCATCAAAAATAAAATAAATTACAAATAAAAAAATTATTTAGTTTCTTACTAGATACAGCACTCAGAATTCTGTCTGCTTCTGCTGCTACTAATTTGTTGATCTTGTGCGCGCCTGCTCTGTTTTACTTCCTGGCCACCCTTAATGTGTATAAATTGTCAACCTGCTCCAACTTTGTTGAATGGAATCCATCATATTTGAGCGTATCTCCATTTTTTTCTTCCCTAAGATTGCCCACATTTCTTGGTCCTGTCCTCACCTTATCTTATGCCGGTTGATGATCATACACATCCTTTCTGCCTTTTGGACTCACCTTATCTTATGGTGCTTAAAGAAGTTGTTGCCCTTATAATATCATCCCCACTAGAATACATTTTACACTGGTTCTGGTAGACAATGATATATGGAATCGTCGAGACGATTTTAAATATTGAGAAGTCTTAATGTTAATTTGCGATTCAAGTATAAGATCGTTTGTGTCTGTATAAAATTTTAAACCTACTAGCCTGGTTAGCTTTTGATCGAAGAATAAGTTGTAGCTTAGCAATAATTTCTACCAAAATTGTTACCAGTCTTGGGAAAGGTCATGGTTCCTTTGCACGATACCGGGTTATGGAGCTTTTACGCAATCAATACAAACCCATGTTGTCTTTTCCAAACAACAGGAAATAGCAAGAAAACATCTAATTGGTTCTGATAAAGCTAATGGCTGAAGAACCTGGACAAGCTCAAAAGAAGCAAAAAGAAAGTATCTTCTTCCCTTCAAGCATGCATAAAACGAAAATGCCTTTGTTCTATCATCCTCCATCTCTGTACTTGTGTGTGTAAAGGTTAACAGTTGTTTTTATGTCTTTATCAGTTACGACAGGTAAAATTTCCTGGTTGAAATTCATTCGGCCAAATTTTGATCCATGGGTTTTGTAGCCTTTCTCTAGGCTTTACTGCAGATGCCTCTGTGGTGAAAGTCTTTGATTCGATTGCTTCAGAAATGGCTCCAAAAAAAGCTTGTTTGCTAGGGACACCATTTGTAAGGTACATTTCTTGACCCTTTCTTTGTTTTAAGACCAGCAATAATGGGGGGGGGGGGGGGGGGGGGGGGGGGGGGGGGGGGGGGGGGGGGGGGGGGACTGCTTGCTGCTCATTTCCCATACCAATGAAAGAGCAGACAGCCTCAAATTGGTGAAAACAAGCCTAACATAATGCCATTTGAGAGTACACTCCACATGTTGCATTTTCATTGTGTAGGTTTTTCCTGTATCAGTTTTGTTTCTGTTTTTATTTTCCCCCAGTAGTGGATTCCCTTTTCTCCATTGGTCATTTCCACACTAAGTCCTTTTGCCGTATATTATTCCTTAAAAATTATCCCGAAATAATCGCGTCATATATATCGTGATGGTTGCTAGTATTGTCTCCTTTCACCATAGCCTAATCATTTAATTTTTTTCTGTGAGCGCTATTAATGAGAGCATTAGTCATCTACAATCGAATTAATAAATAAAAGATTTCGTAGAGTTTGATGTTTTTTCTTCTGGATTTACTATAATTTCCATACAATAAATTGAACACAGTAAGCCACGAAGAACTTGTTTGAAGGGGGGCCTATGTGTGAACACCTTGGATATGACATTACTGTTTTGAGAAGTTTTCAGTTGTAAATTGTGAGTTTTTTTGTTTTGGGTCTCAGAAAAGGAAAATGTGATTGAACATCTCACCATGTAGTCTGAAGCTATAGAGCTACAAGCTAGGAGATCAACAAGTGTGTTTTCACTTTGCAGTTGTCTTCTCTTGCAGCAGCTTATTGTGTTTTGCTCTCTTTTCTTCTTATTAATTGTTGTACTTCAGTAATTCAGACCCTCCGGGTTGAAATTTAAGTATGAATTATGTAACTGCAATTCAAACTTTTTTTTCTCGGGGACCAGCTGGTTGCATATAAGATTGAGCTTCTTTGTCTGCAATTCAGTATGAATGAATGAATATGTGTGACATGTAGGTCTAAGTGGGGAAGAGAAAGAAAGAGAACAAAGAATAACTAGTATTTTTAGGGTGATTGTTGTGTCTAAAAGTTTTTAACTCCAAGTGTCATTATTTATTTTCCGTTTTGTATAGGTGATTCTCGTTCTCAAGATTTCAGCTCTGAGTGCCACTCACTTTTTCTTCAGGTAAGCAGATCATTATCATGACAAGGATAAGCTTCCTGACAATGATTCTCGCACAGATTCAGAGATTCGAGTAAAAGGTCCAAGGTACAAAGTCAAGGCTTGGGCCTCAAACCCAATAAGAAAGAAAGCTCATCCTCTTTTGGGCTGAGAACCATTCTATATATGCAAGGTTGCAGATGGGCTGGACCATCTAAAAAACGCCCCAATACCTTAGCTAACGCTTAAATTTGAAAATTGGAGTAAACATATCTTTTAAGTTTGAATAGGGTGTTGGGTATCACCGAACTCTATTATATGTGCATCTGATACCATTTTAGTTTACTGCTAAGTACATTCCATTAAAGTTGACAGAATATTCTTGAAATATTTTGTTTTCTAAATTTCATAATTGGTCCTTCTACTTTTCTTATTGTAAAAAAATTATTTGCACTTATGAAAAAACATTATTTTTTATTGTTTAGTTAGAATCCTCTTTTGAATACTTGGTACCAAATCAATTTTTGAAAATAAAATTTAGAATCAATTATTATTATGTGTTCTAATAATTGAATTATTTCATGAATGTTGTAACTAAACAATGTTGTAGCTTTTATAGTCATATTTTCTTTTCTATATTTTTTACCGAATGTTATAGCTTTTATATTTCATTTATTACTTACTTACTTTTCATCTCTTTCCGTTCTAAATTTTTCCAATTAGTGCAATATGTTTAATTCTTTTTTATTGTGTTCCATTTATTCTTCTTTGATTTTTATGTATTGATGATCGATTAGATTCTATTTTAACTATTTCTAATGGTGCTTCTAATTGAATTAGGGGATTAAAATAGATATTCTTATATTGATTTAAATATTTATTACTATATTCTAGTATATTTATTATTCTCCTTGATATTCGTTTAGTATTTTTACTAATTTATATATTTTATTGAAAATTTTGATTAAAGATTCTAGTAATAATATGTTAGAAGATTTTCTAATTATTATATTAGATAAAACTTGTTGAAATATTCTTTGAATGTTTGTAAAAGTTTTCGGTATCAAAAAATAATTACAAGTTTGGGTTGGATGGAAAAATATACGGATGCATATTTTGATAACTTTAATGATACCCGACGACCTATTCAAATTTAAGCGATATATCTACCCACTTCTCAAACTTAAGTGGTACTCGAGTTATTTTACCCAACTTTCGTAAAAAAAAAAAAATTACCCAATTAGTTATATATATATATATATATATGGCAAAGGCTAGCGTACACCTGTCGTACGCTATGCGCTTGTGTTCACACTGATAAAATTAATTTTAAATTTTAATTACAACCACAGCCACTACAAATCTTTTTGTGTACGTTATAATCATACAAAAAATTGTATCCTACATCGTACTTAAATCAATCATCTAACAAACCATTATATAAACTTTCATTCTTCCAGTTACGATTCAAACACCCAAATTTCTATTTATAACCTTCCATCCAATTTGTCAAAAGAGTAACTGAAACTTTAATCCAATGATAATCAAATACTTATCCGCCATAGAGAAATCGTATCCACCTTGGTGAAGCGATGAGCCTTCCACAACGTCCCAAGAACGCTGACTCAAATTCCTCCTCCAGTGACGATTGTACGACCACAACAGGGTACCGGTGGGCTGCGTCGGCTCGATGACGATTCCAACTCTCCGACGCGTCTCTGCCGATGATTCGAGAAGGCGACGTCTCCGTTTCTACGATCGCGATTCTTTCAGCTGTAGCATCTTCTTCTGAGTCTTTAATATTTATACTTTATTGTCCTTATTCCCATTTTGGAACAAAGGTCAATTCCAAACTCTTAGTATCATATCATATGCCTTTCAGTCCACCCCCACCTCCTTGCGCCTTTGCTTCACCTCCCCTGTTCTTGCAATAAAACATGTATGAATATGCACCTCTCACTTAGTATCATGTATCTTCTTTTTGAAATTTCACGACCTGAATTTCATCAATGTTGTACAGAGCTTATTTCTATGCAACAAAACATGTATGGATCTACAGCGCTCACTTATTTCTTGTCTCTAGTCTTGCTCTGTTTTGTGTTAAAGTTTGCAGGGGAGTTCGTCTAAGAGGTGAAAAGGAGAAGGAAGGGTTATCGAATCGTCCATCGACTTCTACGGTGTTAAAATCTACTAAGATTGAATTAATTTTAGTTTTTAAGTTTCTGGGTTTGTTTGCTCTGTTCAAGCTGTTATTGGTGTCTATGCCTACTAAATCTATAGGAGAGGTCCCGAACCGGAAAAAATAGCAAAAGGGAAGGTTATGTTGTTTTGATTTTGTTTTAATTGCCTTGTGATATTAGGTTGGGCTAATTGCAAAGTTGAATTGGGATGTTCGTTAATTTGTTAACTCGTGGGACTAAATAGTATTGAAAAATAAATCAATAGGTATGGTTGTAATTATAATTATTAATTTAATTATAATTAATTAAAAATAATTAATATGTGTGAACACAGGTGTATAGCGTACGTCAGGCGTACGCTAGCCTGAACCATATATATATATATATATATATATATATATATATATATATGGGGAGTTCTACGGTACCCAGGGTGAAATCCGGGGTACCGCATACCTTGAGTAAGAAAACGCTATCTAGAACTTGAATTGACTAATGTTTCGGACATGATACTATACTCTAACCCTTAAAGATCAACATCTAGGTCTCAATTCTCTAAATCTTATACCCCAAGATCAATTTAATTAGAAACAATAATCGGCGGTTATGATTCGTCCAAATATAGGCAAAAAGTCAATGCACCATCTTAGAGTTTATAGTTTATAATTTAGATAATTAGGACCTAGGGTTCACTCATTAAGGGTTAGGGTATAGTATAATGCCCAAAAATCCTGCTAATTCAAGGTCTAGATAGTGTTTTCATACTTAAGGTATGCGGTACCCTGGATTTCACCGGGATACCGTAGAAGGCACCATATATATTTTAAAAACGACTACTTTATCATTTTTTTAATGTTTTATAAGGACTACTTCTGAATTGTGTTAATTAACCGCAATATATTTGTATCTCAGCAAGACAGCAACACACGTGGATGTCCTGCAGATAAAATACGACAAAGAGGCCACGAGGAGTCCTGGACAACGTCCCGCACCTCAACGCTGATCAACTAAAAAAGTTAAGTGCGGACGGTAATGACATATCTACAATGCTTTTGTTATTACTATTAGGGATGACTTTCGAATTTGTTGTCCTACTTGATCTGCTTTATTAGTTACTTGTTTTATCTAAATTGTATATGAATTTTATTAAAATTGTATAAGAATATACTTTTACTACGTTTTCTTTTATGTATCTACTTTTACTACATCACTTGTAATAAAATTGCAAATAATCATATTGGGGGTGTATACTGGTTCGGTCGGACTGAACTAAATTCCGAAGAGCCGCAATTAAAGAGTTAAAACATCTTAGGATAAAAAAAACCGAATCTATAATGCATGCAATTCGCTTTGATATGATTTCGTTCGACTCATGTCAATTTAGTTAATTTTTCTTTAAATTTATTAATTTACGGGACCAAATATCAAATCATACTATATTCAGTTTGGTGAGATCCGGTCCAAAAATCGATTTAGTTCCGGACTATCCGATACCGACCACTCTCAATTATGAATTATATCACATTGCTGCCGTGACCTAGCTCCAGGTCATATCATTATCATATAATAACAGTAGTATGAAAATTGTTGACCTGATCTGGAATCCGAAACGGCAAGCTCTTCATCCGCTCGGCTCCAAGAAACGGCACCTTCTTATTCCATTTCACAACAACTAATCCTCCAACAAATGAAAAAAAAAAAAAAAAAGAAGCTAATTGCCTAATTCTCTACTCTGGTCATAATTAACTCGTCTACTGCCACAGTCCACTCTTCCCAAAAACCGCGAGTTTTTCTTTTTGTTTTCAGCAGCTGTTACTTGACTTAGCT
Organism: Linum trigynum; assembly: GCA_964030455.1. Classification (NCBI taxonomy): domain Eukaryota; kingdom Viridiplantae; phylum Streptophyta; class Magnoliopsida; order Malpighiales; family Linaceae; genus Linum; species Linum trigynum. Next base: position 63,616,139 of record OZ034819.1, read on the forward strand.
GAAGCTGCTCCTTCTCTCAACTCAATCATGATTCCGATCAGAATCCTCAATCGGAAACGAGCATGGGCCGCTGTCACCCGCCGCTTCCTCACCTCTCACGCTGCTCAGAATCCTCTTCCTCCGCCTCCGGCCGCGGCCTTCACCGGCCACTACGGGCTTCCGTTTCTTAGTCACCTGTCGTCCCGACCCACTCGTCCCAGCAACGCGGCGGCCGGATTTGCCTCCAGCGAAGGCGTTTCCATCGGAGTGAGTTTGCTACTTCGATTGGTCGAGTTTCTGTTTCTGTGCTGGTGGAATTTTTTTTTGTTTGGTTGAGAATTTTGAACTGATTTCGATTGTCGTGCTTTGTTGGCGGTGGAAGCGGCGTTGCTTTTCCGGCAGCGCGGCGGCGGGTCCTCCGGAGGACGGGACCGTCGATGTGCCGTTGGCGCAAACCGGCGAAGGTATCGCTGAATGTGAATTGCTTCAGTGGTTTGTTAAAGAGGTGAGTGATCGATCAGGTTCTTTGCGGCCGGCTTCATTTTTTTTCCCCCTCTCTCTTTCAAAATTTGTTGAATTGGATTGGAATGAGTGTTTGGCTCTCCAGGGGGATGAAGTTGACGAGTTTCAGCCGCTCTGTGAAGTTCAGAGTGACAAGGCCACCATTGAAATCACAAGCCGTTATAAAGGAAGAGTCTCTCGGATGCTCTATGTTCCTGGAGATATTGTGAAGGTGAGAAGTTCTTTACTTGAATGGCTCGCCTTTAATTGAACCGATTTTCGTAGTAAAACTTGCTTGCTGCGCATTGTGATTGGTTGTCTGTGAATGCAACAAGGCCACTCTGGCTTATTGCAGTCTCCAAAATTGAAGTTGGAGGTCTTCAAGTAGGCTTTGATATATTTGACAAAGCTTTTCTTGGGAACTATAACCATTCTGTTGAGCAAGGGTTGTAGCACAGTTCCATGGTGGGTTCTTGAGACGGCTGTTCTGTTTTTTCATGTCGGTTGTGTGATCCCTAAACACATGGGAAAAATCTATTGCAGGTTGGGGAGACTCTTCTCAAGATGGTGGTGGACGAATCGCAGGCTCCTGTGCAGTCAGTTGACTCCCAGGTTCCGATTAAGGTGAGTGGGAATCTCGATGGTGAGTTGTCATCTGGTTCTGATTTGAACACAACTGGAAGCGGTGGTGTTTTGTGCACGCCAGCAGTAAGGCATCTTGCTAAACAGTATGGTATCAGTCTGAGTGGTATTCAAGGATCTGGGAAATCAGGGAGGGTGCTGAAAGAAGACATTCTTAAATATGCTGCTCAGAAAGGAATCATCGAGTCTTCCGGGATTCCTTTGGGTGACCATCTTCAGAACGAACTCGGATCAGTTGAAGTCATTGAGAATCCCAATGATAAGAAGGTTACGCTAAGGTAATGTCTGAATTCACCTAGTTTTCACTGGTATGGATAGTTATGAATCAGTCAATATTGTAGTAAATCCCCTTTGGTTTTTTTCCTCTTCAGGGGCTTCCAGAGGGCAATGGTGAAAACAATGTCTATGGCTGCCAAAGTTCCACATTTTTATTTCGTGGAAGATATCAAGTGTGATGCATTAGTGGAACTCAAAGCATCTTTTCAGAAACAAACAACCGATCCAGGAGTTAAGCATACGTTCCTTCCACTATTAATCAAGGCCCTTTCATCAGCCCTAAGCCTGTACCCTTTGGTGAATAGTTCCTTCAACGAGGATGCTATGGAGGTCATACTAAAAGGTTGATTGGCCCTATCCTTCTCAGAAATTACTGTTGTTGTTTGGCTTCTACAAATTATGCTGTCATGGCAACTTGTTAGACTACAGAGGGAAATAGAGCATGCTATTTCGCTAGGTTAAGTTTAATGGATGTGCTGTTAAGTAGTGAGTAGTTCCTTTCAATTGAAATTCTTACACTTCTTTCTCCTGGCAATCTCTACTAATAACTTATTGTTTGTTCACAATTGCCACTGGCACATTAGGTTCCCACAATATTGGAATTGCCATGGCTACTCCATCCGGTCTAGTGGTACCAAACATAAAGAATGTTCAGTCCCTTTCAATCCTCGAGGTTCGTTTCCTGTCATTTCTTTCTCTTTGCTGACTGGCTCACTAGTCAGAAAGCTTTCTCTGTTAGGTAAAACTGTACTATTCTAAACCGAGTTGCCATGAAAGTACATCACATAGATCTGTACTCACCGAATGAAATGATTACTTCTTCTAAAACAAACTATTTCTTCCCATTCATTAAATGGTTGGTGTACAAGCAAGGTTGACAACCGAAAAGCTGTAATTAAATCCATTGAAATGATTGAATGCAGATAACCATGGAACTCGCCCGCCTGCAACAGCTTGCAATGGCTAACAAGCTTAGCCCCGAAGACATAACAGGTGGAACGGTGACTCTTAGCAACATTGGTGCGATCGGTGGGAAGTTCGGCTCTCCCCTCCTCAACTTGCCTGAAGTTGCCATCATTGCAATGGGGCGAATCCAGAAAGTTCCTCATTTCGATGAAAAGGGGAATGTCTACCCTGCATCGATCATGACAGTAAGCTGATTAACCACCATCTGTTCAAGCTAAAACAGTTGTTGGCCGATTCATGTCTATAGCTCGGTTTAATGCGTTCATGCCGACTCTCCACTGTCTTTCCAGGTGAATATAGGAGCAGATCACAGAGTTCTGGATGGGGCTACAGTCGCGAGATTTTGCTCCGAGTGGAAACGGCTGATTGAGAAACCTGAGCTGTTCATCTTGCAGCTTAGATGATTAGAGACTGGTTTGCACTTCTTCTGCTTCCCTAGATCACTCGGCTTGCTCCTTCCTATTAACACTCTCTCTTGCCTCGCCGCTCCAAGTTGCTTGCAGTGAGAGCAGCAGGGAGGGCAAAACTTGTAATGTTGTACAATAATAATAATCTTATATACTAAGCAGCACCTTTTCTTTACTTGCTATCTTCTAGTATTACATATGCCGTGATACAATTAGCTCTTATTAAAAAGAGGTTAGTGTATTGAAATGATTAAAAAGAAAATTTCATATACAAGTTTGGTCCAATATATTGTTTTATGTACTGAATTGTAATCTAAGAAAGTTCAAAGGTCACATTGATCATTTTGTCTTCATCATTATTACTTGTTATAAGGTTATTTTCTTCATGTTATTAGCTGGAATCGAACTGGTCACTAGAAAATTATGTATTTGTTAGCATAAACACCCTCTCACAAGAGTCAAGTCTCAACAGTAAAACAAAAAAGCTCCTAAATCCTAATCGTAATTAGTGATTACCCAATTTCCAGTCTACAAAACGGTGCGTTTCAATGTCGATTTGGGAATGCCATCAGAGTTGACGGCTGATGATGTGTCAAAATAACAGACAAGGAAGCATCTTCTGAATTCTGAAATCGCTTGGAGCGAAGCGAAAGTCGGAAATGGCGACGGCAGCGTTGGGAATGCAGAAGCTACTGCAAGTCGGCACGAAGATCGTCGGCGTCGGCCGCAACTACGCCGCTCACGCCAAAGAACTCGGCAACGCCGTCCCCAAGGTCTCTAACTGAATTCCTTCCCCTCTTTAGCTCAAATTTTTACTCGCTCTCCCGTCGGCCAGCTAATCGGCACCCCCGCTCGCCTTTTTCCGTTTCTCGCTTCGCAGGAGCCGGTGCTGTTCCTGAAACCTACATCCTCCTACTTGGACAACGGAGGCACGATCTTGATCCCGCATCCTCTCGAATCGCTGCATCACGAGGTGGAGCTCGCCGTCGTCATCGGCAAGAAAGCTCGCGATGTGCCGGAGGCTTCCGCCATGGATTACATTGGAGGTTTGATGCGAGTTCTTTCCGTCTCTGTGAAATTCGGAGTTTGATTTATGGCGAGAGAGACTCTGATCATATGAGGTATTGCTTTCTCTCAGGTTATGCTCTTGCGCTGGATATGACTGCAAGAGAAATCCAAGCTTCTGCCAAGGTAGAGATGAAGATAATTGCTTTGTTCCATTTGAATTCTTGCTGTTGAATGTCTTCTAATCAGTTCCGTTGCCATGACTCTCTCTGGTTTCTGCAGTCAGCAGGACTTCCATGGACTGTAGCCAAGGGGCAGGATACATTCACACCTATCAGTTCCATTGTAAGCTATGAAGAAATCTCCATGGTTTCGCATCTTTTAAGTCTTAGTAGGTGAAATTGCCATGGAGTTAGCTATATGAATGTGAAATACACGACTCGCTGCTACCTTTTGATATACTCTTCGGTTTGTGAATGGTAACGGACGCAATAATGCCTAGCTTCTAGCTATTAGTATGAAATAGATATAATCATAGAAGTATTTGATTAAAGGTTGGAAATGGATTTGTTAGTGTTCTTCTGAACAATCATCAGTTTCCTGACGATTTCATCTTCTGGCTTGCTTTTGTTATGTATGTGATTGTATTTCATTTTGCTTAGCCAAATGACCTCTTCGCTAATCAAAATGACCTCTTCGCAATGAACTTTGTGCAGTTCCCCAAGTCAGCTGTACCTGATCCTGATAACTTGGAGCTATGGTTGAAGGTGTGAAACAATTTTCTTTTCCTGATTGCTTTAGGGTTTCTCAACGGTCTTTCTGATCCAGTTGTCTTCATGTTTTGAGTCAAGGTTGACGACGAGATAAGACAGAAAGGGCCCACAAAGGATATGATATTTAAGATCCCATTTCTCATCAGCTACATAAGTGCAATCATGACCCTTTTCGAGGGAGATGTCATTTTAACAGGTATTTTCAGCGTTTTCTTCGCTTCATTCTTTGATTCACAAAAAATTAGTGGAACTGTTGTCAAGATGCCCTTTGGTAAACTTCATGGTCGTATGAAGTAAGAACTACAACTCGGTCCTTTTTATTGAACCCAACGTTTGTCAAGATGTCTTTTTTGGAAAGTTCTCTTCATAACCTGTCGTGTATTGCTTAAGCAGCAGTCAATGAGGATCGTTATCTTCTTATTTGGTCTAGTGTTCTTTTGATCCTGGTCTTTGAGCTTTGTCCATAGTAGTACATGCTTACACCCACACTTCATTAGACTTGAAACATGTTTCTATAACCATGTTTGTGCTTATGCCAATCTCCCTTTCAGCTTCTAATTAAAGGCCACTAGGATTCTGGCCTGATATATACCAGATCTGCCAATAAGTTGCTGGTGGTCTATCATCCTGAATTTAGAGTTTTTACTTTTTAGCTATCTTATTGTCCCCCGAAATGCTGACATCATACTTTTAACATGAGTTACAGAAATAAATGGGTGCCCTTTGCTGGTTGTGGCAGGCACTCCTCCAGGTGTTAGCCCAGTGAAACCAGGTCAGAAGGTAACTGCTGGAATAACGGGTCTAGTTGATGTCCAGTTCAACTGCGAGAAACGCAAGAGGCCCGGAAATTGATCACCATCACCTCTCCTCCATAGTGTCTGTCTGGCAGGCAAATTGCTGCCTGCTCTGTCAAGTATGTCTCTTCTGCAGCATCTTGAATCTCTAGAGAAGAACAGTGTGGGTGAATTTCCAACCTGAGAAGATGTTTGAATCATAGAACATCCACACAATAAACAGGGAAAGAACCATGGTGAAAGCCTTGATCATGAAGCAAATATCTTCCTAATTTAGTTCACATCGGATACGATTGCAGACGATGGCTAAACTATGGCCGTCAAATTAGCTACATTTGCAAAGTCTGGAACATAAGAACAATCATTCATCATTTGCTTGTATAACAAGAAAAACGAACGTATTGTATTGTCTGTCGATGAATCGTTTGCTCTGTGTAATAACCTTATTCGTCTACCATTTTGGGAGGATAAAACCAGAACTTGCGAATGAAGTCGACGATGTGGTTGCTGCGAAGAAATGGCCGACGCCTTCCATCACAACCCGTTCCTTGGAGGAAGAGGATCCTGGGCTCGCTGGCTGGGTCTGACTCAGCCCGTCCATGTAGCAGGAAGAATGTTTGGACGCTGAGAAAATGCTGGTGATCACGAGCAAGAATGGGCATTATAATAGCCGTCAACAGCTAGTATCACTACTTTCCGATGAAGAAACTCGATGCCGGACGGCATCTCCAATTTTTTCAGGTACAATTGATAAGGACCTGCTAACTCGGTTCTCTGTGGCAAAGTTTGCGATTATTAGGCGGAATCAGAACGTGGGTCACGAAAGCAATTGATCAATGTTTCCTTGCAAAAGGGGATTAGAAGAAGAGATTTCTGTGAACACATGTAGATTCCTTTATTTATATGCAATACTTTGCTTGCAAGTAAAGACATATCACATTCTGTACCCGCAAGTTACAGATGTTTTTTTTCACAACCGAGGCGTTGGATTGCCGACAAGCTTTCAACCACACTGAACACGTTTCAGGTAGTATATACAACAAGCACACGATTCAGATCACCCGACGGAAGAATCAGATCAGAACTTGCGAATGAATTCGACGATGTGGCTGTTGATCTCGCCGACCCTCTCTTCGTTGAGAAAATGGCCGACGCCAGGCATCACGACCACTTCCTGCAGAAATGGAACATCCCTCTTGAACCCCCCTTTGCCAATGTAATCTCTGGCATTCCCAGTGTTATAGGTAAGGTCCTGATCTCCGACGATGAACTTCACCGGGACTTTCACTTGGTCCCCTTGCCATGCTGCGGTCAGTTCCCAGTTCCTGCAGCAAAGAACCAAGACGATTAGACGAAGGCGAACCCCAAATTCAACACAGAAGATTTGGAAAGAACAAAAAACAACACATTGTTGGACCATTTTTTTACCGGTCGATGTTCCGGTAATAGTTCAATCCTCCGGTGAAGCCCGTCTTCTCGAACTGCTCGGTGTAGTACTTGAGATCTTCCTCCGACAGCCAAGGCGGCAGTGCGATTTGCGCGTCCGGCGAGTGGCCGAATGGCTTGCTCTTAGGCATGTAGAGAGGAGCTGGGGTGTGGTAAGCAAAGAACTCCTTCAGAACCCTCTCTGTACCTAGCTCTGCAAATTCTGCTTCTATCACTCCCGGCTCCTGAACAGATCAAACCAACCAAAGTTCGCACCCATTTTCCTCGATCAGAGTCAGATGAAATATGAACAACTCGAATTATCAGAACGAATGGATACAAGTATACGGTTAGAAGTGTAATATGTGAAGACCTCAATAATGCTGCCTGATTCAAGGAAATTGTATTGCAGAACTATCTAAATCTTTCAACTTTCAAGTGGGTTGTGGCCCTTGTGGGTACCATCGAATTGAAACCGAGACCACACTGTACCAATCACCATATCTTACCCCTTAAATTACAGACTCCATTACTGAACTCTATACGAATCAAGAGCGAGTGCCTTATAATCAATCTAGCAGCAATCAATCAATGGCGCCACATTTCACAGAGAGAGCAGCAGCAACAGAAGAAGAAGAAGAGCAAGAGTAACAGTACCTGAAACCTGCAAACGTAGTAATCATCGCCCAAGAAAGCCTTCAAGGTCGGAAGAGGCTTCCGATTAGGGCTCCGGGGATTGAACAGAACGCTCATGTTGACCAGCGCTTTGACCTTATCGGGCCTGAAAAGGCACAGATACCAAGCCATGTAAGCCCCCCAATCGTGGGCGACGACGAAAACCTTCTGCCCCTCCGGCGCCACCGCGTCGATCAGCGCCACTAGGTCGCCGACGACGTGGAGCGCCGTGTAGCTCGCCGGATCGGCCGGCGCGTCGGTGTCGCCGAACCCTCGAAGATCCGGCGCCACCGCGCGGTAGCCGTGGGAGGCCACGGCGGCCATCTGGTGGCGCCAGCAGTACCAGAGCTCCGGGAATCCGTGGACGAAGAGGACCACGGGGCCGTCGGCCGGGCCCGACTCCGCCACGTGGACGTTTATCCCGTTGAGGGTCAGATTCCGGTGCCGAATCCCGTCCATGCCGGCGACGGAGGCAGGGTCTTTGACCGTGAGATTGGGATTGATTGGACGCCGGAAAGTTGGGGGATTCCGGGCGAAAATGCTGAGGAGGATCGGGATTATGATAGCTGCGAGAGCGATGGCTACTGATCCCGGGAAAGAGTTATCGCCGGACGGCATAGATCTATTTAAACCTAAGCTTATGTGACGTGACGGGGAATAACTGCTAGAGCACCGTCCAATAATATGCTGCCACGTGGTGGTTGGAAGCGGTGGTCAGTGAGGTTTGGAAGTTAATGGCGGGCTTTTTTTTTTTTTTTCTGGATCGAATCGTGGGTCACTAGTGGAGGCAGTTATATAATTAGCGATTAGGTTGGGTGGTTGGTCCAGATTCCTTGCTTAGTCTAATAGGAAAGTGGGCCTCTTTACTTTTGGAGTCCAACCCAAAAGAAAGGAATCGGAAAAAGTTCGGTAGTCTATCATAAATGTTACAAACCTTTACGTTTGTACAAAATGGTCACAAACCTTTGTTTTTGCATGATTTGATAATATAAGTTTAAGCATATAACATAAGGGTCATTCCGTGTTTCTCCATCCAAAATTCTGTTAATTTAGTCCGGTCAGCAGTCCATATCATCAAAATTAATAATAAAATAATAAAACTTAACCAAACAACCCAACCATCCCAAGCCATCTACCAAATCGTACAAAAACAAAGGTTTGTTACCGTTTTGTACAAAATGCAAAGAATTATTACAATTTATGATAACTACCCGAAAAAAGTTCATAAGCAAAACAAATTTCCAGCGCATGTATGTATGCAATGCAACATGTTTAAAGTAGAAACTAATTTGAATAGGCTAATGATATTTTCTAGTCTTTAGTCTTTACGTTATGTAATTCTTTTCGTTTTTATAATGATAAACCTGTATAGTGTATTCATAACTAATGTAAGGAGGAAAAGGGGACTAGTCGAGTTTTTATCTGGGTTGGGTTCTGCTTGAGCTCGATTTATCAATTAGCTTGAGATTGGCTCAACCTAAGGATTCATGTAATATAGTTCATAATTTTAATTTTTCATATCATGTTATTTAATAGTAATTAGTATGAAAAATCTATGATTTATAATTTCTTTTTTAAATTATACATGAGACATATTTGATAATGTGCTCGAATTCTTAAACACAATATGTGGTGAGATATGCTATCTCACAAACCTATGAATCATCAACAATCCAATGATAAGCTATTGACCTATTCGCTCATAAGTTTCTAGTTGAGGTGGCTCGCTAGCCATATTTAGTGATGGCAATGGGGCGGGGTGGGTACCTCAATTCCCATGCCCCGCCCCATGCTACTATGGGGCGGGGCGGGTCGACCCACTCTTACATGTTATTCGAAAAAAATACAAATAAATTTTACTTTTTACGATAAAACAAAGGGAAAAACACTTTAAGAATGAAAAATAGTGATAATAGAATGGGTAATTGAGTCTAACAAGTTGAAAGAGCGACTCTAACTTGTTGAAGAAAAGTCAAAATAGGAGAAATATGTATAGAAATTGTAAGAAATTGAGATAAAATGAGTTTAGAATGGGGCGAGGCGGGGCAGGGCGGGTCGGAAGTAGATACCCATGTCCCGCCCCACGCTATTGCGGGTCGGGTAATACCCTCCCCATTGCGGGTCAGGTCGGGTAATACCCGCGGGGCGGGTTGAAATTGCCATCACTGGCCATATTGTCGAGTCAATTTATAGCTCAAAATAAAGCTAGCTCAGGAGTTGAGCTCAACAAGTCACCGAATCGAGCTGGGTCACGAGCCTTGCAAGTCGAACAAGGGTTAGCTCAAACTTGGCTTGTTAGTAACGAGCCGAGTGAAGAACATGTTTTGTCTGAGCCGAACGTCGAACCGCTCATGAGTAGCTTGACTCATTTGAAACCCTAATTTGGAAATATCAAACCTCGTTTTAATATTTGTCAAATAACATGTTTGTGTTATTTAAATAATAACATTTGCAAAATGTTTCATCTTTTTTCTCCAAAGTAGTTAATTAGGAGCACTTCTATTATGCTCTAAAGCATTGGTGCATAAAGTACAACTTGAAGTTGTATCAAAATGTTAAATGTACATATTGAAGTTGTACCATAATGAAATTTGAACATTTATGTTATGGTACAACTTCAAATTGTACAATAACATACATGTACAACTTTAGTTTGTACCATAAAGGAATTTATAAAAAACAGTATATATACAACCTGAATTTGTACCATAACGTTAAAAGTACAAGGTCAAGTTGTAACATAAAAACAAAAACTAAATCACAAATGCTTTAAAACATTGTAAAATTTCTTGTTATTTAGAGTCAAATATCACATTGCCAGTAAAAAATCACATTACCCGATCCAAACGACCAGAAGAATGGCCCAGTAACTTTTTTTATACACGCTCAGTAGACAGCAACCCATTGCATCATTCAACTAGTGATGGCAATTTGAACCCGCCCCGCGAGTATTACCCGACCTGACCTGCAGTAGCGTCGGTCGGGGCATGGGTGTCTACTTTCGACCTGCCCGTACCCTTTTTTAACCCATTATATCTCAATTTCCTACAATGTCAATACATATTGCTCCTATTTGGATTTTTCTTCAACAACTTAGAGTCTATCTTTCAACTTGTTGGACTCAATTATCCATTCTATTATGATTATTTTTCGTTCATAAAGTGTTTTCTCAATTATTTGATCGTAAAAACTAAAAGTTGTACGTATTTTTTTCAAATAACATGTAAGAGTGGGTAGATCCGCCCTGTCCCATATCTGCACGGATTTTACCCGCCCGACTTGTAATAGCATAAGGCGAGACATGAATATTGAGGTAACCGCCCCGCCCCGCCCCATTGCCATTACTACATTCGACACAAATATCAACTAAAGCAACACGAGGGACTGTACAAACCATAACAGAATTTGGGCCTAGCCCAAGTAGATATGGGCCAAATGGTGTGCAACTTTGTTTGCATCTCTTGGAGGAAACGCCTACGAAGAAACCGACCTTACGAACAAGGCTTGGCCTAGTGGTAATACTACTAGCCTAGAACTTGGAGGTCACAGCTTCAAATCCCTTGAGTAGTACTTTAATCTTAAAAAGACAAAAACCTATATCACCCTTATAAAAAAACCTGCCTTGCTTGTCCCGAAAGAAGAAGCTCCCACTCCCATTAGTCTAAACTGAATTTCATTATCAAAACTAGCTTGTTGTCCGGCCCGTTGGTTCGAATTTCATTTGAACACAATATTTTTATGATGTGTATTTAAATTTTTTAAATTAATAGAAATGCTAAATTTCGTATGACATCAAGGTGACATCAAAATTATTTTTTCATTTCCGAAATTCTTATAACTTTTCATCTATGGTGAACATTATAATCTTAATGGTCATAACCAAAGTTGTCAAACCGGGTTAAGTCGTTGAGTCGGTCAAGCAAGTGGTTTGAAGTTTAATGGTTTGATTGAGGTCCAATTCATTTGAGTTGTTTTACACCTTTTCTAAATATATTTACACAATAGATAGAAATTTAGTGATTGAAATAGAATGCACTAACTTATATCTATTAAAAACTCAAATATTCAAATTTCATAGAAAAAACATATCTATCTCAATATACATCCACCATCTCCTTGCATCTCCCCCCCCCCCCCCCCTCCCCCTTGCCTCTCTCTTCTTCTCCCTCTCTAACGATCAAACCCTTGATTTTGTAGAGCCTTGTTTTGGAGCGGGACTTTGGTCGGACATAGTCCAACCAGTCGCCTGATAGAGGTGCCACACACCTTGGTTATAACACTTGTGAATAACTATTCATAACTTGTCTATTTAATGATGTAAATACTTAGTTGTCTATGGTTGGAAAAAAAATTGACATAACAAAAATAGAGTTTGTCTGAAAAAGCATAGCATAAATAGGAAACCCATAATGATAACCTTTAGTCAATATTTATTTATTTTGCTTGAGAAACAATACATATATAGCAATATCTAAACCTTAAAGTATTCTGCACAATACAATAACAAAATTAGTAAGAAAATAACATTTTCCATCCGTACTCTATGCAATGAAAAAATTAATTATCAACCAAGATACTCTATATTTAGTTGAAGGACAATCTTATTCACTCAACAAAAAAATAAAATATATCTTGTGGTACCTACCTTGCTAATGCACATGACCCCGTCAACGCGTCCATGAAAACTCCTACCCGACTTTCATGATTTGTCTTGTACTGCGTTATTTCATATTAAACTAAGTAATTATAAATGATACATCTAGTCAATTACCTTATTGAAATCATCTATAAAAATTGGTATTCATAAATTGTGTTCTTTTAAACTGACCCATTTTTCAATCAGGCCATATTATCAAGAAATTTAGCATTTAATGATTAACCAAACCAAAACTTACAATAAATTGGTCACTTACAGTTTGCATAACAATATCGTTGCATTAATAGTTATAAAAATTAATACCAATTTTAAAATTCTACATTTCTACACATTCAATATGCAATATTCGAATCAATGATATTTGGGTTGCAATGTTAAAATTATTCTCCAATTATAAGAGGACATAAATTAAATTTACTATTAAACTCAAATTAAAATAACAAAAATTAAAATATCAAAAAACAAAGAAAGTATTTTGTGAGAGTTAGTGGGCAAACTAACAATAGTGAAAAAGTCATACAATTTTTAGATTTTAGGTTTTCAGATTTTGTATTTAAAACAATACAAAATATTTCTTTAATGTAACTGGTAATGGTTGTTGTCTTCGTTTGAAAAACCCATAATTTGAATCCCGAGATTATGTTTTTTTATGTATGAAAAATAAATAATGATTGTGAAGACACAATTACATTTCTTACTTTCGCTATCGTTGCAAAAAATTCGAAAATGCTGAAAAACCGTCCCCAACTCTGCTATAATATATTTGTAGAAGTTCAACAATCAATCCCAAACTTAACCAATGAGTCATTAATACCCTCAACCTTATCTACATCTATCTACACAATATATTATGCACTTCACTCTATGTCATTGTTGCCACCTTGAACTTTGATTGGTTCTCCTTATTTGGTGGAAGGGCAACTTTGACAATTTTTCAAACACTCAAGGGTCACTCATTATTATTGGACTTTTGGTTTTCTTTTTAGTAAATGCGCTTAGGATTAAGGAAAAAGAAGATTTGTTTTAAGGTAAATGCTACATAATAATTATTTGAATTTTGCTCTGTGTAGATTTATTTTGCGTGGTTAAGGAAAAAACAGAGGCTATCTAAAGTTGTTTAACTCCTAAATGAGATAATGCTTGCGAATTGGATTTTGAGATGATAAAGATGATATATCGTTGTGGCGTGGATGTTTGGGAAGAGGTTCCTTCGGAATAGGTTTTTCCGCATTAGGGTTTTACGTTAAACAGATAAACCAAGCATCAACCTTCAAAAGTTTTAGAATCTTAATTTCACAGTGATTTCGGCAAACATGAAAAGGAAGAAAGACGGGAAATCTTGGCAAAATACAATCAATTTATATTGTTTTAAATTCTTTTAATTTTCAAATTAGCATGTCTAATTTTTACATTAAATTTTGAAAGGTAAGATCGCATGTTTAGTCGTAGGTTAAACAATAATTCGATCCATATCGTACCGACTCGATATTTGTGTCAAATTAGATCAAACAAAAAAAAAATCAATTTTTTTACTCTATGTAATTGCTTAAAGTCAAGATAGTTTTTATTATCTACACAATATATTATGCACTTCACTCTATGTCATTGTTGCCACCTTACACTTTGATTGGTTCTCCTTATTTGGTGGAAGGGCAACTTTGACAATTTTTCAAACACTCAAGGGTCACTCATTATTATTGGACTTTTGGTTTTCTTTTTAGTAAATGCGCTTAGGATTAAGGAAAAAGAAGATTTGTTTTAAGGTAAATGCTACATAATAATTATTTGAATTTTGCTCTGTGTAGATTTATTTTGCGTGGTTAAGGAAAAAACAGAGACTATCTAAAGTTGTTTAACTCCTAAATGAGATAATGCTTGCGAATTGGATTTTGAGATGATAAAGATGATATATCGTTGTGGCGTGGATGTTTGGGAAGAGGTTCCTTCGGAATAGGTTTTTCCGCATTAGGGTTTTACGTTAAACAGATAAACCAAGCATCAACCTTCAAAAGTTTAGAATCTTAATTTCACAGTGATTTCGGCAAACATGAAGAGGAAGAAAGACGGGAAATCTTGGCAAAATACAATCAATTTATATTGTTTTAAATTCTTTTAATTTTCAAATTAGCATGTCTAATTTTTACATTAAATTTTGAAAGGTAAGATCGTATGTTTAGTCGTAGGTTAAACAATAATTCGATCCATATCGTACCGACTCGATATTTGTGTCAAATTAGATCAAACAAAAAAAAAATCAATTTTTTTACTCTATGTAATTGCTTAAAGTCAAGATAGTTTTTATTAGAAAATTATTAAACGTAAAATATGGTCCAATGGAATAACTTAAATGATTCTTCAACCTAACTAAGTTGTTATTTACATCTGAATAGTTCCATTAACGATTAAAAAATAGTTGTATAATGATAAACCATTAATCATGAGTCATTGAAATTTTTCATCCGACAATCGCTCCGCTTTTGAAAATATAGGACATAGTCAATAAAATATTTAAAAATATGAGCATATTGTTAAAGGTTAAGTTTTAATTATGATACCTAAAGTTCAAATGATTGAATAACTTAAAAGGGCCATTTCAAGTCAAAATATTCTTTTGCTAATATTTTTCATTTTTGTCTCTTTCAAAAATATAAATTTAATACATCTATACTAATATTTTTTTATTTGCTTTACATAATTGTCCAAATAATCTATTTCCATATCACATTTTTTTCTCCTCGAATTTTTGTATCTTTAAACTATTTAAATGTAATACATCTATAGTAATATTATGTACATTATTTAATTTTTATTTCAATAGATGACAATCAACTATATTTAAATTAAAATAGTAATAAAATTTTCAAAACTTCATTATTCACATATAACAAAGATAAAAAATTTTGTTGATTTTTTTTATTCAGTTATGTTTAATATCTCAAGGCATGAATATAGATTCCAGATAGTTTTTCATTTCATTTGTTGTCTAACTTAAACTTCTTATAGTTAAGTATAAAATGAAATACAAATTCAATAAAATTATAAAGTTAACGGGCACTAAAAAGTAAAAAAACATAAACTATCAAAGTACTCTTTTGTACCACTAGTGCACAATACTAAATCGAACCACCTACGTTTAACTAAAAAAAATACTCAAATGACCACAAACCGGCCTACGGGCCGGATACAACACTAGTTTTATATACATTTCTTCTAGCCACCTGTGCTATATACATTTTATTTTAGTACTTCACCTCCATGCGCCAGAACATGGCTGGAAAATGGGATCCGATGATTGACCTTTTCCCCTTCAGTAGTTCAATACGTCAAACGATATTCGATTTGGCTGATCAGATCAGTATTTATTTTCAGTACTGAACTGACTGCTCACCGCGCAAGTTTTTATTCCCGGCCAGTGTCGATCGGGATGAGATACGCCGCACGTCATTACAAGATTCGGCCAACTTGCATATTGTGCCGTGCCCACTAGGGCTGGCTATTTGGTTTCGGACTGTTTGGTTTTACCTGAAACCGGATCGTGTAATCCGGATTGGGAACGGGTAGCAAACAATGCAATTTCATATTCGGGCTTAAATTTGAGATAAAAAATCGGATAAAGACCGGATAAGAGACCCCAACACCTAAAATCAAGATAAAATTGGGACCGAACCGAATCAAGACCGGACGGTATCCAATCAAATCTTTGGTCCTTATATTCCCGAAAAACCGGACTGACACCGAATCAATTTGGTCCAATTTAACCGGACCGGACCGTATAGCCAACCCTAGTGCCCTCTCCACCCCTCCCTTCTCCAACAAAAGAATAAAGACCAGGTCACTCCATTGGCTTACAGTGGGAGGATAGGTTAGGTGTTGTTAGTGCATGTTGAATCTTTACTTTCTGGTTGGATGAGATAGACGTAAACACCATGTTATACACTTTATACCGGCTACTTATCCATCGATCAGCAGTTAGGTTGCACGCCAAGCACAAGAAAATGACTAATACAATGCATTCCAACCAAATACATCTAGGGCAGTGGCGGATTCAGGGCGGCGCCCCGGGCCACTGTCTAGCCGTTTTCTCGATCCGGAGCTAGTATAGCACGTGTAAAAAAAAATTATAACCGTAAATTTTCAATTTTAGGTATTCGTTTCAGTGCTCGTCGGGTTACAACCCAGTCAGGGGCGGACCTAGGGGGCATTTAGGGGTGTCCTGGGACACCCCTAAATTTTGGAAGATCGATTATCCAACCCCCGGTGGTAATTTACGTGTAGACGAAAAAAATTATAACTAATAGTCTGGGACACCCTAAAATTTTTAAACGATTATACTACTCTCGTTCGTAGTTTGCGTATGAGAATATAAGTGGTAGTTTGGGTAATTCAAACCCGGGACACTACTATTACTGATAAATATAATTTCCATTAGGCTACAACCTTTCCCATTGGCAAAACCCTATTCTCTATCTTTAATTATTTTCAAAACCTAACAATTAATCTAATTACAAACTACCCTTAATTTGTATTGATTTTATGGTTGTACGACAAGTGTTGAAAGTGTTTTTTCAGCTTTGAGTTACATCATGAACAAATTTAGAAGTCAAATATGCGTAAGTTCGTGAATGATTGTCTAGTAGGATATACCGAGACAAATTTATTGACCAGTGTAGACACCAAGTATTTTTTATAATTTTTTTAGAATATGAAAATACATCATTAACTTTTTTTAACTTGTACGAGTTGGGTATTTTCTTACTAAAGAAGAATATAATTTTTATTAATTATTAATTATTTAATTTTTATTTTACTTTATTTTTTGAAAGAGGACACTCTTATGTAAAATTCCTGGGTCCGCGACTGAACCCAGTACTCTCCATCTCTTTTCAAATGTGGCCCATTACTCTATCCTATCTTGGATCCGCCGCTGGATCGGGACATGTCAATCAATATGCTATGCTATGCATGCAAACTATGACATGATAAATGTAGTTAGATTATTCTAGAAATTGAGATTTTTATTTAACTTAAAACTCTAATTAATTTAAGTAAAATTATATATAATCTAGACAAAACAAATAAAAAGAAGAAGGATAGATCATATTGAGAAGAGTACACACATTTGTCTCGCCCTTCCTACGGGACGAATATACACTCACAAAACAAATCAAACAAATCGAGTAGGACGAATGAAATTAAAGTTTCATCTCTCACTACATATCTGATTCCCGACTCATGGATCGGATTAGCATTCCGACTGATTACACACATCGAGACAGCTAGTGTGTGAGCCAGATTCATAGTAGTCAGGGTGGGCAACTTATCTATCGTGTGACCACTTGACACTGGACGAGAAAACGACGTCTGATAGGGCAAAAGCGTATAGCTTCAATTCCTATCTTGTAGTAAACCGGAAAGTCCGGGTATCGTCTCTCAGGGACTGGTACAACCTTAAGATTTACCGATTTAATAGAGCAAATTATAGGTGAAAATGATTTAATGAGATTATTAACTACTAGCAAAATTAACTAAACAAGCAAATTAAAGTGTCGGGTTTAAATCAATGGGAGAAAGCTCTGGGAGAAACACCGGGATTCACTACCTATCCTATCCAGATTAATTCACATATTCCAATCAATTTAATCCATATCTCTACAGCCAGGATATCACGAATGTGCTAGCTATCCCTGTCGGGAATTACTACGTACTAAACAATTAATTCAAATCCTACTGTCGTAGCTCAATGAATTAACTATATAGCCTGAAGATCGATATCCTATTTAAGACCGCATAGCACCTTATTTAATCCACTGTCGCTTCGATAAGTTACTATGTCACATGAAATAGGCTCGGTTAATAGGATTTCACTGTCGCTAATAACCTAATTAACTACAAATCGTTGTATTGGTGGCCAGTCAACACAAAGCATTAAGAAATTTCATGCAATAGAGATTGGAAGAAAAGAATCATGAATCAATCCATCAAATCAAGAAATAGCTACATCCTATGGTGTTTCCCCCAGAAATTGGGGTTTAGTTCATGACGAAATTAAGATAAATCGATAGGGTTTTGTTCATCATGTTCTAAATCAACAAAAAAAACAACTAAATTGGTTCAGAGAATCCAACCAATTAATCGCTCTCGTTGAAATCAGCTCAAGCCTTGAAGAAGTCGATCGAAATTCTCAATCGCCTGCTGCTGCTCGTCGCTTTTTGCCTGTTCTCGCTGCTCGCTGCTCGCTGCCCACTGCCTTTCTCTTCTCCTCAAATTTCCGCCACCAGAGACCTTCAGCCTTTTATTGCCTTCGCTTTTCTCCAAATTGATTCCGTCCTCTCAATTGCCACGGACCTGGGCCAAAAATCAAATGCCCACCTGCTGTTCCGCCCATTAATTCCACCCAAGACTTCTCGCCTACAAAATCAAGTTTTTGTGGGCTTTAAGTCCACCTTTAATTAAACTTCTCAGTCTCATTAATTTCGTCCCGGTCCAGAAGTTTCAACGCACTAAGCTCCTCATAGGTCCAATTGTTATTCCACCAATGATTCGAGCCCGATTGTTTGCCCGTACAATTTCTCATTTTTTGTGCTTTCTTCACCTGTAATACATCAAACTCATGGCACTAGGCAGTAGTGGTTTTTCAACCATTTTCGGGTTAGCGAGCCCTAAAATAACACCAATCGACTTAAACATATCATGGATAATCACATAAAGTCCAAGAATTCAATATGTTAAAGCCGATTATCACAACCCCACACTCAATTGTTGCTTGTCCCTAAGCAACGACTCAAACAACACAAACACAAAACCATCCAAAACAATGACACACCACAGACTCAACACTCAAACACTCAAAACAAAACACAAAATTTCCTTGTACTCTTGTTGTAATCAGTAGTTTCTTTCTCAACGGACAAGTTGTGCTTTGATGGTCATACCTATCACCCCACACTCAAGTTCTTTGCAACCATTACCATTGACTAACTCAAATCCATCAAAAACTCAAATAGCAACACTCAATTCAGGTCGTCAGTAGCGGGTGATTAACAACTTATGGTGCAACAGTTATTAGGAGAATCTAACCACATCAGTGAGGTGCATATCTCGTGAGGACAGTCTGGCTTACTCACACCAATCATAAACAATTAATTAAGCATGAGTCTCAAAAACTAACGGGGGACGCCTTTCGCAAACATGATTTTAATTTTAAGCACATCACTACCTTTTATGACAAGGAGAGGCTTTCTCTCTTTCTGCTTTTGCTTGCCGAGAAGTCGTATTTAGTACAAGTGGGATTTGTTTCTTACTACCTGTGACCGAGCAAGAGCAATTTCTGCTTCTTAGCACTCGCATAAGGGCTTCTTTTAACTCCTTATCCTCGGTCCGTGTGGAGGGTCATTTCACACTCTAATGGCACTTCACTCTACTGGGGATCGTACTTGATAAGCAACATCGTACGGTCGCGAACCGATTCTCAATTGAATCTTTCCTCATCCCCATGTGCAATGAGTGATTGCCTCACACGATTTTGGCATTTTTACCCACATTTTAATTGTTATGGCAACTTTCTTATATTTTACTTGTCAGGTAGTGTTTTCTCATTTTATAAAGATACAGTTCACCCCATCATAAAACATTCAAAACAGAGAGACTCATTGCAAAATCAAAAGCTCACAATTGATGCAAGTAAGCACGGTATCCAAACATATCGAATGGTCAATGTTCTCCACCTAACTACTTCACCAAAAGTCATTACACTATCCTCCCAAAAGAGAATGTTGCTAAAAGAGTTGCTCATTCCAAGCATATCAAGTCAGTCAAAACATTTAAGCTCATTGTGAAGAACCATGCAATTCAACACTAGTGGGGTGATTTTGATGATTTCCTTCAAGCACAAACTCATTTTCAAGGCATCACGGTCATTTACATCATGTTACCACAAGAGTACAAGGTTTTGTTTTTGATTTTTCTGATTTTTAGGTGTTTTTTAGCCATTAGCTTTGCACAGGCAGCATGCTTTTTACACAGGCAGACTGCTTTTTACACAGGCAAACTGCATGCAGTTTGGCTGTGCTCAACCTAATGGCAATTTTTTTTTTGTTTTTTTTTTTACCGACCACATGACAAAAGGAACAAACAAACACTAAGACTCGCCACCCCACACTCAGGATGGAACATTGTCCCTAATGTTCAACTCCTAATCTAAACATGCACGGGTTTGACACAACTAAAAATAAAAAATAAAGAAAAGAAAACTTACATTGGGTTGCCTCCCAAGAAGCGCTTGTTTAACGTCCTCAGCCTGACGTTTATGGAGCTTTCAACCAATGGGTATGGAAAGGTATCCAGCGTACCCTCCCGAGCAATGATAGAACGCATAACCTCCATCCAGCATATGAGTCACCTCTGCAGGGCCAGGTGTGCGAAAATTGGGTATGACCTTCTTAGCTGGCATGTTAGACCCTTTAGTGAGGCGTAGGTGGTACTGCAGCGCCTCAAGCAGGTACTCTTCCTGTTTCAATGTCAGTGAAGAAGGAATAATAACAGGAATATTGAAATCCTTACCCAAATATCTATACTTGAGGTGACCTGGCAAGGATTTCTGCCCTTGCTTTGATTTCAGAATCTGAGCAGATAGGATAGGTGATAGTTCTTCGGATGGTCCACTATCACAGGAAGAGGGATTTTTCCTTTCTCGAGCTTCACTTTCAAATTCATCATGATTATGGTCAACTTGAAAGACATTAAAAATTTCCTCCTCCTTACCTACTCGGAATGTCAACTTGCCTCTCCCAACATCGATGAGTGCATCACCGGTTGCTAGAAAAGGTCTGCCGAGGATTAGAGGCACTCCCCGATCATCTTCCATCTCCAGGATTACAAAATCTGTTGGGAGAATAAACTTTCCCACCTTCACCAATACATTCTCCACCACTCCTTTTGGAATTTTCACTGATCGATCAGGCAATTGGAGAGTGATCCGAGTAGGCTTTAGAACATCTCCCAATCCCAATTTCTTGTAGACTGAGTATGGCATCAAATTAATTCCTGCTCCAAGATCACAAAGTGATTTATTGAATTCTGTACCTCCAATGACACATGGAATGGTGAAGCTTCCCGGATCATCCCTCTTTTCTGGTAATTTATTCTGAATCACAGCACTACATTCAGAAGTAAGGGTTACCTTCTCTAGATCAGCCCATTTCCACTTCTTTGTCAACAACTCCCTTAAGAATTTAGCATATGTAGGCATCTGTTCAAGTGCCTCCGCCAAGGGTATGTTAATCTGAAGTTGCTTGAAGATATTCACAAATTTCTTGAAGTTTGGGTCTTCCATGGGCTTCATTAACCTTTGAGGGAATGGGGCGGGAAGTTCATAAGGCTTTACCTCTTCATTCTTCAATTTTTCCACTTTTTGAGGTACACGGGCAGCATGCTTTTGCACAGGCAAACCGCTTTCATTTTGCCTGTGCAAGGCTGATTCTTCATTTTCTGCACAAGATCTTTCTCCCGGTGCTTCCTCTTCTGCCTCTGGTGCATTTTTTGAGCTGCTAGGGTCTTCCAAGGCCTTTCCACTCCTCAATGTCACTGCTACAACCATGGCATCCTTCGGATTCCTCTCAGTATTTGCTGGTAATGTCCCAGGAATCCTGCCTTGCATATCTGCCAAAGTTTGAGCCATCTGGCCTATTTGCCTTTCCATAGCTAGCATAGAAGATTGTAAATTATTGTTGATGGCTAGCTGTTGAGTGACAAATTGATCCAGACCCTTGAAATTATTGTCTGTTTTCTGCATATGAGCCAAAATCAACTCCTCCAGCTGGGGCTTCTTCTCTGGTTGAGGCTGCTGCTGTTGAAAACCGGGAGGTGGGATGTTTCGAACACCAGCTGGATTATTATTTGACCATGACATGTTGGGGTGATGTCTCCATTGAGGGTTATATGTATTTGAATACATACCACCCTGGCCTTGACTTCGCGGATTATTGATGTATTGGACATCTTCCAGCTGAGCAGCTCTCAGTGGACACATATCCCTGTGATGAGGACCCTCGCAAAGTTCACATGAAACAACCTCCTCTTGTCTACCCAGAGCAATCTTGGCCAACCTTCGTTCGAGTGCATCAAACTTGGAATCCAGTTTAGCATCTATCTTGGCTTCTAGACTCGCAACTCTGTTTATCTCATGCAAGCCTCCTCTCCTTCGAATACTGGTCTCACTACCCCATTCAGTGGCTTCTGAACAGATCTTCTCTACCAGATCATATGCTGCTGGTGCCTCCATGCTTGTGAAACCATTTCGAGAAGCATTATTCAGGGCATCTCGAAACTCCCTTCTGATTCCATTGAAGAAAATAATGATCACGTTCCAATCTTCAAGACCATGGCTTGGGCATCTCATCAACAGCCCCTTGTAGCGCTCCCATGCCTCAGTCAGACTCTCATCATCAGTCTGCTTAAAAGTAACAATCTCTTCTTGCCTCTTCATTGCCAAGGCAGGTGGGAAGTATTTATCCAGAAATACCTTCTCAAGCTGACCCCATGTCGTGATGGAACGGGGTGTTAAGTTTTGGAACCAGTGTGATGCATTCCCTAGCAGAGAAAATGAGAACATCCGAAGACGGATTGTATCATCAGACACGTTCGGGCTCTTCATAGTATCACAAATGCTCGCGAACCGGCGAAGATGCTCATGAGGATCCTCGGTGCTGGCCCCTGAGAAGGTGTACCCATTAGTGATCATATTGATGAAGGCTGGGGCAATCTCCATGTTTGCATCCCCAGCCGGAATGACAACACATGAAGCTCGGGCTCCAGTCCTCCGATTCAGACGAGCCCTGATCGACCGATCCTGTTCTGCCATGATGACAGGCTCGATGACACGCGGCGGTGGTGTAGGGATGACAGGTGGCGTCACCTGCCTTCTCGGTTGACGATTCTGAGTTAGGGAAGGCCTAGGAGTTGTGGATGTGGTAGGCTGCTTCCCTAACTTGACCTGCTTCCTGTTCTGTCGGCAGGTCCTCTCGATCTCGGGATCAAGTGGCAGTAAATTGCCAGTCGTCCTCCTTGGCATGCACGAGGAGGATACACCTGAAAAATTCTTCTGCACACTAACACCCAGATCAAAATAGTTCACTCACAAAAATCAACAAAAATAAGGTATGGCAGTCCCCGGCAACGGCGCCAAAAACTTGATAGGGCAAAAGCGTATAGCTTCAATTCCTATCTTGTAGTAAACCGGAAAGTCCGGGTATCGTCTCTCAGGGACTGGTACAACCTTAAGATTTACCGATTTAATAGAGCAAACTATAGGTGAAAATGATTTAATGAGATTATTAACTACTAGCAAAATTAACTAAACAAGCAAATTAAAGTGTCGGGTTTAAATCAATGGGAGAAAGCTCTGGGAGAAACACCGGGATTCACTACCTATCCTATCCAGATTAATTCACATATTCCAATCAATTTAATCCATATCTCTACAGCCAGGATATCACGAATGTGCTAGCTATCCCTGTCGGGAATTACTACGTACTAAACAATTAATTCAAATCCTACTGTCGTAGCTCAATGAATTAACTATATAGCCTGAAGATCGATATCCTATTTAAGACAGCATAGCACCTTATTTAATCCACTGTCGCTTCGATAAGTTACTATGTCACATGAAATAGGCTCGGTTAATAGGATTTCACTGTCGCTAATAACCTAATTAACTACAAATCGTTGTATTGGTGGCCAGTCAACACAAAGCATTAAGAAATTTCATGCAATAGAGATTGGAAGAAAAGAATCATGAATCAATCCATCAAATCAAGAAATAGCTACATCCTATGGTGTTTCCCCCAGAAATTGGGGTTTAGTTCATGACGAAATTAAGATAAATCGATAGGGTTTTGTTCATCATGTTCTAAATCAACAAAAAAAACAACTAAATTGGTTCAGAGAATCCAACCAATTAATCGCTCTCGTTGAAATCAGCTCAAGCCTTGAAGAAGTCGATCGAAATTCTCAATCGCCTGCTGCTGCTCGTCGCTTTTTGCCTGTTCTCGCTGCTCGCTGCTCGCTGCCCACTGCCTTTCTCTTCTCCTCAAATTTCCGCCACCAGAGACCTTCAGCCTTTTATTGCCTTCGCTTTTCTCCAAATTGATTCCGTCCTCTCAATTGCCACGGACCTGGGCCAAAAATCAAATGCCCACCTGCTGTTCCGCCCATTAATTCCACCCAAGACTTCTCGCCTACAAAATCAAGTTTTTGTGGGCTTTAAGTCCACCTTTAATTAAACTTCTCAGTCTCATTAATTTCGTCCCGGTCCAGAAGTTTCAACGCACTAAGCTCCTCATAGGTCCAATTGTTATTCCACCAATGATTCGAGCCCGATTGTTTGCCCGTACAATTTCTCATTTTTTTGTGCTTTCTTCACCTGTAATACATCAAACTCATGGCACTAGGCAGTAGTGGTTTTTCAACCATTTTCGGGTTAGCGAGCCCTAAAATAACACCAATCGACTTAAACATATCATGGATAATCACATAAAGTCCAAGAATTCAATATGTTAAAGCCGATTATCAACGTCCATCAGATGCAGCCTCTCCCTGCAAATGGAGGTTTAAAGCAAGCAAAATGACAAAAGAAAACGGTCACATATAAGATGGCGAAATGGGTTGAGAAATTAATGGAACAGGCTAACAAATGCTTCTGCTGCACATGGCAAACGCCGCTCCCTTGCTCCCCCACGCCATCCCTTTCTGTGGAAACCGACGCTTCCTTAGCTTGCTTGATCTATGTTGCTTTCCCGTCTCTGCCAGTTGCAAAAACAACAACGTGCTTCTCTTCAGTTTGTGAAGTGATTGGGAACCGTTGCCCCAAAATCAGTTGGCAAAGATAGCACGGTATTTTGTGGGGGCTATGCTAGTTAGACTTTGAATGGACCGGAGTCGTTAAAAAACTCGAGTTAATTGAGATCCGTACGTGATCAGGTAGTATCGGCAAAAGTATGGGGTCCTACATTTCAAAAATCATGCTAAAACGTATATATTTAAAGAGTTTGATACTCAATTTTTTGCTAAGTCGGGTCCTCTCCTCAAAGGCTCCCTCTGTCGCGTTGGCGATGCATGTCCATCATGCTTGGGAATTTGGATAGACGTCGCATAATATCGTACTTATAGCTTCTTATTAATCAATCAGCAGGTTCGAACTTATGTCACCCACATATGATGCGCTCATCACGAATATACTGCTCAAAAATTATAGTTCGATTCTCGAAGAAGTACGCAGTTATGGATGCTCGGGATTGATTTGGTCTAATGGGGTATGTTGTACTCTTATGTTAGAGCACATAATGAGTGGCTAATCTAACTTGATCAAAAAGTGTATCATTAAAGGGAGCAATGGCATTGCTTAAACTAACAAAGTTCTTGATGCTTAATGGAACTTTTCTCTTTTAGGTAGTTAGGCTCTCCTTTCGTCGGTTAGTTGTGAAGGACCCTACAATAAGGCAAGGTAAAATGAGGGGAACCAAATCCAGCTTGATTCTGCTGACCGTACCCATGTAGTGTAATTTGCACACTAGCTGACAAAATCACACCTAATAATTTATCATCTAGGACCGTTGTAGATTTCAAAATATTCAGCAAATATATCATAGCTACTTTTGAATTGAAGATTTAAGAATATGAAAACAAATGAGATTACTCTTCCTAAGATCCATCAAATCCTCCATTAACAAAGAGGTCACATGCCCCATCAGAGATAGATAATTAACAATTACCTAACAACCAATTTCCAACAACTACACTATCCCAACATTAAAGAGAAGAGTGAAAGCCTCTGAAAATGAAGTAATTCAAGGTCATTATCTTATAATTTCATATCATTTTCGACTGTACTATAATATTCATTCGTTTCAATTATAGTGTTGCAAACTGTGCTTCATCCCGAAAAAAACCCATTTCACTTTATGATAATAATATAGTGAGCATAGATAGACAAACAAATAGATAAAA
The DNA here is from genome assembly GCA_964030455.1 of Linum trigynum. Lineage (NCBI taxonomy): Eukaryota > Viridiplantae > Streptophyta > Magnoliopsida > Malpighiales > Linaceae > Linum > Linum trigynum. The sequence goes on from OZ034819.1 coordinate 63,642,240, forward strand.
AGATTTACCACTACAAACAACAACACACCACCACCAAAGTTGGTGCCTTGATGCACAAATTTCACACTCTATGATCATTCATCACCATTACCAACTAACAACAACAAATCAATCTCATCACTACTTAGTGAAAAGGTAAAAAAGATAACATAGAAAAGTGGAGATTGATGATTCAGTCATCCTCCACAAAAGGTAAAAAAAATAAAAAATCAAACACCCTGTTCTTCCTAAGCAATTTTAGAAGCAACCCAGAAAACAGAGGAAAGGGAAAAGACCATGGCGACAGCAATCTGTAATTTCCCCCTTTCCCCCAACCAAAAAAAGGGGGAAAACTGGGCACCAATCTTGGAAAGAAACTAATCTAGACTTCCCAATTGAAACCGATTCAGCATTTTTCAAGTGACCAAGTAAATGGGCAAGGCAGAGGTAGACATCCTCTGCTGCTGCCGCTCCATATTAAGCTCCCTGAGACTCACATACGGCAAATCGATGTCCCCTTTCACCGCCGGCGACAGAGATCCGGCGAGAGGGCCGGAGGCAGGCCTGCTCGTCGTCGTCCGGTACGGCGTGTTCGACCCGCTTCGGCTCTCGGTTATGTAATAAACGGGTCCCGACATCGTGGCACGGAGAGCTCGAGCCCTGGCTCTGTGAACATCATCTCCTTCTCCTTCCTCTGCTTCAAAGGCTTTAAATTTGGGATTGGTGTGAGCCCATTTCAGCTTGAAGAAGACCAGCGCGTTCTTCCACCACCGCTTCTTGATCTTCGCCTTGTTGGACCGGGTCGCCTTCAGAGATTCGTCTCTGGAGAGGGGCTTCTGGAGCTTGAAGTGCAGCGTGTCGATGGAATTTGCTGCGGTGGTGGAGTTGAGCTTGTGCTTCTTCGCTTCTTCTAAGAACTGGGGAAAACAGAGTAAAGCAAAGAAAGAGAAATCGTTGGTTAATGGATTTTCTCTGTAGGAAGATCGAAGGTTTTGACAAAGATGGAGACTTTGTGGAAATGGGTGATTGTGTGATGATCGATTTTACCTGGAAGTAGTCGATTTGAGGGTCGAAGCCATAGTCGCTGAAGTGGTGAGGCTCTGTTGGCATGGGGAAAACAGGGGATTTGCTTTTGCTTGCCATTTTTCTGTTCTAGCTTTACCCCTTTTTTTTCCCCCTCTCCTTTTGAGCAGAGCTTTTATATATGGGTTTCGGCCTTTCGGGTAAGTGGCTCAAGGTCAAGGGAAGGAGGAATGGCCCGTTGGTTTGGAACTTGACAAAACCCTACTCGCTAGAACTGAGCTCTGAGGGTCGTTTTATATTTTATTTATCCAACGGTTGGTTTGGTTTCTTCTTCTTCTTCTTGTCTCTTCCAATTTCTGTGTAAGACTGTAACTGAGTTATTTTAATGGCGATGGGTATTTATTATAACGCACGCCCCTCTTGTCTGGATGGGCATGAGGTATGGAAGGAATTATGGTGATGAGTTAAGGAAAGGTAATTACGCGGCAGAATTATTGTGGCAGGGGAACATTTACTAGGGGAAGAATTAGTGGGATTGTGTATAATTATAGAGTTAATATTTTTGTACTACCTGAATTTTGGTCGAAATAAACATCATGGTCAATTTTTTCGATCTATAACATCCTGACTCGAACTATACATCAAAATAAACAATTTGGCCAAACCCGATGTTTGACCGTTAACTTGGACGGTCAAACGCGTTGACTAACGATCAACGCGCCACATTACTGCCAAGTCATAAGATCTGATAAATATTTATTTTTTTCGTTTTTTATTTTTGGTTTAACTAAGGTATTAGATGATTTTTTTAATTTATAATAATATAAAATTAGGGAATGTATGAAAATTGTGAATTATTTTAAATATTTTATGCTGACTTGGCAGTGACATGGCACGTTGACTAACGGTCAACGCGTTTGACCGTCCAGGTTAACGGTCAAAAGTCGGATTTAGCCAAATTGTTTATTTTGGTGTATAGTTCGGGCCAGGATGTTATAGATCAAAAAGATTGGCCAGAATGTTTATTTTGGTCAAAGTTCAGTCCGTACAAAAATATTAACCCATAATTATACCTCTGTGATAAAATCAAGGACAAAACAACGTGGGAGCGCAGTGCCCTGAATTCACCGTCGCAGACAGAGATAAAAAAAAAAAAGGAACCAACTGATCAAATCACTTATTTGACCATCGGTCCAAATGATAGAGAAGCATCCTTTTTTTACTGAGGTAGTTCTCGTGAGCTTTTCCTTTTAAAGATTATGCCTCAATGAAGATGATTAATGGCGCACCAGCAGCGGCAGCTGCCTGCCGTTGCCTTGCCGGAACTGCTCTGGAGAGTGTAGGGGACACCGGACACTCCTCCGTCGGCTTCTTCTTTGCTATTAATAAAATTTTGGGGCCAAGTGGAAGCGTGCTAGAAAAGTTGTGTCCCTATTTCCACTTCCCCTTTTTTTACTCGCACTGTTGTGTTATCCTCTTTCTGGTCAAACCGCGCATGATAATAAGTTCAGTGACTTTCTTGGAATTGTCAGTATTCCGGATTTTCTCCTCCTATAAATAGTAGAGGCTCTAAACTTTCTAAACACATATCAAAAGAGCATAAACATACGAGAGAGAGTGAATTCATAGAGCTCCGGTTTTCGCACAAAAACCGATGAGCAGCAAATTAGAATGACTGTTTTATCCCGGAGGCGACTGACTGATAGTCTGCTGTGTGAATTACGAGGCAGTGCTGTGAACGTCTTAAAGAGAACGACCTAGTCCGCGACTCAACCAGATTCGGTAATCCTAATTTTTCCTTGTTCAATTTATAACGCGGAATGTGGTCAATTCTACGGATGGTCATTGCATCTTGGAGGAATACCGTGGCAATGAATTGGATTGGTTTGGATTTTTTTTTTTGGTCAAAAGATATCATATATTGATCATAGCAGAAGATAGTTACACCCTGGAAATAGGGATGGCAATGGGGCGGGTTTGGGGCGGGTTTGCCTAAACCATCCCCATCCCCATTTCCATATACCCATACCCATCCCCGCCCCATACCCATGCGGGTGGAGGATTTGCATACCCATCCCCATACCCGCGGGTTTCGGGTACCCATGGGTAATACCCATCCCCATGTATGCATTACTTCTACACCTAATAAACAACATGCATTCTTCAATTATAACACTAAAACAACCAAATAAATTATAAAATCAACAAGGTACAATCGTTCTTAATGCGAAAAAACATCCAATACTTTGTTTAATTGTCTCTAAATGATCAAAGTCTACTAGACTACTTCAAAGTTCAAACACACAAAGTCGCATTGCCTCTCCCAAAAGCATTACATAAATCCCTTCTTCATTTCTCCATACCTACAAACACAAAATAAATCATCAAGCATTAGACACATGAAAAGAGTAATTGAAAACAAAGCACTAAGAAATAGTCCTTATATGGTCATACTTTAAACTCAAGAGTCGAGACAAATTTGGACATCATTCATCTTCAGAATCATAATCTGAATCAAGTGCAAGACCTACAACAAAACAAAATAGATTTAGATGCACTTCAAGTCACAAGACATTTGCTTGCTTTTGAAACCACGAGAGTTACAAAAGCTGATTCTGATGAATAAAACTGAAAACAAAAGCTGATTTTAAGAAATTTTATTCTTACGCTTGAATTGAGCAAGAGATAAAATTGAAAACTGATTTTCAATATTTGTTCTTAAAAGAAAAAAAAAGCTTCCTTTGCAACCTCAAATCCAGATTTGACCATTTCGTTTTCTCATAGTACTCCATAAAAAATGCACCTTTCACTGACGAAATTTGATCGGTGGGGGACTTGGTTTTGATCTGGGGTTCAGTTTGATTTTTCAAGCCTCAGGAGAATCAATGAAAATCTATTGCCCAAAGGAAGAAACGTGGCTGACCTTTGCGTGGAGCTGTGCATGGAGCTAGCGGCGTGGATCTGACCTTTGCGTGGAGCTGTCAAGAGGAAGAAACGTGTCGCTGTGCGTCCGTGCGTGGGCCGTGGAGCCAGCCAGCCAGGGAAATCGATTGTGGCCTGGGAAGTGCGGCCTCGTGAAGGTGGAGATGGAGCGGCTCGCCGACGTGAAGTGCGGCCTCGTGAAGGTGGAGATGGAGCGGCCACCGACGACGGCGACTTCGACGGAGTCCCGATTCAGAACCGGCGGCGGAGGCTGTTGGAGGAATCGATTGTGGGACGGCTGGCCGGCTGCGGGAGTCGACGAACGACGAGCAGCAGCAAAGAATTTGAGAATTGGGAGAATGAGCGGCTGCGGCTGTGAGAAATTAGAATGGAATGAGCTAATGTTTCCTTTAGGGTTTTGATAAGAGAAATTATCTTTTAGTCATCTATATTTATTTCATTTACCCTTTATGTCATTAAAAATTTACAAACAGGTACTTGTATTTTTAGCATATAACAAATAAGGTTGGCGGGTTGGGTATGGGTATGGGTATGGGGCGGGGGCACCTAAAACCATACCCGCCCCATACCCATCAGATTCTTCGCGGGTTTTACCCATACCCGCCCCATACCCAGTCAAAGCGGGGATTCCCCGCGTTGACTGGGTCGGAGGCGGTCGGGTACCCGCGGCGATGGGTATGATTGCCATCCCTACCTGGAAACCAGCCAGCTCTGAAAATCAAAGAAGCGACTCATAGTCGGATACAAAGAGAGGGCTATCCTAGCTACCAAATGAGCTACCCTATTGTTCTCCCCTGTTGAATTTTCTACGGATTGGTTTGGATTTGCGGTACGCTCATTTAAAAATTTCAGTAAAATATTCTATCAGATTTTAGAAAAGAAAATTCAATCATAAACGACTATAATTAATTTTCTTTCCAGGCTGCGAGGGTGAATTGCAAACTTGGTCATTCATATTATTCATTTATAACACTCTAGCCACCCAAATCAAAAACCATTCAACTTAATCACCGATACTACACGTTTATAACATATTTGATCACTCGTCGTCTAGTTCCGTTAAGTCTGTCCTACATGACAGTCAACAAATAGGTTTGACCGTTAAAATGCTGACGTGGCCATTAAAAATAATAAAAAAAATTATTTTTATTTCCACATCATACTAAATTCTAATCAATATTTATTTTCATAAAAAAAAAACTAATCAATATAAAATATTAATAAAGCGAGCCCACCGGCATCGCCCTCCCCTCTCCATCGTTGCACTTCGTCGCCCTCCCCTCCCGCTGCCTCCATGCCATCTGAAACCCACGAACCCAAGTATCCCGCCGCAAAATCAACCAATCCTTTTTCCTCCGCAAAATCCCCACCACCGTTGCTCCAAGCATTCCGTCGCAAAACCGCGATCCTCCCAATCGTCCCGACGAATTAAACCCAACGACGACGAACAGAAGGTGCAATTGATGGGGTCCCAGCTCTAATTCACAGTTGCATTGACGAGGAGCTTCTCTGGCTCCACGAAGAGTAGCGGGGGGCTGCGTGAGGAGAATCGGTGGCTCTGGGAAGAGCAGAGGTGGCTTCGCGAGCAGGAGTCCCTGTTGAGCGAAATTTCGTCGCTGAAGCTCCAAATCCAGCTCTTAGAGAAGAGGATTTCGGTTGCCAGGGTCGACGCGGTGCCTGCGAGTGTCGATGCGCTCACTCCTTTTCTTAATCGAATCGCTGAAAACTCTCAGATCTAGAAACCAACCGTCGTGTTTTGGTGATTTTATTGGTTCTTCAGGTTCTGGAACTGGCCGGGAACGCCGCGGGGGACAATAAAGCAACGGAGATTCCAATTCCCGAAGGTGGCGTGGAGGAGTTTCGGTTTACGGTGCTGATGGGCTGAATGGTTTGGGATGGAATCGTGGGTCTGTGGAAACAAAGATGGTGGAATTGGGGAACTGGGGAGCCGGAAAGAAGGTGGGAATAGCTAACTTCTTATCATAAATAATATTGTAATTGAAAATTGTGAGCTGTATTAGAATATAAAATTTAAAATTTATCAACTAATTACTTTTAATGGCCACGTCATCATTTTAATGGTCAAACCTATTTATTGACTGCCACGTAGGACAGACTTAACGGAACTAGACGACAAGTGACCAAATATGACATAAACATGTAGTATTGGTGGCTAACTTGAATGATTTTTAATTTGGGTGGCTAAAGTGTTATAAATGAGTAATATGAGTGACCAAGTTTGCAATTCACCCCAGGCTGCGAATATCTCCATAGACCACAACAATGGTGTTTACGGATCAACGTGGGCTAGGTTGGGAATTTGGGATCATAATTGAAGTCTGGATTTTCGGCCTGACTTTCAGGCCCATTATTGCATTTCAGCCATTTAAGGCTCCAGGCTAGACTTTAGAGTTCAAGATGCCCAGCTTCATACTTATACATTACGGGTCGAGAAATGCATGTTAAAGAATTAATTAAACCTTATAAATTTGCACCGATCCAAAATTTTATATTGGTACATGCATTTATACCAACAAGCGGTTACAGGTTACGGGGTTCGAGAATCGAGATACAATAATCTTGCATGATTCAAACATTCAATTTCAATCCAAAAAAAAAAAAAATACATTTGCGAACCGAAGATTAAATTACATTTTGATCCTAGTCACAATGGTCGATCTATACTCGATAGGCGAAGGCCAATCTTCTTTCGTTGCCGATACGAACAAAGAAAAACCTCCGGTCCGCATAAAAATCTTCATTCTTGGAATACGGCAGCCGAACGTGATCCCGAACGTGATCCCGATGACCGTCATAGTACGCCAACATCGTCACCCCACCTTCGGGATGAAGTGCTTTCGTAAACCACCAATTGTTCACGTCGAATTGCCCAACAACGCGAGTTTCGACGTGCACCAATGGCGGCAGCAACGACCTTGCAGTCATCTCCTCGTCCACCAAAAAAACTATTTCATAAAATGGATCTAGCTGTCCATCCCTCATCTTGGGCACGTAAAAATAACGGCACCCAGAGAACATATCGATGCCTCCACATCGGAACGTTTCTGGTGGCACGGGGCGTCTTTGCCTTGAGTGGATTTGCCACTCCTCCTGGTTCTTTGAGAGCTGACTCGCCAAGAAGAATGTACTTTTCCTAGCTGAATCCGACCATGAATTCTCACAGCATTGCTCTAGTTCTTCCTTGACGCGTGCCATGTCGGCTAAACTTGAGGATAGTTTTTCTCTAAGCTCTTCGAGTTCGCCATCCTTCGCTTCACTTGCTTTCTCCATCTCCTCCCTTAAGTTTTGCAACTCCTCGTCTCTTTCTTCGCTCAGCTTCTGCAGCTTCTGGAGCTCCTCCCTCAACTTCTCCAACTCCTTGTCCTTCTCTTTCACCAACGTCTTCAACTCGGCATACTTCTCCTTGCTCACTCCTCCCTCCACGGTGGCTGGTCTCCCTTGCTTTGGTACGACGTACTTCAACTTCAATCGCGGCCACACGATGGTCGCCGTGGCGAGGTTAACGCCATGACGAGACCAATCGAACTGATCATTCAATCGCAGGTAGTGAACCCCAAAGTCCTTGTACTCACCTAGCTCGCCGGCATCTTGGAAACAGTATCCTCCGGGGCTCACCATCAAGTGTAGACGTGTGAGGTGTTGGGCTAGCTTGGTCAACGCCTCCCGCCCCTCTATCTTCCCATGGCCATCAAAGAACAGCAACCCGTCATAGCAGTGCTCCTGCAGTTGGCTCTCAGCAGATGCATCGTCACGAGAACAGATGATACTGACGATTTCCCTCCAATGAGTCTTTCGAATGGAAGAAGGAGAAGCAATAGGGTGGCTCAATTGATAGACTTTGAGGTTAGTTCCGTCGGAGGAAGCAACGAAGTGCTTGTCTGACTTGAAATCAAAGAGACGAACCATGCTAAGCTAGCTGGCTAATATCTTCTAATCCGAAATTGGGGATGATCGAACGAATAAGCTAGCTAGCTAGACAGGACGTTTACATAAATAACAACTTGCGTTATGTCTGGATCTCCCACCTACCGCTCAGCTTAGCAAACATTGTAATATAAAATATATGCGTCATTTGAGCAGCTAGAATTGAACTTGATTGTTTGTTTGACCATATTGTGGTCTTATTTTAGAGTAATTTGGTACCGCGTAATTGCATATTGTGGTCTTATTTTAGAGTTTTAAGGTTTGACTAATGTAATGATTATCTAAAAAGCTACATATATCACAACTTGTGAGAAAGAACAAAAGGGGTTAATATGATAATTAGTGGTGCAGCCAGACTTTCAGCTTATAGGGGTATTTAAAAATTTAGGGGTGTTTCAAATGGTTACCGTGGTAATACCAAACCAATTAAGTCTAAATTTCATTAACCACAGAATAAAATGTCTTAACCATTCGAGTTAATACACCATTCATCATCTTTGCACCTAATATAGTTAGCTTACAACAAACCCTTAACATAAATATCAAATACATACCAATACCACTCATCAGTAAGTTAAAGCTCTCCAACAAAACACTTAAACTATACATAGTTTGAGGTGATTGTGATGGTATTGTACGTAATCCTAAAGTCTAGTAGCTGTCCAAAATGTTTTGGGTTAGTAAATAGGCAGACCCATTTAATTTTTGACCTATAATGCTTTGGTTTGTTGTGCACATGGAAATAAAATAGGGAATCATGAAAGTTTGGTTTGGTTGGTTGCATAGAAGTATAAATAACTTTGTATATTAGGTGTATCATTAATTGGTTAATTGGTTTCATTGGTTAGCAGTGTTGAAACCAAACCACCAAAACCAAATAGGCTAAATTGTTTAACCAAACCAAATTAACTGAATGCTACCGGTTAATTTGGTTACCATGGTAACCAATCCGTTTGAACACCTCTACTTAAAATTTTACTAACACTAAAGCATATGTATCTAATGAACTTTGAGTTGTTTGGAGGTCTTTAAATGAGCCAACATTGACGTGAGTATGAGATCCTAAACTTGAATGATCGTACTAAACCGTATGTATCTAAAGGGTTTTGTTGCCCATATAGAGATTGTCATTCATAAATAGAACAATTGTTTGAAATTTATTCTCAATATTTGTTATGTTTGGAATGTTTTATCTATGATTTAGAAGTATAATTATTATTTGTGACATTAGTGACAATTGTTTGAAATTTAGTATTCATCACATAGTCAAAGTCAGGTGTTGAGTACATTTATTGAGTGTCCTTACTTTGGTGTTAAAAACGAGTATAACTTATTGGATCAAATGCATATAGCCATGTGATTTTAACTTTTTTCATTTATGTTAACAATATTTACATATTCTCTAAGTTAGTGAAATAGATGGAGAAATTTAGAGAACGAAAGAAAAGTTTAGAAAGAGTGAAAAGTTGAGTATAGTGAAATAATGAGAGAAAATGGTGCTCCATTTTGAAGGGAAAGAGAGATAAACCAACTCAACAAGAGCAAATGGAGTTCCCCAATTTGGGGGGAGTTGCTACAATACCTTTCCCCCAATAATCACCCCTTCTTAATGTAGCAAAACTCATGAACTTGAACAAGTTATTGGTTCCTCACCCTATATTTTATCTCTTTGTGAGGGTAAGTAATCAAACACTGACACAAAATGCAATATTACATATATGAGAACAATGATTGAATTATCTAGTAAAATGATGAAATCAACACTAATTTAATTCGCCTTAAAATTCAAATTTTCTTTCGTTTTTTTTTATCGATAGTGGCACACGCGTATGATCTATCTCAAGGACTGCATAGTCGAACTGTCGAAAAATCACACAAATTATCTAATCTAAACTCATACAGATTCGACCGACTCATATGCTACTAAAAAATTAATTGCACAAATTGCCAAAAACAAATACGAAACACAATCTCTCGTGTGTCAAATCAACAGTTTCAAACAACTTGGCTAGTAGCTCTCTTTCAAACTTTCTCCTTTTCTACCTATTCCATTGAAACTCTTTTGTGTGTTGCAGTAAAAAAGGAGAGCAAATGGAGTAAACCACTGTGGATGGTTTACTGCTATTGAAGGATACATGTCAGCTGTTGGGTTGGGCTTATATGTGAAGTCTGGCTCGTTCATTCGGCCTTCAAGCCCATAACTCGTTCTCGCATTTAAGATATTTGGGCTGCATGTATGGTCTAGGTCAGATCCATCTATTGTGGGCTCTACAACGCTGCACTTCAGAGTCCAAGATGAAAAGTAAGTTTTCTTAGGTTTCGTTTATATGAAACCAAATGCCCGAGATTGCAAGCCCACAACAAACCCACCATTTCCACATGGCAGGGACATTTATGTAATCACAACCCAAAGAGTCGGAGGAAGAGAAAATCAAGGAGATAAGTAGAATAAGCATTTCCGCGTCAAACATGGCGCCCGACCCTTCTCAATAATTCTCCACTACAGCAGCCCATAAAGAACTTTCCTCTCCTTCTTCCTCTCAAGCTCAACTCTTTTTCCCATTACTTAACCAAAATATTCCCCACTCACTTTCCCCTTCCCACCATAACCACACCCTCACTCCCACGTTTTCCCAATTCGTGGACTTTCTCTGCCGCGGAAAAATCCACCACACTCTGAGTTCGAACTTTGAGGCCAGATCCGAGCAATGGATTCGCCAGGCTCGAGAACCTCGTTCTCCGATCGGAGCTACGCGCTCAGCGGGAAGATCATGTTGAGCGCGATCGTCGTCCTCTTCTTCGTCGTCATCCTCATGATCTGCCTCCACCTTTACGCCCGCTGGTACCTCCTCCGCGCGCGGCGGCGCCAGATGCGCCGCCGCAGCCGCCGCCAGAACCTCGTCTTCTACGTCGACCAGGCGGCGACCTCCAACCCGGCGCAGTCTCGCGGGCTGGACGCCGCCGTCCTGAAATCGCTCCCGGTATTCGTCTACTCCGCCGCCGACACGGCGGCGCCGGAGTTGATGGAGTGCGCCGTCTGCTTGTCGGAATTCGAGGAGAAGGAGGCCGGCCGGACGCTGCCGAAATGTGGGCATAGTTTTCACACGGAGTGTATTGATATGTGGTTCCATTCCCACTCGACCTGCCCGCTCTGCCGCTCGCCGGTGGAGCCGGTCCCGGCGGTGGAGATGGTGGAGCTGTGCGATTCGACTCGGGATCTTGAAATTGGGCCTTCCGCGTCGGTTGGTGGACGGAAATTTAGGGGAGATCTGGGGATCGAGGTTCCCTTGAGGAATTTTGGGGAAGAGTCTTCTTCGGCGGCTGCGGGGGCGGTGCCGGAGTCGCCGGCGAGTCAGGGGTTCCGGTCGCCGATGAGCCGGATGCTGTCGTTTACACGGATTCTGAGCAGGGACTGGCGAGCGAACAACGGGTACGTTCTTTCTCCCCATACGCCGATCCCGACGAGCTGCGGCGGGTCGATGGCGGCGGCGGCGGCGGCGGCGAGTGAGGATACTGTCGACTTTGACTTGGAGCGAGGTCCCGAGTCGGCGGCGGGGGAGACTCGGCCGGGTTCGTCTAGAGTGAGTTAAGCGGGTCGCGAGTTCCGAGTTGACGAGTTACGTTGGCCACGTGGCGGATTAGTTTTTAGTTTTGCTAGGGGCGGCGAATATTCCGGGTCACGGGGCGCGGCAGTCTCGAGGCGGGAAAAGAGGGGAATGTAATGTACACGTGGCACGCGGTGGAGGCCAGCGTGGAATTTGGTAGAGGAAGAATGCCTTCGGTTACCGTGTTTGACCTGGATCTATGTATAGGGGAGAAATTACACATACAATTAGCTTTTTTCTTCTTCTTTCTTTTTTCTCTAAATCTCAATTATGAGAAAATGTATTTTATTTATTCAAAATACGGGAAATATAAATACATATATGATATATGTACCGATTTTCAGCAATTAGTTTAGTCTCCAAGATCTTAATTTGGGCACAATTTTTTTATATGAAAGGTTGTTTAGCTTACTATCTAGCATATTGTTATCGACAAACCAAATCGAAATCAGATAAATGTTATTTAATCACATTTAGCGTAGCTCAGGTTCTAAAGTTGTATTTGTTTTTGAGATAAATGTCTAACTGAAGGTCGGGGTTTGAGATTGATGAGGCGCCATCATGCTATTAGAATCTGCGTTTTCCGATTTAAGGAGAGCAAAAATTGCTGCCGAAAGGAGCACACGTACTAAGCCCCTAACAAAAGATAAAGATATAGTTGGAGACGTTAGCATTGAAGAATCTACTAGAAACTTGATTCGTGTTTTGTAATCTATAAGTGTCGTCGTTAGCTCGTGTATGGTGTTGTATAGGGGTGTCCGACTGGTTTCAGTTTTCGGTTTAACCCGAAACCAAACCTTATAACTGAGGTTTCGGCAACGGTTTCGGCTCCTCTGAAACCCGGAACCCGCTAAGAACCCGAAAATCCGAATGCTGGTTGATGGACACCCTGTTGCTGTTTTGGAGAGGCGACAGTCGCCAAACCTAGTTTCGCCAAAAACCCAGATCTCTCGCAGCACTTGAATGGGGATTCGATTCATCACAAACCCAGCTTTCACGTCAGAAAATCAGCACCTGATGGTTCAAGCTCCAAATTAAATCTCTTTCAGAACGAAAATGGGGATTTGATTTTCCAACTTCTTATATCAGCCAAAACCAAGATCTCGATCTTAACCATCTCCGATGAGTCCAACGACACGCGGCGACGGTTGGTGGAGGAAAAATCGTTGAATTTGATGTTCCCTTCGTTGGTGAGAAGTCCGATCAAGAAGGAAGGACAGGGAAGTAAAGTGGAGAGGGTTGGAAATCCCAAAATGTAAAATACCCATTTAATTCGATAGACTTTTCCATTTTTAGGAGTGGCAGAAGCTAGCTGGAGCTCCTTCCCGAGAAAGGGATTTACAGAAAAAGAAGAGGAAGAGATAGGGGTTTGGAAGGAAGCGGGGGAGAGGGATTCAAACCGACAGTTTTCATCTTGAACACTTTTGGGTTTTCGGATTGCATGTACCCAAACCGAAACCGTCAACGCCCTTTTCGAGTTCGGGTAACCAAAAAATCGAAACCACCAGTTCACGGGTTCGAGTTCAAGTCTGCAGCTAGTTCCTAGTGCGGGTTTTCGGTTTTGAACCGACCCGAACCGAACAGACACCTCTAGTTGTATTACCTGTGAATATTGGTTGGTTGAACCGAACAGACACCCCTAGTTGTATTACCTATGAATATTGGTTGGTTTGGAAATGGGTATCGATTAAATCAAGGAAAATGTTGGACTAGTCAAATGTGGGGGAACGGCCGCATGAACAGAACCATCGGACATGGGAAAGGAGCCAAGGAGGAAGAAACGTGGGGGGAACCATGGAAGAAGAGTGAGCCGTTTATCCAATTTGTTATAACCTACATTTCCCTAATCAATGGATCAATTAGCTGTTTTTATTGCCAAAAATTGGAGGTTTTAGGATCGGTTTGAATTTAAATTATGCACAACTTGTTCGTGCATTATTGATTAAAATGATTCATTGCTCAATTCATGATGGCCGGTTGTTACATACATAATAATTAATATCCCATGCTGATTATAATTAAAAAAATAATTAACATCCCATGTAGTTACAAAAATGGGTGATAATCGAATCAAATTAATCAAAGATTAATTGGACCCTCTAACCATATTTAATTATTTTGATCGACGGCCAATTAGTCAAAAGGTCAAGGGTCCAAGAGAAAGAGGTAAGAGAGGAAGTTGTTCCAAACTAAAAAGACGATTTGTAAATGATTTAAAGTCGGCTTGTTAAAGTACTCCCAATGAAACATGTGATGTTGGCTTGATATGTTAGTTTAACACACTTAAACAAAAGAAAAAAAGGTTAAACATGTGAATACAATGCTAGTTAGAAAACTCCAAACATTCATCGTATAAGCACAGACACAATTGTATATTCAACATAAGCTGGGATATAGATGATCGAAATGTTGAATGAGTGAATCTAATAAATCATAGTTGTTACATATTTTTGACTGGATTCGATGCGGATATTTAAAATACTAAAACCACATCAAATCCATTACCCTATTTGTCTGGTTCGACGAAACCCACCCAAAATAACAATTATTGGATTTTTGTCAACCAAACCAATTCATATTTTGTTAGATACCTATGGTAATTGATTATTTTGCAATCCCTAATCTGAACTGATCAAATTGTGATTCCATGTCTCATTTTCGGTTGGTAAGGTATGATCAAATTCCGACAATTCCAGAGTTGGGTTGAGTATGGGTCCAACCACAACTTGACTAAATATGCACTTGGCCGCAACCAGAGACTAAAACATCACTTTTAGTCCTTATCCAGTTATCCTACATACTAACTCATTGGTGTTTATTTATAGCGTTGTATGAAATTTGGTATGAACAAATAAGTATGATGTCTCCACATTTATAATCATTTGGTCAATAGTACCCTATGAGCCCTATGAGCAAGGCATATATCGTATCCAACACCAAACGAGTTGAATATTGACTTAGAATACCCACCACAATCCGACTCATTACCACTCCAACTCTACCGAGTGACTCTCAATTGAAGTGGCCAAAAATTTCGAACAATCGACTCAAATCCACAATGACAATTCATATTCTAAAACAACAGTGGACAACAACAGGGTGAATATTGACTTAGAATACCCACCACAACCCGACTCATTACCACTCCAACTCTACCGAGTGACTCTCAACCGAAGTGGCTAAAAAAATTCGAACAATCGACTCAAATCCACAATGGCAATTCATATTCTAAAACAACAATGGCCAACGACAACAGGGTGACATTGATCAATGATGATGGAATGATTAGATTTCTCACTTCCCACAGCTTGGCAAATTGAAACCAAACCAACCAACCAATCAGTTTTCAATCAATCAAAATCAAGCCTCCATTAACATGGATTTCCAATAGAAGCACCTTTGTCATTTGGGAGAGACACAGACGAAGGTGGGTCTGTCCCATCTCCATCTGTCGTTCCTCCACACGTTTTCCCCAATACAAAACTCTTCCCCTCTTCTTTTTCTTGGTTTCACTTTCTCCCCTTTGGACTAACTCAGTAATGGGAACAAATGGGGTCGAGACATGTACTAAACACCATCTAAATAAAGGTGTGATATCATTGACGTTATTCACCATTACCACCTCGGTAACTAACTACTACGCGGTTGAAATAGTTCAGTGAAGCTTAAAAAAACAGATACCATCAAAATCCCATTTTCAACGTTTCACATGCAGAAAGCAACCACTATATAACAATATCTCTACGGCCGCAAACAAGGATTTAATCTAGTAATATTAACACTGATCTTCAACCTCGAGATCTCAGGTGGATTGACAGCTAACGTAGCTCCCACTCCACTCATAATCCAATGAAGTCACTTACCCCACCCAAATCACACGAAAGATGAAACTGCTTCATAATCATAAACTGGGTTCCTTTCCTCTTGTCAAAGTCAAACTGATATTCTATGCTTATTAAACTATAAAAAGATCTCTGCGCTATGTAGTCGTTGCAGCAGGCACTAGTTGAACAGAAAGTCATCATGACTTCTGACATATTTGATATCTATAGTTCTATACCCTTTTTCCAGATTCCTACTTCTCTACGCCATCTCCTGAAAATAGGGTTGCTCGGAAGACTTCAAGCTACTACTATTCTTTCTTCAGAGTCAATAGTCAAAGCCATAAACAATGCAGCTTAACAAACAACTTCGACACAATTCTCAGTTCTCACATTAACCCTCTAGTCATCAACAGAGAGTCAAATGGTCAGCTTGATGTTATTACAGACTCATGTAAGGAAAAAGAAAACCATTGTTCAATCCAGGCTTCTAGTAGTTAGCGAAGTGTCGTTACTACAAGAACCCTCAGAGATTTTGGAGTGGATCCCTAAACATAAGTTATATTAAACCCAAATACATTACAGATGACATCGCAGAATTATGTGACTAGAGTATCAATCTACAATAGGGTGGAAAGGTGATGAAAAAGTTCGCACCTTTATGTTGTGTTTGCTGTTCGAAGCCATTCAGCTTGAAAGATTGAATTTGCTCCCAGCAAGCAAGAAGTTGTTTGGTGCATCAAACGGGGGAATGCAAGTCAATTGGTTCGACTAATCTTGATTTTCTTCTCCTTTTGCCCTCTGGAGTGCACCTTCTGCCACTGTTCTTCTGAAGCTTTGAAGCGAACTTGGAGTTCGTCGGTGATCCATTTTCTAACGGTGACTTTGGAGTCGGAGATCTATCTCTAGGGAGCTTCTTCACAGCTTCCTTGTTCCGTGCTTTCATGAGTGGTGATTTGACTCTCTTTTTGGAGAACTTAAAGTTTCTATGGGCTTGCCTTCCATCCTTTTTGAGGAGTTTAACGTGGAATGGATTCACAGAAGTGTAACAGAATGAGTTCCCATCAGCAACAGCCTTCTTCTCCAGATCAATATCTCCATCATTCACCTGAAAATCAGTTGAGTATCGGATAATCATAATTGGATGATTTATCATAACAAAAGAACATAAGGATTATGCAAGTGTAAAGTCAAGGGGTTAAGAAGATCAGGAAACAGGTAACTACCAGTTGCAGCATAGCAGAGAAGGAACGGGCGACATCATGCTTTTCTTGGCCCATCACAATATCAGCAAAGGATTTGATGGTCTCAGTTTCTGATTCTAGAGAAAATTTGTCAAGAATTCTATCACCATAGACATGGATGTCAAATGGAGGTCGTGAATCCTATCAGAGATAAACCTTCAACAGTCAATTTAGGGAGATTGAAGTAAGTTCAGGTGACTTAATTGACCAGCAATGAGGAATATTATAGTGGGTATAGAACATCAAAAGAACAAGAAAGGGAAGAACAGTAAAAATTACTTGCACTTCAAGGTTCTGCTCGATTTTTTGTTTCCATGATGAAACTCGAGCAGCTAGTTCTGTCTGCTTCTCAGATTCAGCTATGTTAGCAAGAAGCGCATCCTGGAAAACCACAAAGATGAAAAAAGAAATTTTTAAACATCTACAACCCCAGCAACAACCAACATACAAAAGATACACTAAATGCAATTAGAAGGTAACTCCGCTTACTAGATGCGAGCGACAAAGATCCTCTAAGCTTGCTTGGGAACTTGGCTCTCCTTGTTCAAAGTAATCATCGGTATCAAAGCGAGTACCACCATCAAGATCCTGAGAATAAATCGAAAAGGAATTCTCAGGGGTTGAGTCACTAGAAGTTACAAGCCAAAAAAGCTGGTCAATAGACAAACCTTGTTATGTTGATGGGGTAAATCTTCATCCATATATGTAGCTTCGGGCATTTCACCATAAGATTGATCAAACCCAGGGTCACCATTATCATCACCATTGTCCAAATTGTCGCTCTCAACATTATCACTGGAGTTTCCAGTTTTCTTCCCTAAACCAGCAAGTGATTCCCGTAACTAGATTACGGAAGTCAGGTGAGAATCAATAATAGTAATGATTTTACAGATGTATGCTATCTCTGGGCAGAAAACCAACCTTTTCATATAAAGGGTTAGATTGTGATTGAGAGTTCCCAAGCTGATCAAGCTTTTTTCGTCTCTCTTCCCACATTTCTTTGAACTCGGGACTAATTGGGCCATGTAAATTTGCGAGAGGAAAAAATGCAGCAATAGATATCGGACTTGAGGAGTTTGTTGAGTTCCCCATATTCCTTCTTAGGGGTACTGCTAATGCAGAGAAGTCCACAAGCAATGTAACAAACTGCTTAACTTTGGTAGAGTCAAAAGAATGTGAAAGAAATGAAAATGAATTTTCTGCATAATCACCTCGTTTGAAAGGTTTCACTTTTAAGTTCCCAGGTTCATGAGGATTCAAAGGCTTCCATGGATCATTTTCTTCATCGTCTAAATCTGAGTCATCCAAGTTTCCAGGTGGTGAATCCATATCATCCATAGTGAACCCTTGATCACCAGCTCCAAAATTACCCTCTTTTGAAGGGCCAGGACCCACATCATAGTTATTGTCCTGCAAGCCACAGTCAGGAATAGGAGAACAGTTGAAAGCAGCATCATGGTTCTTTCCCAGGGATGACCTCCGTGATCGTTTTGCTGAAGAATGACCAGTTTTTCGGACTGAGGGGGGCTTGTATGCCGGACCATTTCCAGTGACCTTATCTAAGAAGTCATTTACTGAAGGAGCATCACAAGGATCTAACAGGACAAAATCCCGGTAGAGATCGCAGGTGGCTAACTACAACAATCAGAAACAAAAAAATGGAACGGGGCTTTAGACGACTGTTTGGCTCCAGGATATCTACAAACGAAAGAAAAAAAGTGCAAAGAGATGTCATACTAGATATGACTCCAGTTCCCCTCCATCGCCACCTGTCTCCAAGCAATCAGCCTCAAGAACGACTAGATTAGCTGGTGGCTTTGTGAAATGGTAAAAGGAAGCATCTTTACTGGTAGAAGCCTCCAAGCAATTCCTTGGTTCCACTACAAAACAGAAGTTCCCATTGTCCAAGCTTATTTTTCCCAGTTATAACTTTATGAAAATAGATTAACATGCGAAAAAAAACATACCTGGGATGTCATCTGAGCCCCAAAATTGATCTTCTTCGTCATCATTAGTAGACCTTGAAGCAGTTTTCTCAGGTTTTTCGGCAGAAGCATCATCGGACTGTCCCTGCTGCCTAAAAAAGAGTAGTTAAGTACAAGATTACCGAGACATGTCGTTGAAACAAACCAATTGAAGAGAACACGCGTTGTTTCATAACAATGGTGAAAGATTCACACCTCTTCTCAGAGAGGAAGTCCAACGCATGTAGAACCAAGTTGTACAAATACTCAACTTTCCTGCTGTACACCTGAACCGAACCCTGAAGGAGTAAAGCAGCTGCATTTTTCACAACAAAACACCTAATCTTTCAACACCAGAGCTCACATGAATCAAGAGAAAACGAAAACCCTAGCCACAAACTAAAACCCCCCAAAAGTAAAGGTACGAAAATCAGCAAACCAATTCGAAAACACTAACCTTCAGCGAAATTGATGGAGATATGAGCAGCGTCCTCCTCGGTTCCCCTAATTTCACCAGAGCAAATCTTCAGCAAGTAATCCTCGAGCTTCTTGGCAAGATCGACCTCCCAATTTGCCCCTAAGTCTCGCTCAGCCTGAACCGTATGTATTATTTCGCCTGCACCGTCTTTGTGGTTGCTCATTTTGAACTCAAAGAGTAGAGCTTTGCGTTCCGCTGGGACGGCTTCATGTGAAACCCTCGGAACCCTAGGATTTTGGGTACGCCGGCGGGACGTGAAATGACTTCCGAGGCAATCAATACCTGTACTTTGGTGTGAAATTTCGATTGGGTAGGGGGAAATGGTCGAGAAAGCGTGGGAAAATGCAAGCGAAAGGGTTGCTAGTTCAGTGAGCAACGGCCATGGAGATTCTCTCAGTGAATGAATCCAGAGGGAATTGGGAATTCAAAACGTTTCGTCAAAAAATTTCCCGCTTGCTCGTCAGATTCTCTCCTTGAGTCTTGAATCTCGGCTCTTTTGCGCCTCATCTTGTTTGTCGTTTGCGTAATTGGGCTGGGCCTTGTAAATTTTAGCCCGAAAGAAAGAGAGCTGAAAGCCCATACATACTATCAATTACAGTGGATAAGCAAGGTTGTCAAATCAAATTATTGATTTAGCAAGTAGGATAGTTGGACTGATAGTATAATCGGTTTATGTCAGTTAATATCGTTTTAGGAAAAAATGTGTGGAAGTAGAAAATTATTAACATTAATTGTTTTTAATTTCTATCAATCAAATTCACCCAAAACATCGTAATTTTGTTTAAAAGTCAAAAGTAAATTATATATTAATCATGGTGAGTACATTCCAACTGTTTTATCATTTCAAGATACAGTTTGAACCCGATTTATTGGCCGACCTACCATTGTCACAACAACCATGTGAATAAGTCTATCATCTTTTTTTATTACAATTTCACGTAGGGGTGGGCAATGAACGAGTTGGGTGGGTTTTGGTTTCAAATTGACTCACTTGCTTATTAGTGAGTTTGAATAATTGTGACATGCAATCCACCTAAATTCTTCTGCAGGTTGGGTTGGGTGGGTGACGGATGGGTGCGGTTGAGTCGCGGGTCAACCCGCAAAAATAATACTCCAACTAGTCATTAAGAATGTTGACTAACATTTATAATAAGTTAATAGCAAATTAGTAACACTGTATTAGTAATTTGTGATTTTGTTACAATTAATAATTTATAGTTTGCATCCCAAAATTTTATGGTTTAACAATAATTTGCATACCAATACATCCAATATATAATGGATATTGCATACCACAATAACCAATATTAGTAGTCAAAACTATTCTTTATTCTCCATCAATGGAATGGAAGTATACAAGCTACATCAGAAAACCTTGAAAGGCATGAAAATAAAGACTAATGCACATGAGAAATGAGGCAGCCAGGTACACTAATATTCATACTCGTTATACCTAGTTCTAAGGATAATCACACGAGGGTTACAGGTCCGGATATGTTAAGGCGATTCAGATATGTCAATGTTCAATCGTCTGTATATAAAATGTCAAGACTAATGACCCTAAATGATGATTTCAATAATGGGGTCTCGGATTGAGACGAGCGAAAGAAAAATTCATGTCCAACACGAATAATAAATATGTATGTAGGACAAGTCGGAAGGGGTCAGGACACAGGTTCAACGTAAATATGCTACTCGCTTACGCACAAAAGCAAACGACAATGGTCATTGACAGACAGCAGAATGTAATTTGGAGGCCGAGTTGAGCACAGAGTGAAGAAAGCAGCTGCTTCCAGGGGTAGCCATTGCAAAAAGTGTCAGAATTGGCAAAGACAGGCAGCTGAACACCATCATCCGGACCACAACTTATTAGTCACCGTAATTTCATCATTCGAGCCGCTCTTGTGAGCCAACACATTGGTGTCAAAGGTCTATTCATCGTCATCGAAGTGGATCTCCTTGCCATCGTGAAGAAAAAGAACTTCACATGCGGTTGATCTTCTTGGCAGTTTCAACAAAGAGGCAAGCGCTTTACGGTTTGTTGCGTGGAGACGAAAAAAAGAAGTTCAACTCCACAGTTAGCTTCTTCAGTACAGCTCCAAACTTTAGCAGATAAGGTACTAGTCTCGTATAAGTTTCAACTGATAAATTAGCTACCACAACTTCCTCCAAGCTAGACAGCAAATAACCACATACTCACCTTGTGAAAGACGAGAGATTGTAGTTTGGATGCCGAGTTCAGCAAGGCGTGCAGAACTGCGCTGCAGATAGGGTGCATCAGTTGTCAAATGTGTCAGATTGGGGAAGACAGGCAACTGAACACTATCATCATTATAATCTTCATCTTCGAGAACCGATAAAAAAATCCTGAGAAGAAGGATTAACACAACCTCAGTTCTAAACAACTAATATAGAATCAATGAGGGGAAGAAAAAGAGTGACAAGTCATGTTGATGCTTACAAGAGCCCCGTTAAACAAACAGATTCTCTTTGCATTGGAGATTTGGTTGAACAACTCGATCATACAATGGCCTCCGTCAGCTAGCTGGGTTCCGGAAAATACCAACCGACACCAGAATCAAGGCATGAAAACACTCTACTCCCTCCGAGAAACCGCAACTCTGTAACGGGAGTAAAAGGCTGAAGGTGAAGATCAAGTTGAAGATCAAGATACTCTAGATTGGGTGCTTCAATCCCAATGGAAGTGTAGCGGTCACGATGGACAATAGTCAAGTTCTTCAAAGATGGCGCGATGAAGCAATGAACATGCGTTTCTCATCGAAGAACAAGGGGTTGCAAAGCACTAGAAGAACAGTCTCTAGAACAGGGCAATCAGAAATGAGCCTATTCAATGATTCACAGTCAATGGTCGGTAGTCCCACAAGGTGTAAGATCTTTAGGTTAGGGAGAACAACCGAACCCTCTGTATTCGCTACTAAAACACCCTTGACCTTCAAAATTTTCAGATTCTTCAAACTGAAGAAGCTCCCCGGAAGCTGAAAGCCACAACTCGTTCCTTCAAATTCCTCCTGCATTCTATTTCTAAGATCTATTTCTTCAAGCAGAGACTCATACCCCAATTCCATCTTAAACGATAAATCTGACATCACGTGTAAGCGGAAACGGTTTACCGAATTGAGATTCTTGTGCCGGCTGAGAACCCCCATCGACGAATCGGGCGAATCCCAATTCTCTTCTCCCCCGAACCTCTGAAATTTGTTCCCACCACGATGCGCCATTGTTGTTCGGAGTCGGGTAGTGGTAAAATAAGCGGTAGTCGAGATCGAGATTGGAAACCCTAGTCCAGAGATCCTTCCACCGCCGACTGAGAACGGCGGTGCCGACGGCGTACTTGGTTTTCAGGAAAGAGAGAATGTGAGATAAGATTTCGTCCGGCAGTGAGCTGAGCCTGTCGCCGGTTCTGTGCTCCGGGGACTTTCGTTGATTACACGTCGCGATTTTCGTCTCCATCTAATCTCAAATGGACGACCACTGAAACTGAAGCGGGAAAGCGGAAGCGGAACTGCAGTAGTGGGTCTCTCGACTTTTGGTGTCTTCGGCTGAATGGGAGAAGTTGAGTATCTTTTTGTAGAGTTATTTCTATAGTCGAATTTGTAAACCAACAGTGGCTGTAGTTTAGTGGTTAGAATATCACGTTGTGGCCGTGATGACCTGGGCTCGAATCCCAGCAGCCACATTTTATTTTTTTACCCTATTGGGTTCATTCAGTCAATGAGCACACTCCTAAAGTTCACCTTGTTACTAGAACAAAAGAGAATATATGAACAAAGCACGTCTCAGAGTGTCCATAAATTTTGCTGCAACTAGAGCTCCCTACTATCTCAGCTGTTAAGCAGAACCAGGTACAACATCCAAATGTTATTTTAACCCAGTTTTTGTTACAGATTACCATGCCTGCTCTAGTTCCCTTTCCGGAACCCCCATTAGTCCTCTGTTGGAACCGAACTGGGCATGGGCTCGCTCAACTGTTTCAACTAACAGGCGATAAAGCACCTTGCAACGACAGATCTTACATTCAGCATAACCAAGCTGTGTTCAGATCACAAACCAGCAGGATAGCAGCAGTTTTTAAAGAGGACAGAAAAGTTTCGAGGAGCATCTGATCCCTCCCCGTTATCATCCAACCCAGAAGAAAGAAAAGGATAGGCCGGAGACATCACTCATTTTGCAGCTCCCTTAATGTGGAACTTGTAAATAGAGATTACACTTGCAGTGTTGCAATGCAGACTCCTAACTGAAGCAACTTAAAAAAAAAAAAAGATGGAGCTTTCTTTTCGGGTCCGTCGACATTGTGAGCAACCTGAGGGTAGGTTTGTATGCATCTCAACAACACAGCAAACTGCAGTAATCGAATCCTACCCCATCGACTCTATTAAGTATTAACCATTACCGGGTCGAGCCCCGAATCATTTATTCTACAACATTTGAGCAAGGAGTTACTCATGGGAGGGGGTTGGTTTGTATGCATGTCAAGCTATTGTCGAATGTGTAAACATGACCAGACAGTAAGCTTGTGCTCACTGTCCTTCCCCTGTAATGTAATCTCAGTTCAGAATTCCCTTCTGTAGAACAAAGACCAACTTCATAAAGATCACCTCGTTTCCAGCACAGGTTGACTGTGACCCCTCCGCGTGCTTTTAATCCTTTGAAGCAGCCATTAGGCCACTTGTCCCGAGGAAGGGAAGGGAGAAAATACATGTCCTTCGGCGTGCTCTGAACCAGCATTTCAGCGATTGCTGCAGAGAAACTGGAAAGCGGAAAAAGCTCAGGTATCCAAAATCAGTCATGAACATAGAGCACATTACAGGGCAACAGAGTTTAGCAGCTTACCCAAAGTTGGCATCAATCTGGAATGGTGGGTGAGTAGTGAACAAGTTACTGTAAAGTCCTCCTTCGTAGTTGCTTTCGTGAGCAGGATCCACCAGAACAAACAAATGCTTTACCATCTGGTATGCCTCCTTGTGTTTATGAAGATGAGCCCACAGTGCAGCTTTCCACACGGTCGACCACCCTGGACCTTCTATACCTGATAAATTGTGAAGTACAAAAACATGTTAGGTATCAAAGGTTAGTTTTTAGTTCAGTTAGAAACAATGGGTGTAAAGGGAACATCTTGTAGTATGTTGTTAACTAAGACAAAAGTTTTCTGTGTTCTTGTTAAGACAGTTCGGATCTCCGACTCGCGAGCAATATGAAGCCATGGATCTTCTTCCGGTCCTGCCCACATCATTTCATCTCGTTCTAGACCCATCTTATCTCTATCATCTATAAAATTTACTCATATTGATCCCATTTTGACCTTTTTCTTAAAATAATGCAGATACTACC
This sequence comes from Linum trigynum, assembly GCA_964030455.1. Classification (NCBI taxonomy): domain Eukaryota; kingdom Viridiplantae; phylum Streptophyta; class Magnoliopsida; order Malpighiales; family Linaceae; genus Linum; species Linum trigynum. The sequence continues at coordinate 63,666,591 of OZ034819.1, forward strand.
CAAGTATGAGCCTCCATCTTCCACAAAATGTGCCTTAATCAATCATGTCATCAGTCTCTCACTTATTTATTTATTTGAACCATGATTATCATGAATTTGGAAGGTAGACACATACCTCTCTTCTTCAGGGTGTTTTCCGCAGCTATACAGAGGTCAGGAGCATCCTCAAGAGTAATGCTATGGCCAGGGAACAGTCCAAAGAGATGAGAAAGGTGTCTGTGTTGAGGCTCTGGGTCTTGGAAGTCCAAGGCCTGCGGGGTAAAAAGGACATAGGATATCTTCTACATCAAGACACTGAAAAAATTAATAGCTTCCAAGCTTCTGAAAGGGAAATGTTGATTAGACACACTTACCCATTCCATTATGGTACCTTCCTTTGCAATAATCGTAGGCCGTAACCGGGGTAGAGCATCAAGGACTTTCCGAATAAGTTCGTCGTCCTTTCTTCCCAATACCTGTTCATGGGAAGGGCAGGAGTTGGTAGGAAACAAACAAGTGAGAAAGGCTTCCCAACAAGTGCCAAATTCAAAACTAATTTTATATATGGTTTGCAGAGAACACTTCTCTTATGATTGACATGTCCATAGTTGTTGAGTAGCTCACACTAGCCTTCCTCCCATCTGGGGCAATGAACATATGCTCAGGAGAAGTTGATGGGTTAGTTCCCAGAGTTCCTCCCGACTCTTTAATTAACCAGTCTAGTAGGAAATTTGCGCAGCCTTCCAGCAAAGGATATGCCTTGTTTTTCAGGAACTCCTAAGGTGCAAGAACAATCCAAATCTGTTGAGTGCACATATGCTGCAGTAAATATAAAAATCCATCTGAAAAACATTGAGAATCGACCGACTTACTTTATCCATTGTGTAACTATAATGCTCCCACAGATGTGTACAAAGCCAAGCACCACCCATTGGCCACATAGCCCATACGGCGTCTCCACTGTCTGGCGATGTCTTTCCCCATAAGTCACTAATCTGATGTGCAACCCACCCCTTAGCTCCATAGTTCACCTGCCAACATTCATTTAATAAAACAAGCACGTCAAAGGCATGTAGCCGTAAAAGCCAACTGATCCTTGGAAAAATTCGAGTACTTACTTTAGCAGTTCGACTCCCATTGATCGACATGGTAGACAGGTAGTCAAACAATGGATCTTGACATTCCTTGAGATTGCAAGACAGTGCTGGCCAGTAGTTCATTTGTAGATTGATGTTGAGATGTTGAGCACCACTATCCAAACAATATAAAGAACATGAGCCGGTTTCTAGAATGAAATGTTTGCACTTCCAGAGAGAGATTGTAATAGCAATGACTTGAAAAAGAAGAAAGAAAAAGAGGGCATACTCCCATGGTGGCGACAGATCCTTGCTCCATATTCCCTGCAAATTAGCTACCTGTGTTCCAGGCCTAGAACATGAGATAAGCAAATATCGACCATACTGGAATAAAAGCTCCACCAGGGATGGATCCTCATCAGTTTGGAAGGATTTCACCCTATCTGCCGTCGATACTCCTGAAGCACTGGTGGAACCATTAGAAAGCTGGAGCGAAACACGATGAAAGAGACTCTGATAATCTTCGACATGTCGTGCTCTTAGATCATCATAACCCAAACTCTTGCGTGAAGTCAACGAGTTCAAGCAATCTGAAGTGGGATCCTTATTGGAATCAACAGGGCTAGTGAAAGGCCCATCGAACGAAGATGAAGCCACCAGAACCAAAAGTGCCGAATCAGCTCCATCAACCTTCAGCTTCCCGCCATCCAAAACACTTATTACTGCTTTCCCACCAATCTGTAACTCCAGCATAGCAGTGAACTGAATTCCCTTTGGATTCCCCCTGCAACTTCCTTTGAGTACAATCCGATTCTGACCCTCGACATATGAGCTGTGATTCATCTTGCTGTCCAGGTAAATAGTGAATGATAGGGACCCCGGTTTGCTTCCAGATACCGTTGTGACGATTGCTTGGTGGGGATTGGAAGCAAAATGCTGCCTTGTGTATCCAACATCACCAACAGAATATTTCACAGTTGCCGTAGCAGTATCCAAATCCAGCTCCCTGTGGTATGTTTTAGGGTCGTAGTTCTTATGGGAAGCATCAAATTCCAGTACTATGTCGCCAAGGGCTTGGTAGACCTTCAAATTGACAGCCAGGGAAGTAACAATAAAAAACCCTAACAAAAGGTTTCAACTTTCAAGCAGATAACTAAAAAAGGAAAGATTGATGAATGCTACCTCAGAGCCTTTGCCTGACAATTTGAGTGCTTCAGCAGAAGCGTCAGCGAATTGACCATTAGCGACTAGTTTTCTGACCTCCGACAGAGCCGCCGGAGCATTTGGATCGGTGTAGTCTCCAGGAACACCAGTCCACAGTGTGTCATCTACAGAAGAAGACGGTGAAGTCGGGACATCAGGCAACAAAAGAAAATGGCGGGAAGAAAAAGGAGCTGGAAGGATACCGTTGAGCTGGAGGGTTTCTCTGGAAACGCCTCCCCAGATCATGGCGCCGAGGCGGCCGTTGCCGATGGGAATGGCGTCGGTCCAGTACTTGGCTGGATCAGTGAAGTTCAACTTCAGCGGGTCGGAGGCGGTATTCTCCATTGGATGATTGCTTGATCCTGCAAAAGAATAGATTGGTGGGCATAAAAATTCAATCTTGCAGAGTGGGTAGTTTTATAATAAGAGAAAGCAGAGAGGGAAGGAGGCGGAAGTGTGAAGCGACTGGAGAAATGAAGCCAACCCAAGTGGCTGAAAAGTGAAAACTACTACCACAAGTCACTTCCTGCGATTTCTCCGGCGTCGTTGAAGCTGCGGGCCGATCAAATCTATCACGCCATTGATAACTTGCTGTGTTCCTCCTTCGCAATTAATCGGTGGTCCCTCCTTCCTTTGGTTGTGGCGTAAGCAATTGGTTTCCCAGAAAACAAGAAAGACGGATGAAGTAATGAACTCATTTTGTTAATTTTGTAGTTACGCTCTTGTTCGGATTCTTATGTAGAATATTGTGAAGTCTGTTCTTATCAGCTTACTTGTTTATATCAACATTTTGATTTTTTCTATCAATTTTTTGTTTTGATTTTACCATATACTTCTCTACCAATTTTGATCTTACTTGTTATGGTTTATACAGTATACAAAGTCGTTCAATAATACAGCACAGGCCTGTCAGGCTGTCAGCTGGTATTACACTATTTTAGTCTATTACTAGAAATCAAAGAAGACAGATGTCTTCCACGATCGGAGTTTGAAACCATAAATGGCTTAGTGTAGAGATGCAAGGACTACATGGTTCATCCCTGGCGGCATACCACTGAAATTTGAAACAGAGAGATAGTAGCAGCCAGCAGGTCGCCGCTGCCCAACCAAGATATCATCAAACCTTGGCATGCAAACAAGAGAGAGGTAGAGAACATGCATCCATAGAAACGAACATACTCCCCAACTTCATTATTAAACAAACAGAAATATAGATTGTTCACAATCCAAAGCCAACAAAGTACTGGACAAACTAAAACAAATTGAAACTGAGGGTCCATTTGGCTACCACACAGACAACCAGAAACTAAAACATCCTTCAGAAGATAACCCAAATCCTTCAGCAAGTCATGGCAGGAGCCATAGCAGCACCAGGGAGACGAGACACTTTAGAAGCCACCACGGAGACGCAGGACCAGGTGAAGAGTAGACTCTTTCTGGATATTGTAATCCGCCAGGGTTCTTCCATCCTCAAGCTGCTTTCCAGCAAAGATGAGCCTCTGCTGATCTGGTGGGATACCCTCCTTATCCTGAATCTTGGCCTTCACATTGTCAATGGTGTCGCTGCTCTCCACCTCCAGGGTGATGGTCTTTCCAGTCAAGGTCTTGACAAAAATCTGCATCCCTCCCCTTAGACGCAGGACCAAGTGCAGGGTGGATTCCTTCTGGATGTTGTAGTCAGCCAAAGTCCTCCCATCCTCAAGTTGTTTCCCGGCAAAGATGAGCCTCTGCTGATCTGGAGGGATCCCTTCCTTATCCTGGATCTTCGCCTTGACATTATCAATGGTGTCGCTGCTCTCAACCTCAAGAGTGATGGTCTTTCCAGTCAAAGTCTTCACAAAAATCTGCATACCACCTCTCAAACGGAGCACGAGATGGAGAGTCGACTCCTTCTGGATGTTATAATCTGCCAGAGTCCTTCCATCTTCAAGCTGCTTCCCTGCAAAGATAAGCCTCTGCTGATCTGGAGGGATCCCTTCCTTATCCTGGATCTTGGCCTTAACGTTGTCAATAGTGTCACTGCTCTCGACCTCAAGAGTAATGGTCTTGCCAGTCAGTGTCTTCACGAATATCTGCATACCACCTCTCAGACGGAGGACCAGGTGAAGGGTGGATTCCTTCTGGATATTGTAGTCGGCCAAGGTCCTGCCATCCTCGAGCTGTTTGCCAGCGAAGATTAACCTCTGCTGATCGGGAGGAATACCCTCCTTGTCCTGGATCTTCGCCTTGACGTTGTCAATGGTGTCGGAGCTCTCGACCTCCAAAGTAATCGTCTTTCCGGTCAAAGTCTTGACGAAGATCTGCATGCCTCCACGGAGACGGAGAACGAGATGAAGGGTCGACTCCTTCTGGATGTTGTAATCGGCCAAAGTCCTGCCGTCCTCGAGCTGCTTTCCGGCGAAGATCAGCCTCTGCTGATCCGGAGGGATTCCCTCCTTGTCCTGGATCTTCGCCTTCACGTTGTCGATGGTATCGCTGCTCTCGACTTCGAGAGTGATGGTCTTTCCCGTCAAGGTCTTGACAAAGATCTGCATCTGTTCAATCAAACGACGAGAAACCCTAGTTCAATAACTCGCGATCGAAATTACCAGGATCCAACCGAAACCCTAAATTTGATAACACAAAAATCGAACTCCCATCTAAGAGATCACAATTGACCGCAAAAGAATGTCATCATAACAGCCCTAATTAACAGATAGAACGAACGCTAATCAATCCCCAGATCCAACGTTCAACACAAACGAAGCAGAACTGAACGAACAGGAACAGAAAAATGGGAAAATCGGGTCCGGATGTTACCTTGAGAAGCTGGTAAGAAAGCTCTGAATCGAAGATTTGATTGTGGAGAGAGTTTTGAATTGAATTGAATTGTGAATCGGTGAATGGAGAAACGCGAGGATTGGAATCGATTTATAGAAGGGGAAATTGGCCGACCTAACTGCGTTTGTGGAGAACCAATAAAACAAAGGCGAAACGGGTAAGGAATGACGTGTTTCTTGCTCGCTAGTTTGAGTAGTTGACACGGAAAGGGTTTGATCATTGATGGCCGTCCGTTTCCTTCCCGAATCTTCTTTTCTTTTGTCGGTCTTTCCTTCTCATTAAAAAGGGTAAAGATGGTATAATAAAAATACAAAGACTTAATATTATGTTAACCGTTATTAAAATCTCAATAGATTTTTATTATAATTATAATGTATATGATTAACATAAACGCATTTTAACCTAAAAATCATGTATATGGTGTACTAATTTTATTTTAATAACAAATATTATTTGTTATGTTTTGATAAGTTTAATTCGTAAAGGTTCATTTTACTATCTCAATATTGCATATTCATATATAAATATTTTAAAAATCAAGTATATGGTGCGCTAATTTTATTTTAGTACAACTATAATAATTTGTATTATTTTGATAAACTTAATTTGTAAGGTTCATTTTATTATCTCAATCGTGCATATTCATATATAAATATTTTAAATAACCTATAAATATTCATCGTATCTTTCAACTATTCAAAAGTTCATTCGATAAATTATCGAATTCTAAGTATTCATTGTACTAAAATTTAATAAATGAAAATATGTATTCATGCATGCTTTAGTTTCAAGATGGATCACGACGCACAAACACAAGATTCTGAGTATCCGTATTGCAAAGCAACTTGCTCCAAACCAACAAGTATGGAGCTTTGAGAGAACAAGGACACGCACAATACAACTAATTCAACCTATCGTTTTTTTTTTAGACAGAAAGCAAAAAGTCCAGAGAATGACATAGGGGTGATTGAGAGTTATGGTCTTACTTGTTCCACCAAATGCCATGATCTTCCTTTAGCGATTCCTACACAAAATTCTAACTACACGGAAGAATATCTAGACGAGGAAGAACAATACGCTGATCGAGTGCCCTTTTGTATTTGGAGGAGGGGCGATACTTGGCAGCAACCCGGGTTGCAGCCCGTAGCTGCTGTCAGGCCAGGTGGCGCTTCTTGATTGGACTATTAATTTCATTTTTTAATTACCAATCACAATGACTGAGGAACGGAACGGTCAAGACTTCCGTTATTTCCATTTTTTTTTTTTTGGATTAACAGTAAGGTGCAGCAGCTCCAAAACCATCCAAAAAAAATATCATAGCTTGCCTTAGTTAATTTTTACTCAACCTTTTGATTTAACTCTTTTTTTGCAAGAAGGAAAGTGATGACTTTTGATATTAGATTTGAAGTTTTAAGAACATAATTTCAAGAAAAATGATTTCGTACCACCCTGAACCACTTAGTACCACTTTCATTTTTAGCTAAAATTTTACATATAATAAACGAGTACACATGACCTATTATGATTTACAAATTTTCCAAAAAATTTAGGACCAAATATATTTCCCTTATATAGGATGGTAACTTATGGTAAACTTTGGTGAAATATAATAGATTGTGTTAACTGTTAAGTATATTTATTTATCGTGCATAACACCATGCGGTGTAGGAGCTACGTTGAAACTAGGAGGTAGGGTTGGTAAACGGTTATCCCGTTAACGGTGTAGCCGATAATCAAACTGGAATTGGTGCTTAACAGTTACACCGATAATCGATTAAATAATAAATGGTTGGTTCCCGGTAGCCAAATTTAGTTAATAACTAATTGATGGTTAAATGGTTAATAACCGATGGTTGCACGGTTAACCGACTAATCGATTACGACCATCCTCATAGTTAGGGCAAAAAATAGTAGAGCTCTATGAGCCCCAAACGTAGGCTGAATAATAAAGTGTTTGAAAGATTACAAGACCTCTTGCCTATCCTAGTTTTAATAGTGACTTAGACTCAAATGAGAATAATTTAAAGAAAGAGTTTTAGAATGAGAACAGTAGAATCTCAGACTTGGGTACAGTTGCTCGACAACAATCAGTAACATTACTTTCATGTAATATGTGGGGTTTACGAGTTGAGTAATTGTTGATGGGTCTCTTATCGTTGTATGCTTCTTTAATAAGGCTTGACTGTAGAATGGTATTATTGTGTACTTGTGTTGGATTGAGTTGATTATGTATTGATATATATCTATGTCGAATTATCTTTTATTCAATGATAACAACTTAAGAAAAGAACACATGCCTATGTATGAAAAATCACAAAAAGATTTACAATTGAAAAAGGAGGTCTTCTGTTGGTTAGGTTATCGATCGGTTATCTTCTTCTGTTGGTTAGGTTTATCGATCGGTTATTTTGGTATAACCTTGTCGAATCACTTAGTTAACGGTTATCCGGCTAACCGACAAAATGACCGAGAACCGACTATACGATTATGGTTAACCGGCTAATTTAAACGATGCGATTAACGATAAATTTAAAGTGTTTAATGATTAACCGAGAACCAATTAAACGGTTCCGGTTATAACCGAACTGAATCAAATCGATTATCAACCCTACTAGGAGGAATTGTAGCACCCATCATCTGTGAAATATAGGTAAAGTTACATATAAAACTTGTCAAATTTCTCACTATTTTAATACAAAATATTAATAAAAATCTCAAATTCACTAAAAGAATGTAATTTGAGATAATATCTATTTTAATATATTTTGAACCATACATTTTTTAACTATGTATTCCACCATGAAAGTATGTTCATATTATCGTACATTTTTTGAATCATGAATGATTTATTCTTTGTACAAAAATTAATTCATTTGAAATTATGTTCTTGAACCTTCAAATCTAATATCAGAAGTCAACACTTTCCTTCTTGCAACAAAAAGAGTTAAATCAAAAGGTTGAGTAAAAAGTAACTCATGCAAGCTATGATATTTGGGAGAGAGCTGCTGCACCTTACCGTTAATCCCAATGAAAAATGGAAATAACGGAAGTCTTGACCGTTACGTTCCTCCGTCATTATGATTAGTAATTAAAAAATGAAATTAATGGTAGCCCAATCAAGAAGCGCCATCTGGCCTGGCAACAGCTACGGGCTGCAACCTAGGTTGCTGCCAAGTATCGCCCTTTGGAGGAGACTTATAAACACATCCTTCGACATTAGGGATGACAAATTACCCACCCATGGGTAATTATACCCAAACCCAAGTAGACCCATTGATAATGGGTTGGGTATGGGTGAAGTGCATATGGATTTGGGGGTTTATAGATGGGTTTGGGTTTGGGTTTCCATAATCTAAATGGGTATGGGTTGGATATGGATATCCATTTACTTGAGGGTGTTTTAACTACACATGCAAAAATTGGACCTGTTTGTAAAACTTGAAAAGTTTTGGTACCAAAATGTAAGACCAAAAAAGTTTAGGTACCAAAACGTAATTTTCCATCGATATTTTGAGGACTTATATGCAAAAAAAATTAAATTTAGGTACTAAATATGCATATCTATTAAGTTTGGGTACCAAACTGTAATTTGTATTTGGGCATGGGTACAAACCCAAATCCATTTGATATAAACCCAACTCAACCCAAAGTAAATGGGTATGGGTACAAATCCATCAAACTCTACTCATATCCATCTATTTGGATTTCATACCCAACCAAATTGGGTTGGATAGTAAGAAACCCATGCGTATGGGCAAAGTTGTCATCCCTATTCGACATGAGAGAAACTTATCGTTAAATTTGAGTCAACAAATCATCTATTTTCATTTCTTGATTATTAGAAGCAGATTGTAATACTACTTTGATTACTTAATAAAAGCATCACGAGGAATTATAAATAAAAAAAAACATAAACAACAAAGCGAGTCAAGAAATTCATTCAGTCAATTCTTTTCTCCTTTTTTCTCATTTTATTTCCTTTATATGTTCTACAATTTTTTTTTCAGTTAGCTTCAATACAAACACAACATAATAGCTAATCAAACTTTACAATTTACACTATTAATCAATTAAATTAATTAGCCTTAAACCACCCCCAACAATCAAACCCCTCTATTCACATTCCTCCCCTGTTTTTTCCCCCTCCTTTACGCCTTCATAAACCCAGGAACATAGGGCACATTCGTAACCCTAATCCAAGCATCTCCTTCAACATAAAGCTTCCCAGGAGTAAACTTCTCAACCTGAGTCGCATCCAACTTCTTGATCCCCTTCCAAGCGACCCGACCGCCCTGAGCCGCGCCCGGCCCAGTGTTCTCAAACTCTGCATAAAACAGAGTATTCAACCCGAGATCTCCCTGCCACGGCAACCAACCCTCAGGAGCAATCAAGTCATCCAAAATTGAATTCATAACAATTGTTGTCGAGTACTCTTTCCACGGCCTGCCCAAGTATGCCTTGTTGGTGTGCCTGACGGGGAAATAGGCCGGGTCGGCGGAGATGTGGCAGCTCTGGAGGACGATGGCAGAGTCGCCTCTGGGATCCTTCTTGCCCTCGGCGGTGACGATGCAGGCCTGATTTGGGAGCGGCTTGCGGACGATGAGCTTGCAGTTTTGGAGTACGGTTCGGGCTGTGCCGAAGACGAAGTCGATTGTTCCCGTGATGGTGCAGTCGCGGTAGAACTGGCGGTAGGCCTGGGCGTAGAGTGTGTCCTGGTAGCCGTCGAAGGCGCAATTGTAGACGACGGAGTTGTCGGACCTGGAGCGGAAGGCCACCGCCTGGTGGCCTTCCGCTCCGGCAGTGTTCTCGAAGCCCATGTTGCGGACTACGAAGCTTGGTGCTACCACAGCTGCAGCATAACAAACCCTTCCGTATTAGAGGTGACAAATGGATTTGATTCGGTTTGGTAGATTGGATGGATAGATTTGAATCAAATGTATTGGTGTTTGAATTCATAAATCTCAGTGGCATCTAAACATTGGGCGGATATAATTTTTTTTTTAATTAGGTACTAATATGTCACAATAAAAAAAAAATTGTGTACCAAAATTCAAATTTTCAAATCTATTTTCATTAAAATAAAATTTAGATATCAAATTATAGAATATAAAATACATAGATACTAAACTATAACTTTTCAAATAACAACGAATTTACCAATCCAAATAGATTTGTATCAAAATGGATTAAAGTAATTGTATATTTTAATGGTTTGAGTTGAGGGCGTGCAACTGTCCAATCTGGTTCGAACCTGATAAAACTAATGAGAACCGCATTCTAATAGTGAAATACATATTAGGATCAAAGACCCGGAGCAACAGTGCATTCGATCCCGTTTGGTGCGACCCAAATGTCAATTCGGTCAATTTTTCTTCAGTAATTATAAATTTCATGTGACCAAGTATCAAATCACATTATTCGATTCGTTATGGTCCGGTCCAAATGTTAGCTTGGTCCGATGCGATACGATTACGATGCAGACCAATTTGTTGCACACCTCTAGATGGATTGGATAAAAAAATTGCCAACTTTAAATCTTATTAATGGAATTCAAAAGGATGAGTTTGAAAGAGAGAGTTGGTGGAAATTTTACCGAAGGTGGCAGTGTCAGAGGTTTGGACACCGGCGGCGAAGTTTTTGTTACCGGTGACTCGAGTTTTGGTTTGGCCGTCGCCGATCATCACAATGCCTTCAGCAGATTTGGGGATCAAGACTGTCTCCTTGTAAATTCCTTCCTTCACCCTAATGACGAAAGGGATCTTGTGCTGCTTCGGGATGGCGCCGATGGCCTGCATTATAGTCTTGTACTGCCCGCTTCCATCTTGGGCCACAACCATATCGGCCTGGACGCCAGCCGGATCGGCAGCCAAGAGCCTCCTCTGGGCCGGGCTGACCCACGAAGGGAACTCGGATTGGGCCTCCATTAGCCTGCGGGACCCACCAAACTTGAACGACGCGAAGATCTTAGCCAGCCCATCAACCATGGCGAGCCCATTGCTGGTGAGCTCTTCGGACGTCTTGAGGATCTCCCTCATCTTGTCCCCGGCTGGGCCCGTGGTGTTGACGAACCCGTCCTTGCAGTTCTCCTGGAACGTGACCGTGGCCTCGAGCCACGTTTTCAAGTTGTCGAGGTGGACATAGGCTTTCGTCATGTCGAACGAGCCCAGCTCGTCGACGGACCTCCCGAGGTCCTCGATTGCGGTCTCGAGCAGCTCGTCACAGATCTCGAGACCGCGCTTCGCCATTGGGTCCTTAGCGATCTCCTTCAGGGTGTCCGAATTTTTTATGGACTCCCTGAGGGAGTCCGCCGCGAGCTCGAACCCTACCTGGACCAGCTTCTTGGGGTCCGTGGTGTTCTCCGCGGACTTGGCCAGACTCTTCTCGCACGTGTCCCTGTAGGTGGACGGCTGGCAGAGGGCGGTCACTTCCTTGGATGACGTGGACAACTCGGCGGTGGTGCCACCGCCGCCGCGTTCATCGACTTTCTCGTTGACGCCGACGGTGACGGCGACCACCATGGCGACGAGGAGCAAGGACGAGACGCCGAGGACGGCGATCTTCCTCTTGCTGCTGTCGTCGGAGTCCCCCATGGTGCAAAAGTATAACCTAGCTAGTTAATTTGTGTAAGTAACTCTTACAATTTGAACAGTTATGTCGCGGTAAGAGATTTTTTATTGCTACTTAGTGAATAATGTTGTTACACTTTTTTTTTATTGTTATTTACTATTGATCAGGCTTGGATCGGAAGAACCCAGAGCCTGAGGGCCTTATTGAAGAGAGGAGAAATCTGTAGTGTTGGCCCTCGATAATTTTATTAAACTCTGGATTGGATTGAGAATTTGAAGTGATTTGTTTATATGGGAGGGAGAAGGTGGTGAAGTTGGTCAACTCGTTTTTGGTAATTAGGGGTGATTACTAAATTTGGAGAATAATTGCATTTGGATGAGGGAGAAGGTTTAAATTTGAATGGTTTCTCGGATAATTAGGATTCGGTTCGTGGAGACATTTTATTCAGAATTAAAACACGTTAAAATTTTGACCATTGAGGAACATCCGATAAAATTGGAAGAAAGAACGTCAAAGTCTCGAGGAACGTTGTCAGAAAAATATCCATACAAACACGAGTTTTGTCTAAGTCTAGGGTGAAAAAGCAAGACCATGAGTTTGAAAAATGATTTAAGTTAGTGGCCAACATTAATTTCAAAACATGACAAGACTCTTCCTATGATGTTTATGTACGAATTTTTTACAAAAGTCAAACTAGAAAATTTCTTTTATATTACAAGAATCACGTAACTAATTGTTGACTTAATATTCCAAGTTGAGAAAAGGCTGAACTATTCCTAGCTCCTACAACAAGTAATGTGATCTATATGACTATTGTAAGGATAGGTGTAAGCATCATTCTTATAAGTAATTCTTTGGTCGTCGGATGAAAAAACACATGCAACGAATCATAAGAGTAAATCAGTTGTCTCAAAAGGCGTAAAATTGTATGGGGTTGTTCACGTTTGTTAGGGATATAAATAACTGGTGATATCTATCTATCACGATTTTGATAAGAGAGTGCTACTTTTGAAAAGAAAACACTAGGCCATCCTTGGATGAGTTTTTTCATCGATTTAAGTCCAAAGAGCTCAAGATTTAAGAAGTGGAGATTGAAGAGGAGAAGAACATTCCAAGCATGATGCTACTAATTTCTTCCTCTTATTTATTTCACTCCCCTCTCACTAAGCTAACTAGCCCTCTCTTTCAACTAATATGAGGAACCCTAGCTAGATGTAGTTATATTTTTATGATTGATTGTGAACCCAGACTTTTACAATTGACCTATTAAACACCTAATTGATGGTCTATCATGTTTGCCTAATCTTTGATCACTCTTGGCTGAAATGATTTTTGACCGAAAGGATAGAAATCTACTTCAGTCAATTGATCATGCATTGGTTAAATTGGAAGTGGATGAACCAATTTAAAGAGATTCAATGGTGTGTCACTGTCAGAGTTTTGTTTGGTTGGTTTGGGTGAAGAGACATTTCTCTCAATTAATTAGCCAGTTTCAAAGGGCTTTGATTGCATTAAACGTGAGCCATAGCTACTTGAGGAATCTCCTTGTGGAAATTAATTTAAGAAGCCTAGTGTTACATCCATCTCAATCTAGCTTATAGCTAAAGGATCATTATCCAAGTGAGCTTTCAATCTCCCTTAAGAATCCAAAATTTTTCCTTAATTGCAATGGCTCGAGTTGTTGATTTGACTAGTCTTTGTTAGTGATTCTTAATTGAATCGCTTAGACTTGCAAGCCCGATAATAGTTGTTGACAATTGTAAAATGTTATTTTTTCTACCTCCTTTCAATCTATATCCATCTCTAACTGGTGCTTTTTAGTTCTTTGCTACAAAAATATGAATTATTGTCCAAAGTGCGGTTCACAGATCATAGGTGTGCTTTTATACTTAAAGTGCCATTTTGGGTAGTTTTTTCATAATTTGCATATACAAGTACATTTAGTACGAATTTTGAAGTGAAGTTTGTCATTGACCAGAATGGAGCAAAATCGTGAGCCTAAAAGGGAGAAACCTAAAAATGGCCTAGCCCGCCGTCGTCCAATTGAGCCCAAATTTCATATGAAGAGTAAGGAGACAAGGAGAAGCATGTTAACCAAGTTTAAGCATAAACAGAACAAACAAGAGGAAAGACGATCCAACTCGCCACCCTGGTCTCCGCTCTTCTAGAACCTTCAAGATGTGACTTGCACTCCAAGAAGTTGTCCTAGATCAAGTTGGAATAAGATCTAATGATCCAAAAATGACTTAAGCATAAAAACTAGCGAGGAAACTCCAGATAGTGGATCTAGTGGTTCAATTGTAGACATCGATTTTCTGATCATGGTATCTTCACATATGGGGTAACCACGATCATTCACTCCTTAGTTTAAACCCTTTAGTTGGGTTTCGTGGAATAGAAGTTCGTCGTCGATGTCTTCAGTCACAATTTTGTTCTCTTTCTCTATGTGGAGCTAAAGAATTCCTGTGTTTTGAGAGTGGATCAGAGAGTGTTCTCTACATGTATATATCTCGATGTTTATGTTATGACAAGAGACAAACTATTAAAATTAAATTATTTTTCTTGTTTACTATATTTTTAATTGACACGTCATCCACTTAATAGTTAATCATTATAGTTAATTGACATTTAGGACAAATTTAATGGAAGTGCACGAACATGATCAATAGTGCAATGCATGTATAAAGTTAGTGACAAATGAAAAAAAAAGACAAAATTTATTAGTAACAAAGAAAAAAAGCAAGTTGATAAATCGAATTACAAAATATACAATTTAGTCCAAAATACTCGATGCTCCTTTTCTTTGGTCGGATGTACATGGTCCGATCGATGCTTTGTCCAAGACGACGATCACCATTTTTTTTTTTTTTGTAAGTTATAACAATAAGAAAAATTCCACCCTTACTCTATTTTACAGTTACCTCCCTCTCCCACCAAAATAAAAATAAAACGTAATGTAATGCGCAAAATTGCTTATTAGTTAACTCATCCCGGCAGTGTAGGGCACACCAGTAGCCTTGATCCAATCATCACCTTCCACGTATAGCTTGGCCGGAGTAAAATTCTCGGCCTCTTGAGCCTGAATGTGCTTAATCCCGGGCCAAGTGGCTCGGCCCTTCTGGTTTGACCCAGGGCCCGTGTTCTCAAACTCTGCGTAATAAGACGTCGTAAGGCCCGCGTCTCCATCCCATTGGGCCCAACCTGAGGGGGTGATTATGTCGTCGATTTCAGTGTGCATGATCACGGTCCTTGAGTACACCTTCCACGGGCGGCCCAAGTATGTTGGAATTTGATCCTTGACGGCCAAGTACTCGGGTGCGCCCACAATCCTACTGTTCATGATCACAATGGCTGACAAACCGTTTGGGTCCTGACGCCCCTCCGCGGTTATGATGTTTTCCTGATTAAGCATGGGCTTCCTAACGATTATGGTGCAGTTCTGGAGAACGGTGCGAGCGACACCGAAGATAAAGTCGATGGTACGGAGATGACACAATCGCGGTAGAATTGACGATATGCCAGAGGGCACAAGGTGTCTTGGTAGCCGTGAAATTGACAATTGTAGTAAACAGAGTAATCGGATTGCGTGAGAAAGGCAACGACCTGGAAGCCCTCTGGTCCAGCCGTGTTCTCGAATCCCATGTCTTTGGCTATGAACCCTGGTGCCAATACCGCTGTGCATAGGGTTCATAAAATGTGTTTTTAATAAAAAGAGCATAGTAAGAAGGTCAAGATGATAATGAGCAAAAATGAATTTGAACATGAAATCTTTACTAGGTCATACTAGGCTTTCTCTGCCACGAATTTAAATACAAATTTCATGGTTTCAATTTTAAAATGATTTCTAGTACAAAGCACAACAAATTGATGCAAAATTTTAAGTTATTGGGATCAAACAGTTTCGAAAGTGTTGCACATTTGGATTCACGGTGTAATAGATGGTAAATTTTGGTTGAAATCATAGAGAAAATCAAATACTTACCAACTGTGGGGGTATCTTGAGTTTGAAACCCGTCCCTATAATTCTTGTTGCCGGTGATCCTAGTATTGTTTGGACCGTCGCCGATAAACATGATACCAACAAGCTCATTACGAATGATGACTTGTTCATTATAAACCCCGGCCTTAATATAGATCACAAAGGGGACTTTATAGTTCGCTCCGATGCTCTTGATGGCATCATTAATAGTTTTGAACTGCCCGCTCCCATCCTGAGCCACAGTAATGTCTGGTTTGATGTCAGCCGGCGCAGAGGCCAACAGCTTCCTCTGCGTCGGCGTGACCCACCCGGGGAAATCATTTGTACCCGTCGACGCTCCGCCACCGAGCAGCCTCCTGTGCGGTGCAGCTGCACTGGGGTTGGTCTTCTGCATAATCCTCGTCCATCCGTCGACCATGGCCAGACAGTTGCAGGCCGCCATGCCAGACAGTGTCAGGATCTCCCTCATCTTGTGCCCGTCGGGGCCCGTGGTGTTGGCGAACGCGTCGACGCAGACCTCCTGAAACGTGAGGGTGGCCTCGAGCCAGGTCTTCAGGTTGTCGATGGACTTGTCCCCCGTGGCGGGGTCGAACTTGTCGATCTCGGCCACAGACCGGTTTAGGTCATTCATGGCGGTATGGATCTTCATGTCGCAGATCTCGAGGCCTCGTTTCGCCATGGGGTCTGTTGTGGTCGCCTTCAGGGGCTCGGCGTCCTCGAGTGCAGTTTCTAAAGACTTTGATGCTAGTTGCACCGCTAGCTTGACTAGCTCTTTAGGGTCTGTAATGTTACCCTAGTATTTCATGATGTTGGTCATGCAGTTATCCTTGATGAGGGATGAGTTGCATAGGTCTTGTATGATCTGTGGCACCGGCGGTGCAGCTGGCGCGACGGGGACGACTCGGCTGGTTGTGGAGATGTCGGTTTCTTTAGAGTGGTTGTTGTTGGTGTTGCTGTATGCAACACCCGCGACGAACCCCATGGCAACAAGGAGGACGGAGGAGATGGCCATCATGAACATCTTCTTCGTCATCTTTTTTCGGTAACTATTGTTGTCGTCGTCGCTCATCTTGACGAAGAGGGGAAATGTGGTATGAATTTGAATAAATTCGTTTGTTCTGTTAAAATGTGTGATTAGGGTTTGTATTTGGGGGTGTTTTTTTTTTTTTATAAATTTATTGGGTGAGAATTTGGTCCCTTGACTACTCTTGCTCTTTACCTGAATGTTATTGTTTTTAGTTTCTTCGTCATCTTCTTCTAGTGATCATCACTGTCGCTGTCTTGCCTATCTTGATGTGTACGTATTCTTTTTTAAAATTTGTGATTGGATTTTGTTTTCCTTATGTGGGTGTTATTGTCCGCATCTTAATCTGGATTTTTTTCCTCCATTCTGAAATTTCTTGCATACAGAGAAAAAATAGGTGTCACGTTTTAGCAATTTCTACAACTTCTTTTTTCTATTTATTTCCCCCCCCCCCCCCCCCCCCCCCCCCTTAAAGTCTAAGCAGATCTAACGCAATTTAAGAGAATTATTTAATTATTATTAATTTACTAATTTTTTAAATTTCATCGAACCAAGCCACTGGTACCCTTTCTCGTCTTTCTCCAATCCCCGTGTATTTTTTTTTATCGGTTCGTACCCCCGCCCCCACCCCCCAATTTTGAATTCATATATTTTTGCATAAAAATATTTTTTTACAATATAAATAATGACATTTATTTTATATCTTTTCAAATGTTTTTTTTTTACCACATTCATTATACTTTGTCACATTTGCGTGTCACATTCTTGTAATGTTTGTAACTACAGTTTGTAATGTTTATATCAATTATGTTTGTATTGTTTATGATTATTGTTTGTCATTTTTATTTATTATGTTTGTAATGTTATATGATTAATTTGTATGTATTATAATTTGTAATATTTATTTTTCTAGTTTGTATACTTTATGTTAAGATTTGTATACTTTGTATTTATTGGTTTGTAATACTAGTTTACCGGTTTGTATTATAAGTAGCGGTATTCTGTATGGTTAGTATGTTTTGTACTGTTTGTCGATTTCTTTTGTAACGTTCGTAAGCTTTGTTATTTTTGTAATGTTTGTCGATTTCTTTTGTAATGTTTGTAAGTTTTGTCATTTTTTTCTACCATGTTTTTAAAGTTTGTATACTTCTTATTTATGCTTTGTATTATTGGTTTGTATTGTAATTAGTTGAAATTTGTACAGATTGTATGCTTTGTATACAATGTTAGTATTATTTTTATACTTTTATGATGTGGTTTGTATATTTTTGTGATCTGGTCCGTATACTTTGTGTAATATTAATTTGTGTATTTTTATGTTATGGTATGCATACTTTGTAGTTATTTATTATTAATGAAAGTAATATTATTTTGTACAATGGTTTGTACCTTCAAGTTCTATAGTATTTTTAGTATTCTTTGTATATAGTGTTAACTTGATTTGTATACTTATATGATAGTTCATATAGTTTTTAATATTGTTTTGTATACTTTTATGATATAGTTCGCATACTTTGTATTTTTTATTTATATATTGTTATAATTTATTTTGTATACATGATGATATTAGTTTGTATATATTTATTATATGATTTGTAAACTTTTATATTCTGATTTGTAAATCACATATTTTAAATTTTTTCATTTTCATTATATTGTTTGTACATTATATATTTTTACTTTGTATGATTTTTTGGTATGGATTGCACATTTTGGATGCCACTTGGTGATTTTTATTTTTAAAATAAAAAAAGCTGATAAAAAAAATTAAGACACACGAAAGACTAGAGAGGGAGGATTAAAAAATAGATTACTAAAGAAACAACCATGCATTTGAATTAAAAAAAGGAGACGTGCGGCTATCCCGCGAGAGGTAATGAAGTTATGCAACCACTAAAACATGAAGTTATGAAAGTGTTTATTCGTCCAACGAAGATCAACATATTTCGCTCTTCAGATTTCAGTGGTTGAGCTTTTAGACACATATTTAGGGTTGGTTTTGGTTTAGTGGCTTAGAACAAAAAAGCTTCATTTTCGCTTGTATGAGCCACATATGATCTTATCATTCAAAAACTATTAGTACAATGAGTATACAAAAACTTAGGTATTCAAAAAAAAGGTAGGTAATGAAACTTCTTTTGCACTTTTTTTCGGTTCGATTGAATGACTTATAACTATACATGATTCAATCAAAAATTTCCCTACAGTGGTCAAATTACCACAGAGAAAATCAAAGAAAAACAAAATAACAAAACTGTGTCTTTCGTTTTTTTTTTACACTTCCCCACTAAAAAACAAATTAAAAAACCTCAGCAAAAAAATACTTATTTATTCATCCCAGAAGTGTATGGCACAGAAGTAGCCGTAATCCAATCATCGCCTTCCACGTACAACTTCCCGGGGGCGAAATTTGCAGCCTCTGCAGGCCCAATGTGCTTAATTCCAGGCCAATTGACCCGACCCGTCTGAACCGACCCGGGACCCGTGTTCCCAAACTCCGCATACCAAAGTGTCTTGAGCCCCAAGTCGCCCTGCCACGGCAACCACCCTTCGGGGGCGATAATGCCGTCAATCACGGTGTGCATGATCACAGTCCTCGAGTACTCCTTCCACGGGCGCCCGAGGTACGCCTTGAGCTTGTCCTTGACGGGCAAGTAAGCCGGGTCGCCCAGGATGTGACTATTCATGATCACAATGGCCGAGTCACCGTTCGGGTCCTGCCGCCCTTCCGCGGTGACGATGCACTGTTGGTTGTCCAAGGGCTTCCTGACGATCATGGTGCAGTTCTGGAGGACGGTGCGAGCAACCCCAAAAATGAAGTCGATGGTACCAGAGATGACACAATCACGGAAGAACTGTCGGTTGGATTGTGGGTATAGGGTATCCTGGTAGCCATCGAACTGGCAGTTGAAGACGACGGAGTTGTCGGATTGGGAGCGGTAGGCCACGGCTTGGTGGCCGATGGCTCCAGCCGAGTTCTCGAACCCCATGTCTTTTGCTATGAACCCTGGGGCCAGTATTACTGCATAACAAAAAAAAAAGTTATTTCAGATATATTCATTTGTCAAAGTGTTTGATACTTATACGTGAGATAATGTTTATGTTAATAAGTGTATATGATTAATGATTGAATCTCTTTTGATAAATCGAGTTACTGTGATTAATTGGTTCTCTGATCTAGAAGTCTTATGTATGAGTCCCGGTTACTCTACTTGTTAAGCACATGATATTTTGTTGACTGTGCAAACTTCAATTTTACGAGTTATCTTTCATTTGAGAGGATGTATGACTCATAATTGAACTTCTCGCGCGACAAATGCAGTTATTGAGACCTAATAGTTAAAAAAGACAAATACTTACCAACTGTGGCAGTATCCGAAGTACGTGTCCCTTCCGCAAAATTCCTCCTGCCGGTGATCTTAGTCTTGGTCGGACCGTCACCGATCATCATAAGCCCATTAGCCCACCTGGGAACAGTGACCTGCTCGTTATAAACGCCGGCCTTAATATGCATAATGAGAGGAACCTTATGGTTCTTCTGAATGCTTTGAACCGCCTGGGCAACGGTCTTAAATTGACCGCTCCCATCTTGAGCTACAACGATATCCGGCTTAAGGGTATCCGGCGTCCTGACCAACAGCCTCCTCTGCGTCGGTGTAACCCACGACGGGAAATCCAAATCCACTCCTGCAACGGCGGAGCTCGAAATTCAAATTAATTGTGTCACTTTTTTTTTTTTAATGTAAATGATTTCAATTGGGAATTGCATTTTTAGTAATAATAATAATGCTTATGCTGCCCAAATAATAAGTGAGTTTTAATGTAGACATATGGGCATTTATTATATTTTTTTTAATCAAAATTTACCTGTTTCCTGTGGTAGAGCCAGATGATTCAGCTGGCTCCGACCGTGTGCTTTTGCGCTGCTGCTTGCACCTGTTGTTCCGGCGGCGCCCAACAGCCTCCGGTTGTTGTTGTTGATCGTGCTCAAGTCTAACGACTTCAGGATCTTCCTGAACCCTTCCACCATGGCCAGACCGTTGCTTGTGAGCTCTCCAGAGAGCTTGAGGATCTCCCTCATCTTCTCCCCTGACGTCCCCGTGGTGTTCCCGAACTCGTCCCTACATACCTCCTGATATGTGATGGTGGCCTCGAGCCACGTCTTGAGGTTGTCGATGTGGATGTAGGCCTTGCTGGGGTCAAAATTGTCCAGCTCATCCAGAGACCGCCTCAGGTCATCGATGGCGGTCTCGATGAGATCTTCGCAGATCTCCACGGCGCGCTTCGCCTTGGGGTCCTGCGCGACCTCTTTGATTGTGGTCGAGTTCTTCATTGCGTCTTTCAGGGATTCGACCGCGATCTCGAACCCGACCTGCACGATTTTTTTGGGGTCCGTGGCGTTCTCCACGGATTTCGAGAGGCTGGTCTCGCATGTTTCCTTGTAGACGGACGGGGCGCACAGGGCTTTCACTTCTTTCGAGGTGGTGGAGATTTGGGTGCTTGTCGACGTGCCCTTGTCGCCTCCGCCGTCGCTGTCTTTAGGGTTGTTGTTCACGCCGACGGCTACGGCGACGACCATGGCGACTAGGAGGATGGAGGAGACGCCCATGATGGCGATCTTTTTCTTCTGGTCGCCGTCATCGCCCATCTTGGTGGAGCGGGGGGAAATGTGGGAATAATTGTATTAAATTTGATTTTTTTTAATAATTTGTGAAGTAATTTAGGGTTTTATTTGCAGAGCTCGGTAGGGGCGGCTTTTTTTTCTTGTTGCTTTTTATTCCCCGGCGGGAAATTGGCCCCTCGGCGGCTCTGGCTTCTATTTTTGGCTAAGAATGAATGTTCTTGTTATTTACTTTTTTTTTTCTGTTTTTCGCATGGAGATGGGATTTTATTTTATATAGTGGGGGAGAAGAGGGGAAAAGGAGAAGGTGGAGGACGGGAGAGAAAGGGAGTTTAGTCAATATTTCTAAAATATTTGGGGTTGTTTTCATGTTTCAAAAATGATTTGCACCGAAAATTGAGTTGCTTCTCATTTCCCTCCTATTTTGTGGGAAATTGCTCTTTTTATTTTTGCAAAATAATTGACTAAAATTTGAATTCCTAAACGGCTAAGATATCGAGATATTTGTATGTTTTTGTTTTCAATTTTAATTTTTTACGTAAAAAGGGGAAAATGGATGGGAAAAATGAGAAAAAAGGATGGAGGAAGGATTTGACCACAGTAGGTGGTAGCAAAAAAGATATTGAGGAGGTTTGTTTTTTGCAAAATCAATCTAGAGTTGAAATGGTAACTTTATTTTGATAATTTATTCATTATTTTTATATAGGTAATATTAATTAAGATGAACATTTCGATATATATTTTTAATTTGGACATAATTTTTTTATCGCTAATTAAATATGACGTCATCAATGAGAAATCGCAATAATTTGTAGAGACTATGACTCATCACATGTTTCAGAAAATGAGTGGTTCCATCAACTTTTTGACAAGCTTTAATTAGAATGACATGTGTCATCAACGGTTCATCCAGCTTTTTTCATATTGAGTGGTGCCATCAATTTTGTATCCAGCTTTAATCATATTGAGTGGTAAAATCAACTGTTCATGCAGTTGTCATATTATTGCTGGAGAATCTTTTCGTGTTTCTACAAATGAAGGCTAAACTTTTTCAATCCATTCATCCTACCATTCAACCTTCTTCATTCTCTCAACACACACAACTTCTTTTTCATCATGAGTTCCCCTAATAGAGAAGCTGATGAGGCAGCAGGAAGATGATGCTAGGCAATGGGAGTATGAGTGTCAGCTTGACCGTGATCGTCAACAGCTGATGGCGATGGCAGGAGCCTTCATGTTCCAAGAGCAAGCATCCTCATCTCGACATCGTTAACATTCACGTAAAGTTGTGAGACCACTGTACTGCAGTGTATGCGTAAATTTTGTAATGTCATTATCTCCATCTATGGTTCTGAGTACTTACGATCACCTAATGTGGAGGATCTTCGCCGCCTTCTTCATCATAGCAATTGGCGTGGCTTTCCGGGTATGATCGGTACAATCGACTACATGCATTGGGAGTGGGAAAATTGTCCAATGGCGTGGCAAGGACAATTTACTAGATACAAGGGGAAGCCAACAATTGTCCTGGAAGCTGTAGCATCATATGACACATGGATTTGGCATGCCTTCTTCGGAAGTCCCGAATCAAACAATGACATAAGCACTCTTGGAGTCTCCCCATTATTCGATGAAGCAGTCAGAGGAAATCTTCCAAAAGTCAGCTATATGGTAAATGGTAACATTTACAATCAATGTTACTACTTGGTTGACGGGATTTACCCTGAACGGTCTACATTTGTGAAAACCATTAGCAACCCTAGTAACCAGAAGAAGAAATTGTTTGCCAAATGGCAAGAGTCATGCCGCAAGGATGTTGAGAGAGCTTTCGGCATTTTATAAGAAAGATGGACCATTGTTAGAGCTCCGGGGCGATATTGGGATGTACAAACATTGGGATAGATTATGCTAACTTGCGTTATTCTACACAATATGATAGTTGAAGACCAATGAAATGAGTTTGGAGAAGAACATGTGGAGGCCTTTGAATATGAGACTAATCCAGATGTCACATTAGATCCACCGGATCATGACACTCCAACTCTCATGGAATACATGATAAGGCATAATAGGATTCGTAATTGTGAAGGGCATCATGCACTGAAAGCGGATTTGGTTGATCATTTGTGGACAAGAGCAGGAGGAGGGGAGTAGAAATATGCTGTGACTCTAATTTTAAGTTGTGCACTTTAATTACTTGAATTTGTATCCTGTGTTGAGTTTACTTTATGTCAAATTGTTGTGCTTTTGTTATCAATGTATTTTCCATTTTGTTATCAATGTATTCTCCATTTTAAGTGGTGCACTTTAATAAAGAAAGTTGTTGAATATTGAACAAAAAGTAACAATGATACATTGAGAAATACTTAAAGTAAACACACTAAAAATAAAGGATACATCAAAGATAAATTAAAAGTACTTAAATCAAACACACTAAAAATAAAACATACATAAAAAATAAATCAAACAACTCTTTAAAGACTACTGGTCGGGGGTGTAAGTGTCATCAAATGGGCTACTGGAAGATCCTCCAGATGGTGTATAATATGGTGATGATTGGTACGCAAACATAATTTGATCTCTTTGAATTTGGTACCGTGATCTTTGTTGAGGATCCAATTGAGAAAGATCATGAAGCATGATTTCTCGCTCGTACCTACTTTTTCCCCTTGCTTCCTTTGCCTTCTCCCTTTCCTCCCTACCGACAGCCAATCTTGCATGTGTTGCCGAACTTGCTGCCATGTCCGTCAAACTCTTTTGAAAATCTTTCATGCCGGCAGGTTCACCACCTCCTTTTTCTTCCTCTTCTGCTGATCTCGACCTTCGGGACGGTTGAGCACTCTTGGAGCAGCAACTGCATGAAGGTCGGGGCTATCAGGTTCATACTTGACATAGCCGATTGAGATCCATCCATTGGGGGAATGAGTGCAACAGGAGCATAAAATTGTTGCATAAATCTTGGTCACTCTTGGATTAGTTGCCAACATTCTTCCAACTTCCAGTCTTTCTTCGTGTCCTCCTTGAAATAGCTTTCGCGTGACGGGTGTAAACAATTAATTAGAAAAAAATATACTTGATTAAAAATTTAAAAACTAAAATTATACCATTAATTAAATAAAGATGTTGTAGAAGTTGACTAACCACATTTACTTGGTTAGTTCCGCTCGGTGGATTAGCATTTGCTTCCCTCAATGTCGCATACCACTTCTGACATGAATGGTTGATAAACTGCCATCGAGTTTTCAAGGCGTCATTGGTACGATTGATAAACTCCTAAAAAGTCAATCAGAAAACCAATCAAATATTTTCTTAAAAAAAAACAAAAAACAAAAATGGTCCCCCCTCCGGCCTCCCCTCCTCCTCCCACCCGTGTGGTCCCCCTTCCCCTCCTTCTTTTAACTTCTACCGAAGGGTTTTCCCTTCCTCGCTTCCTTTTTTTTCCTTTTTATGCTATCCTATTATGGGGATTTCCCCCTTTTTTCCCTTATTTTCCATGTTTGTTGTGGGTAGTCTTAGATAATCACTTGTCCAAAATGGGAAGGAGGAAGGAGGAAGACTGGTGGTGGTCTCGTGACCAATGCAGTCAAAAGCGTGATTCTACATAGAAACGTAAAATCGTAAGATTTTAAGTTTTAAAGCGTAGATTTTGACTACATTTATAAGGGAAAAGTGTGATTTTACTTAGAAGCGCTTTGGTGACTTAAAAGTGTAAAAGCGTAAGTTTTTAAGTTTTAAATCGCGATTTTGATTGCATTGCTCGTGACCCAACGGTCCTGGCCTTCCAGTTACATTTAATATGGGCCATCATATGGGCCGTCATATTGCACTCTCGCTTGGCAAAACGCCAGCGTATTGAGCCTATCATTTCCGCCTCTTCCCTCACTTCCCGAACGAGACTACGAGAGCCCTTGTCTTCGTTCTCGTTTGCTCTGCCTTTTGCAATGCGAGAAATGTGGTTTGTCAATCGGTCTCCACCACCACTGAATCAAAGCCATTCATCTCTGCCTGTTGGAGTCTGAAGGCAATTGCTTTGAGTCCGAAGGCAATCTCTGAGTGTCGCCATCAGGAACTTACCCTTCTCATCGCGTGCCATTGCGTCGAAACTAATTCCTTCCCCACGAGCACAGCAGCATCCACATTAACTTTTATCCATCCCGTCGACGGAGGTTCCCAGGTACGAGCTACGTCTTCTGTACTTGAGCTTTCCTTCATATGAAGTGAATTGAATTTCTCCTAGTAATCAATCGCTTTGTGTACGATCTCTCATTCCTCTGCTTTCTTGTTGTTGAACATTTGGTTATTGCGTTCATTCCAAATTGCCCAAAGCACCATCCCAAATTGACCCAGAGTGTAACACCCAACTGCTCTTCTCCATTTAAAACCCATAAAAATGTATGCACATCATCAACTATTTACAAAAATCCTCAAACTCTTGGTTCATTTTTTTTCTGGGAAAACCCCATCTTCAAATAGCTCATGTAAAACAATGTGGAGAGTTCAGCCTTCCGCCCACCTCATCATGTCAAACTCTAACTTGCTTCGTCCCATGGTCTTCACCCATTTTAGCTATTCATCTGGGAAAAATATTGACGGGGTGAGACGTCACTCAATGAGTAAATAATAACCTAATATAAATATTAATATGAAAATGATATCAGGCTATGTTGTGACTCGGAGTGTCTTCCGTCCATTATACTCAATGTATATCTAATCACTTAATAACTTTACTTAGATCTCACCTATGTAGATTCATACGAAATTTCTTCCCTTGTTCACTCGATCTATCACGTATACGTTATGGGTCATTCCTATATTTCATATATCCTTTGTTTAAGGTTTCTCCTTACTTTACCATACCTAGTGTTGCATATGGTTTGTATTATTCTTATATCCCATACGAAATTTTCCTTCATATTTTACAGTTCCATCAACACGTACCACATCAAGGGATGTATTGTAGATTCATAACATTATACACGTCGATATCTCATGGCACTACCATAATGAAATTAGTAAATCATTACTACTTATGCCACAGTTTCCTTATCAATCGTTGTACTACTCATCATAGGAGATCATCATAACATGTACCTCATATCACTTAATATGACATATAAAACACATAAACCTTTAAATACCACGCGTAAGGGTTCACATTCTATACCTCAAATATGGAAAATACTAATATTTCCATCTCAGTCATATATCACACAAAGATGACAAATATCAAGCTTGGCATTCACATACTCATGTTGCATCCAAAATCAACAATGAATCAGCATCCAATCATACATATAGTTAGCTGGATTCAGTTGCTTTTATTCTTTAATTTGCCAAGTCATGCACGGGATCTCGTGAACTCGTAATCTCGTGATCTCGTAATCTCATAGGCACAAAGTGCCAAATCTCATAAACTCGTGGGCACAAAGTGCCTTATCTCATGAACTCGTTAACTCGTGGGGCACAACGTGCCATATCTCATAAGCTCGTAGCCAGGCCTGGCATTACTCCTTAAAAGGAGTTCTCGTATAACTCTTTTATCTATTAGGCTTGAAGCCTCTTTTCACTTGTAATGAGTGCATGACAGGGCGCCATTACGTTTGCTTTAGGTGATCATGCAAAGGCTTATAGTTAGTCACAACTCAATGTATCACTTGTGTGCCGTAAGGCCATTTCATGTCACATTGATTTGTATGGTTCACATGTCATTCTATCTCATCTCGTATCATTCACAATAGGCAACCTTTCTCGCCATTCTTTTAACTTGACTGCCTTGAATACCATTTCACATTTCATATATACTCATCACATAATACCGTTTAGCACTCACATAACATGTATTATGACCTTCTGGTCATATCATCATACAATCATGTTATCATATCATCACATCATCATATAATTACCACAATACAGTAACCTCATCCAATCATAGTATCATTCAATCGTTTCATCTCATGCAATCATATAACCACGCCACACTTGACATTCAATCATAATTGGTTTAAGTCTTCCCAAGCCATCATACACGTTGTACTCGGGCCGCTTCATGACCCAAATAACATATTCGTATTAATATAAACATTAGGTTAAGATTTACTCACTACTTTTGATGTTACACTCCAATTTCCCTGCCTCGTGAGTATTCGCCTGCTTGCTCCTTTCCTTTTAAGTCATATAGACATATTTAATACGCTAGCAAATAAGTAACCAACAGCTGAATCAAAACATCGAAAAATTTTCACACTCAACCTCCCAAATCAACTACCCATGCTAGCCTTCCCTGTGTTTATATTCATAGAAATTAAATTCATTTAATACTAATCAAACCACTGTAACCCCTTTAGAACTTGGAATCGTTCATTTATATATGTCTAGGAAATCATGCACACCTAATCCACCCATTCTTAAGTGTAAATAATATGTGATTAAATTACTTAAGATTTCCCAACTCCCCCATTCACGTGCATGTCTTTCTCAAATTCAAGGGTGACTTTTACTCTCATTACTTCCAGCCATCTTTAATTTATATATATTACACCTCTCCCTACACTAATTATACATGCAGCTGGGACTTTCTCCGGGATACTCTGAAAGAAGTGGGCCTCCCCAGCACCTGGATTAGCGGAATTATGCACTGTGTTGAGCAGAACCGGATGCGCGTCTTGTGGAATGGCCAGCTCTCGCAGCCAATTGCCCCAACTCGGGGAGTCCGCCAGGGAGACCCTCTATCACCCTACCTTTTTGTTCTCTGCATGGAACGTCTCTCTCACCTGATTGATGAGTTGGTTTCAAACGGTCATTGGAAAGCTATTAGACTGTCAAGCAACGGTCCTCCTCTCACTCACCTCTTTTTTGCAGATGATCTTCTCCTTTTTGCAGAGGCAGAGACGAGACAGGTCCGAGTTATTAAGCGCTGCTTGGATGACTTTTGTGCTAGCTCGGGGCAGATAGTGAATTACCAGAAGTCCATCCTGTATGTCTCCCCCAACATTGGTCAACCAAAAGCGAACCGTCTGAGCCAGCTAGCGGGCATCCCTCTGAAGGCCAACCTGGGAAAGTACTTAGGTATCCCTGCGATCCATGGGCGTGTTACTAAAGATAGATACCACTCTCTCCTCCTTCGCATCCAGAAGAAGCTGGCGCCTTGGAAAGCTAAGCGCTTGTCTTTCGCAGCCCGGTTGACTGTGGCTAAGTCGGTTTCTGCTTCTATTCCTGTTTATAATATGAATACTGAGCTAATCCCGGTTGGTGTGTGCAATAGTATTGATAAAGTGAACAGGGATTTTGTTTGGGGCGATGAGGAGAATAAGACCAAGCTCCACTTGGTAGCCTGGGATAAGATGACCCAACCAAAGTGCCAAGGGGGCGTTGGTCTCCGCCCGACTAGACAAGCTAACCTGGCAATGCTGGCGAAGGGTGGATGGCGTCTCATCAACGAAAAAGATAACCTGTGGGGCCAGGTCATGCGATCCAAGTATGGAAGACAACGTGAGAACTTGGATATCCTGCGTCACACTCAGGGAAGTTCCTTTACCTGGAGCAGTTTTACGAAAGCTGCTGATCTCTTGAAGAAGGGCAGCGCTTGGAACATTAAGAATGGGAAAAGCACTAAGTTCTGGTTGATCCGTGGGTTTTGCAAGTTGCATTGAAGGACGTAGCTCTCAACCAGATCCCGGAGGAGTTGGAGCACGCGGTGGTAGCGGATTTCGTGACGAGCGATGGTAGCTGGCGCACGGACCTGTTTAGCGAGCTTTTGCCTGTTTAGCTACCCTCTCTACGGAGGAGGATACGCTCTTTTGGCACGCCGCCCCCGACGGGAGATTCTCTATGAAATCAGCCTACACGCTCATCAATCAGAACCAAGCGGACCCGAATGAAAAGCTGTGGAAGACAATCTGGCAGCTCCCTGTTCCGGAAAGGGTGCGAAATTTCGTTTGGCTCGTCTGCCGGGGGAGGATCCCCACGAACTCCTTCCGCTTCTCCAGAAAGATCGCGCCGAACCCGTCTTGCCAGCGTTGTACAGGGGTTCCGGAGTCTATTCTGCATCTACTGAGAGATTGCCCACCAGCTCTTTTTTTCTGGACTCGCCACGTCCCTAGCGCCAGGCAATTCTCTTTCTTCAGCACCGGCCAGGAAGATTGGCTCCGCTCCAATCTGCTGAGTACTGATTCTTTGGAGTCTGGGGTAACGTGGGCACCTTTCTTCGGCACCTCCATCTGGCTTCTTTGGAAGAACCGGTGTACCTACTGTTTACAGGGACCGGGTGCTGCTCTCTCTCCCCCTTCCCTCGAGCACTCCATCATTTCCAGGATTAAGCTTTGGCATGCTGCGTGGATAGCTCCTCCCTCCCTCCCCAGCAACAGAACTCGCCCGGCGAACAGGGTTATGGCTGATATAGGTTGGACCCCCCCAGCTGCAGGATGGTGCGCCCTCAATATCGACGGCGCCTCGAATGGTAACCCGGGTCCAACAGGTACGGGCGGTGTCCTCCGGGATTCGACGGGGCAATGGATTGCAGGTTACATGGCAAATATAGGGAGCACCACCGCCGCTCACGCCGAGCTTTGGGCTCTCATGTATGGACTGGATTTGGCTTGGAACCATGATTGTCGTGCTCGTCAGGTTCAGACGGACTCTCAGCTGGCTTTGCAACTCATCAATTCAAGACATGATCCGGTACACCCCTATGCCACTCTCCTTGCAGCTATTCGCAGGAAACTTAGTCGTGATTGGTTGGTTCGCCTCACTCATACATATCGAGAAGGGAATAGAGTCGCGGACTGGCTCTCGAAGCACAGTCTCGTCTACCCCTATGGTATGCATGAGTTGGGGCATCCACCTCCAGGTGTGGTTTCGATTCTTCGAGAGGATGTTATGGGAGTTACCCACCCTCGTCGGGTGACAGCTCACTCTCCCCTCTCTGTTCCCTCCCCCATGCAATTGTGTCTTTTTCTCGGCCTCGGCCTCCCGCTAATGCAAAAAAAATTATACATGCAGCTCGCTACAAGCATATTTAAACACATACGCATGCATCCCTCGACTCCTATATGTAAACGCTCCCCAGCAAACAACTTAATTAAATGTATAATCACCCCTATGAAATTCTCTAATATTCTAATTGATCGTTGCATCTAAGTAACTCTTTCCTCCTCTTTTGACTCAGTCAGTGGGAAACATATATATGAGTAACAATGTAGCAACTACTCCATTTCTTTTGTACAAGTGGTAATTTTGTTTAGCGATTTATAGTTTTAGATGCCATAACCCTAATGAACACCACGATCAATTTATCATATCATACATATTTAAACTCCTTCACATGAAACCTATGCGTTAGGAAACTTGAACATGATAGGGTGTGACACAGAGTCTCATCATCTACCTTCTCCATGACTTCACAAATCCAGCTTCCCACTGTTAGGTTTGGTTCAAGTTCGAAAAGTGGTCGAGATATTTGTATGTTTTTTGTTTTTATTGGATATAAGCTTATCTCGTTACTAGTCATCAAATTTTTAGTGTATGGTTTGTTGGTTGTGGTTTCAGACTCTAACACTCCAGGTGTGGTTTCGATTCTTCGAGAGGATGTTATGGGAGTTATTCCCCTCCATGTTTGAATGAGAGATGTTTCTTTCTCCGAACTTACAGCTTGTAGTACAAGGTAGTAGTTCATGGATACGGAGGAAGTTGTTGAAGAAGAGATAAGATAGAGTAATCTTTCTTACAAAGACTCAATAGTGAGTGAATGCAAAATAGATAAAAACTTGATTTTGATCATGATGAATTATTATTAGGGTTAATACCTTATTTTAGCCTGAACTATGACCATATAATCAACTTTGGTCCGTGGTTTCATAAATTAACATCATGCCCCGAACTATACAACATATAGACTCAATTGGCCCGATTCGTCAATTTCCGTCAAATTAGACGATCAATAGTGTTGACCGTTAGTGAATAAGCATGTTGTGCTTATGTGGATGCCATGTAGACATTAAAAATTAATAAAATATTAAATAGATTAATAAAACTCAAACTATCAACTACCATTAATAATAATAAAAGAAAACTGTTATTAATGAAAGAAATCGCCATCTCTCATCTGCCTCACTCATCTGTCAATTCACTCCTCTGTTCCCCTTTCTTCCTCCAGAAAACCTTCTACCTCTGTTCTTCTTTCTTCCTCCACAAAAATCATCACCTCTCTCAAAATCATTTTGATTCCTTACTTCCCCCAAATTTCTCTAACCACATTGGGGTCCACTGAAGAGGCGTTATAGCTCGATTTCTTCTTCCAGCCATCGGAGGCAATCTGGAAGAACATGGCTTCTCGAATCCTTGCCTCGGACTCTGCTCTAGCTTCCTCGTACTTGATATCCAGCTTCCCGCCGGCGAAATCACGCCTGGAGACAGCCGGGAGGCCGACCTAGTTGAGGAAAGCTCGGAACCAGCGGGGAGCCTGTTGCACAAATTCGTCAACAATGATGACGAGTAGCGGAACCAGCGGGTGAAGGACGGTCGTGAATCGCGTCGTGAAGGGACCCTGGGTGGTGAAGAAGACGGTCAGGAATCACAGCGCGTGCCTGTTGCGGAAGGCGCTCACCTGCAATTACCAAAGTGGCCGAACTATTTGGAGATAGATGTTGATATCGCAATCTCGACAATCACCACCGCGATTCTGCATCTGGCGCTGGGGTGCGTGACGAGCATGGCGATTGGTATGGGTTCCTGGTGGAGGCACAGGAGGAAGAGGAGATGCCCGAGAGGTTGATCGGCATCGTGAGGGTTTGTCAGATGGAGATGTCGTCGGCCGCGATTGTGGAGAGGGCGACGACGACAATGATGGTTGGGCGTTGGATAGGGTTGGCGAAGGTCAATGACGAAGATGGATTGATTCGTTGTGGAACATCGGAGCTTGACGGCTTAGGGGAGTCCGGTGTCTGCTTTGGAGAAGAATAATGGTTAGGGTTAGGGATTTTTTTGGTTTTGCTAGAAGAAGGAAAGTGGCGAGGGGATAAGGTGGTGGGTGTCCGACAATAATTTTATTTTGTTTTGATTTTTTTAATTAGGTAAAGGAAATCATAAAAGAAAAATGAAATTCGATTTTTTTATTTCTTTGGTGCTGACATGGCGGTGACCTGTACAGTTGACTAACGTTCAACAGTGCTGGCCGTCCAAACAAACGGTCAAATCATGCTCCCGGCCAAATGAGTCTGTATGCTGCAAAGTTCGAGCCAGGATGTTAATTTTTGAAACCACGGGCCAAAGTTGATTATATGATCATAGTTCGGGCCAGAATAAGGTATTAACCCTTATTATTATAACTAGTTTTGTGCCCGCCCGATGGACGGTATGTGTTATTTTTTGTCATTTTCACAATAATGGTAGACAACTATTTCTCTTTGTATATACTTATTAAGGTTATTTATAATTCAAAATTTGTCTGATAAAAGGGTCGCCACATTTAGTTTGAGTGTGGCTAGAAGCAATGATCATGTAAAACAATGAGTCAGTACTTCATAACCATTTTGAAAATCATATTCACGATCATTTACTCTTTGATTGACCAACAGTTTTTAACTTCATATGTTATCCATAACTTTTCATTAATTTTGCCTTCCGTGCAACTATATGTTTGTGCCAAATATTGTTAGCGTCTAACATTTCTTTCAGCCTCGTGATACAAATTCACACAGATAAATCAAATTATCCTATGTAATGATCAAATTGGATTTAATTCAATATATTTCTCCACTTGGTGAATGTATAACTTAACAAACTTAGTACTTAAATATTCTAGTGGTAGTTGACTGCTCAATCGATGGTAAATTGGTTCATAATCGATACGTATAATCCATGTCCATCATTTAATAGTGATCTATCTTGCCGCTCATACAACTAAGTCAAAAGATACCATTGTTGTACATAGTTCTTTTTTCATGATGCACTTTGTATTTCTAAATACCATCCGAACAACACTAACGTGTAGTTGAATGAGATCCAAGAGTGAAAAATTCACATAGTTGATAAATAAGCACGTAAGAAATAAACATGGGTTAGATCAATGAAAGAGAGATATTATTGCATATCATGAGCATGTAATTAAGGTGTAGTTGTAGTCTTATACTACCAATTATACATATATAATTGTGAATTACCTTTAACCTTTTGACACTGATATAACAAAACTTAGCCATAGAGGCACTCCTTCTCCATTTTACAATACCAAACAATATTAATTCAATAATAAAAGAACTAAAGAAAATAGCAGTAACGACAGCTATAATGTTCCTCCTTATAGTTTACTCCCCGTCATCATTATAATTACAAAAAAAAATAATAATTAAGGTTTATCTTTGCATCATGCAATTGAATTGCCTCTTAGACATTCTAACGAAAAACTCAAATTAATTGATGGCTAGATTGGAGTAATTGATGGATTTTTACTGGAAAATGAAACATTGCTATTAAGAATTGATTATGTGCTAAATCATGAAAACCCAACCCAGATAGGTATATATGGAGAATGAATGTAGGAACGGAAGCGACTTGAGTGAAGTGTAAATGCATATGTATATGAAAAGGTGGTGACCTAAGTTGTTCTAATCATTCACTGACCAACAATAAAGTAGAAGCAAAATGCGAAGGATGATTTAATTTTAACGTATTTACGAATGACCGAGCTTGAGCAGAGCTGACATACATTTGTATGCAAAAAGGAGTTATAATTATGGAGAAAAAAGGCAGAAAATAAAAAGAAATTTTGCGAACAGTTTTGACTTGAGAAAAGTTGAAATGAAAAAAGGTAACCGAAGCCCAGTTCATTATTTTTTAAAGGGTAATGTCTATTTTTTATCCAAATCTTTTTCAGATTCTTTTATATTATCCAAACCTATTAAAATGCTATTAATTAACCAAATCTTTCATAATGCATCAAAATATTAGCCATTTTTAAGTTTATCGTTAATAATTTTGTAACTCTTTATTAATTAAAATACTGAAATTTTAAGATGTTGACCTTCATGTGTCTTTTGCAAGTTAGTATCATGTTGCCAAGTCAATATTACTAGCAAAATTGCTAACTGGAAGTTAACATTTGGCTAATTTTTAGTATTTCGATAAGTTTGGATAATATGAAAGAATCTAAAAAAGATTTGAATAAAAAATAGACATTACCTTTTTAAAAAACAAAAGGTAATGGTTGTGAAACTTGTCTAGAACTTTATGTGCATAACCTTAAAATTAAATACAAATGCATAACCATTCATACATTAATTTTAACGTACTATGTCTTATTCATTTGAACTTGGTTTCCATATTTTTTTTAGGTAAAAAATCAAACATGTATATTCTAAAAAATGACATTTGCAATGATATGTTTTTAAAAAAATAGTATGTCGATATGAGCACTTCTACTATGCTATATAGTATTGGTGCTTTAATGTACAACTTAAAGTTGTACCATAACATTAAATGTGTAAGTTTAGGTTGTACCATAAAACAATTTGTACCATTATGTTATGGTACAACTTTACAACTTGAAGTTGTACCATCACATAAAGGTACAAGTTCAAGTTGTACCATAATAGAATTTGTACAAAAAGTATAGGTACAATCTGAAGTTGTACCATAACATAAATGTACAATTTTAAGTTGTACCATAAAGGTAAAAACCTATAGCACCAATACTATATAGCATTGTAAAATTTCTCTGTCGATATATTTTAGTTATGTTATGGTGTAGGAATTACCGTACATTATGGTGGCATATGAGTGAACTAAGTATGTATATTTTAATAATTTATGGTGTAGGAACATGTTACGTGATTGTGATAATATATTTTACTTAGCATGTTAGCATTTTGAATTCATAACATTATTAATAACTAATGCAGTACACACATAAAAAAATTGTTATCTTTAGTATATAACTATATATGAGTGCATTATTAAACATATTTATAGTAGTACTGAAAAATACTACATTGTCGGTGTGATATAACAAAAAAAAGGTTGTACTTTGATTTATCATATTTTTCAACCTTAAATGAACATACCAAGTGTTGGAATTTGGATAGTAATTGAATTTCAATTTTATTTTTCATTTATGGTTTTGTTCAAACATTTTTAATTTCTATTGAGCATATCATAAAAAAAACTTAAACATAAGTTATTTTTATTTATTCATAATTTTATATGATAGATACAAAATATAATATTTATTTTCGTTGCTTTAATTTATGTCCAATTTTGACAAATGTTATTATGATTGAGTAGAGGGTTAACCGGTAAAGTAAAAGATCACATTTAAAGGTCAGGTGTTAAACTGTTTTATGAAATGAGTAGTAATCTTGTTGTGGTTCATAACATCAGATAGAATTTATCTCATTGGTTAAACACTCAAAATTATATTAATTTGGGTCTGCAGGTTGTAGATTGGAGTGTCTGTGATGATTATATATCTCTTTATTATTTTTAGCTTAGAAGAACTTAAAATTTTATTTTTGATGATAATGATGAAATGGAAATTTGTGGAATTTATTAAATCTTAGGTAGCAAGAGATTGCTCTAAAACAGATTATTATTACTCTTTTGCTGAAGGTACAAGTACAACAACATTACCACACACTATCTACAGTATCTATTAGTTCAGTATGTCGCTTTATTGAAATCGAAGGAGAGGGGACCAAAAGTAACAATGGCTTTAATCTCTTACTATAATAATTATAAATTATTGTGATGATTATTATTAATCAAGTGGTCCAAATTTCAATACGATCTCTCAAAGCTTAGCTCTCCGTAATTCCAACTTGGCGATGGTGCCCAAGTGCACTTCATCCGGCCCATCAGCAATTCTCAACGTCCGGGCTGTGGCCCAAAGATGCGCCAGAACCGTGTCCGATGATAGGCCCATCCCGCCATGCACTTGCATCGCCCGGTCCAGTACCACCAGCGCCATATTGGGAGCTGCCACCTATTACCATTTACCAATTTACCACACAATTACATGATAGTTCGTCAAATCAAAACCAGAAAAAATGATGATTTGTCAGAATCAAAACAAAGTCAAAAAGAGCTTTCTTTACCTTAGCCATGGCGATTGTCCCTCGAGCTTTCTTGTTCCCCAAGCGATCAAGCTGGTCAGCTGCCTCCAAGACCAACAGTCTGGTTTTCTCCAGCTCGATCCGGCACTACATAGTATTACGTCAGTTGGAACATTCAATATCTCTAATTAAGACCTTAGCAGAAAGAGTCTGAAAGGCAGAGAGATGAGATGAAGATTGTAGTAACAATTTTAGAAGTTTTTCTGGCATACATGTGCAGCGTCTGCTTGGAATGAACCATGCTGAGCAATGAGCTTCCCGAACGCTTTTCGGGCCAGAGCTCTCTGGACCATCAGCTGCATTCCGCGCTCGGCAGCCCCTATCAATCTCATGCAGTGATGCAGCCTTCCTGGACCGAGCCTCCCCTGCAATAAAGAAGCTCTGTGTTTACTCAGGGATATTATGGAATGTTAGGTCAATCAAATAATTAAGCTTTGGGGCCCTAACTCTTATGTTAGTTCGTTTAAGGTGCTCGTTATCATCTAACATGGCGAAGTGAAGCAGCAAGTTCAGATCTTCCTTTCCTTTTATGCTTTGAAGGAACAAGAGAACTTACCTGAGCAATCTCGAACCCACGTCCTTCTCCCAGTAGGATGTTTTCTGCGGGGACTCTCACATTCTCGAATGTGATTTCAGCGTGTCCATGAGGTGCATCATCGAAGCCGAACACCACGAGCGGTCTCTTCACTTGTACGCCTGGAGTATGCATGTCTACCAATATCATGGACTGCTGTTTATGAATGGCTGCGCCAAAGTCTGTTTTACCCTGCACATGGTCGCACAGATTGTGTTAGTTACGAGCATTGAAGGAAATGCTTAATTGAGTATTATGATGATCGACACGACTAACCATGACGATGAGAACTTTACACCTGGGATCCATAGCTCCGCTCGTCCACCATTTCGTCCCATTGATAATGTACGAGTCTCCTTCTCTATTAACCAAATTGCACAAAATCTCTTATTTTAGCTTATTTCCACTTTCTAATCGTAATCATCACAAAGCTATACCTTCTAATGGAGCATTCTATATTGGTTGCATCAGAGGATGCAACTTGTGGCTCTGTCATTGCGAATCCTGAACGGATCTTCCCTAAAAGCAATGGGACAAGCCATTTAAGTTGCTGCTCTTTGCTTCCATACCGCAGCAATACCTGTAAGAAACACAGAAGTTTTAAGGCTCTGAATCCAAAGTGCTAGTAACTAAGAGCACTATAGAGTATAGACAAAACCAGTACTGACTGCTTTAGCTGTCAGCAAAGAAGAGAGGGAGGAGAAAATGATGATGAAGAAGAAAGGGAGCGACTTTTTTGTTTTATGAACGTAGAATTAGACCTTAGAGAAAGGTTTGATGCAAATAAGTAACAGAGAAGACTGTTTAAGGGCAACTAGCACATGCAAAGAAGCATTTGACTTAGAAAAATGGGAAGATAATGGATATCAAACACGGGAATCAATCATTTTCTGCCTTTAAAGGATTAGAAAGTTCGAAAATTTTACCTCCATATTTCCAGTGTCAGGGGCACCACAATTGAAAACCTGTGGCGCCCATATGGAACGACCCATGATCTCACACAGGTAGCCATATTCAAGATTTGAGAGGCCAGCTCCAAGTAATTGATCATGATGACCATCACTTGAGGGAAAAGTATTGCTCCCATCGAATATTAGCTTCTTTGCTCTTTCAGCACTATCAAACTGCAAAAGAAGCACAGGGGAATCAGTGGGTTTCAAAATATAAGTTAACAGAACTGAGTAGAAAAATGAAACAATAGCAAAGAAGGGATAGAGGTCTACAGGTATAAACAAGTTCCATAATCCCTCTTTCTTTGCTAGCTCCTTCAACCTCTCCTCTTCAGGGTGGACTGTCCAGCGTGAGGGAGACTGAGCAAGTTTATAGAATTCATTTTCCATGGGATAAATGCGTTCTTCCATGAACTTAATTATCTTTTGCCTCAGTTCCAGCACTTTTCTTGAAGGAACAAACCTCCCACTTTCTGACATAAGGGCTTGAGCATCATGAGCGGCTGGATCTGCATCATAGAGAAGCAAACACATCATGTAAATGCATACGGAAACTTCAAAATTCCAGGTCAATCAAAACAGCCAGACCATACCATATGGCGAGCGTTCAGGAAGCACGGAGCTCCTGGATATAAACTCCAAAGCAGCATCTATAAGACCATTGGCCAGTCTTCCAGCATTGCGAGCACGCTCACCCCCAGAAGCATTACCCTGCATCATCAGGACACCAATATATCACTTCTTAACTGCCAATTTAATAACAAATTGACACCATCTTGAAACAAGACAGAAGTCTCTCTTCCCATAATTACCATTATCCATCGACTATGGACACCGGCATAGATAGAAGCTCCACGGAACATGGCGAAGGCGACATAAAACTTCCAGTTACTGGCAGGCCATGGTCTTCCCTACATGGCCACATTTCAATAGTTTTATGATACAGCAAAACTCAACAGAAACAAAATACATGATCGCTTGGAGAGATCCTCCAGCTACAGGCTTAACATGACATTCATACTTCCTTTACATTTCAGATACTTCAGATTTGGAGAAACAATTATCCAAATAAATTAACTTAGCTCAATCTGGTAGGATAGTGGCTATTTTAGACATTAGCTGCAGGAGTTATGATGGACTTACCGATGCAGCACAGTACTCAGCAAGATATTCTACTTGTGAAGGAATCCCTTCAGGAAGGTCGTATTCCAATCCTTTACCAATTTGTTCGTTAGAAAGGTCGATGTTTACAATATGAGCCTGCCCAGGAAAACCGAAAGTAAACAACTTAAATGAGAAGAGCACGATGAAATTCGTTATTCTCTATAAACCAACAACTTATCAGCTCTACTTTTAGTAGATGGGTAGATAGTAGCACAGTACCATACAGCAGTAAGCAACATCGCTCATCTGGTTCCCAAGTGTGGACAACTCCCAGTCCAGAATACCAATCACTCGATCCTGCAATGATTCATGAAAGATAGCCTTCAGATACAGTAAGACGCCAACATCTCTCCCTATAAAAGATTCGATGAACATCACAGTAATGGGCATTGCCATTGCCATCTAATTAGGATCCATAACAGAAGCATCAAAATACCTCAGAGGGATGAAACACAAGGTTGTCGATACGGAAGTCACCATGAACCAGTCCTGTTGCTGTCCCTGAAGAATCTTCCTCAGGAATGTTTTTGTGCAACCAATCCGAAAGTTCGAACATCCCGATATATCTTGGAGACTTCCCTTCACCAGTCGATGCCATGTATTGTTTAGCCCATCTATCCACCTGAAACACAAGTAGTTTCACAACCCTTGCAGGATAGAGTCACCAATATGAAATATCTCATATCCAGTAACTTCACTCACCTGTCTTTTACAGTAGTTATCCCGGCGTCCATATTTCCCTAAACCGATTGCATCCACATTCGCAGAATGCATAGCAGCCAATGCTCTAGCAGTTGCTCGATAGATTGCCCTCCTGCTGGCAGGTGCAACCCCCTAAACCAAACAAATGATCCATCGCCACAAAATCACAATACATTCAAAGCAAATGCAACGAAACTCGAATCAAACAAGTGAAAGAGAATGATTGATTGTGGCACCGGAAGCTTAGGGTCAATGAAAATGCGGCCTTCCAAATACTCCATGATGTAGAACGCAGTTCCAATCACACTCGGGTCCATACACAAACAGAACGCCTTCGGTACAGGAACTCCCGTATTATCCCCCAGAGCTCGAAGAACCTTCCAGGCAATCAATAATTCGAAGTATCAAACACTAGCTTATCTTGAGAAATTTGACAGAAAACTGCAAATCGAGCTTCAAACAAGCTACAACTATATCAGTTATTAGACCTGGTACTCTCTATCGACGGCATGAGCAGACGGCAGCAAAGTTCCAGAAGGCTTCTTCCTCAACACATAGCGTTTCAACGAGGCTCCGGTGCCGGCTTCCAGCAGAAACGTCGGATTGGATTGCCCATGCCCAAACTAACAGCAGTCCAGAAACACTCGAAATTCAGCAAGCATACGCCGGAAACAGCCGGAGCGAAGAGGTGTTATATAATTAGATGGAGAGAGGGAGAGAGA
Organism: Linum trigynum; assembly: GCA_964030455.1. Lineage (NCBI taxonomy): Eukaryota > Viridiplantae > Streptophyta > Magnoliopsida > Malpighiales > Linaceae > Linum > Linum trigynum. Next base: position 63,707,076 of record OZ034819.1, read on the forward strand.
CCTGCTTGACGGAGAAGGTGGAAGGCGGCGAGTCGGGGAAACCGGCGACGTTCGCCGCAGCGTAGCGGAACAAGGCGGCGCGATCGAACTGATGACCTGCCTGGACTTCGCCGACGAGATCGGATGTCCGACTAGACATGGCGGACAAAATTTTCCCCCGATCGAAATGGAAAGAGTGGAGAAGATGGAGGAGAGTTCGATTTAGATGGTTGACGATTGAACCATTTTCATGATTAGTTGTGTTCTCCAGACTCCATTTATGGCTTCGCCGATGAAACCAATCTTGTGCAGCGCCAGGTGAATGTGGAGAGGCGTACTGTTCACGCGCTGAACGAACTCTTTACTGACGAGAGAGCCAGTCGTGTGAAGCGGGCGAGTGGGTGTCACTCGCTCTTGGCTGCCGTGGGGCTTGGTACAATGGGTGTAAACGGGATAGACAGTGATGTAAACGGATATACCTAAACTGACAGTAGCCGGTACCGAATCCGGTCATTGTTTGCCGCCACGGGCAGACGGGCAGTTCCCAAAAATTTAAAGCAGGTCAGGCCCAAAAACTACAGTCCAACTGAGCCCTTTCAAAACATTTAAGTATGCAAGGTCTACATAATTGAACGGGAAGCCCGGGAAAAGGAAACGAGTAATTGGCCCAATTACAATGGACTTGCACAGCCCTTTCTAGTTTAGAGTCAACAACCTGGCCCGGTAACACCAGATTGGAGTCTCTCTTGTCTTCAATCTCAAGCAAAAATAGGGCATTGATATGATTTAATCAAGAAATTTTGTATTTGAATTTCAAAAGAATTCAATACTAATAGTTAGAATCATGAACTAATGGATTTGTGTAAACTTCAATATTGTAAATTGCTTCTTTTTTTTAAATGGGCTAGTTTAGGAAACTGAATAAGGAGCGTATTCACGAGATTGATGTTGTTGAATCATATTTTGTATAAATTTTTAGTTTTGGTCGAACATATATAAGTTTAACAAACCATTATAATTTTTTTTTAATTATGTACAGGATTTTGATAAACGAACAACTAAAAGTCTATGTGATTCAACCACATCAATTTAGTTGGGCGTTACTCTCTTTTAACTTCGTTCTAAAAATTGTTTGAACGGGTGAGTAGATGAAGAAAAATATTAATTGAAAAGAGGAGGAGATGACATTATAGCCAGTGATGTCACTCGGAATGCTCATGCTGAAATAAGTAGAGAGAATCTTTGACAAAAAAAAAAGCCTTAAATACCATCCCACCACAGAATATTGAGAACCCAAGGATGAAGTTGAATCAACCAAAGAAAGTAACCAACTTAGCATTAGATTCACTCATCCCTCCAAGCTGAGCAGACATTGAATGTGCTTTCTCACTTCTCTGGAACCCTTTGGAAACTCCTGACTGGAATGAGGACATGAAGAGGAAAAAACGTTGAAATTCCCATCATGCATGTGATCTTGTTTCAACCTTCATTTCAGGAATCTATGCAGTTTGAGCATACTTTCTGCAATTTTAAGCTAGCTGCTGGTGAATGGCGTCTAATCTTGCTCTCTGCGTGTCTCTGCTGTCACAAGGACTTATTCCTATTGTGATTTAACCCCAAAACGATTAGGCAGGGGAAGGAGGGCATTGATGGATGGATGGATGATGAACTTTAAGCCATTTCAGCAGTTTTTCTATATAAACAGCACTGACCCTTCTCAAGAAAGCATCAAACCAAGGCAGAAATTAATCCTCCTTACAGAGATTTCTGATGGCACAGCATGAGGCTGCAGAGTTATTCAGCAGAAATGGAAGGGAGGAGAAGCTCCGAAAAGGCGGTGGTGGGACGAGGGAAGATGATGTTATTGGAAGAGCTGGGTTAGAAGGGTTTGCTGATATAGACAAGTACTTCCCTTCCAGGAAAAGAAACCAAGTTCCTGCTTTGGTAATTGACAGCAATTTTGCAGCACAGATCTATGGCGGCAAGGCTATTGTGAGCTATCCCAAGGGGAGGAAACCAAGTGGCTAGTATTGGATTTTGTATGATGATTAAGTTATTCATATGCTGTGTGAAAGCTGTGTAATTTTCTGCTGGTATGCATGCTCCTGTTGGTAAATCATCATTTGGAGTAGCTTTGTTCTGTAGTGTTTGTGTAATCATCGTGTGGGAAAATAATATAGAAGCTGCTGTGGTGGGTTTTCTAAGACCATGAATGTCCAACCTGAATCCTGAGTCAATTGACAACAGCAGAAGAGCTCTATGAAAGAGCCAAGCCAGGCACAACGGCAAACCTCTTAAGGAACTCTTTTCAAATCTTGCATGTATTATGAATCCTTCAAGTAAATTGTATGAATATTTTTAATTGTGTTATGGGAATAAGTCAATAGTTAGCATTGCTATAAGAACCGAACCGGATCAACGGACGGGCCAGCAGAATCGTCAAACCAGTTGCGATAGCAGTCCGTTTATTGTCTGGACGGTTATTGATAGGCCAAACGATTTTTCATGGTTCAACATAAAATCAGATAAACCACCACGGTTTAACTGGTCCACTGGTTCACTATTTTAACCAAAAAATTTTAGAAAAAAAAATACTTTAACATAAACTAAGACCATCAAACCATAATTATTAATTTTATATATGCTTGCTCTTCTCATTTTTCCAATCTTGTTGTCGATTTTATGTTATCCACTATCGATTGGCTCCATAATTTTTAATTTGAAATAAAAAAATTATGATTTCTTTTTGTGAGACGGTTTGAATAATTTATTAAATATTTTAGTGAAGATATGAATTTGAAATTGTTTGTGGTCAATCGATAACTTCATTTGTAAATTAGTGGTCGCAGTTCCTAATTGCCACCTGTATATATGTAGAGAAGATATGTATCTCCCGCCTAGGGGTGTCCATTCGGGTTCGGTTTTTTGGGTTTACCCGAAATTTTCGGTTTTTTGGGTTCGGGTTCGCTTTGGGTTTCGGGTTTTTGATTTTGGGTTCGGTTTTGCTTATCGGTTTTTTGGGTTCCGGCTAAAAACCTCCAATGAATAGAACTCAACCCGTATTTTTAGGCGTTCTGGTTTCCGGGTTTCGGTTTTGCTTTAACCAAACCCGAACCCGATAAAGATTTTTCGGATTTCGGGTAACCGGAACCCGCAAGTCCTTATCAAGTTCGGGTTCGGTTTTAGTGATTTTCGGTTTTAGGTTTTCGGGTTTCGGTTTGAGTAACCGAACCCGACCCGAACTGACACCCCTACTCCCACCTTTCCCTTCAGTTTCAAGCAGGGAGGATATCATCAACCCTAACAGAAAACAGAATCTCAACCCTACCAAGCCCTTCTAGCTATACCTTGGTGTCCCATATAGATAAGCAAAGAATATGGTTCCAAAACCGCCCTTAAAATATAGGCAACACAATCTTGTAGCATCCCTTTGTCAAAAGAATCCCTGTAAAAAAAAATTCAACTTACCTTCCAAGTTCCACCTCACAATATCCTTCTGCTTCAGATACATCTCCAAATCCCAAGTAGCTATCAAGGCAAAGAAGTGATGGATAAAAGGGCATCTGGTTCTTTTCCAAGATTCTTGAAACTTTGCAAAGAAATGGAAGATCTTTCAGCCAGGGAGTACAATAATTTGCAGAAAGATTCTTGGGAAGGTGGGAGTGGAGAATGCCCAGGTGGGGTTTCCTTATAGATATGTGGAAATCATGGTGACTGGATTTTTTTTTTTCCAAAGGCAAGAGAGTTTTAGGCAGGAATTGATATGCCAATTGGCCAAAGTCCGATACTTGAATTAGACTAATCGAAAGAAAGAACCAGAATAAAGGGTCACCTATATAGTACAGTATATATCTGGTTCATGTTATAGTAGTTTAGAGGCAAAAAAGTTACCCTAGTTGATTTACCTAGACCTCAAAGTTCACCATATTGGAAGAACTTGATCTCATTACTACTATATCAAACCATTCATATTTATGTTAACATTTCCCTACCACGATGTCAAGAACCGATTGATCTAATAAATTGAATTGTTGTGAGGGGTTCAATAATAGACTTATACCACATACTAACACGCCTTCTCCAACAAAAATTTCATGTGAGTTTGAAATTTGTATAATGACGAGTCAAATTAATCTTAATAACTAAATACAACTCACAAATGGAGGTGGGAAAAAGGATTTCTAATCCCTAAGGAATTGGCCCAGCAGTAATGCAGGGATGAGAACACCCACCACATTTTGGGTTCGAACATTGGAGTCAACAACCAACGGAAAGAAACAAGGATTGGTCAAGATACAAGAGTTATGGAATTCACCCATATATGAAAATTGAAAAGAGTTACGACTTACGAGAGACGTTCATTTTGTTACGAGTAGTCTGTGTTAGGTTTTGAAGTTACAATGGTTTAACCATTTAACAAACAATTAGTGTAATTATCAGGAATTTATTCTTGAAAAAGGAAGTAGCTTTACTCTTTAGATATACTAAAAAGTCTCCCATCCATGAAAGTTGCTGCCTAGAATCAGATAAAGTTGGATCACTTTAGTACACAGATGTGGCCGAAGCTTTCAGTTATAAACAGGTACTCTAACTCCCTATATAAGAAGATCAAACCGTTACCATTTCTATCACAAACCAACAACAAACCAACAAAACAGAATTAAAAAAAAAAAAGTCCTAGCAAAAAATCCCCAAATCCATGGCACCTCAAGGAGACAGGCTTGCGATGATTGGGGACGAGGCTTTCTCACTGATCGACAAACACTTTTACGCCGGCCAAGCCCATAGCCGCCACCAGGCCCAATACCGCCGCACCTACCATTATGCATCACAGTACCAAAACCAGGAGCAGCAGCAGCCCTGCGTTTACTACGGGCCGCGGACTGCGACGGTGACGGTAAAGGTGCCGGCGGCGACGGAGGCGACGCGGTACTACTACGGCGGGAGCATTAATCAACCGGCTGCCAGCAGCTGGGAGGAGCAGCAGCCGCCGGTGATGACGTGTGACGAGGCGGCCCAGAAGTTTGGTGGGCTCGTGATTGCGGATCACGGAGCCAGGAGCAGGAAGCGTTCTTCTCAGTTGGGCTTTTAGTGGGCTCAGGTGAGGAGGGAAAAGAAAAAGCCTGCTAAGCTGTGGCAGAGTGACTGAGCTTTTTTTTTTTTTTTAATTTGTCAGCTGTGTTACTGCTCTGAGAAGATAATTAAGTATCAGATTAGCAGTGTGTCTTAAGTTAGTAAGCTTTTTCTTCTTCTTCTTCTTCTTCTTGATGCTGGTGTGTGTGCTTCTGTTATAATTTAGCTAGTGTGCTCAGAAAGAAATTTGTAAATGTGTCTTTGTTAGTTAAGCAGGTACTTTAATACTGCTTGGTATGTAGTGCAAAAAAATGTATCCATACACCATAATTTTATGCGGTGTTTTTTTTAACGTCTTAGTCTATAGGCCAATAATAATATCACTAGAAAAACCCTTATTCGCCAAGATTGGAAAAGTCAGAGTTTGCCATGAAGCACAAGAACTCGAACTAAATCAAGATTGTTCAAAATCAAACACTATTCTGAGGTTATGCTCTTATTCTTCACAAATTCCCATTCTTCGCAAAGCACCATGAGCCGAAAAGCATTATAATTAAAGCTCAAATTATAAGGTATATTTTGATGTCCAAAACTGTAATTAAACTTGATAAGGCCAACAAGCATCCTAAACCTTGGAGATTAAAAAAAAAAAAAAATTGGTCGAACCTTGGAGATATTTTTCATCGCAAGTACATAAAAAATCACTTATCATAATTTGGAATATAAATTTGGATTGGAACCTAATTAAGTAAGTTAACTTAATTAAAATCGAATAAACTAAATTCGAGTAAATGTCAGAACAGTCAAGTCGTTGATCTATCCTTACATATAATTAAGAATAAATTAATATCAGCATATTAGTCACGGGAAATAATCACTAATAAAATCTCATACAATTTCAAGACAGTGTGTTGGCAAAAGAAAGTTTGATCTTATAATGGTGAAGCTAGTGCAATGGGGAACGGATCAGGTCAGTAACTTTATGGTGAGTAATCATTAGTAACCAGCCCACGTCAGCATGACATAAGCATCCCCTCTCTCCTGGAAAGCCTTTAATTTTACCCTCTTTAATCTTTGACGGACGATTTCTCACTCATTTAAAGTCGAAATTTAATTTTTTTTGCACAGTTAGATCAGATTAGATGTGCTCTTCAAAATGATATCCACTTTAATATATTTTTCGGAAAAAAAAAATCAAGCCATTTTTTACCAGTCTATACCATATTGTATTGACTGGTATTGAAATAAAAGCATACCTATGGTTTGAAAAACGTACCATGGTGGTATGAACAAACCAAGACTGTAGGATGGTTGAATACATGATAGTAGTAGTATATTAATTGTCATTTACGACTTTTAACATTGTATACCACACAATACCACCTAGTACCAGGGTGGTATTGTATGGTATTGTGTGGTATTTTTTGGTCTTGTAATTTGTTCACCCAGAAATTTGTAGATCCAATAGATCATGATGAACTCGTCCCTTCTGTGCAAACGTTTTCAAAAACGAATTAAAAACGAAGAAGATACCATACAATACCACCCCGTACCAGGGTGGTATTGTATGGTATTGTGTGGTATTTTTTGGTCCTGTAATTTGTTCACCCTGAATTTTGTAGATCCAATAGATCATGATGAACTCGTCCCTTCTGTGCAAACTTTTTCAAAAACGAATTAAAAACGAAGAAGATACCATATGGTATGCAGTTGGTACAGAAGGCCAGAATTTTTTTTTCTAAAAAAAATATTGAAAATTGTTCTCATTTGGTAGAGCACGATGAACTCGTTCCATCTGTGCAAAAAAATTAAAATCTGAGTTAAAACGAAAAAGATATGAGTCGATTAAGAAAGCTAGGAAACATAAAAATGGTCCTTAATTTTCCATCCTTAGATCTGGATTTTCTAAATGAAGGGTTCAGATTTGGTTATTGATGGATGCATAACCCATGGTTATACACCCTATCTCGAGCCAGTGCAATGGCTGGAGGCCACGCAGGGAAGGGATGTTGTAGTATGAAATAAAATGGTTATTTTAACAAAGTATCGATTGAATCTTTTAACTTAAATATTCATTTCATTATGAGTTTTGAGATTTGAAACAATTCTATCCAAGTAGACAAATTTAACAAAACCTTTTAATATCTTTTTAATATCACGTTCAACCGTATTCTCTATGTTTTATTCAACTTTAACAAGTTAATTCAAATTTTATTTCGATTGATTTGAATTTTCGGAGAATTCATTATACGCGATTAAAAACCCGGTCCTTCTAATCACAAACTTAAATTCCTGCCTTAGCTTGAATCATGTTTTCAGCACATCTCGTCTATTGAACAAGCCACAAAAGTAAGGATCGAGTTTAATCCAATTTGATGGTTTAAAAAGTTGAGTTAAAACAATTATACGTACATATCTGTTGATCATCAACTGAATATATATACTATCACTTGAAAAAAAAAAAAAAGAATATAATCCAGAGCTTATCACAAAAGCACCAAAGAAGAAAACAACACAGCTTACTGAAAGTAGTCTTCCAATCCATGGCGCCTCAAGGAGACAATAAGCTTGCTAAGATCGGGGAAAGTCTTCTCCCACGTCAACAAGTACTACACCGCCCGCTACCAGACTCACCGGACTGGGATGTCGACGGTGGGAACGGTGAACTTGACGGCGGCTACGGAGACGGCGCAGCACTATCGGAGCGACGATCAACCGGCGGCCGTGGCGAGGGAGAAGAAACAGCTGAGCTGGGTGGGGATGAATTCCGAGGAGGCGGCGCAGAAGTTCGATGGGCTTGCGATCGCGGAGCGCGGGATGGGAGGGACCGAGGGAGTTCCCTTGGATTGGGCTTTACAATTAGGGCCCGGCCTGAGAATAAACATAGGTTTTAATCTGAAGATAGTTGACACTTGACAGGGCCTACTTAGACGTCAAGCCGGTCAAGTTATCACCCCAAATGTTACGGGTGTTTTTAAGTTTGTGTTCGTTTTTTGTTATCTTTCTTCCTCGTCCTCTTATCTATCATCAAAGTGAGTAGGGGGTCAAAGCTTGATCCAGAAGACCTGCTGATCCGTCTGATCTGTCCCGTCTCTAAGGGTCGGGACGGGTCAGTTTGACTACAGGGTCATATTAGAGACGGGTTATTTGTTAATCCTATAAGGATCGGAATAATTTAGGGACGGGTCACTTTTTGACCATGTGACCTTTAGCAACAACAAATATCTCGTACCTCATTGAACCTTTTTGTAAAGTTTTAAAAGTTTAGATACTAACTTGTAAAAATAAAAAAGTTTGGTTACCAAAACGTAATCTCACCATCAAAATTTATGGACTTATTTGTATAAAAAATAAATTTTTGGTATTAAATTGTAATGAAAATAATTTTGGGTAAAAACATAATTTATAAAAAAGTAGTGTGTTGATTAGGGTCGACCCACTGACCTGGCCAGTCCCGACCCATCCCAACCCTTGAGGGTCAGACACGATCAAGAAGGAGACAGGGACGAGACGGGTCAGTTATACATCTTGACCATTCTGGGATGGGACAGTCAAATTTTCAACCCTAAAGGCTAAAAGTGAGTACCTGAAAGTTGCGTATATCATATGCAACCAACTGGCCTTACAGATGGTCGATACTCGCACTCTATTGTTTGTTTCATGACTTAATAGTAGTAATGCATTTGTGGTTAATGTCTAACTGATAATAATGGGTCTACCACAAAGGTATGTGTAGTCTAAATCGACTCATATTTTAATTTACTTTGATTTGATCAAGGGGAAACGAAAAACGTGGGGTTGAACTTTTCCTCAAACAACTGGTTATTTGTTTACTGATAACCATCAACAGGTTTGTAATCCAGTGGCTTTGTAGCAGTACTTCGGTAACCACCAACAGGTTTGTAATCCAGTGACTTTGTAGCAATACTTCAATAGTAAACTTATTAGCAGTGGTAAGATATTTTCAAACCCTAACGACTTTCCTCTAAAATTCCGATTCCCACTTCATTTTTTTGGGTGCAAAACAGAGCGCAAAGAGGCACACTAACCCTTAAATATTAACGGATCGAGGAGTTTGAATCCCCATAGTGTCAAACAACAACTAATAACTCAAGATAGGGGTTTGAATCCTCATCCCCCTTCATTAAGATGCAATATTAATTTTCTTCCCTAATGAAAAAAATCTTGCGGTGCAGACAACTTAATGGGCCAGTCCTTACCATATGGGCTTGAACCAAAAGCCTGCTACTTCTCTTCGCGGCGAAAAAAGCCGTCCTCCGCCGCCGCTGCTGAACCACTCTCAGTAACGACCATCCGGAAATCCTGGTTCCGTCACCCTCCGTCCGCCGCGGAAAAAAACTAATTTCGTGCTAATTTAATTCCTTCTTAGTTTGCAAAAAAAAAAAAAAAAAAAAAAAGTTAATTCCTTCTTCTTTGTAATGAAAATCACCCCGCCGAATTTGAAATTTCTTCAAACGCACGTGTTATGTCTCTTCCCGCGAATCGCCATTGTTCTTTTGAGTTGTTGACCAAAAATCTCCAAAAAGAACAAGACATCGCACCAAGCATTGCCGAGGTTTCCGGAGCCGGAACGACAATTAACGAACCAACAAGACAGATTTGTTTCAGAGAAGAACTTCTGGTGAAATTCTGGTTCAGAATTTGGTGGCGGACTGCAAATTATAAAATTCGAAATACCCGCCAACGATACAGAAAAAAACGCAAAGAAGCGATTCCGTTTCCTCCTAGACAGGGGAAGGCGTAAAATAGAAAAATGGAAATAAACAAATGCCTAACCTCAGAGACCAATGGCGACTCTGATTGTTCTATACATAGCAAACTAATTTAACGGGAGGAGACCCAGAGACCCAAAATTAGGCAGGCGCTTTTTCTTGTATAAAGGTTGCTCTGTTTTTTGGAGGGAAAAAAACAGGGGAAGAAGAAAGGAAAACAGAGTCTTCCGTTTTTCTTTTTTCTTCTTTCGTTTCTCAATTAGATTAAGAAGAAAAAAAGATTAGAACTTTATCTAGGGAGGAATAGGGGGGATATAGATAGAAAGAAATAGAATGGCGAATTCGGAAGCTCCGGCGGCCATCGCCATTCTTCTCCTTGTCTCGGCCGTCGTCCTCGCCGCTTCTTCTTCCTGCAGCGCTCACCTCCTGCCGCCACATCCCGGCCACCATGACCCCAACGAGAAGGTCTTCAATGTCCTCCAGTTTGGCGCCAAACCCGGTGGCAAAAAAGACTCCGCCTTGGTAAATTTTCAAAAAAAAAAAAAAAAAAAAAATACCGTCCCAATGTGACATTTTTAAAAAAACTGTGGCACATTTGGTGAGAATTTGTTGTTGTTGTTTGTCAGAATGTGATCAGAACGTTCAGGGCAGCCTGCGATACACCGGGGAAATCGAGGGTGGTGATTCCGCCCGGTGAATTCCTGGCCGGCTCGATGGTGTTCGTCGGACCGTGCAAAGGTCCGGTCCTGTTCCAGATCATCGGGAACATGAAGGCCGTCGACGATCCCTCGGCTTACGCCGAAGATTTCTGGATGTCGTTTGAGGATGTGGACGGGCTCACTGTTTGTGGCACAGGCACCATTGATGGACAGGGACAGAATATGTGGCCGTACAACAACTGCGGCAAGAGCGGTGGCACCTGCTCTCCCTTCCCTGCTGTAAGCTCGGGTTTTGCTGTTGGTCTCATTTTTTCGACGCGCGCGAAAGAATAACGAAACTTTGAAACGCTAATCGATGTGGATTGCATTGTTATGTAACAGAACATCAAGTTCAACAGGGTGAAGAACACGATCGTGAGGCAGTTAACGTCGATGAACCCGATGGGATTCCACATCGGAATCGTCCTGTCAGACAACGTTAGGGCGAAGAATCTGCACCTCATCGCCCCCGCGGATAGTCCGAATACGGATGGGATCCACATCAGCCAGTCCAATCTGGTGAAGGTGACGAGGAGCATCATCGAGACAGGGGACGACTGCGTCGCTGCGATTCAGGGGAGCACGGAAGTTGCCATCAAGAAGGTCACCTGCGGGCCGGGGCATGGCATCAGCGTCGGGAGCCTGGGGAAGTACCCCGACGAGAAGGACGTCAGAGGAATCACAGTCAATAACTGCACATTGAAGAACACTGATAATGGGATAAGGATCAAGACCTATGCCGGGTCGCCTCCTAGCCAGGCCTCCAGGATGGTTTTTGAAGACATTGTTATGGAGGATGTTAAGCACCCCATTATCATTGATCAACACTATGGTCCCAAATCCGGAGGGGTAATGCTATCTAGCTCTTAAGTAATCACCTTGATTTGTTTAGTTGAAGATGTCAATTCTCACCCATTTGTTCATAGCTAAAGTTGTCCTAGACTATTTTAAAACTTAACTATTAGATTTAATCAATCAATCTTACCCATATTTGTGGCCATTACTTAATGTGTTTTATTATGTCATTTGATCCTCATTATTGTCACCTAAAACATTAGGCATGGTGCATTTAGATTTGCAATTCAATAAGGATGTAACATTTTGTCTGATCGGTGTATACTAAAAGTTAAGCTCAATTCGTTTTGAAATGGATCGTGATATATTATGCTAGCAATACTTGTTAGGTTCTACTGTGTCCATGTTTATCGAGTCAATGTGGATTGGATTGTGACGATCAATCTGACATATTTTCTTTGTTATTCTGTTCTTGCAGCCATCTCAAGTGAGGATCAGCGACGTGCAATTCAACAACATAAGGGGGACGACGGTCTCCAACGTGGCCATCGAGCTTGATTGCAGCGAGAAGGTACCTTGCGAGGGGATTCGGTTCGACAATGTCGATCTCAAGTACAGCGGAGAAAGCAAGAAGCCGTTCGTCACCACTTGCAGCAATGCCAAAGTGAGCTTCCAGGGCGTCCAGTTCCCGCCGCCGTGCCCATGCTCAAAATAAATAAACAAGAGTTGCTAACATATATAACCCCTGCACTTCCCAAATATTGTTCTCTTCTAACCTTCCTCCACCTCCGCCGCCGGTGAGTCTGTGGAAAGACAAACATTTGTTTGATTTAATGTCTGTAAAGTGTAAACAACAGATGAGGTGAAAACAGAGGAAGAAAAGTTTATACATAATTAACTGTTACGAAAGAACGGACTACTGTTGCGAGCGATTGACTACTAGTACGACAGCTTATCTTGACTAATCCGGGTGATTCGACTGAATCTTACGTCGTGGGAAACAAACAATGAAGCTTTCTGGGTATTTCAGAGTAACGAGGATCGTTTCACTTCTGCTGTTCTAAGTTCTAACGGTTATATACTTACACTTAAGCAACCTAGTAACTGTCTAGAGTGGCAGTTGGTTCACACTTCACATCCCTCCAGCCCCACTAACATTCTAATATGACCAATTCAAACCCGATTTTCAGAAAAACAAACGTGCTGATAACTTCCAGGGTAATTCAAACTTCAGATGCTTTCAGAACGCACAAATATAAACAAAGAATTTAAGCAGCTTCTGAAGTGGCATGAAACTCAAATTCGACCCTTATAGAAATGCGCTTTAACAGTGTCTCGAATGGTATCAAATTACACTCCCTATTGTTTTCATCAAATCTACTCACTTGGCAAATGAGCAAAAACTTAAAAGAATATAAAGGTAGGAAATGAGTTTCAGAAAGATGTATAGGTTGGAAGCAGTTAAGAGAACTTACAAGACAACTGCCGTCCCCACCAAAAAAATAGCCCTCAAATTAGGTAGTAAGTGTATAAATCAAGTTGGTGGTAAGTTGGGTTCGTGAAACCCTCATCGCCTGAATCCCTCATCAAAGATGACATCTTTTTACCTCGCAGCAGCAGTTTTTCACCTACTAACATCTGGTGCAGTATTTGCAGCACTGGTTGCCACACCCCTTCCATCTCCTTCTCCCTCCCCTTCCCCTTCTCCTTCTCCTTCTCCTCTTCCCTCTGCGATATCGCCTGAATCTCCTGAAACTTACTCCGAATCGTCACAAGGAGCCTTATTCGATGTCACTGAATATGGAGCAGTTGCTGATGGACAGACTGAAAGTCAAAATGTATGTTAAGCCACACTCAGAATCTCTATCTCTATTTCTTCAACCAAGCTTTTCATTGGTTTTTCGGTTACCTCAACAGGCGTTCGTGGCAGCATGGGAAGCTGCTTGCAACCACAATGGAAGTGAGAGTCCGACGTTCTATGTCCCCGAGGGAACATATTTCGTCGGGGCATTAGTCTTCCAAGGTCCTTGCTTTAATGGCAGAACTCCCAAGATAATGATCAGAGGGAGCTTGATAGCTCCAAGCAGCCTCTCTGCATTCAAGAACACGGACTGGATTCAGTTCAAGGACTTGACTGAAATCGAGCTCGATGGAGAAAATGGGGTCTTGGATGGCAGGGGAGCAGTAGAGGCATGGAAGCAAGTCAGCTGCTCCAAGTCCTCAAGGTGCAAAGAAATGGTGACTGTAAGTACATGTCTATAATACATACATTACTGACTGAAAAGGACTTGTCTTTTCTGAATCAATGAAATTGAACAATGTTTGGATTGTTTTGGTGCAGTCGTTGAAGTTCAGCAATGTATCATACGGGACGATCAGTAACATAACGCTGTCAAATGGAAAGGGATTCCACATGGGTTTCTACTTGTGCAACAATATCAGAGTTGAGAACGTTACCATTTTGTCTCCTTGGGACAGCCCCAACACGGATGGAATCCACATTAGTCGTTCAGTTAACGTAACAGTTGATTCGTCAGCCATCGGAGTAGGAGACGATTGTGTCTCGATCGGACCTGGGAGTGTCAATGTCTCAGTCTCCAATGTTCAATGTGGCCCTGGCCACGGAATCAGGCAAGTAAAATCTCATCCCCAATTCAAACAAAAACTATTTTCCACCATCCCTCATAGTCAATGCTCAGGGATTCTAGCTTACTCTACAAACAGCATAGGAAGCCTAGGGAAGTACCCAGATGAAGAAGACGTGATAGGAATTACAGTCCAGAACTGCACAATCAACGGAACCCAGAACGGGATTCGAGTCAAGACATGGCCAGGGTCGCCGGCGGGGAGTGCCACGGGGATTCTCTTCGAGAACATTGCTATGATCAATGTCTCCAACCCCGTTATGATCGATCAGGAGTACTGCCCATCACGAACCTGCAACATTACCAAGGTAAAGAAGTCGGTTACTTCAACTCTTCGTTTCTTTTGTTATGTCTTTTCTGAGTCGGGCATTTCGTCGAACAGCCTTCGCGCGTGAAGCTGAAGGACATCGAAGTGAAGAACGTGACAGGGACTTACAACGGCGACGCCCCGACGCCGCCGGTGACGTTGTTGTGCAGCACCCACCAGCCTTGCGAGAACATTAACCTAATCGACATTGACCTGAGACCAACCGCAGGAGATGGGGATGCGAGGCCTCGGGGACTTTTTCAGATCAAAGGCTTCTTCAATGGTCTCCAAGTTGTTCCTTCAATTGCTTCTTCTCAATAGGCAACAGCAAACCGAAAATCGATCAGTCCCTCTAGCATTTTACACTACTGTACACAATTTCTCCTTGTCTGGCAATATGTGTCAAATACTTATTTTTATGATAAAATGGTCACTGCAATAGTGCAATTAATACAATATTTAACTTGGATGAGTAAGCTAGCTATTTACCAGTATTTTCGTGGCCATTTGATAATTTGTACTCAAAATTACTCATTCGACCACAAAATACAGTCCTCCTCCACTGGCTTGAGGGTTTTTCTTCTCCCGCAAGCGGGCAAGCGGCGACCTCGAACAACAATCTCTGCTATGGCGAATCTCGCATCCCGTCGGAGCCTGGCTTCGATTCTATCACGAGCGCTCTCATCTTCTTCTCCATCCACTTCATCCCCCTCGCTATCTTCCCGTTCTCGCTTCGCTTTTTTGTCTCTTCTCGACGAATCCTCTCCGGCGCGGCTGCCGCCGCAGACGTTCAATGTCCCCGCCCGATTCAAGACTTCCCGGTCCGGTTACTCGCCGCTGAACGACGCGTCGCCGAACTGGAGCAACCGCCCGCCCAAGGAGACGATCATGCTCGACGGATGCGACTACGAGCACTGGTTAATCGTGATGGAGTTTCCCAACGACCCAAAACTTTCCGAGGAAGAGATGATTAATTCCTATGTCAATACCCTCGCCGCCATCGTCGGAAGGTAAAAAAAAAAAAAGAAGATAGAATTGCAATCTTTCCGACATTCTCTCCAATTCGAACCCCTGTAATCTTAATTTGTGTTGTTATAGTGAGGAAGAGGCGAAGAAGAAGATTTATTCGGTTGCTACCAAGACTTACACTGGATTTGGCGCTCTGATCTCCGAAGAGCTCTCCTACAAAGCTAAAGGTAGCGCTTTTGCAGTTTTGCCCTTTTAACTAAGGGGGTTTAGGGTTTTAGCTCAGAGCTTTGATTGGGAAAAGAAGCTGAAATGTCGATTTGTTCTAGTACTTGGCTACTAGCATTTGCCCTGTGGGATTAGGGTTCTAGTGTTGGAAGATGAAGTTGCAGGGTTTTAGCTCAGGGCTTTGGTTGGGAAAAGATAAGCTGAAATGTCCATTTGTACTAGTTCTTAGCTACTAGCATTTCCCCCCCCTTCGATTAGGGTTCTAGTGTTAGGAGATGAAATTGTTGGGTTTTAGCTCAGGGCTGCTTTTGATATGTCAATTTCCCACGCCACTGGTATTATAGCTACCTACTTATGCCTTCTCTTGAATGTTAATTTAACTAATATGAGAGAGATCCCTTTGTTCGTTGTTTTGCTTTGGATACAGAATTGCCTGGAGTACTGTGGGTTCTCCCAGATTCATACCTTGATGTTCCTAACAAAGATTATGGAGGTTTGTATTTTGGAGTTTGCTTCCAACAATTGATTGAACTTATTTCTTATAGTAAGACATGAACCACTCATCTATGCTTCTACAACCTCTTGTGGTCGTCAGGCGATCTTTTCGTGGATGGGAAGGTGATACACAGGCCGCAGTATTGGTTCACTGAAAGTCAGAACAGTAGGCACAACAGGCCTCGACCACGGTATGATCGTCGGAGGGAGACAATGCAGGTTAGGAGAGATCCTATGCCAACGTCGCAGCTACCACCATCTATCGGAGCTGGCCAGAACCAATCTCCATCGCAAAATGCTGGCTTCTCCGTGAATCAGCAGCAGCAGCAGCTGCTGCCGCAAGGGCAGCAGTTTAACCAAACCAGGTCTTGAGGGGAACTATTTGCTTCACAAACCATAGCTTCATAGGGGTCGTTTGCTTCATGGATTTAAAAATGAGGGTTTTGTAATTTAAAAACCCAAGGATTTATCAAGGATTTGAGGCATCATGGATTTGTAACAATCCTTTGTTTGTTGGGATGTTTTTATCATGGATTTAAAGGTGTGGGATTTACTACTTGAATTCAAAAATTACATTACTGCCCTTTTCTATACGTTTGACATGTTTATGATATGTACACAAAACAAGGACAAAACTTCAAAATTACCTTACTATCATTTTCTATATGTTTGACATGTTTATGATATGTACACAAAACAAGGACAATACATACTAATAAGCATAATGTTGCCACATGGACAATAATAATAAACGAGAAAATTCCGTTTTAACTTTTAACGTAACATAATCAATTACCAATTCTTTGTCATCCTTTTCAAAAGTGACATATAACAACATATATTAGAATCGGGAGAACAGAGAATTACACGTTCCATGAAAATGTCAAAGAAAACTAGAACACAAGAAATGATATAAAAAATCTAACTCATGTTTGCACATTAATTGAACGTTTATATTATTCATTTATTGTTAATTATAATGTATAATAGTTAAATTTGAGGGCAACCTTGGAATATTAAAAGTGCATGAGGATATATGGGTAAAATCTCATCAAGGATTTATGCCATATTCCAAATCCCACATCAACATGTGGGATTTATAAGTCCGTGGGGTCCACGGATTTGGACCATTAAAATCCGTGGGCCCCACGGATTTGGTCTCCAAAAAAGGTGCAAACAAACAAAGGATTGTACCTAAATCCTTGATAGTTGGTTTTTTGGTACCAAATCCATGTACCAAATCCTTGAAGCAAACGACCCCATAGTTTCAATGGGGGGTTTGACTGTTCTTTGTAGTCTGCAACTTAGTGTTTGAAACTTGGAGTCCAAATTCGAAAGTTTCGATCCTTGTAATGGTCTTATTATGGTCAATAGTCTAGGTATGCTTGTTAATACATTGATTACATTCAAGCTGAATGCAAATCAAGAGAGTGGCAATCTTTAGCTTTGAGTTTGAAACTCATGAATCATCTTTCAAGCCAAGGAACCATTTCAAAACAGAGCCTCTTTCATTGCTAGTGTTGTCATAGTTCTATTATTCTTACGTCAGTCACTTGTATTTTCTTGTGTTTGTGAAATCGCATTAGAGATTGCATCTTAATATTAGAGACCGAACCGAACCATGAAATTGTTCTAATACAAGTTTGAGAAAGTTGTATACAACACCATACCATGCTTCTAAATTATCTAAAAAAATGCTCTTACATCTTTCAGCTGACTGAAATTGTGCATTTCGCTAGCAAATTGTACACAATCATTTTCTCGGTATTATTACGCTATTTTATGCAAAATATTTCGTATGGTCCCAAAAGTGGCATATTATCTTTACGAGTTTCCAGAAATAGCCTTCAATATACAGCACATTAACTGCTCGAACCATTTTCATTTTGGCCGACAATAGAAAGGGTTCAGAAAGCAACCGGAGCTCAATCACCCACCGTCTGTCCGAAAAAGGAAACGAACCCGTTTTACCTCTCCACCGTTTCTTCCTCTTCTCCGCCGGTTTCCCGCCGATCACTTTTTGGCGACCGGTGATCCAGATCTGCTCTCTTTCTCTTCACCGTAAACCGTGAAGGTAATGGTGGAAAGCTTGCCGTCTCTCCGTTCCTGATCTGGATTCACTCGGTACGTTCCCATTTTCTTCCTCGATCGTATCTCTTTCCGAAGTCGTTAGTTTGAATCTAGATAGGTTCCGCCATGAACTCAAATTACGGGAAAGGTTCATCTGGGTCGATGAATTCCTTCAATTTCGATCTGGGTCTTGGATCGAATCGCTCTAAACCCTTGAACGAGCAGAGGAATCAGAGCTCCTCCGGTTACTCTTCGTATTCGTATTCATCCACGACTGGGTCGCAACCGAGGCCTGCTTTCCAACCGGGGAAGCCGTCATGGACTCACCAACCTGCTGCGGCGGCGAGTCAGCCAGCTCGCGCTGGGTTAGAGGGGCCGAATTCGATGGTTGGAGATATATTTGGCAAGACCTGGGGATCCACGGGTTCAGCTGCTAAGAGCTCCGGGATAGGGATTGGGATTGCAGAGAAGAACCCTAATTTGTTTGGCGATCTGGTGAGTTCTGCTTTGGGGCAGGGGAATAAGAGTGGAAGCAATGCCCCTTTGAAGAATGTGACTCCGGCGCCAAGTAATAGCGCTTATTCCATGGGAAACATGGCGGATTCATTGCCTAAGGTTAGTGGTAACTCGGTCCAAAGTGGTGCAGGTTGGGGATATAATAGGAATGTTAGCACTGCCAGTGCTGGTAATGTGGGAGTGAATGGTAATAAGAGTACGAATCTTGGTGGTTCTTCCATGAAAGGAATGGCGGCTGGAGGTGGTGGAGTGATGGGGGTAAACAAGGATCCGTTCGTTTCTCTAGTTGATTTCTCGAAGCCTTCACAATCTGGTGGTGGCCTTAACTCTGCCCCGCAAGGTAATAGTAAACCTAGTTCTAATGTCAATGATCCATTTGGTGATCTCCAAAATGCTTCAAAACCAAACTCAACTCCAGCTCCTTCTAGTGGGTTTGGTGCAAAAGATCCATTTGGGGAATTCCAGAACGCTTCAAAACCAAGCTCAACTCCAGCTCCTTCTGTTGGGTTTGGTGCAAAAGATTCGTTTGGGGGTTTCCAGAATGCCTCAAAACCAAGCTCAACTTCAGTTCCTTCTAGTGGATTTGACTTTGGAATGCCGAGCAATGACTTTGGCGCTCAGAAACAGACACAGTCGTCAGTTCCGGCTGCAAGTAGTGATCCACTTGGGATGTTCTTCAACTCTTCAGCAGGAAGTGCTGCACCAGCATCTTCAGCAGGTGCAGGGCAGCAATTCTCGGAACTTGATGACTGGGGGGCGGATTCAGGTTTTGATGGTGCAGATGGTCCCACTACTACCGAGCTCGAAGGGCTTCCTCCACCTCCTGCGGGGGTTTCAGCTTCTGCTGCAAAGAACAAGGGTGTGGACCATCAAAAGCAAGGGCAGTATGCTGATGCCATTAAGTGGTTGTCGTGGGCTGTGGTGCTTCTTGAAAAATCTAAAGATAAAGCTTTATCTGCTGAAGTTCTGTCGACTAGAGCCTCGTGTTATAAGGAAGTTGGAGAGTACAAGAAGGCCGTTGCCGACTGCTCAAAGGTATCATCTTGTCTTTATCGTTTACTTGTCAATGATTATACAATCTTTAGGTTCTCTGAGTGTCAGGTTTCCGGATGGAAATCTCGGACTGAGGGAAGTCTCCCTCTGTTCATTGATGCCCACTAAGTTTTGTAGAAGAGTCATTTGTCACAATCTCTTGCACAATCGGACTAAACCAAACAATGCTTTCCAAATACACCTGTAATAGCATGTTCATTGAGACTGCTAACATCAGTTCACAATTACACCGAATCAGTATGGATTATGCTTCGCTATGAGAGTCTCTTGTGCTTCACATTAGCGATGAGAGTCTCTTCCCTAAACCCGGTGTTCTTGCCATTGTAGTAATTATGTTTTGCTGTTATTCACATTCTGGCAGGTGCTCGAAGGAGATGAAACCAACGTAACTGTGTTAGTCCAGCGAGCACTCCTATACGAGAGTATGGAGAAGTACAGGCTCGGAGCTGAGGATCTGAGGGCCGTTCTTAAGATCGATCCACTTAACCGGATCGCGCGGAGTACTGTCCACCGCCTGTCCAAAATGGCAGACTAGAGAAAAAGTACGCCCTTACTACATTGTATTCTAGCTTCTCTTTTCATATTGATACACTTAATGCCCCCTCTGTATGAAATCTGTGGGGGAAAGGGAACTTTTTTCCGCCTGAATGTCTGTATTACCATTGTGGATTTTTGCATGTATTCATTGTTTTCATTCTCGTTTTCTGTTTGCCTTTGAGACACAAGAATTCATCTTCATCCAATACTCATTTTTTTTCCATAGGAGATTAATTCCATAATCAAGGCTTTTCTGTTTGTAATAATCACTATTCTGTCTTTTACTCCATGATTGCTGTTGTGCCCAATCCATCAAGAGTTTTTGGTTCCTTGAAGAGTATACTGTTGCACCTGCACTATAAGAGAAATACGAATACCAAATGTTTTGTCATTCAGGAAAATAGTACCAATATGAGGAATGTTGGTCAGACTACAAACGCTGAATCACCCTTCTGTCACCGGCTCTGTGCCTTGGTTTGCCTGCTGCTACGGTTGAATTGATGATCCTATATGTATAGGCTTGCCGATAGTCGTTGCGAGTTAGGTTCTGATTAATGTTTCAAAATAGAAAGTTGTGAGATTATTGATCAAACCGTTCTCATCGGATCATCTATTGTCGTCATAATTAAATCGATCGACGATTATGGTACTCAAAGAATCTCTCAGCTTGTTATTCGACCTTCCGACTTGTCACATAAAATATGAAGAGGAGGAAATATCTAGGGCGGGTCTATCATGGATTCTTGAAATCCATCCATTTGAGCAACCCAATAAGGTTCTTCTCCATCCACATATGGACACTACTCTGAATTTAGCTCCTTGTACATTTACTCTTCAGAAAGCTACTACCAAACAATCATTGCCCAGTGCCCACTACACAGTTACATATAGGATCCACATCCATTAAATGCCACCAACAGAGAGAGTCAGTCAAATCCACCTACTGCTTACTCTCACCAAACCCCCCTTCTGCCACCAGCAAACTAAAAGAAGCAGCAGGCTACTAAATGCAACCATCATCAATTCCTTCGTGCTGCTGGGAAAATGTAAATATCTCGATACAGAGAGGCCAAGGTTTGGAATGGAGAAGAAGCAACAAAGTACGAGAACTGCTAAAAGTGGAGAGGAAGAAGAAGAAGAGGACAAATTGGATGAGAGAAGGGGGAGATGGCTGCCCTACAAATGACGCCATATATGTATGTATGTGAAGACTTTCTATCCTCTCTTGCTGGCTGTTGCAGCTACTTATAGTATTTTTGTTTCTTGGGAAGAGGCCATGAACCGGTATTGAAGAAATGAATGGAAGGAAGGCGTGGGGGGGATCTGCAATTTGTCCAACAGAAAGCAATCAAATGCAGCCCTTTTCTTTATAGAAACCTCTAGCTTAGCTGTTTCCCAGCAGCCTGCAGCAACTTGCTCCCTCCCATCCCTGCTCACTCTCTTAATTCTTTGCAAGTGTTATCCAATGGGTAAATCTCAGTTACCAATTTTTCTTAAAATGGTGCATCTAGTAAAAAACTGGTCAATCCAAGATCTATGTGACATTTTCTTACTAAAAGTGTGCGGTATCTCAATTTGACAGGATATAGAACTCGTTGTATATATGTTGTTGAAGGATGAATTTGGGTTAGTTATCCTGTCAATGCTCTAATTTGAAAGCATTTCTTAAGCTTTTTTTTTTTGTGAAAAACAAAGCGCAGAGGGGCGCTCTAACCCTTATGTATTAATAGATCGGGGCATTTGTATCCCAATAAGATCATACATCAGCCAATGACTCAAAGCCGCCCCCAGAGTGTCAAACAGGTGCACTCCGATAGGTAAGGAATGACCAACAGAGGCCATATAATCCGCAACATAATTGCCTCCCGGAAAACATGCTCTATACTGACCTCCCAATCTCGCGCCACAAGCTGACGTATCAGAGAGATCATAGTGTGATGGGGGTTAACTGCCTGGTCAGACTGCAGGAGTGAAATAGCTACCGCCGAGTCCGTCTGGAGCCGAACTCTTCGAGCTCCCAAACCTTGGGCGATCCCTGCTAGCTCTACATGAGTGATCGATCCTCCTCCTAGATTAACAGCAAATGCTTTGATAAACCTGCCATCAGAGCCTCGAATAACGCCACCAGCAGTCGAAATTCCTAGCTCCGGAATCACCGAGCCATCAGTGTTGACAGCGGTCCACTCAGAAACACAAATTAGGCAAGATCTATGTGACATTTTCTTTTCATAGCATGTTGTTTACTTTCTAGGTTAATTTCTTTTACAATGATCCGTTTCACTCAGAAACACAAAGTACGCAAATTAAGGAAGCACAACAACAAGAAAACTCTACATCAAGTTTGATTGCAATACGAGTTCTAACTCGGATTGTAATGAATTTGATCGAATTCCCGTTATCGACTAAATCAAACACATTTTGAGCTTCTGAGCGTGTCGTTGTTTTTGCCACTTCACTTCATCGAGATAGAATAAATTTCGGTCTTATTTACTATTCGACAACGGACTTGCATAAAATGGAATTGGAAATTCAGCTTGATCGATATACAATTTTTTCGTGTCTCTACTATTCCATATCATTACTAATATCCATCGTGACTAACAGTCTACACTCTACAATTGCTCATTGAATTCCACCCAAGTTTAACCCTAATCAATCCCAAACAAATAGTTAAGCATGACTGTAACAGACTTAACAATAACATAGGCAGGAGGAGGATATACGAATTTGGGACCACCAAACATAATTGCAGAATTAAGCCCAATAGTCTAATCGGTGGGCTGGGCCAGCGGGTCTGGAAATCCCCCTGTCAGCCCAACAAGTGTACTCTACTCTCAAATCAAATCCCGACAGAGTTAAGTAACGGAAATGACTGCCCAAAAAGCAAAATAATAAAAGAGGCTCACGAGCGTTACTCTGCAAAAAGAAATCTGGTCAGCCCCATAATTTGCTCCCCCAATTACCGACAGCCACGTGGACACCATTTGTCGTCCCAATGGTGCTTCCTCGCTCCCTTTTCTTTCATCCGACGGCCACGTTTCCTCCACACGAACCCCTCTTCCTCAATCTTTTTCTTTTTCCCATCGTCCGTTTCACCTCCTTTTCCCCCCTGATCCCCTCTCCACCGTCCGATCAACAAGTATGTCATCATAAAAATTAAAAACAGTGCAGAAGGAAAACGTGAGCCCCACCTGGGCCTGGGCTAGGACCTTCGAGTAAGTATGTCCCAACCCGGTCTGAAAACATTTTCTAACCCGGTTTGGTATTGGGACCGATTTAGTTTGGTATCAGCATAGATATCGGTTGAATTGGTTTCTTAACATCAATCCATATTAAGCATTATTCAATCTCATTTCGTTAAATATTATACACTTCATTAAAACTAATAAAATGAATATATTTAATAATTAATTCCTTTCAGGTTTCTTTCCAAGATTCCAATCAAAACCTAACAATTTCAGCCAATTCAATCTAATTGGATTTAGTCTCTTTAAAGTATAAAAATATAATCAAATCAAACCTACTTAATCAGACCGAATCAGTCGCCCGGCAACCGACCCATGATTGATTGTCGTCTTCCTCTGCCCCAGTGGTTGTAACCGTTTCCTTTCTGCACTCTCTCTCTATATAACTCCACCGCCTCCTCCTCCTCCTGAACCCTCCTCCTCAGTCTTGCTCCTGCAAGCAACAACAACCAAAAAAAAAAAAAAAATGTGCGGCGGTGCGATCATTTCCGGCTACGTCGACGAGAAGAGCGGCCGTAAGTTGAAGGCCAAGGAGCTCTGGTCGGAGCTCGACACGCTCTCCGACTTCCTCGGCTTCGGCTTCCCCGGCAGCCACGATACCAAAACCTTTAATCCTCACCATCCAGGTAATTAATTAAATCCATCTCCGATTTTCCCTTCTCACGGCCTTTCAAACGTTTCTCCAGTTCGGGTCGGATCGGCTGTTAAATCGGGTCGGGTTTTCCGTTTGCAGGCGAAGATAATGAGGTGAAGAGTAATAATAATAATAATGAAGATAAAAAGGCGCGGCGGCAGAGAGCGCGGAAGAACGTGTACAGAGGGATACGGCAGCGGCCGTGGGGGAAATGGGCGGCGGAGATAAGAGATCCGTACAAGGGAGTCAGGGTCTGGCTGGGAACCTACGGCACGGCGGAGGAAGCCGCTCTGGCTTACGACGGCGCCGCCAAGCGGATCCGCGGCGACAAGGCCAAGCTCAATTTTCCGGACATCTCCGCCGCCTCGAAATTCCCTCCGCCGCCGCAGACGGGCGGAGATGAAGAATCAGCAGCATCTTCCGATTATCAACCTCCAGCCAAGAAGCAGTGCTTCGCCGTCGGAGCCGAACTTCCTCCTCCTCCTCCTCTGCTGGCGGCGCAACCGTTTCCGGGATTCGGATTCGATGACAACGAGCCGCCTCCGGGTAGGCCGTCCGAGCTGGAAGAGCAAATCTCGAGCCTGGAATCGTTCCTGGGGCTGGAGCCGGAGGCGGCAGCGGGCATCCTGCCGGTCATCGGAGGCGGCGGAGAAGAAGCGACGGTGGACCTATGGATGCTGGACGACCTGGTGAACCAGTACCAGCAGCTGCCACGTCAGGTGGCTTATTGAGAAAGAGAGAGAGAGAGAGATGAAGAATAAATAAAAACAGATGGAGATGAGGTTAACTTGTTAATGAAGCAATTACCAGTTCTGGCTTTGGCTACTGATTAAGGTCGGTAGCGTTTCAGCTTAGATGTCTGTTGTTTTTTTGTATTATGCTTTGTGTTTAATATTTCTGTATTAAGGGTACTCTAATACTTCCCGCTTTATTTTTGTTATTTTGTCTTTTGGGTTTGTGGGGGCAATCTGGCGCTTGTTTCAATCCCCCGTCTGTTTAAAAATAAGTAATAATGTTTAATCAAGGTACTCTGTGTATAATTAATTAAGTTCATGCTCTAATTCTGCAATGGTATCGATACTGGACCAACAGAATCTCTCGTAGTTAAAAAAAATAAAAATGATCGATCACTATTCTTGCAGTAGATAAACTCCAAGAGGAATTTTACAATGCTATATAGTATTGGTGCTATAGGTTTTTACCTTTATGGTACAACTTTAAATTGTACCTTTAATGTTATGGTACAACTTCAGATTGTACCTATACTTTTTGTACAAATTCTTTTATGGTACAACTTAAACTTGTACCTTATGTGATGGTACAACTTCAAGTTGTAAAGTTGTACCATAACATAATGATACAAATTCCTTTATGGTACAACCTAAACTTGTACATCTAATGTTATGGTACAACTTCAAGTTGTACATTAAAGCACCAATACTAATGTTATGGTACAACTTCAAGTTGTACATTAAAGCACCAATACTATATAGTATAGTAGAATTGCTCAAACTCCAATGGGCTTTATCTGTTCCAGAATAGGCCCGACCTCGTGTCGAGTCTATGCGTATGGAGCGTACCTAACCTACCACATTAGCAGCAAGAGCGCTTCCTCTTTCTTTTTACAATAAACGATGACCAATTTAATGATCGAGTAACATTTTCTTTATACTATTTATAATACGTCGCAATTGTGCATTTCATATAAATAATATGGTATCAAAATATAGAACTCTTATGGGTATTACTTACACGTATATGAACCATATCATCAAACACTCTTATCCTACGAAACATATATGAACCATATAATTTATATCAAACCAAAATTTTCTCGTCGGGAAGCAACAACTCGCGATACGAGCCACTAGCTACCAGTGGAAGGGGCGGCCACCGTATTCTGGTACGAATATATACAGTAGAACAGCCAAGACAAAATTATTGTGTCACAAATACGTACATCTATACGGCGAGTGATGTAATAGCTGCAAACTGCAAAATCGTGTGTGTATTACACATCACAGTGAAGAAACAAAGTTATATATATATATATATCCATGCAATCGAATCGATGAGTCGTCCAACGCTGACAGTCGTTCCGTTTTGGAATTGAGCTCTTCTGCTAAAAGTTGGTTCTTCTTCTCGAATGCACTCATTGTTCTTATTCTTCCGCCCGTTTTCATTTCAATATTTGTTAGATATAAATTGAACTTATACGTTCAATGTTACGATACAAATTCAATTTGTAGTTGCAAATAAGACAATTTGAAGCATAGTTGAGCTAAGCATAACAGCACGTAAATAATATCTTACTCGAAGTTGGATGGAATATTAGTTACTGTATAAATCGTCATTCATTCTTCCCTTCTTTTTTTTTTTTACCGTTGACCAACCGAGATGTAGGATGAATTTCATTGAATGGAGACGAGAATCGGACATCACCAACTTGCTACCTAGCTAAGGATCCGCTTTGTCGATTCTATCTTCGTACAAATGAATTAGAGTATAGCCCATCATTGTTTACATATTCGGTTGTCGGTTCATGGAATTGGTGTCAACTAGTTCTAACAAGTTATTTATTGCCACCCTTATGCCATCGTTTTACATAATAAAAATGATAAAATGAAAGCAATAACGAGTTTTAACATACGAAATTATGCCATTCTGGTATAGGTAAGTTTCGTTAGCTAGCTACTCGATCTGTAGCCAACTCATCATGAGTGCATGCGAATAACACTCGCACCTCGTGCTCACTTTTTCACCGGTACGTCGCAATACACGTTCTTCTCTGTTACGTGTTGAAATTAACTCGGCGTCAGGTTGCTTATTTTGTTTCGGTGCAGTGTGTCATAATTATATAATTAAGCTTTTGAATTATATCGTCTTGTTATATATATATATATATATATATATATATATATATATAAGTTTTTCCTAACTGCTTGATCTGTATCTAGCTCCTCTCGTTAGCATGCCAATATGCTAAAATTTTCGTTTATTAGGATGTCACACGTTCATCCGTTATGTGCTGAAAATAACTTGACATCAGACTACTTGATTTGGCTATTTGTAGGGCGCCGTAATATCATTCAACTTTAGAATCATGATATTATTGTTTTTGTATAGTTCTAACATTTGTCAACCCAACCTATTGACTTGTGTATTCTAAAATGGTCTCATTTTAATGCCATTTTTTTCTAAAATGGTTTAGGTTCAGACTCCCATCACCTATGCTACCCAAGCTTGT
Source organism: Linum trigynum (assembly GCA_964030455.1). NCBI lineage: Eukaryota > Viridiplantae > Streptophyta > Magnoliopsida > Malpighiales > Linaceae > Linum > Linum trigynum. The sequence continues at coordinate 63,734,297 of OZ034819.1, forward strand.
AAGTTAGCTCACTAATTGAAACACAAATCATTTTGTTAATTACCTATGCTATATATAACTTCCAATTCCAAGTTGATAAAAAAGAATGCCAAGAGGGAGAGTAATAAACTAGTTTCCAACGTAATTATTGCACTAGTAATCGTCGTTAGTTTTATATATATATATCCAGGACAGGAGCAAAAGAGACGACAAATAAGACATAAACACTAAACCTGAAATTTAGTGGAGGTTCTCCCATCATCATCAAGATTTGGACTCGATCCTATATGTACAATCCAAAAAATGAATTGCAAGTTGAGAGGAAGTAGGGGATCCTTTGAGTTGCCATTCGATCATCGCAATGATTAATGAACCTTTTGATCAAATATATTTTTATGAAGAGAGTCTGATATCTGTGTACGATATTATTTTGATATGTCATAAATATACGATATTTGTATAATAACAAGTAATCTGAATACATAATTGTATAAGTGACTATATCAAAATATCTTTTTTGAATCGATAATTAAGCATTCAAATAATTCGAGTAAATTATGATTAGTAATTAAGCACTCCGTCAATATGAGCTTGATTATCATTCTATTATTCTAGTAATTAGCCCATAAAAGCCGCCAATGTGTGAGAAAGAGCAAGTGAATTACCCTTTGCCCTTCTTTTTACTCCCCACTGTCCAGAAGGAAAGCAAGGTGCATGGATATGCCTTGAAACCTAACTAGCTTTGAAATGTTGCCATGTTTTGACTACTCAGCTGTTAAAATTTCCAAAAAAGGAGCATATAGTAGTTTATGTCTAAGTGATAATAATAATAGTAAATGACAAGTTGTATGGCAATATCATCATCAATGTCGACACATAATCAAATCCACCATTGATGCACTCCGACCACTTGTTATTTTATTTACGTTATAAAACATTGATTCTGAACGCATAACAATAACATTGTGAATCAATTGATTCCAAAAACTCAGGTTATTGAAAGAGTTTTTAATTTTTTTACTTACAAAAATACAGCAATTTACTAATTTTTTTTATAAATAATATTGACTTGTATCATCTCATTAAGTTTGTGAAACATGAAAACGAATAATAAACTTAGAACGAGGGGTTATCTCATGTTCGCATTGACGACTTAGAATTATGAAACAATTTCGTATACCGTAACTATATCTCCTATGGAGAGTTGATGTAAGAGAAAAAAGCTGGATGAAAGAGGGGCCGTGAAGATCGAAGTGTGGAGGCCACGAGCCCGAAACCAATCATGATTAAGCACTAATTATGTTCAGGTGCCCATACATTATTTATTAGCCACATTAATTATCTAAGAGCAGGTGCAGTGCAGAGGCAATAAATGGGGTTTTCTAATTATGTTCAGCAGTGAAGATGCATGAACACAACCCTTAAATCATAACATAAAAATAATTAATTAGTATCTAAAGTGGGACCTTTTATTTGGCATTTTGTCATTTTCAAACCACCCACATGGAGGAGAGATTTCTTGTAGTTGTGGGGAACAAGAAAATTTAAGGGAATTATTTTAAACAAAGTGCCAATATATCTTTTTCATAGTTTGGCCACATTTTTCTTCTTAAGCAGGAAAATTCCTTTCTGTGAACAAAGTTCACGAATCAGTTTCGGACATGGTCTATGAAACTGTACCGGACACCGTACCGAAAAGTTAATATTAGGGTATTACGGTAAAATCGTGGTTGACTCGTAGTTCAATCGTTAATTACCGTCTATCAGGTTAGCCTCCGATACTGGTATTTTGTGGTTGAACCGTCCGTACGGTACTGTACGATTTAATGGTTTCGGATGAGTACTTTTATAAATATAGTTATATGGCTGACTCACCCCCTTAATTTCGTTGATTGATTGATTTATGGCATTATTCATTCAAGAACTATACACGATCCTTCTTGTTCTTGAGCCGAATAATCATGAAACAAATTACATGGGTGTATTAGTTTATTAGGTTAGAATTATATGGAGAAGAGATGAACTTGCTGAAGGGGGAGCAACAATCCTGTCAGCACCCAATCAAGTCGCATGAAATGGAGATTCAAGCCAGATTAAAAAGAGGATTTTACTTAATTTCAATCATCAAATGAAGCCTGTTTATTACTCCTGCTGCGATTTCTGGTCTTCATGTTTCCTTTACTTTTGATATGTTTCTTGTGTAGATTTGGTCTGATTCTAGATTAGATCAGACCATACAACACCAATCTAGTTCTCTCCTTCATATACAGTAGAGTCCTCCGGTTCAACCCAAAAGCATACATACCTCCAGTTTTAAGTGAGTCTTGAAACTCTTTGAGGCTTGAAACTTTAGTTATATCAAAACCATAATCGACAGGTCTGTCGATCTAACAGATATATGTCCATCTAGATGAACTCAGAATCCAAGACAACCATCATTCAGTTCAGAACTGGAAGGCGACACACGAGCGTCTTATACGCACCGACATTCAAGCAGTGCAGCAAACACACCTCGAACAGGGTACAAATCAAAACTCCACAGACGGGCAAACTAATGGATACGAGAAGAAAACGATCACACCTAGTCGCATGGGAACGAAAGACAGCATGGTGAGTGAGAATTCCCTTCTGCAGAATCCTTCATTATAGTCACATAATAGACATATATCATACCCCCCCCCCCCCCCCCCCCCCCCCCCCCCCCCCCCCCCCCCCCACAAACATAGCTAGCACCATGAATGAACTCTCAAGAAACCGACTGCTATCCAACAACACGAACTACTTGCTTCCTCAACCTACTAGCCTAATGTAATACACTTCAAGACATAGCAACTAAGCCGAAACAAAGAAGCAGCACAGTGGTAACTGCAATCTGACAGAAGGTGTACCACCAACTATTGAATGGCTTTGATATACTGATTATGGCATGAATCACTTAATAAGTCACAAGTCAGGCTTCTTTCCCTACATCACCCAAAAGCTACAGAGGATCAACAACCCTGGTTTTCTAATTGCCAATTGATCCTCAAGGTTAGCTAAAGATGTCACTATTCACATGACCACGTCATACGTGAGCCGGCTCCACGATCCACTAGAAGCATTTGTTTAAAGAACTGAACTTTGAAGAGAAATAAGGTATGGAATAGATTAACCCGACACTGGAATGAACAGAACTCCCCTAAGGCCTAAATGCAAATGAAGTATATGTACAAATCAAATCGATCAGATCCCTCTAATGGATTCCATAATGACAATGTATATATATGTGTGTTTCTCCCTTCTTTCTTTCACGGAGAGTGGAACAATGGCGATAACCATAACCATAACCATAACCATAACCATATACAATATGTACATCAAAGGAAGACTAGTTCAATGTCTGTTTCTTGTTCACCCAATTCTCTCCTATAGTTGCAAGAGTCTGAAATTCGTTACCAGAGGTCAGTAGACGGGAGTCAGTCCCATTTGATGAACCTTTGCTCTCTGCTGCAGCTCACCATTCCCAACCCCATCCGCCATGATTCTGGCAACCTTCTTGAAAGCAAAATGCACACAGTTCGACAGGGCAATCCAGTATACCACCTCGTAGACGAACCCATAAGCGAAGTTGCAACTCGACCACCAGGAAGAAGACGATTCGTCCCAATTCTGCTCACCAAACCTGCCAAAATCCCAACCGCCGCCGCCGCTGCCCCACCTCCCTCCGCCGCCGCCGAATCCGAACGGACCCTCGCCGCCGCTGCCGCCTTCGTCCCCGCCGAAAACCCCAAAATCATCCGAGTCTCCGCCGGTCGAGGAACCCCGCTTGGTGCGTCTCTTTTTCCGGATCAGCGTCCGGCGGGCAGTTCGGTGCTTGTTCGGCTTCACAGGAGGCGGGGCCAGCGCGTCCACGATGATCGCCGAGGTTTGGAGGACGCTGGCGAGCGGGTCGGCGGGACAATCGGAGAGCGCGAGGTTGCTGATCGAGATGAAATTTTGGCGCGGGAGAGGCAAATTCGCAAGCCCAAACCCTAGCCCCTGTTCGCTGGCAATTGCTGTGACTGCATCGGCAACCAAGGACAGATCCATAACCATTTTTCGGACCACAAAGATACCGATAAGTAGTAACTAATCGCAGCGGGAACAGAGCAGGGATTAGGGTTGGGGGAATTTTCCGGGAAAATTTCGAGGGAAAAATCGCAGTCGGCGAGAAAATTGCTCGCCACCAAACTTTCTTTCACTGTTGAAAAAAAAGCAAAAAATAAATAGATAGGGATAAGGACAAAGAATATTTCTAGACGAAACCGATGGCTATTATCAAATTGGTCATCGAAATTGTCAATGGGCTTACTTGCATTATGGGCCTTCCACTGGGGAAACATTTACAGGCCCATGGCTCCATCATAATCTGAGGCCCAGCCCAATCTCGAAATACGATAACCCTACAGCGAGTCTGGAAGCTATAAATAAACCTTTCGTTCAGCCGCCATCTCTCTGAAAACCCTTCAGTTTGCTGCGGTCACGTCGTCGGTCGGTGGAAGAAGAGGAAGAAGGGAAGGGAGCGATGGTTTCGTTGAAGCTTCAGAAGCGGCTCTCTGCCAGCGTGCTCAAGTGCGGGAAGGGAAAGGTCTGGCTCGACCCCAACGAAGTGAACGAAATCTCCATGGCCAACTCCAGTAAGTTTCTTCTTCTCTTCCTTCGAACTCGTATTTCCTTACTGTTCATTTCATCTCTCCCGAGCTGGAGATGGCTGTGTAGATTAGATCGAGGGTGTGTTGGAATCTGTTTAGAACGTTAACGGGTAGTTCTCGCTGGGAAATCACTCTATCGCAGCTCATTTCCTGCTCGGTGTTACGAATTAGGGTTTGAAGTTAATTAGGGTTCTTTTTTCTTCAAAATTGCAGGGCAGAATATCAGGAAGTTGGTGAAGGATGGTTTCATTATCAGGAAGCCAACGAAGATCCATTCTAGGTCTCGTGCAAGGAGGATGAAGGAGGCTAAGAGAAAGGGTCGCCATTCCGGATATGGTACGGTGTTTGTTCTTTGTGATTCTCTTGGCTCTTTCTGTTTGGCTCTTTATTCCAACTGAATTTCGTTGGTGTTCTTTATCTAGGTAAGAGAAAGGGTACCCGGGAGGCTAGGCTGCCAACCAAGATCCTGTGGATGAGGAGGATGCGAGTCCTGAGACGCCTTCTGAGGAAGTACCGTGAGGCCAAGAAGATCGACAAGCACATGTATCACGATATGTACCAGAAGGTGAAGGGTAATGTGTTCAAGAACAAGCGTGTGCTGATGGAGAGCATCCACAAGTCGAAGGCCGAGAAGGCTAGGGAGAAGACGTTGTCGGATCAGTTTGAGGCTAAGCGTGCTAAGAACAAGGCCAGCAGGGAGAGGAAGCTTGCCAGAAGGGAAGAGCGCTTGGCACAAGTAAGTTGATGTTTTTTTCCTTCTTCTTCCATTGATTGGTTCTTTACCTGTCACTTGCGACTGAATGATCATAATCTGATTTGTTTGTGTACTTTCAGGGACCTGGTGTGAAGGCCGAACCAACACCTGCACCTCAGACGACCGAGTGAGCTTCCTATATGTAGAATTTTCCTATGATTCATCTTGTTAAGTTGCCGGTGAAGGGTTTCTTACAGCCTGCTTCAACTTTTGCAGGGGAGGAGGCAAGAAAGCCAAGAAGTGAAAATTTTCTGTTTGGGAGACCAATAGCTAGCTGACTCTATGTCAATGTCTTTTGCCGGTTAGGAGTCTGTTTTTCTTAAAATGAATCGTCCTATGTTTTTTTGGTGAATTATCTCCCTTCCAACTCTATTAGAGTATGAAATTTTGGTACTTATAGACGGTGATATCTTTCCTCTCCAGTGGAATGTGATATGTTCAATGGCTTGTTCTCTGGATTTGAACTTTCATGTGAGATATCGGTGGATTGCTCGAGTCGGATTATGATAGCGAAAGTCGTTGTATGTGTGAATGGAGATTGCTTGTGTCTATCCCTTTGGCATCAAGGTTGCGTTTGGTTCAATCAGACTAGAAATTTGTGATAATGTTGATTTGTATATTGTAACCGTGCTTAGGTTGTATTGTTAAGTAGCTTCGATTGGTCAGTTGCTTGCATTTGCTTTTTTGCAAGACGAATCGTCTACTTCCAGAGGATCTTATACTGAATAAAATTATCAGTCTAATGAATTTAGGAATCTTGCCATTGATAGTTTGTTTTTAAAGTTGGGAAAGTGGAGTCTTTGCATGAATAAAATTACTTGTTGTCGTTGTGATTGCGGTGCAGTGTTTTGTTATCGTCCTGATTTCAGTTGAATTCACTTATGAGTTATGACAATTGAGGTACAACCACTAACATGAAAATAGGAAAAAATAAACACGTTTACTTCTTTAGGTCTTGTTTTGTATCTTTGTAAGTATGGAAGTTACTTAAAGCGATTTCATTAGTTTCGGCTAATTTCTGTTGGTTGTGTTGTCACAACAATGTATGAAAATAGAACTACGCACGTTTCGAGTATTTATTTTAACCAGTTATAAGCAAAGAGCATGGCAGAGAGTGCACGATAACCCAACTTATCTAGGTGTACATGGGCCAAACTTTGGGTCAAGTGAAGCCAACTTGACATTCCTTTTTCTGGCAGCTCAGATAGAGCAAGGGCAACCTTTGAGTCTAAACCACACTCATTAGCTTTGTCTGGGATAGGGATGGCAACAAAATCCGAACCCACGGGTACCCACCCGACCCAACCCGGTCAACGCGGGTAAAACCCGTGTTGACGGATTTTGGGCCGGGTTCGGGTTTAAACCCGCTACACTATTTACCGGTTTGGGTTGGGTTTGGGTTAGGTAAACCCGCCCCATGGGTACCCACTCAACACATATAATTAATTTTTCGGTATATTTAATATTCCAAATAATATATCTTCCTTAAACAACTAATTTTTTTATGTTTGTGGAGACATGTATAATTTGTTCTTTCTAATTGTTTAGAATGAAGTTGATATTATGAAGTGAAGAGTGAAGAAACTTAGTTGACGAGGAAGAAGTTTTCAATTAATCTTATTGTTTGTAGATGTTTATCTTTAATTTTGAACAATTTGTATTGATCATTTGCGGTTTGCTTGTATGCTCTAGATTGGTGTTTTTTGTATGAATAATTTGTATGAGAAAATTGATGTTAAACTTTTATTTTGAAATAAACTTGTTATTGTAAATTTTTTACCACAAAAACCCACGGGTACCCATGAACCCGTGGATACCCAACGGGTTGGGTTGGGTTTGAGTTTTTCTAACCCAGCGAGTTTACCCCGGGTTTTTTTGACGGATATACCCATGGATTTAGGTTTGGGTTGACAAAACCCGCCCCAACCCGACCCATTGCTATCCCTAGTCTGCGATGACTGAATATTGATTTTAGTAACAACTTTGGTTTAGCTCCTGTGCCATTTGAAATGAACGGTTCATGTTGTGAGCTAATTGAGACTGTTCTTAATGTTAACGGGCTGGTTTGGAAGTTGGGATTTCAGATGATGTATTTAGCCAATACATGTAATCAGAAGAATTCATCGTTTTTTTGGCCTAAAATGAAACAGAATGCTTGTATTTGAACAACAGATGGGCCCGCCAGAATCATTCATTATGAATGATTGTCAATCTCAACTTTTAGTAGAGATTGTGTTTGAGGGATTGTTGTCTTACTTTTTGTTCCTTATTCTTTGAAGGACCACCAAAATCATTCAATCTCCAAACAATGTATTTTTCAAATTCATACATTGAAACAATGCATCTAATTATAATACATACATTGATTAAATACATCAATTTAGAGAATCCTAACTTCCAAACATGCCCGTCGAGTTAATACTAAAATTGAGAGCATGATTGAAAAAATGTGGACGAAAATGTAAGAGGTGATAGTTAACGTTAACTGTTGATTGAAAATCACCACGATAAATCTTACGATCACGACGCGATATAACCATGAATTAATTGTTGATTGATGCAGTTATTTTCGAATTCCAATGATAAATTTGTGAAGAATCAAAAGTTCAGTGGTGAATTCGTCAACTGGCATAAAGTTGTGACCGGTCGTTCTGTTTGCCGGGAGAAGAATGGCGAGCTGGCCAAGCTTCCTCTTTGAGATTTCCGCAGTAAACGTGACGACAATTGAAGGCTAGTTTGACGATTTTCCTATTGTAGTATTGTTCTCTTCTCTCTGTGTTTTGAAACCTTTTTCGCTCTTATTCGAGCAAATAAAAGCAATAATAAACAAATAATACGAAAAAGTGAGAGAAAAATATCTCAAAAATGAAAATATAGCGCTAACTTGAAACGCCCAGCGCATTTCCCCATTCTTCCACTCCATTCCCTTCTTCGTTCTTCCCTCCAATCCTCCCGTTGGTTCCTGTCTCCGTCTCCATCTGCAATCTCCCATTCAATCGGCGGGGGAGAAAGCTTTATATCCAAGAAACCGACCTGAGCTCTCTCTCCTCATCCTAATCGGATTCCTAGCCTTGTAATTACATTCCCGATTTCCGAATTTATCGTTAGCTTACAACCGAAGATTAAAGGTGGAACGCGCGAACTTGGCGTCGTCGCAGCAGTTTATGGACGGTGGCGGAGGAGGAGGCGGCCCGCGGTACGTCCACATGCAGTCGGAGTCACCGCAACATCCGCCGCTGGGGCAGGCCGCGCCGGCGTTGTCATCGTCGTTCTTCTCGTTCCACGGCCCCGTCCCCGAACAATCGCGGATTTTCGAGGAGCTGCCCAGGGCTATCATCGTTCAGGTTTCGCGGTCTGATGCCGGCGACATTAGCCCCGTCCTTCTGTCATACACCATCGAGGTTCAATACAAACAGGTGCGATCAACGATCTCTCTCGCTTTCTCCATCTGACGGTTTGTTTGGTGGTCGAATTCACCAAAATTTTGTGTTGAATTGCGTGTTTGTTATGCTGAATTTCGAAAGCTAATGTGTGGTTCTGATGAATGGCGAGATTGTGTTGTGCGACGATTCGTTGCATTCAGCGGGTTCTGTGTGTTAGTAACTTAATTTGGAGCTGTTCTGTGATAGATATTCTGGATTTGATTGTTTCTCTTGCTTCAGATGATCTTTTACCTTATTTATCTATGTTGCGTTGGTGTTTCCAGTTTAAGTGGCAATTGCTGAAGACGGCTGCGCATGTTTTTTATTTACACTTTGCGTTGAAGAAACGAGCATTGTTCGAGGAACTTCAGGAGAAGCAGGAACAGGTGAGTGAGAGAGGCTGTGTGTTTGTATTATGAATCTGAAATTTTGTTTTCCTGCTGCACGTTGGTTGTGGAGGTGTTTAGTTTTGATGTGTTTCTTGCTTGGATGGATCACAAAATGAAAGGTTAAAGACTGGCTTCAAAATCTAGGGATGGGGGAGAATACACAAGTGGTGGAGGGTGATGATGATGACGAGGCAATTCCGGTACAGCAACAGGATGAAAGTTCTAAGAACAGGTAAAAGGAACTGCTGTCCATTCTTTTGTAGATGCCACCCACTAGAAGCTGCCATATATGATGCCCGTCTTTCCCTTGCTCTCTGGATTACTCTCTGGTTGGTGGTTCTTATAGTTCTTATAGGTGGGTTTTCTGTTCAGAGATGTCCCTTCGAGTGCTGCACTGAATGTGTTTCGTGCGCCGTCCTTGGGAAGACAGCAGTCCATGTCGGATAGAGCGAAGGTATCAATGCAGCAGTATCTCAACCATTTTTTGGGGAACATGGATATTGTCAACTCTCGAGAGGTAAGCTTTTGTAAGCTTATGGATTGATCTGTGGCACTTCATAGGATTCAAAGTGTCATTTTGGCCTGAATGATGGCACAGATGCATGTTACTGATATATGGTTGTCGAACATCTTAGCTCTATGGATGTATGGCTGCATCGTGCATTGTATTCTTACTGCATTACATTTATGCTTATCTCAGCATGTTCAAATTTCATGGCCTTGTCATGTGTCTTTTTCTCATTGTCAAATTATTTCCATGTGGTGACTGTCAAGGGATTTTGGATCTGGAACCCTCTCTTTTATAAGTGATATAAGCCCTCGGTGATGTTAGCATCATAATAATGTCAATTCCTTAGTGTCGGAGTCATTCATGTCCTGTCCATGCTTTTTCTACTTGTAATATGTAGAATTGTTGTTGTGCTGTTCTCCATACCAAATTATGTGGGCTAGTATTTCACATCAGATCCCCTCATTTATTTTATTTGTCACATGACTCATCGGATTTTAATTATTGTTTCAGTTTCGTCTTGTATCTGCTCTTTCTTTGCTTCTAGGGGCATTCTAGTTGATACCTTGAACTTTCATTTTCCCTTAAATGTTCCTTGGAAGAGGTTGGATACAATCATACTGCTCTCTTGGGATGCATTCGTTTCTCAGAAAGAGTACTCTGAATGATAAGATTTTACAATTCCATCAGATAGTAATACTTTGCCTTTGGGAACTTATACTGCAGGTTTGCAAATTTTTGGAGGTTTCTAAGCTGTCATTTTGCCCTGAATATGGACCTAAGCTTAAAGAAGATTATATTATGGTGAAGCATCTGCCAAAAATTCCAACAAATGAGGACAATAGGAAATGTTGTTCCTGCGGCTGGTTTAGCAGCTGTAATGATAATTGGCAGAAGGTAATACAAACTTGTTTTTTATACTTTTGGTTAAATTGATGTGTCATACTGCTTGTATGCAGAAAGGAGGGGTTTTGATGTGTTCTCTGTTAGATTCATGCTCATGACAAAATGTTTGGCTCAAGTTTATGATAAAGTTTTCATTATCCAGTCCAGAGAGCAGGTCATGCCTATTTTAAGCAGGCTACTACAAATAATAGCTTACCCATATGTTAATAACTGTTAACCATGCAGAAAGGCACTCTCTACTGTGTGACTAAGAATCTTCAATGTGAGAAATTATGATGGTTGTTTGCAATAAGTAGTATCATACTATTATGTGCAGGTGTGGGCTGTCCTCAAGCCTGGATTTTTGGCCCTGCTTGCTGATCCTTTTGATGCCAAACCCTTGGATATAATCGTTTTCGATGTACTACCAGCCTCTGATGGGAATGGTGATGGCCGAGTGACACTTGCAACAGAAACAAAAGAACGCAATCCTCTACGACATACATTTAAGGTAAGAAACATCCATCTGTTTGTACGATTGATTTTGCTTCTCCTGTGCTCCAAAGAAAACGAGAACGCCTTTTTAGTTCCAAATTATCTACGTTCCGTCTTAGGTGAACGATGAACATCATTCTGGTTCTACTCAATCTTTCTTTTGCTTTTGTTCTAGGGATTGTTAATATTCTTTGTCCAACCCTGGCATTCTTTTTATGTTCTACCGACTTTCAGAAGACCTGGGAAACGATATCTTTCATCCTCAATAATGATTTTCCCTTCCATCTTAACAATCTGAAAGCAGTTTTCAAATGCTTTATCTAGGGAAAAAATCACTGAAAAAAGAAAGTCCTTTTATACTGGTCATTTTCAGTGAAGAATCGTTCGACTTCCTTACCCTTTGGGTAACTTAGTAGGTAATTTCTATATGATGAAATTGTAAAGATAATTTCATGCGCTAACAGATGATTCGAAACTTCAAAGGTCACAAGTGGCAACCGGAGCGTAAGGTTGAGAGTCAAAACTGGTGCAAGAAATAAGGATTGGGTTGCTGCAATCAACGATGCCGGACTAAGGCCTCCTGAGGGCTGGTGTCATCCTCATCGTTTTGGATCGTTTGCTCCTCCCAGAGGATTATCTGATGATGGTAGTCAGGCTCAATGGTTTATAGATGGAAGGGCAGCTTTTGAAGCTATTGCTTCAGCTATTGAGGATGCTAAATCAGAAGTTCGTTCCTTGACCTGTTCAATCTTGTAGTATGATCCTTATTTATGAACTTGAAATATGTATTGGCTTAATAAATAATTTGCTTGCAGATATTTATTTGTGGCTGGTGGCTTTGCCCTGAACTCTACCTACGACGGCCATTTCAAGAGCATGCTTCTGCTAGGCTTGATGCTTTGCTGGATGCTAAAGCTAAGCAGGGTGTTCAGGTACCAATTTATTTGTCTGTATGTTGTTTAAGGTCTTAGTATTGGGGGTAAAAGAAAACAGAGCTCTTTGCTGTACAAGGACTAGGAGAGCCTTGACTGACACTTCTGAGATTCCTTGGACAATGTGATTCTGAATTATATCAATAGTTCAATGAGTGTAATATATTACAAAATCTTGTGGATGCAGATTTACATTCTTATGTACAAAGAGGTGGCTCTTGCTCTTAAAATCAACAGTGTTTATAGCAAGAAAAAACTCCTTAGCATTCATGAGAATGTACGTGTGCTGCGCTATCCTGACCACTTTTCTTGTGGAGTATATCTTTGGTATGTGTTGTTGGAAAACCTTGTGACAGTAATTCAGACATAACATTTTCGTTTTTGTTCATATATTTCTTGCCAATAGAAGTGTTGCCTTGGTAATTACCACCTAATATTTTACATTTCATCTGTGCAGGTCACACCATGAAAAGCTTGTAATTATTGATCACCAGATTTGTTTTATCGGAGGACTGGACTTGTGCTTTGGTCGATATGACACAAGCGAACACAAAGTGGGTGACTGCCCTCCTGTTATGTGGCCTGGAAAAGATTATTATAACCCAAGGTAGTTTAATCTTTGCACTTCCTAAGTATGATTCTGGCTTCTGAGTTTCTGTTTTTCCCATGGTTATTCTTAGTCTAATGTATAGGAAACACTTAGTCTACCTCTATAGAGGAACAAAATATCAAAGCAAGTGATCCAAGTGGCATACTAGTCATTAAATCATTGCTAGGTAGAAGAAAGTTGGTCTCAATTGATAGGGTATTAAATATCCAAGCAAATTATCCAAAGTGGCTGATTTAGCACCAGGTTTTGATTACCAGTTCTCAATAAAGCTGTTCTAAATTGATAGGCAAGAGGTTATAATTCCAAACCATCCTGTCAAGCCCGTCTCACATCAGATGGATACATAATTATCATATTATATTTGGTTCTACATTGAAGTAAATTGAAGAGTGAATTTATCAGTCAGTTGATTGCATTTACCATATCTACCCTTGGTTCTGAATCAAATATTGCCTCTGAAAATGAAACGTGATTCATTCTGCAGGGAATCAGAACCAAATTCCTGGGAAGATACAATGAAAGATGAACTTGATCGTACAAAGTATCCTAGAATGCCTTGGCATGATGTCCACTGTGCTTTATGGGGGCCACCGTGTCGTGATATAGCTAGGCACTTTGTTCAGCGTTGGAACCATGCAAAGGTCAATATTCTTTATTCAGATACTTCATTCAAGGCAGGCAAAATGCATGTGTTAGTATGTTACTGTGGTTGTCTGAACATCGGTACTTCCTTTTTTCCCAGAGAAGTAAAGCTCCATACGAGGAAGCAATCCCACTGCTTATGCCTCAGCAGCACATGGTTATCCCGCACTATATGGGCAACACATCTCCCATGGAGGTCAAGAACAGACTAGCGGATGATAATGGTAAAATCCGGAGAGATTCTTTCTCAGCTAGGTCGTCTTTACAAGATATCCCATTGCTTTTACCTCAAGAACCAGAGGAACTTGATGGTTCTATTGGAGGTGGCCCCAAGTCCAATGGAGTGGAAGCAGCATCTCTTAAAGCCTCCAATTCATTACGGAAAGCCAAAGTAGCACCATTATCTCCAGATATGCCTATGAAAAGCTTTGTGGACGACCACGACCCTTCAGATGTGAAAATTTCTCCAGTTTTGTGGACGCAACCTGGTGGCATTAGATCCTCTGATTTGGAGTGGTGGGAAACTCAAGAGAGAGGTGATCAGATTGGTTTTGGTGATGAAGAAGGGGAGGTTGGCCCACGTGCATCTTGCCATTGTCAGGTGGGTGCTTATTACTTCATGCAGTTGGTACACTTTTTGCTTAAGCTAAAAAAGTGGAGGTAAAATAAAAAATATTGTAAAGACACTCCAAGGCATGAGTTGGATAAAAGTAACTGAGGCTTTGCACTCTCACTTACATATTTTGAAGATGGACCAGTATTTAACTTTGTTTGAGCGATGCTCTGGGGCTGTTTGCTTGGTGGTCTTTGCAGCGTGAAAAATGTTTCTACTCTTGAGGGTTTTCTTCTCTCACATCTTATTATATAGTAGATATTGCTTTGTTCAACTTCTGTATAATTTATGTTCTTTCACTCATTTTTCAGGTTATGAGGAGTGTAAGTCAGTGGTCTGCTGGTACAAGCCAAACTGAAGACAGCATTCACAATGCCTACTGTTCTCTTATTGAGAAAGCAGAGCACTTTATCTATATTGAGGTATGGCAAATCTGATGTTTGATTGAAACTTTCAACAAATGATAGTTCCACCATTTGGTCAACTTACTGGTGCCAAAATAACTAATTGGAAACTTATCCAAAGCCAAAGGGCCTGAGCATTGGGGAGAAGCATAAAGTTGACCCTCTGGTTTAGAATTAAACTATAAAGTGTTTCATGTTAGTTGTAGGTAAAACTGATGATGACAACTTGGTTGTAGAAAAGGGGATAAGTTGGATATGAAAAAGTTGTGGACTAAAGTAGGACCCTATTAGATACAGGATCTTTTGCTGTTTGGCTCTATGTTGCCGAAAATTTGTAAGGAACTTGCATGAAAGCCGAAATTATTCATTGTATTTGACTTCTACTTAATTCTTGGATGGCTGTGTCCAGAATCAATTTTTCATATCAGGTCTTTCAGGAGACGACGTCATAAAGAACAGGGTGCTAGAGTCATTATATCGACGAATAATGAGAGCATACATAGACAAGAAGTGTTTCCGTGTCATCATTATCATACCGCTCATCCCAGGTTTCCAGGTTTATTTTCTGACAGTTCACTCCTCTGGCTTCGAAACATAAATATTCTGTATCGACATTAATTAACTGTTGTGTAATGTATTATTAGGGTGGTTTGGATGATGCTGGTGCTGCATCTGTGAGAGCCATAATGCATTGGCAGCATCGAACCATCTGCAAAGGACAACATTCAGTATTGCATAATCTTTATGAGCTTCTCGGTCCTAGAACACAAGATTACATTTCCTTCTATGGTCTTAGATCCCATGGTCGACTTTCAGATGGTGGTCCAGTAGCCACTAGTCAGGTAAACCATGTTTCACTTGTTCTTTCTGTTTAATGAACTTTCTCGAGTAACACCAGGTTCTTTTAATGAGGGTTCTAATTTCTGAATACACCACTTACAGGTGTATGTCCATAGTAAAATCATGATCATTGATGATTGCGCAACTCTTATTGGATCAGCTAATATCAACGATAGAAGTCTTCTCGGTTCACGAGATTCTGAGGTGTGTACGAGTTAACCCTGGTAACATTTGCCTATGTGCATAGTTTGGGTCCATAAATATCAATGAACTGTAGCGTCACTATCAAATTAGCCACTAAACTTTGATTTTTAACGAATTGGTCATAAAAGTTCGGACCAACTAGCATAACAGGCTCTCTGTCAACTCCATATTCAAGTTTTCTGCCAAATTGACGTGTCATAGCACCCAAATTAACGAATTAGCTATATTAGGAAACTTCATCAGACATTGACTCATTTAAATCAAAGAAAACCAGTAAACCCCTACCCAATGGTATGTAGTGGTATATGGGTCGTGGCGCTATGGTTGGATTTGATCCTTTTTGGTTTAAAGGGAACGGATTATCCACGTCAGTTAGACTTATAATTTATAGATTTGGGTGAGTTGGTTTTTTCTCCTTCTCTATTTCAAGTTTTCAGTCCAACTCATCCAGATGATCAACATGCCAACTCAAAACTTGTACGGAGATGGACGAGGATTTGATCGGTTTTGATTCAAAAGGGATTGTCCATGAGATTCTAACGTGCTGCCATTGTAAACCTCAGATTGCCGTACTTATCGAGGACAAGGAGTTGGTGGATTCGTCGATGGGAGGGAAGCCATGGAAGGCCGGTAAATTTTCTCAGAGCCTTCGTCTCTCACTTTGGTCCGAGCACCTAGGTCTTAATGGTGCAGAGGTTAGTAGTGCGCACATACCTATACAGTTGTTATTTACAGTTCGAAACTAATGCGCCATTTGGTTCAGTTTGCTGGTACTTCCATCTTATGCTTTGCCCTCTCCTCTATTATCCCCCCATATTCTCACAGATGAAACAAATTCTTGACCCGGTGATTGACACAACCTACAGAGACATATGGACGGCAACCGCAAGGGTAAGATCCATAAGCTAGGTAGTTTATAACTTTATATATTGATCTGTAGTCTGGGTTTCATTTCTGGACAACTCTGTTCTACACGTTAGAAAGATTCAAAAAGAACTGCCAGTAACCATGAGGACGATTGATACGTTACATAGATCCTCTAATTAGTTATCATATGAATTCGAGAGAGGGTTTGAGTCGCTTTCTGGTGATGTAGGCTGGAATCAGATCGATTGATACGTTTTGGTTTGATCTGGTATTGGTTAAAATAGGTTGTCCACATCAGCTATTAGGAGCTACTTGTATCATTTAACTCTTTTGATTAACGATCATTCTGATTTTGACAGACGAACACCACTATATACCAAGACGTGTTCTCTTGCATACCCAACGACCTAATTCACTCCAGGTACGAACGGCTCGATCCCCTTTTTTTCCCCTCTTCCATTCTCATTTCACTTCACCAAGAGCTAACATTTGGATATCTGTCTCCACATTGCCATACTTTTACCAGGGCGGCGCTCAGGCACAGCTTGTCGTCGTGGAAGGAGAAGCTCGGCGGGCACACGACCATCGATCTAGGGATAGCCCCCGAGACGCTCGAGTCTTACCTGAACAGCGACATCCAGGGCACGAGCCCGTCGGAGAGACTGGAAGCGGTCAGAGGGCACCTAGTCTCTTTCCCCTTGGACTTCATGTGCAAGGAAGATTTAAGACCCGTGTTCAACGAGAGCGAGTATTATGCTTCTCAAGTTTTCCATTGATTTTGACCACATCACCCATTAGGGTTCTCAATACCCTGCGGTGCAAGGCAGCCCCCAGATGGCGGTGGGCTTCATTCGGGCTGTTTTTTGAGCCCGAAACACTCCTTTTTTTCACCTTTTGGTCCGTAGCCATTCATTGCCCTTTGATTTCAGCCATTTTTATATGTACACTTGAGAGAGAGAGAGAGAGAGAGAGAGAGTAACAGCAGCACAACACTACTAATTATAGGTCCATACATGTGAGAGTACCACGATAGTTGTATAGGCTTCACCAAATACACAAACTTATCCGATTTTTCCCATCATCACAAAAACATTATCTTTATGGCATTTGAGCACTAGAAGTCTAGAAGCGTGAAGCTAGAATGGTTGAATCATGATTGCCACATTCTGAGTTGAACTTGTTTGATGCCCCCGTCAAGCGTAACATGTTCCCAACCTAGTTAACCGATAATGACACGTGCGCTGATTGACTTGCGACCTAATAATCCCAGCTCGAACAAGATTCTACATGTGAGTAAGACACCTCTAAACAACGATCGATGCATCACTTGATTCATATGTAACCAAACTAGTCTGTAACTTGAAACCTAACCTATCCAACTTGAATCCAATTCTACATATCATTGCGACGCCTTTAAAAATATCAACAAAATGCATCATTGGATTGTTCTGTTTTCAAACTAATTTATAACTTCGATCGACATAACTTGATTAGCTCCCACTAGAAACATACTTTTCAATGAGTCATCCACCTAACCCCACAGGTGTATAGACTATAGGCCGAGTATGAATAAGGAAAGTTAGGCAAGTGGGATCGGAAAATCACTTACCACTTCCGACCATGTTTCTTCCCCACAGTCATCATGTTTTTTTTTTTTTTTTTGGTGCTTTGCTGCAGATTTGCACCCTTTCGCTGTAGTATTACCCACGGGGAGGGAATGTCCTGAACCGAAGCAAGCCGCCACAAAGGGCTCCAAATTTACCACACAGTTGGCATATTATTGTTGTCATTGTTAAGTCACACAGCGCATTTGCGTCAAAAGCAAAATCCACCCACTTGCATTCTCATCCACGCATTAAAGAGAAAAAACATGCTCCGTCGACATCACCAAGAAGAATGCTGGCTGACTACACCACAAGCAAGTGGCAACTTGTCTCGTTGCTCCATATCCAAAAGATAAAAAAAATAAGGAAGAAAACTGTGTGTGATGACTGATGATAGCTCTTCTTCCTAAGTTGCACTAATCATAAAAGTAATGTTTACTTATTGACATGGATTTGGTGGTTTTGGTGACTCAAATGTCAGACTTTTCTCTGTTATGGGGCAGTGGCGGAGCCAGAAATCTGAATGAGGGGGAGACTGACGTGAACCGTAACAATTAAAGGAGGGATGACCAACACGTTACAAACACTGGGTAACTAGAAACAATAGTCGACAAATAAATCGAATTTGTTGATGAAATGGTCTTTTTGTGCTATTAAATGGACAACCTTATTTGTAGTAGTAGTAAAATCTTAACACAATTTATGATAGAATTCATGTTTACAGTTCAGCAACCGTTGTTTAATTACTGGTACCAATTGGTATGTTATCACAATCATAATCGTTTTGCCTCCCGTCATATTCCCTTTTGCATTAGATGAGATCTAGAGAGGACAAGAAGAAGAACTCGTGGAAACAGAAAGCTGGCCATGAAGAACTCCGCTGGATCCAGCCCCCACGTACCATAAGAACTTACTACTATCCTCTTCTTCTAGTAATAGGGTTGTGCAATGAGATAATTCCAATCTCTATCACCCATCTAATCCAAATTGGTCAAGAAATTTCAGTTAATTTAACTGTTGGATCGTCCATTCATACTTCGATCTATTGGATGCTTTATTGTAGCTATGCCCTCGTTATGTTGGGTGGCAAACGCTTGATCCATTTCACATCTTTATTATTATTATTATTATTATTATTATTATTCAAAACTCGGTTTAGATTCCTTCAAACTAGTAAAACTACATCTTTATAAAAGTCGTGATCAAAAATTCGGATTTGAACTTACGGCCTTTCTTGAATGAGTCTAATACATTAACAATTCGAACCAATATTCAAAGGTGAAACTTAAAACAAAATATAATTACTATGTGACGTTTGAAAGGAAAAAACAGAAGAAGAACAAAAAAAGAATCTCATATAGATTGCCGTCAATTGCAGCCAAGCCATAAATTTATTTTGTCTTCCCTTCATATTGTGGCTCCAAATCGCCATATCGCAATCGGGGGTGATTAGTTTAATCATGGAAGATAATACAAAATTAATCGGGAACAATCCCAACCATGAATGAGCATGGCCATAATTATTTAATTTAATCTCCTCCCATCATCATGATAGCACAATTTTGGTGGATTTTTTGCAAGTGGTTGACCGACTTCCCAATTTAATGAATAAAAAAAAAGCAATTTAACAATACGAACCAATCACATCAATGGGAATCTTAAACTAAACGAATTGTTTGTTTGTGGATAAAAAAACTCGATGATGGTGGCCCTGACGCAAATCTACTAACCCTTCCAACCAATTGGGATGTTGTGGGGGAATTGACTAGACTACCCTTTTCATAATTCGACTGATCTTTTGTTATTAACCATTTAAGAACTTGGACATATAGTCATATATAACAAATAAAAAGGAACATTTTATGATCTGCACTACAGGGATGAACTAGTTAGTGGTAAATATTCCACTCACACGTACACACACTAAAGTCTAAAGGAAAAGGGTTAATGGCTTTTTTTTGGGTCATATATTGATCATTAAAAAGATAGTTACATCCTGGAAACCAGTCAGGCCCGGAAATCAAAGGAGCGACACATAATCGGATACAAAGAGAGGGCTTTTCTAGCTACCGAATGAGCTACCCTATTGTTCTCCCGACCTACAAATCGCACACTAAACCCCATGATGGGCGCGAAAATAATGACCTATCTCCTCCAGCACAGCACCCAACCGGTTGTCCCTTGTGTCGGATTGATTAATTTTATCAATAATCACCTTGGCATCACCCTCAAACCGGACCTCCGACAAGCCAAACTCCAAACACCAACTAATAGCCTCCCGAAGCACCAGCAACTCCACCACAGCAGGCTCATCCATATGAGGAAACTGAACCCCCCTTTGCCAGAAGTATCCAAAAGGGTTAATGGCTTATGGAAGGGGCGGATACATGGGCCTCTAGGGGTGTCCTGGGACACCCTTAAAATTTGGGGAAACGATTATCCAACCTCCGGTAGTAGTTTCGTATGGGTATACAAAATATAATTGATAATCCGGGACACCCTACCATTTGAAAAAATGATTATCCTACCCTCGATAATAGTTTGCTTATGATTAACAAAATATAAGTGGTAGTCCGTGTTATTCCAACCTAGGACACTACTATTATCAAACATATTCTAATTATGTAGCTACTCATTTGTTATTCTATTTTAAACATCACGCAACAGTAAAACGCTATTTCTTTATCCCCAACTATTTTCAATACCTAATAATTAAACTACGTACACGCTACCCTTAATTTTGAATTGATTTTATGGTTACACGACAAGTGTTGAAAGAGTCTTTTCTACTTTGAGCTACATTAAGAACAAGGTTAGAAATCGAATACGTGATAAGTTCGTGAAGAATTGTCTAGTAGGATATGTAGATTTTTTTTGAACAGTGCAGACAGGGAGTTTATTTATATTATTTTTTTAAAATATGAATTTTAATTTATTATTTAATAAAAAATTTATACAAATTATACAAGTATGATATTTTCAATATATGAATTATTTAATTTATTATATAATTAAATTTAATTTTTGAAGAGGACACCCCTGTAAAAATTTTCTGAATCCGCCACTGACTTATGGTACTTGGAATGGACATTTTGTTGGAAGTTAATCACATCATATAATCAAAACCCAATTCCAAATCCAATAGGATACAATCCAAATTGCCTATTCAATATAGGGATGAACTAGGTTTTTGTACGGATTACGATACTTAGAAGTTAGGATTTTGCTACGGTGACATGCATGTCACCGTGACATGGACTTTTCGGTCGACCTATTGCTGAAGGCGGTCGACCGAATTGACTAATTCATGTTTGTGGGATTCCAAGACGCGGTCGACCTATTACATAATACGGTCGACCGCTTTGGTGGTCTAACAGAATGAAAGGTCGACCCAAATATCTCATAGGCCGACCCTTGTGCACCTAACAGGTCGACCGCATTAGGAAGAGGTCGACCGCCTTCACACCGTATCCGTATTGGATATGGATTCCAACACCAGAAAGGTTCCACAATTGGACAAGGAAACGAATTGGGTCGACCCATTGACATCCCAAATCTCTATAAATACGAATATTAGTCCCCTTCAACGCCTCCAAGTCTAAATTAGGTTTTTTTCCGATTAAGAGCCTTTGTGAAGAAGATCGTTCGCAGTTGCTGTTGTACGCGTTGGAAGTGGTCGACCAGGGCTAAGGTGAGGTCGACCTAATGTACCATTCGTCGTCTTCTTTTCTAATGCGTGATTTCTACCGGCTAATTTGATATATTGTTGGGTGCAGAATTCCATTCGGTCGACCGTGACGTCAATCAGGTCGACCTGACGAGACAATTCTGCGTATTTGAATTTAGGCCACAACACTTGGATTTCTGTACTTGCGAGGTAACCCAATTGGTCGACCTAATGGGTTTCAAGGTCGACGGTTCCTGTTTTTTTGGTTATTCAACCTGAATGTCGACTTTGGCTTTGATTGTATGACTATGTTGTGCTTCAAAAGGTCGACCGCGCCAAATATCTGGTCGACCTATCCTTTTTTCGGTTTAATTTAGAACTTACTTTTTGTTGTTAATTGTTATTTTCCTGCTGGATAGGTCGACCTAGGAATAACAGAGGTCGACCTTAATGGTTGTGGTAGTCACTATTTGTCTTCCAGGTCGACCTAATACTATGTCAGGTCGACCACGTATTTGTTTTTTGGTCAATTGTAGAAATTTGAAGTTGAATTATGATTTAAATTTTTCTTGAAATTGTTTAGACAATGACGCATGATGAGAAACTGCATCAAGATTTGGGTGAAATCATGAAATTGTTGAAAGCCACACAAGAGAAGCTGGTGGTGTGTCAAACACAAGTCAATGACTTTCAGAAGTCCATGTGTGATAGAGTGGAGCAATTGTCAGTTCGACTGACAGATATGACTGGGATGATGCATGACGGGTTTGAGAGGCTAGAAGGTGTTATCAAAGATATAAGTGCAGAACGAATGGAGAATGGCGGAAGAAATGGTAAAGGACCTAATTTTGACTTTGGTAAAGAGGAAGAAGACCATGATGACTCTGAAAATTGCTACCAGAGCATAGACGATTTATTGAAAGAGCACATTTTAAAGGTATCCAAGTATATTCATATGTGATTGAAGATATTAGTATTACTATCATTAGTGCTAATTTGTTTTGTTTATATGTTTGACAGAGTGAAACAACGAATGGCAGCAAGGGTTCCTCTCCTAAGTACAAGAGACCTCGATATGAAAGTGACTCCTACACCACTCCACAGAAGGATCAATTTGTAAGAAAAGGATTATTTAGTGATGATAGCGATGAAGAAGAATCTAAGAGTCCTTTCGAAAAGCACGGGTAAGTTTACGTTACATATTCATCTATAATGTGTGTTTGTGTTCATATGTTACTTTAATTTTAACTATGATTTGTAGGTCATGAAAGTGGAGGGTCTAGAAGGATTCACCAAAAATCTTCAAAATCCAGTTGAAGACTTGTATTATGTTGTTACTAAAGAGAAGGCTGGGGACAAGAATTGGGACAAGTAAGACGTTTTTTAGTACGTGTGGTCGACCGGATCAGTTATGAGGTCGACCGCTTTTCCAATAAGGTCGACCGTGACTGTGAACAGGTCGACCTGTACGTTGCAAATCACAATTGACATTTCTGTTATTTTGATTTTTGCAGTTTGACCGTTGTGGACTTTTTTTTTCTGAAAACGTGCAACGACATTATTTGAGTTCGGTCATTAGCGAGAATAGCTGGGTTTGCTCATCAGTAAGTACTATACTACTACGACTTTCGTATGAATTGTGCACTATTTATGTTACGATTTACCATGATTTTGTGTTTGATTGTTGGATGGTAGGTAGTGGATTTGTGTGCAAGGGCACTAACAATGTCTGAAAAACATGATGTGAAAGAGCCAAATGTGTGGTATTTGCCAAATATGTTTTCGGTAAGAGCCGTAATGTCAAATTATTTGTCATAACCTAGTTATTTATATTGTACCATGTCAATTCATCTCAACTAAAACATGCTGCAGAAAATGGTACGCGCTAACATGAAGACCAGACAAATTCGTAACAAGTTGATGAATGATGGCGTGGTCTTTATGCCGAATGTCGGTGCATGCCAGAAGGTTAGTCTAGTCAATGTCACTATATCATTAAATTTTGAAAGTGCATTTGTTTGTATTCGCTGTTTATAACATATAGTGAGTGTTTCGTTGCTAGATATTTATGCCAGTTCTTGACGATGAAGCACGTCATTGGTTTCTGTATCTCGTCAATGTCCAGCAAAAAACTGCATTTTTGCTTGACAGTCTACCTTCAACTAGTGAGGCGAATCGTAGGCGTAAATCAGCACTATGCAAGAAATTGGTAAGTGTTTTCTATAATTTTCTGACTGTTAAGCGTCACGTATGATGCTAGAAACTAAAAATATTCATTATTTGTGTGTAGTTGTCCAATTTGGATGATATTTTCAAACCGGAGCGCATGAGCAATGTAGGAGTACCAAATTTTGGAGATTTCAATTTTGATGAGCTTTGCGTTCAACGGCAAAGGAATAGTACTGAGTGTGGTGTGCACGTCATGCAGTGGATGCGCTATGGATCCAAGGATCTTGATAGAGTGGTGAGTATATCGTCAAACAAATAACTTGTTTAATTTACACTTTTTTTAGTTGTAACGAAATCTTACATGGCATAATGCAGATAGGAGAAGAACACAAATTACCGGCGCGAAAGGAGATTCTATGGTATCTGGCTACACATTTTGAAAACCTTGCACGAGAAAATCTTTTCAAGCATGTAGTAGATGAATGCATGGAACGAGGCAAAGAGAGACAGAGTTCAAACAAAAAAGCAAAGAAATGAAGTCGTTAAGTTACAATGTTGCATTATTTGGACCATACATTGAATTTGTATTTGCGAGATCGTTTCATTTTGGATTTTGAATGTTTATCGTTTATTAGATTTGTTATACAATTATGGATGTGACTGAATTTACGATTTCAATCGTCTAGAACAAGTGGTTGACCACATACTCAAAGTGGGCATACCCAAAGGCAGAGCACAGGTCGACCTCGTGACGCAAAAGGTCGACCTATGATACCGTAGCAAAGTCAAAAACCATGTAGAACATGGATGGAATCTCGTCAGTTTGGCCTTAATAAAATACGGTCGACCATTCTTGTTAAGAGGTCGACCTGTTTCACATTTATAAACAATGGTCGACCATTTCAGTAAAGAGGTCGACCTGTTTCACATTTACCCAACACGGTCGACCATTTGTGCAAAGAGGTCGACCTTAATGAATCATGTCCTTGTACAATTAGGATTTTGTGTACTTGTCCTTGTCGAATTATGATTTTATATATCTTTCACCAATTGGATAAGGAATTCGTCTACATTATCTATAAATAGATGTGAGTCTGAAGACTTTAATCGTACTTCGATTTATGCAATTTGTTGGAGTGAAGTTGTAATATCATCGCTCTTATTGTGATCGGGTGTTGGTGGCGGTTTATTTTTATTCCGGTAGACCGTAACAATAAGTGGTCGACCTCTTTGCTAAGGTATGTCTCGTATGTGCTTGTTAATGCCTGTATGTGGTTAAATATTTCCTACCATCCGTTCGACCACCCTTACTATCCGGTCGACCGTGCTTTTGTAATTATATGATTAGGTCGACCTTTCAGTAAATTCTGGTCGACCTCATGTTTGTTATTGAGTAATAAGGTCGACCGTACAGTTCATTCAGGTCGACCTAACGAGAGCTAATTGTGTATGTTTTTTACATTAAGTTCGTATTGCGATCGTTTCAGGATGGATAACAGAGATGATACAGATGACAGAGATGATGATGATGAGGTTAACTTCGATGAGGAACCTAAGGATGCTCAAGAAGAAGCTATGGATAATTCAGATGATACAGATAATACGGATGATGAAGTGGTTGGGGATGATAATGAAACCGAGGGTGCTGAAGAAGAATTTATGGATGATGAAGAAGCTACTGAATATGAACAACAAATTCCTTCCATGGAGTTCCAAACATTAGAAGATGCAGAGAAATTTTACGATTCCTATGCTAAAGCGAAAGGATTTAGCGTTCGACGTAGAGATCTTCGGAGAAATCGTCGAGGAGTAGCAGTTGGGAGGACAATGGTATGTTCGAGAGAGGGGACTAGAGATAAGATGCATATAGATAAAGAAGGTCGGACTCGACAACATCGTAAGATGACAAGACATTATTGCAAGGCATCGTATACTGTACGCTTTGATCGGAATAAGAAAATGTGGGTTGTTTCTAAGTTTGAGAGGAAGCACTCACATCGTTGCTGCAATGAAGAAGAAAGTCAATTCCTTCGGTCTCATCGAAATGTGAGTGAAGGAGACAAGGCTCTGGCGATAGGGATGCGACAGTCAGGAATAAAACAACGCAACATTGTTCAGTTCATGAAGAATATAGTTGGAGGATATGAGAATCTGGGGTACACTCCAAAGGATTTGGACAATGGTGTTCAGCAATCCCGAACAGGTGACGACGATCTAATAGGAGATGTTAACCGAACATTGGGTTACTTGCAAAGTAAACATACCTCTGATGCAGGGAGCTTCTTCAAGTACACAACCAACGATGAAGGTGAATTAGGCAATCTCTTCTGGTCGGACTCCACATCTAGAGCTGATTTCCATTTTTTTGGGGATGTCTTGGCGTTCGATGCATGCTACAAGCGCAACAGGTACAATCGACCATTTGTTATGATGGTTGGTGTAAATCACCACCACCGTAACATCATATATGGTTTTGCCCAGTTGGATAACGAGACAATCCCCAACTATGTTTGGTTGTTGAATACTTTTCTGGAGTGTATGAACTCTAAGATGCCCACTTCAGTGATCACAGACGGAGACAAGTCTATGCGTGGTGCCATTGCTACTGTTCTGGTTGGAGTGCCTCACCGTCTTTGTATTTGGCATATTGAGACAAATGCGACAACGGCTGTTCATAATAAGGAGTTTGTTAGCGCATTCACTTACTTGGCGAAAGCACGAATATCGATTGAGGAGTTTGAGAGGCGTTGGGAGCATTTGATTAGTCAGCATGGTTTGTCTGCAAATAAGTGGTTGCAGGATTTGTACACTGACAAATTACTGTGGGCAGAGGCATACTTGAAGGATATTTATTTCGGTGGACTCCAATCAACCTCACGATGTGAGTCATGTAACCATTGGATAAATGGGTATGTGGGAACTCAATACAGCTTGCAACGTTTTGTTCAGGGCATTGATGAAGCACTGGAGGGGATGCGTTTCACGGATGTGCAGGATGATTATACTTCTAGGCACACGAGGTTGGTCTGCAAGCATGCCCTTCGCACTTGGGAAATGCAAGCTGAAAGTATCTACACTCATCGTACATTTGCTATCTTCAACTCTGAACTAGAGAATGAGGCTTCTTATGTATTAGCGGAGAGAAGAACTGAATCAGATGGGACAGAGACATTCATACTGAAGAACTACATGAACCCAGATCGGATAAGGCGGTTAACATTTACTACGTCCAATCAAGATCTAAAATGCGAGTGTGCATTATTTGAATCTAAGGGGTTTCCATGCAGACACATGCTTACAGTAATAAAAAATATGGGGTACACCGCACTACCCTCGTCGTGGTTCAAGCTACGATGGACCCAAAATGCGAAGACACTAAATCGTCATCCTGGAGTTGGAGGTGATGTGGGAGAGAAAGTTGGTCGACTGATAAGACATGGAGGATTGGCTCTAAAGTGTAAGCGTTTATGTGACATCGCGTGTGGTAGTGAATCTGCTTTTAATCATGTCTCTAAATCGTTGGACGACCTTACTCAATGGGCAATTGAGTTCGCGAGGGAGAGAACGGACAACACCACATCGACAAACCCTCCAGCACCCCTTCGAAGTGTGAAAGATCCAAAAATTGGGAAGACCAAGGGGACATTCAAGTCAGCACGAACTGCATCGGGTAAAAGTTTAAGAAAGTGTTCGAAATGTGGGAAATATGGTCATTTTCGCCCTAAGTGCCCGAAACAAAGTCCCAAAAAAGGATCTTAAATTTCTTCTATTGTTGTTTAGGAGTTTATTTATATTTTAATAACTGTGATTGCATTGTAATTTCTTCGAATTATCTTAATAATTTATGAGTTAATTGATTGTTGGTTGATTGGACGGTGGTCGGGCGCGAGGCAAGTCAAAAAGAAAGCCACACGGGCACACACACAATCCACATGGCCGTGTGATGTTGCAATTTGGTCGTGTGGAATTATGCGAGGCCTCACACGGCCATGCTGGGTGAGCTACACGGCCAGGCTGGCGGCAAATAGCAATAAAACGGTCGACCTCATACAAATAACGGTCGACCTGAACATACACGGTCGACCGAACATGTTAGTGAGGTCGACCGCGTATTTAATTCGGCCGACCAAACCGGTTTGTTTGCAACATCCACCCAAACCTCCCCCAATCCTCTATTTAAGAAACCCTCCCCCACCCATTCTACACCACAATCAGAACCCTATCCCACCACATCCACTCATTCTTCCTCTCCTTTCCCTTCTTCATCTTCTTCTCCATTTTCCAAAAACTCCATTTTCCAAAAACTCAAAGAAAGCTTCATCCTCATCACTTAGAAGAAGAACAAGGTATAGCTTTCACTCCTCTCTTTCATTTGAGTCGATTCTTGTCTTCTTCTTTCTGTTTTCAAAAAATCTAAAGATGTAAAAGAGGGATTTTTCCTTCTGTTCGTCAGATGCGGTCGACCTGTTCATCATCGTGGTCGACCGCGTCTGGCCTTAAATCGATTTTATTTCTGTTTTATGGACTGAGGTCGACCTATGATGATATTGAGGTCAACCTGTGAAGTTCGAGTTGAGATTTCTGCCCTTATTATTCAAGCGATCTTATTTCTGTTTTTTTTGTGCGAAACTAACACAGGTCGACCGCTTCTATTTATGAGGTCGACCGAATCTGTTTTGCACTCAATTGATACTATCATTTGGGTCATTTCTTTTCGTTTTAATTTAGCCGAGGTCGACCTGTGATGCTTCTGAGGTCGACCTATGAAGGCAAAAGTTCGATTTATTTGCCTTTGTCTTTGAATTATGTGTGCAAAACTAACACTGGTCGACCTCTTCTATTTATGAGGTCGACCGACTTTGTTTTGCACTCAATTGATACGAGCATTTGGGCCATTTCTTTTCGTTTTAATTTAGCCGAGGTCGACCTGTGATGATTCTGAGGTCGACTTAGGAAGACAAAAGTTCGATTTATTTGCCTTTGTCTTTGAATTATGTGTGCAAAACTAACACTGGTCGACCTCTTCTATTTATGAGGTCGACCGAATTTGTTTTGCACTCAATTGATACGAGCATTTGGGCCATTTCTTTTCGTTTTAATTTAGCCGAGGTCGACCTGTGATGCTTCTGAGGTCGACCTATGAAGGCAAAAGTTCGATTTATTTGTGCTAAACTTATTGAGGTCGACCTGTGATGATATTGAGGTCGACCTCGGGCCATTTAAATCGATTGAAAGGCAATTGTGACTTTCAGAAGCCGCGCAGTGCAGGAGATTAGGCCATCTTGCAATGCACTCGAAGACATAAACGATTGTGTCTTTGAGTGCATTACAAGGTGGTCTAATGTCCTGAACTGCACGGCTTTTGAAAGCACAATTGGCTTTCAATCGATTTATATTTTCCGAGGTCGATTTAAGTTTTTTCTGAGGTCGACCGGATCTGTTTTGCACTCAATTGGTACGAGGATTTGGCCCATTTTAGACTCGTTTCAATTAAGCCGAGGTCGACCTATGATGCTTCTGAGGTCGACCGATGAAGGCAAAAATTTGTGTATGTCGACCCATTCCCGTTTTAAATTAACTGAGGTCGACCTATGATTCTTCTGAGGTCGACCCATTCTCGTTTTAAACTAACTGAGGTCGACCGCTTTATGGAGTGGTCGACCGCGTATTGTTCATTTCGAAAATGTGACTAACGTGTATTCTTGCTTGTTTAATCGCAGAATGTTTGGCAAAAATAAGAAAAGAAAGTCACAAAAAGCTGCTGCCTCAAGTTCGGAATGGGAAGAGTTCAATCCCAAACTATTCCAGACCAAGGAGCAAAGTGACAACTATGCAGAGAAGAGAATGCACAACCGCAGGGTGGCTCCGGGAAGGCCATTGACGACGGATGCGTATTCTCATTTCGAGAATTACGAGTTTCTGGGACCCTTCATCGACCAAGAGTGGCTGAAGGTGATATCTCTCAATGTACCATACTACCCAAAACTGGTACAGTACTTCTACAACAACATCGTCTACGAGCGCAATGCAAATGGATCCATTCACGCATTCAAATCCTATGTGAATGGGGTGGCGATGCGCATCAGCAAGAATGTGTTGGCGCAAGTACTTCAGGCTCCAAACGAGGGGAAGAGAATCAATTCTTACGGTGCTTGGAATGAAACGCATTTCACGAGAGCCAAGCAAATCCAGACGGTATGTGGTCTTGATGAAGAGGAAGATGCTCAGGGGCGCAATAGGCCATCGAGTAACCACCTGACAATTCAAGCCAGAGTTCTTCACCACATGCTTTCCTACAACATTCTGCCAAAGGGTGGACATCGGGAGACAGTCACCTACTTCGACATGGAGCTCCTCACCAACCTACTGTTAAGCGAGAAGGTGAACTTGCCATACTTAATCTTTAACCACATGCTTACTGCTGCAGAAAGTTCAAACAGGAATCTTCCCTATGGGATGATCCTCACTGTGCTATTTGAGCATTTTAATATGAATTTAAGTGAAGAGGTGGGGTTAAGAATCTCAAGGCAGGAGTTCTATACTGTTTCATCTCTGAAAAAGATGGGCTTTGAGCTGCGTAATGGTGAGTATGTCAGAGTAAACAATGCTCATGGTGGTGATGATGATGATGATGATGATGATGAGGGTGATGAAGGAGCTCGAGACGAGCCAATGGGGGAGGCACAGAGTTCAACTCCACCGATCACCTTACAGCGTGTGTGGGAGCGCATGGATGGCATGTACGAGTACATGGGCCAGATGTCCACCCAGATGACTGGCATGCACGACTACATGGGGCAAATGACCGCCCAGATGAGCACAATGCAGGTGACCGTGAATGAGATGCGAGATGAGTGGCGATCTTTCAGCGGAAGATACATGCATCCCACCACATCCGACCACCATCATGCTAGCACCACCAATGAAGAAAATGTGGATGAGAGAGAGGGGGGAGATGAGTAGGAGAAATGATTTTTTATATTGTGTGTTTTAGTGGTCAAAACGATTGTTGAGTGTTATTCTGTTGTTTTTTTAGTTTTATTTTTATGTGTGAACAATTATGATTTCTGTTTTATTTTTAGTTGTTATGCTATGAATTGATGAGTCCTTGTTATAATTATGACTAATTATGATGGTTTGAAACATAATTTATACGATTAAAAGAACCACACAAATCGACATACATAAGCAAAAAAGACACGGGGCATAGGGTGACTTTCTTGTATTCGGTCGACCTCGTAACGGATTAGGTCGACCGCGAAACCAACACTTGATCTTGATTTTACGTCAATTAATTGGACACTTTGATAGAACACTTATCTTCTATCTGGTCGACCTCTTTCATCATCCGGTCGACCATTTTGTTAATGACTGCAATCAAGTGGTCGACCTATATACCTTAGGTGGTCGACCATGTTGTTTCTGACGCCAACGAAATGGCCGACCCAGGTTTTATTCTGGTCGACCAAAAATATCAACTTAAACTAAGTGCGGTCGACCAGGTGGTCGTTGAGGTCGACCGCAATGCTTTCTCGTGCTGCCCAAATTAGTCGATTCGGTGGACCGCCTTCAGCAATAGGTCGACCGAAAAGTGCATGTCACCGTGACATGCATGTCATAGTAGGCATACCCTAGAAGTTATAATGGACATTTTATTCAAGTTAATCGGATAAAAAAGTAACCAAAGCGAGTTTCAACTGAATTTTACTTGTATTGGACTTCACGAAACTTTTATACAGGGGGGTTTCAAAAAAAAGAGCGTATGATTTTTTAAACAAAAATCTCTATACAATTGTATATATGACGCATGTAATTGTTGTTTAACACGTTATAGACAATGAACCATAAACTAAGATCACATTTTAATCGTTTATTCCATGTTATAGTCTCAACGGCGGATCCAGAACACAGAAGAGCACTGGGACAAATTTCAATATAATATTATATACCGTAAACAAAAACAGTCAATATTTTTAAATTTTAGTATTTCAAATAAAAAAAATAGTTACAAGATTACCAACGATAACAGACAAATGACTAATATTTTGATGTGTTACAAAATATTTAGCTAATATTTTGTATTTTGAAAGGTTTGGCTAATAATTTGGAAAGTCTAAAAGGTTTAACTAATAAATTGTATTTACTCAAAATGAGTTTTCACATATTTCATTGCTTAAAATGTTCTCTCCATGGTAGCCGCTGAAACGGGCAAGGTCAACACTAGACGAATCAACCCACAAATCAATTTGTTTAGAGGGTTTTCTTATTTCGATGAAATTTTATATATTCTTTTACATTTTTTTGAACATTTTTTATAATATTATATTTCTTTTTTTTTTTAGAAAAACGGGACGCAAAAGGGCGTCCCAACCTTTACTGAGGAATCAAACGGGTCGTTTCAACCCCGATGTAGTCATGATACAACCAGTACGAAAGAGCACTGTTGGGCACAAGGATTCTATGGGTTCCCACCGAATAAGTGTGGCCTAGATTGGCCAAATAATCTGCGACGACGTTAGCTTCTCTATAGATATGACTCAGGCTGACCTGCCAGTCTCTGGCTAGTAGCTGTCAGATCTGCTTAACTCTCGTGAAATGCATATGCTGCTGATCCGCTGTCTCAATGAGTCGAATCCGTCTGCAAGAGAACCTTCCGAGCCCCTGCCTCCCAAGCAAACCTCAGCCCCTGCTCAATTCCAGCTAACTCGGCACTGGTGATCGAAACCCCCCCCCCCCCTCTCAAGGTTCATGGTGAAGGCAATAATGAAACGACCATCATCCCCTCGCACGACCCCCCCTGCCGCCGTACTCGAAGGAGAGTGGTTAACAGAACCATCTGTGTTGAGGCATGTCCACCCTGGCTCTGGGTGCTGCCAGCAAATGGGTGTTGGTGTATGGAGTCTCCCGGCTCCGCCAACTATAGTTTCCTTCTCCAACGCGCGGATGATGCTCTGCCTTAGCTGGGCCGAGTGGAACTGAATTTGAGCAAAGGACTGGAGTTCACCTTGGAAGCAGAAGTTGTTCCGGTTCTTCCACAGGAGCCAGCATGTACCTGCAAAGAGAGTGGCATCGACTACTCGTCCCCGCCCTGTGTAGTAGTGGAACATCCATTCCTCCAAGCTCTTCCCGTAGAAGTCCCTGTCTGGTTCGTCTTCAAGCAGCCCCGCCCAGACTCCCCGCGCGAAAGGGCAGTCTCGGAGCACGTGCAAGGTTGTCTCGGGTCCTCCTCCGCACGTCTTGCAGCTGTTGTCTGTTGTAAGGTGCCTTCGTCTCCTCTCCACGTTAGTAAGCAGTCGTTGATGGGTAGCTAGCCAAAGAAAAGTCCTCGTCCGCTGCATGACTGGAGCTCTCCAAATCGCTCGCCATTTCGGGTGCCTGTGGTTTGGGGCTCCCGCGTCCTCTGCCGTGAACTCATACGCCGTCTTGAAGTTGAAGCGCCCGTCTGAGGAGAATCTCCAGCATCTTATGTCTCTCTCGTGTGCCGCCGGTACAGGGTGCAAATAAACCTGCAAAGCAAACTCGTTAGGAAGATAATAATCAATGAAGGCCCTGTTCCATTCCCCGTTGAGCACGAACTCCGACACAGTCATGTCCAGCACTTCAGAAGGTAGGTCCGCAGCATGAGTGACCAGCGGATCGCCGTCCGTAACCCATCTGTCCGTCCAGAACTTCGTTGTTCTTCCATCGCCCATATTCCAGACCGTGGCCTCGTCCATCTTGTCCCAAACGCGGATCACTCCCCTCCAAAGGTTCGACATTCGCCCCTGCCTTCTTGGCTCTAATCCATTCTCCCTCTCCCGAATTTATTTACACCAAATCACCCCGAGCCCATAGTTCGTCTTTCCCTGTCAGTAACCGCCAGAAAATTTTCATTATGTACGCTTCATTTGATCTAGTAGCTGTGCGCAAGCCTAGACCGCCTTCCTCTTTCGGTCGACACACCGTTTCCCAGTCAAGGAGGTGAATTTTCCTGCCCCTCTCTGTGCTTCCCCAAACAAAAGCTCGGATCTTCTTGTCGATGTACTCCCTCGCGCTCGCCGGCAGGAACGACGTTTGCATGGTGTACGACGGGAGCGATGAGAGTACCGCTTGGGCAAGGGTAACCCGCGCTGCCATGCTCAATTTATCCGCCCTCCATCCTGCAAGCCGATTATTCACCTTGTCAATAAGCTCATTGTAGGTTGCCTTCGAAACCCGATCGTGGATGACCGGTACCCCCAAGTAGCGCCCCAGGTTGGCCGTTTGTGGTATTGCCAGCTTTTCACTTAATTCTGCTCTTTTGGCTTCGGCGACATTCGTCGAGAAAAACACCCTTGACTTCGGCTTACTGATTCTCTGACCCGAAGCTGCTCCGAAAGTATCAAAACATTGTAGAATCGCTTGTGCTTGTTGGGAAGAAGCCTCGCCAAAAAGAATTAGATCATCTGCAAAAAAATAAATAGTATTATATTTCTAGTTAACCACACTTGTAGCCTCTGAAATCACTTAATAAATTAGATGATTGAAAATTACATCTTATAACTCATATTCTTCACCATATTTGATATTTCAATGTGTTTTAATTGGACTTCCAATCTTTTATCAATCCTTTTATTTTGGCGGAAAGATCACTCGTAAAAAAATCAACCCAAGCACGAAAATCAAAACAACAACACTTTACAGAAAATAAAGGAATGACATTTCTGGTCACCAAATAAGTTACTCTATTATTTTACTTGCCAAGAAATTGAACTCGTAAACTCGAGCAAAGAGTAAGCAATATGTGAATCTCTTTATAAATTTCGTTATAAATGATGTCATCTTTGTAATCTTACATGACCCCCCGTTAATCTTATCAATAATAACTTTCGCATCCCCTCCAATCTCAACATTATGATCTATCTAGACAAACACCATGTGATCCCGACTTTAGGCCAAACTCT
The DNA here is from genome assembly GCA_964030455.1 of Linum trigynum. Taxonomy (NCBI): domain Eukaryota; kingdom Viridiplantae; phylum Streptophyta; class Magnoliopsida; order Malpighiales; family Linaceae; genus Linum; species Linum trigynum. The sequence goes on from OZ034819.1 coordinate 63,768,873, forward strand.
CGTTATATACTGGATTTAGTGCTCGCTCCCTAGTACATCACAACATTTTCTTAAGAGTAAGGTAATAATCATTAATTTAGTCCACAGTCTTCCTAATCTCATCACTAATTTCAAAATTAATCACCCCCTATTGGGGGCATTGTCGTCATTCCCACAAAGCACACAGAGTTTACGGTGTAAAGCTAGGCTATAAACATTACGTACTCTTCATTCCTCCCACAATCAAAAACTGCGAAAACAACAGAGTCCATAAACATAAACAAAAAACAGACCGCAAAGAGCCAAACCCATAAAGGCAAATGGAGCAGCAGCAAAACCAGCAACTTGAAATCATCCCTGCAAAACCATTCACCAATTTGCCTCAATCAACCCAAATCGAGTTCCTTTCCTTCCACCCAGAGGTGGATAAATAAGTTAGTTAGCACTAAGTACCCAAAACAAAGAAGAGAATTTTCTGTGCTCTGTTTCTCATCTCCAGAGCAACACAGGTCTGTAAAATTGATTCTCCTCTTACTCTGTTCTTTCCTTTTTTTTTTTTTTGGGGGGGGGGGGGGGGGGTGGAATGATCCGATCCCCCGTCGTCACTTTCAGAAAACTGGGGGGACGTGGATTGCTAGGCTGTCTAGTTTTTGGAATTGGGTTGGCTTTGGAATTGGAAACAAAGAAATATGCTCTGTTTCAGAAAGGAGAAGAAAACAGAGACAAAAAAACGGAGCTTTCTTTCTTCTTTTGTGAGTGATGAGTTTCGTTTTTTTGTATAAAGCTAACGCCTTTCTTCTTCTCCCAAACTTATCATAGGTGGGAGTGATCAAAAGAATAATAAGAAGAGAAGATGGTTCTGTTCCCGTCTTTCTTCAACGGGTTGGCGAGAACGGTGTCCTCCACATCGTCGTCGTTGAAGAAAGCGAAGAGCATGGAGAAAGATTCCGCCGCCGCTGCCGCCGACGGCGGCGGAAAGCAAGCTGCGGAGGAGCTGGCTAAGGATGCTAAAAGGAATGAGCTGATTCTGAGCTCCTCTGGGATTGTGAAGTCGACCAAGTCCAACAATTTCTCATCCGTTTGCTCCAGGAGAGGCCAGAAGGGCGTCAATCAGGATTGTCTCGTCGTTTGGGAGGTACAATTTCGATTGTTGGTCACAAAGTTCGAATCGAACAATGTTTCAAACCATCGAATTGTGTGAAACACATCTAATTGTTGATCTCAAGTTCGAACTCCGTCAGCGTAAATGTATTCGAAGTTTTTGACAAGTATCTATACGAACCCATCTAACATTCGAAATGATTCGTGCAGTTTAACAATCTTTGCATATACCCAAATACTCTCAAGAATCCATCACAATTCCTACAAGCAAATTTTAGTCTCATAAGTCATCACATGATTCCTTCAAAATCATACATTACACAAACATTTACTTGTTCTATCTTTGCATCTACAAATTCCTGTTCTTAATTGTGGCGATTCGGCTGCAGGAATTTGGGTGCCAGGAAGACATGACGTTCTGCGGGGTGTTTGACGGCCACGGGCCGTGGGGACACGTGGTGGCGAAAAGGGTTCGAGAATCGGTCCCGCCATCTCTGCTCTGCAACTGGCAGAAGACTCTGCAATCCTCCCTCGACGTGGAGATGGAGTTGGGGCTAGTGAATGAAAATGAAGACTTGCTTCTCCGCCATAGCAACCAGCAGCATCGGTTCGAGATCTGGAAGGAGTCGTATCTCAAGACCTACGCCGCCGTTGATCAGCAGCTGAAGCAGCTGCATCCCAAGATCGACACTTTCTTCAGCGGCACCACTGCTCTCACCATTGTCAAACAGGTAACAACATACAAAAAATGGTGGTTGAAAGCTCTGTTTTTTCTTGTTTGTTTTGGGGTAGAGAGAGAGTGGCATATACCGATGGCATTTACTTTTTATGTTATTTAAAAAATATTGAGAATTAGCTCTTTACAAGAACACAAATGAAAAATATTTCGTAAATAAATGAGAAATACAATAGAATGAATAATTGAGTTTATAATTTAAATAGTTAAACGATAGTTTTAAACAAAATTGAGATGAAAATATGTTTTTATAAATGTCAAAATAGGGGAAATACATGCTGATATTGATACAAATAAGAAATAACCTTACAACTGGTCAAGAACAAAGTGAGTGAGCCATAACAACATGTCGGAACCAATACCCCTTGCCTTGCCACATATTACTACGAATCGTGTAATACTCATTCCAACAAATCGAGACAGATTGAATTGTGTAAATCAGATCAGAAATTGTCATCACTAATTAATTATCACTCTATGTTGTTATTGCAGAGGAACCATCTGATTATAGCCAACGTGGGCGATTCAAGAGCCGTATTGGCCACAACTTCCGACAACGGCACCCTGTCCGCCGTCCAACTCACCGTCGATTTCAAGCCCAATCTCCCCCGTAAGCCCAATTTCCTCTCCTCCACTTTCCCATCTTTCCTCCCACCAATACCCTTTTCTCACATCCAATTTTCCCCCTTTTCTCCCAGAGGAAGCAGAGCGCATCAAGAACTCGAGAGGCAGAGTGTTCTGCCTCCAGGACGAGCCCGGAGTATACAGAGTATGGCGGCCGAGCGGCAAAACGCCGGGGCTGGCGATCTCGAGAGCTTTCGGGGACTACAGCATCAAGGAATACGGCCTGATCTCGGTCCCCGAAGTGACCCAATTGAGCGTCACGAGCAGGGACCGGTTCGTGATTCTGGCGAGCGACGGGGTCTGGGATGTGGTGTCGAATCAGGAAGCCGTGAGGATCGTGGCGGCGGCGGCGGCGAGTGGAGGGAGGGAGAAGTGTGCGAGGAGGCTGGTGGAGTACGCGGGTCGGGCGTGGAAGCGGAAGAGGGGCGGGGTGGCGATGGATGACATGTCGGCGATCTGTCTATTTTTTCATGAGGTCGAGGTTGAGGCAGAGTCAGAGGCGGCGTCGCCGGCGGCGACGGATGGTGGCGGTGTGGGGAGTGAGAAGAACGGGAAGTGTTTGGATTAAGGACGTCGGAGGAGATGTAAAGGGGAGTGTGATGTTGTAACGTATAAGGGTTTGGTGATGTTTATCAAGTGGATGGCTGATTCAAGGTTTTACTAATGGAAATTGTGGCAGAGTATACTGAGATTCCAAAGAATGGAAAAGAAGGATGAACAAAAAAAAAAAATACATATTATTACAGTTTGTACTTCCAATTGTGTTTTTTTCTTTTGGGTCTTCTTGGCGTTTTTGCGGAACCGTATCGTAGTTGTACTGGATAGGTCAGTCGTAACTTTTTTTTATGCTGAAATCGTGATTCAACCTTTTTATATCGTCTACTCATTTCGTTTCCGATAATACATTTTTTCTTTGGTAACCGTCGCTGCAATTCCTTGTTCCAAAGTTAAAAGATACCATATTTATAGATTATCATATATTTGAGCAACTAAGTGAGTGTGGGAAGAGGGTCCAGGGTCTACTATTTATAGGAGCAAAAAACTCATAATATTCCCTCTTTTTTTGGGAATAAGTCACATTTTAATTAAAAAGATAATTACTTCTATAATTAGAATATATTATATTAAGATAATTAATCCTAATTATCTCCATAATATTGTTTTTATTAATTATCCTTCTTATTTTCGTATCTAGAAAGAATATTGAATAATTAATTCAATATAGTTTTCAAAGCTATTTATTCCCTACAGAGTATTTTTGTGATAAAATTGTGCCTCAATCATTACGTATCGCTAAAATTCACCTATCGATTTAGAGTCATTTGTTCAGTCAAATCGTCGATACAACACATAATAGGTTACAAGATTTTTTGAAGTTATGATATGTAAATTTATCATGAATATGCTTGCGAAAATGTAGGATCCACCTTATTACTAATGAATTCGACTGAATATTAGACACTAAATGCACAACCAACATAAAAAATGGGACTTGTTTGTCTAAATTTCATAATGTAAAAGGGCTTCTTTATTAAAGTAGTGTTATCATACAAGTGCTTAAGCTATTATCAACTGAAAAATCAGCAACAAAATATTTCTTTACCCCCCTTATTTGTTGGGTTGCCATGCGGTGTTCTAAAACCCTAATTGTTGGTTGAATGGCTTAATTATCAATATGATATTTATAGAGTCAAATAATTCATTAATTGTTAATGTGATATTCAATTTTGTGGTATTTAAAATATTTTGTTTGATTAATGTGATATTTGACATGTGTTATTTGATAATAACATAAAAATTAAAATGAGTTCTTTTTAAATAACTCACTATTCAAATTAGTCATTTCAGTCAAGTGCTTGATTCCACTTAAGTGGATATAACTAGGGGCGGAAATTAGGGCGGGTGTGGTTACCCGCCCCACATTTTGTGGGTACCCACACCCATGAATTTATAATTATGCTACCCACAACCCACACCGCAGTGGTTAGTGGGTAACTACTACCCACTGTGGGTTTGTGCGGGTTGGGTGTGGTTACCCACAGAAATCTATCTTTGCAAGCATATAGTTCTAGTCGCCACTAACGTATTTGTTGTTCGTAACTAGACTATAGTGATATACACTTGTGTTGTTCGTGGAGATACAATTTTGTACATCGATTTTACTCAACGTGAAGATTTTTTCTTTTTGAGTTTGGTATTCAAATTTTGTGTCAGGGAAAAAATTAAATATGATCTTGTATTTTTTAACACAAAAGCAAAAACATACTGATAAAACTTACAAAAAGTGTTAACTTTTAATGAATTGATTATTCTCCACTCTATCGATTATAGTGTTTTATAAACTAAAAAATTCTTACATAAAACTGATTAGGTGTGTCTTTTTTATTTGGTGGTTACTTTAATTTTTATCCTCGCACTTTTCACATACTATTATATTATAAAGTTAATTCACTAAATAAATATAATTAGTGTGGTTATTGTGGGTTAACTGCGGTGGGTAGTGAATAACCACTAACCACAAAAATCGTTATTTTACTACCCACACCCAACCAACTACCCACAACTTGTGGGTATGGTTACCCACAATAGGTGCGGGTTGGTGCGGTTTGCGGATTATCCACAACCCGCAACCCAAACTTCCACTTCTAGATATAACCCTCGTATGTCAAAACTCATAATAGAAGGACTTTTCCTGTAAACAATATAGTCCAAGTACTCAAAATGTAATTCTGCCCCAGAAATAAATAAAGAAATCTGAGTGGTGGTTCGCGAGTCGTGACTCGTGAGCTCGGAACCCTAGTTTCACTTTCCCGCCTCACTTCCCTCCGCTCGGCCGCCGATGGAGACGACGGAGACTACAGAAATCGCGTCGACCGGCCAACGTCAGTTTCCAAAGCCGGCAATGGACGACAGGATCAGTTCCCTACCGGACGAAATCCTCTCCTACATCCTCTCCTTCCTCCAAACGGAGTACGCCGTTCGCACCTCGGTCCTGAGCCGGCGGTGGAAGGACGCGTGGACTAGGGTTTACAGTCTCGATCTCGCGCAGCCCTACAGCAGCTTGAAGAACACAGACAATCATGACGAGATTCGAGAGCGCGACTTTCAGTTTTTCCGCAACGTCGGGAGGGTTCTGAGCCAGCACAAGAATCTCAATTCCCTGAGGCGTTTCCGCTTCCAATTTAGGAGGGAAGGATTCCTCGGCAGCAAGGCGAGTCCCAATTTCTGGTTGAGGATGATGGGATTGTCAGACGAGTCTTATCTCGAAGAAATGCATGTAAAATTTGGGGGTGACTGGTGAGTCCTACTGTTACTATTATTACATCGGCACTCCCAACTACATCCGTTGCCCTCCGGAGACATTCTACAGTTTGAAGCGTCTCAAGGTTTTGAAGCTCAATGGTGCTATGATCGTGACCATTAAAGGGTATGTTCTTCTTCCTAGTGTCAAGATGTTGCAGCTTTTGAGAGTAGAGATTAAGGACTGTGAGTCATTGAGCAGACTCATATCTGGTTTCCCTGTTCTAGAGACTCTTCATTAGGAGCATTTGCTACACCTCGAACGGGATTGAGGAAAATATAGTCACTGCTTCGTTGCCCTGCTTGAAGAACTTGAGGATTGTGGGCAACGGAGATGGAAATATGTTGTGCCCCATTACAATAGAAGCAAGTAGTCTTGCGCATCTTTATCTTCAATATTTCGGAGGGTTACAGTTTCTGGGCACTAGTAGTCCTTTGCCATGCCTTCATTCAGCATGGGTACGAATTCAATGCAGCCAAATCTCGGAGTTTGGCCTAATTAGGTTCCTCAAAGAGACCTCTAATACAAAGGAAATGTGCTTGTCATGGGATATTCTGGTAATCATCAGCATTTTTCCTCAGTTCCACTATTCTGCTTTCTGATTTGATTAATTGGAATGTTTGATGGGAGGTAATGATTTTTTTTTTTTTTTTGGCTGTCTCAGATGCTTATATCAGATGCCGATGATGCTGGTCGACTGCCTGACTTTCCAAAGTTGACACATTTGACAATCAAAATCGCTGGAAGCAGCTGCGTTCTGCACTCGCTGCTCAACATGGCGTCCAAATTACAATCTCTTGTCATTGACTTGGTGAGTCCCATTTTATCTCAGCTAAGTCCGAGTCTCCCCTTCCATATTACTATCCATAATGCACAAATGCATGTAACAGGAGTGTGGCAGGGAAGTGATGAATTGGGACGAGTCAAGAGAACCTGCTGTTGCTCCTGAATCTTTGTTCTCAAGCCCCGAGGAAGTTAAGATAAAAAATCTTAAGGCAGATGAAGATGAGATGAAAATGGTAGCATATTTGCTCAAGGCTGGAGCTGTACTGAAGAAGGTGAATATGCACGTGTCTGATTATTATGAAGAAAGTTACCGCGAACGTGCCTCACTGCTAAACCTACCTAGAGTCTCGAGAGCTTGTGAAGCTCATATATTTTCCCCCCAAAAGCAATGGTCATGCCGATACTGCCCGCCGCGAAGACCGGTAACAGGAGGGAGGCTGTGAAGATTGTGTTTGGGTGTTTAGGTGGAATCCTTTTCAGGAAACGGATTCAAATTTGTTTGGTAATTTTGGATCCCTCTTTGGAGCGAGTAACTGTTTAATTAGAAGCTGATGATTTTGAGAAACTCTGCATCATAGGTTTGGATGGATTACAATATTTTGTTTCTCAAGAACCGAATTATTTATTGGTTTTGGGGAACACTGTGTATAAATCCTCTTGGTTCGGTTGCAAAGCATGCTTGCTTCTTTTCTGTAAGATGACTACAGAGTATGGAAATGTTGGAGAGTTGTGGAGGACTAGTCGTCCCTCCGATTTCTATTAAAATGTCTTTACTGCATATTTCTATTGGTTTCTTCTTTTGAGTGTTGATTCATCACTCCTCTACACGATCATCGGCGTGGGGTATTTCATGGGCTGATCCATGGGGACATGTTGTGGTGAAAATGGTTAGAGAATTGGCCTGCCAATGCCATCTTTGCTCTGCAACTGGTAAGTGATTTGGGAGGCATCTCTCGACATGGAGATGGAATAGAAGTCGTATATCAAGACTTGTGCTGCCATTGATCAACAGCTGAAGCAGCATCATCCGAAGATTGACACTCTCTGCAGCTCACCATGTCAAACAGGTAAATGGTGTTTGAAGCACTTATAATTGGGTTTTGGCAGAGTGGTACATGAGTCAAATGTATGTGAATTGATTTTCTACATGTAATACGACTCAAGAATAGAAAGTATTGACCAATAGATTGGTATAGTATAACATGAACTCATTCTTGATATGATCAAAAGGGTCCAGAGTCTTAGCACAAGATATGGTCGGTGTCCGTGGAGGAACACCTCGTGGATGAACTTGTTACTTGATCGGTGTTTTGAGATCATCGATACAATATCCAATCTTGCAATGGAAGTCTTGAGTCTTTGAAATAAACGAATATATCAACACTACTAACGTATTGCCCTTTCTTTAAGGACTGCAGGGTAACCATTTTGGTGTTTCAACAGCAGTGTTAGCAACAACTTCGGGAGGTGGCATTCTGTCAGCCCAACTAATATTCTCTCTCCCTAAGTTCTTCAGGTTAATGTGTTTACTGTTTTCCCCCCTTATCAGATTCTCCTTAGTTTGAAGAAGTCTTATGCTGGTTGCAGGAAGATCCAGGATTCTATGGAGTATGGAAACTAAGCGGGAAGATGTCAGGGCTAGCTTTATCTCGAGCATTCGGGACTACTCTGTCGAGGAATTCGGGCTTAGACGTCAGTGCTAGCTTTATCTCAAGCATTCGGGGACTACTGTGTCGATCGAGGAATTTGCGGTCATATCAATTTCAGGAAGTGTCTCAACTGAGCGCGTCGAGAAGACACGAGTTTGTGATTCTGGCAGCCCATGGGGTTTGGGATGTGGTATCGTATGGAACAAGGAAGCCACGAGAATCGCAACATCGACATGCCAGACTTATCTTAACTTCAAAAGAACCGTATGGCTAATCTATGGCGACTGTAAGCCCTTTGGATTATGGTTCACGTCCATTGTACTACACATTTGTAATTTTGGGTTGATGTGCTTTGTCCCTTAGTTGTTATTAGTTTACTGTTGTTGTTACAATACCCTCCTGGTGCTTAAGTTGAACCATTATGGACACTACCTGAGAACCTGTTCAATTACAATAGCAGAATAGAAAGGTGCAGCGAAAAGTCTCCTGGTAGTTTGATGGGAAGGTTCCAGCAAAGTTAAACTCAACCTCGACTCAGCAAGACTCAGATACCGTGATAGAATCGGAGAGCATTGGCTGGACGTATTTTTTAGAGTGTTTCTTAAAAGTCAGTGGGCAAAGAAGGCGCTCGAAACTGGACCAGAATGCTTCTCAAGTTTGAGCTATTACTTTTCTAGTTAGATTAACTTCTTGATGTTTGCTAGGTTATTATACTATCTCGAAACCTTGAACACCATCAACACCTTTTCTGTCGAGCTTAGATTGAGAACTACGAGTGCCCTAATGGAAAAGGATGTGGTAGGTTGGTAGCGGCTTTCTTGACTAGTAGAGTCTTCTTTCTAACACGCGTTCATCAGTTGTGAGCGAGACTTCCTTCTGACACGCGTTCATCAGTTGTAAGCGAGACGAGCGTTAGACAATGAATTCAATTAAATGTTATGAGCGTTACTGGATTGTGTTTTGTTATTAATATGAGATAGACCGCCCGACGGTCTTTTCACAAAAAAAAAGAGATTGGAGTGCTCCAAAAATCAATTAGCCTCTTCCTCATCCAAAAAAATAAAAATTTTGTTTGCAATTTCGTGAACTTTGGAACCCTAGCTTCACTTTTCCGCCTCGGTTCCTCCGCCCGGCCGCCGATGGAGACGGCGGAGGCTCCTAAAATCCCGACGACTGCCCAACGGAAAAGTCCGACGCCGGCAACCGAAGATAGGATCAGCTACCTGCCAGACGAAATCCTCGCCCACATCCTCTTTTTACTCCCAACGAAGCAAGCCGTCGCCACCTCCGTCCTAAGCCGACGGTGGAAAGATGTGTGGACTGGAGTCTACAATATCCATCTCGATTTCAGGAACCGTTTCGGAGAATCGGAGATCGTAGCCAATGCTCAGGAGATTCGAGAGAGGCGGTACCTGGAATTCTGCCGCTTCGTCGGCACGGTTCTGAGCCGGCACAAGAATCTCAATTCTGTAAGGCGTTTCCGCTTCCATTTTGCAATGGATGACGTCGGGTGCAAGGAGAGGCCGAATTTCTGGTTGCAGATGGGATTCTCGCCGGACGAGTCTCAGCTCGAGGTAATGGATGTTGAACTTCGAGGGGATGAATGGAATGAGGATCCCTTTTCCCTGCGTTGGCTTCCAGAGAGCTTCTACCGTTTGAAGCGGCTAGAAATTTTGAAGCTTGATGGTGTTACTCTAGAGACTAGAACAGGTTCCATTTTTCTTCCAAGTGTTAGGAAATTGCTGCTCCTGAATGCAGTATTTAAATCCTGTGCGGCATTAAGCAAGCTCATCTCTGGCTGCCCTGTTCTAGAGGCTCTTCAAATCGAGGGTTGCAGACACTCAAACAAAGAGGAGAGCGACACACTCAATGCTTTCTTACCTTGCTTGAAGAAATTGACCATTATCGGCGATATCTTATATCATGATCACTGCATTGTAATAGATGCACCTAGTCTTGAGCATCTTTATCTTGACGAATACCCCGAGCTGCAGCTGTCACAGGACGGCAGTCGTCCATTGCAATGCCTACATTCAGCACTGCTTGAACAGGGTGAAAGCGGGATCTCGAACCGTGGCTTGACTAGGCTCCTCGCCCAAATCTCTAACGCAAAGGTGCTGTGGTTGTCGTGGAGAACACTGGTAATCAGCATTTGCTCCTCTTATTTTGTTGCCTCTAATTTGAATGGTTGATGATGAGGCTGAGAGCTAATGATGATGTTGTTCAGGATCTTTTGTCAAATGGCGTTCGGCTGCCTATAATTCCCAATGACGATGCTATTGCTCGGCTGCCTATGTTTCCCAATGTGACACACTTGACAATAGGATCCCCTGCAAGAAGAAGCACTCTGTACTACTTGCTCAACTCGGTCCCCAAATTACAATCTCTTGTCATTAACTTGGTGAGTTTCGAGTTCATCTTCACTAGTTGAGTTAGAATGTCATGATCCACAATTTCCATACTGAATATGTGCGTGGAGCAGGATGATGGTTGGGGAATGTTGGACTGGCGGGGTTCCGAGGAACCTGCTTGCACGCCCGAGTGTTTGTTGTCGAGCCTCGAGGAAATCGAGATCAATTATCTAGTAGCAGATGACGCTGAGTTGGAAATGGGCGCGTGTTTGCTCGAGGCTGGAGTCGCGCTGAAGAAGGCAAATCTGCACATAATGTACGACGATTCACATCTTTACGATGAGTATCGCCATTATATGAACGACATCCACAATCGTCTGGGGTCACTGGTAAAACTAGTAAGAAGCTCGAGAGGTTATGAAGTTCATCTTTTCCTTCCGGATGGCGATGAGATCCACGTTGATAGCGATGACCAGACCGATGGCAACGATGATGTTGATGGCATGGATGATGACGATACAAATAATGATGGCTCGAGGCGAGGGAGGGGAGCCAATGAACATTAAGTTGTTAGAAGGTGAACTGAAAGCTCAAACCCTTGGTGGCTGCAAGAGTCAAGACAGAAGAGGAAGGAAGAATTGGCGCGTGTTTGGAGTTTGATTGTTTGAATTGTGGGTTGCTGATGCTGTGTCGTTTGGATAAGTTTATGTTTAGTCCTATAGTTATGTTAAGAGTCAGTTGAGTCCTTGTTTGAGTGTTAAGCGGCAGCTAGTCAGGTTGTTAGTGGTAGTTAGTTAGCTGATTTCAAGGGTAGTCTGGTTAGTGGGAAGCCTGATCTTACGGCTTGGAATCATGTAGTTGGTTTGAATCTGTTTTCTATCGAATAAACTGTCAGTTTGCAATACAAGAGACTTCACATAAGTGTGGTTGTTTTAGGCACAGTACTATTAGAACATGGATTACTTGTTAGAATATTCTGGTGTTGTAATTTATGAGTCAATGAAGCATTTTGCGGCTTCGTCGACTACAATGTAAGGCCAGATTTCTGGTTAAAGATGGCATGTGATGAGTCTATGCTCGAGGAGGTTGATGTTAAAACTCAAGGGGTGCGATTGATGTGGATACACCTTCCGCATCCTGTCGCCTTACAACGACGTTCTACAGTTTGAAGTGTCTAAAGTGTTTGAAGCTCGACGGTGTTATACGGGTTTATTCTTCTTCCTAGTGTAAAAAAGCTTGATGCTTTGGAGGGTGCAGATCAAGGACTGCGAGCCATTAAGCAGTCTCATTTCTGCGAGCCATTAAGCGGAAAAGAGACTACAACCACTCCTTTCTTAAACCGTAGCACCATGTCTTGACCAGCTTTATCTTATAAGCAACGGCAATTCATTGCCATGCCTTCATTCGACACGAGTTGAAACTCGTCACTATCTAATCTCCCAGCTTGGTCTAATTAGGTTCCTCGCACAAATTCTTTATTCACATGTATTTTTTTTAAAATATCATTATTTTTCTCTAAAGTATTTGATATTTATTATACATATATAATGTGTAAATTTGATTTCAGGTTTGGTCACTAACGTACGTAACTAAAACATGTCATGTTTAGTAACTGAAAAAATTAATATCAATTTTGGTCACTCGAATTACTGAAAAAGTCCGCATTTAGTCACTCTCAATTAGTTTCCGTCCAATTCCATTAATGGGATCCATTAAGTTCTATGTGGCAAATGGAATGGCCTAATTAGCATAATTTAGCCCGGATTGCAAATCGGATTTGTCTTGGAAATTGGAATCAGAATCGTGGAGGAGGCTTTCCTCGCCTGGGAAATCTTCTTCTTTTTCCTTTTGGCACTCGCTTCCGCCTTCACACAGGCTTCATTCCGCTTGATTCTCACACTTCTAGGAACCAGTTGCCGGTGCTTATTGACCACCATCGCCACTCTGCCTTTAGTCCTCTATTTCTTCCTCATTTGTTATTCACTCCTTGCTATGTCCCTCACATCGCCACCTTTCATAAACTGGTACAAAATCTCGAGCGGATCTTTGAAATAGCAGAATTCAGCAACCATTCTCCACGTTGCGAGCTAGAGTGATTGGTTGTTTCTCCTGAAGCCCGACGAGGATTTGAGTCTAGAGGAAGGAGTGGGGGAGAGGAAGCTATTGTTGGGCGTAGCGGGTGAGAATAGCGGGTAAATATATTGGATTAAAAAATCACACGCTTGTAAAAAGTTCACAGGTAAGTTGGACCTGGTGGCAGAGCCTCCAGAATTACGGTAACCAACTTACTTAGATCAATTTACTTCGGTAATTTAATAACGCAATATACTACGACTATTCTCAAAATGACAACAAGCATAGACAATAATAAATGGCACAGAGGATTTACGTGGTATACCCTAATTTAGGGCCAGTCCACGGGAACAACAGCTCCAGAGTATTTCTTCACTATTGCAACCGTAGGTTACAGAGAATTTCAATATACAAGGAAATAGAACACTCGGTGTTTCCCGGAACAACCTCACTATTTCACTCACAAGAATTATCCTATCTACCCGTGGTAGTGAAAACGTTTCACTACCAAAACCCACAAAAGAAATACGAATAGAAGCAGAGCAAAGGAAATGGAGAATAATGGAATGGTGAAGGATGATCGAATTGAGGCTACTGCCTCTGCCTTTTATAGGCTAATGGGAGACAAAGGGAAATTAATTCCCACCTACTCACTCACCTCCACAACTGCATTCGGTGACTTTGTTGACATTTTTTTTTAATTTCCACCGCCAGCTGAATTGCTGGCCTCTTCCTCACCATATGTAGGCGGGCCAACAATTCTCCCTCGCCTTACTACATAGGTGACTTCGTCATCCCTGCAGCTGATCGACAGAACTCAAACTTTTCTCTTGGAAGAGTCTTGGTACACATGTCAGATCCATTTTCGTCAGTATGGATTTTCTCCAGTTGTAGCTGCTTCATTTCAAGTACATCACGAATCCAGTGATATCGAACATCGATATGTTTTGATCGAGCATGAAATGAAGCATTCTTCGCAAGATGAATATCACTCTGACTGTCACAGAACAGCTGCGGTTGTTCCTGTAGGAACCCAAGTTCATTCAGGAACTTCTTCATCCATATCATCTCCTTGCATGCTTCCGTTGCTGCTATGTACTCAGCTTCTGTTGTGGAGAGAGCTACACATTTTTGTAGCCTTGACTGCCACGATATTGCTCCCCCTGATAAGGTAATTAGGTACCCAGAAGTGGACCTCCTCGAATCAACATCACCTGCCATGTTAGCATTTGTATAGCCAACAAGGACAGGTTCACCATCTCCAAAACATAGACTCATTTTGGAGCTACCTCGAAGGTATCTGAGGATCCACTTCACGGCTTCCCAATGTTCCTTTCCTGGTTTGGAAAGAAACCGACTGACAACTCCAACTGCATGAGCAATATCTGGCCTTGTACACACCATGGCGTACATCAAACTTCCCACTGCTGAAGCATATGGAATTTTATCCATCTCCGCCTTTTCCTTCTCTATAGACGGGCTCTGTTTGGATGTCAATGTAAAGTGGTTAGCAAGAGGACAGCTAACCGCCTTAGCATTATCCATGTTGAAACGTTGAAGTACTTTCTCAATGTACTTCTCTTGTGAAAACCATATCTTCTTGGCACCTCGATCCCGAATGATCCTCACGCCAAGAATCTGTTTTGCTAGTCCCAAATCTTTCATGGCAAAAGACTTGCTCAACTCTTTCTTCAAGTCGTTGATCTTGGAAACATTTTGCCCATCAATTAGCATATCATCCACATACAGCAACAATATGATGAAATCTCCATCTGAGAATTTCTTCACAAATATGCAGTGGTCAGAAGTAGTCTTCATGTAACCTTGCTCCCCCATAACAGACTCAAACTTCTTATACCACTGCCTTGGTGCCTGCTTCAAGCCATACAAGCTCTTACGGAGCCTGCACACATAGTCCTCCTTTTTCTCCTTCTTGAAGCCTTCTGGTTGCTCCATGTAAATCTCTTCCTCCAAATCACCATGAAGGAAAGCAGTTTTCACATCCATTTGTTCAACCTCCAGGTTAAGACTTGCTGCTATTCCCAACACAGTACGAATGGATGTCATCTTCACCACAGGTGAAAATATCTCATCAAAGTCAATGCATTTCCTTTGACTGAAGCCTTTCACGACTAGTCTGGCTTTGAAGAGTGGCTGACGGTTGTGTTCATCATGTTTGATCTTGAACACCCACTTGTTCTTCAAAGCTCTCTTGCCTTTTGACAACTTCACCAGCTCAAATGTGTTGTTCTCATACAAGGAATCCATCTCGTCTTGCATGGCTTCTATCCACCTTTGCTTGTGTTCATCATTCATAGCTTCTGTGAAGCTTTCTGGTTCTCCACCGTCAGTAAGTGAGACGTATTCAGTCTCGGGATATCTGGTAGACGGTCGTGAAATTCTACCAAATCTTGTTGTTCGAACAGGAGAACCTTCTATGGCTGGTGTTTGACCATCGTCATCAGCATCTTCTGGTTGAACCTCCACATGGGCATCTGGTTCAACTATCTCAGGCTGATCATGTTGTACTTCTTCTCCAACTTCTGTAGGCGCTGGTGTTGGAGGCACTAGCTCAAGGTTTGGCTGGCTAGCATCAGTACTAGGAACTTCTTTCCTAGCAACAACATCTTCGATGGTCTCATTCTCGATGAACACAGCATCACGGCTCCTGATAAGCTTCTTCTGGATTGGATCAAAGAATCTATAGCCAAACTCATTTTGACCATAGCCAATGAATACGCACGGTCGCTTCTTTGAATCCAACTTTGACCTTTCATCCTTTGGAATATGGACAAAGGCCTTGCAACCAAACACCCGCAAATGTTTGTAGGAAACTTCATTTCCTGTCCACACCTTCTCTGGGGCGTCATACTTCAGTGGCACACTGGGTGACCTGTTCCACACATAAACTGTTGCAAGCAGTGCCTCCCCCCAGAAAGATTGTGGAAGCTTCGAGTGTGATAACAAGCACCTGACTCTCTCTAGCAGGGTCCTGTTCTTCCTCTCAGCTAGCCCATTCAATTGCGGCGTCTTTGGTGGTGTGAATTGCTGCCGAATTCCATGTTCCTTGCAAAAGGTAGCAAACGGACCTCTGTACTCTCCACCATTGTCAGTCCGGATGCACTTCAGCTTCTTGCCAGTTTCCCTCTCCACCAGGGCCAGGAATTGTTTGAAAACGTCTAGGGCCTGATCCTTGGTCTTCAAGGTATACACCCAAGTCTTCCGTGAATGGTCATCAATGAATGTCACGAAATATCTGGCACCTCCAAGTGATTTGACATTGACATCGGGTTCACAGAGATCTGAGTGAACTAGATCCAACACGTTCTTTGCTCTTGAAGGGATAGAACTTTTGAAAGCAACTCGGTTTTGCTTTCCCGCAAGACAATCGACACACTTCTTTAGATGAACATGATCCAACCCAACTATGACCTTCTTCTGGGCCAACTTTGCCATGGACTTCTCACTCATGTGACCGAGCCGTTTGTGCCACAATTCAATTGTGTCACCATTCTCCGCTGAGTTGACAATCTCTGAGGAGATCTTGGCTTCCGTCACATACAGCTTTGACAGCTTCTTGCCCTTGGCCAATACCAAGGAGCCTCTGGTGAGTTTCCACTGGCCATTGTGGAAGGTGTTGCAGTAACCTTCCTCATCCAACTTGTCTACAGAGATGAGATTCAGGTGCATTTCTGGAACATGCCTGACATCCTTCAGCAGTAGCTTCGTACCATTCATCGTCTCCAAGCAGACTTCTCCTTTTCCGATAACTTTGGAAAGATTACCATTTCCCATTCTTACCACACCAAAGTCACCTTGTGTGTAAGATGAGAAAAATTCTCTCTTGGACGTCACATGGATGGTAGCACCACTATCAACCACCCAGCTTGTCTCCTGGGTTGTCAGGTTGACAACATCTTCCTCGTAGACAATATTGAACTCATCTACAGAGTTTGCACCATCATCATCACTGTTCTCATCTCGTTTGCCCTTCTTTCTCTCATTTCTGAACTTTGGGCAAAATCTTCTGATGTGGCCCTTTTCCTTGCAGTGATGACATTGGATGTTGGCAAACTTGTTGGACTTCCCTCGACTCTTGCCTCTTTGCTTTGAGCCTCTAGCTTCACTTCTTCCTCTGCTTCTGGAATCCACTGTCAGAAGGTCTGACTGGGAAGATGATGAGGATGCACCTTGTGATCTTTTTCGCATCTCTTCGTTCAGGACTCCGCTTTTGACAATCTCCATGTTTATAACTCCATCTTTCGCAGAGTTGGTAAGTGAAATTTTTAGCGTCTCCCAAGATTCTGGAAGGGAAGCCAGAACGAGGAGAGCGACCACCTCATCTTCCATCTTTATGCCCATACCGGACAACTGATCCACGATCCCTTGAATTTCGTTCAAGTGATCCGCCAAGGATTTGCCTTCCTTGTATTTCATCTGGACCAACTTGGTAAGATAAAATAATTTGTTGTTGCCGGTCTTTGATGCATAAAGTGCCTCCAGCTTGTTCCACAGAGTTCTGGCATGAGTTTCTCCGCTAATGTGGTTGTATACATTATCGTCGACGAACTGTCGAATGTAGCCACATACTTGCTCATGCTTGAACTCCCATTCCTCTTCAGTTTTGCATCAGGTTTAGTTGGGCTAAACACCGGCAAATGCAACTCCGTCACGAGTAGGAGATCCTTCATCTTGTTTCTCCATATGTGATAGTTGGAGCCATTCAGACTTATCATCTTGCTTGTTTTTGCCTCCATTGGACGTGGCTCTGATACCACTTGTTGGGCGCAGCGGGTGAGAATAGCGGGTAAATATATTGGATTAAAAAATCACACGCTTGTAAAAAGTTCACAGGTAAGTTGGACCTGGTGGCAGAGCCTCCAGAATTACGGTAACCAACTTACTTAGATCAATTTACTTCGGTAATTTAATAACGCAATATACTACGACTATTCTCAAAATGACAACAAGCATAGACAATAATAAATGGCACAGAGGATTTACGTGGTATACCCTGATTTAGGGCCAGTCCACGGGAACAATAGCTCCAGAGTATTTCTTCACTATTGCAACCGTAGGTTACAGAGAATTTCAAGATACAAGGAAATAGAACACTCGGTGTTTCCCGGAACAACCTCACTATTTCACCACAAGAATTCTCCTATCTACCCGTGGTAGTGAAAACGTTTCACTACCAAAACCCACAAAAGAAATACGAACAGAAGCAGAGCAAAGGAATGGAGAATAATGGAATGGTGAAGGATGATCGAATTGAGGCTACTGCCTCTGCCTTTTATAGGCTAATGAGAGACAAAGGGAAATTAATTCCCACCTGCTCACTCACCTCCACAACTGCATTCGGTGACTTTGTTGACATTTTTTTTTAATTTCCACCGCCAGCTGAATTGCTGGCCTCTTCCTCACCATATGTAGGCGGGCTAACAGCTATGTGTTTCGCCGGAGGAAGGAGTGGGGGAGAGAAAACGGTGGGGATGATCGAGGGAAGAAGGGTTAGAAGCAAGAAAGGGAAAGTCAGGGAAGAGGGGGTTGGGTTCACAGGTTGGATTCGAGTGACGTGTCGGGTTGGGTTTCATCATTTTTGGACTAAATTGCGTGGACTAGGCAAGTTCGTTTGCTACGCCAACACTTAAGGGGTCGTTTGGATGTGGAAATGTAATGCAGTAATTGGACCCAATTACCACATAATGTAGTAATTGAGTTAAAAACCCACGTTTGGGAGAGCAAAAATGGTATGGGAATTGGACCATGGAAATTGGCTTCAATTACCACATTCATGGTAATTGAGAATACTACACCTCCCTCTAGTAATTTAACATTACCACGCTTTCTTACTTCTTTTTTCAAATTCCACACCATCAATTCCCACAAAACTAAACCCTATCCAAACGTGATTTTTTTTCCAATTTCCACAAGTCAATTCCTTGGTTTTGTAAAACATGGAAATTCAGACAAATTCCAACGTTTTATAATTTCCACGTCCAAACGACCTTTTAATGGAATCCATTAACGGAGTTGGATGGAGACTAACGGAGAATGACTAAATGCGGGCGATTTCAGTAATTCGAGTGACCAAAATTGATATTAATTTTTTGGGTTAATACCTTAGTTTGGCCCGAACTATAGACAAACTTTGTTCTTTGGCCTGTGGTATTGGAAATTGCTATCCTGACCTGAACTATGCGGCATACTTCCTTATTTAGCCTGTAGGCGGGTTTGACCATCAAATTAGACGGTCAACCGAGTTGATCGTTAGTCAAGGTCCAGCTCACTTGCCACGTCAACTAGAAGAGAATATATATATATATATATTTTTTTTGAATTTCTGTATTTTGGAGTGTTATGAAAACCGGACCGGTAAAACCGGACCCGACCACAAGTCCGGCCTAGGAAGCAAAAGAAACGAGCGGGGGCGGCTGGGAAGATTTAAGTGGCGCCTATCTTTATGCTAAGGATTAAGGAAGATTAAATCAATTATTAAACCCAATTAGCCTCTTCCTTCGCAATTTCGTGAACTCGGAACCCTAGTTTCACTTTCCCGCATCGCTTTCACTTCCCTCTGTTCGGCCATCGATGGAGACGACGGAGGCTCCTGAAATCGCAACGACCGCCCATCGGAAGTTGCCGGAGCCGGCAATGGAAGATAGAATGAGCTACCTACCAGACGAAATCCTCTCCCACATCCTCTCTTTACTCCAAACGAAGCACGCCGTGGGCACCTCCGTCCTAAGCCGACGATGGAAGGATTTGTGGACCGGGGTTTACAATCTGGACCTCGATTTCAAGTATCGTTACGGAGGCTCGGAGATTCGAGAGAGCCGGTGCTTGGAATTCTGCCGCTTCGTCGAGCGGGTTCTGAGCCAGCACAAGAATCTCAATTCTCTGAGGCGTTTCCGCTTCCATTTTGCAATGACAGACGATGATCGCAAGGCGATGTCGAACTTGTGGTTGAAGATGGGATTGGCGCCGGATGAGTCTCAGCTCGAGGAAATGGATGTTAAGCTTGAAGGGAATTACTGGATTAGGGACCTGTGTTTGCTTCCAGAGAGCTTCTACCGTTTGAAGAACCTAAAAATTTTGAAGCTTGCGGGTATTACCGTAGAAACTACTACAAAAGGTTCTATGTTTCTTCCAAGTGTTAAGATCTTGCAGCTTTTTAAAGTAGTGACTACGGACTGGGCGTCATTAAGCGAGCTCATCTCTGGTTGCCCTGTTCTAGAGTCTTCATATGGAGGATTGTGATCCCTCAAACAGGGAGGAGAACGACAAACTCATTGCTTTCTTACCTTCCTTGAAGAAATTGAGCATTATCGGCATTAGCTTCCATGATTTCCCTTTGTGCTCCATTGCAATAGAGGCACCAAGCCTTGAGCAGCTTTATCTTGAGGATTTCCCCGAGATGCAGTTACTTGAAAGTAATCGCCCATTGCCATGCCTTCATTCAGCAACGGTTGAATTTGGTCGTAGCGAAATCTCGAACGAGGGCTTGACTAGGGTCCTCGCCCAAATCTCTAACGCAAAGGAAATGCGCTTATCGTGGAGCTTGCTGGTAATCAGCATTTTTGCCTACTTTGAATGGTTGATGAGACTGAGAGCTAATGATATTTTTTTTTTCCTGTCTTTCGATGTGTTCAGTGTCTTTTGTCAAATGACAATGGTGATGTTCAGCTGCCTATCTTTCCCAATTTGACACGCTTGAAAATAGGATCCCCTGGAAGCAGCTGCATTCTACACTCCGTTCTCAACTCGGTCCCCAAATTACAATCTCTTATCGTAATCTTGGTGAGTTTCACTTTATATCTTTAGTTGGGTTTTAACTCCCGTAACATATCATTATCCATACTGAATATGTGCATGGAGCAGGAGGATGGTAGGGGAACAATGGAGTGGGAGGATTTTAACGAACATGGTTGCACACCTGAGTGTTTGTTGTCAAGCCTCGAGGAAATTAAGATCGAAGATCTTATAGCAGATAAAGATGAGATGGAAATGGTCGCATGTTTGCTCGAGGCTGGAGTGTCACTGAAGAAGGCACATGTGCACATAGTTTATGATGATGCAGATGTTTACGAGGAGTACGGTGATTATCTTCAAGCCATCCACAATCGCCTTGGGTCACTTGTAAAACTACTAAGAAGCTCGAGAGGTTGCGAAGCTCATCTTTTCCTTCCCTTTGGCGATGAGATCCACGTTTGTAGCGACCACGAGACCCGTGGTAACGATGCTGTTGATGGCTTGGAAGACGGCGATACAAATGTTGATGATGGAAAAGGACCGACAATGACAATGACAATGACAACATCATCTGTGATGGAAATGATGGAGAAAAACAAATTTGACGAGGTGGGTGATGAGATCGACGTGGATGATGAAGATGACGATGGCGCCAGTAGCATCAAAGACGGCGCCCCGGAGTCCTATGAGAATATGGTTTACTTGTCAGGTAATGTTTTGAATGAGTAGCCCCTCTTTGGATTGAGTAAGAGTTTGATAGTATGCTGATGATATTGAGACTTGAGAGACTGCCAAACACAGCACGCAGGAAGGAGCCTCAGACCAATACATTGTTTTCTCGACGTATTTGAGTTTGTATAATGAGCTAAGTTTTTCTGATGATATGTATTTGACTTGTGAGGTAAGTTTGCATTATCAGATTCTAGTCTTAATCCTGTTCGATCTGTCTTGTAAGGTCATGGAATGTTGGACAACTGTAAAGGGCTTTGGTGGGACATAGAATTTTCTGCATTTTCAGCATCTTTGCTGCCATTCTAATCCACCCCTCCCCTCCCCGCGCAAAACAAAAGCAAATTCAACAAAGGATGGACTTTCTGCCCTCTTAATTCTTGGTCTCACATTTCCTCTTAATTCTTGCTGTTCAACCAGCTTGAAAGCCGAGAACTAACAAAAACTTGAGATAATTCAGCATTGCTCATGCCATAAAATTGGATTTCCATCTTGTTCTGCTCTACCATCTCTTCCAGTGTCTTCTGAGAGCGTATTAAACACTCTGCAACATCGTTCCCTCCAAATCAGTGGCGGATCCAGAATTCTCGTAAAGGTGTGTCGGTCGATAAAATTAAATAAAATAGTAAATAAATTTTAATTATATTTTACTGTGAAACACGACGAGAATTGGGATCGAAAGAGGTAAGGGAACACTAGGTTTTTTTTTATAAGATGGACAATAATAAAGAACGGTAGTTCATATGTAACCGGACACTCTCGATGAAAAAACATTTTTGTCACTAGGTGGACAACTATGTGAAAGCTACAAGGATCAAGAAGAAACGAAACATATTCAGTTAGAGAGAGAAAAGGAGAAATCCTCCTTACGATTACCCCTGCCTAAGACCTAAGAGTAATAAATCATTGCATCTAAATGCTTAAGCAATGTAAAGAACACCAAATATGTTATAAGTTAACTAAAATGTAAAATAAATAATATATATTTACGTATTTTGGGAACTTTATGACACTAATTTCATCATAGCGTATTGAAAGCGTGTCGATTACCATTATTAAAAGTGTGTCGAAAGTACTAAATTTAAAAAAATTATACCGACAAAACATGAGTCTCTCACAAAATATTTGAGCGGAGGTGTGTAGATCCACCCCCTCACTCACAAGGGCTTGAAGTTTGCACAGGTCTGAAGACAAGAATACCATGTGCTTAACAAATGGGGTCACCAGGAATCGAACACAAGACCTCTCGGGTCACAGAAGGCTCTGATACCATGTGAATTGTGATGAACCAGTTGATCCCAATAACTCGAGTTGTTGGAAGAGGTTCAATCGTTGATCATATACCACAACACTATCAGTGTTCACTAGCAATTGTTCAATCGCGTTTATATCAAACTTGAGCATAATTTTTAATTTTAACGTTTGACTTGCAAATCATATTCTCATCTTCATCCCGTCAAAATTAGGGTTTGCAATCGGCATTTCGTCCAACTGGGAACACTATCCCCACAACCATCCGCCTCGTTTTCCTCCATTGATTGATCCGTCCGGGCGCCGATGGAGTCGCGGGAGCCTGCAACCATCGACAGGATCAGCTCCCTGCCGGACGAAATCATCTCCCACGTCCTCTCCTTCCTGCCAACCAAGTACGCCGTCGCCACCGTCGCCCTGAGCCGACGGTGGAAGGATCTCTCGACTAGTCTCCGCGATCTTGACTTCGACAACCGCCTGGTTCACAGAAATCCTCTGGAAACCAGAGAGTTCAAGAGGAGGAGAGACTTGGAATTCTCTCGATTCGTGGTCAAGGTTCTGAGGCAGCACAAGAATCTCAATTCTGTAAGGCGCTTCCGCTTCCAGTTTTCTGTAGATTATTATGACTGCGAGCTTAGCCGAGATGTCTGGTGTCCTTGGATGGAGTCGGCTCAGCTCGAGGAAATTGATATCAGACTGAAGAGCGTATATGACGTTGGCCCCATCTGTGAGTTATGGTCTCCTCCAGTGAGCTTCTTCACATTGAAGAATCTAAATGTTCTGAAGCTTACTGGAATCAGAATAGACATAATGCCTGCTTCTGTTTGTCTTTCTAGTCTGAAAATCTTACAGCTTTTGAAGGTAAGGACTAAGGATTTCGAGTTATTAAGCAGACTCATTTCTGGTTGCCCTGTTCTAGAGACTCTTCATTTGGAGAATTGCTGTTTCAAGATCTGGAATTTCGATCAAGTACTCATTGCTTCCATACCATCCTTGAAGAACTTGACGGTTATCGACAATGATCGATGGCTGCTTTGTTCCATTGAAATGGAAGCGCCAAATCTTGAGCATCTTTATCTTGTGAATTTTGGGGAGTTACAGTTTATGGGTAGTAGTAGTCCATTGTCATGCGTTCACTCAGCATGGGTTGATACTCCTGTTTATGAGAAAACCCTGGTTGATGATGATGAAGTCGAGTATCGTCATCATGATGGCCCGCGCCGGATTGGGTTACTTACCCAAATCTCCAATGCAAAGGAAATGCTGTTATCTTGGCAGACTCTTGTAAGCAACTGTTTTCCCTTGTTCTCTCACTAAATCATTCACTCTTCTACATTGTTCTTTCCCATTGATTGATGAGAAGATGAGAGCTAATGATTTTTCCTGTGTTAATCATTGTTTCAGAACTTTTTGACATTCGTGAATGATAATGTAGCTGTGCAACCACTACTGCCTCTATTTCGTGATTTGACGCATTTCACAGTGAGACCTTCTGAAAACAGCTTGCGCTGCTCAGACACCAAACTTGCAAGGAGCAGCTTCGTTCTTCACTCCTTGCTCAACTCAGCATCCAAATTACAACATCTAGTCATTGACATGGTGAGTTCCTTTTTATTTCAGACAACTGGAAGCTTCCCCTTCCATATATCCATAACGAGTATGTCCATGGAGCAGGGCAATCGTAGGATACGAATGGAGTGGGAGGACGCGGAAGAACTTGCTTGCATCCCCGAGTGTATGCTGTCGAGCCTCGAGGAAATCGAGATACAGAATCTCAAAGCAGATGAAGACGAGAGGAAAATGGTGGCGTATTTGCTCAAGGCTGGAGCTGTACTGAAGAAGGTGAACATGCACCTGTTTGAAGATGTTGTTGGTTATGATCTTGACGACATGGAAGCCCGCCTTGAACTTGCCTCGCTGCTAAAACTGCCCAGAGGGTCCAGCACTTGTGAAGCTCATCTTTTTCTTCCCAACGGCGATGAGATCCACATCGATAGCAACGTGTAGATTTGATGTTGCCTTTTTTTGACGTACTTGAGCCTTGAGTTGACATACTTAGCCGACCCAGGCAACTATTCTTATGCTGTGTATCCCTAATAATGGGTATCTGAATTGATCTGGGTAAGATTTTGTATTAATGGCAGGAGTGATCTCCTACAGTGATGACAAATGGTTGTTGTGGAGTTGTTTTAATATATATAATTTCTTTTTGAACCATGGTTTTAAAATTGTAACTATCTTGTAACCAAAATTATGGTGGGATGATGGGATGTAGTATGGCAATAGCAAAATCAACCAGTATGCGGTGTAGGAAACTCACTCACACCATCACCGAATAATCATGCATAAAAATTTTAATTTGAAAGTTTTTTTCTCAATGTAAAGGAAGTTTGTGGTATAAGAAATAATTATAATGTTTTAGTGATATGGATAAAAGAAGTGTTAAAGTGAGCGAGTTTAAACGATGAAGTCTTCCTTAGTGCATCAACTATGATTTCTTATTTCCTTAGAAATAGTTAAATAGGGCTATCACCTGGCTCATGAATCAGCTTTGGCCTCAAATCGAAAACGGATAGTCGAGAAAGCATTGAATATTTATTCTTCAGATGCCCCCTAGCCACCAGATTGTTGACTTTAGTGGGATTGAGCAAATTTATTGAGACCGCCCCGACTGTTAACTTTAGTCTATGGTGGCGACATGTCATGGTCTCTGAGACCTCCTCATTCCACATTTTCCAATGCGTCTGCTTACATTGGAGAATCTGGAAGTCTATAAATAAAGTGATTTTTGAATTCTACCAACCTCATGTCCGTTCCCTAGCCAGACATTTCTACAACCAGGTCCTTGATATCTCAAACACTCTCCTCCCTCCCCAACCCCACAACTCTCTTCCCAAACCATCCAACCACCACATGGGTCCAGCCGCCAGACGATTACTTGAAGATCAATTTTCGACGCTGCTGTTTGTGCCACCGGGTGTTCGTCTGGGTTTGTTGTCCTTGGGTCAGACGGACATGTGGTATTGGCGTTTGGGTTACAATATCAAGGAATAGTCAACCCTTCCCTGGCAGAGCTCCTAGCCATTAGAGACGCTATTTCCATCATCACCTGAAGATCTTTGACTCACGTGATAGTCGAAGGTGATTCCGAAGTGGTCGTCAAACAGATCCGGCAAGGCTTAATAGAAGACTCGACTGGTGGTCCGGTGCTACGAGAGTGTCGTCAGATCCTTAGCTCTTTGTCCATTTGTATAGAGTTTAGGGCGGTTCCTAGAATTGCCAACAGTGCTGCCCATAGAGTGGCGCGTAAAGCACTGCTTTTGTCTCGTCTAGAGCTAGAATCTTTTGATTTTTTGGGGTGGCTTCATTAGAATATATTGTAAGGGGTCCTGGGTAGATTTGTATGAATAACTCTTGTCCTAAATTGATATCACTCAGAAATAAAATAAAAAAGTGAGCGAGTTTAAACATAGTTATAACACATATTTGGTTATGTTCAGCATGAACATTTAAAATATCAAAATCTCACCGAACTTATTACCCTCGTATTGAGAAAAACTCACCAAATATAATATCGATTAGATTTTCTCAAATTCGAATTAGGTAAGGACAACTCAAGCCTTGTTATCGATTGAATCGACTACTGATCCACGAGCATATCTTGCTCCATTTGATTTTGTGATTTGGCCTCTAAAGATGTGGCTAATTCCGGGATATATGAATATACCGATATTGAATGCTCCATAGACTTGGTAGTTGGTACAGAGAACCAATTCAATTCTCCATTCCATCAAAATTAGGGTTCCCAATCGGCAGTTCTTCCAATCCAGAACTCCATCTCCGACCTCCCGCC
Organism: Linum trigynum; assembly: GCA_964030455.1. NCBI lineage: Eukaryota > Viridiplantae > Streptophyta > Magnoliopsida > Malpighiales > Linaceae > Linum > Linum trigynum. The sequence goes on from OZ034819.1 coordinate 63,795,058, forward strand.
TCAGTTTCCTCACTCTCATCCGTCGATGGAGTCGACAAAGTCTACTAAAACCGAAACTGCTGCTCAGCGGAACTCCCAGGATCCGGTGACCGGCGACAGGCTGAGCTCCCTGCCGGACGATATCCTCTCCCACATACTCTCCTACCTGCCGACCAAGCACGCCGTCGGCACCGCGGTCCTCAGCCGACGGTGGAAGGATCCCTGGACCAGGGTCTCCAATCTCGATTTCGACAACCGCCTGGTTCACAAATCCAGGCTCGCAGGGATCCACAGAAGAGACTCGGAGTTCTGCCGCTTCGTCGACAGGGTTCTGGCCCAGCACAAGAGTCTGAACTCCCTGCGGCGATTCCGCTTCCACCTCTCGGTGAGCTACTGCAACTTCGAGCCGAGTCGAGGTTTCTGGAGCACGATGGAACCGGAGTCTGGGTCACAGCTCGAGGAAATCGATGTGAAGCTCGAGAGCGACGATCGATTTGGGGCCTTCCGGAAGCTGTTGCCGCCTCCGGTGAGTCTCTACACTTTGGGGAGTCTCAGAGTTTTGAAGCTCGCCGGCGTTGCTATCATGATGAGTACTACCCACGACTCTGTTTTTCTCCCTAGTCTAGAAACCTTGCAGCTTTTGCTGGTGAGGACTATGGATTGTGAGTCATTGCACATGCTCATTTCTGGTTGCCCTGTTTTAGAGACTGTTCATATAGAGAATTGCTACTTCTTAGACGAAACCGAGAAAAAAACACTCATTGCTGTCTTACCATGCTTGAAGAACCTGAAGATTATCAACTACTATGAGAGTCATTGTAATCCGTTGTCTCCCATTGCGGTCGAAGCACCGAGTCTTGAGCATCTTCATCTTGAGAATTCTACAATGCTACCCTTTATGGGCGGTAGTCCGTTGTCATGCCTTCATTCAGCGTGGGTTGATATTGGTGATCGACAAAGCTTGCTTGATGATCATCGTAGCATGATTCGGTTGCTCCCTCAAATCTCCGATAATGCAAAGGAGATATACTTATCTAGGAAGACTATTGTAAGTATCACTCTTCTCTTTTCCCCCATGGATAATTATAAGAATTGGTTGATGAGAAAGAGCTGACATTGTCAAGAACCCTTTGTTTTTTCAGCATCTTATGTCATTTCTATATGATGCTCATCAGCTGCCTGTGACCTTCCCCAAGTTGACACATTTGACAGCCGGATCTGTCCATGATTTTCAGCAGCTGCCTTTCGTGTTTCCCCAGTTGACACATTTGACAGTCGAAACGAGAAGCGTATACGTTCTGCACAGCTGGCTCAACTCTGCATCCAGATTACAATCCCTTGTCGCTGTTGTGGATCAGGTATTTCACATGGATCAGGAGATTGAAATAAATGACGAGATTGATTTAGAAGCACTGGAATGCGGAGAGGCAGAATTTCCAGCTGGCACCCCTGAGTGTTTGTTGTCGAGCCTCGAGGAAATTGAGATCCGTGGCTTTTCAGCAAATGAACAAGAGATGAATATCATAGCGTATCTGCTCAAGGCTGGAGCTATACTGAAGAAGATGAATGTGCACATGCATGATTGTGTCGAAATAGAAGGAGGATATGAAGATCTTGAGTCACTGCTGCTAGAACTGCCAAGGGCATCAAGCGCCTGTGAAGTTCGCCTTTTACATTCAGCTATCAGTGACAGCGTGAGATCTAACTTCGATAGCCACAACCAAGACAACTCGACTTTTACATTCTGGCAGCAGGGACAATGCGAGAACTGAAACTGTAGTGACGATCAAGATGACAGACGATCACGTCCATGGAGAAGAGACAGGTTCCCGTGCTAAATCTACTTGCAATTTCTACTCGATTTCCATTCAATTAGTCAGAGCCCATCTTCTCTTACCAGACTTTGCCACATGCTTTCTATTTAAGTATTCATCTAAGCTTGTCAATCATCTCGGCAGCACCTGTTGCATTAGGGTGATGATCTTGCTTTGTTTGCAAACACGAACAACGCAGCATCCATTTACTTACATCCTCCCAAAACTGATATCAATTGTTACATGGAGAACTATTTGAATGAAATGAACCTTGTAGCTCTTGTTCTTGCATCTCAGATCACATTACTGAAACCGTGATCAGTCGAGAAAGCGCTCAGAGTGCCTTGATTAACATCATGTTTTGTTCATCTCTATGAAAGGAATAAAATGCAACATGAGATTTACTGTGTTCATCTCTATTACGGGCAATTTGGTACTGCTTCGAGTTTCTACATCAATTGTTGCTGGACGGGAATGCCCTCAACATTTTTAACAAACACCAAACTAACCACTTGAAAGAAAGAAGAAGAGCCTCTACTCTCTAGTCTGCTCTCTAATCTGTCACTTTGCTGCTTCTCCGCCGTCGTCGGCCGCCTGATCTTCAGATTCGTCAATTCCTTTTTTCCATATGACCACCGCTCTGACTCCACTTAGTCGGCCGTCCATCAACCACCCTGCGCCGTCGCCACGTCCGCTCATCTCTCCACCGACGCTATCCTCAGTCGCGTTCTCTTACCGCGCGAACAGCTCGGCAGTCTCTCCACTCAGATTCGCTCGCGGTTACAGCAGTCGGTTCACTTCCCGGCGTTCTTCTCCGACGATGTCCTCCGCGAAATCCGTCTTCGAACTCAGCGACGAATCGGATTTCGGCAAAATCGCAACTCCGTCGGGCCTGATCTCCATCTGCGGCTTCGGCTCTCTCCTCTCCGGTGAGTAATTACTGACGTTGAATTTACCCCCTAAATCGGAAGCTATCGTCGTTAAAAATTGTGTTTTCTCTAATGGAGATAGAGAGGAGCGCGAGGAGTACTTTCCCGAACTTGACGAACTTCCGAGTCGCGCGATTGAACGGTTTCCGCCGCGTCTTCGCCCATGTCGCGCCGATTTTCTTCGAGCGCGGCATCGCCAATTCACAGACAAAGGTCCGATCTCTCTCTGCTGCAATCCATTCCGAACTGATTAATGCTGGATTTTTTGTTTTTTCTAGTTCAATAACTCTGTTTGAATTTGTGTGTGTTTTGCAGGAGATCTCAAGCTTGAGCGCGGAGCCATGCGAGGGCGAGACTCTCATAGTTACCGTCTTCGAAATTGAAAACTCGGAGGTAAAGGTTAACGAGTTCTGAACGCTAAAAATAACTGAGATTTAACAATGGAATGAGGTGTTTGAATTATTCTATGGTGATTCAGATTCCTGCTTTCATGGAGAGGGAGCTTGAGTTCAGATTTCTAGCTGTGAGTATTCGGTTTGCCTTCTTCCCTTGTTCATGGCCTGATTTCCATTCTGTTTCCACTTTCATTTGCTTGCTCCTAATCTGCAATATTGTGGCAGGTTGCGCCCGAATCGCTCGATGGCAAGCCTTTCGACTCCCCTGCGGTAATGTGATCGATGCCATCACTGTCTTTGTTCCGCATTCCAAGGGTTCTGATTGGTAGTAGTAAATGCAGGTCCTCTGTGCTCGTTTCAGCGATGAAGAGTTCTTCCGAATCAGATGCAAAGGTATATAGATCGATATACAAGTTTCTTCATCTGTGTTCAACTCGGGCTACTTAGTTCTCTCTCTTTTTCTTTCTTTCAGGAAGCAAAGATATGTACTTTCAGCAGTATGGAAAGTACAACATTGACAGGATATGGAGAGACGACATCTTGCCTTGCAGAGTCTACTTGCGACATTGGTAAGTAAGCTCGAAACTCTCAGATTCGCTCACAACTACCCCCAGATGAGTTTTTATTACTCTCTAGTTTGAATATGCAAATCTGGTTCTTCCCCGTAGATTGGAAGGTAATGAACTGAAAGTCTGAAACAGAAACTTCCTGCCTCTATTAATTTTTTTTCTTTTCTTCCCGGTAGTGTGTTGGCAGCGAAGAATCTTAGTGAGGAAGCTTACGACAACTTCTTGGACCATACATTCTTGGGGGATCGTAAAACGACCATACGAGACTACCTGGCGACTACCGGTGCAGGGATCATGGAAGAGGAGCCTCCATTGTCACTAAGATCACGATACGGTGGCTGAGAAGCTGCCTTGGGAAAAAGCTGTAAACCTCGATTACAGAAGTCTCGAAAATTGTACAATAATTTGCTTCCTTCTGCCTGTTTGAGAAGGAGCTTATATATCATTCCTGATTTCGGCATGTTTAATCAATGAAAGATTGAAAGCTCAGTTCACTGTACAGCTTCCATTGCTGTTATGCTCTTATTCATCAAACTCCCCCTGAACCATACCACATCGCTGAAATCTAATGCTCGACTGCTAACCGAGCCAACATAAACCTACTTTCTTGGGAGGTCCTTCAAAATGGGCCCTGAATTCGATCCACTGGGCTTCATCTTCGACCAGGCCCGTTACATCTACATTCCTACCACATCGAGAGATCTCACAGCCAAGCTTTCTACGCAGAGCATAAATGGCAACGACGAAGCAGAGCTGAAACTCAACCCGTCCTGTCAGGGGTGAAAGGCGACTTACCAATGATCGTCTAGAGACGGTGAGTCGCGCCAACACCTAAACACGACGAACACAAAACATTTCGCGGCGAGCGGTTTCCGCCCTACTTTCAGGCGGTCACCGCCCGTCAATTTTTGGAAGCCTCTTCCCTCCGGGGAAGGGCTCATAATCTCTCAAGTCTAAACTGGTTTCGTTCCGATCAACAGAGCAAAAAAGACAATTGTGCAGAACTTTTCATTGACAAATTTGTATAAAACCACATTGTATAAACCCCTCTTTTCCTTCCCTACTACAACAGCACCTGTTCTTCTTCAACTATCATACACCCATCATCACTACTACAATCTTCACCATCACCATGCTCTTCTAGTTTAGAGATCAACAGTTCCATCATCTTCTTGTACATTGGCATGTAATGATCGTTTATCATCGTTTTCGACAGCCGGATCTTACTGTACAGCTCCCTCGGAGTCTCGTATATCCCGACACAGCCTGCCAGGCTCTCTTCTTCTCCGCCGTCTTCTGCGGCTGCAGCAATGCAGACGATGTGCATGATCTTGCCGGGAGGGTAGAACTTTGGGTTCTCCGTGGCCTCCTCCGTTGATGTGTGATTCCCCGTGGGAGTTATCTCGGCGGATGCAGCTTCGACGAGGATCATCCTCTCCTCTTCCTGGATCTCTTTTGCAGCTGCGGCTTCTTCTGCAGCTTGGACGTGCAGATCGACCTCGTTGCTGTTGTCATCGTCGTGTCTTTGGAGTTCCTTTGCCAGCTCGTCCCACAGCTCGCCCTCGGTTGGCTCTGATGAAGAGAGGACTTGATGATGATCCCCGGGAAGAAGTGGCTCGTCTTCTTCTTCTTCGCTGCTCGATCCTGTGCTGCTTGACGACCTATTGCTCTGTGATAAGTCTTCGGTGTGGATTTCGGTAGTCACGATGGTTTCCGAGCTTTCACATATTATGGAGGTTTCATCCAAATCCTCCTTTTTAGGGGATAATAATGCGGGTCCTACGGACCGACGGCGTGGGCCCATACATGACCATGATGTTATAGACGAACGCGTCCGCACAACAGCCTGGGCAACATTCTGAGCTCGTCTCATCACAACCTAGGACATCGCAATAACAAAAGCGAAGATCCATAAACATTCTGAGCATCGAGAGAGTTATGTTGGGAAATGGGGGGGCAGCGAGATGGGGTAACCTACCTGAGTGCTGCTGGAAACAGGGCGCAAGAGCGCCCCAGCACCAGCAACCCTAGCTTTTGCGCTGGCTATGGATGGCAGACGAGATCCAAGTGCTGAAGCTGAGCGATACACGACGTTTAGAACCCGTGTATGCTCCACCTGATCTCTCAAATCACTCAACCAAGATGAAGCTGTGACCTAGTTTGTCAAACAATGAGGCAAAATTCAAGGCTTCGTGATTGTAGAAGGCAAAGTTGTACGCAATAACATGAAGTTAACCGAGAGCTTTCGTCACCTCAGAGCGAAGGTCGTCAATGGAAGTAGTTGAAAATGTAGGCACTAGATCAGACCCGTTGACAATTGTAGTGATGAAGCTCTTGCCTGATTCTGCTAAATCCCAAGTCATACAAGCAGCTGCAAGAGACACATTTCTGTTAGGACATGGTTCAGGAATAGTTATCGTACTAAGATTATCGATGAGTACATGCCTGGAGCAAAGGCTACACAGGTGCTCGACGAAAACATCTTCTGTTCTCTCAATATATAAGTTAACAATGCTGCAGTACCGCCACCAAGAGAATGACCAACAACCTGGAAACCGACACAAATATGATCAGTGAGAAGGATACAGTTCTGAGATTCATGAAGCTAAAGGCTAAAGCCTCCTTTGCACTACTAATGAGAGCCTAATAGCCAAATGCAGTTATCCATTTATTCCATACAGCATATGTGATTCCAGTCAGCTTACCTTAACCCTATACTCAGGGTATTCATCAAGAGCCTTGAGCAAGCAAGGAGTGCTGAGTTTGGCGATCCACCGAGCTGCTGCAACCATTCCACAATGTGCATACCCTAAAACCAAGTTGCTGATCCCACCATCATCTAAAACTGAATGGTGGAAAGGAACCACCGCGCCAGTCACTGCAGTCAATGTATCTTTGATGCTATGAGTTCCACGGATCAACAGAAGGAAATGCTTCGTATCGTCGTCTCGTATAATCGTAAAAGCGGGCATCAGGATCTGAGTAAGCAACAGACAACTATTAAGAACTTGAACTCCCCTTGTTCTATGATCAGCAAAAGAAAGAACATTTTAAGTCATTAATTACCCCAGCCTTAGGCTTCTGAAGAAGGACATGTTCTTGAGAGTAACCAGCAGACTCTAAGAAAACTGGGAATGGCTTCTTGGAGAAGAACATGCAATTCGTCAACAGTCTAAGCAAGTACTTGAGCTCGGTCATAATCTCAGGCCCTTTCAGCTGTACAGAATCACTACCTGCATATACACTAGCTACCTGCAAATTGCCCTGAAAATGAAAGACCAAACCAAAATTCTCAACACAAAATCGCCTCCGAGACACAGAGAATGAAATCCAGAAAAAAGGAGAAGGGGGTTTCCGAACCTGCCTACGCATGAGGTAATTGATCCCGAAGGCCAAATCAGCAATCGGCCATTTCCCGAGAGTCTCGGAGTAAGTGAACCGGAGGGTCTCGGTCAAGGTAGTAAGGGTTTCAAGCCAGGTCGCCGGAGCTTGAGCCGGCCGCCGAGAAATCCTCCGCCGCAAGGATCTCGATTTCGACAAATTCCCGTGATCGGAGTCCCCTTCGCCGTCTCCCCCATTAACGCCGACGCCATTGGCCGCCAGCCTCCGACTCAATAAGTAGTACAGCACCACCGCTGCTCCGGCGGCGGTCGCCATTGCCCCCGCCGCCATCGAAATATGGGAGAAAGCGAAACGGAACCCCCTTCCCCCCCAATTGTCGCTTTTAGGCAGTTGAGGTGATGATGATTAATCGACGAGAGAAACCCAGAAGGTGATTGATCGGCCTCCGGCTTCTCTCCTTGAGCCGGGAAGCTTCTGTCGGGAGAATTGAAGGAGTAAAGCTGTCAGGGTCAGGGATACGGAGGAAGAAGAGAAAGGAAGCCTTTTGGCCGCGGAAATGGCGAGAGGGAAGAGGAGGAAGAAGAGAAATTGTGGGCACAGAGAAATTGGGAGAAAAAAAAGATTCTGATGATATGTTAAATGTCGGAAAAGGGCTTGGACGGTGACGAGGAGATGTGGACGACAGCTGTTGGAAATACGCGGGAAAGGTAAAGGGTATTTATGAGAATTCAACGAGGTTAGTGGTGGTGTGTGGGGAAGCAAAAACAAAGGTGATTGGGAGAGTTTGGCTTTGCAGTGAGGGAAAATATCAATTAATAGTGGTTTACCTAATTACCTTTATTTCCCCTTCATCATAATTCTTATTTAGTGTATAATAAATTATTTTACTAGTTTTCATTAAAAAAAAATCTTAGTCTATTCATCCAATGTTATTTGTATAATAAAAATAAAATCGCTTTGGTCGAGTAATTAAGACGTGGGTCTAGGATCTTCTCATGATTATAAATTTGCGTGAGTATGTCATACTTATATTTACCGAAGAATTTTCTCTGAATAACAGATCGTGGGAATTGAATTGAGAATCGTACTATAGCATCCCGTGTCTTACTATCTTTTATAATATATAAAATTTCCTCATAATGTCATTATTTATTTATTTTTTTAGTTACCATTACAAAGATAGGTAAACACTTTATTTCAAGTTTTGTAAATGGCAATGAAGATTGGGACAAAAAATTTCTCACTACGCAAAGACTTGTCAGGATATCAATCCATTATGTAAATGGTTTTAAGAAATTGTGTTTTATTATCTGTTTTGCATGTGATCATGAACAAGACCAATCGTAAATTAAATAATTACTTTGTTTTCGTAGAAATTGTACATATAAAAGTTCTGAAGAACAATGTTTCATTATGGATTAGATGATGTGGACATCAATGATGAGTGATTTTGAAGAGATTAGATCCTTCTCCACTTCTTATGGTAAGGGAACAAAAAGTCGTATACTTTATGAGCAAGAAGAATGGTCATTGCTTTAATTGTCACGGGTGGATTTGAAAGAAGGAGGTTCGCATCTGACCTGTACATGTGCGCGGGGTCGTGTTTGCGCCGGCACGGTTCATTTATTTCGTGTTGTACCATGAAAGCCCATTTGTTAATTTTGTTAGACTTGGCCCAAGTCCGAGCACGGTTCGAATCGTACCGTGTTTATTTATGCTTGTGTCGTGTCTAATGAAAAGAAAGAAAATAAAATAGAGAATGAAAAGAAAGGTGAAAAATTGGACGGAGGAAGATAGTACGAGAATGTTTGAGAGAAGTAACAAATAAGGGGGACAAGAAAATTGAAAGTATAGCGGGTATGATTTGACTTTGTTTAATTCTTCGTCCATTTTTATTTATGATAGTAATTACGTATATATCTTTATGACACTTCTAACACCAACAAATAATTATTTTTCTACTTGTATTTTGTAATATTTGAACCTATAATTCTTTCTATATTTATTTTCTATCAAATAAATGTTATTTTTTGTCATATTCGTTCTTATACTCATAAAATCTCAAAAATATTAGGCCAAACACAACCCACTTATATATCGTGTCCGTGCTCGTGTCCGTGCCCATGAAGTTTAGGCTGTTATAAACGCACTGCTACGGATCGGGAAATCGTCGGAATCGATAAAGCAAGAATACGAAAGCGAGAATCGAAAAACACAGACACACGATTTACGTGGTTCACTAACACGATGTGTGTTAGCTACGTCCACGGGCGAGAGAGAGCCAGTTTCACTATATCGAGAAGATTACAGATTACAGAGGAGTATGAGAAGTATTTATAGTACTTCTCCACGTGGGTCTAAACCTAATCCAATCTGGGAAAGGAAACGGTTACAGCGAGACCCCCGATTACCAGTCGTAGCGGCTGATAGTCCGATTCAAGTCACATCAACATAGGCCCGCACGGCCATAAATTATTCGTGCTCGTATCGGGCTGGCCCATTTATTTTGTGCCCGTGCTCGTGCTTTGTTATAACCGTACCGTGACGTGCTAGCCTATAGGCGGCCCGATCCGGTGCCACGTACAATCTAACCCAAAAAGAAAGAAAGCGCCATTACCTAAATTACTAAATTAGGCTCGAAGAGAGTGGAAGTGTGGGCACGTTAGGATATGTTAGGATTAATTAATTAATGGGGGATTAATTATTGAATGATTTGTTTTTTCATTAGTCAGGAAATAATCAGGATTCAGTTCAGATCTAGGATTGGATAAAAACGGAAAGGACCAAACAGCTTCGTCGGATAAGCGCGTGACAGGCCGGAAAAAAACAAAGAAGAGAACAAGGAGGGTAACTTTGGGCCAACGATGTCACGGAGATGCTAACTGGGCCTGGACCCTTTGAGCGAAGGGAACAAACAATTTTCCTTGAAGGGAAAATTGGTACCCTATTGCAGGAGATATTTTTACTCTTGGATGGGATGGATGTGGTTGATATTCAGTTCATTGGTAGAATTCGTAACAGAGCGGCTCATTGTGTAGCCCGTTATGCTCTGCTTTTGTCGCCTCAATTGTTTGCGAGGTTCGACTTCTGTTCTTGGCTTCGTTTTAGGGGAATATAACCCCTTTAGTCCCCATGTATCTAAACGATTTTCTCTTCTGAAGAGTAATCTAATGGAAAAAAAAAATTTCCTTGAAGGGTGACATGGTGATGGATGGTAGTCCAGATTCCAGTGACCAGCGGGGAGGTGTCTTTGCACCTCGGATAGAATCCACGTCTAAGGTATCCTTTGCTTTGTCAACCCGTGGGTTGACCCGCGGGTCGACCCACTTTGACCCTGGCCCGGTGAGAAAAACAGGCCATACGCACCCGTCGGGCCGACCGCTACAAGGTACTGGGTTGGAGGTCAAATTGTGTCATTTTTTTCTTTGGTTTGCAAAATGCGCCTATTTTCTGATTTTTCTTTTCGTCTAACTCAATCTTTGAAATCCTAAGTTGAACATTTGAATATTAATGTTATATAAGTGTGTGTGAATTTTCACTATATGTTGGATCTAAGTACGATATGTTATTTTGGTGTAATATTATATGTTATAAGTCATATGTTAGATAAGATTTGATATAATTTATGAGGATAAGTACAATATAATGACTTTTTCTATATTTCCGGGCCGAACCGGGCTAAAACGGTTGACCCATTAACCCTTGACCCACTAGCTCGACCGGGTCCGGGTCAACCCGCGGGTTGACAACCTTGCTTGTGATTGTTTGATTATTTTAGGTGACATTGTTAGAATGATTGTATTATTTATGATTAGGAATGACAATGTGGTAGATCGGACGTGTATATTAATACTCATATTTACCTCGTGATAAGTTGGGTTCATATTTGATAAGTTATTATAGGGCGCGGGTCAGGACAGGTGGATCAATATGCGCATGTGATTTAAAGGGAAAACATTAGAAATATTCATTCTTTTCATTAGAAAGTCAAGAAACAAACTATTACATGATAAATGTAGTTAACTAATTCAATAGATTGAGAGTTTCATCTATTTACAACTTCAGTACAGCTAAAATATGAGACAATCAGAGTAAAATGCTAAATAATTTAAGAAAATTACATATAATTTAGAGGAAAAAACGAGTTGAGAATAGTACGCATTCCCAATCCGCTTACGATGCGGATATTACCGCCCAATTCTAAACAATGACAAATTCACAAAATACTTCGGGGTCGTTTGGATGGATCAATTTAGAAATGAGTCAATTTGATCAATTGTCTCGTTTTATAAACGAGTCAATTCGAATTATCTACCCCGCCCCAGGTAATTGAAATTGACTCAAAACGGATCAATTCAAAATACCTCAGGCAGATTGATCCATCCAAATTTTTTGCTGGCAAACGAGACAATTTGATACAATTGTCTCAAAACGAAACATTTGTGTCAAATTAATCCGTTACAATTCCTTGTCCAAACGAACTCTCGATTTAACAATCCGACACCACATCTATTTTGCTAAGAATGTATTGTGGTCGAGAGTTGTTGCAGAAGATGTTTGTAGCTACTAGCTATGGTGGCCCAGCCGCCCAGGCGGCCTCCTCAGTTTGTTTGCCAATCAATCGAGAGCGAGGGACGTCGCAATCTTGGAAAAGTCTAAGGAGACATGGCCGGCGGCGATAATCCAACGACCACAGATAAGGAAGGAAGAACAGGGTCCAATCCATCCATGAGTTAACCACGATTCCATTCTATCATTCTTACCATCATCATCAACTCTTTATCTTCCATTCCCAAATTCCAATGGAGAAATCGAACTCCAATGGCGGCGCCCTTTGCCATCATCTCCTCGTCATCTTCCTCCTCTGCTTCAGCTCATCCTCCTCCTCAGCCGCTGAGACCCAATTCTTCGTCAACTGTGGGTCAACGACCGCAGTCAATGCTGATGACGGCAGAGTCTTCGCCGCCGACCAACCTCCCGAAATTTTCAAGCTCGACGGCGGTAGCCAAATACTATCAGATCCAGCAAATGCTACGGCTTCTTCTCTGTACAAAACAGCGAGAGAATTCACGAGACGGAGCGGGTACGATTTCCCCGTCCCTGAAAACACCTCCTTCCTCCTCCTCCGGCTCCATTTCGCCGCCTTCAACCCCCGCCTCTCCGCCGCCCGATTCGACGTCCACGCTTCCAATTTCATCCTCCTCAGCAACTTCACCGCCGCCAACTCCACCGCCGGTGCCCCGCTCATCTCCGAGTTCTACCTCCCCGCTGCTTCCCGCAATCGACTCAGAATCCGCTTCATCCCCTCCTCCGATTCGTTGGCCTTCGTCAGCGCCATCGAGCTCCTTCCCCTCTCATCCAGCTTCTTCGCCGACAATCGGAGCGCGGCGGTCCCTCCCGGCGGGGGCAGCCGCCCTGCTGATGGGTTCTTCGGGTTCCCATCCAGCGCTCTCCGCACCGTTCACAGGGTCGACATCGGAGGAGGAGGTCGCGGTGGAGAAATCCCCAACGACTCGCTCTTCCGGCCATGGGGGCCGGACGAGGAATTCTACGCGACCCCTTCCCTCGGCAACGAGAGCGACACCGCCACCATTCCTTCCAGCGCCGCCGACGGGATTCGAGATCTCGCCGCCTCGGAACCCGCACTGGGAAGTTGCAGGTACGAGAGGGTCGCCAACGGCGGGGAGAGGCCGGCGAACCTAACCTGGAGATTCCAAGTGAAGAAGAACACCAGACAATTTCTCCGCCTCTACTTCCTAAACTGCGTCAACGACGCCGCCATCAGAGATTTCAATCTCTACATCAACACCAATTTCCCAGCCACGGTTGATACCTTTCTCTATATAGGAGAATTCGTGGCGGATTCCGATGAATCTGGGTTCTTCGAAATCAGCATCAGCCCTTCCCCGGCCGTCGAGAATGGAGTCGCCACAGCCGCCTATCTCAACGCTCTCGAAATCATGGAGTTTCTCCCCAAAACACCAGCCAACGAAACGGACGACGGAGGAAACCACTCTAATCATCACCGAAGGAATATCGCCATCTGGCTGTCCGCCGCCGCCGCCGCCGCTGCGGTGGTTTTGATTTCGGTAATCGCGTTCCTATTGAAGAGGAACAAGAAGAACAACAACAAGGGTACCAATTCCGTAAAGAATTCAGCCACCGGGGAGAAGAAATCTCACAGCTGGATTACCGTCCACACGGATAACACCACCACCCAGGGCTCCCCTCTGCCGGAGCTGAATCTCAAGCTCAAGATGCCATTGTCGGAAATCCTCGCCGTGACGGAGAATTTCAACCCGAAACTTCTAATCGGAGCCGGCGGGTTCGGGAAAGTATACGAAGGCAAGCTCGCAAACGGAGTGACAGTCGCGGTGAAGAGAAGCGAATCGGGTCACGGGCAAGGCCGACCCGAATTTCAAACAGAGGTTTTAGTCCTCTCCAAGATCCGCCACCGCCACCTCGTCTCCTTAATCGGGTACTGCGACGACGGCGCCGAGATGATCCTCGTCTACGAGTTCATGAAAAACGGAACCCTCAGAGACCATCTCTACAGATCCGACGATGATGATTCCAGTTCTTCTCCTCCCTCCTCCGTGGCTTCCACCACCACGCTGAATTGGAAGCAGAGGCTCGAGATCTGCATCGGGTCGGCCAAAGGCCTGCACTACCTTCACACCGGATCCGACGGGGGGATTATTCACAGGGACGTCAAGTCGACGAACATCCTGCTCGACGAGAATTTCGTCGCGAAGGTGGCCGATTTCGGGCTCTCTCAGGCGGGTCTACCCGACCCGGACCACCACAGCATGGCGCTGAAAGGGAGCTTCGGGTACCTCGACCCGGAATTCTTCCGGACGTTTCAGCTGACCGATAAATCGGACGTTTACTCTTTTGGGGTTGTCTTGCTGGAGGTGGTCTGCGCGAGGCCGGCGATTGTGAGCTCGACGGCGGCAAGGAGGGAGGAAATCAATTTGGCGGAGTGGGGGATGGCGTGGCAGAAGAAGGGCGAGATTGAGAAGATCGTGGACCCTTCGATTTTGGGGGAAGTGAACCCGAGCTCGCTGCGGAAGTTCGCTGAAGTCGCCGAGAAATGTTTGAGGCCCGACGGGGTCGATCGGCCGACGATGCTGGATGTTTGCTGGGATCTGGAGTATGCGCTGCAGTTGCAGCAGGGTACTCCGGCGCGTAGAGAGCCGTCGGAGGATAGTATGATGGATGATGCTTCGTCGAACATTTTGAGGCCGATTGTTAGTGGTTTCCGGGATACTAGCTTCATCGTCGGTGAGGAAGACGACGACGACGATGATGATGATGAGATGTCGGCTGGAGATGATTCTGCCGGCGATGTGGATGCGACGGCGACGGATAGTGGTAGCGTGTTTTCACTACATAGGGTTGATGGTGCTAGGTGAGCTGGCGGTGCGTTGGGCCTAAATAATTACGGGAGTTTTTGCTGGGCCTGGATCCAACGTAAGAATGGATTATTTCTTTTTCTTGGAGTGGTTGGCCCAATAGTGGTAGGCTCAGTAAGCCCCTTGCGCCATCTTGGCCAAAAAATAGAGTAAGAATGAATCTCTCATGATTCTCATGATGAATGTATTTTGGAAACCTTTCTAAAATAAAAAAGCACATCATGAAATTTAATTTATGTTTTTACACTCACGTTGGATCTACTTTAGATGAATTTCTGACTATACCACTTGTAAAATTATCGGACTTTTGAGACTTGAATGGTTAATAACAAGGTTTGGTGCTTTGGTTTGTATTTCTCTTGAAAAAAAAAAAACTAAAGGAGTTAGTAAGGTCTGTTATCAAGCTATAGTCCCTTAAGTAATAAGGGTGGGTATGATTTTGTTCGAATTAGGACCACTTCAAAATTGTACATAAATTTGAACTAAACGTTAAGAAAACTGTATGAGTTAGAATTCGATGAGAGACACCATACTATATGGATAGCTACTTTGAATTTCGATGAATAATAGTTTATTCTTCTATTTAAGTAGTAATTTCAGTGAAAGCAAATGAAACAAAATAACTATTATAACATTCATCAAAACATTGATCAACATGTTCTGCTTCGTTCTAGTTACTGGTACAACACGACTCCATCTAATGTAGAACCTGTCTGCCAGGCCAAATTCTCACACCATTTTCAACAATAAATCTTGTTGAGTACAAGTTTAAACCCTCCCTTTTCTAACCTATCCTGAAATTCTTTCAAGTAAGAAACTAAAGCACTCAAAGGAAGAAAAAGGGTAATTAGAGTAGAGTGTGGATTAGGCAACAACTAAAGTCTTGGATTAGCATCAAGCTAGTGTTGTAGCCTTATAGGGAGCCACTGGCTCTCTCCCTTGGGCAGCTAGCTACATGTTTAAGCTTATTGGTCAAATTTTGCAGTTACCAAGACATAGTAGAACCAAATGGTTGAAAATTTTCCCACAAGTGGCTACCATTAACATAAGAGCTATGTGTATGTAGTCTTTGGCTTTCTGCCATTCTATTTGTTTGTTTATGATAATTTTCATGATTTCTTCTCTTGATTGCTTCAATCATTGGAAAAGCAAATGTTGTCTGTAAGTGCAGAACCCTAACAAAGGTCAACACCACAGGACTCCCTAACCAATTTCTCCTACAAAGACAACAAACTTAGCAATCCAATGTTGTTGCATTGTAGAAGGAGGAACATGTCTTTTATTAAGAGCATAGGATGACATTGTGATACATTGACCTATTTCGAAAGAGCAGATATGCACTTGCTCGTAAAAGTTTTACCCGTATAATATGACCTACTGATAACCATCGTCTTTGCTCTGACATGACATCGTCGAACCACAACCGGTTTAACGAGAATAGAACCTCAAATTCGTGATCGGCATTCGTCATTTTGTGTTGACCTCTTGATTCGATTTCGACAATCATCGGCAATCGTATTGCAAGGTTAGCATGATGGTGAAATGATGGCCCATTGGGTTTGGGAGTTTTTGCATCACTAGGGAAAGAAAGTAGGAAGCAAAAACAAGGTAGAAAGGAGAGGAGGATGGAGAAATTTTACAATGCTATATAGTATTGGTGCTATAGGATTTTGCCTTTATGGTACAACTTAAAATTGTACATTTAGGTTATGGTACAGCTTAAAATTGTACCTATACTTTTTGTACAAATTCTTTTACGGTACAACTTGAACTTGTACCTTTATGTGATGGTACAACTTCAAGTTGTAAAGTTGTACCATAACATAACGGTACAAATTGCTTTATGGTACAACCTAAACTTGTACATTTAATGTTATGGTACAACTTTAAATTGTACATTAAAGCACCAATACTATATAGCATAGTAGAAGTGCTCGAGGAGGATGATGATGATTTGCAATCTCTCTTCACGTGGAATTCCTCATGCGATTCAATACACCAAAATGGTATTGCACCATGTACCCGACGTGGATCTGCTGGTAACTAACTCTCAGTCCATACTCGGATTTTGAATGCGCAATGTACATCTTGGAAAAAAATCATATAACAGATTATTGACGACGATCCTAATATACATGCTAAAATTTCATAATGTAAATAATTCATCATATTGGTTGACTTGTACTTGCTAATATGAAGACTGAACTCTGCCCTTTCATATAGTCTCTAAAACAAAATCCAAAAAATGAGGACAGAAAGTTGTATAATAATTAGGCTAAACATTGAGAAGTTAGGCTATCCAAATGTTGAAAAAATGAAAATAGGATTTGGTAAAGTCCAAACTTTTTTGTATTTCTTTCTTTGGTGCATTTTTCTCTCCTACTTTTGCTGCTATTCAGATGGCATTAGGCTAAACATCAACCGATACTATAGGTGGTTGCATTGAACTGATACCTAAAAAACATGTATGAGTCAATAGAGTTCTCTAAAGATCCCAATTTCAAGGTACAAGTTGTAGGCAGCCTCAACCATAAAATCATGGCTAGCAATTAGAGTGGGCTAACGATTTCGTTTGATACGAATTCGATATAAATGAGCTGAATTACATTCGATCCAGACACAATAAGAACCAATCATTACTTTTCGTTATGATCTTATATTTTGGTTTATAACTCACTTACGATTGCCTAATGAACATATAAGCCTCCGCAAAGTTAATACTCTCTCTAATAAAATGAAATTTGTACCGACCTTTTGTACCAGATAAACAACTAAATATTATATTAAGGGGTCGTTTGGAAGTTGCGATAGTTTTTTGTTGAGATTGTCATTATGCATGTATTGTTTACAATGCATTGTTTTTTTTTTGTTTTTTTAGCAGAAACAATACATGGATTGTTTCTGTGATGTGACAGAAACTATCACTCATTTTGAGTGATTGTTATATCTCAACTTTTAGTTGTGATTGTTGAGATAGTTGAGTTGAGATTGTTTTGTCTCAGCTTTTAGCTGATGCGACATACACAATCACACATACCAAACATTGTATTCTACAATGCATCAAATTCGACAATACATGTATAATATTATACATGCATTCTCAACAATACATATATTTAACAATTGCAACTTCCAAACTAACCCTAATACACAACTATTTTTGAACTAGTGATCAAAAGGGTAATACTAATCACCGATCCACTTTCAAAAATCCCTCCTCCCGCAAACTTTGCTCTTTTTTCTTAACCGCTCCACCATTTCATCTCTCCCTTCTCCCACCCTTTCCCTTTCCCTTGCCCTCAAATCAAATCCCACAAAACCGTATCTCTTCTTCTTCTCCCTCTCTCTGTCTCTCCGATCTTTCTCTCTCAGAAGACAGAATGAGAGATGCAGCATCATCAGTAGCCAAATCCAGATTGGTATCTGAGATTTGCTCTCTGTCAACTCTCACCATTGCCTGCATCCACAGAGAATTTCCCCGCCTCTCTTCCCCTGCCTCGTATTTCATCGACTGGTATCGCCTTCTCGGCGTATGATCCTCAATCCTTTCTCCCCCGCAAAAGATATCACCTTTCTATCTTCTGTCATCAACCCTTTTTTGTTTGATCACTTGTTTTTCCACACAGGTTGAAGAAAATGCAGATTCCGACGACATCAGAAGGCGGTACCATCGCCTCGGTACAGTTTTCCTCTGTTTTATTTGGCTTGCAATAGTCTCTGTTTCAGTCCGGTGTATATGTGATTCTGGTTTGATTGGGTCCGTTTTCACTGTTTGAAATTGCAGCTCTACAGCTTCATCCTGACAAGAACAATCACCCGAAAGCCGAGATCGCATTCAAGCTCATCCTCCAGGTTTAACTCCTTCCGTCTCGTCTCGGCTGTTCTTGGTCCTGCATTTGAATTTTGGCGAAACAGCGAGCTTCATGCGAGTAAGCATTAATTGCAGGGGTACTCTGTTCTATCAGACAATGTGAAGAGGAGACAGTTCGATTGTGAGAGGAAGAAATGCTTCTGCATTGAATGCAACAGAATCCCTTACTCAGCACCAAAGGTGAAGGAACCCATCAACGAGAGTCACTCGAGGGCTTACCGAATTCGGCAGGCTTTGAAGGACATAAGGGAGAGGTTCAAGGAAGAGGCTAGAGTGATGGAGAATTGTCTCAAGGTCAACGCTTCTTCATCTTCCAGAAGGGACGAAGCCCCGGTTTTCGTGCCATCTTCTGCGTCGAACCAGTCGTTGTTGTTCCAATGCAGATCGAGGAGAGAATCTCCCATCTTCGACCCGTGTAACTACGGAGCTGAAGGGTATCCTCATTTTAGGGAGAGGAGGAGCTTTAGCAAGAAGCCTGAGAGTTTCTGGAATATGCAGAGGAGACAGACTTTTAGTAATAATGGACAGGGGTCAAGAACGTTTGAAGTTCCTGTGTTTGAGAATAGGGTAGATAGAGGGATATTGAAAAGCAAACCTGCTTGCGTCCATTCATAAGCATTCTTCTCTATAATGAGGGAAATTCAGCATTCTTTTTTAACATTAGGGATTGTTCCTGTGTTGCTGTCTGCTAATTGGTGGTGCTGCTGAAAAACGACTCAATACAACTGCTGACAAGAGAGCATTACACATTTTCTGATAACCATAACACAACACGTCAACACCATGCAGCTGCGAGTGCAATGAAGAGAGCATTAACATAAACACTGTTTAACAGCAAGCATACAATTCCATAGAGTTAGTTTTCATAATACATAACAAGCATACAAAATATGGTTGTCTTCGGTTAGCAAAGACTGTCATTGGGTGGGCTTCGCAATGGCAGATGGACAAAAAAGAGAAACATCTGTTTGCAAACTAGACAACAGCTTAATTCTAACCACACTAAGCTACATTACTGGAGTTCACTTCTTGAGCACATCAAGCACAAGGATGAGCCTGTCCTCGTCATCCTCCATATTATAGAAACACCTCAAGTCTCTCGGATCCTGGCAAAGCCTCTCGCACGCAAGAACCCTTTGCGCCGTTGTTAAACCATCCAACTTCTTCAAATTATTCATCAAATTTGCCCTCATAGTGATATCCGGCTCACTCTCCCCCATAGCTCTAGCAATTGTATAAACGGATTCCTTTATGAGTCGCCTCATCTCTCTCAATTCGTTTGAAAAATCGCCTCTTCTCTCATCGGAATGCCTTTTCTTCCTCTTTTGAGCTGGACCTCCTATAGAATCAGCTGCAACTGTGGTTGCTTGCTTCCTTTTTGCACGCAATGTTGCTTCCACGCCTTCATCGGTTATCTCGGACATCTCCTCCTCCACCACGGCGGTATTCATTTGGTTCAAAGGGATGGTGGGTTCACCTTCATCTTCAGAACTGCTGGTTAAGTTGCTATCCGTCGGTTCCCTAGTACGCGTACGATTTGAGTGTGCTTCTTCAATAAGCTGAGCTAGTTCCAATCCTAGACTGACATAAATCATCAGCAGGTTCATGAACGAACCAATTGCTGCAACCACCTGGCGCCTACGCGTAGGATTCAATGTCCACAGTCGTGACATCCTTATCGAACAAAGACAGCAGTGGTTATTGTCTTTGTTTGAGGCTGGTAATTGTATCAAAGGCTAAAACACGATAAAACAGGCCCTTAATACAAGTCAACAACAATTCAATCGAAGTTATCAAACATCATCAAGCAATTGCAGGACCTCACCCAATGGACAGGAAACACCAACTTGTCCACAAACAAAGATGAAGATTATACGAATGAGCAGAAGAAGAAAAAAAGAAAGGCAGTATATCAAAGCCCATTACACTTGCAAGTTGCAAGCAAGACCTTCACGCAAGCACTACGGAAAAGCTCAATGGAAATGGCCTCTGTATATAAACAAAACAAACCCCATCCAACCACAGAACTCCAAGCGAAGCATGAATGACACAAGATAATGAAAGCCGAAAACCCTACTTTTCCCCCTAACAAATCGAAGAATCCCCTTCATACAAAAGTAAAGAGAAATTACCTGGCTGAACCACGATGGTTTTTCGTCTTCTTCTGTTGCTGGCGCTGTAGGGATTCTTCGCCGGTCACCGGCCTTCTTATCGGACTTCCTTTCGTCTGGCTGCTGCTTCGTCTTCTGTGAACTCCGCTACGCTAACACGGGAAAAGAAATGAACCAAAGTAGGAAAGAGGAAGAAGGATAACAACTAGCACGCACGAGGCATAAACAAAGCGGGACAACTTTGGATTTGCAATAAAATAACTGGGATACAAATGGAAAATTAATTAAACGCGGGAAAATGAAATGCAGGGGGGGCCGGTTTTTCAATTTCCACATCTGTGGAAATGTGATAACTTTTCGTTTAACAATTAAAGCTTAGTAACCCAGAGACCATGATCTAACAAATGAAAGCTTTTAGGTGAAGCTGAGAGCAAAGTTTTGAACTTTATAAAGAAGGAAGAAACTTGTAGCTGGTAAGAAGCAAAAGAACAGAGAAATCAATAGCTGGAACAGGCAAAAGAGAGACAAGCTTCAGTACAGTGATATACTGCTATTACAAGTCTGTTGTTACAAAATTGGTACATAAGCATTATGAGCCCTTCTGCTTTGAGCCCTTCATTGTTATGCTATTCTTCTGAGGAGGATTTCAAAAGCTAATGATAATCTAAGCCTTTTTAGTTGCCTCCTTGTGTTCCGATACTTTAAGAACGCCGTCCTTGAGTAATGGCTGCAGCTCTTTCTTGGCGAGATTGCGTACTTTATCATCAGTGGAGTCCAAGAATGCGTGTATTACCTTAGAGCTGCAGAATGGACAAGGAGTTAAGACAATGCTGCCGTTTTTTGCATTTTAACTTCATAAATAATGGGAGTGGCAATTGCTTTTTTCCCAAACTGACCTGTGACCTTGAGCCCACAAGCTACACTTCCCTTTCAAAGCATTCTTCCACAGAATGGCTGCGAAACCTGGGGAGTCCAAGACCAGCTTTCTGATTGTTCGGCTGGAGTGGAAGTTCTCAAAGACGTGTTCTTTTCCTGGCTCTTCAGATTTTGACTCTGCTGCAACAGCTGCTATGGTCTCATGCAAGGTGTTCAATTTCTCACCAAGTGAAGGGAAAAGAATTCCTCCAGAACCACCAGTTGCAACCTACAAATAGAAGCACGATTATTCAAGAAGAACGCTCTAATAACCAACTTCTCTATCAAATTTGCTTTCCCAAATTCCAACAATCATTGACTTATTCTCATTATTTTTTCATGCTTCCATTTTATCCTATTTGCTAGCAAACCGAAGAATAGCATAATGTCAATGCAGAGCTCATTGACATACCTCATACAAGACTTCCTTGCCAAAATTAGATCTAAGCATCTCTTCCACATTTTCAGTGCATACATCGACGAGGCTCTGCAAATGAAATCGGCATTTAATTAGACAATCCCACCACACCATTAGTTTAGGTGCTCAAACAAAAACAAACACTTTGTAGTTTGCATAGCAAAATAGCTAACCTCAGCAAGGCCACTTTCAAGCAATAATTCCTGTCTTCTTGTCAAAGGGTCTTTCTTTCCACCCTCCACGGGATCTTCAGTTTCATCTCCCTCGGCCATTGTGTCTTCTTTGACATCATTTTCCTCATCACCGGATATTTCGTTTGTTTCTGTTTTTTCTTCTCCTATGGATTTGGATTCAGATCCAACCTGGCGACAAAACAACTCAAGTGAATTTAGAGATAAAGAAAACAGCAATAGAGAAGATAAAGAGTTATGCAGCACCTTTGCACTGAGAGAGGAAATGGATGAATTTAGAGAAGCCATTTCATCAGGACTGAAATAGCGTGAACAATCTGGGTGAAGTAGCTGCAATATAGGACGCCTTCCATTCTGTCATTTCAAATTCACAAGGGAGAAGAAATAGTTGATTAATTGCAAAAACAGCTTATAGCATGGGGAAAAAGCAGTGCAACAACACACAGATAAGAATTGTCTCACGAATTATAATATCATCTCTAGTTTTCTTACGCTTCCAGAAGGCACAGCAGAAAACAATATTGAGTGGCTTTGATAAGCAACTTAGGTTAAGTGCTCATCAAACGGATTACAATTTTTACTTGCTCAGTTTTAATGACAAAGTATGTTCCAAGTGTGACTTATAGTTTGCAGTAGAGTACTGACCTTATCAAGAACAAGCTCCTTCAAACTAGTTTGAAGCTCACGAATCACAATCTGAAACCAAGAAACATTCATAAAACATCCACCAAAAGTAACATTCAAATAAAATGAGCAGAAGCCATTGCAGCAAATGTACCTTTGTCAGGAGTTTTGTGTCATCCACAGTGGAGCAAATGCATGCAAGCACCTGAAAAAATGAGAAATAACGCGTAGCACCTTAGAAAGTTTACTCTATCACAAGGGGAAAAAAAGAAAAAAGGATATGACCCAAGGAATGTTGGAAGAAAAGGGAATAACTAAATTAAGCTATCTTACCAGGCTCCCATATTGGTCATAAGCAATTTTTAATATATGGCTTTTCATTCCTTTGACAATCTTCTTTCTTTCCTGATCATGATAACGAATGACAAAAGCAAATTCCAGTGTAAGAGTAAGAATGTTTCTACAGCTAACCAAATGCACAGGAAGCTTGAACGTTGTTCTAAGTAAGTTTCACGATTAGGACAAGCACCAACCTTTGCACTCCCATGTTTGACACAAAGCATGCCAATACGAGACCCATCCTTAGTATGGATCATTCGAACAAGAAGTGGACCCGACAATTGCTCGAGTACATCAGCTGCAGAGAACTATATACAAACTCATTGAGGAAAAATGCGAAAAAGTTTGTCCAAAAAGAAGTGCCAATACTGTAACTTTTCAACACACCTTATCAGCAATACTTAAGTACTCAATAAGCACCCGATGTAAGATAGAGTGGTCAACAATTCCCTTCTCTAGAATAGGTTGAATTACAGAAGTCATATGTCGTAAAACTGAACTTTTCTGAAGGTTCAATTTAGCGATCACATCCACCAACCTGAAACATGATTTGGCATAAGAGATTGCACTCTAATAAAAGAGCCCAAACTATTATCACCACAAATACAATAAATACATATTAAGTTGATGTTACCTGCTCTCTTTGATTAAGGAAAGATCCTTAAACAACTGGAGTTCGGTGGAATACAATTCCAGCAAAAGCTCCTGTCTTTGAGTTCCATTACCAGCTTGGTATGCATGCTCAACAACTGAAGAGAAGATGGAAGCAATTTTTAAAAAAAATATGTTTCTTAAAACGAGAAGTATTCACCCTCGTTTGAACTTTGAAGGTAAATGAAAGAATAGAAGAAATTGTTTCAGGAGCACCATACCGACTGATCCAACCATGTGGCGAAGAAGAGAGGCAACTTGCCCACGGAGGGATGAGATGAAATCTCCCAGCTGCTTCTTAGAAGCTGCATATATACCACAGGCAAACAGATGTCAACGAGGATGAAAAGGCTTATAAAAGATTAAGAAAGTTGAAGATCATTACTGAGCTTAAAGCAAATCTTATTCAAACATACCACTGTCTAACATTTTCTTCACAAGATGAACTGCATATGGGTTGCAAGCAAAGTTCAGGAAATGCGGCCTCAGCTCACCGAACACAACATCCCTCTCAGTCTGAGAACAATACTTAACGCAAGTCTAATGCGGAAAAAAAAAAACAAAATGAAACAATCAAATTCTGTTGCCACAGCATGATTCGGTAGTAGCAAGTAACTGAAAGAGTAGATAGTTAGTGGACCACCTGAAGAACACGTGAAGAAACATGAGAAGTAGCGATTTCGGGTATCTTCCCTTTCATCTTCTGTATTGCTTCGCTAATCAACCTAAGGACAATTCACAGTAAGCAAAGGAAAACTTCGCAAAAGTTAATGAGATAGAATCGGTAAACGAGTGATGTTTAGTCTAACTTGGATCTATCTTCTTTGGCTATGTTACGCTGTCTCATTTTCTCCCATAGCTTTGCAAGCTCCTATGCAAATGAAATGTACCCAAATCAATAGAAACCCAAAGAAAGGAACGAAATCCCAGAGCTAAAAGAAAAACCACACGGCTTACTTGCTCCAAAGTGTAGTGTCTTTTCCTCCTCTTCTTCCTTGCCTCGGCCAACTCCTGCAAAAAAAAAAAAAACCCAAATAAATCCCCAAAACCAGAAACCAATTCCCCCAAATTCGCCATTAACACTACAACTTCGAGTTTAAAAAGAAAACCCAGTTCCTCACACCTTAGCCTCGATTCGGAGTTCTCGCTTGGATAGCGGCTCCTTAGTCTGTTTACTATCTTCACCATGACTGGACTTCGCATACTTCTTCACTGACTTAAACGGCTTCTTCCCCTTCTTATCGTCAACCTTCGAGCTGCCGAACTTCGGCTTTTTGGTAGCGGAACCATCCCGGCCGGGTTTGGATGCCGGAGATTGCTTTCTCTTGTTCAATTTTTTGCCGTCTTCCTTGTGAGCCGCCATGGTTGTGCAAAGCTCGAGTTCGGTCTCCTCTCGTTTCCCCCTTTTTTTTTTCCTCCGTTTATTCGTTTCGCAGGGTTTTTCCAGGGTTTTTTCTCTGGTTTCGGATGCGGGTCGGATTACTAGAGCGAGTGGTGTGTTGGGTAGCCTGTTTTGGGCCAATCTTTGTACATATTTGGGCCCGTTTTTCTTCGGGCTATAGAGCTTGATGTCAGGTGGACCTTGTCCGTCAATCGGTTGGGCCCAAATCCACAAACTTTATAAAGTGGTAATGAGTAATTAGGATCCATACTGATACTCTAATTAATCAACCTTCATGTCTATTGAAATAACAGCCAACCCATAATTATTGGGACTCACGACTTCATCCTGAGTATATTTTAATTTTTAACGTTCTCATAATAATTCGTTCATTTGCCTCTAAAATGTATATTGTGATTTGTGAATTAAGCTTAAATTATTTTTTATGGACCATGAATCACTCACATAATTTGTGGATTTGAGACTCATCTAAAATGTTAGGTGAAATGTAGAAAATATATATATAACTTGTGTAAACAATAGGTTTTCTCAATTTTGTGGGGGAGCAAATGTTTTAATGCTACAAAAAGGATGTCTGTCATAAATCATAATTAACCAACAACCTGCAGCAAAAAAAAATATCATGAGGACAAAAAAAAACATCAGATATGTTGTCGAGTTACGGATGGATAATGATGTTGGGAAGCTTCATCATGGTTAAGGGCAGCCAAAACAGTAATTTTTGGTGAATTAATTTTTGTATTAAGATTAGGGAAGATGAGTGATTATGGGGTGTTTATCATGTTAATCACTTCCACGCTGGACAGTCGATCCCCACAAAACAACATCATGGTTAATGGGTTCTTAGTTTTTACCCTTCTTTTCTTTGCTTTCTTATACTCCAAATCTATGGTCTAGTACTTTTCTTAATAATTCAAGGTTTAAACTTACGTTTTGAAGGAGACAATCTTGTGTATCAAGGAGACAATCGGTTTACTGTTTTACCCAAATATGATTTCAATGTTGAATGAGTAGATGTAAGAATATACTTATGC
This sequence comes from Linum trigynum, assembly GCA_964030455.1. NCBI lineage: Eukaryota > Viridiplantae > Streptophyta > Magnoliopsida > Malpighiales > Linaceae > Linum > Linum trigynum. Next base: position 63,821,057 of record OZ034819.1, read on the forward strand.
ATATATTATTTCCGTCACGATCGTCAGATTCTGATAATTTTTTTTCTCTCTCGTAAATTTAATAAGTTTTCATTTCGCAATTGATACATGAATTACAAGTTCCATTTCATCAATTGGACCATATTACTTTTTTCTCGCAATTTTGTACAGTTATTATATCTCTTCTACTGTCAACGAATGGATATCCTACAAAATTAAGTTATCGACTTTCATTGTACTCCAAGACAAGTCTTTTAAAGTTTTAGTCAAAATTCAATTCTCAATAAGTTAATAACTTAACGAATCTTATTTACAAGAAATTAATTATACAGATAATCTCGCATATCACACTATATTTATTCACACCAAGTATAGAAATATTTATGCAATGCTTTGAAGCAGTGGCGGACCCAGAAATTTTCCATAGGGGTGTCCTCTTTTAAAAAATAAATTAAATAAAAATAAAATTGTAAATATGAAAATACCTTACTCGTACAGGTTAAAAAAAGTCAATGATGTGTTTTTCATATTCGAAAATAATTGTAGAATACACTTGGTGTTTATATTGTTAAAAAAATTCTTTATATACCCTACTAGACAATCATTCAGGAACTTATCGCATATTCGATTTGTAAACCTGTTCTTGATGTAACCCAAAGCTGAAAGCCTCTTCAACACTTGCCGTACAATCATAAAATCAATACAAATTAAGGGTAGATTGAAATTAGTTTAGATTGAAATAATTAGAGATAGGGAATGACTTTTTACTATTGCACATTGTTCAAAATCGAACAACAAATGAGTTGTAGGTCAACGGAAATTAAGTTTATTAATAATAATAATAGTGTTCTAGATTTGAATTACCCAACCTACATTTATATTTTTATACACAAATGACAGTAGGATAATCATTTTTTCAAATTTTAGGGGTGTCCCTCACTATCAATTATATTTTTTTGTCTATACGTAAAACCGAGCTCAATAGTTCTTATCTAGAGGTATATAGTCCAATTCGTTAATTCAACTCAAACCCAGTAAACTCAAGATCACATCGTACCAAAATCACACTATGAATGTATCGACTAACCAAGGAATCAAATCGACTCCATCTCGCTAAGACGCTAACCAATCACGATCGATCCAAAGTAACCTAACGCATGGCTCAGTACTCGAAAACCACTCAACTATCGTAACCGCGGTACATACTCATCGTACACGAGAACTAACTACTTATGACAATTCATCTCCTCTAACTAACTCCATTATCTAAAAACATGCTGCAAACTGAATTATTCTCCTCTCCTCTCCTCGATCATACATCATACTCCATTATTATGTATCTCCCAATGCAATGTGTTCATCATCAACCAGTATTGTCGGGGTGGTGGGATCGGGCGGCACAAGGAGGCAAAGCAGTTTGGAAACAAGATCATATCATGTGTTGCCATCATCTTTTATTTCTGCTGGTGCATGAAATGAAAATCCCGTAGCTGCCTCATCGTTTTGGAACGAGACAAAAAGGACAGCCCACGATCACGATTTAGGGTTTCTCTCGTTTGCGGGAGGAAACAAAATACGTACAACCAACAAATGGAAAGAAAGAATGAATGTTGTCTTAGTTAGTGCTAGCTTATCTCTGTGTAGTTGTTGGTTGGAAAGAAGAAGAAGAAGAAGAAGTATGTATAGAAATGGAGAAAAAGAATGAATATTCACTCTTTGTATTATGTATTTCTTTCTCTTACCCAATTTACCATCAATCATGGCACGTAATCTTGCCGATAGTGTATGGTGTTTTTTCCTTTTTGTTTTGCAGACAGCCATATCCGGCCATTGCATTAGCTGTTCTCTCTCCCACTTCCCTTCTTTCTTACTAATATGCATACATACAAAGCTAGACATGGTAATATTCTTGATTGACTTAGGGAGAGATTCGAGCAAACAAAGGTGTATGTCGCGAGTGATTAGGATATGAATGGGGATGAGATTAGGTGCTAACTCGTATAGGGGTTAGCACCGTGATAACTAGTAAAAAACGCTACTGAAAATAACGAAATCACTACGGATTATTATAAAATCAATACAACATCTAAGCTAAATCACTACTAATTCAAACTAGTAGTAGTTTTTCCCTTGGTTAGGATGGTGCTAACCATTGTACAATTAGCACCGTAACTCCTCCGGGTGAATGATTTTTTAAGAAATGTAGATTTCTAAATTTGCGCTTTCATCGAACTTCTTATGAACCAACCCCTGCGGCGCAAAACAGTTAAGACTGTACTCGTGTTCTTTATCATGAATGATTCGCTTGTCCTGAAACGAAAAAAATATAATCTTTTTGCAGTTAAAAAGAAGAAAAACTAGCCAAAAATTTGTAGGTCACATAGAAGCAGCTTGCAATTTTGATATTGTGCGGTACACGGTACTGCATCTTCTAGATTATCGGTAAGGAAAACGGTAAAAGATGAGGTTTCACTATAGGATTTAGATTTGTGCTTTCGTCAAGGTTTCCATGTAAATGTCATATTTTTTGCCTGGTTCTTTGTTGTTTTGTTAATAGGCTATTTAAGAATGAAACTACATGGTGGGCTTATGTCTGGCTCCTGTATGAATTTTAATCATTTTCTCTCAAACAAAATACAACTCATTGACTTGAAATCTGCGCTTTAAATAAACATTTTAATATTAAGCATTGTGAGAAGTTGAACACGTGATCTCACGATCAAACCAGCATTTATACCTGTTAAGCAACTTTTTGTCACAATAAATCATGTTACGTCGTCGTTGATACAGGTTCAAGAATAAACTTTATACCGTTTACTCACGAATCCCACAAATTGGCTTCTCCCTAAAAGCGTACGGTTGGACAATGGTATAAATTGCATTGTTTTGGTCTCTAAAGTATAAAAACTCAAGTTACTGAAATCAACCAATTAATTTATCGTACTAGGTACTCGCAATTTTCTGCTTTTGTAGGACTATTGCAATTGACATTTTATATCAAGTAACAAAAAAATATCGAGATATTTTATCGATTTAATTCTTGACATGCTATCATAATGATTTTTGTATCTTCTTCGTGAATTATTTTTTTTTTCATATATTTTTCCACAAATCGTGGGAGTAAAAAGTTTATTGGACAACAATTATGGGCAGCTTTTTTCTTTCTTTTTGCAACAGTTTGCGACAATATGGTACACGGCAGCTAGCTAAGCTATAGCTGTGTGGTGGCTGGGCTGGCCACAGAATGAGTCCGTATATATACGTGGTCAAATAAATAACTCAAGTAAACTCTGGTGGGTTTTTGGATTTTTGTTTAGTATGGAAATTCAATAACAATATCGACTGTAATCAAATACGATAGGTTGTAAGTAGGGCTAGCAATTCGGTTATTTCGGTTATAACCGGTAACCGATTGACCGGATATAAGTTAATTGAAATAAACACCCCCTTACCGAAAACCGACCGAAATAGGCTTCGCTTTCTCCGTTACCTCGGTTATCTGTTAACCGAACCACTTTTAAGATAAAAAATCATTTTGGCCAGCTTTCGATAACCGACCAAAGTTCGGTTACTGGTTAGTGGATAGCCGGTAATCGAACTGCCACCCCTAGTTGTACGCAACCAAATTATTGATAAAAAAATTGTGATTATAAAAACGGACTTTGATGAAATTTCGAGACACACAAATAATACGAGACATATATAGATATTATAGAATGACATGTAGGTAATAATAATATGGATCATCTGGTTGGTTTGGCCCTAGATTCATTAAGCCCAAATAAATCCAACAAGGTCAGGTCACATAGTTAGTCAAATTGTATATAATTGGATTGGACCATAGATATTATTTATTATTATACAATTGTACATATAACTGTATATTCAGAGCAATGATTGCTTGGTGATGCATGTGACTGGACCATATAACCTCTACATATTTCTTCCTTCCACAGCTAGGATTTTAATCATTGGGTGCCAACTAGTTTTAGCCCTTGATTAGGGTTATATTTCCCCAATATATGTGCATTGGATCCCTCAATTTTCCATATATGTTGGGTAAAGTCCTTGTACCTAACAAGTAACAACCCTTTGAAAAAAGCCATCTTGAGAAGCCTAGTTGAAGAGAGATATTGCCCTATTGATATGTAGCTAGCTAGCTTGACCCAAAAATTGAGAGGGATGTGTGGTGTAAGTGGACATTTGAGAAGCTATGGTCTTCCTTCCTACTCTGGGGAGATCGGGAACAGAAGTCTCATGTGACAAAGTACGTATGACTAGTCACGTTAATGTATCTCGTCCAAGTCCACCGTTGCTCAATTGTCAATAGTGAACTTGTTGTGACGGCCTCCTTACAAAGAAAATAAAAAGATGTTTTTAGCATGCACTCATGAGCAAGTATAATGGTCGAGCATGTACCTCTCGTTTTCACCACTAATAGTAGTAGGAGCAAAAAGACCGTATTACTTGCCTCTTATACGTACTCATCATTCAATAAGTATATGGCTAAGGTCGTTCAGTATGAATTTTGGTCTTGTCGAAGCTATCGACCGTCCATCCAACCAATCATGATATTGTTTGTCAATTTTTTTTTTCAGATCGTTCCATATACAAGAAGATTACTTGATTGTAATGTTAAACGGTCATTTGGATGCATGACACGCTTCCCCCTCCCTGTATTGGATTGACCTACATCCTTGATTCAAATATAAATACTCGTTTCGTAAGATTTACATATTCAGATTTCGACCATCGATATACAAAATTGAGTACTCTTTACAATGAAAATTGTTTGGATGATATACAGGAGTATGTACTATGTTGGATAATATGCGCTGTCAAATTCAATCTTCAGGTTAGGTTTCGAAATAATTGCACATACATTGCCCTGGATGTGCTGGCTGCAATGGGGGTTTTAATAACCACATGTGCCATTTCCTTTCCCCTCAGCAACAGCGACCAAAATTCAAAGGAAATCCAACCAAATAAAAAGAGGTGGGAAGAAGAAAGAAAGACTTTATTTATTCCCATGTGAACGTTACATAAACATTTCCCACTTCACATCAATATGATCTAACATAGAGGTTATCATTTGTTTTACTTATCGCAATAGTGAAGTGCTGAGGTAAGATTTAATTTGTTTTGGAGTTGGTGCCTCCATCTTATTTTCTAATAGTCAATATTTTACCTTACAATATACAAGAGTTTGTAGGATAATGTTATACGAAGTGTTAACAGCGAAGAATCAAAATGTAATTGAGTGACCCTAGTTGGGAAGGTGATTATCGGTCATAAAATTGATTTCTCTAAAAATGTGTAAAAGTCAAATCTCGCTGTCGGAAGTAAGTGGCTAAGTGCTTAACTAACAGAATGCAGAGTGTACGTAGATGATTGCAAGGTATTTGATGATAAGCTTGTAATTAGATCAGATGTAATGCTACTAGGACACTGTTTGAGTCTAACTGGGGGTAGGAGGTAGACTCGAGATTCTCGCGCGGGTGCGGTTTTGGTCGCGTTGGCACTAACGCGTCTGGCCCATCTGGGACGGTGCCGCGATGGCTCCTTGGCGCGACTGGACCCGAGCCATACACCGAACAATTCCCCCCCATCAGGCGGTATTCCGCGGATGCCGCCTGTTTGATTTCCGCGAGATTGGCTCGGGTCTGCGTGATCTCCGCGAGACTCTTGGGATTGAGATTGGGTTCGAGGGTGCTTCGTGATTTCCGCGAGATGGGTTCGAGATACTCTGACGCGGCTGCGCGTGGCTCTTGTGGTTGAGTAGGGATGTTATTGTCTTATTCTGCCATTTATGACTTCGCTGTCCTGTTGCTTCTCTACTCTTGCCCCAAGGTGGGCGCCAATTGTTTGAGTCTAACTGGGGGTAGGAGGTAGACTCGGGGAAAAATGGGTGAGAAGAGTAAACAACAGAGAGTTTAGGGTCGAGGAAATTCTTAGAGAGATGAAGTTCTTCGCAAGTCTCGTGAGAGAGTAAAAATGCGATCCCCTCACCCACCGGAGTAAATGCCATATTTATAGTCTACATGGTGGTGGGTGAGTTACATGGTGACATGATTACTGACATGTCAGAACTTTAGGCCATACCTCTACCTAGGACTAGGAAATTTACCCATGATTGTACCTAGAACCATGATGTGACTACTCCTCGGGGGATACGGTGTCTTTTTCATGGTTTCTTGGTCTAGTCAACGCTTGGTTGAAACGTCGCCGTTCGGCGTCTGGGATTCTTGTCCGCGATTGTAGGCTTCCCCGCGCTCGAGATTCTCGTGCGGGTGCGGTTTTGGTCGCGTTGGCACTAACACGTCTGGCCCATCTGGGACGGTGCCGCGATGGCTCCTTGGCGCGACTGGACCCGAGCCATACACCCAACAGACACAAAATCCATTTGAATGTTATTTTACCCCTTCTATATGAATTAATGTTTGTCTCCGCACAACTGGTGTGCCGGTTGGTCTAGCACAAGAGAGATTGTGTATTCGATTTCCCACCTCCATCAATTGGTGCAGTTAAACCCTTGAGTAGAGCTAGAAAATGTACGGGTTTGACTTAAACGATTTGTGCGTGCTTGGGGTAACTCTGTGGAATGCATCGGCGCCCTCATAACAATTTTTCTTCTTCTTTAGTTTTGATGAGAGGGAGAAAAAAGTTGTCCATATGTATCGTGATGCCGATCATGTGTCAATATCCCGAACCTAAACTTAGATTTTTCAAGTTAATTGTTATCAAAAAAATTAGTTATCATGTAGCTACCTCTCTTCTTTAATATTTTCATCACTTTTATCCAATTATTCTTTTTCATTTATCTATTTATTCTTTTTGGCTTTAATGATAAGTTACATGTTGATAAACTTAACCAAACACACATAAATAATAAACAAAAATTCAAGTAAAAAAAATATAAATAAGAAAACAGAGAGTGACATATATTACATTTGTTTAAATAAAAAGTATATGATTAAACCTTATGAAGTAAATTTTCTACTCATTTTTACTAAAGTTGAATGATAAGTTACATTTTGATGAAAAATTAAACAAACATAAAATTAAACAAATAATGTTTTTATCGATTAAACAAAATATATACGAAAAAAGAGAAAATAAATATTGGACATTCAATTCAATTACCTTTGAAAAATAAACTATATTACTTTATATTTTGTTGCAATGAAACACTCTTTTATTCGTAAAGTATTTGTCTATAAAATAAAACAAGTATTATTGAGCTAAAATGTTAGAGTATAATCTTAATCGAGTAGTTACAGTTATTTATTTAAAAAATACTTCTTATTCATTTAGATCATGTTCTACCCTAAACTACTCAAATGAAGAGGAATCACATGTGCAATAATTTTATAATGTGTCCTATGTTTACATTAATAATATTTGCTCTATATTAGGTTGACTGAGCAAGCTCTATTGAGGTCCTAAGTCGTATGCTAAGAAATTTTCTTTCAGACTTAGAGCTATCGTCGACAATTATAAATCAAAATGTTCAAAATGACTTAAGTATGATTGTTGACGAACTTTGACTTCAAACCCTAGGCTAAGACACAAGATTCCTTGAAAAATAAAACATATGTGAAGGTTAGAGAAATCTTTGTTGAGAATCTACGATAAACATAACGTTTTATCAACTACTAACCTAGACATTTACCAAATAAAGGTTGACAGTTTTTAGTAAGATAGTCAATTGGGATAAACATAATTATCAAATAATCTCAACTTCTCGCTAATCTTTACAACATTGATCGAGAGTTCGTCCAAACTCGAGGATCATGAATGTGTATTGGATTTTCAAAGGACCTAAAATCTCAATCCCTTTAGGGTGCTAAATGCCTCTGATCACAACCATAGGTGCCAAAGAAGAATGAAAAGAAGCCCAAAAATAGCAAAAAAGAACATAACCTCCGCTACGACGAACAGAATAAAACCATATCAAGGTATGCACACACACACACACATATATATATGGTTATGTCTTCGGTGCACTCACTTTTTTGGGTGCATTCAATGCACCCGCCTCATAATCGTCATTCTGAGCAGACGATTCATGTGAAAACGATGTCAATCATCCCTTGTAGTATGATGAACAAGAACCACATGAATTTGTACAAAAATCATTCAAGATTCACTTTAATTTGAATGATTTAGGGTTTAGGAATTTTGGGTTTGGATCAGGGTTTACAATTTGGGATTTTGGGTTTATATTCAAAATTGAATGTTAATAGGTTAGGGTAATGGGTTGATTAGTTGTGATTCTGTGTTATATCATCATATGAGACTAATGCTACCCATTAAATTTCAAAATTTGATGTATTATGACCACTTTTAGAGGTGGGTGCACTGAATGCACCCAAAAAGTGAGTGCACCGAAGTAGCCACCATATATATATATATATATATATAATATCAAGGTATACTATAATTTTGATTTTCTGCAAGATACGATAGAAGATAGGTATGACGAAGTATGTGCATAAATTAGAGGTTAGAGAATTAGGGATTAGAGTTCACATATTAGAGGTTAGGGTATAGTATCATGCCCCAAAAAACTCAGGTTAATTCGAGGTTTAAATAGTAAAACTCAATGGTTGTATGGTAGTGTGAATGCACGAGTATGTGGTGGTGTATTCGGTGCACCCACTTTTTTTTGGTGCATTCAATGCATTCGCCTCATAATCGTCATTCCGAGCATGTGATTCATGTCAAAATGGTATCAATCGTCGTTTATGGTATTAAGAACAAGAAACACATGAATTTGCAAAAAACACATTCAAGATTGTCTTTAATTTGAAGGATTTAGGGATTTAGGGTTAGGGTTTATAATTTGGGATTTTGGGTTTGTGTTCAAAATTGAAGGTTTAGGGGTTAGGGTAATGGATTGATTAGTTGTGACCATATGTTATATCATCATATCATACTAATGTTACCAATTAAAATCCAAAATTTGATGTCTTCAGGCTACTTTTAGAGATGGGACGTGACAACGACATAATTTATGATTAGAAAACCGAAGCATCACAAGTGAGTGTGGTAAATATTGTAAATTTTCAATATAGACATACTACAAAATCTGTTATGAATCAATAACACAATATAGGTAAAAAGCTAGTTGTATATTATGGTTTTTGTTAGTATTCCAGCTAGATAGTTGCAAAGTTTAGGGTTTGTGCAGTACAATCCAATTTAGCTTGTATTGTATGTACATTTACTGTTATTACAGGCTGCCAAATAATCACAGCTCACCTAATAATGATGCAAATGGAAGCGATCTCCTTATCAAAAATGTCACAACGAATCGGCCGTTACTTATCTGTCAATTCAGCATAAGGTCAAAATGCAATAGCTTGCTTCGATGGTCTTTTGGGACATGCATGTTTTGTGCAGTTGCTGATAATTGACTTATATTTTTAGCACTACTATATATAACTCTTCTATATAAGAATAAGATATGCTAAGATCAAAACGTAAAACAAAGAGAGCCCCAACACATCACAGCAATTATACGCTATAGTTTGTATGCAATCAAACTTCTGGTGAAAAGAGTTTTTTCTTTGTCATTAAACAGCCAGCTCTATAATAAATTTGAGAAACAGAAAGACATGATACAGACGCAAAAGACAAGAAAAGAAAAAAATCCCCTCTAATTTAACATACTTCTATATAATTTAGGTCACTATTCAGTGAGGGATGAAAAGAGAGACGGAGATCGGGGATGACAACGAATTGCCTTTGACACAAATATTGTATATCCATTACCCTATCCGTAAAAGTTCGGGTATTTATCTATACCCATATAAGAATCAAGTTGAATATCAAAGTCATACTCATATCCAATCGAGTTTCGGATCGGTACCTACGATCATTCATGGATAATAATTTATCTTTTAAACTTCAACCAACATGTTAGCAGTTACACGTATAATGACATTACATAAGTGAAAACATACAACAATAAATTACTAGAACAAAGACAATTAATTAAAAATATCATTTAATTAAAATATTATATATGTATGATAAATGAAAAATACATTGAGAAAGATAATGATCATTTTGTAAAAAAAAAAAAAATACATAGACACATGTGTATAATCGAGAATGTTCACGTTTAGTAAGAAAACCATTTCCACCCATTATCCGCAATATTCAGATTCCATTTTACTCATATTCGTTAAAAATCTATCAAAGTCGCGCGAGTTTTACCTTACCTGATTAGGTCAAATTTGGATGAGTGTGAACGAGGATGATTATTTCTTACATTCAAGAAGAGAGGGTTAACCAATCAGTAACATCAAATTAGATCAATGCATCCACAATACTACTACTAACCGCTACAACTGTACAACAGTCGTTTAGGTTTACAAAGTTTTCTTGAGCTCACTATGTTGATCATACTACAAAGGGAACAAACAACCCAATCTGCACGATAATTATGCCGACGAGGAAACCATCGAACATCCGCCATTGGGGAAGCGTCAAGGATCCTTCACATCGGCACCATGTTGATCATACTACTTGGCTGGTGTATTTGCTTGAATAAATAGTGGTATGAACTGTGAGAGATAGAAACTAGAAAGTAATATGTAGTTAAATAGTTCAGACATTATATGCATCTCGTAACAATTTCATAGTTTTGAACAAACAACTCAAAACCTACTGCAACTCCATTTCCCATCGTCGTCGATATGGGTATAATATATAAAAATTCATTTTTAACAGATAATAATCGAGTGTGTTATATATTTCATTTCCAAAACGGCCCTTAATCTAATCTTAACCGTTAATTTGAAAATAGGATAAAATAGAATTAATAAAGGGTATCGATTTTGGTAGCCACCATAACCTATTCCAATAATTTCTTGTTGGTGATGATTATACCCAGGAATTCAGGGTTGGTTTTGGTTTTTCCGTTTTGATCCAAACCAAATTTATACAAAGTTTAACGATTTTGATTTTAAATAATTTAGCATCTTAATGGTTTTGGTTTATGTTGAAACCCGAAAGACCAATAAAAAACTTATATAACACCCTAACTAAATTAATACACATCAATAACACGTATTGTCGTCAACTTATGTGTAGTCAACTTCTTTACTATCTGCATGCGTCTTGTTAGTTTTTCTTACTCGATTTTGTGGACTTTTCAAACTATGGGTTTTGGTTTCGGTTTATCCATACAAAACCAAAACTTTTAAGGGCCTTATTTGTTTTTGATTAACCAATAACAGATAAATCAACGTTTTGGTTTTGGTATTTAGAAACTTGTCTAACTTGGTCTTTATTTTCCATGCTTAATGATTTTGTTAACCAACTAAACCAATTCGACAAACCTAATTATAACCTAAATTGCACAATCCACCCATATTAATCACTCACCCATTGCAATTCAGATTATTTGCATGTGAACCGATATTAAACAAGGGAGTAACCACCCACTCGACCACCTTAGTTGTTGATATTATAATTTGTGGTATCTTTCAATCCATTCAAGTTAAATTCCTACAAGTTCCCGTACAATGTTTTTGATGGGATAAGTTTCCATGCATTTAGGGTGAAAGGAAACAAAAGAGTGAAACGGTTCCCTCATCTGGAAATAATTATGGAGATAAGATTGATGATTAGGATAAACTTATCTGAATATGATCATATGTGCACACTGTACAGTACAGATAATGTACATATTTCCTTTCCTTTTGGGCGTAATTCGATTTAGATTAGGTTAAACTCGGCGTTTAGCTAAGGACTACTATATTAAGTGTGATTAGAAATTGATAATGATAATTCATATTCATGAGCTGTAATCTCGATATCTATATAATTTTTATGTTTAAAATTGGTGCCAAAATGAGTATCCAATATAAATATTTTTTAGATGATTGTTTGAGTTTGGTGTTTGAATTTAGGGTTTGATAGAAAATAGTCATCCTCCAATTACAACTTACTAGACCAATCTCTAGTCCATTACATCGCTAATATCGTATGCACACTTCGTCATATTTTATTTGTTGATTTCAAAACAAGCCCACCGATACACCATGATCCACCTAATCATCATTATCATCGTCATCATCATCTATTTTCAATACGGTACCAAAAAAAACTACGTTTTTACTATCTCACACATTCAACTTCAAAATAATAATTACAATTTAACTGACGAGCACAATTCAAACTCTTGCTCATCCAAGTTCATATTAAGTTCAATGTTGACATAACAAACAAACTCGGAAGTTGATTTACAATTTTGTATCTCATTAGCCATTACCAACCCCCATTTTGTAAACTAAACCTGTTATTTGTAAATAATTAAGGGATATAAAGGGTGTTTTTTTTTTTTTTTTTGTGGAGAGGGAGGGTGGGGATTTTTGTAGTGTTATGTTCTGTCAAGTGACTGAAGCCAGGCTAGCATCTTTGCCATGATTGAAGAGTGGGTCCCACTTCTCTCTCTCTCTCTCACTTCCCTGTCACTCCACATGCTGTCTCTCAAATGCTCTTCCATCCAACCTCCCTCTCTCTCAATTTTATTTTCCTTCGATTATATATAAGGTTTTCACTGTATACTCACAAAAATAAGTATATTATGTATCAAACTTAAAAGTTACTATTAAACATAAAATATTGAATTCTAATAGGAAGTATTAGTTTGATATTATGATAAGATATACGATTACAATTAATCAATGGGTTATCCTCGATTTTCAATTTTAACCCTTATAATAAAACCCAAATTGTAAGCTCTAAGGCCAAGTCTAATGCAAAACCCCAAATTTGGGGCCTTGAACCCCAAATTTGGGGATTGAACCACATTTTCCCTTCTTTTGCTCCAATGCAACAAACTCCATATTTGAAGTTCTTAATATTTCCAGTTTTTCCATTTACTTAAAAATGTACTTATTGTAGCCTTAATATAATTTATTCATGTTAATTTTTGTATAGTTCGTCATTATTTTTTAATACAAAATTTTCGACAGAATTTTGTTAAATTTCGAGTCCGAAATTTTTTGACAAAAAATTATGTACCTAATTTGGGTTTACACACAGCACTTGAAAATGATTGATATAATTAAATCCCTAACTAATCCCCTAATTAAACTCTCAATTAACCCCTAAAATCTTAAAAAGAAAAAGAAAAGCCACGTGGCGGGCTTTGGTGAGCCTCTATATTTGGGGGATCCCCCATTTCCACCTCCAAATTTGGGGTTCCATATGCAGAATCCTCTATTTTTGGAGGCCCAAACCTCCCCATTGGACCATCTCCTCCTTCATTTTTGAAGATCCCCCCATAAATGGGGTACCCATTGGACTCAGCCTAATCCTAAATTCTTCAAGTCAAAGTAAATCTCGAATGTTTTTGCACTAATTCATGTAGTTTCTTGTCCATCTTGACATCGTTCTGACATGAACCGCCAGACAGGTGCATAACATGCGCTCAAAAAAGTGTGTGCATCGAAGATTATATATATGTATGTATATGATAAACACTAGCATACATATAACGTATAATATACATATGTGCTTGTACCTATTAGGTGTACTTTGATATACATTCACGAATTAAAATTGCTAATTATTGTGTTTTGGTTGAATTTATCTTTACCGATTAAGGTTAAGGTACAATATAATGTCTCAAACTCCGATGAATTCATTGTCTAAATAAGAGAACTCAATACGGACACACTAGCCAATACTTGTATATGTGTTGTAATGAGTGACATACTGCTATATAAATTATACAATATTCTAAGTGATCAGACCTATAGATGAAATCGATTCCTTATACTACCATTCCTCGACATTCAACGACGACCATTTCTCCTACAATATGAGCCATGTTGTCCATTGATATGCCAATGTAAACAATTTCGGTCACGAGTACGAGTAGTCGTGATGGTGGAATGTATTTGGTTGAATTTATCTTTACCGATTAAGGTTAAGATACAATATAATGTCTCAAACTCCGATGAATTCATTGTCTAAATAAGAGAACTCAATACGGACACACTAGCCAATACTTGTATATGTGTTGTAATGAGTGACATACTGCTATATAAATTATACAATATTCTAAGTGATCAGACCTATAGATGTAATCGATTCCTTATACTACCATTCCTCGACATTCAACGACGACCATTTCTCCTACAATATGAGCCATGTTGTCCATTGATATGCCAATGTAAACAATTTCGGTCACGAGTACGAGTAGTCGTGATGGTGGAATGTATTTCTTAAAATAGTGTGTAGCTCTTCATTGAATACTAACTCAGTAACTTCAAGCTCGAGAATAATAAACCATATCTTTTTCGTAAATATATGCATAATCGTCAATCGATATTCAGACTCGATGATGCCTTCTTATTATTATTTGTATAAGTATTTCGGTTGAATGGATCTCTGCAAACAACCTCTAAGATCAGAAGTTAACATAAACCCAATAATATAAAATTGTAATATATTTTTTATTTTTTGGTCATAGATAGGGTATAAGTGTATATGTTGTTTTTGAGAATGTCTAGATTGGTTCTCGTTTTGCAAATCAGAAGTTAACAGGTGTAAACAAGCTTGCGGCGAAGAAAACATAGGAAAGAGCAAAAGCGCCAAAAGTGAAAACCAAAATTTTGACATTTTGTGGTCGAATCTGAGAATTATAATGTAATACAGTACAGGCCTGGAATTTCCCCTTATTTTTATAGTTTTTATTTTTGCCTCTTTTTGTCGTCTTTTATTTAATTTTAAGCATAATAATGAAGGAGAATTAGAAGGGAGGCGTTTCGAACAAAATTGTCGGCAAAACAGACGTTAGCGTTAATCATTAATCATATAAGGAGAGAGGGCAATTAATTTACTAATTACCCATTATTAGTGGGTGAGAGGGGAATATTATTTATTATTACAGTCCCATGTTCCTCCTCTCCTCAATTTGTCATACTCAACAACACGATTGTCATCTCTCTTAATTACTTACCCTACATGTATTATTAATTTTCTGGTGGCATTATTATTATGATTGACATTGCCATTAGTAGAAAAAAATGGGAATGCCAACCATACCCGCCCATTTTTGCCTAGAAATCACGATTTAACTAATCGTGTTTCGTGTGATGTAAATGGTTCGATAAAATACGTAGTATACTGTATATTCATGAAGTGACTATTGTGTCTGAGACTATGACATGGTATAGTGCGATAACAAATATCTATGAGGCAAACATTGATTCAAGTAGGTAATGTTAAGCGTTCAAATATAATTATAATTATTAAAAAATGTCCATGTATCAAATGCAAAGAAACTACGTAAGAAAGAGTGAAAACGGTAATTATCAGTCACATTAGTATTACTCTAATTACAAATCTCTAACTCCCAACTAACTAGTAGTGCATTTTCACTTGCAATCTCAAGTTAGCTCTCGTTCGGTTTCGTACTGTATCTTACGTGTAACTTAGTTTCGGTAATGAGGTGTTTATTCTTCAAATTAAAATCTTTGTCTTGTCTAACAATGTGTAATTGAAGGAAGACGATATAAAAAGTGAAAACACTAATCGATATGTTTTCAGAAGACTTACGATTTGTAATTGGCTACAACATGCAAACTAATCAATCTGTTTGTACAAAATGCTCTTTCATCGGTTAAGATAGTGGATAACTACGATAAAAAAATACCAGTAGAGCAACCGTACTGCTTACGATCTGTAATTGGTTACAACCTGCAAATTAATCGATATGTTTATACAAAATGAAACGATCGATTCATATAGCGGATAACTACGATAAAAAATACAAAAAAAATTGAACATGGTAATTAACATGCATAGTAATTTAATAATAGCAAAAAGTTGGGAAATGGAAATACTATTAATATTACTTTTCTCTCTTCCACCTTTCCTTCTTCTTCTTCTTCTTCTTCCTCCTCTGTCATTTATATATATAATTAATGCTTTTTAATCAGTAGACCATGCTTACAGAAGAAAGCTGCTGTCCCCTCCTTCCCCTGTTTTTTGCCCTCTCTCTCTCTCTCTCCTTTCGTTTTCTTCTTCCTTCCCTTCTCTCTCTTCGTTTCTGGTGTTTTCTCTTTCAGCTGTCCTCGACGAACTCTGCCACCGCCACCGCCACCTCCACGTTCTCCTCTGTTCTTCTACTCCTTCCCCCCCTCCATCTCGCTCTTGAGTTTTCCCGTTTACCAGTCCACTGTTCTCACCAGGAGATTTGACTCCATGAAGATGCCAGTAAGTACGTTCTTCCCCAGATTTGTATTAGGTTTCTTTTCCTCTCCTTCTTCCTATTCAGCTCACCGCTATGTTTTTTCGGTTCCATTTCTGCAGTTTTACTCTACCACTACAGCAATTCAGCTTGTTGTAAAAACAGTGTTTTCGCTTTTCTGTTTTTTTTTTTTTTCTCTTCCTCCCCAACCCATTGGATTCCATATTTCCATGTCTTAACGACCGACCTTCCTTCCCATTTAGGTTGTTATTTCCCCCTTTTCAATGATTTCAATTACTCTGTTTTCCTCCCCTTCCCCGCTTTCCTTTTCCGTCTTTGGGTTTCCCCCCTTTTCTATTTTGCTCGATTCAGGAAACAGAGTATCTTCCAACTTCCATTTTTTCCCGACTCTCCATATCTTGACCATCTGCCCTGGTATCAAAATCCCAAAATTGAAAATGGGTTTCGTTCATTCTGCTTGTATCTCATCAATGGTGGGATGGGTTCGGTTCTGTATTCTCAAGAATCCCCTGTTTTCAAAAGTCTGAATTTCGATTCTGTCTGTGTTTTTAATTCCAGGTAGCATTGCTCCTGCTGCTGGCACTGAGCTGTGGAATCCAAACGACGGCGGCCGGAGAACCAGGAAGGAGCAGCAGCGATGGGCAGTGCGATCACAAGCCGAGCCTCGAGCCCAGGCCGCACAGCGTCTCGATCTTGGAGTTCGGCGCCGTCGCCGACGGGAAAACGTTGAACACAATCGCTTTCCAGAACGCCATTTTCTACCTCAAGTCGTTCACCGATAAGGGCGGCGCCCAGCTTTATGTGCCCAAGGGGAAATGGCTCACCGGCAGCTTCAATCTCACTAGCCACCTCACTCTGTTCCTCGCCAAGGGCGCAACCATCCTCGGATCGCAGGTTCGTTTTCCCCCCGAATTTGATTGGTTCGGTGAGATTGATAGTATGTGACCTCTGACAGCAATCAAACAGAGGAAAAAATGAATGATCATAGCTGGAGACAGGATTTAGTAGTTCAGTAATCCGTTAGAATATTGTGTGCTGGTGGGTAGCTGGAACTCTATGACATGTTCTCTGTCCTTTTTCTTCTTAAAATAATGACGTGTCATTAGCTTTAGATGTGACATACAAAATTATCGATCAAACAGACAAATTTACGTGGTTAACGGTCAATATTTCGTGTTTATTCACCAACCAATAGTGCTCGAACTTGTAACTTTTCAGCATATGACAATGATATTGATTAACAATCATACAAGATAGTTTTATCCGATTCGACAATGCAACTGTTGAATTTTTATTTGATCGCTAAAGTTACAACGTCTTACGTGTTATTCGAATTATGAATTGACTTGTTTTAACAATCAATACATTGTGGTTGTTCATTTGGTGGAACCATCATATGTTTTTTTTTTTTTATCTCTTCTTCTGATTGGGAGTCACTTTCTTTGACAAACCCTTTCACCCATTTCTCCCCCCTGAAATCTGGACTGACTGTGACACCTTCCTGCAATTTCTGCCTCCCTTTAGGATCCATCGCATTGGGATGTTGTTGAGCCATTGCCATCCTACGGCCGAGGGATTGAGCTTCCTGGAGCAAGATACAGGAGCTTGATCAATGGGTACAAGTTGCAGGACGTGGTGATAACTGGTAAATTCTTCACCATCATCACAGCCATTGAAACTACCAGAGCACTTATAATTGATCTCGGTTTTTCGATTCGTTGTTTTCAGGGGACGAAGGATCGATCGACGGCCAGGGCAAGGTGTGGTGGGATTGGTACAACGCGCATTCGTTGAACTACAGCCGGCCTCATCTCGTTGAGTTGGTTCAGTGCGAGGACATCGTCGTCTCAAATCTCACTTTCCTCAATGCCCCTGCTTACAGCATTCACCCCGTCTATTGCAGGTCAGTACTGCTACAGCTTCATCCTCTGTTTTCTTTTGTGGTTTCTATTGAATGTAGGATTTTTTGGTGCTCAAGTTTGTTTCACTTTTCAAATGCAGCAACGTTCTTGTTCAGAACATCTCAATCTCAACTCCACCCGAATCTCCTGGCACAGTCGGCATAGTTCCAGGTTAGGATTTCTCCTAATTCATCAATCTTTCCGAACAATTGCAGACAAACTGAAGCGGAAAAATTCTTTTCAATTTTCAGATTCATCCAACAACATATGCATAGAGGACAGCAGCATCGAGACAGGGCACGACGCCATAGCTCTGAAGAGCGGGTGGGACGAGTACGGCATCAACTACGGCCGGCCGACGATGCACGTCCACGTCCGTGACGTGACCCTCAAGTCGTCCGCCGGCGCCTGCATCGCCCTGGGGAGCGAGATGTCCGGCGGGATCTCCGACGTGCAGGGGGACGACATCCGATTGCACGATTCTCGGGGCGGGATCGAGCTGAGGACGACGCGTGGCAGGGGCGGATACATCGAGCGGGTGTTCTTCTCGGGCGTCGAGATGACAGGTGTCGAGGTCGGGTTGGTCGCCAGGGGCGACATGGGCGAACATCCGGACCAGGGGTTCGACCGTGGAGCGGTTCCCCTCGTCCGAGAGATCACGTTCAGGGATGTGGTCGGGTCGAAGGTCGGTCTGGCCGGGAATTTCACCGGAGCGGAAGGGGTTGAGCTCGGTTCGATCTGTCTATTGAATGTGACTTTGGCTTCAGGGGATTCGTGGGTTTGCTCGGGTGTTGATGGGTTTTCGGAGATTGTATCTCCTGAACCGTGTCAGGAACTGGCGGATTCAGAGAAGAGTTCTTCGTCGTGTTATGACGTGATGAAACAGTCTTATGGGAGATCATTCAGTTTATGATGATGTGATATGATATATATATACCATTTTGTTTGTGGGTAAATGATGATGGGAAAAGAACAGAAAACAAAAACAAGAAGGGGAAAAAAGAAATTTGGGAGTGTTGAATTATAAAGTCTAGGGCAGATTCTTTTTCAATAAGACCATAGAGGAGAGCAATTTGATTTGTTTCTTTGGAGGGATTTTCCTCTCCAATGGTGTCTTTTTCTCTTTTCTTTTCTTTTTTTGTTCATGTTTGGAGTCTCTGCAGATGATGATTTGATTTGTGTACAGCTTCCCCAATTCTTCATTCATGGTGTAAGAAGGAAATTTTTGGCAGTGATTTCATTCCACAGACTTTGGAAGAGACCAAAGAGAAGGGGAAAAAAGAGCCATTTGGGTTTTTGTGCTATAAGTTCATTGCTTGATTGTGGCAATGGTTCCACTCTCAACTACTGGATTGGATGAAAACCACATTCATGAATAGCATCTTTCTCCATTTTAGATAATATCTTATACAATTATATCATTTATGCTAATTGTCAATTCCAGATGTCTTTGTTGCTATGGTCGTACAGAATAATGCGTAAATTGAAGCACCGTTACGATCCCATTTAATTTTATTGTCCGATTCCTAATCAGATAGTGCATAACCATCAATAATAATGACCAATACGCCGCCGTCGTAGATGATCAAAACAAACCAAATGGCAACAACCTCTTCTCTTCAATTATGCTATCACTGCTCAGAGGGCGGACGATCCCCCGACCACGAAACAGTATGAGCACGTTTCCTCGAACGTCTCGTAAACATCCTAGCCCGAGTTAAGCTTCTCTAGTTTGTGTGTCATGACTCATGACTCTAGAAGTGAGTGAGGGTTGGTTTGAGCGGCTGCAGGCAGTAGTGGAATGTGTCTTTGTGTTGCCAGCTTGAGGGATCCAATGCCCTTACAGCGTTGCTCCCTGCCTCATAAAACGGTATTCTTTCTCTCTTTGACTGCCTTGTTGTTTGTGTGTTGTTGCAGTTGAAGTTGTGGTGAAGTGATGGGATGGGAGAGGAAGATAAGCCCAAATATTAATATAAGATTGTGGCTGTGGGGATTTTTTTGCTGCTCTGTCTTCCCCCCATGTGACTGAGCTTTCAATGAAAAGAAGAAAAGGGTTGGCCGATTGGAATGGAAGAAGAAAAAAAAGACTTCACTGTAAAGCAAAAATGAAAGGAAAAAAAAAAAAAAAAAAAGAAGTCTTGCAGAAATTTTGTGTTGCATATGTCAACAAACAAAGGGTTTAGGAAGGTCATGGTTTAACATGCAAATGCAACAAAAAAAGGATTGGAGAGAGGAGTTTTTTTTTTTTGACAAAATTGGAGACTGGAGAGAGGAGTTGATGAATACAATGGGCGGATTTTGTTGTCATGATTATTGGGAGTATCAAATATGTGGAGAATAAGTCATCTTTTGATCCCCATTTGTTTGATGTCTTCCTACTTCATTTGATTCTTTCCCCCTCTCTACACATCATAGTGGCGGCAATATTAAACCCGCACTTTGTGTAAGGCGAGTATTGAAATACTGATCGAGTTTTAACTTTCAATGTCATATACTATTTGTAAATCGTTTAATTAAAACGAAAACTTTAATTTCATT
This sequence comes from Linum trigynum, assembly GCA_964030455.1. Lineage (NCBI taxonomy): Eukaryota > Viridiplantae > Streptophyta > Magnoliopsida > Malpighiales > Linaceae > Linum > Linum trigynum. The sequence goes on from OZ034819.1 coordinate 63,841,715, forward strand.
CTTTACAACCAAGTATAGATATCTCGTATCATCAATAGCTGTTAATTTTAATTGCCGATTGAAATAACTAATATCCTCCTCATCAATACGCTGTTTGTGATGTTTTCGAGATGCTATATAAAGCATTTTTATATTATTTATTCTTACTCCCTTCTTGTAGTTGTAGTATCGTGTGGTTGGTAAAAGAATCAACACATACACTAGACCATTTTATTTTGCCATACTAGTCCCATTTTTATATATTCGTTGGTTTATTGGGGTCAATATTGATAATATCTAAAATAAAACAATTACTTAAAAAGAAAGGGGTTTAATTTTTTTGTTTTGTTGTGACTGGATCGGGCCGGGGTTGGCTCGGCCCAATATGAAAACTTAGCGTAAAAACCCAAACGCCGAATTCGGTAGCTCTCAGTCCACAATAATATTTGTGGAGATAGACCGTTTAGACCCAAACTGTTCAATGAGACTCAATCCAGCCCAGCCCAGCCCAGCCCAATGAAACGAATACCAACTAAATTTGAAAAGAAAAAAAAAAAAAAACAACCGATGAATGCCTTCAGGCTTCAACCCCCCAACTGTAAAATCGCCCTAAAACCCTGAACAGAAGGCCTTTCTTCCTAGCGCCAATCCTCCCGCTTCCCTGCTCCGTTGCCGCCACTCCACTAAGCAATCGCCGCCGCGACGCCGTTAATCTCTTCCTCCGTCTCATCCTCTCAGGTTAGCCGTTAGCGCTTCTTTCTTCCTAACTGGAGCACTCGTCAAGCGAGAGCTGTGGCTCCTCTTCTCCGGGTTTTTTTTTTTTTGAGAATCCTCGTTGAATAAAGCTTGGTTTCTTTCATTTGTAGTATTTCTGAGAGAGAAGCAAGGAGAAAATGGTGTCGACCAATATTAGGGACCTGCTGACGGCGTTCAGTCCTTCGTTGGATTACTTCGCTATCAGCTCCGGCGACGGACGAGTGAAGGTTTGAAATATTTCTTTGTAGAGATACACTTTCGGATGCTTATTCTTGAGCTTGTTTAGCTGCCGTTTCTGATTTTATCCGTTTGTTCAAGATTTGGGACACTCTCAAGGGCCAGGTGCAAACGGAGTTTGCAGACATAGCTTCGACTGATGTCAGTCTGCTCTCCAAGGCGGAGAGAGGGCACCTCTCGGTAGATTATACGTGCATGAAATGGATCACCCTAGACAGAAAGGTTGGTGATGTTAAAGAATTTTGATGGAATATTTGGCTTCGTTTCCGGGTTCTTGATTGATTGAATTTCCTTTGAATTTCAGAAGAAAAGGAAGCTAGGGAGTTCGTTGTTAGTTTTAGGAACTGGCAGCGGGGATGTCTTGGCGCTTGATGTGGCTGCTGGTCAACCCAAATGGATAGTTAGCGACTGCCATCCCGGGTGAGCTCTCGTGTGTTATGTTTTGTTTTTATGCCGTTGGAACTTTATGAATAAGGAAATGAAATTAATGTCGATTCTAGGATCTTTGAGGATTCATGAAGGATTAGTTTGGGTCCTTATTGTCTTCTCAAATGCTGCAGGGGTGCAACTTCAATTTCATTTTCTGCTAGCGAATCAAGCGTTTACACTGCAGGCGCTGATGGAATGGTTTGCAAGATTGATCCACAAACTGGAAATCTGTTAGGAAAGTTCAAAGCTTCAAGCAAAGCAATATCCTCTATGTGTGTTTCTCCAGGTAGGTGCTATGGTAGTATTGGTACTTATGTATAAACACATTCTGGCTTGTAGTTTTCCTGCCCTTGTTATCCTGCTTGAATCTGGAATGAACTCAGTTTTTTGGTCAATTCATGATTTAAGCATTTGGTATTTGCTGTTCTTTTGTTTGTTGATGGAACATACCGTACTGGTTTTCTGGAAAGTTTGACCTTTATTCTATTTTTACCTATCTGATCAGATGGGAAGATACTGGCAACTGCTGCTTCGCAGTTGAAAACTTTCAATTGCTCTGATCACAGGAAGATACAGAAATTTTCTGGTCATCCAGTGAGTTTCTTTTTTCTGATCTGTTTTCTATTTATATTTCAACTTCTTCAAATGCTAGATTTGTGGGTGTTGAATCAAATTTTTCTCTTCATCTCACTCATTCAGTCACAATACTTTGTTCCAGGGATCTGTGCGGTGTATGATTTTTACTGATGATGGAAAATACATTCTCTCTGCTAGTGGTGAAAGATATGTTGCACTCTGGAGAACTGGCAGTGGCAAAAAACAGTCGGTCTGTGTTTTTGCAATGGAGCATCCTGCAGTTTACCTACATGCTAAGTGTTTTGAGAAAGGCGAAGCGGATGACAATGATGGGCTTTATGTTTTGGCAATCTCAGAGACTGGCATTTGTTACACATGGTGTGGGCAGAATGTTGAGGAACTACGGACTGCCAAGCCCACAAAGGTCTCACTATCCTATGATGATAAAAAGCACAGGGGTGCACTGCCTGCAATATTTGCAGCACAATTACAAGTCATCCCCAAACCTACATCTGCAAATGTGTATCTTGCCTATGGTCTGCTGGTGAAGCCTTCATTTCAGAAAGTATTAGTTGAAGCTGGCAATGATGTCGAGTTAAGTAGTTTTCAGGATGGAGTTCTCTTTCCCGCTAGCCAGTCCATCAAATCTAAGAAAGGGATGGATCGAGGTAAAGATTGACAATTCTTCTTATTCGAATCCTGAATCATGAAGGTAATACTTATTCCAATGGCTTATAACATTCGTCTGGATACTTTTGTGATTATCAACAGTAACTGCTTTGGACCGTGCAAATGTGGAGGATGCACTTCTTCCTGTGCCAAAAGTATCAGATGTTCATGTTGATTTGGACAGCCGAAGCCAAGCGGAGTCTTTAGAGTTTAAAGGTATGTTGGTTACTGTCCACCATATTGTTAAATGCAGTAGTTTATAGTCATAGGAAGGCAAGCAATAGCTATATGGTTTGAGTTCTCTATATCTTGTCAGGAAACATGTCAATGCATCACTATTCACTACGTGCAAATGGAAGCATCAGAATTGCTACATTTTCCTTTTCACCTGCTCAAACCTTTTGCTTATGCAGATGACATGGTAGATGTTGAGACTCCAACAACTAGCATGGAGACACGATTGAGACAATTGAGAATACTACCGAACGATGGTGACATCATCAAACCTGTAATAGAGTCTCTAACTTCTAAGGGAATCCAGCTCGAAGATAACTTCCCCCAAAAGAAGGTTCGTCTTCTAGATAGAATAAACACCGTTTCTCTCTTATTTTCTGTTACCAGTTTTTCAAACTCGCTCCTTTAGCCTTTCTCACTGGTTCTATCTTCTTTCCTTTGCCAGATCAGGGCTTCCGTTTTGTCTATGGAACCAAGCAATGCTTACAAATTACTGGAGACCTTGGTGTCCATATGGCAGTCCAGGTTAGCTCTCTTCGCTGCTTCTCTATTTAAATACTGACGATCTTCATGAAATGATTTAACTCTTAGGTACCAAATACCTGAACATGATCATAGTTAGGCCACTATTGTAACAGAATATCATACAAGATCTGTGATTCATTCATAAAAGCATTTATGACCTAGTTATGCCTCAAACTCATGTTGGTTATTTTCTTCCGTAGATCACATAGTGGAAAGTCAGTGCTGGCATGGATATCCTGGATATTGGTCATTCATGGTCATTACATTGTGGCTCAAGAAAAATCTGAGAAAACCCAATTGCTTAGCACCTTGCTGAAGGTAACTAACGGCCAGTGCATTTGACGGATATTAACTTACAGTTTGATTTTGATGACAAATATTACCCTTGATCCCCTTCTCCAGACTACCAAATCCAGAGAGGTTGCTGTGCAACCTTTATTGCAGTTATCAGGCCGATTGCAGCTTGTGACAGCACAGGTCTGCCATGTAGTTACATTTATTATCTTTTCTTATTTCATATGCATGACGATATTGTGCTTATGTTCGATATTCTTTTTCTTTGAAGTTCGACAAGGACTCCCTGAAGAATAACCATGTTGCATCACCGGACGACCAAGTGGAAGATGAAGATGATGACGATGACGAGGATGTTGATGAGCGTATATATGGCCAGGAAGACGATGAATCGGATTTAAGCAGTGATGATGAAAAGTAGGAGCTTATCAACCCATTGACTGACTGTTCATCAAGCAATGGATCAATGATGGTGGTGAATGAATGGGTGATCTATCATTCCATATATTGCCCGCCCTAGTCGATTCAGGTAACAGTTTTCGACCTGAGCTCTGCCTGCCTGCTACCCTTTGGAAACAAACACACGGCCAGCTCGGGATTGGTTTCGGTTCCGGCAACGACCCTCCGCCATACTCTTCTGCTTTCCCGACGGAGCAGGTTTTTGTACTATTTACCTTGACTTTGCTCGTGTTCCTTTTCTAGAGAGAGTAGTGTGTGTAAAGGCGCCAAAATGATTCTGACTTTTACTAACGGCTACCTTGAGCTAAAACTTATCCCCGTTCTACATGATTGGGAAGCCATTATTTTGGTAAAAGGTTACATCTTTACTACTTGTTTTCTAAGTTAGGGACTATAGTTAGTAAAATACGGTACGGGAAAGTTACGTATAAAATACGTACGGGTATTTTACTTCGTTTCTATGCTAATGTTACGTTTAATAGTACGTTAATTGTCATAAATATATAAAATTTATTATTTTTAAAATTTTAAAAATATATAAATAATGGTAAAGTTCGTAATTTGATTCATTAAATACGGATATTAAACATGTTATACGGGTTTTAAACGTGTTTAATATTGGAGCCATCAAATGAACGGTCAAAAAAGAAACGGCTTGACAATAATACGAATACAGAAGTTTTAAACGGATAAAGTACGTACGGATACATATATGTGTATTAAATGGAGTATTTACTAACTATAGGAGGCTGGAGAAACGTGTAGGATAGTATAATAGCAACAAAAATTCCCTCCAACCATTTCTAGGGATTTTAGGTCCCTTGGAGTCGGAAGTGGAACGCAGAATCGATTCGATTCTTTCCCCATCACTTATACAAGTATGGAATCTCATTCTTTTCCCTCTTTTCCAGAAAGATAAAATAACTTGCACATCTTCATATCGCCGTTCCTTTTTGTTTAATCGTGTTTACATTACTGTGCATGAATTTGGGTTCTCGTCGCTGAACATGGACGAGATGTTTCCGTTCCCGTGGTGATTACCGTCATGGTACTCGTCGTCGTAGTAGTCCATTCTGCCGTAGCGTGCGTACCTTGATGGTTGCGGTGGCGGTGGAGGCATAGGCATGTACCTTGGCTGCGGTGGTGGTGGCGGGAGCTGCGTCGATCGGACGTATTCGTACTCCGTCACGTACGGTGCTGGCCTGTACGTATTGTAGTTGTGATGAGCAACGTACACCGGTGGCGGTGGCGGTGGCGGAGGATGGTGAGAAGGTGGCGGCCTGGTGATGACGACGGGTGGAAACCCTGGACCGTCGTGGTATCTGTCCCAGGGTTGATGATAACCGGAATTTGAACTAGAACTAGCAGGTGAACCACCACCGTAGCCATATCTGTAGCCGTAGTCCGGCGGTGGATTGTAGCGGTAGTCTGAGGGCGGGTGGTGGTAGATGACGTGAACCTCTCCTACATCTTTCTGCTGCCCCGGCGGATTAGAACCCGCCGGTGGCGGCTGCTGGCTTGATGAGTTTGGCTCTGTTTCTGGTGGTTGTGGTGGTGTTGGTGATGGGTTGTTCTCCTCCGGTTGTGGATTCTCCGGCGGGGGCGGTGGCGATGGTTCCGTGGGTGGCTCAGTTTGTGGAGGCGGTGATTGTTCCGGTGGGCCTTCCGGAGGAGGAGGGTTTGATTCGTCCGGCGGTGATTCGCCGCCGTCCGGTGGTTGTTCAGGTGGGTCGGGGGGAGATTCTTCTGAATGGGAGCATATGATGGCCGTCTTCCTCGTCTTCCTGATGGCTTTCACGATCTTCTGAGGATCGGCCCATCCGACGATCCTCAACTTCTGCTGAGGAACGTCGATTTAGAGATCGTGAATCCCTGTGCATCACAGCCATTATTGATGAAGCAAAATCACAATGCAGCGGCTTGTAGATGAAATTGAGAAGAGTTCAAATGAAGGGATTCGTTTACATACATACCATTGACGCCATGAAGCGCCTTCTTGATCTTCTGAACGCAGCCATTGCAGTCCATCCGGACTTGTATCTCTGTGACTCTAGGCCTCTGCAGAAAACAGAGGATTCAGGAAACAGGGTTAGTATGAAACAGAGATGGCGGATGTTTGTTAGTCAGGAATGGAATTAAGAGGAGATGGTGTTATTACTGTACCTCTAACTCTCGAGCCATTTGGGTTGAGAGAGAGAGAGAGAGAGAGAGAGAGAGAGAGAGGAAGAGATGGGAGAGAAGGAGAGGGATGAAATGAGAATGAGAATCTAAGGTGAGAGATGGGAATATAAGTGGAGGGAAAAGGGTGTGGGACATGTAAGGAATCTCTTCCATCCTTCCTTTTACTTAGGGAGGGAAAGAAAGGTAATGGAAGATAGAAATGGAGTGGTTGGGAGAGAGATGAAGGCTTGTGCCCTTTGGGAGGGTCATTGTCAAAGGAGAGGGAAGGAGAAAGAACCAGAAAGATGGCCATTTCATGGGTTGGAAAGTGTTTTCGATAGAAAGTTGTGGTGTCTTTGTATGGACGTTGTGAAGTCTTCTAGCTAGCTGCTGAGTGCTCTGACCATATTGAGCCATGGAAAATGGAATTTCTCTGCAGAACTAGAAGGGCTCTCGATTTTGGCTTATTGCCTGGATGTGGATGTGCACATTGATTGGAGTGGGAGGTGTTGCCAGGTCGGCCTCGTAATTGCGGTACCGTGTTTGTTCGAAGCGAGTCACTTCGACTCGAATTGAAAACCTTTTCTGATGCTATCTTAACCCTTGGGTGATACTTCTAAGCGGGTCGTTGTAATACACATATACTTTATCGATTCATTACTAGATTATGAATTGGAGTATTGGAGGGTGGAAGCCATAGTTACCTTCTCTTCAAATTATTCATGATATAGCTGTTGTTACATTAGATTCCTTACTGGTTACAAATTAGTCCTAATAGTAGGAGTTCCTTATGGGTAACCAACACCTCCAAAAGATGGTAACCAGAGACAATGAAGATTATCCTCAAGGCGTGGCCTATTAACAAGAGTCTTACGTCAATTCGGTTTGTTTTTCAGGTTTGATACTCGAGACATCTATCAATAAGAGTAATTCACGAGGAGCACCTGTCCAAATGAGATGGGTTTCGATGCTAGTTAGTAATTAACATTAACGACCCAAGTTTACTTCCACCTCTTTGGTGTTTTTATCTGAAGTACTGATGTTGGATGTTTTCCCATGTCTTCACAAAGTCCTCGTAAATTTTACTTATTGACTGATGATGTCTTGTGTATCGAACTCAAGAACGAATCGAAATAAGATGGTTTCAATACAAACTATGTTTACGACACGAAAATTTACTCCTACGATATGAAGTGATGTGTGATATTTTCGAAAGACGACTGTCCTTTTGATAGGTACTCTTGGGCCTTGGGAGGAAAGGGCTTCTTTAGGCTAGGACCAGGTTGACTAGGCAAAGGAAAGGACCATCCCTCAACCAGCCAATTGTCTTTTGGGCATACCAAATTATTTGGTCACTAAACTATTGCCAATTATCCTTAATATGTTTATGTTAGATGTTAGACAAGGATTAGTGCTGTCCTGATGCTCTTAATCACTCTGAAATGTTCAACTTAAGCCACCCAAAACCATGTAATTGGTCCACGTCAATCTTTCTATCGGTTAAACAATATGGAGATTCCTCTTTCTTGTCTTGCTTTACAATGGAGGGAGAATCTTTGGTATATATCTTTGAGCCTTAACTTCCACTAAGTAATCGTGTGTGAATATAAAAACGGTATGATAACATGTAATGTAATACAATGTGTCAAAATCGGAGCGGAGTACAAAGTGCCGCAGTATGCGGTCAACACTTCAAAAGTGTCACTCACTTTGATATACTTTGAAACATAAAAAATAAAACGCTAATTAATGAATTTTTTTTATTAGGGTATACCATATAGTACAACGGATTATATTATGATGATATGAAAATTTATCAAATGTAGTTAAATACCATACCATAGCGTAGCCGTAGAATGATGGTATGAGAGGTCCCAAAATTCCATCAAAAATAGATTAAGAATTGACATAATTTTGTATACCACAATGAAATCATTTAGTCTGTGCAAAAAATTTCAAAGTGTAAGTTAAAATGAAAGAGGTAAAGACTGTTAGAGTGTGATAGAGAGTGGTAACAGGTGATCGGAAAATTTTGAGCTCGAATTATATCGAAATCATAATATTGTTTTGTAGATCCAATAACCCTGTTTCTTCTATGTAATTTCCTTATAATCGAGTTAAAATGAAGAAGATACATGTGGATTTGATCATTTGAAAAAACAAGAAAATAAATAATTCTTTTAATTTCAACAGTCAGATATGAGTTCACTTAAAATTAAGCGACCAAATTGAGTTGTGCACAAAAACGTACTTCTTGGGAGTCCAAGATAGAAAAATCATTGTGCTTAGGGAGTATTTGGTGATGCGATTAGGAAGTTACTTGGTTGGAGATAATTAGAAGGTTGAAATTCATAATTGCATGTACTAAAATGGATATATTGTTTTTTATTATTATTAATACCTATGATATATATGCAGTTAAATTTCTGCATTTTATTAACACTTATCATATATGAAGTTAAATTTTGGCATTGAATATATCCCAAATGAAGTAATCCCATTTACATAGGAGGGAGAAGTATTCGAAACTCAAATCTATAAAAACAGAAATCACATGTATTCCACTATCTCTTGTACTTTTCTAATACAATTTCCGATATAAATATACGAAGAAAACAACTTTATTTCACAAATACCTCTCACATAAATTCCTAGCTTACAAAGTGAATAGTCTAGGATCAACTCAAATAACACAAATCATAAAATACACTAAAACTACACCATAGCATTGTTTGAGCTTCTTTAAAATGAAGCAACAGGTTTTCTACTACAGTCTAGACGACTCAAATACCAAAGTTGTCGATTGGAGTTTGCAGGTTCATTGCCTTTCTCTTAGGGTTTGAGCAGTTCAATCAAGCTAATAACTTGTTTAGCTTTGTTAGAACTTCACTGATACTTGGTCGCTCTTGCGGGGAGTCTGAAGAGCAAGCAACACCAATTTTGAAAATGGAAACTACATCTTCCTCAGAGTTTCGGAGAAGTGATAGTTCAGTAAATAGAATTGGATCTAAAACTTCTCTGATTGTCGATCGTTGTTCTGATAAAGCATTATTGACAAACTTCTGTAGGTTCAATCCTCCTATAAATGATTCATCGGTTGGCCTCCTTCCCGTGAACATCTCAAGCACAAGAATTCCATAACTGTACATGTCACCTTGGATCGAAATTTCATTTCCCATACCATATTCTGCAATTTAGCCAAATTGGGGGAAATATTAATAATGGAAATAATTTATGATATATAACCTTAGGGAATCAATCAGGCTAATAAAAACATGTATTCTGCTACCAATTTTTTTGGCTAAATTTTTTTTATAATACTTAGCAAGGAATTTGATATCTCTATAATTTGAGTTCTTAAACGAAATGAGAATGTGTAAGATATCACTCGCATAGCCAAAGAGGAGTAAATACCTGGAGGAGCATAGCCGACAGTTCCCTTTATGCCAATGGAGCTAGATGCCGTACCATCTGAAGAGAGATTGACAACCGAGGGTTGAAGAAACGCCGCTAATCCAAAATCACCAACATGAGCTACCATATCCTCGTCGAGAAGAACATTGCTGGGCTTAAGATCACAATGAACAATAGGCGTTTCACATAGGTTATGAATATAATCTAGTGCAGATGCTACATGAATGACAATATCTAGCCTCTGGCGAAAATTCAGGCTCCTTGGAGGATCATCAACACTTTCCGTCGCATACAACCAGTTTTCCAGGCTTCCATTAACCACAAACTCATAAATGAGAGCCTTGAAATCATTCCCTTGATAATCGACACCAGAACACACCGTCACTATTCTCACAAGATTTCTGTGTCTGATGTTCTTCAAGACTTCACATTCCGCCATGAAACTCTTGGCAGCTCCACGGCGCTGTAGATTGAATACCTTGATAGCTATTGTGGTGTTTTTCCCATTCATGTCAACAACTCCCTTGTACACAGAACCGAAGCTGCCTGCACCAAGAAGATTTGCTTCGGAGAAACCATCTGTAGCTTTATGGAGGCTTTGGTAAGATACACGCATGTCGAAACCATCACTCGAAACCATGGCTTGTTTCCCTTTTCTTTTCATCCATAAGACTGACAAGCAAGAAGCAACGATGACCATGAAAACAAGGCTAGAGATTGTTGATATGACAACCTTCCACTTGTAGCTCAACTTCTTCTTTGGTCGTCTGAAGCTACAAAGTGGGAGGTTAAGCTCAGGCAAACCTCCACAAACCTTGTCATTTCCAATTAGTGAGATGATGCTGGCGTTTTTCAAAACTCCCGATGCTGGAACTTCACCCTCAAACTTGTTATAAGACAGATTCAACAGCCGTAGAAAATTCATGTTCTCAAAGAATCTGGGAATTTGACCGGATAAGTTATTGCTCGAAACATCGAATAGTTGAATACCTTTTAATAAATCCAAAGTGGAAGGAATCCTTCCTTGGAGGAGATTGGCCTGCAATCGCACAAACTCCAGGCTGCCACATTTACCAAGGCTACTCGGAATGTTGTCCGATAACATATTATAAGATAGATCCAATGAATTCAAGTTCTTCAGATTCTCCACTTCGACGGGGATCCCACCATTGAAATGGTTGTGAGACAAGTTCAAGACAATTGACAAGGAAGTAAGACCCATGATCTGTGGAGGAATGCCGCCACTGAGATTGTTGTTTGATAAGTCCAGATTTATCAACCGCCTGCAATTCTCAATGGCAGCAGGAATTTCTCCCTCGAGACGGTTATCAGCCAAGCGCAGAACAGTTAAACTGCCCAAGTTTCCAATAGATGGAGGAATGGAACCCGGAATTTGGTTGTTGTACAAGCGCAAATCCACTAGACTTGGCACGTTCGCGACGGTGGATAGGACTGTCGTTCCTGACAGCTTGTTCTCATGTCCCCAAAGCCATTGCAAGCTGACCAGGTTTCGTATGCTCTCTGGGATGCTTCCTGGTATTTGGTTGGTACTGAAGTCGAGCAGCAGGAGGCTGGATGACAGGTTGCCAATTTGCTCGGGTAAGCTGCCTACGAAATTGTTGGTGTCGATGACCAAGGCTTCTAAGTTTCTCGCACCAGCAAATGAGGAAAGGAAACCCAAATCGTCACCGTCTTCACCTCCTCCAAGGGAGTTTCCCCCGATGGAGAAGCGCAGAAGGTTGCGAGAGCTGGCCATACTAGGCACACTCCCCGTAAAATTGTTGAATTGCAGTTGTAGCTGAACCATGTTCGTGGCATTGGACAGAGAAGTCGGGAGGCTACCCGTGAGCTCGTTACCAGCCACGTAAAAGTACTCGAGATTCGGAAGTAACGTTCCCAGATTCCACGGAAGGTTCCCCTGGAGCTGGTTGTGTCCCAGGGTGAGATAAATAAGCAAAGACAGATTGAAAATGGAAGGAGGGATTTCGCCATCGAAGTAATTAATGTGCAGCATCAGTTGCTCAAGGCTGTTCTTCAGCAGTCCCAGAGCCTCGGGAACTCTTCCACTCAGCTGGTTATCAGATACCCTGATCTCCTGAATGAGCGACAGGTTGCCGAAAGAAGAAGGGATGGTCCCCGTCAGGAGATTCCTCTCGACGTTAAGGAATTGAAGCTCGTTCAAGAGGCCGAGCTCCTGAGGTATGGTCCCGGTCAAATTGTTTTTTCCGACATCGAGGTCGGCCAGAGCAGAGCATCCCGAGATGCTGGACGGGATCTCCCCGCTCAGGGAGTTGTTGGAGAGACGCAGCACCTGCAATCTGCGGAGGCGGCCGATTTCCGGCGGGATCGAGCTGCGGAATGTGTTGTTGTAGAGGTGGAGCTGCTTCAGGAAGGTGAGATTGCCGATGTGCGGAGAGATCGAGCCAGAGAGACCCCGGGAGTTGAGGTCGAGGACCGCGACTCGATCGTGTCGTTCGGAGCAGGACACGCCACCCCAAAGGCAGAAATGAGCGGAATCGTTCCACGAGCTCAGGAAGCCCAGAGGGTCGTCGGAAATCATGGACTTGAACTCGAGCAACGCCAGCCGATCGGTCTCGTTGCTCGAGTAAGTGGCATCGGCATGGTGGTGCAGGAAGCAGAGCTGAAGAAGAAGAAGAAGAACCCAGGATGTAAAGAGCCAGAGTGTCATTGGGTTTCTTGATGGAGAAGACTTACTTTCTTGGTTGGTATATTCTCTCTTGGTTGTATCTGTTTTTCAACGGAATTGAGATGGATCCGAGGTAGGGAAATGTATATATAGATTTCAATGGGGAAGTCAAAATTGAAGAAGGGGAATTTCAGCTTTCTCTCTGTTCTTCTCAACCATGTGCAGCAGAAGAAGAGAATATACAAAAATGGAAGGGTGGCGGCTTTTCTGAGGAGGGTCAGCGTTGACCAGGGTGGCAGGTGTTGTTAGTTGTTACCTGGCCGGCCGGCGAAGTAAAAAGTGACAGCTCTGGTTTTATTTGATGGCGAGAGCAGGAGCAGCAGTTTAAGGTGGCTGCTTTCTTTCTTTCTTTCATGGGAATTGTAGTTCTCGTTCTTCCCCTAATCGTCGTTGACCTTGCCCGGCCATTTGGCATTATGAAGATTTGCTGTCATTTCCATTCTAATGATAAGTTTTGCTGTTGACATCCTGTCTCCGATCTGAAGCTGGTGGAAGAGGGAGTGAAAGGCGGAGGAGGTGGGATTATTTACATGTTGGGAGGGCTATCACCATTGTCAACTTCAGGGGCATCTTTTCTTTTTGCTATTAAGAAAAAAAAAATGTAGGAAAAGGTTGAAAATTGACTATGATTCATTGGGTCCACTATACGAAGTTGCACCATATTGAAAGAAATGTTACATGCTTACAATATTTTTTGGCCTAAAAAAATTTATCATTAACGTTACTTCGATTACCAACATACTGAAAAAATAACATTGGAAAGTAGGCTCGATCAGAATATTAGTTCATACAATTGTCATGTAGTCTACTAGTAGCTAATCTAGTTTTAGGTCTGGAGCTCCCAAGTTCAATTCACCACTACCTCACATTTTGCTTTATTTTGAGTGATTTCAATGATTTTTAGACTATATTGAAAGAAAGGTAGCAAAACATTTAGTTTAGATGTTATTTTGAGTGATTTTTCAATGATTTCAAAGAACGTTGTATACTTTTAAAATAATTGTTTTATTTTTATTTACATTTAATTATTTTCGGCCCACCCGGTGTAGAAATCCTGACTCCGCCCCTGTTGGAAACTATCCATCATCGTTAAAACACAAGATGCTCGAGGTTTCTCGTTATATCATATGCAACTTAGCTCCCTTAGTGTGCATTTGGATACGTGTATTTTAAATATAAGGTATTTGAAATACATATCTTTAAAATATATGTATGTAAAATACTAGCATTTAAAATACATATATTTCAAATTCGTTGTTCGGATACTTATTTGTAATTTATTTTGTAATTTAGTTTTTTTAATTATTTGAATTTTCTGATAATTTATTAGAAATTTTGGTAAATTATATTTGGGTACCCAAATTTATTTTTTCTTACAAATTAGTACCTAGACTTTTAAAATTTTACAAAAAGGTGCGCAACATTTGCTGTTAAAATTACATTTTGTTACCTTTATATGTTTTGCCTCATACTATAGTACCTAAACTTTTAAAATTTTACAAATATGTCCACTCTTTTGTTAGGAGGAATTTCAAGCCAGCAGTTATTGAAATGTATTTGAAGTTGAGAAGTAATACACTAGAGATATTTAGAAATCATCCCATAAATTTGACACAAATCCAAATACCAAATGCAATTAATACCCAAACAAATGATTTGACATTTAGAAATCCAAATCGTAAATACCAAGGGGTCGTTTGCTTCAAGGATTTGGTACCAAAAAACCAACTATCAAGGATTTAGGTACAATCCGTTGTTTGCTGGCACCTTTTTTGGAGACCAAATCCGTGGGGGCCACGGATTTTAAGGGTCCAAATCCATGGACCCCACGGACTTATAAATCCCACATGTTGATGTGGGATTTGGAATATGGCATAAATCCTTGATGACATTTTACCCATATACCCTAATGCACTTTTAATATTCCAAGGTTGCCCTCAAATTTAACTATTATACATTATAATTAACAATAAATGAATAATATAAACGTTCAATTAATGTGCAACACATGAGTTAGATTTTTTATATCATTTCTTGTGTTCTAGTTTTCTTTGACCTTTTCATGGAACGTGTAATTCTTTGTTCTCCCGATTCTAATATATGTTGTTATATATTACTTTTGAAAAGGAGGACAAAGAATTGGTAATTGATTATGTTACGTCAAAAGTTAAAACGGAATTTTCTCGTTTATTATTATTGTCCATGTGGCAACATTATGCTTATTAGTATGTATTGTCCTTGTTTTGTCTACATATCATAAACATGTCAAACATATAGAAAATGATAGTAAGGTAATTTTGAAGTTTTGTCCTTGTTTTGTGTACATATCATAAACATGTCAAACATATAGAAAAGGGCAGTAATGTAATTTTTGACTTCAAGTAGTAAATCCCACACCTTTAAATCCATGATAAAAACATCCCAACAAACAAAGGATTGTTACAAATCCATGATGCCTCAAATCCTTGATAAATCCTTGGGTTTTTAAATTACAAAACCCTCGTTTATAAATCCATGAAGCAAACGACCCCCAAATTCAAATCATTCTATCCAAACACACCCTTATAGGCATTGTGACATACATTTTAGTTGGTGTTCAGCATAAAGTAATTAATGGATTCTCATTGGAAAAGGAAGCTACCAATAAAATCCCAAAGCAACCCATAAAATATCACGACCGCCACGCGATAGGTAGTATGGACGAAAACTGAGAACAAATACAAATAAAAAACTCACAGAAAAAATGCTTCTTAAGTTCTTATGAGTTGGCCAAAATGGAACCCAGACCTAACCAACATTTTTTCAAAGCAATTTCACAAATTTTGAGTAATGACAGACCAAGGCCTAGTAGATAAATATTAAGGAACCATAAAAGGAAATGACGCCTAAAAGAGCATTAAATATGCAAGCAACGTCTTATAAGCTGTGGCTGGTTAATAAACTTGCAAGGAAAACCTCTTTTTTAAAAAAAGTCTCCCTTTTTCTCATTCTTTTTAGACATAGACATATCACATATGGGTTTTGACGTTTTGTTGCATGTAGCCTTCCACAACCTTCAACATAGCTGTGGCGGTGACTTTCCCTTTATTCCGCTCATCTTCCATCGGCGGCTCGTCGCCCTTGATGACATAGGTTGTTTTGGTCTTTCTTATAGTTTCTCCGGCGCCTCCAGAAACAAACACCACCTCGTACGATATGCTCTCAATCTTCTCGTTCAACAGGTCTCCCTCCAACAACCTGTACTTGTATGCGAACTTCTCCGCATCCAAGGCATCGATCCTCGTCTTCACATTCTTACTCGGCACTCCTGCGCCAGAAACAAAATTCGAGTCATTGAGACGAACGGATTACATAATGTACTACTAGTCCTTTCAATCCCACTCATCAGTTTTGTATGTTTGCATGTTTTTTTTTTAACGGAATTGTTAACGAGATGTATAAACGTAGGGACTTGTAGGAACCGTGCATTGTTGGAAAGTGATGAGCCTGATGGTGCCAACGCCGCCATCACCTTCGACGACAGAGATGGACTTAACAAGCTGAGGAAAGAGCTTGGGGACGAGAGTTTCAGAGTCCCCGATCAGGGCTTTGAACAGCCTCGATGGAGAAACAGGGAACGTGTTCTCCTCAGTGTAAACGTGGACCCCCATGGCGATTTCTCTTTTCTTCGTCGAGAAAGACAAGTGGCTATGAAGGATGAGGAGAAGAAGATCGACGAGGAAATGTAACTTTTGAGTGCTCTTTGGAACTTCATTTGCAATGGAGACATGCAATGTATTTAAAGAGACCGAAAACAGAGTGTGTTTACTTCGATTGTCCAAATAATCCACCAAAATCACCATTTTTTCTGGAACGGGTAGATTACAATTCGACTTGTTAAACAGATGCGAATCCGGTCGAAAAATAAAAAATTTTGCAACCAAAATCTGAATGATCCGAACCTGATTAACCTGGAAATTTTTGGGTTGGGTCGGGTGGGTTAGCGGGTCGACACGTTAGACCCGTTCTATTCCATATGTCACTCCCAAAATGATAAAATCAATCATAAATTGGTGATATGTTTAAAAAAATTTACACAAGGATTTGAAAAGACATGTTTGGAGTTTAAGAATAATCAAATATCATATGTGTTAGGTAAATTACTGCTATGCATATGTGAAGATTTGTATTCTTTATACAAATATGAACCATGTTTGATATTATTTCTGAGAACGCTCATGACTCGAAACGACCTGTAACCCAACCCGACCTGTAACCTAATGCTCCAACCCGAAATTACCCAACTCGATCCGATTGTAAAAAGAATCACCAAAGTTGATTATTATATAAGTAGGGATTCCGCAGGGCAGACGGAAGGAATCGAAAGGCGTCCGAATGTTTTTGTTGCTACTCAGTCTGAGTTCTGTCCATGGTGATTGATTCTCGTTCTCTCATCCCCTGCCTCCTGGCTTTATTATTCGAATTAGGATTATGCTTCGTGTGGGAGAATGGCATATAAGAGAGGGACCAAATCGATAGGTTAATTCATAGTTGCAACTTGAAACAAAGGTTCAGTTTGTATTTTAGCTTTGGTGGGTTTGCTATTAAATTGGGGCAACTATGTATGTTTTTTGGACGATTTGGATTTTGATACCGTATGGGAGATTTTTACGAACAAGATGAACCAAAAAAGAGGAGGATCTTCCCAAACAAAGAAAGAGGAGGAGAGAAAACAACCAACTATACCGTGTTTATTGCATCAAGCTAGTATCATGATTTAATTTTATTCAAAATAGGAACAAATTAGTATAAGATGCTCTTGTCTCAACAACTCGAGTCATTGAAATTAATTGGGTCTTGCCATGATATCAGAGCTGGTATGATCAAATGGTTGTGTGCTCGAATCTCCACGACGCCAAAAATATTAACTGTTGATCTAAACACAATGCATGGTGGATATGTGCACACTTTCAAGCACATGAGTTGTCTTCCGTTTGAGAGAGGATATAAAAGAGAGTGATACAATATCCATAATTAACATTATCCCACGAATTATTGGGACCAACGGGTTATTTTATTTTAATTTATTTTATAACCCAAGAACATTCCCACACACACCGCTTGGGAGTGGCAGAGCGGATCAAATATGGGGATTCACCTACTTGAGCCCTTTGGGCCCTCCACTAATATCCCCATTAGGGCTTCCGGGAACACCACAAAAGGGGCTCGAGAGGGTCGAACTCAAGACCTCATATGTCTAGAACAAGTGTCCAACGAGGGTTCACAAATCAGACTATGTGACCTTTGGTGGACCAACGAATTCTTGACATGATTGATATTGAGCTGTTACCCTCCCTTCCCAGTTGTGTCATTTGGTCAAATCCATTTCAACTGTAAAATTGTGGCAGAAAGCTCGCACTACATCCATTGTCCTTCCTCCTTGTTGAGCTCTAAACATTGAATGACTTGTTTTTCGGCTTTCTATTGATGTGTACCTCCCTTTTGCCTCTTCCTTGTAGGATTGTATTTGTGGATCCCGAGAAGTGGTGTTTTTTTCTCATTTCATTGATAAATCATATTATAAATAAAAATCATAATCACACTCTCCCAAGATTCAGAAGATGTCACTGTCCTTTTAGATTGGGTTTACGATTTAGAATACGAAACACAGAGGGAAATGCAACTAGGACCACTACAAATGTACGTCAGTATGTTCAACGGGATCACGTCCAATATCGGTTAGTTGTTTCACAACCTAGTTCTTCGAAGACGGGTTGAGCTCGGGAGTCCAAGGTATGACAATCAATGTACTTCGATGCTTATGTAAATCAAATCAATTCCCAAATGACATAGTTGGATGCGATTGAGAAGATTGATTTCATTTTATACGAAATAGAGTCATAGTTGTAGACATAATATAGTAATGAATTGCCAACAGAAAACGATACAGGGACCATAACAAATTATTATAAGGTGTACTAAGCTGAATTTTGATGTATAACTCAACAAGTACAACCGACCACAAGTATAATAGGATACTATAAACCATACATTGCTCACTTTTGACAGTGAGGAATGATTATAATTCATAAGAATGACCAACCAACCTGAAAAGAAGAAGCAAGAAAAAAACTGACCCACCACAACCCTTATTCTTCATTAAGATTCGAAACTCTTTCAAACAAACTTAACCAAACCATTTTCTTTCCTCTCATTTGTTTTTCTTCAAACGTAGGCATCTGGGTTTTGTTGAAGGTAACCTTCCACAACCTTGAACATGGCTAAGCTGATTTCTTTCCCTTTCTTGCGATCCTCCTCAGTCGGCGGCTCGTCGCCCTTGGTAACGTAGGTGGCCTTGATCTTCCCGATGGTTCCTCCGTCGGGTCCAGGGGCAAACTCCAACTCGTACGAAATGCTCTCCATCTTCTCGTTCAACAGGTCTCCCTCCAGCAATGTGTACTTGTGAGTCAACTTTTCCGCATCCGTGGCATCCACCCTTGTCTTCACGTTCTTACTCGGCACCTCTGCACAGACACGAAAACTCGAGTTATCAAGATGAACTGTACCAGTGGATAAGGCTTGAACATGGTGATGAATAAATAATAAAGGTACAGAAAGAGCAATAATGTAGCTAGAGCTAGGGTTTGTTAGAGAAACCGTGCCTTCTTGGAAGGTGAGGAGCCTGATGGAGCCAACCCCGCCATCACCTTCGAGGAGCGAGATGGACTTAACAACCTGAGGAAGGAGCTTGGGCATGAGGGTTTCAGAGTCGCCAATCAGGGCTTTGAACAGCCTCGATGGAGCAACAGGGGATGTGTTCTCCTCTGCGTAAACGTGGACACCCATGATGATTTCTCTTTCCTTCTTGAAGTGAGAAATGTTTTGAATGTTCTGTGGAACTGATTTGCGATGGAGATATGAATCGAATGGTGTGTATTTATAGAGACTGAAAACAGAGAGCTCACTTGGATTGCTCCGATAATCCATCGATATCGCCAAAATTGATTACTATATAAAAAGGGTGGGATTCCGCCGGGAAAACGGAAAGAATCGAAAGGCAGCCGGCAGGTTTTGTTGCTTCTCAGTCAAAGTTCTCAAATGGTGATTGATGATTGTTCTTTCCCCTGCCTCCTGCATGTATTATTCCGCTAGTGCTCTGCTTCTCGTTGGAAAAGGCATACAAAGGAGCTCTTAACCAAAAAAAAAAAAAAAACTGTAATTTCCCGAATCCTTTCTGACAAGATATTGTTCGTTTGAGAGACGATCCTCACAGATTTCAATTTGTAAAGCATATTAAGATAACTTCCGAGTCTTCACAAGAACTTCTCAATTTCACCCCCAAATTTGTCTTGTCAATTAAAGCCGATTTCTTACTTATCAACCATGGAACTTTATCAATATGAGATTCAACTAACGTGTTACATACATCCCCTTTGTGATTCAACGTCCTCGTTGAGGTTTGTTCCGCTATCGTTCAAGAGAGATGCAGAGAGGCTCTAGTATACTTGTAGCATCCCGAACCTTTTCTCAACAAGATAATGTCCGCTTTGGGATATGACTCTCATGAATTTTGATTTGGGTTGCATATCAAGGTGATTTGCCATAAGGCCACCTTTTTTGTGGTGCTCCACGCTGAACGCGTTTAACTTTGAAACTCTCACGATAACTCCTCATTCCACCCCAAAAGGCGTCTTCTCAGTTAAGATCGTTTTCTTACTTATGAATTATGAATATCTCACGTGCTTTATCGATGTGAGATTCGTCTTGTTTGCTTGTTGGATTAGAAGATGAAGGTTTTGAGTTTTGAAAACCTTTGTATTTATGATGGATTTGCTGTATTTTTGTATTTGAAAGATAACATTGTTTGTTTAGTTGAATTTTTATCATGAATTATGTTCATTTGGTATTTGGATCTCAAAAATTTGTCTTCCATAATATGTTTTAGGGATTTTTCCAGAAATAGTACCTTTAAAAAAAATTACAAAAATAGCACCCATCCGAAAAAATTTACACTAATAGCACCCTTTTTAATAGACCACACCTTAGAGGTGCGTTCCAAATTTCTGGACCAAAACCGCATTTTGGCCATGCGGTTTTAGGTATGACCTACAGAAACCGCTTGGCCGAGGTGCGATTTTGGCCTGACCTATTAAAACCGCATCATAAAGGTGCGGTTTGTTTTTCCCAAACAAAACCGCACCCTCATGGTGCGATTTTGCCATACAAACCGCACCTTGAAGGTGCGGTTTTGGTCAATCAATTTCCGACATACCATGCAGACGTAACAGACGTGGGTCTGCATGGGCCTGCATGGCAGACGAAAACCGCACCTTAGAGGTGCGGTTTTCATCAGTGATTTTGCCTATAAAAGGCCTCCCGGACAACCACTTCTCTTCACACCTCTCCTTCTCCCTTTTCAATTTGCTGTTGTAGCTCTATATTTCTTTAGTAGTTTTGCGATTAACGTGAACTCATAAGTTTATTTAGTATTACTTTTTATTGTTATTTTTTATTTTTGATTTTTATGATATTAACTGAACTACGGTTTTATAGCAGATGGCATTCCAAAAGTTTACGCTTGGCTTACGGTGGAATGGTTACACGGAAGAGACCGGAAAGGGGGTCACCTACGTAGGTGGCAATTTTCAGAAGATAAAGGTCGCTACCAGACCGCTGCTTGAAGACCTCCATCAAATGTGCACTAACGTTACTTGCATGGATGACACGAGAAGAGTTGATCGTATGGTGTACCGATATCCAAACAGAGAAAGTGGGTCATTGTGGCATGAGGAATATCTCATAACCACTCAGGATGAGGTAGACGCCATGCTCGAATTCATGAGGTCCAACAATCTTTCCAAAGCCGAGATGTACGTTTACACCGAGCTGGTCGTAGGCGTTGGAGGTCATCCTGGACACGGTCAAACATCTGGTATCCATGGTGGAGGTGAATTATATGGCGATCATCCCCACCAAAGTTACCATGATCCTCATTCATATTTTCAGTACCAAGAGCAAGGTGAAGGTCATCATCAATCTTTCCCTTCATATGAAGAAGAAGTTCAACCGGACCTCCCCAACCAACCTCAGTACAACTTCCACTCAGGCAGCGGTAGTTTTCACAACTACCATTATGGAGCTGATGAAGGTGCCTTTCATGAGCTGGATCAGATGGAGGATGCCCTGCCAGCACCAGTCAGTGACCCCTCCGATGAAGAAGGAGAGAACAACGTCAGTGCAGACAGCTCCGACCCTCTTGAAGGTGCTGATGATTCAGGACCAGAGTCAGACTCAGCTAATGATGATGAGAGGGCTCGTGACCGTGTACCAGTCCCCTACTACAATCACATTCCAGACGACAATTGGATGGTCGACAACGACATGGAGCCGCCAGAGGTCCCAATATGGGGTCCACTCACTGGGTTTATGAAGGGCCAACAATTTGGCTCGAAGAAGGAGGTGCGGCACGCCATTAGAGAGGCATTGCACAAGTTGTGGTAGATATTAGCTAGGCAAGCGGATGCCCAACTATACTCCCCTATCTCCTCCCAACTACCGAGGATGATCCTAAGCCATCCACAACTAAGGAGATTGCTTGATTTTTTTGAGAAGAACACTCCTCCGATCATATGCCAATGAGATAGACCCGAGCATATCTCTCCTTCTCATCTTCCGGACTTTCCTCGGTTAGGGGATGACTCTCGTAATGGTCTCTAAAATACTTCGTCAACCAAGTAATTGAGGCTTGGTGTTTCCTCATTGGTGGCATGCGATCGGTCGCATCAACGCACCCCTTCACTGGTACTTTGACTCCCAAAACACTGTAGATGAAATGAACCCAACCCGGCATACCGTCACAATCCTCGGGGGGATGATCACTCACGCACACCGGTTTGTCGTCGATGGGGAGATGGGTTAGGATGGCGACATCCTTTAGCGTGATGGTGGCCTCTCCTTCTCTAAAGTTGAAACAATGGGTCTCCTTTCTCCATCTCTCAACTAATGCAGTGATGAGTTGGCGATCAACTTTGATGCCGTTAAAATGTCTAATCGAGTCCAACCGTGCTCTTTTGAGAAAGGGCAAGATAGCTGGGTGGAATGAGAGCACATTGGTCGTACCCCTGTAGCGGATTATTGTTTGTGCCTCCTAGGGAAAATTTACACGTTAATTATTATATATTAGTAAGGGTTTATTCCTTATAACTAAATTAATTAAATTAAATGATTTAACTTCAAGCAAAATTTTGTTATCATAACAAGACATTTGATATAATTAACATAATAGCATTCTAAATTAATAATAATTTAAAGAGATACATACATATTATAATTTAAAGAGATACATACATATTATCGTAAAACAAACATACTAACTTAACTAAAATAAATAACATTGTTAATGAATAATAATTTAAGAGAAACATACATATTCAAATGTTTCAAATTAATAAAATTCATTTTCTACACATCAAAATAAATCGTAAGGGTTGTTTGGTAAATAATTTAATCGTGTTGGTTGTTTTAAATAATTTAATCGAATCCAAAACAACACTCGTTAGACTCTTAGAAGAGATATACGTCTTCTTAGAAACGCAGTCTTTTTGACAGAAAAAGGGGGGATCCGAGGATCTCTTAATACCCGATTTTCCCAGGGAATGGGAGGATATGATAATCGCTTAAAACCCCATTTCCTTAGACGTGCATCTCTTTATAAAGATTCGAAGTAAGTGGCGCTATGTATTCGATTAAATTATTGAAAACAACCAACACGATTAAAAATTAAACATAAATTTATTTTATATTCCACTAAATACATTAACAAAATAAAAGAAGGACAAATGGTAAAGAATTGTATGTACCGGGTGAGCGTTCCAAACATCCCTTGACCGATGGTTGGGTTGGTCGTACAAGTCGGTTGGATCCAACGGTCATTGCTCGAGATAATACCGTTGGTTGTATATATCCACGTCCTCCCCAACCTACGAGAAAATAACAACGAGGTTAGTACATAGATTAATTAAAAAGCTTATAACAACAACAAAAATTAAACCAGAATAATGAGTACGTTCCGCTTGAAATTCATCAACATAAACTCCTTCTCCTTGCCACCAATCAGCCATTTTTTCGGCGCAATTCGGACAGAGCTTCGGCTCGGCGGGTTTTGAGGAAAAAACCTAAGAAATGTTTTCTGATGGCAGATCGGACTTAGCCGCAACCAACAGACCACTATTTCCTAGACTTTTGGGAGGGGGAGGGTTTAGAGAGATAAATTGTAGAGAGAGAAGGAAGAATGGGTTGTGGTGTGAAGAAATGAGAGGGGAAGGGGAGGTATTTATACCCATCAGACCGCACCCTCCAGGGGCGGTAGGGTAATTTTGCCCTCGCGCGGATCACTCCCTCCCGATGCGTTTTGCGCTTCCCTAGGGTTGACCGCATCTCGGGCGTGCAATTTGGTATCCTTGGCGCGGATCGCTCCGCTGGCAGGCGTTCAGCCGCCCGATCGTCCCTCCATCCAACGGTCTTGAAGACCGTTCCGCAGCAGCATTAAATCGCACCGCCCTAGTGCGTTTTGTAAACCGGAACACACCCCTCTGATGCGTTTTATAAGTAAAACGCACCTTAGGGGTGCGTTACAAAAAATTGGTGCTATTTCTGTCAATTTTTTTCATATGGGCGCTAGTTTTGTAAATTTTTTTTAAAGGTGCTATTATTGGAAAAATCCCATATGTTTTATGCAAATACCAAATGAAATGTGATATTGCAAATACGTGGGGTCCACGGATTTGGAACTAAAAAAATGGTCCAGGTCCGCGGACCCTACGAATTTGCATACCTTAACAAACAATGACTTTGGACAAAAAAACATGATGGTTGGTATTTGGAAACCAAATACAACATCCAAATCCCATTAGCAAACAACACCTAAAATGTTACTGTTTTTATGAGAGAGAGGTCAATTGATAGTTGAAACAAGGTTCACTTGTTGGACAAGGGTTTGCTATTAAATTGTAGCAACTATGTTTTGGCCGATTTGGATTTCGATACCTTGTGAGAGATTTTTACAAACGAAATGAATAAAAAAGAGAAGATAATTGTAACATCCCGAACATTTTCCCGAGCAAGATATTATCCACTTTCGACCTCGGCCCTCACGGTTTTTTACTTGGGGTGCAATTCAAGGTGACTTCTCATAAGGTCACTCATTCTTGTTGTTCTCCACACTGAGCATGTTTAACTTCGGAGTTCTCACAGGAACTCCTCCATTTCACCCCAAAACGCATCTTATCAGTTAAGGTCGGTTTCTTACTTATGAACAATGAATCTCTCCCGTGCTTTGTCAATGTGGGATTTGCCTAAAGTGTTACATACACCCTCCATTGGGACTCAACGCCCTCATTGAGGTTTGCCCCACCATCGTTCTAGAGGGACGCAAAGAGGCTCTGATACCACTTGTAACATCCCAAACCTTTTCCCAAGCAAGATATTGTCCGCTTTGAGCCTCGAGCCTCACGGTTTTTGACTTGGGGTGCAATTCAATGTGACTTCCCATAAGGTCACTCATCCTTATTGTTCTCACAGGAACTCCTCCATTTCACCCCAAAACGCATCTTATTAGTTAAGGTTGGTTTCTTACTTATGAACCATGAATCTCTCCCGTGCTTTGTCAATGTGGGATTTGGCTAAGGTGTTACCAGTGGCGGATCTAGAGGTGACCACGGCCCAGCCCTCCTATGGATCCGGAACTAGTATAGCCCTTATGCGTTTATCAATTTTAGTCATTTGGCCCAGTGTTATTTTATAATAAAAGTGTGTTTAATTAGGAAAATGAGTAATATGAACATAATCAAATCATAACTCTAAATTTAGTCTAGAAATTCTAGCTCAAATGAGTCTCGTCTAAAGAAAAACAAACAATGAAACATAAAATTCTAAAAGTCTAAAATGTGAAAGGCTAAAAGAAATATGAGATTTGTTCACTTGAAAAATCACTAGAGTGGGTGGTGGAAATAGGGATGGATATACAATACAAATTGATTAGTCGATTGATTTGTCTAGTGTTGACATTGTCCGTTTCAACAGTTACTATGGAGAGACCCTTTTCAACAATGGAACATATGAAAAATGATTTGCGCAACAAAATGAGCGATGAATTTCTCGTCGATTGGTTAATTATTTTATTTGAAAAAGAGTAGTATGCGATTAGTATGTATGTAGACTCCTTTATTGATGATTTCACTATATTAAAAGATTGACGTGTACAATTGATATTGTAAAACAATTATAATTTTTTGCGGTATCTAGTTTTCTAATGAAATGCGACACAATACTCTACTATATCCTGGATTCGTCGCTGGGTGTAACAATAATTTTTCCAAACAAAGGTGGAAAAAGAGAAAACAAGCAATATAATTACATTTCTCTTTTTATTTTCATTCCAAAATCCGAATAGCACCACAATTCTATGGAATAGGATTTGAAATTGAGAAATTGGGTTGAGCTTGAGTCGATAATTGGCACGATTTCTAAGAAAACTGGTTTTCTATCTCAATTATTATCACTCGATAATTGGCCCGCACTATGCGGCAGGTTATTGAAATATGTATGGTTCCATTAGAATTGAAGATGAATTGTGTGCGAAATGAAAGTGAATACATATCCTTTTGCATAATAATAAAATGAAACTGTATCCAAACAAAATTATAAATATTAAATTTAAATTGAATATATTTATATATATATTTAAAATGGCATAGTTGGATGTGACTGAGATGGTCGATTTTCGTTTCTACGAAGTAAAGTTATAGTTGTAGACATAATATAGTAATGGAATTGGCAACAAAAAATTGACGGGTAGACCATAACAAATTATTATAACTGTTTACCAAGTTGAATTTTAATGTGTGATTCAACAAGTACAACCGACTAGTATAATAGGATTACAAACCAGACACTCCTCACCAGTGAATGTGTGGATGAATGGTCATAATTCATAAGACAAACCAAACTGAAAAGAAGAAGCAAGAAAAAAAAAACAAACAAACCCAACCCACAACCGTTATTCTTCATTAAGATCCGAAACTCCGAAAAACAAACTCAACCAAACCCTCTTCTTTCTCTCATTTCCTTTCCTTTCCTTCTTCAAACGTAGGCATCTGGGTTTTGCTGCAGGTAACCTTCCACAACCTTGAACATAGCCAAGCTGGTTTCTTTCCCTTTCTTGCGCTCCTCCTCAGTCGGCGGCTCCTCGCCCTTGGTAACGTAGATGGCCTTGATCTTCCCGATGGTTCCTCCGTCGGGTCCAGGGGCAAACTCCATCTCGTACGAAATGCTCTCGATCTTCTCGTCCAACAGGTCTCCCTCCAGCAACGTGTACTTGTGAGTGAACTTTTCCGCATCCGTGGCATCCACCCTTGTTTTCACGCTCTTGCTCGGCACCCCTGCACGCAGACATAAAAACTCGAGTTATCAAGATGAACTGATACCACAATGTGGTACAGTAGTGGATATGGCTTTGAACATTGTGATGTATAAACCATACAGGTACAGAAAGAGCAATGTAGCTAGCTAGGGTTTATTAGAGAGAACCCGTGCCTTCTTGGAAAGTGAGGAGCTTGATGGAGCCAACGCCGCCATCGCCTTCGAGGAGCGAGATGGACTTGACGACCTGAGGAAGGAGCTTGGGCATGAGGGTTTCAGAGTCGCCAATCAGGGCTTTGAACAGCCTCGATGGAGCAACAGGGGATGTGTTCTCCTCTGCGTAAACGTGGACACCCATGATTGATTTAGGTGAGAAAAATGGTTGCGGCGAAGAAGATCGACGAAGGAAATGATGTTGAGTGTTGTTTGGAACTGATTTGCGATGGTGATATGAATTGAAAATGGTGGTGTATTTATAGAGACTGAAAACAGAGAGTTCACTTGGATTGCGCCAATAGTTCATTGATATCACCAAATTTTGATTGTTATTAAACAAGGGAGGGATTCTGCAGGTGCAGATGGAAGGAATCGGCCGGCAGTTTTGGTTGCTTCTCAGTCAGAGTTATCTCGTGGTGATTGATGATTGTTCTCTGTCTCTCCACTGCCGCCTGGCTGTAATATTCGGAATTTGGGATTATTGTTCAATTGAACAAGGTGTATTTAGCTTAAGGTGGCCGTGAAACTGTGGCAACTATATTTTGGACGATATAGCGACGTTAGAGTTCTTTTCAAACAAGATGAACAAGGAAAGAGAGAAGAGAATTGTGCATTCCTGCCTGCCCCTGTTTCTGACAAAGATATAATCGATTTTCTGAATGGTTTTACTTTCGGGTATGTCATAATTATTTTACGAGAGGTTACTCATTTTTGTACTGCTCAATCTTAATCATGAACAAACTCGGAGTTTTTTTTAAATAACTCTTTCATTCTACCACAAAAATATGTTTTGTTGGTTGAGATTGATTTTTTTCCTTCATGAATCATAGGTCTCTCTCGTAGTATTTGGTTTGTTTAAATAACTGTGTTGTGACCATTTTTATTTAATCGTACTCCAGAAAATTGGACCACGTTTCAGTTTTAGAATATGGCCTCTCAACTATTCATTGGACGACCCTAGTGTAATTAATGGCGCCCATCTGGTGATAAGAATGGTGCAACCCTTTTTCTTCTCTTAGTCAGAGTTTAGCGGAGTGAAACGTGTTACAATAAAAGTCAAAGCATGAGAAATGTAAGTCGACATTAAGAGCAAATTGAGATAAATAGAGATCGAGAACGAGAACGAAGTGAGACAGGAATATTACCTATGTCATATGCCCAAACAAAATGTGGTGCCTTGTTGTCATGCCCAATTCTGCGATTCGGTTAGAGTTTGGGTGGAATCATCCCTAATTCCCCAACATAACAAACTCTATTGATTATAGGCTATGAATTATGTGAAATTCAACTAAAACATTGTCTTTCATTCATGGAACCATAAGTAGGCTCTTTTAACTTGGTCACATTACAAAACAACAGAATGGCAATGCCATAGAACAACAAGAGTATCAACTAAGAGTACACACATATATATAGGAACTTCTATATGTTCCAATCTCTAATTAACCGACAACCCATCCAACATAACCCAACTCATTATTCTTCAATAGATCCAAAACTCACAACACACTGAAAACAAACTCCTTTCTTCCTCTCTCATTTTCCCCCATTCAAACATAGGCATCAGGGTTTTGCTGAAGGTAACCTTCCACGACCTTGAACATAGCCATGCCGGTTTCTTTCCCCTTATTGAGCTCCTCCTCCGTCGGCGCCTCGCCGCCCTTGGTGGCGTAGGTGGTCTTGATCTTCGCTACGGTTCCTCCGTCGGTTCCAGGGGCAAACACCACCTCGTAAGAGATGCTCTCGATCTTCTCGTTCAATAGGTCTCCCTCCAGCAACGTGTATGTGTACTCGAACTTCTCGGCGTCCAGAGCATCGATCCTCGTCTTCACGTTCTTACTCGGAACACCTGACAAAAACAAACGAAACTCAATTCATTGAAACGAATCGATTCTCATAAATGTAGTACGGGTCATTTCGCTTGAGACAGAAATGATTAATATGACTTTAAATCTAACAATAACTAGTATCTATATGAGTAATGTGAGGTGACGATAAAGACGGTAGAACATATCTTTCTTAACTTATGTTCTTAAAATCTGTCGACAACTGTTTGACTTAATCGTAATTTAATTATTTCATATCAGTTAAAACCGTCACCCCAATTTGAGATATGATATCCCGTATCCAATATTTCCGGTACGACGGAGCCAACAAGGTTTGATTTCTAAAACGATGATTACATTACACGTGAGCAAAAACCCAACTTTTGGGGTTAAAAAGTTGACGAGATATAGAAAGAGCGGAAGTAGGGTTTTTTTATAGAGAAACCGTGCCTTCGTGGAAAGCGATGAGCCTGATGGAGCCAACGCCGCCATCACCTTCGACGAGTGCGAGTGATTTGATGACCTGAGGTAGGAGCTTGGGCATGAGGGTTTCAGAGTCTCCAATCAGGGCTTTGAACAGCCTCGATGGAGCAACAGGGGATGGGTTCTCCTCTGTGTAAACGTGGACGCCCATGGTGATTTCTTTTTTGCTTCGTTTAAGAGAGGAAAACAGGCTGAGAAAGGAAACTGTTCTGGTGGTGTTCTTTGGAATGGTGGGTATTTATAGAAGCTGAAAAAACAGAGGAGCTTTAGTTGGTTTGTTAGATTGTCCAAAGGGTGCTTCCAAAAATCGATCCATTGATATCTTCAAAGTTTGATTGCTTAAAAAAAATGGAGGGATTCCGCAGGGCAAACGGAAGGGACCAAAAGGCAGCCGGCAGTTTTTTGTTGCTTCTCGTTCTGAGCTCTCTGTGGAGAGGCATATGCTTAGAATCCATTCACAATAAGTCCATGGTTGATTGATTATTCCCTCATCCCCTGCCTCCTAGCTAAATATTAGTCGGATTAGCGGTCTGCTTCTTGTTTTAGGGCTTCCTGGGAAAACAAAAAGAGAAGGGTTTTTTTTTTTTGTAAATCTCAACGTCAAAACAAAGTATGGAGAGATCGATAAACCATAAGGAATGAAAACTGCATTTCGGTATGTTTTTCTTTAATACTTCGGATCATTTGTTGGATGGATACTTATCAAAATCTATTTGACTCGACTCAATCCAAATATTGATTTTGTAAAATCAGGTCCAGTGTAAACCAGATCATTGTCCACCCTTAATCATGATGTATCCAAAATGAAAACCGGGTGGTTAGGGGTCGCAACGGTTTGATCCGGTCAAGGCCGGACCAAACTCATGAGAACTGCGTTTTAAAAGTGAAAGACGTCTTAGAACCAAAGACACAATCATTAGTATATTCGGTCTGGTTTTGTACGATCCAAATGTCCATTCGGTCCATTTTTTGTTTAGCGTTTATAAAATTCATTTGACCAAAGACCGGACCATATTATATTCAATTAGGCATCGTCCGATCCAAATGACGATTTGGTCCGGTACGAACCAACCCATTAAACACCCATACATGCGAAAGCACACAATATCTCAATAAAAAAAATATTTGAAATGTTACAAGTGGTATTAACCAGTTTTGAGTCCCAACTAACGAGTACATGTGCAACTCAACTAAGAAATTGTCGTTTATTGATGAAGCCATAAGTTGGCTCTTTTGACTTGGTCACGTTACAAAACAACAGAATGGCAAATGTCATAGAGCAACAAAGAGTAATTAAGATCTAAGAGTCCATAGGAAACTCTTAGGATTCCATAATTCTCTAGGCATAAGCTTGAGGATTGTTAACGAGGTAAGCATCGACAGCATTGAGAACAGCCATAGCCATTCCTTTCCCAGCCATGGCTTCCTCTGCCTTGACCTCCACTCCAGGCTTTGGAGTCACAGTGGTGATGTGCTCCCCTTTGGAACCTCCATCAGCTGCTGCCTCCACCCTCAGCTCGACGGCGATCGCCTCGGCCTTCGCGAGCATTGGATCGCCTTCTATCACAGTGTAGCTCATGGACATGCTCTCCTTGTCCAGTGACTCGATCTTGTGCTTCACAAACTGAAGTCCAGCACCACCTGGTCCTGTGGAAGAAAGGGAAAAAATGAAGGATGGAATGGTGAATTCAAACGGCCCGCAATTGAGTTGGGTTTCGGCGGGTAGTTCGGATTGTGAGTTAATCGGGTTGCTTTTTTCTGAGATCATGAGTTGATGGATTGTTTCAATCGAAACAGATTCTGGGAACTCTGGGCTTATATATGCACATAGAAGGTTTAATCATGTTAGAAGCTAGTAGGTGGTATCGGTAATTTTACCCTTTTCGTCATTTTTTACTATTGGTTTGATTTGCATCGACCGAATGTTAAAAAGTTTTAATGGTCAATTGAATACCGCTCCATCAGATTAATTAATCCGGTCACAAATTGACATGTTTCGGACTCCTAATTTGTCAGCTTAGGTAATACCATACATATGGGTCAGCTGAATGGGTTAGAAATATAAAATGGGCTAGAGCACATTTTATCGGAATAAAGATCAATTGTATTACATACGTCAAAAGTCACGAATATAGTCACTTTACCTTTTTTCGTCGATTCTCATTATTAATTTGATTTGCATCGACCAAGTTTTAAATTTTTTAAGGGGAAATAAAATGATCAATTAATGGGGTCACAATTTGACCAGTTTCGGGCTTCTAATTTGTCAACTTAGGTTATACATAATGGATTAGAGATGTGAAATTTGCTACAACACATTTAATCGGAATACAGATCAATCGAGTTAGAAAGTCACAAATATAGTTAGGCTTCTACAAAGAAAGCAAAAGAGGGTAGGAGTAAGATGGACTTGCCTTCCACAAAGTTCAACTTCTTGATGCTCACAGGGCCACCATCCCCTTGGATGGTTTCAATGCTCTTGAAAACTTGAGGCAAGAGCTTTGGGAGGAGGGTGTCAACTTCAAGTATCATGGCTTGGAACAGTCTTTTGGCTGGGACAGGGCTTGTGAATTCATCTTTGAATGTGACAACAGCAGCTGCCATGGCTTGGCTTGGCTTGGATTTTCCTTGTGTAGGTGAGAATTTGCTGATAGAATGGTATGAGCAGAGAGGTAGATGGCCCATTTATACTGTGCCTCTCCTCAACCAAATTTGGTGATTAGGAATGAAGTTGTGGCTAATTGTTTGGAGGAGAGAAAAAAGCTTGTACTGTTCACCCACCTATAATGGAGGCATGCAATTGTGCACAAGGAGTATAACCAGAAAAGCTGCAACTTTAGTAGCTGAGTTTTTTTTTTTTCTTTCTTTCCTTCTTCTTTTTATATTGGATAAAAATGTCTCTTTAATGAAATTTCAGTAGGAGGATGAATTCAAATTCACCATATATTACAAGTATTTGGGGATGTAGTAGTTATGTAGTCCAAAAAATTCAAAGTGTTGGTATGAGAATTACAATGCATTGATCACTCGGTTGGTCTAGTTGTTTGATGTATTTGGATATGTGATATCAATTGCTTTTTGATTGGACCATATTCAACCACGTTAAAACATCTTACTAGATCACAAGTATTGGTTGTCGATCATACCGAGTTCAGGTATGGTTGTTTGGATCAAAAAATGGTTTTTTAATATCTATATTTTAATTCTTATGTATGCAATCCATGGGAGAAGTGTGACACAACTACAAATCTTCCATGAGGAATCATCACTAAGGTCACTGTGGCAGCTGCCTGCCTTCTCTCCTACTAAGTCGGCATTTATACCTCTTAACAAATAATGGCCGTAAAAGCATGGTCCATGAAACCGTACCGGAAAAGTCAGTGGTAGGGTATTTTATGGCAAAACCGTGGTTTAACCGTATTCAACCGTTAGTACCGATAAATATCACCTATCGGTTTAACCTCCGATACTAGTATTTTGTGGTTGAACCGGCGGTACGGTATGGTTTCATGTACCATGCATAAAAGTAAAGTGCTCATGCATGGAAAAGATATTGAAGGCTGAACAATTTCTTTCTTGGATTTGGGAGTAGAATTTAGATGCTCTTCTTCCAGCTCAAAGATGGCTATGAGATCGGGGTTTTGTAACTTTGCCGTATGGCCTTATTCATTGTGCAGGCCAGCAGCTTATTTCTTATAAGGATTTTTTTCATAATATGGTTTTGTAGTTTAGGTACTACTTAAGAAGGTAATTAATTAAACCTGGATAATCCATATTGAAAGTTAGTGATATTATCACCAGACTAGATCATTGTTCGTAAAGATACATTCACTATAAATCCTTCTTATTAGATTTATTAAGCGTCGGGATGTTCCATAAGATAGGCTTCGACCGCCTTGAACATAACAAGAGCCCTATCATTGCCTTCCTTGATAAACTCCTCCTTAATCACTTTGTCGCCGCCTTTCGTGTAATATGTCCGGCTAGTTTTCGCAATGGACCCTCCACCCGACGACGACGAATCATCGTCCGGCACGAATTTGACCTTGTAGGTTACCTTGTCGAACAAGTCTAGCAGAACATCCTCGCCCTCGATCACGCTGTACTCGTACACTAGATTGTCTTTGTCGATCGCTTCCACCTTCTCCTTCAAGATCTTAAACTGTCCCGCTGTTTTACGGGAGAAAAAAAATATCAATAGTCAAGCAAGCAAGGAGTCACATCGACTCGAAAGAAAGAAAGAAAGAAAGAAAGAAAGACCTTGGCCCATTTGGATTTGCTTGATGGTGCCAGGGCCGCCGTCGCCTTCGAGGATCCCGAAGCTCTTGAACGCCTGCGGCGCGATTTTGGGGATGAGGGTGTCGCCGTCGGTGACGAATGCTTTGAACAGCCTCGCCGCCGGAATCGCCGTGGTGATCTCCGTTTCCGACGTTATCAAACCCATTTCCGGCTTCCCTCTTCACCTGGTTCTTCCTTTGCTTGGAAACGTGAGGGAACAATTAGCAGCACGAACTAGGGAGTTTGTGAGGAAATGGTTTAAGGGTTTTTGAGAGTCTGTACTTATGGAACAAGTGAGAAAGGTATTAACGTTGGCATGAATAAATGTAAGAGGTAACAGCTAGTTATAATTAACGTTTGACACGTTTGTGTTACGCGACAGTTTTACTATGAAGGGATGGTTCAAGAGAAACAGCATCTTAAATGCTGTAGATCATTGTTTATTGACGATTGATATTTGAGTGCAATGGTCATCGCACACATGCAAATCTCTTGCATCGAAATTCTAAGGTAGGAAGTATTTGGAAATTCACTCTATAAACTTGGATTCTCCGTACAATTTTCACTTTTCTTATTCAATTTCTAGCACAAATACAGTAAACCAAACATTGTTTTTGTAATAAAAAAAATTCATACAATAACATGCGATTGATACAAAACATCGAAACGGAATGCACTCTAGGATAGACAGTTTTCTTCAAGGTTGTCAACCGGCGAGTTGACCCGTGGGTCGACCCACTTTGACCCTGACACGGTGAGAAAAACGGGCCGCACGCACCCCCCGAATCGATCGCTACAAGGTACCGGGTTGATGGGTCAAATTGTGTCAAATTTTTCTTTGGTTGCAAAATGCGCCTATTTTCCGATTTTTCTTTTCGCCTAACTCAATCTTTGGAATCCTAAGTTGAATATTTGAATATTGATGGTATATAAGTGTGTGTGAATTTTCACTTAATGCTGGATCTAAGTACGATATGTTATTTTGGTGTAATATTATATGTTATAACTCATATGTTAGATAAGATTTGATATAATTTATAAGGATAAGTACAATATAATGACTATTTCCATATTTCCGGGCCAAACCGAGCTAAAACGGTTGATCCATTAACCCTTGACCCACTAACTCGATTGGGTCCGGGTCAACCCACGGGTTGACAACATTGATTTTCTTTCATTGACAGCTAACTTAAATATGATAGTACTACTTACTTGCTAGTTACTGATTACTTGAGATTTTCTTACACTAAAACCAGAGAAAACAGAGGAGCTAGGCCTCCTTAATCCTCATTAAGCCCTAGCTGGAAATTTCAGTGCACTTGGCTGATACCAACCGGGAAAGAAAGCCAGAGCGCAATTCAATGATTCGACAAACAGAGCCTCGAAAGTGCTTTCTTTGCTCTTATGGGGCCCCTTCAAACCAAGCAATTTTTTCTTCTGACTCGTTACGCTTTCTTCTCCCATCCCATCTTTCTCAAGGTTAGGTCCAACATCCCTAATGAATTGCCTTCCCTCTGCTCAAAAGACCGAATCCTTCACTCGCCCACTTAGACCAATCTCCCCTTCTCCTCACTTTATCTTCACAAACTTCCACCACGCTTGAATTCCTCAGAGCATCCACAACCACGTTGACGTCGCCGGTCAGCCGCGAAACCCTATTGAAACCGGCGATCAACCCAATTTCCACCCACCCTTGCTCGTCCATGTGCTTCCTCAAGTACCAGTCTTTGATCAAGTTCTCCCTGCTGAAGTAGTACTCCACTTGGTTCCTGATGGCGGATCGAATGTGAGTGACGTACAATGCCCAATTGACCCACACCGGGTTCGGCCGCAGCAGCGGCCACCGTGGGTGGTAATGCGGCGGCGGAGGACTCATCGCCGGCGGCATTGGGATTGGGATTGGCCTAGGAGGGCCGATGAAACAGGGGCCGGGAGGCAGGGAAAACCATATTGGGGCGGCGGGGAGTGGATGCGGCGGTCGGCGGTGAGGATCACGGGTGGGAGTGGCGCCGGCGGCGGAGGTGGATTCGGGAGAAGAGAAACTCATGGCGGCGTTTGATTGTGGTCTTGGTAAAGAGTTCCTCTTTCAGGTTTTACCGGCCGGTCAAAAAGGATGATTAGTATATTTGGTTTGTGTCAAGATATAGTTTAATTATAGGGGGGAGGGAAGATTTGGTTTCCTAGTGGGATTATGAATGCTAATTAGATATGGATTAGAGTTTTTGGTTTGTGGTAATTCGCTCGTATTTCAGAGTGTTCTAACGATACAATACGTAAAACAGTAAGGTTGTTTGGTTGACGTCTTGACGATCTCCTTTTGGGATGCAGATTGCAGGTTAATGTATTAGCCCATCAATGTCTAAGAAACTCACCCTACTCCTACCGTATTGGCCAGTAGGACGAAAATACCATCTGTCTGTACATCTGGTCGCACAAATTGTCTTTCCCTAGTACAAGAGGATCGGGAAGGACGCACCTCTGGTGTACCAGTTATCGTGCCCACGGTAAACGCTGGGTAGTCAAGTGCGGAGCGGATAACTACTGAAAGCATCTAAGTAGTAAGCCCACCCCAAGATGAGTGTTGTCCTATTCCGAAACCCTTTTCGCTCCGCTTAGCCCTATCCCCCTCTAGTGGTATTTTATTGATAGGTTCTATAGGAACTGGACGCCCAATCGGGAGACGTTTCGGCTTATATTCCTACCAATGTAATTTCTATTACAGATGGACAAATTTTCTTATCCGCTGATCTATACCGAACACAAATTATTAGATCAATCTAGTGGTAGAAAACAGTTGAACCACAATTAAATTAAAATTTTAGTACAAAATACACTACCACCAACTTTTCCAGTATAAGTGTATAACCTCCTATCGGTTTCACAATTAGGGATGGCAATAAAACCCATGGCCGCGGGTATCCGACCGCCCCCGACCCAGTCAACGTGGGGAATCCACGCTTTGACCGGATATGGGGTGGGTATGGGTAAAACACGCAAAAAGTTTGATGGGTATGGGGCGGGTATAGTTTTGACCTCCCCCGCCCCATACCCATACCCATACCCGCCCCACCAAGAGAATTTCTTCACATATAAAAAAATATGTGGATTAAATTGTAATCTATCAATGGTGATAAGGATAACTCAAGGAAATAAATAGTAGAAATGCAATTGAGTGACCATTTTAATCAAAATCTAATTCATTTCCCTCAATTCTCCTTTCACTCTTTCACTTTTCCCCTTGTCTACAAGATTATGTAGTTAATTATTACTTAGTAGATGTATAAGAGTTAGAAGATGATAATTTGAAAAATATTATACTCTATATTATGTATTAATGAATGTTTTAGGATCATATACTTTGAACCGTATTAAGAAAATGATCGTGTTTTGTTGACTTCATGATATAATAGGTTCGTTTAGAGTAATAATTAAAACTTTTTCTTGTAAATTTTAGGTATAATAATGTTGGATGTATGGGTATTACCCATGGGTATCCGATGTTAGAGAGTGGTATAAGATCCACGATTGAATCTCTCCCAACAACTCGAGTTATTGGGAGCAACTGGTTCTTGACATGGTATCAGAGCCTAGAACCAAAAGGTCATGTGTTCGAATCTCCACGACCCACAATATTAACCGTTGTCTTTCAAGCACATGGTATGGTGGGCCTGTGCAAACTTCAAGCCCATGGGTTGGCTTTCGTTTTGAGGGGGCGTGTTAGAGAGTGGTATAAGATCCACGATTGAATCTCTCCCAACAACTCGAGTTATTGGGAGCAACTGGTTCTTGACATCCGAAACCCACGGGTATGGGGATGGGTTTGCAAAACATTCCCCCGCATGGGTATGGGGCGGGTATGGGTTTGGATATTTGAAGATGGGGATGGGGATGGTTTAGACAAACCCGCCCCAAACCCGCCCCATTGCCATCCCTATTCACAATAGACATCTCGAGACCCCACCCAATGGGTCAATTTTGATCCAAAAACCGCCCAGGTGTATCCGGTTGGGTCCTTTTAGAGAGCAACAAAGCTGAGAATTCAGTCTTTCACCCAAAAAAAAAAAAGTTTGAGAAGAGTCGATGGGAGTCGCAAGGGAATGTATTGCACGGAAATGCAATTAGGATTAGGGATTAGACGGATGACAACTTCCGTTTCAGTTCGCAATCGCCGCCGAACCTCCCTCCCTCTCTTCGCCGGGACTCTCCGGCCGTCGCTTGAAACTGCCCCGACATTGAAAATCTCCGGGGGAAAAGGTCGCAACTTTCCATGTGGGTATCACCGGGTAAGCTCAATTTCTGTTCTAATTGCGTCAAACAAGTCATTCCGACACGATTCTACTACTCTGCTCCCGCGCTTTCCCTACCTAGAAGCCCGACCTGGTCAAACCCGGCTTCGGCCGATCCAACTCGTCAGCTAGCTGATGATGTCGTCGGTAATTACATGGGTCGTCAACTGCATGAAATCAGGAAGGAACTGGTAAAAATGAGTGATTATTGTTCCAATGCTT
The DNA here is from genome assembly GCA_964030455.1 of Linum trigynum. Taxonomy (NCBI): domain Eukaryota; kingdom Viridiplantae; phylum Streptophyta; class Magnoliopsida; order Malpighiales; family Linaceae; genus Linum; species Linum trigynum. The sequence continues at coordinate 63,879,862 of OZ034819.1, forward strand.
ATTCGATTTCAAAAGCTTGGGATGCATTGGTTAAACTTCACACGGGGCTTGAAATGTTCGACGAGGCAATCGATGTTCTTTGCCAAGCTAAGCAGTTGGGGATAACACCGAGCATTAGGGCATGCAATTTCCTCATGAACCGTTTGGTTGCTTCTGGGAAGGATGATTGTGCGGTGGCCATCTATAAGGAATTGGACTCCATTGGTCTCGATCCTAATGATTACACTTACTGCACTGCAGTGAAGGCATTCTGTAGACAAGGTCGCTTCGGCGATGCGCTGGATGTTTTCCAGATCATGAGGAGAAGTGGGGTGACTCCGAATGCTTTCACCTGCTCGACTTATATCCAAGAGCTTTGTAAATGTAAGCTCTCTGATTATGGGTATCAAGCGCTTCAAGCGTTTATAAAAGATGAGTGTCCCGTAGATGGGTTTGCTTATACGGTTTTGATTCGAGGGTATTGTGATGAGTTGAGACTAGAACAGGCTGAGAAGGTCATGGAAGAGATGAAAAGCCGGGGCTTTGTCCCTGATGTGTATGCTTATGGTGCTTTGATTCATGGGTTATACAAAGGTGGGAAGTTGCACGATGCTGTGGTTCTTCACAACGAGATGCTGTCGAAAGGTGTGAGAACGAACTGTGTAGTTGTCAGCTATATTCTTCATGGCTTATATCAAGCAGGCAAGGGTTCTGAGCTGCAGAGTTTTTTCGGGACATGTAAGAAGATGGGTGTTCACCTTGATAAGCCTTGCTACAATATACTGATCGAGGCATTTTCCAAGTTAGGGGAAGTGGAAGATGCTGATAATTTGCTGACTGAGATGAAAGATAACCGTATGGCTCCTGATCTCATTAACTATACAACTGTCATTGGAGGGTATGGCGACAAGACTCGATTTGAAAAGGCTCGAATGTTAATCGAAGAAATGAAGGAAAATGGGATTCACCCTGATATCATCTTTTATAATATACGTGCTTCGAGTTTGTCTAGATTGGGTCTTACAGAAAGAGTGAGAGAGCTGTTCGATGAGATGAAGGACCATGATATACAACCTAACATTGACACATACAGTGTCATCTTTGAAGGGCTATGCATTGGAGGCAACTTAAAAGATGCTGAAGCAGTTTTTAACGACGTGAAAGGCAAGAGCTTGTACATCTATGACGCCATGATTAATGGTTACTGCACAGCACAAAGGTTGGAGAAGGCGTTTGAACTGTTCCTTTTTTTGTGTGGTAAAGGGTATATACTGGAGAAACGATCTTGTTTGAAACTGCTTTCGAGTTTGGAATTTGATCACGATAAATGTATTCACCTGGTCAGGAAGATGGTAGATCTGGGGGCGGGTTATTCTAACTTTCTCTGTAGCAATGCTATAGGCATGCTTTCTTGTGCTGGAGAAATGGATAAGGCTCAATATGTTTTTAATCTCTTTAGCAGAGAGCTAATACCTGATGTGGTTATGTACACAAAGATGATAGATGGCTACTGCAAGCTCAATCGCTTGAGAGAAGCCTGTGATCTGTTTGTTGATATGAATGAGAAAGGGGTTAAACCAGATATCACCACTTGGACAGTATTGCTTGATGCCAAAATATGGCCCAAGAGGGGGAGGACTATGGAAATCAACACCATCAAAACTGTAATAGACCCTTGGAAATGTTTGAGTGAACTAAAGGGAATGGGTTTAGAGCCTGATGCTGTTACTTATAATGTTTTGATAGACGAGCTTCAGAAGGAAAACAATTTCCACAGTGCTGTCCAGCTTTTCCACGAGATGATTGGTCGAGGGCTACTACCAGACACAGTGACATACACGTCTCTTATACGTGGATGCTTTAGTGTTGGAGACGTAGAAGGGGCCGAGGCTCTTCGTGACAGAATGTTGGATGATGGATTATGGCCTGACGACGTATTCAAGCACGAGTGGAATCTTGGTGTTTTGAAACACATGAAGAGAAGTATGTACAGTGAATAGTTTGCTTCAAGATAGTGCCCATGCATGTGGCGGTACACACCATCCGACTAATATGCTCGTGTTGCACGATCGAAAGAGGTGCATATTGAATTATTCCTCAACTGATCAACTCATTTCTTTGCATCTTCTGCTGTAGCATTAAGTAGAGCAGCAAACTGATGATGAAGATTATTAAGCAAATTGGTGCGTTGATTAAAAGAAAAGGAAGGAAAACTTTAAGTTCAGATGATTGACTGTGAATCTTTCCTTGATGAAGATTCTTTTCCCCACTGTTGATGTCCCTTTGCTTGTTCTAATGCGTCTGCAGATCGTTTGGATGATCAGAGGCCCGAACCAGATGAATGTGCTTCCATTGTTCCTCCTTTCAGAATAGGATCTCGTCACATATCTGACGATGCCTCAGAATATGGTCTTCAGGTAATAACTGGCTTTCAGTTCAGACTTCAGACAGAGAACATGTTATGCCGTCGTAGCTTTGCAACTTTGCAACTGCACATATACCAGTTTGTACAGGTAAGGAGAAGTTCGAGAGGTTTTATACAATCATACTATGTATATCGTTTAGTTGAGTAAGGCTCCTCCTTTTGTTGTTAATTTAGCTCGATTTCGCATCAGTTAGACGATCAACATACATGAATTTAGACATTTCTTAAATTTTCATCTTCAATAGTCTAATAAGATGGTTCTGGAGTAGCAATAAGGAGAGATTTCTTGTATTCAAAGCTCAGTACGTTTGCAATTTTCAAGATGCAGGATTGGCCAGGAGGTAGCCTTCGAAAGCCTTGAATATAGAAGAGAACATCTGCCGCATTTCCTCATGAGCAGCCTTGGTTTCCTTCTCCCCGTTCCCTCCGTCTTCGGAGGTGAAGAACTTGGTGCTGCGCTTGCAGATCGTTCCGCCGTTGGCTGATTCCTCCAGCACCATTCGGTAAGAGATTTTCTCGACGCCGGCGATAACTGTATCCCCTCCGGTCGCAGTGTAGCCGTAGATCAGCTTCTCCTTGTCCAGCTCGTCCACTACTTCCTTCACAGACTTGAACGGGTTCGCTGCAGCAAAGGATAAATTTCTCAGCAAACCATGGTTAATCGAATTGCACGACTCCTGTCAAAACAAGCTCTGGTTACTTATTTGTTACGTTACGTACCGTCGGTAAAATGGACTTCCTTGATGGTTCCAGGGCCGCCGTCGCCTTCGATGGTGATGCTCTTGAGTAAATCCGGGAAGGTTTCTAAGGCGATCTTGGCGCCGTCGATGACAAAGGCCTTGAACATCTTCGCCGGAGGGATGGAGGTGGTCACCTCTGCTTCATAGCTGAAGATCACCATAGCTGTATTTATGTCAAAGCTAGGAAATCAGAAAGAACATTAGTACATATTAATGAACAAGAACATGTACGCGTTTATGTAGAAGTACTAACGACCTGCTTGGAATGTGGTAAATGTTTATGCAACTTGCTCAACACAGATTCATATTTTATTAAATATTTTAAGGACACCTTTATGAAAAAAAATACATGCTAAACAAATGTCGGCGACTAAGATTTAAACTTTGATAATCAATGACTGAGTTTTTAGACTATAACATAATAGTAAACATCGAAAAGTCGTGAATGAACTTATGGCATTGCTTATGTGACTCCTACATATTAGCTATTATATTACAGGGTTTGTATTATAAATACCTTGGGTTGTCTGTTGTTGCTTTGCGCTTCTCCTTTAATCCAATAAATGGTGATGAGTAATCCGAATGTGACTAGATCGACTTATTATGATTACCTGCCTGGATCTCACCATTTTTATTTTCCCTTCGACTTACCTTAAAGATTATATTTGCAACTTTTCCAAAAGAAAATCTAATTGTAAACGGTGAGTGATTATCTCACCACGATCTCTTAGTTCTTCGACACCTTTTTTATTCGATTTTAACTCCGTAAAAAAGGTAGGTGAAAACATAAAATGAAATAAACTCAGCTGTGATTAGTTTGGTAAGCCATTAAATACTTCACTAACCAAAACATTTACCTAAACCACCTACCAAGAAACGAAGGTCTAGTTACTTGTCACTAAACGACTAAGTTTTCTATTATCCCTTTCACAAACACGGTCGATAATAATAAAACAAATTTTGTTCCTTGTTACAAAACGTGAACAAATCCTCAAAATTTTAACAAAGCATGTTGCAATTAGGGTAACCAGCTGTCTTTTGTTCTTTCCCTCATTTTAGGGAATATTTATAGTGAAACAAATACAAGGTGTCTATGATTACAACCAAATGTGGGAATTTCACTTGAATAAAAAAAGTTTTATAAATAGATTGAAGAATACAACACTAGACCAAGAAATAAGTAACCAAATAATTGAACAGTATATATAACCACTCACATTTTTTCATGATGTTGGCTCTTTGCTGATTTTATTTGTTTGATAAGTATTAATTTATGTTCTCAATTTACAATGTTATGGGTCGACATTCATGACATCGTAAATGAATATTTTATAAGACATGTGATTTTTTTTTCTTTGACACCCACGATTACTAGAGTGCTTTTTTAAGTAGCACTATGTCTCATCACACATTATTAATGAGGCATGGGATATTCACACATACTGAGCTTTCTTTTGTTTAACTCAATACCTGAAAAGTCTTGTAATTTTCGGACACCTTTAATTTTTTATATGCATCTCGATATTATTACTCATCTATCCCACATTCCCACCAAAATCATCAAACTACAACAAAGTAAATCACAGGACCTCTAATCATTCACATTCCTCTGTTTTTTTTTATTTTAAGATGACAATATTTTTTTTTTATACTTAATAGTTAAAGAGATGTTTGTTTTAGTAAGTTAGGGCATAATAGTTAATAGCATTAAAAATTTTAAATAAACAAAATTGTTTGGCAATAAGCCAATAACTCTAAAAGCCTAAAATAGGTTTTACGACGACTACTCAAATGACAAATTAGGGAGGGCAAAAATATCTGTAACCGTGGATATCCACCCGAAATCGATCTAATCGGGTAGGGTAAAACTCGAACCAGAAAGACTTTTAGTGGGTACGGGTAAAATCCGAACTCGAATATTGCGAGTAATGGGTGGGCATGGTTTTCTCACTATCCAACCCGAACCCGCCCAATTATGCATATGCACATGTATTTTTTATAGAAATAGTCATTATTTTTCTCCAACATATTTTATATTTAGCATATAAATATAATATTTTTATGAAATTGTGTTATTTTAATTAATTTTCTTCATTCTAATAAATTATTTTCGTACTTTTTCTCTTATGTAAGGTGAGAATACGTGTGAATGTTAACATATTGGTTGGTTTATGAAGAGAAATTATTACCCATGGATAACCGTGGATACCCGAAACCCGAACAGGTATGAGCATTGTTGTAATTTTCTACCTATTTCTTATATGGGTATGGGTATGAGTAAAACCCAAACTATTTTGAATAAAATAACAAATATGCATTATCCGCGCTCAACCCAACCAATTACCATCCCTATAACAAATTCCAACTTAATCATATCTATCGCATCATTAACACAGCATATTCTCCCCTCTGGATAACAGAAACTTTGGGCCCAAAATGGACCAGTGAGGGCCCAATCCATACAAAATTCCTCAGAAAAATATAAAATAATAAAGATATAGTCACACGCACAGACAGAGGCACGAGCAAAGGCAAACAAAAAAATCGCCGATAAAGAAAAAAAAAATTCAATCTAAGCAAAGCAACAACAACAACCCTAGAAATTCCCCCAAATTCATTTCCCAAAACGTTCAATTATTACACGCGAAATCGGAGACAGCGATTCGTCCAGCCGAAGAAAGAAGGAAGACGAAGTAGAAGCAGAAGAAGATAAAGCGATTTGGACTTCCCGTCGGTTTGTCTCTCGAACCGCCGCATCTCTTCTGGAAACCCCTGCCGCCGCCGCCGTCAACGACCCCCGGCCCCCCGAGTTCGCTCCTTACTAACCCTTTCCTGCGCGCCGAGTCCCGAGTTGGAAATCTCGCTTCTTTGCCACCGACCAGTTCACCGGAGTTATCAAACTCTTTATTTCCGCCTCTTGTCTCTTTCGCGTTTTCCTATCGCCGATTTGTGTTTGTTTTAATCTCTGAATCGGCGAGGGGCGGAAAGGGTTTTGGACGCCGGTTCTGTGCCGTCGTCTCGTGTTTTTTTGCTACTTCGCGACTTCGTTTTCTTCTCCTTTAGCAATGTCGGGTTCCGGTGGAGTTACGACGGCCAGAGCCCGCGGAGACGGCCGATTCTACGTTTCTCCCGCCATGCGCAAGCCTCATGTGCAGCTTCAGCAACAGCAGCAGCGAAGGAGGCATCAGCAGAATAGTCAGCAGCCGCAGCAGCAGCAGCAGCAGCAGCAGCCGCAGCAAAGGTATCAGCCGCAGCAGCAACAGCATCAGCAGCAGCAGAAGCCGGCGAATCCACCGATGAATGGTACTTCGCCTGAGATCGAGAAGCGGGTAGACGCCGATCAGTGCCGTTCCTCTTCTACTTCCTCCACCGCCTCGAATTGTTCCGTCCCTGGGAGACCGAGTACGGACGGTATCCACACCAATTTGGATCGGTTCTTGGAGTTCACCACTCCCGTGGTTGCTGCCCAACTGCAACCTAAGGTAATCCCTAATTTCCGGTTGGGGATTATTAGGGATCCGTTTTCTGGATGTGTTTGCATTTCGTCCTTCTTCACTCTTTGTAGTGCTCTTTAACATACTGTAATGGGAAGGTCTTTGCTTCTGGATCTAATCGGGTCTTTGGGTATTTGAATCGTTTCTGTAGGGTTTTACTTCGGAAGTCTTCTATGTTTTTAACTGCTCATTTTTTTAACCTGCTGTGTTAATGGTCAACTGGGCAGTTATAGATTAACTTATGAATAGCTGATTGAACTCCGTCGGGGTATATCAGAGAATCTTAATGAACTCAATTGGCGAGTTGGCCTTTCTGTGTTTGACTACTTACAGCGCTGATAGATTCAAGTATTCTGGTTTTGTAGACTAGCGTTAAAGGATGGAGAAGAGGTGAGGAGCATCACCAACACCCCTACTTTGTTCTGGATGATTTGTGGGAGTCTTTGAAGGAGTGGAGTGCATATGGTGTTGGTGTTCCCCTTCTTTTGGATGGCAGTGAGACTGTCATCCAGTATTATGTCCCTTACCTCTCCGGCATTCAGCTGTATAAGGATGCCTCAAAACAATCCACAAGGCGAAGGTGATTACTTATTTTCTGGTTTATTCTTTCAAACTAAACGTCCGTGTTTGTTCAACTTGCATAATGGGTTCTTCTTGGTGATATTTGCTTGGTTATTGTTGTTTGCTGGACTTAACACTGTTACCAGGAACAATCGTTCTGCTTTGAATGCATCACTTCTTTTTTGGCTTCTGGTTTCTTGGCCATATGTTTGGTGGTTGGTTTCTTATCCTGGTTCTTGTTTTAGTTGGAGTGGTGTGTTGTTACTGTGTCATGGTTGTCAGTTCAATATCTATCTGCTAGATGATGCAGTTGTTCATTGCTCTAGATTGGACGACTAGATACTGATAACAGTTCTGTAGATTGTGATGAATGCCAACTCCTGGGCCTTCTTTCAGGGCAATTACTTGTGCCTCTTTTAGTTAACTCAGACTCACCAGCAGGACATGAAATCTGCTTAGATGATGCAATATCTTACTTTTTGAGATCGCATATCTAGGAAACAGTTAAATAGATATTGCATTGAAATGCCTGCCAGAGCAAGCAGTAAACCAGCTTTCTGGCAAGCATTATTTTCAGTATACTCCATTTGGATGTATTCTTGTTATCTCATCAATAGGATTAGTTTGAACTATAGCTAGCTTTTACAGCTTTCCGTTGATAAAAAAAACTTGAAAAAACTACTTTCTGTTTCTCAAGCTTAACATCCAATTGCCAGTCAGCTAGGATACGTGATGTGCCTGTTTGTTCCATCATTTTGCAGGCACGGTGAGGATAGTGATACAGAATCTTCCAGGGAAACAAGTAGTGACAGTAGCAGCGATTATGGAGGAGCAAAGCATGGTGCACGGGGGCCATGGAACCAGCAAAATGGCGTTGATTCTAATGTTCCAATTCCGAATGGACTTCCCTTGAGAAGTAAGCCGTCTAGGGGATCATCTAGTGACGAAAATGACATTTCTAATAACCCTGGCCAACTCATCTTTGAGTATATGGAGCATGAGTCACCTTTCCACCGCCAGCCATTGGCAGACCAGGTAATATCTTGCTCTGGGATTAATAGTAATCAACTTTGTTCATACATAAGGTCTCCTAACTTTTGAAACCTTGGGTATACAGATTGCAGTCCTTGCTTCTCAGTTTCCAGAGCTCAAAACATGCAAAAGCTATGATCTCACTCCTGCTAGTTGGATGTCGGTAGCTTGGTACCCAATCTACAGGATACCTACTGGTCCAACATTACAAAATCTGGATGCATGCTTTTTGACATTCCATTCTCTATCGACACCTTCTGCCTTTCAAGGTAGCTTCTCTTTTCTCCGGAGAATGTGCTTACTAACAGGTTCCCTATTAAGTATTTTTCTGTGGAACAATATGCAAAAAGTGAAGAAAATATGAGATCGGTGTCTTTGGTCTGTCCATGTTTAGTTCAGTTTCTTTGTTGGTGAGTGGATACAATGGAGTGAAAAACAAAGAAACTGTTGAGTTTGAGAATCGAAACTTATCCCAAGTTATACCTCGATTCGGTCTTGGTTTGTTCCGATGCGGATCGAACTGTTGCTCACCCAGTCCATTATTAAATCATACCAAATTAGTATAGCTCTGGATCGATCATGATCTAGTTGTCTTCTTCTTGTCCCAGGTCGAAACACAGATGGAATACCAATTAATGGCACCCGGATGGATGCTCAATCCGCCGACATGTCCAAGCTATCGCTCTATAGCTTTGGTCTCGCCTCTTATAAGTTGAAGGCTTCATTCTGGATCCCAAATGGAACTTATGACTGTCCGAAAGTGAATTCACTTCAGCGTGCCGCTGAAACCTGGCTACGGCTTCTGCAAGTGAATCATCCGGACTACATGTTCTTCGTCTCCCACAGCTCGAGCTGGAGGTGACAGAGGGTTCCCTGTTGGACCGTTTAAGATCCTTGAAATTCGGAAAAGGTAATGGCACTACACCTTTTTAATATCCTGGAAGAGACCCATTTTGATCGCACATTGCTCTATGTTTTTTTGGCTCCATTGTTAATGTTGTCACTTCTTGTTTGGGGGGAGGAAGAAAAACTATATATCGTTATGGTGTTTGTCTCCAGGATTTCTTCTTCTGAAGCTTGAAAAACTCATATGGGTGATGAAAAGAGTGTCTGCCTTTGTAATAAAAAAGGGCCATAGAACACCATGTGTAGTTTTATAGCTTTTGTACACATGGTATCTCTCCTATTTGGAGATGATGATACATAAGGTGATTTCCCCTGGATTGATGAGTTTGTGGTCTGCCCTGTGGGCAGTCGACTGTACAATATATGGGAAACCTATAAACTTCTCCTGTTTCTTACATCCAATAAGGTTTAGCTGATGATGAAGATGAAGAAGATATGATGGAATTGTGTATATACCGTTGTTTTTTACTTAGATCTAAACTCAGATGAATGAACAGTACGATTTGTATGGTGCAGTGCAGTGGTTGGATGGCGTACCACCCATCTTCATGATTGGAAACAAGTAGCTGGATTTAGTTATTTCATGGTGTTCTTTCTTCTCTTGAGAACTTGTCATTTTTAGAGTGCTATTAGGAATGCTAGATGTTATTAACTTTTAATCTATTGTTGAATCACTAATGTCCACAAAAGATGTACCTTTTGTTAATGTCAATATTTTCGTAATTGGATAGGATGGTATACTAGAAAAGTTTGTGGTTGATCGTTCACTGGTTGATCGTTACGGAACCATTCATGTTGTAAAAAGAACGACAATTATTACATGCTGGTTGATCGTTCACTGGTTGATCGTTGTGGTTGATTGTTAGGAGTGAATTTATTGTTAACCTTAAAATTTTCAAATTCATATCATCTGTTACCAAAAATTCTAACAAAATATTCAAACTACATCACAAAAGAAATCATGATTTTTGTATTAACTTGAAGTCATTGAAAAGAATGACAATCCATAGCAAATCAGATAAATCCAACAAGGAGATTGGGAAACGAATAAAATAAAGGATAAATGGGAAACGAAAAAAAGAAAGGATAAATAAATTTAGTGAATGAGGTTGAAAGGATAAATGGGAAACAAAAAAGAAAGGATAAATAAATTTAGTGAATGAGGATGAATTGTCTTAGTTTATGTTAACGTATTTTATTCTTACTTATTTTTGTGGTTAAAAATTGTGAACAAGACTAGTTAAACTATGATGGTTCAGCTTGTTTCATGTCAAATCGTTAATAACCGTTCAGTTCATGTATAACCATCCAATCAAATGAATCGAACTGATATTGTGACTAATTTAGTGGTTCTACTGGCCCAACCGTTCTCACATATTGCAAATACTAATTTTTTAAGAATTAATTGAATTAATACTAATTTGTTAAGAATCAATTGAATTAAAGCTATCTGATTTGATTCTTATAACAATGAGTTTTTACAACACTTTGGATCTTCGAATGATGTTTAATATTGTCAAAATCTTAAAATTGTTGTCAGACACGTTCATATGAGCTATGACATAGTCAACGTTCTTATGGTGGCGCGGGATGGCGACGGCAAATTCCTGCTAGATGCAACAAAGAAAATCCCTGGCGAGTGGAGACCAGAGACAGCCGAGGCTATGGCAGCTGAGTTCGGGGCTCAACTAGCAGCCCATTTTCATTACTCCGACGTGGTCTTGGAGTCCGATTGTCTGACTTTAATCCAGAAAATGCATCATCCGGAAAAGCAACATGATGAGGTTGGCGTATTGTGCCGTAGTATACGCCGCTTATTGTTGGCATCGAGACGAGGTGAATGAAAGCATATCAGCCGAGAAGCAAATGAAGCGGCCCATCTTATGGCTCATACAGAGACTAGGTGGAACGAGAGGGTTGTTTGGGTGGACCGACCACCAGTTATTCTTATTGATCAACTGTTGCAGGATAATGTAACCGCTTCGTTTGATTAATAAAGTACTCACAGTTTCCAGTAAAAAAAAAAACGTTGTCATTTGTCAATATCAAGAATGATGCTTAATTTATGAACACTGATTTTCTTGTTGGTTTCAGTGAAACATGAAAGCAAACCAACAAAATTGGTAGTTTTGGTTATCTCCTGGTTGTCATTGGTGCAAAATTATGATAATTTATATAAAATTATATAAGCGATATATATAATATATTATGTTACAGATATGGATGATTCTGTGCCATTGGTACATTAGATAAGCATGAAATGGACACTTTTGGCCATTTTCCCCTCTCCTCATTTCAGTACACCATTACCTTATATATATACTACAGACTTCACAGAGAAGAGCACATCTCTCCATTATTCCAGCTAACTCATAACTCATCTAGGATGGTGGACAGCACCAATCCTCGAACAAACTCGCATCGACGAGACCTCTCCTCGTGGTCCTTGTCTGATACCGCATTCGATGATGGCTCTACAACCCTGTCAAGGTCCAAAGGAAATCACCATGAGAGAAGCACACAAGTATCTGGAGGCTTCATAGTATAAATGGGTAGATATGGGGTTCACATCAGTCTAAAATTTGGTTTTGAAGGGTACTAGTTGGAAGATGGGAGTGCACTTGATGTAGAAGTCGGTCACTAGGCCAACCAGAGGCGGTCAAAAGGTGCCAACCAATTGGAACAAAATGGAGCATCGAAAGAAGAGGAAACTGAACAGAACAAAGAGCCAAGGTGTTATACCTTTCTAGTGACTCCTCGATCGGTTTTACAATTGCTGGACTTGTTGCGACATCTGAAGCAGCAGCAGGGAGAATGGATTTCGGTTCACTGAGTCCAGCAGGACTAAACATGAAGGAAGAGAGCAGCGGATCAGGCTCTGTAGTCGAGGCGAAGTATGAAGATCCACCAAGGAGCGACTGTAAGCTTCCATCGCGGAGTTCTTTCCTCAATATCGCAAACGGCGTGTTGGATCCACCTTTGCGCAACCTTCTTTTGCGCTGGACGTGATGTCAAAGTCAAGGAATCCCATGTACTAGGAGAAGCAAGAGTGAAAATGGAGTATAGGCAAATTCATATGCTGTAACAGTATCATTATGAATTTTACCGTCTCCTATCTTAGCGTAAAATCATAAGATCAGCTAAGAGAATGAGATGCACTAAATTTCGGTGATATAATGCAGTATGTTTAGCCTATGTATATCAACAGCTGAACCACTTTAACAACACAAGGATAACCACTTTGAAGAAGCAAAGGATATCTTAAAGAAGTTCTGATGTTGTGTAGTGATGTGGCCAACTATATCCATTCCCACTCTTTTAGCACAGACAGGGCACACCTGAAGGAGAACAATTGGAACAACAACAGCAACTAATCAGTACGAGGGGTTTGTTGGCAAAACCAGCAGAAGTGTAACATGAAACAGAAAGGATCGCGCACATGCATTAAGCATTATATGATAATCTCTTAAAATACTGAAGCAATTAACTCAGAAGGAACTAAGCGAACACTTATCCATTCAGATAGAAATGAAATAAACGACCCTAAGAGGGGCCATTAGAACACTGTTTCCTAGCATTTGACTGTAGCTAAAGAAGGAACTAAGGAACCAAACAAGCCAAAATGTATCGACTGAAGAAATGAAAAGAAGTCGCAATCCTAAAGGCATGTGGAGTGCATTAAAAAAAACTAGTCCACAATGAACGAGTGATAGCAAAGACAAGAGAGAAGGGAGAAATGATGCGAAGTTACGGATAGAAGATACCCCATTTTTGGTCTCGACGGGATGCTCCTCGTCCATATGACAACAGAGCCCCAGGATATCGAAATCCTCGGCGCAAAACGGGCACAAGAACTCAGCTTTGGAATCATCTTCCACCTCCCCTTCCTCAAATGGATCTACAGTCACAGAATCCAACTCGAAAATCAGCCACGAACCCATTTCGCGGTACGGGAGGGAAAAACAAAATTAACCAAAAAAGAGGCAGATATTCTTCAACTGACCGGGTCGAGATTGGTAGCGGCGAGTAGTGGAGAATCGGGAGCCCCATGTGTCGGAAGCCATTCGGGAAACCAGTTAGAAACTTGGGCTTTCTCGTCCGATTGCCGTCCCTTGCCTCGATCGGAGACCCAGATGGCAGCGAATTCCCCGTTCGATCAGCGGACAGAGGAAAGAAGCGAAATCGCGGTGAATTTGGCAGGTGGGTTCGTCGGAATATGATCGAGAATTAGGGGAGAACCAAAACCCTAGAGCGAGAAAGAGGGAAGAGAGTGAGGAAGGAACCGGGAAGAGGAGGAGGAGGAGAGAGAGAGAAAGAAAGAGAGAAGTTTCGTTCTTTCTTCTCCACCAACTCCGCAGCTCGGCTTTCCCACTGGCTCACCCTTTCACAGTTCTGCTTTGGTTGGCTTTGGCTCTCTCCTTCTATTTCAGCCAAAGGGATAACTTTCCCTTTTCCTTTTCCCAAAAGAAGTGTTTTTGCAGAAAAGGGCCTCGTTGTGCCGACTGTACTTATCGTGGCAGTGGTGCTCAATCTTTTACTTTATTACAGATTGATGCACAGAAATTTAACTCATCTACAACTTTTTATATTCACTATTTGTGTACAAAACTAAACTCAACAAACAATCTAATACTCTTGTCATATTTATCAAAACATATAGTACGAGGTTCCGATCAAGACATCACGTACATAAATTATCATAGAAAAAGGCATCGTGTACATAAATCTATTTTGAGTAACGAAGGTACAAGATAAATCAAGTGCAAGTTTTATAATCATCTTAATTCCCAACCTCAAAATTTACATTCACAAGTTGAAGAGACTAAATGCCCGATCGAAAAAAAGTTGATTGTGCGTGTATTATAAATAATGACGAATAACCTCTCCATAATTAATATGAAGTATATAATGTTTCGTACGTCTGCGGTTTGAGCTTATCAACATAAAAGAACCTTATTTGCAATTTATATTACACTTTAGTGGGTAACTCTATAAGTTTAGGGACCAGAACGAAACTTCTTCCGTTTGGCTTACAATGTGCGGTGCAAATTCATTTGAGGACTTCGTAGGGTCACACGTTGACGTGACTGATTGGAAGTTGGAGCTTGAAACGCACAACATGTGACCACAAGTCACATCCTATGATGCTTTACAAATTCATTACAGTTGAATGGATTTTCAAGAAGCTCTCGTAGCTCAGTTGGTTAGAGCACCCGTTTAGTAAGCGGGAGGTCTTGAGTTCGACTCTCAACGAGAGCATTTTAATTTTATTCCGTTCCTTTTTGGCATTCTTGGGTATTGGGCTATTGGACCTTGTGAGCAGAGTGCGGGCTTCGCCCACCGATTAAAATGTATCCAGCTAAAGAGGCCCTTAAAAGTTCACAATTGGGTTTCAGATTCGATAAAAAGCCCAGCCGACATGACTAGTGGGGCAGGACTGCAACATATGTGGACTAGAGAATGGATATGATGTTTTTTTTTTGTTTTTTTTTAGTTTTAGTTTTTATTTTTATTTATTTTTCTGAGAAGGCCTCTCCACCGTCCAATCCAATCATTACCAATGTAATATTCCCTCCAAGAAAACGATCAAGAATATATATATTTAACAAATGATACACTGAATTTGTTGCCCCCAAAACCTGAAAAAAGGTTCACTGAATTTGCACACATATAACATTAACAAGCTTAATTCCTCCTTTCAAGCCAGCCAGCCAGCAGAATTTTGTTAAGGAGCTGTCGTCTGCATAATTAATCAATTGTAAATGTCACTAACGAAGGGTGAAGATAGTTGTTACATTATTAGGTAGAAGAAAAGGATGCAAATGAGGCTGTGTTAAACTTAGTCAGTGAAGTCACTTTCTTACTATTTTGATTGGATGTGGGATGTGTAGTGTACTAACTACAATGCTAAAGTTTTATGTCTATAATTTCTGATTAGTCGAATCCAATAATTCCAGTCGGTAGGAGACAATTAAGACTAGGTCTTATATCATTCAATTGCACGCTCCACCTATAATTTAGAATCTGCACAAATCTATCATATCGTTGTGCTTCAACCGAGCATAAGATTACTAGAATTGAAAGACACGACCTTCCTCCAAGACTACGATATCATATGATGATATGAAACATCGGTTAGTCTCAACTCTCAACATCTCGAGTTCTTGAAAGACGTTTAAGATTATATCTTGAAAGTTATGTCTACGATATGAAACATCAGTTAGTCTCATCATATGATTGCTATCCGAAGATAGTAATATTTCCTTCATCATCTCAACTCGTGTGTTAACAGTTAACACACAATCAACAGTTTGTTGTCGCTACACAATTCATGAGGATATATTATATATTATTTGTAAAAATAAATAAATAAATAAACATTTGGAAGTTAAATCTCGTTGATTCAAATTGAATAGTGTCAAATCATGTCTTTTATTTCGGTTCAAATTTTATGTATAATCACGAATAATTTGTCTAATTCGGACTGCAACTATCTAATCGACTCGAATTCAAGTGATAGAATTATCAGTACTGTAATTTGTAAATATATGCTCCATTGTTGACTGGTTTTGAAAGATAGAAGTATACCAAAGAAACCAAATTTTATGGGATCGATGTGGATGGATTTCAGCTTCACTCCCATCCCTGATTTGGTTTTTGTTTTAGGTTCAACCCTCCCACTTGGATTTTTGGTCGAGACCAAATAGGATTATAATGTCGACTAAAACCCCTAGAAATTCACGTGCGAATTAAGTCCCAGAACCAAACCCAATCCATTTCACTAATCTCCTGCATGTTCAGCTTTGTTTCTCTGTTCACCGACTTGATCTAGCTACCATATCATTCATCCCCCCAATTAACCCATTCTCTAATTAATTATTCATATGGTTTTGGCAATCCTAAGCATTATCTGGTTGAAATCGAAACCCACAACTTCAAATTATATATGAACTTGCACGGCGTGATTTCGTCCATATTCATAAGCTTAGTTAAGGTTAAATTCTAAACAATTTTCACACGTTGAATCCTAACACGTATTTTTATTTGAGTGCTTGTATTCGATCACTATATTAGATCTTATTTCCATCCACAACGACCGAAAAGGCGTTAAGCATGATATACAAATTGAATACCAAACTATATATTGTTCTTAATTCTTGATCCATTCTACTTGGCTTAAATATTGGTTGGAGATGATTCCCCAACTTGAGTGGTACGTATATTATTGGGAGTGAGTTGATCCTCTTCTCACCCCCAGGGTCGTTCCTCCACAATCGTGTCCACCGTCGATGCTCCATCATCGGAGAATACTTTGTGATGGGTCTTTTGACTATGATTCACAAGAGGCGGCAATCGGAGTAGTTATTCACTAACTCTAGCGGACATATTATTTGTGATGGAAGGGCGAGGAAGGTGATTTGTTCTTCCCCAATTGAGGCCGAGGCTTGTGCTATTTATGATGCATGTCTTTTGGCAGCAGAAAGACAACAATCCGACAACGGTTCTCTGCGGACATCAAGGTACTGGTTGATGCACTTAAGGAAGATCCGACGAAATGGCCCTGGAGATGTTACGCTATTCTTTCCTCTATCAAGGCTATCCTAGAGCAGTTCAGATCGGATCAATGTTCTCTTCACCAGTCGTCGTAACAATAGGAACGCATGCAGATTGGGTGGCCCGGAATTGTCGAATGAATACCCATCACCCGAAATGGCTTTCAGTGCTTAATGTTATTTCCGATCTGTTGTAATCTGGAACCTTGCTGTTTCACAACCTCTTCGTGCTTTCAATGAATGAATCGATCCATTTTCAAAAAAAAAAAAGTTGAATCAAGTTGATATAGGAAAATAGGACAGCCAAATTGAGTGGAACCGGCCACTTGGGGGCAGCAGCCAGCAAGCAAGCAAGCCTGGCAATTCGTACTGCTACCCATCTTCCCCCCTTGCCCTAATTTTGTTCCTTTTCTTCTTCTTCTTCTTCTGATGATCTGATCTGATCTGGATCCAAAACTTCCCACAGTGAATCGTACTCTAATTTATATATCTGGCCTAGCTAGCTAGCTTCCACCACTCTGATCACTTCACGTCTCCCTCAACGATCCTACTATTAACAGTTGTCACCTTTGCTAAGTAGTTCAGTACTGTTCCACTTCAAATAGTTAATTCCCATGCGAATAGACGTAGAAGAAAAAGGAATATGGTTGGTTTTGGGTATATATAATGTCATGGATGGGTAGCCAATAAAGAAATATATAGATTTAGGATCGTTTAAGGGTCAATATGTATGAGAGAAAAAAAAAGTTATTAATTAAAAAGTTGGTATATATGATGAACGCTTTAAGCATAAATTAAACTTCATGAGATAGAAAATAGAATACGGAATATCAGGAAAAATTCTCTCTTGAACTGTACTTAAGAATTTTAAGATGAAGATTCACAAACGATAACAATGACCAACGTCATATGATTGGTACAAGTATATAACTATATCACTATGATTTTTTTTATTTATAAATATGACTAATAAAACAATCTTATGTACCTTTTGATTCACCACAATAATTCGCAGAAGAATTAACAAACTTTACTCACAATGTGCAGGACTATTGTCACAGGAAACGAGGATACATTTTATGAGTGGACGATGATCTCGAACGATAAAAACATTGATCATCGGCCGGTGAAACATAATCCTTAATTCAACTCCTACCATGCTTTTCATTACAGATCAAACGATCATAACAATAAGAATAATTTACCCCGATCAGACAAAAAAAAAAATAAAGAAGGGCACTTGGCATAAAAAAAAAAAAAAGCTAATATGTGTACACCTCAATAGTGACAGTGATGAGCCTAATTACACCATTCTCCCAACTTGCACTATCAAAAAAGGAAGTATACAAATCGAACAATTATAAGCTTCAATTCAATTATATATATATATATACATCTCTCTCTCTCTCTCGACCCTCCAACTCATTCCAGTGACGATCGAGTTATTACACAAACAAACATGATAGTGCTGATTCATTTCATTCATTGGGAACGTGCAATTATTCATCCACTGATTTTCCCCTTTTCTTCCTTATTCTTCTTCTACGATCATCATTGAAGTATTTAATATTATTATAACCTTAATTCGTTGCAAAAATGGGAAGAATTCGGGTCATGCATAAACGAGAACATGCATGCATGCTCCCACCCACCAACAGGATATTTATAATTTGTATGAGTGAAGTGAACCACCTCAAAATCCCCACCATTAGGAATGAAAATACTGAAAGCGACCTCTCTTTAATTCCATTCTTAATCACTATTCCAAACCCTACTAATCTAATACTTCCCTACCTTTTTCTGTTTGTTCATTTCAATCCACCAACTTGCTTATTAGAAAGAAAAAAAATTGTAGTAAGTGGTACATAGAAACATATATACAACAAGCACTCTTATCTTATGTACGGTGTGTCTACTTTTCCCGCACAACAATTCACTTTTTATGTAAGTGCATTAAGGTGTCATCTGAAGAATCGAATTTAGAGTATAAATTCCATGAATCAGTAGATTTAGTAAAAAAAATCATTTTTTTCTGCTTTGAACATTGTAGATTTTAGATGTAGAGGTTTTGGATCTATAAAATCTCTCATAAATATAGAGATTCTATATATGAATTTGCGGAATCTGTTGGTTTACGATTATTTGTCAATGCTCATCAAAAGCGTTGATAAACACAACCCTATCTCCTCCACCAGTTAAAATCGTGTCCCGAAAAATTGGCTATAATATCTCGCAATTAGGAAGAAAACTTCACCGTATGTACATGAATGGCTGATTGACCCCCCGTCATACACGAGTACTAAATATTACATCTTTTTTTTTTTTTTTTGCGAACATAATTAGATCATAAATTCTTCTTTCCATCAGAACAATAGGGATCGTTATACTCATTTGCTAAACTCGTTTGAGAGATATGAAACTTCTTTTCCTGAAAAATATAAAACTTTTTTAGAATATAAACTTTTTTTTGGGTGGAAATACAAAAGTTAATGGCAAATCACAAGTAAGTAACCAACCCCGTACTAACATCGTATCCGGTACACACAGATTCGACGCGTATTAAACAAATTGATACGGTACGATTGGAGTGCGGCAACTTGCAAGTATTATATTACCTCTTCTTTCTCCACCTCGAAGTGGGCCATGGCCCACCTCCAAAAAAGCTTTTCACGTTTGGGGGCCCAAAAGGCCGTAGCCCATATGTACGCGCACACATCTCTATCTGCCCCCTTCTTCGTAGATGGAGAGGAGAAAGAACTCCCCGTTTGTCTGTATTAAATTTCAACAATTATTTATTTTATTTTGCTGAGTCAGATTGTGGGGCTGGGGCCCAGTACTGTGAGAGCCAAAAGGACACCACCACGTGGCGGACGGCTCCTTTGTGAGTAGAAGGTCGTCTAACACGTCACATCTGTTATTTCCTTTCACTCCAATGCCAACGTGGACTCGGCGGGAAAGTGGGTTCGATTCGACCGACCCGGGTCCATTTCCCCGTCCTCGCCAACTTGCCCTCTCCTGGTCTGGTTGAGTCAACTTCAGCCCACCTCTCATTCGATTCATTTATTATTATTATTATTATTGTTATTATTATTATTATTATACACAATTCTTCTTTTGAGTTTTCCTTGTAGTTTAAGGAATAAGGATGATTAACGTAATTCACTTAATAATGATGTGCATAAGTGCTTGAATATATGCGTATACATAATGGGTCTGTTGGTGATGGTGAGGTTAATAGATGGACTGGAAGGTGATTTTAATGTTGGCCCAAACTAGATTAAACAGGTATTCGAAAGAGTATAGCTTGTATGCTACATATTATAAATGATATTCTCGTGATAATAATCGACTTTAGTATAGTATCTACTGTTTAAAGATATATCACGCCTTGAGTTTTTTTTTTTTACATACGGTATACTATGGTTGCCTGTCAATGGCGGACAAAATGTTTCTAAATTTTTATAAAATAGTGTGAACCTCATAGTTCTGGGTAGAGTTTACAAATCATTTGTTATCCCCTGCAGACTTATTATTATTTTTAAATTATTTGCAAGTAACAATGACTCGTACGATAAGACTGAAAATGAAAGGTATACCATAACGTAAAATTGACTTTGAATATCAATTGATTCGGTTGCATCGGTACATATATTAGTGCAGGCCTCATCCGGTAACTTGATCTGAATGGGATAAGCCCATCATTGGTATATGTTATAAAAAAAATTATGACCTTAAGATCTGCATCATCAATCCCAAAAAAAATATCAAAAATACCAAACACTTCATTTGTACATTAGATGCCACAAAATGTACAAATTTCAAAAATATAGCGAGTCTAATGATATTCCGAAGCAAATGCATGAAAGAAACAAATCAATTTCACTCTCAAACCTCTGAGTTCATTTTGGGCATGTTCTTATTCGAATTATTGCAACAAACTGATTCTCGGGTAATCATTTTCTTTGCCTTTAAACTAGTAAGCAGCAACTCAAGCCCGGTGTGAGAGTCAACTGGAACAAAGCATAATAATAAACACATACAAAAAGTGACACAAAGAGAGACAGCAGTAGTTTTTTTAAACACTCCATTTCTGCTATCTTAAAAGCATTCCCATCAACCTCAAAAGCTGATGCACCATTAACATAAAACAAATAGTTTTTTTCTTGCACTAATCAGCCTTCCAGGCCAGGGGAGGGGAAAGAAAGAGGCAAAAGATTTGTAAAATCTGTTGTTGGGAAACTGGACATCAATAGTAGCAGCAAGCTACTGGTAGTGTAAAGTGTATTGGCTCCTGCTGCTGCCTGCCATAATTTGGAAGCTTACTGCTTTATCTTGGGCAAAAGTTTAAACTAATGATATCATTAATTAATTGATTAACTATAATGTATAATAATAATTAAAAGGGTCTTATGGAATGAAGGAAAAGTAAAGGAATTTGGCAGCAGAAAGAAGGGCCATTGATTGGAACTGGTTGAATTCATTGGGCCAAGAGAGGGAATATACTTATACCTCTCCTTCCCAGCTTTTCTTGCACACTCTTCTACCTTTTGTCTATCAAGTGGTTCATCAAACAAACAAGTCTACCTTTGTTTTGGTAGAAAACAAACAAGTCTACTGATGATTTTTTTTAGTCAATTTTTAAAGTTAGTTTAAACAATTTCATTCAAATCCATTTTAAGGTTCATCCTAAAGACGGATGTCCATAATTATTATTAAGTATTAACTCGAGGTATGTTGTGCAAGTTGGAAGTCCGTCCTTGTTAACCTTGACACACATTTTATGCATATTTCAGACCTCATTTCATAGGTATTTGAAAGTCATAATCATCGTCCATTGATAATTTTTTGTTCATTCCGTGCTATGTGTGATTAGATGTTGATATCCTATCACTTGACCCGGTTTTATTGGTCTTTGACCAGTTGACTCGCAACTTGCTTATTCTCGTCATATTCTATGCTAGGTTGTACCTTCTTTCCTAATTTTATGTCCTAGCAAGTTGAGTGAGGTGTGTGACGACTTGGAGGATTTTTTTGAGCAAATTTGTACGTAAAGCATCATTGTGAACTTATTTCATGTTTTATGGACGATTTATCTTGATTCCTTATGCTTGAGTTGAATATTTGGATTTAGGATTTCTAGACCTAAGAGAGGTGTCATTTAATTAGGTAAAAAACTATAACACTTATCAATAGAGTGAAGTTCTAGCCCTAAAGCTCTGGGTGATTAGTAGGTTGCATGACCATTGAGCCAACTAATTCCCCTAGAAGTGAAATTGAGTGCATGACCATTGTCTTGATTTCTAGATTAGGTTATTCGTGACAATATAGAAAATATGAAAGCCTTCATTGACTTGCATTCAACTCATCTCAACTTATTGCTAGTGGGATTCGACCCTAATCACATATTCCCTCTAGTGATCTCCTCGAGTTGGTTTTACTTTTTTTTTGTTAGTTTAGTTTATTTCACATTCAAAACTAATCATCTTGTTGAATAAATAGTAATTTGAGATCAAAAGTTAGCAGAACTAGAGTTCTATATGAATACAACATCATTCCACTATACCACACCACATAAGCAAGTTATGCTTGCCTTTACCAGGTGTAGTAGAGTAGTAGAACATCAAATTTATTATAACTTGAGCCCTATCACCTGATCCCTCGCAATGGATGTAACAATTTGATAGAAACTAGTATTTAGTCATTTTTATTAATTATCGGATTATTGTTATTTTAGATCATTGGAACTATTTCGGGAATTGAGGAATAAATTATATGTTGGGGAGCGATAGGGAATTATCCAATTATTATATAAATCACTTGTAAGTGGAATTAGGCCACTAAGCAAGATTAAACCTAAAACCTAATTCCTAATCTCCCTCCCTCTCTCTATTGCCTCTGCCGACCTCCCTTGCTGCCGAGCAGCAACCTGCTTCTCCCTTCCCTTTTCCCAATTCTCCCCACTACTTCTTCTCCCATTCCTACGAACCCTACTAATCAATATCCCATTGATTCCCCTTATCCAATCCCTAGATAGAACTCGACTCTCCGGGTTCTATCACAATTGAGATTCGAGAGAGCATACATGACCTGTAAGTTGTCATTGAAGACGTGGTTGCTAACCGTGATTTAATTAATTAACCTCACTCTAACAACTAGTAACACCATACTCCATATTTGACAAAATTTTGGTTAGTGGGCATTGCTTGTTTAGTATTGCCAAACCCTCCAAATATCCAATTAATAGTAGACTCATATTAGACTATCATTATCACCATTCTTGTGCATGATTAACCTTTTATAATGGATCATTAAACCTTAGTTTATCCTAATGAAGCAGCTTAGCACTATCTGATTTATCTTGTGCCACTACCAACCATTTTCAAATGCATTCATCCAATATCGTATATGGGCTGGCGGCAGAAAAGACAAATCCATATGGTATAGCTTGTAAGTAAGAAAAATAGCAAAGCAATTAGAGAGGGAAAAAAAAACCATAAAGCTTGAAGAACTGTTCAAGATAGGGTGCATAAATCTGGACCCTTTATTTAAAAAATTCAGATCTAAGAATGAAAAATTAAGGACCATTTTTATGTTTCCTAACTTTCTTAATCGACTCATATCTTTTTCGTTTTAACTCGGATTTTAATTTTTTTTGCACAGATGGAACGAGTTCATCGTGCTCTACCAAATGAGAATAATTTTCAATATTTTTTTAGAAAAAAAATTTCTGGCCTCTCGGTACCAACTGCATACCATATGGTATTTTCTTCGTTTTTAATTCATTTTTGAAAAAGTTTGCACAGAAGGGACGAGTTCATCATGATCTATTGGATCTACAAATTTCTGGGTGAACAAATTACAGGACCAAAAATACCACACAATACCATACAATACCACCCTGGTTGTATGGTATCTTCTTCGTTTTTAATTCGTTTTTGAAAACGTTTGCACAGAAAGGACGAGTTCATCATGATCTATTGGATCTACAAATTTTTTAGTGAACAAATTACAGGACCAAAAAATACCACACAATACCATACAATGTTAAAAGTCGTAAATGACAATTAATATACTTCTACTATCATGCATAACCATCCTACAGTCTTGGTTTGTTCATACCACCATGGTATGTTTTTCAAACCATAGGTATGCTTTTATTTCAATACCAGTCAATACCATATGGTATAGACTGGTAAAAAATGGCTCAATTTTTTTTGTTCGAAAAATATATTAAAGTGGATATCATTTTTAAGAGCACAATTAATCTGATCTAACTGTGCAAAAAAAATTAAATTTCGACTTAAAATGAGTGAGAAATCGTCCGTCAAAGATTAAAGAGGGGAAAATTAAAGGCTTTCCAGGAGAGAGAGAGGATGCTGATGTCATGCTGATGTGGGTGGTTACTCACCATAAGGTTACTGACCTGATCCGTTCCCTTGAAGAACCTCAAAGTGGGGTTGCTTTCGGATTATCAAGTTTATTGTTTATGGTAACTGGTAAATAAGGTAAGAAAGAAGGTAATTTTACCTTAGGGTTAACTACGATTAAACAATCATTTTTTTATATGTGTTCAATTCGAATATTATTGACATATCATAAACGAATAATCATACTCCATCGTTTATACAATTTTTTTTATATTAGGTCAATCGTGCACACAAAACATATATTACAAAAATATTGTTCAAAAAATTTCCCATAATTTGAGATTTGCATTTAACTTTTAATATTTCAAGTAACAACCCACTATATAAGGAGTTATGAAGACTAAATACATAGAGTGAGAGGATAAGAGGGTAAAGAGTTGAAAAAAACCAATACAAGCCAAACAAAACCTATCCAAATTCCACGAAGGAAGTCACCACGTGGCAACGCGGGGGAAAGCCAGAGATTGAAGTTGAGTGTGGGAGAGGTGAAAAATGAAAACACCCTCATCAATGGAGGGACAGTTACCATCAAAGTTGAAAATGAAAGGTTCACAAAAAAGTATCATAATAAGAAAAAGCTGTAAATAATTTCAGTGAAATATATCTTAGTACAGGATCGAATCATTATTGCATTCAGTTTATTTGATTAGGGTTGGTATGATTCAAATATCAGTTTGGTCCATCATTTTTCTAGTAATCGTAAAAGATATCAAGACCAAGGATTGGACCGCATTATACTCGATTTGGTGCGGTCCGATCGTTCGGTTTGATTCGGTGCAATCCGGTACATATCAGACCATTGCGCACTTCTAAAGAAAAGATTATTAGGTGTACAGTCAGTGGCATACCTAGATTAAAGGAGTATGGTATTTCTGTGAAAATTTAATATTTCGTCGTTACAAAATTTGAAATAACGTTTTTAGACACCCTTCTAAAATTTTTATTTGATGCAACTGTGGAATGATTTTTTTTATTAATTTTATTAAAATGATCTTCAAAATCAAATTAGTGATCAATTTACCAATCATTATTCAATTATATATGTTGAACAATTTTTTATTTTCAAAATAAACAATATAGTACTACTTTCCCAACTCTTGTTTTGGAAACATGCAAAGCAAAAACCAATCTTAGTCATCAATCATTATACCATATATGATCAAACATTATTACTTCTTTTGATTGAAGCATGTATCAACATTAATGCACACACACTAACTAGACTTTCCCAAAAAAAAGAAGGCCATTACATTGATTGATTATTATTTCCTTAAAATTATTGTGTTTTCCCCCTATTCTCCAACATATTGTTTTTATTGAGAGCTACTCTTATGCAAATTATATGAAATTCATCATTGACTTGAATAGTCAGAGTCATTACTTGTAATGACTCATAAAATATGGTTAAATTGCATATGTAACTTTTTTGTTTGTGTCGAATAGATCAATAACACATAAGGAGGATATAAATTTATGGCTATTTATCAAGTAGTTCAAAATCGAACAAAAACTTCAGTTAGCACTTTAGATGATCTAGCACGGACTCAATTGCTTGTACCAGTGCATGGAACATATAATTGTTCAAATATTTTGAGACAATTCAAATTATATATTGGAATAAGCGGGAGGTCTAACGAATAATATAAAGTGTTCCTTCTTGAAATTCTTTCGATAACTCGAGTTAATTTGACATACTTGGAATAATCTTCCTACCGTACTAGTTATTTGGACGAACCGACACATGTAATGAAACAATATAATTTTTTTTTCGACAACTCAAATTATGTAGGAGTATTGATCAATGTTTCGAAAGACCGAATATTGCTACGATGTAGCATAATATCAAAATTGGTTTCATACTAAAACCATCAATTTTACATGATTCAGTTATCTGGATAGTAAGAGGAAGCTAATTAATAGGATGTTCATTAGAACTAATAAATTCGATGAATGGTATCTGTTTGAACCTAACTGAGTGTAGGAGTGAGGTTCACTAGAATGGGTCGAGAAGAATGAACGGCTTGGTTGAACAGGGACTTTGAGACAAATGAGAGGGAGGATAGAGCTGAGAGAGAGAGAGAGAGAGTGTTTAGTGAGAGAAAGTAATGATCTTAGAGATAGAGTCTGAAAAATCCGATCCCCTCACCCACCGGAGTAAATGCCGTATTTATAGGCTACATGGTGGTGGGTGAGTTACATGACGGTACAATGACGTGACCACTACGGTACGGTGACATGACCACTGACATGTCAGGGACAAAGACCATATCCCTATGGGTGACAAGACCCTTAGCCATGACTATACCTAGGACTATGATGTTGACTACCCTTTGGGTGACGCGGCGCCGCTTCTACAACTTCTCGGTGAGAGCCCGCGCTTGTCCAAAGCGCCGTCGTTTGGCGTCTATGCGCGGTTCTTGGGGTCGGTCTTTACGCTCGCGCTTGGCTCTGGCGTGACTCGCGCGTTGACCTTGACGTGAGCATCCTTGGGTATTTTTTCGGCGTGTTGAGATCCGAGTCACATCCCCAACAGTATCTAAACACTACAACCTCATCCAGGAATATAGCCAATTCGGATGCAGATTAACCATTCAATTAAATGAAGACATGAATTATATCATGAAAGAGGCGGGAAATACACTGGGAGCCACCGCCGAGTGGTTGGGCCTGTGTTAACACCGATGGCTCGGCTACTCTTAATCCTGCTAGCACGAGTTGTGGTGGAGTCGTGAGGGGAGACGATGGCCACCTAATTAGAGCTTTCACAGCAAACCTTGGAGGGGGTTCGATCACTCGTGCTGAGCTGGCTGGGATTGCTTATGGGTTGAGACTTGCTTGGGAAGAGGGAATCAGGAAGGTTGTCCTACAGACAGATTCCCGCACTGCCCGGATGCTGATCGATAAAGCCACACCGCAGCATCCACATTACTCGTGCGTCGCGGAGATCCGCCAATGGCTAGCTCGGCCTTGGCTTGTCAGGATAGAGCATGTTTTCAGAGAAGCGAATTTCGTGGCTGACCACCTCGCTTTCATTGGCCATTCTGTTCCTATAGGGGTTCATGTGATTCATAACCCGAGTAGCACTCTTCTATATTGGTTGTACTTCGATACTTTGGGGATTCAAACGCCCCGGTTTGTCAGTTCTTAATTAAGGTTAGGGCGCCCTTTGCGCCCTGTTTTTCACCAAAAAAAAAAAAACCGTTTTTCCAAGGAAGAATTTTATTTTCCTTCTTCAATTTGATTCTTCTTAAATTTGTACTCGATAAGTTTTTTTTTTTGTTAGAAATTGTACTCGATAAGTTGTTACAAGTTTAGAAAATCTAGTAACCGAGAATTGAGTGATTTTAACAAAATTTTATCTTATAATTTGAATTTTTTTATTTAAAAGTTGAAAAATGTATAATTTTGATTAATGTCATATTAGATAAACTAAAATTTGAAGTCATTCTTCCATCAAAATTATCTTGCAGATATGCCATTTCACTTTTGTCAATAAATAATTTTTGAATATGAAACTGAGTGAATACGATGAAAATACAAGATTAGGATAATAATTTTTTATAATGAATAATAATCATATTAAGTACAAAATACCATTATAACCAAATTTATTGTCACACTGTCGATTTTTGGATATCCAGTATATATCATGTTCTTGTAAAAATGATTAATTATGACTTTAAATATCTGAATTAATATTCATTATCTTTGTGAATGACTATATTCACACATGTCATATGTAAAAATAAAATAAAAAATGCGAGTAGATAAGGCAAAGTAAACAGTAAATCTGGAAAGTAAAAAAAGAAAAAAAAGTTAGATTGTGAGGTGTGGGGTGGAGTTAGTTAACTCTCCATATGAGCTGGATCCACTCTTTCAGGAGTGTCCCACCCCACTTTTTTTTCAAATAGAAAAAAAATTATTATTCTTTATAATTTCTTATAAAATATGGGTCAATTACACAAATGACTGCTCAATTTGGGGTCATAACAAATTGGTCCATCGATGTTGACTTTAATTATTCGAATTAATTAATATTATCAGCCACTTCATGTTCATTCTCTTTCTGCCAATTTAACGATTAAATAGATGTATACCTTCCGGTGAAGCTAGAGATAGGGATTTATATCCGACTCGAACAAATTCCATAAGAGAAAGTCATCAACCACCATGAATTATTGCATTAGTAAGGAATAACGGTGCAATCAAGCTGGAATCATGAGATTGTGAAAATTAGAGGCCTATAGTTTCACATTTTATGGTCATCACATCAATATTTTGCATGAGGTATTAAGCAAGCTGTTTCATTTCCAATCTGCTTCACAAAATTTCAAGATGGATGTCCTGTCTTTATTTCAGCGCCTTCAAGTTCGTTCACACAACATTCCCATCTCCATTAGATCATCATTGGCCTTTGCAACTTGAATAGAGGATAATTTGAAACCTAGTAACAAAATTAAGTGTTTGTGCGACCGTTTTTTACCACCTGGTGAGTTTGACATACCGAGTTGACCAAGTGGAAAAAGAATCTAATGAAGATCGAGCGACGATGGGGAGTTATTTTACTTACTCAAAACTTTGGTGACGATGCCATTCAAGTATTAAAAGTTTGATGACCAATATGTAAGTGACTATAAAGTTTAGTGACCTGTAATCCACGCTTATGCAAAGCCCAGCAAAACAGATGAACTGAGTTTCAAGCTCATACAAAGCCATGTCTTATCACAAAAAGGAAAACAAAAGAAAATAATAACTAAAAATTTCCATTTGCTTTCCCCCCTCTCCTCAATAATTAATTAAATATATAAAATAATAATTCATTTTCCCATAAAAACAATAATTGATTTTTCTTCCACCTTATCAAATAATCCAAAAAAAAAAAAAAAAAATTCAGCTTCACCTCATTCATTTTCTTCCCTCTTTCTCTTCTTTCTTCCCCTATTCTCTCCAACAGTTCTCGAGCTTCAGTTTTTCTTTCCCCTTTCTTTTCGCTCTCTTCCTTAGAACTCTCGGAGAGAGAGGTTGTCTTCTCGCTCGCCTTAACCTTTCTTCTTCTCACTTTCCTTTTCCCCTATTCCTTGATGCCAACTTCCAACTTCAAGCTAATGTGAAATTCTCGCTTTCCTCTGTTCTGTCTCTCCTTTAATACTACCTCTCTTTTTACTGCTTCGTTCTTTCAATTGCTGTGTGTGGTGGGATCACACCGTTTGTCTTTTCCCGCTTTGGGTTCCTGCGGGGAGAAAAGGAGTAGAGAAGTATGAATCCCAGCAACGGAAAGGGATCTGTCTCCACTAGCTCGAGGGTTAGCTGGAAATCTAATGAAGCCCCGGTTGCTGATAAGTTTCCGGTGGGACTTCGTGTTATGGTAGTAGATGACGATCCCACTTGCCTTATGATTCTGGAAAAGATGCTCAGAACTTGCAAGTATGAAGGTAAACGCTAACTTCCCAATTCCTATTTCCCTTCCAGCTTCCAGTTTGGGTCATAAGATCCTAAGGATGTTCATTTAGATTTGAGATTCGGCTTTGCTTGAAGATTAGCCAAAGTTTTGGTTGTTATGAACTTACCCAATTGTTGTTTTGGGATAAAGATGCCGACTTGGTTTGACTTGGCATGATTTGTTTTGACCTTTTTTTTTCTATCTCTGATTTATTTTGTTTGTATTCAATTCAGTGAAAAGATGCAGTAGAGCAGAAGAAGCACTCTCAATCCTAAGAGGGAATAGTAATGGCTACGATATAGTCATTAGCGATGTCCATATGCCAGACATGGACGGATTCAAGTTGCTGGAGCATGTTGGTTTGGAAATGGATCTACCTGTTATAAGTATACAAATTTCTCCTTTTCATTTCTTTCTTCACTTTTGATCTCCATAACTCAATTAAGATTCTTATGATTAGTGAGAGTTTGGTGCAGTGATGTCCGCGGATGACTCTAAGAGTGTGGTGATGAAGGGAGTAACTCATGGTGCTTGTGATTACCTGATAAAGCCGGTCCGGATCGAGGCTTTGAAGAACATATGGCAGCACGTGGTACGAAAGCGGAAGAACGAGTGGAAGGAAGTGGATCAGCAGTCTGGGAGTGCCGATGATGGGCAGCAGCCGAAGTACTCGGAGGATGGCGATTATTCGTCCTCGGTCAATGAGGGTAATTGGAGAAACTCCAAGAGAAGGAAAGACGAGGATGAGGATGGAGAGGATAGGGATGATACTTCCACGTTGAAGAAGCCTCGTGTTGTTTGGTCTGTCGAGCTGCATCAACAGTTTGTTGGTGCTGTGAATCAGCTTGGAATCGACAGTATGTGTTCTCTCTCCGGCTCTCACTTACTATTTGAGGTCAACTACACTGTCAATCAGGCCTTTTATTTTTGGGTCCATTTCATTAATCTCTATGTATATTTGGTCGATACAATTGTAGAAGCCGTGCCAAAGAAGATTCTCGAGCTGATGAATGTGCCTGGACTCACAAGAGAAAATGTTGCTAGCCACCTTCAGGTATGGCCCTAACTCGATTTAGTCTTTTAATTGGTGGTGTATATGGGAGAGGAGTATTTTGAATTTGCACCTAATCAAACAAATGCACAACACATTCGATTCATTTGAGAGTACTTGAAATTTCTCAACATCAAAATGACGTATTTCCTTGTGTTGAGCTTTTTGTCCTAAATTCTAATACAGTATTTGCTCTTGTGAGGTACAGAAATATCGATTGTATCTAAGAAGGCTAAGCGGTGTTTCTCCACACCAGAATAATTTGGGCAACTCTTTCATGAACCCTCAAGACCCGGGATATGGACCATTATCAACGCTTAATGGAATCGACTTGCAAACCCTTGCAGCAACCGGTCAGCTGCCAGCACAAAGCCTCGCCACTCTTCAAGCAGCAGGATTAGGTCGAGCAGTAGTAGCTGCCAAATCCAGGATCCCAATCCCGGTGGTTGACCAGCGGAACCTCTTCAGCTTCGAAAATCCTAAGCTCTCGTTTGGAGACACCCAACAACCACCACAACATTTGAACAATGGGGGGAAGCAGATTAACATGCTCCATGGAATCCCAACCAACATGCAGCCCAAGCAGCTAGTGAATCTGCAGCACCAGGGAAATTCACTTCCCACTGTTCAGAATGTTCAAAGTGTACAGAGTGGGTCTCTATTGATGCAAATGACTGATCAACCACCGTTGAGAGGGCAGCAGCCGATGGGTAACTATAATTCAATTTCTCAGTCTTCACCAATGATGAACTTAAGCAGCAGCTATCCTCTCCCGAATATTCAAGCCAAAAGTGGATTTCCAGAAGATTTGACCTCAGAGATGAAGGGATCAACTCCAGGATTCATGCCTAGCTATGACATCTTCAATGAGTTGAATCACCAACAGAAGTCCCATGATTGGGAATTGCAAAATGTAGGGTTAACATTCAATGCAACTCAGCAAGCCAATAATAGCATCGATGTTCTCGGGACTTCAATCGTAGCATCTCATCATTCGGGCTTCTCGTCATCGAGCCAAGGAAGTGGCCTGACCAGGAATGCATCTACTGTTCATGCGAACAACAATAACAATGCAATAAGCGTGGGTCAACATCGTATGAACATTAATAACTTCTACCCCGATAATAATCCAGTTCGAGTTAAGCTCGAACCTCCATTATTTCCGGAGCAGTTTGGTCAGGATGATCTCATGAGCGCTCTACTCAGACAAGTACGTCCCTTGTCCTTTTTTTTTCGTTTTTATTCATGTTCTTATCCAAAACTGTGGTTCAACAATTTGTTTGCTACTTTACTCATGTTGTGATTCGTGTTTTACCACTTCTTGCAGCAGCAGGGACAGGGAGGGATAGAACCGTTGGAGAATGACTTTGACTTCGATGGGTATTCCATCGACAATATTCCCGTCTAGGAATGAACAAACAAGGTT
The DNA here is from genome assembly GCA_964030455.1 of Linum trigynum. Lineage (NCBI taxonomy): Eukaryota > Viridiplantae > Streptophyta > Magnoliopsida > Malpighiales > Linaceae > Linum > Linum trigynum. The sequence continues at coordinate 63,911,896 of OZ034819.1, forward strand.
TTAAGCACGCGTGACGATCAAGTCCCTCATGGCGATGGCCACTGCTGAATGTACATACCTGCTGTTGCCTGTGGACCCTCCTGATTTTTCTCTTCAAGGACAGCAGCATAGATATTCAAAAGTTCTAGTAGCTTCTTGGTTAGGAGGAAAGAGTTTTCTGCATTCGACGTAGCTGCATTTCATTTGTGAATATTTGAGGACAAGCTCTCTGCTGTGCTCTGCCGAAGGTGGTGACATGTAGAAGAACAGGAACGATCAAAAGGGTTACCACCACCAGCAGCATGATATGCAATATTTTTGGATGGAACTGTTTGGGAGGGAAAGTCCAGCAGAAGCAAAAGAGGAACCAAAAGAAAGCTAATTCTTAGGATGGTGGAAATTTGTGGAGACTTTGTGGTTATTTGGGTTAGAAAAATTGAAATTCAGTGAAGGAGGATTATAAGCTTTCAGTAGAAGATTGCAGGAAGAATGTAGGGCTGCCTTTTCTTTTTTTCCACTTTTCTAACTCTAATAACACATATTGTCAGGATTTCTGTTTGTTTTGCTTTCCAGCTTCTTTTCAGATTTGTTATTTGAGGAAACTGACCCTTGAGTTGTACATACTATCTCTCCCCCACCGCCATTTGATTGCTCTTTTAGACATAAGTCCCCTCCTGGTATATTTTCCCCCAGGATGTTCTTTTTATCTTCTTCCTTTTGTACTGAAAAAATATTGCAGGTGGCTTTCTCATGTTCTTATTTGATGAAAGCCTCTTGCTTTGTGTTTCTGAGTTGTAGACAGAAGCAACATTGTGTATTGAGCTTGTCTGTATTTGAGATCTGTTTTGTATTAATAACATGGTACAAAGATGAATAATCAAGCACAGTGTAATTTAGCAATGCGTCAAGCATCCATATAGAATCTCAAAAGTTTTCGTCCAGAATGGCCTGTATTGTAGATTGGCAGGTGTTTTTTCTGGTGTTTTGTATAATTGTATTAGTCACTTGAAAATCTAGTATTTGCCCACCTGTATATTAGAGAAAAGAAACATGGAGAATACGGATGACATTTTGAACCCGCTCTATTGGTATTTACTCGATTTGATTTACACTAGGTGGGTATTGTCCGGCTCACAGTGTAGTTGTGTTCTATCTGTATATATGTGTCTTGTAAGTTCTGACCAGTAAACTCTAAAGTGAGTCTAAACCCAACAAGTGTAATGTGGTAAAAAAAAAGGGGTCATGTGTGTCGATAACATTCCTTCCTTTCCAAGAATGCGAAAGTAGTAGATCTGGTCAAGCAGTAAACTTCATCATTATGTGGCAAAATATATTCAAGATTCACCCCAAAGGTAACAAACAGTTATATAATACAAAGACTGATCAGTTCAAGATTGATCTCTATCATAGAATAAAACTTACAAAGAAAGTAGAACATAGTAGCAGTAGTATGAGGAGTAGTACGAGCAGCACAAAGAATCAATCTAGACATCCTGTCAATCATGGAAACATCTCTACAGAGAGTAATCACGCCGTTGTACATTTAGGTTCGATTCAGTATGTCTGCGACCAAGTGCTGATATCAGCTACAAGGGTTTTCAGATAGAGAACCCTATCCTCTCCTAACAAACCCATTCATCACCAGCCTCCAAACAAACAAACCTCAGAGTATTTACCAGTGTCGAATTGTTTGCACATCTTCAAGGACCTCTCCAGCGTGGCCTAAAACCCGAGAAAAATAATGAAAAAATCATCTCATCTCCCCACAAAGTTGCTAGCATAGCTCCTTCATCAATATAGATGCCAGCAGAGCTGCTAGGATAACAGATATGATACTTGCAGGTGCCCTTCTGCTGACAGCACTCGTCGGATACATCGAAGGAAGCGAACACTCTTCACCATTGAAGTACACTTTCGTTGGAAACCCATCTCCTAAAGGCACATTGATCCCTGGTGTAGTCCTCTTAGTAAATGAGATCACTGACTGCTGTTTTCCAGGCACTCGCGGATCTTTACTTGGGTTCAACCCATCAGTCTCACCTACAAGATAGTTCAACCCTGGAAGACCCTGCATGAATATAGTACTGTTGGAGTTCTTCAACATCGTTCCATTAAACGAGTACATGGCCTCAAACCCACCAGCTGCCTTATCCATCTCTGCTGCAACAAACCAATCAGGGAAAGGAATCTCGGCCCAGTTGAAGAGAGTGACCCTAGCACTCCATCCTCGATTGTAATCAGTGTTAATATGCCAGTTAATACTGACCCCACAGTTATCAGGACAAGGCATTGGGTTAGGGACCTGCCGGTGCTTTATATTCGCCCAAGCACTTGCCATGATGGTCCGATTGTCGAAAGGAACCAAGAGAGCATTTGGTGGGAGAAGAACCGGTGGAGCACTAGCACTACAGGTTCGAGCTGCTCGGTTAGGGCAACCGCAAGCACATGTGTTACATGGGACGACTGAGTCGTTGTAAAAGGCAGAGAATGACACACAGCATCGAGGCGAAGATCCTTTAGGTTGAGTGATGTTGCAGACCACCTGCCAGCTGGCAACAGCTGTGGAGTTCGACGGGAGGCCACTTGGGTCTACAAACTCGCTCGGGCTAACCCTCACAGGCGGACCACATTGGTAATCCGGGTTCAAAGTACCATTGATTTTCCAGTTCTGAGGAGGCGAAAGGTCCGACCGGTTGAGAGTTGGTGGCATTTTGAAAACCTGCATTTGAAAAGAAGATACTGACTTGCTCGGGTCCATGGATGGCGGCAGGATTGTCCCATTTCTGCAGCAGAAGGGGACCATCCCGACAGTTGAGTCATTGAATTTTGTTGGTGGGAGATCGATGATGGTTGGCCTTCTTTCACAGTTCAAAACAGTGGAGAAGTCCAGCTGCTTGTAGTACTCACCCTGTGGCCCAAATATGCAAGGCGAGGAGTCGACAATCGAAGGGTAAGCGCCCTTCATGGAGAAGATAAACTCGTCCTGCATCCAGTCCCAGCTGAGCTTCCAGTTATCTAGACGACCCAAGTGGTTGTGGTTCGTGAGAGTGACTTGTGCCCAGTAGCTGGAATCATATGCTTTGGTCACATCATAGGCAATGGTGAGATCACCGCTCTGTCGAGGGAGGAAATCACCGTCGAGTAGTGTTATGTTCTTCTTGGCGTTCTCATCTCTTATGCAACAAACAGACATTGCTCCCCCTGGACAGAAAGAACCATTAAGGAAGAAGAAACAACACACAAATGGCTTTCCATCAACATCAAAGAGCAAGGTATAGCAAATTCAGAAACTTCTCAGCCAAATGCCACTGCAAACAGAGGAAGGAATCTACGAACTATTGACTATCCATCAGCAAACCACTTTCGATGAAGCCAACGTAACGAACACAATCAAACGAACAGCAATAACAGCCCCTATATTCTCGAAATCGGCAAATTGAACGCTCCAATTCAAGTCAATCCAAGTCAAAATTCCACAACCCAATTCAATTCCTAGTCTAATTCAATGAACACCCACAGACCAAATCAACAAATCATCGCCATAATTAGATCTCACTAGAACAGAAACAATGAAGGAACAGAGGACTTTCTCATTGAATTTACCTAGAGTGGAAGGAGCAGGACAAGCCCATCCATCATTAACCAACGTAATATTCTCCGGCCAGGGAATCGCCGGCGGCTTCACCCCAAACTGAGTCCCGAGCATCTTAACCTCAACAGACGTCTGAGTCGAGTCCCCGGCGGTCTCAATCGCCGTCTTCAAGTCGGTCATCGGAAACCCAGCAAAAACCGTGCCGTTCCCCACCAAAGCAGGGTAGCTCGACCCATCAGCCAAAATCGCGTTGCTCGCCGAAACCAACACCTCATCGTGCTTGAACCCTACATAGACCTGCCACGACTTGAGCCTCTCGATCCCGTTGTTCTGCACCGTGAGCGTGGACTCGAATCGGTAGGGCTGGTGCTTCGGGTCCGTGGGCGCGATCTTGGATCCGGTCCCTGTACGATAAGACACAAAGATCCCGTTGCATTCGTCGGCAGCAGGCGCCGGCGCCGCCGCCGAGGGCGTCGCTCGGGTCCCGCCGCCGGTAGTCTGCGCAATCGAGCAGATGGGTAGGAAGAGAAACGCGGCGAGAGCGAAGGGAACGAAGAAACCCGGCATCTTTAGTGATTTTGGGCTTCTGGGTTCCGATGGGGGAAGTGACGTGTTGAATGAAGCTGCTGGATTTTCCCCCTTTTCTAGTGGTGGGGGGGAAATGGCGGAAGGAAGAAGAAGAAGTCGAGGATTCTGGTGGGTAAACGCGTACGGGAGTGGGGATATTGAGGGAGGGAAAGGGGAGAAGCTTGGTAAACTACAGCTGTGGGATTATGCGAGGAAGAAGAGAAAAATGTTTGATTTTTGGTTCTGATTTTGTATGTTTTGATGTGGGAATTGGAGGATTTTTCTGAAAGAGGAATAAATTTTGGAGTTATCGTTTATTTATCTTAATAATATAAATCTTTTAGGGGAAGAGGCGCTTGAGCCGTCACGAAGTTCATTGGAGTGGCGAAGGAAAGGAGGTAGAGAGAGAGAGAGAGAGGTGATAGGAGAGAGAAAGTCCCGTTGTGGGAATGGATACTTTTTGGACCTCGCTTTCCTATTTTGAATTCATATTGGGGGAGGATGTGATTGTGTGTGGGGAAGAGTAGGGAAAATAGTGTGGTCACTAGAGGATTAGTGTCACGAACTCACAATCGTAAGTGTCTAACTGAATCTACCGTGCTGAATTTGTTGAAGGAATCGATTGAGTACGTAAATTTTGTATATATTTAGTTAGGTTGTTTTAGTATGTAAATAAATTTGGTTTTGATTTATTGAGCTTGATGCTTCGAATTCTGATTTAGTATAGTCCTAACAAGGAAAAGATTGTATACAAAAATGTATCGTGTTGTCTACTATTTATGTTGGTTTGATGAGTATAAAATTTTGCATATGACATTTGTGTTGGATGTCTTGATACCCATTAATTTGCAACTCGCTAATGTATTCTAAATGAGTTGTATTGTTTCATAGCAATGTAAGAACAAGTTTGTGCACCGAGTCATCAACACAAGCTAAGCATCACATTATATATATTCGATTTTAGGTCAACGTTGTGATAGTTACGTCGTTCTTTCGAAAGGATGATTTCTCGTGTTCTGAACCGATTAAGGTGTTTCCTGACAACAACAACACATGAAAAACGTGTACAACTTGGCTTTAGAGCCTCGATGATTAACAAGTTTCACCTAGATGGTGCGTTTGAAATGGACAATCATTTGTTTCTTGGTGACGTAGGAAACAAGATAATTTGTCAGTCATTTATGAAATCTGGGTATTGTGCAAAATTGAACGGCAGCGTAGTCTTGTTATGATGGTTTAATGTTCTTAAGAGACCATATGCGACCGAATAGATCTACTACGAATGCAAAATGGTTATTTTTAACTTTTAAATCGTAAGACTTATACTGGTTTTTAAAGATGGTCCTTACACAAGTGCTTTGATAACAACTATTATCGTGTCGTGTTATATCCAAGGTTAGCTTAGAGTTGATCTAGTTACATTATCTACTGTCATTGAAGTGTTTCATGACAACACCAGTGTTATCTAGGTAATTGACACCAAGCAATTCCAAGAGTCATTAGAGTATGAGTATCAACATGTAATCATGGACGCATTCATATTACCTTATGATGAACATAGAATAAGTCTTTTGTATCTATAAGCATGTAGCTTGGATAGTACAATTGACGAGTTCTAACAAGACTTTGAAGCTTTTTCTGTGAACGCAAACAACACATTGGCTGAACTATTCTTTACCAAGTCTGCTTTGATTCTTCTTCGTCAGTGGAAATGGACCGCCGACCAAGAAGTCAAGCAAAAAGCAAATCCGGGGAATCGGGCAAATCGTTCCCCTTTTCGCGGTAATTTGGAGAAACAAAAGAGGGGATTGGTTGGTGAATTGTTATTTTAAAAGAAAAAGGTGGGGAAAAAAAGAAAGGAATTCGAAGGAAAATACCGTTATTCATTTCGATCTGCGGTGGACCTAAAACGTGTCCACCCGTTTTGTGTGTGTTTTTTTCTCCCTTTCTTCCTTCATTGTTTGAAAATTTTGGACCAACTCCAAGATCCAAATTGAATGTTTTGGAAGTGATATGTCCTGCTGCGTGACTTGTTTAAATAAATATGTTTTTTCTTTTTAAGAATTCTGGTACCAAATTGATCGAATATGATCAGTATATTGAGCAAAGGGATATTGGTCAAAGGAATTCACTTGAAAGGATTCAATCAAATATTACTATCAATCAAGGTTGTCAAACCGGTTTATGCCAGTGTGCCGGTTTAGAAAGTGGAATGGTTCAACCGGCGGCACATGCCGGTTTGTGCTGGTTCATGCCGGTCAATATTACAAATAAAATTATAAATACTCCTATTAAAACATGACATTTAACGTCAATACCTAAACATTTATACTGGAATCCGACAAATAACATCAATATTTAACTTTTATACTCATAAAATAAATAATAAAATAAATTTTATCAATTAAATTCACTAAAATAAGGTCAATTTACTCAGAGATTCATATATCGATCATGCCGGTCATACCGATGGTGTCATGCCGATTTTATAACCGGTACCGATTGAACCAGGTACAACCGGTGGCACGCCGACCGGCGTGACAACCATGCTATCAATCTTAGCATGTTTCCCATAAACTTATCATGCGAGGAGGCGAATGCAAATATAATCTCACACAATAACAATACGTTTCTAAAGTTGATTGCAACATTTATATTCATTCCATTCGATGATTGTTAATATTCTTTTATAAATCAACGATGTTGCTGATTTCTGGAAAAGAACGTCACAGGCATCTTTGCCAAGCTAAACACTTTTAGAATCCCAAATCTAAAGTAATTTTCTCTCTAAAGCAAGACACCGAGTGTGTGTCTCAGTACACTTCCAGGTGTCAAGAACCAGTTGCTCCCAATAACTCGAGTTGTTGGGAGAGGTTCAATCGTGGATCATATACCACAACACTAACACGCCCCCTCAAACGAAAGCCACTCACAAGGGCTTGAAGTTTGCACAGGTCTTAAGACAAGAATACCATGTGCTTAACAAATGGGGGTCACTGGGAATCGAACACAAGACCTCTCGGTCACAAAAGGCTCTGATACCATGATAACAATTAGCAAATCAAATACGAAACAAGAACAAAAACGATTTACGTGATTTCCTCGACGTTTGTACGTCGAGACTAGTCCACGGCCAATAGTGATTCTCTTCTCTACTTCGATGATCAATCCCAAGTACAAATACACATATATATAGCGAAGGCAGCCTACCCTAACCCTACTGACCATCGGCCAACGTAGGGATCCTAGAGATCCTGGGCTAACCTACGTATAAGCCCATGCAAAGCCCATGCAACTAATGGCTACTAATGGCTTGATTACATACATATCACAAACCGAAACCCAATGACAAATACCCAAAGACACCATCGATTAACAGCCTCCCCCAAATTGATGATGGTTGCGTATCATCAATTTGTTAGAGAGATACGAGTGTCGACTGATGGTAAATGACTTGGTAAACAAATCTGCAAGCTGGTCCTCGGATGTAACATAGAATAGGCGAACATCCCCGGCAGTCACCAAATCCCGAACATAGTGTATGTGAACTTCAATGTGCTTGGTACGATCATGCAGAACAGGATTAGCAGCAATCTGAATTGCGCTAGTGTTATCGACATAGAGCTCCATGGGAAGTGGGCAATCAAAATCAGCCAGTAGACGCCGTAACCACACCATCTCGGAACTCACATCGGACATGGCCCTATATTCAGCTTCCGTGGAGGATTTGGAGACCTTGTCTTGCTTCTTACACCGCCATGAAATGAATGAATGACCCAGACGTACGCACCATCCCGTCGTTGAACGACGAGTATCAATACAACCAGCAAAGTCGGAATCGGAGAAAGCCTGAAGAACACGAGGACCAGTAGCCGAATAGAAAATGCCCTGATCACGAGTACCTTGTAGATACCGAAGAATACGATGAACTGCCGTCAAATGCTGATCACGAGGCTGAGACATGAACTGGCTCACAATATGAACAGCATAGGAAATGTCTAGTCGAGTATGCGTCAAATATATTAAACTCCCAACGATAGACCTGTAGCGGGAGCCATCAGCTAGCAACTCCCCTCAATCTCGTCCAAGTTTTAAATTCATCTCCATGGGTGTACGAACGGGAGTGCAAGAATCGAACTGGGTAGAATCCAAAAGATCGTCAATATACTTTTGTTGATGAAGAAGAATACCTTGCGGTGAGCGACGCACCTCGAGGCCCAGGAAATAGGACAAGGATCCCAGTTCCTTAAGACTGAAATGCTCACGAAGTCCACTAGTAAGCTCCTCGATGCCCGCCGAATCACTACCCGTGACGACCATGTCGTCAACATATAACAACAAGGCAACAAGACCAGCACTAGTAGAGCGCAAGAACAGTGACGGATCATTAAGACTCTGATTGAAACCCAATTGAAGAATAGTGTGATGAAATTTTTCGAACCAAGCCCGGGGTGCCTGTTTAAGGCCATATAATGAACGATGAAGTAAACACACATCACCATCCGAACCAACCGAATAACCGGGAGGACTCTCCATGTACACAACTTCCTCCAAATCCCCGTGAAGGAAAGCATTACGAACATCAAGCTGCAAAAGGGGCCAGTCATTCAAAGCGGCAATAGCAAGTAACGTACGAACAGTGGCCATCTTGGCGACCGGAGCAAATGTCTCAGTATAGTCAACTCCATACTCCTGGCTAAACCCCTGAGCAACAACTCGTGCTTTGTGACGTTCAATCCTACCATCTAGAAGAAACTTGATGTTGTAAACCCATCGAGATCCAACAACTGGAACTTCCGGCGGAGGTCGAGGAACAACAGTCCATGTATTATTGGCATGAAGCGCCGAAATTTCAGCTGTCATAACATCGTCCCAAACTTTAATACCCACAGGTTGCTTATAACGAGTGGGAATAGCAACTGAATCCACACTATAGGTATAAAAATCATGGTACTTAGCTGGGAGTTGGCCGAGGTTCTGCCTATTGGAGCGATGCACAACGAGATCCGTAGGTGGAGATGGAGAAGCTGCTGGAGACGAGCTGCTGGAGGAATTAGAAGAACCCGCGGACGAGGGCGAGCAGGGAGGCGAGTCAGGAGGTGGGGGAGCAATCTCTTCTGAAACCAAGCCATCGTCAAAGCTAGAAGGAAACTCACTCAAGAATGACAAGAATGACTCAGACTCAGGAGAAGAAGAAAAGAAAGGAAGACGCTCAAGAAAGACAACATGGTAAGCAATACGCATGCGTTGCAGACTCGGATCGAAACAAAGATAGCCCTTGTGAACACTACTATAACCAAGAAAAGCACACTTAGCCGTTTTAGAGGACAACTTAGTGCGCTCACGACGCGGAAGAAGAACAAAGCAAGTAGACCCAAAGACACGCAGTCTAGCATAGTCAGGATGTTTACGGAACAATGAAAAATAGGGACTCTGCTGACCAAGGAGAGGAGTGATCTGATAGTTCATCAATCGAACGGCAGTGGCCACGGCTTCCGGCCAAAATTTAGGTGGAACATGGGAGGGCAATAAAATAGCTCGTGTAATGTCCAAGACATGGCGATTTTTCCTTTCAACAACGCCATTTTGTTCCGAAACACCGGGACAAGCCTTCTGATACAGGATCCCCTTATCTCGATATAGTTGAAGTAGCTCATGAGAACTAAACTCTCCGCCTTCATCTGAGCGAATCACCTTCACCGGTCTATCAAACTGAGTAGCCACCATCGCAACAAATTCGGTAGCAATACTGAGCAGTTCAGACTTGAGCCGCAGGAAGTACACCCAAACATACCGGGTAGCCTGATCAACAAACAAAGCGAAATAACGAAACCCGTGACGAGATGTAACCGGGCTTGGTCCCCAAAGATCAGAATGGACCAATTCAAAAGGAGTAGAATACTTGGATTTACTCAAGGGAAATGACTGCCGATGGGTCTTAGCCTCAATACAGGTCGTGCAAGGAGACTTAAAACAAGTGCCAACTTTATTCTTGCCGAGTAAGTTTTGACGAAACATGGTAGCGAGTTTTTCCGAATGTAAATGACCTAAACGCGAGTGCCAAAGATCCAAATTTTGAGCACTCAAAATCGAAAAAACAGAAGGTAACAACGAACAAGACGCAACCGACGAAGATAAAGACTCAATAGAAGACTTGAATGGGGACACGATAGTTGACGATGGCGTTGGCACAAACTCCTCCAAGTGGAACACACGACCACATTTACTCCCCCTTCCGACTGGCCTCCCCGTCTTCAAATCCTGAATAACACACCCCGATGGTGTAAACACAATAACAAAACCTTGTTCAGTTAATTGCCCAACAGAAACCAAATTCGGAACAAGATTCGGAACATATAATGTTTGACTAAGTTGGACGTTAGAATCACAAGTACGTCCAACTCCATGCACATGCAAATGGTGACCATTAGCAACTTGCAATTCCAAATTAGACATAGGAGCAATGGAATCGAATTTATGAACATCGCTTGTCATGTGATTATAACACGCGGAATCAAGTAGCCAAGGCCGAGGCTTACCAGGAGTCTGAAGAGCAGAGAAGGCGGTGCTGATTGCTGTCGGAAGTGCGCGCTGGAGAGCAGCATTCACCAGACGTTCAATTTCACCAGAAGTCATCATTGAACCAGCACTACCAACCAGCTGCGTGGCATGAGCAGCTTGATCATCACGTGGTGGCATGGGAGACTTGCCCTTGCGCTTCAGGATGGGACAATCCAAGATGATATGCCCTTGGGTTTTGCAATAGTTGCAAAAATTACGTTGGCGGCAGTGCTTCTGATAATGGCCAACAACCTGACAATGGTTACACTTGACTTCAGAAGAGGGTCGACGTTGAAACTGAGCCCGATTCACAGCAAATGCATCAGCTTCCGAGCTAGAACTGGAACCGCCGGGAACAAGCGAACCAGCAGCAAAAACGGCCTCCCCTTCCCCGGGACGCATATCCAGCTGGCTTTGAGTACGGAGACGTGTCTCCTCACGAATCAAACTGCCAAGGAGACCATCAAGCTTCAACTCATCGCGATTGATCAACTGGGAACGAACAGCCTCAAACTTCGGATGGAGGCGCATAAGGAACGTGATCATGCGAGACTGATCCCGCTCCGCTTGAACCTCCGCAGAGGCCTCCTTGGAACGCAACGAGGCAGTCAGCAGATCTTGCTCGGTCCATAGAAGACGAGCAATATTGTAGTACGAGGTCACATCCATATCGCCTTGATGAAGACGAGCCAGCTCGAACTCGATCTCGAATTGACGGGCGGTATTGGTAGTTGAATAGGTGGTGGCGAGATGCTTCCACATCGAGTGTGCATCGGGAAGCAAGCGAAGTCCGAGAACAATAGAGGAATCAACAGAGTTCAGGATCCAATTCATTACCCGAGCATTGTTCTGGACCCAAGCCGCCAGGTCAGCAGCGGAGGACGGCGGCACGGTGGGTTTGGGCGACGTCCCGTCCAAGATGCCGGACAAACCCTTCCCTTGAACAAAGATATGAAATTGGAACTCCCACAGTGCGAAGTTCTTGGAGTTCAGCCGAACGGAGACGCCATCATTCATCATCGAAGGTTCTGATACCATGATAAGAATCAGTTGCTCTCAATAACTCGAGTTGTTGGGAGAGGTTCAATCGTGGATCATATACCACAACACTAACACCAGGCAACGTACTCTTTGAAACAAGTTAGGTAACTTTTATGTATGATTCCCAACCGTAAACGCGACACAATCTACTATTGCGGCCCTTCTACCACACAATTGCCACCGATCGATATCGCTAGCTTACATCAAGAACTACAAATCTCAAATCAGTTTGATCCGCGTGTCACTACAGGGCGAGATCACTTACCAATCAGCAAAATCACAACATCATAAAATAGCTGATTACTAGCTAGATAATAAAATTCCTCATTGGTAATATTAAATATGTGTCATGATTTGTCATTAGTAATGGTATAACCCACTCTCATTTGCAAAGACTTCCAGGTTTTAGGGGTGTCCTGGGACACCCCTAAATTTTGGGAAAACGATTATCCAACCCTCGGTGATAATTTACGTATGGACAAAAAAAGTATAATTAATAGGGAGGAAAACCCCTGAAATTTGAAAAATGATTATCCTACTGTCATTTGTGTATAGGAATATAAATGGTAGGTTGGGTAATTCAAATCTAGAACACTATTATTATTAATAAACTTAATTTCTGTTGAGCTACAACTCATTTGTTGTTCGATTTTGAACAAAATGTAATAGTAAAATGTCATTCCCTATCTCTAATTATTTTAAAAACCTAACAATTAAACTAAATTTTCAGCTACCCTTAATTTGTATTGATTTCATGATTGTACGACAAGTGTTGAAAGGGTCTTTCAGCTTTGGGTTACATCAAGAATAAGTTTACAAATCGAATATGCGATAAGTTCGTGAATGATTGTCTAGTAGGGTATATAGAGACAAAAAATTTTTTAACACTATAGACACCAAGTGTATTCTACAATTATTTCCGAATGTGAAAACACATCATGGACTTTTTTAACATGTACGAGTAATATATTTTCATATTTACGATGTTATTTATATTAATTTTTTATTTTTATTTTTATTTTTTAAAAGAGAACACCCTTATAGAAAATTTCTGGGTCCGCCATTGCTTCCACCATCTAGACATGTTCATACATTGTAAGCAACATATTGAATATTGATTGTTAGAATATGTCACGTTTGAATGGACAAAACTGATTTAATTAAATAGTTTCCACCCTTTTCCACCTACTTCTAAAGTAGAAATTAAGCTAGCGACGACATTGTCACACTAATAGATTGGAAGGGTAAACAAAGAGCCGGTATAAAAACCGACCCATGTAGTAGGTAATGTAGATTTGAAAACCGACCAATGTAGGGGTTGGTTTGGAAGTTGCGATTGTTTGTTGAGATTGTCATTATGCATGTATTGTTTACAATGCATTGTTTTTTGTTTTTGTTTTTTAGTAGAAACAATACATGGATTGTTTCTATGATGTGACAGAAACTATCACTCATTTTGAGTGATTGTTATATCTCAACTTTTAGTTGTGATTGTTGAGATAGTTGAGTTGAGATTGTTTTGTCTCATCTTTTAGCTGATGCGACATATACAATCACACATACCAAACATTGTATTCTACCATGCATCAAATTCGACAATACATGTATAATATTATACATTCATTCTCAACAATACATCTATTTAACGGCAGGTCGGTGGAAGCTCAGACGGAGGAGGAATGTGTCAACTAACTACGTACTCGTTCCAAAATAAAATATACTGCGCTCCATGTTTGTTGCCGCCATTTATGGAGCTGTCCATTTGCTCAGGAAGATCAATAAACAAACAAATGACGTGGTACGTGGTTTGTATACACATCTAATATTATATATTTTGTAATTGTCTTGTTCGGCCATTCTGTTATTATATACCGCCGGCTGGCTTTCAGAAAACCAGCATTGACAAGATTTGTTTTGCGGCCAGTCTTTGTGCTTCTTTTTGGGAATATATATATATACAAGTTTAATCGTTTCACGACATGGGAGTTGCTCTCTGTGTTCACGTTGATTCTCAGCTTACGCTCTGATTAACTGCTAGCTATTTACTGATTCGAGGTGATTAAATCAGCACTAATGGTGGATTGTAATCGGTACCAAGATGGAAATATCGTTAGTACTCCTTAATTAGATCATAAATATGAACGGATTTTATTCATATGTAACTATGCGTAACTAGATGACGGGACCTGTTAGTTTTCAATGACAAATCGTGGCAATTCATTTTTTCTGAATGAGCTCGACCTTTTTTTAAGCCCTAGTCACTTTTTAATTTTTGGGATTACAGCTTTGGTGCCATGAAATAGATGATTAAACAGTATATATTAGAGCACTTCTACTATACTATATAGTATTGGTGCTTTAATGTACAACTTGAAGTCGTACCATAACATTAAATGTACAAGTTTAGGTTGTACCATAAAGGAATTTGTATCATTATGTTATGGTACAACTTTACAACTTGAAGTTGTACCATCGCATAAGGTACAAGTTTAAGTTGTACCATAAAAGAATTTGTACAAAAAGTATAGGTACAATCTGAAAATGTACCATAACATTAAAGGTACAATTTCAAGTTGTTACCATAAAGGTAAAAACCTATAGCACCAATACTATATAGCATTGTAAAATTCCTCGTATATATTATTATGTAATATATAATGAGTAATGATTGAATCTACGTATATAGAAAAATGATAAGAAATTATTTTGAAGATTAAATGTATGTATAACTATAATGACAAAAGAAGGAAAAAAATACGTATAAAACCTAATGGCACTACCGCCTGTTAATCCAAAATTTGTCTTGTTGAATGGCATAAAGCAAACCGACAGCTGCTTGAATATATTGGAAAAAAATGTTTTGTTTTAAACGAATGTCGACTCTTAATTTGGAAGTATATAATTAGCGATACAAACTTAATACAGACGATTAAGGCATTGAGAATCTCGGTCTGTTTGAGGTTTCACATTTAATGATATAATTAATTCTTGTAATTAGAACATACATCAGATTCAGTAAGTAATTCTTGTGAGGATCATTGCAAGTTGAAAAAGGTCTCTTTTTGTTTAATCCCGTCCCGTTTCACCATTGAATGCTTCCCTTGGGCTGAAGAAAGAATGAAAGCCCTAACTCTTATTCCCACGGGCCTTGGAGGTGGGCCGTAGAGTCGAAAGCTTCTCATCGTGTGCAAAGGATGGACAAAATCGTTGGATCCATAGGCCCAAAACTATTTGATTGATTTTTTAATACAAAGTCACAGATGAGGCGAGTAATATTTGGGGTAGGGCTGGCAATTTGGTCCAGGACTGTTTGGTTTTACTCGGAACCGGACCGTATAATCTGGACCAGGACCGGACTGAGACCGGATAGCAAACAATTCAATCTCATATTCGGGCTTAGATTTGAGATAAAAAACCTGGATAAAGACCGGATAAGAGACCCCCAACACCTAAAATCAAGATAAAATTGGGACCGGACCGGATCAAGACCGGAGTGTATCCAATCCAATCTTTGGTCCTTATATTCCCGAAAAGATCGGACTGGGACCGGATCAATTTGGTCCAATTTAACCGGACCGGACCGTATAGCCACCCCTAATTTGGGGATAGGGCGATTAATTTTCACATGTTATTTGATCACATAAATAAATAATGGGACAAATCTATACTATGCGGACATATTGAAAGTAGTACCCATGTCCCCCCTATACTAATGCAGATTGCATATAACCACCCAAACTCGAATCAGGTTGGATAATATCCGAAGCAGATTCAAATTGTCATCCCTAAAATTGACCTAAAGCGGGTTCGGCCTGGTCGTTTGTGAAGCTCATAGCTAGTGTGTTTGTGTTATGTATCAGTATAACGGTACAATTAGCTCACTATCGGGCGGGTGGATGTTGACGTTCCACCAAATGGCTTTCCTAATTCGTCTAATTACATCTCATTAAATTGAAAACCTAAGTAGTATTAGTAATAGTTTGACCTTAATTAAAGTATTGGGTCGGTTTGTTTGTTTCTTCCGCAGGCACAGCGTTGCGCCCTACAAGTCACAATCACGCTGTTTCATCTAATCGTACATACATTATTCTTTTTCTTGTAAAAATGACTAATCAAGCATGACTTAGCGGCCATAATTTCGTAATCTATGTATGTCCTCACAGACTAATCCTTCAAAAACTTATAGTACTCTAGATCTTTCTTGCTAACGGTCATATGAAATTAGATAAATTTTGCCATAAATCATATTGGAAAAGTGATCAATTTTATAATCATATTCAAACAAAATGTAAGTAATCATGATCGTGATGGATCACACACATGACAAACCTAATAAGAAGTCTCCCCTTTCAGCTACAAGACCAGCTCAGCCCCACGAGACCATGCAATTAAGGGGAAAAGCAACCTTTCATCCGTGTTAGAATATGTATGGGTTAATATTCTAGTTTGGTTTGAAGTTTGTAATAATTGTTAGTTTTGGTCCGAAATTTTTTTAAAATTACAGTTATGACCAATTTTTGAAAATAACGGACGGATTTTGCTCGAAATTCGGCTTAACCACCAATACTAACGGTAAAAAAACATTTTTATTGTGGTAAAAGAATTTGTTTTTATGTTATAATTCAAATTCAGTTTGTACTATAAAAGATATTGTACGGAAAGATACAGGTACAAACTGAATTTGTACAAACGTTGAAGATATGAGTTCAGTTTATATCAGAAAAATCTTTTTCATGTTAACCAAAGCACCAATACTTTATGTAAAACTCACCAATGTCAGTTGTGGAGATAATTGAATGTTGATATTGTGCCTGATACTTGGTGCTCTTGTATCATGTGTTTTCAGGTGCATGTAGAACCATATCAAATGGGTAGAAATTACCTTACCAATAAGGTTGTAATCAAAATGACAAAACCTCTGTTTTATCACAAGGAAAAGGTTATGAGTTTTTCAATCACCCTAGTTACAACAATGATCTTTAGGAAAAATTATTCTACAAAACTGTTTTTTTAGTGTTATAGTGGAGATGGAGTTGAATCCTTAATTTCCATGACGAATGTATGATTAGTAACAACATAGTTGCTTTTCATATACAAGGTGAAAGCGGTAATGCGAGAATTTTCGTTGAACGAAGATTGTAAAAATGGATCACTTGTATAGTAACATTTTTTTCTATGATTTTTCATCCCTTTTTATCTTTTTTGACAATTCCCCCTCCTTGTTGCCACTGATTATTGGAATGAAGTAGTTTTTTAGAATAAAAATGTCATTTTATTTTTACCCACAATATATATTCTATCTCCATTTTCACTCCTTGTAAAACATAGAGTAGGTTATACTTATTAGGGAGATAAGAGAGATCTTTCGGCTCAAAACTTTTGAGCTTTATGCATATATATAGCACAGTTACACATTAAAAATCATATACCGATTGAACTAATTGGCAAAGACCAGAAAAATCAAAGTATTTCTACTTAAGAATACAGTTTGAATCGAGGAAAAGAACAAGGCCGACAAAAACCTCTTACTAAACGTGACTACGTCAACATAAAACAAACCGTAGACTCTCATTCCACACTTGAACATGGTACATCATGATCCATCAATCTCTTGTCGTCAAGTACTCATGTGCATGATAAATTGAGCAATTGCTAGTTTTTATGTGTCATAAACTTACACAAATCGGTTAGTAATAAAACGGAGAGAATTATTAAAATTATGCTGGACCATAAATAATGTTTCATACGAGAAAACAAGCAATCTCTAATGGTTATAACGGATAGCATTGAATAATCGTACTCTTGTGTACGTAAGTGCTAAAGATTCGCACTTGAATAGTTGGTTTTTAGTAACTGCAAAATAGTGAAAATAGTGAACGATTTGAGAAATTCTTTGCCAATCATGCTTAAAAGATATATTTTATCTTTTCCTTTTAACTGATGTCACTCGAACTAGATTAAAGCATATGATTCTAAGTGGAAAAGTGAGAACTCTCTTCATGCCAAGTTATAAAGGAAAAAAGAGTTATCTCTATAGTCTGATAGCAAGAAAGGGATCAAACCTACTTTTTCACTGAGCTTAACCCCACAATTTACCCTTTGTGAGTATAAAACGGGCATGGAAGTTGAAAATTAAGGTCCAGCCTAGTCCCTACATATGTAGGGGACGGCTCTCCCATTTTAGGCAAAGGAAGAAGAAGAAGAAAAAGAAAAAAAAAAAAAAGAAGCTATGTAGCAAAGGAAAAGAGTCTTTCTTTCACCCTTTTCACATTATTGAGGGAAGCCTATATGGAGTCACTAACCAATTACATGAAAGGTCATTAAGTTTCGGGTCACTACAAACTAGTCACCAACCTTTAAACTTTTTCACAAATTTGACATTCAAAGTTTGAAGTAATTAGGATTACAATCAACGTCTGTCCAGCTCCGCATCCAAGTTCTATATAGATCCTAGTTAGCCCGATAAACAACCCAAATCAAGCTCATAACTCAATTCATACCAAACTCATTCCTCGATCTCAATTCAAATAGCATTACTCACAACCAACCTCGCATCTACTCCCACACAAGGCCGCTGGATCTCTCCCGCGGCCTGTTCACCTCTTCGCAACTTGTTCGGCTTCAATTTCGACGATGACCTGACACGTTGAAGTAGTGGACGACTATAGTAATACCAAACTCAGAACGAAGCGAAGCTACCGTCAGTAGTAGTGTCCGCCATTCCGAACTTTACGGGCAACTTTATGAGTGACTCCAATAGTTTGGGCACCATTCATGTAATTGACCCATGAGGAAAAGGGCAAAACAAAAGAATTTTGTAAGGAAGGCAAAGGCAAATTTGGGTAGAAGTACTATGGAAAGGCTATAGGTTTGGTGGGTGGTGGGCATATGGCCATGGTGTGGAAGAGACAATCCTCACCGCCCCAGCCTGTAAAGGTCCCCTCTCCCCCCCCAACAAAACTGAATTCATACATTCTTTCTTTCTTTCTTTCTACCACTTCATCTGTCAGATGAAATGAATGTCAAAGGTTAAACAAATGAGCCTTTGAATTTGACAATTTGGATGGATTCCATCCCATTTCCTTCCTTTCTTCCTTCTAAGACTGCTGGGGATCAAGGCAGTACAGAATTTCACAGTTTGTTTATTTTGAAGGGTTCCTTCCTTCCATTCCATTTATTGCACATGGTTGAGAAGAGGTGAGATGAATGTGAATACTTAATACAGGTATTGTACAGAGAAGAGTTGAGTATGGGCAGAAAAATGGATATGTATTATGGCAATTGGCATCTAGGGAGCAATTCCTTGAGGAAAACGTGGGTCTTATTGATTGACTGACTACCATCCATCCATTCATAAGATAACCCAGCAAATTTTGAGTTGACTGCGTTTCTTGTAGACTAGATTCGGTGAATTCGATAATTCAAAATGTTAGGAGACATATTCTAATCAATTAGATACAATTTTCTTAAACATTTAGTTTACAAGAGCTTAAAACTTAGGCAAACAACGGTTTTTTTATGCGATAAAACCAAGCACTATGGAATAACTACCGATAGTATTTATTGCTAATAAGTTAGTTGTTCCTTCGGCTAAGTTAGGTATAGGTACTGCATTGTACAATTAGATCCCTTGCCTTTTATAAGATAAGCACCACAGTTTCTATTAAAAAAAAAGAGAGAAGCACCACAACTACCCTAAAAGAATAGCATGAAACTAACATGAATTCCCCACTTATAGTTTCCTACCATCATCCCTCCTAGTTGAAACTTAAACAACAAAACCATTATTATGATTATTAGTGCTTGTGAAACCGTAGCATATCAACGATCTATATCGTAAGAATAGATAAGCGGTATGAAACGATTAAATCACGATTTCATCATAAAATACTCTATCACTAGGGTTGCAAACGAGTCGAGTCGAGTTTTTGCTTAGCTTGAGCTTGGCTCGTTTATTAATTTTTTGGCTCGAACTCGAATTTTGATAATCTAGCTCGAGCTCGAGCTCGGCTTGAATAAAAATAATCTAGCTCGAGCTCGACTCAGTAGAGCTCGATAAATGTTCATTAACATAGCTTGTCAAGCTAAGTACGAGCTCGGCTGAAGATGAGCTTGATTTAAAATCATTCTTGCTGGAAAAATGTGTAAACATAAGAATTTAAATGATAGAAAGCACACTAAAAACTATAAATAACATCTAAATTTCATACACATTTGTATTAACAAGACAATGTTCATGTTTAAAAGAGTAATTCATCCTTCCACAAGCCCTAAAAAAGGCAGCTCGCGAGCTTAGCTCACCAAGCCACCGAATCAAGCTAGCTCGCGAGCTTATCAAGCTGAGCATGGTCTAGCTCAAGCTTGGCTCATTAACTAACGAGTTGGCTCGCGAGCCGGCTTGTTAAATAACGAATCGAGTGTCGAACGAGTTTTTTTCGATTCGAACGCCGAGTTGCTCGCGAGCGGCTTGGCTTTGCAGCCCTATCTACCACAAACTTTTTTATTCAACCTAGCTAACTCCTTTTGCCGTTTTACAAAGGGACGAAAACGAAAACAAAAACAAAAACAACTAGCTGGTAGTTAGAAATGGTGGTGAGTAGAATCTTAGAATGTGCTAACAGGAACAAACCTGGAGAGAAGAATTCATCATCACCTCTGCCGTAAGTTAGTTGGAGGAAGGAAACATATCGACGATATGATGTTTTACTAGCACAGATTTTGCACCAAAAACAGAAAGGGGGAAACGTTTGTTTGTTTGACAGTGAAGCTACCCACGTGGACCGCCTTACGACTCAACCAGCTGCCACCTCAGCACCACCATGATCCTGCCACGTGTTGCGATATATCCCACCTGATGATCATGTTCATCATCTCGAGTAGTCAAGCCCATTTCCCATGATGATCACCTCAACCCATCTTCCCTTCCTTCATCTCTCCCGATTCTACGGCTTATAGTTGCATGCAAATGCAGTAACTCAACCAATTTACCCACATGCCACATATATTTACAAACAATCATCGTTAACCTTGGACTAATTAGTTACCGTATGGTAAAAAAACTAAAAAGAGTAAAACGCGAGCCATTATTTAACTGAATCGCTATTCGTCGCCCTAAAATTTAAATTTTATCGCCCTAAAACGCAACAAATTGACATATCTACCCTCAACCCGATTTCAATTCTAAACCCAAACCAAACAATCCCTAATCCCTTCCTCACCCCAATCCAAATCCGTCGCCGCTCAAATGGAAGAAGAAGAAGGTGTCACCTACTCCGTCGTCTCTGCAAGCCGGCTTCCCCTGCTCTGACGCCTCCCTTCCTGTTCATCCTCGAGCAATCGCTCTATCTGGGTAGAAGAGGGGGATAAATCAGGCAATGATCTGCTTCCGACGGAGTTCAGGAAGCCCGATCTGAGAGCTGGGCATGATTCTTCTCCTCCACTTCCCCTTCCTTGAACAAACAAAGCTCACCATCTCAGACCACCGCTGTACCGCAATCCTCCTCCTCCACTTTCCTTCCTCGTTGCCTCCATGTCTACAGCCATCAAGGACGACAGATTTTGGGTTTTCGGTCATGAATGACAGAGGATTTCAGCAGCCAAATCTTGGGTCGATGGAATGACCTGGGATTCTTAAGACAACTACAAGTTAATGCGGTCTCTAGTGAACGCAGCCAGGAGATCCCTTTCACGACCTGTAGAGCTCTGTGCGAACTTAATCCCCGCCAGAGGTGGCTAGCCATCATTCTTTCCTGTACCATATTCGTGTAAAATTGGTTTTTTGTCAATTGCCATATTTAAATGGGCTTTCGATTTATCTCTTGTTGATTGTTGCTTCACTTATCTCTTGTAAAAGTGATCGCTAAAAAAAGAAAATGATTCCACTTTTTGTCCTCTGTTTTCTTCTCCTCTGTTGCAGGAAGTTTTTGAGGGGTATCAGATGATTTGGAAAAAGAAAAAACAAGAAAGAATCCATGTAGCCGATTCATAAGAACGGTACAAAGACAAGTTAGAATTTAAGAGTGTTGTTGCTGCAATTTACAATCTAAGTGAAGAAGTGAGGATAATGGAGAACAATGATACTGATGCTGCTGTATGTTTATATGTTTTTTTGTTCGAGTCCAGGACAAGTGTGTTGGCCATTTAATTGGTAATGGCTGTGTTAATAAATGAATTAAGGGTATTAAAGTAAATGTAATTTAATTAGAGCGACGAATAAGGAATTTTAGGGCGACGAATAGCAATGCCCTTATTTAATATTCAATAGTACTAATTAGACACTAAATACACATTGCACATAATTAAAAAAAATGTTATATAAAACCGATGATGATAACGTACATAGGAGTGGCAGGCTGCTTCCAGACCATAGTCTCTTCTATTCCCTTTGATATGTATAAATTGGAGGACTAGTCACTTAGTTTTGGCCTCATCCTTACCGGAGACACTAACATATACGTCGTATTGTGCAGGTTACACTTCCTGCTCTCTCTTAACTCCTCCATATTTTAGGTTGAGTCGAGGCTTAATCGGAATCTAGTTAAGTGTAATGGAACCATTTTAAGAGAAAACTAACGTTGGAAGATTGGTCTCATAAGTTATGAGTATCATATCGTTCCAATAAACCGGATCTCGTGTTCTTCTCGGAGACGCGATCGAGCCGGCGTGTAGTTACCCGCCGTATGCGGGGGTTAGGTTTTGATTCTTCTTGTTGTTTCTTTGTTGATGCGTTTGAGGCATCTGGAGGTTTAGTTGTTGCTTGGTCCCCCGAAGTTGATGCTTCGGTGTTTTTCCATTCAAATTTTTGTATTTGCACGCAAGTTAATGAAGTGGATTTCTCTTATGTGGTGGTTTCCGTTTACATTAGTTGTAATCTTGCTCTTCGTGGCTCTCAATTGGCCCAGTTACAAGAGATTTGTGAGAACATTCACCTCCCGTACACTGTCATTGGAGATTTCAACACTACTCTTCTTGAGAGTGAGAAGGATGGTGGTCTTCCTTGGAATGCTGTCCAATCTAGTAGTCTGCGCGACTTTGTCCATAACCTTGGTCTCCATGACCCGGGGTTTCAGGGTGACCAATTCACTTGGACAAATAGACGGATGGGGGCTGCCTGTATTCGGGAACGCTTGGATCGTGCTCTTTGCTCCCATACTTGGATTGATCGATTCCCGGATACCTTGGTAAAGCACTTCACGGACCAGGGTTCGGACCATCGTGCCCTCCTCCTTTCAGACAAGGCCTATACCAGAAATAGCCGGCCCCTTTTTCGATTTGATGCCCGTTGGGCTGATAATCCTGAAGTACGGGCTATGGTTAATTATGTTTGGCAGGAGGAAGTCCAAGGGACTCCCATGTTTTGACTATGGGAGCGACTCAAACGACTTCGTCACCTCCTATATGATTGGAGTAGGGCAGGCACTACAAATTCCCTTCGGAATATCAAAACTCTCCAGGCGGAGATTGAGCGGGTTAAGTTGACTCATCCAATTGATTGGAATGAGGTTAGAACTCTTGAGATTGAGCTTAATCGTCAATGGGAGGCAGAAGAAATATATTGGCAACAAAAGTCCAGGGTCCGGTGGCTGAAGAAGGGATATCAAAATTCCTCCTATTTCCATACGGTTACGCGTGCTAGGAGAAAGCGGAATTTTGTTGCGGGTCTCCGTAGTGATACTGGTGACTGGGTAACTGAGGAGCCGGCCAAAGCAGCCATTGCCACGGATTTTTACCAATCGCTCTTCACTTCTGAACATCAATCACCTAATATGGAGGAGCGAATCGCCAATCTCCCCATTTCACACAGTGTTACTCCTGAAATGAACGCTGATTTGACGGCTGAGGTCTTACCCAGTGAAATCCGGAAAACGGTGTTTTCCATGGGGTCTAAACAAGCTCCGGGGTCTGATGGGTTTACCGGGAAATTTTTTAAGGCTTTTTGGGATGTTGTTGGGGATTCGGTGATTGCAGCAGTCGTTTCTTTCTTTGAGACAAGCCGAATGCTCAAAAGTTTCAATCACACTTGGATGACCTTAATTCCCAAAGTGGATAATGTGGAGACTATGCGACAACTACGCCCGATCAGTCTGTGCCAATTTGTTTACAAAATTATAACAAAGATCATGGCTGAAAGGCTGGCGACCATCCTTCCCCATATCATTTCTGAGGGACAAAATGGTTTTATCCGTGATCGTCAGATAATTGATAATATCCTCCTGGGACATGAGTTGATGCATTACTTAAAAATCAAAACTCGGGGCAAGAAAGGGTACATGGCTCTAAAGGTTGACATGGAAAAGGCCTATGATGGAGTCGAATGGCCCTTTCTCCTCGCAGTGATGAATAAGATGGGCTTTAACTCTGTTTGGCAAGGGTGGATTCTTGAGTGCCTCCGCTCATCCTCTTTCTCTGTGCTCATGAATGGAACCCCTTCTGGTTATTTTAAACCGTCTAGGGGGCTAAGGCAGGGGGATCCTCTGTCCCCACTGTTGTTTGTTATATGCACGGAAGGGTTTACGGCTCTTTTGAGAAAGGCAATTACGGAAGAGAAGCTTCAAGGAGTTAAAGTGGCTCCTCGTGCCCCCAGAATCTCTCATTTATTCTTCGCGGATGATTCTTATTTATTTCTAAGGGGCACCCTTCAGGAATGTGAGAATCTGATTGTGGTCTTAAATGAGTATGAGGAATTAAGCGGTCAACGAGTAAACCTGGCAAAATCAGCAGTCTGCTTTAGCAAAAACATTGCGCTGCCTGATCAGGACTTCATGGCTACAATTCTGGGGGTTGGTGCAGTGGGCGTCCATGATAAATACCTAGGACTTCCCACACTCTTTGCTCGATCAAAAATGGCTACATTCCGATACTTGGAAGAGAAGTTATTAGAAAAGCTACAAGGTTGGAAGCAGAAGACGTTATCCTGGGCTGCCAAGGAGACCCTCATCAAGTCTGTTGCTTTGGCTTTACCCTTGCATATCATGTCTTGCTTCAGATTGCCATTGTCTCTGTGTCGCCTCCTAGATAAGCATGTGGCTCGATTCTGGTGGGGGGCGGCTGACGGACATTCTAAGATTCGCTGGGTCTCCTGGCGTCATATGTGCAGGAGCAAGCATGATGGGGGAATGGGATTTCGTCGATTTGAGCAGTTTAATCAGGCTCTGTTAGCCAAAATCGGATGGCGTATCCTTACTGATCCCCAGTCCCTTCTGGCTCAAGTGTACAAAGGGAAATACTTCCCCACTGGGACCTTTCTTGGTGCTACTGCCCGATCACGGCCTTCCTGGGGATGGCAGAGTATCCTCTTTGGGCGCCAGTTATTGGAAAAGGGATTGCGATGGCAAATCGGTAATGGCCAGTCGGTTTCTCTGTTAAATTCCAACTGGATCCCCCAGTTTCAGCTGGATCCCCTGCAGTATAACCCCTGCATCTTACCTGAAGGGGGAGACCCATTAGTAGCTGACGTTATTTGCCTGGGGGAAGGTCGGTGGTGTGACCACAAACTTGCTCACTGGTTTGATCCTCCTACGTGTCGAGCCATTAAAACTATTCCTCTTCCACGGCTGCATATGGAGGACAAGTTGATCTGGCATGAGTCAGCGGATGGATTATTTTCGGTCAAATCGGCCTATCATCTGGCTGTTACTCTTGATAAAAGGCGGGGTGGTTGGAAATCTTCTGTCAGTTGGATGGATAAAACAAGTTGGATTCGTCTCTGGGAGGCTAATATTCCCCCGAAACTGAAGGTGTTTGTCTGGCAGATCCTCTCCCTGGCCCTACCAACTACTGAGGCCCTCATTGAACGTAAAGTTCCGGTTCACCCCCGTTGTCCGGTTTGCTGGGATAGTTCAGAATCTTTGGAACATCTGTTCCTTTATTGCCCAGTGGCTCGGGCCCTCTGGGATTACGCAGGGTTGGATTATCTGGGTGAGGGATTGCCTCGTCAAAATTTTCCTTTGTTCCTTAAAAAGCTCTTGGGATTGATCAATCAGCCATCTATGTTTATGGCGGTAGTTGCCATCCTCTGGCGGATCTGGCGGTCTCGTAACTGGGTGGTATTTGAAGGGAAACAATTTGGGGTCCATGTGTTGATGCGCCAGTTCACTCAGCAATATGAGGAATGGATGCGGTTGCCTGCCCGCCCCATGGTGCAAGTCCCTTCCTCTAGCCCCAATTTACTGACGGTTGATGATGACCCGCGTATGATCTGTCGGTGGGACGGGGCCACTAGGAGGGGGTCTCATTCGACGGGGGGAATGGTTCTTGTATATCCTACTGGGGGTTAGTGTGGCTGCGGGTGTGCAGTTCCCAGTTATTGATGATCCAATGGTTGTGGAGCTGTTGGTGCTTAGGGAGGCGGTGCTTTGGTGTCGCGGGTTAGGCCTTACTGAGGTGAGGTTTGAAGGCGATGCCAAAGTCATTATTGATAAGCTCAATCGGGGGGACCTTGGCGATAATAGGATGGGTGTTGTTCTTCAAGAGGTTTATAGTTGTCTCCAGGCCCAGGCAGATTATAGTGTTCGGTTCGTAGGTCGGCGTAGTAATAGGGTAGCCCATATGGTGGCTAGAAAAGCCCTTTCTTTGTACCCAACCAGTAGCCGTTCCTTTGATTTTCAGACCTGGCTGAATTCCAGGGTGTAATTGTCTATCTTTCGAATCAATATAAGATTATCTTTTGTCAAAAAAAAAAAAATCATATCGGTTGCCGGTTGGAACTATCCTCACTGAAAAAAATCTAATTTAGGGACTTGGATGAGAAAGACTATATAGTTAAGGGACCAAAATGTCACTTAACTGTAAAATAAGGACAGCGCGTATAGTTCGCGGATGTGGAAGACAATCGCTGGTAATAAAAGTAAAAGGTGTCGGTGTCATCTTTTTGACAATTGTTTGTTAGTCCCCCCTTTCTTCGGCCAACTAAATTTTCTATTGCTTTAATCGCTACTTTGGATCAATACACATTTTACCATAGCCGTAGCTTCCAAAACATGTTATATAAAAAGGGTCAATTACCATAAACGGCCACTAAATAGGAAAGATGACAAACAAGTCAATAAGTCTCGACTTTTAACAAACTTATTGAGAGGTTTTGAAATAATTATCATGGCACTAGTTTCGTCCAAATTAATGTTTCGAGTCATCTAAATCAATAAGGAAATGACCATATAGAGTCACAGACCATATTAAGTTGATATGGTTGCTCATTTGAGCCTAAACTTCAATGCAAACCAATTTGAATGAACTGACACTTTAGAAAATGAAAGAGATGACGAATGATTGGTAAAATTGACTTTATCTTTTGTTTTTATCATAAATAACATTAAAGACTGAACACATTGTGAATATAACAATTTATCATACGGGTAGTAAGTAGGTACGAGCGGATTATTTACATATAATACTATTTACGGGAATTAAACAAACAATGAATCCATGATGCCATCTCCGCAACATGAGGTGCTCGATGGTTCTTTTGATCGAAGAGCAAAATGCGTTAACAATCTTGTTCTAGATGGTCCATACTGTATTCTTCCTCGAGCCAGTGTACCACTACCTAAATATCGCTTTATAATCCACCATGCTCATGTAGCCACCTCTTACACCCTCACACCACAATAGATCTTTCTCATTTACAAGAGCTTAAGCATGTAGGTTACCAAAGTTACAATTCAAAACTCAAACTAACGAAGAATTGCTCTAAAACTTGTAGTATCAACTGTCATAGAGTGACCCTAGTCTAACCACAATCACTACATCTCCAGTCGTGGAGGCAGATAGACCAAACTTGCGTCTGATCGTATCAGAGAGTTGCTACCATGTTAGTCATTCCAGAACTCAAGGGGCGGTCAATATGAAAATCAAAAGTTCAGACCACCATTTCTTCATGACCCTAAACTTTAAGGGTACCTTTTGTAATTGTCCCTGAGAAATGAAGGCACTACTTATACATTACACGCCTTCCCAATTCCCATCCCAAGTCCAAATAACAATTTACCAATACAATCCCAAACGTAGCAATCCCTCTCTTTTTTTAACACACGCTCTTCTCCACTTCCATCGCTTTCTTTCCCTCTCCGCTCCTTCATTTCTCCCCGCTTTCTCTCCCAATTCAACCAAAAACCAGATCACCCCCAGCAATCACCATGGCCGGAATCGGCGCAACCGCCGTCGCCCTCCTCCTAACAATCACCGCCCTCCTCTCCCCCGCCGCCGCCGCGGCGAAATCCAGGACATTGTACGAGATCGCCTGCGAAATGTGCAACACCTGCTGCGGAACCACTCCGACCCCGTCACTGCCGCCACCTTCCCCTCCTCCGCCGTCCCCACCACCGCCGGCGACAACACTCTGCCCCCCGCCGCCCACCTCGCCGTCATCGTCCGGCGGATCGTACTACTACTCCCCTCCGCCGCCGTCCTCCGGCTACTACCCACCGCCGGCGAAGGGAGGCGGCGGCATCGGCGGCACATACAACTACCCGCCGCCGACGTACAAGAACTACCCCGGTCCGCCGCCGCCGAACCCGATCGTCCCTTACTTCCCTTTCTACTACTACAGCCCGCCGCCGCCCGGCAACTCTGCCGCCGGCTTGATCATCAGCTCCCCTTTGCTCCTCCTCTCTGTTCTGCTCTGTTTCCTCATTCAGACATAGAAACAGGGGAAGGGTAAAAATTGATTGGAAATTTTACTCGAGTTAGCGGAATAATTCACCAGGGTTGGCCAGATCTGAGTGGGAGAGCTTCAGCCATGGGAGAAAGAAACGGAAGGGAAATGGCATTGGAGACAACGGAGATTCCAATTCCCGAAGGTGGCGCGGAATCCATGGCGGGATTTGTGGTGAGGAAAAAAAAATGAGCTGTAACAGGGGGAGCTTCCTCTGCATCTGGTAATCTGCTGAACAATTAAAAAAAAAACGTATTTGTATCTTACTAGGGATTTTATAGAAATATTTTCGTTAATTTTCAGGATCTTTATGTTTTAAAATTTGCAATTTGTATGTATGATGGATTTGGGAGAATGACAAGTAATTAGTTTCTAATTAGTACCCAATTTTTGCCCCCTGATAAATAATCTCCCGAATTAGATGTTTTCAATAGCACTTTTTGCTATGTTCTTGATTAATTAATCGATAATGTAATGGGAAATGATGAGTGGGATTAGTGTGTTCTAATTGAAGTGAGAGTGTCGGTAGTGGGCAGGTTCGTTGGTTTCTGGTTCTGGTCAGTCCGGTTGTTAGCTGTTTTACGGTTTGATAGGAATGAATTTTATGGGTGAAGTTTGGTAATTTGATCGTTTATGTTGGTCCCCTTTTTTTTAGAGTGCGATAAATGGTTGTGTTACTCATATGAACATATATCTAAATGCTCTTTTGTCATTTTTTTTATAAGAGCGATATCAACGTTAAAATTTCAACGGTAAATTCGTAGCATATCTTTCGACTGTAAGAATGTACCGAACTAACCTCATCGGATTAGGTCATTGATGAGAGAAATTAGAAGAGGAGGGTCACCTTGATTCTCAAGAAAAGAAAAGGAGCTAAGCTAGAATTTAGAAGTTGTGTTAAAGTGTCATAAAAGAGCTGAATTGCTATTCGCCGCCCTAAAATTTAAATTTTTATCGCCCTAAACCGTACCAAATGACACATACACCCCTCTCCCCAATTTAAACATAAACCCTAGAAACAAACAATCTCTCTCCAAGCCTACCCAAAACTCTCCCGCCGGCATACCCACATCCCTCCCGCCGCCTACCCACAATCCCTCCCTCTGCCGCCTAACCCACCTCCCTTGACATTCATTTTTAGTCTAGGACCTTAGATGCCAAATGCAATACTCAGATGGTGATTCCCCGGCTCTCTGAAAACTATGGTCCTTCTCAAGATCTGCTTGAGAAACAAGCACCAATGTGCAGAGTGCATTCGAAGCCCAGAACTCTCCCGGCGTTGGACGGAGGACGAAGAAGGAAGAAGGAGGTCGGAGCCGCAGCCGTTGTCACCGTCAATTCGCTCCACGTGTTCGCTGTCAACTAGGAGGAAGAGGGGAGTTCAGAGTCGTTGTTGCTCCCACCAACCCCTGCGGAGAAGAAGGAAAGGAGATGACGACCACCATCGATCCGACGTGCCCAGGAATTTTTCTTTTCTTGGCCGGACGGGTTGAAAACCCGTCGCCGGCGAGCTTAGACTTAGAATTTATATTAAATTAATTATTAAATGAGTTTATTTTGGGATTTAACTTTTAAGTGTTTAAAAAACAAATAAATTAACTAAGGGTATTAAAGTAAATTTATCTTAGTTAGGGCGACGAATAAGAAATTTTAGGGCGACGAATAGCAATGCCCTAAAAGAGTGGGGCGAAGAAGGATGTAGTAGAGTAGTGATCTTACTTCTTCGGTACATATTGTCTTGCATCATCAATATGACAGCTAGAAAGAAGGTGAAAGCGGGTTTATGACTCAGCTTCCCGCCGCCGGGTGCTTCCGGTCAAACAAGGTGTCGCCGCCGTTACGCTTGCACTTTGTTACCCATTTTGATGAAAGCCCTCTATTTTCTACCATGGTGGTGGGATCTCGAGGAAATGGCTTGTTACGTTGGCATCACGCCAACCCATTTCCACCCTAATCTATGTGTGTGGGTAACGGATAGAGTGATCAAACAATAAAAGAGATAATAGTTTTTCAAACCTTAACTATAATTCAAGAGTATCTCTATCATAGGCCCGATACTACTGATTTTAATCGACTCGCGTTGCCTGTAGCATTTCTTGGACTCTGTTGGTTGAAGTGCATCCGAAAATCCAATAAAAATTCAGACAATCGATTATCAAAACAATCGAACTCGAGAACCTCTTCTTTCTTGAGTCTTGACAATTTTGGCTCGAATCGTATTGGTAATAGTTCAACGAAGAGCAACGATTATCAGTTCGTTAGTATGCTAACTGTGCGAACACAGACTTGATGTAGTGAAATTGTCGTTGGTCTTTAACTTTAGAAGTTCAAGGTTTGAATCCTCAATGCAACTCTTTGATTTTCCATCTTAATCACCTTTTGCCAACTATTTGATGTCACTAATTAGAATACTAATATCTTGTTTGGGGCCCAGCTGCTGCATTGACCAAATGGGCAAATCCTGATCAATTATACAACTCATATGCTCTCTGGCTGGCATGACAAAGCGATTGGGTTTGCCTAGAGCAATGTGCCCTCTGCTTTCATGACACCCAAACCCTAAATTTTCCTTTTGCAATCTGTTCCTTGCTTTTTTTTTGACAAAGTGTACCAACTTTTATTCCACCATTCAACTGAAAGATGAGAAACTCGGTTACAATTCTTTAAAGAAGATCAGAAATGAGATCAAGAATATTAATCCAATCATCAGGCAGAGATGCTCTAGCTTTAGACCGTGCAACCCAGTCCGCTCTGACATTAAGTGTTCTGGACACTTCTTTGATTTTGATGAGAGGGTTAGACCGCAGGATAGAAACAATCGAACTGATCCAGGCTGCACACCTCCAAGGCCATCGAGAGCGATCGTTGTCCACAGCTTTCACCAGCACCTGGCAGTCGGAATGAACCGTACACTCGGATCCATATTCTTGAGCTAATTTCACTCCTTCGAGAAGGGCCTTAGTTTCCGCTTCAATTGGGGTGGAACAAAGAAGATTCTCAGCTCTCCCATCACACACTTGTCCATGGTGGTTAACAACCACAACACCATAAGCCGCCGGCTGGGAGTCGCTAATGAACGACCCATCACAGTGAATCATCAAAGACTGATTACTTGGCGGTGGACTCGTATGAGACTGGGTTCCCCTAAGCTGAGTGGGAAGGGAAGGCATGGGAGGTGGGGACCTCGGGCACGTATTCCATTCAGTGAGCTCCTTATAAGTAAGTTGACACACATTCGGGGTCCACGGGACTCGACCTTTGAAAGAGCATTCGTTCCTTGCCTTCCAAATATTCCAGCACAGGAAGATAATATGGATCAACGAGCTTTGCTGGACGACATCTTTAAGGGAGCAGAACCAGTCAAAGAACAATGTTCCTTGAGGGGGTAAAGGAAGGGATGGGAACAGCTCATTCCAAGCCACCTTGGCATGAGGGCAATGGAACAGGCAGTGATTAATCGTTTCAACGGGATTCTGACACACCTGACACGAAGAGTTGGGAGCACATTTCCTCTGGAGCAATCTCTCTTTCGTTGCTAACCCGTTCCTGGAGCATCTCCACACAAAGAATTTCAATTTCGGGGGGAGGTGGAGGCTCCAAATCCACTTCCATTTATCAGTATTCCCGCTTGGTTGAGCAATGCTGTTGGCTCTGTGGATCTTATGGTACGCAGATCTCACTGTAAATCTTCCCTCCTCATTGAAGTTCCATGCCCAAAAGTCATCTGCTCCCTCCTCCCCAATGGGGATCCTAAGAATAGCTTCAAGTTCTGAGCCAGAAACATGTCCACTGATAACATCCATCTTCCATTTCCTTTCTCCCGGGTCAATCCACTCGTTGACCTTCCGATGATTCTGTGGGCCAGTTCTGAGAGTGAAGCCATCCAAAAAGGGGATCCATGGGTCTTGATCGACCCACGAATCTTCACCTGAACCAATCACTCTAACTGCACCCAAGCCAATCACTTTTTTTGCCTCCCAGAGACTCGCCCAAATCCACGACGCTCTGCTTCCCTTTTTAGCGTTCAGAAAATCACCTCTGGGGAAGTACAACCCTTTAAGGAGCCTGCTCCACAAAGAATCAGGGGTTGTGAGGAGTCGCCAGGCCTGCTTAGCCAGCAGGGCAAGGTTAAAATCATTGAAGCTTCTGAAGCCCAAGCCTCCCTCTGACTTAGGCATACAAAGAATCTCTTTCCTACACCAATGGAGACTACTTTTTTGCATAGACCCTGACCAAAAGAAGTTACTGAGGAGAGAGTCCATTTTCTTGGTAAGGGCTTTTGGGAGATAGAACAAGAACATGATAAAAGATGGAATAGCTTGAATAACCGCCTTCAGAAGGATTTCTTTTCCACCATGAGAGAGAAGGAGACTTTTCCATGCTTCACCCATTTTTTCCATCCTTTGAATGAGGAACTTAAAAGTTTCCTTCTTCGAATTTCCCCACTCCGTCGGGACTCCAAGATACTTTGAGTGGCAATTCGAGGAAGCAAAGCCAATGCTCGCAATGATATGATCTTTGACATCTCCGGGAACATTAGCACTAAAGAACACTGAAGATTTGTTAATATTAACTTCTTGACCTGTGATTGCTCCATACTCCCCAATGATATCAATAATATTCTGCGCTTCTTGAAAATCTGCTTTCCCGAAAATAACCGTGTCATCAGCGAACAGGCAGTGAGTGAGCACTGGACATCTGGAATTCAGTTTAATCCCCTTCAACTTATCACTCTCCACCGCCTTGTCAATAAGGAAAGTAAGGGCGTTTGACATGAGAATGAATAGGAAAGGCGAAAGAGGGTCTCCTTGTCTAATTCCACGGGAAGGCTTGAAAGAATCAGTTGCTTCTCCATTGAACAGAATAGAGAAGCTGACCGTTCTAATGCATGCACTGACCCAACCACACCATTTATTGTCAAACCCATACTTCTTGAGAAGAGCCTCCAGACAATTCCAGTCAACCATATCGTAAGCCTTCTTCATATCCAATTTCAGCATCATATCCCTCCTTCGACCAAGCTTGTGGTTCTTGAAATGGTGAAGGGCTTCATGGACAATGATAATATTATCTTGAATAAGCCTTCCCCCAGTGAATGCTGTTTGGAGCTCAGAGACCAGCTCGGGAGTCCACCTCTTGAGACGCGTAGCCATAATCTTTGATATGATCTTGTATCTAAAATTACAGCAGCTAATAGGACGGTACTGGCTTATCAACTCAGGGTTGTCGACCTTGGGAATCATTGCAATGTGAGTTTCATTCCATCCATCTGGCATGTTAGCAGTTTCAAAGAATCCTCGAACTTCTCGACATAAGGTGTCTCCTAAGATATCCCAGTATCTCCTATAAAATCTTCCTGAGAAACCATCGGGACCCGGAGCTTTACGGGCTCCCAGGGAGAAGACAGCTTTTCTAATTTCCCCGTTAGTCACCGTAGCACAAAGATCCTCGTTCATCTCCGTAGTCACCTTTTCAGGGAATCCTTCTAACATATGGTTAAAAGGAATAGGATTCCTGGCCTTAAAAAGATCTTTGTAAAAACCTTCTGCTAGTCTTTTTAGACTATTCTCATCTTCGATCCAATTACCCTCTCCATCTTGGAGTTTCAGAATTTTGTTTCTATGCTTCCTCTGAATAGTGCTTGAATGAAAGAAAGAAGTATTTTGATCACCTTTTTGGAGCCAGTTAACTCTCGAGCATTGACTCCAGAACGCTTCTTCATCCCTCCACAACTTAGTCAGCTCGGTTGTCAAAATCTTTTCCTCCTCCACATTCTCTGTCGTTCTTGGCGGCTGTTGAAGAATTTCGAGCCTAGAGAGTATATCTTGCTCCCTTTGCATACTATTCTTATGGAATTCTTTTGCCCACTCTTTTAACTCTCTTTGACATTTGTTCAGCTGGTCAGTTGAGTGGCCTCCCGGGTCCCACGCTCGGGCTATTAACTCCTTGCATTCTTCCTTCTCCAACCATCTTTCATCAATCCTAAAGGGTGTATTCTTCCTCCTGTTACCTCGGTAGTGAAGCTCAAGTCTGATCGGGCAGTGATCAGACTCCACCATTTTCTCATGGAAGACCACTGCTTCTCCAAATTGGGCACGCCATGATGATGAGCAGAGCACCCGATCAAGTCTCACCCTCGTCAGGTTTTGGCCCGTTCTCTTATTGGTCCACGTGAAAGGCTCTCCTTTATATCCCATATCAATAAGAGCATTTTGGAATATGAATCTCTTAAAAGGTTCAACATTCTCGTACCTAAGAGGGCATCTCCCTTCCTTTTCATTTTCATAAACTGCAGCATTGAAGTCCCCTACAACCACCCAGTTATCATCCCTACTACTCCGCAGAGAGCTAAGTTGCTCCCAAAACTCCCTTCTACTAACAGCTGTAGAGGGTGCATGGACAAAAGTACAGAAAAATTTCCTACCCATATCTATACTAACATCCATGAAGTAGTTATCACTACTTAATACAGTTATATTAATACCCGCTTTCCACCATAAAGCAAAACCCCTAGAAGAGTTAATCAGTTCTACATACTCTCTATTGGGGAAAATTTTGAGACTTCTTCTTTGTTCTTCCATGAAACCCTCGTTCTTGCTAGTTTCCATAAGAAAAACAATAGACGGGCCTAAACGTCTACAGAGACGTTTCGCATAACTTCTTGTAAGGGGAGGGCCAAACCCCCTACAATTCCAACTTACAATACTCATTTAGGCTGAGGTGGCTTCTGGCGAACCACCGCTGCCCTTGCATCATCATCCAGATTCTCCCCCACTTCCTCTGATCTTTTCCCCCTTTGTACCATCTTCTTTCCTTTTTGACCTTTCTTTTTCCTGATCTCTCCTTCTTGGCCTCTCATGTAAATCGCCCCATCCGAATAAAAAGACTCTGCAGACTCAGGCCTGCTGGTCCCTTTCCTTTTCTTCCTGACCCGGCCCACTTCTCCCTCCAGTTCCCCCTCTGCATGTTGGTACAAGCCCGCTCCAAAACCCTTGTTTCCTCCCTGGGCCTGGTCTTCATTTGCCTGGATCGTTGGCCCTAGAGTTAGAGCTGTTTGGACAGCCCTCTCCTGCTCACCCGGGCCCAGCCCAACCCCCCTGGCCTGCCCCCCGCGTTCCAGCCCGACTCCCCTGCCCTCTCCTTCTCCTGCCAATTTTCCGCCTCCTTCGACCAGACTCAGCCCCCATTCCAGTTCTTCCGCCGCCCTCTCCAAATCGACGGAGATATCCCTTGCCCCCATCCCTTCCCTGTATCTCCCCCTTTGTCTTCCCATCATCCCATTCTCCTCCCTTTCAATTAGCCCTTCTCCCACCCTTTGCACCGTGAACCCAGGAGGAATCTGTGGAATCCCCCCCTCTGTTCCTCCCCTCGACGCGGCCATTCCACCCTCCACTGCATCGTTTCTCCTCTGCCTCATTCTACCTTCTCCCCTGTTCCCCGAGTCTACTCCCGCCTTTAGGGACGCAGTATAAACGTCGGACAGGTATGCTACTCCACTTCTCTTCCTCTCCTCATTCATTCTTCTACAAGTAGGCCAGTTATGCCCAATTCTGCCACAGAAATAGCACAGCTCCACCAACCTCTCATATTTAAAATCAATTACCTCGCAGTGCTCCACCCCTGAATGTTCATCAAGAAACGGGAAGTCGAAGCCTGTTGGGATGGGTTCCCTGATATCCACCTCGACCAGAATGCGAAGAAACCTCCTATAACCCGAATACTCCAGGCTTGCTCTGTCAATGTCCAGCAGCTCCAGGAAGTAGCTTGACCCTATTGCCACCATGTTCTCCTCGTTCCTCTGGTTTTGGTGCAAACCATGAATCTGCACCCACATAGCCATCTTCTCAATCGGGACATTTTCAGGCTTCCCCCTTCCATTATACCTCTCAATCGCCGTCAGTGTGTTGGACAAGCTCCAAGGTCTGTCCCTCCAAATCCTGTCCCTGATTTCCTCGCTACTGAAGGTAAACAGGAAAAGATTTTGGGTTTCGGTTGGTTGGATGTTCACCTCACCGTAGCTCCCCCAAGCGTATCGAGCCGCTCCTGCTGCCTTTGCCATCGCTACTCTGCTTTCTGTCAGCATCTTCCCCAGCAGCATGGACAACCCTCTTCCACCCGTCGAGGACAGAACAAGGCGCCCTCCTCTGCTCCCAGATGACGTCGGGATCATGCTCCCCCTCCTCTGGCTGCTGGTAGCTTCGATGTTGATGGATTCCATTGGTATGCACAGAGGTTTGGTTTGAGAAACAGGAACCAGAGTAGTTTGAGAAACAGAGTGTTTTCCTTCACTAAGGGTGTGTTTTGGTAGAAGCAAGAACCAGAGAGAATGGGCAGAGGTTTGGGAGATGTAAGCACAACCTTCTCTTCCCCTTTTCCGCCTCCCTTTAAAGCTGTTTCCCCTGATGTTTGCCTCGCTTCCCTCTTGAATGAGGTAGTTACCTTTCTTATCAAACCTTTCATTATTCTTCTGAAGACACTGCCTAGCTTCCCCCTGTTTTCCCCCTGTCAGTACCGCAGCACTTGGCTCAATGTTGCCACCATTTAGCTCGAGGAGGATGGCGTAGTCACAGCACAGAGATTTTGTCGTTGCTGTTGCCCTTGTCCCATTACTTCTCCCTTCTCTATTGTGGCTGTGGGATCCTTTATTGCCGTCATCTGGTGGTTCCCAAACCTCCCTCTTCTTTATATCACCTTTACTTGCTTCAACTTGTAGTCTAGTCACTGTGGGAATCTTCTCTGCCTCTTGATCTATGGTTTCTCTGTCATCTTTATGTGTAGCAGAAGGGTGGAGAAGCAGATTGATGGGTGAATTGTTCACCAGCAAGCTCTCTGCACGAGCTGGAGCAGTCCCAGCAAGGGGGACGGAAAAGGAGCCGTTGTTAGGCTCAGAGAACGTTACCGTTAGAGAGAGAGAGGAGAGATACATTTTTTTTCTCTGAAACCCTGCATCCCTGTTCCTTGCTTCACACAGTACAATAACAATACTATTACCCCCAAACCCTAATTCTTTGGTGTTGGAAAGAAAATAGGAAACAAAAGGGGAGACAACTTCATTACCCATACCACTACTTTTGTTTACTCCACCACCCTTTTCTTCTGTGTGCTTTTTTGCCTTTTCATCGTGGGTGTCGTCTTGCTGCAAAGCCAACCCTTTTTCCTTCTGGCCGGACTTTTCTTCATGTGATCAAAGGCAGTCAATAATCAATTATTGATTATCATCATTAATCCCCCCCTTGAATCTTGATTCTCCCCCCTTTCCTACCTGATTCAGCACCACCTCCTTCATTTGGGTTTGGGGGCAGGTTGTCCTAAATTGATTCCTCGTTACTTCGTCACCTTCTAAAAAATGCAACTCCAGTAAATTCATCACCTCGTTACTTCTTAACCTTCTGAAAAATGCAACTCCAGTAAATTCATCACCTTCATATGGGATCGACAGGGATGTGAAAGTGACCGGTGAGTAAGAAATGTAAGTTTGTATCGGAGGTTGTAAAAAAAAAAAAAATTACTTGTAGGTTATTTTGTACTGAGTCAATCATTTCATACCGAAAAAACTTCTAACAGTTTAGATTTGAATATGAAAAATTCTCTGATTGCACCGTTCCAATTTCCAAACACCGATGAGTAAGTAAGAGAGGCATTGAATTTTGGTGGGGACAATCCAAGTTGCTGCGGTTTCCCTTTTTTTACTAGCGTTGAAGTAGAGAAATACTCTCTTCCACGTAAAAAATCCAAAAGTACCATTGTTTAAAAAAAAAATCCAAAAATACCACCCAATCCCAAAAAATTCCAAAAATACCACCCTTTTTCAAAAACCGCCACCCCACCCAGCGGTTTACACGAAAACCGTTTGTCGGGGGCGCGGTTTTCTATGCAAACCGCGGGCCTAGGGGGCGGTTATAAAAAAAAAAATTGACCAAACCGCTGGGTGGGGTTGCGGTTTGACCCAAAACCGCCACCCCACCCAGCGGTTTGGTCCAAATTTTTTTTTTTCGATCTAACTCCTAACTTCGGCCGAAACTTCAAACGAACGTAACTTTGCACTCGGGTATCCGATTGTAGCGATTTTTTTTTTCATTTTGCATAACTTTTCAAGATCTACAACTTTTATTAGGATGAAATTTTCAAAACATGAACTATTTGTGGATATACGGGATCTTGGGAATAACTTTACCTTTACTTTTCACAAATCCATGTACATTTTGAAATTATGATTATATTAAAAGTTGTAGATCTTGAAAAGTTATGCGGAATCAAAAAAAAATGCATGACATTCGGATTTTGGAGCACAAAGTTATGGCTGCCCAAAGTTTGACGAAATAAAAAAAGGCTCGTTCGGGGTGGCAAATGACGTTTTTTCGAGACGAAGGCGGGACCCATTAGTTTGCGGCTTGCAAGATCTCAAAAAGCTATTCGGATTCAAAAAATGGAGGCCGCAAACTTTTTGAGATCTTGCAAGCCGCATACCGCCGGGTCTCGCATTTCGTCAAACTTTGGACGGTCATAACTTTGTGATCCTAAATCCGAATGTTATGAATTTTTTTTTATTCTGCATAACTTTTCAAGATCTACAACTTTTAATATAATCATAATTTCAAAATGTACATGGATTTGTGAAAAGTAAAGGTAAAGTTATTCTCAAGGTCCCGTATATCCACAAATAGTTCCTGTTTTGAAAATTTCATCCTACTAAAAGTTGTAGATCTTGAAAAGTTATGCGAAATGAAAAAAAAATTGCATCGATCGGATACCCGAGTGCAAAGTTACGTTCGTTTGAAATTTCGGCCGAATTTAGGAGTTGATCGAAAAAAGAAAAAAAAAATTTGGACCAAACCGCTGGGTGGGGTGGCGGTTTGGGTCAAACCGCCACCCCACCCAGCGGTTTGGTCAATTTTTTTTTTTTTTTATAACCGCCCCCTAGGCCCGCGGTTTGCATAGAAAACCGCGCCCCCGACAAACGGTTTTCGTGTAAACCGCTGGGTGGGATGGCGGTTTTTGAAAAAGGGTGGTATTTTTGGAATTTTTTGGGATTGGGTGGTATTTTTAGAATTTTTTTTTTAAACAGTGGTACTTTTGGATTTTTTCCCTCTTCCACTCCAGTGACTCCACTATCCTTTTCCGTAGCTGGATCTCACCTTCCATCATTCATTTCCATTTTACAACAATATAATAATTTCATTTTCCACGTCAATATATATAGTAAATTATAGTCACCATAAAGTTAAAACTGTGCCGGTCCGTACAATTTAATTTGTCTTAAAATTCTCTTTTACACACTATAAACTCGCAGTCAAATAATTTAAGGGTGGGATTTTGGATGATGTATTTAACCAATACATATAATCAAAACAATTTATCATTTTTTTTGTTGTCTTAAACTGAAATATAATACTTGTATTTGAACTGCAGATGGGACCACCACAATCATTTATTATGATTGTGTTTGAGGGATTGTTAACTCTCTTTTTCTTCCTTATTTTTCAAATTCATACATTGATGAAACAATGCATCTAATTATAATACATACATTGATTAAATACATCAATTTAAAGAATTATGTATTTGATAAAAAAGATTTGTTTGTTGAGGTATACAAATTCGTGGGGTCCACGGATTTGAACTTTTTTTGCAAATACCACATTACATTTTGTATTTGGTCATGAAAGGTAAGGATTTGAGACCCAAGGTACAAAAATCTTTAAATTCATAATCAAAATCAACTAGACAAACAATAATATCTTGCAAATACAAAATGAACTAAATCCATCGTAAATCCATAAATTTTCAAACTAAAAACTTTAGTAAGCAAACGAGAAACGTGTTTTGTCAACAGAAAAATCTAAATTTGTTATCACAAAGAAAAAGGGACTAAAACGTTGAAAGGCTTGCAGCCCGTGGGCTTCACAAAAGATTTGAGGAATATTGTCCATCGCCAGCAGGCCCGCTGGCCAGGGCAGACGCTTACTGGGCCTCGGCCTTAATTAAACACAACGAGGCCCGACATTCTGCTACAAACAATTAGAGACGCAATCCTGACCAAATCACCAAAACCAACAAATCACTCAATCAGACATGCGGGAAGCTTTATAATTATCTTGTAGTCTATTGGTAGCTAATCTAACTTTAAAAATCCTCTTCTAGCCGAGATGGTGAGATTGCTCTGTCTGAATTATGTGGTCAGAGGTTCGATCCCCATCTCCCACTATATATAGTCAATGAAAAATTGTTATTTTATTTTGAACCAAATTCAGTAGATCCCTAAAAAAAAAAAATGCTCGATGCTCTCCCCTCTCTCCTCTTTCGTTGGAGAGAAGTCGGAGACTTGGTGTTCGCCCTGATGCTGCTATTGGCTACCTCTGGCATGTGGATCCATCGACAGGGAATTGATTGGGGATTCATAAATAAGGATCCTCGTCAAACCGAAGCGGAGCAGCTCAGCGAAGGAGACGGTAATGCCGCTCGGCCTTCGTCGGACCAGCATGCTGGTAAATTTCAGGGGGTGGGCATAAGGCTACTATCCCCCTCCATTCGAATCGCTAACCTCTCCGGAGGAAGGTTGGTTGACGGTGGTTGTGCGATCCTCATGTTCTGTGTGCGGAATCAAAAGCGATGGCGTGAGGATTGGGCTGAAAACAGCTCAAAGTGGGCGGAATATCCGCCACTGATTAAAATATTTCTGGGGAAGATGGATCAATTTCATCCCCCATGCCGGGATTGGGCTCGAGGTCGTGCCTGTGTCCGGCGGTCTGGCCATGGTGTCAGTTTTCAATGCCGTCCCAAAGGTAGGAATGGCAAACGAAGCCATGATGCTTCTCAAGAGTCAATCGAGAATTATAGCGAAGGGTTGATCAAAAGGAGACGCCGGACGAAAGGGAGTGGATGGCGTTTCTCTCTTCCTAATTCGTGCGAGTTTGAGTATGGAAATATGGAAATGGCGACCTGTAAGCTGCTGCCGTGGACTCGTGATGGGTTGAGCATGGCTACAATTAAGAAGCAGCAGGTTCGGACCTCGGCGATGAATCGTGATCCCTCGACCGGTGATCGGCCGCAGCATCCGCCGGTGGGCTCCTGCCGTGAGTCTGGTGGGGACGTTTTTCCCCAGGATATCAATCCCAAAATTCTCGGGCCGTCCCGTATCCTTCCTGATTGGGTGGTTACGCGTGATGAGAGTCCCAATTCAGATTGTTACCTAACAGACCTAAGTCAAGTTGGAGTGGGACACTCAGGGAATGCCTGGTCCAAGGCATTTAAATATCTCTTCTCGGGAAGGCTTCTCTTCCAAGTGTGTAGCATCAAGCCCCCGAGGAGGAAGAGTACTGCCCGAGTGAGTCCCTCTCCAGGTATTTGCTCCCACCTTCCCTCTCCTTTTCCCCTTAAGTTTGATGGCTTGGCGTTTTCTATGGCCTTGGCGGCGACAACCAAGCAGCCTACGTGTATGGGCTTCTCTCGCCCAATGAGTCCGGCGCCAATTAAGGTGAACCGGCTCGATACTAATATGCCTACTGTCCCAGGTCATCCAGAGTGCAAGATGGCTCATGCTTCTGCGGATCAAGTTGTGGAATTCTCATTAGATGAAGTTCAATCGTCCAAGTATCGATCGACGCACTCGCTGCTGGGCCGTCTGTTCACCAACAAACGGATTTCCACCATGGAAATTCGGGATGCTGTTATCAAACATTGGAAAGTGAAAGGAACCTTGAGGGTGATGCTGACCAAACAAGGTTTACTGGATTTTTCTCTTCCGTCCGAAGAGACGAAGGCATGGGTTCTTCAACGAACTCCATGTGTGGTTAATGACTCGATTCTACACTTGCGGCCATGGACGCAGAATATCTCGAGGAATGTCTTTACTGACCTGGCCATGGTGCCTCTGCGTGTGCAAATGTGGAATGTCAGGGAGGAAAGCTGCACGCCAAAATTCGGCAGGAAAATGGCCGAGAACAAGCTTGGCCAGGTGATTGAAGCGGGGATTTTTGCCAGCCATGAAACTGGGGAGCGCTTTGTGAAGGTGAGAGCGATGCTTGACCTCACCAAGCCGTTGCGATCGCAAGTTTTGGCGGCCATTGATGTGAATGTGCGCTTCTGGGTTTCGCTGAAGTACGAATACCTTCCGTCCTTCTGCTTCAAGTGTGGCCGATTAGGGCATTTCATCAATGAATGTACCTTTGATCCGCCGGCTGGCCAGGAGAAATTTGGCCCTCACATGTCCACCAAGAAATTGGGTGTTCGCGTGTATGAATCGGAGGATGAAATTCAGCAATTTCGTGGTAATTCGAAATCAGTGTGGGTTAATAAGGCGCTGGGAGGAGGGTCTGATCAGCCGAAGAAGAAACAGCCTGGATCGCAGATGGACCAGCTGGAAATTGCGGCCCCCCAGTCTGATCCGCAGGCCAGGCCCAGCCCAACTGAAGGGGGAAGTCGGCAGGCCCAAGGGCACAGGCATAGAAGCCCGCGCGGCTTCCAAATGAGGCGATCGCCGCGGGCCCGTTCTGTCCGCCAGCCCAGCCATCATTTGCCGTCGCAAAATCGTGTTGGCACGCGGCGGGCCGAACAGGGTGGTGTCGTAGGCCCGAAGCGAGACAAGGGAGGTCGGGTTAAGCCTCAGCCCATATCTTCTGCAGCCAAAATGAAGAGGGGGGTTTCGGCCCGGCCCAGGAAGAAGGACGCGCGGCAGGGGGCCCAAAATCACTGGGTGCAGTCGAGCCCAATTCCTAGACCTCGGCGCCGGCTGGTTTTGGCAGACTCAGATGCGGAAGTAGAGGGGCCGGCGCAGATCCCCAACCGATCAGCAAGGGGAGATGCTGTCGAAAACTTTTAGGCGCCGTCTCATTAAGGCCGCGACGCTTCCTCCAGGGAAACTGGACGATGACCTTGGGGCGCACAGTGAAGGTGCTGGTGATGAACTAATGGATCCCTCTTCTGATGAGGATGTTTCCCAATTTATGATTACCTCTCAGGCCCCTAAGGAAACAACCCCCCAGACTATTCGGGGAATGAAGGGCCGGGTCCAGCAAGTAGTTGCTACTTTTGAAGCCGGGCTACATAGGATGCCAGAGGAGGCTGCTATAAAGAGCACAGGCATGGACCCGGATCTGATTCAAGGGATGAAAGCATGGGAGGATGATGGTGATGGCCATGACGGGGGTCAATTCGATGAATATGGGTCCAATCTTGCTGACCCAGTTATTGATAATCGCAAGCGCCCGCTGGGCGAGGTTGAAGGGGAGCTGGGAGTGGAGCCCAGTCCTAAAAAACAATTTGTGGAGGAGGATGCTAATCAGGTGGAGGTAGCCAGCCAAAAATGGCCCCAACCCGATAAATGAAGCTCCTCGCGTGGAATGTGAGAGGAATTGGGCCGTCCCTCACATTTCAAACTGCTGTCGGTTTAGTTCGTTCTAATAAACCGGACCTTGTTTTCTTTTCGGAAACAAGAGCGCGCCGGAGTGTTGTTTCCCGTCGTATGCGGGGGTTAGGTTTTGATAATTCCCATTGTTTTTTTGTTGATGCTGTTGATTCGGCTGGCGGTATTGTGCTAGCTTGGGCCCCTGAAGTCAATGCTTCGGTTTTTTTTCATTCCAACTTCTGTATTTGTACTCAAATCAATGAAGTGGATTTTTCGTATGTCGTGGTGTTCGTCTATATTAGTTGTGTTGAAGCTGTGAGAGCTCATCAATTGGCTCAGTTACGAGAGATTTGTGAGAATTTCGCTTTGCCTTTTGCAATCATAGGAGACTTTAATGTGACACTCCAAGCAAGCGAAAAAGATGGGGGTAATCCCTGGAACGCTTCCCATGCCTTTGGTCTTCGCGAATTCATCCATGATCTGGGCCTTCATGATCCCGGGTATCAAGGAGACTTGTTTACCTGGACGAATAAACGCATGGGGGCGGCTTGTATTAGAGAGCGCCTTGATCGAGCCTTGTGTTCCCAGACTTGGGTGGATCGTTTCCCTGATACCCTTGTTAAGCACTTTACTGACCAAGGGTCGGACCACCGAGCCCTGCTCCTCTCTGATAAACCTTACGTTCGACATAGTCGACCTCTCTTTCGATTTGATGCCCGTTGGGCGGATAATCCTGAAGTGAAGGCAATGGTCTCCTATTTCTGGCAGGAGGAGATACAAGGGACCCCTATGTTTCAACTGTGGGAGAAGCTTAAAAAACTCCGCCATCTGCTTTATGATTGGAGCAGGGCGGGTACTACTAATTCCCTCCGTAATATTAAGACAATCCAGGCGGAAATTGACCGAATCAAGTTGATCCTCCCCATTGACTGGGAGACGGTAAAACTGCTGGAGTCTGAGCTGAATAGGCAATGGGAAGCGGAGGAAGTGTACTGGCAACAGAAGTCGAGGGTCTACTGGTTAAAGAAAGGGGATAAGAACTCGGCCTACTTTCACACAGTTACAAGGGCTCGACGTAAGCATAATTTTGTAGCT
The DNA here is from genome assembly GCA_964030455.1 of Linum trigynum. Classification (NCBI taxonomy): domain Eukaryota; kingdom Viridiplantae; phylum Streptophyta; class Magnoliopsida; order Malpighiales; family Linaceae; genus Linum; species Linum trigynum. The sequence continues at coordinate 63,956,725 of OZ034819.1, forward strand.
GGCCTTCGTAATGATGCGGGGGATTGGGTCACTGAGGAGAGAGACAAAGCAGATATTGCTTCAACCTTTTACCAAAATCTCTTTACCTCAGAATGTCAAGTGCCTAACATGAGGGACCGAGTGGCTACTTTGCCAATTGACCGACGGGTCACGGAGGAGATGAATGCGAGTCTCACGGCTGTGGTCCTTCCAGATGAAGTAAGAAGAACGGTCTCCTCAATGGGATCGAAACAAGCGCCAGGATCTGATGGCTTCACTGGCAAGTTCTTTAAATCTTTTTGGAACATTGTTGGGGAGTCAGTCATAGCGGTTGTGCGCTCATTCTTCTCTACTGGTAGAAAGCTGCGGAGTTTCAATCATACCTGGTTGACTTTGATCCCTAAGGTTGATAATGTGGAAACTATGAAGCAGCTTCGCCCCATCAGTCTCTATCAGTTTGTGTACAAGATCATTACCAAAATTATGACAGAGCGTCTGGCTGGATGGTTACCTAGTCTTGTGTCGGCAGGGCAGAACGCCTTCATCCGTGAACGTCAGATTGTGGAAAATGTCCTCCTTGGACACGAACTGATGCACTACTTGAAAATCAAAACGTGAGGGAGGAAAGGGTACATGGCTCTAAAGGTTGACATGGAAAAGGCCTATGATAGAGTTGAATGGCCCTTTCTCCTGGCGGTTCTGGACAAGTTAGGCTTCAGTGCTACGTGGCAAGGATGGGTTCATGAATGTCTCCGTTCGAGTTCTTTCTCTGTTCTGATGAATGGTTCTCCTAAGGGGTTCTTCACAGCCTCGAGAGGGCTCCGGCAGGGTGACCCGCTATCTCCTCTCCTGTTTGTACTGTGCACGGAAGGGTTTGCAACCCTGCTCTGCAAAGCTATATCGGAAAAGAAATTGGAAGGAGTTAAAGTGGCCCCTCGGGCTCCTCGGATTTTGCATCTGTTTTTCGCTGATGATTCGTATTTATTCCTACGGGGATCTATTCAAGAATGCGAAAATCTTATTTTGGTGCTTAATGAGTATGAGGAGCTTAGTGGTCAGCGGGTCAATCTGGATAAATCAGCGGTTTGCTTTAGCCGTAATATTGCCGTTCCGGATCAGGATTTCCTTGCCCAAATTCTTGGGGTAGGGGCGGTGGGGGTCCACGATAAGTACCTGGGATTGCCTACCCTGATCGCCCAATCAAAAATGGATACGTTTAGGTATCTGGAGGAAAAATTACTGGCGCGCCTGCAGGGATGGAAGCAGCGGACGTTATCTTGGGCTGCGAAAGAGACCTTGATCAAATCTGTGGCCTTAGCTCTCCCCTTACATGTTATGTCCTGCTTTCGTCTTCCTCTCTCGCTGTGACGCTTATTGGATAGACATGTGGCCAGATTTTGGTGGGGAGTGGCAAGTGGAGAGTCTAAGATCCGTTGGATGTCCTGGCGTAATATGTGCAGAAGTAAGCATGATGGGGGAATGGGTTTTCGCCGTTTTGAGCATTTCAATCAAGCGCTTCTGGCTAAAATTGGATGGCGGATCCTCAATGATCCCTCCTCTCTGCTGGCTCAGGTGTACAAGGGTAAATATTTCCCAAAGGGGGACTTCTTACATGCCAATGCTCGCTCCCGTCCGTCTTGGGGCTGGCAAATTATTCTTTTTGGTCGGCAGTTGTTATTGAAAGGCCTTCGGTGGCAAATTGGTAATGGGCTAGCTGCTCCGCTGTTGGAGAGTAGTTGGGTCCCTCGTTTACACCCGGATAGCCCAGTTCCTAATCCGTGCGTTATGCCTAGTGGGGGACAACCAGTGGTGGCTGAGGTAATGGTCTCCGGTGAGGGACGATGGTGTGAGGATAGGCTAGTACATTGGTTTGATCCTCCTACCTGTCGAGCAATCAAGGAGATCCCGCTTCCTCGTGGGAATGTTGAGGATCGGTTGATCTGGCATTCGACGACGGATGGGGTTTTCACGGTAAAGTCAGCCTATCATTTGGCTGTTCTTCTGGATAAAAAAGAAGGTCAGTGGAGGTCGTTGGCCAGTTGGATGGATCGTTCGAGTTGGATGAAGGTTTGGAATGCCCCTATACCCCCAAAATTGCGCATCTTTCTGTGGCAGATTCTCAATCGGATCCTCCCGACGACAGAGGCCCTTATTGAAAAGGGTGTTGCTGTCCATCCTAGATGCCCGGTTTGTTGGGCTGAGTCGGAGACAATGGAGCATCTGTTCCTGGAGTGTCCAGTGGCCAGGGCTATGTGGGATTATGCGGGGTTGGAGTATCTGGGGCAAGCCCTTCCTAGGCAGACTTTTCCTTTATTACTTAAAAGGTTGCTGCTGTGTATTCAGCACCCCCACCTGCTGATGGCAGTTGTTGCGGTCCTTTGGCGGATCTGGCGATCTCGTAACTGGGTTGTTTTTTAAGGAAAACAATTTGGGTTCCCAGCTCTTATGCGTCAATTTAATCAACAAGTTCAGGAGTGGGTAAGCTTGCCGGGGGATAACTCTGTTCCTGGCAACCCGACGAGATCTAGCCGGCCGTCGAGTGCGGCCACTACCCCGGGGACGTTCATTTGTAGATGGGATGGTGCTACTAGGCGTGGCTCGCACTCGGCAGGTGGGATGGTCCTCCTGTCTCCGGATGGGTTGGTGGTTGGGGCGAGAGGTATCCAGTTTGGTGTCATCGATGATCCTTTAGTGGTGGAAATGCTCACTTTACGGGAGGCAATCTGGTGGTGCTCCAATGCAGGGTTGATGGCGGTACGGTTTGAAGGAGATGCTCTGGTGATAGTTGAAAAGCTCGCCCGGGCTGAGACCCGTGATAGCCGGATTGGGGCTCTGCTTGAGGAAGTTCTGCATTGCTTATCTAACCAGCAAGGGTTTAGTGTTCGGTTTGTAGGTCGGCGTAGTAATAGGGTAGCCCACTTGGTGGCTCGCAAGGCCCTTCTTTTGTACCCGTCTGCAAGTCGGTTCTTTGATTTTCAGGTCTGGCTCCGGGCCAGGGTGTAATTATCTCGTTTCTAATCAATATAAGATTATCTTTTGTAAAAAAAAAAAAAAAAAAAAAGACATGCGGGAAGCTTCATCTCAGCAGTAATCAAAACCTCATTACCGTTTGCAAGAAGACTCGTCTAAACCCACAATGCAGAACCCTAATAATACAACCTGACAAATCTTATTGAATTATCAAAGCAAACTTAAATACAATCTAACCACTTGCCTCATTTCCCAGGAACAACAGCAGCACTATTAAATGCCTTGACCTCTGCTGCTAACTAAACACAACCTAGCTGTTAAGCCATCTAAATGACTCTTTAAGTTCATAAAACCCACCACAATACTCTACACAGTAAAGCAACCAACCAACCTCAAAGTGCAGCAGGGAAGCTGATCAGTCATCCTCGTACTCAGACAGCAGCGGTTCGTTCGAGAAGAAAGCTTCCAGATTCCCCACAACAAGCCGGGCCACGTCCAGCAACGATTCCCTAGTGAAAACAGCACAGTGAGGGCTCATCACCACATTGTCCAGCTCCATCAGCTCTTTAGGAGCATCTGGCTCGTTCTCAAACACATCCAGTCCTGCACCCGCTATCTCTCCTTCCATCAGACATCTCACCATTTCCTTCTCGTCGATTACCCCGCCCCGAGCAATGTTGACGATCACGCCGTCTTTCCCCAGCGCCGCCAGCACCTCCTTGTTGATCATGTGACGGGTTTGCTCTGTCAATCCGCAGCAGAGTATCAGAGCGTCGCTTTTTGCAGCCAGCTCTTGGACTTCTTGATAGAAAGGGTATGAAACCCCAGGCTTTGCCTTCCTGGAGTTGTATGCAATGCTGCAGCCGAATGCCTCGAGTCTTTTGGCAACCTGGTACCCGATTCGACCCAGTCCCACTATTCCAATCCGCTTGCCTCGAAGCTAAAACAGAGCAAAACAATCAATCAATGGGTGAATTCCAAAGTTCAAGAAGGCGCTAGGTGCTAGGCAGATGTTGGGACCCTGCCAAGCGCCTAGATTTACACTCAACAAGCAACAAAATATGTCAAGATTTCCAAGATTTACAACGGTGAAGAGTAAGGCAGAGGGTTGGGTCGACCAGAGCTGGAGAAGAACGGAAGAAGTCATTTCGGATTAATCGTGTCTAACTTCGTATGGTTGCCGCATAAGCAATATGAAAGTCTAAATGTATGCCTAAGAGCCTAGAAGAGGCGTTTTGTCTCTGCGCACTGCCTAGTTACGCAGAATTATGCCTTCTTGAACCTTGGTCAATTCAATTCTTATACTTAAAACCAGGCCCAGCAGCACCAGTGGACTTAAATAATCTGAAAAAACCCAGAAGAGCAATCCCTGGAATTTCTACTTTATCAAACCCAGAATTACACATGCCAGCAACTTGTGAAACCGAGGGTGGGTTTGTTTTATTAACCTTGGAACCAAGGGGATAGTCTCCTTTGGAGGCCCAGAACCCTTGCTTGACGTAGCGATTGCAAGCGGAGATCTTCCTCAGCACATCAATCAACAATCCGACGGCGCAATCGGCGACGTCGGCGGAATACACATCCCCCGCATTCGCGATCCTGATCCCACGGCGGCGGCACTCGGGCAAGTCGAGCTGGTTGAGCCCGGCGGTGGTGGTGACGATGAGGCGCAACTCCGGTAAAAATTGGAGGACGCTGGCGTCCACCACGGCGCCGCCAGAGGCGAGCATCGCCCGTACGGACTGAGCGCGGGCTGCTAAGAAATCGTGCGGCGGGAGGGTGGATTCGAAGGCCTTCAAGAACCGGAACTTGGCGGAAGTGAACTGCTCTTCTCCGTCGATGGTGAACGCGGGCGGGTTCCTAATTAGTAGGACCTGGGGGAGATCCTCATCCGCCGCCGGCGATCCCATACCGTCGGAGCTGCTGGGTGGTGAACAGGGTGAGAGATGGAACCCTTTCCTGCTGGAGCGGATTGATTCGCTTAGCTCTTTTCACCAAACTCCGGCATAGGAGCGGACGGCAGATAAAAATAGTTGATGCGTCACTCAGTTGGCAAATGGTCCCTTTCGATATTTTTTTAGATGCGAGTTCTGTGGTGCCGAGAATATTCTTTCATACGAAACCGGTCAGATTAATTTTTTTTAATACAATATATTAGTCATAACTATTAAGCAATGGAGAATTATAGTCACAACTATCGAAATATAAATTATTAGCCATAGCTATTGTTGCGGGTCAAAATTTGGCTAAAAGCCTGTTACTGTTTTCAAATTTTGAATGGAGAATGCCATGTTAGCATCGTAAAAAATATAATATGATGATTGCCACGTGGTAAAACCCCGGGGTAAAACCCACTGGGTTTGAAAAACTCAAACTCAACCCAACTCGCTGGGTATCCTTGGGTTCATGGGTACCCACGGGTTTTTGTCATAAAAATTTACAATAACAAGTTCCTATCAAAATTAAAGTCAAATATCAATCTCTCCATACAAATTATCCATATATAAAACATCATTCTAGAAAATTCAAGCAAATCACAAATTAATTATACAAATTGATCAACGCCAATCTAGAAAACTCAAGAAAATTGAAGCAAATCACAAATTATCCATAAATAACATGATTAATTGAAACCTTCTTCCTTTCAATTAAGTTTCTTCACTCTCCACTCGATAATATCAACTTCATTCTACACAATTTGAAAGAAAAAATTAGACATGTCTCCACAAACATAAATAAGATTAGTTGTTTAGAATATTAAATATACCGAAAAAATTAACCATATGGGTGTGGGCGGGTACCCATGGGTCGGATTTACCTAAACCCAAACCCAACCCAGTGAATAGTGCGGGTTTAAATCCAAACCCGGCAACACGGATTTTACCCTGAATTGATCAATGTTGATCATGCTACTGCTGGGGAAAATTATGACAAGGATGATCCTGCGATCCCGCCAGGATTTGAACCCAATCTCGCTGTGGTTATGGTGGCCGACTCCAAGCCACCAGGGGCCCCATGAATGCCATTGTGTGGAACTGTAGGGGATTCGGACAGACCCCCACAGTTCGTCATTTGAGGAAGTTGGTCAAGAAATACCATCCATCATTCCTATTTCTGTCCGAGACAAAGAAGGAAGAATCCTATATGCAATCTAAGAGAAGAAGCTTGAGGTTTGCTGAAGAGTTCCATGTTAACCCTATAGGTACTGCTGGAGGATTGGCTCTTTGGTGGGTTTCAGGGTTACCTATCACAATCATAGATAGTAGTTGCTTTTTTATTGATGTTTATGTTGATGTTAATGGGGGCTTTTTTATCACTTTTGTCCATGCCCCGTCTGATCCGACTCAACGGAGGGATTTTTGGGATCAGATTAGTAACCTTAGGACTAATGTTGATGATAAATGGGTGATTATTGGGGATATGAATGCGGTGTTGTTTGCTGAGGAGAAGAAGGGTGGGAATGAGCCTAGGAATATTTCTACCTTGCCATTTAAATCTTTTGTTGCCGAGAATGGTTTAATGGATTTGGGGTTTAAAGGTTATCCATTTACGTGGAAAAACAATCAAGAAGGGATGCGACGTATTGAAGAGAGACTCGATAGAGGACTCTGCTCCACTTCATGGTTCTCCATGTTCCATAAGGCTATGATTTTTCATGAGTTACCAATTGAGTCTGACCATTGTCCTTTGAGATTGGAGTTCGAAGGGAACCGAAGTAAGGCTAGGGCTCCGTTCCGGTTTGATACTAGATGGCTCCAGAAGGAGGAATGCGCTGATATTGTTAACCGTAACTGGGATGGTGGGGGCTTCTGTCAGGAAAGACTGCTGAATTGCGAGAAGGAGTTGACTAGATGGGCTAAACAGATGTTTAAAGAACAGCATAAAAGGGCTGAGGAAATCCAGGCAAGGTTGGGTAATATTCTTTTGCTTGATCGGTCAGTGGATGTCATTGAAGAAGAGAGAGAGCTTATGGATGAGCTTGCTGCAATATGGAAGGATGATGAATTGTTGTGGAGCCAACAGTCTCGGGTTGAGTGGCTTAGTGTGGGTGACCAGAACAATAAGTTCTTCCACGCCTCCACTTGTCTTCGTAAACTTCGGAATAAAATTGCTTCTCTGAAAGATGAGTACGGGAACGTAATCAGTCAGCAGGATGATCTTTCTAATCATGTTGTGGGATTCTATCAAACATTGTTTACTAAGAAAGCTGGCCTTAATGATGATGCCCTTCAAGATTTCCCTAGGCTAGTGTCCAATGAAATGAATTTTGAGCTGGATAAAGAGCCGACTGTTGAGGAGATTCGAGCTGCGGTGTTCGACCTTGGTCCTACAAAATCACCAGGTCCTGACGGATTTGCGGGCTCCTTTTATCGTAAGTTCCGGAGCAAAATTGGATCAGATTTCTGCAGTGAAGTTATTGATTTCTTCAGATCGTCGATTATGCCACAGGGATGGAATGATACTCATATTGCCCTTATCCCCAAGGTTCTTGCTCCGGAGACGATTTCCCAATTCCGCCCTATTAGTTGCTGTAACTTCAGATATAAGATTATTTCCAAGATCCTGGCGAGTCGAATGAAGAAGTGGCTCCCGGGATTAGTCTCAGAGATGCAGGCAGCTTTTACAGGTGGGAGGCTTATCCAGGACAATGTCATTATTGTTCATGAAATGCTTCATAATTTCAAAAATCGTCGAACTGGTGACTGGGATATGATGGTGAAGTTGGATATGAGGAAAGCCTACGATTTAGTGGATTGGGATGGACTTGATTCTATTTTGCTGGCTTACGGGTTTTCGGAAAAATGGAGGGGTTGGATTCGTGCATGTATCAGGACAGTCAAGTTTTCTATCCTTCTGAATGGAAGTCCTACCGAACCTTTCTTGCCGTCCAGAGGTATCCGACAAGGTGATCCCATTTCCCCGTTCTTGTTTATCCTTATGTCCAATGCCCTGTCTCTCCTAATTGAAAAGGGTATCGAGAAAGGTGAAATCCGAGGAATCAAGCTCAATAAGAACTGCCCAAGAATTTCCCACTGTCTGTTTGCGGATGACACTGTCATCTTTGGTAAGGCAAGTGTTTTGGAAGCGGATAGGATTCTGGATATCATTAACATGTATGGTAACACTACGGGGCAGGAAATCAATGCGTCTAAGTCGTCAATCTTCTTTAGCAAGAATACCCCCCAAGCTATCCGTGGTCTGGTGAGCAGTAAGTTTGGGTTTCCGCCAACTATTTGTCACGACAAATACTTGGGGGTTCCAACTGAGTGGGGTGGATCAAAAAAAGAAACTTTCAGGTTCTTGTTGGAACGAATGGAAAAGAAAGGTGAATCCTGGAAGAGCCTTTTATTGTCTCCCGGAGGGAAAGAAGTACTGCTGAAAGCAGTTATTCAAGCTTTACCAACCTACATCATGAGTGTTTTCTTGTTGCCTTTGAACCTAACGAATAAAATGGACTCAATCTTGAAACGGTTTTTTTGGTCGGGTTCAATGAGGAAACGAGCTATCCATTGGTGCAATGCGAGGGAGTTGGAAAAACCGAAAGAAGAAGGAGGTTTGGGCTTCAAGAACTTTCATCTCTTTAACCTGGCGCTCATTGGAAAACAGGTTTGGAGACTTTTGATAACCCCGATGCCTTGTGGGCTAAGCTCCTGAAGGGGCTTTACTTTCCAAATGAGGAGTTGTTCTCGGCAACGAAGGGGAGAAAGAGCTCCTGGGTTTGGAATGGGTTGTGTGAGGCTAAGGAGCAGATGAAGAGTGGTTTGTTAAGAGGTATTATGTCTGGTGAGGATTCGTGGTTCCATTGTGACCCTTGGCTTCCTTCTATTCCATGTTACAATCTGTCTCACTTGGGGTTGGAACCATCCAAAGTTAGTGATTGGATTGACCGTGATTCTCGAAGTTGGAGAATGGAGGCCATTCGTAATCTGGTGCCTGATGAGATTGCTCATGCTATTGCCCGTGTTCCGGTCGGTCCATGTACTGCTAAGGACAGCTGGATTTGGCGTCTTACAGAGTCAGGTGGTTACAGTGTTAAGTCTGCCTATCGGATGTTTCGAGAGACTCGAGATTCCACTTTGGGTAATGACTTGTTTTCCTCTTCTAGACCTAGCCGAGATGATTGGAAGTGGTTGTGGGGTCTCAAGCTGCCTCCTAAGCTTCGCTTTTTCATTTGGAAATGTGGTAAAAATGCAATTGCAACACGAGTGAAGTTGTTCGACCGCAAGTGTGCTCCTAACCCGCTGTGCCCACTCTGTGAGAACCAGGAGGAAACGATTATGCATTGCTTCTTTCATTGCCCCAAGGCGCTTGAGACTTGGACTCAGCTTGGGCTGCTTAATGTGCTTCCTGTGGCTGACTCTTGCTTTGTGGATTGGTTCTTTGGACTAAAAGACAGGGTTTCCGTTGGCCAGATTACCAAGATTGTGTGTTCCCTTTGGAACATTTGGATTGCTCGAAATGGGTGGGTATTTGAGAGTCGGGCTTTCTCTCCGTCCTCTGTGGCAATTTTAGCCGAACGTGATGTTTTGAATGTCCAAGAAGCTAGGATCGGATCCTCAGCCAATTTCTACTCATGTCCAGCTGGATTGCCTTCTCAGCCTGAGAGCTCTCGATCGTCGACCTTATCACCGCCTGGTCCTTTCTGTAAGGTTCTGCATTGTGATGGTTCCTTTGTTTCTGATGCACAGGTGGCGGCTTATGGGATTGCTATTGCAAACTCCCACGGTCAGGTTTTCGATGGGAAGGCTGAGCGGTTCTTTTGTTCTTCCCCGCTTCAAGCGGAAGCGTTTGCGATTCTTAATGCAGTTATCTGGGCGGCCCAGGACCCTGTACCAACGTGTGTTCGCTCTGACTGTCAGAGGTTGACTAATGCGTTGAGACAAGATCCGAGCTTGTGGCCCTGGCAGTGTCGGGCATCCCTTGCTCGTGTGGTTTCCATTCTCTGTGTTTCTCCTTGGATCACGGTTGAGTTTGTTCCTCGTCGATTTAATAAGGTGGCTGATTGGATCGCTAGGAACTCTCGCCTTGATCTCCTTCATCCGGAATGGATTTTCATTGCCAACCTTGTCGCTCCATTATTGTAATCGTTGTGCTCCCCTTGGTTGGGTTTGGAATGAAATGAATGATGCCTATTGTCAAAAAAAAAAAGAGTTGACCGGGTTGGGTCGGATGGGTACCCGACTACCCGTGGGTTCCGGTTTTGTTGCCATCCCTACAAACAAGCCTCCCAATTTTGTCTGTCATGGTCCATACTCCTTTTTTTGGGTAAATGCCAAATTTGGTCACCGTGATTACTAAATCATGTCATGTTTAGTCACTACAAAAAAATTAATATTAATTTTTGTCACTCGAATTGCTGAAATATGTCACATTTAGTCACTCTCCTGTTAGTTTTCGTCCAACTCCAACAGGAGAGTGACTAAATGTGACATATTTTAGTAATTTGAGTGACATTCAGAAAAAAAAAAAAAAAAAAGTAATTCGAGTGACCGTAGTTGGACGGTAGCTAACTGGAGAGTAACTAAATGTGACCTATTTTTGTAATTCGAGTGACCAAAATTGATATTGATTTTTTCTAGTGACTAAATATAACACAATTTACTAATCCCAGTGACCAAATATAACGTTTACCCTCTTTTCTATCGTTTAGTTTATTGGTCATTTAACCCGTGTTTTGTAGTCTACCCAAACAAGTCTCCTAATTTTGTTTCTTCACAAAACAGACTTGGGTCTGCTCTTGAACTTTGAGGACGATATATAGTCTAACTCTAACCCACTCCTACAATCAACACAATAAATAAAAGCCAAATGAGAAAATTTGAAGCCTCATTTCAAATTTTCTGCATCCAGAGTGAAAGTAGTAAGGACATTTTGGTCTTCACAATTACTTATTTATTTATTTATTTATTTATTAAAAAGACACTTACTAGGATTCGAACCATGACCACTTTAAAGAAAAACAAATATCATAACCAATCACACTAAGTAGATTTGTTGTATTTTTTTAAATTAAAAACATATAATCGCAGAGAGGAAAAAACTCTTCCCCATTTCAAATTCTTTGCTCCAGGAGCGTTTGTAGGAAGGGTAGAATAGGGAGTGTCAATTTTTTTCTTTAAGTCCTTTTATTTCTCAGTGGTAGTAAAATATATATGAAAAGGCAAAAACAATACTCCTTTTTATTGCTAAAAAGAAAACAATTTAACAATAAACTAATGCATGGATTCTAATGGGCTAACCGCTAATCATAAAATAAAAGAGTTGAATGGGTCTGACCTACACTCGATTGCCCATCAAGTAAAACAAATTAACATCATGGGTTTGCCATTCTAAAACAAGCTATTTTCTCTAGCATAATATATATTATGTTATTATTTTATATCTTAGTGGCTAAAATATAATGTATTTTAAAGTTATTCAAAGGTTCAACCTCGACCTGCCCAATTAGTCCAATTTTTATCATTTCAAATATATATTATGTAATTATTTGATATCATAATGATTAAATTATAGTGTATATTATAGGGAATCGTTTGGTATTTGTTAGTAAAAAGTTAAACAGAAAGATCTATTTGGTTATTTTTAACATTAAAACGATCCTAAACATTTTCAGTTTCCTTTCGAAATTCTATAATTTTGTTCCCGAATCAGTGATGTGCAAATGGCGAATTGCAGTCATCTCTTTTCTTTCATTATTTTTATTTTCAAATAGAAAGTTTAAAGTTAAAGAATAATTAGAGTTTGGCATGAGTCGGTCAAACAGGCTGAATTTCAAGTTTTGGCCTGTTTTGATTAAGTCTAATTTATAATCACATGGTTCCCTGATACCCGATAAAAATCTCAATCCAAACCAGTTTGGCAAGTGAGTCCGTGTTTACCACCATTTACTAGGGATACAGGAACGATGGTTCCTATCCCAAATCGTGTTGTTCATTCCTGATTTATTTAGATTTTATCATGGCTTGGCAAAAAACCAGAAAGCACAATGATGACAAGATGAAAGTTTTATAAAGCAAATTAATTGGCCAACGGGCCGAGTAAAAGCTAGCAACGATTGTGAGATGCTCATTTCCCGAAAACCGGCGAGATAGATGATTTTTTATTCGATTTTCTGGAATTCGGTTTCTATAAAACTTACTCTACCTCATCATATTACCAGAAACAATATTCTTTCACAAGGTAACAGGTATTTGATTTTGGTTCATAAGGTTGATTTTTGATTCGTTGCATCATTCATGTCTCATTCCTACTAAAATTCACTATTTTTATCACGTGTTTCCTACATTATCAAATTTCATACTTCACCTTACTCGGGCCAAATGGCCGGGCCCACGCTAGTTAGTTTACATTTAAGGCGATATATACAAAGAACCAAACTGGTATTTGAGTTTTCTGAAGATGTTAGCCACGTTTGGAGTAAACAAGTCTACCTGATAAACTATTCTTGTCCGTACTCTACTTGAACTGATTTAACCAGTTTCCACTCAAGAATATTCTTAAACAGTTATATACTCAACTATTGTTTTCACTACAGGGAACCGATAATTAAACCATAATCCTATATACTCTCCTTCAGGCGGTGGCTACTCTTTTTTTATGGTGTTTCAACTTTCAACGGAGTGGTTACTGTGGTAATCATTTTAACCAGTATTATTCGAATAATTTAGTTTGATCAATTTGGATAATTGGTTTTGTTTGGGTAATTTTTTTAGCTTATTTCGTTTAGGTGGTTTGGTTTCAGACACTCATAACCAATCAAACCAAATTAACCAGTTAAGTAATTAGCTATATGCCTAACATATATTATATACACATACTTAATACTTTACAGAACCACTCAAGAGTCAAATGTTCCTCCCTTTTAGAAAAATATAGCTCAATATTCTTCATATAATGCATATTTGTATTTGTAAAGAGTAGTCCATAACATATGGACACCTATTTTAGATAAAAACTCATACATTATGTTGAATGAAAACTTGGAAAGAAGGTATTTTTCAACCTATGATAATTTGCTAAGTGACTAATTCAATTTACACAAACACAACAATTCATTAACCTCATACGGTCATACCATTGGCATATATTTTTGTTATGTAAATACTTCTATTAAGTGTATGATAATTGTATTAGTTGCATGTATTTATGTTAAAGGTTAACTACTATATGTTGATTGTTATGTTTCATTCATTATATAAATTTGTGAATTGATGCATTAACTTAATTTTTTTTCTTACTTAATGATAATGTGTTGTCATATTGGTTAATATGGTTAACCAATTAACCAAACTGATTAAAGGTTAGTTTGGTTGATTTGATTATTGTATTGATTTGGACGGTTCGGTTATAATACTATATTTCATGGTTAATAGAATTTAGGAAAAATACACTTGTATAGCCAAAACTTTCACGTTTGTGCCAATAATAGCTAGATTTGGAGAAATACCACTTATAGCCAACTTTTAAAGTTGTTGTATGAAAAATATAGCTATTTCTATTATATACTTTCACGGTGTTATTAACACCGTCAACTTATTTGAAGGTTCGCTGACTAAGCGCCAACTTAGCGAACACGACAACGCCACATAAACAAATAGTGACACGTCAGATATTTCAATTATTCAATATTTACATATCATAAATTAAAAAAAAAAACCCTCACATATCCCATCTGCTTCGACCCATCTTCCCCAACTTTTCCCCAAATTTGATTTTAGGGTTCTTCCCCAACTTCCAGGAATTTTTTCAGAAATAGCACTCTTTAAAAAAAATTCCAAAAATAGCACACAACCCCGAAAAATTCCAAAAATAGCACCCTTTCCCAAAAACCGACACCCAGCGGTTTTCGATGAAAACCGCACGGGTAGGGGGCGGTTTTGCTGACCGCATGGGGCCGGAGCGGTTTGGTTGCAAACCGCACCCCCACCCGGCGGTATATATATATATATATATATATATATATATATATGGTTCAGACTCGTGTGCTCCAGACACATAGTATGCTCCAGGTTTTACACACCGTTGATCTAATCTGACGGTCATTATAAATTATGATAAAATTATTTACAAAATACAAATTAAAGATAATTGATTGGTTCCCTTACATTTTCATTCGTCCTCTTTAGTCCCCCAACTAATTATTCATTTACTTTCATATTCTGATACCTATTTTCTTCTATTGATCATTTAAACATCCCAAATTGGATGCTTTAACTTAAACATCCTCGTTCAATTTTTCCCTTCATCGAGATTCTCAAACCCTCTCCTCTCTCCCGTTTTCATGTGCTCTATCTACCTCACTAATCCAGCTTCTCCCGTTCCTCCCTCCCACCACAACCCTTATTCCTCCTGCCAATCCGTCGCTACAATGGGGATCGATCTTCTCCTCACATGCCCAGGAAATCTGATGGAGGTAAGGCAGAGGATTTCCGACTTGTGGGGCGCGCGTATTGACCGACTATATAAGGGATATGATCGAAGAGATGCCGCCAGAGCTGGAGGTAGAACTACCGATGCCCTCCCTCGAATTCCATCTCGAGAAAACCGGTAAGAGTCCCTACTAAATCCCAAACCCCGAATCTCCTTGTATTTGGGACCTGATTTTGCCATTTGCCTTTGATTTCAGATGACCGGCTTCCCATATTGACCGACAGTGTGAGGAGAAGGATTGAAGAGATGTCGAAGCTGGAGGCAGAGGAGGAGGGGGAGAGTGGTAGGGTTCTTACGCCCGACAGCTTTTCCTTGTGTTTGGATGCCTGATTTTGTGTTGTGATTGCGGATGACGGCCAGTTTCTCGAGGACAGCATGGCCTCTATGATCTCCTGCTTCAGGAAGATAAGCGAAACACTGAGCTCCATCCAGGAAAACGCTACAGCCGGTGGGAAACACTGAGCTCCATCCGTGAAGTACGACCTCGAGCTGCCCGAACTGTGAGCAAACGGTCTGATTGAATGATGATCCTGTAAGTAGCCATGATTTCTGGTTAGCTTAGTTGGATTGTTGAACAATTTCGGGTATTGCATAGTGTTTTGGACCGAGTCTTAAAGATTGTTTAGAACTTCAATTTCATGTATGTGGCTGGCTTGTCCATGTCTTGTAACCATTTCATAAGTAAGCCAAAGCCTGCAATCTACACCTGTTGTTGCTTTGTTCTAAGACTATTATTCGTTCAATTTGTTTTCCCATGATCTGTCCTATCCATTCTCAATATATCAGCTAGCTAATCTTTGTCAAGTTCAAGTGAGGCTTTGTTTGTGGGGACCCTTTTGATTACTATCTAATCAATGAGATTTGACTTCGACGAGGTTCCTGATCCATTACTTTGTTGTTGTTTTCGTTGCTGCTGTTGTTGTTTTCACTAGGTGGCAGCACGATGCAACTGCTACTTGATGGATGCTGGCTTACTGAAGTGGACACAAAATAATGTTGTCGTTTTCGTTTTCTTAAGACTCTCTGTATTTGGTTCCTAAGTAAAAATTTGGTGTTGTGCTTTTATTTTCTGCACTTGATTGGCTTTGCTGATATCCTGTTGCACTCTGTTCATGTGTCTGGGTTGAAAGCAAAGAACAGGGGGTTTTGATTTCAGTCGAAGAGAAGGGAAGGATCAGTTTGGGTTTGTGAAACGGTGAGTTTTGGGAAAAGCTTGGTGTCTGATTTGTGAACTGGCCAAGGAAAATCTTTTGAGTGGGCTGGTGAGAAAGGTAAATAAAATAAGCTTTGGGTCTCGGCCCAATTCTTCCAAGGCTAAGCTATCGGCTGCTCAAACACCAAAAAATGTCAATGTTGTGTATCTAAACATATAGACCAAAGATTCTCAAACCATAAACTTAACTAGTTCAACAATCAACCAAGTTCAATAGAACGAAAAGAACCGAATCTCATGATAATGTAAACTGAAATTTGTTCATCCAAAATACCCAACAGAAATGCAACCGTTAATCTGATGAAATGTAGTGAAACATGTAACGAACAAGTCCTTGAATAAAAAAAGCAAGCTTAAATTACGAAATCACGGAAGCACTATCTCCATATAGCTCTAGTTCTTGTTCAGCCTCTTTCGATTTTCTTCCTTGTACGTACGAGTCTCGAGTTCAAACCTTGGTGCATTCCTATTTGCTTCCTTGATGACCACATGTCTTATGTAATTTGCAGGTTGTTTGACCAAATACAAAGCTAGTTGCATTCTCCTCATATCTCCACATGGCTGAAAATTTTTCACAAAGACAATGGATCTCAATAGCAAATTCAGTAGGTTGTTTAACTACAAGTTCAAGCAAGTGAATTGTTGCTTACCCATATAAAATAATCTTCATCCCAAGTTGCACCCATCATCCATATGCACACCCAAACGCCACTGTCATACCTACATAAATTTCGATGAAGCATATGATCAGTTGTGAGTATGCATAAGGAATGATTCTTACTCGTGACGTTGTTCAGGAACTGAAGGAATTGTCAAAGAGAACTCCTTCATCACTGGGGGATCGCACATTTGTTCCACTTGTAAATAAAGATCCTCGAACAAGGCATCGAGAAATCCAATCTACATAAGGAGTAACTTTATTACAAATAGAAGAGAACAAAAATCCATTTCACAAATATAATCGTATTCCACGCACAAATCTAACCATACCATAGTTTGTACTGCATCTTTACGAGGTGTTTGGCGCTCTTTAGAAGGATATGAATCCAAGATATGAACTTGCTTGTCATCCATCAAGATGACTACTAAATACCAATGAATGTCATCACCATGCATGATATCCTTCATTGGCAGACACAACTACATTACGACAAGAAATACTAACATCAGTAAACCATATTTGACATTTCATATATGAAAAAGTTAAATAGCTTGATTGGAAAGAAAAATTATTCACATATATGTTCATACAATAGCTAGAAACAATTAATGAGGAAGCCAAAAGTGAAATGCAGAAGAAAGTATTGAGAAGAAAACCTTTCTGCAGGTGTGAGCTGTTGTGAGAAACTTTGTACCGTAACACTCTAAAGCTTTTTTCGGTGTCATGCCATAGTTAAGTACCACTTCCTAATCATGATTTGATTAAATTAGCAGAATTACACGTTTATTATATACCATAGGACAAACAGTATATTTCACCTAAAATACATGTACAAGGTAAATCAATATGTACCTGCAGTTCAGTAGGCAGAAAACATACTCTTCTCCCACGGCCAGCATCTCTCGTAATTTCGTCCAGGGTCAAGTGGCAAGTCATTGCTGTAATTACCTAACACACCAACCAACCAGGGTATACAAATTTTAGGAGATTGGTATTATGCGAGTTGAACGGTAAGGAGAGAGGTAAGGTTGCAATCTCTATTGAAAATGATAAGCAAATAAATCATATTAGAAGACCAATATTTTGATTGTTTTGATATAATTGAAAGGCGCAAACACCATCCTACACTAGATACAAAATCATTGAGGAAACTAGAAGCAAAGCTGCAGCAGCAGTGCACTCCTCAAAGAAACAAAGGGAAAAGGGCAAAAATACACAGGAGAACAAAAAAACAACAAAGCAAAAGGCATGTCAAATAAACTGGCACCAGACTCAAATTCTGTATAGAAAGGACATGGTCCAGGCTATGCCTTGATCCTTATCAATTTTCCCACGAATCGTGATCTACTCATTAACAAATGACGTGCAAACAACAAGATATAAAACACCCTTCAACATCCTGATTAGTAACAGTAGGCCAGGATTAAAACTTACATCAGCGTCAACATTGGAGTTAGGGCAGAGGGACCATAGCGCCTTTCGCGTATAGGATTTCATCATGGTATCGACTAGGACCTCTTTTAGCGGAAGGTCAGCTGCAAATATGTAGTGAGCAAGTTTGATTTCCTCCTCACTGTAGTTGACAGCGTGAGGCAGCCTAAACTTAGTTTCTGCCTGCAATGGAAGATGAAAGAATATTAGCGGGTTCGATAAAAATATAACCACTGATTCCGTTTTAAGGCAGAAAAATATTAGTGGGGTGGATTAGAGGGGATTGCTAATTATCGCCCTAATTTTAATGTAATCGTCATTCGTAATCGTCACATAAAGAGCGCAACTTGTTCAAGGTTGGCTACTGAGACATACTGCCATTTAAATCACTTCGGTAGTGAAGAAACACACTAATAGGAGGCCCTGAATCTCTCTCAAGCAACTATAGCACAAAACATGGTGAATCAAATTCAACCAACAGACCCGTAAAAAAATATAAAAAAATTCAACTAACAGATTGTTGAGGTCAGCGTCGCAATATCCACCACCAACCCCAGCTGGAATCAGATCAGCAGAATCGTCTTATTGATGGCAAAGAAGGAAGGTGACGCAATCAAATGAAACAGAGAAGGAAAGTGCAACGGTCCTGTCTAACGGCTACTCACAGTGGAGCAATATATATAACACCTTGATCAAAGAGTAAGAAGTAGACTTTTCCAGCGATTTCAAACAAGAGAGCTAGAGCTTTAGCAAGGGTTTGAGTGGAAAAAGTCAGCACAGAGATTAGTAGTGATTTCTGGGTACTGGTATCGGTGGTATATCAGGGGTTCTATTGGCTGGGTAGCTAGTAGGCAGAGAAAGGTTTGACGATCAAGCAGTAGGCTGATCGGGTAACTCTGATTGTGTTTCGAAGGGAGCTTAACGAACAATTTCTAGTGAATCGTCAGAAGTAAAAATTTGGTGTTGTGCTTTTATTTTCTGCACTTGATTGGCTTTGCTGATATCCTGTTGCACTCTGTTCATGTGTCTGGGTTGAAAGCAAAGAACAGGGGGTTTTGATTTCAGTCGAAGAGAAGGGAAGGATCAGTTTGGGTTTGTGAAACGGTGAGTTTTGGGAAAAGCTTGGTGTCTGATTTGTGAACTGGCCAAGGAAAAGCTTTTGAGTGGGCTGGTGAGAAAGCTAAATAAAATAAGCTTTGGGTCTCGGCCCAATTCTTCCAAGGCTAAGCTATCGGCTGCTCAAACACCAAAAGAAGAAATCCTTCCTGGTCATTCCGATCAAACAAAAACTCTAGGTAAAAAAATTGGTTCTGCTGTTCTTGCCGAAAGAGACGAAGAAGCTTGGTGCAGGTGTTGAATCCAAATAAGAGAAAGAAGGCCTATTTGTCTCGCGCTCGACACTTTTACACAGATAACTTCGCCACTATCGATTGGGAAGCAAAACACAAAGAAACAAGTGCCGGAAAAGAGAACCGAAGCAGAAAATACGAGAGAAGGGTAGAAATACCTTATCGGTGAATTGCAAGGTAGAAAATCTGGTACGACTTTTCCAGACTAAAGCATTGCCATCTCCCCTCGATTCACCATCAAGAACAATCATATTTGATCCCGGCGTCGATGGAGGGATCACACCGACTTCAGTTCTAGCTTTCTTTACCGGAGATACATCATTCTCCAGCTCCTACGTTCATAGTACAACAACAATCGTCGTTCTTTAGTTTTTAACGAAAAATAAGCTGCCAACGATGGAGATATGAAAATTTATAAACTGACATACCATTAAATCGGACGACCGCGCCTTTGATCTTGTCATTATCCCGCTGTCCACAACATGCTTCATCTTGTTCTTGTCCCTGAGATAAAAAAGAAATCATAACAAAAGAGGAATTTAGAAGAAAGAGAGACATTACGATGGTGGCTTTCTTCCTTGTGTATATAATTTACTTACCCTGGCTTTGTGATGGTCCTCTTCTGTTCCAGCTTCACAGAACGGTACAGAACAGAGCTGGGTATTCCTGAAAAAGGGGTTTCACACGTCTTAATAAAGGGGGATGTAGAGTGTTTTTCTCTTTATGGTAAGTGTAATATTTATCTACCTTATTAAGTCAACTTAGAAAATTCTATTAAAGCTATACAGGAAAATCTTTTATCATTAATTAAACTTAGAAAATTCTTTTATCATCATCTATTTGTTTATTAATTGAATTCAATTTACACGTTTTTTCCTCTGTACAGAACACAGAAGGATGAAGATTTTCCGGTTTTGAGAGGAAGCAGATCGGTAAGGAGAGAGACAAATAAATAAAAAAAATAAATGAATCAATTTGCACATGGCAGCATTGGATAATTAATTGAAGTGGAAGGTTACGCTACCAAAAATACTAAAATAATGATTGTTAACATAGACAAAACAACAGAGGGGTAAAAATAGGTTTCCTGCAGCAGGTTGGGCATAATTCTTGTACGTACATACACGTTCAGCCGCCTCCAACCCTCTACAACCACCTACAGTCAGTATCCCACCCTGACGAGACCCTAAACCAAAGAAGGTTATCGATGGAAGAAGAAGAACATCCTCGTAACAGTCCCATCGAAGATGACCTTGAGATTTTAGAGGAAACAGGAGAAACCGACATTGGCATTCTGAATGGAGAAACGACTGGGATGGAAGATGTGATTTTAGATCCTCCTAAAATCGGCCAGATATTTAATGACTTCGAAGAAGCTTACAACTTCTACAATGATTATGCAAGGGCTTGGGGATTCTCTGTTAGGCTCTCAAAGAAAGTTCGGAACAGCAAGGGAGAGGTTACTAATGGAGCTTTCGTTTGTTCTTGTGAGGGACATAGAGCCCCCAACAAAGGGGAGAAGAAGAGAGACTCCCCCATGGAGACCAGATTTGGTTGTCAAGCAAAAATGCGTGTGGCATTTAACAAGAATGATTCAAAATGGATAGTGGATATATTTAAAGAAGATCACAATCATATGCCAATTAATCGGCAGTGTACTCATCACCTGAGATCACAACGAGGGTTAACAGAGGCTGACAAGGCAGACTTTAGATTTAAGAAGAATGCAGGTATGAAACCTTCTCAAATCATAAAGCTTGCTGTGCATAATGCTGGAGGACATGACAAAGTTGGGTACACAGTAAAAGATGGGATGAATTTCAGCACTCGAGATCGCAATGAAAGGCTATGTCCTAGTGATGCGGCAGCCGCACTGGGCTATCTAGAATCGAAGAAAAGTACGGACACGCACTTCATCCTCCGGTACACTACTGACGAGGAAAATAGGCTCCACAGTTTATTCTGGGCAGACAGTATGAGCATAGCTGACCTCTCGTGCTTTGGAGAGTTGCTCGCATTTGACACGACATACAAAAAAAATATTTACAATATGCCTCTTGTTATTTTCACAGGTACACACCTTAGTGCTAATTTTGGTTCGTATATTCAATTTTCTAATCCGTAAACAAGTTGAGAAGCACTTGCTATTTCAGGTATCAACCATCATTTCACGAGTTGCTTATTTGGGAGTGCACTGTTAGCTAATGAGACTGAAGGGAGCTACAAGTGGGCTTTGGAGATATTGAAGGAAATGTTGGGTGGAAAGGACTTGCATACAGTTGTAACAGATGGGGATAAAGCAATGAGGAATGCCATTGCTACTGTGTTTCTAGATGCAACACACCGGCTTTGTGCGTGGCATCTTTCAAAGAATATCAAGGGCAAGGTGAAGAATAACCCAGACTTCGAACCCCAATGGAGCACATTTGTAACTGCTGATTATTAGGAAGAAGAATTTGAAGAGAAATGGAAGGAATTAGTGGAAAAATGTGGTCTACAGAACAACCAATGGGTGACTACAAATTTATTTGGGAGACGCGGAGAATGGGCGGACACATACTTGCGCTCCCACTACTTTGCCGGGCTGACAACCACATCAAGAAATGAAGGTATAAATTCATTTGTTGGAAGATATTTGGAGGAGAGACACTGTTTGCTTGACTTTTTCATTCAGTATGATCGTTGGTGTAGGGATTTGAGGGAAACAGAGATCAAATTAGATTTTAAATCTAATTATGGTTTAACCACGCTAAAGAGCACCATGCTTAGACCCCTTGAGGAAAGTGCAGTTAAGTTGTTCTCGAAAGCTGCATTTCTTAAATTCAGAAGTGAACTAGAGCAGGTTATTGGGTGCATAAAGAACACTCAATCTGAGGATGGAAACATACACACCTACAGTTTAAGTATGTTCAACAAACAGAAGGTTGTGGAGGTAAAATACAACCTTGAAACAAAGGATATGGAGTGCAGCTGTAAAAAATTTAACAGTGTTGGAATTCCCTGCACTCATATGCTCTGTGTGTTGAAAGAAGAACGGGTGAAAAGTCTTCCTGAGAAACTGGTACTTAAATGTTGCTCAAAGAACCCAAAGTCAATAGACAGTATGCCACCGCCACCTAAGTTGGGGGATGATCATTCTTTCAACACCAGATATGGGTCACTCCAGTTCTTGGCAACACATATTTTCCTATTGGGGGCAGAGACTCCTCTATCTTTCCAGGTTGCTCGAGGGGGGTTGACAGCAGTGAGGGACAAGTTGGAAATGATGAGAACAACTCCGGCTGAAAGGGAATCGATGGTAATACCTAAGGAGTTTGAAAGAGTCCTCAACCCCAAAAAAGTGATGTTCAAGGGATGTAGAAAAGGAAAGGCAAAAAAACAACAGAAGAAAAAGAAGAGGAAGTGTGGGAGATGCGGTAGAAGGGACGGTCATTATATTAAGACTTGTCCTGAACCCGAAGGCTACGTGCCGCCAGCTAGAGAATCTTCGTCTGATGAAGAGGATGACGACGATGATCTGGATTTTGCGGACAATGATGGAGGTGATGAGGGAGGTGATGATGGAGATGATGACGATGACCAAAGTGGTCGGCCCCAAAAGGTAATTGGTAAAACATATTTGAGTTTTTATCAGAATTAATAGTTCTTAAAAACTAAGTGTTTTTATAATGGTTATATCAGAAGCAACGAACTAGCAACCACGATGCTGATGTAGAGCCTACGGAAAACATACCGAAGCTACATAAGGTTATACAACACTTTCTTTCTAAATTTTATTCTATTTGGTACAAGTAGCTATCAACTTAAGAGTTTAATTTCTACTCTTGTAACAGACTGGGCCACGTACTAGGAGTAGTACTATGACACATCAGCAGCAAGGGAAATCCAATAAGCATACAGAACCTAGTGTGGAGCCTTCTGCTCAATGTTCTGAACGCTAATCTGAGAGGACCCAACAGGTTTTTTTAGTGAAAATAATCTAATGCAACCTAATGTATATATTATGTGAGAACCTTTGCTAAAAAAGTGACAGTTTCAATGTTCTTTTATCTTGTTTTTTATGTTTCAGAAGAGGGGACATGGCAAGAAGTTGAACAACATCCAGAGCAAGGAGTTGAAAAGCACTCAGTTTTTTGTTATTTTTTCATTGAAATTGATGGGACAGAATCTTTTAGCTTGGTTGATTTACAACAAGTGCAGCCTTTGACAGTTTTTTTTTTTGTGGTTTGACGAACATAGAGAGTTGGAAATGAGTTCTTAGTTATTCAAGGACATACCTCGTGCATTTTTTGCAAGACCCCTTTGATTTTAACTTTGTTGTCTTCTTCATCTTCTCTTCGAGGTGCCTGAGATTGATATGCATATGGTTGGTTATTAAATTTATACCATAATTTATCTAACATAAGTAGACTGATCCAACATAGGGACCAGATTGATATGTAATAGGGGTTGAGATAAACTTACACCAACTGCAGCACGTGTCTTGTATTCCTTAGAACCAGTTTGACTCTTGCGAGACCTCGACAACCAGATCACTGAGGGGCATAAATGATGTGAAACCCCATTCACTCTCCCTTCCATTGAACTGGTGTTGAGTATATGGGGAAAAACAAAGAAGTAAGCATTTTAGAAACTACTCATTCACTAAATTGCTCAAGTCCATGTTTTTGCAAGAACTTCAAAATGAGTACAAGGACAGAAAATTGAAATAAATCAACGCTAAGCACAAAAAGGGATTAGAATAGCCTGTAAAACATGATTTAAAGATAATTTAGCACCCTAATGAGTAATGCACACGTCATTTTTCAGAACATGAAGGGACATGAATCAGAAATGCCCAATTCCCAATTAAACAAAGCAGACCACAACATTGCTTCACCGCCATTCACACGCTCATCGATTAAATTAAGAATGGATCCAATTACCTGAAAGCGCCTATCCCGGCCCTGCTCAGCACTTCCACCAGCTGAATCACCTTCAACTATGAAAATTTCTGCAGGCATTGAAAGGATAGAGTCCTTAAAATGTGCCACTGAACCTCGTGGCGAATCAAGCAGAAGTCTATTTCAAGACTACTTCATTTAGCTATCTTGAAATTCAGCAACTCTGTCAAAATAAATAACTTGGAATAAAATAGTCACCAGATTCTTCAGGATTGGTAGATGAGCATTCATCAAGCTTCCCTGGAAGAGAAGATGATCTCAAGACACTCTTTTGCCTGACCAATTCCCTAGCTCTCTTTGCTGATAGCTCTCAAAATCCTCAATCAATAATCCATGGAGGCGAGTTACAAGTGGTGAGCTATATGAAGGCAGAAGACTGAGAAATGAAAAGGGGAAGGTAACTGGAAGTACTGACCGATCCAATAGCAAGAGCAACATCTTCATTGGTGTGATGGTCATCAATATGAATGTCACCAGTTGCTCTCACATGTACATCAAACAGCCCATGCGACGCAAGTTGCTACAATCAATCGATCGAAAAGCAGGAAATATCATATATCAAATCCAGGGCAAAAGAAAATCGAGTAGTCGACCAAATTGAAAAGGGAAGTTGCAGAGCTGCAAAGTGATTTCCAGAAGTTCACTAACATCTAACATGTGATCGAGAAATGGGATTCCCGTGGACGAGTCAGCAACCCCAGTACCATCCAAGTTAATTTTCACAGAAACATTGGTCTCTTTGGTGAGCCTCTTCACTTCTCCAACCCGGCTCCCAACTGCAACAGCAACCCAGTTCTCAGAATCCATCAGAGAAAAACAAGCGAAAGCAGAGACCAAGAACCAAACTTTACCTGGCTGTAACGGCGAAGCGGTGGAGATGGAGGAGGAGCCGTTGTCACCGATAGGAGCGGCGGCGGCAACAGAAACCCAGTTCTCAGAAACCCTCTACACCCTCCTTCCGCCATCAGCAAACTCGGAGACGGCCTCCTCGTCGAGATTCTGATTGCCCTCCCCAATCCCAGATCCGCCTTCCTCTACAAACCCATCTGCAAGCTGTGGAGCTCCCTCATCTCCGATCCCAGCTTCAAAGAAAGTTTCGTTGCTTGCTACCATAGCATGAACCTGAACCAATCGCCGTTTCAGTGAATCAAAGCCGAATCAGGGCGAGGGAAGTGCAGAGATTCGGAAGCCTACCTTCTTCGAGTGATTCATTATGCGATATGCATGCGCCATATATCCCAGAAATAGTATATCTGAAGCTCCGCGTGCTCATCGACAAGGCCACACCTTCGGCCGCCGGCAAAGTGGGCCAGCTTCGAAGACCCCAAATCGACCAGATTTCCCAGAAACATCAAACGATTAATGGAAAGAGAGAATGAAACTATGCTATTCTGTTTCAGTGGGATGGGAAGGGTTGCAAAGAAATGAAATTTTGTTTTGGCGGATAAAAACAGGGTTCCGTCGCGGTTCTGAGGAAATGGGTGGATCTGAGGAAGAATGAAGGATGCGAATGAGGAAGGTAAAGTTACCCTCATTCTATTGTCCTGTACGACATCGTGTTCCATCCGGTCAAGCCTTTCCTTTTTTTTTCTTTGTGTTTTAATTAGCCTTTCCTATTTCAAAGCTGCATAAATTAATAAATTCATGATTTGGTGGGAAAATCTTTTTATTTGGTTCAAAGTTTGGGAAAATCCAAAACAAAAAAATGGCGGGATAGTTTGGGGGAATGAAAATTTATATTCATTGTTTCTTTATTTGTTTTCAAATTCTAAACCTATGTCCTCAATTTAAGTATCTATAAAATTGTTTAAAGTTACCGCTCATATAAACGAGGTTCTTTTTTCGTATAAGTTCATTAGATTAAGATCTACTTAGGATTCGTGATTAAACCCGTTCAAGAACGGAGGGTTTAGGGTTTAGGGTTCAGGGTATAGGGTGCAGGGTTCAGGGTTTAGGGTTCAGGGTTTAGGGTATAGGGTATAGGGTATAGGGTTTAGGGTTTAGGGTTCAGGGTATAGGGTTTAGGGTCTAGGGTTCAGTGTATAGGGTATAGGGTTTTGGGTTCAGGGTTTAGGGTTTAGGGTCTAGGGTTCAGGGTATAGGGTTCAGGGTTTAGGGTCTAGGGTTTAAGGTTCAGGGTTTAGGGTTCAGGGTATAGGGTTTAGGGTTAAGGGTTCAGGGTATAGGGTTCAGGGTAAGGGTTTAGGGTTCAGGGTATAGGGTGCAGGGTTCAGGGTATAGGGCACAAAATTACATTCAAACCTATATCTAAGTCTACCAAAATAAAACATAATATTTATTTCAATTTCAATGCATAAAATCCATGAATTCTAATTCTTTCTTATGGCAAAACGTTAAATGAGTTTGTTCGCGAGCTTTAGAGCCGAACATTGTATGGCTCGAGTTCGGCTCATTTAGTTAACGAGCTTGTTCGCGAGCCGACTCGATTAAGACGAATCGAGTTTCAAACGAGTTTTTATCGAGTCGGACGCCGGTAAGACAGGTATAAGTGACACGGTAATCAAGTAGGAACCAAACTTTCCATTGCTCACGCTCCGAAGATGTAAAAATGCGTGAGTCAAACTACAAACATTTCATACTACATTGTTAATTATTCGTGAGGCACTTGCTAGCTCAAGAATATCATACATAGAACACATGATACTTAGTGTTGTGTCCATCTAGAAACCTCTATCCTTTTGTACTATTGGGTTGAATTATTCATACTAATCCAAGGGTTAGCAGTGCGCAGCCCTAACGAATATATCGGCCCATTTTCACCAATTAACCATGGTTCCAGAAAGTCAAAAGCCCAAGAACACTTTACAGGAAAGCAAAAGCCCAAAATGGAGAGCCCATTACTTCTTTGCCCGCCGCTCTTATACCTTGATCAGTAGCAAATTGAATCATTTCAAACCCCATTCCTCTATACAAAATGTTTCTCTCTATCGGGTAAAAAAAAACCAGTTGTTCCACCATTCTCCTGCGGGTTTTATCCGATAGAAAACCCTAGAAAAGTTTGGGAACATCGGACCACTGCCGCCCCCCGTCTCTGTCATCCGGCCCCATACAGAAGCTGTCTGCCGGTAAGTACTGCACATTCGGTTTCCAGTTTCCGGTTTCTACTATATTTTCCTCTTACCTTGCTAGCTCTGTCTCATTTCACGATTTAAGACAGGAATTGTTCCTGTACCCAAAACTATCAGAGGCCGATTCGATGGCTTGGACAACAACACCAGGACCAATGTTACCAGAAGACCCACACGGTACCATATATTTAATTGAAAAGTAACTTTTTCGTATGGTTTAAGATAGATCGCCTCATTTTCCTTTTCCTGTTAGATGTGATGCGTCAATCCACAACCTTTCGTGAACTTGGTGTTGGAACAAACAACCATTTCCTCATGGCTCGACTGCTAAACATATGGTCAGAATGTGAATCAAATGGAGCTGCATCTGTTTCATCAATGCATATGCTTTGGTTAGATAAAGAGGTTTGTTTATGAACACTTTACATCCACTTCTTATGCTATAAACAGAGAACAGTTGATTCAAACAAGTGTTCAATTTTAACTTCTTTAGGGACAACTTATGGAAGCAAATGTACGTTATGAAGATGCTGGTCATATTTGCAAAAACATGAAGATTGGTTGTCTCTATACCATGATGAACCCAACTGTCATACCAGCTAAATCAGAACGTCGCACTGCACCTTCGAATTTGAGATTATATTTCGCAGCAGGAGCTTCGTTCAAAAGTATGCAAGAATATCGCAGCACAATGCATTTTCCAGATGATTCTTTTCTTCAGGTTCCTTTCACTGACAGTGTTTCATCTGCAAGTGTTCCAATCTGCTACTCAGGTGCACATTTTTATACCTCACCCCATGATATCAGTACACAAAATATAGAACATGTAGAACCAAAGATCTAAAACATATTCTTATTTCAGATATCATAGGATGTGTGACACATATCACGGAACCAATAAAAGTGAATTCCGATACATCCATGTTCCAGATTCATATCGAAGACATTAGGTATGACTTATATTTAGTTGTTGTTATATCATTCTAGATCGAGTTTCATCTTTATTACCATTTATAATCCATTTCTCAACATTTTTAGTGGCAACAAAGGACTTGTGAGCTATATTGGGAAAGGAATTAAGGAGTTCATTCACAGTGCCGATTACAAAGAAGTTCATTATCCTCTGGTTGTGACAGCAACAGCAGTTAGCCGAAATGTGCATGACTTTTCACATATTCCGCCATTCTGTTTTGTAACGTCTCCTGGAACTCGTCTCATTGTCCATTCGTACAATGACATGACCAAAGAACTGATGAATAGGTACATCGCTGCACTTATATGTTTTTTATGAACCTTCTGTTTTTTTATTGCTCTCCCAATTCCGAATCTAACTAACAAAACTGTGCAGGTTCTTTCGTGATAGACTACCCGTGGATATCATTGACTACAGCTCAAAAGAGCGTCTTGGATATCTTCGTCGAGAAATTCCTCCAAGAATCTCATTGTTAGAATTAAAGAACAAGGTGGCTTTAGGAGAACAAGAAACCGAGGTACATGTGATTATCCATTGCACACTACTTTACTGTTTCAAACAGATATTATTAATCACCTACAAATAGATTCCTAATTGTCTTCTAATAGTGCTATTGTTATAACATACACCCTGATTTCCAAATTTTATCTATTTGTTAAATCAAACGATGTCACAGATACTGTTTCGATGCAAATTGAAGATAGTGAAGTTTGATCTTGGTTCTGAAACCTGTAGAACTTCGCCTGTGGACACTGAGTATTTCCAAACCACCATGGTGGCTTTTCTATTTCCTATTATTAATCTAACAATAAACTGTTTACATCCAGCTAATCTACCTATTCTTCAGATTGTATTATGAGCTGCAAGCTGAGTGTGAATCAGGGAATCAGAAAGCAAAAATCATTCTAAATCATGCACCTGCCCTTGCTCTGATTCGTATGCCACCACTGGAGTTCCAGACAATGTCATATGATCAAAGAATTCAGTTGCTCAAAGAATTGTGCGACATCAAATTCATGGCAGAGGTATACATCATTGGATCAGAATTTTCAGATGAACCACAAATTCGCATGTATGCAATTTGGCATCCAAAAGCATTTCAACCATTGATGGATCTCAAGTTGGAGTTATAAACAATGATCTCATTTTCCAATGGAAAAAGGTGCATGGCCTTACTTTTTCGATTATATCTCAACTGCATAATAGCGTTTCAGTTTCTTAGCACTGCTAATCTTTTATATTTAGTAATGGTTACCTTCCTTTCCTGTTATTATTTCAGGTGGTAGGACACATGATTCGATCAGCTGGTTTAGTAAGGAAGAATGAAGGGAACACAGACCTAACAGCAGGAATTCTATTTTTATTTTTTGCATTCCGACTTTTGAGTAGCGGTAAAACCAATTGCCACCTGTGGAGCAATTTGGTTTTGGACATGAACTACGTTAGTGTGCCATGTGTTCCCATATTATGCTTATAAAAATGTATTAGTTAGATTTTTATTTAGAAGAACAAATATTTCAACTTTTCATGAACGTTTATGTCTTCCTATATTTTGTGTCATCACCAACAGGTTCTTCAATTACCGCACTGATCCTAATTTGATTTTTATGATATTATGGTTGTTTAAATGTTAGAAATAATCCCAGCAATTACCCTGCCTGCTCCCACATTTTTCCATATGTAATCTTCAGAATCCTTATTATTCAAATATGAATCGCCCATCCTTAAGTGTTTGATCTTATCTCTTGATATTGTCTAATCTCACGTCTATGCAGATATTTAAAACCAACATTATTCTGTATATCTACCTTTTATCAACAATTGCATCCTTTACTCAATGGAATGGATAGCGCTTATCCTCTTTCAAAAAAAATTTGAGAAAAGAAAGAGGTCTTTATTGAAGTGAAGAGGCGAAATAGGACTAATGAAAATCCAGGTCTGAATTTCGAAAAGATGAAGATGCAAAGGCTAAAGAGAAAGTTTTTTGAACAACCAACCTGACATAAGGATTCTAGCTCGCCCACTTAGAGCAGATGGAGATTCTCGGACGGGGAAAAGCGGCTTTTTTCTTCCTTGCTGCTGACTTCTCTACTTTCTAAGACCAGACGTCGATAAGGCTAGCAGGAATTCGATCAATCGCTATCAATGCCAGAACCCTGATCTTTTTTAATTCAGCGACGGCAGCGACATGTGATGATCAGGTGTGCCGTTTGGTCAACAAAAAAAACATAAAAAATACAATTAACCCCTTCCATCGAAGTCGGCCAAGAGTTCTGTCTAATTAGGGCCCGACGAGTAGACGAATTGAAGAACTCTTTTTGCAGTTGAGGGCTTGAGATCAGAAACAACCAACATTACTACCACCGAATAGGCCCAACAGTGCAGCAGTCGCGTTCTCCCATTGGCCGGCTAGTTGTAAGTTTGGGCTGTTGATAGAGGCCCATTAGTTGGGTTTGGCCGGCCAAAACGTTTGCATAAAAAAAAACCAAAACCAAAAAGGATCACGAAAACGTTTCCGCTCCCTCTTCCTCTTCCCTTCGGCGCCTCTGTTCCGTTCCCTTCGGCGCCGCTGTCCTCCTATCTGCCTGACCCACATTATTCTCATCCCCAAGAGTTGATTCTCAAGATTTTGCCAGCATCTCACATTTATATTTTCTTTCCTCTCATCAACAGGTTGGCGATAATCGCGTCCTCCGCTCCTTTGGGTACGCCTCCTTCTGCTCTCATTTTCATTCTTAGTCGATTGGGCAACGGCCTGGTGTTTGAAACGCTTAGCGATTCCTCGCCGCCATTAGAAGTTTGCACACTATTCTCTTCTTCGAGCTTCGTGTTTGCTTTATTGAAGTTCCGAGCTAACTTGTAGACGACGTGTTTATGGAACAGAGGAATTGATTTCGGCTTCCGTTAGCAAAGGAAAACAGCAGTTGAGAAGAAGCACTGGCGGGATTAGTTTATCCTGCTGAACTTCACCAGGTTTCTCGCTTTCCCCTCTAGTTTACTACTGTGTCTGCATTCCTTGATGGTGGCGCCCTGCAGTAAGCTATGTTTTGGTCGGTTTATCGAGCTAAAAAGACTAGTGCTTTCTTTTTCGGTTACAAAGTGTCCACATGCTGGATACAATCACACAAGGCCACATTAGAAAAGTCAGGCAAGATTAACACCTGAGCATGAGTTGGTTAATATTTCGGAAGCTCGAATGCTTTCTCTTGAGCTTCACCCCAGTGTCAAGCCCTGTTTTTAGTTTATTTTTTGTGGTAGCAATGGTGCTGAAGTGAGGAGATTTTGGGGGTTCTAAAGTGAATATGATATTGAATAGGTATCAGATATTGAAGATTATGAGCTGCTAAATGGCTTCAGCTTGCTCTTTTCATTGGCTATAATTTGTTTAGAAATGAGAAGAATACCAGCAACCCTGACTATGAGTTGAATGTGAAGGACTGAGGCCTTCTTTCTTTCATACGCTGTTCAGCTAGTATTTCTACTTCCGAACATTCTTTTATTTTGATTTTGCCTTGCATGTCTTTGTTTCTGATGCCTAAGATGTGTCTTCTCTTCATTTGTACATGATTATTTGATTAGTGTCGGAACTCTATCCTGTTTTGATATAGTCGTTAAGAGTCTCTTTGGTTTAATTCAACTGAAATACGAATTGGTTATTAATTCAACAATGCAAAAGTAATATGCACGGGGAAAAGCGGCTTTTTTCTTCCTTGCTGCTGACTTCTCTACTTTCTAAGACCAGACGTCGATAAGGCTAGCAGGAATTCGATCAATCGCTATCAATGCCAGAACCCTGATCTTTTTTAATTCAGCGACGGCAGCGACATGTGATGATCAGGTGTGCCGTTTGGTTTAATTCAACTGAAATACAAATTGGTTATTAATTCAACAATGCAAAAGTAATATGCACTGTGGTGCCAAACCACAACTAACATAGTTTGTTTTTATGATTCTAAAAATGGCAGATACTGCCAAAAATAGAGATTGAGCAGAAGGAAATCAGTGTGACATATATTTGAAGATGGACAACATACCTGAATGGAACCCGTAAGTAATGGTTTCCCAACCAACTCATAATAAACCATATTCTTGTGTTCTCATAACTACTCAATACAATTGCTAATAATCTAAATTATAGGTTTTTTACCCTGGGAGATGATTTTGTTATGAATCTAAATTATCAAAATGCCGTGGCAATGTCTGAGCCCGTTGAAGCTTTAGATCTAATCCCAAAGCAATTGGATGGTGATGATCAGGTGAGTAAGAAAAGACGTTTGTTATCTGTCCTTCTCTATCTCTTATGTGATTGATTTGCAGCTGATTTGTTTTTTTTTTTTCAAATCATCATCTTTTGCATTATATCAGGGCACTTCGTACATTTTCTCTGGCGTTGTAACAGAGCTGAGGAGATCTTGGTGTGATGCATCCACAGTATACTTGATTCACTTGACCATTGAAGATGACATTACTGATGTTGAGGTCGTGTTCCCATCATCATACTTACGGAGAATCATTTCTTCTGTAGTCAGTCCTTCTGAGATTGACAATGCCGACTATGTTACACTTCTCAACTTGATTGGTGACAAGTCATATGAAGTCATGGTCACAATCGGTCCTTGGAACAACGTGGGGAATTATTTTGATCTATTCTTGGTTAAGTTGTTCCTGCCTTTAGATAACTAAGTAGCAATTGGGTAGTATTAATATGATCAGATTAATGTTATTAATGGTCCACCTCTCTGTAATCTCTCGTGTTCTGTAAGTGTAATGGATATGTGAACGCTAATATCTTTTGTACGTTTATTATCCTTTTGAGGGGTGCTTGATGTAAAATATGAATTTAAATTAGTTATGGTACTTTGAACAAATTAGTATTAGTAGATGTGACTTGATTGCTTTTGTCAACAGTGGAAGTAAATTCGTTTGTATTTGCATTGAGTTAACAACGTGAGAATTACACAACAAACCTACTATTAATGCATTCTAGTCCCAAATCTCTTCGATTCATTATATGAGCTAGTGTAGTGAGTCTGCAAACTGTCCAACCAATTTAACACAAATAAAAAATAGAAATGGATAATTCACAAAGGCAACAAATGGTAGTTCAAAGTGAAAAGATCCTTTGACACATTAGCGTGTGTAAACAAGCACCAAAGCCATATCAGCGTGTGTAAACCATCAGACCAAATCCTCTTTTCAATGCGACTCCCGTCTAGGATTTTGATTCAGCAGTAAACCTGATGACAACAGCAGTCATAAGAGTTATAAAGCAGTAAAATCGCTAAATTAAAACATTCAAATTGAAGAGTGAAATGGGAATAACCATAAAGTGAATGACTTGATATGTGGTGAAGCATATCTAATGATCAACAGAAGAATCAGATCGATATGGAACAAGAGATTTTTTGCTCGCCTGCCGGCTCCGATTTGGTCAGAGCACAATGCAAGTGGCTAAACTGGTGTTTCAGAGACCTGGTCTTTGATTACTCGTTTCATCTTGAAATAGTTTACTTGACACTTGTCTCGGAGAACGGCCTACAAAGTTGCCCCTGCCTATAATATGAACCTCTTCCAACGAGTTGCCAAAAAAACCACCTTTACTGCTACTATTACTATGTCTCTGTTGAAATCTTCTGCCCTTGGGGAGATGACGCCTGCTAGTCCCCGGGTTGTTTCGCGATTGCGTGATGCCGGATGAAGGACATACAGAACCATTAGGTCAATTGAATTCCAGTTCTCTTTCAGGAAACCATTTCCCATCAAGAGACTGCATAAAGGAAGAGAAACAGTAGTAAGAACCTCACTCTTTATCACTACAGTCTACAAAGTACCAGCAAAAGATATCACGTAAATGCAAAGATGCATATACATGTCCATCAAGAGCGGCAATGGCATCGTTCATCTCCGTCTCATCAGCCATTGTCACAAACCCGAACCCACGTGAGCGGCCGCTGTCCCTGTCATACACTACTCGAGCATTTGTGACCTTGCCGTGCTCGCTGAAGACTTGCTCGAGGCGAGAATCATCGACACTCCATGGTAGGTTCCCAATGTAGACTCTGCAACCAGGTTCGAACACACGGGGAGCCCGCTCCGGCCTTGATCCTCTGGGAGCAGCTTTGTTAACTGTCAAGAACCTCCCTCCCATGTCCTGTGTACATCACCAAGTTGAACTCAGTTGAAGGTATATCAAACCAAGTTTGCTCAGAGTGGAATGCCATTAGTTCAAAAGTTCATGAATATCCTACTAACATACAGACAAGTCAATGATGGCTGAGTGGAACATTCCACACAATAACACCTTTCACTGAAATGCAGCATAGTATTATAGACCAGAAAGTGAAAGTACTTATTACTTCATGCAACTATTTAAGAACACACTTTCAATGAACCGAACCTCTCTAGCTGGAAGGATACAAGAGTTGTACCAGTTGAGAGAAAAATTAACAATTCAAAGCAAAAATGCTCAATTGCAAATAAGTTCGCTAATTCCAGCCAACCCAACAAGATTATCAATCTCAAAGCTTACATTCGTCGAATTTCAGCAGTAAAGACTCAAACTTTCAAAGCAACTGACAGAGGCCCAAACTGTTTAGCTATCAGTTAAATACCCTTGCACAGTTTTCATTCTCACACTACTATCCTCAGCCCCATACCAGCAATCAATCGTCAAAAACAGATGGCAAAGAAACGGTGAACTTACATAGCTGTTGAACTTATCGACAACCTTCTCAGCTTCTTCAACAGTACTCATGGTCACAAATCCGAAACCACGGTTGCTATCAGTCTCCCTGTTGTAAATGACCTGCCAACAAACAAAAGACAAAAGAAGATTTCACAAAGATGCAAATTAGAAGTTAAATCCCAGTAAAAAAGGTGAAGTAATCCATCGAAACAAACCTCAGCAATCTCTACAGTTCCAGCTTGCTCGAAGAGCATAGCCAATTTCTCACTATCCACATCGTACGGCAAGTTACCGACGAACACTTTGGCGTCCTCCGACGGCTCCTGCGCCTCAATTGCATCATCCCCATCTTCGGCGGCGGCGTAGGAAGCCACCGGGCCCTCCTCGCCTGCCGAATCCACACCGTCTTCTTCCAGTTCCGAGTCAGCAATGGTGGATGTAGTGTTCTGCTCGTCCTGCTGCGCCCAATCGAAAGTCTGGGCTACGAAGGGGATAAAAGATAGGGAGTGGGAGAGATGGAGTTTGAAGGGTCGAGATGGGATTGATAGAGCGAGGAGAGGATGATCTGGGCGGAATCAATATGAAGGTGGAGGGACAGTCGGGACGAAGAAGGAAGAAGAAGAAGAAGAGGGAATTAGGGATGGTCTGCTTTGATGATGACGATAACATTTGAGTGGATGATGACAATGAATTTTTGATTCATTAACAATTCCAGCCAAATTTTAATGGAGAATCTTTTTTATCAATTGTATAAAATTTGCTGTTGAATAATAGAACTCTATAAAATAAGGTATCAGACGAGAAAACATGATGGTAATTATTGTTCGGGGACTTCATAGCACATATAATTATTTAAGGGGTGTAATTTGTAATCATAATCTTTATTAAATATATAATTTTAAAATAATTAATACTAGCCGTTAGATTAGATCAACGATCTGAGGACCTGGAGCATGCTATGCGCCTGGAGCATACGAGTCGTAACCATATATATATATATATATATATATGGTTTTTTCCAAATAAATGTCATAAGTGGTCTTTGCACAATTGGTTTAGTTGTTTATTGTGTGCAAGAAGTCCTGGGTTCGAATAACCACCATCTCATTTGAATTTTTATTTATTTAGTAGAGATTAAAAAAGCTACAAGTTGTGGGAGTGGTGGTTCGAACTCATATAATAAATAGTTAACTAAATTTGGCACAACATCTACACCACTCAATTACAACTTTTCTCTTAAAACAATAATATATTGACAAAGTTTTACTCATTGAACACTAAAAACTCTCAATAACTTTAAACAACCATAACTTTGTGCTCCAAAATCCGAACGTTATGATTTTTTTCCTCATTTCGCATAACTTTTTAAGGACTACAACTTTTATCATAGACATAATTTTGGAATGTACGTGGAATTGTGAAAAGGGAAGGTAACATTATTCTCAAAACCCTGTATATCCAATAATAATTCTTATTTTAATAATTTCTTCCTAGTAAAAATTGTAGTTCTTCAAAAGTTATGCGAAATGAAAAAAAAAATTAATGACGTTCTGATTTTGGAGCACAAAGTTATGGTTGTTCAAAGTTATTGAGGATTGTTAGCGTTCAAGAGCTAAAACTTTGTCAATATGTAATTGTCCCAACAAAAGAGTTGTGGTTTGGTGGTGTAGATGTTATGTTAAATTTAGTTAATTATCTCTTAAGCTGACCAAGTCCTCTCAGGCAGGAGACTAACCTTCACCGAGATAGACTGCTGAGGCAATAAACACAGAACTCCACTGCTGGAATTGGATTCCAGTACAAAGCAGTAAATCGATTCACTCTCGTATAATCAATCTACCACTACCGATTGATGAAGCTCTAACAACCTAATTAGATTCTATCTATCTCAGGTTGCAGCAGAAATCAAGAAAAGATGATCACACTTCAATTGACTCAACGAATCATGCATCAATTGATTATAACCAATCAGTATATCAATCACAAGTCATTACAATCAAGATTCCTAACACATGGAACTAGGGTTCTTCATACCCAAATGAGAGAAGGTTCTACTCCATAGAGAGAGAGAGAGAGAGAGGAAAACAGAAATCAGAGTACTCATACTCAAAAAGATGACGATAATCTGCTCTTGGATGTCGATCTTCACTCTTGGAGATGCAATCTGGGCTTCAATGGTGAGAAATCCACTCCAAATAGCTCCTAGGGTTTGTTCTTCACACTTTCTCTCTCTAAAGCTCTGTTTTTTGCTCCAAAACTCGATTCCCTCTCCTTAGGCTCGAAATTGTGTTAAACCCCAGAATTTCCCGACCACACGGCCGTGTGGAATCCCAGTTTGCTCGTGTGAGCGTCAAAATGCGACATTTCAATTAAGTGTCTCCACGAATGCTACACGGCCAGAGCTGCACGACCGTGTAGAATACTTGCTTGCCCGTGTGACTTCCCTGGAATTTTCACACGCCCTCAAGGGACCCAGTACACGGCCAGTGTGGTCTTGCCCGCGTAATGGGATTCCACTCGGCCACGCCACACGGTCGTGTGGCTGCTAGGTCTGGTCGTGTGGTTTCCTTAGCTTCTCGCCAAACGTCCAACTTTCGTCCAATCGACCCCGAACTCGTTCCCAAACCTCCAATCATGTACTAGGACCTGAAATATCACAAACAAGAACAACCTAGCGTGAAATCGGCCTAAGATACGAGAAATGAGGCTCAGACGACATAAGAATGGTGGATAAAAACATGTGTATATATCAAGTCAACACTAAACATAACACGATTTAGTAATCCCAGTGACCAAATGTGGCATTTACCCTTTTAAAATGAATTACTGTGAAACAGACCGTTTAGTACCAAATGAATTGAGAATTTATTTCATTTTAAAATGAATTACTGTGTAGAATTCATTGTCAAAAGAAAACCTGTGTTTGGTAGTCATATTCAATCTTTAGAAATAAAAAAATTGAATTCTCAAACCATGTTTGCTATATGTTTAGAATTGAATTAAACTTTTAAAGTTTCTCCAACTACACCCTTATTAATTTTCGGGGAAACAATATTCATTGAAAATTCATCTTATAAAAAACATCTTTGGTCCCATACGCATAATATCAAAACTGTTCTTGCGTGTTTCTATTCTACTAATTAGTTCATTTCTAAAATTTCGTGGATGAACCCTACAATCTATTTGTGCCCTTTCAAAGTACTGATACAATCGAAACAAAAATATAAAATAACTAGCATATGCTACTAGCGTTGCAATCAAATTCTTGGTGACGTTTCCCATACTGCATCAATTTGCACCAAATAATATATGTAGAAGTAATTTCGTTAACAAATGGGGATAATTATGTCATTCTATTACAATTAGTAAATACTTATGGAATTCATTTGCAAATTCCATCTCAATTCCTCGGAATTGCTATAATTAGTTCCAATTCCGTAGAATTCAAAATTTAGAATTGCAAATGAATTCCTCTCTAAATATTAAACACAAAAAAATTTCATTTCAAAATAAATTTTCGAAACTTATAGAATTCATTTATATCAAGCTGTAAGTATGTACAATGGCAGTAAATTGTGTACATTATTAGGCGAGATCATGGGAGGAAGTTAAATTAATTCCGAAAACTCGTCAAGAGTCTCGGTGGTGATGGCCGGACGAGGACAACAACGGCGGTGATAGTGGCGCTGATTTGGTTGCACACTTGCACGAGGCGCCGGTTTTCTCAGAGAGAAATGGAAGAGATAGGAAGTAGGAACGAGGAATTATCATTTGGCACTTAATCGAACCTGGTCCAAAAAATCCAAATCGAACCTTTCATGTTTGAATCGGCCAGATTTAGTGACGGCACGGCACAATAGAATTCCCGGCCATCTAAACGCCATCTAAGTTCTTAAGACGACCACAACAAAACAAACCAACAGCAAGCTTTCAAAATGGCTCAGGTACACAACCAACCAACGTCTTTCGCTTTAAGCTCTTACACCAGAAAGAACCTCCTCAAAGTGCAGCAGCAAGCTGATCAGTCATCCTCGAACTCAGACAGCAGCGGTTCGTTGGAGAAGAAAGCTTCCAGATTCCTCACCGCAAGCCTGCCCACCTCCATCAACGATTCCCTGGTGCGAACAGCACAGTGAGGGCTCATCACCACATTGTCAAGCTCCATCAGCTCTTTAGGAACCTCTGGCTCGTTCTCAAACACATCCAGTCCGGCCCCTGCTATCTCTCCTTCCATCAGACACCTCACCATTTCCTTCTCGTCGATCACCCCGCCGCGAGCAACATTGACGATCACACCTTCTTTCCCCAGCGCCGCCAGCACCTCCTTGTTGACCAGATGCCTGGTTTGCTGCGTTAGACCGCAGCAGAGTACCAGAGCGTCGCTTTTCGCCGCCAGCTCTTGGACAGTCTGGTAGAAAGGGTATGAAACCCCAGGCTTTGCCTTCCTGGAGTTGTATGCAATGCTGCAGCCGAATGCCTCGAGTCTTTTGGCAACTTGGTACCCAATTCGACCCAGACCCACAATTCCAATCCGCTTGCCTCGTAGCTGAAAACAGAACAGAACGATCAATCAATCCATCAAATCAATTGGGTCAATTCAATTTCTTGTAATTGAAACCACCAGTACTAGTGAACTTAGATCTGAAAAACCCAGAAGAGTAAAACCTGGAATTTCAACTTTATCAAACCCTAGAATGCTTGGCAACTAGTGAAATCGAGGTGGGGGTTTGTTTGATTAACCTTGGAACCGAGGGGATAATAGTCTCCTTTAGAAGCCCAGAACCCTTGCTTGACGTAGCGATTGCTAGCCGAGATCTTCCTCAGCACATCGATCAACAACCCGACGGCGTAATCGGCGACGTCGGTCGAATATACATCCCCAGCATTGGCGATCTTGATCCCTCGGCGGCGGCACTCGGGCAAGTCCAGCAGGTTGAGCCCGGCGCTGGTGGTGGCGATGACGCGCACCTCCGGCAAAAGGTCGAGGACGCTGGCGTCGACGACAGAGAGAGAGGCGAGAATCGCCCGTACGGATCCGCCGTGGGCTGCTAAGAAATCGTGCAGCGGGAGGCTGGATTCGAAGGCCTTCAAGTACCGGAACTTGGGGGAAGTGAAGTGTTCTTCTCCTAAGACGGCGAAGGCGGGCGGGTTTTTAATCAGCAGGACCTGTGGGAGATCCTCGTCCGCCGCCGACGATCCCATGCCGTCGGAGCTGCTGGATGATGAAGATGGTGCGAGATGGAATTTCTACCTGGTGCATCTGATTTTATCGCTAACTCTTTTTCACCAAGCTCCGGCTTGGGAGCTGACGGCCAATAATTGGTGCGGCAGTTGGCAACTGTATGTGCCATTCTTGTTGAAGTAAAGGCTCACAAATTAAATACCACCAGAACAAACGAATTTTAAAAAAAGTGTCATAATATCATTTCTAATATGAATTATTCTTAATGATAATAATATTGTTAACTATGGGAGTGTAATTAAGTAATCTCTGTTTTCATATATTTCATTGAATGTTATTAGGATGTAGAACGATTTGATCTAACCATATCAATACGAATAAAATATGGCCTCGTATGTAGTCTAATGAATTTTATAAATGTTACGAGGCAAATGGACCGAATTGATTGTTCGATCGTTGGTTTTAAGATTTCTTTTACTATTGAACCGCGGTCCTTATAATTCGGTTTGGCTCGTACCGTATACCAGAGCGTTGCACACTCTAAATGTTAGAATTATGAGTTGACGTCACCATAATCTCAATTTTTACGGTTGATGACATGGTTGAAATGTGGTCTACATGGACTGATTAGGCGGAGAGATAGCTTAGGAAAGAGGAGGATAGAGGAGATGGGAGGTGTTGGCATGTGCAGAGACATATAGAGAATTTAGGGATGTTTGGTCTCTGTCATACAAGTCTAAACGTGCGGTGTAGAATCGCGTTTCCGAGCGAATTTAATCAATTCTACTTCTTTTGTGTATGTAATTGCACGATAGTATACATTATATTAGTTTGCATAGAGGCAAACTCGTATTAGTGTACACTGTTATATTAAGACGCATGCTTGATAACGAATATGACACAAACTTAGTGTAATGATGTCCCTCAATCATCGTATGTGACGTGATAAACAACTATGATAATATATACTTCTAAGTTTATAAAGACATCATTAACTTCATTTGAAGTGATGACTGAAACTTAATAGAGAGTATTTGTATATGATTCATCAATAAATTACGTCTATAGATTCCAAATAGGCATATGAAATTACTATATTAGGAGATTAGGTCAAGAAAGTACACACCTCATAATACAATCTCTTTTGTTATTTATTACATGACTACTTAAGCACCGAGAAGAAAAGATTCAACTTTCTCTGTTGTCAAGATTCATGGACGAAGATTCCATAAGAAGAGAGTGAAGTAATCATCACTCTGCTACAACCTTTGATTCTTCGATGCTATTGTTCCCTCTCCCCTGTCTCCCTGTCCCATTCTAAAACTAGTACGAAAGCAACCCACATAACTTAAATAATAAACAATAGGGTAAAACCTTAAATCCAAATGGAGAAATGTTTTCTCTTTTGTGTTGGTATATAACAAAAACAAGAGCCACAAGTCAACTTGTAAGGTAGGAAAAAGAGATGCCATTACTGTGGAAAGGAAAGGACTCATGTTCTCTTGTATTTGAGGCATCTCTTTTAAGTGAAAAGAAGAATGTAGC
The DNA here is from genome assembly GCA_964030455.1 of Linum trigynum. Taxonomy (NCBI): domain Eukaryota; kingdom Viridiplantae; phylum Streptophyta; class Magnoliopsida; order Malpighiales; family Linaceae; genus Linum; species Linum trigynum. Next base: position 63,998,175 of record OZ034819.1, read on the forward strand.
ATGCACATTTCATTTGTTGCCCTCTCCCTTCCCCATTCTTTACCAAAATCCTATCACCAACTCAATAAAGTTGGTCATACTTAATGCCCTTTGCCAACAATGACAATAATGATGATGCAATCATGTATCGAATTCTAATCAATTATTGTTAAGTACGATCAATGACTTAAAGTTGTCGTACTGTGAATACTTACAAAATATAAAAATCTCGAGTGATGGATCTACATTTCGAATCACTCTGTTCTTGCACTTAGCACCTTACTTCAATGTAGTCGTAGTTTTATCCGATTTTTATTGGTAGAAACACAAGAGTACAATGACTTGCCATTGTTTGATAAAAGATTCAAATTGAATAAAGTTCCTACACGCCAATGTTGGCTTAGGTCTAAGCACCCAATCTTTTCATCAAATTTTTACGAATCTCTTACTCTGAATTTCAACTATCTTTGAGTTAGACTACAGAGATGAAATCTTTAATGATTACTCATGTGTAATGAAGATTTTAATATGACATCCTAAATGAAGGAATTCATGATTCATCTTATTCCAAACACTCCATTAATATAATATGAAATACTTGGTTTCTTTACCTAGAACCGAGAATGGCAACCGATCAAAGTTTTCCCCCTCCTTAACTTGCTATTTTGTTGTTTTAATATATAAACTATCAATTTCATTAGTCATACATATGCTAAATTCATCTCTTTGATCATGTCTAAATGAAATTATAATACTAAATACCTAAGAAATCAATAACCTTTTTTATTTAATTGCAAGTCACTTAGCCTAACAACATTGGGATAAATATTTTTCCGCAATATCATAAAGATTAAATTATATTATATGAAGTAAGATGGTCCAAGGCATTAGTTGTACCCATACATGCCTTACACCATATGTAGGTTGGGGAATGACTAGTCTCATTCGCCATTCATGTCCAGATCAAGTATTACCCGCTCTATTACAAAACAAGTGAAAGAATAGTTGTCGGGATAGGTCTAAATCGTCATCACTATCCAAAGTAGTGACTATTTCCCCTTTAACTAATTACTTCATCAAAGAAATTGAGACATGTTTGAGCCCGGGCGACTGGGCGTCACTCGGGTCCAAGGGGTTTGGGGCGTCAGACATGACTTTGAGGGGGTAGGAGCCCCGCCTCGGCAGAAGTAAGAAAAGAGAAGAAGTATATAGAGAGAGAAAGTAGAGAGAAGTTGGAGTAAGAGTAGATAGATTGACATTTATGAGGAGAGAACTCCTATTTATACACATCTGGGGTTAGGTAGTGGTCTGGGCGCCTGCCAAGCCATAAATGCTGTGGTCGGGGGCCTCAAACTCTGACACTGTACATTTGTACTTTTTGGCAGAGGGTGTCCCCCTGCACCTTGACTTTGCTGATGTCAGGTGTCTGGCCTTGTCTCTTGGCCTTGTCCTTTTGCTCTTTTGTCTTCTTTTCTTCCTTGTGTCTTTAGCTAGGACTTTGCCTTAGGAATTGTTAATATACCCTATCAAGACATTTAAATAACTAGTTGGCAACCCAACTCCTATGAACAAAGATTCACCATGAAGCATCGACAAAGTCCCAATCCATACTACATATCACACGATTAGAATTTATGTCATTCAAGGATTTAGGGCTAGATTGACCCCAAATTAAGATAAGTGTCAATTGCCAAAGTTAAGAGAGCATAATAGAACCTTTGGCAACAATGGCGCAAAAGGTATCCGACAACCAACAAACCAAAGACCCATCGCCATCACCACAGTTGTTAAACCAACAACAACAAATTTCTAATATATAAAAAAAACACCATTTTCCCAATGGATTAGAATAGAATAGAATAGAATTGAATATATAAAAATCATTGCAACATTTTTTCTTCTTTTTGCTCCTCTTCAATTCAACACCACCACCCCACCCACCACATTTCTTCCCTTTTCCTTTTCACTATCCACCCAAACCCTAACAACAACAATCATCAAATAAAGTTAGCACCCTTCAAAACTTATGGATTACACATTAAAACCCAAACCCAACTCACTAAACCTCTACTAATCTCAAATTTGGTCAGCTAATACAAATTTCCTCTCCCTGATCCTTTTTGGGCTCTTGCTTATTAATTACCCAAACCCCCTAAATTAAGACAGACAAAAAAAAAACCAACAATGATTAGGCATAAACAGAGCCATAAGACAACGCCATCAACAGAACCGCCGCTTGCTCTACCTCCCCAAGCTTCCTCCTCTGCTTCTCCACCTTCGATCTCTGCTGCTGCTTCATCATCACCTCCCTTCCCAACGCCACGAATCTCGACTTCAACCCGTTTCCCACCAACTTGCTGCTGCTGTTGTGGTCGTGATGCCCTCCGGCAGCGCCGCCGCCATGGGTTAGGGTCTTCTTCGCGGCTGATTTCTTCTCGTTGGATGACGATTTGTTTAACCCTAGTATGTCTCTTCTCTTCTTCCTGCTCCTGATCCCACAAGCGTTACAAAGAGACTGCAGAAAACGACAAACCCAAATCAGGATCAGAAACAGAGATCGGACGGTGGAGAATGAACCGGAGATCGATCATGAATATACAGCTAGGGGTGATTAATTTACCTTGGGACCTGCAGGGCCGCCTCTCCAGAGAGGGGTTTTGCTTGTTCCGCAATCGGCGCATGTCTTCTTCTGTGGACTGTCTTCTCCTCCCGGCGAGGATCTCCGGCTGCCTTCGTCGGCGTAATCCAGCATCTGAAAACAAAACAGACTTTGATTAGTTAGCTGTTATAATTAGCGAGATCGAGATCAGGGAGGAGAGGGAGAAATGAGAGGTAGAACTCACTTTGTCACTCGGATCGATCATTTTGTGACGGGTGTACTCGCAGATCTAACAGCAACCCAGGTCGGGAATGGCTGCGAGATGAAGTGGGTAGCTCTCAAGTTCCCTGATTAGAGGCTGAACTCGAGCTGGGTAGTGAATCAAGTAGAAGCTTGTAAGAACAGAGATCTAGAAAAAAAATTGGAGGGAGATGATCAAATCGAGCCAATTAGGTGATCGTGATCGGATTCAAGAGAGATGTAAGGGAACGGGGAATGGACGAGGGGGGAAGATCAACTGATCAGAGAATCAGATGATGGTTACGGAGGCAAACAGATGATCAGAAATTTGATCTGGGAGGGAAAAAAATGGAGGCAGAGGGGGAAGTGAAGAATGAGAGAGAAAGGGGAGGGAATCGAACCGACAATTACAACTAATACGCCCGCACGGCAGCGATCCAAAAAAGAGGTTTATAAATGGAGGGAGGAAACCCTAGCGCGCCCTCGTTTTCGTAGAATTACCATAACGCCCTTGTGAGATGAGAAAACTCTTTTTGACCTCCAAAAGGGGGAAAAAAGGCAGCCATCATCCCGCCAAGCCTAGGTCCTTCTAGGGTTTTGCCAATTTGGAAAAAAAAGATTTGATTTTGGTGTTCAAAATATTTGGATCCATGAAGCGTTTGATTAGTTTAACAAATTAGGACGTTAATTGCCCGGCTTTCTTAAAAAAACAAATTTTTTGGGTCCATCGGAATGTGAGATGATGGAAAGTGAAGTTGCTCATATATGATGATCATGCATGTCAAGGAAGTATCATAAATGGAACTAGCATTCAATGTGTTTTGAATTGATAGAAACTTGTTCGATTATCAATATGGTTTACAATAAACTAGAGAAGTGGCCGTACAAATTCAAAAAGCCTCTTGTCATTGTAGAATTAATCGCGGTTAATACTCATGTGATCCTCAGTCAGTTTGGGAGTGGGTAAGTGGTAGACAATGTTGAATCAGTCGAATGTGATATTCAGGTTGATTATTAAAACTAGTTTTCGTATTAGGTTCTACGGTTAGTTAAACGTGCAAATGATTTTGTCCGAGTCGAAATTTGCTTCCACCTTAATGACCAGATCCCGTCAAAAACTGAATTCAAGTAGGAAATTTTTGAAAGTGAATAAAATGGAGGGATTGAAGAGGTGGGAAAACTGAAGGAATGCAACAGCACGGAAAAGGGGGGGGGAAAATAGGCGCCAATTTGTTATTGTGGCTGAAGGAGTTTGAGGGTGTGAAAGAAGAAAAAAAGGGAGGGAAAGAATAGGGGTTTTGGCGGGAGAGATTAGGTGAGTTTTGGCTCGCAGAACGGGAGAGAATGGAGGGAAAGGGAATTGAGGTGAAAGTACTATTCTAATAACGGCAAAATGAAGAAGACATGATTGGGATTTTGGGGGTTTTTTTTTTGTGGCAATTCCCCTCTTTTTGTTTCTTGTCCCTCTTTTTTTTTCTTTATCTCATTTTCTTTGTGATAACTAATGTGAATGGAGATAGGATATGATGGGTCACATTGGTCAGGAAAATATATATATAATTTTTAGTGTTAAGGTTGTTACGTTTTACACTCGTTTACTTGTACTAGTCTATTCATTTGGTGATTAAGACAACCCACATTCTCCTTTTGTCCCCATAAGGATTAAGGAAGTTAGGAAAACAAATTATTATTTACCTTCGAACTTCACTCCTCTTGCTCGACTCCAACATTCATGTTCGTGATGGGGATTGGGTGTTTGATTAGCCTAATTTGATTTATGACTTTAGTTATCAAATTATTAACCATGACATAAAATGGGTTATGTACACGTCGGTGATACATTATTTGAGTGGATTGTATTAATCTTTGTAATCGATTGTCGCAGATTTTTATTGTGGGGGCATTAATAACCGATGAGGATCAATTGTGCTTGCTTATTAGTATGCTACGAGGAATCTCCCTCGCAAGTGGGCTTACATTCTTGACCTTATCTCATCATTGTATACGTAACGAGATCGTTGTGCTTTTTTGACGCAATCACGTGACGTATTCTCATATGGCGGTGGAAGTGGTTCTACAATACACATTCAGTCAAATTTGTGTCTGCTATTGCACGACACTATGTATGTATGTAGCGTTCATGACCCTTATGCGATAGATTTGCATTTCTATGACGCTTTGCCATTGTATTGTGTTGTTATTTCATCTTCTCGAAGCGTGCTTGCTGTTAAGAGATGTCAATTTTTGTTTTTGGCAGTGGTGTATCCACATTTTGAATTGACTGCGATGTTTAAAGTATAACTAATACCAACTTTGAATTGATTGGGGGTTCTTAGGTGAGCTAGCATCGACGAGAGTATAGGTCCTAATTAAACTTGAAAGATCATACTAAACCATATATATCTAAAAGTCCCCCCCCCCCCCCCCATTTTTTGCCAGGTGTGGTCCTCGAACCCTCTCCTCAAGGGTCAAGGCCTCCCTCCCGTCGTCACTGGTTATAGGGTTCTTCTTTTCTGGCTTTGTTCTCCTATTGGGTTGGATTATGAAGTTTGGGCTACTGTCAGATCTTGTGGGTGGTCATCTCCCAAGTTGGTGGGGTTCGTCGTCCATGATGAATCCATTCATCGTTTCTTCTACCCGTTGGTCGTTCTTCGAAAAGTGGATGGTGGTGTCTTATCCGATTGGTAGGTGTCGGCTGCTCTGTGATTTCTTGGGGTTTTGTTTCTTCAACTCTCCTTAGACAAAAAAATGTTATGCCTCGACTCTCTTTGCCTTTTCAACTCAGAGCAATTTCATTCATATAGAGCCTGACCACCACCATGTACAAAATCCCAGATTCAATATTCACTATGTTGGGTAGTCTTCGAGCGACTCCCAGTCCCAGGAGGCTGTTTATGACGTTTTCGTGTTCAATAGCCATGGTCATGATTGGTTCAGATGAGTCGAAGGTGTGCTTGGTGCTACTTTCTTTGGTTGGTTGCGATATGATTTTTGAGTTTACCGAGTTTAGGTTAAGTGTTGATATCACTATGTGTTTTGCTCTCTTTGACGGTATTTCTCAAGCACGAACTATATCAACCGAATGCTTAAAGATGTCTCGTCTTGATCTGATTATGGTCTTCTTCGATTGATCTATCTATGTATCCCGATCATTCAAGATACCATAAAACTGGTAATCCCATTGTCGAAGAAAATTGGTACAAGATTCCACCCACTGTGCAGCTCTTTTCTTGTACTAGTACATCCATCCCATTTGTCTAACACGTTAATGAGCGGCACGTGGGGTTTATTACCAGATTTCATTAATGATACAAGACAATCGTTGAAGACGGCAGATTATAATTTGGTAAGCCTGTTCCTAAGTTATAACATCCAGTCGTGGAAAATGATGACCCCCATTTTGTATAATTTTCATTCTATGTCGAGAGAACGAAAAGACCGACCAATTGATTTGATATAGATGGGCGTGGATACGCCGCCATATACAAACAAAAACTGCTGGATCTGATATCCAAATCCAATTGCTCTCCACATAATTTCTTGCTTTACACGCCACAGCCACGTAGTAGTATGTGGGTAGTTGATAATTGATATACGTATAAGTGGATCATAGATCGAAGGTTTTTCACCCACACTTATGTTGGAATTTTGGTTGAACCGGACTAACCAAGTCAATCCGGTTTTGGGTTGGACCGATCAACCGGTTTGGGATTAGACCGACCGAACCGATATTCTAATTCCGTGAAGGGACACATCCCTTTGGCCTAGTGGCGGTTGCATTATTTTATGAATAAGGATAACCTTATGGATAGAGGCAACCCTTCATATGAATAAGGATAACCTTTCGTATAGATAAAGGTAACCTTTCATGAAACAATGCATGGATTCGGCCCCTATAAATATGTGTGGGGTGGATGATGCCACATACCATCAAAAAGATTTTTCTTCTTTCTTCCAAAAATTTATAAGTATGCTTTAGTGTTCTTGAGCCTGCAACCTAAAGTGGTGATAGTTTTATCCTCGGGAGAAATTTCCTGTAACCCTAGGCTTGTTGAGGGTGGAAATATTCTTTTCGGAAAGTGAACGTTGTTCACGACTCTATCACAATCCTGGTCACCCGGTCTCGGACTATCGTACGTGTACCCTCGTCCCTAAAAGTCCCAACAACTTATTCGGATGTGTGGTGTGCGAGTTGCAAGTACTCGAATGATTTGCATCCCTTTCACATGAAAAAATTAAACATTGTTTATGCTTTTGAAAAGTCATCATATATTTTCATTGCATTCTGTACAATACATTAACAAATAACAATAGACTTATAGAGATAAAAAGAAAGAAACAGAAAAAGGACATGAGAGAGGAGAAATTGAAAGGAAAATGAAAGTATTAATTGAGAATGTTTGAGAAAAGTTACAAATAAGGAGAAGATAAAAAAAGTTTGAGAATATAGTGGGTGTGATTTGTCATCCACGTGTTTTTCCGATTTTTTTTATTTATGTGGTAATTACATAATCATAAATACTTATCCCTATAATTGTATTTTGTCATATTTGAACTTCTCATTTTATTTATATTTATTTTCTATAAAAAAATATTTTTTTTATCTTGTCGTACTTATATTGAATAGGTTATAAAAAAACATTACATATCTTTTGTGCCCATAAAATTTAGACCCAATACTACTCATAAATTATATTTGCTAGTAGTGTTTATCATCCTCTAACTGTATCGTGCTAGTCTGTGGCGGCCCGGCCCGGGGCCCAGCTACACTCACTGTCCACCCTTGTCAGAACAGAAGCGTGGAATCGATAATCCAGACCAACACGAACGAACACAAATTTAACGTGGTTCACTAACACAATGTGTGCTAGCTAATCCACGGGCAGGGGAGAACAAATTTCACTAATTTGAGGAGAGTACAGGTTACAAACCAAATTCCAAACGGACAAACCAAACAAACTAACCTGACTGACCCCTACTACATACTAGGGTGATGAAGAGTATTTATAGAACTCTTCTCCTAATCCCAAACAGAAAACCAAACACCTTATTCCCAAACATACAAGGAAAATGTCAAACAAAGCCCAAACACAAACCCAAACAAAATAGGCCTAAAACACAAAACAAACTCAAATCAAATTCAAGTCATATTCTAACAACCCTAATCTATATCACATTTGTCAATGTTAAACAGCACTATTATATTACTAATTGAAAAGTATAATATACACTATTAGACAACGTGAGTTGGAAAATTGGATTAAAGAACCGCGAAAATGAAGATTAATGGAGACCGTGGGGAACGCATGGCAGCAGAGTATCCAGGTAGCCTTACTATAAACCACTAGTTGCCATGGTAGGGATTCTCTATTTAGGAACGGGAATGGTCGAATGGATAAAGAAAGATTAACAAACCCAAACAATACATGGAAAATGTTGGCTTTTAAAGATAACGGGCGTTGTGATAGATATAGCCTGAAATCTAAACAGGGTCATGATACTGATTACTTTGCACAAATAATATTTTGACTTTACAGCAAACTTTGGAGTATAGGAAATTTATTCTTACGATTAAATTATCACCTTCTAAGTAAAACGCTCAAGACCTTTAAGTCAACATGAGAACCCACCAAAGCAACTAGGGCGGTTAATGAACCAAACCGCTCATGAACGGCTCGGTGTGCGATTCGAGAAAAACTCGTTCGACACTCGATTCGTTTTAATCGAGCCGGCTCGCGAACAAGCTCGTTAACTAAACGAGTCGAACTCGAACCATACCATGTTCAGCTCGAAAGCTCGCGAACAAGCTCATTTAATGGTTTGGCATTAAAAAGGATTAGAATTCATGGATTTTATGTATTGAAATTGGGATAAATATTGTGTTTTACTTTGCTAGACTTTGCTAACAGGTTTGAATGTAATTTTGTGCGCAGTTCTAGGTCAATCTTGAGCTATCATGAACATTTTAAGAGTTGAACTCGATTTTGGGCTCGTTAAGCTTATTTGACGTGCTCGAGCTTTCATATTAAAGCTCGTGACGAACATGAGCCGAGGTCGAGTCTGGAAATATATTAACGAGCCGAGCCTGAACTATGGCAAAGCTCGGCTCGACTCGGCTCATTAATAGCCCTAAAAGCAACTAAGAAATAGGTATCTTTTGGAGTGAAAAATGGTGGCTTTTTCCGCGAGTTTCGTCCCAACGCGCAATTCTCTTACAAATGTTTCAAAACAGACCGAAATCGGTTAGATAAGCACACGAGGAAACTCGTCGCTCTACCAACTACTTGATTGTGAGTATGAGGGCAGATCCAACCAACATCGCCATCCATTGTTTCTTGCGTGAGAAGATCATACCTTGCTGAGTGTTTACATCTTAGACTTTACGACCTAAACCATTGCACTAGACCATCATTCGTAACAATCGAAAATACTATAGACGTCTGTGATGGTACTTAAGGATGTCCTGCGGAATCTGTTAATGTTGATGTCTTAAGGGGTGGTTTGCTTCATCGATTTGGTACCCAAATCTAATCCATCATAGATTTAGCAAAAATCCATTGTTTGCTTGCACTTTTTCTGGAGACCAAATTCGTGGGGCCTGCGGATTTTAAGGGTCCAAATCCGGACCAAATTTGAGGACCCCACGGACTTATAAATTCCACATGTTGATGTGGGATTTGGAACATTACATAAATCCTTGATGGGATTTTATCTATGTACCCTCATGCACTTTTAATATTCCAAGGTTGTCCTCAAATTTAACTATTATACATTATAATTAATCAAGTAATTAACAATAAATGAATAATATAAACATTCAATTAATGTGCAAACATGAGTTCGATTTTTTATATCATTTCTTGTGTTCTAGTTTTCTTTGACCTTTTCATGGAATGTGTAATTCTTTGTTCTCCTGATTCTAATATATGTTGTTATATGTTATTTTTGAAAAGGAGGACAAAGAATTGGTAATTGATTATGTTACGTTAAAAGTTAAAAGGAATTTTCTCGTTTATTATTATTGTCCACCTGGCAACATTATGCTTATTAGTATGTATTGTCCTTGTTTTGTGTACATATCATAAACATGTAACATATAGAAAAGGATAGTAAGGTAATTTTGAAGTTTTGTCCTTGTTTTGTGTACATATCATAAACATGTCAAACATATAGAAAAGGATAGTAATGTAATTTTGAACTTCAAGTAGTAAATCCCACACTTTTAAATCCATGATAAAAACATCTCAACAAACAAAGGATTGTTACAAATCCATGATGCCTCAAATCCTTGATAAATCCTTGAATTTTTAAATTACAAAACCCTCGTTTTTTAATTCATGAAGCAAACGACCCCTAAATGTGATATAGATGGACGGATTTCTTTTTGACATAGGGTTCAGATATGTGATGCGTGGAAAAACACGAGAGCATGAGAACACAAGAATAGATTTCAGACACAAGAAGATAGGATTTGGGAGCTCAAAAAAGTTGGATAAAATGGCCAGCACAATCCATATCATATCTATTTGATTTGCTTGTTCTTCCTTCCATAGATTTTATATGTGACAGAGAAAGGAGATGGAAAGTGATGGGTCATATAAGCCGTCCATCTGAATTTTGATTTTTGTTTCAAGCCATGGACTGAAAGGATGGAGTGAAGGACCACATTATGGGCCGATTTCAAATGTATTTCCCCCCTCCATTCTAAATACACAATTCACCCTATCCAAGTTCCACAAAAAACTATGAGAGGAGTTCAGGATCAAAACGAACAAATGTCCCCCAGGGATCTCCAATGACGATTTCGTCGAAAACCTCATACACTTTTCATCCTCAGCAGCATTATATGGTGCTCGAATGAGGACCCAAAACGCAAACCTTACTCGATGGGGGTGAAAAAATCGACTAGGCAGGAACGGAAAAAAGTCTTTCACATATCGGTTTGTGCAGGTCAATATTACAAATAAAACTATAAATACTCATATTTAAACACGACATTTAACGTCAATACCTAAACATTTATACTTGAATCCAACAAATAACATCAATATTTAACTATTATACTCATAAAATAAATAATAAAATAATTTTTATCAATTAAATTCGATAAAATAAGGTCATTTTAATTAAAGATTCGTATATCGATCATGCCGGTGGTGTCACGCCGGTTTTATGACCGGTATCGGTTGAACATGATACAACCGGTGACACGCCGACCGGCGTGACAACAATGAATTGGAAACATTACAGTAGGAGAGAGCAGCAGAGTAGAAAGGCCCGAGAGAGAAAGCAACACAGCAGAAAACTCCTGTGCTAAATCCCTTAAATGATCACTTTAAATCATAACAACATCATTCAATGCATTATGTGGCTTTTCGCCTTGATTCTTGGTAAATGCAAATTGATAAGACAGCATTAATGATGACGCATGCTCGACCTGGACCATAATTAAAACTCTCAATCGCATTTAAAAAGGGCTTCTGAGAATTTAAACACCAACTACTCTTCTGAGAATTAGTTAACAACAAAACTTACTAGTTCATGCCCACAACTGCTTTTTTCTGCAGATAGACTACTCGGAACGACCCAAATGACTACCAATGACAGCCATCAAAAGCTAAACCAAAAAAGAAAGGAAAGACAGGCATAACAGGTTCAAAAAAATCCATAACTGGCATTTCATTTCCTTGTAGAATCAAGAAATCCACACAACTGTCTGACTGACGGATGACGTTGTGGCCGACTATATGCAAATGCAATCAAATAGACTGTAAAAATACAACTGTATATTATGAGTTTTTACTAAAAACAACCAAGACTCCCGACCAAATCCCCGATGCTTCGTGCAATGCAAAAAATACCCACACCAAAAGGAAGCCTCCATCTGATTATCAGACACGACTGACCCTTTTGACTGCCTTTCATAGTAACTGCCAGTGCTGCCTGGCCAGACGGACGACACTGCACTCCCAACCTCCCGACTCCTTGTGGACTGACACTTGACTCTAACGACTGACTGACCAACTCAGGCAGCTTTTGATCGACCCATGAGAGCACAATGGACCTGACTCTGACAACACAAGGTGCCTTGATATACTGCTGACTTCAGCCGCCACAGCTTTTCGCAACCATCGCAACTTCGCCATCATGACAAACTTAAGCCCCTGCAGTATTTATAGAACTCAACCCTTTATGCACAATTCAGGAAACCATGGATAGCTAAGAAATTAGAGAGTGGTGAGTATCAACCCACATCTCAACCCGCCCACCTAAAACAATCTAGCCCTAAAGCCGATTGAGAGATATCCATTCGGTTAGAATGATCAGTTTATAAAAAAACAACATTGATGAGTTTATTAAACCCACCAACTTAAAACCATCTAGTCCGGTCCTTCAGAACCTAGATTTTCTACATGCACGTGAAATTTAGAGTACAATTATAGCCTAGTAACCAAATATTCGAACCCTGAGCTTTCAATACCTATGCTTTCATGATTCTAACCCCCAATTCAGTCCACAACGGCCAACCAACCACTCACCCACGAACATACCAAACAAACTCATTTGCGGCCTCTGGTTAGATTGATGCATATGGTTCAAAGCATATTCGTAACATACCTTCAACTGAAGTTGAAGCCGCCAGGTGGGAGGTCATTTCCGCCAAACTGAAAACCTGACTGCGTAGTAGCATCAGCAGAAGGTAATGTATCGTCCTCTTCCTCCGTCCAATAGGTCTCCAGAATCTTAACTGCCTTCTCGTAGATCTCATTGTTATCATGGCTCTGAAGATTTTCAATCTTTTCAAGACCCTCGGCATCATCTATAGCCTGGGCAAATAAGTTCACTTCAGTTTTTCCCAAATTCTTCTCGGATTCCCCAATCTTCAATATATTCTCTAGTCCTTCGAGACAGACTGTGACGATTCTTGGATCAGGGCAAACAAGGAGATCACACAATGGTTTTATACACCCCTGGCTCACCAGAAACCTAGCATCCACAAATTGAATTAATTATCAGTTCCGTGAGAGAATCCCCAAGAAATAACTAATACGGCTAAAACAAACATTTATACTTCTACGCCGCAAAAGAAAAACAAATGGACATACTTTATTTGATCATGGGTACCACCAGAAGTAGCATTAGAGAGAGCCCAAGCAGCCTCTTTCTTTATGTCAAACTCCGCATTTGCAAGCAAGTTAACTAGAGGGCCTATCAGACCAGCTTCAATCACAGCCTGTTTCATGACACAATCAAAGGTCCCTACAATGAGTACTCTAATCACAATTCCCAAGCATTAATAGGTACCAGGATTCAAAGAGCTTCAAGGAGACACAAGTTTGTTATTTGTAAGAATTAGGCAGGTACAAGTACACATCAATGTTTTCTTACGGAAAACTAATGAATTCTGAGCCTCATAATTACCTGAATCTGTTCCTTGTTTCCAGCTGTAATGTTGGAGATGGTCCAGCATGCTTCCTTCTTAATGCTCTTCTTAAACGTATTGTTCAACATGTTGAGAAGGCATGGGAGTGCACCATGGCCGATAATACACTGTAAATGAGGAAGTTGTTTATGTCAATTTAAGAGAATAAAAAGCAACTCTATAAACTAGTTGAACATGCATTATAAGTAAACAAACTTTACTAAAACCGGAGCTAAGATGAGCAAGTCCATCAAATTCTACAAGATATTCAACATAGTTCTACAAAGTTTGATGACAGTAATTATAATCCGTTGATAAACTTCATTACCTGAGTCTGAGAATCATCTCCTGTTACAATGTTTCCAACTGTGCGAAGGGCTGGAACAAGCACTGACGGCGATTGATGGCTACAGGGTTCAAGCAAACCAAACCATTAACATTATTATCCTGCCAGAAGTAAAAGTAAGGCCAACCTAGCTAGAAATAACAGAACTCACAGGAGAAGCGCCACAAGTCGCTGGCAAACACCAGTCTCGATCACAGCTTGGATTTTATCATTTGTACCATCAGAAAGATAGGATAGCGCCCAACATGCATCAGTAAGGACTTCCTCGTCAGAGGAGTGCACGAGACGCTCAAGTGCAGGAAGTGCTTGCCTCACCTGCCAGATCAACTTCTATTAATATTCCAAAACAAGCGAAGACATTCTCCGGAAATTAAAGACTGAGTACTACATTGAAGTCCAAGACCAACCTGATCAAAAGGAGGCTGAGGCTTGCCCCTGCAGAAGTTCGACAATGTCCAAGTGGCATTCCTTAGCATGGAAAGCTTGGCATGCTCATTCAATTGAGCCAGAAGAGGAATCAGTGCTGCATGACTCAGAACAAAGTCACGGCATTTTGGTGAATCACCAGCAACGTTTCCCAAGGCCCACACAGCCTACAGGTTCAAGAATGAATATCCTAAGCTTCAATTTCTTGACAAAAATCAGCAGTCAGAATAATTTTTTACAAGAAAGAATCTATACCTGCTCCCGAACATCATCAGTGGCAGAACCAAGAAGCTTAACAAATATTGGAACAGCACCATGATCGATCACCACTTTGGTATTCTCAGAGGTCCCAGAAGCAATGTTTGTCAAAGCCCAAGCAGCTTCAAACTATAACAGAATAAAAAATCATGTTAGTTCAATTCCAAATGCCCTCACAAACATCTAAATACCTGAAATGCAGTGCTCAAAATCGCGATTTAGCAACATACCTGGAGCTGAGGGAAATCCTCCCTCATAAGGAACTCAACAAAGCGAGGAACAACACCAGACTGAATAACCTCCTCAATAGGAGGGCACCTTTCTGAATTCATTCATTCCACATGTATAAATACATATCAGTATTCAGTAATAACTAACAAAATCGCTAGAGGCAACAGCTAAGGCAAAAACGAAAGAATCGACGTAGAAAGAGTGTGAGTATTACCGATGGACAGCAGCTTTCTGAACTGAGTGGTGGCTTCGAGCTGTAGATTACCATTATCCGAAGTAACACCAGCAACCAGAGAAGGCAAGCTTTCCAACTGCACATTGAACAAAAATCCAATTAAGCACCAGAGATCATCACCGGCAAACAGGTTCCAATACTTAGGAACGCGAAGATCTCGCACCAATGCTCTAAAAACCCTAACCCTAACCGCAAGAACAAACACTGAACACCGCAGCCCGAAAGAAAAACCATCCACGAGAATACGCTGAAGCACACCGAGAGTCGAAAGAAGACTCGCTTACCTTCTTCTCCATAGCACCAGGGAGAGTCGCCGAGAGCTGCTGGGGCTGGAGGCCTTCACGCCGCTTCTTCATCAAGCTCTCCTCGCGCTTGTTCTTCCGGATCTCCACCATGTTGTCCTCCCTCCTCCGCCTGCCTTCGTCGGCGTCGACGGCGACCTTGTACTTGTTGCGGCGATTCTCATTCTTGTTGTTGTTTGGCCTCAGCGACATGGCTCCGGCTACGTTGACTGGAACAGAGCTTCGAAGGCGAAGTGACGGTGGCGCAGAGGGCCGGGGAGACGGAAGCGAGCCTGTGAATCGCAGGTGGTTCAAGAAACCCTAGGAGCGGGAGGGAGAGAGTGATTTGATTTCTTTTTGAGTTCGGGAGACCGCAGGCAGTAACTGGAGACGGGAAGTCGGAGAGGTTTGATTTTTATTTCCAGTTGGGTTTTTTTTTACAGTTTTACGCGACGGATAGGGATTTGTTCATTTGTTTGATAATTTAATTATTTAATTAATTGTTTTAAGGTTTATCACTTTATTTTTAACGCTTTAACAACGGACGCCAGGGATGATTTGAGATTCCGTTGCTTTTGGGTTGGGTTTGTATTATTGGATTGGGCCCATTTATTGGCCTTGTTTTGACTTGATGGATTTCCAAATCTGTAGTCGCCTCCAGCACATTCTGATGGAGCGGTGGTTGATCCTAATCCTATTTTCCGTGGCAGGAAAATAAATCAAATTTTTATTTAATTTTCTGTAAATAAGTGGTATATAGCAATTTCATACCCGGGCCAAGATTTTGTCTAATTCTACATCGAGTTATTGACGCAAATGAATGTACTGTAGCGCTGGCAATTTGGTCCAAAACTGTTTGGTTTTACTCGAAACCGGACCGTATAACCCGGATCGAGATTAGACAGGGACCGGATAGCAAACAATTCAATCTCATATTCGGGCTTAGATTTGAGGTAAAAAAACCTGGATAAAGAACGGGTAAGAGACCCCAACACTCAAATCCCCACAAACTCAATCTAAAATCAAAATCAAATTGGGACCGGACCGGATCAAGACCGGAGTGTATCCAATCCAATCTTTGGTCCTTATATTCCCGAAAAGACCGGACTGGGACCGGATCAATTTGGTCCAATTTAACCGGACCGGACCGTATAGCCACCCCTAGAAGGTAGGACAATTTATGAAGAAATATGACGCAAATCAAGGATTGATCAGCGGTTAGATCAGAAAAACTGTATTATATCGGCGGTTGGATCAGAAAAATTTCATATCAGAAGTAAAATTGGTAGGTGGTATTTAGCGCTACGAAATGGTCGAACCATGGTTAAGTCACAGTTTCACGTATCATAGGCTTTTCTAGTACAACCTCCGGAACGGTTTTTCAATCCTTGGTGTGAACATGTTTTGGGCTAGAGACTTTAATATGTTATATTTGTTGAGTATCTATTGTGTTGGACCGATTGTCGAATTATGAAGTGTTCATATCGGCGTCTAAGGATACGATGGTCGATGATGATGTCTGCTTATTCTTAAAAAATGTGGTGAAGTATTGGGGCATCTCATTCAATATTGTGAGCGATAGAGATTGTCGCTTTACTGTCAGATCTTGTAGGAAGTTGTTCAAGATCATGGGCTCCAAATTGAACTTATATGCAAGCTTTCATCCCCAAACTGACGGACAAACGTATTGGGTGAGTGCTAACCAACAAGATTGGGTGAAGTTAATGGGCATTGCTTAATTCTTATACAGCTTACATTGCATCGGAATGAGGCAACTAGCATGAGCTCATTCGAGTTGGCTATAGACCAACAACCATTGACACAAAATACGGTGACTATGGGGTACAAGGGCAAGCGACCCACTGCCTACAAATTCACAAAAGAGTGGCACGAGAAGATGGAGATGACAAAGTCGTATTTGGTCCAAGCCAAAGAAGATGAAGAAGTGACCTATAAGAAGATGGGGGCACTTGGAGTTTGACGAAGGAGATATGGTGATGGTGGAATTCTACGCTCATCGCTCAAACATTTCAATAACTTGCACAAGGGACTACTTCGTCGATACGAAGGCCCATTTCATATTGTGAAGTGGATTGATAGGTCAATACAAAGTGGAGGTGTTGTCACACTTTGAGATCCACCACGTCTTCCATGTCAGCCAACTGAAGTCATACCACGAAGACAAGAAATATGGAGAGTGAAACAAGTCAGATAAGACACCAATACTCATCAACAAGACACATGAGCATGAAGTAGTGGAGATTGTGGCTCACCATGCTATCCTTGAGAGAGGAAAGTCATGTGGAGTATCTTGACGAGTGGAAAGATCACCCCCAAAAACGAAGTAAATTGGGAGAACGAACTCACATTATGGTGACATAAAGACTTAATTGAGAAATTCTATCATGAGTCCATGACGAGGACATCGCCTAATTAGTTGAAGGATAGTGTTACACTCAAGAGTATAGGTGTCAAAACATGACCCGACCCGAGTAACCCGCCCAACCAACCCGATCCGCGACCCGCCCGCAACCCGATTAGACTAAAAGTCAAAGACCGGCAACCCGCCCGACCCGTAACCCGCTTGACCCGCAACCCGCTTGACCCGCAACTCGCTTGACCCGCAACCCGCTTGACCCGAACCCGATTGACCCGCAACCCGCTTGACCCGCAACCCGCTTGACCCGTAACCCGACTAACCCGAACCCGCCCGATTGGCACGAATAATACTACATAATATATTTTTGTACATAAATATTATATGTAGATAATATATATAGATAACACATACATATGAAAAACATGATTGGCTTAATTAAGCCAATCATATATCAGTACCTAATAATTACAACATTTTTTCTTCCTCACATAATATAACTGGTCACATAACATTGTCAAAATATTAACCTAGAATACGAAGATTCACAATAGTACATAAGTCATAACTCATACCCTAGCCCCAATAATAAGAAGATACATAATAATTTGCTTACTAAGTTCAACCATATAAAAACAGTAGGATACAAATATATAACTGACATTGTCACATCTTACATACCAACAAAATAGGTTCACAAATTAAAATGGCAATTCACTTGGCGATCAATCAAGAAGCTTCACTTCTTCTCCACATATTCTGCATCTTCATTATCCTCATCTGTACAATTAGTCATTGAAAGTAAAAACACCATTGTAAGTAAACTCTCACCTACTTTAGTATACACAAAGAATAGAAATTTTCTTACCCATTTTATATCCATGCATCCAATTACGAGTTGTCACAACAGCTTCAAGGGTATCAGACAAAATGGAAGTCCTCCATTTGGATAATATTCTACCTCCCAAACTAAAAGACGACTCTGAAGCAACTGATGAAATTGGAATAGAAAGCACATCTTTTGACATCCGAGAGAGTTGAGGATATCGAAATTGATGATCATTCCAATATTGCAATACTTCAAAAGGAAGCAATGTAGGAACCCCATCAATGTCTGCATAAGCAGGAATTAAAGGATCCGCCAAATATAACTCCAACTCGGATCTAGTTGATGTGTTCTGATTGATATTGGAAGCATAGAAACCCTGAAAATAATACATATCATCAATAATCAGACATAAGATCGAAAGAAGTATAAACAACAAGATGACTCAAAAGGTAGTTAGAATACTTACAGCAGTGTGGCTATCCAAAGGAACGCTCAGAGAAGCCATATGCACCACACTTTGACTAGGTAAAGTGGACGATTGAGTTTTGTACTCCTTAAAGAGCAGCTCCAAATCATCCATAATAGCCTTCGGCTTTAAAGTGTACTCTTCGCCCAACTTTTCATAGCAAAATTTGACAAATGCAAGCTTGTAACGAGGATCCAAAATGACACCAAAAGCAAGCACTAAGTTGTAGTCTTTCCAATATTTCAAGAACTTGGACACCATTGTGTTTCCCATACCTCTCATATCATCATCAAAACTTATACAAAGATTTTTCAGCTCAAGATGGATCTTCCAAACATTCTCGAAAAACAAGTTACTTGTTGGGTACTTGGTTCCCGAGAATAACTTCGTGATTTCATCAAATGGTTTCAAAAAATTTGCAAGCACCACCATTTTCTCCCAATCATTATTTGATGGACAATCCTTATACTCATTATCCATCCTTGCTAAGTTGACAAAAGCTTCACGATAAAAGATTGCTCGATCAATCATATTGTAAGTTGAATTCCATCTTGTTGGCACATCAAGCCACAACGACTTTGTCTGTTTCATCCCACTTTGTTCAACACACTCCTTAAACTTAATCTTTCTTCCTTCAGATCCCTCAACATACTTGACACTTTCTCTAACAGATTTGATACCATCTCTAATCACCTTCAACCCATCTTGGACAACAAGATTAAGTATATGTCCACAACAACGTATATGGAAGAACTTGCCAGCACATAATAATCCATTTTGTGCATTCAACTGATCACGCAATTCATTTTGCATAGTAGTCATATTGCTAGCATTATCCAATGTGATACAGAAAACCTTGCCATCAATACCCCACTCCCTAAGCAAACGATAAACTGTTGCTTTCACTCTATAAGCTGAATGTGGAGGAGGAAGATGACAAAAACTCAAAAGTTTGCTATTCAACTTCCATTCATCATCAACATAATGAGCCGTCAAACATAGATACCCTCTACTTGTCAATGAAGTCCACATATCACTTGTCAAACAAATACGACTAGAATTCTTTTGCAAAGCAGACTTCAGCTCAACTTTCATTCTTTCATGCATCTTCATGATATCAGACTTCAGCTCAACTTCCATTCATCATCAACATAATGAGCCGTCAAACATAGATACCCTCTACTTGTCAAGAGTCAAGCCCTAATGAGGCTCAAACCTTTTAGCATCATGAAAGTGCATGGCGGAGCATTCTAAAATACCCTGAAAGATTGTAGAGACTTTTAGATATTTTCATAGTGCGTGTACATATTTTCTTGGAGGATTCTAGATCATACATATTTGTATATATTATAGATACTAGTCATTCATTTTGGAGGTGATACTTATATGTAGGGATGGCAACTTTGCCCATACCCATGGGTTTCTTACTATCCAACCCAATTGGGTTGGGTATGAAATCCAAATAGATGGATATGGGTAGAGTTTGATGGGTTTGTACCCATACCCATTTACTTTGGGTTGAGTTGGGTTTGTACCCATGCCCAAATACAAATTACAGTTTGGTACCCAAACTTAATAGATATGCATATTTAGTACCTAAATTTAATTTTTTTTTGCATAAAAGTCCTCAAAATATCGATGGAAAATTATGTTTTGGTACCTAATTTTTTTTGGTCTTACATTTTGGTACCTAAACTTTTCAAGTTTTGCAAATAGGTCCAATTTTTGCATGTGTAGTTAAAACACCCTCAAGTAAATGGATATCCATATCCAACCCATACCCATTTAGATTATGGAAGCCCCAAACCCAAACCCATCTATAAACCCCCAAATCCATATGCACTTCACCCATACCCAACCCATTATCAATGGGTCTACTTGGGTTTGGGTATAATTACCCATGGGTGGGTAATTTGCCATCCCTACTTATATGAGGAACACCTTCAACCTATTGTATTTATCAAGAAATATTGAGAGCAATACTTAGAGTGAAGTTTATCTATTCTTGTGAGTGAACGCTAGGGTTGGGAAAACGGTTGTGGTTTTGAGGTTAAACCGCTAACCGCACCGAAACTGCGTGGTTAGTGGTTAACCACAAACTTCAAAAACAACCTCTTTTGCGGTCGCGTTTGGAGATATTGGCTGGTTTGTGGTTTGCGGTTTAACCGAAACTAGCTTAACCGCAATACCCAACCCAATCCATTTCCAGACCAGCCCATAACAAAAACCCCACCCCAGCCCAACCTAATAGCCCACTGTCCAATCCATTTCCGAGGACGACCTAGCCCCTTCCCCCACTTCGGCACTTCCTTAGTTCCCCACTTTGGCTTCGCAATCCCTACCCTAAATCGCTAATCGCAACTCACCCGCCGTCGAGAGCCTTGAGAGGGAGTTGAGACGTTGACCAAAAACTCCGCCCACCACCGTCCCCTGTCGCCCTCGCCCAGCAAGCTGATCTGACCAACCAAGTTCGGCGCTTAGTGGCGCAGCGCAGGCCGCACTCCGCAGTGGCAAGCTGAGTTCTGCTCTGCTCGTCGCCTCTTGAGTCTCGACATCAAAAGATGCGTTTAAATCGGCTGTTAACTCTAGTAACCGCGGTGCACCGTTAACCGCATTTTGCGGTTAAACGATAACCGACTTATGTGCGGTCGCGGTTGGTGAATATGGACACTTTTGCGGTTTTGGTTAATCTCAAATTTCGGTGCAGTTAACTGTAACCGCACCGTTTCCCATCCCTAGTGAACACCGACTTAAGGGGTCGTTTGGTTTTGGTGATAGTTAAATTGTTGTATTGTCATCAATGCATGCATAATAATATACATGTATATAGTAAAATTGGTTTATTGTAGTTTCTATTATTTGGTTTCAGTAATAGTTTTATTACTTTTAGAGTGAAATGTTACCCTTTGTTTTGAATATAAAAAAGCAACATACATACAAAAGGTAGAGACATTTTTGAAGAAAAAAAACAATCGCAACGATAACTTGAGATTTAACTATCACTTATTTTGAGTGATAGTTTGTGTCACATCAAGCAAACAATAATGCATTGTTTGTTCAAAAATTTCAAAAAAGTTAACTAGTCTCAATAAACTAACTGGTCTCAATAACTCGAGTTGTCGGGAGAGACTCATGTATGGTACTTAACCACTTCCTTACATGCCCCCTCAAACGAAAAACAACTCATGGGTTTGAAGTTAGTACAGGCCCGCCATACTATGTACTTAAAGACAACAGTTAATATTGGGGATCGTGAGGACTTGAACATGTGACCTCAATTACAACCAGCTCTGATACCATGACATAAACCATGGTTTTGGTGATAGTTTGGTTGGGCTAACAATACATACATTATCTGTAAGAAAGTGGTTAAGTATCACACATGAGTCTCTCCCAACAACTCTAGTTATTTTATGTTCTTTGACTCTGTATTGGCTAGGGATTTACCTGGCTATTGTCTATGTTAAAAAAAAAAACCCGTCATTTTCATCAAATAATAGTTATTATTATTATTATACAATTAATGAAAATGTTTCCGGACCAGACTAGGGGTGGGCAACGGGACGGGACGGGATACCCGTCCAATTTGGAGAACAATCTCCATCCCATATCCCAAACACGTACGAGTTAACGGGTACTCATTACCCGTACGGGACGGATAACGGATACCCATACTACCCGTAAATACCCGTCTACTAGACCTAGCAAATCTTCCGTGCCTACACTCTCGCCAGTCCACCTCAACATCCTTCGACATCAGTCCAGATTTCGGTCTCCACCAAACGTTATTCACCCTAATAGCTAAAGCTTCTTTGATGGCTGAAAACCTTTCTCCATGTTCCCTTCCTTCTCCACGTACCAGCAGCAATAAAGGCCCAATTCTTCCAGCAAATATTCCCCCAGTTTCACCAAAGTGCCCATCATGTTCAAATAGTCCCTATTATGCTGTTGCTGGCTTTAGAAATGCCCCACAGCCTCAACATCTCATCCTTGTTCCCTAGATTGACATAGATTAATGGGTATAACGGGTACCCGTAATATCCAAACGGGTATTAACGGGTAACTCGCGGATACCCAAAGTAGTGATTCTTGATCCCAAATTCCATCCCGTAAAAAAATTACGAGTATTTGGGTCCCGTAAGCCGTAACCCTCAAAAAACGGAACGGGTATCTCCAAATACCCTTTCCCGTTGCCCACCCTAGACCAGACCCAGTTATGTAACGCAAAATGAGGAAGAAACAAAGGCTACCTTCCTCCCAAAAAATACAATGATATATACATGGTAAACTATATACGCATATTTCTCTGTAATGTAGCTCTTAAGCTTTTTGCCTGACAAGGCTTAACATTCTTCTTTAAAAAAATGTTCTCCTTTTCTTATTTCATCTCCTATACGAAACTGAATTGCTTGATCAGAGCCGGCGGCAATGCAATGGAGAGATGGTCTTGTCTGCGAACAGGGTCTTCCCTCTCGGCCGCCGGGATATGCTCTCGCGGCCGTGTAGGCGAACGCGGCGGGGAAGCATAGAGCACCGACACGTCGATTACCTGCCGCCGCGCCGTTTCGTGCTCTTGAGATATTCTCTGCGCGCGAAATGCAGTCAGGTACAACCCGCCGGCGAGGAGCACGGCGAGGAGGGAGAACACTCCGGCGGCGGCAAAAACTCCTTCCCTGATCACCAGACAGCTCTGTTTCGGAGTAGCCCAGTTCTTCAGGTGACCCGACTCCACGCTCAGTCCGATCAGCAACAGGATTTCCGCCACCGCAAAGCACACCCTGCAAGAGAACAGGTTATTGGTTAAACTGCTTAAAATTAGATTTCATAATCTAGGGGTCAAACATCGGTTTAGCCACAACAATTGGTCATTGTACCACCTCCTCCGATTTTTATCGTTATGCTGCTAATGCGATAGTCCTTGAACATTGAACATAATACGGAGATTGTCAAATTAGCAGCATAACGATAGAAACCGCTACGGTTGTTTCAATATCGAGTATAGTCACCAACCGGAATAAGTGGTGGTCGAGCTGAAGTAAATTAAGATAATGAAAACACCCGAAGGGGCAGGGCATATACATACCAAGTGGTGATGAAAAAGGCACCAGCTTGCCATGTGACATCCTTGGAAGGGCCGTAGTTAGGGTCCCAAGCGACCAGAGCTGGCGGTGGGGCTTTACTCACTGCAAACAACAGGTAAGTGTGCTCCACTACCATGGCCACCGCCAGTCCGATGAACGCAATAGCACCGCACATCAATGGCGTCTCTCCACTACCACTATAGACACACTGATGATCCTCCCACGTATCCTGCACATACACACAAAGAAATGAGATCATACTCGAACACGGCTAGGCGCGGCGGCCGGAATCGGCTGTTGAAAAGGTCTCTTCGTGTTAACCTGAGAACGGGAGGCTTCAGCAATGAGACATAGGGCGAAGCAGAAAAGGCCAGAGAGGATCGTGAGGAGCACGATGGATATGGCAGTTCTGCTGCCTAAATCAGTGCTTCCTGGGGATGGCGCGAGATCTTCGTGGGTGACTGCTCTTCTTCCTTCAGCCATAGCTGCCAACAGTTCTCACCGCAAAGCTCAAAGCTCCATAAGAAGAAGAGGAAGAAGGGGAATCTGGACATAGATGCAAAACCCATCCATGGAAAAAAAAGGCAAGGGGAGAGGTGGGAACTGCAGAATTGCTTGGAGGAAAGGTTGCTTAAAGTCCACAGATTCCTTTCTCTCAGGGAAGGCAGGGGGCTTTATCGGGAGATACCTGCAAAAGTATTCAGTATTCGCACTGTTATGAACTTGGGCGGTGAAATGAAGAAGATAACAAACAGTAGTCAATAGCCTAGGAAACAAGGTGGGTGCTAAATGGTGACACGTGTGACTGACCTACCTTGTACTCCATTCCTCTCGTGTCTTCTTCTCTGCCTTAAAAGGTTCGCTTATTAATTATCATTATCTCTGTTTTAAAGTTTGCATTTTTGGGTTCCTAATCCCGCCCCAAATCCCGACTATAAAGCTCCAAAGCCTCGATTTTGATAGGATTGGGACTCAGCAGAAAGGGTGGTTGGAAGGATGATTAGATGCTTGATCGCAATTATTCTTTTCTGATTATTCCTTTCTGACTAATAAAGGAAAGGCAACACAAAGCTTGGAATTAAAGTAATAGCAGGAATGGACGGATACACGATAATATCAGCAGCCAATAAAAGCCAAAAAGTGAGACAACAGGCGGCCGATTATTCTATTGACACCAGATTCAGCAGAATATGGTTCTTGATGCTATCCCACAGTCCAAAATCTATAAGGGGCTTCTGAGTCAACGTGAAGTAATATGGAAGTGAAATCTTGAAGTTTCTCTAGAGTAGACATGGACAGTAAAGGATTACCCAGTTTTCTTAGACTCAAAAGGTCGGAGGTAAGATAGGCCTGGTCTAGACTGGCCAGGAGGTCGGGTCTGTACTATAACCAAATCAAAGATCAGAAACCGAAACATCAATTTAACCCAACCCATTCCTATGTGAACCGAATCGTTGTCAACCCCTAGTGAAAGAGTAACACAGAAGGGTTGAGCTGGGTTTGAACTTTGAACCCCATGGCTCCCTTCCTGTTCTTAGTGTTCTACCCTTCTGTCCAAATTAGGTTTGTAACCAATCAGAACCTTGAGAAGTACAAAAATCTAGGAGGCTTTTACAACTGCGCATAAACATATGGGTAAGGGTTGACCTGAGTGTGTGTGTCTGTTTGCAGGCACCTGTCCTTCATGCTATGGCCCTTTTGCACAAAATCTACAGAAAAAGGGAGAAAGATTGTGCTAGTCACATTCAGCTACTCACTTTATGCTTTGGTTCCTTCCATGGTGGTTTAACAGTTATGCAAACTGTAGAAAATGAAGTTCTTAAGAAAATTAAGATATAGATGAACTTTGGCATCCTAGGAAAAAGTTTCAAACTTGTTCAAGAACACTTGGGTAGATAATTCCCTAGCTGCATCTTTCGATTGCTTAACACTCAAGATAAGGAAAACTTATTCTATCAAGTAAGAATTTTCACTGGGCGTTGATTCTCTAAGCACCCCAGAAGTACGGCTATCCTGTCCATCTAAAATCCCCCACTTGTGGCCAACATATATCCCCTTGTGGTACCCTATTCTTGTGGCTTCATAACAACCATTCTCATAACCCTATAAATCTCAAGAGAGTGAGCAGTACCTTTTTATCAGCAATCCTGATAACCTTCAGTTCACTCTGTCTGTGGTTTCGGCAGAAAATGTCTTCTGCTGACAAGGGCAATGCTGGAGATCAGGAGGCTGCATGCACAAGCAACAAACAAGCAAGTCTTCCAACAGACAAAAAGCCTAACACAAAAGCCACAGGAAACTCTGGTTTTGAGAGAGCACTTGCACAGAGAGCGCTCTTTCGATCACATACTCACAAGGTGAAGGGTAGAAAAGTTGCCAACAACATTGCGAGGACGTTGCCAAGTAGGCTAAGCAAGGTATCCTTGGCAGACGATTCAGCAGATGAATAAGGTATCCTGTAGCAGTATGGCTTTCAAACATTTCTGTCATCCTGTATATAAACAAGAGATAATGATATGAAGTACAATGACAATAGCTTCAAGATCTGAAACATGTGTACTTTAGCTGAGGATGCTACCATACTTCAATGGCCATGTATATATTACAGAATCAAAATTTCAGTTACACTTCAGAACTTTACTATGGAAGGAGAGGCATCACGGCCGAACATTAGAAAATTTGATTCATCCTTTTAAGACGAAGTAGCAAGAAGAAATCTCTGCTATTCTAATCAAAATTCACATAATTGAATCAGAAACTCACTTGGTTAGATCGGAGTGCCCAAAACATTAAAGTTAGAAGGAGGTGAGCATCCAGTGCAATCAAAGGTTCTAATTCCAGAATTCTGCATTATAAGCAGCCGAGTTCTCCGCCATTCAGCTGATCACCACCCATTATTGGACATTCTAATGCATCGTGTCCAAACTGCCCACAGCAAGGGCCTGAGCAATGCCTTCGCTTTCTGGTTAGTTCAAACCCATCTCTAGCTTTTCTCTCCTTCAGCTTTCCCCAAGCAATATAATCATTCTCTTCTTCATGATCAAAACGAGGAAGCTCCTTGATGCGAGATAATAATGACGAAATCTGTTTACAAGCAACTTCGAGTCACTCTTCTATCTCGCTTGACTCTGCCACAAGTTCTGAGGTCAGCGACTGTAGATAATGAATCCTCTCGGAGTGCACTGTTGAAGACAAAGCATTAACACACCATCGATTTGGCAGGTATTGACCTGGTATGTGAAAACAGTTGCTTGATGACAGGACACGTAGTACATGCCTGCAGAGAAACCCGGAGAAATCAAACTGATTGCAGCTGCAGCGGATGTGCTCTTGACAAGGATCAGAGATCACTTTACAGCCGCCGTTCAATTCAGTGTGATGCCTCACTTGGAAACAGTACTCATCTAGTGGGAAAGATGCATACTGTGGAGCTAGCACAAGCTCATCTTGGAGTTTCTGGAAAGCATAATGGAGTAAGAACAGCAGCTGCATGTGATTCGATTGGTGAACCCATTTTGAGGAAAACCTTCTGCACCTTTCGTTGCATCTCTGGCTTATGATTAGAAGCGACAACATCAAATGCCTGCACTAGAAAGGCTTAGCTTATGTCATTTTTAAGTAAAGCATCAGGAAGAGATGGAATAAGAAATGATACACATCCCTCTTTAGTCCCTACAAAGCGATCAAGTTGATACTGTTCGCTGAGAAACCGTTGAATAAACGCATTGATCGACTCAGACTGGCAGGTATAGTCATTCCAGCAAAGAAGTGACGTCTCAAGAAGGGCAACGCCCAAAACATGCGCAGAGCATGTATGCTTGAAATGTGCTTATTCGTGTGAAGACTATACTCATTGACCATTTCCCTCCATCCTTCTTCAAAATCTTCAATAAATTCAAGGTTGAGGAGTCTAATAATTCAGCTTTCTATTCATCATAACACTGTCCCAGCAACACATATAACCAACCTGAGGACTTTGCAACAATGTGCCAGATGCAGAAGGCATGTCTGCTCTCTGGCATCTCGATTGCAATAGCTTCCTTCAGCCACACATTCTGGTATGTCAAAATCGTCTGTGGAGCCTTCTCATTCATAAAGCCTCTAAACGCCTGCAAAAACATAATGAACCATAAGCAACTGGCATAGTGGAAAAGCTAGCTCAAGAAAGTTATCCTCATTTCTTACCTTCATAGTGGAAAAGCTAGCTCAAGAACTAAGGGAAGGACAGCACATTCTCATCACGCAAAAGCACACAACTGAAGAAACAGTTCATGCCATGATTATCTACACCAAGCCAATACCCAGCAGCATGTTGTATGCCTCAACCCGGCGAATAGTATCGAAAACTATTGCATCTCCAAAAGCCTCAATTGGATCGACAAAGGATAAGAACAAGCTATATGCTCTAACCTATTGTTCCCATCTATCTTGAACTCATACTTGAAGCTATGATCTTCATCCTTCATTCTCTTACACATACCAAGAAAGAAGATCAACAGCATTATTATCACGGTTAACATTTCTGAATGACTGCAAAAGGTTCCTCACATCAACTTCAATAAACGGCAAATAACCAAGCTTAACACCTTTCTCCAGCTCCGTCAACTACTATGATATTTCTTCGGGAAAGGCAAAATTAAGACGGCAATCTCACTCACTCCACTGAAAATCGACAATTCCAGTCCAAAATCGAACGCACAAGCTCAACGTTCGTCGAATTTGGCAAGATCGGTTCAGTCCGAAAAAAACCCTAGAAATCTCAGTGAAACAGCCATCGACGGAGCAATCAACTCGATCATGTAGGCGGGAAACAAAAGAGCGTAAACAAATTTGAAGATTCGGTCAAAAACCGGAGTTTCAGCTGGATACAATAGAGAGAGGTACGGACGATTGTGCATTCTCTGAAACGAAGAATCCACTAGTCAGTAGTCACCGCGCTCCGGCAGGCGTGGACGGAGGAAGAACTGTAACGTCAGTTAGATTTTTCGGAGGGAATTAAAGACGGAGGATAGGAAGGACAAAATGGCGAGGAAAAAAAGGCAAAACGGGAACTGGCGGGGCATGGCGTACGGTGTGGTTGGCTGTTTGATTTTGTTGTTACTTGTTAGCCTAATGGGCCAGTTGAACTCGAATCAAATGAGCTCTCCCCGATTTGCTGGGCTCCCAACAACTGACAAAATGGGTAGGCCCATTTCACTCCTCATTTCCCACTTTGCCTTAGCTGCCAATTTTAGGAGAATTCACAAAGAAAAAAGAGTTCTCTTTAAAATGGTGGCTCTCGTGAATTTCAATCTCATCCGTCCAAGTCATTTTCTCTTTCCCCTAAAATCCATTTCCAACCACAATTAATCTTTGCATTTTGAAGTCCTTAATTTTTTTTGGATGAATTTTAATAAAACAGAAATAAATTTATAAAAAAAAAGAAGAAGAAGAAATAAAAGAACACATAAAAGCCCGTAACAATTACAATGACCATTTCTCCATTTCCAATGTGTTAAGGTTCTCCTCGTTACAAAAAACTCTTCCTCCTCCTTTTCCCGACCACTCCCAGTTTCCGTCGCTAAAACTAAAAAAAAACGCGATGCATACGTTGGGAGAAACCACGAGGAGGGAAATGGAGGATTTCCGGGCGGCCAACGACCGGATGTACAACAACGCCGGTGAATGGAACTACGACGAGCCGACCAACAACGTCGGGCTGGCCGTCTTCTCCCACGACGTCGCCAAACTCGAGCCGCCGCCGGGGCGGGCGAACAAACTGATCGTGGCCTCGACCGGCTCGCCGTTGCCGATTGTGGTGTCGTCGGCGGCGGCAAGGAACTACCGGCAGGCGTACAAGAAGGCGAGGGCGAGGAGCGAGGCGGAGGCGAAGCGGCAGAAGAGGGTGGTGAAGTACCGATCGTACGCGACGGAGAGTCGGGTGAGGGCGTCGGTGAATAGCGGGCTGCGGTGGTTGAAGAACCTCGTGCGTTGATTGATCAATGTATATGTGGGGATTTTTTTTTAATGACTAAAAAAATGACGAATCGTTGTAAATAGTTGATTTAGCGACGAGATTTCGTTGCAAATGACCCCTTAATTTTATATTTCGGATCATTCTGTTAGGGGAAAAATTTAATTGTTTTGAATTTTCCCCTGATACATTCAGAATGGTTATCAGTTAACTAACCTACTGGTTAGTTTTAAATTCGATCAAGCGACAGGCAAATCATGTGTTCGTTTTCGGGAGTTGTAATCCATCATATTTTCAAATGCTTAACACAATATAATCATCTCGTAGTTTTGGGAGATAAGTTGATTAGGTGGTGTAATTCATGGTTAAAATTTCTAAAGTTGAGAGCTTGACTAGGAATATTTAACAAGCATGTACTACAATGAATCGTTTTGTAAGATGCAACATTTCGATGAAGTATTTTCATTGAGTCATTCGGGTTTAAATATCTCGTTTGGTAAAATTAAAATGAGCTGTTCGTTTGAATTAACTCATTCCGAATTATTGGAAATGCCATCACACCCACTAGCTAACTAGAATAACTCATAGGGTGGGGGCTTTTCTCCAGTTGAGTGATGAAATTCCACAATATTTTGTGACTGATTCATCCAACCAATTAGAATCCAATAACCCACACACAAGTTGAAATGCCATATTCTAAAATTAATACAATCTTTAAATTATCACAAAACCAAAATGCTCCATCTAAACCACGCAAGAGTATATGGTACATTTTGTTACAGTGGCCGGGCCCTTTTGTCTCCATGCCCTTGCTTTTATGCGACGATGAATAATCAAGTGTAGTACCTTAATTAAGGAAACCATTAAGAACTAGGTGATTGTACGATTAAAGGTAATTTGTTGTTATGTTAAGGGTCCAAACTAAAAAGACAACAAGGCAAAAAAAGAGGCTGTCTCAGGATCCCTTAATTAATGATGAAACTGGTTTTCAAAACCATCTTTTGGTTGTCGGCTCCAAATACAGGGATGAATGTCTTGCTTAATAGCCCATTAGTTTCCACATTTCACGGCCTAAATACGATGGGGTCGATTACATATTTACATTGCATGCCTCCATTAATATAATAATAATTAATTACGTACTCATATTCGTTGGACCATGGTCCATAGTTGGTGGTCCATGTATGGTCATGAGATTGAACAATATTCATTCTCCAAATGATCAACTATATAGTTTTTCTTTTCGGTTAATTGCATGTTGGTTACCGAGATTACAAAAAATGCTCATGTTTGGTCACTCGAAATATTTAAATCCATTTTTGGTCATTAACTTTACAAAAACCGTTCATTTATGGTCACTCTCCGTTAGCTGCCGTCGTTAACGGCGTCCGTTAAGTGATGACGTGGCTGACGGATTCGCCTAATCAGCACCTTTTAACTAAAATTGACTGACCCCACCCGCCATGTCATTTAAACCCTCCATGTCAGCTAAACCTAACCAAACCAGACCAGACCCAACCCACCAACCCATCTATCTTAATGAAAACAGAGCATCTACTCGTCGGCGGCAGCATGTTGTGGATGTTGGGCATCACGCCGCTGTTAGCGATGGTGACTGATCCAAGCAGCTTCCCAACTCCTCGTCGTTCCTCACCGCCAACTGCACGTGTCTCGGGATGACTCTCGTCTTTTTGTTATCTCTAGCCGCGTTTCCAGCCAATTCCAAAACCTTGAGAGAGAGAGAAAATCACCGAAGCAACGACGGTTAGGTTCTAGATCTGAGATTTCTCGGCGATTCGAATCGAGAGGAGGAGCAAATGGGGAAATTACCTCGGCAGCGAGGTACTCGAGGACGACGGCAAGGTAGACGGGAGCTCCGGCACCAACGCGCTCAGCGTACTTGTCGGTCTTCCAGAAGCAAGCGACGCGGCCGACGGGGAACTGCAGGCCGACTTTGGTGCTCCTGGTGGTGCTCTTCTTGTCCTTGACGGAGCCAAACGCTTTTCCTCTTCCGACCATCGGAGAAGTTGAGATGGGGATTCGAGAATTTGGAATTTTGGGTGCGATTCGGTCTCCCAAAACCCTACGATTTCGCCTCGAACACAGAAAACCTCCGCCCGATGGAGGAAAGGAGAGTTGGAAATTAAGCAGAGAAGGAGTGATTCGGTCTTCATCAATTTTTTGTTTTATTTTTAAGAGAAGGAGTGATCCGTCACCATCGCTAACAGCGGCGTGATGCCCAACATCCACAACATGCTGCCGCCGACGAGTAGATGCTCTGTTTTCATTAAGATAGATGGGTTGGTGGGTTGGGTCTGGTCTGGTTTGGTTAGGTTTAGCTGACATGGAGGGTTTAAATGACATGGCGGGTGGGGTCAGTCAATTTTAGGGTTAAAAGGTGCTGATTAGGTGAATCCGTCAGCCACGTCATCACTTAACGGACGCCGTTAACGACGTTGGGCGGCGGCTAACGGAGAGTGACCATAAATGAACGGGTTTTGTAAAGTTAATGACCAAAAATGGATTTAAATATTTCGAGTGACCAAACATAAACGTTTTTTGTAATCTCAGTGACCAACCATGCAATTAACCCTTTTTTTTTCAAATAAGTTTTATGTAAATTCGTGTTTGGGTTTATTATTGATATCGGGCTATGTTTATCGTATTTTTAATTATAATTTATATTTAGTTGTACTAAATGAAGTCTGACGATGTTCGAAAAAATATATATATGTTAGTTCGAAATAGTAAATGTCATGTTACTTTCACGAATCCAAATTATGGTGTAATTACAATAGCATTGTTTTGGTTTATGAAAAATGTATAAAAAATTAATTGGTTTCGAAGGGTGATTTGATTTGACAAAGTACACTGATCTGGATCCTG
Organism: Linum trigynum; assembly: GCA_964030455.1. Taxonomy (NCBI): domain Eukaryota; kingdom Viridiplantae; phylum Streptophyta; class Magnoliopsida; order Malpighiales; family Linaceae; genus Linum; species Linum trigynum. The sequence continues at coordinate 64,030,785 of OZ034819.1, forward strand.
GAGCTTCGATTTTGTAATTTGTCTTCTCGTTTACCGGGCCGGGCTCCATTCCTTAGATCCGGGTCGGGCCCAACCAACTTTTCCCCTATATAAGACGTTGCTGACTTTTTCCAAGACATCCCGCTCCTCCTCAGTGGAAAAGTCCCTTTTGCCCCGCTGACGTTCGCACATCTCAATCCATAGCTGCCCCGTCCCGTCAAAAAGGATTCCCCGTTTCCACAGAATCGACGGACGACACTCAATCTCCGACCACGTGTCACACATCTACGCCCGCTCTTCCGTGCACCAACCCGTGAAGTTATCAAACCCCCCCCGCTTAATAGAAAACGGAGAAAAAACAATTTCTGTCGGGGAATTTGAATTTTGTTCTCCTCTGCCAAAAGAGACGTTGTGCGGCCCTTTTTTTGAACTGAGGAGAAAAAACAAGAAAATATGGCTTATTTTCATTTAATTTCCTCCGATTATTTCTTATTTTTCTGAGTGTCGCAATAGTAATCGCAATAATAAAGGAAGAACAGAAGACGGGGGTGGGAGGGAGAGTAGTAGAGTGAGTATTCATGGCGTTTTTCTTTTTCTCTCTGGGTGTCCATTAAATGCAGTTGAATTGAACTATTGCAGCAGTTGGGAAAAGAAAGAACGACAAGACCTTTCTTCTTCTCGCTTCTCACTTCTTCAATCCCTGTCTCTGTACTCTGATCTCTCATTAAACCCTCCTGCACCGTACTCTTTAATTGCGTCTGTTCCGGAGCCAAGTGAGGAAGCCCAGAGCTTTTTCTCCCCTTGTTATCCACATTGATTGAACTCTGCATATGACGGAAAGAAACAGAGTTCCTTTTTTCAGCTCAAGGAGAGGCAGATCAGTGAGACCTTTTTTTTCAGTGGTCAATTTCCAGCTGATTCCTCGCATTGCTATTGTTTTCCAGGTGAGTGTGTCGTGCCAGCTGAGAAAAGGGGTTTGCCTTCTGGGATTTCCCTTTTCTCCTTCATCTAATGTTTCTGTTGAATTGCTGCAATGTGGGTCTTTTCTTTTTGTTGCTATTCGTGATTCGTTGATCTTGGTTCATGGGAGGGAAATGTAGTTTCGGCTTGATTCGTTTCTGGGTTCTGCTCTGCTCATAAAAAAAGCGACAGTCTTTCCAGTTGATTTCACATATATTGAGTCATTTTTTTAGCTTGCGTAGTGCTTGATGGAATGCACAGGTTAGCTAAGCTAGCAATTGAGCTCATTCCCCATCTTAGGTGTCTAGAAAGTTCAGCTGTTTTCCCAGTTTTCACATTCTGCTGTAGTTTGTAGAGAATTGATAATGAAGTTTGGCTATCTGATGGATTAGGAGATTCCAACAGCTAGGGTTTTACTGATACAACAGTCTCCTGTTACAGATGGGTGTTGTGAGTCATCGTTTTGTTTGACAAGGGCTTGATAGTCGGTCTAGAGAGATGAGGATGGATAGGGAAGATGGAAAGAATGGAGGAGGCTACGTTGGTGGTTTCTTTCAGCTGTTTGACTGGTCTGGAAAATCAAGGAAGAAGTTGTTCTCGAGCAAATCGGACTTACCAGGTAAAAATAAACAACTGGTTTACCTTGGCTTTCCAGAATTCTTGATCATGGTTTTGCCTAATCTCGTTCTCGTTGTCTCTTCATAGAACGGTCGAAGCAAGGGAAGCGAAGTGACGGAAACTTGCCAATGACACGGCTCCGTCTGGTAAGAGATGATGATAGCTACTTCATTCTGTGAATCTTGGGGTCTGCTGATCAGAATACATTCCATCACTTATGTGATTCCTTTTGTGGCGATTTCAAACCAGATGGATGACGACGAGAATGGAGGAGGACCATGCAGCATAAGAAGTGGTGGCGACTACAGTTGTGCTTCTTCAGTCACAGATGAAGATGGATATGGAGGAGCTAGGCCAGCTGGAGCTATAGCAAGGCTCATGGGGCTCGATTCCATGCCAACAACATCCAGTTTCCTGGAGCACAAGGGCACCACTGCATTTTCCGATACTCAGTCACTACGTGAATCGTCTTCTCACAGTAGCAGAAATCAATCCGCTTACTACCATCATGACTACCACAGCATGTACTCAGGCGAGCTGCTCCATAGGCCTCAAAAGGCGGTAAGCAGGCCTATGGAGAAGTTCCAGACCGAAGTCTTGCCTCCCAAGTCTGCTAAATCCATCCCTATTACTCATCATAAACTTCTCTCACCTATAAAGAGTGCCCATTTCGTACCGAGCCATTCTGCTGCTCACATAATGGAAGCCGCTGCTAAGATCATCGAGTCTAGTCCGCAAGCTCCTCCTCCCAAGTCAAAGCTCTCTTCTTCTTCTTCATCGGCACCCTTGAAAGTTCGCAACTTGAAGTCGAGACTTGAAGCCCGTGATCATGCCAAGGAGAAAACTGCTTCTAGGAAGCCTGCTGAGTCGAACGCTGCTAAGTGCTTGAAAGGCCAACCTATGAACAAGAGCTGGAATGGATCAACAGTTGATGCAGCAAGTACTTTTAGGGTTTCCCATGAGCTGGAGGAAGGATCTTCTTCGTCTTATGGTCAAAAAAGCAAGGGGAAATCCGTGTCACTTGCTGTCCAAGCAAAGGTTAATGTACAACAGAGAAGAGAAGGCTTGACCTCGAGAGGTAATCGGGGTATAGTAGTAGAACAGCAACAGCAACAGCAACAGCAACAGCAACAGCAACAACAACAGCAGCAGCAGCAGCAGCAGAAAGAGCGACCAAGTGGTGATATGGCAACAAGCCAGCAGCCATTCAGGAGTCAACAAACAAATTTCCAGAAGACATCATCTAAGAGGTCTTCTTCTCCACCATCTCCAGTACTAAGACAGAATAATCAGAAACAGAATTGCTCAATGGAGAAAGTTAAATCGTCCTCAAAACCCTCCATTTCAAGTGTCCAGAGTCGAAAAATAAACTCAGGGAATCCTTACGAGCGACCCAAAGCTTCAGGAAAATCTTCGACCGGTTATAAATATGGGTCCAGGAAATCAGGCACAGATGAAGGTCATTCATCAAACTACTCTATAAAGAAAACTCCTCCAAGGAAGAAACGGGCAATAGACAACATGTCGATTGACAGAAGCCCAAAGGATGAAGCGAAGAACTTTACTTGGGCGGCAGAAGAGAGCAAGAGGAAAGGAAGTGATGTCGTTTCGTTCACATTTACAACTCCTCTTGCAAGATCTTCATCAATGCCTGAAACGCCAAATCCTAGTAAGCGTTTGTTGATCGACTCGGAAACCAGGAAGTTGTCTTCAGGGGGAGATGCTTTGACTTCGCTATTGGAGCAGAAGTTGAGGGAACTAACTGATGCTGTCGAGTCTTCTAGCCGCAATACCATTGGTAAAGTTGGATCATCTGAAGTTAAGGAATATCAGAAGCAGCAGCTACTACCATGTCGAGAGAAAGTGTTTGGAGGCTATGGGGCTAGCTCGTTTTCACCTGATCCAGTGGCATATAGATTCAAACCCATATTTAAGGTACCCGTAATTTCTCTTTCTCTTTTCCATTAGAAAGAGTGTTCATTTCCTGGTTTCTGGGGAGTTATATATGTCACTTGCAAATTTAGCAGGGGGGAGTTGATGCAATGGAGGAATGCAGCAGCACTAGCAGCAAATATTATGATCATGAAAAGCTGCTTGATTGCAGGCGGCCAAGCCCGATCTCAGTTCTTGATCACTCCTTCTCAACTGAAAGCAGCTGCACATTGGAGAGCATGGACAGTAGCAGTACAGAAGGTAAATTTCTACATTGTGTTTTCAATGTCTGCAACTTGTTGGTACAAATGTTTGCAACTTGTAGACAGGTTTACTCACTCTGACTTCCATAAGTGTTCTCATCTTTTTTCCTCCTTGTATGACTTTTCATCTAAACAGGCAAGCAGTGCTCGTCCTCTATTCAAGCACAGCAAGTCCTTAGCTTCACTTTCCCTAAGAAACATCACCAGCCATATGCCGATGCAGAGCTTCTTGATTCAGCTTCATCTACAAGCTCCCATGCAAACACATTACCAGACTTCAAAAAACCAAGTAACTGGGAGGGTGAATACGTGAAGAAGATGCTTGTCTATCTGGATTTGATGTTCCATGACTTTGCAATCGGTAGGTCCAGTGAGGTCGTGAACCCACACCTCTTCAGTCAGATGGAGAAAAATCAAAATGATTCGTCGAAGCTTGAAAAGAAGGAACTGTTTGACTGTGTGAGTGAATGCCTGGACTGGAGATGCAGGAGATACATCAATGGAGGGTATAAAGCGTGGGAAAAGGGAGTGACAGTCATTGGAAGAAAAGACTGGTTGGCCGAAGAAGTGCAGAAGGAGATCGTGTCCTGGAGAAAGATGGGAGACTGCATGGTGGATGAGCTTGTGGACAAGGACATGGGAAGCCAATATGGCAATTGGCTTGACTATGAAGAAGATGCATTCTGTGTTGTTGGAAAAGAGATTGACGGGCTCATACTCGATTCGTTGGTTGATGAATTGGTTGCCGATATCCAGAAGCACCCTTGATCCAGCCGGCCTAAGTTTGAAGAGGACGGTTATTATGTCAATGAATGTGTCAAAATCTCCGCTCCATTTGTTCTTCTGCAGTTCTAAGGAAGTATTGGTTCTTAAACCATGTCTTGATTGCTTTTTGGCTTTCTATATATAGATAAAGGGTTGGTATTCATGAAAGAAAATATAGGCAAAGGGGTATGTCAGAATTGCAGCCAAATTTATTTCTCCTTCAGACCTGGAAAGTACCTCTTTTTCAGAGATTCGTTGAACACCCAACAGAATTGAAAATTGCATCTTGATTGCTTCTTGTCTCTTGACCTTTTACACATACAAAGGCTTTGCCAAAATTGTGACCAGCAGACTGCCATGACAAACAGAGACAATCTGCAGCCATTTTGATTTGAGACCTGTTAAGTACTTTTTTCAGAGAGATGCATTAAACAGCAAACAGTCTCTTAAACATCATACCTCCATAAAAGGGTTATTGAAACTTGTAATCAAAGCATTGAAAGACAAAGATGGAAAGGACGCAAAATTTGCAGCCACTTGATTGATTCCTCTTCCAGGGCAGGAATGTACCCCTTTTGCAGAGAGATCCATTCAACAAAACTGTCATGCTCTTGATTGCTCTGTGGCTATAACATGATTAAATAGACAAACACAAGACCCAAAACTGCAGCAATTTGATCCCTTTCCTCTCTGAGACGTGGAAAAAGTACCCTTTTCTCTCCTCAGAGAGATTCATTCAAACAACACCTAATCAGACCTCTATAGTCTCTATTTACAAATAACCATACATATAGCTAGAGTAATTAAACATATATATATGACTTCTAAAGATAACAAGCTAACAAACAAGATAATCCAATCCAACTTGTTCCCACCGAATTCCTTCCTTCCTTCATCCCTTTTATTGCAGCTGTTCATTGCCATCCAAGAGCCAAGACAAAATGCTGCTGTCGCCTTCATCCCAATGAATGTTCTGAATCTCGTCCCCTCCAGTGATCTGGTCCCAGTCCAGCCATTCTTCCTCCGCCTTCTCCTCCTCCCCCTGATCATGATGCTCACAGTTACAGTTATTACTGTTACTAGCACTGCTGCTACTGCTTTCAATTCCTTTATTACTCTCACTCTCAACCACGACCCTTTCACCATCACAACCATTCTTCATTCCCCCACTTGCCAAATCCTCTTTCCCCTGTCCTTCTCCTCCATCCTCAGTGCAATGATGGAGCTTGCTCTTAAGCCGGTTCATTTCACTATCCAGCCACTCATACGGTCCCAAAATCCCCTCTTCTTCACCTCCCACAACAACTTCCGCGTTTCCATCCAATTCCATCATCAATTCTCCACCGTCGAAACCCAAATCCCCGCCGCCGTCACCTTCGCTCCCATTCTCCCCGGCGGAGGTAGTGATCCCGCTTACCGGAGCTGCAGACTTCTCGTCTTGCTTCCGGCCGGGATTCTCAGATTTCTCCTTCGCCGCCGTCGCCGCCGCCGCAGCCTTTTTCCGCTTTCTGCTGCTGCGCGCGGCCGCGGCGGCGCCGACATCGTCGACGAAGGCGGTGGTGGTGGAAGACGAGGAGGAGGCGGTGGAGGAGGCGGAGGAATCGAAGGAGGAGGAGCGGCGGAATGTGTAGATCTTGCGGCTCAAATGAGAGTTCCAGTAGTTCTTGATCTCGTTGTCCGTTCTTCCCGGTAATTGGGCCGCTATAACTGACCACCTGGAACAGTAATTGGGCCCCCACAATTAGTAAAAAAACTTCCCGAATAATGGGCCGAATATAGGAGGTGAAAAAACTGGATCGGTTGATTTCTTTTGTCAGAATTGGACTGGACCCAGTCCAATAATAGTTTTGGCAGGGAATGGCTAGAACTTACACACTCAATCATGAATCACTACGTACTTTACTACGAAAAAATATCGTTGGACTATAAGTTTGTTGATATTTTGATGTTTCGTCGTAAGGTAATAAAGACAGAAAAATGTTACGAGGCCAGCTAAGCTTGCTAGGAAGTGACGCATTGATTAGGGTTCCAAGTTGAGAGATGACGCGGCTCCTAATTACACCGTTGGAAAAGAAGAAGGAAGAAGAAGGCTCCTCTTTTTAATGGGAAAGAAAGAAATGGACAACCGACAGGTAACCATTTGGAAAAATAAGGACACTAATTAATGAGGCTGTGGTACTGTGTTTGGTTTTGGTTTGTGTTTGTGTTTGAGCAAGCAAAGCCTGTCCTTCTAGAATATCTCTTAATATTTTAAATTAAAAAAAATATAACCTAATTTGTGGGGGGAAAAATATAATCTACTGTAATTACATCTATAATATCTCTTAATATATTAAATTAAATTTAACTAATTGGCCCAACTACTTTTTTCATGAAATTGGCCCAACTAATTTGTGATGTAAAAAACTACACCTAGTCACCTCAATACAATGGAAGAATGGGAGCTACTATTTGCAAAGTGTTTTTTTTTTTAATAAACATTCATTTCATTCATACCCAATAAGACGAGGCTTACAACATAGGAGAAACAATATTTAGCACAGTAATCCAATCCGGAGGAAGAAGATTAAGGCGAGCATTTCTAGCTACCCAATCTGCTTTCTTGTTACATTCTCGGTTATGTGTTGTTTTTTGTTTTCAACGTAGGAGAACTCTCCAACACATGTGAGATATTTTTTCATTTACAATGAGAATAATAGTACAAAGATTCCTTTATCACAATTTGATATATGATTGGTACATTGACATGATATCACAAAGTATTGGGAAACGAAATGTCACATCTTTAAATTATATGGTAATCGATTAACTCTATTGTGCCTTGATTTAGATGCAAGATATGGTGAATTCGTGAAAATATTGTGAACATGACAACTTTCACTTGAAAAGAACGTACGTCTCACAAAAGCACCAGGCAATAAGAAGCAAGATACATTCTTCAATTTAGATGAATAACTTGAGTTGGGAAAATCGGTGGTCATTTAATTGGGTTTAATATTCAAATATAACTCCAATTGAAGGAAATATTTAATTTCCATAAATTTTGGAGATTTTTGTTTGCTTGTTGAAGGTCTTGTCCTCTTTTTTTTTTTTTTTTTAAGAAAGGTCTTGTCTTCTCTAGTGTGGCCATAAAATCAAAATTTCTAGGTTTACAAAGAACTCTAGAATGTAATTAAGCCTCGAGTCTAATCAACACAATCATCAATCATCCATCAGCACAGCTAATAAACTAATTTTTAGCGACAAACAAATAAAAATTTCTTTTTTATTGAAAAACAACTTCTTCTTGAATAAACAAAGAGACTCGAGTCCAACGTCTCTATACCATGACAGACAAACGATTACGATATCACCACGCTAGAAAATCCTTTTTCATTTAACAAACAACCATTTGTACACAAAAATTTAATACCTAGGACAGAAATTGTACCATGTATCTATTTCCATAGCTAAAAATACAGTACAGTAGAAATAAGTTGTGTCTCATGGGTTTCTTTCAAAGGCAATAACGTGACAAGAAGGACAGCCCATAATAAATAGAATAACCACCAAATTTTTTTTTATTTTTTTTTGTTACTTTGTCCCAATTAATTGGGTGTGTGGGGAGGGGAAAAAAAGACTAGGCAAGCCGGCGGTTTAGGTCATGGTTTCATAAATTGTTAGGCTTACTAGTTTTGGCTCCTATGGTACATTCACCGGTCCTTAAGTTGGTCTGGCTAAGTTTCTGCTATACAATTTACGTTCGTACAAAACGAACACAAAAGTGAACATGTAAAAGTTGCTTACGAGTTCAATTGAGATAACAAACAAAAGTAAAGTTGTTACGTACGTTTCCTCATATTGTTGGTGACGAATCAAAAACCTTAGCTTTATCAAGCTTAGAAATTAAAGAGACAGAAACAACGAACAAGAAAACAAGAAAAAGAATTTGTGCGTGCAAACCCCAACACATTCTAATTTGATTATGTTGGAATACCGATAGACGTACGTAGCTGTCAACATGAGTTTTGACTTCACATAATCTTTCAACTTTGTAAACAATGACGCCCCCAAACACTTTCGATCAGGTGACAATCGAGGGATAGTTTGCCAACAAGACCATCCCGATCAGCACGTCAGCGAAATCCAAAACAAATTGAATTAATAACGATCGGGTGGGATCACCGTCAATGAAAATCGGACCAAAAAAGCACGAGCCGGAAAAAAAAGGACAATAACCTAAGAAGATTACGACTCGTAAGAGTCGCAACCAATAACCGGTTTATACGACCGCGGTCGAACCGAGAGACTGTGAGAGAGAGAGACACACTAGTTGGAATTGGCATGGACTGGCATAACCTTTCAGCTTCTGGGCTCCAGATACTTAACTTCTTTGGGCCAACATCAACTAGAGAGAAAGGACAAGTAAAGACAAGAGAAATTAAATAGTACCTATTGCCAAGGGAGCCATGGAGCTTAACGATGGTTTCTTCTTCTTCCTTACTGATGTTGCCTCTCTTCACATCCGCCCTCAGGTAATTAATCCACCTCAGCCTGCAACTCTTCCCGCACCTCAACAACCCTAACAACAACAACAGCAGCCAAAATGCATCAGCAACCTTCACATTCGACACTTATTTCGGCCTCTGCTCGAGCAAGAGACCGGAATATGAATCTTATATCATTCTCTTACATTAAGCGTCTGAGGGTAGGATTCAGAACATGGATATAACATTATAAGCCGTGAAACAGAGTGAAAAACAGAGGAGGAAGGGTTTGAGGCAGGGGATGTTACCAGCGTTTTTGGGGAGGGAGCGCCATTTGCCTTCGCCATTCTGCTGAATGTAAGAGGTCAAGATCTGGTCTTCTTCGGCAGTCCATCTCCCTTTCTTCAGCCCAACTTTCTCGCAGCAGGGCGCTCTCCCCATGACTGCTGCTGCAGCAAAGCTTACGAGAAGGGGACAAAAGCAGAGTGTTTTTTTTTTTTTTGGGACAAAGGGAAAAAAAGCAGAGTGGTAGAAGTAATAATAAGTAGATGAGTGAAGAAGTGGACAGTGTCTTTCTTCCATACTCTGCCTCCCCGTACTATATACGAGCTTGGGTGAGAGGAAGAAGAAGAGAGAGATGGTGGCGATGTGGACACGTATTGGGATTAGGGAGTGCCACGTAGGCTGATGGAGAGGAGTTTACCCACCATCTTAAGTACCCATTTGGGATTGAAATTTTTTTGTGGTTTTGCCTTTTGCTGGATGCATCTCCTACTAAATCAAGTTGACTAATTACCAGGTTTAGTAGATTCTTGGGCCCACACTCAGAAATGGAGAGCAAGTGAATTGTGGCGCTCACCTCCCTTTTCTCTATTAAGGCAAGATTTTGTACAGAACAAGGACATATATTGATTGTAGTTTTTTTCAGTTTCATCATATTTGTGTGTTTGAGAGATTTACTAGAGATTTGCTTTGTAAATGCTGAACCGCAATGGTAGTGATGAGCTAGTAGCAATCAATGTGGGTAAATGTTCGCGGCGATAACATTCGAGCGACGATGGAAAGTCGGTAACGATTCATCGGTTTTTATAATCGACGGATCAGATTCGTACGTTCCGTCATTATATTTAAGATTTTTTTCTCCTTTAATGTTTTCAGTCACGTTTTAATTCAATTCCGTACTTGGAACAATAGCTTGCGATCAAGTTAAACCCCAAGTCCTCCCCTCCTCATCGGTCCCCACGATCTTCTTAATCTTCTTATTGTTTCGTGGTGTTTTATTCTAATAACTTCTATATGATATACCGTTGCTAGGGCTGCAAATGAGCCAAGCCGCTCGCGAGCAACTCGGCGTTCGAATCGGAAAAAACTCGTTCGACACTCGACTCGTTATTTAACAAGCCGGCTCGCGAGCCAACTCGTTAGTTAACGAGCCAAGCCTGAGCTAGACCATGCTCAGCTTGATAAGCTCGCGAGCTAGCTTGATTCGGTGGCTTGTCGAGCTAAGCTCGCGAGCTGCCTTGTTTTGAGCTTGTGGAAGGATGAATTACTCTTTTAAACATGAACATTGTCTTATAATACAGATGTGTATGAAATTTAGATATTATTTCTAGTTTCTAGTGTTCTTTCTATCATTTAAATTCTTATGTTTATACATTTTTCCAGCAAAAATGATTTAAATCGAGCTCATCTTGAGCCGAGCTTGTACTCAGCTTAACAAGCTATGTTAATGAGCATTTATCGAGCTCTACCGAGTCGAGCTCGAGCTAGATTATTTTTATTCAAGCCGAGCTCGAGCTCGAGCTGGATTATCAAAATTCGAGTTCGAGCCGAGCTCGAGCTGAAAAATTAATAAACGAGCCGAGCTCAAGCTAAGCAAAAACTCGACTCGACTCGGCTCGTTTGCAGCCCTGTCCGTTGCATAACCATGTGAAATAAACAAGTTGTCCGTTGGGTTTGAAGTTCTAGTGTTCGAATAACCACGATCGAACCCGTGATTTGAACGTCATGGACTGCTCTTATACTATGCACGTCCGAAAATTCCTATACTTTACGTAACCTATTCACGTCCGCGCAAGTTACAACCCAGATCAACGAAAATCGTAAATCAGATCTCATTCGTCCGACACTCCCTCAAACCTTTTGCCACGTCTCGTCGATTTCTGACCGAGATGAACGAAAACCGGCCCACGGGCAACCCACTAGCACATCCATGGACGGGAAGCGGTAGAGGTGGAGAAGGGAACAGCACAAGTCGAGTCGAGTCCAGTGTGTGTGTGTGACGTCCTCTCTTCTTCTATTCTCCAGGTATTAGTAGTTTCTTTTTTCGGGCGGTTCGTTGGACACATTCAATGCAGACAGTTGGGGTGTTTCTTGAAGGCAAAGATATCTCAATCGATCTTTCTATTCTCTCCCTTTCATGGTTCCCCATTATGAACAAAGCACCAAAAACTTCAATATACAGCCCAAAAACACACCAAGTGAGAAAGAAAGAAAGAAAAAAAAGTGCTAAGCAAGCAGGCCCGCATAAATATCATCATCCTACATGCATAAACGTTAAATGCTTCTAGCTGGGAGAAGAGTTTCCCCCCCAATTCCTCGACCTCCAACGCCCGCCCAACTCCTTAGTAAATTTCATTCCTTTTGCCTCTTCCTGTCACGCCCTTTTCAGCCCGAAAATACAAGTTGCCCGCTGGCTCCATAATGATATCGAGAATGGGCATTGGTGGTATTGGCATTTGGCGGTTGGTTTTTCAGTATAGTTAGTGATAGATTAGAGATGCTCTGTTTTTCTTCCTTTTCGTTGACACTCTGTTTTTCTTCGCATTGTCGTTTTTCAGGTTGGGTGATCCAACTGAACTTGGTCCAATGAGTTGGTGAGTGACGATGTTTACTTGCAAAAGGTCGTAGCTGCCGTTCTTCTTCTTGGGTGGAGAATATTCCACGTGAATCACTCACTCACCGGCTTCGACCACCCACCAACCACTGGTCAGTCACGTCCATCACTCATTCAAGCTTTTTTTTGTCATGATCCATTGATTAAACTCTCGGTTACTAACTATATATGCTTCGATTCAAATACGTAGGACGACTGGACGAACTTAGGCCATGTATCAATGTCTGAGGTACATGCAATTTTCAATCATGAAAAAGTGACGTGGAGGGATTGTGAATTTGACTTCTTCGAGTTAAAAGAAGAGTGCTGCCCATAATCTTTCGTCAGCATGACGGGGGGAAGTGTTGTCGGGTGGTTAATACGCGATTTCAAATCGAACTATCCTCAAATAACTTAAATCGCAATGGATGGGTGGGTTGTTGAGGGTCATCAGAATGGCCTGCATCTCGATTTCACGTGACGAAAAAAGAGTTATTTATCGTTTATACTATCAATTAGTTCTTCATATTCCTAGCAGTATCACACACCGACCATCAACTTCTAAAAGAGGAACATAAAGAGCATTTTTTGTACTACTTAAATTACTTTGTTGTGTAATAAAAGATCCTTTGCTTCCATGATTTGTGGCCAGAGTGACTTTGTTTTCTTCGTCGACCAACATTTTCATTTCAAGCGGCCAACTGAAAAATTTACGTGCGAAAAAACGGGTCGCAACTGTATCAAATACCAACTCGTTAAATGTGCGCGAATGATGGATGAGTTTTAACACCAAAATCCCACCCTACCCACCCAAGTCACCATTAGGAGACAAAAAAAACGCCTTTCTTATTGCCTCTTTTGCTAACGTTTGATCAAGGGAGCTTGGGGTGTGAAGGAGAACAGCAAAGAGTGCTGTCTGCCGTAATGGCTTTCGTCAAGCTGGCAGAATCCCGGCACCTCTCCCCTCCGTCCGCACACATTACCTGCCAACGTCTCGCTTTTCCAGAGATTTGACAAAAAATTGTCACTTTCTCCCGAAAGTCGGGTCAGCGAGGAATGACGACACTCGCAGAACCTGGGTCGGTCGGATCCGCATCAAAAAAGGTCTTTATTCCGCCACCGAGAGATGCCGAATCAACGAGAAGATTCAATTCAATATGCCCCCAGAAAGAAATTAAGACGATTGCGCTGTAAAGCAGTAATGGTTTCTCCCTGTAGGGCGGTTCTCGAAAGGGAGGTTGGCGGTAGTAGTATTCTGTTCACTATCCAGTTTTCATTCACACTACGCCTAAGGGAGAGCAATTTAAGGCTCCACCGTCGGAAAAGAGTACCTTGCGCCCTTTAATGGCATTCACTGGCAACTTGCGCAATGGGCCGCCACCTCTTCCTTCCCTTTCTACTCAAGCTACGTGGTCCACCCTCGCCGGAGAACCCTTAGAGAGAATAGTGTAGTGACCAGCAGGTACAGGGCAATTTTGTCTGGTCCAAGGTAAAACACAGTTCGGCCAGCCAGACGTAACTCCAGTCCCTTTTGTACTAGGAATGAAAACAAAGAGAGAAGAAAAAAGTGTGGAATTTAAAAATAGAGATCGAGTTGAATTATATCCAACCCGCGGTTTGATTCCACTCAAACATCAACTCGGTTCGCGACCCATGGTGATGATAGGCTTGTGTTGGGAATGACTCGGAGATGCGATATGTAATACACATTACAAGAGGCTATGTACAGGGAGCTGCGGAAGTAAATCGTAGCAGGGGGGAAAAGCAATTGTATTTACAGAGCTCGTTGAGATATAGATATTTATGTGTACCATGATCATTAGCTTAGGGATTATGTTGGTGGTGGCTTCAGGAAAAAAAGGCTTACCGAAGATCCATGACCTCGAACTTCATCTTGGAGTTGAGGTAGACGTGGGAGCAATGCTCGTAGATGGGGTTTCCATCCAAGGGCTCCTCGTGCGGATGGAAGCCCCTTTGCTGGCAGTTACGGATCACAGATACTCCGGCTGGGTCTGATAGATGAAATATTCCGTGTGGGCTGTGCAACAAGGGAGTTGAAATGAATCGGTAATATGAATGCTTAAGGGGATATTTGTGGTGTACCATGCAAAAAGGGGAGAAAACAATGTTTCTACCTCGATTCATCGGTTGGAGCCATGACAATGGCAATTGCTTCCGGCAGCATTATCTGAGGGGAAAACAGATCAATGGGATTGTAACAGATGCATTGTGGAACACAGGGCTCAGATTGGTTTAGAGTGACTGAAAGCCATATTTCAGTTAACATTGGCTAAGGAAGATGAGTCCTGTGTTTACGCAAGAACGAATAAAAATAAGTGGGTGTTGGTTTGTGGATATACCTGGTAGGAGTAATGTGTGTGCAGGTCGACAGACGACATGAAGCAGGTTTGCGTTGGGTGTGTCTGCAACCAATGAAGAACCAACAAGGAAGCAAACGAGCACAGTTATCGGGCTAATCTACACTGTAAATATTGAGAAGTTATGAATAAGAGAAAAAGGAAATGATGGAGTTGCCAAGATGGTAAAGTCACCAACATACATGGATCCACCCAAGGGGAAACAACGAGAGTTTGTCTTGAACTTCAAATATCTCTTCTTCATTTAACGTCTGACACTGGCAAGATAAACACAGACAAGGAATTAACAGAAGCATACGTAAGGTCAAACTACAAGGACTTAGAAACTTACAAGTTACGGCCATAATTGCTCAAAAACAAAATCAAAAGACAGTACATTGAGAAGAATCTTAATAGATTCCGAAGAGTTACGGCTAATATTGCTCCAAAACAGAATGGTAATCTGATAGAGATTTGAGAGAGGAGATACTGTACCGAATCTGAAGTTGACTCTTGCTTTGGGATGATAAGCGTGCTGATGTGGAACACCCTGTTTTTCTACAGCACATAAAACAAGTATAAGGAGCTGCCGAAACAAATACCCAGACAGACTCAGTCGCAGCTTTTCCCTTACCAGAGCTCCAGCCAGAACACCACACGTTTCTAAATTCTTCTCTGTATTTGCCCGGGCCAATCTTAAGAAATCTTGCATCATATTCACAGGCTGCAGAATATAGTCAGGAATCATAAGAAATGGTAATTGTCTAGGAAAAGCTGATTCTCATTATATAATAAAAGCAAGGAGTAGAGATTAGAAAACAAAAGGAGATAACAGCATAGTGGACCTACAATATGCACATCTTGATACGAATTAGGGCCAGACATGCCATCATCTTGAGAAGGTGCTGGACCCGGTCGTGGGTCAGCAACTTTAGATGGAGCGATTTGAGCATATTCATGTTGCACTTGAGCAAGAACCGGAGGAGGGGATGGTTGCCTAATACCAACAAACTGGAAGGGATCTTCCCTTGCCTCGTGAACTAATGTGTTTCCTGGTTCCTCTGCAGGGTGTATCCATCGGCCATCGTCCAAGGAAAGAACGGAATCCATGACACCACCAGAATCATTGTTCTTAACTGCCACACTGGCATATTCTCCAGCCTGATTTATGCTGTGAAACCAAGGCATGGATCAGAAATGAGGATAAATTACAAAAACTGATAATAATACGGAGCACTGAGAAGTAGTCCCTGACTGAAAGATACAACGGCTAACTAGATAGAAAATAATTACCTTGTATCCTCTGTAGAGGCCAAGTCAGCGTGGCTAGGATACTGCACCTGTGTAACACAACAAACTAATTAGTTTGTGGAGGACATAAATATACAACGTTTGACAAGAAAACAAACCAGGAAATAAAGTTACCTTGATCACTGCAGTAGGTGGCCGCCATTCAGCACGAAGGCCATTTGGTCCTAAGAGCGAGTGCCTAGACAAAGTTTCCTGATTGGGAACAGGCCTACAGATAGATCAACATATATGAAGATATGTTATTATCACACACTGTCTCAGGATACATCCCCAGAAACAAATTTAATCTACAAAAATAAAAGAGAAAGATCATATGAACGAATACTAAATACTAGTCTTGTAACCAGCACATAAGTTAAGGTGCTCTTATGGACGAACACACAACTTGAAGGTCAGATCACATAGCAGAAGTAAGAAGTTTATCTAACAGGCTGTAGAAAGCATTTTTCAAGCCTTCAAAATGTGATACTAAGAAAAGATGAGGATAAGATAAGCTAAACTAAATAGCACGGGACGTTAAGTACATTTTTCAGATGGCCATTGACATTTCATGGTACAGCATCACGAAACAATGAATGCAGTATTGGAGAAACATACTCACAACTTATGCAATTGCTTTTCAAGTGGCGAGGGACTTGAGTAAAGAGCTTGAGCATCATTGTTCTTCCATGAAGATTGAGGAACCATGCTGGTAGGCTAAAATCAAGACATTAATAACATAAACCGAAAAATGATCTATAGTAACTAAGAAAAAACACAAAGAACTCAAGTAAGCACCGCATACCTGTGCAACATCCCTTCCAGAGGATGAACTTCTATTCACTGTGGGCCACTGTGGTGAAGATGACTGTGACATATACGAATTTTCTTCCGTACCATCGAGTTCTCGTATCCGAACATTCGAGTAACCTCTATTCAGTTCTTCCACTCGTCGATTGAATTCAGGTTTCAAGGATTCAAGTTCCTCTAAGACAGAAAGCAACCTCTGTACAACAGGATCAAGAGCCACAAATTCCACAATATTATCTCAACAGAGCATGAGAATAGCAAGTAACAATACCATATCAAAATCACAACTGATTAGCTCACCTTCTTGTAGCTAGATTTCTCCTTCAGAAGGTAACTGTGATAATCTCGATGGAACGGAATAGTCTCAGAGACCAAGCTGGTTATACACACAAAATAACGATCCATTTCAGAACTCGAAATCACACTATGAAAAAAGGATAGTTCAAGCTACATCGATAACTAGCTGCGCAGCAATTCCGCGCCATCAACAATTTTACCTCGAGAATCTGAGAAGCATGATGTACAAATCCACCACATTACGCTCATCTCGGTAGACGTTCGCCTGAAATAATAAACGAGAACAAAGAAACCGAAGTTCATCAATAGGGAGCCCTAGAAACTCAATTTATTGACGAACAACAAATCGCGCACGAGACGGCACCTGACGGAGGAGGTTATCGGCGATCCTGTAATAGTACCGGAGAGGAATCCGATTGTCAACCTCGACTTTCCGAGCTATTTTATTGAGGTCGATCTTCATCCTTCCCTTGCGATTGTTCGTCTATACCTTATCCAGTGAATCACTGCGCCTCCGGCGGATTGCCGCGGGAAGTGTCTTCCCTGTGATTACAGTGAGTTCACGGCAGTAGAAACCGGAGATCGCGGAGCGCGGCGGAAGAAAGTTGGAAGCGCGGAGGAATCAATTTCGCGACGTAGCAGCCAAGTAACAAGGAAAAAGAGTAAAGTCGTCTTTCAGAAGAGCGGCTTCTTCCTTTACATTTCTCTTCTGCTCAAGTGATTGAACGCGGCCGAGCTTACGTTGTGTACTAAACGTGGCGATAAACTATTTGATGTGGCTGTTTTGATGAATGGATAATCCCATCCGTCCACGTTTCGGCGGAACAAGGACCGTCATCTGTGTTACTGTGTTAGTATTATGGTATAGATCCACGATTGAACCTCTCCCAATAACTCAAGTTATTGGGACCAACGGGTTCTTGACATGATATCAGAGCCTTCTGTGACCGAGAAGTCTTGTGTTCGATTCCCGATGACGTTCATTTGTTAAGCACATGGTTCTTGACAATCTGAACGGCTATAAAATACTCAGACTCGACAAAGCGAGCCCTCTATTTGACAAAAATGCTCTTGATTAGTCCATAAACTTATGCCCATTAGTTAATAGAAGAATGATGAAATAACCTAATCGACTTTACTAAAAACCCATAGATAGTAATTGGGTCAAATTGGATGAAGCAATTGGAGTTCATTGTCTTAAAATAAAGCACTTGAATCGGCTCATTTGATCCCATAAAAAGGGAATGGTGAAATTTTACCGAGATAATTTGAGTTATCTTGTTTTATATCAATTTGAATTGGCAGGTGAAGGACAAGTGTTTTGAAAGGATGCATGCATTGTAAGATGAAGTAATTATGAGGCTCTTGAGTCAAATTGAATAATTTCATAAATTCATCATCTACGCGAACTCATATATCCAATTGCACATCAATGTAGTAGATAATATGACACAATTGTCTCAAGATTGCTCCTCACAATTGGTACATCATTTCACAATACTTTCAATTCAAAATGACGTAAAACGAGACAATTCGAACTATTTCACTTAATTGATGTATTCCCATTTTGTGTTGCCAAACAAGATAATTTGATATAATCGCTTCGTTTTAAATCAATTGGGCCAAATTATCTCATCCAAACATCTACCACAAGAAAGAGTAGTTGTAGTTATGAATGATGAATATCCTATCAACACAACTAAAAAAGTGAATCTTTATTTACTTCATTAACGTCTTTAACTTTAAGCTTGTTAATTTGTTTTGAGAAACCTATGATGCCATCCATCTCATCAACAGACAAACATAAACGGATAAACCAGTGCATTACACTTTTTTCTATCCATAATGTTCATTCCAATATGAGTTGCTTCTACAAAATGCACAAATTGACAATGGTATTTTCACTCCAATGGATAGCTCTCCCCAAAATTATTGAAGTCTAAGAAAATTGGTATCTCTAATATTGTCACCAATTACAAAATTCCTTCCATTAACTCGAATTATCGAACTAAACTCACCATTCGGACAATGAAAATCGAGCTAGTCACCATTCATGTAGGTCAACTACCCAACACATGGTTAACAAACAAAAGGAAATCTGCTAAGTAGCAACTCCAACCTTCACCAAAAAGAGTTCCCCCTTAGCAACCAAGCAGGTTGCTTCACCGCCCACCGCCGCCGTCGAGCAAGAGAGCGGCGTAGAGAAGCTGGTTCCACGCGTCCGGAACCCCAGGAAGGCACCAGTGGCTGCAGTCCTGAAACTCGGCCCCACCACCGCCACTCGCCGCCGCAGCCCTCCGCTCGTGGTAAATGGACGGGTGCCCGTCCCTCCGATACGACGTCATTTTGGTCACGTTCAGATAAAAAACCGGCGTCTTCATCTCCCCGATCACCGATTCCACCGCCTTCATCATCCACCACGGATAGTCCCCCGCCCCCAGCTCCGCCTCGTTCGTCACCGGACCCGCCGCGCTGCCGTCGTCGCACCGCTGCGCTGTACCGAAATGCGAAGCAGAGTATCCCCTGAAGAAGACTTTCGTGCGGTTTCCGTCAATGTTGGAATCGACCCATTGGGACCAAGTGGCCAGAGCTTTTTTATACGCTTCAGTGACTCGCAGCTTGCTGTAGACATGGCTGCCTTCTTGGTAGTAATTCTTACTGCAGTAACAAAAAAAAATTGAACAATCTTTCAATTTCGTTTAATTACCGGATGGAGATGAATTGATTGATTTTCTTTTAACGTTACCCTCGATTAGTTTTCCGGTGAGTCCACCAGTGGCCCGTGTTGAACACGATGATGTCAGCATCCCGGTAGTCGGAGAAGCTGCCCTGTATCATGTCCAGCCGCAGAGTTTCCCGGTGGTGGCTCCCCGACACCGGCGACTTCCATTCCTGAACTAGGAACGGCGATTTCACGAAGTCCAATGAGCAATTGGCTTCCTGGGTTCGCATAAAATCAAACGGAATTAGAAAATGGACTGATGTGTTGTAAAAAGAAAAAAGATTGGTGATTTGATCTTTGACGGGAAAAACTCACCGGGAATCTGACGGAGTAGAATCCCTGAGTTCGAAACTCCCGCCGGCCGAAGACTTCAAAGATCCCGGTCTTGTTCTTGGCCGATTCTCGCAGCGTGCAAACCAGAGCCTGCCACATGTTCCTGTTCAGCGAGTCGCCGACGAAGACCAGCCGTTTTCCTCTGAGAAGCTCCAGCATCTTTCTCCCATTAAACCTGCAAAGATGATTTCTTTTTGAGAAACCCGAAACTCCCCTGAATTGGGGAAGAAGAAAGACGAACAGAGGAATTTGGTTGATTCATAGGACCTCGGGATCTCGCAGCCGTACGGCTTCCATCGGAATTTGAGGTAGCCGGAGTCCGGGCGCCCGTTCTTGAAGCAATTGAATGAGTTGTCGAGGAAGGGGCAGGACCCGGGCGAGTAGAGCGGGTCGGAATCCTCGTCGGGGACCCAATTCCCGTCGAAGATGTCGCAGGAAGAAGAAGAAGAAGAAGAGCCCAGTTCTTCTTCGTTAGTGGACTTCCAGCGAACTGTTTCGATGGCGGCGGCAGCGGTGGGGAGCTTCATTCGGTGGGATTCAGAAGGGGGAATGAGGGAGGAGATGAAGGGAGAGGAGAGGAGGCGGGAGGCGAAGTTGTTGGTGCTGGTGGTGGTGAAGGCAGGGGAGAGGCAGAGGAAGGCGATGAGGAAGACGAAGGGAGGGATTAAGGCGAAGAGAAGATGGGTTCTTGGAGAAATTGCTGAGAGCTTCTTGGCGCTTTCCATGGCGGAAAGGAGAGAAATGGATTGGGGATTAGAAACGTGGGAGAATTGCTCTCTGTGGGAGTTGATGGGGAACAGGGGACGGAATGTGGCGGGAAGAGGATTAAATGAATTGAGAAATGGGTGGAAATTCTCAAAACCAGTGGGGTTTAGTAGAATTATATGTGTCTGCAGGTTCGATTTGATTTCAATACATTTTAGGAGTTAGAGGAGAGTATATAATCATTATGTATAGTCTACAGAATCAAGATTTGGATGTGAACATTTTCTCCTATACATTGATTCATGATTTAAGGTTTGAATCATAGTTGCTGGTTAATTTGAGAGCATAAGTATGATATTATTTGTTGCGAATGATCTCTCTTAATGAAAAAGTATAGGTCGATCATATTATTTGTACTTTATCGCATGATATTTAAATTGATATCTCAAATCAGCTTATGATAGTGCTAAAAAATAATGTCGATTGCCCGATTAACAACAAAAACGACAATTTTCTTTTGCATATGACAAATTTAACTCTCCAAGCACCCGCACATTGTCACGCAGTATGAAGAATCATGATTTTTATCATGACATTTGTAAGTAGGGTTGACAAGGGGTTGGGGCGGGGCGGGTAAATGCCAAACCCAAATCCAAACTCAAACCCATATGTTTATCCAGCAAAAAAATCGGAGGTTAAACCCACTGGATTTTAAAAACTCAAACCCAACCCAACCCGCTATGTATCCGCGGGTTCATGGGTACCCATGAGTTCATGTACAAAGATGCAATTACACTAGTTTTCACTACTATTGTCTGCTATAGTACTACTTGCACACTAGCTCGTAAATCATTCATACTAATTGTTCAATATTAAAGACAAACATCCACAAACAATATGATTAATTGAACATGTAAGGAATTAGTTTATAAATTATAGTTAATTTGTTAAGGGTTTCATGGGTCGTGGGGGTATGGACTTGAGTGCGGGTATCTATGGTTTGGATATAGCTAAACCAAACCCAACCCGCAAAAAGAATAGTTGATCTACACTCGAACCCGGCCCGCAATCCGTCAAAGCGAGCTTTACCCGCGTTGACCAGATTAGTTCGAGTAGGGTACCCGCGAATTCAAGTTCTACTGCCATTCCTATCCGGAAGATCGAGTGTGGCTAAACATGGATGAAACAAGTAAAAAAAAAGGAAAGAAAAAAAAAACACACTAAACGTCATTTATGTAGCAAAATTTAGAGCCAACTTTGACCAATGTTGCATCTCCAAGTTGGTAATAATGTCAAGCCAAAAGAGAACATGTGATACACATATTTCAATCATCATTTGATCCAAATCAATACACAATAATGCAATCAATTTCCACACTCCATATACTAAACCAAAAACAATACCCACCACTTATACTATAATCCCTCCCAAAACCCTAAAAAATCCCACCAAACAAACTCTGCCTCCCAAATCACCAACGGAGCAAAGCTCGGCCGGCGATCAAGTAACCAATAGCACACAAACCCCAACTCGCACCCTTCAGAACAGTAGATTCAGACGCCTCGAGATGCTCAGACACATCGAAATTCCCTGCAGAATTTCACAGAAAAATCTCAATCAAAACCACAACCCACGCCACACATCGACAATTTCCCACACGATGTAATTTCGAGTTCAATTCTCGCGTCGTTTCAAAGAACTGTAACATGGATGTACATTGCCAAAATTTACCTCTGTCAGGTCCATCACTGCATCCTGCAGAGACGGTGTCCTTAATGTCCTTGATCGTGGCGGTGTTGTAGAATCTGAAATTCTTCATAATCCCTTCAAGGCAATCGAGCACCATGTTGGTCTCCGTCAAGCAAGAACCGCCGCAGTAGGCATCCACTTGCTCCAATGGAACTCCCAGTCTCCCGCTCTCGTTCAATCGGAAGTCCTCGTCGCAGCTTCTGTAAATCTAATTAGCAACCAGAAAAATGTACCCATTAGCGAAACCAAATAGAAAAGAAAAAAAATCTCTTTGTGTTTTTGGGTTTCTGTCTTTCTGATAATGAGTTACTTACTCCCCTGTTGTTGAAACAGAGCATAGCTTTAGCGACCATTTGTGCTGGATCGTTGTCACTACTGCTGCTGCTCGAAGAAGAAGAAGACGATGTGCTTCCAGAAACTCCATTGCTGCCCACGTCTATGTAAGGCGCTTCCTCATCTGCCTTTCCTGTCAATCATCACCACTCAGAAATTGTAAATTTCCGTCGCTAAAAGGGTATGCGACACCATTGAAACAGAGAAGGAAAAATGAAGAAACTTTACTCTGTCTCGTACCTAGTTGAAAGGGGGAAATGATCAATATGGCTACAAGGAGCAAAGCTGTGACTACGAAGCTGAATGTTGACGAAGCTGCCATGGCTGGTGCTAAGGGGGGGAAGCTGATAGCTCGATAGAACAGTAATGGAGGTGATACAGGGGATGAAATTGAGGTTGGTATATATAAGAAATCGAGTGCCAACAACCATGAACGGAGGAAATAACAATTACAGATTCGTGGGTTTAATCTCGTTAGCTTGGAGACAATAAGAAATTGATTTCTTGGAGAGATTGACATAACTGACAACCGAATCGGGTAAACAAATTAGGGAAAAACTTGTGGGGGGAGCTCCAATGGGAAGTGTTAGCAGGTGATTCTTCTGCACGTTTTGGTTGGGAAAAGAAAAGGATTGGTATTTGATAATGGACATATATTCTGTCTCTCCATTGAAGATTTGGTGACGTTCTGGGTGAGGGAAATTGTGGGAGAGAGAGAGAGAGAGCAGTTAGAGTGCAAGTAACCAACTGTGAACCGGTCAAGAAACAATGAAAACTTCTCCTTCAATGGTTGTTCAATGTAGGGTTTTCATGAGATTTTCTAGTCATTGTACTATGCCATTTTGGCAAACACATCCTTATACTATGCATTATTTTCAACAATGTTTATGTCGTTTACATGTTAGTTCTCTTGATTGCAAAGACATTTTATTATCGCGATTAATTCACGGTTGATAAGTAAGCATTTGATAGTCAGCAATTTGCATGTATTAGAAAACCCTTATTGTTCCTGTATTATCTCGTAAGAATTCAAATATATATCTTTGTACCATTCTAACAATGTCTCTATTAATTGATATCTTTATTTATACGTCAAGGGACCAGGACCAAAAAAAAAAAACAAGGATTCCAACGGTAAATAGCATGTGAAGGTCTTTCGCCTTTCCTGCTCAAATTTGTCCGTTGTCTAAACATGGTCGAGCTTCTTTCTCTTACGTGACTAATTCAAGAGTAAAAGCATTCAAATTACAGAGAAGTCAAAGAAGAAGTATCGTAGCAAACATCCTTTCCAGTGATCTCAACATTACTTATCGAAACTTTCTTCTCATATAACTATATTTCGTTACTATACATTTTTAACATGATCGTCTATTACATCATAGTTACGTTGATTAATGTAATGTTTGTTACAATTTGACAGTACGCAAACATGTTTGTTAAAACAACATAATTTAGGTACTTGAGAAAAAGGTTTAGTCTTATTGATGATGATGACTTAAAAGTCTCAAGGTTGTTTTCGTGGTTTGACCCCGCGAAAGGAGGATTTTTTTGCAGGAAGAACGGGAAGCAAGAGGGATCCATGCACGTAAATGCGTAGGCAATGACATTTGAGTATGCCCAAAACAATTGGCGTCTGCCTTCGAGAAAGTTGGGTTTTCTTCATAACTTCATTCAACTTGAGAGTGACACGTTTCCCTTGAGAAAAGCCCTCCAAGACACTTTTGTTGCTAGAGCATGGAATCCCTCTCATGTTGTAATTTGGATACAGTATAAATCAGAATGAGTGGGAATAAAAATCAAATTCTCTAGACATGTCATGGTTGACTTGAACATGGTTAAATTGGTATTGAAATTGGCGTGAACACCATCGATATGACCGACATTATTAATTTACGAATCTTAAGCAAAACGAAGTCGTTTTAATGAACTTAATTAATAAAAAATTAATTTAGCATTTATTTGATGAGTTTAAAATTAGTTAAATGTTGATTTTATTTGTTGAATTCAAATATAAACGTTTAGTTATTGACGTTAAATATTGTAATTAAATATGAGTATTATAAATGACGCATTTTATTTGAATGCCAGTATCAATGATAAGTAGATTAAGGCCTTGTTTGCTTAATGGATTTTATTATGGATTTGGTACATAAAAACCAACCATCATGGACTTTGTACACAATTCGTCGTTTGCTTGATGGATTTAGCAGAGATAAATCCGTGGGGCCCACATTTTCTTAGGGTGCATGGACCTCACGGACTTGGAAATTCAATCTCAAGGGGGTGGGATTTGTGTGGGTGTCTCAAGTCCAAGATGGTTATTTACTATTTTATCCTCATTTTGTTTTGTTTCTAACAATAAATAAGATATAGTAAGGGTAGATAGGTAAATTCATAATGTAACCATAATTATAATTATGCAAAATCCATCATGAAATCTATCAACCAAACAATGGTTTTATCCAAAAAACCAAATTGACCGATTCCATCATAAATTCTTGGTTTCATAAAATCAAAGTTTTGACCAAAACCTTCATTTATCAAATCCATGAAGCAAACGAGGCCTAAATTTATTTATTGTTAATGGGTTTTCGCATTTCTCCATATTTTGATAAACCGGCATGAACCCGCACACCGGTTGTACTACTGGTCGAACCATTCCACTTGTTAAACCGACGCAACATTATAAACTGTTTTGACAACCTTGAGCTTTACCAAACAACTATATTTCTGAAATTTATTACAAAATTTACATGTACTTTTTCATCATTTTGGGAGTTGAGTGGGGTTGTAAGCTCCCTTTAGCCTAATGTAGCTTTGCCACTGACTACTAAGGGTGGGCATCGGTCAAGATCGGATTGGATCATACTCAGAAGAATTGCTGTCCAATAGTGAAAGATATTTGAGGACCAAGAACCGGGAGCGGTTACGGTGGTAACTTGGTCCCTGTAGCCACCGTGGTTACTAAGGGTAGTGATGGTATTTTGGTGCTTATTGGTTTGGTAGTGTTGCATATGGTTATTGGTAGTGTTGACGTAGTGGTATTCTGATATTCTGATGCTTACTGTTTTGGTAGTGGTGCATATATTTATTGGTAGTGTTGACGTTGTGGTATTAATATATATTTGTTTGGATGGATTGGGTTTGAATATCAAAAGAATTACTTGCATTTATGTTAATTGCATTGAATTAATTACAGTGGAGAAATAATTTTATACAAAAACTATATTATTCGCTCTATATCTCTCTCTCTATTTGATTCTACCTCTTTGCCTTCCTCTGATCCTTTCATTCTTGTGCTTCAACGATTGTAACCATCTGTACTTTTTTCGACTACTTAACAAAAAATCAATACCAATACGAAAAATTAGTACCAATCTAGACAAAATAAATACCAATCCAAGAAAGATCAATACCAATACCAAAAATCCATACTAGTCTAGAAAATCAATACCATTATAAAAAAACGTACCATTATTAATTACTTTTTTTAATAAAGTACATTTTAGGAAATTACAAAATTATATTAACTACCATTTCTCTCTTTTTCTCTCATTTTCACAATCTTCAGCCATATGCTTCTTCCTTCCTTTTCTCAATCTTTCCATTGATTTCGTTCTGTCGAACTAATACCGCTGCAACAATAAAATAATATCAATCCATTACAAAACACTACCGTTGCACAAAATACCAATATCATTCGAGAAATAAAAACACTACCATTTCACAAAAACACCAATACCAATGCGACAAAAATAATACCATTGCGAGAAAATCAATAACAATGCGATAAAAACAATACCATTGCGACAAAAATAATACCAATGCGATAAAAACAATACCATTGCGACAAAAATAATACTAATGCGACAAAATCAATACCAAAACAAAACAAAAAATCCATACAAAAAAACACGAAATCACTACCAATCCATTAGACAACCACTAACATCAAAACCATTGCAGAAATAAATCTATACCATTACACGAAAACTACCAATATAAACAATCTATACCATTGCATATATGATGAGAATTATGAACATTGAGGTTTGAACCAATACCATTAGACTTTGAAGAACTACCAGACTAGCATTGTTAATACTAATACACGTGTAATGAACCAA
Organism: Linum trigynum; assembly: GCA_964030455.1. Classification (NCBI taxonomy): domain Eukaryota; kingdom Viridiplantae; phylum Streptophyta; class Magnoliopsida; order Malpighiales; family Linaceae; genus Linum; species Linum trigynum. The sequence goes on from OZ034819.1 coordinate 64,057,367, forward strand.
TACCAATCTAAAATGTCACTACCAAACGAAGATGAATGAATATCATGTTGTTATATAACCAATACCACTGCACATCGAATCAATACCATTGCAGGACTACCATTACATAAAGGACAAACAATACCAAATAGTAGTGTACTACCAAAAGAAAAGGCGATTCTCCTTAACGAATGTCATTACCAATACCATTGCTTAGTAAAGCAATACCATTATGCAAATAAAAAAATTGCAGACAGTGGAGGAATACGATTACAATTTACAAACCAATAACAAATACTAATTAAAATTATAAGAGCTAATTATAGTGCAACAAAATGATCGAATGATCACTCGTATCAAAGCAAGCAATAATACATGGAAAATATACCCAACCAAAAATAGTTCCTCAATATCAAAATTGAAAACGTAAAAAAAAAAATCACAAGAACAAATCATTTAACGAAGAATCAAGGAAGATTATTCCTATTAGCAGCAACTTTACAAGAACACATCATTCCTCACTAGTCACTAACACAAACAAAATCACAAAAAGAAAAGAAAATAACCTGGTGTTGTTGGTAGAGACATGTTCAAATAATTCCAGCTAATAGATAGAGAATCGATTTTTTTTTGTTAAGAGGGGAAATTGAGAGTTACGGTTTCTTTGAGGACGGCGTGGGAGGGGTGGTGTGGGGACGGCGGGGGAGGGGAGAAGGCGGGAGGCTGGGGAGAAGAAGAGTTGTTGTCGGGTGGGAGGGGAGAAGAGGGAGGAGGCGGCTGCAATTTCTTGTCCGGAGAAAGAAGGGCCGTCGGCAGGTAGAAGGGGAGGAGATTGCATTAGGGTTTGCGGTACAATATATAAAAATAATTTTTTAAAGAATAGTAATCAGGTGTTGTATTATTTTCGTTTCCAAAATTATCCTTCATATAATCTTCACCGTCAACTTAAAAATAGGATGAAATAGATATAATTAAAGGTGTAGATGTTAGTAGCCACTGTGGTTACTCAAAATTTAATAACCACTCTAACGCATTCCCCAAGAACCAGACCAATGCGCAATTGTGCATTGGCTACGTTTTGATCCGGTCCATTTTTCTTCGACCTTTATAAAATTCATGAGACTAAGAATCGAACCATATTATATTTGATTCGTTATGGTCTGATTCAAGCGTCAATTTGATCCAATATGGACCAACCCATTGCCCTGGCTACAATCTCGATGCTCAATGGGAGTTTCAGCTTCATGATATAATTCAAAGGGTTAATACATTATTTTGGTCCGAACTATGACCATATAATCAACTTTGGCCCGTGGTTTCAGAAATTAACATTCTGGCCTCAACTATGCAGCATATAGACTCAATTGGCCTAACACATAGTTTGACCATCAATTTGGACGGTTAACCCCGTTGACCGTTAGTCAACACGCCATGTCATTGCCTAGTCAGCCTAAAAATTATTAAAAAATTATATATTATCAAATTAACCAAAAATAAATTATAAAAAACATAAAATACATTTATTTTTTGGATAATTTGAAAATGATAAATTTTATAAATTAACCAAAAATTATCAAATTATTTTATATTTTTAAAACTTCCCAAAAAAATATAATTTATATAATAATTCTTTAATTTTTAAAATTTAATTTGATAATTTTGGTTAATTTATAAAATTTATCATTTTCAAATATCGCAAAAAAATTATTTTATATTTTTTGAATTTTATTTTTTGGTTAATTGGAAAATGATAAATAATAGAAATTAGGAAAATAATTTGAATTTGAATTTTTTTAATGATTTTTATGCTGACTAGGCAATGATATAGCATGTTGACTAACGGTCAACGGAGTTGACCGTCCAAATTGACGGTCAAACTATTTGTCGGGCCAATTGAGTCTATATGCTGCATAGTTGAGGCTAGGATGTTAATTTCTGAAACCACGGGCCAAAGTTGATTATATGGTCATAGTTTGGGCCAAAATAAGGTATTAACCCTAATTCAAACGGTTATACTGCATGCTTTTTTATTTGTTTCACGGCTGATGAAAGCGCGACACTTTCACAAACGACTCTTACTCTGTACACCCATTGTTCATGAAATACCGAACAATTCGACCATCATTAGCACGTTAGTCAGCACCGTTTATCCTGATTGTCACGGTGATAAACCAGATTCCGAAATAATTAGCAAGAGGAGATAGCCTTTTCCAAGTATCAGTTTGGGCTCCAGTTCAGCCCAATATGGTATTTGGGCTTCGGTTATAAATAGACAGTGTGAAACACACACAAAAAAACCACAACCACGAGACCATGGACTTCAGAGACGTGAACTTCAACTCATGGGCCCAGCTAGTGGGCCTGTCGCAAGCTATTCGGGTTACAGCGGATCATGAATTCATGATTTTACGATGAATGTTGATGATTATGCATTTACTTTTGAGAACGCCACTGGTTTCGTAAACCATACTCAAACTACAAGCAACGATGAATAACATAATTATTATACACTTAGCCTGCGTTAATTTCTTCGGCCGTTAGGTTTGGTGGCAATAATAACGTAAATTAGCGTAACAATAATAATAATTAAGATTAATGGCCACGGTCGCATGATACGTTTATTAAAAGCTACTCATTACTCAACGATTGGAAAAAGCCCCAACCAAACCAAACCAAACCAAACTAGTACCACAGTAAATTCCCACTTTTTCTCTACAAAATGGATATTTGAAGCTGAGATACAAAAGTCACGAAACCATCTGCCTCGCATCCAATTTGACAATCTCCCAAACGCTGCCTAATCAATACGACTCCCCCTGCATCCAAGAAACAGCAGCCTCCTCTTATTTTCAACTCCAATAAGCACAGGCTAACTAACGATATGTTTGGTGAACCTAACGTAAAATCTTTTGACTTGAAACAAAGAAAGAAAGAAAGAGACTCACGTGGCTGCTGGATGTACACGCTGGCCTTCTAGGTGGCAGTTGCTGATGTGGCGTCCTCTGTCACCAACAACCAGATTCGACCAAGTCAATTTTTTTCACTGATTTCATTTTACTCTCCCTCTAATCTCAATTGAATATTCATAATAAAAATCAGACGGTAATTAACTTTTTTTTTACCTTTAGTTTAGGTTGCAAGGTTTCTACTGCCACCGTGGTCTTCTGAGCCTCCCCTGCTCTTCCTTGCTGCTGCTATTTTCATACATATGCAACATTAATAATTCCCAAAAAAATTCTTTCAAAACACTTATTATATCAATTAATAATAAAAACAATTGGACCAAATTTGAAGTTTGGCGAAGCAATGTGTGATTAATTACCTTGCAAAGTGCCCAATCAGCTGAATCGAAGAAGGCACGTTCATGATCCTACACGCCAATTAAAACACAATTACCCAATGTGGCTTACTATCTATCCTCCTGATTTGCGTAGCAATTACGACTCTTAATTACTGATTAGAGAGTAATTAGTACCTTGGAAATCAAGGGCTTCTTCTTCGGTGCAAGCCCACCGTACTTGTTCGCCACCTGTACCAACCACGGATTTAATTTAAATAATACCACCATTACATTACCCTAAACCACAAAATTAGATACCGCAATCATCATCATAATCATCATACAATTAAGACACGCGTAATTCCGTGCTAAATGTTGATACAGTAACGTGACTTGCCGTTGGAGGCGATAAGGTTTAATTTGATTGGCTGAAAATGGAAAGTTGGGGCAGGCAGCAAAAGCAAATTGTGCACGTGATTATGTTAAAACCCAAAAAAACAAAAACAAAAGGATGTGAAAAGCAATTAAGCAAGTAGTATAAGTTTGGTGGGTATGTCTCTTTCTCGAAAGTGTACGGTACTGCTCCTGCCGACAATTGTCCAACTGGAGGGCACCCCTGCCCTTGCGAAGGGACAGGCGTCGTCCACAAAAAAGTCAAATATACATGAATCAAAATTATTACCCAAACCGATCACTAAACTTTACATTATTGACAATTTCACCACTGAGGTTTGCGATAACCTTCATAATAATCACCACCGGGAGTTAATTGAATTTCTCCGTATGTATTTGCCCACCACAACAATAACGTACAACCTCTAAAGCTACGAGTATGATAAGGTTTTTTTTTTTGTGATCGGATTGAAATGAAAGGGTGACATCGCTATTATATTATGTATCTCATACACTTACGATTGATTTGGGACAGACCTCGATCCTTTTGAGAACATTCGATAAAATTTGGAAACGAGCTTAGTGACCAATAGTGTAAATTGACCATATCGCCGTACGAAATTTCTCCCTAACCTAGCCGTTAGATGGTAGGGTCCACATTCACACGACAATAGGGATCACCATCCACATGTTACAATTGCTTGCTTGCTTGCGCCACCCATTGTCCTCTCATTTTTAGGGCCCCCAACCCCAAAACCAAATATCCACCCACCTTTAAGTAATTTGATTACAATAATTAATCAGAGATTAATAGTTTAGGTTGGAAGATTTGGAGGCGTAATTAGCATGGCAACCATATTAATATACCAAACAAAGAACAAACACGCGTTACGCCGTCTGCCGTTTTGACAAGATTCGGTCAGCAATTAAGGACGGCTAAATCGCTTCTTAATCAAGTGCAAGAATCCTAAATCAGGGGCGGCCTTAATTTCGTCCTAGTTTTGCTAGAATGAGATCAACACAACAACAACAACAACAACAAAAAAGGTCCCAATAAAAAAAAAACCCGGAAGCTTTCTTTCATTTTTGTCTCGTTACCTGAATTTCCTGAGGAGCGTAGAGGCTCTGGTTTCCACCGCAATCCGCCATTTCTCCTCCGACCCTCCTGTTTAAAAGAGACACCAACCCTTCAGTCAGCCGCAATTCACAAACTTTCTACGAGAATAATAACATCCACCACACTCTGTTTTTTGGTACCAGAAAACAGAGGGAGAGCCAAGTCAGCTGTAACAGAGAGAAACAGAGGAAGAATATCTTTTTTTTTTTTTTTGCATTACCTTGAAGAAGAGAGAAGGAAGAGAGAGATGAAAAGGGTAGAGAGAGGAGGGAAGGAAGAGTAGTTTGTGTGTTTTTGTTGTGTATTTGGTTCTTTGGAAGGGCTCTCCCCTGTTTTTGTGTTTGGGGTTGGAGTAAAGGGGAGGGATAAGAATATGGAGTGGGGGTTTTCAATTGGTGAGAAATAGATAAATATGAAGGCTTGAAGAGAAGGGGGAAAAAGCCCAAACAAATTTTTATTATATAATGTATGAGATCTTCCTTAGAAGGCCAAAAGAGAATAGAAATTTGTCTTATGAGAAAAAGGGGAGGGAGGAAGGAAGAGGAGGAACTAGAAAAGGGGTGATGGTGGGTGGGAAGTTGGAAGCAAAAATTAACTTATAGGTTTATGGCTGGTGGGCAAGCTACTTGTCATTGTGAAGCTCTCTTCATATTTTAAAATTTAATTAGTGAGATTTTTTTTGAATGACGAGTCAGATTGGCGAATACGTCGAATGTTATCTTGATGTTTATGAATTGTAGGTAAATTTATGAGAGCATATGTTTTGACTGATAATTTTGTTGGTAGTTCGTTAGTTTGTGACAATTTTTATCCGAAAGCGCATGTCTTACCACTTGATTCGTGGTTGAATAATTGTGCTTATTTACTTAATTGATTGCTTCACTGAATTAAATATTAACGTTAATTTAGATATATAGAAATTTTGACTATTTTCATATATATGTATGACGGGACGACAAGATGGGTCACAACCTCGGTCATATCCGCGACCAAAACAAGAAATATGAATATGATCTATCGGTTTGATTAACCTCCATTTAACGATAGATCGAACACATATAAGACGATTCTAACCCAACCAAAATTTTAAAGATGTACGAACTCGTCAAATCTTAAAAAAATAAACTCGGGAAAAATCTCTAAAATACTTATTTCAATGTTTTACCCGGTCCTAGAATATTATTTTATAAATAAATGAAATGTTAGCAAAAATATCTCATTGGTCTAAAACCCAGCTGGTGATTAATATTTTGCTAGTCAGAAAACGCATTGTTCTTTTCAATGAAAATGTTTTTCCTCTGTGGTGAACGTTTCTTTGACCTCCATATGCTTGGATGGGTATAAACGGTACCATCAAAATTCTGGTCTCTTGTCCAGTTTTTTTTTTTTTTTTTGGGTATAAATTATTCTGTATTATTAATGTTCTTATGACAATCATGCTATCGTTGAAGCAAAGGATAGAATATACAGTTTTGAACTAGAGTAGGACGGTTGATAACAACAAGCTTTGTCTGGTATATAAATACAATCAATTACTTAGAAAGAATATAGTTTTGAAAATAGAATATATACCTATGGCGAATGCTAGCGTACCGCTCGACATATAGTATATGTTTATATTCACTTCAATTAAATGTACTTTGATATACTTCGGATAATAAAAAATCATTGGTTATTATTTTTTTGTATAAGTTTGGTCGTATGGTTTGAGTTTAGAGAATCATAAACGACAGTTGAGCGACTTATTAAAAATTAAAATATATTATCATATCCCAATTGCCAATCCCTCAAAGCAAAATTAAAAACTCTATATGTATATCAAAATTACCAACAATGAAGTTTACAACTAGCGTAGACCACTAATTGAGTAGAGTTTGTGGTAACGAAGGGTGTTAATGGATCAAAATCAGATGGGCCCATCTTCGTTGGCCTCGGCCCTTTTCCTCTCTCGGCCGCAGAAAATCCATCAACCCGCTAGCTACTGCCGACACTCTTCCCTTTGAAGGGCACCAGGAACAAAAGACAGAGGCACTTGTGGACTCAAAATTTGATGTACCAGAGCCCTCTATCCCGTGCTACATTAGGTCGAGTCTGGAATAGCGGCGGATTAAACCAGTTGGTCCCAATAACTCGAGTTGTTGGGAGAAGGTTATGCTGGATCTTATACAGGCCAGTGTATGGTGGTTAACCACTTCCTTACACGCCCCCTCAAACGAAAGCCGACCCATGGGCTTGAAGTTTGCACAGGCCCGCCATACCATGTGCTTGAAGACAACGGTTAATATCAGAGCTGGTTTGACCTCAAGGACAAACCAACTCTGATACCATTTCATAAACCAGTTGGTCCCAATAACTCGAGTTGTTGGGAGAAGGTTATGCTGGATCTTATACAGGCCCGTGTATGGTACTTAACCACTTCCTTACAAGTAGGGCACCGAACCGCATTTAGAATAAATAAGAAAATTAAGATACTGATTAGTAGTTGTTCAAAAGAGGTGAAGAGGGCTAGAAGCCAGCAAATCTCGTTTACTATTCTAGATATGAACCAGGGAAGGGTTGGGTGGTGGCTTCCCCCCTAAGATCCGCCACTGGTCTGGAATCCATGAGATTGCTTGCGATTTATTTTTCCCTTTGTTGTTTTGTATAGAATTGTTCATGATATGAATTGTCGACTATTATCGATGTTTGTGAAACCGTACCGTTTCAGTATTGTGGAAAAAAAACTCATATTATCGAAGGTTAAACAATAAACTGTTTCATTAGTATGGTATGAACAGGTTGAACTTCCCATTTTATCCTCTGTCCATCAATATAGGGTTGACTTAGAAGAAACCAGGCACACAGCTTTAGTTCAATAATGGTTGGTAACATGTTTGCATCGTTTGTTATGATATGAATTGGACTCATGGTTGTTGGGAGGTGTTGGAGCTGGATTTTCTTTTTGGCCATGTGGAGTAAACAAGAAGGGTTTTGGCTGTTATATGTGCAAAAAATTGAAAGGCACATGTGGAAGTAATCTATGGTGGCTTCTTCATGATAAAACCAAACCGTGACTTGGATAAAGATGGAAACATGCCCCTTTTTTTATTCAATTTAAGGGTAAATTTGTATTTTATTACGCAAGTCAATTCGAATTTTAGATTAGACTTCAAAGTCTATACAATCTAATTTAGTTGTTTAGTTACATATTATCGAACGACAAGAACATTTTAGTATATGTACTATAATCCTTGTTTTTCTTCCTTTCTTTTTCTTTCTTGTCCAATCTATTTCTTCTTGTCGTGCAATAACCAATTGGTCTCAATCATGGTTGTCACGTCGGCCGCCGTATCACTGGTTGAACCTGGTTCAACCTGTACCGGTCATAAAACCGGTATGACACCACCGGTATGATCGGCATGATCGATATACGAATCTCTAAATAAAATGATCTTATATTAGTGAATTTATTTGATAAAAAGTAATTTATTATTTATTTTATGTGTTAAAAAGTTAAATGTTGATGTTATTTGTTGGATTCAAGTACAAATTTAGGTATTGACGTTAAATGTCGTGCTTAAATATGAGTATTTGTAAATTATTTGTAATATTAACCGGCATAAACCGGCACATACCCGTATGTACCACCGGTCGAACCATTCCACTTGCTAAATCGGCACACTGACACAAACCGTTTTGACAACCTTGGTCTCAATAACTCGAGTTACTGGAAATTATTCAATTATAAACTATATACCACTTATTAAGGCACCCCTCAAACCAAAGCCAATTTAGAAGAGTTTGAAGTTTGCAGAGAGTCCAGATTGCATTGTACTTAACAAACGAGAGTCATCGGGATTCGAACAGAAGACCTCTCGATCACAAAAGACTCTAATATCATGTTAAGAAATAAGAAGTTTGGTAAAAACCGTTGTATCTTGTATTGAAACCCCATAGAATTTGTGTAGAGATTACAATAATTGGCTCTTGTAATAACACTAATACTAATACTTAATACACAAAATTCCTAACTTGTACAACTCTCATAAAGGAATATTACTATGTCAATTACAAAATAATACTCACAATATAACATAAATGTAGTCTTACCACTCAATACTCTAATACTTCTCGCCCTCATCCTCAATACGACAATACTACTCTCTTCTTCAATATCCAGGGTTGCTTGGTGAAACCTTGATGATTCTGCAAAATGAAGAGAATCCAGACAAGCAAATATCTTCAGATTGTAGTTTTTTTTTTTAATGGGAAAAAGTAAACAAATAGGTCCTATAAAAGAAGAACCAGACGAAAGAAAATCAGTGGCTATAGGGGGAGAATCTGAAGTGACTTGGGAAGCCAATGAACCCAAAGGATTTATTCCCTTCCAAATGTAAGAAGTCACTTTCAATGTTACCACAAACCGCATGTACCAAAAACGACTTCATGTATGAGAGATCTCCAAAATCTTATTTCCATCATCGCCACTTCAGATTTGTATCTTGAATTTGTCAAGAATTGAACACATGAGAATGTTGTTAGAAATCAGATGGCATTTCATAGTTGATGTGTGAGTTTAATATAAGCTTTAAAAGGCCAAGAAGACTCTAGCATGTCTCCTTCATTCGATGAAAATTGACCAGTGAAGTAGGACCTCAACCGGTGTATCGTATTATACTTCTTTTCATAACTAAATCGATTGTGATAAACTTGTTATGATTAAAGTTCAAGAAGGCGGATTACGCGTAAGGCGCACATTGGGGGGGTGTTGTCTAGCGTCTGGTTCACCTAGCCATCACTACGCTTAGGCATATATAGGTGTCATCTAAACGTGTTTACACGTCTCCTAAGCGTGCCTAGGTGCTGGGAGAAAAAAACAATACAGTTTGTATTCAATGAGGAATGAAATAACAGTTTTACAAGACTCTTGCACTTTAATGAAAATTATTAATTAGTTATTTAACACTAACCAATAAGAAAATAGTTCTAACATATAGTCTCTTAATTGATCCATCATGTTTCGATAAAAGTACAAAGACATGTGATGTATCCGCGTCAATCTCAATAATCAATAACTCCAATTTTTGAAAGAATTTCGAGCATGAATTTAATCATTCCTTAGGTATATGCCCTGTGGTCAATTTCGCACCTTACACAAAGATCCTTAAAACAAGTTGGTGGAATAGTAAGATCTTTATTGGGGGAAAGAACAAAAGAGGAATCTCATGTAAAACCAAACGACAACTAGGGCAACAATGTTCAACATGCGCATAATTTGTTATGTCGCAGCATGTTGGGGTTGCTCTCTGCAACTGGCTAGGAATCTGAAGTGAAAAAAGCTGCAGTAAAAAATTAAAACCAGACACTTCAAACTAATACACAGTCCATTAATAGAGCCTCGGATTTCTTGAGGCAACAATACTTCAGGGTAAAAAAGTAAAAAGTAAAAAACCAAATAACAAAACAAGCTTCAATTCTATCCACAGTTGCATTCCTATGTAACAAGAAACTGCAACCAGCAGAGGAATCCTTTAATAAACAAAGCTGGCAGCTTACCTAGACTCTCTTATTCTGTCTCCCCATTTTCTTTCACCAATTCCTTTTACTTGTATTCTAATAATCTTGTTTACCTTGTTTCTGTCTCCAATCCCTTCTTCCTTCTATATCTTACATTTGCCAAGGAATAAAAATCAAATCTTGAACTTAACCTTCATCAATTTTAATTCACTCCAAGTTTGCTCAACTGGACTGAAATTGGATGCTTGAGCTCTCCAATATGAACATGATGCTGCCCAAACGGGATCCTTCGGATCCCATTCCGATCCACCACGCTCAAATGCTTACAAACCCGAACGTTGACCCGAACCCGCTTCCTCGACCCGGCCGCCAGATCCACCTTCTCGAACCCGATCAGCTGCTTCTCCATCGACCACTCCCCACCCTGTTTCGGCGGGCTCGAGAACACCAGCATCGTGTGGGTCCCGTCCACGCCGCCCGCGTTGTGCACGTCGACGTCGAGGTCCAACGACATCGCGTCGCTCTCGCAGTCGGAGTGGATCGTCCGAATCGCCTGAGAAGAACCCAACAAAGGAGGAGGAGAAGAAGAAGAAGAGGAAGTGGTGTTTTGTTGCAGAGTAGTGAGGGTGGAAAAGGGCACGTTGACTTTTCTCGGTGCCAGCTCGGACAGTGACGTGGCGAATTTGGTGTAGGACAGCCCGAACCCGAACGGGAACACCACGGGTCCCTTGTAGAACCGGTAGGTCCGACCCGGGTAGCCTCTCGCCGGGTCGGGTCTCATGCCCATGTCCGTCATTGGCACCTTGGCGAGGTAGTCTTGTGGGTACCACGTCATCGGCAGCTTCCCATCTGGACCAATCAAAAAACAGAAGGGATCCGTTGACTCAGCTTCTTAAACGACGACGTGGAGGTCAAACAGATGGTGGAAAGGGGAAAGCTTACGTGGATTGGTCTGCCCGAAGATGACGTCAGCGATGGCGGTCCCGCCGTTCTGGCCCGGGTACCCGGCCCATACGATTGCGCTGATGCGCGGGTCGTTCTTGGCGAAGGTGACGTCGATTGGGCTTCCGCTCATGAGGACCAGTATGGTTGGGCCTTTGGATACTCGGGCCACTCTGGAGATGAGCTCCTGTTGATGACCTGGCAGTAGCAGCCCGGCCCTGTCCCTGAATTCGGCCTCGATGGACTGGTCCAGGCCCATTACCAGAACCGTCGCGTCCGCCTGGCGGGCGATGGCCTCCGCCGCGCCGAATCGCTGGGCGCTGCCGCAGGACACGTCGGCGCAGGCGTTTTCGTGAAGGGTCCTGGAGTAACGGGCGATTCCCTGGAGTGGAGTCGTGTAACCGCAAGCGACGCCTGGAAAACCGTTGCGTAATTATTAATGTGTAATCTGATAGTAATTGAGACATACTTTTTGGGGGGGAAAATAAAAGGAATACTCACCGGCATAGTTTCCGATCATGGTGACGGTGACGTCGGAGTTTGGTCCGATGACGGCGATAGTGCGGTGACGGGCCACGGAGAGTGGGAGGGCCCCGAGGCGGTTCTGAAGCAAGACCATGCCTTGTCGGGCTGCGTCGAGTGCGAGCTGGTTGTTGGACGCACTGCAAACATCTCTTGGGCCCAAGTTACCAAAAGGCTGGGCCGAGGGCTCCCCGTCGAACATGCCCAATCTCATCTGGACCGTCAAAGTGTTGGCCAGCGCCATGTTGACGTCTTCCTCAACAAGAAGCCCGCCCTTGACGGCGCTCTCCGTGTGGACAGCGAGAAACGGGCCGCAGTCCAAGTCCAGGCCTGCTTTTATGGTGGCTGCAGCGGCTTCTTCGGGTGTTTTGGTGTAGTGTTGGTTGTCGTAGAGAACTCCGACCGAGTCACAATCCGACACTATGTACCTGTCGTTTTAAAACGAAATCGAACCAAAAATTCAAAATTAGAAATGCGGTAAATGCGGTTACAAGAAATTCGATCATTACTAAAACGAAGTTTCTTACCCGTTGAGACGCCACTGGCCTCGAATGGTACCCTTGAGAAGGTCAGGATCGGCACAAGTGGGCTTGCCATTCACTTGATTGTACGAACACATCACGCTAGCGACATTTCCTTCCACCACACACGACTTAAACGGCACGTCGTATGTGTCTTTCAAATCTTGCTTGCTCACCTATGATTAATTTGACCAATCAAATGAACGATATAATTAGGATTGAAATAAAAAATATTTCAAGAAATTAGATGCCAAAATCCCTAAAATATTGAAAGGAATTTTTCATTTGATGTGTCCCGACAAATTAGCTTTTCATTTGAAGATAACGAATCATTCCAATGAAGCAAAATTGGGATTGCACCACCAGCACAATATTCTGCCACGTCAAGTGGGTTCCATGTTCTAAGCTCTCTTCCCTATCTCATAATGTCTAAATCAATACAGTTAGGAAGAAAAGAGAAACATCACCTAGCAATTTCGTGCAAGCAAATTTCACTTATGCCTTTCCCTTTTCATATATGTGGAGGTTGTATGCATGATACACTTAGGTGTATTTTTGGATCAAATCACAAGGGGCTGTTTTTTTTTCTCCCTTTCTCTCGTTCTTATTGTTATTACCTTTGCATTGAAATGGTACCGGTCCACACCGTTCCAATTGTCGAGATCGTACGCCGTGTAGTGCTTGCAACACGCGGCGACCTTCAGCCTGTTCCCCGACGTGCCCTGGAGGCCCTTAACGTAGCTGGCAGCGTACTTCCCTGCGAGAAACGGGTCCTCGCCGGGGGTTTCCTGGCCTCTGCCCCATCTCGGGTCACGAAATATGTTCACGTTCGGGCTCCAGAACGTCAACCCCGCCGACCCGCCGTTGTACATTGCTCTCGCCTCATCCGACACCACCTATCATACATCCACATAAAAAAAGCACCATATTAGTCACCTTCGGTCAGTAATCGTACCCACCAAAATTTATCCCCCTATCCAAAAAATTAAAAAAAATTTTTGAAATATCTCATCTATAGCTGATATCCATCTTCCCAATTGACTGACGATGATTGATCGATGTTAGACATACACAAATGGATGAAAATCAAACGACACAACACATACAAATTTTCAAACGTGTCCATCCTTGTAACAAGTAAAAAAAAAATGAAAGAAACTTTGGAATAAAGCAAGTGTCAAATCGATAGGGACACCCTAATTAAAAATGCATGGATCCGTAACACAATTGGGTTACGCAAAATTGGTCGTAGGTTGTTGTAGTAATCAAATCAAAACACCTAATCTAAGCTAAGCTACTACCAAACCATTACTTCAAGCTCTTAATGATACATGCTTTCATACCATGAAATTACTATTGCCATAAATGATCCAGTACTTTATAACTGCCCTCAATTAAAATTTTAGAACTCTGGTGTTCACAATCACAAACGCTCTATATCGATGGATTGCTCGCCCACAATCCAACCGTATCGGACGCACTTATGAACACGTTCTCACAATATGACATGTGATGTGAGCACAATAGCAAAATCTCTTCGCGGGTCATTACCAATATATTATATATAGACCTACGCATTGTTATTGTTTTATAGTGTAGAAATGGGGAATGCGACAATTGCACACTTGCCTGCAAACAAGTACAAAAAGACATCCCTTATGATTCCAACCAAAAAAACACATCGTGGGAGTGAATTGGTCAATTATTAGGAGTGAAGTTAAAGATATATGGTAAAAAAAAGAGGGAAACTGTAATTCTTTTAGTAGCATAGTGGATGCAAGCAGAAGTATGGGCGAAAAAGGGTTTTGTGGATTAAAAAGGTAAAAAAAAAAATTGTTTTGACTCTCTTGTTTTTAAAGCAAAGCTTTCTTCCCCCTTCCCCACAGGCCCACCAACTTTCTCGGCCCATACCTTTGCAGGCGCCAGAAGAAAAGAAAAAAAGTATCCATATGATCCCAAAAATTAAATTATTAATTAGGGGTTACTAAAAACACAATTCCATGTTAAGTTAAAACAAATATTGAAAAACTAATTATGTAGCGACATAGAAAATAAACAGCACGTACTGACATTGTTAGATTGTTAATACGAAAAAACGATGAACGGGCAACATCAATCCTTGTAAATGTGGGTTAACAACAACAACCGTACCTGGCCGATTTGCTGCCAGAGGGACTGGTTGAAGGAAGCGGCGGTGGTGATGACCTGTGGGAACATGGTGGCGCCGAGGAAGCCGTCGCCGAACTTGGTCCCCGGGCCGACGTTGGAGACGCCGTGGAGGGCCTCCGACCACCACTCGTATCCTTGGATGCCGAGCCTCGGGACCGCGGCGGCATTGTTGACCAGCAGCCGGATTTTTTCCTGCAGGGTGAGCCGGCCGATGAGGTCCCTGACCCGGACGTGGAGCGGGACCCGGACCCGGCAGAACTTGTAGCCCCTCGTCGCCGGGTTCTTCGGGTCGCAGGCGAACGGGGCCCGACCCGACACCGAGGAGAGGAGGAGGAGGAGGGAGAGGAGGAGGAGGGATGCGGGTAGTGTCGTTTCGCTCCTGCGAGCCATGTTGTGGGGTGTCGTTTTGGAGGAAAAGGGGAAGAAAAAGGGTGGTGAATGGGTTGGGTTTTGGCTGGGTGGGTTTATATAGGGAGAGAGAGTGAGCCAGCCAGTAAAAGAGAGAATTTCCTGAGGAATGAATTTATTTATTTATTATTATTATTATTATGTGTTTTTTCTTTTTTTGGGGAGGATTTGATGATGGGGTTTCCACGTCAGTATTGTTAGCCATGAAGGTTTCTCTCACTAAAATGGACAAGTGAGTGAGAGAGAGAGAGAGAGTGTGTTTTTGTGGAGATTGGTTAGTAGAGCACGCAGATGGCACTTTCTAATCGTAGCTATTGATGAGTGGATGACATAACTGTTGGTATCTGTTTCATCAAGGTAAGATCTGGAGGGGATGAAATAAATGTTTGATGGAGGATGTGGCAACAATAATAATCAAAGAGGCTTTTTTACATTTGATACGCCGGCATAAACTTGTTTAGTGTGAATTCAATTTACGGTTTATTAGATCGTCGGGAAGACAGAAAATTATAACTTATGTGGACGAAATAAGATTGATCCACTCGAATATGATTTTTTTTTGTTGGACTGTGAGTTGGGATATACGTGTATATATATCCTCCTCCTAATTTTTTCGAATAGTCTTAATATCAGTTTGATCATATTCTTCAACTAGAGTTTGATAGTTAATTAACCGCTTTTTCTTATAATGTTCATTCTTATTTCGTGGTCTCAGTATCAGTTTGATCATGTTCTTCAACTAGAGTTTGTTCATTAACCACCTCTCAATATCAGTTTGATCATTTTTCTTTTCTATGATGTTCATTCTTATTTCGTGATCTCTACCGTTTGAGAAATTTAGTTTTGTGGTGGTTCATGGAATCTTGCTCACCAGAGTTTGGTTTTCTAAGCTCCATGTTGATAATCTAAACCCAAAAAGAGAAAAAAAAAATTGGCAATACTGTCCCATACCCAATCACGATTGTGTAGACAAATGAATGATGGAAAAGTGATGATTATTAGAATATGTATGTTAATTATGGGTTTAATTATAATAAACCGGCCAGCCCATTTGGCCGGGTTACGAAGAAATTAAAATCCAGTGTAGAGAAGAGAGTGAGTGATGGAGTCACGGACCACAGAATCTGGGTATTCTTTTTCTTTTATTTTCTTTCTCAGCTGGCTTGGTTTGATTGATATCTCTCCCTCCTTCCCTCCCATCACTCACGTTATCCCCACTCAGACACTCTTCAGTTTTTGTACATTTTGTTCATTTCAAGTATGCCTACCAAAAGCCACATCTATGCATAGCTATAATTATATATATGTGACCTGCCATACCATAAATAAATGAAAAAATAATTAAAACCACATGGTAATTACTTTTTTTTTCTCCCCATCTTTAAATGTCTCTCATTGTATGGTAGCAAGATGGCGGTGGACGGGTTGGGGGCGGATTGTCATGAATTCATCCAATATGACTTCGTTTTTGCTTTTTAACTTCTAAAAATTGTACATTTCTCATATGCTTGTGGGACGGACGAATCATTCCGTTTTCACATTCCTGATCTTTTGGTTTATCGATAATGGTCGAAAACGTGTGTAATTTCATATCTCGAACGTTGAAGATCAAACATCGTATTTTTATGTGCTGATCACGGAGAGTACCACTGTGTACTGGCCATGCTCGTTTTTTGCATTTGATCGAGCTGTTCGACTCCGTGACCAATCTGGTTGAAGTCGAGTCCAGTATGTTGCTTCTGCTCACGTGGTTGGCTATATGCGGCTAAGGAGTTTCCTTTGTTCGAGTCCATACGGAACCCTCGTGTTTCTTGTAATGCCACGGTAGTCTCGTTGAAGGGTATAGATATCCCTTGAAAGGCTAGTTCAGCCACGGTTAACCAAACATACAATCAATAAGAGAATAAGACGAGAGGCTACAACCTCTCCCTTGAATTAGTTATGATCAATTGGGGATACCATGTAAAATTATTGTATGTTGCATTTTCTACTTCGTTAGAAATTCTTTGGAGATAAGGTCAATGAAAACCACTATGTCTAACCAATAACTTACTGCATTATTAACAACAATGTACTATTAAAGAAAGCCTAATAGAGGTACTCAGTACTTCTATCAAGTCAGTCTATACCTATACTCAGTTACTCACCTCAACCATTAAACCCTCATAACTTCATCATTACAGTGTCTCTAGAGACACCAAATTCGTGAAACTCACTCTACGCCCGCAAGCACAAAACGAGTGGATGCCAACGAAGTATAAACAAAATATTTAGTAACATAGAAGAGTTCTTTACCACTGTATCGTATCTTCAAAGATATTCGATAAAATTGGAACGATAACAAAGCGTAATAGTTCTTTTAACTTTGGTTGCTGCTAAACCAACAATAACAAACTGGGGATGGAAAGTGGGAAGTCGGGTCAAAATTTCTGACTGATCAGCAACATATATAATCTGAATCCAAAGCAATGAAGCATTACATTTGGCTATGTATAAATGGTCTGCTGCTCCTGAGTCCTGACTGATCATATGTTGCATGGAGGCGTTTGGCCATTAGTGTGTTTAATTTTCCAATGAATCGTTAGGGCTCTGTTGGCAGTGAAATACTTTAATGATTTAATCACTTCTCTGCTCTCTACACTCGTGATGTCAAATGAAAACAGTAAAAAGGAACGATGTGGGTGATCTCGTGACTATCACTGGTCTGTGAAAATAAAATTGTCCTATTGTTTTTTTTACTGTCATGCTTCAGTCTGTTGCTCTGTTTTTCTTGGTCGTTGATCTTGTGACTGATCAGTACATGCATTGTTCTTGAATCCATAAACTTAACACACATTTACAAATGTATCAAAACTAACCAATAATAAGTTATTCACTAACTGACTTATCGAATTTCAGGTCATATTCATTAATTACTTATCGAATCAGGAAAAAAAGAAAAAACTCTAGTCGATTGTGCTCGTTCTCATCCAGGTTAATGAAACTAGAAACCACCAAGTGGGCAAGGGGGTGGTGGAGATGGAAGAGTTGCCGATTTGGGTTCAAGAGGTCCTGGATTCAAGCGTCTAAGGCTGCTATTTTTGTGTTATCCTTTGGTGGTCACCGACAGAATTGTGGGCACGACTAAATTGCTCTTATGAATGAGTTTGTTCGAGTATTCAAAAGGGCTGAAATTTGCTATCTTTAACGAATTTCCCTTGTCATGCAAAAAAAAAAAAACAAAAACAAAAATTAAACTAACATTAATATGTTTTACTTAGCACACAATACTTTTGGAGACTGGATCATTCATTAATGAATCATTGGACTACCTAGAGTATGGTTGGGGGAGGTAATCCAAATTCCAAACCGTGTCTGCATGCAATCATTAAGCCATAAAACGATTCTCTTAAAGCATAAGATATGTTCATTCTTAATCCATTTTTTTAATTACTTGGAGTGTGGATTATAATTATATGTATGACTAGTATAATCCACCACATCCAAAGGGGAAAAAATTTCCCCGTAGTCTAATGATGCTCTTGTTTTTAGCATCATCTAACTACCATAAGGGGGGGATTTAATTATTGCTTCAAGAAATCAATCAATGAAGCCCAATTAATTTGGAGGGACTTTGTTACCAAACTTCTGATGTTACACCATAACCAAAAGGAATCTCAATTAAATAAAAAGTTCCATGAGCTAGTTGCACATAAGATCTTCTTTGTTCTTCAGATAGATAATTATTACTTTTCATGCCATACACCATTTGATCTTATTAGATAAAACCATCATAGTACCATGGAAATTAATCAATTGTTGCAACAATTTCCTGCCCATTGCAAAAATAAAAAATAAAAAAAATTAAGGTCTTTTCACATTCTCATTCTCATACACTTAGATAAACAAGTATATTGGAAGAAAACTGTAAAATGCATGTGGAGCAAACCAAGCCGACAAGATTGTTATCAAAGGGATCAGAGGAGCGCGCAAGTTGTACTTTGAGTTTCTAATACTCCATGTCCATAATATCTAATACGACTATAAAACCTCATTTTTACATTTTTATGAAACAGCTAGCCTGCTACATCTCTTATTCCTATTCGAGTCGACAATTGTGCGGTGTAATAAACCTCTTAATATCTTATTGAATTTGTTTCATCACACCTTTGTACAAAACTAGTTCGAGTTCTCTTGCCATACGGTTGAAGAAAACAGATTTCTTGCTTGGTCCAAAGCCTGCTTTGCCCAAATGACCAAACTGTGCTCTCCAATGGATGATCGTTGAAATATTGCTGATATTATTAACAGAAACATTAAAAGACATTGTTGACATTATCATCATCATGATGTGGGGAATTGAAATTTGGTACCTTAATTTGTAACAAACACATCTTTTCCTTCCTCGTCCCAACTGCTTTCCCCAACTGGGCCGTTTGTAGCTTTGCAACTGAAACTCTTTGTAGTGTGCTTTACGCTAGCGCCTAAGGCTAGGTTTTCTCATGATCATCATTCCACCACGTGACACCTCCAAAACAACCAACCCATCAATTGTTACAACTGGCCAACTAGCTATGTTAGCCCACCAAACAGCCTAATTTCATTTCACCCTGAATTATTCGATGAAGCTAAGCTATGTTATAAGAACTTTGTAGTGCAGTTATTAGTTTAAATCTAATTTGATTCACGTGGAATGAACATCAAAATAATCGAATTGTCGAATAGCACCAACTAGGGGCTGAAATTGGTTAGATTCGTCCTAATACTATGTCTGATCCGGCTCATATAGGGTCAGTTTTATAAAACTGGGATGCCTGCCCTTCTCTTATTTCATCCTTGACCCAGTCTGACCCTCTCGGGTGAGACGCATCCAGCGGGTTGGATCAAATCAATTAGCAAACTTATTTTTTGGAAGTTATATTTTGTTACACAAATTTATTTTTTCTGGCAATTTGGTACCTAAACTTTAATTTTTTTTAAATAGGTCCATAAATTTTGGTGATGAATTATGATTTAGTACTTTTACATTTTTGCATTGCACTATAGTACCTGAGGTTTTAGAACTGCACATACATAATCAATATGTTGATATGAAAATTTTCAAATCACTAGTTATTGTTATGTGTCATAGGACCAAAAAGTAAATCGATCCTTACAGTGCCAAAATATGACTCAACCCTAAACTGACCTCAATCTGACGAGCAAAGTCGGATCAGGCCGAATGAGTAGGTACCTAGGGCCAGACTTACTGCCCTTAGCACCACCCTACTCTGACAAGGTAGACGGAGCATGGTACAAACAAAAATATTGCACATAGTAAATCACCTCTTATATACCGAGCAAGAAACATTACAATTTCCCTTGTTATAAGAACCGAACCGGATCAACGGTCGGGTCAGTAGAACCGTCAACCCAATTACGATAGCGGTTTGGTTCATTGTTTGAACGGTTATTGATGGACCAAACGGGTTTTCACGATTCAACATAAAATCAGATGGACCGACACGGTTTAGCTGATCCATTGGTTCACTATTTTAACAAAAAAAAATATTTTAACATAAACTAAGACCATCAAATCATAATTATTAATTTTATATATGCTTCCTCAACCTTATTGTCGATTTTACATTGTCTACTACCAACTAGAACCGTAATATTTAATTTGAATTAAAAAAATGTGGTTTCTTTTGTGAGATGGTTGGAATGATTTATTAGATATTTTCGTGATGATATGAATTTGAACTTGTTTATGGTCAGTGATAATTTCATTCTTAAATTAGTGTAATATACAAGTCTTATATGTTGTATATCATTAACGGTTCTATCAACGGTTCACCAACGGTTTTGTAACGGTTAACCGGCGAACCCTTAAACCACTAACTTTTCCTCTTCAGCCTCCGGTCCGGTTCTGAAAACGGAGACAATTTCTCCCTCTACTTTTAAACTGATATAATTATCTTCTATTTCTAGATTAAGTTGCAGAGAAAGAATCATTAATGCTTTTTTGCGTATCCATAATATAACGAGTCGATCTCCGTTATTCGTATATAACAGATCCTGTACACATAGTCCCCAGGCTTAAGGCCTCTCTAGCTTCCTTTTGTTTGTTCGAACTAGGAAGCAACGTACATGCATTGTCCAATGGAGATTTTTCCAATTGACCTTCACTAAATTGCATAGGAATTGATTTATCAAAGTTACTTATGGTCGGAAGACAAATCGAAGTGATCACTTTCTGGTTAAGTTCATTCGTGTCTTGGTCTAGAAGAGCAAAATATCATTTTCGTGCATTGCCCAATATCCAGAATTATTGCTTGGGTTTTTTTCATATATCTTTTGGCACCTAGCTATATAATTGGATTAGCCTTAGGGTTATTGTATTGGCTGTTCCGTGTCAACCAAGAAGGTTTGGAAACCGACTTTTCATTTGTCTCATTGAACGAACAATTAGGGCTTAATCATCACATTAAGTTATGGATATATATGGACACAAGAAAGCTAAGGTACGTAGCACTATTCTATCAAATTAACGTTTCATTTGTATTTAGCAAAATGCCTCGACACATCCCCTAACAATTATCGGTCACCAGAAGGCAATTAACGATGATGAATCGATGATGACACTTTAACCACGAAACTAATTCCCTTTTCTTATGTAAAGTTTAAGTGTTTAACCACCACTAAACATTATGAAATATAGAGGACTTAAAACTTTGAAGACAATTTTATATAGAGCCATTCTCTTAACCTAAATCGAAAAAACTCGAACTCAAAGCGAGAAGAAAAAAACATGAAAGAGATATGAAGTTGTATCCGTGTAAGGGGTTTGGGCTCTTTTTTCCATGCCTATGTATAACCCTAGCTATACAGAAGAATTATGATTATACATAAACACTGGAATCAGTTGTCACTAATGAAAAGTCAGGAAAGCATGTAATTCTTGTGTCTTATATTTTACTCTAGTTTATCATTAATCTTACACGAAACCCTCGTACTACTAATCAATCATCAAAAACCAGACACTCAGACACATATTCAAAACATCTCAATAGTTAGATTAACCTCGATCATTAGTTTCAGAACTCCATGACGAGTCATCTTCAACCTCAATTAGCTAGACATTGACATCAACGAATTATGTGGGGAAATAAAGAAAGGCAAACCAAATGTGTCAATGAAATTGAAAGTTTGCGTCTCCTTGAGGACTTTGCCAACCAAATATATATCCAGAAAGTCGCCATTTGATCCACTTCTGCCCTATCCCAAACCCTCCTTTCATTCTGCATCGCATAAAACGACAACGTTTGGAGGAGCTTGATCGTGATGATGTTGGACAACAAGGAAATGTGATTAGACAAGCAACGTGACCCATTCATATGACCCACTGACGTTGTTAGTTTGTTGCATTTTCAAACCGTTAACTCTGTTTCGCCTTTTTATGGTTACGTAACAAGAATGTGTATGAACATATTTTAATGTAATTGTGACTTTACCCGCTTTGATTATCATAACTTTGTTGCAAACCCTATCCTGTTATCTCAAACTCGATTGTTATCCTCTTGTGGGTGCAATTACTGATGATGGATCTTTTTTCCACGGCGACGAGAATCAATGGTATTTGAAAACGAAAAAAGAATAGACGATTCTTAATATGATTTCGAAACGTAATTTGTTATTATTGTTACATGTTGTATACCTAGGAATTCAAATATGAGATATTCATGTTGATTAGTAAATACCAGTAGACCAATCCCTCGTTCTTTTCATGTAGGAATAATGATAGATGATTGTTAACCCGGTTTCGAAATTTATGGTGCGATAAACTTTTTTTTTTTTTTTGCTTTTCTTATGAGAGTGACATAAATATGTTACTATTGTTATGTGCTACTTAAACGATTAAAATCACTAGATCTCAAGATTGAAGATCCACGGTAAACGTTACTCGGTATCACTAGCTCAGTCTTTTAGATGAAGAACTAATCATTTTAACGGTGTAAAAAAATACTCTAATGTCACGGTACTGATAGACCATATCCTAATTCATTCTTATTAGCATTTATAAGTCCCTGTTAACATGATCGAGTTGTAGTTGAAGATGAATACAATTTTAGAGCGCCCTTTTGGATCCTATTTTTGTTGAAATTAGAAGGATTTCTCACCAACACTGTACATAACGTCCCAACCTTTTTCTATGAATTTATTGACGGCTTTGGCCTTACGCATTACACGATTTTACTTTTGGGATGCAACATGGTGGCTCGAAATTCTTAAAAGCTATAAGAACTTTTCCATTTCACTCCAAAAACACGTCTTGTAAGTTAAATCTTCATGTTCCTTATAGACCATAAATTTTCTCGTACTCTATCGATATGTGATTTGGCGAACACATTTCACATTCACGTATAATTTTATTTTTTTATCGAAAAAAAAGGTCTCCATGTGTTGGATCTATTATTTAAAAACAACAAATTGGTGAAGAATTGGGAGAATGATTGATGATGTGGGCAAGAGAGACAGGCCCAACTTGGCCTAACTGGATCAATAAATAACATGGGCCCACATTTCCTGATCCAATCCGCGATTGCAGCTTCCTTCCTCTTATATATGTCTATCATGAATCAACACAAAATCGCCATTCTTATCTGTCAAGGAATCAAAAAGGAAGGAGCATTTCATTTCAATAAAGAAGGGTCGTGCATGGTCATGACTCATGAAACGTATATCTCAAAATCTCTATTAATGGATAACGCACTTTTTTTTCCTATTTCCTCTAGTATTTTCCCAGATTTTTTTTTTTAGATTCTTCCATCGCTTTGTTTTGCTCGTATGGGAACTACATCATATAATAAAAAGCCCGTCAATTATTATTAATAAATTATATATATAACGGCTGATAATGATGAAGACGTGTGTTTTTGTGGATGTAACATTGTAATATTCTCATCCTTAAAAAAAAAAAAAAAAAACAGTATATATCCATGGATCCAGTGGTTCTTAAATTAGATTAGATAAGAATTGCCAAGTGTTCAATCACACTTTCACATTATCTAGTTAGCATTTTTTTCTGTGTTTGCAGTTGAAGATATGGATAATAATTCAGCTCGCATGGGACCAAACAGACATTTAAACTAGAAAAAAGATACTGTATATTAAGAATTTGATTTGCTCCGGATTATCGAATGAGATTTTGATTGATTTTAGCCACATTCGTATTCAATCAAATATGAGCAATATTATGTGATTTGGCATAAAATTGTATAGAAATTAAGTGTTAGTATTAAATAATTATGGAAGTTGATTCATTATATATAAACCTTTTGATTTCCGGTCGTCTGGATAGTAGAATTTAGATCTAGCATTTGAGATTTGGAATTCAACTTCCGGTGATTTGGAATTTAGATTAACTAATAATATATGCCATTGGATTTGTAAAAAATATATGAGATGAATTTCAAATACATATTCAGTATATAACTTGTGAATTTAAAATACACATCAACAACAGGTGATTTTAAATTCTCACATCAATAGATATGACATGTTTGTAAAATTTTAGAAGTACATGTACCACTATGCAAGCCAAAATTTATGGACATGTTTGTGCAAAAATAATTTTTTGGCAATAAATGGTAAGAAAAATAAATATAGTCCTATATGTAATTTTCCGACTATTGTAATGTGTGGTCGGAAAGCTCGAAATTGATGGAAATGCCATAAAATCGAAAATACCAAAAACTTGCAAATGAATATCCAAACTATCAATTTGAATTACATTTATTTTAGAAGTAAATAATTTAAATTTGTACTTATTACAAAGTCCAAACACACCCTACTAAAACACGGTTGATTTATCAATAATTCATTCTTTTATCTGTTCAATCTCATATATTGCCAAATAGTTTCCCCTCTCTTAATTACCTTATCAAATTGAAAATACCCTGGATCAAGCCTTATGTTATTTATAACCTATGAGTCGGCCCAAGTTATATATTCCGCCCAACTGAGACGTCTAATTGTCAAAGCAGTTGGGCTTGTCTACAACCGGCCCAATTACAAATGCTTGGATCAATCTGATAGCCGATTACAGCCATAGCTAGTAAAATACGGTACAGAAAAGTTACGTATAAAACACGTACGGATATGTTACTTCTTCTCTATGCTATTCTTACGTTTAATAGTACTAAACGTTAGCCTGACTATCATCCATGTTTTGCCGGTTTAACAGCGTGTTAGGTACTGTATATACCTACATAGAAGCTCGGAAGAAGCACAATAAGATGAACATAGATAAATTTAAATGTTCTACCTAAAACCAACCCATACTCAAACCCATAACCGCCCCGCCAATCTTAGTGAGTCATGTGGCAGCTTGGCCAATTAACCCAGAAAGTACAACAACATAGACACGAAAAGGGTAGCCTTATTTCTCTATCACAGCTGAATCAATGGCAGCAAGTCTTCATGAAAATCCTGCTAAAGCAGCTCCTGTACATACATTACACAAATACACATACCTCTTCCCCAATCCTGTCACAACTTGCTCGCCTTCACGGATCCCATTTCTTTAGCTTTAGCTCTAAGAACATGCTTCTGTATCTTCCCTGTAGCAGTCTTCGGCAAAGGTCCAAAGATAACAGACTTGGGAACCCAATAAGCAGGCATCTTCTCCCTGCAGAACCTCACAATCTCTTCCTCCATACCTCCTGTTCCCACACCATCCTTCAACGTAACGAACGCGCAGGGCGATTCCCCCCACCGATCGTCGGGCCTGGCCACGACCGAGACCTCGTAGACCTTCGGATGGGTATACATCACGCTCTCCACTTCCAAGCTACTGATGTTCTCCCCGCCGGAGATGATAATGTCTTTAGCCCTGTCCTTGATCTCGATGTACCCATCGGGATGCTTGACCCCCAAGTCACCCGAGTGAAACCACCCTCCCGCGAACGCCTCCTCGTTGGCCTTCTTGTTCTTCAGGTAACCTTTCATCACTCCATTCCCTCTCATCACTATCTCCCCCAACGTGGCTCCGTCGGGTGGGACGGCGTTCATGGTCTTGGGGTCCACGACGTCGAGGCCTTCCAGGCCGATGTAGCGGACACCCTGGCGAGCGTTGAGACGAGCTTGGGTGATGGGAGGGAGGTTGTCCCATTCGGGCTTCCAGGCACAGATCGTGGATGGACCGTAGGTCTCTGAGAGGCCGTATGTGTGTGTGACTTTGAAGCCCTTCTCGGTCATGGCGAAGAGGATCGAGGGAGGAGGGGCCGCGCCTGCTGTCATGACCTGTACCGTTCGAGGCAAGGGGAGGACAGTGTCATGCTTTGGGGCATTGACTATGGTGTTTAGAACTACTGGTGCAGCGCAAAAGTGTGTGACGCCTTTGTTTGCTATGGCTAAGTATACTGCCTTGGCTGTCACCTGTTCAAGCAAAGAGGGTGAAGATTGATAAGAGACATTCACTTTGATAAATTAGGTGAATATCCTAAGTTTTGTGAAGCCATTGTTGAGTAGCTTTACCTGTCGAAGGCAGATGTTGGTGCCACAAAGAGCAGCAACCCCCCAAGTGAAGCACCAGCCGTTGCAATGAAACATAGGCAAAGTCCAAAGGTAGACCGATCCTTCATTCATACCCCAATTCATAGGGCCGCTCAACGACATGAGATAAGCCCCTCTATGGCTCAACACGACTCCCTTGGGGTTCGCCGTTGTGCCAGAGGTATAACCTAAGGCAATGCTCTGCCACTCATCAGCTGGCGGCTTCCAAGCATACTCAGGATCACCAGCTACCAAGAAGGACTCGTACTCGATCGCTCCTGCTGCCAGAGCTCGGTCTAGAGAGCTCGGGTCACAGCCATCGTCAGCTATGACGATCAGCAGGGGAGGTGTGAAGTTGGGGTTGGTCTGGGACAGAATTTTCAAGGAGTCCTGGGCTAGAGTGAAGAACTCCTGGTCGACCATCACTATGGCTGATTGAGAGTGGCTTAATAGGAAAGCGATGGTGGATGCATTGAGACGGATGTTGACACAGTTCACCACAGCTCCTGTCATTGGGACTGCGAAATGGGCTTCGTACATTGCTGGAATGTTCGGTGCTATTATCGCAACCTGCAATCATCAATTGCAGAGAAAACCAGCAAAGCTACATATCAAAGTTCCCAGCAACCATTGAACAATACTTCAATCCAGATGCATGGTTTGACCAATTTCAACAAATCTTAATCAAATCCTGAATCTTTCAGCTATCTCTACAAATCTCATAAACCTCAAGATTCATAAACCAACATCAGAAACATAAGAAGGAAATCACCTTTCTCCTCACATATCCAACATCCAAACAATCCCCTTTTGAACTCTAATTCGAGTTCCTATGATTTGAATGAACGATGCCATACTTCAACCCAGATGCCTAGTTTGCCTAATCTTAACAGTTCTCAATCAAAGCTTGAATCTTTTAAGCTAGCAACTCTTCCCTCCAAATTTCCATAAACCCCAAAACGCCCAAGTAAACAGAATCAACTTCAGATTGAAATGGTCTTTGACTTTGGCATTTCCACAAACACATATGAGAGTACGAAACCGGAAAGCTCAGATTCGGCGATACTGAAGAGAAGTGGTGAGGGGGAAAGTCAGTTTATGGTTACCGTGGAACCAGGGCCGATGGAGTGGCCGGAGAGAGCGGAGGCCAGCTTGCGACATCGCCGGTAAGTGTCCTGCCAGGTGTAGGTGAGGGATCCATGAACGACGGCGGGCCTGGTGGGATGGATGGTGGCGGCTCTTTCCAGGAACCAGAGCGGGGTGAGAGCTGTGTAGTTCGCCTCATGCTTTGGGAGCTCGTCTATATCTCTCTGCGCCATTGTTGTCTGAGAAAATACCTTTCTCCGTCGCAGCAGGAGGACTTTTCTCTCCACTCTCTCCCGTATTCTGGCAAATAAAAAGAGAAAAGGAAAGCGCCTTCCAAATCTGACTGAGCCACGACTTAATTCTTTTTATATCGTATATATTTGGTTGGTTCAACTCGTCTATATCCCGTATTTTCGAACGATACGAGATCATCCTGCATTTGCATTTTGCGTATATAATGATCATTCAATTGCAAATCTAACAATTAATCGGACGATAATTTCGTATTAAACAAATATAGAAACTAAGGTTACACAGAGAAAATGACAAGCAAGTTGCTCAACAGCAGCAAATTGGTTTCTGGCGCCGGTAACACTATGAAGTAAGATGTACGCCTAAAGATTCTGAAGCAACCAGACAAGTGAAAGTATGGAATCATCTGGGCCACAACGTGATATCCAAGAACCAACGCCAGGCATTGGAAATCTTTCTGCAGTCTGAACCACAAAGAGACGATATAGCCACAACGAAATACCCAACATCATGAGTTGGACATGTTTGTCCATCTTTCTACATTCCAAAACAGAAAGAAGAAGAAATGACCAAAAAACAAAGAAACATGATACCCAAGAAAAGGGAGCCAGAAGTAGACTAGAGGCTAAGGACTATAAGACACTGTATAGTATCTCTATACATGTGGATGTGGTATGGTCGCCCAAACTCGCTTAGATGTATCACGTTCAACATTAAACTCTGTATCGACACGATTAGACCACGCAACTGAGCTTAGTAAACTACCACTAGCCAGTGGCCAAGGTTATTTATTGGGACCATAATGGCCATTATGATAAAATATAAGCTTGCTTAACACCCATGGCTACATATCCACCTTCGATTCTATCCACATTTCACCATTTCTCTTAGCAGCCTCAAGAGTTTTGTGTACCTCATTTTTATCGTCGTTGTCATCAAACGTCTCCACAGCTTTCAGGTCCCTCACAATCTGCTCTTCTTCACTGGACCCATCTCTTTGGCTTTAGCTCTCAACACATGCTTCTGGATCTTCCCCGTGGCGGTCTTCGGCAAAGGACCAAACACCACAGACTTCGGCACCCAGTAAGCAGGCATCTTCTCCTTACAGAACTTGATGATCTCCACAGCCAACCGTTCTTCATCCTCCTTTTTCACTCCTTCCTTCAATGTCACGAAAGCACATGGCGATTCCCCCCACCTCTCGTCCTCTCTCGCCACCACAGAAACCTCAAACACCTTCGGGTGACCGTACAAAACATTCTCAACCTCGACACTACTTATGTTCTCACCGCCGGATATGATCACGTCCTTTGACCTGTCCTTGATTTCTATGTAGTTGTCTGGATGCTTGACCCCCAAGTCACCGGAATGGAACCAACCTCCGGCAAACGCTTCCTCGTTGGCCTTCTTGTTCTTCAAGTAACCCTTCATAACTAAATTCCCACGCATCACGATCTCACCAAGTGTTTTGCCATCTGGTGGGACCGGGTTCATGGTCTTGGGGTCCACGACGTCGAGGCCTTCAAGGCCGATGTATCGGACGCCCTGACGTGCGTTGAGGCGCGCTTGAGCTATGGGAGGCTCAGAGTCCCACTCAGGCTTCCATGCGTTGACTGTTGATGGGCCATAGGTTTCGGAAAGACCGTATGTGTGGGTTACACGGAAGCCTCTTTCGGCCATGGCAAAGAGCACAGAAGGAGGAGGAGCAGCACCAGCTGTGCTGACATGGACGAGTCGAGGTAGAGGATGGATGGCGTCTTCCTTTGGAGAGTTCACGATGGTGTTGAGGACAACTGGTGCAGCGGAGAAGTGTGTCACGCCTTGGTTGGCTATGGCTTGATAGACTGCCTTCGCTGTCACCTGCATACAAGAATTTTAGGCACAAGGGGAACTCCCATCAAGCATTAGGTGTAAACTAGGTGGAATATTCTCAGATGCCTGAAATTAAGCAGTGGTAAGAACTAAGGTTGCCTCCAGATCATCATTCAGTGGAGCAAATTCAATGACAACTACAAAGTTCATAGCGTGGAACAGCAATTTCAGAGTGGTCGAAAAGTGTAAGATGGTTGGCAATTAGTAGTGCTGCAGCATCTAGAATCAATCGCTGGTATAGCAAATTCAGTACCAACAAGAAGGTCCCCCTATTGCAAGACTGCATTTTTCCAGTGGTAGAAAGATGGTTGGTTATAAGTAATGCAGTAGCAAGAAATTACAATAGTGGAGCCACACCAACTACAAAATTCTGAACACAGGACAACACTTTCCAAGGTTCGAAACAGAGAAACATGGTTGGTAACCATATGAAATGCAGCATCTATATATCAATAATTGGCGAAGCTATTAGCTAATTCACTACCAAGTACAAATTCCCAAGCACAACACAACAATAACCAAGGCTCAAAAACTAGTGAAACATGGTTGGCCTTTAGAAATGCAAGATCAAGAATTTTAACAATCGTAGCAAAATTTCTAAAGCTCAAAGCGAATTACCTGTCTAAGGCATATGTTAGTCCCGCAAAGAGCAGCAAGCGACCAAGTATAACACCACCCATTGCAATGAAACATGGGCAAGGTCCACAAATACACAGCAGCTTCATTCAACCCCCAAATCATCGCCCCACTCAACGACATCAAATAAGCCCCTCTATGGCTCAACACGACCCCCTTGGGGCTCGCCGTCGTCCCAGAAGTATACCCTAACGCAATGCTTTGCCACTCATCCTCCGGTGGCTTCCAAGCAAACTCAGGGTCACCACTTTCCAAGAACTCCTCGTACTCCACCGCCCCTTTCCCCAGAGCATATTTCAGAGAACTCGCTTCGCAGCTTGGATCAGCTATCACGATCAAGAGCGGGTTGTAGCTCGTTTTTGTCTCGGAGAGTATTTTCAAGGCATCCTCGGCTAGTTTGAAGAACTCCTGGTCGACCATCACGACTGCTGATTCTGAGTGACCCAGCAGGAAAGCTATGGTCTGGGGGTTGAGACGGATGTTGACCGTGTTCAATACAGCTCCTGACATCGGAACCCCGAAATGGGACTCGTACATCGCGGGTACGTTGGGCGCAATGATCGCAACCTGGCCAAGCCATTGAAGCAGATTTTTACATTTCTTTTGCGCTAACCCTAACATGGAAGTCAGCTACGACAAGTAATCACTACCAGAAACAACAACAGCAATCAAATTCAAACCGAGCAGGACAAATTTGAGGGTTATCGAATTGGACAAACAGTTAAACTAAAGTATCTGAACTTTGAGATCACGATCGTTCATGCAAGACAAAATTGTCAAGTAGCTAGTGAAGTTACCGTGGCGCCGGCGCCGATGGAGTGGCGGGAAAGTGCGGAGGCCAATCGGCGGCAGCGGCGGTAAGTGTGGAGCCAAGTGTAGCGCTGCGATCCATGGACGACGGCGGTTCGGTTGGGGTGGACGGTGGCGGCTCTTTCCAGGAACCAAAGCGGAGTCAAGGCGGTGTAATTGGCCGGTTGTTTTGGCAGATCGTCTATGTCTCTCGCCATTTTTGCCGTAGCTCGATTTTGCTCTCTCGCTCTCGCCGGAGGAAAAATGGATCACTGTCGGGTTTTGTAGTGATAATAAAGTGCGATTTTCGGGTTGGTTGGGATGGAGGAATGCGGTGGTCAGTTTGGTCACGGAAACGGTGGCTAATTGCAATTTGACTTTTGTTTCTAATGATTTCCTAAATGGATAACCAAGGCGAATTTGTCATAAATAACGACAAAAAATGAGAAATATGAGTGTATAAGAATAGTACTTGCGACTTATTGGGAAAATCAAATTAGACGTAGAACAGTTAAATCCCTCTATAATCTTATTTTATTTTATCTTATCTTACGGTTCAAAAACAATTTCTTGCCACATAAACATTTGGAGAGTTCACAAGTTGTCAAAATGAATAATTTTTTTAGAAACAAAAAAAATTAGTTAATGATCTATTTATGGTGTTATCTCTCTCTTCTTTTAATAATCTTTTCTTCTTTTCTTCAATAATTCATGTTTTTTTTTTGTTTTTGTATCATATCTGTAACACCCATACTCATGCAACCCCAGGGCCAGTAGAATCGACAAACCAGTTAATATAGCGATCCGGTTCATTGCTTAGACTGTTATTGAAGGACCAAACGGTTTTTCACAGTTCAATATAAAACCAAGTGAACCACAACGGTTTAGCTGGTCCACTGATTTGCTATTTTAATCACACAATTTTTAAAAAGTACTTTCATGTAAACTAAGACCATCAAACCATAATTATTAATTTGATATATGCTTCTTCTTCTCATTTCCCAACCTTGTTGTCGACTTTATGTGGTGCACTACCGACTAGCAGGCTAATTTTTAACATGAATTTAAAAAATTATGATTTCTTTTGTGAAACAGTTTGAATGATTTATTAGAGGTGATGATATGAATTTGAAATTATTTATGATAAATGATAACTTCATTATGAAATTAGTGTAATATACAAATCTTATATGTTTTATATCATGAACTGTTCTATAAACAGTTAACCAACAATTTTATAACGGTTAACCATTCAACCGTAAATCACTAACTTTTTCTGGTTCAGCCTCTAGTTCGGCTATGAAAACAAAGAAAAAATCCCATTTTCCCGGGAAAACACAGGCTTGAGAGTTGAGACCCTTTCCTTGGGTCGGCGTGGTTTCTCAGCCCAACCCAAAGGGATCATACACAAGCCTAGTATACATTGGGCCGGAACAGCCTGGTTGATTTTAGAGTCTAGACCCCTATCTGCTTATGCTAATTAGTTCCAACTTAAGGACTAAGATAGTATATGTAAAACAGAAGGGAATTTACAAAGCCAAATCAACACTGTAGTTATAAAATGTTGTAATCAAGTGTATTCAGATTGTTAATAATACTGTTGCATAATATTAATAATTTCTTCATGATAGCGTCTTTGGTGCACTCACTTTGTTGGGTGCATTCAGTGCACTCAATTCGTAACCGTCATTTTAAACATGCAATTTATGTCAAAATGATGTCAGTCATCACTTATGATGTGATGAACAATAACGCACATGAATTTGCACAAAAACCATTAAAGATTTACTTTAATTTGAAGGATTTATAGTTTAGAGATTTACGGTTAGAGTTAGGGTTTACAATTTGGGGTTTAGGATAGAAATCAAAATTGAAGGTCTAGGGCTTAGGGTAATCGGCTAATTAGTTGTTGTCATATGTTATATCATCATATTACACTAATTCTACAAATTAAAATTCAAAATCCGACACCTTAAGACTAGTTTTTGAGTTGGGTGCATTGAGCGCACTCATTTTTGTGAGTGCACCGAAGTAGTCACCATTTCTTCATAAGGGTTCATGATAATTATTATATAAGTAAATAATAATGATGTTGGTTAACATTAATAATTTTTTCATAAACATTGATAGTGATAATATAAGTCGACCATAAATGTCGTAAAATCATAAATAATGTAATTTTACGTCATTATAAGAAATTATTGACGAACCATGCCCTTTATCGGTAGTTTGGCTATTTATTGATTGTTGCATATGGTTTTTCAATTTTCTTTACGATACCTTATGTCATTACTACGCTATGTCGCTATCGTGGAAAAAACCCTTAATTGATCTCATTTAAACCTCTAAAAATTGGCTCCATTAAAAACCCTTTTTAATTCCTTCCCTTTAAAAATCCTAAAATCTGTTATTATTTTAAAAGATGACACTAATCTCATAATTACCCTTAGCTACTTATTAACCACCTATTGACTGCCTATATTTCTAAGGTTTAAGGAGTTGAACACGTCCCTTAAATAAGGACGCATGCTAAAATTGCTGAAAAATATATTAATATCCAAGCTTGAAACCCTAGAATTGGCAACGATTAACAGGTGAAAATCTCACCATTTGGAATCACAATCAGAAGCCATATCAGAGATGCGTCGCTTCGTTTTCTACAAGGTCTCAAATCATAAATTCACAATATGATAAACTCTATAGCAAGGACGAGAACGGACAGTGTTGGCGCGAAATTCGAATAAGCTGCTGTTAAAGCCAAACTGCGCCGTTTTGGTTATTTTCGATTTTGGTACCTAATAAGTTTATATTTGTATCAGTTGAGTCCATCCGGGCATTTTGGATGAGTTGCAGTTGCAGAGAGTTAAGTCATGTTAGTTGTTCCAAGAATTAGGAGATCCAAGTATGATTAGTGGAGACCAAAGCTATGTACTTATATTGGTTTCTTGTTAACCAAAGATCTGTCATTATGCATTATATCGAGTCCACATCCAGCAAGTTAGGAAAAGCAGGAAGCATACTCCAAATCGGTTCAAAGCTGAAGGACAAACCACTCAGTGAAAGAGGAGTTAAGCCAGAGAAAGCATACGCCAAACTAAATGTGGAAAACTTTTGCTCTGTGTGTACATCATAACATATGACAGAGTACACGTATGCTTGGAATGGCGATGATGCCAATTGACACAACAACCACACGATAAATCGCATCCTCCTTCAGTCAATTGGTGGTTACAGTTCATGCTCCTACTGTGATGCAGATGCTCATCATCAGATGTGCGATGACAACGCAAATGGAGCTAAATTCAATAAGAACTAGCTAGCTATGTTCCAATTCCTAGAACTCTTAGAAAAATGGCCACAAGTAGGTAGATAACTGCAGAAATTGATTACCATACAGATGAAGCAAAAGGTCCAGAGTCAATCACAGACCGAAAGAAGAGGTGTCATCTCGTTGTTCAGCTTCTGAATGAAGTATGCACAAAGCTCTAGCTACAAGGAAAGCCCTAGCTTGCCAAGAGTAAAGCTTGCAGGGCATACACAAGACAAGAAGATATGTTCACAGAGTAACAGACAAACATATATCATGGCCTCCTCTGTCATATAAGCATTCATCTCACAAGTCCTCCCTTACTAAGCACAAAAACAAACAAACAAACGCTTCCTCTACTCAGAAATCTACATCGTCCGTATGGTAGCCGATCACAGCAACGTCTTCCCTTGCCACATGCCAGTACATAGGCAGATTAAGCCAATGGCCATAGATGGCTCCATTCACGGTTAGTGGTACGAATGTAGCGGCTCCCCTACGCCCGTAGAGTGTCACCTGACATGGTGTCACACCCAACCCTGCCAATTCACCCTGTACCAAATCCACGAACCCAGCATAATCGTGCTCACGAAGCTGGGACCGCTGTATTAAGGAAGATCGCCGTGAACTCATACGGGCTGCCTCAAAAGTAGCTTCTCCATACCATGCCCGCTGTTGATCTATCATGGTCAGCCAACTGGTGGGGAGATTCACCAGTGGAATCCAATCTCCAGCCGGCTCAATACCCCTTAATATCTTGGCCACTAAGTTGAGTTCTCCTAATGGTGCAAGACCATACATCCTCACACTTCCCATTATTATCCGCCCCTCTTCCGACTCTTCAACCGCTTCTGGATTTGCCTGATCATTAAACAAAACACACCAAAAAAATTGGTGAGAGTGGAAAGCGGTGTTGCATATGAGAACGGCTTGAACCTCAAGACAACCGAGCTTATGCTTGGATTGCCAGGAACAGGAGAAACTGAAGGGCAAAGTGGTGTTAGAAACAACAAGTGACCTATGCCTGCTCCTGAGACCCATGAAGAAGAGAGCCAAGCCATTGAGGCTTCAGACAGAGGAAGTACTGCCCCTGCTGCTAAGTAAGCCATTCATTCATACAAAACTCTCTAGATTTCTAGCTTGAGTTTCAGTATCTTCGCATGCCCTTTTCCCCCTGTTTGCTAATGATCTGTTATTCAATGTTCCATTCATTCATACAAAACTCTCTAGATTTCTAGCTTGAGTTCAGAATCTTTTCATGCCCTTTTCCCCATGTTTGCTAATGATCTGTTATTCAATGTTATGCAGGGCACAGATTGTTGAGTGGCCACCAATCAGATCTTACAGAGAGAACAGCTTGCAGGCAAAGAATAGTGAAGGTGAATATTTCCTTACCTCAAGATGATCAATGATGTTCCTCAACAACGTAGGTTCTGAAGCGAAAACGATCTCTGTGGCCAAAAAACAATAGGTTCACATTAATTAAGCAATGGAAGACCAAGCGAACAAGACAAGTTCGTATTGGAGATCTCTAAAAGATTTTTTATCCATAGGTTTACAAACACATCATCCACAGATTTTTGAAATTCTACAGAGAGATCATGGATTCAAAATGGAGATCTCTAGTGACTTACCTAAAACAGGAGCGTAGTTCTCCGGAAATAGACCAGCAGGTAAAGTCCACCTCAATATCCCGTCGCATCCTCCTAAAGCACCAAGTTCGCCAGTCAATTCACCTTTCCCAACCCAGTTGATCAGTCCTCCAAATTCAGCATCGATAGGCGTCTTCATCTCTGTCCAAGTTCAACAACATCATCGAACTGATTCTTCTCAAATTTTAGGAATGGATTCCAAACAGAGATTAGTAATTACTCACCCAAACGAGGAATGTTTCTATCCGTGAAATATTTCTCCAGAAATTGACCTCCCGCATAGCTGAGACTTGTCCGCCTCGTCTGTCCAAGAGTCCAAGCAAAAATAAGGCAATCGCATATACTCGGAATATCAGAATTGTTTCCAGGATCATCGCACAAGGTAGAGATACAGCAAGAAGCTTTTACTGCGAATTGAAACAAAAATTCTCCCAACCGGAAGCATATGAAGGCAACCAACAGCATAATCTCACGATTTGAACCAGCATAAGCCAGAGAACAAATTCGCATACATCAATCAAACACAAAACTAACTACTAGCTAGAAATTTTGAAAAAGCCTCAAGCAAACAGAGCTCCAATAACAAGAAGAAGAAGAAGAAGAAGAAGAAGAGCAGCGAAGGGATACGAATCGGATTTACCAGCAGACGCGAGTCGGCGGTGATCTCCGCTTCCTTGACCTTTTCCGAGAGTACCTGAAATTGCAAATCGACGAAAGCTCAAATCAGATCCATAGCAAGTTCGAACGGATGAAAGAATCTTAACTACATGAACAACAAGCACGAATCGAAGAATCATCCAGGGAAGCTTTTTCTGAGCTGATTACCATGGTTGCAGAGTTAATTTTGAGGGAGGAGAGTGTTTTCGTCGGCTAAGAGAAAGAAAAATCGGGAGGTTTTGAATTTTGAAATGAAAGCAAATGGTGGAAAATGGAAGTGTTTGGATGTTTCCCTAGTTTACAAAGGCGGTTTGGCTAGGCGAGAGTATAGCTCTGTGTTTGTTCAAGGGAGCTTGGAGGAGACGCACGAAAGTGCGGGAACTTGAGAGGGAAAACCAGAGTAGCGATTTCCTCGTGGTAGGTGGACCCCATCACTCCATCCACATGGGTCAAGGCGGTTTCCTCCGTTTGGGCCTAGTGTCGGGGGGAAAAATTTAATCAATCCGTTGTTGCAGGCGCAATAGGCCTTGTTTCAAATTTCTCAAAAGCCCAATAAAAATCTTGGTTTAACAAAACAATCAGGGCCCACGGCCCAAACGCCCGCCCTAGCAAGGAGCTGACTCGGCCCCTTCCCCTTTCCAAGCCTCGAACTCGATGATCAAATCAGAGTCAACATTCTCCACGGGCTCCCACGTGGCATCATCTATCCGTCCATTTCACCAGATACTCCTTCTAGACCTCCTCCCCGCCGTCGAGCACTCTCTTCCCCACCAGTCCACAACCTCTGTCCCCGTGGTCGACTTCCGCGCCGGCTTCTGCTAGCAGCTTCACGCACTGATTGGAACTGAGGCCGGACACGAAGTGGAGCGCCATCCGTCCCGCCAGGTCCACGGCGTCGACGTCTCGGGCGTCGCCGCCGTCGGATTCGAGGTTGGATTGGAGGGCGGATGCGTCGGCCTTCTTGGTGGCAGTCAACAAGGGGGATTCGTACTCGGCGAGGACGTTCTTGGAGATGTAGTCGGAGAGGAGCCAGGAGGGTTCGTGGCCGTCTTTCCATTGGATTAGGTACTCCATCCCGGCGCCGCCGCCGAGGGCTCTGCTTCCGATGATCTTATCGACCTCGTCGAAGTCGTCCCCGCCTCCGCCTTGGACGGCGGAGAGGTTTAAGGTGCGAAACTTATGGGTTTGGTGGGGAAGAAACAGGGGATTTTAATGGTGGAAGTGGAGAGGGAATTTTGGGGAGAGCTTGAGCCGGGAAAGAGGTTGGCTGATGGTCCATCATAGAGGCGGGAAATGGAGGGAAGTTGGAGCGGGAGACTGTAGATTGTGAAGTTTTTGCGAGTAAGTGTCGCTCTTGTCATTTTGGTACAAATCGCGTTAATGTGTAGGATCCCAACTTATTTCAATGACTAAGACTAACTCCAACCCATAAAGGGGAATTTAGCTCCCCAAATAGCCAAATATGGCTTTTTAGCTCCCCAAACCCACTTTTCACTCCAACCCTATAAAAAGCTAAATTTAGCTTCCCATTTCCCTTTTTCAATTTATTTCAATAAACCATACTTATTTGACCTCTAATTTTTATATTTCACTTTAATTTTTTCATAGCTCGTTATTAGTTTTGAATACAAATTTTTCGATGTAATTTTTTTTAAATTCCGAGATAATTTTTTTTCAAAAATTAGTCGTTAAAATATTACCGTTAAAACTTCGGGACCACTCCAAATATGACCGTTTTTTTAGTATCCGTTACTTTACGACTGTTTTTTTGTCATCTTCTGATATCGACACCCAAGCTCTGCACAAGATTTCATCTTCATTCGGACGCCAATTAGGTCCTCTCTTGCCTGTCATATTTCTATTTTGAGAGACGATAACAATTGAATTTTGAGAGAATGCGATTTATGCTCTGAGAATGAGTGAAGAGAAATCTATGAAGAGTGCTGTAATATATAAGAAAAAATATGGCCGTTAAAATATGACCGTTTTTTATGGCCGTTAAAATATGACCGTTTTTTCGTCACTACATCAATTATTTCAAATTTATATTTCAAATTGAATCACAAACCACCAATGAGAATAGAGGAAAAAAAATCCAAAACAAATTGGCAAAACAAATTCCCAACCAACAAAAGTTAAAAGAAAAAAAAAAGAATACAGCACGTCAGCTGCGGAGAAGGGCGCCGGACGCGCGCCTGGGGCGCACACGTCCGGCGCCCTTCTCCGCCAGCTGACAAGCTCCCCACTTTTTGGCAGCCAAATATCACTCCCCACCCCAAAACCCAGCCATATTTTCCTTCCAAAAACCCAATACCCATTTTTTGCTTCCCATTTTTTTGTGGGTTGGAGGAAGAAAAAAAGCCAAATATGGCTTTATAGCAATTTGACACCATGGGTTGGAGCTAGCCTAAGTCACGAAGTTATGGGTATTTCCCATGATTTTCTATTTTAAAGAATCGATCTATGTAAGAAATAAAAAAAAACAGAGGAGGTAGTTCGTTAGCCATTTTTATTAGGGAGAGAATGAGAGTGGAAGTGAGCGGATAAGAATT
Organism: Linum trigynum; assembly: GCA_964030455.1. NCBI lineage: Eukaryota > Viridiplantae > Streptophyta > Magnoliopsida > Malpighiales > Linaceae > Linum > Linum trigynum. Next base: position 64,096,511 of record OZ034819.1, read on the forward strand.
TTAATCCAACTATATGGTTGGGGATTTAATTAGTAGGATACGACAAAGTCAGGAGGGAAAAAAGGAATATGGTGTCGTTTGGGTTGGGTTTGGATTGATTTTGGACATCACTCAAATCACTATTGGCGAAATCTTGATTGCAAAGTAGTGTCATAATGTATTAAAACATTCGGGAAGTCAAACCCAAATGTATCATAAAAAGTTAGCACACAAATATTGCATTTGATATAATAAATTAATAATAATATGATAACAACGAGATAATGAACCACCACAGATTAGTTTCTCTACACTTGTGAGTTGTGAGCAATAACAACTAGTGTTTTACTACAGCACAAAGATATGAACTTTCCTTTCATTAGCCATTGCGCTTCAATTTGTTGTGTCATTTGAGATCCCATGGTGTCCCCATCAATGCTCACTTGCATGAACCACAACCCACGGGTTGCCTCTACTGCAAGTCTCATCTTGGTTGAACTAGTAAGCCCTCCCTTGCTGAAGTTTGCTTATGAAACTTGTATGTCCCATTCGTTTTTCCACAAGCATGCCTGGCAACGGCGGATCCAGAACACAGAAGAGCACTGGGCCGCATTTCATTAGAAAATTAGAACCATAAAAAAAAAAATTGATTATAGTTTTTTGCAATGTAAAATGTACACGACTGTATTTTAATTTAGGGAATGCATCAAGGAGTCTACATCCATACCAATAGTATACACCGTTTCAAATAAAATACTTGAGAAATCGGCGAGAAATTCATCGCTCATTTTGTTGAGCAAATCAGTTCTCACATGTTTCATTGATGAAAAGGTTCTGTTCGTAGTAGCTGTTGAAACGAGCAGCATCAACACTAGATAAATCAATCGACTAATCAATTTGCACTGTGTGTTCATCCCTGCACACCAGCTACTCTAGTAAAATTTTAAGGGAATAAACCTCATATTTCTTTTAGTCTTTTACGTTTTAAACTTTTTAGAATTTTAGGTTTATTTGTTTTTTAGATGCATAATCTTTGGGGCTAAAATTTCTAGGCTAAATTTAGAGTAGTGATTTGAATATGTTCAACTTGATAATTTTTCTAGTTAAACCCAATCATATCATAAAATAACACTGGATCGAATGTCTAAAATCGAAAATTTCATAAGTACTATACTAACTACGGATCCAGAGGAGGGCTGGGCCGGGGCCCGGGGTGGCCACCCCCTGAATCCGCCAGTGATGCCTGGAAACAAATTGTTACAGAGGTGGTAAATGTTTACATGACATACTATCTAGTCTAAATCTATCAATCCGATTCACATGAAGCGACTCAGTACAGTTCTATTCTGAAATACGTCGTACCTATTATGATGCGATAGTGATACTCAATTCTTTTTTTTTTTTTGGTAGAAAGATCGACGCACAAGGCGTCTAATTCATAGAAACAGAACGTTCATGGGCAATGCCCATTACATCATGTCGAAGCCAATAAACTAAACCTCTATCCCTTACATTGAGATTATGTGTACCAAAACTAAGATCATGGCCCAAACTCGCCAAGTGGTCGGCAGCAAAATTGGCCTCCCTGTACACATGAGAAATGGTAACCTCCCAGTCGAGGTTCAACAGAATACTAATTTGTTGTGCAATGCTCCCATGGCGATGGTCGTCATTCTCGCACTTTTTAATAATATCAATTGCAGTATTAGAGTCCATGTTGAGGTTAATCTTTCGATATCCCTTCTTCCAAGCAAGCTTCAGTCCCTCGGCTGCTCCCTTCAGCTCAGCAGCTGTTATAGAGCAAATCCCCAGGTTGCAAGCAAATGCCTCCTTGCAGTTTCCAAGATGGTCTCTCAAGAGTCCGCCTGCTGCAGCACTGCCGGTCCGGGGAATCACAGATCCATCGGATTGGATTTGGATCCAGCCTTCCCTTGGGGGTTCCCATCCCACTTGCTTGACAGATCTGACTCTGGTCTCCATATTGGTCACTTTCTGTACATTCTGATAGGCTTGCCAAACAATGTTGAACCAGGCGTTAATCCTTGCAATGAGTCCCTCTTTTGAGAAAATCTTCCCATCCATCACCTCCTCATTCCTCTGCTTCCATAGGTGCCAGCAAACGATTCCAAACTCCACTCCCGTATTCTCATCACGCAGATTCGTGATCATCCAATCTTGCATAGGTAGGTTTGTATTCTTCTCTGCCATCTTGTTGTTCATCCTCTCCCAGATGTTTCTGGCCTTAGTGCAGCTTCGAAGGATGTGCTCAATTGATTCTTCATGGTGGTTGCAGTGCGGGCAGGAGCTGTCATTTGTGATCTTCCTTCTGGTTCTCTCTTTGTTGGTGAAGAGCCGGTCTTGAAGAACAAGCCACAAGAAATGCTTTATTCTGCTTGGACCCTTCCACTTCCAAAGACTTTTCCAGTTGCCGTTGTATTCTCCATCGAGCTCGTTGGCCACAAGTTGATAGGCAGACTTCAAACGAAATCTGCCATCTCTTTCGAGCCCCCAGATGGTCCTGTCCTCCCCCAGGTTGTGATTAGGCGCCTCCATCCCTGCAATAGAAACAAGGGCGTCATCAGGTAAAACTTGCTTCAGTTTCTCCCAATTCCACTCACCATCCTCTGTGGTCCAATCGGCCACGGTAGAGGTTTTCTCCTCTTCAGAGAGGTTTCTGGTGCAATAGTCCTCCAAAATAACCCCATTTTCCAGCCATGGTTGGGACCAGAAGCTTGTGGTTTTCCCATCTCTAATGCTCCAAACAGTAGCTTCTTTCATCCACTCCATTCCTTTGACAATTGCTCTCCATAAGCTTGAATGGTTGCTCTTCTTCATTGCAACAATAGCTCCCCCTTTATGTTTGAAATATTTCCCCTGGAGCACTTGTACCCAAAGATCAGATTCTCTATTCAATATATTCCAACCCAATTTGACCATGTAAGCCATATTCATATTACGAGCAGATTTCAAACCCAGACCACCTTGTTCTTTAGGTTTACAGATTCTATCCCAAGTAACAAGGTGGGGTTTTTTCTTTTCATTCGAAGACCCCCACACAAACCCTCTAACCTTCTTGTCAATGGTGTCACACACTGAGATGGGAAGAATAGTGGTTTGCATAGCATAAGAGGGAAGGGCATTCAAAACCGACATGGCAAGGGTAACTCTACCAGCAAGGGACAAGTTCTTGGCCTTCCAGCAAGACAACTTCTGATCAATTTTATCAATAATGTATTTATAGGTGTTCTTGTTGATTCTACCATGCAAGACAGGCACCCCAAGATATCTACCCAAATCATTTGTAGCTTGTATGTCAAGTCTGCAACAAATATCTTTCCTGGTCTGAATCTTGACATTCCTAGCAAAAAAGATCCTAGACTTATCATTGCTAACAACCTCACCAGAAGCACTACAAAATCTATTGAGGCAGTCAAGAACAGAGTCAGCATTCTTAGAAGTGGCCTCAGCAAACAACACTAAATCGTCTGCAAAGAAAAGGTGGGAAAGGGCAGGCCCTCCCGGAGACAATTTCAAAGGGTTCCAATGACCATTATCCACATCAGCTAAGATACAGTGACTAAGTCTTTCCATACAAAGAGTAAAGAGGTAGGGAGAAAGGGGACATCCCTGACGAAGGCCTCGCGATGGTTTGAAGCTCTCAGTTTCCCCCCCATTCCACAAGACTTGAAAGCTGGTGGTGGTGACACACTTCATAATGAGTTGGATTAGAAAGCTTGAAATCCCTGTAGCCCTAAGGGTGTCTTCAAGGAAACCCCAATCCAACCTATCGTAGGCTTTGGCCAAGTCGATTTTGAGGATCATATGCCCCTTTTTACCAGTCCTCCTTGCCATGGTGTGGACAGCTTCCTATACAATAATTATATTATCAGTAATATGTCTCTCTGAAATGAAACTGGACTGATTTTTCTTAACAAGGTGAGGCATCAAGGGTTTAAGTTTATTTGCAATGATCTTAGCAACCACTTTATATCCCACATTGCAAAGACTAATAGGCCTAAAGTGATTCATCGAGGCAGGGTAATCCACTTTAGGAATCAAAGTCAACAAGGTATCATTGATGGTCTGTATTCTATCAGGAAATCTAAAACAAGAGAGGATGAAAGTAGAGAAATCACAACCAATCGACTCCCAACATTTCTGATAGAAGATGGCTTGGAATCCATCTTTCCCAGGGGCCTTGAGACCATTCATTTCCATCACAACAGATTTAATGATATCGAGACTAGGAAGATCATTCATTCTCCTTAGCACCTCATCATTCAAAGCAGGAAATTCAGCAGGCACACTACATCTATTGCTCAAAGGGTCCTTAGTGAAGAGATTAAGAAAATACTCCCTGGCCATAGATTGTAGGATTTGCTCATCATCGATCCATTGTCCATGGTCATCCTTGAGGTAGTTGATTCTGTTTCTCTTCCTTCTGCTGATAGCGCTGGTATGGAAATACCTTGTATTTTGGTCTCCATACACCACCCAGTTTGTTCTTGATTTCTGGATCCACAGGAATTCTTCCTGCCATAATGTTTCCTCTAGCTCCTCTCTTTTTTCCTGTTCCTTCGCTAGGGAGCTGGTGGTTGGTCTCCTTTGGTTGATGATTTCCAAAGAATGCAATTCATTTAGGAGTTGTCTCTTTCTTCTGAAGATGTTCCCAAAGACCTCCTTATTCCACTTCTGCAGCTTTTCCTTGAAGTTCTGCAAGGAAAGAGGAAAATCAAAGCCAGAGGTCCAAGAGGAGGAAAGGAAGGGGAAAAAATTTTCATGAGCCAGCCAAGAAGCTAAGAAATGGAATCTTCTCACCTGATTCTTCTTCCCAGAACTGTCCAAAGTATTAGTAAGGATTGGTCTGTGGTCGGATCGAATTTTTGGGATGTGGAAGACTGTAGTGTTTGGGAACTTCTGCTGCCACTCCACATTACAGAGACTTCTGTCCAATCTCTCCTTAAGCCTAGAGGATTCAGGAAACCAGGTAAACTTGGGTCCAGAGAACCCCAAGTCAGCCAACTCACAATCTTCAATGCAACTGTTAAATGCTCTAGTTTTGGCAAAATTAAAAGTTGCTCCCCCTTGCTTCTCCCATGACCTGGAGATGGAGTTAAAATCTCCAGTAAGGAGCCATGGGAGGTTGGTGTTGCTCTCAATAGCCCTGATGAGATCCCACACCTCTCCTCTCTCATGATCATTAGGAGAGGCGTAGACCACTGAAAGCTGAAAGCTTTCTTTGTTTTCGCAGTAGCATTTGAGGTGGACCAGCTGTTTGTGCTTTTCAATAGCCTCCAGTTGAAGGTGTCCTTTGTTCCAGAGCACCCAAATGCCCCCACTGAATCCAATAGCATCCGATACCACCCAAGTATCAAATCCAAGAGTTTTGATAACTTTGATAGCCTTGTCCCCACTTATTCTTGGTTCCAAAATGCAAGCAATATCCGGATCATACTTAGCTTTATAAAGCATGAAAGTCGAACGAAATTTGGGGTGCTTTGCACCCCTACAATTCCAAGAGAAAACTTTAACCATAGTGAGGGTTTAAGTACTTCCCTGGATGGCCCTTGTCGAGGCCATTCATTTTTCAACGGCCATAGCCGTCGCTTCTTCCCCAGCTGTGAGAGCAGGGTCTGTTGGAGATTCCAACATCACATTTTCGGGTGAGATCTTGCCAGTCTCTAGGTTGTTGAAATACTCAATCTTCCTAGCTGGTCCAAACCCAATTTCAGGGGTACTTCCACTCGTTCTTCCATCATCCTTAGACCCACCAGGAGGCGGTTGTGACTTCATGTTGGGTTGGTGCCCTGTATTGGCATCAGCCTTTTGTCTTTTGTCACTTGCCTTCTTACTGTTAGTGGTAGGTGGTGAGGTGATATTGCGCTTCTTATCCTGTTGAAAGTTCCTGCTAATTGGTGAAGCAACCCCCTTGTTTTGTTGTTGAAGGTCAGTTTTTGGGATTGGTCTGGGGACTTCACTTGATGTGGCACCCGAGGCAGATTTGGATTTCTGTTTGATAATCTCTGGGGACACTTTCTGGTTCTCCTTGCTTGTAAAGTTTCTCTGATTCTGAATTTTCTCTGAGCCTTTCTCTGCAGCTTTCTTCTTTCCTTGAGATTCCTTCACCTTTCTCTCCTTCTGGTTGTCTTCTCCTGGACTTGTTTCCTTCTCCTTGTTCAGAGCCACTTTTCCTTCCATTGATTTTTCCTGCTGGTTTGGTTCCTGTTCTTGCTTTTCTCCTGCGATCTCTTCTTCTTGGGTTTGCTCTTCCTTCTCCTCCATGTTATTGGCGAGGGTAGCAAAACGAGATCCTGCAGTTGCAAACTGAGGGGCCTTCTCAACTTTCCTTTCATTTCCTTCTTTGGAGCGATCCTTCTGTTGTGATTTAGCTCTTCTAGTTCTTGTAGCTAGAATCCACGGACCATAGTCTTCAAGAACTTCTGGTCTAATTTCTGGAGGAGACATCGGGTTACTGCTATCTTTCATTCGCTGCTCAGGGGTCATTGTTTCCTTCCCTGACTTCAATGGACAGTTATTCTCCAGGTGACCATAGAGCCCACACCCAAAGCAAACCGTATGCAACCCTTCATATTCAATCCATCTAATCCTTCGTTTTAATCTGTATTTAGAAACAAGCCGCTTGCGTAGGTCGATAATCACACATATACGAGCATAGTTACCTCTGAAGCCATTCGCGGTGTTGTAGTCAATCTTCTCAACCCTCCCCAACTTGTTGCCTATGTCCTTGAGGATCTCCTCATCGAAGTAGGCGAGAGGGAGGCGGGGAAGACGAACCCAGACAGCAGTCTCATTTATGGAGTCGAAGTCGGGGTCAAAATCCAATCTCCAGGGTTCCGCAACGACGTAGTGATCATCAATTGTCCACGGGCCTCCGTAAAGCGCCCGATCGTGATCCATCTGAGTGTCGAAAATTGCTTGGCAATAGCCATTGCCAATGTCCCCCACCTTCACACGACCGGTCTTTGCCCACAGCTTCTGAACGCGTCGTTGGGTGTAGGCAAAGGGAAAGTTTTTCCCAAGGATTCTGAAGGTAATTGCTCTGTGCCATCTGCTCTGGATCCTCGAGTTGGTCCGCTTCTTGACTCGAATGGTTGGACAATCTGGGTCATCGCCTTCATCTTCTCCGTCTGACTCGTCGGACATTAGTTCGTCTTCTTTAGTTTCATCGGCATGCGGCGAAGCGCCCAGAACAGAGTCTCTATAAGAGGAACTAGCCTTCCTATACTCCATACTCATTGGCTCACGGAGATCTTTGTCACCCATAATCTGGTCCCCCATGTTCAGATCTGATGCCGGTGCTCTTGCCGTGACCACCACAAAATCCATATTCCCTTGGCCCGAGAAACCTTGGCTGCTGCTTGCCTTTGCTTTTTTGCTGGGTTGAGTCGGAGAGGATGTCGGAGATCCATCTGGCGGTTTGAGGCAGTGGTCTGCCTCCATCTCCGATGCCGGGTCGTCAACGGTCATAACACAAAAGTAGGAGAGAGTTCAGAGCATTTTTCTCTCTCTCTATTTCTCTTCCGTGATACTCAATTCTGACTCAACTAAATCCAACCGATTTCTCTCTATACATGCTAAGCTAAAGGGAAGTTTTACCTTTTCAACCATGGAAAAGGAGTTCACATCATGGTAATCCCCCACCTTGAATGTACCACAATTCTTTGTTGGAGTCCCAAAGCTGGCAAATAGGATATTATTTATGTTCTTGTTTTCAGGGCACTTGAGATGCACCGTGGCCTTCTCCAGTGGCGGGTGATCCTCAACGACAAAAGCACAAACGCGAGAGATTTTGCTTCTTGAAAAGTTAATCGCAGTTGGGTCTCCACCACTCCACCTTGCTCTTCGAATATCACAAGAAGATTGCCGCACGGTTTGAACCACGAGCGTGGAATTTGTGGTACCTGAAGGTCCAAGGCAACAAGATAAACAAAAACCAGGTCATAGTGTAAGTTACTTCTAAAGATTAAACTTTGTGCTAGAGTTACTTGTGTGGCATTGTACCATCTTTGAGTGGGTTCTCCACAGCCAGTTTTGCAATTCTCAGGATACGTATAACCCCTGTAATCACATCCTTCTTCACCATGGCTAACACATTGTTCATGTTCACCACTCCTCTGAAGCCAGTACCTTCCAATCTGTTGTCCATTCAACCAGGCAGAGCCTTTCCCCGTGTTAAGCATGTGCAAACCTATCAAGTCATCCCCCTGACGGTTCTTCCACAATAGCCTAAATGAAAACAATCGTTTCGAGAGGAATTCTCTACACGATACATCTTTTTTGTGTAGGTGATGTTGATCCCATTGTTCGAATCATCGAGTTTATAGGCTTAGTTCAAACTTACCTTGTACCATGTGAGAGGCTGCATCTTGGGTACGTCTGAAGGTACATTCCATGTCACATTGTCAGTAACCCTTTGAAATCTGCAAAAAAAATGATAAAAAAAAAATCCGCCCAAATTGATACTTGCTAGACTTTTAATCATCAGTGATGAATAGCTTCATGTCGAATCCATGATTTGTATCCTTCAAAATCTAAGAAAAATGGTCTTTCGAAAAACTGGCCAAAAAATTATGAATATATCCTCTGAAATATATCCGCCCAAATAAGGGATTAATAGACTTGATCTTTGGCGGAGAATAGAATCTTGCTAAATCTGTGATCTGTAGCCTTCAAAATACAAGGAAAATTGTCTTTCGAAAAAATCGTCCGAAATCTGTGATCATACCCCTTTGGAATATGCCAAAAATGGTCTAGGAAAGAATCCGTCCAAATCGGTGCTTAATAGACTTAATCACAGGTAAAGAATGACTTTAGGCCGAATCCGTGATCTGTAGCCTTCAAAATCTAAGAAAATGGCATTTTCAAAACATCGCTCGAAATTTGTGATGATACCACTTTGGAATCTGCCAAAAATTGTCCCGGAAAAAATCCCCACAAATCGTTTATTAATAGACTTAATCATCGGTGAAGAATAGCTCCATGCCGTATCTGTGATCTGTATTCAAAATACCAAGAAAATCGCACTGCAAAAAAAATCTCATGAAATCTGTGATGATACCTCTTTGGAATTTGCCAGAAATGCTCCCGCAAAAAATCTGACCAAATGAGTGAAGAATAGACTCAGACAAAATCCGTTATCTGTAGTCTTCATAATCCAAGAAAATTGTCTTTCGAAAAATCACCAAAAAATTATGAAATTGCCCTTTGCAAGAATTCTGCACAAATTGGCAGTAATAGACTCTATCATTGGTAGACAATAGCCTTAGAACAAATCCCTAATATGTAGCCTTCAAAATTCAAGAAATTCCGCCTTTCGAAAAAATCGCCTGAAATCAGTGATGATACACCCCATTGAAATATGACAAAAATGGCCCGAAAAAACCATCCAAATCGATGCTTAATAGACTTAATCATCAGTGACGAATAACTCATGTTGAATTCGTGATCTGTAGCCTTCTTCAAAATCCAAGAAAATTTGCCTTTCAAAAAATTACCCAAAAAATTATGAAAAATACCCTATGAAATATATCCGCCCAAATTGGTGATTAATAGACTTTACCATTGGTGGAGAATAGACTAAGGTCGAATCCGTGATCTGTAGACTTCAAAAATCCAAGAATAATAGTCTTTCGAAAAAGTCGCATGAAATCTGTTATAGACTTATAGTACCCCTTTGGAATCTTCAAAAAATGGTCCTGAAAAGAATCCACCTAAATTGGTACTTAATAGACTTAATCATCGGTAAAGAATAGCCTCAGGTCGAATCCGTGATCTGTAGTCTTCAAAATCTAAGAAAAATGGCATTGCGAAAAATAGCCCAAAATATAATGAAAAATGCCCTAAAAAATATGCACAAATAAGCGATTAATAAACTTTATAATTGGTATAGAATAGCCTCATGCTGAATCCGTGATCTGTAACCTTCAAAATCCAAAGAAAATTATATTTCGGAAAAACCGCCCGAAATCTGTGATGACCCCTTTGGCATTTGGCAAAAATTGCCCCGAGAAAAATTTGGTTGAATTCGCGATCTTTAGTGTTCAAAATCCAAGGAAAATAGCATTTCGAAAAAATTGCCTGAAATCTGTGATAATATCCCCATTTGGAATTTGCCAAAAAATGGTCCACGAAAAAAATCCGCCCAAATTGATGCTTAATAGGCTTAATCACGGTGAAGAAAAGCCTTAAGCCAAATCCGTGATTTGTAGCCTTCAAAATCCAAGAAAAATGGTCTTTCAAAAAATTGCCCAAAAATTTAAAAAATGGCATTCCAAAAAAATCTACCCAAATCGGTCATTAATAGACTTTATCATTAGTGAAGAATAACCTTAGGCCGAGTCCGTGATCTGTCGACTTCATAATCTAAGAGAAAGGACTTTATGAAAAAATCAAGGAGATTGATATTCGTCGCCCTAAAAAATCTTATTCATCGCCTTAATTATGTTAAATTTACTCTAATACCCTTAATTTATTTTTTTCTTTCAAATACTTAAAACTATAAAACAAACTACTCGTCGTCGAAACCGGCCACATTATCGGAGGCCTGATTGTCGTCATCATCACCATATGAAAAAGAGCAGAAGGTAACCATATAAAACATTACACTGAGATAACCAAATGATCAATGAACAAATCGATTCTACGGATAAATCCAAAAATGAAAGTAATAACCTATACTGATTACAATTGTTCTTCTGCAACAATAAGAAATGACCAAATACATATAAGCAAAAGACGCTACAAATCATCACTAAATACCACTAATCAAACAGCCTAGTTATTCTGCTAACTTGAAAATTTGTTAGTATATACTAACTAATATCCAAAATGTATGAATTAATATCCAAGTCTGCTAAGTATCTAGATAGCACAGACTAGTATTCAAAACATCACAAACTAGTATATAGATAGCAGATACCAACTAATATCCACAATCAACCAACTAGTATTCAATATGGATACTCTTATGGGTTATCTGGATACTCTTATGTGTTATCTGGATACTAATTATGTGTTGTTTAGATACTATTATGTGTTGTCTAGATATTAGTTTGTAAATTTGGAATAATAGTTGATTCATGGTGGATATCAGTTAGCAAACTTTGAATACTAGTCTGTACTCTCTAGATACTTTCGTACTCGGATATTAATTCATGTATTTTGGATATCAGTTAGTATCTGCTAACGAATCTTCAAGTTAGCATATTAATTTTCCCCCTAATCAAATGGGTGGAAAAACAATCCATCCCTCTTTATCCTCCTTCTTCTTCTCCTTCAATTACTCGTAAAATCCTCAAGAGGTGGTTCCATTCGGACGGGCTGGACATCGACTCGACTGTTCCTCGGACAGGCACAGGCGGTGAATGGGTTGAAACTCCGTCGCCGGCGCGCTTGAGACGAGTTCTTGACCTATCTCGAGCTTGCCGGTGATGGATTTTCAACTCGTCCGCCGCAGATTTTGAAAACAAGAAAGGGGAACGGAAGCTTATCTTCGACGGTGGCGACGAGACGACTTCTTCCCGCTCCGGTCGGATCGTCTTCTTCTTCCTTCCTGCTTCTTTCTTCCTCCTTCCTCGTCATCGCGAGCAAAAGCAGCACGAGCAATGTGGCGGCGCCGGTGATACAAGGAGCAACTCTTAGTCCTCGCGATCAGGCTTAGGGATCGTTTGTTTAGTGTTAAATTAGAAATTAGGTCAAGTGATAAATGTGTCAATTTAGTGTGTTTTAGGGCGATAAAATTTAAATTTTAGGGTGATGAATAGCGATTCAGAAAATCAATAGAAAATTACGAAAATACCCTCAAAAAAATCCGACCTATCTGTTGGCTCTGACGGAAAATGAACAAACTCTAACATAAGCCTAATTAACTCTCTAATGGAGGTAAAAGCCAGAGCAAGAAAGTAAGAACTCTCATGATCTCATTTCGGCTTTGGCCTGCCGGTACTTGAAGAATATTACATTACTGTACATTCTCTATTAGTTTATGATACATGTGAACATTACAACAATATGCGTATATGCAAACCCTATAAATCCAATAAAGATTGTGTTGTGCAAACCCTATTGCAAACTAGAAATTGGGCGTGGCTAGAAATTGGGTGGTAAAGAGCACTCGTGACGGCTGTTAACCAGTGGAATGGATTACTATTGCAAACTTGATTGAACCACTGTTGTAAACTTGCTTGCTTCCCCTCGTTTAGGATTTGGAATAAAAGATTCACCTTTAAAAAAAAAAAACTCTTGTCTTTCGCAACGGGCGCTTTTGTTGCCAAAAGCCTGAGATCAGTCATTTGTCTAGGAACCAATTCTAACAAAAAAGAATTGTGTAGAAACCACTAGTCTATGACATAAGTATGTGATTGGATTGGAAAACTATTAAACTTGGGTCAAAGGAGTAATAAGTAAAAGGCTCAAAGTTGAGGTGCCAAATTGACCGTTCCTAAATGTCTCCTTTTTCCTGTAGGGGTAAATTTCACCGTCAGTTAAGTTATCAAATGGTATCAAACGTTTTTCACCCAATAACAAAGAACTAATATATCAACAGATGTCGAAACCATTTGTGGTAACGGGTTAGTGGCATAGATTCTTTAATGTCGTTTATCCATTTCTAACTCCGTCTATTAGAATCGACGAAACTCATTGCTAGTGTGCTTGGTACATGCTTACCACCGTGTACTAGAAGTTCGAGTTGAATCTCTCAATTCGACTCTTAAAATCTCTGTTCGAGCACCCAAAGATACTAGCAGATGACCGAATATGCTACAAAGCCACAAATGACCGAATCTGAAAACCACATTTAATCTTTAACAGCAAAACACAGCCTTCAAACAGAATGGCAAAACATAAACATAAGAATCACCGGGGGAAAAAAAAACATAAACATAAGTAAGAACCCGAAAATTTACACTAATGGCGCATAAAAGAGCAACTCAAAATTACTTCTTGAATAACACAAAAAGGAACCCAACACAATCTCCCTTTATTTCCCTCGTGCCCTCGTGCCCTCATCGTCCTCCTCATCACTCTCATCAAGCAACACAAGATCAGCAAGCAGCTCCTCCAACGGAGCTGTAGCATCATCAGCCATTGAGCCGGCCTCCGACTCCTGGTACTCCTTGTTACGGTACAGAGACAAATTGAACCGCAACTCAGGGTTCTCCTCGATATCTCTCTGGAACTGCTCGTAATCCGACCTCTCCTTCTCTTCCTCGACCCTGACTCTGTCGTCAACTTCCATCTGCAGGTGCTTGAGCTTGTACTTCCGAGTCTTCCCTCGTTTCCTCTGCCATGCCTCTTCGTAGCTTTTCTTTATCAGAACCACCTCTGGCAAATTGAACTTCTCGAGCTCGCTACAGTTGATATTTGCTGCATAGAGGTCATAGCCAAGGGCACGATCGCCCGTGTTCAGAAGATGTCCCAGATGAGTCTTCACCCAGAAGACTTTGTTGCGACCTAAATCAGACAACCGAACCACCTGGACATCAGCCAATAGGTACCTGACCCCACCGATTTTCGCCTCCATTGGTGGCGAGGGGATTTGGACATACAGCACAACGTACTCCACTAGCTGCCTACTGGTCAGCAAAGACTTGAAACCATGCCTCCAATACTGATCAGAGTCCAGATCGCAGTGCCTCAATGTGAAAGGATCGAGCAGTGCAATGCTATTGGTCACCTTGGTGCAGACAACAAGAGGCCCAATGTTGCCCAAGCTGGAAGAAAGCCTCTGCGGCAAGCAAATCAAATCATCGCGACAAACCGGGCTGATCTGGACCGAGAAAGTGTACTTGTAGTTGTAATTACTGCTCTCGACATCGTGAGAAACCAGCTGCTTATCAACACGACTCTTGGTCGGGACGACGCTCCCCAGAAATTCTAGGAATTTCACAGCATGACTGCGGTTTCCAAAGAAAAAGTAGACACCTTGATCCATCTGCTTGATCTTTATAGCCTTCGAAGCAGCATCGTGCTTCAGTATCAACTGCTCGAGGTAGAAGAACGTCCGACGATGAGAAACATGCTGACGGAGCTGCACCGATGCAACCCACTGGTCCGGATTGGCTGCCACTCTGGAGCAAGACTCGCACATATGGTCCTGCTGGACGTACTCAACAACGTAAGCTTGCTCGAGGACCACCCCATTGAGGACCTCCTTCTGGATTGTCACGCGGACCTTGATCCGTTTGGAGTGTGGCTCAGTCCACACGAGTTCATAGTGGGTCAATCTCACCTTGTCGAGATTCTTCAGCCGCTTGACGCAGAATGTGAGGAGCTCTTTCGATTCCCACTGGGCTTTGATCCAGGTCTTCGGTGGCTGCAGGTAGCAGTAGCATTCCGGGCAGTGGGAGATCACGACATGCTTCTGTAAACCCTCAGTAATATCCACTTCCGATCGCAGGCACCTCACGCACATGTTGGCCGCGTTCAGCTGCATTTGGATGCCGCATCTGCAGCAAAACATCCCTGCATCTTGATCCTCCGGCATCATGGACGATTCCCTGCTCAAATACACAACGGAAACAAGTACACCCACAAAGCTTAATTCTCTTAGTTCGAGATCAAACCCCGTAAATCACAGAAGTTGCAGAAAACGAAAAATTGTTTCTCCGCCGATAAAAGTCCTCTCTACCGTATCATCGATGAAACCCAATCGAGGGATTTCATTAAAACTCAGAAAAATTCAATCGTTCGGCGGAGAAATTTTAATACTGTAAAGGGGAAAAGGGAAATCCGACATGAAAACGTACGGAGCCCAAATTCATGAAACGGAATTAGTTAAAGTAAGAAAGCAGGATGCACACACCTTCAAGCTTGTATCGGCGACGGGGAGAAGGCGGTAAGCAAACAAGGCGGGCGAGAGTGACGGCGGAGGTAGTGGTGGAGGCGGCGGGAAATCTGAGAATGGCGGGGAGCCAGGGAGCCAGCAACTGCTAGGCTTAAATAGAGAGGCTGCCTAGGTTTTATTTCTCGGGTATGAACCGTACCCGCCGACTTGGGAATTCGTCACCGACTGCTACAAACGGGCACCGAGTTTGCCATCGTTGGATTAAATTAATATGACATATCGTTGGCCGTTAAATCAAGGGGTTGTTTGTTTGATAGATTTGGTGATGGATTTGATAATGAATATGATCTAAAATTTGTGGGACCTAATTAACCAATTCCATTATGAAATCAATAAAACAAATAATCATAAGTGTCAAACAGATCTTCCTTTTTCAGGTGTTAACCAAGCGTCCAGCCCGGAGGGGGTAGTTTGTAGGGGGAAAAAAAATCCTCTCCCCTCTCTCCCACGATTAGCAGTTCCGAAACCAAGGGTTTCTATCGCCGTTCGTGCGACTTTCCAATCGCCACTCTCCGGCGAAGTGGCCCCGCTTCCCGGCGGTTTGGCTGTATGAGTGCTCCTTGCGGCCTTATAAGGCCCTGGTTGCCTCTTAGGATTCATCAAGTTCCAATCCCCCTCTTGCATCTTCAATTGCAATTGTCGCCTTTGTCCGTCGTTGAGCATTGCCCCATGGCTGCCACGGTCAGTGCTGTGTTCACAGATGAAGCAATTGCCGTCTCTGAAGAGCGAATCAGCCTCAGCCTCATTGGGCGAATCTTTGGCCCCGCTCCATCGACGGGGAGTCTTCAGCATTTCTTGGTTGACGTTTGGAACTGCAAGGGGTCGCTGACGGTTCTCCCGATGCCGGCGGGCCTGGTCCAATTCATCTTCTCGGAACCTTTGGATCGAAAGAAGGTGCTGGCGGTTACTCCCTGGATCATATCCCGATTCATGATTCATGTTCAAGAATGGGAGGAACCATCAGAGGAGGTCGCCCAATCGCTCTTACGGGTGCCGCTTGACGTTCAACTTTGGGATGTTCCCTATGAACGCCTCACCACCCTCATGGCACGATGCCTTGGTTCAGCAATGGGGGACCTCAAGGATGCTGCTGTCTATGCGGGATCTGAAATTGGCGGGGCTTTCCTCCACGTTCGAGTGGCTCTGGATGTTTCGGCTCCGCTGCCACAGACTGTATCTGCTTCTCATGTGGCCAACAGTAAGGGTCCTTTCAAAGCTCTGGTTTTGTTTGAACGTCTCCCGTTGTTCTGCTTTTGTTGTGGAGTTATAGGTCACAGTGGCCGTCGTTGTGCTCGTGCATCGGAGTTCGTCGGGAAACCTCTGCCATATGGGAGACATACGCTGGCCAAAGAAGAGGGGTCTAAAGTCGACGAACGCACTCTCAAGCGTCGCCATCCCAAGCTATCCTGGACTCGGCACTCTAGGGAGTCTTCTGCCGTGGGCAATACTTCCGCTACTCTTTTACTCGCGGCCACAAAGGTGGACCAGGCCCGTTCGGGAATGCAGCGGCTGGCCATTCAGGCCGCTCAGCACACTTCAGTGGTGCTTGGTGGTTCATCATTGGTGCGCAAGCGAGATTCACTGGAGGAAGGGGAGATTATTCCGGATCCTAAGGCTGTATGTCTGAATGCATCAGAGATGGTTGCTGGTATTGATGAATCTGATGTCAGGGTGGAGGCAACCGGCCCAGCTCGGTCCCAGTCCACATCATGAGTGTTCTAGCGTGGAATTGCCGATGTTTTGGCAAGGCCTTGGCAAGGAGAACTCTCTCTGCCGTTGTAAATAGTAGAACTCCCATGATTGTTTTCCTTTGTGAAACTAAGTGTCGTGATAGAAAAGTGATGAACCGCTTGCGTCGTTTAGGTTTCGTTGATTGTGTCATTGTTAGTCCTATCAATACTGCAGGTGGTTTGGCAGTAGGTTGGACAGGTGATATCAATTGTAGGGTGTTGTTTCAGTCTGGATTCTTTATTGGATTAGAGTGTGATCATCAGGTCTATGGTTTAGTTGCTTTTGTGTTTGTCCATTTGGATTGTAACGAGGCTTTGCGCCAACTACAGCTGAATGAAATTGTTGCTTATCTTTCCGATTATTCTCATCCCTTTTTCATTCTTGGTGACTTCAACTGCCTACTAGCTAGTTCTAAAAAGATAGGTGGTCGGTCTCCTTCTCCTCATTCTCTATCCTTATTACAGAACTTTGTTGCTCATCTCATATTGCAGGACTTAGGATTCCATGGACCGCCCTTCACATGGTCAAATCGGCGATCACCGAGTGAGCATATAATGGAGCGGCTCGACCGGGTTCTTGCTTCTAGTATGGCGGTTTCATCTTGGCCTGGTGCCCAGGTGCACCATCTCTCGGATTTGGGATCTGATCATAGAATCATCCTTCTGCAATTGCATCCTATGGCTGCCAAGACTAAGGCCAATTTTCACTTCGACAGCCGTTGGATTGGCAACGAGGAGGCAAACCAAATACTGCAGGCACAGTGGCTTTCTCCAGTAAGTGGAACATTTCAGTACCAACTGCATGAGACTCTTAAATTGACTCGTCACGAGCTGTACAAATGGGCAGCCTCTGGGACGTCGAACTCAGCTCGTCAGATCAGAGAACTTCAAGATGCGATCTCCGTTGCTCGTGATCAAACCATGATTGATTGGGCAGGTATTGTGTCTCTTGAACAACAACTCTCGGAAGCTTATTTACAGGAGGAGATTTATTGGGAGCAGAAGTCCCGGACTCATTGGCTCACGTGGGGTGATTCCAACACGAGGTTTTTCCACCTGACTACCCTTCAGAAGCGGCGACGGAATCGCATCCTTCTCCTTCGGGATGACGTTGGTGGGATACATACTGATGAGGATGCTAAGGGCACTGTAGCAGTGGCTCACTTTGGCAATCTTTTCGCATCAGAGGCGCTAGAGGAGCTCTCATTTGTGGCCAGCCTTAATCTGCCTGTTCTTGTGACTGATTCTATGAATTCAGCCTTGATTACTACTGTTACCCGGGAGGAAATAAAAGCTGCAGTCTTTAGCATTGGTGGGTATCAAGCTCCAGGTTCGGATGGATTCACCGGTATCTTCTTTCAAACTTATTGGGGTCTGGTCGGCGATTTGGTGACTTCTGTTGTACTGGAATTCTTCAACTCAGGGCACCTCCTTCCCAATTTCAATCATACTTGGATTACCCTTCTTCCTAAGGTTCCGAATGCTGAGATGATGCGTCAGATGCGTCCAATTGGTTTGTGTCAGGTTCCCTACAAGATCATCTCCAAAGTGCTCACTTCAAGGCTCAGGGATGTCCTCCCAAGGATCGTCTCACCTTGTCAAAACGGATTCGTGAAAGGAAGGCTCATTACTGACAATGTGCTGATCGGCCAAGAAGTGCTTCATTTTTTGAAAACTAAAACCTCTGGTCACAAAAAATGGATGGCTCTTAAGCTTGACATGGAGAAAGCTTACGATAGGGTTGAATGGGAGTTTCTTTTTGGCGTTATGCGACACCTGGGCTTCTGTGAAAGATGGTTGAGCTGGTTATGGGCCTGTGTGACGTCAGTATCGTACTCGGTTCTGTTCAATGGCGCACCACACGGGTATTTCAAACCTCATCGTGGCATTCGGCAAGGGGATCCCCTCTCCCCTCTATTATTCGCACTCTATACAGAAGCATTTACGTGCTGCATCAATCGAGCAGTGGCGATGGGGTTCCTCCATGGTCTGAAAATTAATCGGTTCTGCCCTCCGATCTCCCATCTATTGTTTGCCGACGATTCCTATATCTTTCTTCGTGCATCCTCCACAGAGTGTCATCATCTGCTTCAGCTTCTGCATGAGTACCAGCAAGCGAGCGGGCAAAAAGTTAATTTGCAGAAGTCTACCGTCTCTTTTAGTGCCAATGTAGCAGAGAGAGGCGGATTCTCTGATTTCCATTCTTGGGGCCCCATCCCCAACAATTTCTTTAAATCAAATAAAAAATAAATTGATTGAGGCCCCCAAAAATTCCAATCCACGGAACAATCTCTCTGGACCCATCCCCAACAATTTCTTTAAAATTTTGGACAAAACTGTCTTATTTGAAATTTTAGGTTAAAATTATTTTTTATGTTAAAGTTCAGCCAAAATAGTATATTATCCCTATGACATTGAAGCTACGTCGCAGCCACCTTAGCATTGTATGTTGAGTCATAGGCAAAAGGAATGTTTGACCTTCAATATTAATGGTCAACCCAAAATTTAGACCAAATTTGTTCATTTCTTTCAAAAGTCGGATAAAATTATCTTATTTGCATGTTCATGTCAAAATTGTTATTTACGTCCAAGTTTTGTCTAAAATAAGATATATTACCTAAATAATATAGGAGTACTCAAAATATTGACTAATGAAGTTCAAAAAATTTCAAACAACATACAACCCTGATAAAATTATAGTCCAACCACCTATCATTTAGAACAAATGCCTTTCGGACAGGATAAAACTATAAATATGAGTGGTTCTATCATACTTCGAGTAAGAAGATGACATAAGGAAATCATATATAGACCTTGAATGACATACTATGAGTAAAAAAAAAATATATAGACTTAGAATTGCCCGGAGATTGGAAAGTGGTAATATACCCTAAACCCTTAAAGATTAAACTCTAAGTCTTAATTCTATGAATCTCATATACTAATATCAATTTAATTAGAAACAATAATCTAAGGTCATGCTTCGTCAACATACATCCAACAAATTATGTGCATCATCTTGGTATTTAGGAAAAGGATTGAAAACCCTCATCGTACCGGGGGTTTAACAAGAAAACCTCCTACCGGATGCTAAAGCAGTAGGCGCTATTCAATGATATGAAACGGTTGAACCACGTTTAAACCATAGCTTTGAGATAAAATACCCTACTGTCGAATTTTTTGATACAACTGCCCATAAGGTTTTACAATCATTGGTTTAGGGTCTATTATTTAAATAGTTAAGACCTAGAGTTTACTCGTCAAGCGGTCAAGGGTTAGGTATAGTATTATGACCCGAACTCCATTTAATTTGAAGTCTAGATTTGCCTTTTTCTTACCAATGTATGCGTTACCTTTTGATTTTACTCAAAATACGATAGAAAACACTATATATATACACATATGTGTGTGGTTGTGTGTTCACAATATAATGAGTTTTCATATATTCGGACTAAACTGATTTTCGACCATTAACTCTTAGCGCATTTTCTCGATCGTGCCAATGATTGAAACCGAGTTGGTCACCTTGAAAAGTAGTCAAATTAATATCTACACCAATGGTTAATAGTAATATAGTGAAACCGGATTCCAACTATTAACTCATAACTCATTTTCTTGATCGGGCCAATAACTGAAATTGAGTTGACCACCAATGAGTGAAATTAATATTCTACACCAGTTATTAATAGTAATATATCGAACCCACCTTGCCTAGTATTTTCTTTAAAACATCAAGTTAAAAGGCCGACTTTGGTTTAGATCCCTTAACATCACAAAGGGATATACAAATGAAATAGGTAAATTTGGGTTTTATGTAAAAATAGGGTTAATATCTTAGTTTGGCCCGAACTATAGACAAATTTTCTACTTTGGCCTTTGGTATTGGAAATTGCTATTCTGGACTAAACTATGTAGCATACTTCTTTATTTGCCCCAGAGACGGGTTTGACCGTCAGATTATACGGTCAACCAAGTCGACCGTTAGTCAAGTTCCCCTCACTTGCCACGTCAGCTATCTGAGAATAATTTTTTTTAGTTTCTAATAATAAAAAAATATACAAAAAAATAATTAAAGACACCCAAAAAAATTAATTAAAAGAGGGGCTAAGATAATTTGGGACCTCTTTTAATTTTTTTTGTTTTATTATTTTTATTATTAGAAAGTAAACAAAGTAAACAAAATCCAAAAAAAAAAAATTATTCTCTGATAGCTGACGTGGCAAGTGAGGTGGACCTTGACTAAAGGTCAGCTTGGTTGACCGTCTAATTTGGCGGTCAAACCCGACTTCGGGTCAAATAAGGAAGTATGCTGCATAGTTTAGGCCATAATAGCAATTTCCAATACCATGAGCTAAAATAGAAAGTTTGTCTATAGTTCGGGCCAAATTAAGATATTAGCCTAAAAAGTATCAGAATAGTGAATTATGTCAGGAGATGGGTTGGTTTACACGCAGGAAGAATATAGCTTTTCTTTCTCTCCCCTTTCTTTAAACGCTCTGCCTTCTCTTTTCGTCTTCCACTTGCAGACGTGAGAGGGGTTGTTGCCGGCGTCTTTCCGACGATCGGCGGTAGCCCTACGCTCCTTTGGTCTTTCGATCTCTTCTTCTTTGCATGGTGTACCTTTTTCTCCTTCTGATTTCAGCTTTGTCTCGCCATTTCAAGGCTCTGTTTCTCCCTTTGCTGGGTGTTCCCTTCTCCCCCGTCGGTGGGTTGATTTTTTGTTCCTCCGATCTAGTTCTTAGATCTGGAGATGGTTGACTGATCTAAGATGCGATTGGAGGTCGGATCTGACTTGTTTTGTCATTTCCTCTCCCTAGTCTACCTCCTTGTATTTCCTTGCAGATCTTGGTGAGTCGGAGATGCAGCCTTTGGCGTCAGACGCGGAGTGGAGAGCTTGAAGACTGTAGTACCATTCCCTCTAGTTCTTTCGTCGGCGACCGTCGGATGATGTTGTCCCGGAGGTCTCTCGGCTGGAGGCAGAAGTCGGCTGGCTCGGAGAGGGTTGATGGAAGGTTCTCTTCCTCTTCCCCTCTTTCCGGGTTCGGTGGAGTTTCCCCTGTGCTTGGTGTTTGACGATGCTGGCGGCGGCGGTTGGGCGACCAAGCAGCGGTGGAGAACTCGGCGGCGGCGGCTAGGGTTTCAGAGGGGGTGGATGGGTGGCTAGAGTTTGGTATACTCTTGTTGTGGCCTGGGTCTGGGCCCTATTGGGTTCCAGCCCATTTGGGTTTGGGCTTGTTTTTTTCTCTGTATAAAGTCTGGTCACCTTCTCTATTTGTACTTTCCATTTGGGCTTGGCCCGATAGCATTCTTAATGAAACTCTCTTTAAAAAAAGGGTTGGTTTACACTTTACTTCACAAAATGAACCGCACTATATAAATAAATTAACAAAATAAGAAAGTGAAATAAAATAAGAGAAATGTTGTGGTCACTTTGAATTTTTTATCATTGGGATATGTTTTATTATACATATAGGAATCTGTTTGGGTTAAAGATGAGAATTACATTAGGCATACTAAGCCCATCGGTTTCTCCTTTACAATGAGGTTAATTAGCCTCATGACCCATGGGAGGCCTACAGTCCCATGTAAATGTTTGATTCTATGGACATTTGAGATTAGGGATGACAACAAAATCTGAACCCACGGGTATCTACCTGATCCAATCCGGTCAACATGAGTAAAATTCGTGTTGATGGGTTTTGGGTCGGGTTTGGGTTTAAACTCGTTCACTATTCATCGGGTTGGGTTGGGTTTAGGTAAACCCGACCCATGGGTACCCGCGCACACCCATATAATTAATTTTCTCGGTATATTTAATATTCTAAACAACTAATCTTATTTATGATTGTGGAGACATGTCTAATTTTTTCTTTCTAGTTGTGTAGAATAAATTTGATGTTATCGAGTGGAGAGTGAAGAAACTTAATTGAAAGGAAGAAGCTTTCAATTAATCATGTTATTTATGTATAATTTGTGATTTGCTTCAAATTTCTTGAGTTTTCTTGATTGGTTTTTAACAATTTGTATAGTCAATTTGTGATTTGCTTGAATTTTCTAGAATGGTGTTTTGTATATGGATAATTTGTATTGAGAGATTGATATTTGACTTTAATTTTGATAGGAACTTGTTATTGTGAATTTTTTACGACAAAAACCCGTGGGTACCCATAAACCCGCGGATACTCAGCGGGTTGAGTTGGGTTTGAGTTTTACTACGGGTTTTTTTACGGATAAACCCATGAGTTTGGGTTTGTCAAAACACGACCCAACCCGACCCATTGCCATCCCTATTTGAGATGGACAAATTCCGATTCAAACTGATGGCTGATCACACTAAGTCGGAGGAGCTAAGGGCGCTGGGCTCAATACAAGTTATACAACAGTGGGTCGGATGTGTTGGGCCATAGCACGGACCCTATTTTCTAACAGCCGGCCTGATCCAAATTCTGGGCGGGACAAATGTTGGGCGGATGAGAGCTCCAAAACGCACAGACTCATTTAATTAAGTTCAATGACCAATATGCCCCTCTGTGAAGTGCTCTATGGGCTTGAATAAGGATGGCAATTTCGACGTGACTCAATTTCCTAACCTGTTTGCCCTGTTTTGGGACGGGTCAGACCCGTCCCGTAGGCAGGGCGGGGTGGGCAAGGGTATCTCTCATCGACCCGGCCTGCCCCGACCCGCCTCATTCTCGACCCGTTCTTGCCAAAATTACATGTAATCTTAGTCAAATTAATTAGGATATTTCTCTTATTACATTATATTTTAGCTATAATAAAGTTGTAAATAAGTGAAAAAATCAATTTCTTCGATAATTTAACTACATTTTATCATATTATGGTTTCTTTCTTGGTCTTTTAATGAAAATAATGAATATTTCTAATGTTTATCGCATAAATTACATACCCATTGGGTCGATATGCCCCGACCCGTGTCCCCTGATAAATTACCCGAACTGCCATGGGGCGGGCATGTGTATCGAGATACCCGCCCCAGACCTGCCCCATTGTCATTCCTAGGCTTGAAATTCAAAATGCTGCAATCCCAACCCATGAATCTCGTTTATATCTTTTGTAGATGAATCCAAAAAAGGAGAAGTTGGGAATGCATTTCTTTTTTGTTTCTTTTTCTTTTTGCCATAGATACTAGGAGTTACAAAAGATAGGTTAAAGCATTCTATGTAACAAGACGTGACAGTCGATAAATAGTCGAACTTCCGATGAGAGTTTATGATTCGCCACTAAATGGGTTGGCCTATTAAACTGATAAGGAGTAAATATGGTCCAAATTATTGTTTAATAGACTCAATCATTGGTGAAAATAGTCTCATGCCGTATCCGTTATATGTAATCTAAAAAATCCAAGGAAAATTGCCTTTCGAAAAATCGCCCAAATATTTTCGAAATGCCATGCAAAAAAATCCGCCCAAATATGAGATTAATAGACTTTATCATTGGAGAAGAATATCTTCAAACAAAACGTGTGATTTGTATACTTCAAAATCTATGGAAAAGAGCCTTTTGAAAAAATCACACGAAATCTATGCTAGTACCCGTTTAGAATATGGCAAAAGTTGTCCCAAAAAAATTCTTCCAAATCCGTGCTTAATAGATTTAATTATTGATGACGAAAAGTCTCATGCGAAATCCTTAATTTGTTGCCTTTAGAATCCAAGGAAATGGCCTCGAAAAAAATCTACCAAATCGGTGCATACTAGACTTAATCATCGGTGTAGAATAGCCTCAGACTGAATCCGTGATATGTAGCCTTCAGAACCTGAAGAGGATGGCTTTTCAACAATAGCCCAAAAAATCACGAAAAATGCCCTAAAAAACCCCTCCCAAATCGGCTATTAATAGATTTTATCATTGGCGGAGAATAGCTTAGACCAAATATGTGATCTGTAGCCTTCAAAATCAAAGAAAAATGGACTTTCAAAAAAATCGGTCGAAATCTATGATGATACCGCTTTGAAATCTGCAAAAAAAAAAAAAATATAGTTCTAAAAAATCCACACAAATCAGTGCTTGGTAGATTTAATATGTAGCTTTCAAAATCCAAGGAAAATAGCATTTCGAAAAATTGCCTGAAATCTGTGATGGTATCCCTTTGAAATTTGCCAAAACTGGCCTCGGAAAAAATCCACCAAAATCGATGCTTAATAGACTTAATCATCGGTGAAGAATATCCTCAGGCCGAATCTGTGATCTGTAGTCTTCAAAATACAAGGAAAATGACATTTCGAAAAATCGCCCAAAAAAGCACTAAAATGCCCCGATGAAAGTTCCGCACAAAATGGCAATTAATAGATTTTATCATAAGTGGATAATAGCATCAGACCGAAACCGTGATTTGTAGCCTTCAAATCTATGGAAAGAGCCTTTCAAAAAAATCGTCTGAAATCTGTGATGAAACCTCTTCGAAATCAGCTAAAAATGGCCACGAAAAAATGCCAAATCAGTGCTTAATACACTTAATTAGGGTTGGTAATCGATTTGTCGGTTAAAGATATAAATAGTAACTGGTTATACCGTTAACCTGCGGTATCGGTTGGCGGTAGCCATAAAAAACCAAACGGTATACCAAATCTTTCCCGATAAATAACCGCCACTCCTTTTCTCTTCTCCTCTAGCGACACAAGACCAGCAACAGGGACGAGTCAGGGCGACGTCTGCGACTAGCACCCCTGCCCAAGAATTCTGCAGCGCCGAGTCTCCCACCCCCTACTCGAGTCTCCCTCCCCAGTTGAGCACGCTGCTCCTAGTCACCCTCGCTTGCTCGACTGTCTAGTCAATCTCCTGCCGTCGTGCCTAGTCACCCTCCCCCTGCCATCACCGGGCTCGAGTTCCATCCCAGAAGTAGAGATAATTGTCTTCAAAGTTTAAATTAGGTAAGGACGTGTGTGGAAATATATATTGAGTTATGTTCAGCTATTGATAATCCCATAATAATGGACTTGTATATTGCTCTATGCTGGAGCTTATTTTTGACAATGTTTGGAGACAAAATATTATGTTTGTGGATGTTTTGGGAGCTATGGCCAATAGATAAGAAGCCCAATCGGTTGATAAAGGAGCAATTCCTAGTAAGTCAAATGTGCCTGCAAAAAGCGTATGTGGCAAAAGTGATCAAATTTGGGCTCATTGTTCCTTTCATCCTAAGTGAAAAGTTGAGGTACTCACTTCTATCTATTGTCAAAAAGTATTTAGAGGTGAAGGAATCACTAGAATGAAAAGTCATCTACGTGAAATTAGTGTGGATAATACTATATGCTCACAGGTACCTCCTGAGGTGAGCCAAAACTTGAAGTAGCTTTTGACTGATTTTGAAACTAATAAAAAGAAATTTGAACTTATCAAAGTTGGATTTAAAGAACCTCGTGATACAAGTTCTTCTAGTGCACAAGATGATGGTGACAGTGCTAAAAGAGTTGCTACTTCTACAAATGTGTATACGAGGTTCGGTTGACACTTTCTTTGCTCCACGATCAACTTCTGATTGTCAACCGGGGAATAAAGAATGCCTTAGCAACTAAAGAAGTTGTATTGTATGTAGATCGAGCATGAGCTAGATGGTTCTATGATGCATGTGTTCATTTAGAAGAAATTAATTCTCCACGGTTTAAAATAGCATTTGATGCTTCTATGACCCCTAGTCCTGGTTATGGAGACCTACATATTATGTTTTGAGGTCTTATCTATATCTATCTATCTATCTATCTATCTATCTATCTATACTATATATTATGACAATTCAAAAGTAAATTATTGCCACATAAGCACTTGGAGAATTCATTATTGATCTATTTATGGAGCTATCTCTCCCTTCTTTTAATATTTCTACTCATTTTTACTAAAAATTAATAATAAATGACCTTTTTATGAAAATGTAAACAAACACATAAAAGTATAATATTTTTGTCAATTAAAAAAAATACTTAATAATAAGTATTAAATAGAAATAAGTTACATTTTGACAAAAACTTAAAAAAGTACACATATATAATAATATTTGTATCAATTAAACAAAATATTAAATAGAAATATTGAAAAAAAATTATTAAAAAAGTACACATATTTAATAATATTTGTATCAATTAAACAAAATATTAGAATAGAAACATTGAAAACAAATGATTAAAAAAGTACACACATATATAATAATATTTTTATCAATCGACTTTGAAAATGATATATATATGAATTTAGATTTGTTTTGTATTAACAACTCTCTTATTTCTAATGTATTTTTTTCGTCGAATTATTTCTAATATATATTTCTATCGAATAAAAAATGTCTTATATAGCAAAAGGTCTGAATATAAACTTGACTAAGCAATAATAGTTCTTTCTTTAAAAAACTTCTTATTCATCATGATTAAGTGAAAACATATATTCATGTTCTACCTTCAGTTTCTCAAATAAAGAGTAATCAGGTGTGCAATAATTTATAATTTTTCCTAGGGTTTATATTAAAATATTCACTCTAGATCATATTAATAGAATAATATCTATTGAGGTCATAAGTCGAATGCTAAGTAATTTCTTTTCAGATTTGGAGTTATTGTCGAACATTATTACATCAAAGTTTTCAAAATGACTTAAGTACGATTTTTGACGAGCTTTGACTTCATACCTAGGATGAGACACAACATCACTTAAAAAACAACAGGTGTGAAGGTTAACAAAATCTTCGTTGAGGATATACGATAAATATCACGTTTCATCAACCACTAACCTTAGCATTGATCAAATAAGGGTTGAAAAAATTTATTTAATAGTTGATGTCTTGGTAGACAAATCTAAATTCGAGGATTGAGGCAATAAATAAACATATGTGTGTTAGTTGAGATATCTAAACAAAATTTTTTTGTAGCTACAAGAATCTAAATTGAGGTATTGTGTTAAAATAAAGAATCTTTAATAAGGATGAGTTTAGTAAGGCAATTGTAATAAAACATTGGGGTCGTTTGCTTCGTGGATTTGAAAACTGAAAGTATAAATAAAACTTGGATTTTGTAAAAGAATGGATAAATGAGGGTTTTTGGTTCATTATGGATTTGAAAATATCATACTTCGTTTCATAGATTTCATTGTGCATTTGGTTAATTGAATTTGTACGTTGGAAGTGAAAATTACATATATTACCCTCATTGGTATGAGAAGGGAAATGAATTATGAGGGGT
Source organism: Linum trigynum (assembly GCA_964030455.1). Taxonomy (NCBI): domain Eukaryota; kingdom Viridiplantae; phylum Streptophyta; class Magnoliopsida; order Malpighiales; family Linaceae; genus Linum; species Linum trigynum. Next base: position 64,124,272 of record OZ034819.1, read on the forward strand.
AGGTTGGTCACAAATAATAGACTTCAAAGTCCATGATCAATTTCCATCTAAAGAGGTGAAATTTTCAAGTCCTTGGGGCCCACAAATTTGGAAGCTTAAAATACATGAGACCCACATATTTGTTGCCTCTAAATACATGACGCAAGCAACGGTTGGACAAAGTTCACGATAGCTCCAAATTCATCAAGCAAACAACCCCATCTATATGTTTGTGAGTCTGTGACTCCATACCAAATTTCGGCAATAACAAAAACTTTTTCAATATCGAAGTCTCAAAATGGAAATCTTTTGGTTTGTAACAGTAAGCAATTTGTATTTAGATCGAGTTATCCTAGCCACAAAATTGCGTTTCCATATTTCAGTCGATGAGCCGAGTTCAAAGGTATTAATCAGGGTTAGAAATTAAAATAAAATCGTTATACATATTCTTAGATATTAATAGATATGTCTACAATACATTCAAGAATTCAAATGTATGTAAAATGTCACCATGTTTCTACGAGTTATTACATTTTATAAATAAAAAAAAATCCAAGAAATCATAAATAATCATTACTTAATATTGTAGGAATCTAAAACTAATTTAGTGCCACATCGGTACATGGCTAGCTCTCACCCTTCGACGTTGGACAATGTCTAATTGGTGTGCTTTATTGCTTACTCTTTAAATTGTCATCATTATCAATAAAAAGTAAATTAAGCTAATAAAAATGAATGCAACATTCTGGTTTGTTCCTATTCCTTTTCCCATACAACATTGAAAATAAAACACAACATTGATAATAAAGAAACTAGATCAAGCCCCACAAAAAATAATAAAGCTCTCTTCTTATTTGCTTAAATTTTGAGTTTCTAGAATTTGTCTTCTCTACTTTTTTGTATATAGATACAGGAAAAGAAATGGTAAGCCATATTACGTTTTTGTTTCTCTTTTTAGGATAATAGGATGCGGGAGTTACATGATGCAATGATTTGTTGGGAAAGAATTGAATAACTCTAACATATTTTTGCCTATTGACGAAGAAAAGTCCAACCTATCATTTCTCCCTCTTCCCTTTTGATCCGCAGCAGGCAATTGCTCTTTCTTCCTCGGAGATATCTGACTGCTAGCGGTTGACTGGCCGAGTTATAGTCTTCTTCCCATTATTTTCTTAATTTCTTCCAGATTACGGCGGCTGGATAGTAAATTTCCCTTTTCGATTCAATGGTTGTATTTCTTCTTCGTTATTTTGGTAGTTGTTTTATGGTTCTCTGTTATACTGTATACTTTGATGTAAACATGTAACATATAATTCAAAGGGTTTGTTGCTTGGACTTGGAGCATCTCTCCTTTGGTTGAATAATTGATCATTTTCCTTGGAGGCCTATTGCAACTCGATTCCTTGGATGTTAAAATGGAAAGTAGAGTTGTGAGAGTTGTTCATTATGTTTACTATGTTCATGAGTGACATGTTACTAGCTAGCTATATGACGATGATCTGATCAAGTAAATAGTATGTAGCATGGGGTTAAACGAAGAAGCGGAAGATTGATGATGTAGATGCCAATGTGGTTTCTCATTCTTCCAAAATTACACGAGTAACTGATATTGCACGAGAAGGGTGAGATAAAGAAAGCTCTTCACTTTTTTAATTAATTGAAATATTTTTGCAAATTTTAACTTCTTCTTTTGTGTCCTTCAAAATTTTAACTTCTTTGTCACTTTGTGTGCTAAAAAATTAATAATCTCTTAGTTTATATCTTAAATGCTGGATTTGATACATAATTATAAATCAATAAAGAAAGTACTAGAGAGAGCTCATCTAATAAAATTAAATTTTCATAAATAAATGAAATATATAAAAATGTGAAACAATATATGAAATTTGGTAAGTGAGATTAACAATTCAATATATAATAGTTTAACATAATGAATCATAAATAAAATTATAATACTAGGACGAAAAATATAATAACCAATCAAAATTTGCCGCCCAACGGGCGGGTATAAAGCTAGTTGGAAAGAATCTGGATGCACTATTATGGCGGATGGTTGGACGGATAATAGGCATAGATCCTTAATCAAGTTTATTGTGTATTCTCCTGCTGGAACATGCTTTGTGGAGTCCATTGATGCTTGTGATGTTTGCAAGAGTAAAAGGAACTTGTTTAAGTTATTTTTTGAGGTCATTGATGAGGTTAGAGTAGAGAATGTTGTGCATGTGGTGATTGATAATGCATCCAATTATAGATTAACAGGGATAATGATACATAAGCATTATGGTATTTAGAAATTTGTGTCAACCGCAAATTAAAAGTGGTGGGATTAACCACAAATCACACCGATTTTCACCGCTACCTGAAGCAAGTGTTCATAAGCACAGTAGTATAAGAAATTCCAACGTGTTTATGTGTGTACAATTGCTTGCCTAGTAGTATCATATATAGTAGCGTGCGTTAATACTAATTTTCTTTTTTCTTTTTGGGTGGAAAGGAGGGTGCTAACGGGCACCCTTAACCGGTAACATTAATGCAACGGGGTGTCTGAACCCCCATAATGTCGAAATACAGCCAATAGTTGAGACGAGAGTTAGGATAAATAAGAGGATGGACACCCATGGGCATGTCGTGCCCCAGTGAAGCTACAAAGTCGACTGCCACGTTCCCTTCTCTGTAGACATGACTAATCTCTACCTCCCATTCCTTAGCAAGCAGGTTTCTAGCTGCTTCTGTAAGCTGAAAATGAGGATGATGAGCTGCCCCGCTTCCAATCAGGCTGATTACCGCCTTCGAGTCCGTTTGGAGTTGAATTTTGCGGAACCCCAACTCCCACGCGATCTTGAGCCCTTCCATTACTCCTGATAGTTTCGCTCGAGTAATCGAGCCTCTTCCAATGTTCATGGTAAAAGCTCTAATTAACCTTCCATCCTCGGTACGAAGAACACCGCCTGCTGCAGCACTTTCTGTTGCAGAGATATAGGATCCATCTGTATTTAGTGCTACCCACCCAATTGGTGGCTTCTTCCACGACACCAGCTGCCTTGATCTCCTCGAAACATCATCAAACATGATAGATTCTTTCTTGAAGGCATCGTCCAGATGGGCAGCTAAGCGCCTCGATCTCACCTGAACCTGCTTCATTGTCGGCAGACACTCTTCGAAGACATGGTTGTTTCTTCTTCCTTTCCATAGGGATCAGCAAATCACAGCAAACAAGGTATGGGAAACGCTGATGCTCCTCCCACTCAGGTAGAACAGTAGCCACCTTGTTAAACTGTTGATGAAGAACTCTTCATCGGGCTCGTCGAGGAGAAACTCGGACCACACGACGCGCGCATACGGACAATCGCGCAAAACGTGCAGCGTCGACTCGGGGCCATTACCACAAACAGGGCACGTCGAGGACCCCGTCAAGTGTCTATGATTGCGTTCTGCATTCGTCAATAGCCTGATGTTCGCTGCTAGACAGAAAAAGTTTGTATCCTTTGAGTAGCCGGAGTTCTCCATATAGCTTTCCAAACTGGATGAGACCCGCTGGGCTGTTCTTCTTCATCTGTGAGCTGGTAGGCAGTCTTCATGCTAAATAGGCAGTTGGAGGTAAACCTCCAAGTAGGAACATCAGGGAGCTCACCTTGGGGCGGTGGATGCCTCTGTACTGCGCGGAAACATTGTCAGGCAAAAAGGAAGATATGTATAGCATGTTCCATTGACCATTTAAGGTCAAGTCGGCCACTGCCAGCTCAAGTGCTTCCTGCGGGAGATCGGTAACGAGCTCAGCCAGTGGCGGCCCATCGTTCAGCCATCTATCCTTTCAAAACATAGCCAGCCCTCCATTCCGGATATTCCATTGTGTTGATTCCGAAATCTGATGTATAATTCGCAGGATCCCCCTACAGAGATTGGACATCCTCCCCGTTGTACGTGGCTGCCAACCCGTCTCCGTCTTCTTCATGTACTTGTGACGAATCACTCTAGCCCATAAGCTATATGTCTGTACATAAGCGCTAGGCCATCTTAATCATGAAGCTCTCGTTCGTTCTGGTCGCTGTGCGGAGACCAAGACCTCCTTCAGCTTTTGGGCGACACAGGGTTTCCCAGTTTATGAGATGGATCTTTCTCCCTGTGTCCGAGCTTCCCCAGATGAAGGTGCGAATCTTATTATCGATAAGCTCCCGTACACTGGCGGGAAGGAATGTGGTCTGCATCAGGAAGGATGGGAGGGACGCCAAAACTGACTGCGGCAGAGTGATTCTTGCAGCTAGAGATAGAGTTTTCTGATGCTACGTACAGTTTTTTTTGTTGCTTTTGTAATTCTAATATTAATAATTTGGTTAGTCAATCACAAGAAAGATCAGGAATCGGTTAGCATGCTAACCCTTTTAAGGGGTTGGAAAAATGACACCCCTATTAATTATAGTTATTTTTGTATTAAATTTGTGTTGCATTTAATAATCTTTGGAAATTAAAAACTCATCTTAATTGCATTCCTTTTTTTTAACTACACTGATACAACTACCATTGCACCTGTATACTGAACTCATATTGATTACGTTTCTTTTTTGGAACTACCATTGCACTGATACATCTACCATTGCACTTGTACACTAATACCATTGCACTGATAAAACTACCAGTACACTGAAAAAAGAAAGTAATTAATATGTGTTTTTAATTCATACAGATTATTAAATACAACACAAATTAATTACCTTAAAAACCTATAATTATTTCCATAAAAAACCTATAATTAATAGGGGTGTCATTTTTCCATTGTACACTAGCTTAAAATCACACTAGCATTGGGCCCGGCCCGTTGGCCGGTGTCCTGTAGAACTTCAAAGAATGAAGAGAGAATTAAGTAGCATAATTTGAAGGTTAACCAAATGTCGAGCTAATGATAAGATTTTATTCGTAAAAAGAAAACTCAAATAGCATCAACATAAGAGCACTATAACTTGATAAAATCCATTGTAGTTGTCAATTCCACGGAATGTAAGGGTAATCAAGAAATACTTGGTCAAAAAGTTGCATGAAGATGATTAAACTATATCCAAACGCAATCCTCCACATTTGTGAGGAAATAAAGTAATGCATAAATGTGCTGTTGGAATTAATCGAAATACGTAATTCCATGGAAATATCTTATCAGATTATCAAAGGCGAATAGATCTAAATACCTTGATTCATGATGGTAGATCGTCGTGAGCTTGAAGCGGAATCTGTAGAACGATCTTTAACCGGACGATACCTCCAAGTGCACGATCCGGGAAGTTTAGTGGCCTTCCTCAACCAAGCCTCCTTAGTCCACTCACGGGAAACCTCACGTATTCCTGATGGGGAGAATATGTGTGTGTTTTTCAGTCTTGGTGTCTTGGGGACCACAACCTCTAGGTTCTTTATATACTATGTTTAGCTAGGGTTCCCATAAAACCCTAATTAGGTTTAGTATCTGGTTTCCACTCATTGGGCCCATATAAGATATTGAGTAGTCTTGGGCTCCATAATTTGACCACTTATAGTTAGCCCACTTTAACAAATAACTAATACAATTATCCATAAACCACAGCCCACATCACGTGGAACATATATTTCCAACAATCTCCCACTTGGGCTGCATGGTTTATGCAAATAATTATATCACAAAGTTCCTTAGGCGCGCGTCCGAATGTTATTTGTACAATGACTATTCCTTAACAATCTTGTCCATCTCATGTATAGCAGTGGAACCAACGCGGCTTCAATCATGATATGATAATGATTAAACCACCATGATCACCACATTTACACACTCAATGACATAGATCAAATATGGATGAGTGGCATGAAAATTACATGTAATGTGATCTTGAACATGCCTATTTTCAACTGGTCCAACTTTAGTGAGATAAAAAAAAACACTTCATGCAAGAAAATTGCATAATATAAATAAACACCTTATGGTTCAAAACAGAAACTGAAGAAAAACCAAACATCACTTTATTCTGCAGAGTCACAAATCAATGTCTATAGAACAAATCGAAATGACTCCCACTAAACCAAGGTATCATCCAGAATAACGCCCATATGAGCAGTGTGCTCATAAAATGCAGTAGGCGGTAATCCTTTGGTTAATGGGTCAGCTAGCATAGACTCAGTCCTAATATGTTCTATAGAAATCTGTCTATTTTGAACCCTCTCCTTAACAACCAGGTACTTGATATCGATAAACTTTGACTTTGTCGAACTCCTGTTGTTATTAGAGTACAACACTGCTGCATTATTGTCACAATAAATCTTCAATGGCCTCTCAATGTTGTTTACCACACGCAGCCCCGTGACAAAATTTCGCAGCCATAATCCATGATTAGATGCCTCATAACAAGCTATAAACTTTGCTGCCATGGTGGAAGGAGCTATAAGACGCTGCTTAGCAGACCTCCAAGAAATAGCCCCTCCGGCAAACATGAAGATATAGCCAAATGTAGAGCGCATGCTATCTTGGCATCCAGCAAAATCAGAGTCAGAATACCCAATGACCTCCAGACTATCTGATCTCTGATAAGTAAGCATGTAATCCCTTGTTCTCTTTAGATAGCGCATCACACGCTTGACTGCCTTCCAATGATCCATACCTGGATCCTTTGAGTATCTGCCCAGTACTCCCACTATGAAAGCTATATCGGGACGAGTACAAACTTGAGCATACATAAGACTCCCTATTGCAGATGAATAAGGGATCTTCTGCATTTCCGCTCTTTCTAGATTGTTTGTGGGGCATTGAGCGAGACTGAACTTGTCTCCTTTGGCTACTGGTGTATTTGCTGGGTTACAATCTTTCATGTTGAATCTACTCAAAACATTATCGATATAGCACTTTTGTGATAATTTGAGAAGACCTCGAGAGCTATCTCTCAGTATCTCAATACCCAATACAAAAGAGGCGTCACCAAGATCTTTCATTTCAAAATTCTTTGTTAGAAATTTCTTGGTTTCGTGCAGTAAGCCTATATCACTATTGGCGAGTAGAATGTCATTAACATATAACACCAGGAAAATAAATTTACTCCCACTGAACTTGTGATATACACAATCATCAACAAGATTAGTCTCAAAACCATATGAGCTAATAACTTTGTGAAATTTGTGATACCATTGACAGGAAGCTTGTTTGAGACCATAGATGGACTTCTTAAGTTTACAGACCATTTTCTTTGGATCTCCCACAACGAAGTTTTGTGGCTGAACCATATAAATAGTCTCATCAATGTCTCCATTGAGAAACGCAGTCTTCACGTCCATCTGATGGAGCTCCAAATCAAAATGAGCCACTAGTGCCATTATTGTCCTAAAAGAGTCTTTCGCAGACACTGGAGAGAAAGTCTCTTTGTAGTCAATGCCTTCCTTTTGAGTAAAGGCCTGAGCAACTAGACGTGATCTAAATCTCTCAATCTTACCCTTAGAGTCCCTTTTGGTTTTAAATATCCATTTATTACCAATCGGAACTACTCCTTCAGGGCATTCAACGACATCCCAAACGTCATTGTCATACATGGACTTCATCTCTTCTTTCATGGCACTATTCCACTGTTCAGAGTTAGAACTGCGCATGGCTTGAGCGAGGTTGATAGGATCATCCTCCATTAAGCCTATGTCATCCTCATGTTCTTGAAGAAAGACGACATAATCATCCGGAATCGCACTTCTTCTTTCTCTAGTGGATCTCCTAAGTGGCACTTCTTGATGATGTTGATTTTGTTCCACTGGTGGTACAGGAGGAGGAATTTCATTGTTGTCTTGTTCCATAACTGTAACATCCCAAACCTCGGGCAACTTTTATATCGATTCGGTTTGATGAGGAATCAAGAATTTCAACCATAGAAATTGCGGCCACACCGAATGGTTTAGGAATGACGAAGTATTCTGGAAAGATGTATCAGAAATTGAGGACAAATCTTGATTCCACAATTTAGAAAATTCTTCTACGATCACGTAGAATTTTACGGATCTTAATTCCGAGTCCAAACGAGTGAGATAAGTTAATTCAAAGTAGGCTGGAGAAAATACCCTACCATAAAACCGACCGGGTTATTTTGGAAATACCCGACCGGTTATTTCTGTAAAACCCGACCGGGGGTTTTGTTAGGTCAGACCGAGTTTTCCCTTAAAAATACCCAACCGGGTATTAAGTTAGGTCAGACCGGGTATTTTGGCTGGCCGACCGTGACCTAACCTTTAGTATTTTTTAATAAATACCCGGCCACTAACCCGAAATACCCGACCGGGTATTTAGACCGGGTTTTGTGACCAGCAGCCTATAAAAGGAGGAAGAATGGCCAGCTGTCATTCACACCAAAATTTCGTATAAACGAGTTGAGAGAGAGAGGGAGAGGGCAGTTTCTAGAGAGAGAGAGGGTGACGAGCAGGAGCGACGAAGTGCTCGAGGTCGGTCTCCGACAGCTGTGCAGAGTCGAGATTACGTCATAAATAAGGTGTGTGGGTTTACGGTAAAAGGGAACCGGAATTACGTGTTTATTTCTAAATATGCATGATAGAGTTAATAATTAATGATGATGATGGAATTGTGATTGATTCATGATTGTGATCTTGGTTGAAATTATGATGAAGTCGATTGACTGTTATGATGATAATTATTATTAATCTCGTGTTGGAATTGTGAATTTATTGGATTCAATATGAGAAAGGATTCTGGTCATAATAATAAACCGCAAATGGATTCGTGAAAGTTTGAATGATGGACAGCTACCATGGGAGGATTCTGTCTAGGCTAGTGGTTTTTAATCGAGACCTTCGTGGTACTCGTCCACTTACCTGGGAATTCACCCGGTAGAATCTTTTGGAAATATGGTTGTAAGAAGTGCGCTACGAGTAGTGGCACTCATTCCTTTTCTCGGAGTTTTACCACGGCGGGTCCGTCTTTCAAATTACACGATGAATTTCTACTCGATAATGGAATGGATGATTTGATAAAATATATATATGGATTATTGATATGTATGATTATGGCATGATGATGATGATGTCAGGGATATTGAGTGATAGTGATACGATTGACGTGTATGAGTATGACGTGATTAGAATATCGGTTGGTATGAATGTGATTGGTAAATATAAATATTACCGTGATATGTTGTGACAACATTGATATGATGAATGCTTTGATTAATGATGATGTGGATGAGATATTATCATGATCGATTTGTGATTGATATGTTAAATGATTACGATGAGTGAATGATGTGTTGAGTACTTGGCAGATTTGTCAAGTTTGATTGATGAGAATGAATTATTTATATCATTGAGAAGATGATGATTACATTGAGATTGTGCAATGCATCAAAGTATGCATAGATGATGTGAGATATGTATGGACTGGGAATATCAATGGGACGCTGTTGATTTCTTGGATCGATTGAGATAAGATGGAAGAGAGAAAGTGATGTTGTTTGATCATATTAAATCACATAGACATAGAAGGGCCTATGACCTACCCCTATGAGATCAATTGGACTGCGGGACAATTGATCGGGCTACGGCCATGATAAAAGGATTTATGATAATCCTAGAGATGGTGGTTCATTATAACCACGAGGGGAGATGAGATGAGGCTCGAGCGGGGTGGGCGTATGGTGACCTTAGCGCGCAAATCAATAATAAATGGAGAGTCTGCATTTCATGCATTGCATATGATATATATGGTGTTGATGATTTCCATGAAGGAAATCGTAGAGTGACATTTGATTGATGATTGATTGAGAAATCTATATGGTTGCGCCGGAATGGCGATTTGATTATTGATCACTCGATTGATGATTGAAAGATTGATATGGTGAATGACAAATTGGTGATTTGATGAATGACTGATATGGCTATTTCCAATTGATGATTTGATTTGATGAATGATTGATATGCGTTGATTATTAAATGATGAGTTGACTTTGAATGAAGGTTTGATATGATGGATTCATGAGTTGAGGTAAGTTTATGATTCTATATTACGACTTGATTAATGAAAGTCATACCATGAGGAATTGGGTTAAAGAAGGATTGATGACCTAGAGATAAATCTAGGGATTAATGAGATTGTCGTGTGGCATGATAATTTGCTGATGATGTGTTTTAATCAACACAATGTGATGATGTGATGATGTGATGGCATGCTAATAATAGTTTTGCCGTATAGGCAAGGCCCTCACACTCAGCTTAGTAGCTGACCCATTTTTCTTTCTAGATGTGACAGGTGTGATAAATTGAGGATGACTCTGGCACTGCACAATGATCGATGGAGGATTTTGATTTAAAAGGTTTTTCCACCTATTGAGATAACCCTTACTTTACGATTCGGGTTTTGAACATGCATGATAGTTTGTAATGGTCAAGTATGATCATTGACTTGAGTTGAGTATGATTGGAGTGGATGAGATTGACAGTGTGGAGTCAGTGAATCCTGATTTTGAGGAAGGTTGATTAATGGATTGAGGATATGATTTTCAGTGAATTGTTATGATGAGTTGGATTTTAAATCTATAAGAATGATGTGGATGTGAGTCGAGTCGAGATTTTGAAAACGTAAACCCCGAGTGATTTCCGCTGCGCGGGCGAACCGTTGGTTCGACCCATGATTTTAGGGTGGGGTGTTACAATAACTATGTCAGGACTAGTGATAGGTATGATAACCTGATCACTATCAATGACTTGTTCTTCCTCAAAGACAACATTCCTTATGTTTCCTTCCCCCCAAAACTCAATATCTTCAAGGAATCTCGCATTTCCCGTTTCAAAGAATGATCGTGAGGTGGGATTGTAAAATTTGTAGCCTCGAGAGTACTGCGGATAACCAACAAAGTAGCAACTTACAGTCTTTAAGTCTAGCTTTCCTTCATGTGGCTTATAAGGCCTTGCCTCAGCTGGACAACCCCAAATGTGCAAGTGCCTAATGCTAGGATTTTTGCCTGTCCATAGCTCATAAGGGGTTTTAGTTACTACTTTGCTTGGTACCCTATTAAGGATGTATGCAGCAGTCTTTAGAGCTTCCCCCCAAAGTAACTCCGGTAAGGAAGAATGACTAAGCATACTTCTTACCATGTCTTTAAGAGTACGATTGCGCCTTTCTGCAACGCCGTTCATGCTAGGTGTTCCTGGCATGGTGTATTGAGGCACAATCCCACACTCTTTGAGGTAAAGCGCGAAGGATCCTGGACGTTGTTCTCCGGATCCATCATATCGACCATAGTATTCTCCACCACAGTCCGATCTGACAGCCTTAATTTTCTTTCCAAGTTGAAGTTCAACTTGAGCCTTAAAAGACTTGAAAACATCCAAGGATTGCGACTTCTCATTTATAAGAAAGAGGTAACCATATCTAGAGTAATCGTCTATGAACGTGATAAAATATTTGTGACCGTTCCAAGATGCTGTAGGGAATGGACCACATATATCAGTATGAATGAGTTCTAAGACGTCTTGAGCTCTATTGGCACCCAATTTCTTAATGTTTGTTCTCTTACCCTTAATGCACTCAATGCAGACTTCAAAATCTGCTAAATCTAAGGGTTCAAGAATTCCATCAGACACAAGCCTCTGAATTCTCTGTTTGGAGATATGTCCTAAGCGCTTGTGCCATAAAGCAGCGGAATTCTCATTAAATTTTTGCTTTGTACCTCGTGAACTTGTTTGGAGGATTTCATTATGGGAACTAATCACATCAAGCATGTATAGATTATCAATCAATGGACCGGTACCAATCAAGACTGAATTTTGTGAGAGACTAAATTTATTATCTCCAAATGAACAAGAATAACCTGATTTGTCCAAACATGGAACCGAAATTAAATTCTGTCGAAATGACGACACCACAAAAGTCTCAAACAAATCCAAATGGCATCCAGTCTTTAATTGTAATCTAAAAGTTCCGATAGCCTCCACTGCAACTTTATTGCCGTCCCCCACATAGATGAACTTTTCGTTCTTACTTGGTGGCCGGCTCCACAGGCAGCCCTGCAAAGATACACTTATGTGAGTGGTAGCACCAGAATCCACCCACCAAGTATCCATAGGCACAAAAGCTAAATTAACTTCAGAACAAACTAAAGTAAGAAGCTCACCCTTCTTTTCACGCCAAACGGCATACTTGGGACACTCCTTCTTCATGTGCCCAGTCTTCTTACAGAAGTAGCAAGGAAACCCCTCAGTTTGCATCTTTGGTTTCTTTTGCTGAGAAGACTTTTCTGCAACATCCCTAGCTCTCTTCTTGATTTTGTTTTGAGAACTTGATGCTAAGTGAGCACTCTCAGTCCTATCCCGCGCTTGCCTCTCTTCCTCTTGCACACAGTGAGATATAAGCTCATTGAGAGACCACTTGTCTTTCTGAGTGTTATAGCTCACTTTGAATTGCCCAAAGTGTACAGGGAGAGAGATCAAAACCAAGTGTACGAGCAAATCTTCAGACAGCTCTAACTTTAGTGACTTGAGTTTTGATGCGAGATTAGACATCTCCATAATGTACTCCCTTATGTTCCCCTTGCCTTTATACTTCATGGAAACGAGCTTAGACAAAAGGTAACTTGCCTCTGATTTTTCATTCTTGGCAAAGTATTGCTCGATTTCCTCAAGGAACCCCTTAGCGCTCTCATTCTCAGTCATAGAGCCCCGAAACGCTTCTGGAATAGAGCGCTTCATGATCATCATACACATACGATTAGAGCGATCCCACTTTTCTATTTTAACCTCATTAAGGTTATCTGGAGTAGAAACAGGACGCTCCAACCGCAGTGCAAGATCCAAATCCATACAACCGAGAACAATTTCTACGGTTTCTTTCCAGATCTTAAAGTTTGTCCCATTCAATAGTGGAATATTGCTAATTTGAGCAGAAACATTGGAAGCAGAAGCTAAAGACACTATAAAGAAACAAGAAAACATGCACTCATGTCAAACAAAAATACACGAGAAGAAAATTCAGACATTTAAGTTTTATTTCTGAAACCCATCTTAAGATACCAAATGCAACATTAACTCTTAGTCTTTGGACAGATAAATTAACTGCGAGCGGTACTCTTACTAAAATGATCAAATACTGATAATGAGTTCTGTCAAATAATAGTTTATCTTTGGACCAACTATCATTCACATGAAAATAAACTTCACAATCATCACGTATTTATCATTAAGGTGCATCATCATTTGGCCAAATAGTATCTACCTTTGGGCCGAACACTATCCGCATAAACAACCACACACTATACATCCAAGTAATTTAATTTGATCAATTTTTACACTAGAGGTTACTTTGGCAACATAACATAAAGAATCAAATCAATTTAAAATTATTGGACCAATTGATTGATTACGCAAACCATGTGCGTTCAAAAATAATATATATATATACACATACCCAAAATACGCACACAGTAAACCAATCAACCAATTAAGATAATCCAAACTGAAGCAATTAAATCCTGATGGAGAGGGTCTGAAACCAAAGAACCCTCAACCTCCACTTTATTTTCATAAACACAGACGGGATGCTTAATGCTTGATTTGGGACAGTGCTTTACCCAAAACTTCATGACCAGGAAGATGAAGAAAAGATGGAACCGCATATATTCCTTTTGGCTTGGGTGATTTATAAAGAAAAGAATGAAATCTCCACCCAACAACCTAAAATTCCATTTTTTTAAGCAACATAATCATAACTGATCCAAAAGCAGCCACCGGTATTGCCCGTCATGAATCCAATTCCAAGCAAACGCAGGGCAATACTAATCTACAATATGCATGGGTACGAGAACAGTAGCATGCAATATGTACCTAACTAGCAATGCAATCATGCATATAACAGATCCGTGTATGCGGAAGCCTCAATAATCTAACAAAGATAACCTGCTCTGATACCACTTGTTGGAATTAATCGAAATACGTAATTCCCTGGAAATATCTTATCAGATTATCAAAGGCGAATAGATCTAAATACCTAGATTCATGATGGTAGATCGTCGTGAACTTGAAGCGGAATCTGTAGAACGATCTTTAACCGGACGATACCTCCAAGTGCACGATCCGGGAAGTTTAGTGGCCTTCCTCAACCAAGCCTCCTTAGTCCACTCACGGGAAACCTCACGTATTCCTGATGGGGAGAATCAGCAGCGGATACAGGGGGGGGGGCCAGACTGGGCCCGGGCCCAGCCCTCCCTGCCTCCCCAAGACCCAACCCCAGCAGCAGTTCAGTGTTTAAATATTTGGGCCCAGCCCGTCTCAAGACCCAGGCATCCCTGCATCAGCTTCCCCTGCAGCCCAAACAATCCCTGCAGCCCAAACTAACAAAATATGAAATAACAATCTCCCGCAATCCGCATCATTGGCTTCCCCTGCAAGTCTAGAACCAAAAAACAAAAAGAAAAGAGAAGATGAACAGACAGACCCGCTCGTGCTCTGCCCGTTTGCGCTGATCGCTGATCACCGGAGGCCCTGTCACCCTGACCTGGCGGCCGGCGCCGGAGTTCCTTTGGCCAGGCCGCATACCGCCCGCAGACCGCCCGCATCGCCTGACCGACCGCATACCGCACTCCGCAGGACCGCAGCGCCAGCGCCCGCCGCCCAACTTTCTTCTAGTCTCTCCGTTTGTGAATTGTGATTCACTGATCTGATTCTCTTATCTCATCTCAGCATCTGTGAATTGTGATTTGTGAATTTGTGATCTGTCTTATTGCAAAGAAAGTGCGTAGAGACTAGAGAGGTAATTGCAATTTGCCAATTGATTATTGATCTTATTGTCTTAGTTTAGTTAGTCTTATTTACTTAGAAACTAAGTTAGTCTTATTCCCTTCACAGTAGACAGTAGTTTGTATCCAAATTTACTTAGAATCTAGTGTTTGACTGAGTTGTGTACATGTATAATTGGTTATGCAGACAGCAGATTTCAAGATATTTCATCATGACATCTTCTCAACCACCAAATAAAAAGGTGAAAACAACATTGTTTTCTTACTATCAACGTAAGGAATCTGAATCATGTCAGACCGAAGAAGTCCCTCCTAATGAAGGTCAACCATCTTCCTCTCCAGTTCAGAATGAAGCATCTACTTCTCCTGTATCCGGTAATCTACTTCCATCATCTGATAGCGGAGTTGAAATTGAAAGAAATCCAGGAAAGAGGAAACAAATATGTGATTGGGCTCTTGAGTTGAGAGATGAGGTTAGGAGAAAATACCTAATACCCAAGGCTTATCAACCTAAACTCGCATACTATAAGCCGCGAGAATACCCAGATAAAATTCGTCACTTTCAAGAAGCATGGTATTCACAATTTGATTGGTTGGAGTATTCTCCTACAACACATAAAGCATATTGTTTCCCATGTTTTTTGTTTAGAGACAAGATGAATGGGAATCAAACTTCTGCACTTGTGCAAGATGGATTTGATAATTGGAAGAGGGTTACTGGTAAGAAATGTGTGTTCCTTGTTCATGTTGGTTCATCAGCATCTTCAAGCCATAATAAATGTGTTACAGCGGCTGATGCCTTGATGAAACCCTCCGGTCATATTGATAAAGTGATGCACAGAATTGGTGGAGAAGAAGTTCTAAAGCATCGATTGCGGTTGAAAACAACAATTATGGTTGTCAAACAGTTGGCTTTACAAGGAAGTTCTTTTAGAGGACATGATGAATCTGATGATTCTTTGAATCCGGGGAATGTTCTAGCTTGGATTGGTTTTGCAGCGAAGTTGAATGATCAAATCAATAGTGTAGTTCTTCGTAACGCACCAGGAAATGCGAAATACACTTCACCAAGCATTCAGAAGGAGATATTGGGAATCATAGCAAATAGAGTGCGTTGTAAGATACGCGAGGAGATTGGAGATTCTTGTTTCTCTATTCTTGTTGATGAAGCAGTTGATGAAGCAGGAAGGGAACAAATGTCTGTTATTTTGAGGTATGTCAGTTCTTATGGTATAGTAACTGAACGCTTTTTTGCTCTCAAGAGTGTAGCTGATACTTCTGCAGAAACACTAAAACAAGCTATTTGTGGCGTTCTCTCTCAGTATGACCTTCAAATTGAAAAATTGAGAGGTCAAGGATATGATGGTGCTAGTAATATGTCAGGACAGTTTAATGGAGTCAAGGCATTATTTCTTAGAGATTGCCCATATGCCTATTTTGTTCACTGTTTTGCTCACAGATTACAGTTGGCATTGATTACTTCTGCAAAGGTATGTGATCCTATATGGGATTTCTTTTCCATATTGGATTGTATCATAAATGTTGTGAAGGCTTCTCCTAAACGGATCAGGGAGTTGCAAGCAATTCACAAAAAAGATCTTGATGGTATGTTGGATGCTGGAGAAATTCAATCTGGACAAGGAGCTAATCAAATGACATCCTTAAAGCGTTCAGGGCCAACTCGTTGGGGATCTCATTATCATTCCATATTGAGCATTATAAACATGTTCAATGCAACATGTGTAGTTCTAGAGGATCTTTGCCGTTCTAAAGAAGGAGAACAACGAGCTCAAGCCAGAGGTGCTTCAAAAAATATCAAGACTTTTGAGTTTGTGTTCAATCTTCACTTGATGAAAGGGATTATGGATATCACGGATTTTCTTTGTCAAGCATTTCAACAAGAATCTGTTGACATTGTAGCTGCAGTTGGATTTGTTTCCATGGCAAAACTTAAACTTCAAAAGCTACGGGATGAAGGATGGGACAAGCTACTCATAGAGGTAAAATCTTTTTGCTCAAAACATGCCATAGAGGTGCCTAATATGAATGCTACACATGGACGTGGTGAGAAGCAAACAACTCTTGAGCACCGTTACCATTTTGAATACTTTAATCAATGCATAGATTTTCAGTTGGGAACATTGAATTCAAGATTCAATGAGTCATCAGTCAGATTGCTTCAGTTGAGTGGTGCACTAGACCCTAAAAGTTCTTTCCAGTCTTTTGATGAAGAAAATATTTACAGACTTGCTGAAGAGTTTTATCCTCAAGACTTTGAAGGCAATGAGATGTATTGTTTGAAGAATGAGCTAGGATATTATGCCGATCATGTGGTTCATTGTCAGGAATATGATGTTTCTTCCCTTGCAAAATTACTAGAGAAGCTGGTGGAAACAGGGATGGACGCACGGTACAGATTGATTTGTCGGTTGATTCGTCTAGTGTTAACATTGCCTGTTTCAACGGCTACTACAGAGAGATCCTTTTCAGCAATGAAACATGTGAAGACTGATTTGCGCAACAAGATGGGCGATGAATTTCTTGCTGATTGCTTAACTATTTTCTTTGAGAGAGAGTATGTTATTGGTATGGATGAAGACTCAATTATTGACGAATTTGCTAAATTAAAAGACCGTCGTGTACAATTGACATTGTAATGCAAACTATAATTTTTTTTTGCTTACGGTATCTAATTTTATGTTCGAATCCGGCCCAGTGCACTTTTATATCCTGGATCCGCCGCTGGGGAGAATATGTGTGTGTTTTTCAGTCTTGGTGTCTTGGGGACCACAACCTCTAGGTTCTTTATATACTATATTTTTAGCTAGGGTTCCCATAAAATCCTAATTAGGTTTAGTATCTGGTTTCCACTCATTGGGCCCATATAAGATATTGAGTAGTCTTGGGCTCCATAATTTGACCACTTATAATTAGCCCACTTTAACAAATAACTAATACAATTATCCATAAACCACAGCCCACATAACGTGGAACATATATTTCCAACATGGGCAAGAATCTCTGCTACACACTCTAGGCTCAAGAGAACCACAGACTATCATTTTGCAGATTAAGTGTGTTGTTGAAGTAGTACGTAGTAGGAAGTTATAAAGCAAAGCTAATAATCTGGAATTCATAAGCATCCATTTCCACTCATCTCTTGGCTGTAGCTGCTTCTATAAATTTTAACTGAGTTATAAGTTTCACCTTTATAAAAATTCATCTGCGATATGATAATTAGTTTATCTTCATTATTTCTATACTAACTAATATTATATTGTCCAATTTTTAACTGATTTATTCATTTCTTTAATTTTCTTACGGTTTGCTGACAATTTGGCTTGGATTCTTCATAGTACTCCATACTAAGTTTTAAGTTCTGAATGGGAATTTTTTTTCTAATGCGCCCAACTATCACTAATTAAAGAATTGTATACTTGTGATAGGCTAGTGATTTCTTATGCTTTCCATATGATTTGAATTTCTCTACCCTTCAAAGTTAATTAACTATCCAAGGTTAATTTTTATGTCGAAGCCTATGGTATGAAGTTTGCTTCTTAATTTAAGACTTTTCCCTATGAATTTCATGAATAGGGATCAAATCAAAGAAAAATTAAGATCAAATAGTAAATTAATTTGTGAAGCAAGAGCGCAAGAGAACATATTTTAGAAGAAATCAAATTAAGTACACGAATATAACTACTAATCATTATATTATTTTGGGCAATGTCTATTTTTTACCCAAACCTTTTTCAGATTCTTTTATTTTAACCAAACCTATAGAAATTCTATTTATTATCCAAACGTATTATAATTTATCAAAGTCTGGGCATTCATTCTGTTACCGTTACTTATTTCGTCCACGTGAGGAGTGGGATTTTGTTTTTTTTTTAATAATCTTTTTATTAAAAATAGTAAATGATGGTATTCTGACCCCCACGTAGGAAGTCAACTCATTATGGTCATACTTAGTCAGCATTACTAACAGAAAATTTGACGGAGAGTTAACGTTTGGATAATTTTTAGGAATTCAATAGGTTTGGTTAAAATAAAAGAATCCGAAAAAGGTTTGGGGTAAAAAATAGACATTGCCCTATTATTTTAATTAAATCAATACGAAGACAATATTATAGAAATATAGTATTGTTTTGTTGGCCGCTATTCAATAGAATTAGTATACATATATATTTCGTAAATTAAAAGTCGAGGACCAAAATTTATAGATAGTTTATATTATCTTATATCCACTCATAATGAACCTTGGTCAATATTATACGTTTGTCAATATTTGTTACATTTTTATTTTACTATTATTATATTAATTATTTTCTTTCTTATCTTATCCCTCATCCACTACCACCAGTCACTTTCTAGTTTCTTCTACAACCCAAATCTCTCTCCCCCTCACAACCCTCTCTCTTTCTTCTACAGGAAGCTAGCTATAATTTCGTTTCCGCTTCTCTGCAAAACCTCAATTTTTCACCACCATGCAACAGCCAAATAAGCCTTTTTCACTCATATCTCATCATATGTCAAGTGATCGACATGCCAAGTTCCTATCGTAACGTTATTTTGACGGAAAGAAGACGATATGATTCGACACTAGGCCGATGATTCAAGGTTCTGGCAAGGAAAGGGATAGATGGAGATTAGCCTATTTTCTCTTTGCTCTTTGATCGACATCTGAATTTGTTACTCGACTCTGTCTCACGTCTCAAGAGGATTAAGAGTTTGTAGCCGCCATTTTGTTTCGCTTCTCATGTGACTGTTATCACCCGGCAACAACTTTTTGATGTCCTTCCATAAATTTTGTTTATTGAATTTTCCTGAGTTAAATATCATATATTTCAAGAAACTTGTTGCAAATAACTCATTCAACTTCTACTGAAAAAGAGAGCCTTTAAATCCAATTTCTGGTTCTGCTTGCATGGTAATTGCAAAATCAGTTGATTTGAAAATTGGAAGAAAGATTGTAGAAAAGCTTATTTGATTTAGAGGACAACAACCTTTTATTTAGATTTTCAGAGCAATTTTGGGGTGCACAGCTAAGAATTGACAAATTAACCGGTTTGCCCCTCCTAGTCTGTGTATTGCAAGTCGATTTACGAAATAGGGATTGAGGTCCAGCGGTGGAAGATTAAAGGCAAGGGGAACGATGCGGCGGCGGGAGGAAAGGGAAGGGGGCACGTCGAGAATTTCTTCCGGAAGGGTTTGGAATACATAAGGTGAGACTTGAGAGAGAGAGAGAGATGACTGATGAGTCAGATTTTTGGGACGTTTTGGCGAGACCCGCGACAGAGATGTCGAGAAAGATAAATATTGAGGAATTACTGAAAGGCCCATCCGCCGTGTGCGGGTTATTGAGAAGGGACTGACGTGGCAAAACTGTTTTTTGTACATTGCCTTATAGTATTTTGTAGAAGTCTCAACTCTCAAATCCTTTTACGGGAAGTTCCATGTAAAGGGAGGGGAGAGGAAGTAACAGTGAAGAGGGGCCTGGCTGGAAGAGGATGCGATAATGGGTTAAGGGTTTTTTGGAATTTATTTTATGATTAAAAACAATATTTAATAAATTTTGATGACGTGTCGTACATGTATACCAAATTGTTAGTCACCTTAACAATTTTAACGAAAACTTAACGGATGGTTATAATTATATTTTTTAAAAGATATGGCTATTTTATTGAATTTCATATAGATTTGACTATTTCTATGTGAGTAAGGCATATTAATCCTACATGTCTTACTCACATAATAGTCATCCTAATCTTCCTCTGCGTAGAACACCATTGTATTAAAATTTGACGACTTCTTATTGAATAAAATGGAAAGTACATATACTAGATGGTGCGAGGCACAAACTCAGGCCGCTACCAACAACTCATGACCCTGAAATTAAGCTAATATGATATGCTAAACAATCTATCAAGCTGAGATACTCAACTACCTGACCCACTATTCATAGGATTTGATTGTAACAAAACAAACTTACTGAACTGACTAAGCAATACTCCAAAAGACCCAGTATGCTTATTTATTACACAGACCCACTTATGAAAATAGACTGAAACGACGACGATGCCCCATTGGACAACAGCCGACACAGTTCAAACTTAACCTTTGGCGCCCTTCTTCTCCAATCCTTATGCAGCCCGGATTCCAGTCTTAACACTCTACATCCCGACGCCGACGCCGACGCCCGCCTCGTCCTCATCCTCATCCTCACCGTCCATATCCCTATCCTGAAGGGGGGCCACGGGCAAGTGGGCAACTATCAAGTGCAGTCTACCCCGGACTTGCGCCCACACATTAGGGTTGGAAAACCAAGCTCCATAAACACGGTCGTTCGCCTTCAAGGGCTCGTAATGGCCATCGCTCGGCCTTCTCGTCATAAGCGATATGGGATAAGTTGGATGGTTCTCCCGGTGCAGGCTTTCTTGAATGAGCTCCATCAATTGTGGAAGTGTTGTCTCCATAACGGTTTGTCTCGGTATGTTGTCATGCAGCTGTGCTGGTAGGGGATTTACAGTGAAGTGGGAATACTCAAAGTGCTCAGTTGGGATCAACGCAATCGGGACCATCGCCATAGTATCTGAAATTGATGTGTATGAGTATATTTCTCCGGAGCTAGCATATTCACTTTACAAGAAGAAGA
Source organism: Linum trigynum (assembly GCA_964030455.1). Lineage (NCBI taxonomy): Eukaryota > Viridiplantae > Streptophyta > Magnoliopsida > Malpighiales > Linaceae > Linum > Linum trigynum. The sequence continues at coordinate 64,145,623 of OZ034819.1, forward strand.
AGAAGAAGAAGAAGAAGAAGAAGAAGAAGAAGAAGAAGAAGAATAGGAAAAGCTCTGTTTCTTCTCTAACCACATTATAACGAGCAATATTGACAGCAAACAGTAGAGCAATGAGCCCTAAATCTATTTAATGTACGTGCAGGGGGGGGATTTGTACCTGATCTGATTTGGGATGATGATTATAGGGTACCAAAAGGAGATTCAGAGCGCTAGCTAGCTGAAACAGAGTCCAGAAAACCAAAGAAACAAGTAAGAGTTCAAAATCCGCTAAATGAACCATGGATACACAGCAAGAATGAATGAGGGAACGAGAGAGTACCAGCTTAATGAATGAGGTAACAGCTCAGTGAAGAAGCTCCGAGGAAAGAAAACTAATAAGTAGTAATTGGCAGACGAAGAAAGGAAAGGGTCACGTGATTGCGGTCAGTCCTCCTACCAGAGGCTGTCTGGAAACAAAAAATGACGAGAAAAACTCATAAATAAATTCAACGGCGGGGAAGGAGACCGTACCGTCGTACGTCGTCAAACAGAAATTGGTTATCTTACATTTTACAAGGTGCTGTTTGGCTAGGCAAGAATAATTAATGTTGGAGGTTAATATGATTTTCAGCATTACCAAATCGCAGGCTTCTTCTTAAATTTTCAAACAGTATTTTACTCCATTTCGGTTTTTTATTTTATTTTTTGTCATTGGATCACTTAAAAGAAGAATATAGAAATTCAAATACGGAAGCCTCCGCTTAAGAAATTTGAATGAATGAAACGAAGTCAAAACTTTTCAAACGACAAATTTCTTTTGATAAGTCAGAGGTGTCGTTCAGCTCAAATGTTCGCACTCATCGGAGCTTGGAGATTGGGGGTGTTCTACAAATGAAGCGGGTGGAAAAGCATAACAAGTACCTGGGGCTAGCTACAGAGGCGGGGAGATCGAAGAAATTGTTGTTTGAAGACCTCAAGGAGCATGTTAGGAAAAAGTTAAAAGGATGGAAGGAGAAGACTCTGTCTGTGACGGCTCGGGAAGTATTGATTAAGTCTGTGGCACAAGCTCAATTCACATATGCTATGTCGGTGTTCAAGATACCGGACGGAGTGATTGATGATGTCCACAGTATGATTATGAACTTCTGGTAGGGACAACGAGGAGAAGAACGAAGAGCGCATGGCTTGAGAAGAGAGGAAATGGTGAGTCCGAAAGAAGAAGGAGGTATGGGATTCCAGGACTTACGGGGCTTCAATATTGCTCTTTTGGGGAAGCAGTTGTGGAACCTGGTTAAATGTCCCGACTCCCTCATAGCAAGGATTTTAAAGGCAAAATATCACAAACGTTCGTCGATTCTGGATGCATCTATGGGTTATAGGCCTAGCTTCGTGTGGCGGAGTATTATGAGTGCTCAAGAGCTGATCAATAAAGGGGTTCGGTGGCGGATTGGAAATGGGGTGAACGTACGTATTTGGGGGGATCGTTGGATTCCTACACTACCTGGTCAATTTGTTCCTACGGCACCAATGGGACTTCCTGTGGAAGCAAATGTTTGTGAGCTGGTGGACCCAGATACAAATCAATGGGATATCCCTTTATTAGAGAGCTGTTTTACAAGGGATACGGTGGAAGCCATTTCGCAAATCCCGTTACGTGGAAATGAGGAAGTGGACACTATCATGTGGCATAATAATAAAGAAGGGAATTATTCGGTTAGGGAGGGATACAAGGAATGGAGTTGTGCATTCAAAGAGCAGCATGGGGTGGTTGGTTTTGGGGAAGAGTCGGTGTGGAAGAAGCTCTGGAGCTTGCAAGTTCCCCCCAAAGTAAGACAGTTTATGTGGCGGTTCGGTCGAGAGATCTTGCCGACAGGGGTGATTGTTAGCGAACGCAACCCTCGATGGGGGGATCGCTGTCCTTTTTGCGATCAGGTGGAAACTCAAGTCCATTTATTCTCAGAGTGCCAGTGGGCATCGAGGATATGTCGTCAATTTGAAGTGGTTGGCTGTTTTGCTAGACGAGGATCGGGATCTTGTTATGAGTGGTTTAAATCGATGGCAGAAAGTGAGGATGAAGCAAGCTTAGAGAGTTGGTGTGTACTGCTTTGGTATCTCTGGAAGGAAAGGAACGCTCATATGTTTAATGGAGCAAAACTACCCGAAGAGGAGATACCAGTGCGTACAAAGTATTTTCTGATGGATTACAAACAACATCAACACAGAGAGGAAGTGATTCCGACCCCTGTAGTGAGGAACGGCTGGCGAAAACCAACTATGGGTAGGTGGTCTGTGTGCACGGATGCAGGTGTTCTTCCCACGGGTGACACAGGTCTTGGAGTCGTGATTCGGGATGCTGACGCGAAGTTTAAGTATGCGGCTGCCAAAAATATAGCAGGGAAGTGGAGTAGTGAAGAAGTGGAAGCTCTTGCTATGGAAATGGGAGTGCAATTGGCATATCAATTTCAGGTGCAGGAAGTGATGTTGGAGTCAGATTGCCTTTCGGTGATCAAGTGATTGAATAACCCAAATCTAGCTCAAGATGAAACGGGTGTTGTGTGCCGAAATGTTGCCCGATTTCTGGCTTTGATGGGGAATAGCAGGCACCAACACATATGCAGAGAGGCAAATAATGCCGCCCATATTATGGCGCACGCCAAGACGAGGCAAGACGACAGAGTGGTTTGGGTTGATAGACCCCTTGTTTATCTGATTGATCAGTTTCAGCTGGATAATGTAACCGCCATGTCTGATAATAATAGCTTTACCGTAGGTTTCAGTAAAAAAAAAAATTTCAAACGACGAGCGACAAAAAAATAAAACTTTACGAGCCGCCAAATGGAGTGACCACCACCAACAAAGTTCAGGTTGCAACCTACTTAACAAAATGATTCTCTCTCGATTCTAGAGTAGTTGAATTGACGGAGTAATCTATCAATTGGTGGGCTATTAATATCGATTTCTTAGGGGCCGTTTGGATGCAGCATTTAAACTTGATCCCAAATGCATGTTTGGATAGTCAAAAGATTCCTGGAATTCATTGTTTCCAAATGGTCCACGTTTTCGTTTCAATTACTTTGCCCAATTCTGGCGGCAGGCCGCAAGTGAACATTATCATTAGGCCAAACTCTAAAGCCCAAACATTTTCAACTAACTAAGGAATTAAAACGAATTCGGAGTTCTATACTTCTATTGAGAAATAAAAAAAAACCGTGATCATTAACATCGGCAGGCTGGAACTTGGAAGGCAACATTACTCGGAGACGGAGTCGTTGAATTGAATACCTACCTATTATTTTTCCTGCACCACTTTTTCTGCGTCGAATCAGAATCTGATACTGTGCTAATGTCATGAATTGTAATAGTTCAGGCTGGAAGGCTGCCAAACGTCGAATCAGAATCTGATTCTGTACCATGCATTCAAATTGCAGCTTTATTTTGGTGTGGAGCCGTGGAGGTCTGGAGGACAAGAAAAACAGTTTTTTCTGCGTAAGCACCTCCTCAAGAGGTTTATGATTATATGCTTAAACTTCTATATTTTTTCAAGCCTACATACGATACTTTTAGGGAGTTGATAAAGGTCGTCCTAACAATTACTAATGATCGTCCTAAAAAACAAGTTACACTTTTAACCTTTTGACATCTTTACCTTTTCTTTAGCAAACAAACACCACATTCACTTAGAAAACAAAAAACACTCATTCTCCCACACTCTCGAATTCATCATCGACATTTGGAAGCCGAAATCGTCGAGCATACGTCCGAACAATGAGTAGCGACTCCGACGAGGTAAAAATCTCGTTTAAAAAAAAAAATCTCAACCGAATGTGATTTTCGGTTGGTCCATGGTCCAACCGAAATTCGGTTTCGGTTGAACCATGGACCAACCGAAAATCACATTCGGTTGACCCATGGATGAACCAAAAATTGGTTTCGGTTGGTCCACGGTGGCACCAAACCTGTCCTTCGGTTAGGCCATGGTGAAACCGAAAATTGGGTTAGGTTTAGCCATGGTTGAACCGAAAATTTGCTTCTGTTGGTGGCTTTTGGGTTTTTTAAAGTTTATATCAAATATTTCTATTTTATTGTTATGATTTATAGTTTGGTCTATAAGATTGTTTATTGAATTTTAGTTTATATTATTTTTAAAATTTATGAGCCTAATTATTTGTGAAATTGAATGTTTTTGTATACAAAATTAAGATTAGATGTATAATACGCAATAAAAAAATTATAGAATGTGATTAATATGATTATTACATTAGATGTATAGTATGTAAATAATATAGAATGCTAAATTTTGTCGTGTTAAATGTTGGATTTTGCTTAGGAGAATATAGAGAATGCTAAATTATTTGTGATAATTATTAAATTAAATGTAGTTGTTAGATTTTCTATTATTGTGGAGTCCTACTTATATCATGAGATCTAACATTGTAGGATATTGATGGTTACGGAGGGGATGGCAAAGATTACACCTCAGAATTCGTCAATGGAGTAAAATACGATACAGATTTGATTGCATATGCAGCAGCTACTGAGATTGCCAAGGGTTTTGGGTTTTATTTGGTGAAGGCATCAAATAAAAAAAATCCAAGTGAAGATAGTAGGCGACGATACTTGAAGTGCACTCATGGTAGGAAGAAAAATTCGAAGGCTCCTGATTCTGATCCGGCTAAGGAAAGGAGGCCTCTTACTTCTTCTGGAAAGTTGGGGTGTGAATTTCAGATCAAGATTGAGCGGTCACATGATGGATATTGGTTGATACTAGCAGTGGCTAATAGAAAGAATCCTGGTGCTAATTTGGGTTTTCACAATCATCCGCTGGAGCTATTTCCGAATGGATCAAGTAAGAGGAATGTTTTGACCGAAGATGATAAGCAATACATCAAACAACTGAGATTAGCCGGTGTCGCCCCAAGGAATATCCACAAGGCAGTGAACGAGAGAAAAGGGGAGCATGGAAAGGTGAACAAAAGACAGATTTCTAACGCATTGTATAAGATAAGAAAAGAAGAGTTTGGTCAGAGGACGGCCTTACAGTACACTTTTCAAGATGCTCGGGAGAAGGGTTACTATGTGCAGTATGTGGATGACCGTAACATGCTTACACACTTGTTCCTAGCTCACCCTGAGTCAATATTGATGTTGCGAGCTTGGCACCATGTCATTGTGATAGATGCAACATACAAGACCAACAAGTATGAGTTTCCATGGGTTGAGATTGTTGGCATGACACCGGTGGGATTGAACTTTGTCATTGCATCTGCGCTAGTGTATGACGAGACAAAAGAGTCGTACTAGTGGCTTCTCACGCATCTGCAACATTTGCTTGGCCCTATCACTCCAGATGTATTTGTTAGTGACAAAGCAGGAGGATTGGTTGAGACTGTGGGGGTAATGTTTCCATCATCGACTCATATACTATGCCTTTGGCATGTAGACAGAAATGTGAGAGCACGGTGTCTAACGGAGGTGAGGAGGACGTATTGTGGGATAGATGCAGCCCAACCGACAGTGGATCTGATCATGGCGTATTGGAAAAGGATTGTATATGCCGGCAGTGAGGAAGGCATGAATAGAGCTTTAGACAGTTTCAGGCGTAGTTGGGGAGTACAGTATCCACGTCTTTGGAGGTACTTGTCAGATGAGTGGTTACCAAACAAGCACATGTGGGCAACATGTTATACAAACCAAGTGCGACATTTGGGTAATACAAGCTCAAATCGGGTTGAATTTGCTCATTCATCCTTCAAGAAGTGGCTTCAATCAGCAACTGGTGCAATCGACACGGTTAGTCTCTTAATAAATTTTCATTTATGTCTTATTTAGAAGTTTTTACTTAATCTAGTATCCTAATTTTCTTTCTTTGTTTGTAGGTTTATAAGAAGAACCATGATCACATTGAGGCTCAACATCTTCAAATCCAAAAGCTTCTAGAGGATTCTAGATTAAAGAAGATGTTACTAGCTGACGGAAGACCATTTCGGGAGTTGCATACAAACGTCACTCTACAGGCTATGAGGTTGATGCTCATTGAGGTATCAGTGGAAGGAGCAAGTTGTACATGTACGTTTCATGCTACCTTTGGTCTCCCATGTAGATGTGCAATGCAGTTAGCACGTTCTGAAAAGAGGGACATTGCCCCATCTGAGGTGTTAGCTTTTTGGACCATTATGAACTATTGTGAACCTCCTACTCGGGCAGAGTGGGATGACGATAGTCTTTACCATCGTGATGTCTTCCAAGGTCTAGTACAGGAGGTTCTTGATAGGGGAGATGAGACCATTCGAGGGGCTATTGGCCTACTTCGGAGTCATCTTCATCCTGAAAATGATGGCATTGATGAGCCGCATGGGGGGCAACCCCGACCCGGTCGCCCGAGGACATCCACCACGCGAAACCTTTCTCACTTCGAGCATGTGGAGAGGAGACGGGGGAGGAGAAGTTCGATACCTTCGACCACAACACCGGACAATGACCAGAGGACAGGTAGGTTGTACTTTTTTGGGAAATTTATGTGCAATTGTGTAGAATATGATGTATAACTAACTTATTTTTGTAAATGATATTAGGTGGTATCCCTGATGCACACACCAACTTCGAGTCCACAAATACGAATGGGACGGAGCCGGATACTCATAATGATACAGGTTAGAAGTAGTGTCCCTATTTTAGATGATTAGATGTTGTATACCTCTTGTATTAATTCATTGTGTTGTGTATTTTGGGACAGATGGTGCCCCTTGGAGGGTTATCAGAACTCCCAATACTGGTTGGCGGAGTTACCCGTGGTTGTATTGTTTGGAAACATACGTGCAACCATACATTCGTGGTTGGTTCAACCCAGAACCGGATGGACATTGCGGATTTCGAGCAATATCACAAGCACTTACCGGGTCCCAAAACAATTGGTTGCAGATGAGACGCGAGGTTGTAGAAGAGCTTGAAGCTCGACCTGAGCTTTACAGACCATACTATGATGGAATTGCCGACGGAATAGATAATGGGCTTCGGCGTTGCAGGTGGACTCAAAATCGTGGTTGTGGCGTTACCCACTGGATGGATAATGTGGAGCTTTTCGTCTTTGCCACATTGCATTCATGGGTAATTGCTGTCTATAGTCAAGGCGGTCGTTATACCGTGCTACCTGTGATTGCCCCACCAGGAGTAACAAGACCACGTGGGATCGTATCACTACATTTTACGGGATGTCATTGGGTGCGTCTTGACTTTCGACCTGGTCAAGTGCCATTGCCTCCGATTAATGGGATTTGGCCTATTTATCATGATCCTAGTGTCCATGGTTGGGACCAATTCTTCTCACAAGAACGCCAATTTTATGATAGTTTAAACCCGGCCGGTTGATGGTTAGATGTAGTTGTAGTTATTGTATTTGATGCAACGACATGCCCCCCCTTACTCCCTTCTTCCTCTTCTTACCATCACCGTCTTCCTCACTACTACGTCTCGCAACGTAGCGTCCATCTAGCCCACGTTGTGGAAAGTGCGAAGAAGCTATAGAAGATGTCCCAACTCGTCTCTTCTTACCGATGCCTACATCAGATTCAGGTGGGGCATCCCCAACCTCATCAACAGCCACATCATCATCATCATCATCATCGTCGTCGTCCATAGAAACTGAATCACTCCAATTAGCCTCCCACGGCGTCGCATCCTCAGGAGTAGGGGTGGAGGTAGTACCTCGACTAAGAGATAACTGTCCCATAGTAGGGCGACCATCGGGACGCCCTATTTCCGCATTCTTCTTCTTCCCCTTAACCTTACGTGGATTTTTTTCTTCATTTTCTTTTCTACCGGTCCCTGTAAGTCTACAAGCACGACCTTCCATTCTTCCTTCCGTTTTTTCCTCCATTCTTTTCTTATTCATGTACGGTTTGCCTATTCCATGTCCAGACATCTTCAAAAAAAAAAACATTACAATTAATGATAATCAAATGCATTAACATTTTTTGATAATTTTCTCTAATTTTTTTGTAACTTTTTGATAATTTATTATTAACATTAATACAACTTTCTTAGTCTTTTTGTCTAATTTCAACTACTTTTTAATTTTCCCATTATTCTAATATTTTTTTAACATTAATTAAAAATTTATAGATTATATTTCTAAATTTTGGTACTTTTTAAAAATTTCAGATAATTTTTAATAATTTTTATTACAGTATTCACAATATTTTTTTCATAATTGAATTCATAAAAATATTCGAATTTAATTTTTGTAATAAATTATAAACCGTACAACTTATTTATAATTAACTACAATTATTTCTAATTATTACATAATTTACAATATTTAATAACAATTTTTATTAATTAATTGAATTAAAATTATTTAAAAATCAACCAAACCGAAAGTTGACTTCGGTTTGACCATGGTCAAACCGAAAGTTGACTTTGGTTTGACCATGGCTCAACCGAATGTTGACTTCGGTTTGACCATGGCTCAACCGAATGTGGACTTCGGTCGGTGAAGGGCGAGGCGGAACGGAACTTACCTTCTTCTCCTGCGAGCACGGACGGCAGGCGAGGACGAGGACTGACGGCGACGGCGGACAACGAGGACTGACGGCGATGGGGGAAGGGCGAGGTGGGCCGGCGGGTCGCCGGCGTGGGGCGTGGTCTCTCTGCTGCTGGGCGACGGGGGAAGGTCGGTGACGGGAGAAGGTGGACGGGGAGTGTCGGGTTGGCGGCGGCGGTCCGCTGCTGGGGACGGGAAGTAGAGGAAGGGGAAGTGATGCGATGGGGACGAAGGTAGAGGAAGGGGAGTGTTTGGCTAGGGTTTGTTTTTTAATTTTAAAAAGGGTAATTAAGTAATTTACGTATTAAGTTAGGACGACGATTAGTAATTTTTAGGACGACCTTTAACCCTTCAGTACTTTTACGGTTTACCTCTGTTCTGCCCTTTGACTTACTTAGTCTTATCATTGGTTCGTCTTTTTGCAGACACAAAAAAGAATCAGTCGAATCCTCCGCAAACAGACCACAGGGTCACTTTGTATGATCATAATCTTCAAGCTTAACTAGTTGAAGGGTAATGGATTTTTTAATATGGGTTTGGGTAGTACTTGGATAAGTGGAATTGTACTTGAATTTCGTTTCCAATGTGAAAATTGTAAAATTAGACGAGGATTAAAGAGAGACGGGTGTTTAACTTGGTTCTTCCTCGCGGTGTGTGAGGCTTACATCCACGGAGAATGATTGCACTTTATTATTTGATGTGGCGGATGGCCTTACAGCTTCTTATATACTCTATTCTACATGTATCACCTAGGGTACAGCTGCTTCTACGATTACAAGAAGAAAAAGGATTCAAACTCTTGCACGCCAAGGCTGATAGTGCATGGGCCACTGCATGGGCTTGAGGAACAACGCTGGAGACGGCCTTCTCTGTCTTCTCTAATGCGTCCTCTCGGCCCAATACTCCCCCGCAAGCTGAGGCGTGGAGATCTCGAACACTCAACTTGGATAGAAGGAAGTGAAAACACTCCGCGCCTAGTCCCTTGGTGAACAAATCGACAAGTTGAAGTTCAGTACGGACTTTGACGGGGAGAATGTCATGAGACTTGGACCCGCTCACGAACGAAATTACAATCTATCTCCACATGTTTAGTGCGCTCATGGAAGATCACATTATTCGCAATATGAATAGCTGCCTGACTATCATAGTGTAAAGGAGTAGGACGGGTTTGCGGAACACCGAGCTCAATGAGAAGCCACCGCAACCACAAGATTTCACTAATTGTGCTAGCCATGATACGATATTCAGCTTCAGCTGATGACTGAGCAACGACCTGTTGCTTCTTGGTGCGCCAAGAAATGGGAGCACCGCCAAGATTGATGAAATACCCTATAGTCGACTGACGAGTTTGCTCACAACCACCCCAATCGGAGTCGCAGTAAGCTGAAGTGGGTTAATTGCTGGGAAAAACAAGCCTTGTCCCGATGATGCTTTGAGGTAACGGAGAAAACGGTAGGTCGCATCCAGATGCTGCTGACAAGGAGAAGTGACGAAATGGCTCCGAATATTGACTGCATAGGTGATATCTGATCGTGTGATAGTTAAGTAGAGGAGGCGGCCAACCAGACGCCGGTAAAGGGAAGGATCGAGCAAAGGATCCCCTATAGGGCGAGCGAGATGATGATTCTGCTCTACTAGAAAGGTGTTAGGATGAGTCCCTTGAACACTCGCATCTTCCAGAATATCCAAAACGTATTTGCGCTGACTAAGAGAGACTCTTGATGCCGTATGAGCCAACTCAATACCCAGGAAGTAGCGCAAAATGCCGAGATCCTTGATGGTGAATCGCTAATTGAGGAATCGCTTGACTTGATTGATAAAAGGGAGATCATTGCCCGCCAGGATAACATCATTGACATAGATCAAAGTTGTGACGAAAGTGCTTCCTTTGTGATAGACAAAAAGAGAGGCATCCGCCGGGGAGGAACGGAAACCAAATTCACAGAGAGCAGCCGTGAATTTTTTATACCAATTACGAGATGCCTGACGAAGCCCATAAATGGATTTATGCAACCGACACACTCTTGTGTCTCCAGGCTGGCGAAAACCCTACAGAAGTTCCATATAGACCTCCTCATCAACATCACCGTGCAGGAAGGCATTGTTGATGTTCAGTTGATGAATATGCCACCCACGACTGATAGCGACCGCGATGAGGCAATGAACAGTGACCAAATTGGCAACGGGGGCGAAGGTATCCTGGAAATCAAGACCTTCGATTTGAGTATATCTCTTTGCCACAAGACGATCTTTGTAACGCTCTATCGTCCCATCGGGATAAAACTAGATCTTGAAGACCCACTTTGACGCAATGGCGCGTTTGCCCAATGGAAGATAAACCAAACTCCAAGTTCCATTTTTCTCCAAGGCTGCAATTTCGCGTGCCATGGCTTCACGCCAACAAGCTTCTCATATTGCTTGATAAAAGAACCGCAGCTCATCCAGACGTGTTTGAGCTGCAAGAAAGGCATTGTAAGTGGGTTTAAAATTATCATAATTGACATAAGCATCAATTGGGTATTGAACAAGGTGAGTATTACTTACATGAGACTTGTGGGAAGGAAGATTAGTGGCGTAAATGTCAAGGTGCTTTGGATGCCGTCGGTCTCTATCACTGCGGCGGAGAGCAGGTGACGCGGGTTGAGCCGGGAAAATGACAGGGTCGTGCACAGTTGACGGACCAGGGGATGATCTAGTGGGCGAGGATGGCCCGGACGAGTGCATGGGCCCGTGCAGGCTGGAAGGAGATGTGGGCCCGAGAGAAACTTCATATGGGTCGTCGGCCGTCGCCAGAGGAAGGCAAGATCGGTTTGATCTCTGATGCTGATTCTTCCTCCACTTCGGGACGAGAAGAGTTGGGCGAATCCAAGACATGAAGAGGTGTTGTTGTGGGAGTTTCATCAACAGGTGGGACTAGAAGACGTGGTACCCAATGAAGCAGGTTTGTGGTACCATCTTGAAAAGGAAAAGTATTCTCATGGAATTGAACTTCACGAGAAGTAATGAGTCATTGAGTGGACAAATCAAGAATGCGATACCCTTTCTGACTAGTGGCGTATCCCAAAAACAAACCAGCTTGACCGCGCTCGCCAAATTTATCAAGGCGTGCGTGTGTGTCTTTGTAATAAACCAAGCAACCAAAGACACGAAGGTGTTGATATTTGGCTGGCTTAGCGAACAATTGTTCATATGGAGTCTTCCCAGTTGCCTTAGTGGTGAGGCAATTAATGAGGTAGACCCCCCGTCAGAATGCATTCGCCCCAAAATTTCACCGGAAGACTAGCCTGAAATCGCAGTGCACGAGCAGTATCTAGGATATGCGGTGCTTCCCGTCAACTACGCCATTCTGCTGTAAAGTGTCGGTGCACGAAGTTTGTAGAAGAATTCCCATGTGAGCATAATAATCTTTGAGAATATCAGTAGCGAATTCATGACCATTATCCGCTTGTATCCTCTTGACTGAATACCCAAATTGTGTGTGAACCATGCTGCAAAACTGCATCAAATACTTTCCCACGTCTGATTTATAACACAACAAATAAATCCATACACCACGAATATAATCATCAACAACTGTCAGAAAATAATGAGCACCACTTAGGGACGCAACCTTGTAACCGCCCCAAATGTCTACATGAATAAGTTCAAAACAAGTCAATGTTTTAATCATACTATACCGAAAGGTTCATGTGTTTGCTTGGCGCGAGCACAAGGATGACACGTGCCTTTATTGAGAGTAAACTTCACTGATAATAAAGTACTAAGATAAGATGATTTGTCAAATGATGGATGCCCCAGACGAGCATGCCAAGTGGACTCTGAGATGAGACTCCGATGCTGCACTGCACAGGCTTGCGTTCGAACCGGACCAAACAAACGCAAGTAATATAGATCGTCACGCAGCTCACCCTTCCCGATCAATTTATTGGAGCGTAAGTCATGAATAACACAAAAATTGTCAAGAAAGATCAAAGCCACATGGTTATCTTAGGTCAGAAGGCTCACAGAGACTAGATTGCAACGGAACTCAGGGACGTGAAGAACTCTTCCTAGCGTGAAACCTGTCTGTAAATCCATTGACCCCACATGTTTGACTTGAATGCTATCCCCATTGGGGATGCGGACTGGTTGTTCATTAATAGGAACTTCCTTACGAGATAACATAGATTCATCCATGATAATATGCTCATTGCAACCTGAATCTATTAACCACTCAGAATTGTAGGAAACAATACCTGCCATGTGTGTCAAGGGGTCATCTGCCGGCTTGCCAGCATATCCAAAAAAACTGCTTGAGCTTATCAAACTGTGCTAGAGTGAATCCGGGTACTAGGCTTGCTTCACCCTACACCTGTGAGGCCTTGGGATCTCGGCCAGAACCCTCGTTAGCGCCTCGACTCCTGCGACGTGTGGGCCTATCACCATTCTTTTCACCATTCTTGTCTAGGGGAGGATACCCTATTAATTCATAGCAAGCTTTGCGGAGATGACCAAGGCGTTGACAGTGTGTACAACGAGGTATCTCGCGCTGCTCCCCTATACCTTGAGGCTACTCGATGCTGCTTGACCTCTCTTAGCCTCTCCTTTGTTCACAAACACTGCTGCTTCATGCTGGACCTTGCGGTTTTGCGTGATGGCCTTTTGTTGTTCTTCATTCATCACAATATTGAAGGCTTCAGCAAGATTGGGAGAATACTTCATCGCGAGAATTTGAGTGTGACCTGGTCCGAAGGCATCATCAAACCCCATGAGAAAATCAAACAGACGAACATTCTCATGTTGTTCTCGGGCTCGGCGTGCCACTCCACAAGTGCATAAACCACATGTGCAGAGACCGGGAAGGTGCTTTAGCTGCTGCCTCTTCCCATAGAGACCGGAGTCGAGTATAGAAGGCCGACAACTTTTTTTTTTTTTTTTGCTGGAGTAAAACAATAAGTCGCCGCAGCTGGTAGGCTTGAGAAGAGCTCCATTGACCAAACCACGCACGCAGATCAGCCCATATCTCAGCGGTGATTTCAGCGAACCTAAGATTGCTGTGGATTTCTTTGTCCATTGAAGTTTTGAGCCACCCTTTCACCATGGCGTCACAGCGTAGCCACGCGGATCATTCAACAGGACTGGTCGGTTTGACGATGCTACCATCTACCAAGGCGTATTTATTTTTGGCTATTAGGGCATCTTTCATGTCAATTGCCCATTCGTCGTAATTTGATGTAGACAGGATTTCGCCAAGAAGCATATTTCCGGGACTGTCAGAGTTGTGAAGTAGGAGGGCAGACGGGAGATCTTCGTCCGACTTGACCGTCGAGCTGTGGGACACTTCCTTGGATCCATCATCATCGCTCTTGACACTCATGTCGACCACTACACTGGAGCTTAGTGCTCTGATACCATGTAAAATTAGACGAGGATTAAAGAGAGACGCGTGTTTAACGTAGTTCTTCCTCACGGTGTGTGAGGCTTACATCCAAGGAGAATGATTGCACTTTATTACTTGATGTGGTCGATGGCCTTACAACTGCTTATATACCCTATTCTACAAGTATCACCTAGGGTACAACTGCTTCTACGATTACAAGAAGAAAAAGGATTCCAACTCCTGCACGTCAAGGTCGATAGTGCATGGGCCACTGCATGGGCTTGAGGAACAACGCTGGAGAAGGCCTTCTCTGACTTCTATGATGCGGCCTCTCGGCCCAATAAAAATTTATATGAGTTGAATATGTTGTAAATGTTTATTTTTAAAAAGGGTTATAGCCTTATAGGTATAATATGCCCCTCTACTATGCGTTTTTATCAAACATGCCCCTCTATTATATTTCACGTAAAAACTACCCTTTATTTTAAAATCGTTATCAAACTTACCCCTCTGTAAAAAAAATCAGTCGAAAAAGGGTCAACCAAGGTTGAACCGCGATTTGGGTGACCTGAAACCAACCAATGAATAGTGAAATGTCATTTCTGCCCTACCGTTAAACCTAACAGGCTCTTTCATCTCCCTGTTCAGCCCATCCGACGTGTTCTCAACCCTCCGTCCCGTTTTTGTTCGACTTCCACCTCCCCACCTGCACCCTATTCTGTTCGCTTCTAGCCCCCGCGCCGACGCGCCGTCGTCGACTCGACAACAGCAAATCCTTCATCTTGCCCTATTTAATTTCCCTTGCCTCTACCACCATTCCTCTTAGATGGTGAGAAAGCAAAACATACCTGAAATCCTATTCTTTATTGATTTCGCTTTCGAAGAGCAGTACACATCAAATAGTTGCTCGCCTGTGGTGCCCCGGCGGTCCTAGCATTGCCCCAACGAAAAGTGGCTTCCAGAAGTGATTGTTTGCGATATATTCTATGTACTGTAATAATGATTATATCCCAATTCTTAAGTAAGCTCAATAGATTTTTAGGGTGGGAGAGTGTAGGTGCGTGTGTGTAAAGGGAACATGATTAGGGTAGGGTTCCATGATGGAAAATTAATTAGGGGTATTTTAGTCATTATATGTCACTCAAATTAGTTCAACCGAGTTGATCCTTTTTCGATTGATTTTTTTAAAGAGGGGCATGTTTGATTATGATTTTAAAATAAAATGGTATTTTTTATGTAAAACATAGTAGAGGGGTATGTTTGATAAAAACGCATAATAAGAGAGCATATTATACCTATAACCCTTTTAAAAAATACATTTTATAATGCAAACCAAATCTGTACCTTTAGCATTATGGTACAAATTCAGTTTCTACCTCGTACATTTTCATACAAATTTTTACTAAAAAAAATGAACTTTAATCTTCAACGTTATGATACAAATTTAATTTGTACCGAAAAGCATCTGCATGCATTCTAAAATTCCTCTAATCTATGATATTACTGGTTTCCATTGTTGAGGATATTAATTATTTAGTCAAAAATAATTAAATCCTTGTCCTCCAAGTCCCTAGTTTCCTTGTCTTTGTCAAAGAAGGAAACTTGGTTGTCATTAGGGTTTTAACCCTAGTCTATCTCTATATAAGACTTAGCTACGAACCTATCGTAAACAAGCTGTCACAATGTAGTCCTCAAATAATAAAACGTCAGTCGTGAGGTCTTCCGAGCTCACCGTGGATTAGTCTCGATCAATCAATCGATCGAGGATACCACGTAAAATTCGTTGTTTTGTGTTCTATTTCAATTACGCGTTATCAATATCTTCATGGTATCAAAGCTGGTTTGTTCTAGAGGTCACGTGTTCAAGTCCTCACGACCCCCAATATTAACCGTTGTCTTCCAAGCACATGGTAGGGTTGGGCATGTGCAAACTTCAAGCCCATGAGTCGGCTTTCGTTTGAGAGGGCGTGTAAGGAAGTGGTTAAGCATCATACACGGGCCTGTATAAGATCCAACATAACCTTCTCACAATAACTCGAGTTATTGGGATCAACTGGTTCTTGACATGGTATCAGAGTTGGTTTGTTCGTGAGGTCACGTGTTCAAGTCCTCACGACCCCTAATATTAACCGTTGTCTTTCAAACATGGTATGGCGGGCCTGTGCAAACTTCAATCCCATAAGTTGACTTTCGTTTGAGGGGGCGTGTAAGGAAGTGGTTAAGTACCATACATGGGCCTGTATAAGATCCAGCATAACCTTCTCCCAACAACTGGAGTTATTGGGACTAATTGGTTTATAACAGTCTGGTTGCAGAAGTAGGGCGACAGGCCCTTGCACTCCCACCCTTTGTCGCACACCTTCTTCCCCTTCACCACCTTCACCGCCAGCGGCCGCTTCGACGACGACGTTTTGTCCGCACTTGCCGCGACGACCGAAAACAGGATCAAAGCCAGTGCTGCGATGTGTTAGAAACACATTAATTGCAGTTTTTGGTTATTTCATATTATTGTCGGTTTTTTATAATTGGGGGATTATTTGGGGAATTAGGGAAATAAACAGGGAGTCGATTGTTATGTTTATTTAGCTGGATAGGAGATAGAAATTATGCGAACTATATAATCTATAATTAGTGGGATTATTCCCATTAGGCAATTAGAGAACAATTTATTCAACCCTAATCTCCTCTCTCTCTCTCTTCCCTCTCCCACGTCTTCTTCTTCTCCTCTCCCTGCCGAGGCTGCCGTAGCAGCCACCCTCCCCAAACCTTCCTTGATTCTTCAACTATTCTCACCCCTAATCCATAGCTAGGTCATTTTCTCAGTGACCTAGCCAATTTCCCCAATTCTGTTAATCGTTAGAAACCTAGTTTCTAACATCTGGTATCAGAGCACGGTTCGAGAGCGAGTTTCACATAACTCTTGAACCAGGGCAGACGTAAGAAGACAATGGTGCTGACTAAGTCTCAATCCGCAGCAGAGAAGGCGACTTAGGCGGCCGAGAAAACCACCAAGGCTCGCGACAAGGTACTCAACGGCGTGGTGGAGGACGAGACGGAGCTCGAGGCGGTGAAGGTGGTGGTGCACGAGCACTCAGGAGCGCTGGCTCGGCTCGAGGAAATCCTGGAGAGGGTGCAGGCTGAAGCGAAGGCAGATGCTGAGGATCTTCGCCAGAGGCTGGAGGACCTGATGCGGGCGGTTGCGTCGCTGCAGGCAAAAGGGGCAGGAGCAGAAATCGCGCCGAGCCCGGCCGTGTTGGCGGCCAACAGTGGCGGCGCGTCTGGCGGGGGATCGACCGCCGCGAGACCATCTCTGATCCCGTCCGAGTCGGCGATCATGGTCGGCGGGGCTTTAGGCGACGGTTCCTCCTCGACAAAAACGGCGACGGAATTGGAAGGCGAGGCTGCAGCAGAGAGCAAAGGAGGAAATGCGGCGAACGTGGAGCCTCCCTACGTGGATCGCATGGTCTTCGGAGCGCGTGGGCGCGGTCGGGGGTCGGGCCTGCTACCGACACCGTCAGCCCAAGAGATCGCGGGAATGAGGGGAAAGGCGAAGATGCCAGGGTATGACGATGTTGGGCCTTAGTTGAGCTTCGGGCCGCATGAGCAGATGGGCACTGATGAGGATGTCGAGCTGAGCTTAACCGGGTAGGCAGGGAGCTGGGCCGAGCCCGGGAGGAGTGCGATCGAGCGGAACGCGTCGAGGGAGTAGGGTTAAACCCCAAGGTCGGGCCCAAACCGAGGCGGGTGGACCGGAGCGGGCCGAAACGATTTGGGTAGGTCAGGATGGTCCGGTTCGAGTGGGATCAAACCAACAGGGTGAACCGGTCTGACCAGGTCCCGAGCGGACCAGGTGGCAGGGAAGCTGGAGCCAGAAGAGAGATTGGCCGGGATTCGGGACCCTTTTACCCGCCGTTTCATGGCCCCCTCTCGCCGGTGGAACAGTGGGATGCAAGTCAGGCACGGAAGGTTGAGCCGGACGAGTATGCGGAGTACCCGTTCGAGGAAGAAGAGGAGTGGGGCCGAGGCAGAGGGCCCCCGTTTTCGCGAGGCTATCGCAACCGAGTTTCGGGTTACGACAGGTATGGCAGCTACCCTCATGGCTTTGATGGTGACCTGGTGTTTAGGGCTAAGACTCCTACCATTGACTTTCCGAAATTCAATGAACAAGAGGATGGAGGCCTTTGGTTGTATGCAGTTGACAGATGGTTCAAGAACCATCCCACCAAGGAAGAGAGAAAGGCGCGTGTCTTTTTACTTAGAAGGCGACGCACTGCAGTGGTGGGAGTGGCTGGAGCGATCATGTCCAGCGGCCCAGACCTTGATCACTTGGCCTTTGTTCAAGGAGGAGTTGCGATACCAGTTCGGTAAGTCGGAAGGGTGGGCGCCGGAGCAACTTGCTAAGCTGCGTCAGACGGGAGCTGTGAAGGAGTACAAGGTAGAAATTTTCAAGTTGGGCAATCAATGCAAGGGAGTACCGGAGGAGACCCTGGTTGGGTTGTGTATGGCTGACCTAAAGCCAGAGATCGCTGTGGCGGTCAAGGTTTTCGAACCCGACTCGCTGCGGTCTGCTTTTCGTCTTGTAGGTTATAAAGAGAAGGAGCTGGCCAGCTGGAGGAGTACGATCGGGCGCTTCCCGAGATCAGGCGGTAGTAGAGGAGGTGGCATCGGGTCTGGCGGCGGAGGAGCGAATGCGCCCATTGGCACAGGGTCGTCGACAGCTGGCGCCGTCACCTCAACTCGACAAGTTCCTAGGCCCAGAAAGGATTCGTGCGACTATCACCACAGGAGATCAAGCTGAAGAGAAGAGAAGGAAAGTATTCCAATTATGACGAGAGGTTCACCGTGGGACACAAGTGCGCCAAGCCCGATTTGATGATGCTGGTGGGTCGCTGGGAAGATGAGGCATAGGAGGAAGCAGCTGAAGAAGGGCCGCCGGAATTGGAGTAGGAACCACAACCTTGAGGGCAAGGTTGTTTTTCAAGAAGGCGGGGATGTTAGAAACACATTAATTGCAGTTTTTGGTTATTTCGTATTATTCATCGATTTTTTATAATTGGGGGATTATTTGGGGAATTCGGGAAATAAACAGGGAGTCGATTGTTATGTTTATTTAGTTGTGTATGAGATAGAAATTATGCGGATTATATAATCTGTAATTAGTGGGATTATTCCCATTAGGCAATTACAAAACAAATTACTCAACCCTACTCTCCTCTCTCTCTCTCTTCCCTCTCCTACGTCTTTTTCTTCTCCTCTCCCTGCCAAGGCTGCCGCAGCAGCCACCCTCCCCAAACCTCCATTCATTCTTCAACTCTTCTCACCCCTAATCCCTAGTTAGGTCATTTTCTCAGTGACCTAGCCAATTTCCCCAATTCTGTTAATCGTTAGAAACCTAGTTTCTAACACGATGAGTAGCCAGTTGGTTGCGTCGTCCATTGTTGTTGGTGATTGAATTGAATTGAATTTGCACTAAAAAAATTATAAAATACATAAAGTTGCTCGCATCTCGCTGCTATGTCCAGTGACTTAGGTGTTGGTTCGTTGGAGACCAGAGGGAACCACCCTAGATGTCGGCCGATCGAAGCAAACCGCTATTGAACTAGTCTGGATCGAGAGAGACAGGAGCTATCAATCCAGATCGCTGATGACACCTATTGATATGACTTGAATCAAACTATTTAGCGACGAAAGGATGTCACGAAGGTCCATGGTGTATAGGTTTATATTTAGTATCTCCTCAAAATATAGCGAACTGGCTCTCTCTTGCCCGTGACTAGATAACGTACATCGTATTAGCGAACCACGTAAATCCAAGTGCCTTGTTTCATTTTCTAGTTCTGTCGAGTGGCGAAACCACAAATCCGAACGAGGTGGGGGCTGACTTGAATTATCATAATTGGGGAGGGGGGAATTGGAGGGGGGAGGTTTACAACCTCTCCTACCTTCAACCTAGCTTCATTACTGGCTCTGTCAATCCTTCGATTGTCCAATCCGTAGAAACAATACCGATAAAACTAATGATTTTGCCCCAAAACCCGTTTGTCTCCAACGAACTACACCTAACACACGTCGAAACTTCATGCGATCATATCTTTGTGTTCGTTATCATTTTTCATATATTTTATTACATTTTTGCTATATACCTCAATATATTTTATTTTAGAAACCGAGCTTCAATTTTATTTTATTGTTCTGGTGAAAGAGCATCATATTTTCCAAATAAAAAAGAACAGATCGTAAATAGCTGGGCCGAAAGGCTTTCACGGGCTGAAAGGTTTGGTGGGTCATCAATCTTTGACTATCCAGGCCATGAACAATCACTTCCCCTGGATCATAGACGCCCTCCGTGGCCTGTACAGCTGTACTTGAGTATTATTTCTGATTTTTCTTCTTCATAAATTTGATAAGTAATATTTTTGCTAAAAGAAGAAGAAAAAAACAATATTTTCGATCTCGAACCCAATATAATAGGCTGATCATGATGGGCTTAATGTGTGGTTTGTAAAACGGATTAGTAATAGGGTAACCCACTAGTAATATGTCGCTTGACCGCTTCTTTGATTTTTTAGTCTGGTTAAATTCCACGATGTAATGATCTTGTTCTCTAATCAATATAATTATTATTTTTTCTAAATAAAATAATATAAAAAATTTAGAATCAACAATTAATAATTTTGACAACCAAAAATATTTCGCTAGTGAGTAGTGACCATTGACTAATTGGACTGTATGCCTTGAATTATCATTGTTTATTAGTTACCGACTAGCATAGATTTATCTTAGAAGAACGCTTTTGTATGTAACAATACACATTATAATAGTTTAGATTCACAAAATTGCTACCAAATAAATGGTAAGACTAACCGTCTTTTTAGTAAAACTGTGTATATCGTACTTGGAGTATAAAACAAGATTGTACTTCGAAAATCAATCAACCACTGCATTTACTTTGCCTTGTGGATGAGCAATTTTTTTTTTTTTTACAATTGTGAATTTTGATAACCTAGGAACATAGCAACCCACATGCCACATGAGTGACAGCAGAGCCTACTAAATCTGGGGGTACCTGCAGAATAACCATCTTCTACCACCTCTCGCACTTTGTCGGCCACCACTCCCTCTTCAATTGCTCCCACTCCCACTTGTCTGGCCACCACATGTTGATGCATTATGTCCCTCTTGGTTACAGTTGCCACACACTTGGTGTGATGCACCCTCCCTTGGCCAATCCATTTCGTTGTGAATTCTTGTTGATCTTGGCCTCCCCGACTTCCTAACCATGTGCAAATTAGGATGGAGAGTAGGGTCATTATACTTCTTCCAACCCTTAGGTTCACCAAGAGGTGTGAAACTTGTCCCATAACAAGCCAACACTGTTGAAAGCTTGTAAACGTTGTTTACAAACCTATACGGATCAGCCCCCATTCGGTTGCAAGCTGCAATGGCATGAGAGCAAGGAATTTTATTTCCTTGAAATTTCCCACAAGTGCAAAATCCCGTCCGGTTGCTGTCGTCGAAGTGCACTGTGAGTGTGTTTGAACCCGTCATGTTGAAATTGTTGGGACTTGGGAGGAGTCTGAACTACATAGATGCCTTGACGTTGATCAACCGCTGTCACGGAATGTCCAACTACCTTTTGTGACCACGGCTTCATCAGCTCTTCGCACTTGATGGAGTACTATGAACACTTCTAATTTGTGCTTCTGTCTCCAACCTCATCTTATCGAATTTCTCCAACAATCTCCAATAGGTATGTTGCACAAGAGAAGCTATAGGAAGTGAATGAATACCTTTGAAAACACCATTGATGCTCTCTGCCATGTTGGATGTCATGATAGACCAACGACGCCCACCATTGTAGTTATCATGTGCTAAGATCCAATGAATCTGATGTTGGTCCACCCGGTTATCACAAGAAATATTTTTATCAACGACCACCTTCTTAAATTGTTCAACTTGACGATCGAACTTCTCCAATCATTTTTCTCCGGCTAACAAAATAAACAACCACACGAGTTAGATAGATTCATGAAAAAATTACATTAAAATAAATAATACATTAAAATAAATAACAAAAATAAATGAAAAAGGCTTAACGACTCGAAATAGTTGCTTATACATAATCCTGCTTTTAGTCTTCCTTTGCAAATTGCTTGCATAGTATCGCATGCACCACCTCCACTCCCAGCCTCTTCCGATGTTATTCATGGCTTCATAGAGTCCCGCATGTCTATCTAAAATGATGCATACATCATTTCGATCGGTCAAACCTTGAAAGTGACTAATGAACCATGGCCAACTATCAGTATTCTCGTTCTCCACTATGGCAAATGCAATTGGAAAAATCTTCTTCCGGCCATCAAATGAGCTCGCCATGAGTAGCACGCCTTTATACTTTCCAGTAAGAAATGTTCCATCAACAACCATGACTCCTGGACAATTATTGAATCCATCTATACAAGGTCCATAAGCCCAGAATACTCGCTGAAATATCGAATATCCTGGTTGAGCTGAAGGAATTCTTACCCAATCAATCACCGATGTTGGCATCTTTCTCTTTACCACCCGCAAGAATGTTTACAAATAGTCGTAGGATTCTTCCCAATTCCCATGCAACTTCTCCGATGCTCTTTGTTTCCCATACCAAGCATTTTTCTAAGTAACTTGCATATTAAACTTATCTTTCATCTCGGCCTGCACAGTTAGAACACTCAGATTTGGTTGGGCACGTACCAAGTGTTTCACGAACCCAGATATAACGTCGACATCAAGATGGCGATGATCAGTCGGTTGAGTCGTACTGCTACAATAATGCACCAACTCGGCCTTTCTCACAGTCCATTCGCCTCCCACATCTCGACATCCAAACCACACCATCTAAGAAAAATTGTCATCCTTGTGCTTCAAACATTTGATCTTCCAGATCGAAGGTGACGACTCCACCACGTTATACTGAAAGTTGCGTTGTAGTGCATAGTGTTTAATCGCCACCTGAGCAGCTTGTTTGGAGTAAAATATATGCCCCTTGTAGAATTCTCCATCAAAACTAGCAACAATAGGCATTGGAATTACGCCATATGAATCAGCAACACATAATTCATCGCCCTCTTCATTACCCTGCAAGTAAAAATACGGAGGATAATTAGGCTGCTCTCCTTCCTCCTCCTCCTCCTCCTCATCATCATCTTCCTCCTCTCCGTCATCACCGTCATCATAGTCATGATCGGATGGCATGCTCCATGTGTCATCTTCTTCCTCTCCACCCCGATCCTCACTAAACTCAGCATGTATCTCAGCACCCAAACAATAAGGGTTTTGTGCCATAAAATTTCAAAGTACATTCAAGCTATCACCATCCACAATAGGCATCGCATATAATAGAATAAAACCCCCACTCTGCCATTTTGGAAGACAATAAGTGCAACCTGTATTCACAACACTATCTTGTACTGCTTCGTCTTTACGCCGTATTCTCCGAATTAGATTATCACAAAGTTTATGATAGTTCACTCTGGATGGAACCGTCAACTGAAAACTTCTACCACCAACGAAATGGGCGCCCAAATTGTCCTCTACCTTCTCTGATTTCCACCGAACAGCTAGTTCAAATCTTCTAAAACCACTACATAAAAAACAAACTCGCTAATTACTAACTGAACAAAATCATCATAGCATTTGAAGAACACATTAAAAAATAAATACGTCTCTTACCTATTATTAGCCATCTTTCCAGCAATCAGACAGCAACACCAGAGTTTCTCTCGTAACTTCGTTGATTTTTTTGGTGGTGAAGAACCGAAGGAAAGGTGGAGTAGTATATATGGTGCTGGAGTGGAAGAGGGAGACAGCGACCACGCCTCAGTTTCGGGCGTCGGCGCTGAGGCCATATAAACAGCGACAACGCCCCAATCTCGGGCGCCGTCGCTGGCTTTTATTGAAAAATTAATAAGAAGCGGTCGCGCCTGAGTCTCGGACTTTATCACTGTTAACCTTAAAAATACACTGTATATATGTCAATTGTTTTTAAACCACCATATTTGTGTTAATTGTTTTTAATCCAAGTTTACATCCGCCGTACGTTTCCCCTCCTGTCAATTTATGTCTTTGTTTGTCATTTGGTGTCTACTTTTTCCTGTAAATTGACTGGTTGATTTCCCCCTTATTTTGGTCTTGTTAAGTTCAGTTCATCGCACTTCAGCTGAGCTCGCACGCAGGTAGCTGGCGATGGCGACCTGCGTTACTGGACGGCTCGTCGGCTCGGAGATTCATGGATTCCACACTCTCCAAGGTACTGTACGGTCAATGAAATTCCTGTAAAAATTGTATCGGTGAAGTTAACAGGAATCAAATCCCTAAAGTTCGATTGCAACGGTCAACACATTTCAAAGCTTGAAGAAGGACATCGATCCGACAGCGTTTTAGGTGGCTGACATTTTAAGCCAAACCGACGACGTTTACATCTTCTTCTTTGCCTCTTTTTCTTTTCGTCCAAGCTTTCCTTTTGTTTCCTGTCCAAGCTTGAGGACAAACTGTACTTGAGATTGTCATCTTCTGTAAGCTCTTTGCCTATAAAAGGCAGATCAAGTGAATGAGAACAACAAGTTTTTAGGGTTTCAACCCACATTTCAGATCTGTTTTCATGGTATCAGAGCCTTAGGGCGCCGCCATGGCTACATCCGATCCAACAAACGATGCTGCACCATTAGGTGATCTCTCTTCTACTCCCTATCCTATGGAAGACCCATACTTCCTTCACAGCTCCGAGCAGCCCGGTTCCCTTCTTGTCAGCGAGAAACTCACAGCAACCAACTACAACGACTGGAGCCGCGCGATGTTCAACACTCTTGCTGCCAAAAACAAGCTCGGATTCCTCAATGGTGTTATTCCTGAACCTGCAGAAACAGATCCAAAGAGAAATGCTTGGGTCAGAAACAACATTATGATCCTGAGTTGGATTCAACAGGCCGTGGAATCTGAAATCAGGAAGACCATCCTCTCAAGCAAATCTGCAGCAGAGGCATGGAAAAGTTTGCAAACAAGGTATGGCTCTGGTGACATAGTTCGAGTTGCTGAGATAGAAGAAGAGCTCTGTAACTTAAAACAAGGTACACAGACCATCACTGAATATTACAGCAAGGTTATCACTCTTCGTGACGAACTTGACAACTACCAACCCTTGATTCCTTGTGCTTGTTCACCCACAAGTCACAACACTTGTCCTGCTATGAAATTAGTCCATGAATATCACGAGACTAGCTATGTCATTAAATTCTTGCGTGGTTTAAACGAGAATTTCTCTGCTGTTAGATCCCAATTTCTATTTGGGGATGCTTTACCAGACATCAACAGGGTCTTCCAACGAATGTTACAACATGAGCGGCAGTTATATGGCACACAACGTGCTAAACTCATTGCCTCAGTCACTACTGATGGTTCTGCTCTGGCTATTCAAGGGGTTAACAGACGCCCTAACTCAACTCAGAAAAGGCCCTATTGTGTTTTTTGCAAAAGAGATGGCCATACTGAGGATGTTTGCTTTGTCAAACATGGCTATCCACCAGGCATGTCTGCCAGACCACCTCTCTCGAATCAACAGGCCACCATCATTGAATGCACTTTCTGTGGCAAGCATGGCCATTCTGAAGACAAATGCTTTAAGAAACATGGTTTTCCAGCCAACTATGTTCCCAGAACCACCACTACATCTTATGGAAGAGGAAGGGGGTATGCTAATTCTGCTATGACTACTCATGATGATTCTGTCAAGCTTACAAAAGCTGATTATGATAAGCTTATGGCCCTGGTTGGCAACTCTAAACTGCATCCCCCTCACACAGCTGCTGCTTTCACTACCAATTCAGTCTCTTCAGGTACATGTTTTTTATCTGCTCCATCCAACCAAATTAATCCCAACCACAGTTTCACCTGGATACTTGACACAGGTGCTTCTGATCATATAGTATCATGCCTTGACTACTTAGTTAATCCTATTTCTGTTTCTGGGATCTTTATTACCCTTCCTACTGGCCAACAAATCCCAGCCACTTACAAAGGCACAGTTCCTTGCACTACTGAGCTAATTCTACAGGATGCACTCTTTGTACCTGGTTTCAGTTTTAATTTAGTCTCAGTAAGCAAGCTCACTGCTCACAACTCTTTAAGCTTAACATTTCACTCCAACCTTTGTGTCATACAGGATCTGGAGCAGAAGAGAGTGACTGGTTCTGCTAGATTGACAAATGGACTTTACTACCTAGAGGACACTAGTAACCCTAAGACCTTCACAGTTGCCAGCTCCAACACTTTTGATTTATGGCATTTTAGATTAGGACATCTGTCCCATTCCAAAATCCCTTATCTTCATCAATTTTGTACCTCCATTGAGACTCAAAGGGGTTTGCCCTGTGATGTTTGTCACTTTGCTAAGCAAAGGAGACTTCCTTTTCCATTAAGTCAGTCTGTAACCACACATGCTTTTGAACTACTTCATGTTGATATATGGGGTCCCAACCCTCTCCCTTCCTATGATTCATTCAAATACTTCCTAACCATTGTTGATGATTTTTCAAGAATGACTTGGGTCATTCTTCTCCAACTCAAATCTGAAGCTAGACCTAAGTTAATAGCCTTTTGCAATCAAATGCAACGGCAGTTTCAAACTCAAATTAAAAGAATCCGCAGTGATCAAGGAAAAGAATTTGAAATGAATGATTACTATGATTCTCAGGGCATCATTCATGAAATGTCCTGTGTTGAGACCCCTCAACAGAACAGCAAGGTGGAACGCAAACACCAGCATATCCTTGCTGTTGCTCGTGCCCTCAAATTCCAGGCTGACCTGCCACCTGGTTTCTGGAGTGACTGCATCAAACATGCAGTTTACCTTATCAATCGTGTACCCTCTTCTGTCCTCAACAACCAAACACCTCATGAAAAGCTTCATAACTCTCCTCCTGACCTCACTGACTTAAGAGTCTTTGGTTGCTTATGCTATGCCTCCTCCCTAGCTAATCACAGAACTAAATTCCAGCCTAGAGCTAGAAAAGGAGTCTTCTTGGGTTACAAAGCTGGTATTAAAGGTTATAAAATCTATGATCTGGACTCCCATGATGTTTTTGTATCAAGGGATGTAATTTTTTATGAATCCCATTTCCCATTCAAATCCACTACCTCTCAATCACACTCACCTTCTGATTCTGATATCCTTTTTCCCTTACCTGATCCTGTTCTTTCCATCATTGATGAACCTCCTATCACTCACCAAACCATTCCATCACCCGTTTCATCCCCATCTACCAACTCTACTACTCCTGTATCCCCTTCCACCTCTCACAGTCCCACACCTACCTCCACTTCTTCTTCTTCCTCTAGTCCTCCATCCTCCCCAGATTCCTCACCTTCTCCTATACCTATTCCCAACCCTGATCCTCCACTTCCCAGACGTTCAGATAGATCCTCAAAACCACCAGCCCACTTAACCAGAGATTACCACTGCTATCTAGCTTGTCAATCCACTGATCCAGGTCACTCTCTTCAGCAAAAGATCCCTGATTCAAGGTATGGCCTTTCCTCTATGATTTCCTATGATTCTCTCACCCCATTCTACAAAAATTTTGTCCTCAACATCTCTTCCTTTGTTGAGCCTACCACATACACAGAAGCATCAAAGTCTGCCGAATGGAATGCATCAATGCAGCATGAAATAAAAGCCCTACTCCAAAATCAAACATGGGATGTGGTGGAATTGCCACCAGGCAAGAAACCCATAGGAAACAAATGGGTTTACAGAATCAAGGTACACCAAGATGGTACTATTGAAAGATTCAAATCTAGGGTTGTGGCAAAGGGTTACACACAGCAAGAGGGAGTTGATTATCAGGACACTTTTGCTCCTGTGGTTAAAATGACCACCATCGGGACTTTTCTTGCTATAGCAGCTTTAAGGAATTGGCATATTCACCAATTGGATGTGAATAATGCCTTCCTTCATGGAGACTTACAAGAGGAAGTGTATATGACCTTACCTAAGGGCTACAAACCACCTCCTGGTTTTACAAACCCAGTTTGTCGTCTCAAGAAATCCCTATATGGTCTTAAACAAGCTTCAAGGCAATGGTTTTCTAAGCTTACTGATAAGCTTCAACAGGTTGGTTATTCCCAGAGCAGAGCTGATCACTCCTTATTCTACAAAGTAACTGATTCCAGCTACACTTGCATTTTAATCTATGTTGATGACCTACTAGTGGGTGGCAATGATCTTGCTGCCATTCAAGAACTCAAGGGCTTCCTCCACTCTGAATTCAGCATAAAGGACTTGGGCGTACTAAGGTTTTTCCTTGGTATGGAGGTGGCTAGAAACAACAATGGAATTCATCTATCACAACGCAAATATGCTCTTGAAATCATTGAGGAAGCTAATCTGCTTGACTCCAGACCAGTTACAACCCCTATGGACTACAAGACTCATCTCACCAGCATATGTGAGGTTCCATTTGATGACCCTGAGCTATATCGCACCTTAGTGGGCAAACTGATTTATCTAACGACCACTCGCCCAGATATCAGTTTTGCAACTCAACAAGTGAGTCAATTTATGGGCAGCCCTAGTGTTCAGCATTTTAAGGCAGTACAAAGAATTCTACGCTACTTGAAATGTGCCCCAGCCTCTGGTCTTTTCTTCCCTTCTAAGGGCCAATTTCAACTCAAAGCCTTTTCAGACTCTGACTGGGCTGCTTGCATCGATACAAGAAGATCAATTACAGGGTATTGTGTTTACCTGGGTGATTCGCTAATCTCATGGAAAAGCAAAAAGCAGCAGACTGTTTCCCGATCTTCTTGCGAGGCTGAATACAGAGCTCTTGCCTTCTCTGCCTGTGAACTTCAATGGATCCTCTATCTTCTTCACGATTTCCAAGTTATGCATCCTCAGCCAGCTCATCTTTACTGTGACAACCAAAGCGCGATTTATATCGCCGACAACCCCACCTTCCACGAGCGCACCAAGCACATCGAACTTGATTGTCACTTGGTGCGCGATAAGCTACAAGCCAAAATCCTCAAGCTCTTCCATGTCTCATCCAATCACCAACTTGCAGACCTCTTCACCAAACCCTTGTCTCCTGCTCCCTTCCTTCAATTGCTTTCCAAGCTCGGTGTGCTCAACCTGTGCCCACCGGCTTGCGGGGGGGTAACAGGAATCAAATCCCTAAAGTTCGATTGCAACGGTCAACACATTTCAAAGCTTGAAGAAGGACATCGATCCGACAGCGTTTTAGGTGGCTGACATTTTAAGCCAAACCGACGACGTTTACATCTTCTTCTTTGCCTCTTTTTCTTTTCGTCCAAGCTTTCCTTTTGTTTCCTGTCCAAGCTTGAGGACAAACTGTACTTGAGATTGTCATCTTCTGTAAGCTCTTTGCCTATAAAAGGCAGATCAAGTGAATGAGAACAACAAGTTTTTAGGGTTTCAACCCACATTTCATATCTGTTTTCAGAAGTTAGTAGCCGCGTCGATGGAGCTAGCTGGGACCACCGTCCTTAGTCGCTAGGTTATCTTTTTTCGCCCGGAGCCGAAATCTCGAGCTCTGTTTGGCTGTTCTGGCATCGTTCGTCTGCTTAATCTGATGATGTAAAGAGGAACTGAAAATAACGAGGTAGAAAATTGGCGTTTAAGCCAGTCATTTCGAGGTCCATTTGCTGTTTGGAGAGAGCTTGAATCAATGGTTAATGTTTGGAGAGAAACTGAATCAAGGCATGGAATGAATTTGACTTGGTCTATTTTTGGTTTTACTTTTAGTCTATCACCAGTTCCACTTGTTTTGTTTTGATGGCCTGTTGTTGTTCTGGCCGCAACAGATTTGGATGTAGTGAACATGATGGAGGAAGCGAAATCGCGATGGCTTCGTCCTAATGAGATTCATGCCATCTTGTGTAACCACAAGTACTTCACTATTTATGTCAAGCCTGTCAACTTGCCCAGGACGACTTCTTTCCTTTTCACATTTCTTTCCTTACAAATAGAGCTAGCTATGTTTCCTTCCACCTTTTCGACAGTTCTAAAAAATTCCAGTGACCGCGGTTGCAAAGAAGTGGAATCTGGAAAGTGTGTAATAGAAACTACGACATTCAACTGTTTCTTCAGAAAAAGAATCTACGTAAAGTTTAACTCGGACGAGAGGGTTCGAGCGAGCTAAAGACTAATGCAGAGGGAGTTCCATATGTCAACTGCATTCGTACAGTGTCGGCATGGCAAAGGTAATTAGTTGGTTGTGAACCAAGTGTGGACTGGAACATGGAAAAGTGAGAAAGAGTTGCCTTTGAGTTTGAAGGGGATTTGTTCCCCAAATACAGGTCTTATCATCAAGTCATACTAAAATTTTTTTCCAATATACACAACTTACTCCAAAAGTAATCTAGATATTGGTTCGCTGTGAATTGAACCTGGGGAGTCACCCAAGATCACGACCAATCGAAACGAACGGGCCTCGAATTAGTCAGAATCGAGGGAAACAAGAGCGACCAACCTAGATCGCTGATAAAACCAAGGATTTTCCCCCAAAAAAATCGCTCGAGCGTTTAGCGATATGCAACTAACACACGTCAAAATTTAAAACGACTGTAACTTTGCTATCGGTTATATGATTGTAGCAAAACATTTTTTTTATCCCGCCTAGCTTTTTTGATTTATTAAAAGCCTCCAATGGTAGAGGTGATTTGGTCCGCCTTCCTCGACAAAAGTTATCATTTTGCTTCCCCAAATTGGTCATTTTTTATTTTCGTAACTTTGTACTTCGCATCCTGATTATCCCAAATTTCAAAAAGATTAGATATTTTTAATTTAAGGAATTCCAAACTGATTATCACAAATTAAAAAAAAAAAGATATTTTTATTTAAGGAATTTCAAACTGATTATCACAAATTTCAAAAAGAAAAGACTATATATTTTTAATTTGAGGAATTTAAAAAATAAGTGTTTGTTTAATTTTCACCTCTCCGCATGAAATTTGTTATCACGACATCTTTTGTTAAATATTGTAGCATTCATAGGCAGTTATTGTAAATTTATAATGCATTGTATTGGTACCATTACTCTTCTCTAATTTATTTCTTTTTTCTCTTTTAGACAAAATAAAAAGAACAGAGCTTATTAGGGGACGTTTGCTTCATGGATTTGGACGATGGATTTGGGTACCAAATCCAATCCATTATGGATTTAAAAAAAAATCTATTGTTTGCTTGCACCTTTTTTAGAGATCAAATTCGTGGGGCCCACGGATTTTGAGGTTCCTAATCCGTGGATTCCACAGACTTGTAAATCCCACATGTTGATGTGGGATTTGGAACATGGCATAAATTCTTGATGGAATTTTACCTATATACCCTCATGAACTTTTAAATTCCAAGGTTACCCTCAAATTTAACTATTATACATTATAATTGATCAATTAATTAACAAAAAATAAATAATATAAATATTCAAAATTAATGTGAAATATGAGTTAGATTTTTTATGTAATTTCTTGTGTTCTAGTTTTCTTTGAACTTTCGTGCTATGTGTAATTCTTTGTTCTCCCGATTCTAATATATGTTGTTATATGTTACTTTTTAAAAGGAGGACAACGAATTGGTAACAGATTATGTTACGTTAATAGTTAAACAAAATTTCTCCATTTATTATTATTGTCCTTGTGGCAACATTATGCTTATTAGTATGTATTGTCATTGTTTTGTATTCATATCATAAACATGTCAAACATATAGAAAAGGGTAGTAATGTAATTTTGGACTTTAAGTACTTAATCCCACACCTTTAAATCCAAGATAAAACATCTCAGCAAACAAAGAATTGTTACAAATTCATAATGCCATAAATCCTTATAAATCATTGAAATTTTAAATTACAAAACCCTGATTTTCAAATTCACTACCCCTAAATAGTTGGGCCGAAAGGCTTTCTCGGACTGAAGAGTTTTGGTGGGTCATGAATCTTTGACTATCCACAGCATGGCCCATGAGCAATCACTTCCCCTGGACCTTAGACGCCCACCGTGGCCACTGACCTGTACTTGAGATTGCTCCCAAGCCCTAATAAAAATTTTCTTTTTATAAATTTGATAACTAAAATATTCTTGTTAAAAGGAGAAAAATAATACTCTCTATCTCGAATCCAAATATATAAAAAAATGCTAGAATCAAGGTTTAATAATTGTCGCAAGTCGCAACCTTTCTCTTAACAAATATTTTACTAGGAGTAACTGGGCTGCACATCTTGATTTATCACTGTTTAGAAGTTACCAACAAGCATGAATTTACCTTTTTACCAACATTTTTATATGTAACAATACACATAAGTATAGTTTATATTTGTAATCGAATTAATAAACTGTCTTATCCGTCATTACCCCGCCATAAGCACCAACTAACCAAAAAGCACCGTATTATTGGTACAACCTGTCCCTCATTAAAGAGGGAAAAATACAGTGAACTGAAACGCTCCAATCAAATAAAATAACCGCTAAAATTCTAAAAAGATGGGATTATTTATTATTATTATTATTATTATTATTATTATTATTATTATTATTATTATTATTATTATTATTATTATTATTATTATGTCTCCGTCCCATTCCAGTCTCTGCAAGACCAGCGGTGGTTGGTATTTTTCCGTTTGGTATTATTTATACTATTATTTGAGCTGTGGCTGAACGAGCCGCCATTGATAAAACTTCACCCTCCTGCTAAGTGCTGACAGTCTTTCCAGCTCGTCTGTAGAGAGAAGAAAACGCGAAAAAGCTAACATCCGCCGTACGTTTCTCCTTCGGGCGAATTTTTTTCTTTCTTTGTCATTTGGTGTCTGCTTTTTTCCTGGAAATTGACTTGAGTTTTTTTTTTTTTTATTATTATCATTTTTGTCTGGTTAAGTTCAGTTGATCGCACTTCAGCTGAGCTCTCGAGCAGGTAGCTGGCGATGGCGACCGGAGTGCCTGGACGGCTCGTCGGCTCGGAGATTCATGGATTCCACACTCTCCAAGGTACTGTACGGTCGATGATTTTCCTGGAGAATTTTATGGGTAAAGTTAGTAGCCGCGTCGATGGAGCTAGCTGGGACCACCGTCCTTTGTCGCTAGGTCTTTTTTTTTCCGCTCAGTGCCGAAATCTCGAGCTCTGTTTGGCTGTTCTGGCATCGTTCGTCTGCTTTATCTGATGATGTAAAGAGGAACTGAAAATAACCAGTAGAAAATTGGCGTTTAGCCAGTCATTTCGAGGTCCATTTAGTTTGGGGAGAACTTGAATCAATTGTTAATGTTTGGAGAGAACCTGAATCAAGGCATGGAATGATGGTCTATTTTGGTTTTACTCCTAGTTTGTCACCAGTTGCAGTTGTTTTTAACTTTGATGACCTGTTGTTATTCTGGCCGCAACAGATTTGGACGTGGTGAACACGTTGGAGGAAGCGAAATCGCGATGGCTTCGTCCTAATGAGATTCATGCCATCTTGTGTAACCACAAGTACTTCACTATTTATGTCAAGCCTGTCAACTTGCCCAAGAGTAAGTTCCTCTTCATGATAATGTTGTCATGTTAAGCTGAATTCTGATGGTGGCTGTGTGATTTCTAATTCATTAGCAAGCAAGTCACTCGGTCGAAAGGCAGCTGCAGGTTTACCGTACATTCCTTGTGTGTAATTGATGTGCATCAACTGATTCTGTTGCTTTTTTATGTACCAGGTGGAACCATTGTATTGTTTGACCGTAAGATGCTTAGGAACTTCCGAAAAGATGGTCATAACTGGAAGAAGAAAAAAGATGGAAAGACTGTTAAAGAAGCTCATGAACATTTAAAAGTGAGGATTTCTCCTGTTTCTTTTTTCACTCGGATAAACCGATTTCCTTGCTTCACACCGAACACATTGTTCATGTTCCATAAGATGTGTTAAGTTCAAACATATAGTTTCTTCTGTTCTGATGACGTTGGTATTTGGCGAATATTCATTTGACCGTTAAGTATGAAAAGGTGATTCCTCCAAGTGGATGAAAGACTAGCCTACATGGCAGGATCATATATGTGCTTGAAATGTAACCAACTACCTTTGTTGTTTTGGCTGTCTGACTTTGTTATCCTTTCTTCGCCTCAATATGCCCAGGTTGGTAATGAAGAAAGAATTCATGTATACTATGCACATGGCCATGATAGTCCAACTTTTGTTCGACGGTGTTATTGGCTGCTCGATAAGTATGTCCTTTCGAATTACACTTGGTTTCATTTCTATCGTTGCGTGTGCACTTAAGAAGGCGACTTTGAGTAGAGATTTCACATGTTCTTTCTTTATTCTTCTACTTCAGGACTCTAGAACACATAGTGCTGGTTCACTATCGAGAGACCCAGGAGGTTAGATTTCAACTGTTTATCTGTTCTTATTAAATGCGTGTCTTGAATCTGCCCCCCTTCCAAGCGGCAGGAATGTTGGAACAATTTAAACTGACTTGGGCACTTGGGCACTTGGGCAATGGATTTAGAGTTAGTCGGTAATGCATACTTGTCTGATAATGTACTATGTTTGATGTGTGAATGGAGGAATTTCAACTCCATGCAAATTCTAACATTAATATCTTCTATTCTGATAAATGCTTAACTAATGATCATATGAGCATCTATGCATTCCTTTTGTAAGGACAGTTGCAGGTTGTTTAGCTTATGGTGCAATTCTTGCTAATAATAGCTTTATAAATATCATGCCCTCTTTTGTTTGCTTATTGTACAGCTGCAGGGATCTCCCGCCACACCTGTGAATTCGAATTCCAGCTCAGCATCTGACCCATCTACACCTTGGCTTTTAGCTGAGGAGTTTGATTCTGGAGCTGGTCTTGGATATTCTGCAGGCGAGAAACAACGTATAGGTGATGATACTTGCATGCTTCAACGAGGAAATATTTCCTCTATCTCATTGGTCGTTTTCATTAGTTCCTTGTAGAGAGATATGACCAATTTCAAAGGTATCTCTTGTTCACTTATCAAAATGCATGTGATAGACAGATCTTGGTAGTTTACCTGTGAGCGATCATCAATTGAAGCTCCATGAGCTCAACACACTTGAATGGGATGACCTGGTGGCAAGTGATCCCAACAAGTTGACGCCCTTTGCTGGAGGTATGGAGTCTTTTGTTCTTGTTATATGCAAGTGGATTTCCTTAGAGAATCCTTTATATTTTCTTCCTGGTATCGTGTTTTATCTTCATGATTGCTACTGGCTATTGTTAAAAGGATGTACTCTTGGATGTGAACAGATGTGAGCTCCTATCTTGACAATCAAAATCAAGTTTCTATGAACGGATCTGCTATTTATGTGAGTAGAATGATGTTTCTTATCACAAGCTTATTCCCTGCACCTCCCCATGGTTTCTATCTGTGTGAAGACTTCCCCCACGGTTATTATATTGTGAAGCAGGTCCAAGGAGTAACCAACGTTTGTCGAATTATTTATTTGTTTATTAAGTTATGTTACTGATAGTCCTGGAAAGATCCATTTAACATTGGCCTCAGTGTACGTAGTGCGTAAGTGTTATGTTCATCCTTGTTATGCTGCATATTCTAGTATAAATATTGCTTCAGATAAACATGACTCTAGCAGATCTTCTTTAATGTGCCTACATATTTTGTTGCAATCTCCAGTATCTATAAGCTTATCTCTTAGTTAGCATCTCTCGAGTTGTCTTTTCTATTACAAAGAAACGTTTCACAAATGTTGATGCACATTATCTGTTTGCAGCACCGTGGCCTTCCATCCTCTAATACATCCGAGGATGCTACCTCTGTAAATCAAGTCATTGCCCCATATGTCAACATTGGGACCAGTTATACCAGTACTGCAGATGGTGTTTATAGTCAGCTGGCTAATCTCCAAGTAAATTCAAACTGGCCAAGCACGGATCCTCGGGTGATGAACCCTGATTCTTCAGTGGACATTTTACTTGCTGATGGTTTGCAAAGTCAGGATAGTTTCGGAAGGTGGATTAACGACGTAATGGCCAAATCTGCGGTTTCTCTTGACGATCAACTGCTTGAACCTTCTACCTCATCAGGTGATGGGTCATCTGCTTCTCCATCAATCGGTGAACATCAGTATTCTGTTGAAAACTCATTTGTTATAACTGATGTCTCTCCTTCTTGGGCCTTTTCAACTGATACCACAAAGGTTTGTTAGTTCCTCTTTTGTTGATACCATCTTTTAAGACTTAGCACCTCTCATATTTAACCCAAATCTAATGGTTAATGCAGATTCTTGTTACTGGTTATTTTCACGAGCAGTATCAGCATCTGGCCAACTCCAACCTGGTTTGTGTTTGTGGTGATGATTTTGTTCCCGCTGAGGTAGTCCAAACTGGGGTATATCGCTGTTTCTTATCTCCTCATTCCCCTGGATTAGTTAATCTCTGTTTCAGTTTGGATGGTCATAAGCCGGTCAGCCAAGTCCTGAATTTCGAGTACCGCAAGCCTGCACGGCATGTTGATGATGTGGTGTCAACCGATGAAAACTCCAAGTGGGAACACTTCCATCTCCAGATGCAGCTGGCTTATCTGCTTCTATCTACATCCAGGACCCTAAACCTGGTAAGCAGTAAAGTATCCCCAAGTAGCCTGAAGCAGGCTAAGAAGTTCGCCAACAAAACCTCCAACATTTCCCGCAGTTGGTCATATTTGTTCAAGTCAATAGATGAGAATAGGATCTCACTGGCGCAAGCCAAAGAAGACATGTTTGAAATTGCTTTGAAGAACATACTTAAGGATTGGTTGTTGGAAAGAGTGGTTGAAGGGTGTAAAGCCACTGACTATGACGCTGAAGGTCAAGGAGTAATCCATTTGTGCGCAAGACTTGGGTATACTTGGGCCATTTACTTGTATTCATGGTCAGGTTTGTCCATAGATTTTCGTGACAAACATGGATGGACAGCACTTCACTGGGCAGCTTATTACGGAAGGTATAGGCTTCTAAATTCTTTTGTTGCATTTGCATTTAGCATCAAGCCCATAGTTAGCACAGTCATCCTGATTGTCACTATTATCAACAATAAATATTCAGGGGTCTTATGGATGTAGGATTTGGAAATTGATAGATTGTGTAATGTCGGTCGGCTTGAAATGTTATAGATTGTGACTAGTGAGGATTTCAGAATTGTGTATCTGGATGTGTTTCTTTTAGTAGAATGAATAAGCTTGATAACCTCACCAAAATAGATGGGGTTGGGGGCATGGATTTTCAACTCCATAGAATTCGGTATCCTTTTTAGCTCGAACCCGCTACTCATGTATTTTTGTGCTTGAATCCATCATCGTTACATCTTTGACTGCCAATAAAACACCAGTTCAGGGGATAGGGTTAAGCGGAATGAAAGGAATTGAAATTCTGTTCATTTGATCTATAGCTTCTAATTCTCTCTAACATTGCGGTCCCTCAAATGTTTCAGGGAGAAAATGGTTGCGGTCCTTCTATCTGCAAAGGCAAAGGCAAACTTGGTCACAGACCCAACTGCAGATAACCCTGGTGGATGCACTCCTGCTGATCTTGCTGCAGCTCGAGGATACGAAGGCTTAGCAGCTTACCTATCTGAAAGAGCTCTGGTCACACATTTCGAGGACATGTCAATAGCTGGGAACATCAGCGGCTCACTACAACTGGCTTCTGCTGAACCCACTAACGTCGAAAACCTGAGCGAGGAAGAACTATACCTTAAGGATACATTGGCTGCTTACCGCACAGCTGCCGATGCGGCATCTCGTATACAGGCGGCATTCAGAGAGCAGTCACTGAAGTTGCGCACCGAAGCAGTCGAGAACGCGAGTGCAGAGGATGAAGCTCGGAGCATCATTGCTGCAATGAGGATTCAACATGCTTTTCGTAATTACGAGACCAAGAAAAAGATGGCTGCTGCTGTTCGCATCCAGTACAGGTTCCGCACATGGAAACTAAGGAAGGAGTTTCTCAATATGCGGCGTCAGGTCATCCGGATACAAGTAAGTTTCTATGATTATAGATCCTTGTTGTTGTTGCCTTATTGGCCTTAGTCTATTAAGAAGCTAACTTTGCCCTTATTGTTTTGAAATAAGAACTTGTTCGCAGGATCATCTCCGTTATAATTATTTCACAAGTTTTAGTCTTTTCTTTATTTGCTAAATAAACCATATCTGTTCTAATGTTTTATTCCTCTTTAGTCTTGCTAAATAAACCACATATGTTCTAATGTTTTATTCCTCTTTAGTCTTGCTATCTTATTACTAAAGACATCTTATATTCTATTTCGTGCCAAAAATCCTTTCCTTGCTTCCTCCAAAACTTAAGTTCGGAAACAAACACCCTCTCCACCTAATGTTTAAGTTCAGAAGCCATGTCATGTCTTTTAAGCACTTAAATCTGTCTGCATCTGCAGGCTGCATTCCGAGGGTTCCAAGTCAGGAGACATTACAGGAAGATCCTGTGGTCAGTCGGAGTGCTCGAGAAGGTAATCTTGAGGTGGCGTCTGAAGCGGAAAGGCTTACGCGAACTCAAAGTCGAACCAGTTGAAGCAATTGAAGAAGACGGACAGCCAAGTGATGCAGAGGAGGAATTCTTCAAAACAGGTCGTAAACAAGCCGAGGAGCGTGTGGAGAGAGCTGTTGTAACCGTTCAAGCCATGTTCCGGTCCAAGAAGGCGCAGGCTGAGTACCGAAGGATGAAACTGGCCTATAATGAAGCTTCGGTGCGTCGTGTTGATGGCTTACATTCTTGTGTTAGTCCTCATGATTCAATACCAGTTCATAAAAGAACTAATGCGCTCTCCCTATTTCTGGGTTGCAGTCCGAATACGACAGTCTTCTTTCTTTCGACGACGAGATGGAGAAATGAAGGGAGAACAACAGCAGAAGAGAACTGAGCAACAGAGGACGGATAATATTGGAAAGGTATTTCTCTAGCTAAGGACTTGTTTGGTAGCCTGTACATTATCTGCCTAATGACACTATGCATTAAGCTAGAGGTTAACCTTTAGGTATGCAGTTGTTGCCTTTTCATAGTTTTTTTCAGGTATTGAAAAGGTCCCCTGTGGTTTAGGTGTGAATATTACTACTGTTGTATCTATATAGCCATGGGGAAGTTGGTGATGGTGATTTTTAGGGGTTGATTATGTTTTATCGACATCAACAGTTCTGCTATTTGTCAACCGTTTCGTCTGTTATAAGTTATAACTATCTATCTTTGATCTTGCTATTTATTTATGAGAAAGAAAAAAAAAACATAAATTTGTAGCTAGAACGTAATCCCATTTTATGAAAAAGGGAAGAAGCTGCAATCTGACTTCTCATAGTTTCTCTTTACATGTGCTTGTGTTGCTTACTGAAATGAGAAAGATGTGACGATGGATCTCAACTATGTGTTTGGTTGCAACTAATGCAAGTTTGCGTGAGACGGTTACAATGGATGGATGATTGAGAAAAAATGGAACGAGTGTGAATTGTCACTGTCGACCTCTTGACTAATGTGGAGATTGACGAATTTTTTTTTAGAGGTAGTGTGGCAACTCATTGAGAAGAAATTTGGTTGTATAATTTCTCCTAAAATTTCTTTCCAATGCCATGAAATTAACAACCACCGCAAACAGTTAAACAAACGAACATGGAGAAGGAACAAATACGCCCCTGCTGTCCAAGAGTGTCTGGTGGTCCTCTGGCAACGGTTTATCCTTCAAAGAAACAAACAGAAATTCTCTCAAAGAGGCGATGGAGCACGTGCTTTCCCTTTTCAAATGGCGCAGTTAAAAAGAAAAATTCACAGTCAACCCAAATTGTGCATGCATTTTCTTTCTCCTGAGTTTGTCATATACTCATACTTTTGGAATCCCCACAACCACGTTGGAATGCTCGTCCACCTACCAGCTCTCACAACCTTCTCCAAGCTTTCAGCAGCACAGTTTCCACTTTCCAACTACCACAAAAAAACATGTCAAATATGGTTTGAACCAGACCAACCAAAGCAGAGACACAGAACATTCATGAGGGTGATGTTTGTGAAAGAACCCATGTTTCATAAGAGACTGATCATGTACAGGTTTGATGAACATTTGATTTTTGGTCTCCCAATATGCAACTGAGCCAATAAGATGGCATCATTTCACAACAGGCAAGCATATCAGTTTTCTTGTTCAGCAATTTTCAACATACATTCATTATGGCCTCAAACCCCAGACAAATGACAAGCTTGACATGAACAGAGTTGCTGCTAAGTGCTAACACATTGATTCTGATATCGGCTAGTTTCTCCACAGATGGGTGAGAGCTATTTCAATAGGGGATGGTTTATACTGCCAAGTTTTTGCTCAATCCTTCAACCAACCAAACGAGTTTTACCCATAACAACAAAGAATTCCATTCTTCCAATCTAATTGTACCAAGTCACAGCAAAAATGACACGAAGATAAACCCAGAAAAGGGGGGCAAAGAGAGAAAAAGAAGGAAGAAGTTCTGGTAAAGAATACAGAACCCATCTATTATATCTGCTGCTTCATCTCTCTCTACTTGATGTACTGAGAGAGCCACTTGAAGCCATCCCCATACCCCATCTTGCGGACGATGCTGCACATGAAGACCTCAAGAGGTCGGACGTTGGAGTCCATGAGGTTGACCTTCCCCTTGCCAGTAGTGAAACTGGTAAGCCCTAGATGGTATCGAAGCTCCTCTTCTGAAGATGCATAGGGAATGTCGATCTTGTTTCCTAGGATGAGAAACGGGACGTTGGCCAGTGCTTCGTCCGATAGGAGGGCGTCCAACTCCTTCTTGGACTCTGCAAACCTTTCCTTGTCATAGGCATCCACAAGATAGACAACTGCGTCCACCTGTTCGCGCAAAGAAGATGTGTTTTAGTTCCGGTTTTAGCCCTTTCTAGATGTGACACAAAAGCAAGATAGTGAAACTTGGAGAAATCATAAAGGACAACTATAAACCTCATAGACAACATACAGAGGGATTTCTCTGTACAATCAGTTAAGATACAAGCTTCATGCGAATTGGACGAAATGAAAGAAGAGGAAAAGGTTGAGCTCATGTTTCAAAACAAATGAAATGTATGGAAATCTACTATTAGAACACCTCCCAGAAAGTATAAAGAGGTGCCATCAGCGAAAAAATCCATGTTGGGTATCGGCCTCCCATGAATCAGATGAACACAAAGTCAGGTCATCTGGGATTAATGAAGGCCATTCTACCGATTGCATTCATCCAACTGAGACCACATAACAATATAGATGGTAGCACAACAGTAGTATGACAACGATACACCGGATAGAGTGTCAACAGCAACCTCAAGAGCACTGAATAACACTCCAATTTACACTGGATCTCGACAGAGTCCAGTCTGAAGAACATGCTGAGATCTCCAAAAAAATTATGCATTATTCCTACCACTACAAAGAATCGATCAACCAACAAAATCAGCAAAGCCACTAAGCTCAATTTCACAGCTCCCAATCAACAAAAATAATGCGACAAGACTAGGAGCCGTGTATTCACAGGGACAATCAATCAAACAGATCGCGTGCACTCTCCAACACAAACCAATGAAACCATCCAATTCCACACGAGAAAAGTACAATAACGTCAAACCTACGAACCTTGGTGTAATAGTCCTTCCAGATGCGGCGAGCGATCTGATGGCCACCCAAATCGAAAGCCTTGAACTTGATCTTCCCTATACTCAACTCCTCCGATGTAGGGTGCTGGGTCGGCTGGTGCTGGACTAGTCTCTGCGATAAGCGCCGATCGAGAAAGAAAACAGATCCCCCGCCAAAAACCCACCATAGATTAAATCAAGATTCCTTCAAAATCCACCATACCCAGAAAGGGGAATAAAACTGAAATCAAAGCGAAGAAGAAGAAGCGAACCTCGTCTTTCAACATGTGAAGGAGAGTGGTCTTGCCGGCGTTATCGAGACCCAAGAAGAGGATCTTGGCCTCTTTCTGCCATAACCCAAGCGATGCGAGAACTCCATAGAACCAGTCGAATAGAAACATTATCGGCCGGCGCTGACGAAATTGGTTGTTGCTCTAGCTGGCTGCTGATCCAACGGACTTGTGGAAGGAGAGGTGGGGGATTGCGAAGCTCTCGAGTAGAGAGAGAGAGAGGAAAGAGAGAACAACCCCAAAGAAATGGATCCAAATGGAGATGTGGGAGAGAGAAGCAACGTATTTATACTACCACTGACAATTTACAAGTTTGTGATCTGAAAATTGGCTATGCTAAAGGGAGTGAGGGGGTGAGTTGGAAAAAAAATTAAAAATGACAATGTACAAGTTTATTTGATATTTTTGTACAAGATTTTTTCACATAAATTTTGTAGGAGATATTGCAAACATGGATTTGAAAATATGAAAATAATTAATAATAAATTAATAATTACCAAAAGGAAAAAAGAAAAAAAGAGTAGGCATACAAATATGGAACGTAAATTGGACATTTTTTACAAAAGCAATTGAAGATTGAATTCAAGTCTTCAAGATGATTGATGCTTCAGTTATTATTAATTGTAAAAATTTCCAACATGTTTTTTATTTTATTTCGCATACTTTAGTTTTTTACTTTGATAAATAATCGAATTGGAAAATTTTATTTGGTCGTCATTTGAGCAGGTCGAGAATGAAAATAATTTATTTTTTTATTCAAGCCAATATTAACCACTTTAGCCGAATTCGTTTTCATTGGTTGATTATATTACATCTAGACGGGGAGAAAACAAATAGGAGTGTGAACAAAAGAATTGGAAATGATTTTTGGACGCTAGGGTGGACATATAGCATGGATGAGTTGGTTACGGTTGGCAATCGTCATTTGCATTGGTTGGAATTCTTCTTTTTTTTTTCCACAGTTTTTTTTATATAAAATTTGGATGTTATGCATTATTATTATGGTCAATCAATAGCCGGTCCAACTGCCCAAAAAGGTTGGTAGGTGGGATGATCACTTTGACCCCTCCATTTCCCATATTTGTGTAAACACATATCTTCACTTGTCAATTGCCAAACAAATTCAAGTAATGCACACGAAAATAAGGGAAACCATTAATCATATGTAATTAAAAAAAAAAAAGAATGAGGATTTCTGAAACCGTCCGTTATCGATGGTCCGACTAGATATAAGTTTTGTATCGGAACTAAAATCGTAGATGATTTTTAGTGGTATCCGACATTAAAAATACAATTGAATAACAATTTCAGTATAAAATACTTCACCGCTAATTTGTACACGATTTTACAATTGGAATAAAATAAAAAACTTAAAATGAAGGGACATTTTGTGACCATGACAATCCTATGGGCCGCCGTTTGCATTCATAAAGGATATGGACTTTCGGTGGTAGAATTAGTTACGCAAACAACCCAGCCCATCACGAAGCCTTCAAGGCCATTTTACGGTTGGGCCAGGCCCATACACGCCTCACACTGAAGAAAGATATAAAAACAGTCCGTCGAGATTTAGGGTTTCCCTTCAGAAACTCCCCAATTCATCCTGAATTACTCGACGCAGCCGCATTTTCCCCTCTTCCTAGCTGAGGTTTGTTTCCGTCTTCTTCCGTGTCTCGATTTAGGGTTTGAATCCGCCATCAAAGCTTCTTTGCGTTTCCTCTCCTGCTTTCTTACTCTGCGTTTATGG
Source organism: Linum trigynum (assembly GCA_964030455.1). Lineage (NCBI taxonomy): Eukaryota > Viridiplantae > Streptophyta > Magnoliopsida > Malpighiales > Linaceae > Linum > Linum trigynum. Next base: position 64,189,172 of record OZ034819.1, read on the forward strand.
TTCGTTGCAGAGATGGCCAAGTCGAAGAATCACACCGCTCACAACCAGTCCTACAAGGCCCACAGGAACGGCATCAAGAAGCCTAAGAGGCATCGCCATACTTCAACCAAGGGGGTAAGTTAACTTATAGTTTTTTTTCTCTCGATCGATTCGGTTATGTGTATGCTGGTTTTCGCCATGGTTGATATTCTTGGTTCGGGCTGGTTTCAGATGGACCCGAAGTTTCTGAGGAACCAGAGGTACGCGAAGAAGCATAACAACAAGAGCGCCGAGGAAGGAAGCGCTGAAGAGTAAACGTCACTTGCCTTGTGAATGGCCGAGTTTTCATGTTTGTTTAGTTGCTGAATCCTTAAGAGCTTGAACTGGATTTAGTTTTACCTATTTTGATAGTTGGATGAGCTGAAAATGGTACCGAATGATGAAGTTTTCGTTTTGAAGAACTTGCTACTGATGTTAGACCTGGTTTATTGAGCTTCAGTGAATTTTGGAAGGCATTCTATATATCTGTTATTGTGCTGTCTTGCTGGAAATTTGGCCATGGATTTTGCGATTTAGTTGAGTAATTTGTAGGTTATGTAGTCTATGGGTTCCCAATTGGATGGATTAGGCTTCTAGTGTTGCCTTCCAAATTGTGGTGTTCCTTTGTTTCTAAGGAATATGATTCCAGGGTTGTCATTAGGTCGGTTTAGGTTGCTTCTTTCTGATGTCATTGATCCTGTTATGAGTCTGGACATGGCATTGTCAAAAAACAAACCTTGTGCTCTTTCCTCGTCATGGTTTTCGGTATATCAGGTTCGACAATAGTAAGACTGTTTCTACATAGAGTTATGGTGGTTGATTTAGAGGTTGTGCTTAGAATTGAGTCCCCCTTTTTAGATTAGATTAGCTAGGCCAGAGGCATCTAGCACTTCCTTTTCTTATTAGGGTTTTTTCCAGGGATATGTGGGGGATAACCATGCTGGCTCGGCTGGTTTCAGTAAGAATTTGAGCAGTGTGTTGCTTTCCTCTTGGTTTCTTGCTTTATTTTTTGCCTTCTGATTTTTACTTGTGGTTTCCTGCTCCTGTTCAATGTCTAATTACCTTTAGGTAGAATTATGAAGAAGAGCATATTTTGTGTATGATCAACATAAATTTAGATTAGTATCCCTGATCAGCTTCTTTTAGAAACATAGAACGAGATGTTAAATAATCAATGGCAAGATTGCCGCTAAGTCTGTGCAATGACGCCTCAATCTCTTTTAAGTGCAACTTGTTTTGTTCACAGAATTGGAATGGGAACTACAAGAAAATCAAACTAAGTATCCATGAGATCTGTTCATTGGGTTTTAGAAATGAGAATCCAATCCAACCAGTATCCATGAGTTCACCAACATAAGTGTTGGGTTGTACCCCATAAAATATGCATTGGTTTTTAGAAATGACAATGCAACACAACTAGTATCCATGAGTTCATCGACATCAATATACATGATTTCTTCAAACACCTATATTCCAATATTATTGAATTTGTTTCTTATATACATCTCTATAAAAAGTAAAAACTACTTAACATTTACAAGTTATCCATATTATTAGGTTTATATTGCTATAAAGACTAAAACTATAAATGATTTATATTTTACTAGTTAGATGCAAAATAACGATGTTTTATATTATGGGTGCAGATAACGTGAAAAGCGGGTCGAGTATGACAATCCAAAATCTACCCGCATGTTTCAAAAGCGGTGAAAATTCACATTCGATCAAAACTAGTCAGGACATAATTTTATCCCCTGTGATCGGATTGAGGCGAGTGGGATAGTTATGATTCGGAGTGATTTGCAATCCCTACTTACAATACAATCCCACACACAAACTCATCAAGTTACTAATGTTTATACTTTTACCCTTTGAAATGTGAGGAAAATTATATGACCGAACGACGACAACTATTCGCTAAAATTGGTATTTTACTACTTTTCTTTAGTCAAAACAAGGTGCTTAAAGCTAAAGGAAATCCCATCCTTTATCCAAGGAAGCTACAAGGAGCCGTAAAGAAATGTTCTTCCACCGATATGGTGTGCCCAAAGAGATAAATAGTTCGTAACACAGTTTGTCTCTCTACAGATGTTCTCAATATCAACCTGCCAATCTAGGGCTAGTAATCTCCTAGTCTCAGCGATTATAGCATAATGTGGATGACTGGAAGTGGTCGTCTCTAACAGTGTAAGAGAGTCTGTTTGCACAAGAACTTTTCTAGACCTGAGTTCCCAAATAAGGCTGAGTCCATGGACAATTCCTGCTAGCTTTGCACGAGCGGCGAGCCATTGATGATTGAACCCCCAAGGTTCAGTGTATAGGCTCCAATGAAAGTGCTCTACTACTTTGTGCTAGGCAAGAATATAACTGCGGTATCGTTCTCCATCGGTCCAACCGTCAAAGACAAAGCGATGCGCACAACAGGTGAAGAAAACCAAAGCCAAAACAGTACAAAATACAGATAGTTGATATTAGCGTTAGAAAACAAGGTGGTTACTGGTTAGTTCATCAGCCGCGCAGCTTCGTTAACTCCGCCACTCCCCCGAGTCCCAACCATATTTCTCAACGACTTCTCAGAGCTCTCCGCCACTTCTCCTCCTAATAAACCCGAAACCCAGAGATCCTTTCTTCCAATTATATCCCTTCTTTCATCTCCAGAAACACCAAAATGCAGGCATCGCTCAGTCTCTCGGTCTCTAACCCCGCCGCCATTCCCAGATCAAGCCACGGCTTCGAGTCCTCCATCCCTTTCCCGTCGAAGCCTGTGAATCTCAGGTTCTGCGGTCTCAGGAGGGAAGCCTTGGGGTTTTCTTCCGCTTCTTCTTATCCTCTTTCCACCTCCCGGTCAAGTAGGAGCATAGCTCGCTCCAACAAGGTTTCGGCCTCCCTCGGCGGCGCCAATGGCAGCAGCAGCGCTCCCAAGTCGTTTGATTACGACTTGATCATCATTGGAGCTGGCGTCGGCGGGCACGGAGCTGCACTTCATGCTGTTGAGAAGGTACGGTGGTTTAGTTTGCTGGGTTTGATTTTATCGACATTGCTGCTAGTTTGAGGCAATTGAGAACTTGGGAAGTTTGAAGTAGAGTTGATCTTGAAGTTCTCGTGAATGGGTCGAATTGCTTCATTTGAATTTGGTGATTGGCGGTGGAAATTATTCTATTCTAGTCTGACATTGTTTCTGGGCAGGGTTTGAAAACTGCTATTGTTGAGGGGGATGTGGTCGGAGGGACTTGTGTTAACAGAGGTTGCGTGCCGTCAAAAGCTTTGCTGGCCGTCAGTGGCCGGATGCGTGAGCTTCAGAACGAGCATCATTTGAAAGCTTTGGGTCTCCAGGTAAATGGGGTTATGGTGTTTCTACGACTGGTTATATTACAGCAATTGCATATAGGTGTTTGAAGAATGAAGATAATTTGTACGAGAACCCACTTAGCAATTTGTGATCAGGTACCCATTTGGCCCAAACATGTAGTAATAGGGTTTTCTCAACCTGTGATAGGTTTCAGCTGCTGGTTATGACAGACAGGGAGTTGCTGATCATGCCAATAATCTTGCTACGAAAATTCGCGGCAATCTGACAAACTCAATGAAGGCATTGGGTGTGGACATCTTGACCGGTTTTGGTGCAGTTTTGGTGAGTAGGCACTCTGTGCTATGGACATGGCTGCATCATTACTCTATTTCTTGACAAAGTTGTGATTTCTATTAAAGACAAGTCATGCTCTGATCTGATTTCAGCAGAATGGCTTCTTTGCCTTGTTTCATGTCTTAAAAGTTCCTTGTTACTTGGCTCAGGGTCCACAAAAGGTGAAAGTTGGGAAAGACACTGTAGTGACTGCAAAGGACATCATCATCGCCACTGGTTCTGTCCCATTTGTGCCTAAGGGGATTGAAGTCGATGGTAATTTTTCTAGTGTTTTCTGTTTCCTTGTGGATATGTAGAAGGCGTGTCTCCAACCTTACGATTCTTGAAATAGTGAATTGTTGTGTCCTTGTTAGAATTGAGCGCCTTGCTGAAATTCTGCGGTCTTCTGTTGTCTTGGTAGTTGTTAGTACGAGGATCTCTTATTCTGGTTAATGCCTGCAGGGAAGACTGTCATAACAAGTGATCATGCCCTCAAACTGGAGTTTGTACCTGATTGGATAGCCATTGTTGGAAGTGGTTACATTGGTCTTGAATTTAGTGATGTGTATACTGCACTTGGAAGTGAGGTACCGATTTATGTTCACTTCTGACCATACAATTTCTGCTGCAGAAAGTGCTTTCTCATTTTGCTACGATATTGCAAAAGCTGCATCTTAAAGCATCTCTAAGTCTGGTGCATTTGCAGGTGACGTTCGTTGAAGCTCTGGACCAACTCATGCCTGGATTTGATCCTGAGATTGGGAAGTTGGCTCAAAGAGTCTTAATTAATCCTCGCAAAATTGACTACCACACTGGAGTGTTTGCAACCAAGGTGAAAAGATGCACACAGCTGTATTTCTAGAAAAGCACATCTTCATGTTGTATAGTTTCTTGTCGTGGTCCTTTTGCTTACAAAAGGACTGCATCTGACTTGCCTTTTCTTGTCATAGATAACTCCAGCAAATAATGGGAAACCAGTCACTATTGAGCTTATTGATGCCAAAACCAAGGAACCAAAAGAAACTCTCGAGGTATTTGAGCTATTATGTTCTGTTTGGAGTTCAAATTAGATGACTGCTTTGTCGTCTGTTTATTTTAAATTAATGACCTTTCATACTATTGCCATGCCGATTCTGTAACTTTGATTTTACATTTTCTACAGGTAGATGCAGCTCTGATTGCTACTGGACGGGCACCTTTCACAAATGGTCTCGGCTTGGAGAATGTATGATCTGTTGATATAAAACTAGATTTGATGATGTCAATGATTAACAGAGAAAAAGAGTCAGTACCCTGATATATTTTCATCTTTTTGTTTCTCCTTTCACTACTGCAGATTAATGTGGCAACCCAGCGTGGTTTTATTCCTGTTGATGAGCGTATGCGTGTCATTGATTCCAACGGAGACCTGGTATGCTCAGAAACCTTTCTCGTGTTTTTACAAGTGATGGAGGTTGCTACATCCTGATCCTTGATTTCTCAATTATGGTCACTAGGTCCCTCACTTGTTTTGCATCGGAGATGCCAACGGTAAAATGATGCTTGCTCATGCAGCCAGTGCACAAGGAATTTCAGGTTCGTTAAATGAAACATTTTGTCTACATTTCGATCTAGCTCTTCGCTTTTTGCCCTTTCCTTATTTCCTCTACAAACAGTGGTGGAGCAACTGACTGGAAGAGACCACGTGCTAAATCATTTAAGCATCCCGGCTGCTTGTTTCACTCATCCGGAAATCAGTATGGTTGGACTGACAGAGGTGTGTCTTGAAGACCTTGCTATGGGCTATACAGAATCTATCACATGTCATCCATATATATTTGTTCTGATTATCTAATTTTTCTTTCTGGATTCTGATTCACAGCCTCAAGCAAGGGAAAAAGCTGAACTAGAGGGATTTGAAGTAGCTGTTGCCAAGACAAGCTTCAAGGCGAACACGAAGGCCTTGGCCGAAAATGAAGGAGAGGGTCTTGCTAAGGTTATATTCGTCTGACTCTTCTTCTCCTGCAATTATCATTCTTCTGAAAATTTAAGATGATCAACAATTGTATGATGGTCGTCCTTTTTGTATTGCAGTTGATATACAGACCTGACAACGGAGAGATTCTTGGCGTTCATATCTTTGGGCTGCATGCTGCAGATCTCATCCACGAAGCATCTAATGCTATAGCTTTAGGGACTCGCATCCAGGTTTGACTTTACATCTTTCTTTCTTTTTTGTTGGTGAAATTTTGGCTCATCTTTTTACTCATAAAAACGCTATAGCTCTTGCTTCAGCACTTCCCTCATCTTAAGATGTGATTCAAACTGAACATATCTACGCTTTTTCAGGACTTGAAATTGGCAGTTCACGCGCATCCTACGCTATCTGAAGTCCTTGATGAACTCTTCAAGTCAGCAAAGGTGAGTTTCTGATCCGACCTCTGAGCACTAGAACATCAAAAAGACTCGTAAGGTTGCACGATGCCGAACCACCAACCCCCATACCCTGATCTGATTTGCACGCACTGGAAATCATATCTTCTCCTGCCAATTTTCTACAGCCGCTAGCTCTAATACAGTGTTCACCCGCATTTTCTGTATGCTTACATTGCTAAAGCTGGAGAGTGGAGACAAGATCACCCTTCTTTAAGCTAGTGATGGACGTTTTTAATTGATGGTACAGGTTAACGCACATGTTGGCAGCAGCCCAGTAGCCGAACCAGTTGCAGTCTAAGCAAAACCTCGACGCCCTCAAATTCTTCGTCGAAGTATCAAACCCCCAAGTGCTGGAAAGTCAGTGTACCATGATAGAACATGTAGTCAAGTCATCACTCATCAGCATGGTTCAAGTAATGCAGATAGCACTTCATCTCTTCCGATTCATTCATTCGACCATCGATAACTCTCGAGTCAATAATCATCCCCCGGTTTTGTACTAATTTATGGTTTCAGATACCGGATACTTGTAGAGCTAGAACATACTGAAAAGCTTCTCCTCATGGTTGTCGTCCATTGTGACATTGTCTCATTCTGTATCCTAATTGTATACCAACATTTTCCGCTGAGAGTAATATCAAAGGTTGAAATTTCTTATCCACTTGTGTTTGCTTTGCTCAACTATTGAGTGCGTCACCACTCACGTCACCACCGCCACTTTTGATACGCGCCGCCGCGGAACCTTCCATTCTCTATCCGTTTACCCTTTACCCATCTTCCTTCCATCACCGCCGACGTCACCGTTTTAGTAGGTAAAGTCAAACGCCACCCAAAACCAGCAAAGACGAGTCAAAAGTCAAAGCAGTTGCAAAACACGAAAAACTCAACGCTTCCTTTCCATCCTTCCGATCAGTCAGTCAAATCTCTCAACTCCTTTTCACTCTATAAATAATACCCACCTCCCACATTCCCACCATCCCAACTTCCATTTCCCATCTCCAACTTCCCCTGCTTGCTTTCCTTCGTTCAAAAAAAAGAACAGGGAAAAAAAAAAACAGAGCTTCCCAAGTTTTTAAACTTCCATCAATGGCCATGAAGAGAAGTATAGAAACGGCAGAGCTAGAGACGCTAGACATGGCGAAATGTCTAATCTACCTATCTCATAGCTTCCGCTCCGTCACTTCCAATTCCAATCCCTCCTCCGCCGCCGGGGACGACGCCTTCGAATGCAAGACCTGCAACCGGAGGTTTTCTTCCTTCCAGGCGCTGGGCGGCCACCGGGCCAGTCACAAGAAGCCTAAGATTGCTTTACTCGGCCCAGATAAGTTGGGCCAGGACGGGCCCAAGGTGCAGGCAAAGCCCAAGATGCACGAATGCTCGATCTGCGGGGTGGAGTTCGCGCTGGGCCAGGCTTTGGGCGGTCACATGAGGAGGCACCGAGCAGCCGCCACCATGGCCGTGGCGGCTCCTAAGCTGCCGGCGGCGGGGAACTCGAACAAGCTGCTGCCGGTGCTTAGGAGGTCGGGTAGTTGCAAAAGCGTGTTCGGGCTGGATTTGAACTTGTCGCCGTTGGAGAACGATTTGCAGTATTTGTTTGGCAAGATGGCCCCCAATGTTTCCATTGTTTGATATCTTTCTGATTGGTTTTCCTTTCGATTTTCATTTCTTTTAGCCTTACATTACATGTACAACAATTGGTTGATTCTTTGACTAACTTTGGTCCCGTCCGATGAGGGGTTTGATTAGTGAATCGAATTTTATGGTGTTTACAACGAGTTTTTGGGTTTTTTCATAGACGTAACTATTTAACCTATTATTGATGATCTAAATTAGATGTTTGTGTCTTCGCTATAACTTGGAAGCGAATCAAAGAAGTAAAAAGGAAATGGATAGTTGAAAATCGACATAAATTTACTTATTGTGCTCCTAAATGATGTATATATATTTCATATAATTGTCCAAATAGAAATTTCAAAGTACTACTCAAACAAACATACCCTTATCAAGATCTCATGCTCCCATCACCACCGTGAATCGAATCAAAATAAGTGATGCAAAAAAAAAAAAACAATTGTTTTGAAAGCTAGATCGGTTGGTCAGACGATAATGAACCGGTAGGTCGAAAACTTATCGTAATGATTAGTTATTCAAATCAAATGAATCGACGTACCGATTCAAACTACAGTTACTCAATAGCAAATCGAGTTGTTTACCGCTTGTGCCACAACTATTTAGAAGAAATAAATATACTTAATTCAAAGTACTTTATATTTTCATAAAGGATCATGACAGTGGCGGAGCCAGGAATCTAAATGAGGGGGGCTAAAATAATTTACGTTCAAAGGTTTGAAATGGCGAGGGGGGCTAAAGCCTTACCACCTACTTCTATTATCCAAATGTGTTGTAAAATTTACAAGTAAATTTACACAATTATGAGAGTTGAGGGGGGGCTTATAGCCCCTCTTGCCAACAACGTGGCTCCGCCACTGGATCATGACATAGTGTAAAGTTTAGATTTTAATAATTAAATCATTCTTTTTTTTAGAACCATAATATTTTAAGTTTATATTTTTAATTTTTATACACATCTTTGTTTACTTGAAATGTATTTTATTTTGGATTTATGGTTTATGCATATCTTACTTATAATATTATTATTTTATGATGCACCGGTTTGTAAATGAATTTTTGACGATTTAGTAGCCTTTAAACATTTAAAGGGTTAACCACTCGCTACACCTGTACATACTCTGGTTCGGATATGATAATATTAAAAAAAACATACGATCCAAAAATCCATAACAAATGAACTTCTGATTCCATCACGGACTGGCTAAATGGGGTATCGGTATGACCATGTCTCAAAATAAACCAAAATTTGTTAAAATCGAAACCCAAATTCGTTATGTCCATGGTGGAAACAAAATTCATTTTTTTTAAACACAAAAATATTAGGGATTGAAATTTGCTATGTCGACTGCAAAGGGGAGTCGAATAGGGGTGACTTTCGAGTTATGACTCTAAGAAACATTTGGAAATTTGAGTGAAGGGTTGTTTGCGATAAGCGAGAATTGAGATGTTTGGAATTGCGACTTTGGTTGATCTTCAATATTGAATTTTCCCTTAACCAAAGTCCAAAACATGTGATTATACTTATGGTGGCTATCGGGTTGCTTATCAGTTAACCAATAAGCAAAGTTAGCTACAACCAATAACTACAGTGGCGTAGCCAGAAGCTCAAAACAAATGTATCGTTTTACAAGATATATGTATATGAATAAATATCCAACAAATTCATATTCAAATAATTCATTCACGAAATAAAACTAAATTCTTAAGTATTGCATCAAACTAAATTTGTTTATCGTATATAAACTTCTCGTATTACATAAACACTAGATACTCAAAATACTATACATACACATAAGTATGGATAATACATAACCCAAATTTTAGGTGCGTCCCAAGACAAATTAAACATGCTTGGATTCGCCACTAAATAACCGAACCACTAAAAAATTATCGATTATAGATTAATCACTAACTAACGTTCATTAATCGATAAAACTGATTAATCGTATAGCGCCGCCTCAACACGTGTTACACTTACACATATTTTTAGAACACACCAATGAAATTGTAATCGAAACTGATGTGTCACTACTCACCAGAGATAACTCTTGTCGACCAATATGCTGATTCCCGACGACGACGATCGATGACCAGCGCCGAGCATTCCTACTTAGAAATCGACCAATCATGACGGTAGCAAAGATTGATGATCAACGGTCGTCATCACGCCACGCAAACATTGCTTTCCGCGAAAAAACTCCGGGACATCAAATAGTCGCGTGTTCAATTTCATTTTATCGTGTTTCGTCAATTGCAGGAATTTTTTGCGTGCGTATTTTTCAGTCGCGCGCCAAATATATACCTACTCTCCCGCGCGTTCGACCCCCGGCTGCTCCAATGGTGAATCGAATCGCGTGGATGTACGCTCCGGGCCGGAGAAAGAAAACGTGGATGGCCGAATACTCGTACGCGCTTTTATTCTTGGTGGAACTACTTGGGTGATGAGTCCCGTAATTAAACTGTTCTCCAATTTCATCTCCAATATTTTTTATATTAACATTTTTGTCCCTCATGATGCCCTTTGTCAATGGTTTATGAAAGGAAAAGGTGCAAGGATAAGCTAAATTGAAGGGGTAGATGAGAGGCAATCAGCGAGGCATGGATGGGATTCAACCTTAAGTTCTTTACGGGATACACTTTCGCGTTATCGAGTCATTTGGTATCGAATGAATAATTTTTTATAAAAGCTAGCTATTCAATTGTTCTTTTTTTATAAAAAAAAATTAGAGGCATTCGTCTAGATAGTTGATTACTATATACAAATTTTGGATGAAAGCATTGCAGTACATTGACACGATCATCTAGCATTGATTTCGAGTGAAATTTTGACCAAAGCAATAGCTTAGGAGTTGGGATGAGACATTTGATGAAATTCTATCAACCGTAGCATAACCAACGCATTTAATGTATTTATATTGTGCGTTTTGTTGATTAAATTATATGTTGACAATTTGTCATTAAAATTTACAGACCATCGGTAATTTGCTATCTAATGAACCTATTATTCAACATTTCTTAGTTGATAATTTTAATTTTTAGGACTTTGCTATGGTGTACTTGCAAGTCACCATAACTTGGACAAAATGGTCGACCTATTTGAATAAAACGGTCGACCTCTTCACTGATATGGTCGACCTATATGGACAAAATGGTCGACCAGATGTACTATTTTTCATTTGATATGTTCATCAAACGGTCAATCTCTTCCACTAAAAGGCACTATACAAAAAAATAGTCTACCGCTTCTATCAAGTGGTCTACCTCTTTCTCCAAGCAGTCCACCTCTTTCAATAATTGATCCACTTGATGAATCATTCCTAGTGATATCATCATATATAATTAGAGTCCAATAACAATAGGTATACTTTCTAGTAAGAGATTTAAAATTAGTACAAAGGCTGCAAACATAGGTGACAAGTTTCTCGAGTGAATGTTCTCCCGTATATTTGAAAAATATTACGCATATTTATTTCTTATGTTGCATTACTAGAAAAAAAATATTTTTATATTGTTGGTCTCCTATTGTCCATTATTTTCTTAATGTAAATATAAGGTAACTGTGTTATCTGGCCGACTGGTCGCCGAAAGCGGAGATCATTTACCGAAAGAGATATGTAAACCATTTTGCGGAATCAGTAGGCTGTTTTGGCGGAAGCGGTCTACCTCCTCAGCAGTTGTAAGTTGATGGTAAGTGTGTCACATGTCGAGTGACATACCACTTGGTGGAAGAGGTCGACCACTTAAGGTAGTTATGTCTTCAGGTCAACCCATTTCCAAAGCGATAGACCGGTTGATTCAAGTGGTATACCACTTGGTGGAAGAGGTTGACCACTTGGAGATAAGTGTGTCACCAGATCGACCCATTTATGGAATTGGTAGTCCGGATGACTCAAGTGGTAGACCGCTTGGTGGAAGAGGTTGACCGCTTGAAGGCAAGTGTGTCATTAGGTCGACCCATTTTCGGAAGTGGTAGACCGGATGACTCAAGTGGTAGACCACTTAGTGGAAGAGGTTGACCATTTTCTAGGAAAGTGGTCGACCACTTGAAGGAAGAGGTCAACCATTTTCTCCAAGTTACGGTGACTTGCAAGTCACCGTAGGCATACCCTAATCTTTATAATTACCACTTGTATTCAAATTCCTCACTTGTTTCCCCTGGTGCATGTCTATCACTACTTATGAAACCGCAACAAAGAGTGGGCAATGATGGATATTCGGATTCATGAGATTTTATTCGAATGTATGGAGTGACGGAGTAAGGAATCTGAATGAGGGGGCTGATTTGAACTGTGATAATTGTAGGAGGGGGCTAAGATCCTATCTTACTTTATTTCCTAAATTTATTACAGAATATACAGATAATTTTACCTGTATTTCAATTTTGAGGGAGGGGGTAATAACTCTTTTTGGCTTCAACCTAGCGCCTCCATATTATAGAGGATGCATTTTTTTTTGCTTAGACAGAATACATTTGTTAATGTGCCAGTAAATATACAAACGATGAATAATGTTTGCAAATATTTAACAATCAAGATGCTGGTAGAAAGTTGGCGCTCAATTTATTTTATTTACGGTCCATATTAATATATATTTTTGTTGATAAATATTATAATATCATCGCTCATTTCACAACCTGCTTAAGGAGATGTTGTCTGTAGTTGGCATCTTCCGCTTTAATCTCTTAATCAATCTCTTGAAACTCAATTATGAAGTTGTTGCCCTTCATAAGAAAAGTGTGTTCATGAATAAAACTATGATATATTCCAATTCTCGAATAAGAAAGGATTTGAATGAAAAAACAAAGGGCTTGGGGAACCGAATTGTGACGAAGTATTATTTTGAGGACTAAATGATAATACATAGTAACTTGGCGGCTGGTTTACATATATCTCTATTTTTTTGTTTTACCGTTTTTCATTTCTTTCTTCCTTTTCCCGGACTCCCTCGCTTTCTTTCTCTTTATCGAAGGCCGGGGCAGAGTCTCTCCCGCAACAGAAGAAAAGAAGAATAAAAAGGGAAAGAGAGAGAATCGGAGAGGGAGAAGAGAGAGAAAGTGGGAGGGGGGAGAGAGAGAGAAATCGAAAGGTTCACTTCTAACGTCAATGGCGGTTAGGGTTTTCAGCTGATTCGCGAAGCTCAATACTTTGCTACTTTCGTACACGTCCTCTCTCTCTTCGCCTGTCTTCCTTCGGTTCTTCGAACCCTAATTCGGGCGCCTTGCTGGTTTGATTGCGACTCCGCTTTCAGTATCGGGGTTGGTCTCACCTTTCGTGCCCTGGAAGTGGAACCTAGATGGGCGCGCAAGATAAATCCCAGGCGAGCTCCAATTCGCTGCAGGTATGCCCTCAACTCTGAAGATATTGTAGAATTTGAGCTGGAATTGGATTGGATACTAGCAAGTGAGCTGGGACTTGTGGATTGCAATTTGACGATTTTTGTTCCGTGGAGTCCACTATTGTATTGCTTGTGTTCACTCTGTAGCTGTGTTTATGCTGGATTATTTTTCTTCTTCTTTCCTCTACTCAAGACGTTCGGTTGAGGATTTCAGTTGTTTTTGCTCAAGTCAAGAAGCATGCTTATAGATTAGTCAATTGAATGAATGTTTAGATGGCATTACCTTCATATGAGTGCCTAGTAGCAGAGGGTGCCATCGCTCCGTCTTGCTCTTACAAGCATGGTGCAGCAGGCTAGTTATATGGCATTGACTCGTGCCCTTTCCGCTAACTTCATAGTCTAAGTCTATAATCGACAACCAACTGGGATGCTAGACAAGTTGGGTAGAGACAAAAATGAACAATTCCATCCTACAGTAATTGCAGCAAATTCCATGGGTTTATGGGAACACTAGGCGACAACTGTGTGTTTCGGCGAGTTACTGGATTTGGTAACTGATGTTTTTGTCTTCAATAGGTTGGGTAATTAGATACTAAGTACCGGCGATTTAGATGAAGGCTGTCTTCTTATTGGCTTAGAGGTTGTCCGTTATACCGAATGAAATCTTCCACAGATGGCGGTAGGGTGATGGAGGCATGCTATGTGTCTTTGATTCTTTTTTCATTCCTTTTACCCATTCAGAAAAAAAACTCATTGTTGCTCATCAGTCCAATTGTCATTCGTTTTCTTTAGTATGAATAAATTCTCGTGCTTATATGATATGTCAATTTGGATGTCTGGTTAATGGTCATGGTATTGGTGAAGTCTGAAAAGATTGCTGTGGTGGAATACTATAGGTTGCTGACGTTGCTGAATCCTTTCTCATTGATAGATAGTTATCAGCAAGAGTTGTTTTTTTACTGGAAATAGATTGTTCTTTCCAGAAAATGTTATCGAGTGACGATTCTTATTCTCGTACCTTGAATTTTGGATCTCAAGAGATGTTCATACCTTGAACCTCTAGCTTTGATCACAATTACCACAATTCATGAGTCTAGGTTCTTTCTGCAAGTGTTTTTTTCTGTTTAAATCACTAGCTTGTCGATTGTTTCCTATTGTGGATGCATCTAAGTGTTTCTCTTGGTGGTGTACCAATCTTATGTGCCGTTGCTTTGTGTGCATTGGTCTCCTAATATATTGTCTCCTCTGGTGTAGTTGGATACTACTTGCACTTGGCCTGTAGGCTTCTTGTTCGTAGAAGCATTTGTTGCTTTCAAATGGAGTTTTAATATATTAAATATGGGGCCTATGCAAAGACAATTTCTCATGTAGCACTTTTCTTTTGAGCTTTTTCTGTTTTAAGGTTTGGCAAAACTAATGTGAGCATATTCTCTCTGATAGGTGAAACCAAGGGATGCTATTTTGATATTATGGCTTGATGTTTGAGCTTGCTCTGTGTGAATCACCGCAGCATAATCTAAAATTTGCATATTCTATTGATTATAAAATTTTAATGGAATTTGTTATGCTTTGTGGCATTGTTTGAGAAGTGTTTGTGTGCACTTGATTCCTTTTTTCCTTCTTCTTCGGGATAAAAGATAAATGAAGTATTGGAATACGGATGATAAAGAATGCATAAGGTTCTAAGATTCAGAGGACCTGCAGGGTTGCAACCCGGGCGACAACTAACATTTTGGCCTAACTAATCTGAAAACCTCGAGTGCCATCGAGTAACCTGAGACTGTCTAACCAAACACTACAATCCCTTCTACTTTCTAGCTTATGAACCTAAAACCACCTAGCTGTCTGCTGGCAACTACTGCTGATGGGATTAGCCCTGTGTTTTTATAGGATTGTTGGTGTCTTGTTGCTCATGGTGCTTTAATGATTTATATAAACACTTATTGGCGGTTGTGGTAATCTATAGGATCAACAAGTATTATAATGATTTGAGTGTTTCATTTTGACTCATGATTTGCTCGTTATCTTTCACATTGTTTCCTGATCTTCTATGTGTAGTGGCATACTCCCTTCCCCGTTATTCTTGTTTAGGAAATGTTTACATCTGATTCTCCTGCTTCCGGCATCACTGGTTCATTTTTTGTGTAGATAAAGTTTCTTTGGCCTCTGCCTGATTTTCTTAATTATTTGTCGATCACAGAGGGTTAAGGTCTATCGCCTGAATGATGATGGGAAATGGGATGACCAGGGAACTGGGCATGTCAGCGTTGACTACTTGGAGGTTTGGTCAAGCCTATTTGAATCCTAAGTTTCTATATAATTGTTGTTATTTGTTTAATGTGGATTTTACGATATCAGAGATCAGAAGAGCTTGGTTTGTTTGTAATTGATGAAGAAGACAATGAGACACTTCTTTTACACCGGATCATGCCAGATGACATTTACAGAAAGCAAGAAGGTAAGACAGTGCTTGTCCTATCCATAGGAGTAATAAGTCTTGTAGCTGACGAAATTGCCCTTTTAGTATCACCTACATACTTGTTAGTCAAACAGTGTCTTTCTTAAACCTCTCAGATACAATAATTTCTTGGAGAGATCCCGAGTATTCGACGGAAATAGCCCTAAGCTTTCAAGAGACTGCTGGGTGCTCATACATATGGTACTGAATACTGCTTCTTGTCTACTTCTTTTCTTCCCCTATGGGTGGTTTTGGTATAACTTAACCAAAAGGGTAAATTTTTATACAGGGATCATATATGTAGTGTGCAGCGAAGCCTTCAGTTTAACAATCTCAATAGTAAGTTGTCCTTTTATCTGCTATAACCTTTATCTAAAGCTATCCAGTAAGTTGGTTATAAAGAAGCAGTCTTTCTGGAACTTTTGGTTTAGTTTAGGCTGTGATATGTCTCATCTTGTGGGATAAACCCAACCAATTTGCTGTTTGTCCTGTAAATGGCTTGATTCCTCTGTTCTAACTCGATCGTGCTTTAAACATTGTTGTTAATTCTGTCAATCCAGGTGGTATTAATACTTCTTTAAGGACCTGGATACCCTTTTCTCTGATGCTGATGTGAATCTTCTGTTTAACATAATCAGTCCCAGTTTGAGCACACCTAGTGGAAGTACAATGAAGATAAAATGTTAGCTCTAATCTCTTTTAGCTGTTCCCTTTCTTGTTTTTGGTTAGAGGGAATGAGATGGTTTAATAGGAGAAGAATTTTCTTGGATGTGGAAGTTGATTACTTTAAATTAGAACTTCAGGTTCAGTCACTCTTGCAGACTGCAGTAGATCTATGTGATTCTATTGCAGTCGTGCAGCTCGCTTTACATGACTGTTATAATTTATAAACAACGTGTGCTGCGACATGCCCCGTCTATCTAGTGGAACCTCACAACTGAAAACAAGATCTGTTTCTGCTTTGGGTAGCCCTTATGTATCCGGCTTTAATGGTCTGTCCTTGTTCTGACTAGATATATTAATGCTGGATTTCAAATGAATTCTGGTTGGATAATTTGTGTGATATATGGGTTAGGAGATGGAGTTTTAGGTGTAGAATCGTTGACAATCTTCCATGTCTGCAATCTATTTAGTTGTTACAGATGGTTTGGAATTCTTGTTAATGATTTGTCTGTGGTCCCAAAAAAGTTTGTTTATGTCTCCTAAAGTATCCTGAAGCATGAGAGGCATGCCAAGGCCTCATGAGGTGGCATGATGTTATTTTCTTGACTGGAATCCGTACTGTATTGTTGTATTCTGTTGGAACAGTTATGTTTGTCCCCTGATCTCTTCAACTGTGTACAGGTGAGACATTTCACAGCATGAACAGCGAGCTACGTGAATTGCCTGCTGTTGAACTGTCTACACTTCCTTTGATACTCAAGGTTCTGAATATGGTTACTATGGTTTTTCTTTATCATTACTTGGTGTAGGTCTTGGGCCGGTCTCTGTCGTTTCTTTTGTATTTTTTTCCTTTGTTCCTTCAGGGCAGAAAGCATATTAGTTTGACATGCTATTCTCTTCCTTTCCTTCCTGTCATGTCACTGGTTCAGTCTCAAGGATCATATAAATCCAGACCCTTTAGAATCCTGTATTCATGAACTTAGTTTGGTTCAGCTGTTATCTCCTCTGGTTTTCTTTGCAAGTTCCTGTCTTCTTTAGTTTTTGGTAGGAGAAAGCCAGGGAAAAAGAACCATTCGCTACATCCTATACCTCCGAGGTGTGGCCGGGTTAGCTGTGCCAATCCTTATGTACCCATCTTAGACAGCCCTTGAGGTTATAACTGTAAAATCCTTTTATGTGCTTAAGTCTCGGGATTGAATTTGTTTTCCCATATTAATTTCTTATGCCTGGTTATTGTTGAATTTCCTTCATTGACTCTAGTTGAAGTATATGCATACTAATTCTTTGATGGACGCTCCTAAGCTGAATAATTTTTTAACTTGCAGACAGTCTCTGAGAGTGGCATTGCGGATCAGATGAGGTTGCAAGAACTTATACTGAATGAAGTATGTTGCATATGTTATCTTCTGAATCCATATTTTGTTGGGTTTATGGTAGGCTTTTCCTGTTATATATGGATTATTAACAAGGGTGGTTACTTCTGCGCACTCACTTTTTTGGGTGCACTCAGTGCACCCGACTCTAAAAGTGTCCATAGTAAATCAAATTTTGAACTTTAATTAGTACTATCAATCTAATATGATGATACGACATAGAATCATAACAAATCAATCTATTACCCTAACCCCTTAACCTTCAATTTTGAATCACAACCCAAAATCCCAAATTGTAAACCTAAACCCTAACCCTAAATCCCCAAATTCTAAATCCTTCAAATTAAAGTAAATTTTGAATGATTTTTTTTTCAAATTCATGTGCTTCTGGTTCATAAAATCATAAGCAACAATTGATACCGTTTTGACATGAATCGTATGCTCATAATGACAATTATGAGGCAGTGCACCCAAAAAAGTGGGTGCACCGAATACACCACCTATTAACAAGTATGTTACTGGTACTTTATTCATATGCTGTATTTCTCAAATCTGAGATCACTTCTCAAGTTTGAAGGTGATCATTGGCCATTAGCTGCTAATCTTATATGTGAAAGTATTTGCTGATGTGATTGGTTCTGGGTAGTGTCGGGCAGCCTGTTTGATGTATCTGCATCAGGAAAGTTGCAGCTCTAATGCGATAACAAGATTACATTTGCATCTGATAAAAAGGATAGCATATTGTGGTCGCTTGAGCTGTATCATTTAGGTAGTATGCTCTTTTGTTGCTGTTGGTTTTGCTCGAAGGGTTGCTAGGAATTCCTGCTCTCTGGCATACCATCTGTTAATTGGCTTTCTATGAGATTGTTGGGCTTTATTTTGATAATTTGCTTTTTGCAACGCAGCCAGAGTTTTTCCGGAAGTTGATGGATCTTTTCCGGATCTGTGAAGACTTGGAAAATACGGACGGTCTTCACATGATTTTCAAAATAGTGAAAGGGATCAGTCAGTATTCTTTTTCTTATTTTGCCGACTTTTCCTTTATGGATTGGGTTTCTGCATACCCTTCATCAATTTATGTAGTTGGGTATTGTTGCTTGCAGTTTTGCTCAATAGTCCTCAAATTTTTGAAAAGATATTCGGAGATGAATTTATCATGGAAATCATTGGTGCTCTTGAGTGTAAGTTCTCCTGTAGCTAGGGTTTTACTTGTTAGCTTCTTCATTGTTTTACAATTAGAACTGTATATTGTATAGGTTTTTCTAGGTTAAAGTGGCTTTGCTTTTCCTGGTAAATTTTTTACTGGCTGTACTGTTATCTTGAAGAAATGCAATAAGCATAGGAAAGGAGCAATATTAGTCATGCATTTGATCGATTGAAATCATAAAAGATCGTGTTCATGGATCCAGTTCTGTAGATATTTGATTTATATGCACACTGAGATTGAGCATCTCCATTGTATGATTAAATGTTTGTATTTCCGATTAGCATGTATGCTTGTACTGGTTTTGTTATTCGGGAGAATTTTTATTCCATGTCCTGGGGAAATCTTCGATGTGAAATAATGAAGTGACGAGTTTCGAGTGTCCATGTTCTAGCAGCTGAGATGTTTACATCACTTATATACACTTTCCTTTGACAAATACTCTATACTCTCCATTGTCCATGTTACTTTCTCAAGTATTGACATTGCTATGTCAGTCAGTGATGGATTGTGGTATAGTTGGTTGCAATAACTATACAGGACTGAAGTACTAGTACTTTATTGCATAATTTGAAGTAAGCTGTCTGTTATTGGGCAGATGACCCTGACGTTCCTCGTGTTCAACATCATCGTGATTTCCTGAAAGAACATGTTATGTTTAAGGAGGTAATGTGCAATTAGGTTGCTGTTTCTTTTCTGTTGTTGGGTGGAGCATGGATTATGTTGTTAGCATAATGTTTAATTCCTTGTCCTAAGATAGAGCAAAATGATAACAATTGCTGCAAAGAGAGAAAAACATCAAGCACACTATATTTTAATGATAACTAGTAATATATCAGGGAACCGTTTATGCTTTATTACACTTGAGGAGTTCTCTTATATTTTCCTACTTGGCTGATCCATCGAATTTTTCTTTTCTTTTCATTAAGGCCATTCCTATTAAAGACACTGCTGTGCTGTCAAAAATACATCAGACATACCGAATTGGTTATTTAAAGGTTTGGTCTGGATTGATGTTGTATTATGGTTGTGGTTGCTTCTTTGTTGCAAGTCTGAACTCCTGCACTTTGTCTTCCAGGATGTTGTTTTGCCCAGAATATTGGATGAGGGAACTGTTGCAAATCTAAATTCCATAATCCATGGAAATAATGCTATTGTAAGAATCTGAAATGGACTGTTTACTTCTTCCGAGACTTTGAGGCCTGTCATTCTTTATTTACCTCAAATGATGGTATTTTCTTGTAGGTGGTGTCGTTGTTAAAGGATGATGGTACGTTTATTCATGAATTATTTGCAAGGTTGAAGTCACCAAGCACATCTGCAGAATCAAAGAAAAATCTGGTAAATACAGCCATATAGATATGTTCTTTTAACTGTGAATGATACTGCAACTAGGATATGGCATCCAACTATCGAGATGTCTCATTATGCAGCCTATAAATTAACCTGATATTTGCACGGGAATGTTGCCACTCATTTGACACTGTTTGGTCGGAATTCCAGTTTGAGAAGGGCAGTATGCCTGCAATAGATAAAATAATGGCGTCCTTCATAGGTGATTTCAGTATATGATTAGATATTTTATAATGGAAGCTTTTAAAGGGGAATAACAATAGCAACTGGTAGATTGTTGAAGACATGGTTATTTCTTATCATGATATGTGACTGTGTGCTCCTATCACTTGGAGCCTCACACTTGACTAACTCTATTTTGTTCCCTTTCTGAATAAACAGGTGTACTTCTTGCACGAGTTTTGCAGTTTAAGCAAGAGCTTGCAAATGGTCCAGCAGCTTCGGCTGTTTAGGTACGTGTACCTTGAGGTTTTCTAATTTGTATTCCTGTCCGTGACTGCGTGATTCACCGCAAATTATACTTGTTTCTCTTGCATTCAATTTTTTGCACAGGGATCTTGTCAACGAGGGTCTCTTTGATGTTGTCACTGATGCTTTGCAGAATGAGGACAAGAAACTTGTACTAACTGGGTAAATGGTGCTTTATTATATATTCGGTTGTCCTGTTTCATCCTTTATGTTTGTTTTTTAGGATGTATCTTGTATATATCTAATGGATAGTTATTATGATCGATGCAGGACAGATATCCTCATTCTTTTCCTGAATCAGGATCCAAACCTTTTGCGATCTTATGTTGTTAGGCAAGAAGGCATTACGCTTCTTGGTTTATTGGTATGTTAATCTATGAGTTGGAAGCTAGGCTGATGATGTTGAACTGTTGCTAGTGTGAAACTGTACCTGCAAAATATTGGTGGTGTTTCTTGATGGAGTAGTAGGAGACAGCGGCCTTCTCTTGTTTTTATAGGTTAAATGGTTTAGACCTCTCAGTACTGTAACAGTTGTGCTTTCAGTCTTATAACGAGCATAACTCTCTCTTGGTCTCCCCTCTTGGTTATTCTTATATAAATTTTGTTAGGGTCTTTGCTTTTAGGATCTGTAGGGTGTGCAACTGTGCATAAGTTTATAGTAAATGATATTTTAAGTTTCTTATGCTGTAAATTCTGAGCTCTTTTCTTACACATTTTTCTTGCAAGCTGAGTGGTGACGCTTTTCTGGAAGTAATTCAAACAGTGTTTACGTGCAGGTTAAAGGAATGCTAACAGATTTTGGAGAGGATATGCATTGCCAATTTCTCGAGATTCTTAGGAGTTTGTTAGATTCATATGCACTATCTGGAGCTCAGGTGGGTATCTATTTGATGCATATATGGGCTGCTAAGTTTGGTCCATATAGTCTTGCACTGCAACAGCGTGTCATCGCAGATCTACAAAATATTGTTTTCTTTTGTGCAGAGAGATAATATAATTGAGATTTTCTATGAGAAGCACTTGGTCCAGTTGATTGACGTGATAACCGAATCATGTCCTGCTTGTGGCACTTCTGAATCCGGGGGCACATCTTCGGTAGAAGTTGGGAAACAAAATGGCGTGAAGCCAGAGATACTCTCCAGCATATGTGAATTGCTATGCTTTTGTGTTCTTCACCATCCATATAGGATAAAGTAAATATCCCTCGTGGCTATGTTGTTTCAGAAATTTCTTCAGTTGATTAGTACAACAGAATGTGCTGACACCCTGTTGTGTCATGCCTTTTTATGTGTGCAGGTGTAACTTTCTTCTTAATAACGTTATAGATAAAGTTTTGTTTCTAACTCGGAGGAAGGAAAAATACCTAGTAGTAGCTGCTATTCGGTTTATCCGGACCATTCTTTCTCGGCATGTAAGTTGCAGGGTTTAGACATTGTTCAGTTAGTCACAGTGCAATATATTAATTGGAATGTGGCCGCCTTTTCTTAAATGGCAGGATGAGCACCTGATAAATCATTTTGTCAAGAACAACCTTCTCAAGCCAATTGTTGATGTTTTTGCAAGCAACGGAAATCGCTATAATCTGCTGAACTCTGCAGTTTTGGAGCTTTTTGAGTATATCCGTAAGGTGGGTGGTTAAATGTTTTGGTAGTGACTAATGGTTCATTTTCCAGAGCGAGCATTTTATTTATCTTGTTTGATTGATACAGGAAAACTTGAAACTATTGGTCAAGTACATAGTCGATTCATTCTGGAATGAGTTGGTAAACTTTGAGCACTTGACCTCCATTCAGTCTCTGAAAGTCAAGTATGAGCAGGTATTTTTTTTTATAATGGTGAAAATAATATGAGCAGATATGCAATGCTCCATTCACAGCAAGACTACGCTGCTGCGAGTGTTTGTTCCTTTTCCACAGTGCTGACGTGATGTTCATGCAGTACTTAGAGAATTCTGGGACGAGGAACACTGGTAGTATCTCAGACCCGAGGAAAAGGGGGGATGAGCGTGCTTTAGAAAAAGAAGAGGAAGATTACTTTAACGAGGACAGGTAAGTCTGCCCTCGGACATTTATTTGAGTTATCAGCTTCCTTTGATTCAACTGGTGTGAGGCCTAGTGGACTTGTCAATAGAAATGAAGTGGAAGTATATGTGAAAACGATACTTAAACAAGCAAAAGAAGAAAAATACCAGTTTTGTCCGCGTAAACTTTTAGAGTCTTATTGAAGGGAAATGTAGAAAAGATAAAGCTGAGGGATCCACACGCTTTAAAATTAGATTTCGAAGTGGATGTAAGAAGTTAAAAATTCATTTGAAAAGTTGGTTATGTGATCCAATCGAGGCACCAACACAGGTGCCAATTGGTTATAATCGATTGAATCATCTCCACCTTTTGTAGAGCATCTTTTCTGACTTGATTCTGAAAAATTGATCAGCGAGGAAGAGGACACTGCATCTGCATCACAGACGACAAAAAGAGCACAAAGGCAACAACCGTCATTGTCCAATGGCATTGCTGCAAGGCACCCAGCCTCAAGGTATGATTATTTACTTTATTATACACTTTTAAACTAATTACCTAAGGCATGTCTCCATTTTAACTTTTGAATTTGTAGTCCAAGACCTGGGGCTGGACTCGTTGACTATGAGGATGACGAGGATGACGAGGACTACAGACCGCCACCCCGAAAGCAACCCGAAACATCCGAGGAGGATGAAGGGATGATGGAGTCTCTCAGATTGAAGCGTAAGTTGCCGCCTTCAAAGGAGAGGGATCCAGCCGAGGTATCAAAGAAGCAGCGCTTGAGCAAGACCTCCAAGACTAGGGATAGTGTATTTGCTGTTTTGTGCTCGACCCTCAGTCAGGCAGTGCTACCCGGGAAGAAGAGCACTACAGATGGTGTTCGTAAATCTGCAGCCCCTGCTGCAGCTGCCTCCCCACGTACTTCAGATGAGACCATCGAAGGAGATAATCAAGGAACTGAGCCGTCTCCTGTTTCTAGAGGGTGCCCTCCTGGTAGTAAGAGCAATAGTGACTTGGTTGAGGGAAATGAGAATGAGAAGGAAGTTATTGGGTTGTCCAGAAGCTGTTCGGCTGACTGTGTGAGCAGCAGTCCATCGGAAGGTAGTAGGCAGTTAAACGGCGAGGATGCCCCACTGATACCTCCAAAGTCATCACCGGAAATGGCCGGTAATGGATCTTGAAAGTGCCATTTGGGATTTCTAGATGTTTTAACTCCCTGTCTCGTTGCATATTTTATAGACTGATGGCGGAGGGCTGTGGCACATATCGTTTACAGGCTAGTAAAACTTAACCCTAAAGGGCGAGGGGCTTGGATGGCTTTCATCAATGGCCGGGAGGAGGAGAGTGAGTTTGTATAGCTGCCTGAAGGTTATTAGCGTACGAGCATGGTGGAAACCTTAGGCCTCTGGAAAATTCCCCTTCCAACTGCTGCTGGCCCTGCTTGCTGTCTCCCCGATCGATTGTTTGTTGCTTTTATGAACACGATCTACTTGGTGAATTTTTCTTTTCGTGCTCGTTCCTTGAAATAGCTTTAGTTGGTTTTTACTCCCATCCGTTGTTTTAAGCCTTGTTGGTTCTAGGGTAGAATGTGGGAAAGCATAGGGCATGTAAAAAACTGTATGCCTGTGTTTCCTTTTCTGTTTCTTGTTCAGTTTTGTGACGGGGAGGGGTTTTGATTTGTACTGTATACTACAAAACGAGGAACAAGGCTTTCTAGCGAGCTGAGTTGGGTTGGGGGTAGAAACAGAGGCCAGGCCGTGTTTTTTCTCAGTTGTAGCAGAATGTTGGAACACAGAATCAGTCAGTGTTACTGTAAATGTGAAATAACTCTTAATTTGCAGTAATAGGCCGAGAAATCTCCCTTGTTATCTTCAGACCAACCAATACGGTTTGTGTTTTGCTTCTCATAGGTACATTTCGAGCTAACGTTGAAGCTTCCATTGTTAGACAACGTTTCGTATTAGAAAAGACAGAGTCGAGATCTTCAAGTTGAAAACCAGCGGTGGTATAGTACAAATGTACAATAAGCTTTTCATTTGCAGGAGTTGCTCCCTTCATTTGGCCTACAGCCATCCTGGTTCCATTTTACTATAAAGGAACAACAATATCCAAATCTCCGCATTCTTTTTGTTCTTT
This sequence comes from Linum trigynum, assembly GCA_964030455.1. Lineage (NCBI taxonomy): Eukaryota > Viridiplantae > Streptophyta > Magnoliopsida > Malpighiales > Linaceae > Linum > Linum trigynum. The sequence continues at coordinate 64,213,869 of OZ034819.1, forward strand.
TTTAATTTCTGTGCAAAGAACGGGATTTGACACACGTGGATCCTTGCCAACGCCGTGAAGTACGGGGAAAGCATCCACGTAAGTGACCACGTGTCGCGTCCTCTTGCAACCTTGCATGCACGTATGCCACTCCGCTCTCGCCAAGAGAAGCTATAACGCAAACACTTCTCCTCCACCCAGATTGTTTGCACCGTGTGACCGCTTCCAAATCTTCTGCTCACATTTGCATACCAGCTTTCTGAGTTTGAGCACACGACTGTTACGGCAAGAAAATGGGCAGCAACTATGATCTGAAGCCGACGTCTTCCACCTCTTACAGCGCGCAGCTCGGCAAGGGAGGGCCGCTGATCGACCTCGGCCACCCGTTGCTCAACCGCATCGCCGATAGCTTCATCAAGGCCGCTGGGGTAAGCGCGCGCGTAAAAACGAACATCTCGAAATCTTACCGATAATCGGTCTCTTTAGACCACATGAGATCGGATTCAAGTAACTGAATTGTACCTTCGTTGGGTTCTCTGTTTGTGCCACAGATCGGTGTAGTCCAGGCGGTGTCGCGGGAGGCTTGTTTCACCGTTCTAGATGGTATGCATATAACGCGAATCTCGATTTGTAGAATGTGAGATGTATATACATGGGTGGTGTTGATTGTGTGGGATGATTGATTTGATTGCATCAGGAATTAATGGAGGTGGTGGTTCGGAAGGCCTCCCGCCTGAGATCACCTCGACCGGTGCCAAGAAACGCCACCGATTCAATGCTCTCCACGGTACTAATTCACGTTTCGGAGCGTGATCTTGTGAATTTGTATGCCCAAATGGTTGCATCATCTTTGTCTTGTGGTAATTTTTTCTTGCAGGTGAAACAAACAACAAAAGCCTTGAAGCCATGGTAATTGACTTTCCCTTTCCTTTACGCTTTTTACCATGCTTTTCTACAGTTCAATCACTCTGCTTATGGAGACTGAAAAATCCATTGCTGTTCTTGATGTGTGTATTAGGTGAAGAACACGGGGAAAGAATCTCTACAATGGGGTAAATCTTACTCGTCGTCGTGCCATCCCGAGTTCCATTCTCTTAGTTAAATGTAGTGATGATCACTCTGAATTTTTGCCCACGATGTGGACAGGCCTGGCTGCCGGTGTGTACTCGGGACTGACCTACGGATTGCAGGAAGCCCGCGGGTCTCACGATTGGGTAATGATTCAGACTGATTCAACATGTCCTTTGTAGAAAGGATTAATGCTTACTGTGGTTCATGTCTGTTTGATGCATACCAATTCATGTTCATTTGTCGTCGCCCAGCAAAACAGCGCGGTGGCTGGTGCTATAACTGGACTGGCTGTCGCCCTTACGGCCGAGGATCCTTCACACGAGCAGATTGTGCAGTGCGCGGTCACTGGAGCAGCTATCTCGGCGGCTGCCAACCTTCTTTCGGGTATATTTTGAAGGTTTGGACGGAGGAACGAGCACCTACTTGCTGCATCTTGTGCTTGGTAGTAGTACTAGTAGTCAGTTGTTTTCATAGATGAAGATTAGTAGTTTGTATTTTGGTTTAGGCTCTGCCGGGATTAGATTTCGGCCCTGGCTCTTCTTTTCTGGACATGAACAGCTATGTTTGTTTTTTTTTTTTCCTGCCTCTTTGTACGTCTGCTCAAGCTGTAAATCAGCATGTCCAGGACAGAGTTCATAATGGTTTTTGTTTAAGACTATTATGATATTGTCAGCTGGAAAAGATTGCAATCCGATCAAATCAAACGGATTAATTTCGAAAGTATGTTAACTAATTATCATGAGAACGCATAAACATCAATCAAGAGGATACAAATCATTGAAATCAATGAAGTAATGGCAGTCTCCAGTATCCTGATTGATTTCTTGACTTGATCATACCTTCTACAACAAACTTCCTAATGAATTGGCGCAGAATGAATTCATTCAAATTCTGATACCTCACCAATCAAAATGATAATTGGGGGAAATGATGCACATTGAGATGCCAATATTTGTGGTCTTAGTTCTTACATTTTTGCATACTCGCCATGATGCACAAGTACATGAATAATAATAAAAATAATATGACTCAATTGGTCTTGCGTTCTACTTTTGTTAGTAATTAGTGACTCTAAAAATCTTGATCCATGGGATTAATTACGGGCGTAACATCTAACTGTCTGTGGTGTTGCCTTCTAATCACTTGCTTAACTTAGGATGCCCAATGAAGAAAATAAACTAATCTCGTTGTGGAGCAACGGTTAGACCATGACTAGTGTCTAGTAAGAAACCCGGCCTTCTAAAATATTTTTTGTTTTTCTTTAGTAGTGGTGTATTTCTTTCTATTGCATAGGATAGAAGTAACGAAATAGATTGTTAACTCTAATTTGTTTTTCACAAGTGAGGAAAAATAATGATATAGTAAAGATTGATATATAAAAATCAAATACTTCGATTAGCTTTTATATTATTATAACCCCTTTATGAAATATAATACTAAAGTAAGCATCGAAAAGAAATAAAATAAAGTGATCATTTCACATATTTACTTCAAATTTTGATATACATAAACATGGAACTCTCCGCCCAACGGACCGGACCCGTATCTAATAACCTATAATACTAATTTTAGATGAGTTTGGATTTGTGACCACCATAAAAGAAATACTATTATACACAAAACTCCAGTTATGGATCCAAAAGCAAGGTTGTCAACCACTCAACTTGGTTTAGCCCATTGACCCGGTCGAGTAAGTGAGTTGAGAGTTAATGGGCCGACCGTTTTAGCCCAGTTTAGTCTGAATATATGAAAAAAGTCATTATATTGTTCATATATTTATAAATTTTATCAAAACTTATCTAACATATGAGTAATAATATATAACATTACACCAAAATAACATGTCGTGTTTGGATCCAACATATAGTGGAAATTCACACACTTATATAACATCAATATTCAAATGTTCAACTTAGAATTCCAAAAATTGGGTTAAGCGAAGAGGAAAACCAAAATATAGGCGCATTTCACAAATCAAAAGAAAAAATAACACTGTTTGACCTTCAATCTGGTACCTCACAATGGGTCGACCCGACGGGTGTGTGTAACCCATTTTTCTCACCAGACCATGATCAAATCGGGTCGACCGATAAATCGACCCGTGGTTGAAAACCTTGAATTCAAACGGAAATGGAAAAAGAGGAACGGAAAAAATGAAAAGAAATAAATAACTAATTCATTGTCGAGACTCCAAATGGCTTTTACAAAAAAGATAGTGATTAAACTATGTAAGAAAAGTGATTAAAAGAAAGTGTGGGGGACGTGGGCAGTGGGGCTGTAAAAGAAGGAATTTATAGTTATCACATGTTCAAAAAGAAGAAACCGCTAGCAATTTTATGCGAAATCGGTAAGAGGGGAAGTGCCAAATTAACCCTTCCGATACATACGGTTTGATCAGTAGAATCTGACGTGGCAAACACTTTTTATTGACATTGGCTTATATGTTTTTGTAGATTGATGGACTTTATTCCCTAGCAACTCTACTCAGTGGGCCTGGGCCAGGGCCAGGGCCAAAAGCCCACAACAAACAACTCCGCCTTGGCGGTGCAGCCTTTACTTTTGTCGCGTTTACCTCCAAATCTCAATTTCCGTTCTCCGTCGGGAAATCCAATTCACATTCCGTCTCTCTCCGCTTCAAAACAAACCAGTCTTCCGCCTTCTGTCTTCCTTTTGAATGCTTCTCGCTCGCTCGATCTCCTAGTAAGCTCCTCTGCCCCCCTCTTCTTCTCTCTACACATCCCGTGTCCTCAGCTTGTTCTTGAATCTCCATAGTTGTTATCAGATTCTCTCTTTCAAGTTCTGTCGCAAGCGAGAACGGGTGCGTCTCATTAGAAATTTAGGGTTCTTGCTGTGTTCTTTGGTTTGCCCCGCGGAATCGATGATTTCATGATTTCTGTTTCTGGGTAGTTGCAATTTCAGATTTTGTGTTGTAAGATCTCCCGTTTCTTTTCTGTCTCTGCCGCTAAGATCAGTTGTCTTCGGTTCTTGATCGAGCTAGGTTTTCAATTAGATTGATTTCTGACTATTAGGGGACTGGCTGCAGGTATCTGAAAGTTTGACGGTGTGTTGAGTAGCACTGCAACGATGGCGGATAAGAAAGAGGAGAAATCTCAGGTGGCGGCAGACCGAATAAAAGCCGCAGCCTTGAGCGCAGCGAAGGGTCTGAGTCGAGCCCAGGCCGAAAGGGCAGCCACCGCTGCTGCCCGCAACGTGAACGCTTATGGTCAGAAGGAAGAAGGGCCCAGCAGATGGCAGGAGAAGAGGGAAGCCAAGAGGCAGATGTACTTGATGAGTACAGAGAAGCAAGTTCGATTGGGTGAGAGGAAAGACATCAAGTCCTCCATGACTGCAGCTGGGGGCACAGCGCAATGCCAGAAGTGTTTCCAAGCCGGGCACTGGACGTTCGAGTGCAAGAACGAGAGGGTTTACATGGCGCGACCGTCCAGAACCCAGCAGTTGAAGAACCCCAAGTTGAAGATGAAGGTTTCGATATCTTACGATTTGGAAGACCTGCCTGAAACTAAAGAGGAAGAAGAGAAGGGGAAGGGAAAGGGAAAGGGTAAGAAGGTGGAGAAGAAGAAGAGCAAGAGGAAGCATAGGTCGGATTCTGACTCCAGTGATAGCGAGGCTTCTGTTTTCGAGACTGATAGTGAGTCCTCATCGGTTACTGGTTCGGAATCTTCGTCCGCGGAGAGTAGTTCGGAGGATTCCAGTTCGTCGTCTGATTCGGAGGAAGAGAAGAGGCGGAGGAGGAGGAAGAAGAAGCAGAAGATGAGATCGAGGCGTAGGAGGTACAGCTCGTCCTCGGAGTCTTCTGATTCCGACTCGGGTTCGGAGTCGGATTCTGAGGAGGATAGGAGCAGCAAACGGAAGAAGAAACCCAGCAGAAAGCGTTGAAGAAAATGTGCAAGTGCCCGGTGGAGCTTGTGATGTGAGATACAGATTTTAGCTTGTGCTGTTACTCTCCTTGAAATAAGTTTGTAGACTAGTCCTCTCTTCATTTGAATGTTGTTAACCTTTCGGTGTTCTGTATGAATCCACATTAGCTGTTTGAACTTTTGAATCTGATATTGTTGTTCTGGTCTGTTCTGTTCTGTTCTGTTCCTTTGCTAGTGTTTGTGAATTTGGAGGCACCAGTCAGTTTGGTGAAAGCTTATGAGCTTCTCGCCTTTTGATCTTCTTCCATTTATCCCACACTTTCCTGTATCTGTTACTGCTATTTATTTATAGTCTCATCAATGTTTGTATTCAGAAATTTTTTGAGCAGAACCTCCTGGTTTCGTGTAGTAAATCTTTTGAGCAGTATCTGCTGCTGCTGCTGCTTGACCAGAACCTCCTGGTTTCGTGAAGTAGACTTGCAGAAGTTCAGCAAAGGGAGTTTACCATTCCATTAGGTTTTTTGGGCCCGTTCTGATGTTTGTGCTGATGAATTGGACCTGTTATTGTGGGCCCGAATTTGGAAGCGCAGCGATGGTAAAAGAAACTTGTCGACTGTGTTAGTGTTAGCGTAGTCAGTACTCTACTCTCACATTACAGATTACTCCCAGTCCCACTCGACGGAGGCGAAGAACCTCTCCCGTCCCGCCAAAACGCTCGCTTCTCTTCTCTTCGTGTCTCTGCAACTCCAGAAGGTCTGCAAAGATGAGTACCATGAAATTCTGCCGCGAGTGGTAAGATCTTGGACCTCTCCTTCGTTTCGCTTCTCCCTCTTCTCTCTTGGCTTCTTCATTCTCGCTAGCAGAAACCGTGGTTGAGTTTTTTTTTTCCTTCGTCTCTGTAATTTGTTTACGCAGCAACAACATTCTTTACCCGAAGGAGGACAGGGAGCAGAAGATGCTCCTCTACGCTTGCCGGAACTGCGACCACCAGGTACGGACTCCACGATCCTCCTTCGTCTCTCGTTTTCGCGCCTATTTATGTTCCGCCCGCGCCCAGTGTGGAAAGATTAGGGTTTACGGCTGTTCGATTTAGAGGTAAATGTGTTGCTTGAGAGGTGTTTCAGATGTGATAATGCTGGTGAAATTTGGTTGAAAGAAACAGCGGAGAGTATGTTGGCCGTGTGCTGCGTTAGAATGCTGAAGGAGTTGCTCCTACATTTTGTTCTAGGTTGAAAAGAGAATAGGAGATGTGCGGTTGTGGTTTTTGTTGCATTTCTACTGTTAAAATTTGGCTCAAGAACCCTAATTGCTTGGCCTGTCTATTTAGCTACGATTTTTCTGAGCTCTGTTACGTTGTGAGCATGAAGGAAATCTATGTGAGCTTTCATTATGAAAGCAAGAGCAGATGTTGGCTATGTACTTCGTGAAAGCGGTGCAGAAGTTTCTCCTTAACTGTTTTCTAATCTGAATGCGGAAGAGTTGTTTGTTTCAACTTGCTTTTGAATTCTCTTTCCTGTTTTAACTTCCTTTGCTATCAGTTTACCTTTAATTGTTCCATAGCCATCACTCTCACAGACTGTCATATGGACAAGGTATAACACTTCAGCCATTACTGCATGTAACCAGAGGATGCTTCCTTGGAAATTGGCATATTTTGTAGTTTCTTGTTTATCCCTTTAGAATGATGTTAGCTGCTTTGGTATTATTACAATCTCACTGTGTATGAGAAATTTGGATGTGTTTACTCAGATAAATGTTATGCTTTGAACATGTTGCAGGAAGTTGCTGAGAACTACTGCGTGTATAGAAATGAGGTGCATCACTCTGCAGCAGAACGGACCCAGGTATTGCAAGATGTAGCTGCTGATCCTACTCTTCCTCGCACTAAAGATGTTCAATGTGCTGAGTGTAAGCATCATGAAGCTGTGTTTTTCCAGGTTAGTTTTTTTATCTTGACTATGGTTCCATGAATTTGTTCAGAAACCATAACGGTTTAGTTGCTTTCTTGTAGTTTCCTTTTCTCTATCGTTGTTCCTATGGATGTGTCTAAAATATTAACTGACTGGTGTGCTTAAGAGTGCCTTAAGTCTTTACATGTCTACACAGGCATTAAAGAACAAGGAAAATCTGTTATTACGTTAAAGTTGACTTGCGAGTTGCGTCTGTGCAACTTGCAATCCAATATGTAAAATGATTGCTTCATGAACACCATATTCTCTATTGGAAATCACGTAACTGAGCTGAATTACTGCGTACCGACTTCAACACATTAGACACGTCGGCCATGTGTTATCCATCCAAGTGAATTGGGATGATTATGTTTCCAAATTAAAAAAGAGGTGGGAGGAATATTGGGATTGCTTGTTTTCTGTCTGGTGGTTAAATATTCATTTTTTTCCCTGTGCATCCACTTCTCTATATATTCCATTCGCCTTCTTTTCTGAAGAATTTGTAGATAATAATTACACTGCTGTCGTCAGTTTTCAGGCTACTTTTCTCTTGATTGAGGCCTAAAAGTGTAGCTAGGAGGTGTTGCACGTCTTTGCTGTCTGAGTGGGTACTTTGAGTACGTTAGGTTACTTTGTCTAGGCCACTTACAGTCCATAGGGAAGAGGATACACTTCACGACCAACATACTTCTATTGTCTCAGCCACTTAAAAGTCCACTTACACGATCGAAGATGCTCAAATTCCTGATGCTAGTTGCATCTGTTTAGTCTTATTTAAGTTGCTCAAATTCCATGCTCTGCATCCTATTTTCAGATGCGCTCGTCGTTACCAAATAAAATGAAAGGAGTGCACGAAAGGAGCTCTTATCTTATGCTTGTCTGTTAATTGCTATACTGTTATATCTACACCTTTCGTAGGATGCATTTGCTGTAGAGATTTATCGTTCTGTGACGTGCTAATGGGTGCCTTAAAGCATCTTACAAAGTGATAATGGTGTTGTACATAATATATTGGTATGAAATTAAACTGCTGAAAAATCTCAATGCAGGCAACGGCCAGAGGAGAGGAAGGTATGACGCTGTTCTTCGTCTGTTGCAACCCAAATTGTGGGCATCGCTGGAGAGATTGAGGCTCTGGGAAGGATTGCGGTCCATGGTGTGTATCCGATATTAGGCTTGCTGTGGAGTTCCAAGAGTTTGTGGCTACGAAGTTCTGCCATCTAACAACAGCCGTGCGGAATGTATTCTATTTCTAGTGTAGGGTGTGACGATTTGTAGTGTTTTAGTGTGTTCAGTGGCTTTGATGGGCCAGAAATGGGCTCAGAGATGTCCAATTCTGAATTTTTAGGCCCACTATATATATGCCTTTTCAGTGTTTGACAAGGGCTTACAGAAGGCCATAATCCATCTTGGACGTTGATGCACTGCTTCACCCTTTCAACCATAGTTAAGCAAGGGAGCTTCTCTTTGCTACACTTTGCAGTTTCACAAACCACAAAAAATGTAAGAAACAATACTCAACCATCCTTTGAAAAGTAAAAATTACCAATGAAAGAGGAAACAGCTAAAGCCAAGTGGCTTTATTGGCTTACATCTTTTGTATCCTAAACTGGCAATTCGATCGTACTTCAGCCATAGCGCATCTAGATATCGAGACTGCACGAAGCATTCATAAAGATATCATAAAGAAGAGGTGGCTAAATATGACAATTCCACATATCTGTGGATCTATAGACTCGAACTCGGTTGGGGAAACAGGAACTCAAACATGATGGTAGAAGTGTCAACACTTATAGCATCTGGATTCTGGATAGTTCCAAAAGTTGAACCTAACATAAGAAATCTAGAAGGAGAATATATTCATGGGGGAAACCTTGATCAAGAACTAAAAGAGATACATCAACGTGCAACCACACACCAAGATGCACTGAGCACGTCAAGAGTGACACTAGAACAAAGCCGCAAGTAAGACCCGTGGCGCACACTAAACATGATCCGGGCTGAAAGTTCATTGGGGCCCTTAAAATTTTAACAACACTAAAATTTGTGTATATAATGAATTTTGAGTTGACTGGAGTCCTTACGTGAGCTAATATCGACGTGGGATATTGGATTCTAAACTTGAAAAAATCATATACTAAACCATGTCTATCTAAAGAGTTTTGTTGCCTCGTTTTTCGTCACTACCTCTCTCTGCCACTGGTTAGGAAGTCCCGCCGCGACTTGAGAGTTACATTCCGAGCAAACATAGTCAATACCATTCGCAGCATTCTCCGCAGCTTCATCCCTTGTCATGCCTACACAAGCTGGATGGAACCTACAAAGTAGTGCGGGCGTGAGCAAACAAGAATTTATTATGGATTCAACTCAGTGACGTGGTTCATGACTGGTTTATTATTTTCTATTACAGAAGGACATGCATTTTTCTATGTTCTATCGACTGAAAAAACTTGGATGAGATGGGAGCAACTGCACAACTCCACTTGATTAATAAAAAGCTAGAAACAGAATTTGTACATGCGGCCTGTTGAATTCAAGATCATTACTTAACATAAAGGACGCTTGGATGACATCCATCAACTTTCTCTTCACTTTCTATGATACATAATCCCCTATTATATACTGTAAGTTCCTTCCCTTTTGGCGCAATTGTTATCACTCTAAGTACAACTCTATTTCAGTTTCTCATGGCCGCCCATTTCAACTGACATCTTGCTAAGCTACCATGCCAAGCTACCAACACACTACTAGCAGGCATACGATTCCAGAATGGCTTTAACCACGTATGATAATAATGTAAGCCATTGAAAAAGCTATAAAACATATACTGAAATGTAATCGCAAAAGGAAGCAAACTTACAATTCACCGCAGTCTTTGCATTCCATCATAGGAACGTCCGGGTTCCACGGCATTTCACAGAGGCAAATCCTGAGATCATGCAAGCGAGCGCGGATTAAGAAACCTACAACAGAAGAAGAAGGAGTAAATGCGGAGGGTCATCCACCGCCGGGGCCGGGGTGAGCTATGCGACCAGAAGGACGATGGTAGTAGAAACGCCAGAAGTAATCTTCTTCACCCGCATTCTTGAACTCGAAATACTCCTCAGCAGAGTGAACGGTGACCTTCGATTCGATGCTAGTTACGCAACGAATCTCTGTGGACTCGGCGAGGAAGAGTTCCCTTTTCGAAATGAAGGGCAGGATTGCTAGTCTGGTATCCCGGGAGCGGATGTAGAACCGGGCATTGAAATAAACACCCTTTGAGGTTTGAAAGAGGCGTTCGATTTTAGCCGCGCCAAATTTCATCTGGACGTTGTCGCCGACTGGGTGAAATGCAAGCAAGAGAGATTAATCAAACCCGCCATTGATTGCTCGGGCATGGAATGGAGAAGGGAAAGGAGAAAAATATACCTTTCACGGTTAGGCGGGGAAACAGACTAATGGTGTACGATCTCAGGTCCTTCTCGTCAGCAGCAGCAGCATTAGCTTCGGGCTTTTTGTTCCCGATCGGTACGCCTCCTCGCCCGGTTCCAGCCATGGATGGAGATATGCGGATTGGAGATGGCTGCTCTCTGCTCGAGGAAGAACAACACTCGAAAGAGAACCCTTGGGGTTTTTGGTCTGGATTTCAGAGAGCCTGCTGCGAATGTCTGTGGGCTAGGCCCGTGTTGTTGGTAATTTTCGATTGACAGTGTCTTTGAGAGCTATAGTTTGATTACGAGCTACCTAATCTATGATTCCGGAATGAGTATGGTTCTTCTCCTAAACCACATAGGCAGAAGGGTTGTCTGGATTGTTTATGTGAGGAGGGAATTCAGGACCTAAAGGGCCAAAGTGGCTCAGCCTACAAGAGTGAGATGAGAGTATCTGCTTTCCAACAACCTGCCAGTTTCTTATCAATACGATCAAGAATATACCGATAGGTGTCTTTGCTAACTCAACCGTGGATCACTGGCACACCCAGGGGTCTTGCGTGGTGGAGATGCCCATAATTTTGAGCCGCAGGTACACGGAGTATTACCAAAGAAAAAGATCACACAAAGTTGAAGCTTCAAAAAGTGGATTCTGACCCCCAGAATTCACAATTAAAATCATCTAAGGGGTCGTTTGGAGAATGGGATTTAGGTCGTGGATTCATTGAATCCGTAGATTTTGTAGAAAGTTATGTTTTTTTGTTGTTTTTTTGTATTGTGGATTTGAGCTTTAGAGATTTCAAATCTCTAAAATATACGGATATCAAATCTCTCATAATCAGAGAGATTCTATATCTTGATTTGTGAGATTTTTTTCCTCCTACTTTTTCTTTGTTTTATTTATTTATCATATTAAATATATTTATCAACAAAGTTTTTAATATTTCTTGAACTACTATAATTTTTTATTACGGATAAACACGTTATTTAATATAAAAATATTTTTTATTATTTTTATTGAATGTTAACAATCACAGTTACCAAACAATAAACATTTTAAAATCTATTTTCAACAATCCGAAGAATTAAAATCTTTACAGTGTTGACAATCTATAGATTTAAACTCATATTCTCCAAACTACACCTTAAATCATCTGCAAAAGTGGATTCTGACCCCAATTTCGTGGCTTTGATGGGCCAGACATGGGCTCAGAGAAATCTACTAGTGAATTTTGAGACCCACTACCTACCTTTTCAGGGAGGGAGTTGAAAGATTTCATACTATAAATGACACTTTGCAAAGTTCGAGTAGATTCAATCAAGTCTAATATTAATATCTTGATATCGAGCCCCTATAATACCCTGGCTTGGAAACAAAAGAATTATTAAGTAAACCCACGAAGAATCGCCCATTAGGACGAAAATTAAAGACCAAAACAGAACATTTCACTGTTTATCTGGCGACTGACATTCGCCTAAAGCTGACATTCATGATATTCAGGCACAATGCGTTCTTAATATGGCTCTTATTTCCTTTGAACTTGCAACTTAGGCGACATCAAGACAGCAACTTTTTGAAGAGTTAAAACCAGCAAATGAATCAGCCTGAGGATCACCTGATTGTAAAGCATGTAAGCTCTTGTCAATTCTGTGTTAGATGTGTTAGTATAGCAGAACTTACCTGTGGTGTGGTGCATCTGATGGCAGGAGCAGTTACCGGCTGAAATCTTCCGCTTTTTGTGATCTTCCATAGAAGAACTCTCCGCCTAATACTATGTCACCTCGCTTCCATCAACCTAAGGCATCCCTCAGGAACTAAAGGAGTACATTGATCTAATCCTCAAAACTGGATAAAAAGTCTCCCCATTAAAACAAATCATAAATTAGAACCAAAAATTTTTATCTACAGAAGTGAAAGAAAGTAAAGACCTAGCGCTGGCTGTTCCTCCTGTATCTACCCTAATGTCTTCTTTAACCAGTCCGAAAGGCGACCCATTTTTGTGGAGTACTCTGGATTCTTTCCAAAGTAAGTTTTGGCATTTGACAACATGACTTGAATATCATGCTGAAATGCCTCCAAACTTCGGTAGTAGTTGTTTTCCAACCTTGCCTTGATTAACCCAAGAGAAACGGGAACCGGGAACCTGGGGAAACGGTTTTGCAATATGGTCACAAAATAATTCGAAGCAGTAGACACCAATCTAACTGATATTGATCTGAGATTTAGCTTCTCCACAATTATAATGGCAGAGGAACATAAATATATGCGGATACTGGTAAAAAGAACTTACATGTTTATGAATTTGGATTTCTGCGCTGTCTCACTCAGCTTTCGAACACCAAATGGATCCTGAAACATTTACAAAGCAATGAGAAAACCGTCAAGATGCAGAAAGAATTAGATCAAGCCCTATTAGCTCTCTTCCAGCATGACTAACCTTTGTTTTAGTCCCTGATTGCTCCAATTCTTCCAAGGCAGACAGCAGGCCGACCGTAGTCTCGTCGTCAATATGGGGCTGCTCCCATTGAATATCGTCTCCTTTACTTTCTGAAAACTCCCAGGGACTGTGGAGATGGGTCCCATTAAGGTCGTCCTTGTAACTTACGGTATATCTCTCCCATGGGCTGTCGGGAAATTCCGAGGATTTCGGCTTTACAACTTGGATCCTGCCATCCCACCATTTTCCTTGGTGTTCATCGTCATTCCACCATACCTTACACCTATCTCTCTTCGTCCAATTTCTCTGCAAAGAAGCCTCGTATCTACTTCTTTCGACGAGGAAATCAGGGAAGGCTGTAAGTTCAGGGAGAGTCAGCCTGAATGTTTTGTTATAGACATCAGACGTTGGATCTACAAATCTAAGCATCAGTTTACAGCAACTATCCCCAGAACCAGGTAGCGTGGCGTAATCTAGGCTTTCAACTCTGCAAAACTCAACTGCCCTAATAAATCCCCCTTTTACATTCTTCCATGGCACAACTTCTTTTGTGGGAGGACCAACTTCCATGTACTCCTGATGGCCCTACAAAACAGAAGCTTACGAGATTATTAATCAAAATAATGCATCATTTGATCTACTCGGTAGATGGCAGAGAAAGCAACAGTAGAAGTGGAAGTGTCTGTTCAAAACATCAGAAGACTCTAGAAAAGAGAAAATGGTGAAAATGTAGAAATTAAAGGGATAATTTCATCGATAAGTTGATTATTAAACAAACTGGATGAAGCAACAATATGTCACCAGGTCCAATGTCAAGGCTCTAGAAACCAGACGCTTAGTGATTCCCTAGAGACTTTGAAAAAGGAATAAATCTAAAATACTGATAAATGAATCATAAATACATACCTGTCTCAAATATGCTATTTCATCACCTAGTTGAGGGATATAACGAGAACCTTCCTCGTGCTTTGGCAGCACCAACCAAGATACCGGCTTAGCTGATTGCTGAACTGTCTCATGAAAACTGTAATTGGTTCTCCTATTCCTAGCAGATCTAACTCTGACGGTTGACCTGGCGCTCGAACCCCAATCTTGTGATGGCATTTGCCCCCTGCGATTAGGAGCATTGGAGGAATCTCTGTATGCATTCTCCAACTCATGCTCATCATTCTGCGAAATGTTGGGGTCTTCTTTTGGAATTTTCATTCCCATGGATCGTGTCCTACGGATTCCATTGGTAAGCATCTCAGTTCTACTACCACTTACATCATCACCGGGGTTTGATGTACTATCTCTCATACCACTTTCACATTCAGAGTTAGTTCTATCCCTAACTGACTTTGACCTTCTATAAACGGCACTGTACATCCTTTTTGGGCGTGAATCAGCACCTGCTGATGAGTCATCCAATGTCCGCACAGAATTCTCGTCAGCATGATCACCTGATCCCTGGACCGCAACACCCTCATAATATTCAGAACTCGTTCTACCATTGGCTTCTTCCTGGTCTGGGTCCTGCTTTATCTCCGCGAGCCTTCCAGGTGATGCCATCATCAAAGGTTTCAACTTTATTCGTAATCTTGTTGGGGCAGGCAGACTACTGTCTTTCAGTTCCATCAAATTATCATTTTCCAAGTGAGCACCAGCTGGCACTTCATCGCTATTTCCATTCGTGCCAATGATCGGGTGGTCCTTGTTGAACCCATTATTCAATACCTCGGATCCATCAAATTCAATGTTTTGACCATGCACTGGTGCCAAGTCATCAGTCTTATCTTGGTTCTCAGGAGGGTTCAAGTACCGATTCTCTTTGATATTGGGTAGACGCAAGATGCATTTGGTAGGTGTAAGTAATGACGAGGTTTCACCCAATCTTTGACGCTTGGACGAGCGAACCTTGGCACCTCCCCACCTGATATCCCCATTCTTAAGATTTTCAGTCTGGGTACTGTCATGATAGTGTGTCTGTTCTTCTTCATCAGAAGAGTACCCTGGAACTAGAGAGCTTACACGAGTGTCGGTGATCTCCATGGCTTTCTCTGGAGCATAAGATGTTGACCCGACATAATCAGCATTCTCTGGCATTGTCATGATCTTACTAGAATCACGGACTGGAAATTTAAGAACCAATTTCTTCCTGATTGGAATATTTGGATGGGACTCCTGAACCTTAAGAGGTCTATCTTCAGACACAGCCAAAGCCTTTCCTTTCAAATACCTTATGTGATCACTCCTCGATGACATTTCTGATTCATCACTCTCCATGCCAGATTGCTCAGTCGACTCACTATCTGAAGCATCACCGGTAGATAATTCTTCTTCATCTTCATCAACATCTTCAGCTGTTACCTTGATTAACAAATCGCGAGCCTGCTGCGCAGCAGCTCTTTGCTTTCTTTGAGGTCTCGTCAATGCCTTAGATTTGAAAGACTTTTTCTTCTTATTCTTTCGGACAATGTGTGGTTTCCGACTGTTACTGCGGCTGATTCTCAATGTATTTCCCTCACAAGCATCCAAATTCCTCCTCTTGATAAGTCTTCCAGAAGAAGTCATCACCTCAAGCTGCAGTGAAGCAAACGAGGCAAGTTTCTAGCGTAAAAATATAACAGGAAAGATAGGGGCCAAGACCGAAACCCACCGAGGAGGTGGTAATTTGAAACAGAAACCAAACTTATTACCAAGGGGCCAGGAACAATAGCCCTGACAGTTAACTGGAAAACCTATATGAACTTGATGGATATAAACCGGTTTTCATGTTCTTTGGGTCGATGTTATTCAATTTAATTTTTTTCCTTCCTGTTTTGCTAATGATTTATTTCAATACCTTTCCATTGCTTTTCAATTTTTTATTATGTTTTCGGAAAAACTACTTAACCAGGATGGATTCTAGTTAAGGAGAAAACCAAATCAGGTTAGCCACCCCTAAAAATAGTTGCAAAATACAACAGTTCGAAGATACGTACTTCAGCCCGGTGTTTTTTCTTTTTGGACCGACGGAAATCATCTCTGCCCTCATCCATGCTGTCATCTGAGCTACATTCTGGATCCCCAGAGGAGAAAGAATTCAAACTCCCTTGCTCGCCACCAGAAGAATATTCTTCAGGGACATTGTACTCAGAATCAGCATCGTCGCTCTGCATTTCGTGTTCGGGTTCCCAATCCATAACATCAACAAATTCAGGAAGTGGCTCCATGGGCAGATCCAAGTCAGCCAAGGGTAATATATGGTAAACTGGGTCGAGACTGAAGTCAGGACCAATAGCAAATTTCACAATTGATGGTTTCCACTCCAAGCCCAGAGCTCCTAATCGCCTCTTTTGGTACATGCTCTGGTAAGGTTCTTCATAAGGGATCATGCCTGGCAGTTGCAAAACGAGGTAGATATGAGATCAAACTTTTCCGATAACAGTTGAAGTATACTGTTGCTAAATCAAAGTAGCATACCTGAGTCGCAAAGGAGATCCTGCATATTTCGCCTGTATGGTACCAACTGAGTTTCCTGAACATTAACTTTTATTAATTAGAATTAGACCGATTCAGAATTCACAATACGCATATTCACCAACCGAGCTCTAGAAAAAAACCAATCAGTTGAATGTCAAAAGACCATTGAACGGAAAAAGAAAAAAAAAAGTCAAAAGACCGGCCAATATTGACCCCCTGGTCAAAGATTTCAGAAAATGATGTCGGTAGCAAGTCACATAGTAGAGAAAAGGAAAAATACTAAACTCCAAGTGAACATTGCAAAGGTGTGCACAAACACTACGTGTGCACATATGCTAATGAAGCGGTACCAGCATACCTGATCGACCACATTTCCATAAGTATCTTGAATCAGAGGCCGATAATCACCAAGGAAGAACTGCAAGCAAAAGAATTTTATGTAAAATAGTATAAAGAATTCAAATATAGATCCAAAAGCAAACAAAACATAATCTACAGCATTTGGTACCTGATCATACTTAGAATCCTTTTGGGACTCTCCCTGACCCGTGTTTAATATATACAATTGACCAACATCATCCGAAAGTATGATGGAAGTTCCATCCCTGTCATCGAAGAGCCATTCGAAATTTAGAAGATGTTAATCCAGAGACAATTGTGTTTCACTGACAGGGTGGATGTAAGCAGCTCACAGATGTCCATATTACGAGTCCAAAATCAAACACACGGCAATGACCAATAATAGCATCAGGCCGAATTGTGACGGAAGAGAAAAAATACAAAGAAATTGGACTTACGGAGAAAACTTCCCATCAACTAACTTGAAGTGAGAAATTTCATAGGTTCGGATTGGCTTCCCCTCCCATATCTTAACACACAAAAAAGTTGGTCACTCAAATGGCATGCGGAAAAAAAGGATGGAAGTGAGGGAAACAGAATAGGCTACAAATGGGAACTCACATCCCACACTATAGTCCTTCCATCATAGCCAGCACTCATCGCTATGCGCGGGTTGAAAGGATGAACATCCAGCACATATGTCTGCATACACATTCAGTGCTACTATCGTCACTGCCTTAAACATCAAGGATAACTGTTTGTAGAATGTAAGGAAGTCTAACAATTGTTACTCAAAAGAAAAATATGAAATTTGTGAACCAGAGACAAATCTCAGCAAGGAATTTCATCCATGCTTCTATTGTGAGGCAGCCAGGAAATCATTACTGGTGTCGCAGAAGCTACCTTCACTTATTTCTCATGGGAAAAGACTACTTTCACCTTTTCTAGCTTTATCCTATCCTTTTCAAAATCTCATTGCCTCCATTACCTTGTACTGACACCCCTAAGCCTACCCCACATCCCTAATTCCTACTGTTGCATAAAAGTTTCAATGAAGTTCGTTGAAGCAGAGTCACTTCACTATTGCACATAGACCAGATAGCATGAGCTACAAACCATCTCAGGTAGTAGTTATATCCAAATAAGCTTCTTACAGAATCAGTGTGACCAGTCAATGAATGTACCAAGCTACCATCAGATGCATTCCACACGCATATTCTGCAATCTGCATCAAAACATACACGTGATAAGGCCAAGATATTAGCCGTTCAAAAAAAGTGAGGAGATGCTGTATACGCAGTTCGTTTTTTTTTTTTTTTTTTTTTTTTTTTGTAAAAAAAGCGCATTGAGTCTGTAAATGCATGAATTAATGACAGCAGATAGCCTGCTCACTTGTGCTGTATCACCAATATTCTCCTACATCCCCTACCGCCACCCGTAACTACCCTAAAGAAATCCATAGCCCCCAAGGGTAAAAATATTGATTATTTCGTAATCCTATATGCATCAATAGTTCAAATGGGACACGAATAAACATCATGGACTATATATTGGAGGGCACCTCCCGTCACATAAAGATAACAAATGAGTCAGATTACCCATGATAGCAGCAAGAACAAAACGGTTATCAAGGCTCCACACTATCATGTTAACACCGCGTGGTGTTGGAAGCATTCTCTGTCGGGGCCCTCCTCGTGCTGGCTGAGGAGGCATCGGAGGAGGAGGGACTTTAAGGTGATATGCTCGTGTCCAGCGGCCAGCTTTTCCCTGGAAAAGAATCAAATTGCTCAAAAAGATAGGGAAAACTTCCAACAGACTAGTTAACTCCAACTGAAT
This sequence comes from Linum trigynum, assembly GCA_964030455.1. NCBI lineage: Eukaryota > Viridiplantae > Streptophyta > Magnoliopsida > Malpighiales > Linaceae > Linum > Linum trigynum. The sequence continues at coordinate 64,232,216 of OZ034819.1, forward strand.
GCATAAGGCAGATAATCAATCAGTTAACTTCATTCCAGCAAATAAAAGAGTTTAAAGACACAGCACCAGAAAGAGATAGGTACACATAATATAACACAGTTGAAAATAAGAACTCACATGATATCTACGAGATCTTGGAATCCAAATTATTGCACTACCATCTCGAGAACAGGTCACAATGTTATCTTGGGAAAACCTGGAGAGATAAAAACATTAGCCGGTAACTGGAGACACAGTGGATTGTGGAGATACGACCCATAAGTAATGACAAAAAAAAAAAAGGTAAGAGAGGATAAGTCAACAAACCATGAGTTTCTAAATTTTGGAATATTCTCTTCCTTTGAACAGTCAGTAAGAGAAAACCCAGAAGCCACTGCACAACCACTGAAAAAACAATGCAGAACTTCAGGTCAACATTTCCAACTGTTGAGATGATGTTTATCATGAAAAGAAAGGGAAGACATACCTAAATTGAACATAATTAACATCATTCTCATGGCCAGCCAATACATCCATCTCATGAATGGGTTGGTCTGAATCCTCCGTGTTGGGTTTACAAGCATTCCACACCTGCAAGGGTCTAGCACTTAATAACAGATACAAACAAATGCATTCATGGATAATCTTCTACTCACTTCTTTCTTTCAAACATATGCATGAATGATCATTCAAAACATAAGACTGGTATGCAAAAAGATAAGAATTTACCAAGTCAAATGAATGAGTAATTCAATAAAAAAATTACTAATCAAGTCATCTTGGAGTTTCATTGGTATAGATGAATGGAATTTATAATTTGAAATTCCTTGTACTGAGTCATGTTCCCAAGAATTGCTTGATTTTCTTTTGTTGATGTGGATGTTCAGGGCCATTCATATTGACATTCAATAATACTATGCTCATATCACAATTTTTATGTCAATGTCATTCTAGAATCCACAGTTAAAATTTGCTCAGTTCAAGAAACCATGACAAGAAAACAAGGATGCAGATCTTTACCCTAGAGAGACTATTAATGACAATGATAAATACAGGAGTACAAATGGATGGGAAACACAAGCTTAGGTGGGTTCAATCCCTAAGCAATCATGCTTATTGCATAGTAGTTTGAACTATACCCTGGCAAAATTATCAGAGCTACCAGTGACGAACACAGTTCCACTAGCATTAAATGCACAACAAAAGATCTGATGGATTGGTGGATTAATACTTGATGATGGACCATTGTTCTTTCCTGCAAAGCAATTACAAAATTTGTAAGTTCTTTCAAGAGTTTCAACAAAAAGTTTTTCAACCAAACATGACTCAGCAGTACTAACCAGCTGCAGAATCTGATGGCCTCGGAGCATACACGCGTGGACTGGTTACGGATGACCTAGCATCCCATATCCTACATGTGCCATCATCAGAAGACCTATAACAAAACAAAGAAACATCCTTACTACAAAGATAAAGGTGATCTTCAAAAGTATCGGCAGAATATTTATTTCCCCCTCAATCATACGAGTGTCTTTGCTGACATATCAAGCATCACAGAAAGCAAAGTTATAGTGGCCAAAGATCAGAACTTGCTAATAGTGACTAAAGACAAAAAAAAAAATCTTTAACTACTCCTGATCACATGAATCTCAATTTTAAGCCTAGCAGTAAGAAAATACTTTACAAGTCTGAGCACTTCCGTATGATTGATGTATTAAGGATCCCCTTCAATTACGAGAAATTAATTTGGTGAAAATAACACCCCCTATAGGGTTGTATGTCGGGAACGATAAGTTCGTTCTTAGAAGGGCTATAACAGGTTACCATCTGCAACCTTCAACATGCACACTGATATATCTCAGACCAAAAAAAAAAACAATCTTCAACATTGTACATTAAGTAAACAACAGAAGGGCACAGATTGGACACAAATGCATATAGAAACCGAATGATAGGTAATAGTGTGGACTAATAATAAACTATTTACAGCAAAGGAGCAACTAGAACTTAAAAAAAGAAAAACTTACGAGAGAAGCTGGTAAACAGATCCAGGCCTAGGACTAAATGCAATGGCTGTTACAGCTCCAGTATGGCCACGCAAAATTGATATTGGCAATCCATCTGGCAGTCGCCACTGTCAAAACAAATAAGATAAAACAAAATGATCAAGTAAATTAGGGCAAATAGACCAATTCACATTATATAATATTCTAGAATAGGGTGAAGAAGCTTACAATGCGAATTACACAATCATTTGAAGAGGATGCCACCAACACATTGTTTGAACTGACTGCCAAGTCCGTAATATCCCCCTATGATAATATGGATCACAGATTGTATGAGAGTTATAATCCGCTGAGGAATTGGATAGCAATGAACATATGTTGCTCCATAGCTCATGCATACTCACTTCATGACCGCGGCAGCTGGCTAAACAGAATGCAGTTTCCATGGACCAAATTTTGACAAGGCGATCATCTGAACCAGTAATCACATATCTTCCTAATCGATCAAATATTGCTGCATTATTCAGAGGAAAAGGTTCAGTCATAAATTAACATGATTGAGGTTACAAATTGCTTTAACAAGTTCTTTCCAAATATACCAGCCAATAAGAAAAGGAAGACTTGCCCCAATAAACACATACCACAATACACTGCGTTCCGATGGCCCCGCAACCTTTTGATGTTCTGCATTTTCTGCACCATAGTTGATGGCTTTGCAATAGCATAACTAGCAGCACGAATAGCAGGCGCACGGTGGTGTCTTGTAAAGCCACCCCCAATTTCCCTCAAACTTAGACCACGGACCTGATCCGCAAGCATGTGTGGCCAGCGCATGTGACCAGGACACCTGGCTTTACCATTTCCCTTATCTCTCTCATCTGAAAAGAGGGGCCCACGGAAAAATTTATCTCAGATAACATTAACAGAATAACCAGGATAACACGCTACCGAGCAATAATTTGCTATCTCTTGGAGAAAAAATAAATGTCACCTACGGCTCATAAGCGAAAAGGATCCAGTTCCCAAAAGAGTAGGAACAGCAGAAGCATTCAGAGTATTTCCGCCAAACAAGCCTTGTGTAGGAGATGCTGTGTTAAGTAACAGCTGCTTCAAGAGGTTCACCAGATGGTCCTTCTCAATGTGCTTGTACCTAATAACAGCAATAGAGTTGAAGTTGTAGCATGATGAGTATATGTGATAGGGAAACTGAAAGGTAATATTCAGCTCTAGACTATTATCAATTTTACCTCTCCGCCAAATCACCATAACTTAGAGGGAACGATAGACCATCATCATTTGCATTCGTGCTATGCGCTCCGCTCCTTGAATACCAAGCATGATACCTTCTGGGTAAAAGTTGATTCTCTAGTAGTTCATTCCATAGCTGGCTATAAGTTCTCTGGCATGGACCGGCAGAGAGAAAATGCATGATTAAAAAGTAAACTTCCCTAAGGTCAATATCAACATCTTGCTCTGTGGTGCATCGAGTCACAGTATCTGACAGATGATCTTTCTCATAACCATTGCCAGGAAAGCTCAGGGGCTTCATAGTATTGGCAGATAGTGTATTGCTCGAAGGGATGTACTTCTGAAGTGCCATTTTTTGCAATCCTGAAAATTGGAAAAGAACATCAAGCACGTAGTAAACCAATGCACAGCAAACAAGGAGATCATAAACAAGCGACATGGTGCATTGCTATAATTAGTTTAGACTCCGTTTCCACCACTATTGTTCCACTCAAAATATCAGAGGTTAAACCTGGAGTTGGAGAAGAGGTTCTTTCAACATAATTTTTCAAACTCGTTGCCTAAAGGTTACAAGTTGTAACTAGTGACATTATTTTCAACGAAAAGAAACGGTTCAATCAACATTTGAAATTATTATTATAACTTCATAAGGAGAGCACACAGCTTCGCTACAGTAGTTCCTTAACAGTGTCTTTGCATGCATTGCAAACTGGGCAACTTGAGTTTTCATATAATTTGAATAATGATACTGCGCTACCATCCTTTTGATCACCACAGTTGGAATCACAAAGCAACAACATCTGAAAAATTCGCATTGCACCATCAATGCATGGATTTCATAGAAGAACTCAAAATAGCCCAAATCTGAGACTCAAAAGTCCACAAATCAAACAACAGCACAGTATATTTCTTACAACCCGATGACTGAATCGACCAATACAACACCTAAAGAAGTTTCAATACAGTACCTAACCTTCTGCCATGTGGATAACAATTAATCACAGAGACAGCAGGACTCCAGAAACCAGAAGGTCCTCCTCGTGTTCCCCAATGCCCGAGCAATAATCCAAATGCATTCCTCTGATATAACTACTGCAAACCCTAATTCAACTCCCTGGCTGTCACAGCACAATCCCAAAATTCGCAAGGGAAATTAGCGCGAAGCATTCTATACGGCGATCTAATGCAAACTATGCACCAACCTAACATCTAAGTTCTCACTACAATTCATAACTCCCCAGACATTCTAAACAGGGAAAACGATAACAATAAAGAGATATTGCTGGCGAGTACCTTCAACGAAGTCGGAAAGCTGAAACGGAAAATTAAAACCGCTAGGGTTTTACAGTGCCGAGTGCCTCCCCCCAACTACCTCGTATTCCAAGGCATAAAATGGGGATCCACAAGGTGGCCGGAGTTGCAGAACGACGAGAATAAAAATAATATTCCAACTGCGTTTCGGTGACCGCTGAGTCCGAATCAAGCCGGAAAAGAAGAGAGCAGCCGCTCAGGCTCCATGAACGAGCTCGGTGTTCCTACTATGGCGATAAATTGTTCGTCGGTTTCTCTATGCGTAGCCGAGCCGGTTGGAGAGAGAGAGACGCACGCAGCGGGGAGATAGAGAGAGAGAGAGTGGGGGATACGGACGACGCGACAGACGGAGAAGAAAGAAAACGCGAAACGTAGCGTTTCGATGTCTTTGTTAAGCAATTTGCTTCCCCGTGGTAACGGCAGAATGGTGGTGGCCTGGTGGGATTGGATCGGAAGTGGAGGAGAAAAACAAAGCGGAAACCTAATGAGATATTTCCGGATTTAATATATGTTGGCGGTAACAGACCACGCGCGCTGGGTGGACGTGTTGGTTACGCAATCGGAAAAACGACGGCGTCACGAAGTGGTTTGCCTCATTGCGAGTTTTAATTTGTGCATTTCTTTTATCCTTTGTGCAATTTTTTTGTGAGCTGATCTAATGGGCTAGCCCGATTTATACATGCTAGGGTTCTTTTCTTGCATTGGGCTGATTGGCCCATCCTATTTTTCAGTGACTATTTCATGGGCTACCCCGATCCTCAAGCCCGTACAAACGCAAGAGAAAGCAAGTCAGCATTCAGCAACGAGTTGGGCTCTCGGGCCTCACATGTGGTTGTTGAACCTTTGGACCATAGTGTTTTAGACAATGTTGTGAAACCAGTTTATACCGTTGTACCCGTTTAGCAAGTGGAATGATTTTACTAGTGGTATAATCATTTTGCGACGGTTCATAATGCCAGTTAATAAAATACGTAGAAATGTCTAAAACCATTAATATCAAATGTACTTAATCATATATAAACCATATTTGAAGACAATTCACGTACAAGTCATATTGATATTTTAATAGAATGTGATATTTCAAATAAAATTACATCTAATCATATTTAAATTCACCAAAATGACGTTATTTTACTTAGAAATTCGTAGATCGATCGTGTCGGTCATACTGGTAAATGGTAATGTCATATCGTTTTCATGACTGGTACTGGTTGAACCAGACCAGTGGCATACCGGCTAGCGTGACAACCATACCTTTTCATGAGGGCAATTCCATATTCAAATATTTTTTTTCATCTTGTGTTCGCCTATAAAAAATAATAATGTGGTGTCACGTTGTTAAGAAATTCAAATGTGGACAACATGCTACGCGGAGCAAAACAACGACTATGAAATAGTACCACTTTAATAAACGCAAGAAAAGGGTGAATTAGCTGGATTTTGGAAGAGAGCGGCAAACATTTATTTTTTTTCCTGATATTTCCTCAAGAAAATGCGAATTAAACCGTTGTCAATACACAATATGCAAAACTAATGGGTTTATAAGAGCCGGTTTGTGTGTGTTATGAAGTTGGTGAATGTCCTTATACTAAAAAGGCTTAAAGCAACTCAATTTGGCGTTGGTGAGTCTTATTCTTCATAGGTATAATCATCATCACGAGTACAATAGACCAAACTAAGAACGATTAAAGAAATGAAACATATGGTGGCTATGGATCGACGAGTGCAAGTTGGAGAAACTGGAGTAGGAACGGGTGCGATGTTTCCCATGACAAGTGGCCACCGAAATTTATATCTTGTACGTTGTGGTAGGTTGGTTGATCTGATCATCACACCACATAAATTAAGGCAAGCGCAGCCGGCGGCATTTTGGAGCGATAATCATTAAGAAAACTACACAACATGCCTATAGCTACACATATATTTATGTATATAAAAAGTGCCTATATCCAGCTTTTTTTTTTTTTTTTTGTAAAACCTAAAAAGTATGGTTTATTATTGAAAAAACGTAGACATGAAAACAGCAGCCAGAAGGGGCCGGTATTGTGCTTGTGCAGGCCGAATTGGCTTCAAATGATTGTGTGCAAGGTTGTCACCCGCGCGGGTTGACCCACTTTGACCCTGACCCGGTGAGAAAAACGGGCCGCACGCACTTGTCGGGTCGATCGCCACAAGGTACTGGGTTGGAGGTCAAATTGTGTCATTTTTTTCTTTGTTTTGCGAAATACGCCTATTTTCCGATTTTTCTTTTCGCCTAACTCAATCTTTGGAATCCTAAGTTGAACATTTTAATATTAATGTTATATAAGTGTGTGTGAATTTTCACTATTGAATCTAAGTACGAAATGTTATTTTGGTGTAATATTACATGTTATAACTCATATGTTATATGAGATTTGATATAATTTATCAGGATAAATACAATATAATGACGCTTTCCATATTTCCGAGCTAAAACGGGTGACCCATTAACTCTTGACCCACTAGCTTAACCGGGTCCGGGTTAACCCGTGGGTTGACAACCTTGATTGTGTGCATAGTTTATTTGAAATCTACGTATCTGGAATAGAAGAGAAGGGAATATATAAGGGAGAAATGACAAAATCTGAAATGAGCTGATGGGATGGTTGGTGAGATTGCATTTTACTATTTTAGACATTAGTGACTAGTGGAAGCGACACTATGACAAGGGATGGTTTGGAAGAAAGGATTATTGAGATGAGTCGAATTTAAATTTTAATCGATAACATTTATTAAAATTTTGTTGTTTTAATAGATAGATTTAGAGGAAGAATTGTGTTGATTTTATCTTTTCAACGAAGCAATTGACAAATATTACCAGTTTGGTAGATAGTTCTTATAAGAAATTAGAGTATGCGGAATTAAAAGTTTCATCAATAAGGATCTTAAATTTTATTTAACAAAACAATATAATCCACTTTGGCTCCTTATTGGATTAAATTAGATCCAATTCCACCACTTCATTTCTACATCCAACATACCACTAAGTTGAGTTCGTTTGCTTCATGAATTTAGATAATAAATTTGTATGAAATTTACAGGGCTAGCGAATTTTGAATGTTCAAATCTATGGGCCATATGAACATGCAAACCTCATTTCAAGAGGTGGGATTTGAAGCATGATCATACATTCATTGTCTAATCTAACAAATTCCATAATCAAATTCAATAAGTAAACATTACTCTTTCAAATCCGCAAGGCCAAAAAATTCACCATAAATCTTAAATTTTCCAAAACTCTAATTTTTTCATAACAATCATTTTCAAATCAATAATGCAAACAACTTCTAAGTATCATAGGAAATAAAATCCCAAGTATATTCCATATATGAAAGAGATATTTCAATATAGTATATATCCTTTAGAAATAATGCATGTGATGCCATGTTTGCCAACTTGATGTCTATAAAATTGGATTTATAACACACTAGCCATTGTTTAATTTATCCATATACGCCTTTTGAAAAGTATTTTCAACACAATGGTTTGAAAAAATTGAACCAAAACGAGGTCATTTCCAAATTCCACCATGGAAATTAAGGATCATCATCACCCTCTCCACATATACATATATAAAAGCCTTCCAACCATTGCCAAACAAAGTACACTCATCCCTTTCAATGGCTTCCCCCTCTTCAAGCCGCTATGCCTCCTCATCACTCGCCGCAGTTTGCCTCCTCCTCCTCCTCGCACTCTTCTCTGCCAACTTCGAACCAACAGAAGCACAAGTCGGAGCTTGCTACGGAATGATGGGCAACAACCTTCCTCCACCAGCCGAAGTGATCCAACTCTACCAGCAGAACAACATCTGGAGGATGAGGCTCTACGACCCGAATCGCGATGCGCTCGCGGCGCTTCGCGATTCGGGGATAGAGGTGATTCTGGGGGTTCCCAACTCGGACCTTCAGCACCTCAACAACTGGGGCGACGCCCTGTGGTGGGTGCAACAATACGTCCAGAACTTCTACCCTGCCGTCAAGATCAAGTACATCGCCGTCGGCAATGAGGTGAGCCCGATGTACAACGCCGCCCTCGCCTCCGCAGTGCTCCCCGCGATGCGGAACATCTACAACGCGCTCGTCTCGATGGGCCTTCACGAGCAGGTAAATGTGGCAATTAGTATCTAAATTCATGGATACAATTCAATTCTGGACTAAAATATTCAACTAATTTAACTCATTTAAATCCAATGTTTTTTATCCAAATCCAATGGAATTGTGGTTTCATACATTGTTGACAAATTACGATTTAGTACCTATACTTTTTATATTTTACATTTTGCTATCTAAAAATTATTTTTTACAAAAGAAATCATTGGAGAATTATGTATTGATGCCTAACATTTTTTACCATGATATTTTACTACCTAAATTTTTCAAAATGTACACAATGATCCAAGGATTAGATATATCATTTGGATATATGAACCAATCTACCAATCCATCTAATCCACTTATCCAATCCATTTGTCGCCTCTATGAGCAGGTTAAGGTCTCGACGGCGATCGACATGACGCTACTGGGCAACTCGTACCCGCCTTCCGCCGGCGCTTTCCGCGACGACATAAGGTGGTTCGTGGACCCGATCGTCGGGTTCCTGAGCAGCGTCAACGCGCCGCTCCTCGCCAACATCTACACCTACTTCAGCTACCGCGACAACCCGGGGTCCATCTCGCTCCCCTACGCGCTCATGAGCTCGCAGTCCGTCTCCGTGTGGGACAACGGGCTCGGGTACACGAACCTGTTTGACGCGATGCTCGACGCGACCTACTCGGCGGTGGAGCGCGTGGGCGGGTGGAACGTGGACGTGGTGGTGTCGGAGAGCGGGTGGCCGTCCGGCGGGGCCGGAGCGGCGACCACGATTGACAACGCGCGCGCGTACGTGAGCAACTTGGTCGCGCACGTGAAAGGAGGAAGCCCCAAGAAGCCGAACAAGTTTATCGAGACGTATTTTTTCGCCATGTTTGATGAGAACCAGAAGGATCCCGAGCTGGAGAAGAATTTTGGGTTGTTCTATCCGTGGAAGCAGTCCAAGTATAATGTGTATTATGGTGCGACTAGGGATTGGGATGTGGTTCCAGGCAGTGAATTGAGTAACGCAACTAGCTCATTGGTGAGTGCTATGTAGAGTGAGTGATGGGTGTGGTTGAAGTTTGGATGTTTAAGTCTTTTGCGGGTTGATTTTGCTCTGTAAAATAAAGTACTCTACTTTTGATTTTTTTAATGTGTATCGGATTTCATCCTCGATAAAACAGAGCTATGAAGATGATGTGTTTTTCACATACTAGAAATAAGAGTGTGATTTCGGGTTGGATCCTAAATAAGGATATGTGGATGATATGTGTAATGGCATTTCAATTCTTTTTTCTATAAGATATTGTTGATTGTTCGTTTTGGGTTTACTCTCGCCTGATTTTACTTTTGGGTGCATCATAATACTTTCTAAAGTGAACACTCATTTATACACTTACACAATGACACTGTGAATATTTAACTTAAGAATTTTCAAAAGAATTTCATTTCATTTCAGAACACGTCTTGTCAGTTAAAATTAAATGTTGATTTTGAACCATGGATTTGTTATGAGGTAAACTTTTACTAAAATGTTGGGATATGTGTTTTACTCACATGCTTATAGATTATTGTCTTAATAATTTCTTCTCCAATCATGTTCTTATGAACAAGATTTCATTGCCTTTAGTTAAAGGGTAGCCGCCTCGTTTTTTAATTTTCTAGCTTTTGGTTATAAGAAGTCCAACTCCAATGGCAAGTTGGTGGCTAGCCGAAAAAGTTCCATCGAATATTGACTAGAGTTCACAATCATAGGGTCTTTTTTCGTTTTGGTCTGCGTTGCCAATGGAGACTTCGATTGAGAATTAGTGCGAAAGTGCGAGTAGATTCTGCATGGTGTCCTAAACTGTTGAGACCTTCGCTCTACAGGCTCATATCATAAAAAACCTTCGTCCTTTTCCCTACGGCCGAATATATTCCCCCTCCTCTTATTTCAGTCGAGCAACTTTATTCCTTCGGGCTCACTACATCGTTACTTTCCTTTGGCTTTTTAAGAAATAAGACTTGGTAGCAGCAAGCAAGTTCCTTGCCTACAGCGGAACTTCATGTGATGGTCAGGCCCAATTGATTGGTAATCAAATATGAGACGGGAAGGGAAGACCATTTCATTTCATATAACCTCTGCGGCCCAATCCGATAAGGGTTAAAACTACAACCCAAATGGAACATTCCTTGAATAAAAGGCCCATATTTCCTCGCAGTCATCCGTGAGCGGCTTTGGAGTGGTGTGTAACCTTGTGATAAAAAACTATGCATAATCCAATCAGAATCTATTACATCATCGGCTTATCGCCCCTTCTCTTTATCGTAAAGTCTATAATTTTTTTTCCTTTAATCTTTAATAGAAGATTTTTCACTTGTTTTAAGTCGATTTTTTACACAGTTAGATCAGATTAATTGTGCTCTTCAAAATGATATCCATTTTGATATATGTTTTGAACAAAAAAAAATGTGTGAATTTTTTTACCAGTCTATAGCATATGATTTGAAAAGCGTACCATGGCGGTATGAACATACCAAGACTGTAGGATTGTTGAATATATGATAGTAGTTGTATATTGACTGTCATTTATGACTTTCAACATTGTGTACCACAAGATACCACTTCGTACCATGGTGGTATTTTTTTTACTGTATTTTGTTCACCCATAAATTTGTGAATCCAATAAATCATGATGAACTCGTTCATGTTGTGCCAATTTTTTAAAAAATAACTTAAAAATGAAGAAAATACCATATGGTATGCAGTTGGTAACGAGAGGCGTTAAATTTTTTCCAAAAAAAATATTAAAAATGGATCTCATTTTGTAGAGCACAACGAACTCATTTCATCTATGCAAAAAAAAAAAAAAAAGAAATCCGAATTAAAACAAAGAATATATAAGCCGATTAAGAAAACAAGAGAAAATAAAAAAGCATTTAATTCTCCACTCTTAGATCTGGATTTTCTGAATAAAGGGCCCAGATTTAGTTATTGATGAGTGATGAGTTACGCACTGTATGTATCTGCCATCTCGAGCCCGTTTCTCCAATCTCCATGATATGCTATATGCCTACATTAATTATTTTTTCTATCCTAGGAAAATTTTGTCTTTGGCAAATATCACATCGAATACTTGGAAAACTCATAAAAAAATCAATTTAGTTAGGTATACATTCTTATCGGTGATCAACAAAAGAGTAACACAAAAATGACGATTGCCAAAGTTTGAACCAAAGACCTTCGAAAATAATGATATATTATCAAATCACTAGTAAATTTAAATTTCTCTTTTTATTAGAGAGAGGAAGAAAACTCCCGTAATCGTTAGTATGCCTTTATAGGAAATAGAAATAAGATGCAAATGGGAACGCATAAAGTAACACACTAATAGTATGCTCCAAATTAATTAAATCGTACTGGAAGGAATGAATACGTTAAGTAAACTGTTGATGGTTTTCCATCAAAATATCAACATGTATATACTATACACACTTCTACTAATTGTAAATGGAGAAGTTTAGAATTCAGTGAATACTTTATATTTTCTAAAAGTAGTGTATTGAATTTAAGTATATTAAAATACTAAACACTAATACACAATACAAGCTAAGCTTTATCTCCACATAAAGCAAATGAACATTGGTACACTACTCATTAAGCCATTGCTCCGCACGCAATAATAAATTAATCAACAGTATTATTCAGTCTTATCCAATCATTAACTGTACATATTTATTTACTTAATTTCCCCATAAACTTATTCCCTCTTTAATCTCCCTAATTAGTTTTCCATCCATATATTAGAGAAGAACCCTTCCAACTGTCCATCCACACATTTCAACAAATATATAATTTTCTTCCCCCCCCCCCCCCCCCCCCCTTCTGCCAGCTGCCTATATCTTCAAAAAGAATTTCCGTCCTTAATTTTCCAATCCCTCCTTTCCATAATTGGATAATAATTCTCCGCCTACCATCCGATCTCTCTATATAAAAAAACCACCACCGCATTCAACAAAAATCATGCTCTTCTGATGAATTATCTCCCGTTATTCTCTGGCATTCTCGCTTCCCACTCCGTTTCAATCCTCCTCCTCCATTGGTTTCACGCTTTTTCTTGAACCTACCTCGCTACAGCATTACTTAAAGTTGTTACAGATCAATTGAGCGCCGGAAAATGTCGTCGTCGGCGGCGGCGGCGGCGGACGATAGGAAGAGGAAGAGGATGATATCGAACCGGGAGTCGGCGCGGCGATCGAGGATGAGGAGGCAGAAGCTGATCGGAGATTTGATCGCGGAGAAGGCGGCGTTGGAAGGGAGCATCGGAGAGGCGAATCAGAAGCTGAGCGGCGCGTGGGGGAGATACTCCGCCCTGGAGGCGGAGAACGAGCGGCTGAGGGCGGAGAAGGAGAGGCTCGCGGAGTACGCTGCGAGTCTGAACGAGGTCCTGGCGACTTACAGGGAGATCGAGGTTGGTGGTGCTGATGGTGTTCCGGATTTTTCGGCGGATCAGGCTGGGTTTCAGAATCCGTGGAGCGATTTCGGGGTTCGGAGCAGTTCGGCACAGCTGGTGACGGATTGTTTCTAGCTAATTTGTTTGGGTTAAGCCGGTGACGGAGATGAATAGATGATCATGATGACGATTAGGGATTGGTTACGTGTTGTTATTTGTTAGTTTTGGGGGTTTTTTTTTCCCTGTAATGGTTTGGGTTTGTATTTAGTCGTTAGCTTTAATGGATTTGGCCACGTACGGTGCACTTAGTCAAGGAGTTTCCTCGGTTTGAAGCAAATATCATCATGGTTTGGCTTTGTTTGTAACATTAGGGGAATGCTATGGTGTTAGCCTGTAAAAAATCTATTTGTTTCCCAGAGCTGTGGCGCTCACTAATTGAAGTTGGTGTGCGAAGACTTGTTTCGTTACAATATAAATACCCATGTTATACCAACAAGACGTGAAATGAAACGTAACACGTTGGAAAAAAAAGTCTGGAATGTCTTGTATCTCCTGGAAGATAATTTTCATCGCATGTTACGAATCTGTCGCGTTCAAGATGACACTTACTCATCACCACAAAACAAAATATTAAGATAGGAATAGACCAAACACAAGTCAAAAGCAACCTTCACTGAGAGATCAGAGACACGATCATTAGAGAACTGCAATATGGAACTTTGTAGCACGGCAACTATGTGAAAGAATTTTGAACTAATTAATTAATTTTGCTTATCTCTATTTCACCCTTCAAATTGCAATGAATAAAGAGCAAGCATCAATGTAAAACCATGAAGGATTACGCCTAGGGTAGGGCTGCAAACGAGCCGAGTCGAGTCGAGTTTTTGCTTAGCTTGAGCTCGGCTCGTTTATTAATTTTTCAGCTCGAGCTCGGCTCGAACTCGAATTTTGATAATCCAGCTCGAGCTCGAGCTCGGCTTGAATAAAAATAATCTAGCTCGAGCTCGACTCGGTAGAGCTCGATAAATGCTCATTAACATAGCTTGTTAAGCTGAGTACAAGCTCGGCTCAAGATGAGCTCGATTTAAAATCATTTTTGCTGGAAAAATGTATAAACATAAGAATTTAAATGATAGAAAGAACACTAGAAACTAGAAATAACATCTAAATTTCATACACATCTGTATTATAAGACAATGTTCATGTTTAAAAGAGTAATTCATCCTTCCACAAGCTCAAAACAAGGCAGCTCGCGAGCTTAGCTCGACAAGCCACCGAATCAAGCTAGCTCGCGAGCTTATCAAGCTGAGCATGGTCTAGCTCAGGCTTGGCTCGTTAACTAACGAGTTGGCTCGCGAGCCGGCTTGTTAAATAACGAGTCGAGTGTCGAACGAGTTTTTTCCGATTCGAACGCCGAGTTGCTCGCGAGCGGCTTGGCTCATTTGCAGCCCTAGCCTAGGGGTGGTCGTTCGGTTACCGGTTATCGATTAACCGGCCGGTACCGGTAACCGAACTAACCAAATTTTGGTCGGTTATCGGAGGATGGACGAAATGGTTTTTGGTTTTAAAAGTGGTTCGGTTAACCGATAACTGAGATAACCGCGGCACCGAAGCCTATTTCGGGCTGTTTTCGGTAAGGGGGTGATTATTTCGGTTAACTAATAACCAGCCAATCGATTACCGATTATAACCGAAATAACCGAACTGCCACCCCTAATTACGCCAAAAAAAACATGCATATAGAACCATTCCGCCAAACTTGAGAATGGAATATCAAGGTCGGATAAGGAAGAAGACAAATCTATACCAATTATATAAATTTTTTAGAAGAAAGCCAAGTTGAAAGAAGCGGGAAGCAAAGTTTAAAGGCAACACGTAGCTCCCGACGAATGAATAGATAAGAAGACTGTGGCGGCTGTCTGTGGACAGACTTTCTAGCAAACAAAATGAACATTATCCTTTAGCCTTCTACAGAATCATGAGACCATTACCCAGAAACGGAAACTTCAACGCCTCAACATCTGGAAATGCCTCCAAAAAGTCAACCATAAAGGCATTTTTTCTAGTGCTGAAAGTTTGATACCAAATATATCGAATATCGTACCGAATTTGTCTATATTTGGTATTACCGAATACACGTATTATTCCTTGCGATTGAGATTGAGATTGAATTCCAATTGTTATTCGATATAAAGGATTACGGGATTGAGATCAGTATATACCGAAGTACCGATCAATACCGAAATAGTGTGTATTTTATTCTCTCAACTAGACTCTCTCGTTCACTACTACACGACCATCAACCACCAAGAGTGTCATTTAATTATACATATATCATTCCATCACTATTAATAGTCGTATCTCAACTTCCAATTCTTCAAATTAACGATTACCAATGACAAGAATTTGAGATGTCTCCTCTCCTTTATTCTCCTTAATAATATCTTAACTCAAGACTCTTTGCTTAGTTTTTCCCTCATAAATTAAATAATAAAATCTAATTTATACATTTTATTATTAATTGCAAAGATAATTAATTTTGTATTCGAATATCGATTGACCGAAGTATCGATTGGGATACCGAAATATTTAGGAGTTGGGATTGGGATTAGAATACCGAAATTATTTAGGAATTGAGATTGGAATTAACTTTATAGTTTAATTCAGTATTCGAAATTTCGGTATTTGGTATTGGGATACCGTACCGATGTCCACTCCTAATTTTGTCCCACTTCAAACATAAGGCTGAGTCCAGTGGGCACCCTATTTATGGGGGAATATGCAAAAATGAAGGAGGAGATGGTCCAATGGGGAGGTTTGGGCCTCCAAAAATGGAGGATCCTGCAAATGGAACCCCAAATTTGGGGGCGGAAATGGGGGATCCCCAAATATAGAGACTCCCCAAAGCCAGCTACGTGGCTTTTCTTTTTCTTTTTAAGATTTTAGGGGTTATTTGGGGGTTTAATTAGGGGATTAGTTAGGAATTTAATTAGATCAATAATTTTCAAGTGTTGTGTGTAAACCCAAATTAGGCACATAATTTTTTTCCAAAAAAATTCGGAATTTAACAAAATTCTATCGAAAAATTTGTATTTAAAAATGTTGACGAACTATACAAAAATTAACATGAATAAATTATATTAAGGTTACGATAAATATATTTTTAAGTAAATGGAAAAACTAAAAAAATGGAAATCCCCAAATATGGAGATTGAAGCATTGGAGCAAAAGAAGGAAAAATGGGGATCAATTCCCAAATTTAGGGATAAAGGGCCCCAAATTTGGGGTATTGCATTGGACTTGTCCTAAAGGCACCGAGAGAGAAAAGAAAGCCCATGGGAAGCGCAATGGTTCAAGCCCTTTCAGTCAATCCTTGGCCCAGCCCAACAATCATTCAATCAAGCGCCACCTAAAGAAGTACTATCTTACTTGGTCTCTTGTATCAAGAGAGAAACTACACAATGGTTCAAGCCCTTTCAGTCAATCCTTGGCCCAGCCCAACAATCATTCAATCAAGAGCCACCTAAAGAAGTACTATCTTACTTGGTCTCTTGTATCAAGAGAGAAACTACACAATGCAAACTGAAACATATTAGAGCATCTCCACCCTATTGCTTATTGCTATTGCTTATTAGGTGGAATCTTATGTGGCAATAGCTTTAAGCAATTGCAAGGATGTAGCACTTCTGTTAGAATATGACTTGAATTTGATTGGTTTTGTTTTGCGTTTTAGGCATATTTTGTTTGGGTTTGGGATTGAGTTTTGTTTTGACCTTTTCCTTGTATGTGTTGGGACAAGGTGTTTGGTTTTCTGTTTGGGATTAGGAGAAGAGTTCTATAAATACTCTTCATCACCCTAGTCTGCAGTAAGGTCAGTCAGGTTAGTTTGTTTGGTTTGTCCGTTTGGAATTTGGTTTGTAACCTGTACTCTCCTCAAATTAGTGAAATTTCTCCCCTGCTCGTGGATTAGCTAGCACACATTGTGTTAGTGAACCACGTTAAATTTGTGTTCGTTCGTGTTGGTTTGGATTATCGATTGCACGCTTCTGTTCTGACAAGTGGTATCAGAGTCTGGTTGCGGTTTTGGGGATTTGGCGCTGGACTGAAGTTTTGCTTTGTGGAGTTTGGTTGGAGTTTGTTTGATAGTAAGAATGGCTGCTATCAGTATGAAGATTGAGAAGTTTACCGGAAGAAACAGTTTCAGTTTGTGGCAGATCAAGATGCAAGCACTGTTGAAACAACAGGGTTTGTGGGCTCCGTTGTCTGGAAAATCGAAGAAGGAAAGTATAGATGAAGAAGAGTGGATTACTTTGGAGGAGAAAGCTCACTCTACAATCTTGCTTTGTTTGGCTGATGACATCATCACTGAGGTTGCTACTGAAAAGACTGCTGCAGGCTTGTGGTTGAAGCTTGAAAGTCTATACATGACAAAGTCTTTAACTAACAAGTTGCATATGAAGCAACGTTTGTTCAGTTTGCGTATGGAGGAAGGTACGTCTCTCAGAAATCATATAGATCAACTCAATACTATCTTGCTAGATCTGCGGAATATTGATGTTAAAATAGATGATGAGGATGCTGCCTTAATTCTGTTAGTATCTTTGCCACGGTCGTATGAGAATTTTGTGGATTCTTTTATTGCTGGGAAAGATAGTTTGTCTTTGGAAGATGTCAGATCTGCTCTACATACTAGGGAGGTTTGGCATAAGGCGTATGGTTCATGTTCGGAAAATCTGGCATCTGGGTTGGCTGCTACGAGTAGTAGGAGACAACAATCTGGTAATAGGAAGGCGAAGACAAATTCGAATTCTGCTGGTTTGAAGGATGATATCTGTCATTACTGCAAGGAGAAAGGACATTGGAAATTTGATTGTCCTAAACTGAAGAAATATCAGGAGAAGAAGGAATCATCTGCTGTTGTGGCGGAAGAAACTAACTCTGATTCTGAAGATGGTTTAGCCTTAGCAGTGAATGAACAGGTACATCATCAGGATGTGTGGTATTTAGATACTGCAGCTGATTATCATATGTGTCCAAGCAAGGAGTGTTTTTCAACTTATGAGCATATAGATGGAGGACATGTTTCTATGGCCAATGGTGCTATCTGTAAGATTGTTGGAAGAGGCTCCGTCAGGATGAGGACACATGATGGTTCTGTTCGCACCTTGAACAATGTTAGGCATATTCCAGAGATGACTAAGAATCTGATATCTTTGAGTCTACTCGCCAGCAAGGGTTTCAGTTTCAAAGGTGAAGGTGGAGTGTTGTCTGTCTACAAGGGTTCTAAGGTGATTTTGAAAGGTGTCAAGCGGGGTGCCTTGTATAGTCTACAAGGTTTTGTTTTGACATGTTCTGTTGGTGATAAGTGCACCAAGTTGGTTCTAAATGGCAAGTCTCAATATGGATTGGACTTGCTGAATGGTTTGATTTGTTGACCGTCCTTAGGGGCATCTGGAGGCGGGGGAGATTCTGGTACAGCTGATTTGGAGGAGTTGGGTACATCTGGCAACTTTGGTTGCATCTTGTGCATTTGGTATTAGAGAGAGAATTCAAATCAAGGTGGAGATTGTTAGAATATGACTTGAATTTGATTGGTTTTGTTTTGTGTTTTAGGCATATTTTGTTTGGGTTTGGGATTGAGTTTTGTTTTGACCTTTTCCTTGTATGTTTGGGACAAGGTGTTTGGTTTTCTGTTTGGGATTAGGAGAAGAGTTCTATAAATACTCTTCATCACCCTAGTCTGTAGTAAGGTCAGTCAGGTTAGTTTGTTTGGTTTGTCCGTTTGGAATTTGGTTTGTAACCTGTACTCTCCTCAAATTAGTGAAATTTCTCCCCTGCTCGTGGATTAGCTAGCACACATTGTGTTAGTGAACCACGTTAAATTTGTGTTCGTTCGTGTTGGTTTGGATTATCGATTGCACGCTTCTGTTCTGACAACTTCTTTCTTATTTAGCAAGATTGCTAAATAAACAATCCCCTTTTGCAATGCCACATAAACAATTGGAACCGGCAATGCCACATTAGCACTTCTTTCTTCTTTCTTATTCATGCACCCAAATTCTTTTTTCTTTCTTTCTTTCCTATCCACTTTGTATACACAAAATGTTAAACTTAATAATTCTTGTGCTTATAATTTGTTTAAGTTGATAATAAATTAAAAGCATAAATTATATTTTTAATTATAGTGAGCATGAAAACTTAAACTTAATAATTCTTGTGCTTATAATTTGTTTAAGTTGTTAATAAATTGAAAGCATAAATTATATTTTTAATTATATTGAACATGAAAACTTAATACAAAGAGGTATAGTTTATGATTGAAAATTCATGCACAAAACTAGAAAGAAATCACACTACATAATTTCATTATATAATTTTATAGTTTATGATTGAAAATCCATGCACAAAACTAGAAAGAAATCACACTATATAATTTCATTATGTAATTTTTCTTTATTTTTATTTGGTGTATGCTATGTATTTTGTGTTTATTAAATTTCAAAAGTCTATTATCTATTATGTAAAAGTATTGTTAAAAAAAAAGAATATGTAATAGGTCCCATTAATTGCAATTGCTAACTTATTGCAGGGATATAGATGGTTTGAAATGGGTGAATTGAATAATTGCTAAAATTGGTAATGTGGATGTGAGGTTCATTTATGAAATGGCTAACCTATTGCAGGAATGGAGATGATCTAATCAATGTAACAGAACCTAAAACTTTTTATTCATACATTTCATTCAACATCACTTGAACTACTCTATACACATGTCAGACTTAACGATAACCTAAGCAGCTCACTAAGCTTCACTAGACGAGTATACACCGAAGGACCAACGCTTTTCCTCGGGATTTCAGATCTTACTTCGCTCAAGTTCCACCGCTGCTCACGTTCCAGAACTCGATTTCGTGCTCGAGAATGGTGATGAAGGTGGTTTCGGCGGCCGCGACAACATGCTCCGGAGCTTTCTCTAGGCATCGGTTGGCAATTTGCTGAAGGGAGCGACAGTACTCTCTGAATCCAGGACTGCCCCACCTCTGACAAGCCTCCACTAACTCTGGAGGAGTATTGTTTCCATCTTCCAAGCAGTGGGCGAAGCTCTCTTGATACACCGCTTCGATCGCCCAAAATGCTGTAATTGCAACAGCATACTCGACTTCTGGCAACGTCAACTTCTCCAATAACCTGCCCAAGGAAATAGTGGATCTCCATGACCAACATCAACTCGTAGGAAGGTAAAACACAAGAATGTGCAGTCGTTGTACACTAAGATATCGTATCAAGAACCAACTAATTAATCGCTTTAACTTAGATCCGGATTACTTGTTACATCATTTCCTCCATAGTAATGAATCCATCCTAATTTCTGCCTAATGTTAGGAATTTTGCGTAATGAATCCATCCTTTACATACCTAGCTTGAGACAACAATCAAAGTGATTGTTCCAACAGTAAGTCTCGACTAACTTGCTATTTGTCAAGTCCAAGTATCCAACAGAGGATCGAGTTTCATAAACAAGAAGAAACAATCAAGAATCATTGGCTTAGCGATCTACAAACCTGCAGTAATTCCGGGTTGCGTTGTGGACGGTGAGATTAGCGAGCGAGACGTCTCGTTTGGAAGCTTCTCGTTTGAACCAATCGATCTCACCGCTCAGAGACGCCAAGCCGCCCAAAACGACTTCCATATCCTCCGGCGACTGCTTGGAAGCCTTAATTAGCACGCTCGCCATGAAAGGGACGAATTCCCTAACGAACACATAGTCCTGCGCCTGCGGAGTAATTTTCCCCCAAAATTAGAAAAATTCAATCAAAATCATATGGCCGGAGAGAGCAGAGGAAAAACAGAAAAGGGGGAAAGTAAGGAAACGGGGGAAGTAATATACCAGCCAGCGTTTGAAGGCGGAGGGATCGATGGATCCGTCTCGAATTCGGACGGTGAAGGGGTGTCGCGTAGCTCCGGTGTATAGAATGACATGCTTCTTGATCCAAGTCTTGGTGATTCCGCCGGCGTCCGCCATTTTCCTCCGCTTCTTGCTTTTCGGACTGGACTCGCCGTTCACCGCTTTCTTACTTGGTGAGTGTTGGCGAGGGAGGGTTTTATGGGGCTGACTGTTCGATCGGCAATCGGCATCGAGGAACAAGTGTCACACGCGTGGGATGAAGCAGAGTTCGCACGTGGCACAGTCTGGACTCTGGAGCTTTCGATTCCTCTGGGCTCATGATTGGCTGCTTCGTTGGGCAAATACTTTCGGCCCAATTCTGCTCCCGCCAATCGCCTCTGTCCGAAAAGCTCGGAGCTACCCCGACCTTACTCCTTTTACCATTCGGCCAAGGAAACATTCATCGGATTTATATATACACACAAAGAGAGAATTAAGTTCGCAATTTATTTAGGGTTTCTCGTTTCTCTCCGCTCGGATTCTCCTCCTCCTCTCCTTTCAATCCATGGTGGTCACCGAGATTCGCTGTTCCGATCGTGATCTTCCGGCAATCCCACTCTGTTTCGACTCCTATATCGACGGAAACAGAGTATCTTGTCAGTTTATTGCTCGAATAAGCTTTGCATAACTTCGTCACCTTTGGCTCCTGGGAAACCAGTGCCTCATGACGGATTGGCAGCAGGGTTGGTTTGTCAACCCCGTAGCAATTATAAACTTGTGCAGCAGCAGCTAGGAGATGAACCAGAACCAGAACCAGAACCAGAACCATCCTTTGTTTATGTTATAAACGCGCTGCTATGGATCGGAAAATCGCTAGAATCGACAAAGCAAGAATACGAAAGCGAGAATCGAAAACACAGACACACGATTTACGTGGTTCACTAACACGATGTGTGTTAGCTGCGTCCACGGGCGAGAGAGAGCCAGTTTCACTATATCGAGGAGATTACAGATTACAGAAGAGTATGAGAAGTATTTATTGTTGAACACAATGTAATGCAATCTGACAGTCTTTTATTGAAAGCAAAGAAGGAAATATAAAGACGTTGATGTAGACCACAATTCTCGGTCACTACCAACAGCACTAACCTCTAGACTCCTGATCTTCAGCAATCACTACTAACTAATTCACCTATAAACTCTCTAACAGCCCACGCAACAATGCATGACTTATTTGTACCAAACTAGAACTTAGGTACTGACTTGACACAAAGACAAACGACGCAGTTTTGACTAAACTGACAGACTCAAATCAAACAGCAGAACTTGGCGCCTTCCTTCAATCCTTATGCAGCAAGGATTCAACCTTCAACAGCTCCAACAGATCCTCCCCTGAACTGAAGTCTCTTCTATCATCAGACTTCAGTTCACTCCATCGTTCTCGTCACTCCAACTTCCCTGCAGCCTTAGAAATATCACAGACTCCCAATTTGCTTCTTAATCTCATAAATGAATCCAACTTTAAAGCCTTAGTCATGATATCAGTAACTTGATCTTGTGTCCCACAATACTCCAGCTTCCCTGCAGCCTTAGAAATATCACAGACTCCCAATTTGCTTCTTAATCTCATAAATGAATCCAACTTTAAAGCCTTAGTCATGATATCAGTAACTTGATCTTGTGTCCCACAATACTCCAGCTTCACAATTCCAACCTTTGCTAAATCTCTGAGAAAATGGAACCTCACATCTATATGTTTACTCCTCCCATGGAATACTGGAATCTTAGACAACTTAATTGTGGAACTATTATCACACAGAATAACAGTTCCTTCCTTCACACTTTCTTGCCAGCCTATCTCTTCTAGAACCCTCCTAAGCCATACACACTGAGATGCACAGTAGGATGCAGCAATGAATTCTGCTTCAGTGGTAGATAAAGTGACCACAGGTTGCTTTTTTGATGCCCAGGACACAGCTCCTCCTGCCAGGAAAAAGGTATAACCACTGGTACTTCTTCTATCATCAAGATCACCTGCATAATCACTGTCAGTGTAGCCCAGTAGACATCCTTCCTCAGTCCCTCTTCGATACAGAATTCCATGGCTCATTGTGCCCTTTAGATACCTCAAAATCCTCTTTCCAGCCAACATGTGTTGTCTGGTTGGCGCCTCCATATACCTGCTCAATAGACACACTGCAAACATGAGATCTGGTCTAGTTGCAGTGATGTATAACAGGCTTCCAATAAGCTTCTTGAATTCAGCAGGATCTGCAGGGCAGCCATCTCCAGCCTTTGTCAACTTTGCACCAGGAACAATTGGATTGTGAGTGAAGTTGCAATCCAATAGATTAAATCTGTTCAGAATCTCCTTTGCATACTTCTGTTGAGTGATAAAAATGCCAGCCTCACTCTGAATCACCTCCACTCCTAGAAAGTACCTCATCTTCCCCAGGTCAGTCATCTCAAATTCAGCCTCCATTGACTGCTTAAACTCTTTGATCATCTCATCATTAGTGCTGATGTACATGAGATCATCCACATACAAGCTTACAATCAACATATCAGCTCCAGCCCTTTTGATGAACAGAGTTGCCTCATTTTGACACCTCTCAAAACCTTGACTCAGGAAATAGGCCTCTATTCTGCTGTACCAGGCCCTAGGAGCCTGCTTCAACCCATACAAAGCCTTCTTTAGTTTATAGACTTTATTCTCCTCCCCAGCAACCACAAATCCTTGTGGTTGCTCAACATATACATCTTCAGTAAGCTCACCATTCAGTAAAGCACTTTTTACATCAAGCTGCCAAATTGTTAATCCATGGTGAGCAGCAAGAGCAAACAGTACTCTAATGGTGTCCCACCTGGCTACAGGAGCAAAGACTTCAGTGAAGTCAATTCCAGGTCTTTGTGCATAGCCTTTAACTACCACTCTAGCTTTATGTTTATCAAGGTTGCCAGTTTCCTTCAGCTTTGTCTTGTAGACCCACTTCACACCAATTGGAACTACATTTGGAGGGCAGTCTGTCAATTCCCAAGTGTTGTTTTTCTCAATGGCCTTCATTTCGAGCTTCATGGCTTCATCCCAAACAGCAATCCAAGCAGCTTCCTCAAAGGTTTGAGGATCTCCAGTAGTGGCTACCATGACTAGCCAGTCTGTGTTCAGGAAGTCCACATGACCACAGTCATATATAGCCAGATGGCTGGGTGGTTTCCTGGTCCTAGGACCAAGATCAGAGCTTAAGGGCAGCCCCAACACATCAGTGTGTGCATCTCCTTCATCATCATCAGTATCATGCAAGTCAGAAGCTTGTATTGGGGTAGATGGGTTTGCTGGTTCCTCCTATTCAACAGTGTGGTCAACTGCAGTTGGTCCTTCTTCACCATCAGAATCACTCCAAACATCTTCACTTCCTTCCCAGTACAACTTTGTTAGAACAGGTTGAATGTCTGATTTCCACCTCCATCCCTTGCTCTCATCGAAAACCACATCTCTACTTATTATAATCTTCTTAGTCTGAGTGTTATAGAGTCTATAAGCTTTGGATTCAGCAGAAATTCCCAGGAAATGACACTGTGTACTTTTATCATCTAGCTTCTTCCTCTGCTGGTCTGGTATGTGTGCATAAGCAACACAACCAAACACCCTGAAATGTGCTACTGATGGTGCAGCTCCAGTCCAAAGCTCCTGTGGTGTCTTGCCTTGATTGGTTACAGTTGGACTTCTGTTGAGCACATGTGTAGTCCAATTGACAGCCTCAGGCCAAAACACAGCTGGAACTCCTGTATCCTTTAACATACATCTGACCATGTTCATAGTGGTCCTATTCTTTCTCTCAGCCACTCCATTCTGTTGAGGAGTGAGAGCTGCTGTCAATTGTATCTTGATTCCAGTTTCATCACACAGATCCTTAAACTCATTCAGGAGGAATTCACCTCCTTTATCAGTTCTCAGACATAGAATTGATAGGTTCATTTCCTTTTCAACTTGAAGCTTGAAATTTTTAAACCAGTCTAAAGTTTCAGACTTAGCTGCTAAGAAATGAACCCATAATTTCCTGCTAAAGTCATCAATCACAGTAAAAATGTACCTCTTTCCCCCATTTGAAGTTGGAGTAATGGGGCCACAAAGATCTGCATGAAGTAACTGGAGTTTCCGAGTTGCTCTCCATGAACTCTTCTGAGGAAAAGGTTGTCTGGTCTGCTTCCCAACTTGACAGGTGGAGCACACTCCCACTTCTCCCTTCAGTTCTGGCATGCCTTGCACCCCCTGCTTTCTTTGTACTTGCAGCAGCCCTTGTGGATTGAAATGGCCAAACCTCCTGTGCCAGAGATTCAAAGAAGATTCTTTGGCCTTTTCTGCTTGTAAGCACTGAAGTTCTGCAGAGATGACCTTCTCAGTAGAAGTAGCTTGCAAGACAAACATCCTGTTTGCTTGCATCCTTGTTTCCAGCAGAAAACCCCTGTCCTCGTGAAAGATCTTACATTCATTTCTTCTTACTAGGAATTCCAGTCCCTTCTCTTGCAGTTGGCCCATGCTTAACAGATTTGTCTTCAAACCTGGAACAAAGAAAACATCATGGACCACCAGAGAGACTCCATTTATCTGCAGTCTCATAGTTCCTTTACCAGCCACATCCAGTCGACTATCATTCCCCAACCTCACTTTACCAGGTGCAGGTGATGATGTATCCAGTTCTGCAAACCACTTTCTATCACCACTCATGTGGTTACTACATCCAGAATCCAGGAACCACAAATGTTCCATTCCAACTACTTGAGTTTCTTCCAGGAATGCCATCAGCAAAATATCATCACTCATGCTGTTCTGATTTTGGTGGGAGGAGCTAGAATAATAGGCTTGTTGATTTGTGTACCAGTCAGGACATTCACTACGATAATGTTCTAACTTGTGACACTTAAAGCACTCAACATTCTCCCTATTCCAGCCCCTTCCTCCTCTACCTCTTCCTCTTCCAGG
Organism: Linum trigynum; assembly: GCA_964030455.1. Classification (NCBI taxonomy): domain Eukaryota; kingdom Viridiplantae; phylum Streptophyta; class Magnoliopsida; order Malpighiales; family Linaceae; genus Linum; species Linum trigynum. The sequence goes on from OZ034819.1 coordinate 64,258,150, forward strand.
GTAACCACCCCTTCCAGCTCCTCTTCCTCCTCTTCCACCATACTCATGAAACGTTTTTAAAGCCTGATCTTCTTCCATCAGAGGTTTCTTGTGAAACTTCTGCTCATGCACCAGCAGTGAGCTCTGAAGAGCATCAACAGACAAGGTTTCAATATCCTTGGACTCCTCAATGGAGCACACCACATAATTGAAACATTCTGTCAAGGTTCTTAACATTTTCTCCACTATTTTCACATCAGGCATCTCTTCTCCACAGTTCCTCATATCATTGGCTACCACCATAACTCTGCTAAAGTATGAAGTGACTGTCTCACCTTCTTTCATTTCAAGAACTTTAAAGTTCCTCCTCAGAGCCTGCAACTGAGCTTTCTATACACGAGCACTGCCTTGGTATTTGGTCTTCATAGCATCCCAGAGTTGTTTTGCAGTCCCCTTGTTAGTGATAGTCTTCAGGATTGATTTGTCAATGGAGCTAAACAGATAGTTTTTGGCCTTGAGATCCTTAAGCCTGAGGTCATCAAGACTCTTGGATTCAGCAGCAGACAACTGAGCTCCAATTGTTGGCTCTTGAATTCCATCACTCACAACACCTCAGTACTCCTTGGATCTCAGGAGGTTTTCCATCAAAAGACTCCAGTGATCATAGTCTCCATCGAATTTTGGCAAACCAACCTGAGCAAAACCAGAAGCATCACCCATGACTGCACAACACTCACTTTCTCACCCTTGAAATGGCCTCCTTACCACAATGCTCTCGTGTTTCCCAACCCAGATCCTGCCAACCACTCAATTTCACTCTTTAAACAATCTCACAGTAGCTTGAAAGCTCTCAACTCAAATATGGTTACAGCTTGCTCAAGTGCTCTGATACCAAATGTTGAACACAATGTAATGCAATCTGACAGTCTTTTATTGAAAGCAAAGAAGGAAATATAAAGACGTTGATGTAGACCACAATTCTCGGTCACTACCAACAGCACTAACCTCTAGACTCCTGATCTTCAGCAATCACTACTAACTAATTCACCTATAAACTCTCTAACAGCCCACGCAACAATGCAGGACTTATTTGTACCAAACTAGAACTTAGGTACTGACTTGACACAAAGACAAACGACGCAGTTTTGACTAAACTGACAGACTCAAATCAAACAGCAGAACTTGGCGCCTTCCTTCAATCCTTATGCAGCAAGGATTCAACCTTCAACAACTCCAACATTTATTAGGGCTGGTAATCCGGTATCCGGTTAACGGTATAACCGGAAACCGAACCGTTAACCGACGGTAACCGGTATACCGTTAACCGGCGTGTAACGGTAGTCGGATGGAGGAATGGAGTAGGCGGTATACCGGATAAGTTTCGGTAAAATACCGACAATTAGTTGGTTAAACCGAATACCGGTACTATTCAATTCAAAGCAAATAATTATACGTCCCCTTCCTCCCATCCCATCACCTGCTGCGCGAGAGAGCCTTCTCCCCTCTCTCTCCAACTTTATCTTCTTCCCCAACTGAAGAAGCCCTCTCTCCTCCACAACTTTATCATCTTCCCCAACTAAGCAACCTGTTGCAGAAAATTGCCAACCTCAAATGGCCACAAAAAAATCCCCAATTCATGCTCTACCTCTCTAAAACGATAAATCCACAACACGCATTCACGATTCCCAATCACAAATGGCCACAGAAATCCCACATCCTTGTTCTACCTTTCCAAATCAACAAATCTACAATCACCCGAGTTCCCACCCCGACCTCCGACGACGGGTTCACCTTCGTTCCCGAATCCAGATCCCAACCTCCGACGGCGGGTTCCCCTTTGTTCCCGAGTCCAGACCCCAACCTCCGACGGCGGCTTCGCCTTTGTTCTCGAGTCCTGACCCCAACCTCCGACGGCGGCTTCGCCTTCGTTCTCGAGTCCCGACCCCAACCTCCGACGGTGGCTTCACCTTCGTTCTCGAGTCCCGACCCCAACCTCCGACCAGAGATTCAGCAGATCTGGTGATTCACCGCTGCCGCAACACCTCCGGAGACGGCCGAATCAAATAGCGATGACTGCATGCACGAGGAAGATAGAGAGTCGCCTCCTGCCGGAGATGTTGCACTGCCTCGGAAGTTTCCCCAGTCGCCTGCTATTTATGCTCGGTGCTCTGTAGAGAGTGGGTCAATAAGGGGAAGATGAGGGTCAGTTGGGGAAGATGAAGAGGGGAAAAGACGAAGTACTTCCGGTATTCGAATAACCGGGAATGATAATCGCTACCGATGTGTCGGTAAGTCGGTTAACCGACAATCACTCGGTACCGGTAGTCGGAATCAAAGTTGGCCTCTCGGTAATACCGATAACCGGTAAATCGGTAATCGGTTATACCGATACCGACCGATTACCAGCCCTACTATTTATAGTACTTCTCCATGTGGGTCTAAACCTAATCCAATCTGACAAAGGAAACGGTTACAGACCAGGCCCAGAACCCGAACCCAAATAACATTGAGCCCATACACCGTGGGCCGGGGGCGTTGCCCCTGGACCCCACTCGCTGACCGAGCAGCGAGACCCCCGATTACCAGTCGTAACGGCTGATAGTCCAATTCAAGTCACATCAACAGTTTACTCGGAGTATCGTTTCCGCGTGGTGTGCCTCTTCCAGAATAGATGTAATCAAACAATACAGCTGTTTTGTTCGGAGTCGGGGGAATGGACGCAGATTTTGATGGAGATGCACGTGAAATCGGCGATGGTCAATGCACTCACCTGCAACGGGAAGTTGTATTGGGAGCAGACTCCATTCCGCGGGCGGCCTAACCTTGTTGCGTATAATCCTTTCCGCCCTTGTATACCCCCTGAATCGGTGCGTGAACCTTCTGCCGTGTGGAGAGGTAGTGTCCTGAGCGACCAAAACATTTCTGTCTCACAGGGTGCTTTTCACATGATTTTATTTGACCTTGAATCTCCAAGGAAATACCTGAGTGTTTGGAGACTCGAAGAGGACGGTGTGCATTGGACCCAACTTTTCAAAGCTGTGCTGAAATCGTCTTCGTTATGGGGTCTCTATAAACTTGAGCATTGCTATGTGCTTGGTCTGCATCCGGAGCAGCCGGAAATTGTCTTCTTTAGTTACGAAGAATCTTCTTCTGCACCGTGTATCTTCTCATGCAATTTGAGGAACGGGATGGGAGAGCCAGAGTTTCCGCAGGACTTTTTCGCAGAGGGGAGCCCTGTTGGAGGTCGCTGCAGCCAAGAGTCTCTTGCTGGCCTACTCCGATTCCGAGGTACGAGCAGTTGCGAGGTATGTACGATGGAAGCTACGGTTGTTGGGTTCAGGGCAGCACTAGGACAAAGACGACGCTTCCCTCAACGAGTGGTAATTACTTCGAATTTACCCTTTTTCCCCCCTCGCCTTCGTTTTCTGCCATTGTGTCGCTTCTGCTAATTACTATTGCTAACCTACTTTCCTCGCTTAATCATATGCACACGCCTATTAAGCAGCACACTATCATAGGAGTAAGGGCAAGAGATCAGCAGCAGAAGTACACTAACAGCATATTATCTTCTGTGATCGATTAAAGGAGAATGGGGAGCAATGGCAAGGTCTATTGGTACTTGGTAGGTGCTATTGGAAGGTGAATATTAGCCAAAAGTGTTTCAGTTATATCGTGGGTTGGACGTTATTTAGAATGTGGAAGCTGTGCTAAGGAAGGGAAGTTTGCTGGAGCTGGTTTTGGCTCGGAATTCTATCTGACGGGACAAACTAATATTTATCAGCAGCAAGATTGGGGAGAAAAGATGTTTGATTGATTTGGTTACACACGTCTTTGGGAATGCAGAAAGAAATAAACACAATCTAACTCACATGCCACATCTATATAGATGATGCTTTGCCTTGGTTTTTAAAATTGATTTTCAGCTTTAAAGATGAAGCAGGGTCAAACACCTTTAAAAGTTTGGATTTTAAAAGGTAGAAAAGCTTTTTTGTATAACATAAAAGCAGAAGTTTCAATTTGGAGCTTTTGCGAAAAACTATTTTGAAAATACAAGATTATCCTATCATATTTCAATTTTATTTCAGGAAATTTTATTTTATTTTATTTATATAATTTTTGAAAAAAATAAATTATAAAATCATATTATTTAATATAAAGAAATCTAATTAAGATCCATTTTGACGAATTTTTATTGTTTAAAATTTGTATTCATATTTTATATTATAAGTCCTTTATAGTCATTTTACACAATCTATCATATTAAAAAGCACTTCTAATAGTTTTTCAGCCAAACACTCAACTGCTTTTTAAAAAAAAAGCATTTCTATAAAAGCTATATCCAGAAGCTGTTTCTGCAAAAAAGCTACAGCGGGGCCAAACTAGCCCATATCTCTATTAGGGGTGAACAAACAACATGCAAACCAACCCACATGTATTTATCGTCAAAATTAAAGTTTAAGGTTGGGTGAGGATTTTCTTTTGTACAACCCGCCTCTATTGGGTTGGATCCGGATTTTGGGTAACGCAACCCGTAGAACCCAACCCAGCCCGTGTTGAACTATTGTCATAAGTGTTCTTACAAAACACATATTTGTGTCGTAAATAAACATATTTGTGAGAAAATTAAGCTATCTTATAATATATTTTTCTTGTGGTTTCTCTAGCCTAATGCATTTTCAACTTAATATTTAGACGTAGATTTAATATAAGCTATGATTCACGCAATCTTTTTTTGTGTGTGTACAATTTTAGAAGAACAATATATTATAGATGTGTTAGCTTATAAACATTTTAGCTTATTTCGGATAATATTTAGGAAAAAAACTAGACATATGTTGAAGTAAATTGCATTTCATTAAAATCCAAACAAATATTTATGCATATTGAAACATTTCGCCTCGATTTCTTTGTTTAAAATCTTCATTAATTATATAATGTTTTCGATAGTGTAAAATAGTTGGGTTTTTTTTGTGATGGGTTGAATATTTAATTAAAAGTACCTCAATAGGGTTTAAAATTTTTTTTTTTTGGCTGGGTTGGATTTAACATTTTTAAAACCGTAGTATATAGGTCGGGTGATTAAAATGATCAAACTCGAACCACCCAACTCATGTACACCCCTAATCTCTATCGACTTTTCCGTTATTACCAACCTTAAAAATAAACTTAACATCATACTAAAAATCTAATAGCATTATGTGGAAATGATATGTTATATTATATCCAATAACAAGAGATAATAACTACTGTTATTTTAAAGCTACGGTTCGAAAGTGTTATATACTCAAAATGTCCCAGCCAAACTCGTGAACGAGATATTATTCAAATCACATTGATAGATACAATAGAGCGAGGGCAAAGATTGCTGAGCTGGAATATTTAGCTAAGTTGAAACCAAAGTGCAAAAACCGATCCTTTAATTGCCCTTCTGTTTGTTTGCTTGCCTATAAGCGCATTTAGACTGCCGATTTGATTGCAACCGAACTCGGCATCACGTTCCAAAAAAGGGGTGAACAAAAAAAAAAAAAAAAAAAAAACTCGGCATCTTCCCTGCCTGCATTGTCCATTAAGTCTTATGGCCAATTGTGCGCAAGCGTTTAGCGTCTTGTCAACGCGAGTTGGCGATCCCTTCTTCCGGCAGAAGCATTGCAAGGGAAAACAACGCAGAAGCGAGACTTTTTCTGAAGCCGGACGCCAAGTGAAGTACAATAAAATTGCTTTTGTGTTCTTTATCCAAACAAAGAATGACAATAAAGAACTCCAGCAAGTGCCCGAGGGATTTTGCTATTGTGTTCACATAACGTTCAGCGCAGTTGGATCGTCCGCAATCGTTGGATGAAAACGGTGGTAATTAGCACCTTCTTATATAGTGCTTGTGAGCACCACAGTTAGATTGGTGCAAGAGCGGACCTTGGTCAAACGACATATTGCTCTCTGAGATTTCGGTGAAAATTCATGTTTCGTGATACTAAAAATTTGAAATTAGAATCTTATATACACCTTCGAAAATTGTAATAATTGACAGATATCTCGTGGAATGAATTTTTTTTTACTATGAAGTTAGTCAAAAAACGATCTTTGTAATCATATTAGTGACCAATTTATCAATGTGTTGGTTGGGTTATATATATTGAATAATCTTTGAGTTGAGAAATAAGCGATGAATTATATGTAGTTAAAAAAACCTTTCATAATATAAGAAGTCATTGCGGTCTCTTGTGAAAAACAATAAAAATATGTATCATTTAATTAGATCTTTATTTTTATTTTTCGACTCACTAATCTCTCCAAAAATTATGAATCTGTCGCTAAATTACCGCGAGAGAATTTTTTTGTTTCTTGATTCTATCTTATGCATGTAGATGGATCTCCTGGGTTTACCCAACAATGGAATAGTACATGCAATTCTCATAGTTCATATAGCATAAAAAATCCTAACTGAAACTAAAGATTAGTTACATATATATTTCATGGTCACTAAATCAACTAATCAAGTGTTAACTCTCTGTGTTCATTAGATCAAGAACTTGGTATCTGTAATACAAAAGCTGTATGTAATGTATAGCTACAGGGCATACATCAGAAGAATTTACACCCTTCATATTTTCCCCTTCCTAGAAATCCTACCAACAAGAAAAACAAAATTAATCCGACTCAAGAATCATGATCAGCCATTATTAATGGTCAGAACGAGTAAAATTTCTTTTCGCACGATCTTATATCATTTTCTTACACGAATTTTTTCGGCCGCAATCTCTTCGGAACTTGCCGGTAAAACTTCCACGCCGACACCGACAGCAAAGGCGTCCCCTTCCAGCCGGTGATCAAACACTTCCCGTCCCTGTCCACCGTACACGAATCCCCAGAGGCAAAATTCCTGACAAGCAGCGCCGCCTGATAAAACGACGACGTACTAATCTCCAGCTCCACCATACCAACTCTGGAGAAGTAATCCCGCCACTCCTCCACCCTCATCGGCCGGAAAACCCGCTCGTCCTCGTCCACCACCGTCACCGCGTCCCGAATCTCCCTCCCCACCGTCGCCTCCAAAATCCCCCGGTCTCCGTCCGATCGGTCCAAGCAATCGTCGACGCAATCGAACAGCGCGCTGTACAGAGTGATCGCCCCGTCGAACCGCTCGACGAACTCCGTCGAGTCGTGGTTCGCCTCGAATTCCGTGACCACGATGGCGCACGGGTTCAGATTTCGGAGGACTCCGTACAGCGAATCAAGACCTTCCGGCTGAGCTCGAACATTCCTCATAATATCCCACGCGTAAACGGCAACGGCGGTATCACCGCAGCCGCCGTCTCCGCCGCCGATTTCGAACATTTCTTCTTTCAAATCCCTAAACCCGCCGGCCACCGTCACGCAATTGAAACGGAAGGGGATGTTCATCGTCTCCGCGAAGCTCGCCAGTCGCTTACCGGTCTCCTCTATGCTCCGCCGCTCCGAATCCCCCGTCGCCACCGCGGTCACCGTCAGCATCTCGACGGGAATTCCCTGTCGGTTCGCCAGCGCCTGCATCAGGACCGTACATTGTCCGCCGCTGCGAATCGCGAGATCGATGAAGTGTACTTTCCTAGCCGACGCCACGCTTTCCACCACGGTCTGGATTCCCGCAAATTGCGTGACCTGAATTTCAAAATTCAAAATTCAAAATTAAAATCTCATTCAAAAAAAGGGGCATGATCACTGGTGGGTTATACGATGAACAGGAATACACACCGACCGACCTGAATGTAGGGGAGCTGCAACGAGCAAGCGATTAAGGCGAGATTCGGACAAGACTGCTTCATCTGACGGCCCCGATCATCATCCTGTTCCATGTCTTCCTTGCCGATTTCCCGATCGATTCGTTCCTGCAGCGATTTGGTGAAGAAGTGGACGAGTCGCTGGGCCGGGGAGCCCGACGGGGACGAGAGGAACTGGCACCAGCTGAGGAATTTGGTGGACTGGTCGATCTGTCGAGAGGCGAATTTGTGGGCGGAAGCGAGGAGGAGGAGGACGAGCTCGACGTCCTTGATTTCGTCGCCGGAGAGGTTGAATTGGGAGGCGTCGAAGAAGTGCTTGAGCTTGGAGAGGTCGATGCGGTGTTGGGAGGAGAGCTGGAGGAACCTTGCCTTGGCGACTTGGAGGATTTCGCCGGTGGATAGCAATCTCCGGCTGCCGGCGGCCATCAGTGGGTGTGTGTGGGCCGGAGAGCTGATGACTGGGTAGGAAAGGAATAGGCTGGAATTTGATCCCCGGGGAAACAGAAGGCAGGAGCTTCGTTTTTTTTATGATGACGCTGACTACGTACGTAGGATTTATATTAGGTGCTGTTCCAGTGTTCCATAGCCAGCTACGTGGTCAAAATAAATAAATAAAATTGAATTATTCCAACCATTTGTAGAAGAGTTATTCTTGTGAGATAAAATTTATTTTTTAATGTATGTTAGTTTTTGCTAGTTCAAAAGTCGATCATATGATAAATACTTAATATGAACAATTGGTTCAAATACTATTATATATATTTAGGATTCGTTTAGAGGATGGATCTCCATTTTGTATTGCCAAACGAGGTAATTTGACCAAATTGCTTCATTTTTAGCCAATTGAATCAAATTGCCACCTCACCTTCGGATAATTTTCACTCTACGATCTACGAAGTATGTATTTGAATGAATACATCATCTTCGTCAATTTTTTCAGAAACAATACAAATGCAGCAATGAATTAGTAATACTGCTTTGTTCACATGAAATATATAGTAGCATAAATCCACAAAAAATATACGGCAACATGCGTAACAAATAAATGTACCCTCAATGTTCGTCTTTAACTTGGATTAATTCATATTTCATATGCACCATATTCGAGGGGCGTTGTGATATTTGCAGTTGAAGTGACATCGATGAACAACATTAAAAGATATCATTTGCAACTGTACTCACGACTTACACGCATGTCCAAATTACTTCAAAGTACGAACTAATAAGAGCTATCGTCAACATGCATCAGTTACACTTACATACATCAGCTTCACTAGTTTATTCGTATTGACTTGTAAAGTTTTAACTTTTAACCATGTGTTACCTTCCTTTCCTGGATGCTTTCAATTTTTTTTTTTTTTTGGTTGGTGTGGTAGAGATGCTCTCACTGTAATGACGCCAGTTGCCGCCTTGGACATGACTCTACTTTGGCATCTAAATGTGTCCGTCTGTTTCTGTTTGTCAAAACCTGAAAAATGTTTTAGGGTGAACAAAAAAAAATAATAATAAATTTCCCAGTATTTGATGCTCTGGATCTGGGGCATCAATTGTTTTTTGTGTTTGAAAAAAATAATTGGACTGATTCTTCGAAGCAATGATATGAATCCCTTTTCGAAGACGGCAAAACCGTTTTCGATTCCCTTCCGCTTCCCATTCCAATGCTACTACTGCCTCTAGAACGGGTGGACGTAAGTGGGTTCATTTCATATACAAAACAGAATCATTAATTGGGATGGAATTAAACCTTCTGGTCCCTGAGTTTTTGTTTTTGATACTTTTAGGTGCCTGAGTTTTTGTTAGTAAGAAATAGGTCCTTGAGTTAATTAACATTCTATTTTGATGTACAGAAAGACATGAACTTGCTATAGATATTGTATTTAGGATTCATTGCAAACTAAATAAAACTGAGCTAATGATTCTTTGTTTGTGTATCGCTGTTCAAATTGGTGTCAGGATGATGTTACATAGAGTGTCTAGACAACACCATTAGTTCTCCGTTTATGGACCCTCTCTCGTGCTCAAGGTAAAGACTTCTTGTAATGTGGGCATCAGTGAAGTTTTGACCAAGTAGATTTTAACATGTTTGTTGGATTGAAATTAAAAGACGTACGCGGCATTTCCACATTCACATTTATATTTCTATAGATATAACAAGTTCAAGTAACATGTATCTTTATTAATGTTAGATACTCGATAAAGAACGTCTCAAAGATAAATATATCTTTTATTTTACGGGCGTCACTATATATAACTTATAAGTAGAACAACAAATTTGTTTCATATATCACTTTCATAAAAAAAAAGTAGAACAACAAATTTACCTATTTTTATGCATGCGATAAAAATATCCCTCTCTTGTATTAACAAAACTAAGCTCCTTGCTATATACTGCTTGTGTTTCATTGTTCAACACCCATATCATTCCTTATGCCTATCTTGTTTCGACTTAGATTAGATATGTGTAACATTTATTGCAGTATCGATCCCTACTTAATACTATATCGGCAGACGACAACTGAGACACAATGATGAAACTAGGTTGAAGCCATGAGAGGTTATAACCAATTTCAATTTTGAAATATAGATAAAATTACATGTTATTAAACAAATTTGAAAAATATCTAGAATTGTCGATAAAGCCTTAGCCCCTCCCCTCCCGATTTCTTGCTTCGCTACTGAATTGTCGATAAAGCCATTTTAGATAAGACGCTTCATACTTTTTTTTAAGTTCTGGAACTTCTAAATGAAAAGTACATAAGTCTAGGGACCAAACCTCGATTATTTTCCCAGTTGGACGAATTAATGAATTTATTAGAATTAAACAAAGGGCAACGTTGATTTCATTACCAACACAACACCAAGTCTATAAATAAAATAAAAAAAACAAATATTCACAAAGTGCCTCCAGTAGTTCCTCCCCTCGCCATTGACGACGAATACAACAAGTCAAAATGGGAACCCCCCAAAAGATATTAAACAAAAATAGAAAGAGTAGAAGTCTTCGGGCAACAACTCCTGAAGCCTCATCGAATCACAATCACTCACTTTGTGAATTCGCCTGCTGCCAGAAAGATACCCTGGAAGAGGCTTGCAAATCAGAGAAATAGGGTTTCGTCGTCTTCCAGAAAGAGGATATGCGATTCCCACACTCCCCCAATTCCCCTCCATTAGAATGCCAGTTTCAGCTCCTTGCGGTTTGTCTCGATTAGGGCAAGGGCAGCACAACTCTTTATTCTGAATATTTATTTATTTTATGAATCACAATAAGGACAAAAGAGAACTCTGAATTTTCACGGAAATAAAAATAATAAGTTAATTTATCAGAGAGTTGGTTCCCGTGGGGAATTAAACTCCTTTCAAATAATGAGGTGGGAAAAAATTACGAATTTAATCAAATTTGTAAAAGTTTTATATTCCCTAGGAATGTAAGCCGGCACAAACCGGCCATTTGGGATATAGGAATCCATTTCGGGCGCTGCGGGAGAAGGGAGAAACGACAGGCGCCATACGTTGTAAACGACACGAAGAAGAAGAAAGAGAGTTGAAATTTGGGGAACCGACAACCGGGTAATTGGTATTTTACTCCTTTGGGGAGACTTGGCGAAATCCGCTGCCTTTCCATATAATATTCTCTTCTCGACCAAAAAGAATCAAAAGAGAGGCAGAGTCCGGAGTGTATACATTTGTAATGGATGGATATGATGATAGGCATCAATGCAGGAAAAAGGTGGTGAATGAGCTGGTTAATTATCTTCCTCGGAAAAAAAGTATGTGGTAAGTAGAAACCTCATTGAGTGTCTATGCAATGAATTTACCTATATCAGAAGGCGTTTGTCTGATATACATTATAGTTCGTTGTATTTTAAGTGAATAAATGTTGTAGGAAGCGGTAAATTTTAAATGGAAAAAATATAAAACTAATGGTCACTATGTAAAATTCAATTCAAATGACATATAATGAACCGATATGAACCGATTGATAGTCTGTTGTGCGAATAATGAGGCAGTGCTGCGAACGTCTTAAAGAGAGCAACCTAGCCCGCGACTCAGCCAGATCGGTAACCGTATTTTTCTGTTCGGTTTCTAACAATTTTAAGACGTTTGGTTGCTGTCATGTTTACCGAATAGATCGAATACCACATCTGGCTCCAATCCGTTGCACAAGCCCACCATCGCTCTACGATCGGGAAGAGACGTCTCCGCGTGTTATTCAAACGGAGCCGCTCTAAAGAGGTTGGAAGCACTTGTTGAGGCGTCTAGTAGCTAAAACCACCGCCTGCTGCAAGTCACTAGGAATCAGAAGCTGCCATGGGAGGGGGAATACAGTGCTCCACACTTCCTGCACGTAGGGACACTGAAAAAAGAGGTCAAGAACCTGTCATGTCAGGATTCCAGCGTTGCACAACATCCATAGTGGAAATACGTCCCAATTGGATCAACCAAGTAATGGTAGAATTCTTGGGAATACCTCCTTTCCAAACTAATTTATACCACCCCACATTATCTCCTCGCGGCCTAAAACTTTGCCAAACTCTGCTAATCCTGAATCTGTTCATCTGCTCACCTTCCCACTCTACCCCTCTACTGGTTCTACATAGTTTCCCAGCTACATCATTTCTCAGCTTGAGAATTTTATTCCACACCCAGGACCCACGAGTTTTCACACCCCAGATACTCAAATTGCGAAGGCGATACTCTTTAATCCAAGCTATCTAAAGCGTGTCCATATCAGATAGTATGCCCCAAATATGTCGAGTAAGACATGCTTTATTCCAGGAGCATAGATCCTTGAAACCCATACCGCCTTCATCTTTGGGTAAGGCCAATATCTTCCATGAAACTTTGGCTCTTTTATTTTTTTTTTTCAAAATCACTCCAGAGAAATTGTGAGCAGGGGTTTTCTATTTGTTTGATCACCTTCTTAGGCAGGAGGATGACATTCATCCAATACTGAGTCATGCTTGCCAGCACTGAAATGACAAGCTCAAGTTTCCCTGCATATGTCAGAAGTCTTGGGTGTCAACCCATGATCCTCCCTGCAATTCTGTCTACCAGGTTTTTACAATCCCCAGAAGAGAGTTTCCCTGCATTCAGAGGCAAACCAAGGTATCTAACAGGCAGTCTACCTTCCTTAAACCCAGAACATGAAACCAACTCCTCTTTCAGATTCTCAGAGACTCCAGCACTAAAGATTTCACTCTTACTTAGATTACATCTTAATTCTGACACAAGATAGAACTTGTGGAGCACCTCTGCAACCACCGAAACCCCCTCCACAAACCCCTTGGCAAAGATCAAGAGGTCATCAACAAAACACAGGTGTGTCTATTAGCTAGTATCTTAGAGATACACTTATAAACCCAATACTTTCCAATTGATTCCGTTATCACTTTTCAATTATTTTTCAATAAAACGGTCACTGCTATTTTGAAGACTGGTTTCAACTATAGGCTATGTGTCGTTGTGAATGATTTAATTTGGAATCATTACAATTTTCAAAGAAAGTTAATGTAAAGGTTTTATTTAAAATAACAAGTAGCATTATATATAACAATACCCATATAATAATTAATATGTTTTGTGTTGGTTTGAAAAAGATATAGACTAATTTTATTATGATAGAAAGCATGATAATAAAAAAATATTAAATATCAATAAAATGGTAAATAATGTTTTATCTACATCAAAGCTCACACTCGCTGACTCGAGGATTACTGTGCAGTGTGCAATATACTTGGGCTGTCTCTGTGTCCTTTCCTTCAAGTCTACATCTTTCTACGCCCATGGATACAGTCACGTGATGTTTAATTAAAAGAAGCATTGTTATCAAATAAAATAAAAATTTTAAAGAAGCATTAGCACAATTTAGACAGGTATTGAAGTGGGCCTTGGTCCAAAGACGAGCCAATGCTTTGGTGGGCAGATTTGTGGCTTTCAGTTGGGCTAAAATATGGGGCCGTGGGCTGTGCTAAAAAGAAGTAAATTCTTGGAGCACTGATATCGGCCTTCTAACCTGGCGAACCATTGTATAATCTCGATCCTAAACCAAACAGAGGTTGGTGTGACAGAATTCATGAGCTGGCGAAGCAAAGAGAAGAGAATGCGGGGCGGCCGGTGATCTCAAATTATGTTGCACACTTTTTGGGCCATTGGGTTCGTACTCTTGTACCACTCGCTGGAGGCTGATGGCCATTCTCTGGCCCAGTCTGGTTAAATGAATGAAGGCCCACACGCCCAATTATAAAAAGATTTTTTTTTCCATAGAGACCGTCCAATAATTATAGGAGGGAAATCAATCCAATCCGGTCAAACATTACCAGAATAACAAGATTTTTTTTGTTTCAATTTAGGCGAAAATAAAAAACTCGAAAAATATGACATTTTCTGAAACGGTTTTAATCAAAACCTGACGAAACAATTTTCGTTCGATCCAATATAAATTCAGAAATCAAATTGATAAATTCCTCCTAGACCACTGTTTTTTACTCAAATAAAAGAAATTTTCCCGATTCTTCTTTCCCTCCTCTTGATCTCCCTCCCCCGACGCTTCCTCCCTCTCCAGTCTCCATCATCTCTCTCTCTCTGCTCTCCCCCTTCCTCTAGGCTCCAACCCATCCCCTAACCTAACCATCACGAACTAAGAGACATACATGAACGTGACAAAATTCCATAGTCCAGAGAGAGGGGGTCGGAGAAGCAAGATGAAATGGTTGAGGATTGAAAATAGCGGAAAAACTAAGTCTTTGTGAAAGGTGAGTGAGAGGGACTGAGTGAGATTTAGTGTCATGATTCACGATTTGTGAAAGGAGAGAGAGAGACTAAGACAATGAATTTGACAGATGAGAGAGGCGAGGCAAGTCATTATCCCATTAAACTCGAAGAAATATACTTTATCGAGAAATATCTGACCAATATGATTTTTGCATCGATTTTTCCTAAATGTGAGAATAAAAGTAATAATTACTATTTAAAATTAGATGTCCTACCCACTCGAACCCACTGCCATGCACCATGACATCAAACCTTATATTATGGGATGTAAATACTGAAATAATTTAAGTTCAAAAAGTGAAAGATGAAATTGATCTTACTATCCTTGAGGATGAGATGTTAATAATGATCATATTGATTTTTTGTTATTTTTCTTCCCAAATACGAGTATGCTTAAATAATTTTTTCCGTTGAATTTAAATATTTATTTAACATTAGGGAGTTTTTGATAAAACTACAACCAAATGTCACTAATCCAAATAGATCAGGGAGGAGCGGGACAGGTTACGGTGATTACTACTTTATAGTAATCACTGTGGTTACTAAGGGTAAATTGGGTATGGAAAAATAAATTATATTAATTAATTTTTTAATAAATGACATTTTAGGTAGTTACAAAAATCTATTAATTAAAATTCTCTCTTTCTCTCTCTTCCGTAATCTCCAGCCAGATTTCCTTTTCATATTTTTCTCAATCTTTCTGCAAAAAAAAAAAAATGAAATCAATACTAATCCATTAGACAAACACTACCACTTTGAAAAACATCAATACCATTGCAGAAATAAATCTATACCATTACACGAAAACTACCATTGCAGAAATAAATCTATATCATTACACGAAAACTACCAATATAAACAATCTATACCATAAATAATCAATACCATTGTAGAAATAAATCTATATCATTACACGAAAACTACCAATATAAACAATCTATACCATAAACAATCAATACCATTGCAGAAATAAATCCATACCATTACACGAAAACTACCAATATAAACAATCTATACCATTGCATATAGTAACCAATACCACTGCACATTGAATCAATAAACAAAAATTACTAGATCTAGGTTTTTATGTCTATTTGGTATGTAGAGAGAGAGAGAGAGATAGAGAGAGAGAGAGAGAGAGAGAGAGAGAGAGAGAGAGAGAGAGGGAGAGAGAGGGTACCGAGGGTGGTCGGGGGCTGCTGCCGAGGGTGCTCGGGGCTGCTGTCGGCGGTGCGACAGGAGTGATGGCGGCTGCGACGGGTTTGGCTAGATGGAGGATAGAACTAGGGTTTAGGTAGATTATATAGAATAATCATGTGTGGTCACTTTTTAATTTCCAAAATTACCCTAAAAGAATCTTGATCGTAAGATTAAAAAAGAAGGAAAAATATTTAATTAAATGGTATATAAAGAGGTTGCCACCGTGATTACTAAAAAACAAGTAATCACCCTAACCCAAGTTAAGGGGATGGGATCGGATGTGATGCTAACGGTATGAATGGTTAGCATCATAATAACTCCTATCTTCATTCATTCATGTTTCCGCAAATCTAAGGGTATTTTGGATGGAGGGCTATTTTGGGTAAGAATGCATGTGATCCCAGCCTAGGGATAAGTGGGTGCGATTTTTGAGGGGAGAAAGAGAAACCCAATAGCTGCTCCTCTGCCAATTTCCTCTCTCTCTCTCTTCACAATTTGACGATCCAGAGCCAATTTCTCTGGTCTCCGACCACACCTCTCTCTTCGTCGTAGCCATCTTCAACCTCCATCTCCTGCGCTGACGTCGTCTGCAACAATCTCGCCTGCATAGTCGTTCTCTGCATTGACCTTGCATGTGCCGCCTTCGCCTCCGCTGCCTTCATCTGCGTCGGCATCAGACTCGTCTGTGGTGCCTTGCTTCTACCGCCCTCACCAGCATTGTCAATCTGCATCAGCCTCGCTTGCATCGTCTCCACTATGGGTGAATTGAAGTTCGGTTTAGGAGGCTTCAAATGGGTTATAATTTAAGATCTAGTATATGTCTCGCCTACTGTTTGGTCAGATTTAGAGTGGTAGTGATTATCAAAGACTAGCAGTGTTTCATCAGATTTAGTAGCGTTTATTAGCTCTAGTTTTGTAGTGTTTTGTAATTTTGGGAATGAAACATTTACTTGGTGTTCTCTAGTTTTATAGGGGCAGTGTTTTCAGATCTACGGTGGTAGTGTTTTTTTTTTTATTATTTGGGCATTATTTTGGTAGTATTCTCCAATTTTTGCAAGACTTAGTAGTGCTTTTCATATTTATCAGTAGTGATTCTGCAAGTAGTAGAGTTTTTTGTAATTTTTGGAAATGAAACTTTTAAGTGGTGTTCTTTATTTTGGTACGTTGTAGCAGTGTTCTTTACATGTATGGGGGTAGTGTTTCTACTCGTAAATATTCTGCAAATAGTATTCGTAGCGATTCCGCAAATAGTATTACATATTAGTAGTGATCAAAATATAAAAAAATGGAGAACAAAACTCTCCCAGAATAAAAATATAAACCGTCCAGTAAAGGATCCCACAAAATCCGGCCTCTATGCAGAATAACCGAAGAATTTAATTCGAAATTTAATATATTTTTGCTGCTATCCCTATTGTACCCATTCTTTCATTATAGCCGTTAGATTAAAACAATAGTGGATGGTTTAGATATAAGTTAGGATGATGCTAACCCCATAGGAGTTAGCACCCTAGCTTCTCCCAGTTAAGGGCGTTTTAGTCGTTAGGGAGGGGTTACGGTGCTAATTGTACAATAGTTAGCACCGTCATAATCAAGGGAAAAACGACTACTAGTTTGAATTAGTAGTGATTTAACTTAAATGTTGTATTAATTTTATAATAATCCGTAGTGATTTTTGCTAGTTATCACCTAATCCCATCCCTAGTCGTTACTATATAGACACAACAAAAAAGTGGGTCTTAATCATCTGACTCAATGAGGCCATACATTCCATTTTTAAGCTTATCAGTTACGTTGAATCATAAATAAGACGCTCTAAAATTTGGATTCCCCATCAAGCTTATCAATAAGATTAATTTTTCAATAAAAACAAACAGTTCTTTCCCACTTGACTCCGTGACAAACCATAATTTCCATTTTAGTTATAGACGCTTCAAAGCTCCGTTGCTTTCGATTGAATTCTTAACAAAAAATATAAATATTATGATACAAACTACTCAATTATTGAAAAAATGTCATTATCCGATCACTGATTACCTCTAAAAAAACTAATAATTCGAAAACGCAAACAAATTGGAACCTAGCAATAATTAGCAACTAGCTAGCAAACTTTACACGAACTCCACCACCAAATCTTTGGGCCCACTAACGAGCCTAGCCGTCCGAACGAACTTCCAAACGGAAACCGACGTCATCGGAGTCCCTTTCCACCCTATCGTCAAGCTGCCGTCATCCCAATTCGTCGTGCAAAACTTCCAACCGGAACATTTTCCGGTGACCAATTTCACCTGGTAGAGAAGGACATCGCTCAGCTCCTGCTCCACCATCCCAAACCTAGCGAAAAACGACCTCCACGTGTCCAGCTTCACAGACCTCATCCCTCTCTCCTCCCCCTCGGCAGCCAGCATGTTCGTCACGAGCTCGGTGACGATCACGGTCTCCATGATCCTCCGGTCCGGCTCGTGCTCCGGCGACATGCACGCCTCGAGGCAGTCGAAGAAGGCGCTGTAGTGGAACAACGTCTCGACGAATCGGGAGGAGAAGGAGGGGGAGTTGTGGTTCGCCTCGGTCTCGATCATGACCATGACCCTGGGGTTCATGGTCTTGATCTCCCTCATCGCCCGGTCGAGCTCGACCGGACGACTGGTGAACTTGTTGAAGAAAAACTCGGAGAAGACCACAAGGGCCTCCTCCGGGTCGGTCTCGAAGAGACCGGCCCGAAAGTCCCTCAGGTCTGGGATCTGGACCACGTGGAAAGAAAACAACGGGATGTTGATCGTTTCGGCGAAACTCTTCAACTGGTCGCCCGTACGTTTAGTATTTTCAATTGCGCTGCCGCTCCCTATGACCAGAGCGGTTATTTTGAGATGCTCTACGGGGTATTCTTGGCGTGAGTCCAGAGCTTGCATGAGAGTTATCCACTCGAGCCCGTTTCGAATCTGGAGATCCACGACGTGGATCTTCGTCGCCCTCTCCACGTTGTCCAGAATCGCCTGCGTGGCGGCTATGTGTTGTACCTGGTGGAAGGGCACGGTCTGGTGGAACGTCATGAATGTCTTGTCGGAAATCAGCTGATTCTCGTCGATCACGAACTCCTTGTTGTTCGTCATGTCGTAGGTTGTCGCGGTTTCTTTGGCTATCTTGGTCCGGAGGGCTTTGGAGAAACAATGTACCACTCGCTCGACTGTGTTCCCATCGCTGGGGGCCAGACTGTTGCACAGACCTAGCAGGCCCGAGGCATGGTCGAACTGACGAGTTCGAACCTTATCGGCCGCGGACATGAGGTACTCTGCTAGCTCCACGTTTCGAACTTCTCGATCCGAGAGTCCAGAAAGAGAAGAATCGAAAGCGATGTCCTTTACTTTGGATGATAGCTGGATCATCCTCGTCCCCGCGAGTCGCATTATGTCTTCAGTGGACAGCGACTCGCATATGGGACGAGGATCATCCAGTTCTCTCGTGCATGACACCGTCGGATTTTCTTTCCGTTTGTTCAGCAGATTGAAAGTCGATGAAGATCGAAGACGAGGTTCGTTTCTCCCATCCACTAGCGGCCATTGATCTTCATCATCATCGTCATCATCGAGATCTTCCATTTGATCAAAGGACATTGTCGGACCGCCTTTACGTTTGTTCAACGGATTGGACGAGGATAACGACCGAAGACGAGGCTCATTTCTTGCATCCACCAGTGGCCATTGATCATCCTCGTCATCGTCGAGATCTTCGATTTGATCAAAGGTCAACGGGGAGAGGAGCCATTGATCATCATCCAACGTTTGCATCTCAGAACCCAAGAAGAATTCCTCCATGACTAGAGAGTGTAAGAAGGGGAGAAGGGGAAAAGTCAATGTGGGGAATTAGTTTAAGCTCTCTCTCTTTGAATGTTTTGTTTTGAAGTTGTTTGTGAAATGGAGGTAGGGAGTCCTTATAAATAAGCTCTACCAAGGTCAATAGAAAAAAATATTTATTATGGAGTTGAAGTATTCATGCTTTGTTTCTTTATGGTTGCCGGTATCCCAAATGGCTATAGGTGGAAGACAAGAATAATTATTCAAAATGGTCATATAATTTTGGGGTTTGTAATAATGGTCACTGTTGATTTTATTATCTCTAAAATGATAACATAACTTTGGAAATTGATCACTACATTCATCTCCGACCCAAGTTAATCAAATACACCAAATTTAAGTACGGTTTTCTAGTGATAAAGAACTTATGCTGATATTAATAGATGCATTTATGAATTCTTTGTACAATGAATAATTACACGATCCACATCTTTTCAAGCAAAGTTTGAATGAGGGTGTTTTATATTTTTTATGGATTTTTGAACAAACGAAATTACTTTATTATGCTCTTATGAAGGTCCAAGAAGAATTTCAGAAACCACTCATATGACTACTTTGTAGAGAAAGGCAAAAGTTTGACACATGACTTCAAATGTTGGTTTTGGGAATCATTCTTCTATCTTTGTTTCTCCTATTTGTAGCCATCAGGTGTAACTGCCCATTAGCCACCCCTCCAACCATTGTAGTACTTGATGTAACTTGCTTGATGTCCTGACTCCTAACACTTTCATGTAGACCACTTGATACCTAAATGACTTGACGAAGACTTCATAATTGAGATTGATCTATAGTTTGTGTGTCATAGAGATGTTTTGCTTGGCGACTTGTCATGGTGCCCGAAACAAGCACCAACTAATACACCGAACCCATAACAAACAAACCATATCGAACCCGAAAATGAAACCACATCCAACGTAACTAGTGATTGGGTTGGGTACTTGGGTATGAGATTGAAGGGTTGGTTCTACTCAAGTACGTGCTTAGATTTTTGGTTTCTATGAAATGTTTGAGTGACCAATTTGGAAAAAACTAACAAGTACATGACCAGTTTGGTACAAATCTCGTAGTTTCCCCCCACCATTATGAATAAACCCTAAAAATAGATAATTAATTATGTATTGCATAGGAAGCTAACAATCCACCAGGCACCTTGATACAAGTTTTCCCACAGCTGACACACACCTGGAATAAATCCAGGCGATAATGTCTATGCACATATACGCACAAGTAAAAATGTCAAGAAATTAAAATAACTAACTCGTATAGTTTTCAACCCCAAAAAACTAATATTTTAGGGCAAAGACTTTTGGCTTTCTTGGGGTTTTCTTTTTTCTGCTTTGGCAATCACGATGAGAGCGAGTGGTGATCTACAGGTCAAGTGAATGAATTAAAAGCCTAGGAAAATTCCGTTATTAGCGACAACCCACAATCTACAATCAAGTGGTGACGAAAAAGTGGTTCATGTCAATTGGCGTTCGTCATTATAGAAAAGGGTTAAAACCGGCCCGTTGACATAAATATTAATTATTGAACATATCGTCCATGTGATTATGTGAATCAAGTTCAAGAACACATCGTTACAAGCCGGGAATTTGTTTCCCTTGATCAATCTTCTTCTTCTTCTTTCTTTATTTTCTGACTTTTACCAGCTGGATGCTTCGAGTCCAGCAATTTGTTTTGTAGTGAGCTATAGGCAAAACTCAACGTGATTCGGGAGGCTCCAAACGACGCGCAATATTGTTCTCATTAGCGTAAAGTCAAACTAGAAGCCGAACAACAACATTGCAGCTTTAATAAATTACGGGAAAGTTACGTTCCGATGAGGGTGTGAAGGTAAAGAAATGGTATACCAGGTTATAGGATATTCCTATCACCTTGTTAATTAGGAGTTAAACACACCTATTTAAGTTATTATTATAATATAATACTGACTTAAATGTATGTTTGACAAGGTATAGCAGGTTTTATATGTCGATTGAGTTACACAAAGTATAATGATACTTATGAACATGAGTATATTTAAGTAATAGTTTTATAACGATATTATGTAAGTCTTGTGTAATATATGATCTTTTAGAGTAAATGATATTAAAACTTAAGGATAGTGGCTCTGTATAAAAGTTACCTAATACCTCTATTCCGTGACATTTTAAAACCGGCACCCTACCAGAAACTACAAATTCCTATTTCTTTGTTGGTTCCCCTTCTTCTAGAAAATGTCTTAAAGCGATTTGGATTTATTTTAATGGTGTCCATATTTTATAAAGTTATTGTAGGAAGGTCAGAAGTTCAGGTTTTGCTCTTTGTAAACAATTTTAGTTATCGAAATGAAATAATTAGTAGTTATCGATATTGTTTTGGAGTCTTTGAAGAGAAATTTTATTACTGAGTGGTTGCAAACCACAGTTTTTCTTAGATAGACGATTCTTATTGAGGGTTAATTAAGAATAAAAAAAACAACACATCAAGCAAGAGGGGCATAGGCCTTTTAATTCATCCTGTGAAACAAAACTTAGCAGGTGTTGGCCACATTGCAAACCAACTATATGTGGGGAAACGAAATAGTGGATTTTGTCCATGTAGCCATAGGTATTGCCTCGGGACAAACTTTTACCTACTCCATAAATATAATCGACAAAGGAAGTGACACTCACTGATACATATACCATATAACCTCTACAAATTAATGTAGTCCGGACGGTAAAAATTTATAGTAGTTATTAATTAATCGATAAATTAATAATAATTAATTTAAAGAGGTTTTTCTTATGATGTACGTTCATCGTATTTTCCAAACATTTCAAGTTCATATGATAACTTATCGCATTCGACGTATTTATTGCAATAAAATTTTAATAGAAGAAAATTATGTATTATGTCAAGATAAATGTCTTTGATGTATTCTCGTAGATGGTCTAGATTCATGTTTTAAATTACTTGCACCCCTATATTCATTGATCATACATTCAATATAATTCATGGAATATATGGTGACCTGATCACTATAAATAGTACTGCTGAAACATTGTAAAAATCATATTCAACAATGGCTTCTCATTTGAAAGGTGTCTGAAAAGTCCACAAGACCGATCAAATGCTTAAACAGTTATGTGAGTACAAGAGAGATCATCCATCATGCACCCAAAAAGATTTGATGGTGTGGCTTGCCAAGAATAAACAAACAACTATATATTAATATTTTTCTAGATTATCCTAGCTATATTATAAATATCTAGATTAATTATATTTTTATAATTATTAATTTATAGTTGAAAATACATGCATTTATGTAGATTGGTTCTCAAAGATTATTATTTTATTAAATTTGATCATTTTTTACACCATCCCAAGTCAGAACCGGAGAAATCATTAATTTATTGATTATTAATTTAAAGAGGTTATACTATAGCTTTATGATATGCATATTTGCTTAGTCTAGATATATTAATGCATCAATAATGATTGGTAGATTTTGCATTATTCTTGCAGAATACACATCAATTCGATCCGTATAATCATTCTTTTCTTCTGTAAGTCGTACATCGTGACAATCTTCTCTCTAAATGATGGACACTTCTACTATACTATAAAGTATTGGTGCTTTAATATACAATTTGAAATTGTATCATAACCTTAACTGTATAAGTTCAGGTTGTACCATAAAGAAATGTGTACCCTTATGTTATGGTACAACTTTACAACATAAATGTACAAGTTCAAGTTGTACTATAAAAGAATTTGTACAAACTAGTATAGGTACAATATAAAGTTATACCATAACGTTAAAGGTACAACTTCAAATTGTACCATAAAGACAAAAACCTATAGCTGATATATAACATAGTAAAATTCCTCCTAAATGATAATCATAAGAATATTTTTTTGGGTAATGTTGAAAGATAAGAAATGTAATATTTTGGAGGGGAAAATGACATTCACACTTTCTCTGAAGGAAAATCAGTTTGGCCTACAGAGTTGACAAATATCAATCTTTAATATGATGACTTGGTCATGTAGCCAATGCATTTTTCATGAGGCTCCTAACATTTGAGGACGTAATGATCAGTGTTTTTCCCGCGAATTAGCAATAGTAAATCCAACAGCCTTCTCATTTTAGTCTCAGCTGCGACACCTGAATTCTCATTTTAGTCTCGGCCTTCTCATTTTAGCTTCTTATTTCATCTAGAGATAGAGATATGTCAATAGAACAGCTGTTTCTTCGCCACATGGCTGGTGTTTAGCCTGCTGGAACCAATATAGAACCTGATTAACCATCTGACTTTTGTTTTGCTAAACCAATGTAGTTGAACTATGGAGATGATATAATATATATGACAAACAGTCAAACAAACAAGTACTTACAAGGAACCCTACGTTGTTAGCGCCGTGGACAGTGTCAACGGAGAAAGACCTTACATATTTAAAATCATTCATTGAAAAGATAAAACGAATTGTGATGATTATAAGCATTCAATAATTAAACCATTTCAATTTTTTCCAGAGAGAAAATGTCACCAAACTCCATCCCAAACACAACATCCAAAACCAACAAGACCACCCAAAACCCTAGAAAGAGTTTATTATCAAGAGTCGAAACAGTTAGATATATAGTTATAGTATCGTTCATTTGATTTCATGATTCAAACTGCAACATGGTCTTCTATCCTACTCAAACTCGATCCTCAAGTGTTTGGTCCCGCTCACGAGCCTCGCCGACCGGAAAAACTTCCACGTCGAGATCGAAACCAACGGCGTCCCCTTCCACCCAATCACCATCGCCTTCCCGTCCCTCTCCACCGTGCAAAACTCCCCGTTCGGCGCCGTTTCACGCACCAGCCTCACCTGCTGCCACGCCACCGAGCCCAGCCGCCGCTCCACCATCTCAAACCGCCGGAAAAACTCCCGCCACACGTCCAGCTTCACGCCCCGCACCACGCGCTCCTCCCCCTCACGCGCCACCACGTTACTTATCATCCTCCCCATCATCACGCCCTCCATGAACGCCCGCCCTTCCTCGTCGTCCTTTCCCATGCACGCGTCCACGCTGTCGAAAACGGCGCCGTAGTGGAACAGCGCGTCCACGAATCTCGCCGAGAAATGCGGGGAGTTATTGTTGGCCTCGGTCTCGGTCACGACCATGAGCTGCGGGTTCAACCCTCTCATGACCCGCATCAGGGCCTCCATCCGGTCGGGCCGACCGATCTCGGTCACGAACGCGTGCTCCGAGTACACCAGCACCGCCTCCTTACCCCGGTCCACCGCGAACATCTCCTCCTTCACCTCCATCACGTCGTCCACGTGGACGATCGCGAAGGAGAAGTTCAGGCCCTTCGATCTGGCGAAGTCGGCCAGTCGCCCGCCCGTAGACCGGACCGGTTCGACTGATCCGGTGCACAGGGCGGTCACCTTTAGAATCTCGACCTGCGGTCCAGCAGGTCGAGATTCCAAGGCCTGCATCAGCCCGATCCAGTGGAGCCCGGACTTGATCTTGAGATCAATAACGTGGATCCTCCTGGCAGACGCCACGGACTCCGTCATGGCCTGTACGGATGCCAGCTGTTGCATCTGGTAGCTGGGGAACCGCTCGTGGGCCGAGAGGAGGATGGAAGGACTCGGGACCCTCAAAACGTCCCCCAAGTCTATGCCAAACGACCTGTCGTTTGGCTGGTGGTAATTATTTCGTCCTGTTTCCTTCTCGATCCTGTCCCGTAACGCCTTCGCGAAGTAGTGGACCACCCTCTGGACCGCGTTCCCGTTGGTGGAAGACAGGCAGTCGCACAATTCGATGAGGGCGATCCCCTCGTCGTACTGGCGACTGCCCACCCTGTCGGCCGAGGACAGGAGGTACTCAACCAGCTCGGCGTTCCTCTGGTCCTCGATCGACAGGCCCGTGATGGACGGGTCGAACGGGACGTTGAGCAGGGATGGGATCCCGACTCGGTCCGAGTCCGAGCACCCCACAATCCTCGTGGCGGCCAGCCTGATCGTCTCCTCGATCGACAGCTTCGTGATTGAGGAGGATGGTTGTTCCTCGTTGTTGTTGACGGCTCGGTGGTTGAGGAGCTGGAACGTGGCGGAAGTGAGCGGCAGAACTTGTTGTTGGTTGGCAACGGTCTTGCCCATGAATCCCGAGGTTTGGTGGAGGTGATGGACGTCGACGTCGTCATCGTCGCCGTCGGCGAAGTTCTCGTGCCATGGTTTGTTCTGCGCCATAGGAGGGTCGATGGAGGAGAAGATCAAATGGGAAAGTAAAGGTCAAAGTGGAGGATTATTGGTAGTTGGTAGGTTTCCTTATTTGTGTGGTTTATATATGAGTCAGGGGAGACTCGTTGACTGATTTCACGTGGAGCGTTGTTAACTTGTTATGAGAAGAGGAATTGTTCGCTGCCGAATTGAGGCGATAGGGTACGAGCCAAATGCAACATCGTGGAGACAATAGCAAGGCAGAGCCGTTATGGGCATAATGTTTTTTTTTTTTAAATACGGCGATCTGTTTTTCATTGGGAGCCTCGCTTTGGTCAAATTCTATCATTTTGGTCGTATTTATTTATAAAGTGGTGGATAGTCCTCAACTACTAGTCCACTAATAAAAAGGTATATAAAATTTTACTAGAGGAGAAATGATGTGGTCATAATAGGCTGTGTATTAGGGCTAGCAATTTGGTCCAGGATTGTTTGGTTTTACCCGAAACCGGACCGTATAACCCGTACCAGGATTGGACTGGTACTGGATAGCAAACAATCCAATCTCGTATTCGGGCTTAGATTTGAGGTAAAAAATCCGGATAAAAACCGGATAACAGACTTCAACACTCAAATCCCCACAAGCTCAATCTAAAATCAAAATCAAATTGGGACCGGATCGGGTCAAGACTGGACCGGATCAAGAACGGAGTGTATCCAATCCAATCTTTGGTCCTTATATTCCCGAAAAGATCGGACTGGGACCGAATCAATTTGGTACAATTTAACCGGACCGTATAGCCACCCTACTGTGCATGACCACAAAAAAAAAAATCTCGTCCTTTCTTTGCTCTAATTGATTGTAAGAATAATTTCTATTTATGTAAAAGGAAAGGTATTTCCAAGGGTGATTCTTGCTCACATTTGGGCGCACATTTAGGTGCGTGCAATGGACTAGTGTTGCTAGGTAAACAATCGAAAAAGATATTGTAAATTTTTTTAAAACTTATTTCCAAATCTTACAAATGAATATTTACAAATGTTTTATGTCAAATTTAGGAATCACTTGTTAACATCTATAAATGAAAAATATTAATGTGATCATAC
Source organism: Linum trigynum (assembly GCA_964030455.1). Classification (NCBI taxonomy): domain Eukaryota; kingdom Viridiplantae; phylum Streptophyta; class Magnoliopsida; order Malpighiales; family Linaceae; genus Linum; species Linum trigynum. The sequence goes on from OZ034819.1 coordinate 64,284,995, forward strand.
AACTAAAGAAGCATCATGGACACGATCTCATAATAATAATTTACTCTTTTTTCTTATTCAAATAAAAATATCATCACCAACAACAATATTGAGTAGTCTCATCACACTTACAAATGTGGCTATGCTCAATTGCTCATGAGTACTGATTTTCTGAATATGGTTGTACAGCCAAGTTATTGGGGCCCAATATAGCAGAAAAGCTTCTATTTGACATTGGTCATGGAATAAAATGATAATAGTGGTAATTTGGTGGGCTCAAAGGAGAGAACTATTCAGAGATATTGGGCCATAAAATAAGGCTTTATTTAGTATTCAGACCATGTTATTTTTTCCTTTTGGGCCAAGAGTTAGTAGAATTCCACCCTCAGCTCTTGATTGTCACTTATCAGTCTAGCAAACTGAATAAACTTCCAAGTAGACACACTAAGCATAGGCGTACCTTCGAATCCTAGAATCAAGCTCTTCTCATTCGACTCAATCGTGTACGGCGTCCCGGCCGTGAACCGGTCGAGGAACCACCTGGCCTGGTGCGAAGCGGTCAAGCTCGGTTCGAGCTCGACCATGCCGAACCGGGCAAAGAACTTCCTCCACACGTCAAGATTGACGCTCCTCACGTACCTATCCACTCCTTCACTAGCCAGTATGTTGCCAACCTGGTGGCCGAGCAACCCGGTCTCGACCCACAACCGGTTCGGGTTGTCTCGAGCCATGCTGCTCTCCAGGTTCTCGAAAATCGCGCCATAGTGAAAGATGGCCTCCACAAAACGCCCCGTGAAGCTCGAGGAGTTAAGGTTCGCTTCCACCTCGACGGTCACCATGACTCGTGGGTTCATCCGCTTGATCACCCTCATCATTCGCTCGATTCGAAGTGGTTGCCCTATTAGGGTTTGCAACACCCGCTCCGAGTAAACCACCAGGGCTTCCTCGACCGGGTCCAGGTCGAACCGGTCCGGTCGAAAATCGGACGCCTCGTCCTCGTCTATGATGACCACAATGTTGAACTGAAACGGCATTTCAATGCTCTCGGCAAAGCTGGCCAACCGTTTCCCCGTGTCTTTGATGGAGGATTGGTTGGAAGTTATGGTTGCCACGGCGGTTACCCGAAGGAGCTCCACCGGTTCTCGGTCCGAAAGCGACATCAAACCTTGCATTAGGGCAACCCATTGGTGGCCGTTTCCAATTTTGAGATCGATGACGTGGATCTTGTTTGCCTTGGTCACGTTTTCGATTATGGCTTGGATGCCGACCATATGTGGCACCTGGAACATCGGCATGGCTCCACGTTGCATTGCTTTCACTGCAAAATCCGACGTCAGCAGAGATTCATGGTAGTCAGGAACCGATCTCTTCTTGTCTTGAGGAGGTTTTTTACCTGTAAGTACAAAGAATGTTCATTAGCATATTTAAGATATAACACATGCATGCAAATTTTTATTACGTGATTCGTTTTTCTTAATTTCATTTGTTATGGTTCTCAAAAACCCTCAATGGTACGTAGATATAACTAAAGAAAACTGAAAACTATGTTACTCTCTTATGTCATACAAGATTTATAGAGATGATCCTCCTTATCAGTGAAATAACCATGAATATAATTCATCTAAGGTAGCTCCAACTTGAAAAGTTATAACTTGTGTCTTCGTATTCTGAAAAATACATTTATCTCGCAAATTATGAGAGATGTCATTCATAATATACCTCACCAAAAAATCAATCGTGATTTTATCTTCTAAAATGTTTGTTCACGTTATTCATTACAGTAAGTGTTCTTTCCACACATGTAGCAAATAGTAGCAAATAATGCCACTAAGTTTTGAGTTTTTCATTTATATTAAATGCAGTTGGAAATATATTAATTATTATAATCTAAATAGATTAGATTGTTCGGATTCACCTGTGGCTTGAGCTCTCATAGAATTATGCATATGATACGTACTAACAACTACCATATGACTTCTAATCGATACTAGATTTGATGACAACTTGAATTCAAAATTTGTGTTAGTAGTTATTGTGGAAGTCTATCATGGTACTTTATATAAAGTTTAAGCATAATAATTTCGACTAAATTCCCCATTTTTATGATGTGGTATCAGGTCTTGCAATTATTGAGAGATCTTGTATTTAAATTAAGATGACCTCCAATATTCATGATATTCAAATATGTACGAACTTTAACTTGAAGAGTTCACTCACCTGTGTCGCAAGCAATCTTCTCCCTCAGGGCTTGACAGAAGCAGTGACCCAACCTCTGAACAGCGTTGCCAGTCCTGGAAGCCAACGACTCGCACAGATTCAGCAAAGCGGCGGCGTGGTCGAACTGCCTGTCCCCGACCCGCTCCGCCGCCGCCAGCAGGTACTCCGCCAGCTCGACGCTCCTGACGTCATCCTTCGACAGGTGCGACAGCGAAGGGTCGAACGGGATGTTGAGCATCGACGGCGCTCCGGCTTTTCCGGAGGAGTACTGCACGATCCTCTTCCCGGCAATCCTCAGCGCTTCCTCGGCCGCCAACGCCCGCCGCTGCGGAGGAGTGGGACACGTGGAAGAAGAAGACGACCGGCTCCCTCCGCCGCCGTATTTCTGGAGGAGATCCAACGTGGAGCGGCGGGGAGGTTGATCGGCTGCTGGCTTGGGGGGAGGAGGAGGAGGACCGGTGGTGGGGCCCACTTCTTGTTCCAACAGCACTTCTTCGTCTAGGGTTTGGTCGAGCTCCTCCTCCTCAGGTGCCAGCTGGCAGGAAGGGGAGAACATCTGGAGCCATTGGTCGTCGAACTTGTCGAGATCCAACGGCGAGAGCGGGAGGGAGTGGCTGCCAGCAGCTGCGTTGGCCGACAACGGCGGCCAGCTGTCGTTCCTTAAGGAGCTCATGATCGTATGTGGATGTTTTTGGTTTGCACAATGGGGAAGGTTACAAAGAAGTTTGATGGGGGTTATTATTAAGTCATAGATGTGATGGTTGACAAATTGTTGAGATTTCTCTCGATTAATGGTTTTATAATGATGAAAGGGATTTTGACTTTTTGTGATGATGGTTTTTGTTTTGGTTGGGTGCATGTTGAAATCAAGAATGTGAAATTTGTATTTGGATGTAATTGATTAAAATTAAATATATAGTTTTTATTGCAAATCTATATCATTCATACGGTAACAACTAACAACCAGTGTATTTATGAAGTATACCATACTACAAGTGATCTGACCGTTAGGTGTATTTGATTGTTTTTCAAAAAATCACAATTGTCCATTATTATTATTATTAATTAATTAAATGGATCTTCGGGTTTGTGTTTAGAGAAAAAGAGTATTGAGATTTATTTATAGAGATTAGAATATGGTATAATTATCCTAAACTTGATTTCATTCATGATCTGAATAGAAATATCTCATCTGGAGTACCTGAAGCATAGTATACTCTAGAGTATAGCAGCCTGACACTAATTCATATTGTTAATATGATTTTGAATACCTGACAACATAGAAAGCATTTGTAATTATGACGCTATAGGTCAGATAGATGTATTCCTGAAGTGTATAATGGGATATTTCTGTTTAAATTAAGAATTAAAACGAGTTTGATATGATACAACACTCTAATCTCTCATTGATAAATCCCAGATTTGAAATTCTCTAAATAAAAAACCTGAAGATTGAGTGAATAAAAAATAACAATCGACAATACTGATTTGCTGAAATATAATGAAATACATACAACAAACAAATCACTTGAATTACCCAATTACCCACATGAAAATGCATTAACCAAAGTAGAGATACCCTTATAAATACATACTATTGCAAATAAATACGCTAGAGTCTACCAGCAGACCGCTTCCTGATGTCTCCAAGATTCAGCGGGAACGGCAGATGCTGTCGCATCTGATGGAAGCTTATGCTTAGAAAGTCAGTATGGATCCATTGCGGTTTCAGGCTTAAATATTATGATCTGATGCCATAAACGATGGCCTTTGGGATGTCTTGCTCGTGTCGTTTTGTACGCAACGGACACTCCCAAGACGGAAAGTTGAGCTTAATTACAACGATGGATTGACATTCCCAGTTTCACTTTCAATGCGTATTTTTTTAACGATTGATGTGTTGAGCAATGGTGGGCACTGAATTTAATATTATTGTGAGAGAGAACCCAAATCCCATGATGGCAGAGATCCCTCGTCTTGCATTTTTCGATGCACAAGAAGTACCAGCACAACACAGGTGTTCGATTTATTTAGAGCGATTTGGTATATGCCTATTTTAGATCATATATTTAATGAATGTATATGTTGTTAGTGATAGAGTCAGACATTTAAAATAAGTGGAGCTAAAAATTTACGATTTGAGGATTTAAATAGGAAAGGATTAAAATTTTATCATCTGCTATATTTTGTACATGATTTTGAGAGTTGAAGGAGGCTATAGCATAGCATCCCCTGCCATCAACGACAACGAGACTCCGCCTCTGTGTATAGTATGTAATGTTTTGTTTTTGGGTTTCAAAATGAGACACAATGCAATCATTTGATTGTTTATGTGACAACTGAAATGATTTGGAATGAATGATCTAGAATTTGAGAATTTCAATTATGTGATGAGATTGTTGACAAGTTTATCTATTTTTCTTTCCCTTTATGCATGCCTCTATCAGATTTTATACATGGTTGACTTTTATATCTAAAAGAAAGTATAAACATGACTTTCATTCAAAAAATGAATTGTTCATTTTATTCCTAAAATTATAATTACAACTACCAAACATCGAAATCTCGATGCACACATTATATTCAAACAACGCAAGCATTCATTGAGTACATCAATTATAATAATAGCAAATACCAAACAATCTCTTAATTATTTGATATTGCTGACTAGGATTAGAATATAGAATGAGACAGAACCCATAAGTGTTTTGATCATCAACCTTCTCTTATTATTGAATGCTAGGGTTAGGGGTGGTATTCGGTCGGTAACCGGACTTTATCGGTTTTCGGTATGGCGAGTGTAGGTAAAGGGGAATCGATTACCGATACCGGTTTGTAACCGGTTTACCGGTTACTGAATTACCGGTAAACGGTTACAAAGCGGTTTTACCGACTTACCGTAAGGAGTAGTTGCGGATAGTTTTTTGGTTCGGTTTACCGGAAAATTACCGAACCAAATTTCTGGGCAGTGGGTGATGTAATATTTTGATTTTTCTGAGTTTTCTTCTTCATTTTTGTAATTAATAATTTATTATTAACTCTTATTTTTATATTTTTGAGGCCTATACTTACTTACTTCCATTCATGTATGTAATATTTGTGAATAATGAAGTATATGTTGATATGTTAATGCCTTAACTTAATATTTGGCGAACTCAAAGTTGCGCACTTGTCGGTATCGGTATTGCCGATTTACCGTCGGTATTTACCGATACTAAGGTCGGTAAACCGAGCTTCACCATTTGACACTCGGCTACCGATACCGCCGGTAAATGGTTTACCGTTTACCGCCGATTACCGGTTCGGTAAAACGGTAAACCGTTTACCGGCTTATCGTTTGTCACCCCTAGCTAGGGTCCAGAGATCACAGCCATCTCGGATCTTAGCACAATCAGTCAAATGCCCTTTCTCGAGCATATGGGTTACAACAATATACCAAGCAAGATTTTTGCTTATCTTTGGCTTGTCTTCCAAGGGAAACTTCTTACACTTGATTGCCTACAACAATGAGGTTGGCAATTACCAAATAGATGGTGTATGAGTTATTAAAAAGTAGAATCTGTCAATCATTTTCTCTGCATTTTTATTAAGAAGAGAATCTGTCAATCATTTTCTCTGTATTGATTGGAAATCAAACTTGCGATATTGTGCATGTTCCACCAAGTCAGAGAACAGCTGGAAATAAATGGATATACAAAATCAAACTGAAGTCAGATGTATAAGTTGAGATATGCAAGGCTAGACTAGCTAGTGACAAAGGAATACAGGTCCATGACATAGATTTTTTAGATACCTTCACACCAGTAACCAAGATAAAATCATGAAAGTCGTATTGACTATAGCCACAATAAAGAACTGAACGCTTGAGCAACTTGATGTCTCAAATGCTTTTCTTCATAGAGATTTATATGAAGATACTTCGCGGACTTGATGTGCCTGAGACAAGCTCTAGACCTATGGCCTGCAAAGTTAAGAAGTCACTCTATGGTTTTAAAAAGCTTTTGGAGAATGGTTTGCAAAGCTCATAAACTTCCATCTCGGGTAAGGTTTCTCTCGATCTTCCTCGCACTACTCTGTGTTTATCGAATGTGTACATGGCAAGATTATAGTGAACAACATAAAGAATGACAGGGTGACAAAGGTAGTATCGGTTGAAACTCTTGGAGGACACAAGTAAACTAGAAATAAAAGAGTGCAAGCTAAGTCTCCCAATGATCCAAAGGCCAAGTTCACTACAAACTAAGGAACACATTTGGAAGACTCTTAAAATGTATACGAGATTACTGGGGAGAGTACTATATATTGCATTACCATTACAAGACCTGATGATGTGACTTTTATCAATTCAAATGTAATCCACATACTCGAAGGAGGCTAACGACATATAAAGAATAAGAAGGATTTAGAGATGAGAGAGACGTTCCATATCAAGAGAGATAGACAATCTGTCATGAATGTTTCTCTGCATTGAGGAATTGGAGGAATCGACAAAGCAAGAAATAATGGGGGGAAAAAACGAACACGATCCAGTCGTAGTTAGATAGTCCGATTCAAGTCACAACAACACAATCTTTCTAGCTAGCAGTTTCTCGTTTTATTTACTTATGTAAAACAATGGGTTTTGGTTTTGGCGGTTTAACCATGTGGAATAAAAACTCTTATTTGAACCACATCAATCCCTCTTTGAAAAGTGTCCTGAAACTGTGCTTTGTTGTTGTTTACAATCAAAAGGAACTAGTTGAACACAGTGTTGAGGTTGAGGGTCTCTAAAACAGTTCCAACCCTACAAACTGTGTTAATTGGCTCTAAGGAGAGAATTTTCTAGAGAAACAACTCACCATGAAAAAGAGAACTTTATTTAAGTGTCGTTTGGAAGTTGCGATTGTTTTGTTGAGATTGTCATTATGCATGTATTGTTTACAATGCATCGTTTTTTTATTTTTTCAGCAGAAACAATACATGGATTGTTTCTGTGATGTGACATAAACTATCACTCATTTTGAGTGATTGTTATATCTCAACTTTTAGTTGTGATTGTTGAGATAGTTGAGTTGGGATTGTTTTGTCTCAGCTTTTAGCTTATGTGACATATACAATCACACATACCAAACGTTGTATTCTACAATGCATCAAATTCGACAATACATGTATAATATTATACATGCATTCTCAACAATACATCTATTTAACAATCGCAACTTCCAAACAACCCCTAAAAGAAATATCCAGAGATGTTGGGCCATAAAAAACATTACTTCATTTATCTTTTATTCACGCCATCTTATTTTTCATTTTTGCGCAAAAGAGTTAGTAGAACTCTACTCTCAGCTCATGATTGTCACTTATAAGCCGAGCAAACTGAATAAACTTCCAAGTAGACACGCTAAGCATAGGTGTACCTTTGAACCCTAGAACTAAGCTCCTCTCATTCGACTCAATCGTATACGACCTTCCGGTGGCAAACTTGTTGAGGAACCACTTGGCCTGGTGGGAAGCCGTCAAGCTCGGTTCGACCTCAACCATCCCGAACCGGGAAAAGAACTTCCTCCACACTGCGAGGTTCACGCTCCTCACGTACCTGTCCTCGCCCTCGCTAGCCAATATGTTGCCAACCTGACTTCCAAACAACCCGGTCTCGATCCACAACCGGTTCGGGTCGTCTCGTGCCATGCAGCTCTCGAGGTTCTCAAAAGTCGCACCGTAGAAAAAAATGGTCTCCACGAAGCGCTTCGTGAAATTCGGAGAGTTGAGATTCGCCTCCACCTCGACGGTCACCATGACTCGAGGGTTCATCTGCTTGATCACCCTCATCATCCGTTCGATCCGACGCGAATCCACGATCAGGGTTCGCAGCACGCGCTCCGAGTACACGACCAACGCTTCTTCGGTCGGGTTTAGGTCGAACCGGTCCGCCCGAAAATCAGAAGCCGCATCCTCATCCTCGATAACTACGATGTTGAACTGAAACGAAACTTTTATGGTCTGAGCGAAACTCGTGAGCTGACTTCCCGTGTCTTCGATGGAAGACTGGTCGGAATTGGTGGTTGTTACGGCGGTTACCCGAAGGAGCTCGACCGGTTCTCGGTCGGACAGTGACGTCAAACCTTGCATTAGGGCAACCCATTGGTGACCGTTCCCGATTTTGAGATCGATGACGTGGATCTTGTTTGCTTTTGCCACGTTTTCTATTATGGCTTGGACGCCAACTATATGTGGCACCTGGAACATTGGGATGGCCCCACATTGCATTGCTTTTACTATGAAATCCGATGTCAGCACCTTTGATTCATTCGCGTTTCGGACCGATGTCTTAGTTTCTTGAGGTGGTTTGTTACCTGTACGTAGAACTGTAGTTCGTTAGCATATTTAAGCGTGAAAATGGCGGATGGATCAGATTAAACATGGTAAATATTGGTATAGTTAAGAAGGGGTTGGATTAGTGATAATGAAGGTGGGAAAAAAATATGTTACACAGTGGTATAAAAGGGAACCTAATTCGAACCGGTCACTTAATGAATGGATTGATTCTGTATATTGATCAATGATCGTCCTAGAGCTTTTTTATAAGAAAAAACGTTAGTGATAGGGTATTTATTTGTGATAATATTAATGTTTATAAAAATGTATCATATTAATGGTCCTATCGAGAAAATCTCCTATTATCTATTAAACAGATATGTAATTTTTAGCTGTATGTAATGGTTGAACCACAATTAATTCACAATTTCAGTATAGAATAACCTATAACTGATTTTTCTGATACAACCTCTGAATCTGATTATGGTTTTACAATGCTTGGCTGAGATCGTGTTTAACCATAGTTCAATCATTAACCCCTCAAAAAATGTTTAACGATTCAGAATTCAATAAAATGATACAGTTTTAATTACAATGTTTCATTATCACTGAGAACGTATTTAATCGTGGTTCAACCGTTTCATACTGCTAAAAATATTCTTTCGATTTAGACGTCGATAAAAAAAATTTAATCAAACCTTCGATACGGTACGATTTCACAGAATCTGATATTGACTTACCTGTGTCGTGAGCAATCTTCTTTCTTAGGGCTTTGCAGAAGCAGTATCCCAACCTCTGAACGGCGTTCCCAGTATTCGAAGCCAACGACTCGCACAAATTCAGCAAAGCGGCGGCGTGGTCGAACTGCTTGTCCCCGATCCGCTCCGCGGCCGCCAGCAGGTACTCCGCCAGCTCCACGCTTCTGACGTCATCCTCGCAGAGGTGCGAGAGCGAAGGATCGAAAGGGATGTTGAGCATCGACGGCGCCCCAGCTTTTCCGGAAGAGAACTCCACGATCCTCCTCCCGGCGATCCTCAGCGCCTCCTCCACGGCCAAGGGCCGCCACTGCGGCGGAGGAGTGGAACACGTGGATGAAGAAGACGGCCTATTCCCGCTCACGCCCCCGCCGCCACCGCCGCCGTACTTCTGGAGGAGCTCCAAGGAGGAGCGTGGAGGTTGAGGATTATCGGTTGGCTTGGGAAGAGGAGGAGGAGGATCGGTGGGGCCCACTTGTACGGCCGGTTCGACTAGGGTTTGGTCGGGCTGGTCGATTTCCTCCTCCGGTTCGAGCTGCTGCCATGAAGGGGAGAACATCTGAAACCATTGGTTGTCGAACCTGTCGAGATCCAACGGCGAGAGTGCGAGGAAGTGGCTGTCCTCGCTGGCCGACGGCGACAACGGCGGCCAGTTGTCGTTCCGTACGGAGCTCATGATGGTTGGGTTTGCACAAACGGAAAGTTGCAAGGATTTGATGTGACGTGATGGTTTCTCAAATTGTTGCGATGTATGTGTCGAGAATTGATTTATAGTTGGCCAAACTGATCTTTTGACTTCTTTCTAAAGCATGATGAACTTCTTTCCTTAGTTGTTTATTAGTTGGTTGTAATCATGTAGAGTGAAATTCTTAATTGCGTATAATTTAAATTGCCGATATGGTCCAAGTGTTAAGAGAGATGGAAGGTATTTTGGAACGCTATTTTGTAAAAAGGGGGGTTTAAATGTTTTTTTTTTTTTTACTTCTACAATTTAACGTTTTGCACTTGAATCAAGCAATATTTCTGTATTGAACCAACCAATTCTATTTTGATTTAATCGGCCTTGTGTTTGACAATTTAATCCATGGGTAGGAGAGACTAGTTTCATTATAATTGAAAAGATACATATGGTAAAATTAAAAAAAATATATAGCATCTTCTTCAGATGACCTACCCTAATCCGACTTATGGAAAAAAAAAATGTTAGAGACCGGGTCAAAGCAGTAATATAAATGTGTATAACCCATACAACGAAACCTCATAACTTTCAGTCGACAACAAATAATTTATCTTCAAGTTATAGCAACACGTTGCTTGTCTTGCTATGACATACATGTATTTACTTTGGAGGTAATATAAATTATTCATATTTAAAAATATTGTTCGATTAATGTATTTGTGTCAAATTTATATTTTATTGTTAAACGAGTGATAATTAGACCATTAACCTTTTTTATGATAGATATGTGGTTATCACTTATTTAATCATAAATCGAAAGACGCATTTGACGAATATCTAATTCTCACAATATATTTGAGATTGTATTAACTATTAACCAAAATTACTATACCTATTACATGTTATTGCGCACAAATAACAACCGATACTTTAAAATCCAAATACACTACAGTAAACCAAGACTAACGTATCTTTTTATGTCTCCAAGATTCAGCTGGAACGGCAGATGCTGTCCTGTCTGTTGGTAACTAGTTAAGCATAGAAAGTCTTAGGATCCATTTCGGTTTCAGCTATCTGTATTATTTATAAGATGCCGTAAACTATGGGCTTTGGGATGTTTTGCGTTTGTCGTTTTGTATGCAACGGAAATTCCCAAGATGGAAACTTTAGCTTAATTACAACTATCGAGTGACATTCCTCGCTTCTTGTGTGTGAACATGTTTTTTTTAACCGATTGACGTGTCAAAGCAAAGGCGGGCACTGAATCTATAAAATATATAAAGACTTTTCCAATAACCATCTTCATCGTTTCAAAAATCCAGCCCTCCTACGCATCCACATCAACACCCTTTCCACCAATCAGATTTTTTCTTAACTTCCCTTTCCACCAATCAGATGTTTTCGTAACTTCTTTTTTTCTTTTCTTTATAATTTTTCTTTGTAGTTATTCTGTACTCCAATTAGATTGTGCCACTGACTTAACACACTCTCTCTTATTTTTCAATCACCATACTATTCTTATTTGATCCATATTTTTTCCGCTTCAACTCCGAATTTAACTATTGTTGCGCAAAAAAATCAGATTTTATGTGATCTACTCAATGATACCCATTTTGATATAACTTGAATTTTTTTTCTTTCAAAAACATTATCACAATCATATATTCACAAGTCACTCTCATATTCGATAGTTGCTAAACTATATTAATATCATTCGATTCTACTGTCATAAAACAAATTTCTTATTCTAATGAGTTACTAAATTATATCAATATTTAATTTTGTACTATCATAATAATAATGCACAACAATTTCATGGGTGTTAAAATATTGTCGTGTGGTACAAACTAAATTATCTTAAAGAACAATCACTTCCGACCAACTGATCAAGCTCAAAGGTACACATGATTCGGGATGAGAGACGACAATGATAGCGTGAACAAAATAGACAATGTAGGAGAAAAAATATTCCATAAAACATATTTCAAACAAAATTTACCCGGCCAACGGACCGGGTACAAAATTAGTTTAATATATAAAAGAAATAAGAATTGGTTTTTTACAATAAAGGGAAGGTGGTAATTCCATGATTAGAGATGCCTCGTCTTTGCTGAATTTCAATGCACAAGATGTACAAGTACAACAAAGGTGGTTTGATTTATTTGATTGGATTTTCCTGACTAGGATATGGGTGATACAATATCAATATTTTTTTACATGCAAGTTTTTCAACCTATATAAAGGTGAATATATTCACCTTGTTTCAATACGTACTCGCATAACATACATCGAATATTTCGTGTCAATATTCAAATCAAATTATGTAAATACCATTATTCAAAAAAATGCACTTAAACTTATGCTTAATTAGGCACGCCTAGGCCCTGGACAACGTCAAAACGTTTCGCCTAAGGGTTTCACAACTAGTTAGGTATCAGTAATACGTTGAAAGATTAAGACGACATCTAGATGTCACCTATGCATAAGTAGATGGAGATAGGTAGTCAATATCAAAGGTGAGAATTGATATCATTTACAAACTCGATCTTCTACATCAATCTTTTCAATAGGCCAAGAACTTTGTGAGGTGTTGAGCTATTATTCTATCAACTTTTGAGATAATTTTCTTGTTGTTATGTGTGGTAAGTAATTAATTACATATACTACATTAAGTGTTGTAAATTGTTATTTCATTTATTGGGTAAATTGCAAGGTTGGTCACTGGAAGTATTAAAAAGTTCACGTTTGGTCACTAAAAGTATTTTATTCTATTCATGGTCACTAAAAGTAGTTTTTATGTTCAAGTTTGGTCACACTCTGTTAGTCTCCGTTAAGTTTAACTGATGTGGCAATTAAAAATTTAAAAATTTATAATTTTCACATCATTTTCATAGCTATCATATAATTTTGCTTCGAACACCTAGACACACTTAGGCGAGCTAAGTGCTAAGGAAGGCCCCAACGCCGCTTTGTGCCTAACACCTTCATAAACATGGATAAATACTGAAATTAAGTTATATAAATATTATCAAGCTAGATTTTACTCGATCCTTAACCGAATGAGTTTTGTTTTATCTTTTACATTGATTAATTTATAATCATATTTAAAATATTTACCTGACCCGTTGGTCAGATGAATTCTAAAATAGCTAATTCATTATTTCAAAGTAATCTTTATGGTACTTGTTGATTATAACATTAGCAATAATTAGTTAATATGTATTTTTTATCAAGTTGTCCTAGTTTACTGTTTTGTATTATTTCCCCTATATCTTAGAAGAAATTTGTGGACTTTTTATTATCGGATATAAATTTGGAGTTGGAAGGAAATATATGTAATCTAGAATTGGTAGAAATTGAAGGTATATAAAAAATCAAGAGAATAAAGAAAAGATTATGCCTCAAAATCTCAAATATGAAAGAATACAAAAAAAATAATGCTTATTGTATAATTTATTATAATTTAGTGTATAGGCTTGTTTGAATAATAAGTGAGGTTGTTAAGAATTAGATACTAATGCACGTACCAAAGTTAAGAGAATCCAAACATTATAAAAGCTTAAATTCTACTCTACCAATATACTCTTTGACTTTCCATGTGGAGTTAATAGTATAAATTGTCACTCTATTATCCATTTTTCTCAAATTTATCCCTCTATTATTTTTCAAATCAAACATGTCCTTGTAATATATAGTATATAAGCATTATCAAATTAAATTTAGCACCTATTATGGTTTATCTTCTCCATCTATAACTCCCAATAATTACTAGCTACAGTCATATTCTCCATCTAGACCGTTTTCTCTTCCTTCGACCCAACAATAATTAAATGCAAAAACTTGTCTTTTTTATGAATGATGAAAAATTTTATTAGAAAAAAAATGCTAGCAGCTCAACCAATAGTAGAGCAAGCAAGCGACAATAAAAAAAAGCATTCTTAAATTAAATGCAAAAACTTGTCTGTCACGAAAGAAACTTGAAGACCGACTTTTGATTTTCAACCACTCTCTGAAAATCCACAATTATTGATCGATTTGACTCAATCATAAAAATTGGAACACCAAATTTTTTAGAATATATGGATTTTAAAGATCAAAGGTTGTCATCCCTGTTTAGCCCGTTGGCCCGGTCGATTAAGTGGGTTGAAGGTTAATGGTTCATTCATTTTAGTCCGGTTTTGCCCGGATATATGAAGAAGTCATTATATTGTTCATATATTTATAAATTATATAAAATCTCATCTAAATATGGATAATATTCTTCCTAGCCGAACTATCTACATTTGTTTCTCTATCTGCTACTTTCCGCTATCCTCCTTCGAGCTCCTAAGAAACACTACAATAACATGTATTCATCACGCGATGGAGGTCGCACTCCTATGACGCCGGTGAGTGTCAGATGTGAAACTAATGAGGAATGACCAAGTGAGAATTAAGCGTGGGGGTGCTTGCGAGGGAAGGCAATATGTGATGGAAGACGAATTCTGATAGTAGTCTCTTTGTCTACCGAATTGACTCGATGGATTTAGCTTACCAATTAGCAGAGCCAGCTAGAACGGGAGCGTAAGAGCGTATATCCTTTGAGAATTATAATTTGAGTGCGCCTAAAGAGCGTGAATATTATATTATTTTAATTAATATATCATTTAACTTACTAACACTTTTTAGTCAAAATATTACAACAATGCAGCGGAAAAATAAAAATAAAATAATTTTAGTAGGATAGTATTTTTAAATAATCTGATTAAGCCCGAAAAGGGAACAGACTTCAAAAGTTGAAAAGAAACCCACCAAGTTTACGATACTATTTTTTATTTTTTATTGAAGTTTTTAGTTTTACTTTTTTTAAAAGGAAAAGAGAAATGAATACAAGCCCGTGATTTGATGATCTATTTTACAGTCCCTATTTAAGAACTTGTGGTGTACCATTTTCGTCTTTGCTCTCCAGATCTTTGATGGCACCGCATGTATTCCTTTCTTCCACGAAGAAGCGAGCATCGTCTTTGAGCCAAAGCTGTTCATTTGGCTATAACTTGTTTCATTTTACTTTGTTTATAGAAAGAAAAATCTCTCAAATAAGTGATATATGAAATAAAATTTGCGAACTTTGATTTTTGATGCTCTGATTTTTTTAGTTTGAGCTACAATTTCTGAGTTTTGGAAGTTTGTAGTTTCTGAAAAATAATTGTGAAACAAAAAATCATTTCTACTTTCACTCTCGATGTAGGAAATTTGAAATGAGACAACAATTTTCTCATTTTGGTATTATATATTGTGTAGAGTGTATATAAAGACAAGTCCTTTCCCTACAAATTCATTAGCACATTTAAAAAAGGTGAAATGAACCAAATTATTAAACTCCTAATGTTGGATCCAATCATGTCAGAATAGGAAGAAGTTTAAAATTTGACGGTTAGGCGAAATAAAATGTTCAAAGAATCAATCTCATACAATTTACACGAAGATATGAATACGATTGTGTCATAGTAGATCTAATTTAAGAATTATACATCACTTTTACATATTCAATACTGCAATTCGATATGTAATATTCAAACCAGTGATATTTGGGCCGCGATTTTAAAGTTATCCTCTATTTATAAGATATATATATGAATTTAATTAAGTATTAAACAATAATTAAAATGAGAAATTTGGCCTCTGATAGTCACATAAAGTTTTAACTCAAATGCATGTTTCTCTAATAATTTTTGCTTCTTATTTGTATGAGATGAGGTCGACCGGCTCTATGACAGTGCACCTGGAGAAAAATAAAATTTACTATTGTGGGATTATGATTGCTGTTGAGATGGTTTGGTCTTGTATTGTAGGCTCTCGAATCTAAAGCAAGAAGAAGAGACGACGGGATAGTCAAACCTGGTCTGTGATGCTTCATGTTGTGGGGTTCTGTGATAAGTAAAAGCATGATATGACAACATAACTACATATATGAATTGTTGAAAACAACATCATTTTGAAGTGGCCCGGTGCTCGAATCAGTTGGTTAACTCGGTCGGATTTCCCGTTGAGATAGATAAACTCGACTTTGACCGAGCCTGAGTAAAGAACCAACTGGGCCTTCGGCATCTGCTGAGATACTCAGGTTTAGGTAGAATTGGTTTGACCAGCAGAGTCATACTCGAATTGACAACCATGGTCATGACTCTTGTTGTCTGTGTTTGAAGATACATTAGTTCAAATCCCAATACTTGTCTATTTTCTATACAAAATGTCATTCATACTTTTGCTCTCGTTGTGGGAAATTTGAAATGGGACGACAATTTTATCATGCCAGTAGTATATATTGTGTAGAGAGTATGTGTAGACATATCTTGCTCTACAATTCATTTTAATACATAAAAAAGAGGAAATAAACCAACTTATTAAACTCAACCTCGTTTAATGACAGTTGAATCCAATCATGTATGTCAGATTAGGAAGATGTTTAGAACTTCACGGTTAGTCTAGCTAAAACGTCCAAAGAACTCATCCCCATATTGTTTGCAGAAAGATATGGATATGATTGTCTCACGGTAGTTCTATAAAGTAATACTAATGTAAGAGTTCAACATCGCTTCTACAAATTCGATTTGTAATATTGAACCAATGATAAATAGAACTTTAGTGACCTTATAAGATAGATAGAAAATTATAAGATAAATAGAAATTTAAATTAAGTATCAAAGTATTATTAAAAAGAATAAAGTATAAAAACACCAATAAGTACCGAGCGAAGATTCAGTGACCTTAGCTAACCGTTGAAAAGTTTTGTTACTTTTTAATGTCAGCTTCATGTATGTTTTTTATTTAAAATGGTACAACTAATATATGTAGGTTGATTGGTTAAGATTCTTGTCATTGTTGAAAATTATAACGGTTCAAATCCTAGTATGCATTTCTTTTTTAAGGAATAAATGAGAAACAAATAGATCACTGTGAAGACAAAAATAATCTTCTTACTTTCACTCTCGTTGCAGGAAAATTTGAATGAGATTGCAGAAAATATCCATCTATCTATATATTGTAGATTTATCAGCAAATATTGATACTGTAGATTGAAAAGGTATTCTAAACAAGGTATATTTAAAAAAAATTCCCCAAAAAATAACATCAACTAACTGTAAAATCTAAAAAATAAAACAAATTTATTAGGATGTACTAAGGATTTGGAGCATTAACACCCAAGCCTAACCACCAATTATCCAATATTTTCAATGTTAATGGGCCGAGCTAGATATGGATATTTAAAAGTTGGGGCAATGTCCAAACAACATAACTAGAAGTTGGGGTCGATTGGATATGGACCCAATATATTGGGCTAGTCACGAGTAAATATATTGGGCCAGTGAAACAAATAATCACGGATACTCCATTAGGCTCAAAAATGTCAAGATTAGATATAAAATAAAATTAGTCGTTTTAAAAATGGTTGGCCCAGAAAAGGGAAAAAATTATCTAGGCCAGAATCTTGGGCGATGACTAATAACTACGTTTGGATCAGATGGGCTGCACAGGCCTGAATATTTTCTTTGGTGGAACACGTCTGAAAGTTTGAATAGGACCGAACGGTTAATACCACGGTAAGACTTGTTATTTGCACAGAAGAGGTTGGATAATCGATCTTCTACCATATATACAAAATGAGCCTATCAAACGAAATTCATTTATTTTGTATAGACATCAAATTAAACATCATGTGCATACTGATGGAGTTTCTCGATATTCGAATAAAAACCTCTCGATCAGATAAGGCTCTGATACCATGTCAAGATTCAGTTGACCACAATAACTCGAATTGTTGAAAGAAGTTCAGTAATTAATCTTATACCAATACTAGCACCAAGCCCGGCCGGTTGGCCGGGGAATTTTGTAATTATGGGTTCGTTTGGTTTTGGTAATTTTTTGATTGAGATAGTTACAATACATGTATTGTTCACAATGTTTTTTTTTAATTTTTGCAAAAATAATACATGCATTGTTTGCTTG
This sequence comes from Linum trigynum, assembly GCA_964030455.1. Classification (NCBI taxonomy): domain Eukaryota; kingdom Viridiplantae; phylum Streptophyta; class Magnoliopsida; order Malpighiales; family Linaceae; genus Linum; species Linum trigynum. The sequence continues at coordinate 64,302,908 of OZ034819.1, forward strand.
ATGTGATGGAAACTATCACTCATATTGTCTCTACTAAAACTTGAGATTGTTGAGATAGTTTTTAGGAGATTGTTGGGTTCCTTTTTGTTCCAATTATACCCCTAGTTATATCTCTATGTTCTAATAAAAGCAAAGGCAAAAGTGATTTTCCACACAAAAAAGTAATATAAATTGTTTACTACTAAAATAACTATCACCAAAACCAAATAATGCAAAGTACATTACATCATTTTCCTTAATTGCATGTATATTACAATGCATGCATTGATCACAATGCATTAATTTAAATATCACCAAAACCAAATGATCCCTATGTATATTATATGTATTGTAGATCTATGTAATGCATATTTTCTTCAATATTTTACTACAACCAAGTTGTACAATTATGCAAAATAAGCTTACCAACTACCAAGTAATTGAAAAATGACAAATATAATCTGACACACATATATATAGAGAGATGGCTACATGGGCAGTCCATGTAGATGAAGATGCTTCGTGTCATACATACATAATCAAGCTTTACACATGAAAGAAAACTATTGTTCGTATGTATCTAAAGTTTTTCTCAATAAATCATCCTTATTGACCACAACACGGGTTGTAGATGAAAAATTGCAGGATTCAAAGTATATAGTGCATGATGCAGAGTGATCATATCACAAATATGACCAACAACAATGTAGTATTCCCATGCATCGATGTAGTAATTCTTGAAGAGGTAGATTCAACTAATTTAAATAATTGGTACATTTAAAAATATGTGAATTTTCAAATCTCTTACCAGTTGCAATCTAGCTAGTGAAATGCCGTCAAAACCTAGTTTTAAAGTATAAAAGTCTATACTTCCACGATTTAGACCCCGAAATGTTGTAGATTTTGTTCAAAAAGCTTTTTTCACTAAAAGTCTAAGTAAAAGCCTAGAAGCTAGCTTTTAAATCACTCTTTTAGACTTTTGATATTCGAGTATTAGCACAATACTGTGCAATGGTTCAATTTGAAATGGACCAGATCTTGAGAATCGCAGTCCAAAAGTTAAAAAAAAAAAGTTTAGGACCAAGGACCAGACCAACATTGTAATTGGTCAAGTGTGGTTTGGTTTGGTCTGGTCCGGTCCAAATATCAATCAACCTCATTTTCCTTTAGTATTTATTATTGCAATATATTTGTTTGATTTGGTTCGGTATGTTGGTTTGGTCTAATTTGATCTGCTCTCAAACAAACCATTGAATACTCTACCATATTGGGTTGGGTTTGGTTTATTTTGGTTGGCCAAAAGAGAAGAAAAAATTACATAGTTTTAAAGGCATCTCATGTTCTCTCAAACAGTGGTGAAGTTCCCCTATTCAATTTTGAAATATAGATAAACTTACTTGTAAAATTTTCACTAATTTAGAAATTAGAATAGCCGGTTAAACTTTAGCTCACCTCCCATAATTACGACAATTCAAATAAGCTCCTCATTCGGGTTTCTGACTTCACCATTACTCTCAAGTCTCAACCTTCATTACTTTTAACAACACTAATTAGTTTTTGGTTATTAGGTACTGTATGACCCATTCTAATGTTATCCCAATCACATAATTAAATCTGGTGCCAAAATTCACAAAGTTAAAACAAACAGCCCACGTTGATTGTCAAGATAAACAACAAAGAAGCCAAGGACAAAATTTCCCCACGTAATTATGTTACCTAGGTGAAAATGGTTAGGGATCAACTCTAAAACGCTAACGCTTCTTCCAGTTGTGGTTGCCGACTTGTCGATTCCCATGTCGGCCACCACTGACCACTGATAACATATAATCGCCAAATAACGAACCACGTGAACAGGGAAAAATGGAGTATTTCAATCACGTTGGGAAAGACACAAAGCAGGCCCAAATGGGCGGAGAAGAGAGCCCATTTCGTGTATCTATGAAGGCAGAATTGACTACGGTCTACGGAAAATAAAACGCACAGCACCAATTAATTGGTGAGAAATGACAAAACCAACCTTCCGAAAATCAATCTCAGAGCAGCATTTTCAAAATGGGAAAAAGTGAACCCATGAATCTCCATTATAATACTTGTAGATACTAACAGAGGAAGTGCTCAATAGATAAAAGCGCTTTTGATGATTCTCCTTCGGATCTGCAATACGCAGCTAATGAAACTATCGTTCTAAACTATGATATATTTCAATCACCATGATATAGTTTTTATGTACCGTCAGGCTTTATTTTTATAAATTAATCAATTAATAATTTATTTTCTTCCAAAATATTTCAAACTGAATGTCAATCTTGTAGACTTTAATTAACCTTATTTTCTGTACAATTTTCTTTTTTAAATCAGGACTAAAAATTAGATATAATCTAAAAAATGCACGGTTGCATAACCTTTGATTATTTACCGAATTTGTTCCCCCATTATTTCCATCAACTAATTAATCAACCAATTTATTCCCATAAATTTCTGAATATCATTAACCAATCACATAATCCCATCAACTAGCACTAGTTATTCCATTTAAATCGATTTTCCTTATATAACTTATTGTCACGTTCGAATGATATCATAAGCTAAAAACATTTCAAATACGACCACTTTACTGGTAGACCAAAATTATTCGTCAGACTTCCAATAAGTTTTACCTCAAGATTGAGAACATGTTACTATGAGACAATTAGGTCAGGATGTTGGTTCTTCTGTGTACATATATCCTCGTAGGGTTGGCTTGCGTGTTTGTTTCAAGGATTTAAATATCGAACTGTATCGGTGGTTAAACCAGAAAATACCGTATCATACCGACGATATTTAATAGTATTAAGTGGTTGAATCACAATTTTAGCATAAAATACTTTACAGCTGACTTTTTTGGTACAATCTCCGATATGATATTCCAATCCTTGATTTGTCTTTGATTTTGTTTTTGCATTAGCAGGGTGTCCTGTCTCATCTATAGCTATGTGGCTGCCGCCCTGCCTTTTGGTTTTTTGTGTGTCGCTCTTTGCAGCTTTTGTTGGGTTCTTCCCTATAGGATCTGCAGTCTTTTTGTTTCTTTGCTACTCTTGTTTCTCTTCTATCAATCCTTCTTGTTTCCTTGCACAGTAATTTCTTAATAAAATCTCGTCAATCTTCTTCAAAGAAATGTATACGATTATGAAGTTTCGGAAATTTGGAGGTTCTCCAAAAAAAAAAAAGCTTTTATTTCATTAATTTGTATAAATTAAAACTAAAATTAATTATATAAAAATATTATTTAATATCTAAAAATTACAAAAGAAGATATATTCTAATTTTTTATTCATAGTTTACATAAAAAATTATTTAAATTATATTACATTATCTCTGATGTTAAATACTACTTCCGATAGTTTATCAGCCACATACTCAACGCTTTAAAGTAGTTTTTAAAAAACTACAGCCATAAACAACTTTTATAAAAGTTATAACAAGGTCAAATTATCCCATAATATAGTTTGGTCCTCGATTTCGTGATTTTTTTAAAATCAAAGAAAATATGATTAAATTAATATTTGAACCAGATCGAATGTACTGACGATTTGATTCTCAAATTTTCTTACTCTTAGAGGAAGTTAACATGGTTGGTTCTTAGTTCCTACCATTCTGGACCATTAATGCACACTCCCACTTAGGGCTGTTAATGAGCCGAGTCGAGCCGAGCTTTGCCATAGTTCGGGCTCGGCTCGTTAATATATTTCCAGGCTCGAGCTCGGCTCGTGTTCGTCACGAGCTTTAATATGCAAGCTCGAGCTCGGCTCGTTTATGAAAATGAAAGCTCGAGCTCGATTCGAGCTCGGCTCGTCAAATAAGCTTAACGAGCCCAAATTCGTGTTCAGCTCATAAAATGTTCATGATAGCTCAAGATTGACCTAGAACTGCGCACAAAATTACATTCTAACCTGTAACAAAGTCTAGCAAAGTAAAACACAATATTTATCCCAATTTCAATACATAAAATCCATGAATTCTAATCCTTTTTTATGTCAAACCATTAAATGAGCTTGTTCGCGAGCTTTCGAGCTGAACATGGTATGGCTCGAGTTCGGCTCGTTTAGTTAACGAGCTTGTTGGCGAGCCGGCTCGATTAAAACGAATCGAGTGTCGAACGAGTTTTTCTCGAGTCGCATACCGAGCCGTTCATGAGCGGCTTGGTTCATTAACAGCCCTACTCCCACTTGCACGTAATCAAAATTATTATTGATACCTACTGAAATTCAAATACAACACCTTTCGATTATCAAACACTTTAATGCCTTGTGGAAACCAATTCATTTCGATTTAAATCGCTAGAAGAAATTTAATAAATATTGCCCCGTTTTTCCTGACTTGCTTGGTTAGTCGGGTTTGAATCACCATCAACAGCGAATCTAGGGGGTCGCTCTCGGGCCACGACTCAATCCTCCCCTGGATCCAGAGCTAGTATAACCCTTGTAAATGTTCGAGTTTAGGTATTCGTTTTAGTGCACTTCGGACTATGACCCAATCCTCTCCTTCTCTTTCCAAATGTGACTCAGTGCTCTATCTATCCCGATACTTGCGATCACCATATATATATATATATATATATACATCATCACAATCCCACATAAATTACATCTAAATCACATCGATTTACTGTTTATTATAATTGTTTAGTACTTTGTGTCTTGTGATCTGGCGCTGTTGACCTGTTTGACCGTTGATTTGTTGGATGTATCATCCTGGTTGAGATCGAAAAGGACTTTTGATTCACTAATGAGTAATGCCGTTTGTGATAAATCCGTTTTGCTTCCTTTTGTTTTGTTTTGTCTTTTTCTTCTGTGAAAGATACTGGCGCTTTTTTCCCTTTCTTCCTACGGTAGGTTGGATGCCATAAACTAGACTCAAGAATTCTACAAATTTGCTAATCCGGTTTATATAATTCAGAAACTAGAGTTTTACAAATTAGATTTTTTAGAATTGTATATCGTTTTATGCCATAATGATTGAGGTGGAGGGTGAGAAAGGGTGATCAAATTATTATATAAAAATAAAAATTGGTTCCCACAATCCATAGACTCAACACATGAAAAATCACATAGGCAGTTGATTTTCCGCAGAAAGACGCACTAATTAATCAATCGCAAGGAGTGGAGTTGGTTACAAGTCTAGCTGCACCTAGACTTCACCGAGAAAGAGCGTCGTTCGGTGAATATGGTCTCCATCTCAGACGAGCGAAATCCAAATATTAGATACTAGAGGTTTGATGTGTTGAAAAGACGATAGTGTTTATCAATACTATTATTGTTCAACCGATAGTATCTATTAGTGTAACACCATTATTAAAATAAAATGATATATTCAACATGCATTAAACAAGTCGAATCTCATTTTAAATTCTGACTTAACCGCTTATGCATATTCGTATAAATATTTTGAAATCACATGAATGCACCCACCAAGCCAGTAAATATGCGAACTTTTTTTTTACGCTTGATTTACGGTAAATTTCCCTCCAATTCATCTATTCCTCTTCCCACAACGACGACGTTGCTTCTTCTCCACCGCCGCTCTCGCCTTCTTCGGCCCAACGAACTTCCACGTCGAAACGCAGAGCAGCGGCGTATCCTTCCAACCCATCACCACGCTCTTCCCCTCCACGCCGACAACACACGCCGCACCGCAGGGAAACCGGTTCATAACGAGCCGCGCGTGGCGCACCGCCAGCTCGCTCAGCTCGATCTCCAGCATCCCACACCGGGCGAAGTACTTCCTCCACACGCCGATCCTCACGTCCCTGACCACGCGCTCCGCGCCCTCCGCCGCCACCACGCTCCATATCCTCTCCCCCAGGAAACGCGCCTCCACCGCCTCCCTCATGCCGGCAGGGTCGTCGTCTTTCGCGTCGGCGGCAGGGGCGCAACACTCGGCGAGGCAGTCGAAGCAGGCGGCGGGGTGAAGATGGACTCGACAAAGCGGTGGCCGAAGTCTGGGGAGTTGTGGTTGGCTTCGGTCTCGACCACGACCATAAGGCGAGGGCGGATGCTCTTGACGAGCCGCATCAGCGCGTGGAGGCGGCTGGGCGTGGAGATGAGAGGGCTGAGGGCGTACTCGGAGTAGATGACCGTGGCTTCCTTGGAGTTGATTTGGAGCTGGGTTTTTCTCAGACCAAGGACTTGAGCCTGTGAGGGGAACAAAATGAAGTCGATCAACAACCGGAAGAGATGAGCAAGTACTGAACTGCAGATTTATCACTCGTATGGAATCCGAAACATGCACTAGAACTAGAAATGACACAGCAATCCGAATATGGTGCTTATTACAAATGATGCTTATAACAATTTCGAAATTGTTAGATGAATAACCTTATAAATAAAATATCACGCATTCATCTAATAAATAGGAAGCACCCAACGATTGATCAGACCCTAATAATAGTGTTGTAAACACCTAGGCAATATTCAACATACATGAGAAGTAAATCTCAAATCAAACATTGTATTTAGGATTGACAATGGAACTGTTAGTGACATATCACTTCTCAATGTATATGATCTGTATTGACATGTGAGAATAATATTCAAAATTTGATTTACGGTAAATTTCCCTCCAATTCATCTATTCTTTATAATCACTTAAGAAATCATTATTTTGTAGGTCTATTAACTATTTTTTGAACTCATAATTATATCTATATTAATTTTCTATAAAAGATGTATATTTTTCATGCCCATTCATGCATGCCTATACTCAATTGGATCCCAAAACTATTAGCCTGTCACGGTCCATTTATAGTTTGTAAGCCCGCGTTCATGAAGTTTCGGTCCGAATACATGAAATATTCGTGCTCGTACAGGATCAGTCCATATATTGCATGCCCATTCTTATGTCGTGTGCTAATTGTGTCGTGTCATACTAGTCTGTGAGTGGACTGACCCAGTGATATGCAGGTATGAGGTTCACACATATTTGTTATTAGATTCGAATTTTTATTGTTTATAATTCGGTGGAAAATTACTTAGTGTCAGTGAATTTATATTTGTTATTCATGAAAATCAGAGTACCTAGTTTTGGACATAGGTTCATCAGTTCATGGCCACTCGTCTTAAAAACTAAAAATATTTTTATCCATCAAGCAACAAAAGATATTTGTTGGATGAGGTTTAAAATGAATTTGTATAATTTCCTGACATTATCCTACTCTAATACATCGTAAAACACCGATTCATAAGAATTCGATTATAGTTGAATTAATATGCCACACAGCTAGCTAGGTGGCTTACTGTAACCTGCGGTTGAATGCATCATTAAAATGCAAGATAAATTAACTGGTTTCTTATTTCTTGAAAAAATTGATGAAAAGTAAGCCCCGACATTTTCCGTGCAAAAGACACACGGTCTTCAGTACTATGTTGTGATTTGTGAACTGTGAGCTGTGTGGTCCGGCGCTGTTGACCTGTTTGACCGTTGATTGCGCTACAAACAACTGCTCCCAGCCCTATGTTAGAATTTGATGTTGACCGACAATGGCCTAAGATTCAGTGATGCTGATTGTGATTCCGTTTCATGTTTTGTTTTTCGACTAATACTAAATAATCAGCCCGCAAGATGCCCTCTGCGGCACAATTAGGATTTTAGTGATCCCGATTTGAAAAAGAACGCCTTCATTTTTTTTCACCGCGACATGTAAGTTTTCGTAAGAGTTTAAATTGACATTTTCCTTGCTAGTTGACCTTGTTCCTTGTTCTTTTTTTCACTGCAATATAATTTCCCCCCTTGCTATTTGACCTATTCCTTGCTATTGCTCTCTTGGAAACCCATAAAATTATCCCATGGTTTGAGTAAAATCAAAGATATCACACTCTCGAGATCTTGTCACGCAATAGGAATAATAAACTAACTTTATGAGCATTGTGTCATCTACATAAATTAGATATGAAGCACAAGTATCATGAAGGACTCAAGCTCATTTCAAGCTTAGTAATCTAATTATTATCCAAGATTCGTGGCTTCGTTAAACCTATGATAATAATCAATAATCACACACACACATGAGTAGTTTCCCATCGACACATATGAGCAGCGATATCATCAAACATATATGACATCAAATGAAGTCAAGCAATAACAATAAATCATTTACATAAATCTTGAAAAAGATATATTATATTATCAAGACCATAGTACATAAATCATCCAAGATCTGCTGGATAAATAACAAGAGTGTTTAGCTCAACATAAGGGAAGAGGAATTCATAACAGTGATTGGCGACATCCTTTCTTCCTTGCAAAATTGAGAGAAAAGACGATGATCGATCGCGGTTCTCAAAAGGCTTACCCTTGATTCCTATTTAAAGTTTTTTCGAGCTCTAAAGTCGGTTTTTTAGGTCTAGAACTTTATTCAAGTCGATTTAGACTTCTTTATTGATTTTGACTCCAAGTTTTTAGGCTCCTAGAGTAGCAATGGCCTCGATGGCGGGTTTGGACCATCGTTGGGCTTTGACAGTGAAAATTGGCCCAACTGGTCTCTTCTTGATCCAAATGACTTCATGTGAAATTTGGGCTTGATTTGCCAATGACGGTCTTGGACCTTTGCTATGGTCGCTCCTCTTCTTGCTAATTCTGGGCCTTAGTTTTTGTAAGTTCCAAACTCACTCCATAAATTGCCGAATGCAGCATCTGCTCTTGTTCAGTCCCGGACTCTTCAAGGGCATTTTCAATTTCATGCATCGTTCGATGGCGCAACGGGGAAGGGTGGATCACGTTCAGCAGCCTTTGTAATTGGGGAAGGAGCGTCTCCTGTAGGGCTGGTTTTTCCTTTTGAAGTATCAGCGACCATTTACGAAGGGATTTCAAATGCTCATGTTTTGGAGTCCCTTGCTCTCCGGGATTGTCTACTCGAATGCTCCAAAAGACATCTTTCCTCTCTTTTGGTTACAGGAGATGCTAAGGTCATATTGGATAAGTGTGCTTCAGGGGATTTCAATGATTCTATGGTGGGCGCGATTTTGCGTGGGATCAAAGCTTTATTGGCGGGTTTGGAGGGTACTTGTGATCTACGTTTCGTAGGTCGTCAGAGGAACAGGGAGGCTCATTTAGTGGCCAAGAAATCCCTGAGTTTGTCGCCTCGGCTCTTGTCGAGGTTCGACTATGTGTCCTGGTTGCGTAGTTTGTAATTGAATTTGTTTGGATCTTATCTCCATCTCTTTTGAGATCGGTTGACAAAAAAAAAAAAAACTCACTCCATAAATCATTCTAAGTGCGCTTGTGCTTGAAAAGTACTAACAACTACCGAAAAAGGGCATCAAAAGTATACATAAAACTAATAAGGGGTCGTTTGGATGGAGCATTTCTAAAACGAGGCAATTTGGGTCAAATGTCTCATTTTAGAAAATGAGGCAATTCTATGAGAAATTTGTCCTAGATTATCTTGTTTGGTTTGTCATATGAGATGAGGCAATTAGAATGAGACATTTAGAGAATATACACTTTTGCCCTCAGGTATTACCCTTCTTCACCTTCCTTTCCTACTCTTTGTACCCAGATGACCAAAAAATTACAGACCCATAAATCATTCGTTCTATAGAGCAGACATAGGCGCTAATCTAGAATCATTAACCCCCAGAAATTTATCCACCCTTTCTCTTTTCCTCGTGAGCACAACCCCCATAAATTGAAATCAAAACACAAGAAAGACACGAGACAATCAGAAGAGGGCATTTTCTGAAGAAAGCAAGCAATCAGAGATTCATATGAAAAAGCAACAAGATTGATTCAACAATAAAATCAGAAACTCCATTAAAAATAGATGGAGGTGTGAGTCAATTGCCCAATTCGTTGACTCGTGGCACCCGATCTAGAGTCGTCAACTAATTAGTGTACTTGGCTCGAGCAGCGACGCGCTGGGAGAAAGATCCCGGCATCCTGCTGCATACGAGAACTCGCCATTGTTGATTTGGAGGTTGAGCCTAGCGATGATGGAGTCAAGGTCGCTCTGGATCTCGACCTTTCCTTCAGATAAAAGACTGGCAGTTGGCGGCGAACTAGGCGGCGGCGACAAGGGTGCAAAAATCGAGTAGAGGAAATCGGAGGAGATCGGCCAGAATCGGAGACCATGGTTTTGGGGTTTTCAGCAGAGTGAGGGAGAGGGAGGAGGAACAGAATAAAAAAGAAAATTTAAAAAGAAAGGGTAGCTTTGGCATAGGCCCACACAAAAATGAGTCAATTGAGAAAACCTACCTCCCCACCAGGTAATGTGAAATGACCCAAAATGAAGCAATGTACATTCTCCCATGTATAATTGACTCATTCATCTTTTTTGTGGCCAAACGGGATATTTAGACTCAATTGTCTCATTTTGAAGCAATTGAGACAAATTGCTCCATCACATAGATCCATCCAAACGACCCTAAGATTCATAAATCACACTTTGGAAAAATAGTTATAATTTTCATACTACATCATCTAAAATTGCATAAAATAGAAACGTATATAACCAATAATGAGGTACGAAAAATATCACTAACATGAAAATTGAGTTCAAATCAATCAATAAATAAATAATGTAGCCACTAAATTTCACACGTTAAATCTGTCATAACTCGATATTGAGCCTCAACAAACTCCCGAGATATGGTCCAATGCTTTTTTTTTTGACAAAAGATAATCATGTATTGATCTGAAAAAATAGGTAGCTACATCCTGGATATCAGCCAGGTCTGGAAATCAAAATAGCGACAACTAGACGGGAATAACGAAAGGGCCTTCCTAGCTACCAAATGAGCTACCCTGTTACCATCCCGACCTACAGACCGCACACTGAAGCCCGAAGTACCCGTAAGCAACCAACTAATCTCCTCTAAAATAACTCCCACCCGACTATCCCTTGTATCCCCTTGCCGAATCTTATCAATGACTACCTTGGCATCCCCCTCAAAAGTCATCCTCGAAAATCCGTTACCCAAGCACCACTGGATAGCCTCCCGGAGAGTGAGTAACTCTGCCACCACCGGATCATCCATGAAAGGAAAATGAAAACCAGCAGCCCAAAGGACACCCCCTGCCTCGCACAGGACAACCATTCCCCCAGCAGCGTGAGACCCCTTCCGCACAGCTCCATCCCACCGAGACACCGGTCCCTTCGCCTCCAACATCACCAAAGGACTTGGCTGAACTGCCAGCGTAGGAGCCCTTGGATCTGGTGGCAAACGGAGCCACTCATTCACCTGTTGGTTATACTGCCTCATTAAGGCTGGAACTCCAAATTGTTTACCTTCAAAGACCACCCAATTCCGAGACTTCCAAATCCTCCAGAGGATAGCCGTTACCAACATGTATTGCGAGGGTTGGTGCAAGATCGAAAACAGCTTTTTCAGAAAGAAAGGGAACGAGTGCCGAGGCAAACCTTCCCCAAGGTATTCCAAACCCGACTGAACCCAAAGCTCTCTGGCCACAAGACAGTCAAGGAACAGATGTTCCATAGTCTCCGCCTCCGCCCAGCAGACTGGGCATCGAGGCCGAACCTCAATGTCCTTCTCAATAAGCGCTTCAGTCGTCGGAAGAACCCTCTGAAAAATCTGCCAAAGAAAAACCTTCAACTTCGGGGGAATATTGGCATTCCACATCCGGATCCAACTCTCCCTATCCATCCAACTCACCTGCATTCTCCACCGACCTTGGCATTGATCCACTTCAACCGCCAGGTGATAAGCAGACTTCACCGAGAAGACACCATCCACAGTACCATGCCAGACCAAGCGATCCTCCCTATTCTGACGGGGCAGAGGAATGCCCTTAATCGCCCTGCACGTTTGAGGATCAAACCATTGGCCCAGCTTCTCATCACACCACCTCCCTTCCCCTGCACACAGTACTTCTGCAACCTTCAACTCCCCCTCCTCTGGTAGAACTCGAGGATTAAAGACCAGGGGTGTCAATTGTCGCTGCGGGACCCAATTTGAGTCTAGTAAAGGTGCTTTCTGACCATTCCCAATCTGCCAGCGTAACCCTTTCAACAGCAACTGGCGGCCATATAGAATACTCTGCCATCCCCAAGACGGTCGAGACCTAGCAGAAGCAGATAGGAAGGACCCAGTAGGAAAGTACTTCCCTTTGTAAACCTGGGCTAATAGGGATTTAGGGTCATCTAAAATTCGCCATCCAATTTTAGCCAATAAAGCCTGATTGAACAACTCAAAACGACGAAAGCCCATTCCTCCTTCATGCTTACTACGACATAAATTTCTCCAAGACACCCATCGGATCTTGGACTGACCATCCTCCACCCCCCACCAAAATCTCGCTACATGCTTATCCAGCAGGCGACATAGAGATAAAGGGAGCCTAAAGCAGGACATCACATGTAACGGCAAGGCCAAAGCAACAGATTTAATCAAAGTTTCTTTTGCTGCCCATGACAACGTCCTTCTTTTCCACCCTTGTAAGCGTTCTAACAATTTCTCCTCCAAGTAGCGAAAAGTGGCCATTTTAGATCGTGATATCAAAGTAGGTAACCCAATGTACTTATCGTGGACCCCCACAGCCCCCACCCCCAGAATTGCCCCTAATGGTCCAATGCTTTTAAAACCTCCATAAGTTGAGAAAATCGCACTTATCTGTCATTTACAACCTCTTCTTTTTTTTTTTGGTGAAAAACAGGGCGCAAAGGGCGCCCTAACCTTAATTAAGAACTGACAAACCGGGGCGTTTGAATCCCCAAAGTATCGAAGTACAACCAATATAGAAGAGTGCTACTCGGGTTGTGAATCACATGAACCCCTATAGGAACAGAATGGCCAATGAAAGCGAGGTGGTCAGCCACGAAATTCGCTTCTCTGAAAACATGCTCTATCCTGACAAGCCAAGGCCGAGCTAGCCATTGGCGGATCTCCGCGACGCACGAGTAATGTGGATGCTGCGGTGTGGCTTTATCGATCAGCGTCCGGGCAGTGCGGGAATCTGTCTGTAGGACAACCTTCCTGATTCCCTCTTCCCAAGCAAGTCTCAACCCATAAGCAATCCCAGCCAGCTCAGCACGAGTGATCGAACCCCCTCCAAGGTTTGCTGTGAAAGCTCTAATTAGGTGGCCATCGTCTCCCCTCACGACTCCACCACAACTCGTGCTAGCAGGATTAAGAGTAGCCGAGCCATCGGTGTTAACACAGGCCCAACCACTCGGCGGTGGCTCCCAGTGTATTTCCCGCCTCTCTCGGAGTCCCCCGGCTCCGAACACGTAACTCTCCTTCTCGAAGGCCTTGGTGATCTGAGACCTTAGCTGTTTTGTTGTAAACTGGAGCTGCTCATGGGTTTTCAACTCGCTTCGAAACAGTTAATCATTCCGGTTCTTCCACAGCAGCCAGCACGTGCCTGCAAAAAGAGTACTGTCGATAACATTACTGCGGCCAGATAGGTAATGCAAAGACCACCTATGAAGCTCAGGTTCGAAGAAATTGGCATCCGGTTCATCTTCAAGAATTCCCGCCCAGGTGGCTCTCGCGAAGGGGCAATCACGCACGATGTGAATCGCTGTCTCCGGGTCCCCACCGCAAATCTTGCAGGCGACGTTCGTAGTCAAGTGGCGGCGAGCTCTTTCGGCATTGGTCAACAGGCGGTTGTGGTTAAGTAGCCAGAGGAATGAACGGACCCTCTGCAGAGTAGGCGTCCTCCAAATCGATCTCCAAATGGGTTGTTTAGTGGCCGGACTTGCATTGCCGTCCTTTATTTCGTAGGCGGTGCGAAAGGAGAAGCCACCATTCTCCGTCAGCCTCCAGTATCTCACGTCCGGCTCGCTCTCCGTCGGCACCGGGTGCAGTAGAACCTTCAAAACAATAGCACGAGGTAAATACGCATTCAGAAAGGCTTCGTTCCACTTACCATTGAGGACGAATTCGGCGACGGGCATGGCTTCCATTCCCTCCGGTAGATTCGGAGCATGGTCGCGGAGGATAGTGGAATCGTCCAACCACCTATCGCTCCAAAACCGGGCAGCTCGGCCATTCCGAACATTCCAAGCAGAAACCACCTCGACCAGATGACGAACTCGCAGTACTCCCCGCCACAGGTTAGAGAGGCGCCCTCGTGTCTTGAAACTGGTACCTTCCTCCGTCTCATCGCAGTACTTAGACAGAATGACCCGCGCCCAGAGTTCACCCGGCTTCATCATCAGTCGCCAAAGAATCTTTAACATGTACGCCTCATTCATCCTCGATGCTCCCCTGAGACCCAAACCTCCCTCGTCTTTGGAACTACAAACCGTCTCCCAGTCCACCAGGTGTACTTTCCGTCCCTGCTCCAAGCTCCCCCACACAAAGGCCCTAATTTTCTTATCGATATAGTCGCGGACATTCGCTGGAAGGAATGTCGTCTGCATTGTGTAGGCTGGTAAGGCCGAGAGCACTGATTGAGCAAGGGTTATACGAGCAGCCATTGACATTGTTGAAGCGGACCATCCTGCAAGTCGAGTGTCAATTCGGTCTATGAGCTCCGTGAACGTGGCCTTGGAGACTCTGTCATGAATGACCGGAACTCCGAGGTATCTTCCTAGATTCAACGTTTCAGGAATGCCCAGCTCATCACTTAGGTTCTTCCGGCGGTCAGCAGTCATGTTCGCCGAGAAGAAGACCCGTGACTTGGGGCGACTGATTTGTTGCCCTGATGATTCACTAAATTTGTCAAAGCAATTCATGATCTCCCGGACCTGCGCACCATTAGCTTCGCTGAATAAGATGAGATCATCTGCAAAGAAAAGGTGGGACAATGGCGGGCCATTCGTGGTCAGCTTTATGGGCTGCCAACGACCCGCTCTGACAGATTCGTCAATAAGATGACCCAACCGTTCCATACAGAGCGTGAAAAGGTAAGGAGAGAGGGGGCATCCCTGTCTTAGGCCTCTGGTTGGCTGAAATTCCTCGGTTAGGCCCCCATTCCATTGGATCTGCATTTTCGAGGATGTAATGCACTCCATTGTCAGGTTGACGAACCCTTCCGGAGCCCCTGTAGCCACCAAGGTGTCGCGCACAAAGCCCCATCTAATCTTGTCATATGCTTTAGCCAGGTCAACCTTGAGCACCATCCATCCCCGTCTCCCTCTCCGTGCTCGCATGGAATGAACCACCTCCTGCAGAATACAAATATTGTCAGTAATATGCCGGCCAGGCACAAAGCTGGTCTGTGTTTCATGCACCAGGTCGGGCATCAGGTGTTTCAGCCGCTCTGCTAGGCACTTAGTTACCGCCTTATACGCCACATTGCACAAGCTTATCGGGCGAAACTGGTCGATCGTGACAGGATGAGGGTTCTTCGGGATGAGGACCAGGATAGTCGAGTTGATTTCCCGTATCTTCTCAGGTTGGTTCCAACAATCTTGGGCTAATTGGCTGAGGGATTGCCCAACTGTATCCCAGCATCGTTGGAAAAACAATGGGTTTAGGCCATCTTTCCCCGGAGCTTTGAGTGCTCCCATAGAACGGATAGCTCCAAAAATTTCTGTGGCGTCTAAGGTGGCGTTGAGGGCAGCCCATCTCGAGGCCTCGATCTGAGGGAATCGGGACTCCATAGGAGGCAGATCCCCACCCTCATCCGTGTAGAGCGCCAGAAAGAAGGCCCGCGCCAGTTCAAGTAGAGTTGCCTGGTCTTCAACCCACTCCCCCTGGTCATTTTTCAGCATAGATATCTGATTCCTCTTACGTCGCCGGATTGTCCTGGTATGAAAATAAGTTGTGTTCTGGTCTCCCGACTTAATCCAATCCATTCTCGACTTTTGGTACCAAAGCAGTTCCTCCTGGAAGAGAATTAGCTTGAGCTCCTCCTGAATTTGGCTGATTTGGGCACTATTCCTCTGGTCCGGCGGAGCCAATTCTAGGTGCTCAAGTCGACGGAGCAACCTGTCTTTTTTTCTTGTGATATGGCCGAAGACCCATCTATTCCACTCCATAGCGTCGCGAGCAAAGGCTGTAGCCGAGTCGGTGAAGTGAGAGCCCTTAGCCCACGCCGCGTCAGCCATGGGCCTGAATCCCTCATGAGTAAGCGAAGCCGCGAGGAACCGGAATGGCTTAGCTCCAGCCCGCAAGACAGGTGACACTGGCGACGTTAACAGAGGCCGGTGATCCGACTTCCCTAGGCGAGGAAGATGTCGGACTGAGGCCTCCGGGAAAGCTATAGTCCAATTGGTATTAACCATGCTTCTGTCTAGTCGTTCTCGGAGCCCGGAACGGAACCAAGTAAATGGCGGGCCCGAAAATCCCAGATCGTGGAGGCCGATGTCATTCACCAGATCCTGAAAATCCCTGGTTCTGTAGGAGTCAAAAGCGGCTCCCCCCAGTTTCTCCGACGGGTGGAGGATGGAGTTAAAGTCTCCGGTCAACAACCAAGGGCCCTCTATCTCCTCCGCCAGCGACCGAAGATGTCCCCACAAGGCTCGCCTCTGAACAGGGGCCGGGTGGCCATAGATTGCCGACATGTGCCAACCTTCCATCTGGGAATTTGGGACCTGGACCTGCAAGTGTAAGCACTGAGGGTGAGAGTCAACTTCCATAATTGTAAATTCGCTAGCATTCCAAACCACCCAAATTCCTCCAGAAAATTGAATGGCGTCCACTACCAGCTTGCTATCATAACCCATATCTCTAATAACATCAAGGGCACGAGCCCCGCTAATACGAGGTTCAACGATAATCACTATATGAGGTCTAAATCTCCTACGGTACTCATGAAAAGCCCGCAAAAAGCCCCTACTCCCTGCACCTCTACAGTTCCAAGAAAAGATTTTACAATCCATAAAAAATTGGGTAGAGGGGAAAGGCTTCCCTGGATTAATTCTCCGACGGGGAGTCCCCGTCGATCAACATCGCCGACTCATTCCCCGTTCCCTCAGCTCGGCCATTTTGGGGCTTTCGGAAGAGGACGTTTGGGTCTGGCGGTTTCTCTATCATCCTCTCCCTCGGCTGCTTATCACCCACGTTCGTTTGCTGGGGTTGCTGAGCTGGGTGATCATTGCTGCCTTCCGGGGTTCGGTTGTTTGAGGGCGATGTAACCTCAGAGCCAAGGCCTTGAGAACTCATAGACTCCGTCTGCCGGTTGCAAGTTGTTGGTGATTGTTGGCGATCCACAACAGGTGCCTCACACTGTATCGGAGACGTGGCGGTTGGGTGTGCATGCATGGGGGAAGTGTTCACGTTCCCTTCAGCATGCATGGGAGTTTTGTTCTTCACCTTTGTGTGCTCCTTTTGTAGTTCCATTCCCTTTGAAGCTCCACCTGCAGCTTGGCTTACTGGGACGTCTTGCATGTTCCTACTGTCCTCCTCCTGTAGCACGTCAAACCGGGACCCCGTAGCTGGGCTCTGTTTCGATAAATTCCCCTTCTGCATCTGGACTCCCCCCTTTGGCGATTGGGTCGCTTGCTCCTTATTAGATGGTCTCGGTCTTCTTTTAGCTATCATCCACTCACCATAGGTGCTGTCCCGTTGCAGCTCCTTTTCCAGCGTTTGATTTGCTGCTACATTGCTGTCTGCTTCCATTGGAATGTGGGTTTTGGTGCACGGGCAGGCCCCATGTTCAGAATAAGTTCCGCAGCTGAGGCAGATCTTCTCCAAGCCCTCGTACTGGATAAAGTATTTTTTTCCATTTATCGTGAACTGCGATAAGAGGGGTTTGGTGAGATCAACCTGAACGCATACTCTCGCATAATCACTCCGGGCCTTTGTGCGAGTCGCGGCGTCTATTCGTATAGGTTTACCCATGCGACGCCCAATTTTCATTACCGCCTCGTGATGGAAATAATGTATCGGGAGATCCAGGAGACGTGCCCATACCACAGTTGATGATATCTCGTGTTCGTACGGATCAAAGTATTTGTCCCACATATGAACAGTAAGGTAGCTCGGTCCGATCATCCATGGTCCGCCGGTGATGGCTCGCTCGTAGTCCAGCCCACTAGTGAATCGGATCAGGAAGTAACCCTTCTTCATCGATGTGACTTGAATCCCCCCTGCCTTCGCCCAGATGGCATTTAGACGGATAGACATAGCGGTGTACGACACCGATCTGCCAAGAGCTTTCACTACCAAGGCAGACCGGAGTTCCCTGCAAAACATTCTTTCTTCAGCTTTCGAGAACTGGATCGGGGGACATTTGGGGTCCTCATCTGCTTCAAACGGAGCTTCTTGACCATCTTCGCGGATAGCTGCAGCTATATCTTCAGAATCCGATTCCGCGACGTACCATTCGTCCATACGCTGATTCTCTCCAAAAAGCTTCCTTGCTGCTCCCATACTATGCGCCCAGGCAGCTGGCCTAGGGCTTTTGGCCGGCGATGCTTCGTCCGCAGTCACCTCCGGCATGGTTTCGTCTGCTATTACTTCAATATATGGCTGCATCATTGATTGCTTAGCCCTCTTCTTTGTGTGTTGGGCCTCCTTATCTCCCTTGGGGTTGGGTGAGGAGGACTCGGTAGGAGGACGACGTTGACCAGCTCCTATGTCCGGTTGCGTTGGCGGCCCGGAGCTTGCTCCTGCCGGCGGCTGAACGCCCGCCGACATGAGAACGGAAACCCTAGCCCGCTCAAGGGTCGCCTAGGAATCGCCCTAGAATCGCCCTAGAAACTCGGAGCTCCTTTTTCGCTAAACTCTTACAACCTCTTCTTTGATTGGGTACGGATAAAATTGGCCACTTACTTGTTTATTAGCAGAACGTTTTGTCCATTAATCAAAAGAGAAAGAAAAAAAACTCTTGTTTAGTAATTACAACCATGCCAACCTAATTGCGATCATCACCGTTTTGTTTTCTGGGACGGCTAAACTTCCAGGCAGAAATCGAAACAATGGGCGTACCCTTCCACCCAATTACTATACTCTTCCCATTAATGTCGACTTTACAAAACCGCCCACACGAAAACCGGCCCAACACCCAACCCACCTGATAAAGCACCAACGCGCTCATCTTTGCCTCCCCTAATCCGAACCTAGCAAGGAGTGTCCTCCACACGTCCATCGTCACACTCCTTATCTTCCTCTCCTCCCCTTCCGCCGCCACGATGTTTCGAATCCACCCGGCCAGCACCCTCGACTCCAACTCGACCCGACCCGAATCGTTCGATTCCACCATACACTCGCCGATGCAGTCGAACAATGCACCATAGTGGAACAGGGCGTCCACGAACCGACGCGCGTAGTTCGAGGAGTTGTGGTTCGCCTCGGCCTCCACCACCACCATCACTCGCGGCCCGATGGCTCTGATCGTGGCCATCAGCTTGTCCATCTGGTCGCTGGCTGGCCCTCCGGTGCCCACCAGCTTTCTGAGGTAGAACTCCGAGTACACGGCCGTGGCTTCTCGAGGATCGAGGTCGAACATATCATCTTGTACGTCAGATATGACCGAAACCATCACGACCTTGAACTCAAACATAAGATTCATGGCCTTGGCGAAACTCGTCAGCCTTCTCCCCGTGTCTTCAATATCCCGCCTCGTGGTGGGACCCGCTGTAGTCCCCACGGCCGTGATTTTCAGAATCTCCACGTGTCGCTCGCACTTGGACGACGCTAGAGCCTGCATCAGTGGGATCCACTGCATCCCGTTCCTAATCCTCAGGTCGATGACGTGGATCCTCTTGGCGTGGGACACGTGTTCCAGCACCACTTGCGTCACCGCGAGGTGCGCCACCTGGCAGAATGGGATTTTCTCGTACAGCGCTTGTACGGCGCCGTTTTGAAAATCTCCCGGTTGCTGCCGGTTTTTTTCTTCCCCCGCCGTGAACATTCCTGTTCCTCTCGCGATTTTCTCGCGGAGCGCGCGCGAGAAGTAGTGAGCGACGCGCTGGACGGGATTCCCGGCCGGGGAAGACAGGCAGTCGCAGAGGCGGAGCAATTCGGCGGCGAGCTCGAACTGGCGGTTGCCGACCTTCTCGGCGGCGGCGAGGACGTACTCCACGAGCTCCACGTTGCGCGCGTCCTCGTAGGAAATCCTCGAGAGGCAGAGGTCGAACGGGTTCTTGAAAAGTGCCTCCACGTCGACGGTTCGGGACTCGAGGTTGATTATTCTCGCCGCCGCCATTCTCATGATCTGTCCGGTCGACATCTCCTGGCCGTTGCTTGCTTCCGAACCCAGTTCTTCCGATGATGATGAGTCATCCTCGTACAAGAGATGATTGTTGTCCATGCGAATGAAAGGGGATTGAATTTGTTTTCGTGATTTGTGTCAAAATGGGTCCGTGATATATATTATGTCATTCTGACAAAGACATTTTCACAGTTAGATTAATGCTGGCCGGAAGCTGTCGCTTTGTAGGGTGGTGGGCTGCGAGATTTAGATGCCATTCGGTTGTTTAAAATACGATTTTGTTTGGTGTTTACACAAAAAATACACACATCGTTTAAATATAAGAAACTAAATGATTTTATAAGATTCCTTTAATTATATCAATTAAAATAAATTAAGATGAATTATGTCAATTGAATTTTTGGACATAAAACACTCAGGTAGGAATTAGCGCTTAGTTTGCGCCTAGTGGAGAGAAGACATGTTTGGGCGTTCGTGGGTGAGCTTAGAGGTTAAACCCAATACTCTTCGCTTTGTCCTAGAAAATCAGAAACTAGCCTCTTGCCCTAGAAAATCAGAAACACGAGAAGTAACATCTGCTGCCGCCTGCCGCCCTAGCTCTCGCCCCATCTGCTACCACCTGCCGCCCTAGCTCTCGACCCATTTGCTGCTCTCTGCCGCAGCAGGAGAAAGTCATCGATCACTCTTCTCCTTCCTTCTACTCGGTACGTAGCACAAGCTTCTTGCCTCTATAAGCACCTATTTGCAGCAAGAGTGATCACTATTTGCTTGTTATTTGTTATGTTAAGTGTTTACTGTTAAGAACTAGGCATTGCTAATTTTATATGCACTTGAGTTATATGAATTATTCCAGAAAACAAGAAATATTTGAGAATTTTTCCATTTATGCTCTGAACGCCTAGGCGCGCCTAGGCTACGCCTAATCGGGCAAGGCACAAGTCAAGAGCCGAGCGCCTGCCTTACGCCTAGCGCCTTTCAGAACCTTGAAAACACTATATGCGCCTCTATATCAGTGTGAACTCCGAAATTTGACTAAATGGTGAGACCCTTTGATATGATGAGAGGGTTCATCGACATATCTTCTAATGCAATGAGCTGAGATGGGAATTGAATAAGTATGGAGGAAAGGAGCGAGATAATGTGGAACGGAAATTTGACGACGTGTTCATGGTAGGGATGGCAATTTCGACCTGACCCGATTTACCCGACCTGTTTGACCTGTTTTGGGGCGGGTCAAACCCGCCCCGTAGATGGGGCAGGGCGGGCATGGGTACCTCTCATCGACCCGACCTGCCCTGACCCGTCCCATTCTCGACCCGTTCTTGCCTAAATTACATATAATATTAGTTAAATTACTTGAGATTTTCCTCTTATTACATTATATTTTAGCTATAATAAAGTTGTAAATAAGTGAAAACCTCAATTTCTTCAATAATTTAACTACATTTTATCATATTATGGTTTCTTTCTTGGTCTTTCAATGAAAAGAACGAATATTTCTAATATTTTTCACATAAATTACATACCTAATGGATCGACCTGCCCCGACCCGCGCCCCGTGATAAATTACCCGACCTGGACCCGACCTGCCATGGGGCGGGTATGGGTATCGAGATACCCGCCCAGGACCTGCCCATTGCCATTCCTAGTTCATGGTCCCTAGTTCGATGGGAAGGGGGATGGGGTTTAGTGCTCCTAGTGTGACAATCCGAGGGATAAGAAATTGGTTAAGTATGGAGGAGCTACATCATGGTGGTCATCAACATATCTCATTGGTGTGGTGAGGGGGTCATCATGCGTAACACGATGATGAGAACGAATAATTTGGCTAAGTGTCAAATATCCCTCTAAAGATAATAAGGAGGACGATTGACGTACCCTCTACCTTGACGAGAGAGGAGGATATCAAGTGTCAAGGGGGTCACTTTTGTCGCTTCCACGATCATAACTGGTTAATTGTTTTGCCTTTTTTATTCACGCGATTCAAACACCAAACCACATATGACAAAGGGGTTTTCATGTCTTAGCCGTTTTTCTTAGCCGACAAGCAAAACTAAGAAGGAGCAAACAAATGTTTGGTTTAGTGGTATTACTTTTGATTTTGAACTCAGAGGTCTCATGTTGAAATCTCTTTGATAGGATCTAATTATAAAAACAAACCTTTCTATGTGTCGACCAGCGGGTGTGTGGCACCCGTTTTCCACGCCCGTTTTATTCACCGAATCAATCCGCTGGTTCACAAAATTTATACAATTTTCTAGTGATCAAAAGATCCAAAACTCTAATATCATATAAAAACTATATATGTTGAAATGTCCTAAAATGGCCGTAATGATAGAATATGTCATTTCTTAAAAAACTAGCTGTACTTCCACTGAAATTGATGCCTAGATGGTATGATCCAACTGTTAAATAGCGGTAGAATATTCGTGGATGGAATGTTCAACCGAAGAAAACTCAAATCCTAAAACCGTCCGAGAATCTGCCGTCAATTATATGGCGTCCCACTTCCCACTCTCATTCCATACAACTCTTCCACTATTGAACAAAATAGCCGTCCGATGAGAAACCCAAGTATCCAACAACATAAATATAGACTAATATAAATACTTTGGAAGTTTCCTAAAACGCCTCTGAGTTTTTTCTGAAAGACGGCAGATGTTTAGAATGTTAACCTATTCATCCTTCGCAGAGATTAAGGTTGAAAAATGCAATCAACAGCTCCTTCTTTCCAAACAAATAGGAAAATTTACACGACAAGTGTATGTTTAACACAATCTGTGCCATAAATAAATAAATATGCAAGGGGGACGTACGTCTTACTAGGAATGGCAATAGGGCGGGTTTGGGCGGGTTTGTCTAAACCATCTCCATCTTCAAATACCCAAACCCATATCCGCCTCATACCCATGCGGGGAATGTTTTGCAAACCCATCCCCCATACCCGTGGGTGTCGGATACCCATGGGCAATACCCGTACCCAGCGGCGGATCCAGAACACAGAAGTGCACTGGGCCGCATTTTATTAGAAAATTAGAATGGTAAAAAAAATATAATGATTATAATTTTTTTACAAAGTAAATTGTACACTACGGTATTTTAATTTAGCGAATGCATTAATAATGGAGTCCACATCCATACCAATAGTATACACGGTTTCAAATAAAATACTTGAGCAATCGACTAGAAATCCATCGCTCATTTTGTTGCGCAAATCAATTTTCACATGTTTCGTTGTTGAAAAGGTTCTATTCGTATTAGCTGTTGAAACGAGCAGCATCAACACTAGACAAATCAATCTACTAATCAATTTGCATTGTGTTTCCATCCCTATATCCACCAGCTGCTCTAGTAAATTTTCCAAGGTAACAAACCTCATATACGTTTTAGTCTTTTACATTTTAAATTTTCCAAAGAACAACTTTAAAACATGGATATAAGTGGTATTTCGAGAAATTTGGATATTATTGGCACAACCGTGAAAGTTTTGGATAAACAAGTGTATTAAACCAAATAACAATGACCCGAATATCTAAAATCGAAAAATTCATAAGGCCTATACTAACTATGGATCCAGAGGAGGGCTGGGCCGGGGCCCGGGGTGGCCACCCCCTGGATCCGCCACTGCCCGTACCCATACATCCAACATTATTATACCTAAAATTTACAAGAAAAGTTTTAATTATTACTCTAAACAAACCTATTATATCATGAAGTCAACAAAACACGATCATTTTCTTAATACGGTTCAAAGTATATGATCCTAAAATATCCATTAATACATAATATAGAGTATAATATTTTTCAAATTATTATCTTCTAACTCTTATACATCTACTAAGTAATAATTAACTAACATAATCTTGTAGACAAGGGGAAAAGTGAAAGAGTGAAAGGAGAATTGAGGGAAATGAATTAGATTTTGATTAAAATGGTCACTCAATTGCATTTATACTATTTATTTCCTTGAGTTATCCTCATCACCATTGATAGATTACAATTTAATCCACATATTTTTTTTATATGTGAAGAAATTCTCTTGGTGAGGCGGGTATGGGTATGGGGCGGGGGAGGTCAAAACCATACCCGCCCCATATCCATCAAACTTTTTGCGGGTTTTACCCATACCCGCCCCATACCCGGTCAAAGCAAGAATTCCCCGCGTTGACTGGGTCGGGGGCAGTCGGATACCCACGGCCATGGATTTTATTGCCATCCCTACTTCTTACCACTCCTGCGGTCATAAGTGATGAATTGGTTTTGACTTTTTAATCCACGTGATCCAAACACCCACCCACATCTCACAGGGGGTCTTTATGCCTAAGAGTTTTTTTAGGCGACAAACAAAGCTAAGAACTCCAAACAAGAGATTGGTCCAGTGGTATTAATCTTAAACTTGGAGGTCTTAAGTTCGAATCTTTTAATCTTCTAACTATAAAAATAAACTTATATCGCCATTCTAAAAAAGAAAATTAAGTTATGGATGCAATAAATATGATTTTCGATATTAATCATTAACTTGTATAGTTCGATATATCATGAGTTTAAATCCATCACAAATATTGAGTTAGTTAGAGGTTGAATAACAATTTTCTAGCCTTTAAAACATCCAGAATTCTAACCGGTCGTTTTGGATGAAAATTCGAACGAATCAATTTGACACAAATGTCTCATTCTAATTGATCCATCCAAACCACCCCTACAAAATAATCATTATTTTGAAATATCCTAAAATCTTCGTGATAATAGAATTTATCATTTCTTAATAAGCTGCTGTAGTTCCACTAAAATTGATGCTGATGGTATGATCCAACTGTTAAATAGCGGTAGAATATTCGTGGATGGAATGTTCAACCGAAGAAAACTCGAATCCTAAAATCGTCCAAGAACCGGTACTTCTGCCGTCGATTATATGGTGTCCCAGTTCCCATTCTTATTCCACTACTATAGAACAAAATGGCCGTCCGGGGAGCAACCCAAGTATCCAACAATATAAACAGAGACGAAACTTTTCCTAAAATAATAACATAAATACTTTGGAAGTTTCCTGAAACGCCTCTTGAGTTTTTTTCTGAAAGACGGCAGAGATTAAGGTTGATGCAAGCAACGGCTCTTTTTATAAAGAAACAGGGAAAATTATAACGACAAATGTATATACTAAACATAATCTGTGAAATAAATAAATAAAATATGGCACGCCTTTATTATTTCAATAAAATAATGAAGGCTAAATTTGATTCCATTGGCTAAAAGATAATGAGAAGTTAATGTGATTGGTGTGATTAATTAATTGATGACCGTAGGAAAAATAAATAAATTAATGATATCAATGAAATTACGTGAATTCATCAACATCGGTGAATTCACCTTTTTCGTAAAAAGTACTTATAAAAATATTCCGTAAGAAGTTATATTATGTTATGACAAAGGATCTCACTATTACTAGAGAGAGGTTAATTAGGGTTCTAACTGCTAGCATCCAATTTGTTAGAACGTGATACTGCTTCTTGTACCATCAAGATATGAAGGAACTACCCAACTTTAGACACTCAGCATAATCTGCATTCGAATAAGTTGTGGTACACAGAACCGTTTGGCAACAAGAACTCACCATCCGACTGTAGTAAGTGAAGATTTTGTTATATTGGAGTGGCATAGATTGTACACTCCTCCATTTGTGCCTCATCGAGAAAGTTGATATTAACACTAGTTTTAGCCAATAGGAACATTTCGTTTTGATAATTTTTTTGTTTTAAGTACTTTTCACAATTAATTCAGATTTATAAATGGAGGTGCAAGCTTGTCATTATAAAAATTAGAGAGCACACGCGTGTGATGTTGTGCATTAATTCTCTCGCGCCTGACCACAAGTATCATGAGGAGCATACCACAAACACATACAAGAAACACAACAAAACATACCACACATACCATAAAGCATAACAGAACCTCACCACAAAATTCATAAAACATGTCAGAAAACTCAAAGCAAATTACAAGTTTCATAGAGCATATGAGAAATCTCATGAAGCAGACTACAAGTTTCTTAAAGCGGATCGCATATTTATTAAAACATACCACAAATTTTTTAAGACAGGCTACAAGTTCTCTAAAGTATACCAAAAATCTCATAAAAAATATCACAAACTCAGGAAAAAATACCACAAGTTCAATCAAACATTTCACCATTATAAAAAAAGGCAATGTCTATTTTTTATCCAAACATTATTTTTCAGATTCTTTTATATTATCCAAACATATTCAAATTCTATTAATTAGCCAAATCTTTCATAATGCATCAAAATATTAGCCATTTTTATGTTATCATTAATAATTTTGTAACTCTTTACTTACTTAAAATACTAAAATTTTAGAATGTTAATCTTCATGTGTCTCTTCCAAGTCAGTATCATGTTGTCAAGTCAATATTACTAATAAAATTGCTAACTGAAAGTTAACATTTTGCTAATTTTTAGTATTTCGATAGGTTTGGATAATTTAAAAGAATCTGAAAAATGTTTGGATAAAAAATAGACATTACCAAAGAAAATGACCTTTTGTCACCCAAAAAATTACGAAAATGTCATCCGAAAATAAATTGACTCAAATCGGTGCTTAATGGACTTATCATCCGTGGAGAATAGGATCAATAGACTTCATTATCGGTGGAGAATAGCCTCGGCCTGATTTCGTGATCTGTAGCCTCCATAATTGAAAGAAAATGGCATTTCGGAATAAATCCCTTTGGAATAGTACCCCTTTGGAATCTGCCAAAAATTGACCCGGAATAAATCCCCCCAAATCGGTTCTTCATGGATTCAATCATCGTTGAAGAATAGTCTAGGCCGAATCCGTGATCTGTAGCCTTCAATATCCAAAGAAAATGGCCTTTCGTACCCCAAAAATTACGAAAATGCCATCCGAAAAATAAATTGGCTCAAATCAGTGCTTAATGGACTTATCATCCGTGGAGAATAGGATCCATAGACTTCATTATCGGTGGAGAATAGCATCGGCCCGATTTTGTGATATGTAGCCTCCAAAATCGAAAGAAAATGACTTTCGTCGCCCAAAAAATTAGGAAAATGTCATTCGAAAATAAATTGGCTCAAATCGGTGCTTAATGGACTTATCATCCATGGAGAATAGAATCAATAGACTTCATTATAGGTGGAGAATAGCCTCGGCTTGATTCCATGATCTGTAGCCTCAAAAATTGAAAGAAAAAGGCATTTCGGAAAAATCGCCCAAAATCTGTGACGGTACACCTTTGTAATCTGCCAAAAATTGATCCGGAATAAATCCTGCCAAATCGGTGCTTAATAAACTCAAACATCGTTGAAGAATAGCCTCAGGCCGAATCCGTGATCCGTAGCCTTCAATATCCTAAGAGAATGGCCTTTCGTCACCAAATAAATTACGAAAATGCCATCAGAAAATAAATGGGCTTAAATCGGTGCTTAATGGACTTATCATCCGTAGAGAATAGGATCAATAGACTTCATTATTGGTGGAGAATACCTCGGCCTGATTCCATGATCTGTAGCCTCCAGAATCGAAAGAAAATTGCATTTAAGAAAAATCTCCTGAAATCTGTGATGGTATCCATTTGGAATCTGAAAAAAATTGACCCGGAATAAGTCACCCCAAATTGGTACTTAATGGGCTAATCATCGTTGAAGAATAGCCTCAGGCCGAATCCGTGATCTGTAGCCTTCAATATCCAAAGAAATTGACCTTTCGTCGCTCAAAAAGTTTCGAAAATGCCATCCGAATATAAATTGGCTCAAATCGGTACTTAATGGGCTTATCATTCGTGGAGAATAGGATCAATAGACTTCATTATCGGTGGGGAATAGCCTCGGCCTGATTCTGTGATATGTAGCCTCCAAAATCGAAAGAAAATGGCATTTCAGAAAAATCGCCCGAAATCTGTGATGGTATCCCTTTGGAATCTGCCATAAATTGACTCGGAATAAATCTGCCCAAATCTATGCTTAATGGACTCAATCATCGTTGAAGAATAGCCTCAGGCCGAATCCGTGATCTGTAGCCTTCAATATCCTAAGAGAATGGCCTTTTGTCGCCAAATAAATTACGAAAATGTCATCCGAAAATAAATTGGCTCAAATCGGTGCTTAATGGACTTATCATCCATAAAGAATAGGATCAATAGACTTCATTATTTGTGGAGAATAGCCTCGGCATGATTCCTTGATCTGTAGCCTCCAGAATCGAAAGAAAATTGCATTTCAGAAAAATCGCCTGAAATCTGTGATGGTATCCCTTTGGAATCTGAAAAAAATTGACCCGGAATAAGTCCCCCCAAATCAGTGTTTAATGGGCTAATCATCGTTGAAGAATAGCCTCAGGCCGAATCCGTGATCTTTAGCCTTCAATATCCAAAGAAAATGACATTTCGTCGCCCAAAAAGTTACGAAAATGCCATCCGAAAATAAATTGGCTCAAATCGGTGCTTAATGGGCTTATCATTCGTGGAGAATAGGATCAATAGACTTCATTATCGGTGGAGAATAGTGACACGCTAAAACACAACACCAAACTGCGACCAAGTGTAATCGCAGTCCGGAAATGCAGTAAAGTTGCAAGTTCTAATTATCAACCCGGGGTCTAGATCTACTGCCTACTCTGTGTTTATCTATTATCTAGCAAACTAAGTCGAGTGATTGTGAGTTTAAGCGAAAACAGTAAGAAAGCAGGAAATTGTTCGGTTTTCTAATCAAGGGAAGAGTCACTCGGGAATGAGTCCCCATAGCTCCTTAGTTAGGTCGATGTTGTAATTACCCTGGGTTGATTAACTATTGATTAAACTGCGGAAGATCCGAAAGTAGCTTGGAATCTCTTAAGCTGACCAAGTCCTCTCAGTCAAACTGCCCGACAGACGACTAGTCTTCACCGGGATAGAAAGCTGAGGCTATGAACACAAGACTCCACTACTGGAATTGAATTCCAATGCAAAGCAGTAAATCGATTAACTCTCGTATAACCAATCTACCACTACCGATTGATGAAGCTCTAACAACCTAATCAGATTCTATCTATCTAAGGTTGCAACATAAATCAAGAAAAGATGATCTGGCTTTAATTGACTCAATGAATCATGCATCAAGCGATTAAAATCAATCAGTATAACAATCCCAAGTCATGACAATCAAGATCCCTAACACATGGAACTAGGGTTCTTCATACCCAAGTGAGAGAGGGTTCTACTCCATAAAGAGAGAGGAAAACAAAAAGCAGAGTAGTCATACTCATAAAGATGAGGAAAATCTACTCTGGGATGGTGATCTTCACTCCTATGATGATCTCCAAGCTTGATTGATGAAACCCAGCTCCAAAATCACCTCTAGGATGTGTTCTTCGCACTTTCTCTCTCTAGGGCTCTGTTTTTTGCTCAAAAACTCGATTCCCCCAAAATATGAGCTCCTCTCCAAATAAAACCCGCACAAATGCAAAAACACGGCCGTGTTTTAATCAAAAGAGGCCGGGTTTTCGAATGGCGATTCTGTGAAGGGCAGAGGAAAAACATGGCCTCTAGCACAAGGCCATGTTTTTCACACCAGAGGGCGTGTTTGACAATAGCCCTGCTGCCCGGTTTTCACGATCGACCTTCATTCACCTCCAAATGTCCGAAACTTGCCCCAATGCCATATCTACATACTAGGACCTGAAATATGACAAAAGAATAAAACCTAGCGTAAAAAAGGCCAAGGAATGACCAATAACTAAGCTAAACGATCAAGAAATGATGGGGAAAACATGTGCGAATACAGTGTTATCAAATAGTCTCGGCCTGATTCAGTGATCTGTAGCCTTCAGATTCGAAAGAAAATGGCATTTCGGAAAAATCGCCAGAAATCTGTTATGGTACCCATTTGGAAACTTCCAAAAATTGACCCGGAATAAATCTGCTCAAATCGGTGCTTAATAGACTCAATCATCGTTGAAGAATAGCTTCAGGCCGAATCCGTGATCTGTAGCCTTCAATACCCAAAGAAAATGGCCTTTCGTCGCCCAAAAATTTACAAAAATGCCATCCAAAAATAAATGGGCTCAAATCGGTGCTTAATGGACTTATCATCCGTGGAGAATAGGATCAATATACTTCATTATCGGTGAAGAATAGCCTCGGCCTGATTTCTTGATCTGTAGCCTCCGGAATCGAAAGAAAATGGTATTTCGGAAAAATTACCGAAAATCTGTGATGATACCCCTTTGTAATCTGCCAAAAATTGAAACGGAATAAATCCGCCCAAACTGGTTCTTAAAGGACTCAATCATCGTTGAACAATAGCCTCAGGCCGAATCCGCAATCTGTAGCCTTCAATATCCAAAGAAAATGGCCTTTTGTTGCCCAAAAAATTATGAAAATGTCATCCGAAAATAAATTGGCTCAAATCGGTGCTTAATGAACTTGTCATCTGTGGAGAATATGATCAATAGACTTCATTATCGGTGGAGAATAGCCTCGGCCTGCTTCCGTGATCTGTAGCCTCCAGAATCGAAAGAAAATGGCATTTCGGAAAAATCACCCAAAATCTGTGATGGTACCCCTTTGGAATATGCCAAAAATTGACCCGGAATAAATACGCCCAAATCGGTGCTTAAAGGACTCAATCATCGTTGAAGAATAGCTTCAGGCCGAATCCGTGATCTATAGCCTTCAATATCCAAAGAAAATGACCTTTCGTGGCCAAAAAAATTAAAAATATGTCATCATAAAATAAATTTGCAGAAATCGGTGCTTAATGGACTTATCCTCCGTGATGAATAAGATCAATAGACTTCATTATCGGTGGAGAATAGCCTCGGCCTGATTCAGTGATATGTACCCTCCAGAATCGAAATAAAATGGAATTTGGGAAAAATCGCCTGAAATCTATGATGGTACCCCTTTGGAATCTGCCAAAAATTGACCCGGAATAAATCCCCCAAAATCGGTGCTTAATGGACTCGATCATCGTTGAAGAATAGCTTCAGGCCGAATCCGGGATCTGTAACCTTCAATATCCAAAGAAAATGGCTTTCGTCGCCCAAAATATTACGAAAATGTCATCCGAAAATAAATTGGCTCAAATCGGTGCTTCATGGACTTATCATCCATGGATAGTAAAATCAATAGAATTCATTATCGGTGGCGAATAGCCTCGGTATGATTCCATGATCTGTAGCCTCCAGAATCGAAAGAAAATGGCATTTCGGAAAAATTGCCCGAAATCTGTGATGGTACCCCTTTCTAATCTGCCAAAAATTGACCCGGAATAAATACCCCCAAATCAGTTCCTAAAGGACTCAAACATCGTTGAAGAATAGCCTCAGGCCGAATCCGTGATCCGTAGCCTTCAATATCCAAATAATATGGCATTTCGTCGCCCAATAAATTACGAAAATGCCATCCGAAAAATGGCCAAAATCGGTGCTTAATGGACTTATCATCTGTGGAGAATAGGATCAATAGACTTCATTATCAGTAGAGAACAGCCACGGCCTGATTCCGTGATCAGTAACCTCCAGAATCGAAAGAAAATGGCATTTCGGAAAAATCGCCTGAAATCTGTGATGGTACCCCTTTGAAATCTTCCAAAAATTGACCCGAAATAAATCCCCCCTAATCGGCGCTTAAAGGGGTAAATCATCGTTGAAAAATAGTCTCAAGCCGAATCAGTGATCTGTAGCCTTCAAAAACCAAAGAAAATGGCCTTCTATCGCCCAAAAATTACAAAAATGCCATCCGAAAATAAATTGGCTCAAATCGGTGCATAATGGACTTATCATCCGTGAAGAATTGGATCAATAGACTTCATTATCGGTGGAGAATAGCCTCGTCCTGATTCCGTGATCTGTAGCCTCCAGAATCGAAAGAAAATGGCATTTCGGAAAAATCGCCCGAAATCTGTGATGGTACCCCTATGGAATCTTCCAAAAATCCTTGAATAAATTCGCCCAAATTGTTGCTTAAATGACTCAATCATCGTTGAAGAATAGTCTCAAACCGAATTTGTGATCTGTAGCCTTCATTATCCAAAGAAAATGGTCTTTCATCGCCCAAAAATTACAAAAATGTCATCCGAAAATAAATTGGCTCAAATCGGTGCTTAATGGACTTATCATCCGTGGAGAATTGGATCAATAGACTTCATTATCGTAGGAGAATAGCCTCGTCCTGATTCCGTGATCAGTAGCCTCCAGAATCGAAACAAAATGACATTTCGGAAAAATCGCCCGCAATCTGTGATGGTACCCCTATGGAATCTTCCAAAAATTGAACCTGAATAAATTCACTCAAATCGGTTCTTAAAGGACTCAATGATCGTTGAAGAATAGGCTCAAGTTGAATCCGTGATTTGTAGCATTCAATATCCAAAGAAAATGGCCTTTCGTCGCCCAAAAATTATAAAAATGCCATCCGAAAATAAATTGGCTCAAATCGGTGCTTAATGGACTTATCATCCGTGGAGAATTGGATCAATAGACTTCATTATCGGTAGAGAATAGCCTCGTCCTGATTTCGTGATTAGTAGCCTCCAAAATCGAAAGAAAATGGCATTTCGAAAAAATCGCCCATAATCTGTGATGGTACCCCTATGGAATCTTCCAAAAATTGACCTGGAAGAAATTCGCCCCAATCGGTGCTTAATGGACTCAATCACCGTTGAAGAATAGCCTCAGGCCGAATCCATGATCTGTAGCCTTCAATATCCAAAGAAAATGGTCTTTCGTCGCCCAAAAAATTACGAAAAATGCCATCCATTATAAATTGGCTCAAATCGGAGCTTAATGAACTTATCATCCGTGGAGAATAGGATCAATAGACTTCATTATCGGTGTAGAATAGCCTTGGTCTGATTCCATGATCTATAGCCTCCAGAATCGAAAGAAAATGGCATTTCGGAAAAATCGCCTCAATTCTGTGATGGTACCCCTTTGGAATCTGCAAAAAAATTGACCATGAATAAATCCCCCTAAATCGATGCTTAATATACTTAATCATCGTTGAAGAATAGCCTCTGGCCGAATCCGTGATCTGTAGCCTTCAATATCCAAACTAAATGGCATTTCGTCGCCCAAAAAATTACAAAAATGCCATCCGAATATAAATTGCCTCAAATCGGTGCTTGATGGAGTTATCATCCGTGGATAATAGGATCAATAGACTTTATTTTCAGTGGAGAATAGCCTCGGCCTGATTCCGTGATCTGTAGCCTTCAGATTCGAAATAAAATGACATTTCGGAAAAATCGCCAGAAATCTGTGATGGTACCCATTTGGAAACTTCCAAAAATTGACCCGGAATAAATTCGCTCAAATCGGTGCTTAATAGAATCAATCATCGTTGAAGAATAGCTTCAGGCCGAATTCGTGATCTTTAGGCTTCAATATCCAAAGAAAGTGATCTTTCGTCGTCCAAAAAATTACGAAAATGGCACCCAAAAATAAATTGGCTCAAATCGTTGCTTAATGGACTTATCATCCGGGGAGAGTAGGATAAATAGGCTTCTTTATAAGTGAAGAATAGCCTCAGCATGATTCCTTGTTCTGTACACTTCATAATCGAAAGAAAATGGCATTTCGGAAAAATTGACAAAAATCTGTGATGTTACCCATTTGGAAACTTCAAAAAATTGTACCAGAATAAATCTGCTCAAATCGGTGCTTAATAAACTCAATCATCGTTGAAGAATAGCTTCAAGCCTAATTCGGCATCTTTAGGCTTCAATATCCAAAGTAAGTTGCCTTTCGTCGCCCAAAAATTTACAAAAATACCATCCGAAAATAACTTGGCTCAAATCGGTGCTTAATGGACTTATCATCCATGGAGAATAGGATCAATACACTTCATTATCGGAGGAGAATAGCCTCGGCCTGATTCCGTGATCTGTAGCCTCCAAAATCGAAAGAAAATGGCATTTCGGAAAAATCACCCGAAATCTGTGATGGTACCCCCTTTGGAATATGAAAAAATTTGACCCAGAATAAATCCCCCCAAATCGGTGCTTAATGTACTCAATCATAGTTGAAGAATAGCCTTAGGCTGAATCTGTGATCTGTAGTCTTCAATATCCAAAGAAAATGGCCTTTCGTCGCCCAAAAAATTACGAAAATGCCATTCGAAAATAAATTGGCTCTAATCGGTGCTTAATGGACTTATTATCCATGGAGAATAGGATTAATAGACTTCATTATCGGTGGAGAATAATCTCAGCCTGATTCCGTGATCAGTATCCTCCAGAATCGATAGAAAATGGCATTTTGGAAAAATCGCCCAAAATCAGTGATGGTACCCTAGTGGAATCTGCAAAAAATTCACTCGGAATGAATCCCCCCAAATCTGTTCTTAATGTACTCAATCATCGTTGAAGAATAGGCTCAGGCCGAATCCATGATCTGTAGCCTTCAATATCAGAAGAAAATGGGTCGCACAAAAAATTTCGAAAATGCCATCCGAAAATAAATTGGGTCAAATCGTTGTTTAATGGACTTGTCGTACGTGGAGAATAGGATCAATAGACTTCATTATCAGTGAAGAATAGCCTTGGCCTGATTTCGTGATCTGTAGCCTCCAGAATCGAAAGAAAATGGCATTTCGGAAAAATCACCCAAAATCGGTGATGGTACGCCTTTGGAATCTGAAAATAATTGACCCGGTATAAATCCCGCCAAAACAGTGCTTAATCTACTCAATCATCGTTGAAGAATGCCTCAGGCCAAATCCGTGATCTATAGCCTTTAATGTCCAAAGAAAATGGACTTTCATCGTCCAAAAAATTACGAAAATGGCACCCTAAAATAAATTGGCTCAAATTGTCGCTTAATGGACTTATCATCCGTGGAGAATAGGATCAATAGACTTCATTTTCAGTGGAGAATAGCCTCGGCCTGATTCCGTGATCTGTAGCCTTCAGATTAGAAAGAAAATGACATTTCGGAAAAATTGCCAGAAATGTGTGATGGTACCCATTTGGAAACTTCCAAATATTGACCCGGAATAAATCCGCTCAAATCGGTGCTTAATAGACTCAATCATCGTTGAATAATAGCTTAAGGTCGAATCCGAGATCTGTAGGCTTCAATATCCAAAGAAAGTGGCCTTTCGTCGCCCTAAAATTTACAAAAATGTCATCCGAAAATAAATTGGCTAAAATCGGTGCTTAATGGACTTATCATCCGTGGAGAATAGGATTAATAGACTTCATTATCGGTGGAGAATAGCCTCAGCCTGATTTCGTGATCAGTATCCTTCCGAATTGATAGAAAATGGCATTTCCGAAAAATCGCTCGAAATCTGTGATGGTACCCCTTTGGAATCTGCAAAAAATTGACCCAGAATGAATACCCCCAAATCTGTGCTTAATGTACTTAATCATCATTGAAGAATAGCCTCAGGCCGAATCCGTGATCTGTAGCCTTCAATATCAAAAGAAAATGGCCTTTCGAAGCCCAAAAAATTACGAAAATGCCATCCGAAAATAAATTGGGTCAAATCGTTGCTTAATGGACTTATCATACGTGGATAATAGGATCAATAGACTTCATTATCAGTGAAGAATAGCCTTGGCCTGATTCCGTGATCAGTATCCTCTGGAATCGAAAGAAAATGGCATTTCGAAAATACCGTCGGAAATATGTGATGGTACCCCTTTCGAATCTGCTAAAAATTGACCCGGAATGAATCCCACCAAATCGGTGCTTAATGTACTCAATCATCGTTGAAGAATAGTCTCAGACCGAATCCGTGGTCTGTAGCCTTCAATATCAAAAGAAAATGGCCTTTCGTCGCCCAAAAAATTACGAAAATGCCATATGAAAATAAATTGGCTCAAATCGGTTCATAATGGACTTATCATCCGTGGAGAATAGGATCAATAGACTTCATTATCGGTAGAGAATAGCCTCAGCCTGATTACGTTATCAGTATCCTCCAAAATCGATAGAAAATAGCATTTCGGAAAAATCGCGCGAAATCTGTGATGGTACCCATTTGGAATCAGGAAAAAATTGACACGGAATGAATCCCCCCAAATCTATGATTTATGTACTCAATCATCATTGAAGAATAGTTTCAGGCCGAATCTGTGATCTGTAGGCTTCAATATGCAAAGAAAGTGGCCTTTCGTCGAACAAAAATTTACAAAAATGCCATCCAAAAATAAATTGGCTCAAATTGGTGCTTAATGGATTTATCATCCATGAAGAATAGGATCAATAGACTTCATTATAGGTGGAGAATAGCCTCGGCCTGATTCCGTGATCTGTAGCCTCAGGAATCGAAAGAAATTGGTATTTCGGAAAAATCGTCAGAAATCTGTGATGGTACCCCTATGGAATCTGCCAAAAATTGACCCAGAATAAATCCGCCCTAATCGATGCTTAAAGGACTCAATCATCATTGAAGAATAGCCTCAGGCCGAATCCGTGATCTGTAGCCTTCAATTTCTAAAGAAAATGGTCTTTTGTCGCCCAAAAAATTACGAAAATGCCATCTGAAAATAAATAGGCTCAAATCGTTTCTCAATGAACTTATCATCCGTGGAGAATAAGATCAATAGACTTTATTATCGGTGGAGAATAGTCTCGGTCTGCTTCCGTGATTTGTAGCCTCCAGAATCGAAAGAAAATGGCATTTCGGAAAAATCACCCGAAATCTATTATGGTACGCCTTTGGAATCTGCAAAAAATTGAACCGAAATAAATCTCACCAAATCGTTGCTTAATGTACTCAATCATCGTTGAAGAATAGCCTCAGGCCGAATCTGTGATCAGTAGCCTTCAATATTCAAAGAAAATGGCCATTCGTAGCCCAAAAAATTACGAAAATATCATCCGATAATAAATTGGGTCAAATCGGGTCCTAAAGAATTTATCAATCGTGGAGAATAGGATCAGTAGACTTCATTATCGGTGGAGAATAGCCTCGGCCTGTTTCCGTGATCTGTAGCTTCCATAATCGAAAGAAAATGGCAATTCGGACTTATGGCCCGAAATCTGTGATGGAACCCATTTGGAATCTGCAAACAATTGATCCAGAATGAATCACCCCAAAACGGTGCTTAATGTACTCAATCATCGTTGAAGAATAGCCTCAGGCCGAATCCGTGATCTTTAGGCTTCAACATCCAAAGAAAGTGGTCGTTTGTCGCTCAAAAATTTACAATAATGCCATCCGAAAATAAATTGGCTCAAATTGGTGCTTAATGGACTTATCATCCGTGGAGAATAGGATCAATAGACTTCATTATCGGTGGAGAATATCTTCTGCCAAATTCCGTGATCTGTAGCCTCCAAAATCGAAATAAAATGGTATTTTGGAAAAATCGTCAGAAATCTATGATGGTACCCCTTTGGAATCCGCCAAAAATTGACCTGGAATAAATCCCCCCAAATTGGTGCTTAATGGACTCAATCATCGTTGAAGAATAGCCTCAGTCCGAATTCGTGATCTGTAGCCATCAATATCCAAAGAAAATGACCTTTCGTCGCCCAAAAAATTACAAAAATGTCATCCGAATACAAATTGGCTCAAATCGGTGCTTAATGGATTTATCATTCGTGGAGGATAGGATCAATATACTTCATTATCGATGGATAATAGTCTTGGCCAGATTCTGTGATCTGTAGCCTCCAAAATCAAAAGAAAATGGCATTTTGGAAAAATCGCCTTAAATCTGTGATGGTACCCCTTTTGAAATTTACCAAAAATTGACCTAGAACAAATTCCCCCAAATCGATGCTTAATGGACTCAAACATCGTTGATAAATAGCCTCGGCCTGATTCCGTGATCTGTAGCCTCCATAATCGAAAGAAAATGACATTTCGGAAAAAGCGCCCAAAATCTTTGACGGTACCCCTTTGTAATCTGCCAAAAACTGACCCAAAATAAATCCCCCCAAATCGGTGCTTAATGGACTCAATCATTGTTGAAGAATAGCCTCAGAGCGAATCCGTGATCTGTAGCCTTCAATATCCAAAGAAAATGGCCTTTTGTCGCAAAAAAAAATTACGAAAGTGCCATCCGAAAATAAAATGGTTCAAATCGGTACTTAATGAATTTATCATCCGGGGAGAATAGAATCAATAGACTTCATTATCGGTGGAGAATAGGCTCGGCTTACTTCCGTGATCTGTAGCCTCCGGAATCGAAAAAAATGGCATTTCGGAAAAATCACCCAAAATCTGTGATGGTACCCCTTGGAATCTGCAAAAAATTGACCCGAAATAAATCCCCCCAAATCGGTGCTTAATGCTCTCAATCATCGTTGAAGATTAGCCTCAGGCCGAATCCTTTGAAAATAAATTGGCTCAAATCGTTGTTTGATGGACTTATCATCCGTGGAGAATAGGATCAATAGACTTCATTATCAGTGGAAAATAACCTAGGCCTGATTCCGTAAGCCTCAAGAATCGAAAGAAAATGGCATTTCGGAAAAATCGCCTGAAATCTGTGATGGTACCCCTTTTGAAACTGCCAAAAATTGACCTGGAATAAATCCGCCCAAATCGGTGCTAAATAGACTCAATCATCGTTGAAGAATAGGTTTAGGCCGAATCCGTGATCCGTAGCCTTCAATATCCAAAGAAAATGGCATTTCGTCGCCGAAAAATTACGAAAATGTCATCCGAAAATAAATTGGATCAAATCGTTGCTTAATTGACTTATCATCCGCGGAGAATAGGATCAATAGACTTCATTATCAGTGGAGAATAGCATTGGCCTGATTCCGTGATATGTAGCCTCCAGAATCGAAAGAAAATGGCATATCGTAAAATTGCTTGAAATCTGTGATGGTACCCCTATGGAATCTGCCAAAAATGGACCCGGAATAAATCTTCCAAAATTGGTGCTTAATAGACATAATCATCGATGAGGAATAGCTTTAGGCCAAATCTGTGATATGTAGCCTTCAATATCGAAAGAAAATGGCTTATCGTCGCACAAAAAATTACGAAAATGCCATCCGAAAATAAATTGGCTCAAATCGGTAATTAATGGACTAATTATCCGTGGAGAATAGGATTAATAGACTTCATTATCGGTGGAGAATAGCCTCTGCCTAATTTCGTGATCTGTAGCCTCCATAATCGAAAGAAAATGACATTTCGGAATTATCACCCTAAATCGGTGATGGTACCCCTTTGGAATCTGCAAAAAATTGACCCTGAATAAATCCCCCCAAATCGGTGATTAATGTACTCAATCATCGTGGAAGAATAGCGTCAGGCCGAATCCGTGATCTGTAGCCTTCAATATCCAAAAAAAATGGCCTTTCGTCGTCCCAAAAATTACGAAAATGCCATCCGAAAATAAATTGGCTAAAATCATTGCTTACTGGACTTGTCATCCGTGGAGAATAGGATCAATAGACTTCATTATCAGTGGAGAATAGTCTGGGCCTGATTCCGTGACCTCTAGCCTTCTGAATCGAAAGAAAATGACATTTCGGAAAAATCGCCAGATATCTGTGATGGTACCCATTTGGAAACTACCAAAAATTTACCCGGATTAAATCCGCTCAAATTGGTGCTTAATAGGCTCAATCATCGTTGAAGAATAGATTCAGGCCGAATCCGAGATCTGTAGGCTTCAATATCCAAAGAAAGTGGCATTTTTGTCGCACAAAAATTTACAAAAATGTCATCCGAAAATAAATTGGCTCAAATCGGTACTTAATGGAGTTATCATCCGTGGAAAATAGGATCAATAGACTTCATTATCAGTGGAGAATAACCTAGGCCTGATTCCGTGAGCCTCAAGAATCGAAAGAAAATGGCATTTCGGAAAAATCGCCTGAAATCTGTGATGGTACCCCTTTTGAAACTGCCAAAAATTGACCTGGAATAAATCCGCCCAAATCGGTGCTTAATAGACTCAATCATCGTTAAAGAATAGGTTTAGGCCGAATCCGTGATCCGTAGCCTTCAATATCCAAAGAAAATGGCATTTCGTCGCCCAAAAATTACGAAAATGCCATCCGAAAATAAATTGGATCAAATCGTTGCTTAATTGACTTATCATCCGTGGAGAATAGGATCAATAGACTTCATTATCAGTGCAGAATAGCCTCGGCCTGATTCCGTGACCTGTAGCCTTCAGAATCGAAAGAAAATTGCGTTTCGGAAAAATTGCCAGAAATTTGTGATATTACCCATTTGAAAACTCCCAAAAATTGACTCGGAATAAATCTGCACAAATCGGGGCTTAAATGACTCAATCGTCGTTGAAGAATAGCTTCAGGCCGAATCCGTTATCTGTAGGCATCAATATCCAAAGAAAGTGGCCTTTCGTTGCACAAAAATTTACGAAAATGCCATCCGAAAATAAATTGGCTCAAATCGGTGCTTAATGGACTTATCATTCGTGAAAATAGGATCAATAGACTTCATTATCGGTGGAGAATAGCCTCGGCCTGATTCCGTTATCTGCAACCTCCGGAATCGAAAGAAAATGGTATTTCGGAAAAATCGCCGGAAATCTGTGATGGTACCCCCTTTGGAATCTGCCAAAAATTGACTCGCAATAAATCCGCCCAAATCGGTGCTTAAAGGACTCAATCATCGTTGAAGAATAGCCTCAGGCCGAATCCGTGATCGGTAGCCTTCAATATCCAAAGAAAATGGCCCTTTGTCGCCCAAAAAATTATAAAAAATGCCTTCCGAAAATAAATTGGCTCAAATCGGTGTTTAATTAACTTATCATCCGTGTAGAATAGGTTCAATAGACTTCATTATCGTTGGAGAATAGCCTCGGCCTGCTTCCGTGATCTATAGCCTCCAGAATCGAAAGAAAATGGCATTTTAGAAAAATCACCTGAAATTTATGATGGTACCTGACTCGACTCTACTGTCACTCCAGGAATTGGCCAAGTGTAACCACTTCCTTAAGCGTAGTATAGCGGGTTTAGGTTTAATTATCAACCCGGGTCCTAGATTTGCTGACTACTCAGTGAGTTCTTGTTATCTAGCAATAACACTGGAGTGCAAGTCTAAACTACCAAACAAACAAAGCAAGTAAACTGGTTGTATTCAGGTTAAAGAGGTCACCCGGATATGGTTCCCCCTAGACTGCAGTTAAGCCGGATTGTAATTACTAAGTTCAGTTTCTATGACAGTTATACTGCGGAAGGTTCTTAAACAGCCTGAAGTCTCGACTAAAGGTCTTCAGACCCTCTCAATCTGACTCTCTAGCGGGCGACTAACCTCCACCGGAGTCGACAGATTGAGGCCCTAAGAACAAAACCTCCACTACCGGAGTAAATCCGGTACAGAATAGTGAGTTGGCTCCTCGACTAAAGTCACCAACTCCCTACCTTCAATCAAGGATACTCTATTAACCTAGGCAGATATTCTCATTCTAGGTTAAAGCAGAAACAACAGGAATTTGATCAGGATTCAAGTCATTCAATCATTAAAACCTTAATCGAATATAATCAATCACAGAATCAGTAC
This sequence comes from Linum trigynum, assembly GCA_964030455.1. NCBI lineage: Eukaryota > Viridiplantae > Streptophyta > Magnoliopsida > Malpighiales > Linaceae > Linum > Linum trigynum. The sequence continues at coordinate 64,344,387 of OZ034819.1, forward strand.
TTGGGTTCATACAATCAAAGCCTAACATACAAATCTAGGGTTCTCCATACCCAGATGATGGGAGAACTACTCCATGGAGAAGAAAGCAAAAGCAGAATCAGACACGGAATTCATACTGCGAATGCCGGATTCCGGCTCCTGGACGTTGATTGGCACTTCTCCAAGCTCAAGCTGGCCTCCAATGGTGTTGAAGATCAATCTAGGGCACTTGGGAACTCTTGCTCGTCACTTTCTCTCTCTAGGAACTGATCTCTCTCTCAAAAACTCGAATCCCCTTGAATTGTGGCTGAAAATCTGCTTAAAAGCATCAGTGGCCAAAGCACGGTCGAGGGCACGGCCGTGCTTTGCCTGACTCCGCCCGTGCCTCGGCCAGGCTTAATTACATGGCCAGCAAGTGGGTTAAACACGGCCTTGCTTCGCAATGTACACGGCCGTGCTTTGACTGAACACGGCCGTGCTTCGGTGCCCGTGTTTGCAGCTGAATTGGCCCAAACTGAATTTGCTCTCGGCATAAAAAGCACGGCCAGCAGTACACGGCCGTGTAATGCTTTAGGCTGCCCGTGTTTTGGCTCCAGCTCACCGAAATGACTTCCGAATGCACCGAAACTCGTGGTTAGCCTTCCCTTTGACGCCTGGGACCTGAAACATGACAAAATAGCACAACCCGACGTAAAATAGGCTAAAACACACGACTATGACCCTCAAACGGATAAGAACTAGGGGCGCAAACATGTGCAATTACATCATTATCAAATTCCCCCACACTTAACCGTTTGCTTGTCCCCAAGCAAACCTAACTCAAACCAATGCAACTCTCCAGACCTCCATAGCAACAAACAACCCAGATCGTAAGTAGAGGACTTCCTAAGTCATTTAGCAGCTTACGAGGTCAACCGACGCACAAGTCATCTCAAAGCTTCTTATCGAGTCGGCATCATGGCAAAAAGTGAACAGAGGACAAATGAATCGTGGATGGAGAGATTCTCAAAAACAAAGGATCATGGACTCACATTTTTCAAGGTGCTCGATTTTCTTTGAAGATGGTTGGAACCCCTTTTTTTTTTTCCTGTTTTGCTTGTTTTCTAGTCATTTTTCTTTTCTTTTCTTTTCAAGGGTCCCAACCTGCTCTTACCGGCCATGCCAGGAGCGGATGTCTCGAGCCTCATGCGGGGGAAAGACATGTAAGGGGGCTGGAGGTAGTAGGTGGAAATTGGGAACGAATTCTCGTCTCCCCTTACACACTTTCGCCCTATTCGCACGGGAGACGTTATTTTGAAGCACATTTTCGAGCACCTGTTAAACTCAAAACATGATACAAGAGTCCATGACAGGCAGAGAATCCACAACACCACTCAATTCAAGAGTCCTAAGATCACTAATTCACTCAATCAACCAACTCAATATGAAGAAGAAATGAGACTTCTTAAATGCATCAACATCCTCCATAGTGCTACACTACCTCCCTAGGTTGCATATTACTATAAAGACTGTCAATTCAAAGCATACTGAGCAGGCAATTGCATGGAAACACGTACTTGGAGCCCTCAAATTTAAAAATTTGGACAGTGGACTAGGCTCCAAGCACACAAACAGATCTAAGGCAGTCAAAAGATAAACACCCCCCCCCCCACACACACACTTAAGATCGACATTGCCCTCAATGGAGAAGAGGGAAGGGATAGGGAACGATGTTACCGGTATGCACGGACTACAGGAGACTGGAAACGGGCCAGTCGGGGCAAGCACAGCCAAAGGGGAACAGAAGAGCTCAAACACAATATGTTAGGTTCAATGGTCAGCCCAATAAAATATCATCCAAACCAAAAGAAAACAAACCAAACCCAAACCGGGTTACAATCCGACTCAAAACACAAGAAAGAAAATCAAACCGTGGTGGGGTTGCCTCCCCACAAGCACTTCTTTACCGTCGTATTAGCTGGACGCCCATGGTGGATACTCAGGGCGGTGCAGGAACAGGTGCCTCCAAGAGCGGATCCACGTCGCTCTTGAGGTACAGCTTGAGGTTGTGGCCATGCACCCGACGGATGCGACCACCATCATCAGTCAGCTCGACCTGCCCATCTGGCAAGATGCAGGCGAGTGAGTACCCAGACGGCCAGGGTGGTCGTGGTGCAGGAGGTGCGACCAGCTCATAGTGGTCTCCACGCTTCTTCCGTTCAGGCTTAGCAACCTGCGGCTTCGGCCGCCACTCCTCCTTGAGCTTTTTGTTCGGAGGCGTGGCTGGATGGAGTGGCGGCGAAGGAATGATAGGAGGGTCCTGCAAAATAGGAGGTGTAGAAGGGTACACGACAGACTCGTGTACCTGATCAGACATAGCATGCACAGGCGTGACAGCAATCATAGCGCAGTGATCAAACTCAGTCACAGAAAAAGTAGCCTGTTCATCCCCAGCACGCAAGATCAACTTACCATCATGCACATCAATTAGTGCCTTGGCGGTGGCAAGAAATGGCCTACCTAGAATCAAGGGCACATCCACATCCTCATGCACATCAAGAATAACAAAATCAACAGGATATGTGAATGTACCTACTTTAACAAGCAGATCCTCAATGATACCCTTAGGATGCACGATAGAACGATCAGCTAATTGAATGCTCATCCTAGTAGGGCTAAGTTCACCTAGGTCTAGCATTTTATACAACTTATATGGCATGACGTTAATGCTAGCGCCTAGGTCCGCCAAGGACTTTCCTACATGCATGCTGCCAATAGTAAGAGGGATAGTAAAACTCCCTGGATCCTTGCGCTTCTCGGGCAGCTTGTTCTGCAGGATAGCAGAACACTCCTCACTGAGCATTACTGTCGAAAGATCCCCAAGTTTCTTCTTGTTGGTGCAGATATCTTTCATGAACTTGGCATACTTGGGCATCTTCGACAGTGCCTCCATGAACGGTATGCTGATGTTGAGCTGCTTCTACATTGCCATGAACTTGGCAAACTCAGTCTCCAGCTTGTCTTTGTGTAGGCGAGTGGGGAAGGGAAGCTGGGGTACATGCTCCTTAACCACTGGTTGTGGCTTGGGAGCAGGGGCTTCCTTCTCCACCCGCACTTCTGCATCGTCGGCTGGAAGTGCTGAAGCAGTCAGTGGTTCCTCCTGTCTGGCCGGGACAGGATCAGCAGATATGGTCTTACCGCTCCTTGTAAAAATGGCATCCAGCTGCTGATGCTGATGAGGATCTCGAGGATTCGGGACAGTGGTGGCAGGCAAAGTCCCCGGTGCCCTGGTGGTGTTCTGGCGGGCCAAGATGCCCACCTGGGTCTGCAAATCCTGCAAAATGGCACCCTGGTTCCTCTGACCTGCCTCCAGTGAGGCTACACTCTGGTCCAACCTCGTGATAGTGGCCTGAGTGCTCGTCATGAATGAAGCTAGAATGTTTTCCAGCTTCGTCATCCTGTCATCTGGGGCTGGAGCTGCTGCTGGCTCTGCAAACTGGCGCTGGGGCTGCTGGAATGGCTGCCCCTGCCTAGGCTGGTAGGGCTGCTGCTGTGGGTCTGGCCCCTGGCGAGCATGGAAGGGCTGCCTCTGCTAAAAACCACCTGCTGGTGCTGGGAAACCAGGTGGTTTAGTGGTGTTGCTGCTCCAGGCGAAGTTGGGATGCTGGCGCCACCCCTCATTATATGTGCTACTGTACGGATCGAGGCGCCTCGCATTGGCGATGAAGGCCAACTGCTCCTGGGGTGTGGTAGACTCCCTCATAGCCTGGCAGTCCTCCACTAGGTGATTGGAGCTCTCACACCACTGACATTGAGCTACTGGAGGTGTAGCCAAACCTCTGCCCGGAATCAGACTGTTGGGCTGCTTCAATGTCTGCACTAGCTCAGCTACCTGCTGCTCGAGCCCGGATCTGGTCTCCATGGCGTGCACACCACGGTCCGGGGACTGTCTGCCTCGGCTACCCTGTCCCCAAGAATGATCTCTGGCAGCCAAAGTACCGATCATCTGGTTCAGCTCGGGTGGAGTCTTGGTAAGAATATCCCCTCCTGGGCATAAAGACTCAATCACCCTCTGGCTATCTGGGGAGAGAGCGCTGTAGAAGTTCCCCACAGTGAAAGCATCACTAAAGCCATGATGGGGGCATTGCCAGAAATAGCCCATGTACCGCTCCCACGCATCACGAAGTGACTCATCTGGCTCTTGGCGGAAGTGAGTGATCTCCCGCTGGATCTCTGTAGTCTTCGATGCCGGATAATACCTGTGCACGAACTTGTCCGCCAGATCGTCCCAAGAGGTGATGGACAATGGGGGCTGGGTCTCCAACCACCTCTTAGCATTCCCCGCCAGAGAATGGGGGAAGAGATGAAGGCGGATTGCATCATCCGGGACACCATTCAGCTTGAACCCGTTCGTCAGCTGCAGAAAACGGGAAAGATGCACCCTGGCCTCCTCATTCTTCAAGCCATGGAACTGGATAGATGATGTAATGAGCTGAATCCAGCATGGCTTGATCTCGAAATTGTTTGCTGGAATAGGCGGGTAGAGGATGACCGGGCGGATGTTAGCAATCCGCGGAGTGTAGTAGTACTCCAAGGTGGGACCCGGCTGCGGTGGATGATGAACTCCATGGTCCTGGGGTATGGGGTTGTTCCCCAGGACCTGATTCACCGGGGGAACCTGCTGTGGATTCCCCTGGTGTTGGTTGTAGTCTCCGTCCATCCCGTGCTCTTCTTCAGAATCGCTGCTCAGGTGGCCGTCTATGCGCTCTTCCGTAGCCAGTCTAGCTCGCTGTTGTCTCCTGAGCTGGCGAAAGGTGCGGTCAATCTCTGGATTCAACGACAGTAAACCTCCCGACTGGCTACGGGTCATGCACTACCTGCACACACTCAAGCAACAAACCCGTGAAGGCACAAGTGGGACAAAGAAAACAAAGCAAAAAGAAAAGCTAAATTAACAGAAATCACTTTTCTTCAACAACCTAGCCGTCCCCGGCAACGGCGCCAAAAACTTGACTCGACTCTACTGTCACTCCAGGAATTGGCCAAGTGTAACCACTTCCTAAAGCGTAGTATAGCGGGTTTAGGTTTAATTATCAACCCGGGTCCTAGATTTGCTGACTACTCAGTGAGTTCTTGTTATCTAGCAATAAAACTGGAGTGCAAGTCTAAACTACCAAACAAACAAAGCAAGTAAACTGGTTGTATTCAGGTTAAAGAGGTCACCCGGATATGGTTCCCCCTAGACTGCAGTTAAGCCGGATTGTAATTACTAAGTTCAGTTTCTATGACAGTTATACTGTGGAAGGTTCTTAAACAGCCTGAAGTCTCGACTAAAGGTCTTCAGACCCTCTCAATCTGACTCTCTAGCGGGCGACTAACCTCCACCGGAGTCGACAGATTGAGGCCCTAAGAACAAAACCTCCGCTACCGGAGTAAATCCGGTACAGAATAGTGAGTTGGCTCCTCGACTAAAGTCACCAACTCCCTACCTTCAATCAAGGATACTCTATTAACCTAGGCAGATATTCTCATTCTAGGTTAAAGCAGAAACAACAGGAATTTGATCAGGATTCAAGTCATTCAATCATTAAAACCTTAATCGAATATAATCAATCACAGAATCAGTACTTGGGTTCATACAATCAAAGCCTAACATACAAATCTAGGGTTCTCCATACCCAGATGATGGGAGAACTACTCCATGGAGAAGAAAGCAAAAGCAGAATCAGACACGGAATTCATACTGCGAATGACGGATTCCGGCTCCTGGACGTTGATTGGCACTTCTCCAAGCTCAAGCTGGCCTCCAATGGTGTTGAAGATCAATCTAGGGCACTTGGGAACTCTTGCTCGTCACTTTCTCTCTCTAGGAACTGATCTCTCTCTCAAAAACTCGAATCCCCTTGAATTGTGGCTGAAAATCTGCTTAAAAGCATCAGTGGCCAAAGCACGGTCGAGGGCACGGCCGTGCTTTGCCTGACTCCGCCCGTGCCTCGGCCAGGGCTTAATTACACGACCAGCAAGTGGGTTAAACACGGCCGTGCTTCGCAATGTACACGGCCGTGCTTTGACTGAACACGGCCGTGCTTCGGTGCCCGTGTTTGCAGCTGAATTGGCCCAAACTGAATTTGCTCTCGGCATAAAAAGCACGGCCAGCAGTACACGGCCGTGTAATGCTTTAGGCTGCCCATGTTTTGGCTCCGGCTCACCGAAATGACTTCCGAATGCCCCGAAACTCGTGGTTAGCCTTCCCTTTGACGCCTGGGACCTGAAACATGACAAAATAGCACAACCCGACGTAAAATAGGCCAAAACACACGACTATGCCCCTCAAACGGATAAGAACTAGGGGCGCAAACATGTGCAATTACATCGTTATCAGTACCCCTTTGGAATCTGCAAAAAATTGACCCGCAATAAATCCACCCAAATCGGTGCTTAATGTACTCAATCATCATTGAAGAATAGCCTCAGGCCGAATCCGTGATCTGTAGTCTTCAATATCCAAAGAAAATGGCCTTTCGTCACCCAAAAATTATGAAAATGCCATCCGAAAATAAATTGGCTCAAATTGTTGCTTAATGGACAAATCATCCGTGGAGAAAAGGATCAATGGACTTCATTATCAGTGGAGAATAGCCTATGCCTGATTCCATGATTCGTAGCCTCGAGAATTGAAAGAAAATTAAATTTTGGAAAAATCACCTGAAATCTGTGATGGTACCCCTTATGAAACCTGCAAAAAATTGACCCGCAATAAATCCCACCAAATAGGTGCTTAATGGACTCAATCATCGTTGAAGAATAGCCTCAGGTCGAATCCGAGATCTGTAGTCTTCAATAGCCAAAGAAAATGACCTTTCGTCGCCAAAAAATTACAAAAATGCCATCAAAAAATAAATTGGGCCAAATCGGTGCTTAATGGACTTATCATTCGTGGAGAATAGGATCAATAGACTTCATTATCGGTGGAGAATAGCGCCGACCTGATTCTGTGATCTATAGCCTCCAGAATCGAAAGAAAATGGCATGTCAGAAAAATCTCCCGAAATCTGTGATGGTACCCCTTTGTAGTCTGGCAAAAATTGACCAGGAACAAATCCCCCCCAAATCGGTGCTTAATAGACACAAACATCGTTGAAGAATAGCCTCAGGACGAATCAGTGATCTGTAGCTTTCGATAGACAAAGAAAATGGCCTTTCGTCGACAAAAAATTATGAAAATGACATCCGAAAATAAATTAGCTCATATCAGTGCTTAATGGACTTATCATCCGTGGTGAGTAGGATCAATAGACTTCATTATCGGTGGAGAATAGCCTTTGCATGATTCCGTGATCTGTAGCCTCCAGAATCGAAAGAAAATGGAATTTCGGAAAAATCACCGGAAATCTGTGATGGTACTCCTTTGGAATCTGCCAAAAACTGAACCGGAATAAATCCGCCCAAATCGGTGCTTAAATGTCTCAATCATTGTTCAAGAATAGCCTCATGCCGAATCTGTTATCTGTAGCCTTCAATATCTAAATAAAATGGCCTTTTGCCGCCCAAAAAATTACGAAAACGCCATCCGAAAATAAATTGGTTCAAATCAGTGCATAATGAACTCATCATCCGTGGAGAATAGGATCAATAGACTTCATTATCGATGGAGAATAACCTCGGCCTGCTCCAGTGATCTGTATCCTCTAGAATTGAAAGAAAATTGCATTTCGGAAAAATCACCCGAAAACTGTGATGGTACCCCCTTAGGAATAAGCAAAAAATTGATCCGGAATAAATCCCCCCCAAACCGGTGCTTAATGTTCTCAATCATCGTTGAAGAATAGTCTCAGGCCGAATCCGTGATCTTTAGCATTCAATATCCAAAGAAAATGGCCTTTCGTCGTCCAAAAAATTACAAAAATGTCATCCGAAAATAAATTGGCTCAAATCGTTGCTTACTGGACTTATCATCCGTGGAGAAGAGGATCAATAAAATTCATTATCAGTGGATAATAACCTAGGCCTGATTTCGTGAGCCTCAAGAATCGAAAGAAAATGGCATTTCGGAAAAATCGCCTGAAATCTGTGATGGTACCCATTTTGAAACTGCAAAAAATTGACCCGAAATAAATCCGCCCAAATCGGTGCTTCTTAGACTCAATCATCGTTGAAGAATGGCTTTAGGCCGAATCCGTGATATGTAGCCTTCAATATCCAAAGAAAATGGCCATTCGTCGCCCAAAAAATTACGAAAATGCCATCTGAAAATAAATTGGGTCAAATCGTTGCTTAATGGACTTATCATCCGTGGAGAATAGGATCAATAGACTTCATTATAAGTGGAGAATAGCCTTGGCCTGATTCCGTGATCTGTAGCCTCTAGAATCGAAAGAAAATGGCATTTCGGAAAAATTGCCCGAAATCTGTGATGGTACCACTTTGGAATCTGTCAAAAATGGACCCAGAATAAATCCGCCAAAATCGGTGCTTAAAATACTCAATCTTCGTTGAAGGATAGCTTTAGGCCGAATCCGTGATCTGTAGCCTTCAACATCCAAAGAAAATGGCCTTTTGTCGCCCAAAAAATTACAAAAATGCAATCCGAAAATAAATTGGCTCAAATCGGTGTTTAATGAACTTATAATCCGTGGAGAATAGGATCAATAGACTTCATTATCGGTGGAGAATAGCCTCGGCCTGCTTCCGTTATCTGTAGCCTCCAGAATCGAAAGAAAATGGCATTTCGGAAAAATCACGTGAAATCTATGATGGTACCCCTTTGGAATCTTCAAAAAATTGTCTCGGAATAAATTCCCCCAAATCGGTGCTTAATGTACTCAATCATCAATGAAGAATAGCATCAGGGAGAATCCGTGATCTGTAGTCTTCAATATCCAAAGAAAATGGCTTTTCGTCACCCAAAAATTATGAAAATGCCATCCGAAAATAAATTGGCTCAAATCGTTGCTTAATGGACTAATCGTCCGTGGAGAATAGGATCAATAGACTTCATTATCATTGGAGAATAGCCTAGGCCTGATTCCATGATTCATAGCCTCCAGAATTGAAAGAAAATGGCATTTCGGAAAAATCACCTGAAATCTGTGATGGTACCCCTTGTGAAACTGCCAAAAATTGACCCGGAATAAGTTCGTCAAAATTGGTGCTTAATAGACTAATTCATCGTTGAAGAATAGCTTTAGGCCGAATCTGTGATCTGTAGCCTTTAATATACAAAGAAAATGGTCTTTCATCGACCAAAAAATTACGAAAATGGCATATGAAAATAAATTGGCTCAAATCGGTTCTTAATGGACTTATCATCCGTTGAGAATAGGATCAATAGACTTAATTATCATTGGAGAATAGCCTCGGCCTAATTTCTTGATCTTAAGCCTCCAGAATCGAAAGAAAATGGTATTTTGAAAAAATCGCCTGAAATCTGTGATGATACCCCCTTTGGAATATGACAAAAATTGACCCGAAATAAATCCCCCCAAATCGGTGCTTAATGGACTCAATCATCATTGAAGAATAGCATGAGGCCAAATTCGTGATATGTAGCCTTCAATATCCAAAGAAAATGGCCTTTCGTCGCCCAAAAAATTACAAAAATGACATCCAAATATAAATTGGCTCAAATCAGTTTTTAATGGACTTATCATTTGTGGAGAATAGGATCAATAAACTTCATTATCGATTGAGAATAGTCGCGGCCTGATTCTGTGATCTGTAGCCTCCAGAATCAAAAAGAAAATGGAATTTCAGAAAAAACACCCGAAACATGTGATGTTGGATTTTGCCAAAAATTGACCTGGAACCAATTCACCCAAATCGGTGCTTAATGGACTCAAACATCGTTGATGAATAGCCTCGTCCTCATTCCGTGATCTGTAGCCTCCAGAATCGAAAGAAAATTGTTTTTCGGAAAAATCACTCAAAATCTGTGACGGTACCCCTTTGTAATCTCCCAAAAATTGTCCCGGAACAAATCCAACCAAATCGATGCTTAATGGACTCAAACATTGTTGAAGAATAGACTCAGGCCGAATCCGTGATCTGTAGCCTTCACTAGCCAAAGAAAATGGCCTTTCGTCGCCCAAAAAATTACAAAAATGCCATCAGAAAATAAATTAAGCCAAATCGGTGCTTAATGGACTTATCATTCGTGGAGAATAGGATCAATAGACTTCATTATCGGTGGAGAATAGCGCCGGCCTGATTCCGTGATCTATAACCTCCAGAATCGAAAGAAAATGGCATGTCGGAAAAATCTCCCGAAATCAGTGATGGTTCCCTTTTGTAATCTGCCAAAAATTGACCAGGAACAAATCCCCCCAAATCGGTGCTTAATAGACACAAATATCGTTGAAGAATAGACTCAGGCCGAATCCGTGATCTGTAGCCTTCGATAGACAAAGAAAATGGCCTTTCGTCGCAAAAAAAAAATTACGAAAATGTCATCCGAAAATAAATTGGCTCAAATCGGTGTTTAATGGACTTATCATCTGTGGAGAGTAGGATCAATAGACTTCATTATCGGTGGAGAATAGCCTTTGCCTAATTCCGTGATCTGTAGCCTCCAGAATCGAAAGAAAATGGAATTTGGAAAAATCGCCAGAAATCTGTGATGGTACCCCTTTGGAATCTGCCAAAAAATGAACCGGAATAAATCCGCCCAAATCGGTGCTTAAAGGTCTCAATCATTGTTGAAGAATAGCTTCAGGCCGAATCCGTGATCTGTAGCCTTCAATATCTAAATAAAATGGCCTTTTGTCGCCTAAAAAATTATGAAAATGCCATCCGAAAATAAATTGGCTCAAATCGGTGCTTAATGAACTTATCATCCATGGAGAATAGGATCAATTGACTTCATTATCGATGGAGAATAGCCTCGGCCTGCGGCCGTGATCTGTAGCCTCCAGAATTGAAAGAAAATGGCATTTCGGAAAAATCACCCGAAAACTGTGATGGTACCACTTTGGAATCTGCAAAAAATTGATCCGGAATAAATCCCCCCAAATCGGTGCTTAATGTACTCAATAATCGTTGAAGAATAACCTCAGGCCGAATCCATTATCTTTAGCCTTCAATATCAAACGAAAATGGCCTTTCGTCGTCCAAAAAAATTAAGAAAATGCCAACTGAAAATAAATTGGCTCAAATCGGTGCTTAATGGACTTATCATCAGTGGAGAGTAGGATCAATAGACTTCATTATCGGTGGAGAATAGCCTTTGCATGATTCCGTGATCTGTAGCCTCCAGAATCAAAAGAAAATGGAATTTCTGAAAAATCGGTGGAAATCTGTGATGGTACCCCTTTGGAATCTGCCAAAAACTGACCCGAAATAAATCCGCCCAAATCAGTGCTTAAAGGTCTCAATCATCATTGACGAATAGCCTCAGGCCGAATCCGTGATCTGTAGCCTTCAATATCTAAAGAAAATGGCCTTTTGTAGCCCAAAAAATTAAAAAAATGTTATACGATGATAAATTGGCTCAAATCGGTGTTTAATGAACTTATCATCCGTGGAGAATAGGATCAATAGACTTCATTATCGATGGAGAATAGCCTCGGCCTGCTCCCGTGATCTGTAGCCTCCAGAATTGAAAGAAAATGGCATTTCGGAAAAATCACCCGAAAACTGTGATGGTACCCCCTTTGGAATCTGCAAAAAATTGACCTGGAATAAATCCCCCCAAATCGGTGCTTAATGTACTCAATCATCGTTGAAGAATAGCCTCAGGCCGAATCCGTGATATTTAGCCTTCAATATCCAAAGAAAATGGCCTTTTGTCGTCCAAAAATTACGAAAATGCCATCCGAAAATAAATTAGTTCAAATCGTTGTTTACTGGACTTATTATCCGTGGAGAATAGGATCAATAGACTTCATTATCAGTGGTGAATAACCTAGTCCTGATTCCGAGAGCCTCTAGAATCGAAAGAAAATGACATTTCGGAAAAATCGCCTGAAATCTGTGATGGTACCCCTTTGGAATCTGCCAAAAAATGGACCTGGAATAAATCCGCCAAAATCTGCTCTTAAAATACTCAATCATCATTGAAGAATAGCTTTAGGCCGAATCCGTGATCTGTAGCCTTCAACATCCATAGAAAATGACACTTTGTCGCCCAAAAAATTACAAAAACACCATCCGTAGATAAATTGGCTCAAATCGGTGTTTATTAAACTTATCATCCGTGGAGAATAGGATCAATAGACTTCATTATCGATGGAGAATAGCCTCGGCCTGCTCCCGTGATCTGTAGCCTCCAGAATTGTAAGAAAATGACATTTCGGAAAAATCACCGGAAAACCGTGATGGTACCCCCTTTGGAATCTACAAAAATTTGAACCGGAATAAATCCCCCCAAATCGGTGCTTAATGTACTCAATCATCGTTGAAGAATAGCCTCAGGCCGAATCCGTAATCTTTAGCCTTCAATATCCAAAGAAAATGGCCTTTCGTCGTCCAAAAATTACGAAAATGCCATCCGAAAATAAATTAGTTCAAATCGTTGTTTACTGGACTTATCATCAGTGGAGAATAGGATCAATAGACTTCATTATCAGTGGAGAATAGGATCAATAGACTTCATTATCAGTGGAGAATAACCTAGGCCTCCGTGAGCCTCTAGAATCGAAAGAAAATGACATTTCGGAAAAATCGCCTGAAATCTGTGATGGTACCCCTTTGGAATCTGCCAAAAATGGACCTGGAATAAATCCGCCAAAATCGGCGATTAAAATACTCAATCATCGTTGAAGAATAACTTTAGGCCGAATTCGTGATCTGTAGCCTTCAACATCCAAAGAAAATGCCATTTTGTCGCCCAAAAATTTACAAAAACGTCATCCGTAGATAAATTGACTCAAATCGGTGTTTAATGAACTTATCATCCGTGGAGAATAGGATCAATAGACTTCATTATCGATGGAGAATAGCCTCGGCCAGCTCCCGTGATCTGTAGCCTCCAGAATTGAAAGAAAATGATATTTCGGAAAAATCACCGGAAAACTGTGATGGTACCCCCTTAGGAATCTACAAAAAAATTACCTGGAATAAATCCCCCCAAATCGATGTTTAATGTACTCAATTATCGTTGAAGAATAGCCTCATGCCGAATCCGTGATCTTTAACCTTCAATATCCAAAGAAAATGGCTTTTCGTCGTCCAAAAAATTACAAAAATGCAATCCGAAAAATAAATTGGCTCAAATCGTTGCTTATTGGACTTATCATCCGTGGAGAATAGGATCAATAGACTACATTATCAGTGGAGAATAACCTAGGCCTGAGTCCGTTAGCCTCAAGAATCGAAAGAAAATGTTATTTCGGAAAAATCGCTTGAAATCTGGGATGGTACCCCTTTGGAATCTCCCAAAAATGGACCCAAAATAAATCCTCCAAAATCGGTGCTTAAAATACTCAATCATCGTTGAAGAATAGCTTTAGGCCGAATCCGTGATCTGTATCCTTCAAAATCCAAAGAAAATGCCATTTTGTCGCCCAAAAAATTACAAAAATGCCATCCGAAGATAAATTGGCTCAAATCGGTGTTTAATGAACTTAACATCCGTAGAGAATAGGATCAATAGACTGCATTATCGATGGAGAATAGCCTCGGCGTGCTCCTGTGATTTGTAGCCTCCAGAATTGAAAGAAAATTGCATTTCGGAAAAATCACTCGAAAACTGTGATGGTACCATCACCGATTTCGGGCGATTTTATGGAAAGTCCATTTTCCTTGGATTTTGAATGCGATGGATCACAGATTTGGCCTTAGGGTACTCTCCACCAACGATGAAGAATAGCAATGGCCGATTTGGTCGGAAATTTGGTCGAATTTTTCCGGAGGGTATTTTCGTAATTTTTAGCCGCTTTTTTCGGAAGGCCATTTTCCTTCGATTTTGAAGGGTGCAGATCACGGATTCAGCCTGAGGCTATTCTATAGGGATGAATAAGTCTATTAAAGAGGGTTTCAGGCGGAAAACTTCCGGGGCAATTTTTGCCAGTTTCCAAAGGGGTACCATCACCGATTTCGGGCGATTTTATGGAAAGTCCATTTTCCTTGGATTTTGAATACGATGGATCACAGATTCGGCCTTAGGGTACTCTCCACCAACGATGAAGTCTAGCAATGGCCGATTTGGTCGAAAATTTCCGGAGGGCATTTTCGTAATTTTTAGGCGCTTTTTTCGGAAGGCCATTTTCCTTCGATTTTGAAGGGTGCAGATCACGGATTTAGCCTGAGGCTATTCTTTAGGGATTAATAAGTCTATTAAACAGGGTTTCGGGCGGAAAACTTCCGGGGCAATTTTTGCCAGTTTCAAAAGGGGTACCATCACCGATTTCGGGCGATTTTATGGAAAGTCCATTTTCCTTGGATTTTGAATGCGATAGATCACAAATTCGGCCTTAGGGTACTCTCCACCAACGATGAAGTCTAGAAATGGCCGATTTGGTCAGAAATTTGGTCGAATTTTTCCGGAGGTCATTTTCGTAAATTTTAGGCGCTTTTTTCGGAAGGCCATTTTCCTTCGATTTTGAAGGGTACAGATCACGAATTCATCCTGAGGCTATTCTTTAGGGATGAATAAGTCTATTAAATAGGGTTTCGGGCGGAAAACTTCCGGGGCAATTTTTGCCAGTTTCCAAAGGGGTACCATCACCGATTTCAGGCGATTTTATGGAAAGTCCATTTTCCTTGGATTTTGAATGCGAGGGATCACAGATTCGGCCTTAGGGTACTCTCCAACAACGATGAAGTCTAGCAATGGCCGATTTGGTCGGAAATTTGGTCGAATTTTTCCGGAGGGCATTTTCGTAATTTGTAGGCGCTTTTTTCGGAAGGCCATTTTCCTTCGATTTTGAAGGGTGCAGATCACGGATTCAGCCTGAGGCTATTCTATAGGGATGAATAAGTCTATTAAACAGGGTTTCGGGCGGAAAACTTCCGGGGCAATTTTTGCCAGTTTCCAAAGGGATACGATCACCGATTTCGGGCGATTTTATGAAAAGTCCATTTTCCTTGGATTTTGAATGCGATGGATCAGAGATTCGGCCTTAGAGTACTCTCCACCAACGATGAAGTCTAGCAATGGCCGATTTGGTCGGAAATTTGATCGAATTTTTGCGGAGGGCATTTTCATAATTTTTAGGCGCTTTTTTAGAAAGACCATTTTCCTTCGATTTTGAAGGGTGCAGATCACGGATTCAGCCTGAGGCTATTCTTTAGGGATGAATAATTCTATTAAACAGGGTTTCGGGCGGAAAACTTCCGGGGCAATTTTTGCCCGTTTCCAAAGGGGTACCATCACAGATTTCGGGCTATTTTATGGAAAGTCCATTTTCCTTGGATTTTGAATGCGATGGATCACAGATTCGGCCTTAGGGTACTCTCCACCAACGATGAATTCTAGCAATGGCCGATTTGGTCGGAAATTAAGTCGAATTTTTCCGAAGGGCATTTTCGTAATTTTTAGGCGCTTTTTTCTGAAGGCCATTTTCCTTCGATTTTGAAGGGTGCAGATCACGGATTCAGCCTGAGGCTATTCTTTAGGGATGAATAAGTCTATTAAACAGGGTATCGGGCGGAAAACTTCCGGGGCAATTTTTGCCAGTTTCCAAAGGGGTACCTTCACCGATTTCGGGCGATTTTATGGAAAGTCCATTTTCCTTGGATTTTCAATGCGATGGATCAGAGATTCGGCCTTAGAGTACTCTCAACCAACGATGAAGTCTAGCAATGGCCGATTTGGTCGGAAATTTGGTTGAATTTTTCCGGAGGGCATTTTCGTAATTTTTAGGCGCGTTTTTCGGAAGTCCATTTTCCTTAGATTTTGAAGGGTGCAGATCACGGATTCAGCCTGAGGTTATTCTTTAGTGATAAATAAGTCTATTAAACTGGGTTTCGGGCGGAAAACTTCCGGGGCAATTTTTGACAGTTTCCAAAGGAGTACCATCACCGATTTCGGGCGATTTTATGGAAAGTCCATTTTCCTTGGATTTTGAATGCGATGGATCACAGATTCGGCCTTAGGGTACTCTCCACCAACGATGAAGTCTAGCAATGGCCGATTTGGTCGGAAATTTGGTCGAATTTTTCCGGAGGGTATTTTCGTAATTTTTAGGCGCTTTTTTCTGAAGGCCATTTTCCTTTGATTTTGAAGGGTGCAGATCACGGATTCAGCCTGAGGCTATTATTTAGGGATTAATAAGTCTATTAAGCAGGGTTTCAGGCGGAAAAATTCCGGGGCAATTTTTGCAAGTTTCCAAAGGGGTACCATCACCGATTTCGGGCGATTTTATGGAAAGTCCATTTTCCTTGGATTTTGAATGCGATGGATCACAGATTCGGCCTTAGGGTACTCTCCACCAACGATGAAGTCTAGCAATGGCCGTTTTGGTCGGAAATTTGGTCGAATTTTTCCGGAGGGCATTTTCGTAATTTTTAGTCGCTTTTTTCATAAGGCCATTTTCCTTCGATTTTGAAGGGTGCAGATCACGGATTCAGCCTGAGGCTATTCTTTATGGATTAATAAGTCTATTAAACAGGGTTTCGGGCGGAAAACTTCCGGGGCAATTTTTGCCAGTTTCCAAAGGGGTACCATCACCGATTTCGGGCTATTTTATGGAAAGTCCATTTTCCTTGGATTTTGAATGCGATGGATCACAGATTCGACCTTAGGGTACTCTCCACCAACGATGAAGTCTAGCAATGGCCGATTTGGTCGGAAATTTGGTCGAATTTTTCCGGAGGGCATTTTCGTAAAATTTAGGCTCTTTTTTCGGAATGCCATTTTCCTTCGATTTTGAAGGGTGCAGATCTCGGATTCAGCCTGAGGCTATTCTTTAGGGATGAATAAGTCTATTAAATAGGGTTTCGGGCGGAAACTTCCGGGGCAATTTTTGCTAGTTTCCAAAGAGGTACCATCACCGATTTCGGGCGATTTTATGGAAAATCCATTTTCCTTGGATTTTGAATGCGATGGATCACAGATTCGGCCTTAGGGTACTCTCCAACAACGATGAAGTCTAGCAATGGCCGATTTGGTCGGAAATTTGGTCGAATTTTTCCGGAGGGCATTTTCGTAATTTTTAGGCGCTTTTTTCGAAAGGCAATTTTCCTTCGATTTTGAAGGGTGCAGATCACGGATTCAGCCTGAGGCTATTCTTTAGGGATGAATAAGTCTATTAAACAGGGTTTCGGGCAGAAAACTTCCGGGGCAATTTTTGCCAGTTTCCAAAGGGGTACCATCACCGATTTCGGGCGATTTTATGGAAAGTCCATTTTCCTTGGATTTTTAATGCGATGGATCAGAGATTTGGCCTTAAAGTACTCTCCACCAACGATGAAGTCTAGCAATGGCCGACTTGGTCGGAAATTTTTTCGAATTTGTTCGGAGGGCATTTTCGTAATTTTTAGGCGCTTTTTTCGAAAGGCCATTTTCCTTCGATTTTGAAGGGTGCAGATCACGGATTCAGCCTGAGGTTATTCTTTAGGGATGAATAAGTCTATTAAACAGGGTTTTGGGCGGAAAACTTCAGGGGCAATTTTTGACAGTTTCCAAAGGGGTACCATCACCGATTTCGGGCGATTTTATGGAAAGTCCATTTTCCTTGGATTTTGAATGCGATGGATCACAGATTCGGCCTTAGGGTACTCTCCACCAACGATGAAGTCTAGCAATGGCCGATTTGGTCGGAAATTTGGTTGAATTTTTCTGGAGGGCATTTTCATAATTTTTAGGGGCTTTTTTCGGAAAGCCATTTTCCTTCGATTTTGAACAGTGCAGATCACGGATTCAGCCTGAGGCTATTCTTTAGGGATGAATAAGTCTATTAAACAGGGTTTCGAGCGGAAAACTTCCGGGGCAATTTTTGGCAGTTTCCAAAGGGGTACCATTACCGATTTCGGGCGATTTTTTGGAAAGTCCATTTTCCTTGGATTCCCCCTTTGGAATCTGGAAAATATTGACCCGGAATAAATCCCCCCAAATCGGTGCTTAATGTACTCAATCATTTTTGAAGAATAGTCACAGGCTGAATGCCTGATCTTTAGTCTTCAATACCCAAAGAAAATGGCTTCTCGTCGCCCAAAAAATTACGAAGATGTCATCCGTAAATAAATTGGCTCAAATGGTTGCTTAATGGACTTATCATCCGTGGAGAATAGGATCAATAGACTTCATTATCAGTGGAGAAAACCTAGGCCTGCTTCCGTTATCTGTAGCCTCCAGAATCGAAAGAAAATGATATTTCCGAAAAATCACCTGAAATCTATGATGGTACCCCTTAGGAATCTGCAAAAAATTGACTCGGAATAAATCCGCCTAAATTGTTGCTTAAAGGACTCAATCATCGTTGAAGAATAGCATCAGGCCGAATCTGTGATCTGTAGCCTTCAATATCCAAAGAAAATGGCCTTTTGTCGCCCAAATAATTACAAAAAATGCAATCCGAAAATAAATTGGCTCAAATCGGTGTTTAATGAACTTATCATCCGTGGAGAATAGGATCAATAGACTTCATTATCGATGGAGAATAGCCTCGGCCTGCTCCCGTGATCTGTAGCCTCCAGAATTGAAAGAAAATGGCATTTCGGAAAAATCTCCCAAAAACTGTGATGGTACCCCCTTTGGAATCTGCAAAAAATTGACCCGGAATAAATCCACCCAAATCGGTGCTTAATGTACTCAATCATCGTTGAAGAATAGCCTCAGGCCGAATCCGTGATCTTTAGCCTTCAATATCCAAAGAAAATGGCCTTCGTTGTCCAAAAAATTATGAAAATGGCATCCGAAAATAAATTGGCTCAAATTGTTGCTTACTGGCCTTATAATCTGTGGAGAATAGGATCAATAGACTTCATTATCAGTGGAGAATAGCCTCGGCCTAATTCCGTTACCTGTAGCCTTCATAATCGAAAGAAAATGGCATTCCGGAAAAATCGCCCGAAATCTATGCTGGTACCCATTTGGAAACTACCAAAAATTGATCCTGAATAAATCGGCTCAAATCAGTGCTTAATAGCCTCAATCATAGTTAAACAATAGCTTCAGGCCGAATCCGTTTGATCTGTAGGCTTCAATATCCAAAGAAAGTGGTCTTTCGTCGCACAAAAAATTTACAAAAATACCATGCGAAAATAAATTGGCTCAAATTGGTACTTAATCGACTTATCATCCGTGGAGAATAGGATCAATAGACTTCATTATTGGTGGAGAATAGCCTCAGCCTGATTCCGTGATTTTTAACCTCCGGAATCGAAAGAAAATGGTATTTCGGAAAAATCGTCGGAAAATCTATGATGGTACCCCTTTGGAATCTGCCAAATATTGACCCGGAATAAATCCGCCAATATCGGTGCTTAAAGGACTCAATCATCGTTGAATAACAGCCTCAGGCCGAATTCGTGATCTGTAGCCTTCAATATCCAAAGAAAATGGGCTTTTGTCGCCCAAAAAATTACAAAAATGCCATCCGAAAATAAATTGGCTCAAATCGGTGTTTAATGAACTTATCATCCGTGGAGAATAGGATCAATAGACTTCATTATCGGTGGATAATAGCCTCGGCCTGCTTCCGTGATCAGTAGCCTCCAGAATCGAAAGAATATGGCATTTCGGAAAAATCACATGAAATCTGTGATGGTACCCCCTTGGAATCTGCAAAAAATTGACCCGGAATAAATCCGCCCTAATCAGTGCTTAATGTACTCAATCATCGTTGAAGAATAGACTCAGGCCGAATCCGTAATCTGTAGTCTTCAATATCCAAAGAAAATGGCCTTTCATCCCCCAAAAAATTACGAAAATGGCATCCGAAAATAAATTGGCTCAAATTGTTGCTTACTGGACTTATCATCCGTGGTGAATAGGATCAATAGACTTCATTATCAGTGGAGAATAGCCTCGGCCTGATTCTGTAACCTGTAGCCTTTAGAATCGAAGGAAAATGGCATTTCGGAAAAATCGCCAGAAATCTGTGATGGTACCCATTTGGAAACTACCAAAAATTGACCCTGAATAAATCGGCTCAAATCAGTGCTTAATAGACTCAATCATCGTTTAAGAATAGCTTCAGGCTGAATCCGTGTGATCTGTAGGCTTCAATATCCAAAGAAAGTGGCCTTTCTTTGCATAAAATTTTCAAAAATGCCATGCGAAAATAAATTGGCTCATATCGGTGCTTAATGGACTTATCATCCGTGGAGAATAGGATCAATAGTCTTCATTATCGATGGAGAATAGCCTTGGCCTGCTCCCGTGATCTGTAGCCTCCAGAATTGAAAGAAAATGGCATTTCAGAAAAATCACCCGAAAACGGTGATGGTACCCCCTTTAGAATCTGCAAAAAATTGACCCGGAATAAATCCGCCCAAATCGGTGCTTAATGTACTCAATCATCGTTGAAGAATAGCCTCAGGCCGAATCTGTGATCTGTAGCCTTCAATATTCATAGAAAATGGGCTTTTGTCGCCCAAAAAATTACAAAAATGCCATCTGAAAATAAATTGGCTCAAATCGTTGCTTACTGGACTTATCATCTGTGGAGAATAGGATCAATAGACTTCATTATCAGTGGAGAATAGCCTCGGCCTGATTATGTAACCTGTAGCCTTCAGAATCGAAAGAAAATGGCATTTCGGAAAAATCGCCAGAAATCTGTGATGGTGCCCATTTGGAAACTACAAAAAATTGACCCTGAATAAATCGGCTCAAATCAGGGCTTAATAGACTCAATCATAGTTGAAGAATAGCTTCAGGCCGAATCCGTGTGATCTGTTTGCTTCAATATCCAAAGAAAGTGGCCTTTCGTCGCACAAAAATTTACAAAAATGCCATGCGAAAATAAATGGGCTCAAATCGGTGCTTAATGGATTTATCATCCGTGGAGAATAGGATCAATAGACTTCATTATCGGTGGAGAATAGCCTCAGCCTGATTTCGTGATCTGTAACCTCTGGAATCGAAAGAAAATGGTGTTTCGGAAAAATCGCTGAAAATTTGTGATGGTACCTCTTTGGAATCTGCCAAAAATTGACCCCGAATAAATCCGCCCAAATCGGTGCTTAAAGGACTCAATCATCATTGAAGAATAGCCTCAGGCCGAATCCGTGATCTGTAGCCTTCAATATTCATAGAAAATGGGCTTTTGTCGCCCAAAAAATTACAAAAATGCCATCCCAAAATAAATTGTCTCAAATCGGTGTTTAATGAACTTATCATCCGTGGAGAATAGGATCAATAGACTACATTATCGGTGGAGAATAGCCTCGGCCTTCTTCGTGATCAGTAGCCTCCAGAATCGAAAGAATATGGCATTTCGGAAAGATCACCTGAAATCTGTGATGGTATCCCTTTGGAATCTGCAAAACAATTGACCCGGAATAAATCCCCCCAAATCGGTGCTTAATGTACTCAATCATCATTGAAGAATAGGCTCAGGCCAAATCAGTGATCTGTAGTCTTCAATATCCAAAGAAAATGGCCTTCCATCACCCAAAAAATTACGAAAATGCCATCCGAAAATAAATTGGTCCAAATAGGTGCTTAATGGACTTATCATCCGTGTAGAATACGATCAATAGAGTTCATTATCGGTGGAGAATAGCCACAGTCCGATTCCGAGATCTGTAGCCTCCAGAATCGAAAGATAATGGCATTTTGGAATAATCGCACGAAAACTGTGATGGTACCCCTTTGGAATCTGCCAAAAATTGACCCGGAATAAATCCGCACCAAATCGGTGCTTAATGGACTCAATCATTGTTGAAAAATAGCCTCAGGCCGAATTCGTGATCTGTAGCCTTCAATATTCAAAGAAAATGGCATTTCGTCGTCCAAAAAATTACGAAAATGCCATCCGCAAATAAATTGGCCCAAATCCGTGATTAATGGACTTATCATCCGTGTAGAATAGGATCAATAGACTTCATTATCGGTGGAGAATAGCCTCGGCCTGATTCGGCGATCTATAGCCTCCAAAATCGAAAGAAAATGACATTTCGTAAAAATCGCCGAAATTTGTGATGGTCCCCCTTTGCAATTTGCCAAAAATTTACCCATAACAAATCCCCACAAATTGGTGCTTATTGAACTCAATTATCGTTGAAGAATTGCCTCAGGCCGAATCTGTGATCTGTAGCCTTCGATATACAAAGAAAATGGCCTTTCATCGCACAAAAAATTACGAAAATGCCATCCGAAAATAAATTGGGCCAAATAGGTGCTTAATGGACTTTTCATCCGTGTAGAATAGGATCAATAGACTTCATTATCGGTGGAGAATAGCCACGGCCTGATTCCGAGATCTGTAGCCTCCAGAATCGAAAGAAAATGGCATTTCGAAATAATCGCACGAAAACTGTGATGGTACCCCTTAGGAATCTGCCAAAAATTGACCCGGAATTAATCCGCGCCAAATCGGTTCTTAATGGAATCAATCATTGTTGAAAAATAGCCTCAGGCTGAATCCGTGATCTGTAGCCTTCAATATACAAAGAAAATGGCCTTTCGTCGCACAAAAATTACGAAAATGCCATCCGAAAATAAATTGGGCCAAATCGGTGCTTAATGGGCGTATCATCTGTGGAGATTAGGATCAATTGACTTCATTATCGTTGGTGAATAGCCACGGCTTGATTCTGAGATTTGTAGCCTCCAGAATCGAAAGAAAATGGCATTTTAAAAGAATCGCCAGAAAACTGTGATGATACCCCTTTGGAATCTGCCAAAAATTGACCCGGAATAAATCCTCCCAAATCGGTACTTAATGTACTCAATCATCGTTGAAGAACAGCCTCAAGGCGAATCTGTGATCTGTATCCTTCAATATCCAAAGAAAATGACCTTTCGTCGTCCAAAAAATTACGACAATGCCATTTTAAAATAAATTGACCCAAATAGTTGCTTAATGGACTTATCATCTGTGGAGAATAGGATCAGTAGACTTCATTATCGTTGGAGAATAGCCACGACTTGATTCTGAGATCTGTAGCCTCCATAATCGAAAGAAAATGGCATTTTGGAATAATCGCCCGAAAACTGTGATGGTACCCCTTTGGAATCTGTCAAAAATTGACCTCGAATAAATCCCCCAAATCGGTGCTTAATGTACTCAATCATCGTTGAAGAATAGTATCAGGCCGAATTCGTGATATGTAGCCTTCAATATCCAAAGAAAATGGCCTTTCGTCACCCAAAAATTTATGAAAATTCCATCCGAAAATAAATTGTCTCAAATCAGTGCTTCATTGACTTATCATCTGTGCAGAATAGGATCAATAGACTTCATTATCGGTTGAGAATAGTCTTGCCTTGATTCCAGGATCTGTAGTCTCCAGAATTAAAAGAAAATGGCATTTTGGAAAAATTGCCTGAAATTAGTGATGGTACCCCTTTGGAATCTGCCAAAAATTGACCCGAGATAAATCCTTAAAATCGGTGCTTAATGGACTCAATCATCGTTGAAGAATAGCTCAGCTCGAATCCGTGATCTGTGTTGCCTTCAATATCCAAAGAAAATGGCCTTTCGTCACCCGAAAAATTACGAAAATGCCTTTCGAAAATAAATTGGCCAAAATCGGTGCTTAATGGACTTATCATCTGCGGAGAATAGGATCAATAGACTTCATTATCGTTGGAGAATAGCCACGGCTTGATTTTGAGATCTGTAGCCTCCAGAATCGTAAGAAAATTGCATTTCGGAAGAATCGCCCAAAAACTTTGATGGTACCCCTTTGGAATCTGTCAAAAATTGACTCGGAATAAATCCCCCCAAATAGGTGGTTAATGTACTCAATCATCGTTGAAGAATAGCCTCAGGCCGAATCCGTGATCTATAGGCTTCAATATTCAAAGAAAATGGCCTATCATCGTCCAAAAAATTACGAAAAATGTCATCCGAATATAAATTGGCCCAAATCGGTGCTTAATGGACTTATGATATGTGGAGAATAAGATCAGTATACTTCATTATCTTTGGAGAATAGCCACGACTTGATATTGAGATCTGTGGCCTCCATAATCGAAAGAAAATTGCATTTCGGAAGAATCGCCCGAAAACTGTGATGGTACCCCTTTATAATCTGTCAAAAATTGACCCGGAATAAATCCCCCCAAATCGGTGCATAATGTACCCAATCATCTTTGAAGAATAGCCAGAGGCCAAATCCGTGATATGTAGCCTTTAATATTCACAAAAAAATAGTCTCTCGTCGCCGACAAAATTACAAAAATGTCATCCGAAAATAAATTTGCCCAAATCGGTGCTTAATGGACTTATCATCCGTGTAGAATAGGGTATATAACTTCATTATCGGTGGAGAATAACCTTCGACTGAGTTTATTAATTTCTACTGTACCTCCAGAATCGAAAAAATGGCATTTCGGAAAAATTGAGCGAAATCTGTGATGATACCCCTTTGGAATCTGCAAAAAAATTGACCCGGATCAAATCCCCCCAAATCAGTGCTTAATGGACTCAATCATCATTGCAGAATAGCCTCAGGCCGAATCCGTGGTCGGTAGCCTTCAATATTCACAGAAAATGGCCTTTCGTCGAACTAAAAATTACAAAAATGTCATCTGAAAATAAAGTAGCCTAAATCTGTGCTTCATAGACTTATCATCCGTGGAGAATAGGATCAATAAACATCATTATCGTTGGAGAATAGCCTCGGCCTGATTCTGTGATTTGTAGCCTCCAGAATCGAAAGAAAATGGAATTTCGGAAAAATCGCTTGAAATCTGTGATGGTATCCCTTTGGAATCTTCCAAAAATTGATCCTGAATAAATTTCCCAAAATCGGTGCTTAATGAACTCAATCATCGTTGAAGAATAGCCTCAGGCCGAATCCGTGATCTGTAGCCATCAATATCCAAAGAAAATGGGCTCTCGTCGCTCAAAAAATTACGAAAATGCCATCCGAAGATAAATTTGCTCAAATCGGTGCTTAATTTACGTATCATCCGTGGAGAATAGGATCAATAGACTTCATTATGGGTGGAGAATAGTCTCGACCTGATTCCGCGATCTATAGCCTCCAAAATCAAAAGAAAATGACCTTTCGGAAAAATCACTTTAAATCTATGATGGTTACCCTTTGCAATTAGCCAAAAATTTACACGGAACCAATTTCCCCCAAATTGGTGCTTAATGGACGCAATCATCGTTGAAGAATAGTCTCAGGCCGAATACATTATCTGTAGACTTCAATATACAAAGAAAATGGCCTTTCGTCGCAAAAAAAATTACGAAAATGCCATCCGAAAATAAATTGGCCCAAATCGGGTCTTAATGGACTTATCATCCTTGTAGAATAGGATATATAACTTCATTATCGGTGGGGAATAGCCTCTGCCTAATTTCGGGATCTGTAGCCTCTAAAATCGAAAGAAAATGACACTTCGAAAAATCGCCCGAAATCTGTGATGGTACAAATTGGAATCTGCCAAAAATTGACCCGGAATAAATCCCCCCAAATTGGTGCTTAGTGTACTCAATCATTGTTGACGAATAGACTCAGGCCGAATCCATGATCTGTAGCCTTCATTATAAAAAAAATGATCTTTCGTCGCCCAAAAAATTACGAAAATGCCATCCGAAAATAAATTGTCCCAAATCAGTGCTTCATGGACTTATCATCTGCGGAGAATAGGATCAATAGACTTCATTATCGGTTGAGAATAGTATCGGCTTGATTCCGTGATCTGTAGCCTCAAGAATCAAAAGAAAATGGCATTTCAAAAAAATCACCCGAAATTTGTGATCCTAAGCCTTTAGAATCTGCCAAAAATTCACCCGGAACAAATCCCCCCAAATCGGTGCTAAATGGACTCAATCATCATTGAAGAATAGCCTCATGCCAAATCCCTGATCAGTAGTCTTCAATATCCAAAGAAAATGGCCTTTCGTCGTCCATAAAATTACGGAAATGTCATTCGAAAATAAATTGGCCCTAATCGGTGCTTAATGGACGTATCAACTGTGGTGAATAGGATCAATAGACTTCATTATCGTTGGTGAATAGCAACGGCCTGATTCTGAGATCTGTAGCCTCCAGAATCGAAAAAAATGGCATTTAGGAAGAATCGCCCGAAAACTGTGATGGTATCCCTTTGGAATCTGTCAAAAATTGACCCATAATATATCCCCCCAAATCGGTGCTTAATGTACTCGATCATCGTTGAAGAATAGCCTCAGGCCGAATCCGTGATCTGTAGCCTTCAATATTCTCAAAAAATGGCCTCTCGTCGCCCAAAAAATTACGAAAATGTCATCCGAAAATAAATTGGCCCAAATCAGTGTTTAATGGACTTATCATACGTGTAGAATAGGATATATAACTTCATTATCGGTGGAGAATAGCCTCGGCCTGATTCCGGGATCTGTAGCCTCTGAAATCGAATGAAAATGACACTTCGAAATATTGCCTGAAATCTGTGATGGTACCCCTTGGAAATCTGCCAAAAATTGACCCTGAATAAATCCGCCCAAATCGGTGCTTAATGGACTCAATCATCGTTGAAGAATAGCCTCAGGCCGAATCCGTGATCTGTAGCCTTCAATATTCAAAGAAAATGGCCTTTCGTCTTCCAAAAATTACGAAAATGCCATCCGAAAACAAATTGGCCCAAATCGGTGCTTAATGGACTTTTCATCTGTGGAGAATAGGATCAGTAGATTTCATTATCGTTGGAGAATAGCCACGACTTGATTTTGAGATCTATGGCCTCCAGAATAGAAAGAAAATTACATTTCGGAAGAATCGCCCGAAAACTGTGATGGTACCCCTTTGTAATCTGTCAAAAATTGACCCGGAATAAATCCCCCCAAATCGGTGATTAATGTACCCAATTATCTTTGAATAATAGCCTCACGCCAACTCCGTGATATGTAGCCTTTAATATTCACAAAAAAATAGCCTCTCGTCGCCGAAAAAATTACGAAAATGTCATCCGAAAATAAATTGGCCCAAATCGGTGCTTAATGGACTTATCATCCATGTCGAATAGGATATATAACTTCATTATCGGTGGAGAATATCCTCGACCTGATTCCGATATCTGTAGCCTCTAGAATCGAAAGAAAATAGCAATTTGAAAAATCGTCTGAAATCTGTGATGGTACCCTTTGAAATCTGCCAAAAATTGACCCTGAATAAATCCGCCCAAATCTGTGCTTAATGGACTCAATCATCGTTGAAGAATAGCCTCAGGCCGAATCTGTGATCTGTAGCCTTCAATATTGAAAGAAAATGGCATTTCGTCGTTCAAAAAATTACGAAAATGCCATCTGAAAATAAATTGGCCCAAATCCGTGCTTAATGGACTTATCATCCGTGTAGAATAGGATCAATAGACTTCATTATCGGTGGAGAATAGCCTCGGCCTAATTCCGCGATCTATAGCGTCCAATATCGAAAGAAAATGACATTTCGGAAAAATCGCCCGAAATTTGTGATGGTCCCCCTTTGCAATTTGTCAAAAATTTACCCGGAACAAATCCCCTCAAATTGGTGCTTATTGAACTCAATTATCGTTGAAGAATAGCCTCAGGCCGACTCTGTGATCTGTAGCCATCGATATACAAAGAAAATGGCCTTTCGTCGCACAAAAAATTACGAAAATGTCATCCTAAAATAAATTGGGCCAAATAGGTGCTTAATGGACTTATCATCGGTGTAGAAAAGGATCAATAGACTTCATTATCGGTGGAGAATAGTCACGGCCCGATTCCGAGATCTGTAGCCTCCAGAATTGAAAGAAAATGGCATTTCGGAATAATCGCACGAAAACTGTGATGGTACCCCTTTGGAATCTGTCAAAAATTGACCTCGAATAAATCCCCCCATATCGGTGCTTAATGTACTCAATCATCGTTGAAGAATAGTATTAGGCCGAATTCGTGATCTGTAACCTTCAATATCCAAAGAAAATGGCATTTCGTCTCCCAAAAAATTACGAAAATGCCATCCGAAAAATAATATGGCTAAAATTGATGCTTAATGGACTTATCATCCATGGAGAATAGGATCAATAGACTTCAATATCGGTGGAGAATAGCCTCGGCTTCATTCCGTGATTTGTAGCCAACAGAATCGAAAAAGAATGACATTTCGGAAAAATTGCCCTTAATTGGTGATGGTATCCCTATGGAATCTGCCAAAAATAAACCAGGAATAAATCCTACCTATTCGTCTCTTAATGAACTCAATTATCGTTGAAAAATAGCCTGAGGCCGAATCCGTGATCTGTAGCCTTCAATATCCAAAGAAAATGGCCTTTCGTCGCTCAGAAATTTATGAAAATTTTATCAGAAAATAAATTGTCCCAAATCAGTGCTTCATGGACTTATCATCTGTGGAGAATAGGATCAATAGACTTCATTATCGGTTGAGAATAGTCTTGGCTTGATTCCAGGATCTGTAGTCTCCAGAATCAAAAGAAAATGGCATTTCGGAAAAATCGCCTGAAATTAGTGATGGTACCCCTTTGGAATCTGCCATAAATTGACTCGGAATAAATCCTTAAAATCGGTGCTTAATGGACTCAATCATCGTTGAAGAATAGCCTCAGGCCGAATCCGTGATCTGTGTTGCCTTCAATATCCAAAGAAAATGGCCTTTCGTCACCCAAAAAATTACGAAATGCCTTTCAAAAATAAATTGGCCAAGATCGGTGCTTAATGGACTTATCATCTGCGGAGAATAGGATCAATAGACTTCATTATCGTTGGAGAATAGCCACGGCTTGATTATGAGATCTGTAGCCTCCAGAATCGAAAGAAAATTGCATTTCGGAAGAATCGCCCGAAAACTGTGATGGTACCCCTTTGGAATCTGTCAAAAATTGACTCGGAATAAATCCCCCCAAATCGGTGGCTAATGTACTCAATCATCGTTGAAGAATAGCCTTAGGCCGAATCCGTGATCTGTAGGCTTCAATATTCAAAGAAAATGGCCTTTCGTCGTCCAAAAAATTACGAAAAATGCCATCCGAAAATAAATTGGCCCAAATAGGTGCTTAATGGACTTATGATCTTTGGAGAATAAGATCAGTAGACTTCATTATCTTTGGGGAATAGCCATGACTTGATATTGAGATCTGTGGCATCCATAATCGAAAGAAAATTGCATTTCGGAAGAATCGCCCGAAAACTGTGATGGTACCCCTTTGTAATCTGTCAAAAATTGACCCGGAATAAATCCCCCCAAGTCGGTGCTTAATGTACCCAATCATCTTTGAAGAATAGCCTGAGGCCAAATCCGTGATCTGTAGCCTTTAATATTCACAAAAAAATAGCCGCTCGTCGCCGAAAAAATTACAAAAATGTCATCCGAAAATAAATTGGCTCAAATCGGTGCTTAATGGACTTATCGTCCTTGTAGAATAGGATATATAACTTCATTACGGTGGAGAATAGCCTCGACCTGATTCCGATATCTGTAGCCTCTAGAATTGAAAGAAAATAGCACTTTGAAAAATCGTCTAAAATCTGTGATGGTACCCCTTTGAAATCTGCTAAAAATTGACCCTGAATAAATCCACCCAAATCTGTGCTTAATGGACTCAATCATCGTTGAAGAATAGACTCAGTCCGAATCCGTGATCAGTAGCCTTCAATATTCAAAGAAAATGACCTTTCGTCGTCCAAAAAATTACGAAAATGTCATCCGAAAATAAATTGGCCCAAATCCGTGCTTAATGGACTTATCATCCGTGTAGAATAGGATCGATAGACTTCATTATCAGTGGAGAATAGCTTCGGCTTGATTCCGCGATCTGTAGCCTCCAAAATCGAAAGAAAATGACATTTCGGAAAAATCGCTCAAAATTTGTGATGGTCCCCCTTTGCAATTTGCCAAAAATTTACCCTGAACAAATCCCCCCAAATTGGTGCTTATTGGACTCAATTATCTTTGAAGAATAGCCTCAGGCCGAATCCGTGATCTGTAGCCTTCGATATACAAAGAAAATGGCCTTTCGTCACACAAAATATTACGAAAATACCATTCAAAAATAAATTGGGCCAAATAGGTGCTTAATGGACTTATAATCCGTGATCTGTAGCCTTCAATGTCCAAAGAAAATGGCATTTCGTCGCCCAAAAAATTACGAAAATGCCATCCGAAAATAATATGGCTAAAATCGGTGCTTAATGGACTTATCATCCACGGAGAATAGGATCAATAGACTTCATTATCAGTGGAGAATAGCATCGGCCTGATTCCGTGATTTTTAGCCAACAGAATAGAAAGAAAATGGCATTTCGGAGAAATTGCTCGAAATCGGTGATGGTATCCCTTTGGAATCTGCCAAATATTAACCAGGAAAAAATCCGCCCAAATCGGTGCTTAATGGACTCAATCATCGTTGAAAAATAGCCTCAGGGCGAATCTGTGATCAGTAGCCTTCAATATAGAATGAAAATGGTCTTTCGTCACACAAAAAAGTACAAAAATGTCATCCAAAAATAATGTGGGCCAAATCGGTGCTTAATGGACATATCATCCATGGAGAATAGGATCAATAGACTTCATTATCGGTGGAGAATAGCCACGGCCTGCTTCCGAGATCTGTAGCCTCCAGAATCGAAAGAAAATGGCATTTCCGAAGAATCGCCTGAAAACTGAGATGGTACCCCTTAGGAATCAGCCAAAAATTGACCCGGAATAAATCCCTCCAAATCGGTGCTTAATGTACTTAATCATCGTTGAAAAATAGCCTCAGACTGAATTCGTGATCTGTAGCCTTCAATATCCAAACAAAATGGTCTTTCGTCGCCCAAAAAATTACAAAAATGTCATCCGAAAATAAATTGTCCAAAATCAGTGCTTCATGGACTTATCATCTATGGAGAATAGGATTAATAGACTTCATTATCGGTTTAGAATAGTCTCGGCCTGATTCCGTGATCTGTAGCCTCCAGAATCAAAAGAAATGGCATTTCAGAAAAATCGCCCAAAATTTGTGATGGTACCCCTTTGGAATCTGCCAAAAATTGACACGAAATAAATCCACCCAACTCGGTGCTTAATGGACTCAATCATCGTTGAAGAATAGCCTCAGGCCAAATCCGTGATCTATAGCCTTCAATATCCAAAGAAAATGGCCTTTCGTCGCCGAAAAATTTACGAAAATTCCATCCGAAAATTAATTGCCTAAAATCGGTGCTTAATGGACTTATCATCCGTGGATAATAGGATCAATAGACTTCATTATCGGTGGAAAATATTCTCGGCCTGATAGTGTGATCAATAGCCTCCAAAATCTAAAGGAAAATGGCCTTTCAGAAAAATTGACCGAAATTTGTGATGGCCCATTTGGAATTTGCCAAAAATTTACCCGAAAAAATCCCCCCAAATCGGTGCTTAATGGACTCAATCATCGTTGAAGAATAGCCTCATGCCGTATCCGTGATCTGTAGCTTCAATATCCAAAGAAAATGGTCTTTCATCGTCCCAAAAATTACGAAAATGCCATCTGAAAATAAATTTGCCCAAATCGGTGCATAATGGACTTATGTCCGTGGAGAATAGGATCAATAAACTTCATCATCGGTGGAGAATAGTCACGGTCTGATTCTGTGATCTGTAGCCAAAAGAATCAAAAGAAAATGACATTTCAAAAAAATTGCCTCAAATCGGTGATGTTTGCCAAAAATTAACTAGGAATAAATATACCCAAATCGGTGCTTAATGGACTCAATCATTGTTGAAAATAGCCTCAGGCCGAATCCGTGATCTTTAGCCTTCAATATCCAAAGAAAATGGTCTTTCATCGCACAAAAAATTACAAAAATGACATCCGAAAATAAATTGTCCCAAATCAGTTCATCATGGACTTATCATCTATGGAGAATAGGATCAATAGACTTCATTATCGGTAGAGAATAGCCTCGGCCTGATTACGTGATCTATAGCATCCAAAATCTAAAGAAAATGCCTTTCGGAAAAATCGCCCGAAATTTGTGATGGTACCCCGTTGGAATTTGCCAAAAATTTACCCAGAACAAATCCCCCCAAATCGGTGCGTAATGAACTTAATCATCGTTGAAGAATAGCCTCATGCCGTATCCGTGATTTTTAGCCTTCAATATCCAAAGAAAATGGCATTTCATCGCCCCAAAAATTAAGAAAATGTCATCCGAAAATAAATTTGACCAAATCGGTGCTTAATGGACTTATCATTTGTGGAGAATCGGATCAATCAACTTCATTATCTTTGGAGAATATCCTCGGTCTGATTCTGTGATCTGTAGCCAAAAGAATCGAAAGAAAAAGACATTTCGGAAAAATTGCCCGAAATCGGTGATGGTTGCCAAAAATTAACAAGGAATAAATCCGCCAAAATCGGTGCTTAATGGACTCAATCATCATTGAATAATAGCCTCATGCCGATTCCGTTATCTGTAGCCTTCAATATCCAAAGAAAATGGTCTTTCGTCGCACAAAAAATTACAAAAATGCCATCCTAAAATAAATTGTCCCAAATCAGTGCTTCATGGACTTATCATCAATGGAGAATAGGATTAATAGACTTCATTATCGGTTGAGAATAGTCTCGGCCTGATTCCGTAATTTGTAGATTCCAGAATCAAAAGAAAATGGCATTTCGGAAAAATCGCCCAAAATTTGTGATGGTGCCCCTTTGGAATCTGCCAAAAATTGACCCGAAATAAATCCCGCCAAATCGGTTCTTAATGGACTCAATCATCGGTTAAGAATAGCCTCAGGGCGAATCCGTGATCTGTAGCCTTCAATATCCAAAGAAAATGGGCTCTCGTCGCCCAAAAAATTACGAAAATGTCATCCGAAGATAAATTTGCTCAAATCGATGCTTAATAGACTTATCATCCGTGGAGAATAGGATAAATTGACTTCATTATCGGTAGAGAATAGTCTCGGCCTGATTCCGCGATCTATAGCCTCCTAAATCAAAAGATATTGGCGTTTCGAAAAAATCGCAAGAAATTTGTGATGGTACCCCTTTGCAATTTGCCAAAAATTTAACCGAAACAAATTCCCCCAAATCTTTGCTAAATGGGCTCTATCATCGTTGAAGAATAGCCTCAGGCCGAAACCGTGATATGTAAGCCTTCAATATACAAAGAAAATGACCTTTAGTCGCACAAAAAATTCCGAAAATGCCATTCGAAAATAAATTGGGCCAAATCGTTGCTTAATGGACTTATCATCCGTGGAGAATAAGATCAATAAATTTCATTATCGGTGGATAATAGCCTCAGCCTGATTCCAGGATCTGTAGCCTCCATAATCTAAAGAAAATGGCCTTTCGAAAAAAATTTTGCCCCAAATCGTTGATGATACTCCTTTGGAATCTCCCAAAAATTAACCAAGAATAAATCCGCCCAAATCATTGCTTAATGGACTCAATCATCATTGAAAAATTGCCTTAGGCCGAATCCGTGGTCTGTAGTCTTCAATATCCAAAGAAAATGGCCTTTCGTCGCCCAAAAATTTACGAAAATGTCATACGAAAATAAATTTGCCCAAATCGGTGCTTAATGGACTTATCATCCGTGGAGAATCGGATCAATCAACTTCATTATCTGTGGAGAATAGCCTCAGTCTGATTCTGTGATCTGTAGCCAAAAGAATCGAAAGAAAATGACATTTCGGAAAAATTGCCCGAAATCGGAGATGGTTGCAAAAAATTAACAAGGAATAAATCCGCCCAAATCGGTGCTTAATGGACTAAATCATCATTGAATAATAGCCTCATGCCGATTTCGTTATCTGTAGCCTTCAATATCCAAAGAAAATGGTCTTTCGTCGCACAAAAAATTACAAAAATGTCATTCGAAAATAAATTGTCCCAAATCAGTGCTTCATGGACTTATCATCTATGGAGAATAGGATTAATAGACTTCATTATCGGTTGAGAATAGTCTTGGCCTGATTCAGTAATCTGTAAATTCCAGAATCGAAAGAAAATGGCATTTCGGAAAAATCGCCCAAAATTTGTGAAGATACCACATTGGAATCTACCAATAATTTGACCCGGAATAAATCCCCCCAAATCGGTGCTTCGTGGACTCAATCATCGATTAAGATTACCCTCAGGGCGAAACCGTGATTTGTAGCCTCAATATCAAAAGAAAATGATCTTTCGTCGCCCAAAAAATTACGAAAATGTCATCCGAAAATAAATTGTCCCAAATCAGTGCTTCATGGACTTATCATCTGCAGAGAATAGGATCAATAGACGTCATTATCGCTTGAGAATAGTATCGGCCAGATTCCGTGATCTGTAGCCTCAAGAATCAAAAGAAAATGACATTTCAGAAAAATCGCTCGAAATTTATCCTAAGCCTTTAGAATCTGCCAAAAATTCACCCGGAACAAATCCCCCCAAATCGGTGCTTAATGGACTCAATCATCATTGAAGAATAGCCTCATGCCAAAACCCTGATCAGTAGTCTTCAATATCCAAAGAAAATGGCCTTTCGTCGTCCATAAAATTACGAAAAATGCCATCCGTAAATAAATTGGCCCAAATCGGTGCTTAATGGACTTTTCATCTGTGGAGAATAGGATCAGTAGACTTCATTATCGTTGGAGAATAGCCACGACTTGATTTTGAGATCTATGGCCTCCAGAATAGAAAGAAAATTGCATTTCGGAAGAATCACCCGAAAACTGTGATGGTACCCCTTTGTAATCTGTCAAAAATTGACCCGGAATAAATCCCCCCAAATCGGTGATTAATGTACCCAATTATCTTTGAAGAATAGCCTCAGGCCAAATCCGTGAGCTGTAGCCTTTAACATTCACAAAAAATAGCCTCTCGTCGCCGAAAAAATTACGAAAATGCCATCCGAAAATAAATTGGCCCAAATCGGTGCGTAATGGACTTATCATCCGTGTCGAATAGGATATATAACTTCATTATCGGTGGAGAATATCCTCGACCTGATTCCGATATCAGTAGCCTCTAGAATCGAAGGAAAATAGCAATTTGAAAAATCGTCTGAAATTTGTGATGGTACCCCTTTGAAATCTGCCAAAAGTTGACCCTGAATAAATCCGCCCAAATCTGTGCTTAATGGACTCAATCATCGTTGAAGAATAGCCTCAGGCCGAATCCGTGATCTGTAGCCTTCAATATTCAAAGAAAATGGCATTTCGTCGTCCAAAAAATTACGAAAATGCCATCCGAAAATAAATTGGCCCAAATCCGTGCTTAATGGACTTATCATCCGTGTAGAATAGGATCAATAGACTTCATTATCGGTGGATAATAGCCTCGGCCTAATTCCAAGATCTATAGCCTCCAAAATCGAAAGAAAATGACATTTCGGAAAAATAGCCTGAAATTTGTGACGGTCCCCCTTTGCAATTTGCCAAAAATTTACCCGGAACAAATCCCCCCAAATTGGTGCTTATTGAACTCAATTATCGTTGAAGAATAGCCTCAGGCCGAATCTGTGATCTGTAGCCTTCAATATACAAAGAAAATGGCCTTTCGTCGTACAAAAAATTACGAAAATGTCATCCTAAAATAAATTGGGCCAAACAGGTGCTTAATGGACTTATCATTCGTGTAGAAAACAATCAATAGACTTCATTATCGGTGGACAATAGCCACGGCCCGATTCCGAGATCTGTAGCCTCCAGAATCGAAAGAAAATGTCATTTCGAAAAAATTGCCCGAAATCTGAAATGGTACCCCTTTGGAATATGCAAAAAATTGACCCGGAATAAATCCCCCCACTAGTGCTTATTGGACTCAATTATTGTTGAATAATAGCCTCAGGCTAAATCCGTGATCTGTAGCCTTCAATATCCAAAGAAAATGGCCATTCGTCGCCCAAAAAATTACGAAAAAGCCATCCAAAAATGAATTGGCCCAAATTGGTGCTTAATGGTCTTGTCATCCGTGGAGAATAAGAACAATAGACTTCATTATCGGTGGAGAATAGCCACGGCCGGATGTCGAGATCTGTAACCTCCTGAATCGGAAGAAAATGGCATTTCGGAAAAATAGCCCGAAAAATGTGATGGTACCCCTTTGGAATCTGCCAAAAATTAACCCTGAATAAATCCACCCAAATCGGTGCTTAAAGGACTAAATCATCATTGAATAATAACCTCAGGCAAAATCTGTGATCTGTAGCCTTCAATATCCAAAGAAAATGGTCTTTCGTCGCCCAAAAAATTACGAAAATGCCATCAGAAAATAAATTGGCCCAAATCGGTGCTTAATGAACTAATCATCCGTGGAAAATAAGATCAATAGACTTCATTATCGGTGGAGAATAGCCTCGGCCTGATTTTGAGATTTGCAACCTGCAGAATCTAAAGAAAATGGCATTACAAAAAAATCGCTCGAAATATGTGATTGTACTTATTTGGAATCTGGCAAAAATTGACCCTTAATAAATCCACCCAAATCGGTGCTTAAAGTACTCAATCATCTTTGAAGAATAGCCCAGGTCGAATCCGTGATCTGTAGCCTTCAATATCCAAAGAAAAAGGCCATTCGTCGACCAAAAAATTACAAAAATGACATTCGAAAATAAATTGGTCCAAATAAGTACTCAATGGACTTATCATCGGTGGAGAATAGGATCAATAGGCTTCATTAACGGTGGAGAATAGCCACGGCCTTATTCCGAGATCTAGAGCCTCTAGTATCGAAAGAAAATTGCATTTCAAAAAAATCGCCCGAAATCTGTGATGGTACCCCTTTGGAATTTGCCAAAAATTGACCCTGAATAATTCCGGCCAAATCGGTGCTTAAAGGACACAATTATTGTTGAAGAATAGCCTCAGGCCAAATCCGTAATTTGTAGCCTTCAATATGCAAAGAAAATTGCCTTTCGTCGCCCAAAAAATTACGAAAATGCCATCCAAAAATAAATTGGCCCAAATCGGTTCTTAATGGACTTATCATCCGTGGAAAATAGGATCAATAGACTTCATTAGCGGTGGAGAATAGCCTCGGCCAGATTCTGGGATCTGTAGCCTCCAGTATAGAAAGAAATTGCATTTCATAAAAATCGCCCGAAATCTGTGATGGTACCCCTTTGGAATTTGCCGAAAATTGACCCTGAATAATTCCTGCCAAAACGGTGCTTAAAGGACACAATCATTGTTGAAGAATAGCCTCAGGCCAAATCCGTAATTTGTAGCCTTCAATATCCAAAGAAAATTGTCTTTCGTCGCCCAAAAAATTACGAAAGTGCCATCAGAAAATAAATTGGCCCAAATCGGTGCTTAATGAACTTATCATCCGTGAAGAATAGGATCAATAGACTTCATTAGCGGTGGAGAATAGCCTCGGCCTGATTCCGGGATCTGTAGCCTCCAGAATCGAAAGAAAATAACATTTCGGAAAAATTACCTGAAATCGGTGATGGTACCCCCTTTGGAATCTGCCAAAAATTGACCAGGAATAAATCCGCCCAAATTTGTGCTTAAAGGACTCAATCATCATTGAAAAATAGTCTCAGGCCAAATCCGTGATCTGTAGCCTTCAATATCCAAAGAAAATGGCCTTTCGTCGCCCAAAAAATTACGAAATGCCATACGAAAATAAATTGTCCCAAATCAGTGCTTAATGGACTTATCATCCGTGGAGAATAGGATCAATAGACTTCATTATCGGTTGAGAATAGTCTCGGCCTGATTTCGTGATCTATAGCCTCCAAAATCAAAGGAAAATGGCATTTCGGAAAAATCACCAGAAATCTGTAATGGTACCCCTTTGGAATCTGCCAAAAATTAACCCGGAATAGATCCCCCAAAATTGGTGCTTAAAGGACTCAATCATCCTGGAAAAATAGCCTCAGGCCAAATAAGTGATTTGTAGCCTTCAATATCCAAAGAAAATGGCCTATCGTCGCCTAAAAAATTACGAAAATG
The DNA here is from genome assembly GCA_964030455.1 of Linum trigynum. Lineage (NCBI taxonomy): Eukaryota > Viridiplantae > Streptophyta > Magnoliopsida > Malpighiales > Linaceae > Linum > Linum trigynum. Next base: position 64,382,235 of record OZ034819.1, read on the forward strand.
TCATCCGAAAATAAATTGTCTCAAATCAGTGCTTAATGGACTTATCATCCGTGGAGTATAGGATTAATAGACTTCATTATCGGTGGAGAATAGCCTCGGCCTGATTTCGAGATCTGTAGCCTCAGAATCGAAAGAAAATGGCATTTCGGAAAAATTGCCCGAAATTTGTGATGGTACCCCTTTGTAATCTGTCAAAAATTGACTAGGAATAAATCCCCCCAAATCGATGCTTAAAAGACTCAATCATCGTTGAAGAATAGCCTCAGGCCGAAGCCGTGATCTGTACCCTTCAATATACAAATAAAATGGCATGTCGTCGCCCAAAAAATTATGAAAATGTCATCCGAAAATAAATTTGCCCAAATCGGTGCTTAATGGACTTATCATCCGTGGAGAATAGGATCAATAAACTTCATTATTGGTGGAGAATAGCCTCGGCCTGATTCCAGGATCTGTAGCCTCCAGTATCGAAAGAAATTGCATTTCATAAAAATCGCCCGAAATCTGTGATGGTACCCCTTTGGAATTTGCCAAAAATTGACCCTGAATAATTCCTACCAAATCGGTGCTTAAAGGACACAATCATTGTTGAAGAATAGCCTCAGGGCAAATCCGTAATTTGTAGCCTTCAATATCCAAAGAAAATTGTCTTTCGTCGCCCAAAAAATTACGAAAATGCCATCAGAAAATAAATTAGCCCAAATCGGTGCTTAATGGACTTATCATCCATGAAGAATAGGATCAATAGACTTCATTAGCGGTGGAGAATAGCCTCGGCCTGATTCCAGGATCTGTAGCCTCCAGAATCGAAAGAAAATAACATTTCGGAAAAATTACCTGAAATCGGTGATGGTACCCCTTTGGAATCTGCCAAAATTTGACCAGGAATAAATCCGCCCAAATTTGTGCTTAAAGGACTCAATCATCACTGAAAAATAGTCTCATGCCAAATCCGTGATTTGTAGCCTTCAATATCCAAAGAAAATGCCCTTTCATCGCCTAAAAAATTACGAAAATTTCATACGAAAATAAATTGTCCCAAATCAGTGCTTAATGGACTTATCATCCGTGGAGAATAGGATCAATAGACTTCATTATCGGTTGAGAATAGTCTCGCCCTGATTTCGTGATCTGTTGTAGCCTCCAGAATCAAAGGAAAATGGCATTTCGGAAAAATCACCCGAAATCTGTAATGGTACCCCTTTGGAATCTGCCAAAAATTAACCCGGAAAAGATCCCCCCCAAATTGGTGCTTAAAGGACTCAATCATCCTGGAAAAATAGCCTCAGGCCAAATAAGTGATTTGTAGCCTTCAATATCCAAACAAGGCCTATCGTCGCCTAAAAAATTACGAAAATGCCATCCGAAAATAAATTGTCCCAAATCAGTGCTTGATGGACTTATCATCCGTGGAGTATAGTATCAATAGACTTCAATATCGGTGGAGAATAGCCTCGGCCTGATTCCGAGATCTGTAGCCTCTTATCGGTGGAGAATAGCCTCGGCCTGATTCCGAGATCTGTAGCCTCCAGAATCGAAAGAAAATGGCATTTCGGAAAAATTGCCGAAATTTGTGATGGTACCCCTTTGTAATCTGTCAAAAATTGACTCGCAATAAATCCCCCCAAATTGGTGCTTAACGGACTCAATCATCGTTGAAGAATAGCCTCAGGCCGAAGCCGTGATCTGTACCCTTCAATATCCAAATAAAATGGCCTGTCGTCGCCCAAAAAATTATGAAAATGTCATCCTAAAATAAATTTGCCCAAATCGGTGCTTAATGGACTTATCATCCGTTGAGAATAGGATCAATAGACGTCATTAGCGGTGGAGAATAGCCTCGGCCTGATTCTGGGATCTGTAGCCTCCAGAATCAAAAGAAAATTGCATTTCAAAAAAATCGCACGAAATCTGTGATGGTATCCCTTTGGAATCTGCCAAAAATTGACCCTGAATAATTACGGCCAAATCTGTACTTAAAGGACACAATCATTGTTGAAGAATAGCCTAAGGCCAAATCCGTGATTTGTGGCATTCAATATCCAAAGAAAATTGCCTTTCGTCGCCCAAAAAATTACGAAAATGCCATCAGAAAATAAATTGGCCCAAATCGGTGCTTAATGGACTTATCATCCGTGGAGAATAGGATCAATAGACTTCATTAGCAATGGAGAATAGCCTCGGCCTGATTCCCGGATCTATAGCCTCCATAATCGAAAGAAAATTGCAATTCGGAAAACTTGCCCGAAATCGGTGATGGTGCCCCTTTGGAATCTACCAAAAATTAACCAAGAATAAATCCACCCAAATCGGTGTTTAATGGACTCAATCATCGTTGGAAAATAGCCTCAGGCCAAATCCGTGAGTTGTAGCCTTCAATATCCAAAGAAAATAGTCTATCGTCGCCCAAAAAATTACGAAAATGTCATCCGAAAATAAATTTCCCCAAATCAGTGCTTAATGGACTTATCATCCATGGAGAATAAGATCAATAGAGTTCATTATCGGTGGGGAATAGCCTTGGCCTTATTCTGAGATCTGTAGCCTCAAAAATCGAAAGAAAATGACATTCCGGAAAAATTGCCCGAATCGGTGCTTAATGGACTCAATCATAGTTGAAAAATAGCCTCAGGCTGAATCCATGATATGTAACCTTCAATATCAAAAGAAAATGGCATTTCGTTGCCCAAAAAATTACAAAAATGCCATCTGAAAATAAATTGGCCCAAATCGGATAGCCTCGGCCTGATTCCGTGATTTGTACCCTTCATAATCGAAAGAAAATGGCATTTCGGAAAAATTGCCCGAAATCGGTGATGGTACGCATTGGAATCTTCCAAAAATTAACCATGAGTAAATCCGCCAAATCGGTGGTTAATGGACTCAATCTTCGTTGAAAAATAGCCTCAGACCAAATCCGTGAGCTGTAGCCTACAATATCCAAAGAAAATGGCCTCTCGTCGCCCAAAAATTTACGAAAATGTCATCCGAAAATAAATTTGTACAAATCGATGCTTAATGGACTTATCTTCCGTGGAGAATAGGATCAATAGACTTCAATATCGCTAGAGAATAGCCTCGGTTTTATTCCGTGATCTGTAGCCTCCAAAATCGAAAGAAAATGGCATTTTGGAAAAATCACTCGAAATCTGTAATGGTACCCATTTGAAATCTGCCAAAATTAACCGGGAATAGATCCCCCAAAATTGGTGCTTAAAGGACTCAATCATCCTTGAAAAATAGCCTCAGGCCAAATAAGTGATCTGTAGCCTTCAATATCCAAAGAAAATGGCCTTTCATCGCCTAAAAATTTACGAAAATGCCATCCGAAAATAAATTGTCCCAAATAAGTGCTTAATGGACTTATCATCCGTGGAGTATAGGATCAATAGACTTCATTATCGGTGGAGAATAGCCTCGGCCTGATTCCGAGATCTGTAGCCTCCAGAATCAAAAGAAAATGGCATTTCGGAAAAATTGCCTGAAATTTGTGATGGTACCCCTTTGTAATCTGTCAAAAATTGAATAGGAATAAATCCCCCCAAATCGATGCTTAACGGACTCAAGCATCGTTGAAGAATAGCCTCAGGCCGAAGCCGTGATCTGTACCCTTCAATATACAAATAAAATGGCATGTCGTCGCCCAAAAAATTATGAAAATGTCATCCGAAAATAAATTTGCCCAAATCGATGCTTAATGGACTTATCATCCGTGGAGAATAGGAATAATAAAGTTCATTATCGGTGGAGAATAGTATTGGCCTGATTCCGGGATTTGTAGCCTCCAGTATCGAGAGAAAATTGCATTTCAAAAAAATCGCCCGAAATTTGTGATGGTACCCCTTTGGAATCTTACAAAAATTGACCCTGAATAATTCCGGCCAAATCGGTGCTTAAAGGATACAATCATTCTTGAAGAATAGCCTCAGGCCAAATCCGAGATCTGTAGCCTTCAATATCCAAAGAAAATTGCCTTTCGTCGCCCAAAAAAATACGAAAATACCATCCAAAAATAAATTGGCCCAAATCGATGCTTAATGGAGTTATCATCCGTGGAGAATAGGATCAATAGACTTCATTATCGGTATAGAATAGCCTCGGCCTGATTCCCGGATCTGTAGCCTCCAGAATCGAAAGAAAATGGCATTTCGAAAAAATTGCCTGAAATCGGTGATGGTGCCCCTTTGGAATATGCAAAAAATTAACCAAGAATAAATCCACCCAAATTGGTGTTTAATGGACTCAATCATCATTGGAAAATAGCCTCAGGCCAAATCTGTGAGCTGTAGCCTACAATATCCAAAGAAAATACTCTCGTCGCCCAAAAAATTACGAAAATTCCATCCGAAAATAAATTGACCCAAATTGGTTCTTAATGGACTTATCATCCATGGAGAATAAGATCAATAGACTTCATTATCGGTGGAGAATAGCCTCAGCCTTATTTCGAGATCTGTAGCCTCAAAAATCAAAAGAAAATGGCATTTCCGAAAAATTGCCCGAAATCGGTGATTGTACCCCTTTGGAATCTACCAAAAATTAACCAGGAATAAATCCGTCCAAATTGGTGCTTAATGGACTCAATCATCGTTGAAAAATAGTCTCAAGCCGAATCCGTGATCTGTAGCATTCAATATCCAAAGAAAATGGCCTTCCATCGCCCAAAAATTACAAAAATGCCATCCGAATATAAATTGGCACAAATCAGTGCTTAATGGACTTATCATCCGTGGAGAATAAGATCAATAGACTTCATTATCGGTGGAGAATAGCCTCGGCCTGATTCCGAGATCTATAGCCTCTAGAATCGAAAGAAAATGACATTTCGGAAAAATCACCCGAATTCAGTAATGGTACCTCTTTTAATCTGCTAAAAATTGACCCGGAATAGATTCACCCAAATTGGTGCTTAATGGACTCAATCATCGTTGGAGAATAGCCTCAAGCCAAATAAGTGATCTATAGCCTTGAATATCCAAAGGAAATGACCTCTCGTTGCCCAAAAAATTAGGAAATGCAATTCGAATATAAATTGGCTCAAATCGCTGCTTAATGGACTTATCAACCGTGGAGAATAGGATCAATAGACTTCATTCTCGGCGGAGAATAGCCACGACCTAATTTTGAGATATGGAGCCTCCAGAATCGAAAGAACATGGCATTTCGGAAACATCACCCAAAATATGTGATGGTACCACTTTGAAATCTGTCAAAAATTGACCAAGAATAAATCCCCACAAATCGGTGCTTAATGGACTAAATCATCGTTGAAGAATAACTTCAGGCCGAATCTATGATCAGTAGCCTTCAATATCCAAAGAAAATGGGCTTTCGTCGCCCCAAAAATTACGAAAATGTCATCCGGAAATTATTTGTCTAAAATCGGTGCTTAATGCACTTATCATCAGTGGAGAATAGGATCAATAGACTTCATTATCGGTGGAGAATAGCCTCAGCCTGATTCCTTGATCTGTAACCTCCATAATCGAAAGAAAATGACATTTCGGAAAAATTGCCCGAAATCGGTGATGGTACCCCATTGGAATCTGCCAAAAATTGACCAGGAATACATACGCTGAAATTTGTGCTTAAAGGACTCAATCATCCTTGAAAAATAGCCTCAGGCCGAATCCGTGATCTGTAGCCTTCAATATCCAAAGAAAATGGCCTTTCGTCGCCCAAAAAATTACGAAAAATGTCATCCGAAAATAAATTGTCCCAAATCAGTGCTTAATGGACTTATCATCCGTAGAGTATAGGATCAATAGACTTCATTATCGGTGGAGAATAGCCTCGGCCTGATTCCGAGATCTGTAGCCTCCAGAATCGAAAGAAAATGACATTTCACAAAAATCGCCCTAAAACTGTGATGGTACCCATTTGGAATCTGCCAAAAATTTACCAGGAATAAATCCCCCCCAAATCGGTGCTTAATGGACTCAATCATCGTTGAAGAATAGCCTCAGGCCGAATCCGTGATCTGTAGCCTTCAATATCCAAAGAAAATTGGCTTTCGTCGCCCAAAAAATTACGAAAGGTCCATCCCAAAATAAATTGGCTCAAATCGGTGCTTAATGGACTTATCATCCGTGGAGAATATGATCAATAGGCTTCATTATCGGTGGAATATAGCCACGGCCTGATTTCGAGATCTGGAGCCTCCAGAATCGAAAGAAAATGGCATTTCGTAAAAATCCCCCGAAAACTGTCATGGTACCCCTTTGGAATCTGCCAAAACATGACTTCGAATAAATCCCCCCAAATCGGTTCTTAATGGATTCAATCATTGTCGAAGAATAGCCTCAGGCTGAATCCGTGATCTGTAGCCTTCAATATCCAAAGCAAATGGCCTTTCGTCGCCTAAAAATTACGAAAATGTCATCCGAAAATAAATTGGCCTAAATCGATGCTTAATGGACTTATCATCCATGGAGAATAGGATGAATAGACTTCATTATCGGTGGAGAATAGCCTCGGCCTGATTTCGTGATCTGTAGCCTCCAGAATCGAAAGAAAATTGCATTTCGGAAAAATCGCACGAAATCTGTGATGGTGACCCTTTGGAATATGCCAAAAAATGACCCAAAATAAATCAGCCAAAATCTGTGCTTGAAGGACTCAATCATCGTTGAAGAATAGCCTCAGGGGGAATTCGTGATCTGTAGCCTCCAATATCCAAATAAAATGGCCTTTCGTCGCCAAAAAATTACGAAAATGCCATCTGAAAATAAATTGGCTCAAATCGGTGCTTAATGGACTTACCATCCGTGGATAATAAGATCAATAGACGTCATTATCTGTGGATAATAGCCTTTGCCTGATTGCGTGATCCGTAGCCTCCAAAATAGAAAGAAAATGGCATTTCGGAAAAATCGCACGAAATTTTTTATGGTACCACTTAGGAATCTGCCAAAAATTGAGCCGGAATAAATCAGCTCAAATTGGTGCTTCAAGGACGCAATCATCGGTAAAGAATAGCCTCAGGCCGAATCATTGATCTGTAGCTTTCAATATCCCAAGAAAATGGCCTTTCGTCGCAAAAAAATTACGAAAATGTCATCCAAAAATAAATTGATCAAAATTGGTGCTTAATGGACTTATAATCCATGGAGAATAGGATCAATAGACTTCATTATCGGTGGAGAATAGCCTCGGTCTGATTCCGTGATCTGTAGCCTCCAGAATCGAAAGAAAATGGCATTTTTGAAAAATCACCCGAAATCTGTGACGGTACTTCTTTGGAATCTGCCAAAAATTGACCCGGAATAAATCCCCCCAAATCGGTGCTTAAATGACTCAATGATCGTTAAAGAACAGCCTCAGGGCAAATTCGTGATATGTAGACTTCAATATCCAAAGAAAATGGCCTTTCGTCCCCCAAAAAATTTCGAAAATGCCAGAAAATAAATTAGCCAAAATCGGTGCTTAATGAACTTATCATCCGTGGAGAATAGGATCAATAGACTTCATTATCGGTGGAGAATAGTCTCGGCCTGATTTCGTGATCTGTAGCCTCCAGAATCGAAAGAAAATGGTATTTCGGAAAAATTGCCCGAAATTTGTGATGAACTGATGACACCTTTGGAATCTGCCAAAAATTGACCAAGAATAAATCCACCCAAATCGGTTGGATTTTGAAGGTTACAGAATACGGTTTTATCTTGTGGTTATTCTCCACCAGTGACTAATTATAATGATTGCCAATTTAGGCGGAATGTTTTCGAAGGGCATTTATGTAACTTGTGGTGATTCTTTTGAAAAGCCATGTTAGTTGGAATTTAAAGGCTACAGATAACATATTCGGTCTTAGGCTATCTGTCACTATTGATTAAATCTATTAAGCACTGATTTGGGGGATTTTTCCAACATTATTTTTGGTAGATTCCAACGGGTATTATCACGAAATTCGGTGGATTTTTCAAAATTCCATTTTTCTTAGATTTTGAAGGCTACATATCAGAGATTCGGTCTGGGGCTATTCTCTACCGATGATAAAGTCTAATAGTCGCCGATTTAGGCAAAAATTGTCGAAGGGCATTTTTGTAATATTTTGGCGATTGTTTTGAAAAGCCTTTTTAGTTAGAATTTGAAGGCTACAGATCACGAATCCGGCCTGAGAATTTTCTTCACTATTGATTTAGTCTATTAAGCACCGATTTTGGCGGATTTTTTCCGGGGCCATTCTTGACAGATTCCAAAGGGGCACTAACACAGATTTCGGCGATTTTTTAAAATGCCATTTTCTTAGGATTTTCAAGGCTACGTACATATCACGGATTTAGTTTGAGTCTATTCTCCACCAATGATAAAGTCTTTTGGTCTCCGTTTGGGCAGAAAATTTTAGGAGGGCATTTTCGTATTTTTCGACAATTTTTTTAAAAGTCATTTTAGTTCGATTTTGAAGGCTACAGATCACGGATTCGCTCTGAGGCTATTCTTCAATGTTGATTAAGTCTATTAAGCACAGATTTGGGCGGATTTTCGTTGGGCCATTTTTTTGTAGATTGTAAAGGGGTACCATCACAGATTTTAAGCGATTTTTCAAAATGCAATTTTCCTTGGATTTTGAAGGCTACATATCACATATTTGCTCTGGGTCTATTCTCCACTAATAATAAAGTCTATTGGTCGACAATTTAGCCAGAATTTTTTTGAAGGGATTTTCGTAATTTTTGTCGCTTTTTAAAAAAAAAAAGCCATTTTACTTTGATTTTAAAGGCTACATATTACAAATTCTGTCTGAGGTTATTCTTCACCGTTGATTAAGTATATTAAGCATCGATTTGGGCGGATTATTTTCGGGGACATTTTTGGCATATTTCAAAGGGGTACCATCACTGATTTCGGGCGATTTTTCAAAAGGTCATTTTCCTTGGATGTTGAAAGCTACATATACGGATTCGGCCTCAGTCTATTCTCCACCGATGATAAAGTCTATTGATCGCCGATTTAGACAGAAAATTTTCGAAGGCCATTTTTTTTTTGCAAAATTTTCGAAACAATTTTAGTTGGATTTTGAATGATACAGATCACGGATTCAGCCCGAGCTTATTTTTCAGTGATTAAGTCTAATAAGCACCGATTTAGCCGGATTATTTCCTGGATAATTTTTGGCAGATACTAAAGGGGTACATACAAATCGTGAATTCGGCCTAAGGCTATTCTCCACCGATGATAAAGTCTATTGGTCGCCGATTTGGGCAAAAAAATTTAGTAGGGCATTTTCGTAAAATTTTGAAGTTTTTTTCGAAAAGCCATTTTACTTTGACTTTGAAGCTCTAGATCACGAATCCAGTCTAATGTTATTTTTCACCGTTGATTTAGGGGTCGTTTGGAAGTTGTGATTTTGTTGTTGTTATTGTTACTATACATGTATTGTTTAGAATTCATTGTTTTTTTATTTTTTAGCAGAAACAATACATGAGTTGTTTCTGTGATGTGACAGAAACAAACACTCAAAATGAGTGATTGTTATATCTCAACTTTTCGTTGTGATTGTTGAGACAGTTGAGTTGGGATTGTTTTGTCTCTGTTTTTAGCAGATGTGATATACACAATCACACATACCAAACGTTGTATTTTACAATGCATCAAATTCGACAATACATGTATAATATTATACATGCATTCACAACAATCCATCTATTTAACAGTCGCAACTTCCAAACGACCCCTTAGTTTATTAAGCACCGATTTGGGCGAATTTTTTCCGGGGCCATTTTTGGCAGATTCCAAGGGGATACCATTACAGATTTCGGACGATTTTCCGGAAGATCATTTTCCTTGGATTTGAAGGGTACATACAGATCACGGATTCGGCCTCGGGCTATTCTCTCTCTTTGATAATGTCTATTGGTCGCTGATTTGAGCGCAAAATTTCCTAAGAGCTTTTTCGTATTTTTTGGTGATTTTTAAAAAAAAGCCATTTTAACAATCTCAGATTTTGAGAGATTTTATCGAAAGACCATTTTCCTTGGATTTTGAAAGCAACAGATCACGGATTCAGCTTGAGGTTATTCTCCATCAATGATGAAGTTTATTAATTGCCGATTTGGACACATTTATTCAACGGGTAATTTCATAATTTTTTGAGCATTTATTTCAAAAGACCATTTTTCTTGAATTTTTAAGGCAACAGATCATGTATTCGGCCTTGAGGTTATTCTTTATTGATGATTATGTCTATTAAGCTCTGATTTGGGTGGGTTTTATTCGGTTCCATTTTTGGCAGGTTTCTACCACCAAAATATAGAACAAACAATGAATTTATACTAAATTCATGATGATCAGGGATTTGACTCAAATCCACAAAGCAAACCAACCATAAAATTTTGGAGTGAATTCTATAATATATTGGTGTATCAATAAATACAGTGATATTATGTCTTCCAATCTCTTATGTAACACCCTCACCAAAGTTGGATTGTTATCTAAAAAGGCCATTTGATTTTGACATGGTATGTATAAGTCCGAAATTCCCTTCCACATATTAAGAAAACTCACTAGTGTTCAGAACTTCCAAGCAGTAACCGATTTAATTGGCATACCCTTCCACCCTACGATCAAGCTCTTCCCATCCATCCCAACCGTACAAGGACTCCAACTCGGCAATCGTTTTGCCACTAGCTCTGCCTGATACAACGACGACGAGCTCAACTTAGCCTCTGCCATTCCAAATCGTTGAAAATAAGTCCTCCAGACGTCCACCTTCATGCTCCTAATAATCCTCTCGGGCCCTTCGATCGCCAGCACAATCTTGCTGCCTTCTCCCATCAGGGTCGACTCGGCGAACCCCCTGAGCGGCTCGTCCTGACCACCCAGGCATTTCTCGAGGCAATCGAAGTACGCGCTGGCGAAGAACAACATCTCCACGAACCGACTCACGAATGCCACCGAGTTCTGGTTCCCTTCCACCTCCGTCACGACCATGACCCTCGGGTTCAGGCTCCGTACCGCCCGAACCAACGAGTCGAGCCGGTTCGAAGGCTCGGTCAGCGTGCTGACCACGTGCTCGGCGAACACCGCAACAGCCTCACCCGGCACCAGCGTGAAGTGGGCCCGGTTCAGCTCCGCGAAATCCCTAACCGCGATCACCTCGAAGCAGCAGTGCAGGTTCATGGTCTGGGCGAACCCCACTAGCCGTTCCCCAATCTCCTCGATCGGGCCCTTGGCCAGAGTCGTGACAGCAGTTATTTTGAGCCGCTTGATGCGACACCGTTTCTTCGACGACAGCGCCTGCATCAGGATCGTCCACTGCTGCCCGCACCGTATCCCGAGGTCGATGATGTGGATGTTTCGGGATCGCTCCACGTGTTCGAAGATGCACTGGATCCCGGCAAACTGGGTCACCTGCGCGAAGGGGACTTTCCTGTGGAATTCCGCCGCCGCGATGCTCGGCGTCATCATGACCTTGTACAGATCGAACGACTGCTCTCTCGCCACGTCTCGCGACGCGATTCGTCCAGTTTCGCGATCGATTCGGTCACGCAAGGCGCGGGAGTAGTAGAAGACCAGCCTCTGCACCGGAGTTCCCGTCGGAGAGGAAGCCCAGTCGCACCGCTCGAGCAGCGGCTTCGCGCGTGCGAAGCGGCGCGCGCCGATTTCCTCGGCTGCTTCTAGTAGCAGCCGAGCGAGCTCCACGCTCTGCCATTCTTCCTCGGAGAGGGCGGTGAGCTCTGGAAACTGGGGCAAGGCGGCGACGGAGCGTGACTGGATGAATTTCGACGAGGCGATTCTGACCAGTTCTTCCACCGACGGGCGCGCATTCGACAGCGGTTGGTGAAGCGACGCCGTTTCGCTTTCGTCGGCGGCTGGAAGTGGTAAATCTTCGAAGCTTGTGTCGTTGAGGGTGGAGGTGAAGTAATCCTCTACGGATAAACTCTGCTGTTGCTCGGATGAGGAGAACATATTTGCTCGCAGTTGTATTTGATTCTTGGAACTTTGATTTGTTATGAACTCTACTGGGGTTGACATGAAACTCGGTTTTATACACAAAAAAAATGGACGACCGGAATTGAAATATGCACAGCCGGAGTATTTTTTTTACCTTGTTCACTTGAGGACAATTGCTTTCGCGAGACTTAACGATTAATATATTTTTTTTATACTTTGTTTACACTATGAGTCTATGACAAATGCTCTGTTCCAGTAGAAAATTGCAATTAAATAAATGGGAGGATTAGTTTATGGGGAGAAGAAGTATCATCGGCTGGATCACTTGATGTAATGAATTTGGGTTCGATTGATGAAGCCAAAGGGACGACTAATCCGTTTCACATTTGTCCGGTTTATTCCTCTTATTTCCGGCTGATACTCTTTGACCACCGAGGGTCAATCATAGTAGACGGATTACCTAGAACTTGGAAGGATAGTTAGTCAAATATTGTACGGGATATGTGAGTTATGTATAAAATGTGTACTGAGTATTTTATTTTGTATGTAAATTAATGATATATTTAATGGTATGCCAGTAATGGTAAAATAAATGAAATTAAATATTGAAAAAATAATAAAATTATAATTAATGTTCAAATTATCAATTTTATTCATTAAATACGAATATTAATCATGTTATGCAGGGTTTTGTACATGTTTAGTACCAGCACCATCAGATGAACGGGAAAAATCAACTGAAATAGTACGAAAATAAATAAAATTAAATGTATAAAATATATGTGTTCATATATGTGTATTAACCTGGGTATTTCTTAACTATGCTCAGAAGCAGAGGCGTAGCCCGACGTCTAAGATGGGTCCAAAATGAAAATATATAAAAATAAACTTAATTAATGTTTATAATGATCCACAAATTAATTAATGTTTACCATGTTGTTCTTTACCTCACCCTAAGGATACTTTATGTTAGTCTTTCTTTTTTAGGTTTTACTTCTAAGGGGTCTAGCCAGGAGACTGATGAATCTCATTTGCTAACGTAAATATAGAATTGTAAAAAGAAATTGTGCAGAATTAGGAGAGATTAGGTTATGGGGAGAACTGGAGAAGATGTTTCATCGGCTGGATCAAGTGATGTAATGAATTTGGGTTCGATTGATGAAGCCAAAGGGACGACTAATCCGTTTCACATTTGTCCGGTTTGTTCCCTCTTATTTCCGGTTGATACTCTTTGACTGCCGAGGGTCAATCATAGTAGACGGATTACCTGGAACTTAGAAGGATAGTTAGTGAAATATTGTACGGGATATGTGAGTTACGTATAAAATGTGTACGAGTATTTTATTTTGTATGTAAATTAATGATACATTTAATAATATGCTAGTAGTGGTAAAATAAATGAAATTAAATATTTAAAAATAATAAAATTATAAGTACTATTCAAATTATCAATTTTATTAATTAAATACGAATATTAATAATGTTATGCAGGTTTTGTACATATTTAGTACAAGCGCCATTAGATGAACGGAAAAAATAAAATGAGCGAATTTTTTTTTTTTTACGTATAAATAGATGCGTTCATATATGTGTATTAACCGAAGTATTTATAAACTATGCTTAGAAGCAGAGGCATTGCCCAAATTTCGTCCAAGATGAGTCCAAAATGAATGGATAAATGCGTTCAGTATTCATAAAAATAAAGTAGTTTCTCCTAGTCATGTCAAAAAATTAATATGTTTATTTAAATAGTACGATAATTGGATGAGTTTACATGAAAAACTGGTTCATCAATTTGTGTAAAGAACATATTTTATGCATAAATAATAGTTAATTTGCGCAATATAATATTTATGCCATTGCTTTTTTTTTTGTCACGGACTCTAATTAATCTACACATAATATAATACACCGAAGGGAAAAACGGGAGCCCCATTTCAAATTTCCTGCAACGAGAGTGAAAGTAGGAAGGACATTTTGGTCTTCACAATTACTTTTTTTTATTCATTAAAAAGACACGTACTAGGATTCGAACCATGTCCATTTTAAAGAAAAGCAAGGAACATAACCAATCACACTAAGTACATTTATTGCATCATTTTAAATCAAAAACATATAATAGCAGGGATGAAAAACCCCTTCCCCCATTTCAAATTCCCTGCTCCATGAGCGTTTGTAGGAAGGGTAGAATAGGTAGTGTTAATTTTTTTCTCTTTCATCTGTGGAACGGGCCAACTTACCGTACACATGCGGATTTAAACGGGTTGAGGAGTGTCAATTTTTTTCTTTAACCCCTTGTATTTCTCCGTGGTGATAAAATATATATGAAAAGGCAAAAACAATACTTCTTTTTATGCTAAAAATAAAAAAAAATTAACAATAAACTAATGCATGGTATCTAAAGGGCTAACCGCTAACCATAAAATAAAAGAGTTGAATGGGCCTGACCTACACCGGATTTGGCCATCAAGTAAAACAAATGAACATCATTGGTTTGACATTCTAAAACAAGCTATTTTCTCTAGCATAATATATATTATTATATTATTTTATATTTTAGTGGCTAAAATATAATGTAGTTTAAAGTTATTCAATGGTTCAATCTCGACCAACCCAATTAGTCCAATTTTTATCATTTCAAATATATATTATATAATTATTTGATATCATAATGATAAAATTATAGTGTATTTTATAGGGAATCGTTTGGTATTTGTTAGTAAAAAACTAAACAGAAAGATCTATTTGGTTATTTTAAACATTAAAACGATCCTAAACATTTTCAGTTTCTTTTGAATTTCTATGGTTTTATTCCCGAATAAGTGATGTGCAAATGGCGAATTGCAGTCATCTATTTTCTTTCACTATTTTTTATTTTCAAATAGAAAGTTTAAAAGTAACGAATAATTAGAATTTTGCATGGGTCGGTCAAACAGGCTGAATTTTAAGTATTGGCCCGTTTTGATCAAGTCTAATTTATAATCACATGGTTCCCTGATACCCGATAAAAATCTCAATCCAAACCAGTTTGGCAGGTGAGTCCGTGTTTACCACCATTCTCTAGGAATACGACAACGGCGGTTCCTATCCCAAATCGTGTTGTTCGTTCTTGATTTCCTTAGATTTTATCATGGCCTGACAAAAACCAGAAAGCACAATGACGACAAGATGAAAGTTTTATAAATCAAATTAATGGTGTTCTCTTTCTGATCTCATGTAATTATGTAATGAAGTTGAAGTTTTTCGATGCTATTCAATTTCATTGGTATGTTTTTAATGGTCTAACTTCATGGTTGTACCAACTTTTGATGTACTGTTTATGTTCCAATATATTCACTTTGGTATGATTATTAGGGATATGCTAGGCGGTACTCACCATTAGACCAATTTAGCTTAATGGTTGAATCTACGGTTTATCCCAATAATTCAATATTCGGCTCAGCTCCTCCGACCAACGGGTCGGGTTACAAGCTAGTTATCTATATGGCATTTATGATGATAGGGTAGCACTTCAAAATTTGACCTGCCTAATTCTAGTTTAATTTTTCTGATGAATTACACGATTGGTCACCCAAATTACATAAATATTTCACGTTTGCCACCTGAATTACAAACCTTGCTTATTGGTCACTCACTTTACGAAACATTTCACATTAGCCACTGGACGTCAGCCTCCGTCAGACTCCGTTAACGGCGTCAGATTTTTGATGACGTGGCAAACGGAAAATATGACTGGGCCGACAGAAAGGCTGAATCAGCCTGAATACCCGAGCCAGCAAAGCACCCGACCCGGAAAAGGACGGAGCCCATCATTTTTTATTTTTTTTTTATTTTTACTTTGCTTTAATTATTCTTTTTTTCACTTTGAAGAACCCGATTCCCCTTCTTCTTTCCTCTTGTCGTGTATTCCTTCTTCCTCCCTTTCTTCACTCCAGCAGAGCGTGAAGGGGAGAGTCGGCCGGCAGGAGAGCATACAGGGATTTTTTTGCTCCTCACCTGTACCTCACCTGTTCCTTCTTTTCCCTTGCAGAACAGGGGAGAGATGAGGCCATCGTTGTTAGTATCGGAGGAGTCCATCGTTTTTTTTGCTCCTCACCTGGAAACGAGATGAGGCCATCGTTGTTAGTATCAAACAGCATGAAGAACTTGGATGGCGCACATTGAAGCTCGCCGTGGAACCTCTCCCCTCTCAAGGATCCCTGCCGGACTCGATCGGATTCCGACGGATGGAAAACCGGTACGATTGCTCGCATCAAGTCGGCAGGGGTCATCAGAACATCCCACCGGGGCTTCTGGACGAAGCAAAATACTCAAACACCTGAAAAATACAGGGATCAGATGGAGAATTTCATTGGGGGGGGGGGGGGGATATTCAGAATCCAACCAGATGGAATTTCAAAAGGGCTCACCTTTTCTGGGGGACTCTGTAATCTTATGCGCTTCTCGTAATTGAAGAACACCCTTCTCCTGAACCCTTCTGTAATGTAAAATGTTACATAAATCAAAACGAAATATATATATATTGATGTAAACATTGGCTGTAATCAAATCAAATCAAATTCTCTAACCTCCAAAGATGAATCGGCGCAGGCTCGGAGGAGTCCGGCGAAGGAAGGCTGAGATTGGCGCTCGTTGTCCACTCGAGGGCATCGGCGGTTGCCCCTTCCGCATAAGACACGAACCCGTTCCGATCAACCTCCGACGAATACCAGTAGCCAAGTCCAAGGCTGGAGCCCAAAATCGCAACCCCAGAAGAAATGGATCTGACAAATGATTTCACAGACTCCTTTTCCCCATTCTTATTGCCGTTAGCAGAAGACGAAGAAGAAGCGCCTGCCAATGACGGTACAGAAACAGAGCTTTCCAATGGCGATTGATCGAAGATGCGACGGGTGAAGAATCTAGGGCTGGGTAAGTCACGACGGATCTATTTTGAGGATTTGATCAGGTTTGCGCGAGAAAACATAGTACAGAGGGAAACTTCTCTTTTGGGGGAGGTACAGGTGAGGAGCAAAAAAGCCCATGTATGCTCTCCTGCCGGCCGACTCTCCCCTGCACGCTCTGCTGGAGTGAAGAAAGGGAGGAAGAAGGAAAACACGACAAGAGGAAAGAAGAAGGGGAATCGGGTTCTTCAAAGTAAAAAAAAAAGAACAATTAAAGCAAAAAATAAAATTAAAAATGATGGGCTCCGTCCTTTTCTAGGTCGGGTGCTTTGCTGGCTCGGGTATTCAGGCTGATTCAGCCTTTCTGTCGGCCCAGTCAGATTTTCCGTTTGCCACATCATCAAAAATCTGACGCCGTTAACGGAGTCTGACGGAGGCTGACGTCCAGTGGCTAAGGTGAAATGTTTCGTAAAGTGAGTGACCAATAAGCAAGGTTTGTAATTCGGGTAGCAAACGTGAAATATTTATGTAATTTGGGTGACCAATCGTGTAATTCATCCTTAATTTTTCCATATCATGAGTCTGCTGAGGAAAGAGGAAATCCTTGAAGGCTAACGTTTCTTTTGACAATCTACATCTCAATATGAATATCAAATGCAAACAATAGGATGCAGCATTAACATGCAGTGGTAAAATGAAAACCTCCAGGATTCGAGATTTCGCGGTCATCCAAAAATGTCACATATATAACAGTCCTCCTTCAATCCTTTGAGAGGGCAAACTCTGAACCACATGCTGCTGTCTCGCAAATCTGAGTTCGAGCCTAAGTCGTAAGAATTAAGGGTGGGCAACCGCACCGTATCAATATAAACCAGAGCACTTCTACTCTGCTATGTAGCATTGGTGCTTTAATGTACAACTCAAAGTTGTACCATAACATTAAATGTATAAGTTTAGGTTGTACCATAAAACAATTTGTACCATTATGTTATGGTACAACTTTACAACTTAAAGTTGTACCATCACATAAAGGTACAAGTTTAAGTTGTACCATAAAAGAATTTGTACAAAAAGTATAGGTACAATTTGAAGTTGTACCATAACGTAAATGTACAATTTTAAGTTGTACCATAAAGACAAAAACCTATAGCACCAATACTATATAGCATTGTAAAATTTCTCTATAAACCACACCATATCGCACCGCATGTTCAACCATAATGTTAATGATTTGGTCAAATCAAACCGCATAATTAGCAATTTGGTGTGATTTACACCGCATCACATATTTCACCGCTATTCATTTTGACTTATACTTGAACTTGAGTAAATAAAATTACTACTTCCGGCCAGAGTATCGACTCTACTTCTCCTGTCACCACCGAAACAGAGCCACATTTCTACTCATGACTATTGCTGGAAGGAATTGGACTCTGACTCTGTTTCTCGCGCCATCAAAACAGAGCTACCCTTCCTCTCCATCAACAAGATCTCGCAATCGCACAGTTATATACAAAATAAAGACATGATTCTCTTCCCTACTGCTGCTGAATTAGGGAGAGAGAGAGAGGGCCCCTTCCATTTCCTTCACATAATTGAGATGCACAGATGCAGTTAAGAATGTAGAACTGATAAAACAGAGCATACTGTTGAAATTTGAGCACACTGCCATGTAATAGAAAGACAACATAAGTCACTCATCATGCTTCAGATGTAAGCATCCTACTGAGTATAATATTGCACACAATTATAGGGAAATGGTTGTCATGTTTGCGGTTTTGAACCGCAACCGCGCGGTTTCTGTTTGAGCCGACCGCGAACCGTGTAACATGTAAACGCAGGTTGGACGGCAGGCTAAATGGTGCAATTTGGTTTGACCGCATATGAGATCCGGTGCGATCAGAACGCACCAATGCCCACCCCTGGTACGAATCTGTGGAACCAGAATTTGGCCACCAACCAGTAACGTTAGCCTGTAGGTTGCTTAGAGCAGAGAGACCAGTTGATTCGGAGCATCAGACACAATCAAGTTGGATTACTAGCTTTGACAGAGAAGGTAGTCTCTGAATTGAGGCCAGGATTCGAGTACTATTTAGATGTCAAGCCGCTTTTCATGGGTTGATAGTGTCGTGAGATGAGGGCAAGTCGACATCCTTAAAGTCTGCAACTTTCTCAAACATAAGAGATTCCCAAATCCTTGGACGGGAGTTAAACCCTCAGAGTCAGCACAAATAACATAGAACACTTGCAATGATTTCAGCCCCGATTTGTCCCATCAACTATCTCGAGAGCTTCCAAAGATCTCGGCCCGCTAAGGCCTTGGATATCTCGAAGCATTGGGCAGTAAAACATGGGTAATTCAATTAAGTTCTCGAGATTCTCTAGACTTAACAGCTACTCCAGTTGTAGAGACTGAAATGTAAACATTGAGCAGAGGCATCAGCAGAGCAGCTGAGAACCAGGAGTGACAGTAGGATTTGTGGAAATGAAGTTTGTTTCAACTTGGATAACTTCCACCCATCCATGTGGTAAGTTACAGGGATCTGAAGCCCATGCCACTGCATTCAACTGTCAATTCTTCCAACCCCAAAAGTTCTGAAAATGTGTGCAATTGAAGACGAAGTGCTTAGCACCTTCAAACTAGCGAAAAGCTTAATCCACTCGCACACCTTGCTCCCATGTTTGCAAAGTTCCTATCATTCTCAAGTTTTTTTTTTTTAATGAAATTAAGACTCATGCCCAACCACAGAACAAGACCCCTGGTAGTACACAGTAGACCATGGTACACAGATAAAATAAGACTCCTGTCCAACCACAGAACAAGGGTCGGCCAAAAATCAAGCTTGTTGCATTATATGAGTTGTTCTTTGGAGAGAAGACAACCAATCTTCACCCTGTTGCCTGTTAATCACCCAAGCAGCAGATAGTCAGTGTAAAAGCCGGAATCCAATTCTTTGGGTAACAATCTGCCAAGTACTATACTGATCCATAAAAGTAAGCTTATTAAGTTCTTTCCACAGTTCTCAACAATAGGCATGTAGAATACATCGATTCAACCATTCATGCCACACAGTTGTTGTTGACGATGACCACCCTTTAACCATCTCAACAAGGATCTCTGTACTGCTGAATGATCCCCTGCATCATAAGTAACAGAGAATTCCTTGCTCTTTTGGCTTAATCACAGTGGAGTAGAAGATGATCAGCAGACTCCTCGGCTTTGATGCAAAGGATGCATCTATTAGCGAGCAGCCACCACGATGTTGCAAACTATGCTGAGTTAGAATGCGCCTGTAGTAAGCAAGCCATAGAGAAGTACACACCTTGAGTGGGATCTCCGAACACCAAAAGACCTTGCTGGGGAAACCCAAATCACCTGGAAACTTTGTAGAGGTTAGCCATTTGTACATAGAGTTAACAATATACCCCTGCTCAAGATTTTAAGAGATGTTAATTTGCCAATATCAGCAAGTACACCTCTTAGACTATTCTCACACGCAATATACCTAACATCAAGCTCCCGAAGCCCCTTCAGCATCCCAATAGTTCCCCCAGTTATGCTTCTTACTTCACAATTCATCAGATGCGGCACTTTTAAGTTCCTCTCAGCTTTGAATATCTAGCTCCCCGGACCTCGCTCTGACACCATCAAAATATAACCTTTCTAGACCCTCAGTTTTGGGTAAGTGAGGGAGCTAGGTAAGGAAATGGCACTCAGAACAGAAAGATCCAGAATTTTCAACGTGTTCGCCGCCATGCACAAGTTGAAAGGGCAAAACCTTAACATGACTCCAGCCTCCCCAGTTGTTTGTTACTTGGCTTGACTTGACATTCAGAAATTGTCAAATTCTTCGTAGTTAGGCGAGTACCAGCATTTTTATGGTGGTGCAAAAAGCCATCAAAGATTTGGCAGAAGATTGCCGAAGTCTCCAGGCGGTCTAGGGACTAAGCCAGTTATCCTTGTATGCAAATCACAAGAGAATCTGCTACAGTATCCAATGACCAAACAGTCCCATTCTTTGTCGAGCCATATATGAAAGTTCATCCTTCACTGGGTTGATTCCCTACTGCTCTTTCCTAGTGTAATGCGACTGATCTTCAAATACAACTTCAGGACGTCAGCGGAAGAACTGAATACCACCTATACTTTCAAGAATTCAAAGGAAATCATCACTGGACATGAGCAGCACAGAAGAATTAGCATCCTGAAGTCTGCAAGAAGATGCCGCAACAGAGAGGAACTTATCAGAGGTAGGGCTATTCTGACTTTCCAAAACAAGCTACAATTGAGGGAAGAGTTGAGAACAAGATGGTGTCGCAGATAAAATTTTAAGGTCAGAAAACAGAGATGTTCTATGAAGATCTTTCCTTTCTACTAGAAAAAACAGTAGGCTGCTAGACATCATGATCATTGACAGTTAGCACTCAGATATCTTATATAATACAGAAGACTAAAATAGAATTTCTATGTCCATCTGAAATTTCACTTAGGCATGTAATGAACTTATATATTTCAACCAAGCCGAGTCCAATATCAAGGGTTGGAAGGAAGACCAGAAATGACTTGAAAGCAAAATGCTTCATTTCAATTGTATATAAAAACTACGAAAAGTGAAAATTGGAAATGAAACCAACAGGAAGAGCCTGCAGGACAAAGCAAGATCCCTCCTAAGACACAAATCTTTACTTACAGACCAGCAGAATGGTAACGGGGTATAACACATGAATGTTTAGGATAGATACCCTGTGAACTTGCAGTCTGTTTGGAACAAACAAAGTTCAACAGAAAGAGCAAGGACTAAGCAATAATCTGTCTCAGATACATCCAACATGCATTATGTTTGAAACCAGAAGAAATGCAATCTAGCTCGATGCCTTCAGTCTAAAACCTTTCCCAAGTACCTTACCTCTTTAGCCACATGATACCAATGAAATGAGTTCTAATATGCAGATGAAGCAAGTGACTGGTATCAATCAATTGAGACATGAAAAGTAAATTCCCCCCCAAAAAAATATTTTTGCAAGTAAAGACTAGGAACTTCCATAATAAAGAACAGAAAAGCAATTGCATGTTCAGGACAGGAGGAACCAAATGTAATCAATTGGCATATCGTCAACTAGTGAACACCAATCCCTTCTATGACCCTTCTTAATGATTTACAGCTTCGAGTTTTAATCCCTGCTACGAGTATATTTACCCCAATCAACATGTATGATTTGCCACAACTAAAGAACAAAGAAGGCAAAAAGGATAATCAGACTAGCTTTTAAAAGCAGGAAGTAACACAGTTCCAGGTGATGTATCAAAAAGGCAAAAGGACAATCAGACTAGCTTTTAAACTGAGTCCCAATTTAACCAATACTAGTTCTTATAATACTCCAATTAGGAATTTAGCTAATAAACTGTCATTGAACTTGAGATGGTGCATAGTGAATTCTAATTAGCGCACAAAGGGACATAGCATTCAGAGTAACAACTTCCTCTCTCAAATATAAATACAAGACCTAATGTGACTTTATCTTTAACAAGATAGAGCATATGGGCATCCAAAATGGCTAAATAATCACGTGGAGCGCTAGAACTTCTTAATCAAACATGGCCACCAATCCATGTATTTCCTCAGACAGTATTAATGATTCCAAAGTTTCCATCTAGGTCTTTAGCTATTGCATTCACTGAGTAGGATGAAATAGAAAGGCAATTTGAATGAACAGACACAATTTCACTTGTAGGAATAATATGACACAACTTTCAGACCAACTTCCTTTCTCAAGCATGGCCACCATTCTAATTTACAAATTGAATCACCCCTAGGATTCCAGTTAGGTGCTTCGCAGAGTAGGACAGAGCAGAGGGACAACTAAAATTATTAGAGATGAATTCAATTATAGGAACTTTGGGATACAACTTTCGGGCAACTTCATTTCTCTAACGTGGCCACCATTCCATGTATTTAATTGGTTTCAACTTTCAATTAATCATTCCAAAATGCACCACTAGGACTCCATTTTTAATTTTCACTTGATGGGATATAGCATAAGGGCGATCTGAGTGATGGAATGGTTGCATCAACAAAAAGCAACATGGCTACAGGTACCATTTTATGGGACAACATACTCAAAATGACATCAACGAGGTGGTCAGTGATTGAATGAAATGATTCACAGTAGTTCATTTTATATATGGGAGAAGAAGGCAAGATATTGGATGGAGTCTGCAAAAATCGAATGAATAATGTAATAACTGCAAAAGATGGGCAACCAAACGACAATAATTGGACAGCAAAAATCAGCTACTGCAACCATAGATTCATTGAAACAGAGAAGGGAGACCAGGAACTATACCGGAGAAAGGATTTCTTCACCAAGCTCTAAGAATATCAGAGAAAGGAATTATCCACCAATCTACGAAACGCCAAGGTGACCACCCAACCTTTCCGTCGAATGTGTATCTACTTCTTCATCAGTCCATTCGAACAAGCAAAAAAGACATGATAGATTAACAAGAATTACAGACCATAAAAGAAGACCTGTCAAGATCTTCTAAGGAAGCATAACCATAATCCATTACATTAATTCAACAATGGAAAAGGCACACGGTTTTATAAGCTTGCAACAGAGTCAAGGGCGTCTATTCAGTAAGGAACAAACGATCATATAGAAAGTAAAACCACCAGAAAACACAACTTATATTCTGCTTCCAAACCAGAAACATGATGCTCACACTGTCAAAACTCATGAGTCTCTAGACTTGTCCACGTAGAAGACATAATTGTCATATTAATAGTTTTATTTGTGAACCATAAAGGATGCAACATTTTCTCGCTTGACATATGTTGGAACATACACCAGCATGGTAACAATCATAGACAAGAGGACTCCAAGCATAGTACCATAAAAAACTGGAGCAAAGAATGGCTACAGTGAGAAAAATACTATTCATATAGTTCGATTTGGGAAAGGGAAACTGCAATGATTAAGTAAGCTGCAATTTTGAACATAGCGGACTTTTAGCATTCTTGTCAGATCATTACAAATTTCAACTCTAGGATTCTGATTTAGAAGTTCCATTTGACAAAGTACTATCATAATTGAGCTTCAGATGGAACCGAGGGGCAACTAGTTATGATCATGATCATCTCAAAGAAAGGCACGAAGGGACAGAACATTTGATAAAGCAAACTCTGGCATAATGGACAATGTCTTCATATATGTCTGTCATATCAGCATTCTTGTAAGATCATTAAAAAGATCCCCTCTAGGAATCCGAGTTAGGACTTCAATTAACAACAAATTGTCATGATTGAACTTGAGATGAAACAGAAGGGCAACTAATTATGATCATGATCAAGAAAGGATGTTTTCATAATTGTATTGCTGCTGGTCAAAAGGCCATGTGGTAGCTAGTCAGAAGCCTCCCACATTTAACATGTGATTTAATTAAGCACATAATCCATATCATATATGAATGCATGGTTTGGTTGGTTAATTTACTACTACTGTTATAACAGACTAGCTTGCTAAATATCGGCTCTACATTTGCAATACCTCAGTCTGTGCTCCAAATCAATGTATTCGTTTCCTGCTTCCGAGATGCGAGCAAGGGATATGCTTCTTGTTGTGTTTGTATAACTGAAGGTCCAAGAAAGACAAACAGAAGAAGGCCAAAAGCGCGGCAGGCAGGAAGGGAACTGCAGTAAGGAAGTAAGTAGGTAACAAAGCCTTTATAGATATCCCGTCAAGCATGACAGTCATGTGACTACATAGTCAGATAACATGCTTTTATATCATCTGGTTCGTTTATGAGGCAACAACAAGGATGAAGTATTTCCTCAATCAACGTATGATAGCAATGGTAACCAAGATTCAATTGAGGACTCCATGAAGGACTTAAAATCTACACAGTACTACCAAAAATTCAAGCAGAGGGCAGCTACAGTAAGTACACTATAGAGTACTCATGTCAAATCAAATATAATATACAGTTTTTTCTCAGTACTCTAGGACTTCAATTTAGGACTTCCAATTACTGTCATGATTGAACTTGAGATAGATTAGAGGGGCAACTGATTACAATCATTTCAAACTAATGCACAGAGGGTCATAAAAGTTCTATTACCAGAACATGAAATAATGGACAGTATTTCCTTAGTATTTTTAACCATAAAGGATATAATTTTATTCTTGTTTTTAACCATGGACAGTATTTTATTTTCTAGTATTCTTACTGTCAAAGGTTCGAATCCAGGACTCAGATTTAGGACTTCCAGTACTGTCATGATTGAAGTTGAGATAGAGCAGAGGGCAACTATTCATAATCATCTCAAAGTAAAACACAAAGAGCACAACATTTTGATGAACCAGATCCTGACATAATGGACAGTATAATCTTAGTATGTTTGACTTCCGAACAACCAGCATTCTTAATCTTTCCCAGTAAATACTACTCATTCCAAAGTTCTCATCCAGGAGTCTACAGGTAAGGGCATTCACTGAGTAAGGATTGGAGTAGCAGCGCAACTAGAATGATTAGAGACAATTTCAATTGTAAGAACAACAGGTCACAACTTCCGGACCAAATTATTTTCTCAAATATGACCACCAATCCATGTATTTAATTGGCTACCTCTATTAGTTATTCCAGAGTTCCCTTCTAGGACTCCATATATTGTTTTTCACTTAATAATTAATACGAATGAGCAAAAGGCAACTGAGGGTGACAGTATTTAGAGCAACAAATGACCACCCCAACAATCCATGTAAATCTTGGTTGGTATTCCCCAGTCCAAAGTTCCCTTCTAGAATTCATTTTATGATTTTATCTTAACAATATATAGCAGAACTGCAACTGGAGTGATTAATAATTGATGGACTTTCAGAAAACCAACGTTTTACTCTTTCTCTGTAAGTATTAATCACTCCAACGTTACCATCTAGGACTCTGGTAAGGGCATTCACTGATTAAGGATAGAGCATAAGGCAGCTGGAATGTTTAGAGATAGTATTGATTGTAGAAACAACGGGACACAACTTAATCATTTCAGAGTTCCCTTCTAGGACTCCACACTTAATAACATAGAGCAGAGGGGCAACCGGAATGATTAGAGACAATTTTGATTGTAGAAACAACAGGACAGAACTTCCAGACCAACTTCTTTTCTCAAACATGGTCTTCAATCCATGTATTTACTTGGTTTTCTCTATTAATCATTCCAAAGTTCCCCTCTAGGACTCCGTACTTAGTAGGATAGAGCAGAGGGGCAACTGGAATTATTAGAGGCAATTTTGATTGTTGAAACAACGGGACACAACTTCCGGGCCAGCCTTTTCTCAAACATGGCCACCAACCCATGTATTTAATTGGTTTTTTCGATTAATCATTCCAGAGTTCCCCTCGAGGACTCCACACTTTATAGGATAGAGCAGAGGGGCAACTGCAGTGACTAAAAATGTCGCTTCAACTAAATCAACATGGCAACAGATCGAGTGAAATATTGCAGAGTTCAAATGAAGCAATTTCGTAAGAGCAAAAATATGCGCAACCAGATGACAACGGAAATTGTCGAGCAACCATAGCCAGGAATTATCAACCAAAAACCAGGTATTAGTCTAATTCAGCAAAAGATACTCATGCACATGCTATCACATCAAGTGTATAGATGGACAAATCAAGGGACAACTCTACCATTTTCCATCCAGATTAAAAATTTCTAGGCAACATATAAGGGGCATTAGGAATCAAACCAAAGAGATGGTTTCTCCACCTAGCGATGAAATGTCCATATAATAGACCATCCAACTCATGCAATAGATCTAGTGGCTGCCTTCTAACCTTCTCGTAGTAAATGCATCTCCAAAGACTCCCAAAGTTATACCCGAAACGAACCACACCGTCATGGCCGCACCCAAACCCTAACTGGCGTGATCAAAGGGAAAACCCTTACTGTCGATTTTGATACTGTCAAAGAAACCAACCCACAACGAATATATGCGAATTACTCCACCAATTACGTACCCGCGTTCCCAGCAGCTTTTGTATCAGAAGAGAAAAGGCGGAGCCACAATTCGTTTATCTTGAAACCGCCAGAATTAGGGCACACGAAGCAACTAAATTGCAGATTCTGAGTCTGTTACGCACGCAACAAGAATAATAATGTGACGATTCCCATACCGATAAACCCTTCGAAAACCTTGCAAAACCACCATGGGACATCTGCCGCAAACACCAACACCGATTGAGCAGAGATACGATCTCGGAGAGGCAACCCACCGCCGCCCGCCATTTGTGGCACGATCTCATTTGGGAAGCCATTACGGCTAGGAGGCTACGTATATATACAAATGGTAAGTCGGTTATTAAAACGTTTGGGGAGTCGGTTATTCGAAATTGGACGCGTCTCAACAAATTGACGTTGACCAAGTCGACTCCCGCCGTCCCGCGTGTGTCACATGCAAATGGGTAATTGAGCACAAGTTGGGCTTTTTGGGTTATCAAAAGTGGGCTTCCGATTTTATTAAAATTTAAAGGAAATACTTAACCCTTTTCCCACACAACTCAGTCCAATATTCTGTTTTGCTTCTCACACTCACTGACCCACTAAATTTTACGAGTTATCTTATCACTAATTATGTCCCAACCAATAAATTTTGTCTTATCTTATCAAGTAATTCACAATTATATTTAATTTATTATATGTTTTTTAGGCATAAATTGTAAAATCGTTTCGAAAAATTACGACAGACAATCTAATTATCCTGATGGATAAGAGCATTCATTTCATAAACTTACATCAATGCAATTAACCTGCAATTGCATAAGTAGACCTAAATTATTTTTTTAATAAAATAAAAGGCTTGTATGTTTATTATTTTTTATTAAAAGAAAAAATGTTTACGTGGCAATTGCATAAAATGAAAGCTTTTTTTTTTTTTTTCGTTGAATCAGTTGCTTTTATTTCAAGTAAACCGATACAACGAAGCGAGAGTATATCTCGATTACAGCTACGATTTCTACTGTATCAAGCTACTGACAACTAGGCATCTACCAGATATGAAAAAAGAGGTTTCTATATGTAACCCAGCTCAACTAAAATATCTATGTAACTCTTATTGCCATAAGCTATAAACTGTATATCATCTCGTATCTGATCGGCCACCTGAGCAGGAGTACGACGCTGTGCACCATGGATAACTCCACATCTCTCTTTCCAAGTATAAGTCACCATCAAACACCACATCAGACCATGCCACATCCTTGTTCTCGATGTCCCAACCTGTGCCATCATTCTCAACATCTGTGTCCAGTCAGGTCGCAGCAGCATTGCACACTTCAGCTCCTCTGCAAGACTTTTCCAATACGGACAGTGGACAAACAAGTGTTCTCTGCTTTCAATTGAAGAGTTGCAAAGCTGGCATGATGCATCATTGATTTTGCCCCATCTCAGCAACCTATCCCTTGTAACTATAGCCTTCTTAACTATCAACCAGACTATCAGACTACAGCGAGGTGGACAATTCTTACCCCATACCAAACTGTACCATGGAACTTTGGGAGCCTTGTGCCTCAGGGTTTCCCATACCCTTCGTGTAGAATAGACCATCATTTCTTTTGAGTCCCAGTGTATTATACCATTCTGCTTCTTCATCCAGGGAAAGATAACCACCCTTAGCTTTAACAGTTTCCTCCAGGCCCAAGAGCTGCTTGCTTGCACCTTTACTGACCACAAGTCTAAATTCTTGCATTTATACTCTTGCATCCATGCTACCCACAGGGTCCCTGAGTTCAATAGGAATAACCAAAGCAGTCTAGTACAACAGGCCTGATTCCATGCTCCTAAATCTTTCACTCCTAGACCCCCTTCCTGTTTTGGCAGAGAGATAAACTCCCAAGCCACCTTTGCCCTGCCTTCTGTGACACCATGCCATAAGAACTGCGAGCATATTTTTTGGATTCTCTTCAAAGCTAGTTTAGGCAGTACAAACAATTGCATCCAAAACTGGACTATACTAAGAAGCACTGAGTTCAGGAGCTGTAGCCTTCCTGCATATGTGAGTTTCTTGGCTCTCCATGATTTAATGCGCTTTGTGATTTTTTCTACTAAAATGAAAGCTTGCAATATTTTAACTGAGACTTAATTCCATGCAATTCAATATAATAGATTGATGTGGATGCTCTAAAACTCACCCCCACATTAGTAAACTTGCTTTCTTCCCCGCCATTAGCCCGATCATTTTTACTATTATTAATATTTTGAAATTATAACTCATTTGTAATCATATACCGGTTCTACTAATGAAGTGGAAAAATAGAATAAAAATCAAAGGTAACATATTAAACATGTTTGATGACCTTATAGTCTCAATCTCATTATAATAATTAGTATAATTAATGGAGTTTATCTTGTAAGTTTTACAATTAATATCATCAAGTAAGATCGACCTTACTTGTTAGAAACTTTAGACTATAATAATATTCTAAACTTACCGATTGTATGTAGTATGTTCTAGTCCCAGTAAGGATTGTTTATACATGTGCTTATTTTTATTAAATAAAAAAAAAAAAAAAAGACGCGTGAAAAATTAAGAATGACATGGAATACTTGAGAATTGAGGTAAAATAGATCCAGCCGGGAAGCACTTGGATGCCTTCCAACCTTCTCGTAGTAAATGGATGCATCTCCAATACTCACAAAGTTACACCGGCAGCGGAGCCCAAAGTCAGAGCCACACCCAAACCCTAACTGGCATGATTAGACGGAAAACCCTAACCATTGATTTTGCTACTGTCGAAGAAACCAACCAACAACGAGTATAGGCGAATTGCACAACCAATAACCCACGTTCATAGCAACTTCTGCATCAGAAGAACAAAGACGGAGCAGCAACCTCTGTAATTTGAAACCGTCAGAATTAGGGAACACGAAGCAACTAAATCAAAGATTCTGAGTCTGTTACCCACGTAATAAGAAGACTAATGCAACGATTTCCCTACCGATAAACCCCTCGAAAACCTTGCAAAACCACCATGGGGCATCTGCTGCAAACGCCAACACCAATCAAGCGGAGACAGAGTCTAAGAGAGACACCACTACTCTCTACTGGCCGCTAAAAACTATCCCAAGGGAAGCAACCGGCCGTCGGCCGCCATTTATGGACAGAAGTTTTGAGAATTCAAGAGAAGGTCACGGCGAGACGAGGGTGAGTCGGTTATTACAACATTGGGGAGTCTGTTATTCATGCCTACCCGTGTTGTGTAACTTCTACGTATACAATATGTAATTAATATCATCAATTATTATCTTATCTTGGTCGACCTTACATATATATAGAGAGGGTGAGTCGGTTATTACAAGATTGGGGGGTCGGTTATTCATGTGCCTACCCGTGTTGCGTAAGTAATACGTATACAATATGTAACTTCTATGTTCCAAATTGGGCATGTTTCAACGAATTGACGTTGAACAAGTCGACCCTCGTGTGTCACACGTAAATGGATAATTGAGCACTAATTGGGCTTTTTGGATTATAAAAAGTGGGCTTCCAATTTCCTTACATTTTATAGGAATAGTTGGTTCTACACTGGTCGTTCGTTAAACAATACCCTTAGCTGAAACCGGAAGGCAGGCTGGCTCGAACAATCTAGACAAAGACAGACAAACCTATGTTTGTAAAACCGCAATCTAAAAACTTTCCGATTTCTACCAAGATGATAAACTGAAAATCACCAACAAGAACAACTCAACACACACAACGTGATGTCTAGGTACTCGTCAGGTTGTGCAAGAAACTCCAAGCACACTACAAAAAAGAGGAGGATTGGTCGTCCTCGGAAATAAGAAATATCGTCAAACTGTATCTTTCGAATCACTTAAAACCCCAAGCAGTAACAGAATTAATTTGTGTACCCTTCCATCCAATCACCAAGCCCTTTCCGTCCTTCTTCACTGTACATGGCGCCCAACACGGCAACTTCTTAGCCACTAGGTCTGCATGATATACCGAAGACCGGCTCATCTCCTTCTCCACCATTCCCATCCGTCGAAAATAAGTCCTCCAAACGTCCACCTTCATGTTCCTAACGATCCTCTCTCGTCCTTCGTTCGCCAAAATGATCTTGCTCGACTCCCCAAACAGCATCGCCTCCCCATACTTCCTCATCGACTCATCTCTTCCCATGCATTCCTCCATGCAATCGAAAAATGCACTCGCATAGAACAATGATTCCACAAACCGGTCCACGAACACGGGTGAGTTCATGTTCCCTTCCACCTCCCCAACCACCATGACACGCGGGTTCAAACTTTGAACCACTCGAATTAGAGAGTCAAGCCGGTCTGGAGGTTTGGTCAGAGTGTTGACCATATAGTCGGCATACACAGCTACGACATAGCCAGCCTCCACTCGTATGTGGTCCCGACTTAACTGAGCTAGGTCGGGGACCACAACCACTTCGAAGTTGCACGGAACGCCCAGGCTTTCCGCGAAGCTGACGAGCCTTTCCCCCGTTTGTTCGATTGCATGTTTCCCTAGAGTCGCCACTGCGGTTATTTTGAAGAAACGAACACGACGTCGTTTCGACCGGGCTGCTAGGGCTTGCATTAGGATGGTCCACTGTTGTCCGTTCCTGAGTGCGAGATCGACAACGTGAATCCTTCTGGCGCCCTCCACGTGCTCCACAATGACTTGCATCCCGGCAAACTGTGCGACCTGAGAGAAGGGCATTCTCCTATGGAACTCGGCCGACTGGACGCTCGGGTTCATCACCGCTTTATAAAATTCAAATGATTGCTCTTTGGCCACTTCTCCTGCCACAATCCGCCCGGTCTCCCTCTCAATCCGAGTCCTCAGAGCCTGCGAGTAGTAGAAGACCAGCCTCTGGATCGGGTTCCCCACAGGGGACGACCGCCAGTGGCACTGCTCTAGCAGTGTCCTGGCAGCATCGAATCGACGAATATCGACGCTCTGACAAGCTTCGAGGAGGAGCCCCGTGAGCTCCACGCTCTCTGACTGCTCGTCAGAGAGCGTGATGTCGGCCACAATCGACGGCATCGCATAGTTCCAGTGGGATCCCACGAACTTCGATGCGGCGATCCTAACCAAATCTTCCACCGATAGTGACGCATCTAGCGATGATGATGATGACGTCACTGGGAATAGATCTCCAAGCGTTCCCTGGATACACAAGCTATCCTCCTCCGTATGTGGGTCGTGATGAAAGGTGTTGGAAGGCGGGAAAGGGATCAGTTCTTGGTCGGTGATCGGAGCTACGCCGCCGCTGCCGAAATCTGATCCCCGGGGAGGGAAAATATCATGTTTTTCCATATGTGCGTGAACAACAACAACAACAACAACAAAAAGAGGTTTTGTTTACGCTAGGAAATTGGAAACTGCGAGTATCCTAGCTCCTTATAGTTACAAAAATTTATAGTTAGGGATCTGTATATGATGCTTAGGAATGTGGTCTTGTCTTCACTGAACGGCTACTATATGGATCCTCTTTGTTCTTTGCGTACTCTAGGTGAGGAAATCCAAGGAAACTATAGGTAGGCAGATTCGTATCTTTTGCGCAAGCCGGCCTAAGGAACCAAGAGGTAGGAAGGACATTATTTGTGCAGAGAAAACAAAATTAGTTTATCATTAGAGATTAGCTTAATTAAGTTGAAAGTCAGCAACAATGGATCCAAGAGTGCCAATGATCTATTTATAATTTGCGATGCCCGAGGAGATGTGATGTTACTGTTGATGTGGCGTATAATTTAATACGAATTGATATATGTAATAGATAGTAGATATATAAATTTGTTGAGTATTTAAAAAATTAAGGCAAAATACATCTGTATAGTCAAAACTTTGACGATTTTGCCAAACATAGTCAATGTTGACGAAATAACAAAAATAGTCATTTCCGTCCAATTCTTTGACGGTGTGAGTTAACGTGCTGACTGGACTAACAGAAAAGCTGACATGTCAAACTTTTAGTCAATAAAAATATGAGGTGAAATTAGTAAAAAAAATAAAAATAAAATTATTATTTTCTCTCTCCCCTCTCGGTTTTTCCCCTTCCCTTTCCCCGACCGCCACTCATCTTCTCGAATTTCTCCCTCTGTCTCATTCTCACCACCGCCGTTGAGGAACCGCCTCTCCACTTCTTCACATAAACTTAAATTAACCAGAAACCCATTCACAATACATCAATGATCTGCCTCTTCGAATATACTGATTCTGCAACCATCTGCCTATCCCAACAAAAACCTCCAAATGCAAACATCTCAATTCCTAAACCAAAAAACCCAAAATACAACATTCGTTTCAATTTCCCACCGTGATAGCGACGGGATCGTCGGAGAAGAAGGCAACATAGAGGTCTGTGAAGAAATCGAAGCATCCGGGCGACCAACAGATCTTATAGGCGGCGATTCACGCGCTCGGCGGCGACGAAGGCGTAGTCGTCGAAGCTAGTGTAGAGGTGCCAGATCCTGGTGTCGAGGACGCCGATGATGACATCGATGATGACTCCGTGGCGGAGTTGAGGGGCAGTGGTGTGGAGGTGGCAAATCTGGTCAGGGACGACGAAGAGGATTCCCGGGGTGTGGAGGAGGCGGGAGGCTCGGTCGGCGATGAGGGAGGCGGAGAAGGCGGCGACGGTGTGGGAGTAGATTTAGAGGAGGGCGGAAGGGTGGGGGAAGATGGAGGCGAGGGTAGAAGTTGGAGACGAGAGGGGATTGAATAAGGGAAGGAGATTCGCAGCAGGGAAGAGGAAGAGTTGGAGAGAAGGGCGGCGACCACGAGCACTGGAGAGAGAGGAGAGAGGATGTAAATATAATTTTGATTTTTTATTTATTTTTAAATTAAATATGACATGGCATCTATGTGGCAACTGTTATTGAGTTGTTGATGATGTGTCCGGTGAGTTGGCAGCCAAATCATTGTTCCATTAATTTGACTAACGGTGTCACTGACGCTGTTAAACTATGTAACGGAAATGGCTACTTTCATTTGTGAATATTAGTGAAAAGTGAAAATGCTCTCAAGTGCGCTCTCTGAAAATCCAGCTCCGGCGCCGTCACTCTTCCCTTCTGACCGGCCTCCAGACACGGCACTGACTCTTTCAACAGACTCTTCACCTGCTTCAATTTCGACACCACCCCCGACCACCTCGACCTCAGACATGCTCATCGACATCACTGCTGTTGCGGTTCCTCCCATTCCTCAGATGAACGTGAAAATGTCGGCTCTTGAAAACCAAGCGAACGGGATCCAAAGCCTGACCCCCACTGAGACGGTGACGACTCAGCCCCGTTTCTCCTATGCTGGGGCAGTGACAGGCTGGAAGACACCAATGCAGCCTCAAACTCTGACCAATCAATGGACACCGGTTGGGGAAAATGATTTGATCCCAGGGGAAAAGAATGGGGAACCCGCTCTAAACGTCTCCTCTAGCTTCAAATCAAAGATCTGTGCACCTTGGCAACGAACTTTGGTAGTGCGACTACTCGGCACTAAGATTGGCTTCTCCACACTCTGTTCTCGGCTTCGAAGTCTCTGGCGTCCGATCGGCCAGATGGAAGTCATGGATCTTGATCAAGACTGTTTTTTGGTTAAGCTTGGAAATGAACAAGACTATTTCCGAGCATTGACAGATGGGCCGTGGGTCATTTTTTATCACTATCTGGTTGTTCAACAATGGACACCGAAATTCAAAGTCTCCGACCCTCTCCCCAAAACTATGATAGTCTGGGTGCAGCTCCCAGCGCTGAAAGTGCATTTTTACCACAGGGAGGTGCTGACGATGCTCGGAAACCTCATTGGTCGAACCATCAGGCTGGACTACCATACTCTCAATCTTCATCGTGCTAAGTTTGCTAGGCTGGCTGTGGAAGTTGACTTAACCAAACACCTTGTTCCTCGGATCTGGTTGGACGACGCCTGGCAAAAGGTGGAATACGAAAACCTGCCGGAAGTTTGCTTCGATTGCGGCAAGATTGGCCACTCATCAGAACTCTGCCCGCTGAACAGGACGGCGGCGCCCCCGACCCTCCTCGCAATCTCCGACGGCGAAATCCAACCGGGGGCGGCGGAGCAAACGGCGGAGGAACCAAACCCGGGGTTTGGGCCCTGGATGCTGGTCACCCGGAAAATTTGGCGTTATCAGAGGGATTTCAGCAATAGCAAAAATGGAAAGCAAGAGCTCGATCAGGGCCAGATCGCTGGCGGATTCAAAGCCAGTCAGGGAAAGAGCGGATCTTCAGCCAAGGAAGGAATTTCCTCTTCTACACATCCGACGCTCTCTACAAGCAACGCTCCGCAACGGTCCCTAAAGCAAGAAAGGAAAACGAACTCGGGGAAGAAGGGAGGAGATGATGCAAGGAAAGGAAAGGAGAAAATCTCAATCGACCACAAAGGGCAAGGCGGCAGACAAGGGAAAGGGGTCCTCAGCTCGGGGCCAGAAAGACAGCAACTCTCGAATCTTGGGCCGAAGCCCAGTGTCGATACTCATCATGCCTCCACCTCGGCCCAGATGACTACGAAGGAGACTGACCCTGGAAAGCCCAAGACAACCTCCCAACCCCCCGCTCCCCCCGCCACCCAAACCTTAACAGGGCCCAATGGAACTGTGATGCAAATAGTTGACCTACGAGATGCCAGACCCGGTATACACAGCGCTACGACCTCGTCCTCACCCTCGGCAGCATCCAGAACGAAACGAAACAAGAAACAAAAGGCCGACCAACGGAGGTCTCCCACCAAACTCAACCCAACGAAAAGTCTTCAAATTTGGTCTCCGAAAAAGGATCGGAAGACTAAATCGAGACCAAGAATTGCGTCCCTCACGATGCAAGAGATTGCTGCCTGGACGAATGCAGCGAAGCAAGCCTCTGCCATTCCGGGAACGCAGCAGCCAGCGACTGATTCGGGGGAGCTCTCGACTAGTGGCACACCGGCAGAGCAATCAGGCCACACCAACTGATGATTCTTCCCCTTACCTCTCTCTCTCGTCTCTTCTTTTTTCATTTCTTTTATGCCTATGTCGACTCTCACTAACTTTAAAAATTTTGCGTGGAATGTTGGGGGTGCATGGAACAAAGCTTTCATCCGTTCTCTGAAGCTAGCCATCCAGAATCATCAGCCGGATTTCGTCATCCTCCTCGAGCCTCAGATTAGTGGCGCAGCGGCTAACTATACCTGTGACAAGCTGGGTTTCCCAAATTCTCTGCGGGTGGAGGCGGATGGTAGGAAGGGTGGTATCTGGGTGTTTTGGGATGCGCGCAAGTTCTCTGTACAGCTGATGTCTGCTTGCTATCAGCATATTTCGCTTCGGGTGGAGCAAGGCAACTGTCCCCCATGGGTCCTGACCGCTGTTTACGCCTCGCCCAAGCCCAGTAACCAGCAGGAGCTATGGGATAACATCCTCACTCAAAGTAACCAGATTGATATCCCGTGGCTCGTCACGGGCGATTTCAACGCGATTCGCGCCCCGGAAGAGAAGTCGGGGCCCCCTACGGCGAATACCCTGAGGAGATGCCGCATTTTCAACGACAGGATCCAGATGGCGGAGCTAATCGATTTGGGTTTCTCAGGGCCTCTTTTCACTTGGACCAGGGGGGACCAACTTCAGACGTACAGAGCGAGTAGGATCGACAGAAGCCTGTGTAATCTGAGGTGGAACGAGGTCTACCCCAACACTTCCGTGATGCACCTCCCTCGGCTCCAATCTAATCACAGTCCCCTCCTCACTACTGTTTCCTCTCCAGGTGCAGCCCCGACTACTGATCGTCCCTTCCGTTTCGAGGCGGCTTGGCTTACCCATACCAACTTCAAAGATTTTGTTGGCTCGGCTTGGGAGGGTAATGCTCCTCTTCATAGTGCTTTGGCCAGTCTTGCGGGCAGCCTCAGAGAGTGGAACATAAATGTGTTCGGCCACATTAAGAAGAAAAAGAACCGTTTGCTGGCTCGCCTAAAAGGTTTGGAAACAAGGTTAGCGATCTCTTTCGAGCCAGGCTTGGCGAAACTCCACTCTAAGCTGGAGGCTGATCTGGATAAGGTTCTGGAGGAAGAGGAAATCTTATGGTTTCAGCGCGCTAGAGACCAGTGGGTGAAGTTTGGCGAGCGCAATACGGCATATTTCCATCAGCAAGCCAACATCAGAAAAAGGCGAAATAAGATCGAGGCTTTACGGGATGAGAATGACCTCTAGGTGAATGATCCTAAATATCTTGCTCTCTTGGTTTTCGATTTTATTACTAACCTTTATGTGCAGGAAGTGTCGGCTTACGAGGATAAACTTCCGAGGAGCTCCTTCCCAAGACTGACCCAGACAGAGCTGATGCAGTTGCTAAGACCCTTCACCACCATGGACATTCACAAGGCAGTCTTTGAGATGAAGCCCTTCCAGGCCCCTGGTCCCGATGGTTTTCATGCCGCCTTCTACCAACAGATGTGGGGGACTGTCGGCAAAAATCTCACGGACATGGCGCTTTCCTTTTTCAACACCGGTGTTCTCCCAGATTCAGTCTCCGAGTCCACCCTGGTCCTCATCCCCAAAGTCGACTACCCTGAAAGGGTGATGCAGCTTCGCCCGATTTCCCTTAACAACGTCAGTCTCAAGGCTATCACGAAAGCGATGACCAGCAGACTGAAGCCGCTCATGAGGAAACTTATCTCCCCCAGACAGAGCAGTTTCATCCCTGGGAGACAAACCGCTGATAATATTATAGTGGTTCAGGAGGTTCTCCATTCTTTCAGAAAAAGGAAAGGGAAAAAGGGAGGCCTGATTTTCAAGATCGATTTAGAGAAGGCCTATGATCGGCTTCGCTGGGACTTCCTGCGAGACACGCTAAAGGAGATCGGGTTGCCAAGCTCCTGGATTAACTGCATCATGACCTGTGTGGAGCAAAACAGGATGCGGATTCTTTGGAATGGAGAGTTATCTCAGCCGTTTTCTCCATCCCGCGGAGTCCGTCAGGGAGACCCTCTCT
Source organism: Linum trigynum (assembly GCA_964030455.1). Taxonomy (NCBI): domain Eukaryota; kingdom Viridiplantae; phylum Streptophyta; class Magnoliopsida; order Malpighiales; family Linaceae; genus Linum; species Linum trigynum. The sequence continues at coordinate 64,419,985 of OZ034819.1, forward strand.
CACCCTATTTGTTTGTGCTTTGCATGGAGCGTTTATCGCATAAAATTGATGAAGCTGTGGACAATGGCCTTTGGAAAGCTGTTAAGCTTACTGCCAACAGTCCACCTCTTACCCATCTCTTTTTTGCAGATGATCTCCTCCTGTTTGCGGAAGCAGAATCCCGCCAAATTCAAGTTATTCAACAGTGCCTGGAAGATTTCTGCTTTAGCTCTGGTCAAAAGGTCAGCTTCAACAAGTCCATCATGTATGTCTCCCCAAATATCCCCCGGCGGAGAGCAGAAAGACTGAGCCGGCAAGCAGGAATCCCCCTCAAAGCGAACCTAGGCAGATATCTGGGCATTCAGGCTATCCAGGAGCGGGTGACCAGAGAGAGATATCAGCCCCTCCTTCTCCGGATCCAAAAGAGGATGGCACCCTGGAAGGCGAAGCGCCTCTCTTTTGCTGCCAGGCTTACCGTGGCCAAGTCAGTTGCTGCCTCCCTCCCTGTCTACAATATGCAGACTGAGCTCCTCCCTACCAATGTCTGCAAGAGCATCGATAAGATCAGCAGGGATTTCATCTGGGGAGACGAGACGGAAAAGAACAAGATGCACCTAGTTGCGTGGGAGAAGATGACCGTGCCCAAAAGTAATGGCGGGGCGGGACTTAGAAATACTAAGGACGTGAACCTAGCTATGCTGGCAAAGGGTGGGTGGCGCCTTCTTCAGGAAAAAGATTGTCTTTGGGCTGAAGTGATGCGGGCAAAATACGGCAAGCAAAGACAAGGTATCAACATCCTTCGGCCAATTCAGGGAAGTTCTTTCACTTGGGCCAGCTTCTCTAAAGCTGCTCATCTTTTACAAAAAGGGTGTGCCTGGAATATTAAGAACGGAAAACGCACTAAATTCTGGCTTGATCCCTGGGTTTTGCAGGTTCCTCTCCGGGAGAAGGCTTTGAGCGAGATCCCGAGCGAGCTTGAAGAGGCACGGATTGCTGACTTTGTTCGAGAGGACGGGAGCTGGCGAACGGAGCTTTTTGCTCACCTCCTGCCCAGGGAGATCCACCAGAAAATCCTTGGCATCGCCGTTGATCCCCTATCACAGGAAGAGGACCTTTTGTTCTGGACAGCTACCTCTGATGGCAGATTCTCCACTAAGTCGGCCTTCACCTTGCTTACCCAGCAGCAGCCGCACCCTGACGAGAGATATTGGAAAGTCATTTGGCGCCTTGCCGTCCCGGAAAGAATAAGAAGCTTCATGTGGCTTGTCCTTCTTGGGAGGATTGTTACTAATGTCCTCAGGTACAACAGGCGGATCCCGCCAACTCCTTTTTGCACTCGATGTTCCAGCCAGCCGGAAACCATCTTGCACATTCTTCGGGACTGCCCTCCTGCCACTTTTTTCTGGTCAAGACATGTCCCTCAGCAGCAGCAGCAGACTTTCTTCAGCATGGATCAAGGTAGCTGGCTTCGAACCAATCTTCTTTCGAACACTTCGACAGGCACAGGGATAGAGTGGCCGAATTTTTTTAGCATTGCGGCCTGGCTTTTATGGAAGAACCGCTGCACTGCAACTCTCCAGGGGGTGGATGCCGCCTTGTCCTCACCAACGCTGGAGCACTCCATCATTACCAAAGCCAGGTTGTGGCATGAGTCGTGGCTCACCCCATCTCTGATGCCGGACAATCGGAGCCGCCCGGCGGAGCGCCAGCTTGCAAACATTGGGTGGTCTCCTCCCCCCAATGGGTGGGTCACGCTGAACATCGACGGAGCTTCAAACGGCAATCCCGGGCCGTCGAGTGCCGGCGGGGCCATCAGGAATTCCACTGGTCAATGGTTAGGAGGGTTTGTGGCAAACATCGGCGCTGCCACCGCGGCGATGGCCGAACTTCGGGCCTTCGAGCATGGTTTGGAGCTCGCTTGGAGGCTGGGTTATAGATCGGTGAAAGTGGAAAGCGACTCTCAGTTGGCTATACAGCTTATCCAGAACAGAGAAGACCCGGTTCATCCGTATGCTACTCTGTTAGCTGCGATTCGCAGGAAGCTTAGTCGGGATTGGTTGATCAGTATTACCCATGTATATCGAGAAGGGAATAGAGTCGCAGACTGGCTCTCGAAACACAGTCTCGTCTATCCCTACGGTGTGCATGAGATTGCTGATCCACCAACCGGACTAACTACGTTTCTTCGGGAGGATTTTCTTGGCACTACCTTCGAGCGCCGCATAGCGGCTCCCCCTACTCGTTCTCTGTAACCCCCCTTTTTCTCTTTCCTGGCTTCTGCCTCCTTCAAATGCAAAAAAAAAAAATATAACGGAAATGGCTATTATTGACATCAAACTTTCAAATTTCTGGCTATTATTGGTATTTCTCCAAAAGTGGCTATTATTGTGACAAACGTCAAAGTTTTGGCTACACAGATGAATATTGCCAAAAATTAAAGTAGCTCTATTGTCAAAACTCAAAACTCATATGTATACTAGAGTGTTCATTTAGTTGCTTATCTTTCAACAGGTCTAACAATAGAGTAACTATATACCATGCTAGTAAAGTGTGTAACAAATTAAATTCCGCTTCTAGATATAAGAAAAATAATCTTCGAAAAAAGTGTTTCTCCGGGATTTCTGCATTGTTATTTACTTCATAAAAGTTCTAGTTGTTTTTTATTATTACTAAAAGAGATTAAATCCTGAAATTACGCATATACCTCGTCCTAATCGAGCAACTTTATATCATTTTCTTTCCCTCGAACAACTTCGTTTTTCAGCCTTCACCTTATAATATTCAGTAATTTAAATTATAGGGATAAATTAGTCTCCTCCATATAATGTATATTGAATTATTGGATACAAAACAACTTCAAAACACCCACCGGGGGACAGGTTACGGTGACTACTACGTAAGTAGTAATCACCGTGGTTACTAAGGGTAAATTGGGTATGAAAAATAAATTGTATTAATTAATTTTTTTAATAAATTACATTTTAGGTAGTTACAAGAATCTATTAATTACAATTATCTCTCTTTCCCTCACTTCCATAATCTTCAGCCAGATCCCGTTTCCTTATTTTTCTCAATCTTCTGCAAAAGAAAAAAAAAACACGAAATCACTACCAATCCATTAGACAATCACTACCACTTTGAAAAATATCAATACCATTGCAGAAATAAATCTATACCATTACACGAAAACTACCAATATAAACAATCTACCAATATAAATCTATGTCATTTCACAAAAAATCAATACCATTGCAGATTGAATCCATACCAATACACGCAAATTAGTACCATTACATGATAATCAATACCAATACGACAAAAACAATACCAATGCAAAAAAACACTACCACTACGAAAAATCACTACCAATGCGGAAAAAAAATCAGATCTAGGATTTTAATTCATCCCACCTTTTTCAGCGAATCTGTCGACCCGAGGAACTCCATTGCTAATGCTCTGGCGAATAAAGAAATGGGGAAGTCCTTCTGTAGTAGACTAGTAGTAGTAGATGCCAACGTTGGCATTCATTTATATTTAACAGGAAGAACACTTGATGCTAGCGAATGGCTTGTTTGGGGTGGTCGGAGGGAGGGGGGAGGGAGGGACGCCATCGGGGGGAGGGAGGTCCAGTTGAGAGCTGTACTGGGGTTGGGGTGGTCGGAGGGAGGGGGGAGAAGGGAGAAGACGTCGGCGGTTGTGGGAGAAGGGAGAAAGGAGACACGGCGGCGGTTGTGGGGTTGTATTAGGGTTTGAGTATAATATATAGAGTAATCAGGTGTGGTATGTTTTTTCATTTCCTAAATTACCCTTAGCTAATCTTAATCGTTAATTTAAAAATATAATGAAATAAAGATAATAAATGGTATAGATGTTGGTAGCCACCGTGATTACTCAAAATTGAGTAACCACCCTAACCTATTCCCACCCACCGGGGATCTCTCAATCCATAAAAGCCCAAATCTTTACAATGCCATCAACCAACCCTTGAAATGAAGTACTTGGTCAAATCTTGTATTATGATCATTAATTAGCATAGAGCTTAACATAACTTAAACACGACTCTTTGGTCAAACAAAAATGTTTGCACTACGTTAACCAGAATTGAAATACAATACCTTGGCACAAATAAAGCTTTTGAATGTAGGTACACTTGTAACACCTTGTAACTAATAACATTGTAATTCCTAAATTAAAAGGTCTCAGCATTGGTATATTCCGTTATCAATGATCTTTTTTTTTTTTTTGTGAGAATATCAATGATCATTCTATATTACGATTTATATTAATCTTGGCCACATTGTGATGTGAGTTTCCAATTTTATCGGATTTCCCAAAGGGACTCACCTCATTGTGAATTTTGACCTTCCATTCTTGTTGAAATTTTATAAAATATAATTAAGGAGATCTTAAAGTCTGCTTGGAAGGGATTTTTTTATGCGCATTTAAAATATAGGATGCTTGATTTTGAGTGAGTCAGATATAAGAGATGAGATTAAAAAGTTTATTAATTTCTTTAATCGGTTTGTATTTTCATTTTTAACTCAAACTTTAAAATTATTTGCACAAATATATCTGAGTTCATTGTGATCTACAAAATTATATATTATATATATTTATATATTCCGAGAAAATATTTCTCATACCACCCTGGTATCACTTGGTACCACTCTCTATCACATTGTTTGTAAGTCAAATTTTGAAAATTTTGTATAGAATGAACGTGTTCATCGTGATCTATAAATTTCTGAAAGAAAATTGCATGTCCAAATATAACACCCTATACCACGGTGTACATGGTGGTAACTAGTGGTAGACAGTGATGAAAGGTGATTAGTATATTCCTAGTATAACGTATACAAGAATTCTACCGTCCACACTATGATATATTGATATAATCATGGTGCTCTTCTATATCGCCATGTATAATCTTATGTACTACCAAACATTACCAACCCTGTATAGATTAGTGTTGTTTCAATTTTTTCGTCTTAAAATATATCAAATGAATGTTATTTTGAAGTGCAAGATTAATCTGATTTTTCTCTGAAAAAAGGAAATTTGAATTCCATCCTAAATGCAAAGAAACATAGGCCGTTAAATTAAATTAGAAAGAATACCCTTACTACTATCGTTATTTTGTGTCCCCTTGTGGGTATTAGGCATGTCTGCTTCTACAATGGTCGGCCATCAGACGACGATTCCCGTTGCTGAAAGCCTGAAACCGATGGCCAAGCCGGCTAAAAGAATCTAAGACAAGGGAGCCAAACCTACGTCTCTAAGAACTTGTCAACTGCTAGAGACGTACGTACATTATATTATCCAATAATCTCTGGATCTATTTAAGATCATATTCAAATAGAGAAAACCAGAGTTTCAAGGCTCTGTAACTCCAGGCAGTCGCATAATTGATCCGAGTATATATTCTTCCAACCAATCATCAAGCCCTTCCCGTCCATCTCAACACTAGGTTTGCCTTATACATCAACGATGCAACCATTTCCATCCGTCGAAAAATAAGCCCTCCAAACGTCCACCTTCGTATTCTAATGATCTTCTCTTGTCCTTCACTCGCCGGAACAATATTGCTCGACTCCCCAAACAACGTCGCCTCCCCGAACTTCCTCGTCGGCTCATCTCTCCCCATGCAATCTAGTCGAAGAATGCAACACTGGTAATGAATAACAGCGATTCCACGAGCTGGTTCACGAAGACCGGTGAGTTCATGTGCCCTTCTACCAGGCATGGTTTCAAACTTAAAAGTTAAAACTGTGCTAGAATCAATCAGTCGAGGCGGTATTGATTTTCGTGCATTGGTATTTTTCATGTATTAATAGTCGGTGATGTCCTGCGTTGCTAGTCTTGATGGCAGAGATCTGGTACTTGTTTTGATTGTTGTGTATTGGTAATGATTTTCGCGTATTGGTATAGGTTTTTTATGTATTGATATTGATTCCGTGTATTGATCATGAATTTTGTAGTTGTATTACTATAGGTTTTACGTAGTGATATTGATTTTCGTGTATTGGCACTAGTGTTAGCATATACCTGGTATAGGTTGTCATGTGTGAGTTTTTTAGGTGTCCGAAGGAAGCACAAATGACGGCACCCGCCAGATGAAGGTGGAGAGGCAACCAAAGAAGCGAACCTGTGAGAGGTGGAGACTCATGAGAGGGGGGAAAAAAGTAATTGATATGGGTTTGTAAATTTCCAAAAAAAAAAATTAATAAGAATGTATTTTTCATAGCTAATATGTTATTGGTTTGTATAGTGACAATCCTATGGGATTGGGATTCACACCATATTTTTGTCCCTAGCAAATATGACAGTGGAATACGGGTATAATGTCGTTTTATCGATGCGACTGATAAACTTTGTTCGAAATTTATATAATATTTTATCATATTTTTACATTTTAAAGTATTTAGGAATAAATTGATTATCAATCAATTTCTATAAAACCCCCTGGAAACTAAAATTCATTATTTTCTATGAAAGCCTTTTGTTATATTTTCCTAAGTGGTTTTTTAAATGATGATCAATTAGTTTCCTGCGTTTCAATATCACACCAAATCGTAACTTCGAAATTGAAGATTTAACTTCTTAGAGAACTGTGAGAAACTATGAACTTGATCTTATTGATAGACATTGAGAACTATTTATACAAAAACAGTATATGAATAATAGGTGATAAACAATACATGAATGATAGTTATTTCACACTAGCATTATCTATATATAAAAAATATAGTTATTTCACACTAGTCTCTAGGTAGATGAATGAATTCAATGTAATTCGGGGTACATGATTAGGCTTGGCAATTATACCCATACCTATGGGTTTGTAACTATCCAACCCATTTGGGTTGGGTCTGAAATCCAATTAAAGTGTAAATGGATAAAGTCGGATGGGTCAAAACCCATACCCATTATGTTGGGTTTAATTGGGTTTTACCCATGAACTTGAGTTAAAAAATCCAAACCCAAATAATTAAAAAAAGAAAAACGAAACTAAAAAGAAAAAGAAAATCTTCGTTTCCTCTCAGTCGAGAATCGAGAGTCGGCACTCTCTTTCTCTCTACCCATCCTTTGTCGACGACGAGCCGGCTGAGCAAACAGAGACGGCCACGACGTCGGCGCCCCGGCCAGTCCACCGCCACTAGCTCGAAGCCTCGAATGTCGCCGCCCCGGACACCTTCGATTTCGGCATTCCCTCCGACCGCTAAATCGCATCGCCGCCGCGGCGCCGCCTAGTGATACAAAAGCCACTCCGATTTCGTCCCCTGAAACCGTCTCTTCCTCCCAAAAACCCACTCCGATTTCGTCCCCTGAAACCGTCTCTTCCTCCCCAAAAACCCACTCCGATTTTCGTCCCCTGAACGCCGAGAAGGGGCTCGGAGAAGCCGTGGCGATTCCCGACCCAGTTGAGGGGGAACAGCGAGCAGAGCACCGGCGGGGTGTAGACCGGCTCAAGGATATCAGCGACGGCGGGTTGTAGACCGGCATTCGGCACCGGCGAAGCGTTCGGCACCGGCGAAGCAGCTGGACTTGGCCAAAGTTACATTTTAGTACCTGAAGTTTTTAAGAAGATACAAATAGGTTCAACATCATATGTGGAAAATTATATTTTAGTACATTAAAAATTTTGCTTTACATTTTAACACCTAATAGAAAAAATATATACAGGTGGGTCCAAGGAGATGGGTACCCAAGCCCAATCCATACCCAAAAATAAAATCCAAACCCAACTCCACTCACCCAAACATTATCCAAATCCATATAGAATAAATCCATACCCAACCCATATAAATGGATATAAATGGGTTTGGGCAAAAATACCCATGGGTGAGTAAATTGCCATCCCTACAATGCCTGCTTATCACACTTCGTGCAATATCGATCTAGTAGTCAAAAATCAATATTCCATCAAAGAATTTGAAAGCGTGAAACACCAACGGATCGATTTGATGAATTCATCAGCTAGTTGACAAGTGTTCTTAATTAAGAATCATTTTCCCATGAAAGCCTTTTGATACATTCTCATATACCTAGGGCTAGGAAAATAGACCAGACCGTTAGAAAAACCGTGGTCCAAACCCTACCGTACAGTTTGGTCCGGACCGTAGACCGTTAAATATGGTCTGGTATGGTCCATGGTTTGTATTATTTTATGTTTTGATTTCTTGGTCTGGTCTGGTCTAGACCGCGGTTTACCGGACCAAACCGTGGACCCAACCGACTTGTCAATATGTGTTAACAGCTCATTCGACCACTCCCCCAACTGACCAACTCTCACAGCGACACCCAAGTCTCAACCTTAGTTTTGTGAATCTCGTCCCTCCTTCATTTACAACTATATTTAACTAGAGAGTAGAGATAATCGTGTCTCAATATGGCATTATGTTAATGTTTATGACGTTATGGTGCAAGTTGGGATGCTTTTACTTTGTATCTTTGTTATGTACTAAGATTTAGGGTATCAAAATTATGCATGCATGTTAGGATTAATGTTTTAAGGCAAATAACAATTATTTTTCTTGGGTATTGGTTCAATTTTTGTGTGTTTGACTAAACAAATTATTCATTTTTTTGTTGAGTGTGGTCTATCTGGACCAGACCAAACCGAACAAGACCGCACAGGCGTGGTCTGGACCGGACCGTATTCTTTGGTCTGGTCTGTGGTCTATACTTCAGACTCTCGGTCTAGACCATAGACCGTACATATGGTCTGGTCTAGACCAGACCGCATCGTTTCCCAGCCCTACATATACCTATAGTAGTGTTCTTTTTTTTATTATTAACTTAATTCACTCAAACTTTTGTTTCAAACACAAACTCAAACAATACCCTTATAAATAATAAAAAAAGGCATTGCTCAACCTCATTCCTCAACCATCCAAACCCCATCACCCTCATCACTCGTAATTAAACTTCCAAGCCGTAACCGAATGAATGGGCGTCCCCTTCCACCCAACAATCAAGCTCTTCCCATCCACACCAATAGTACAATACCTCCAGCACGCAAACTTCTTCGCCACCAGCTCCGCCTGATACAAACACGACAAGCTCAAATCCGCCTCCTCCATTCCAAACCTTCGAAAATAAGCCCTCCAAACATCCATCTTCACATTCCTTATCGCCCTCTCTTCCCCTTCCGCCGCGACGATGATCCTCGCCCCTTCCCCGAAGAACGTCAGCTCCACGAACTTGCGGTGCGGGCTGTCCCGGCCCATGCAGGTCTCCAGGCAGTCGAAGTAGGCGCTCGAGTAGAACAGCGACTCGATGAACCGGTTCACGAAGACGGGCGAGTTGTGGTTCGATTCGACCTCGGTCACGACCATGACGCACGGGTTCAGGCTCGTGATGGTTCGCATGACGGAGTCGAGCTTCTCGGCCGGGGCGATGAGGGTGGTGAGGAGGTATTCGGAGAGGACGGCGACGGTCTCGTCGGTGTCGAGCTTCAGCATGTCTTCCTTGAGGTCGGCAAAGTCGTCGAGCATTACGAGGTGGAATGAGAATGGGAGGGACATTGCCGCCGCGAAGTTGACTAGCCTGGTTAGAGATGTATGTTATCAGTTTATAGTAAATAAAAAAACATAGAGAGAACAAGAAAATAGAATATTTTATGAATGAAACATAATATTTTATGAACCATCTACAAAAATGAGGGGGAAAAGCTAGTGATCGGAACATGTTTTTTGGCTAAAAGAATAATATTTAAATTATCCTTTGCTTCATGGTTTTGAAAAATGAAGATTTTTATAAAAAAGTGGGTTTTGTAAAACCATGGATATATGAGGATTTTGGGTTCATTATGAACTTGTAAAATACCATTATTTGTTTCATTGATTTCATGATGAATTTGGTTAAATGAGGGGTAGTTTGATCATAAATAATGGACTTTAAAGTCCATGATCAAGTTTCACCTATAGAGGTGAAATTTTCAAGTCTGTGAGACCCACGAATTTGGACCTTTAAATCCATGGGGCCCATGAATTTGTTGCCACAAAATACATGAAACAAACAATGGAGTTTGAACAAAATTCATGATAGATTCAAATCCATCACCAAATTCATCAAGCAAACAACCCAAAATTTTCGATTTCAATCACAAGACTCCCTATTTATCCATATGAAATCCGCGAAACCAACCTCAGACTAGAAACAATCTTATGCAGAAAAGCAACTAGCATCTGAAACCTCACTCCCCCTACAAAATTGATCATTGCTCTACTCATGGCTATTTTTTACCTTAACTCGTGTGATCGGACCTGTCTCGGCCTGTTTTGTATAGGATATTACCAAAATCTTAGTAGTATGAGGCAGGAGATCGGTACTACTTTTGGTAAGCACAATATATCTCGTTCTATCTTAATTTGTATCCATGTCTACTTGTATTTCTCCTCTTTCAACTTTGCTAAAATCACATCCCTTGAACATTTGAATAAGTGCATACACAAAAAAAAAAAAATTAAAATCATATTTTTGATCTTTTATTTCTTTTTCACTTGTGAATGATTTTCTCGTAAAATATTTAAATTCTATCATTTCCTTCCCATTCGGCCACTCGATCTTCTCGTACGAGTATTAATACACGGCCTAAATCATACTTAATAAAGGACAAACATGCATATTAAGAAATTTGCCTCGTCCCACCCCATTATCATCACTCATCACTACATTACTCTCTCAAGTCTCAATCCAGATACACGAACCATAACAAAACATGCATAACCAGCAGAAAGAAAAAATGCAATCGACACAAACCCTCTTACAGTCGTACTAATTAAGGTTTTCCTAGCACACATCTATTTTCTACAAGGCATATGCTATATTTCATTCCTCATGCATTATGGATAAGTTTTTGCGTAAACATGTGCATGAATCAAATCATCATTTCATGTTCATCACTACGTCAGCCTAATGTCGTCAAAGATTAACTTCTGAAGTTCGACGAATTAAAGATCCATTTATAGCCCAAGTAGCACGTATAGTACGGTCGCAGTAATTACATACCTCTTGCCAGTCTCCTCCATGACCTCCCTCGTCATGATCGCAACGGCACTGATCCTCAAACAATCCACCGGAACCTCCCTCGACAACAAGGCCTGCATGAAAATCGTCCACTGCTCTCCATTCTTGATATTGAAATCCACGATGTGAATCCTCCTCGACGTCGCCACGCTGTCCACCACGGCCTGCATCGCGGCGAACTCCGACACCTGAGGGAAGGGCACCTTGTCGTAGAACTCGAGGAAGCACTCCCTCGGCGGCATCATGATCTCCTCCATCTTGGCCGGACCCCGACTTTGCGGCTTCCCGGTGTCGCGCTCGATCTTCTCCCTGAGCGCCGCGCAGAAGTAGTGGACCAGCCGCTGGACCGGGTCGCCGTCGGGGGACGACTGGAGCTCGCACTCTGTCAGCAGGGTGCTGGCCCTCTCGTACTGCTGGTCCCCGACTTTCTCGGCCGCCGTGAGTAGGAACTCCGCCAGCTCGACGTTCTTCAGCTCCTCGTCGGACAAACCTGTTCGACGAAACGAAACAAATCACTCAGTCGCAATAACTAGAATAGTAGTTGGGAATGGATTCGTTAGGTTTCTCTCTTTGTATTGAAATCGGACAGAGTCTTCTTCATTGTCTGTCTGCCGTCTGGAGTATAAGGAAACTATATAATGAGAGCGACGAAGTTACTCGACTGAAAAGAAGAGGTTAGAAGTTACTCGATTAGAACGTGAGGAACATCCAGTGAAATATGACTTGCTGGTGTAGAATCCATTTTTTTATCGCTTACACACATATTTAGAGGAAAGCTTATTTGTGGGTTTCATTTGCACATATTGAATATTGATTAACATCTCATTTCTTGTGCTAAATCATTATACTTTGCCTCCCTGCACATGTTGAACAATATCATCCATTGTGCTAAATTGAAAGCAAAACGATTTAGCACAAGGAATCATCATTCTTAGTGGTAAATTATTATTTCTGATTGGATTCGTTATAAGAATTCGAAATCATAACCACTTAATAAAAGACACCATATCATATTAACAAACAAACCAATTAATCCTAATAACTTACCGGAGAAGGAGAGGTCGAATGGGTTCGACGAGACCGCATTGTTGTTGTTACTATCCCCGCCCGGTTTCGACGACGATTGGATGAACCTAGCTCCGGCGATTCTCAGCAGCTCCTCGGTGGACAGCTTGCCGGAACTATCCTCCGCCGGCGCGGACTGGATTATGATGTTGTTGTTGCTGGGATTATAATTGTTGCTACGGCTGTTCATACTGCTCCGTTTTCTGTGGCTGTTCGGGGCTCCGGATCTCAAGAGGTCGAATAGAGCCGCGGAGGAATGATCCGGATTCGGGTTGTGGTGGGTTATCGGGTTGTTGTTGTTGGTATTTGAAGGGTCGAGAAGGACTTGCCTTTGGATGAGGATTCCGTCGAGCTCGGTGATCGCCTGGGGGAGGAGTTGATGCGAAACGGCGCCGTCGTCGTGGTAGTAGGTTGGGAAAGGGTCTTGGTCGGAGGAGTCGGAGAAGAGGTCCATCGGGTCGGGCTCGGAGGCCCATCCTTCGAATAAGCTGAACGGGTCGGAGGAGATGATCTCGGGTTGGGTTCGGATCCCGCCGTAGTTGAAGGCGTCACCCATTTGGGGAAAGGAAGTTGGAAAGCCGGGAGGCGGTGGTAATGGTCCTGAATAATTTCTGTTTTGGTATAAGTTCTTATGAGTGGATTTGTTCCATAGCTAATCTGCAATATTTATTTTGGAAAATGAACTAAGGAAGCCGTCCGTAGCAGCTATTTCTGGGTGCAGATTTTATTTTATTTGGTTTTTTGGGTTGATATGCAGTTCCAAATTTCAATGAGCTCCTTCAATTTTAACGCTTTCGCTGATTAGCTCCCCAGAGACTTAATTTGACTAAATACGCATTTTTTGGTTTGACATGTCATTACGATTAAATTCTAACGAATGATGCATTTATCGGATACAACAAGATTTTAATTTTTCAATATGTTTTGCATGAAAGCAAGGAGATGAGAAGCTCTCTTTCTTCCTGGCATGTGAGAAATGTCAATAGGTGTCACTTGTAGAGATGCCTACCCATGGAGGAAGGAGTTGGTAGCAGACAAGTCATTCATCAAAAAATCTGTCTTTAAGAGTGAGTTATATCCTTATTGTGTATGTAAGATGCATATCTCTACACAGTTCCTCAAAAAAAAAAAAAAAGATGCATATCTCTACACGGTACTTTCATTATGGGATTAGCGCATATTCGTCCTAGGATGACAAATATCTGATAATACTATTATGCAGGAAATGATTTATGCTCTGCATGTGGAGACAACTACGAGCGCTTCATCTAAAATTCAATGATTGTTACATTAACATTAGCATTCTTTTCAATTCGTCGAAATATTAGTTATCACATAAATATCATTATCATTGATATTACCGCTATCAAAGTAGTTTAAGGCGAGAAGAATGATAGATAAAAATTCAATCACCGAAGCCAATGGCTTGTGATGTAGATGTCCACATGAGGAAGGGTCCACTCACGGCCAATACGGAATCATAACCTTGTTCCTCGTACTAAAATCCTACTATAAATTCAACTTTTGAAGTTACTTGGTGTTTTCCCGGCGAGAAAAACTAGATGAACAGAATTGAATTTTTGCACCTTTGACTTCCAAACAAACGATTAACAAACACGGTCCACGCCTCTTTGAACAAAGTTCAAACAAGGGTGTTCAATGTTCTTGATGATCTACGAGGCAAACTAAATTACATTAAATCTACTCCTATGGAGGTTCAGTGAGAGCTCCGCAACTACAACTATGGCTATGACTACATTTGCAGAGGAAAATGTAAAGATAAAAGGATAAAATTTGACATTGTGTTGTCTGGTGTGATTTTGGCGAACCCCTTCTCCGTCATCTTCACCTCCTATTTATAGCCACCAGAAGTAGCTACTTCGAGAAACTGCTCCGCTGACGTGGAGTGGTGGTTACCCTCTCAACCGCTTTGACGGTTACCCTGACGTTGGATGTGCCACCTTCTTCAGCCCTGACCCCCTCCTCTTGAGATCTCACTCCCTGCTCTTGGTATCTCCTCCATAGCTTCGCTTGTCTATAGAGAAAAAATGGCTAAGGCATGATGGAATACCACGTGCCACATATGGGTGGGTATTTGAATCACATGAATTAAAAATGGCAAAAATACTTCACCAATAGGAGAGTAAAGAGACCACGTGCTCACATGACCCCCTTGCCTTGGCCGGTGGTATGATGGTGGCCACCCCCCTTGGTACCTCCTGGTGGTGGCTCCCATACTCCTTGCCTTAGCCAAATTCGGCAATCGGGGTGGCGGTATGATGTCCACCCCTTTGCCACGTCCTGGGGGTGGTGGTATGATGCCCACCCCCCTCGCCACGTCCTGGGGGTGGTATGATGCCCACCCCCCTCGCCACGTCCTGGGGGTGGTATGATGGTGGCCACCCCCCTTGGTACCTCCTGGTGGTGGCTCCCATACTCCTTGCCTTAGCCAAATTCGGCAATCGGGGTGGCGGTATGATGTCCACCCCTTTGCCACGTCCTGGGGGTGGTGGTATGATGCCCACCCCCCTCTGCGTGTCATGGGGGTGGCTCCCATACTTAAGCAAATTTGGAGATGCATGGCGCGCGTGGTGGCACGGAGTAATGGGCCCAAAAAACCCAATCCTCATGGCCCACTCAACTTATTTAAACTAAAATGATTAAGTTGGCCTTATAAAGCCATTTAATTCGTTGTTTTTTAACCGATGTGGTACAAGGTTAATTTTTGGTGTAAACACTTGGTCTATACATATTACAAGTTGGTGGATGAATTTGAATATACTACAAAATTGTTGGGACTCCATTGGCCAAACCATGAGAGTTAAAGGACTAATACCAATTCAGCAAATTTCTATCCTTGTTTTGCCGTCCAAAAGATTCCCCGTCTCTACACATGATGTTAAGGATCTTTGACCCCATCGATTAGTGAGCTGAGCACAATGTTTAGTGAGAAGATACAAGCTTTTCTTTTATCTCTAGTTGATGAATCGGATAAACAACCATTATTTTTTCGACGAATAATTTGGCAACAGTACTACCAAATAAAAGAAAACAACATTTTGTTCACGTCATACGTGACACGATTCTACGCAATGGGCTCCAAGTGTAGGCAAATTTGCCAATATGGCCATCATAATCAGATGGGGAGAGTTGTTTTTTGGGTAGAAAACGACGGATTGAAGCCAACTAGGGAAGTGTTGTAAACATAATTCATTCCTTTGGAGAAAAATAGGTAGTTGTTTCTCCTTTCATACTCGGGAGCAAGTGGTTAACAACATTGGATGTTTCCATATCCTTTCTCCCCCTTTGCTGTATATGCTTTTGTTGGCGGCCGAAAGAATGACGTGCATAACTGCTCATCTATTCGTCATATACAATTTTTTTGTTAATTTTTAGTCACAAAAAATTTGGATTAATAGTACACCACAAAATTAAATCACTTTGATATATTTTAGACAAAAAAATAATGAAGTATCCTTTATCTTTTTATACTATATTATTATTATTATAAAAAATTATAATGCAGTGTGGGAAGAATATTTTAATGGTATAAAATGCGATGGAAGTTATCTAAAATTTTCTTTTTCGAAAAGTACATATTAATTTGTAGATCATAATTATCATGTTTTTCATGTGAGTGATGGTTGAAAAGACAATTGGATGTGGTTTGAAGACGGATGTTAAATACCTGGAACGAATCTCTCAAATTTCTAATCTCCTCCAAGATCGTGCCACCCAGAACATCGTCGACCTGGCCTTCCCGGATCTTCATACTCTATCATTTCATACTTTTCATTTATTATATCAAATACCCTTATAAATAATTTTTTCACTAAATATTATCCTTCAATTACCAAACAATGAACATTTTAAATTATTTTTCCATCGAAATAATTAAAATATACTGACGCTATAGAAACACTCCAACTCTGTGTTATTAATAATGTGAGGTTAAAACCCCTGATAACTGCGACCAATTGCACAAACAAGGCTCTTTCTTATTTTTTATGGTAGAATGGGCTCTTTCTTCTGGTGGCATATGCAAGGTATAAACTTCAGAAAATTGCATTAATCTCATAGATCAGGCCGTGTATAGATTGGTAATTGCATTCATCACGTAGATCTATCGCTTCACTTTATTGTGAATGAAAACTGAAATATTATGCATCTATTTTTTGAATAAAAATAATAGATCAGGAAGGAATTCCATGTCCAGCAGATACTCAGAGGTCAGGAGCCTTAGGGCAAAGACTGTCCAAATCAAAACCAATTGGTTATACAACAAAGACATAAAACAACCCCAATTTAGGAATTAAGTTCATTCATCTACATTTTTATTAATTACAGACACGGGAAATGATGAATATCTTAAGCGGATGATAAAACTACATTACAAATTTTGTCGCAAATCAAGATAAGGCAAAAGAAGAGATTTACTTCCCTCTTTTCCATGTGTTGCCATCCCTTACCATCACCACCACTCCGAGACAATCTAGGACCCGTCCATGAAAACTGGACTGTGCCCATTAGACTTCAAGAACTTCTTCAGTAGCAGAACCACTATGGCGATGGTGAGCCCCACAGCAGCCCATGTGAAGAGCCTATCGTCAGCACCAGCAGCAGGGCTTTGGACTGCCGCTCTATGCCGAATTTGATCGCTCGGCCTTCTTGCCGGAGGCACTTCCAGAGTCGCTGCCCTTATTACGGCTTGAACAGGAGGATTATCAATGGGAACAAGAGCCTCGGGTACTTCTTCCACAATCCTTTCTGCCGTGACCTGGGTTTCACTAGGACCGGCGTTGGCAAGTTCTTCAGCAGCAGCAGCAGTCTCTTTAGGTGCTTCGTCCTCTGTATTTGTTGGATGTTCTTCTGAAGACTGTAAGACGTCTGGCTGAGGGACCGGTGGTGCTTTGCTTAGCATATATTCATGAATCTGTTTCACCATCAGAAGCTCAAGTTAGCACAGAGTTCATAAGAAAGCCAGAGCGTAATCCGGTAGGATCCGAAAATAAAGGAAATACAAAAGGATCTTTCAATCGGAATTGGCTCAGTCCAGTCCAGTTGCTCTTTGGTTCTAGATTTCTTTGTTTTTTTAGACAATCATGAAATCGAATTATTAAAAAAAGAACATATTAGCCCTTGAGAATCAAAACTAAATCGAAGTGCATTCATCCCACTCTGATTCCCATCCACATTTTAATATTGTCGGATTTGAACCAAATCTTTGCAAACCCACTACACCTAGATGGCATAAATTGGAGGGAGAGAGAGCAAGAACTAGGAGAGAAAGAAACCTCGTCAATGAGATTCTGACGCTCAGGAGTACCGAATCTTGGTGCTACTTCACGAGATTTGCTAGCTAGCGCACGCCTCTCATCCTTCTTGTAATCTAGCGATCCCAATGCACCATTTGGGTTGGTTGGCATGAATGCAATAAGAGCTACTAGAGCTGTCCTCACTGGTAGTGAACAAAACCATTAATAACACAAGAAGCTAGCCACTACCATGAGCTAATCAGAGCATAAGATCGTCACTTTTGATAAACATCTCAAGAAATCAGAGCCCATTTGAAAAACAATGGCAACCTCTAGATGCCCAGTTAAGAAATTGATTCACCAAAAAATGCATGAATGACATCCTTTAGTAATTCACCATTTCTCTATCTGGGGTACAGAAAAGTTACTGAGAAACCAGTTGACAAATGCGATAAAAACTTACCACTCCATGACGGTTGCCAATGCTCTGGATGGTGATTCGATATGCTTAAACATATCTTCGTTTGAGTCTCAAATCGACCATTTGGCTGAACAAAGGGATAAAAACAAAAGCAGTTTTAGCATACAGCAAGCTGGAGCCAAGAAATTATACAACCTCTCAACTAAAAGTCTCAAAACCCTAGGAGACTTACAGTCAAAAGCATAAATGAAGGTGGCTTGAAGGGGTATTCCGCGGGTAACTGGATTCTCCCATGGTAAATCCCGCCTTCAAACTCGGTATCACAAGGACCCCTGATGGCGAATTGCCACTCGAATATATTCTCCTGAAGGCACAGAACATACACGCCCTAACATGAGAGCAGAAACATATGCATAAAAGCCACACTTTGATTGCCCATCTGATTTCTCTCTACATGTCCCGCCCAAAGGCACTAATTCCTCAATCCACTAAACTAGATTACCTCTGTAATTTCATCAATCATCGATTTGGACCACAAAATTTCCTCTCTCTCTACCAAAATCCCCAATTTCACAATTATCCAATTCGAACAAATATAATCGTACCAAACTTCACAAATCCACAAAACCCGCACTAGAACCATCCCATATCGAATTCGAAAAAAACACCTATATTGAAGGCTAGAAACCCAATTGGAATTAGATCGAATTTACGCAGAAGAAATTGGCGAGTCGAGGGGAAGAGAAATTGAGTGAAGACCAACCTCGAGAGGAAGGCTCATGAAATCGTCAGACGGATTCGATTGCATCTCCTTCACCTCTTGCAGGATCCGCTTCACGGCTGGGTTCTTCAGATTGTACTTGTCCTCCGCCATTCGATTGAATTGAGAAGATCTCAACTGCCAACCAAGGATCCCCGGAATTGATAAATAGGTATAGATCTCTGATCTCGACAATCAATCACCCGCCGCCGGCGGAATATAAATTACCGTCTGAATCGTAGTCTTACAAATTCTTGGAGCTTCGAGCTTCTATTCGGCTTGTTACAGTTAACGACCGACCAAGAGGTATTTAGACGGGGACGGGGGGACGGAAAGAAGGGGAAAGAGGCACAGCTAATGGCGGGTAGGACACTGGTGGTGGTGGTGGATATTAAAAAATCGGTTTTATATTTGTTTATTATATTCTCTTTCTCGCCCGCCCTTCCCCGCCTCTTTTTAGCGACGACTGCTGTGCAGGTGGACTTGACACGTCGATCGACGCATAAAATAACGAGGCATGAGCCGGTTGGACAAATCGTGTCATTAAGGCATTTACAGTGTCTTAGTGTTTACTGTTCGAAAACTGCGAACAATTGTATCAGAGAATAGGGGTGGTAATCCGGTAAATGATTTATCGTTTTACCGAACCGGTAACTGGCGGTAAACGGTTACCGGCGGTATCGGCAGCCGAGCGGGAAGTTGGGGGAGTCGGTTTACCGGACACGGTATCGGTAAATACCGACGGTAAATCGGTATCACCGATACTGAATCCCACCTCCCTACTCCCTAGTGCTATGCTGCGTTTTGTTGCTTTACCCCCAAAAATATAAAATATTACATACATGAATGTAAGTATAGGCCTCAAAATATTGTAAATAAGAGTTAATAATAAATTATTAATTACAAAAATGATGAAAAAAATTCAAGAAAATCAAAATATTACATCACCCCACTTTCAGATATTCGGTTCGGTAAACCGACCGAAAAACCGCCCGAAATCGCTTCTCACGGTATTTCGGCAATACCGGTTTGTAACCGTTTACCGGTAATTCGGTAATCGGTAAACCGGTTACAAACCGGTATCGGTAATCGGTAATCGGTAATCGGTAATCAGTTTGGCCAACTTCGGTATACCACAACCGGTAAATTCGGTAAACGGTAAATTATTTACCGACCGAATCCCACCCCTATCAGAGAGCTCGTTAAAGACTAAAAGTGGATTTGGAACCATGGGTCATTTAAAAAAAAAAGATGTCGCAATTACAACAGAGCGGGCCAAGTTCGTTTGGAAGTTTAAGATTTTCAAATATGTGTAAATACATGTATTGTAAATATAAAGATTATATAAATTAGATAATTGAAAGAATGTCTTGTTTGTTTGTATTGTAGCTATTCAAAAAATTTAAAGAAAAAAAAATCGTTTTTTTGCGGTTGAACAAATTAAAACCCACAATCTCAAAGAAAAAATCTCACATTTTTAATGAGATTTCAAATGAGTGAATTTGGGTGATATGAGATTTGATGGTCCATCTTAAATGCAGTATCGAATAAAGTTTTGGAAAAAAATGAAGAATTCTTCGGAATACATGAATTCAAAGAATCATTCATTTAAAATCGTAACTTACAAACGACCCCTAAGGCAGCAAACCTGCAAATCCAGACACCACAAGGAGTCCCAATTTCTCCATAGAAACTTAATCAAAAGCAGGGAAGGCGGTTTAGTTAGCTCGATCAGATGGAAGTCATTCAAGCAAATTTACATCGTTCAAGTACAAAGTCTTGGCAGATAATCATAGCCATCAAAAAAATTGACCTGCTTAGTCAGGAAAAGATCATACGGCCTAATGCCAATAATTTCTTCCTTTGGTTAGATTGCAAGCTCCACTTCGGTTTTGGGACTCCATGGTCTTCACACCATCACAAAAACTCGTCCATCTCGAGCTCGACTGGTAGCTCTACACCAGGTTAACTAATTTTACATCAACCTCCTGCTTCCAACCATCTCAATCATCCAACTTAATGCTAAGCTAACTTGTTAAGATTAAAATTATTATTATATCAACAAGTTGGTAGAGGCTGCACCTTCTCTTGTATTGCCTTGTAACAATGAAGACTACACAAGGGAAGCTTCGACTTAGAATCTCGATACTTGTAAGCATTCGTGCAATTCGGACCTGCACATTTCTCTCTAGGTGGAGGATAGCTGCGGTTCAAGAACACAAGTAGACATTAAACCATGACACGCAGCAGTCAAATGACATAAAGAGAGAATAAAAAGCCTTTCTTCTATACCTGCGAGGGGTTGATCTAAGTATCTGAGGCAAACCCACGTCATTAGAGAAAGTGACTGTAGTGCCTGCTGGACCAATAACACATCTAATTGTATTTGCTCCGAGTTCATCACTTTTGCTAGCCTTTCCCTGAAAGTCAAGCACAACTTTAGCTTGATAAGACTAAGAGCCACAAGGTAAAATCAAAACCAAGAGCTGCTCGTGGATTTATGGAGCACCTGAGCTATGTCATCCCTCTGTTTCTTCATCTTTTCTTCCTTCTTCTTCCTTGCAGAATCCTGGCCTAAAATCTTCCTGATAGCCTCAGCCTACGCAAACATAAGAAACTTAGCATGATAATTTAACTGGAAATCAGGATCAATGCAACTAGAAGAGGCAAACCTCAGCCTCCTTGGCAAGCTTCTCCGCGTGCAATTTACGCTTCTGCGCAGCCTCAGCTTTCTTCAACTGCTTCTCCACATCAGGGAAGTTGGCCTTTGATTCTAACAATCGGAGAATAAATTTCAGAATGACAAGAAAGCAACTTTCCTTCTCAAGGAAAGTAAAGACAGGCACAACTCACTTTTTGGAGCATCTGGCAAACCATCTGGGAATTCAACGAATGCCGAACCAGATCTCAATGAAACATCTTGTTTCACCACATGAACTCTGTCATTTTTTCCTTCTGCAAAACCTGACTTGTTCATCTTACATTCAGGTTCATCATTCAATACCAGTTCTTCTGCTCCTTCTTCCATATAGTCATCATCTTCCACAAGCTTTTCAGACCTCTTCCCTCCCCCGATGTCTGTAACTTCCAAAATTCCTGCTCCGGTTCCAACACTCTTGTAGTCTTCACAATCAGCAGAAACCCTTGTGGCATTGATCCTTCCTAGATAACGGATCTCCTCATCCATAAAATCAGCATCTTCGTCAAATCCGAGATCTAGCTTACGTCGCTTAGGAACTCGTTTACTCTTACGAGTCGGTTCACACTCATTCTCATTGGATTCCTTTCCTTTTAAGACTTTCTGCTTTCCAAAATTAGATTTCTGAACACATCCAATAAAACAGCCAAATTCAAACCGCATTAAAGATCACTAACATCATCATCATGACAAATGCTTTTTCATTAGTTCCATTTCGCGTACCTGAAAAGACTGTTTTTCTGTATGCTTAGATGCATAAGACCCACCAACGCCACTGCCATGTCCAGCTGCATGGCTAGTGTGTATGGTACGAGTAACACCACCAACTTTCAGCTTGAGCTTCTTTAAACCATTCTTCTCACCAGCCGTATTTTGGCTCAAACCCGAACTCTCCTCGCCATAACCAGCGCCTAAATTCTGAGTAGAAGTGGACGGTGGAAAGAACCCATACGTTCCTAGGGCTCTCTGCGGCTCAGAACAAGGCCGACGAGTTCCACAACTCCTCTTCTTCCTTGCTACGAAGCCAAGGTCAGCAATGGCGATCCCATTCCCTGGAGGGCTCCCCATTTAATCCAACTTCCTTTAAACGCTGGAACCCTGCCCTTTCAAGCACAAGTGAAGCACAATAAGAACGAGCTCAAGCATTCACTAGTCAAAGAGCTGGGGAATCACTGCCACAAAGTGAATGAAGAAACGCTATCAAACAGAAAAGCTAAATTACATGGCACAGCGAACTGATTCTGCAGAAACAACGCAACCGGGTGAACAAAATAAGGATGCAGAATGACAGATTCAGCAGCGGGAAATTATACGTTATCAAACAGAAAACCTAAATTACATGGCACAGCGAACTGATTCTGCCGAAACAACGCAACCGGGGGACCAAAATAAGGATGAAGACTGATAGATTCAGCAGTGGGAAAATGTACGTTGTCGAGCAGGATTCCTAGACTCAAAATCGCCATGCGAATGAAAGTCGAGGTCGCCAGAAACCCTAGAACGGACGCTTTGTGACCCAAAACGAGAGAGAGAGAGAGCATGAGAAAGTGAGAACCTTGTGACTTGTGAGAGTGACGAGGGCGAGGGCGAGGGCGAAGGCGCGAGAGAGAGATTTTCGCTCGCCGGTTCCGTTAGCTGGATTTTGGGAAGATGGGTGAGAGGAATTCTGAGAGCGGAAACTTGGAGAAGGGTTAGGAGGGATATCGATGGAGTTTTGCCATGTTTGGAATACACTGTGTTTTGGGAACGGAAACCCAACCTGCTGCTCCAACGCCTCTTTCTTATCTGCTCCATTCTTCCTTTCCCCCGTCCAAAAGCGCTCCCTCTCTCGCTCGCTGCCATTTCGACTTCTTCTTTCCCGCAAAATAATGTTTGGCAAGTTCGGATTGCCTTGTTCAAGTAACTAATAAACTCAAAATTCATCAATTTCAATGTGTAACATGTACTGTTAAATACTTCTATTGTTTAATGAAAAGACTGTAAGAAAAAAAAATGTTTAATGAAGAGGATAAAGCCCAATGGAAATGTAATTTGTTAAATTTTTAGGAAAGGGAAGTACCTAGTATATTTACGGGGTTGGATTGGATGGATTTTGATTTTAAATTCATTTATCTTTAAGTAATGAGCTGATATCATTGTAATTTGTCATCCATTCATATTCTTTTTCAAATTGAATTGGATGGGTGGTGGATCGGTGCAGTTGAGTTGCGATTTAAACCGCAAAGCGATTATCCTACTAGTCATTAGATGGTTTGACTAACATTTATAATAATTTCATTGCAAATAGGAGGATTATAGCAATTAAAATATCTCTCGTTTTGCCTCCTGTGGATTTTTCCGGTACTTGTAATGTGCAAGGTTAACTATTAATCATACAAAATTTCAATTGAACACTTTTACACACCGTTTGGTATCAAATAAATCAAGAATTCATTTCATTGTAAAATGAATTACCTTGGTGAATTCATTGTCAAATGAAATCTTGTGTTTGATATGTCATATTCAAATCTTTAGAAATATAATGAATTATCGTGTAGAATTCATTGTCAAATGTATTCTAGTGTTTGGTATACCATATATATAAGTAATTTAGTTAATAAAGAGGATAATTATATCATTTTATTATAATTAGTAAATAGTTGTGGAATTCATTTAGAAATTTCATCTCAATTCCTCAGAATTGCCATAACTAGTACCAATTTTATAGAATTCAAAATTTAGAATTGAAAATGAATTCTTTTAAATACCAAACATAAAAATGTTTCATTTCAAAATGAATTTCTCAAAACTTATAGAATTCAATTATACCAAACGGTATGTTAATGAAATACTTTTGACGGAGAAAAGATAGTCACTATTCACATATCTTTAGAGACCATGGCTCCTCACGCATGTAAATTTCAATTCTTTGACAGAGGTTCGCAAGCACTTGTGAGAAATGTAATGTTTGTTGTGACTATGATACAACTAATTGTTTGTAATTTGCATTTCAATATCTAATATAATTTTGTCAAGGAAAAGTGGGTTGTTGGTTATTTCGGTGATTCTCAACCCACCCACTACTCACTCGAATAAGTGTAATATGAAATTTATCGATTATATATATAGTATGTGATTGACTGCGCACTAAACTATATCAATTAAATTTCAAACAATTGCATTATATTTTAATTTAATTGCTGAAAGTGTGTGTATCATGGTCCCAATGGGATTCAAATTGTTATTCGAGCAGAGGTCATTGAAGAGGTGGCTCAGGCTATTATGAGAGTTCCAATTGGTCCCCCGGAGGCGGAGGATAAGTGGATATGGAGGTACACCGATTCAGGCTCCTACACCATGAGATCAGCCTATAGAGCCTTTCGAGAAGCGAGGGACAGAAGTATTCATCTTGTCAATGATGATGGAGCTCGACCCAATAGACAGGACAGGATTGGAGGTGGCTATGGTCACTTTCACTTCCTCCCAAGCTCCGGTTCTTCATTTGGAAAAGCTCGAAAAATGCTCTTGCAACTCAAGCACGCCTTTTCTCGCGCGAGTGTGCTCCAGCCTCCACCTGCCCTTTATGCAATTATCAGGATGAGACTGTTCTCCATTGTTTTTTTCATTGTCAGCATGCTCATAACACATGGTTACTCTGTGGATTACTGACAACCTTTCTTGATCCTGATATGTCCTTTGCATAGTGGTTCTTTAGCCTCGATGATCAAATGTCGGATGAGCAGATTGCCCGCCTTGTCTGCTGTTTATGGAGTATTTGGAAGGCTCGAAATGGTTTCATCTTTGAGAGCAGGGCTATTTCCCCAGCCATCACGACGACTTTAGTTAATCGTGAATTCATGAACATCAACGAAGCTTGAGAGACAACCTCACTGTCCTCGATCCTGAGATCAGCTAGTTGTCATTCACAGCCTAGGGGATCCCGTCGAAACCCCTCACCACCGCCTGGCCCTTTTGAACGAATTGTGCACTGTGACGGCTCCTTTGTTTCGGAGTCTCAGTTGGCGGCTTGTGGGATTACCATTGCTTATGCCCATGATCAGGTTATTGACGGCAAGGCTGAGAGATTCTATTGTTCCTACCCGATTCA
This sequence comes from Linum trigynum, assembly GCA_964030455.1. Classification (NCBI taxonomy): domain Eukaryota; kingdom Viridiplantae; phylum Streptophyta; class Magnoliopsida; order Malpighiales; family Linaceae; genus Linum; species Linum trigynum. The sequence goes on from OZ034819.1 coordinate 64,445,281, forward strand.
GGCAGAAGCATTTGCTATTCTGGGTGTTGTGGTGTTGGCGGCCCAAGAGTCATGTCTGACGTGTATCAAAAGCGACTGCCAACGTTTGATTGTGGCTTTTATTCAAGACCCCTGCGTTTGGCCTTGGCAATGTCGTGCGACCCTGTCCCGGATTGTGTCTCTTCTTCAGGGGGCTCCTTGGATCAAGTTGTCCTTCGTTCCTCGGCGATTTAATTCTCTTGCAGATTGGGTCGCTAGGAATGCTCGACTTGATCTCTTACCACAGGATTGGATTGTCATTGCAAATTTGATTTCGCCCTTGTTGTAACCTTTTGTTTCTGCTGGTCTGGTTTGGTATAATAGAAGATGTTTCATTGTAAAAAAAAATATCAAATTGCAAGCCAATTACATAGATCAACATAAACACCTTTATTATTTGGCGGCACCTCTAAAAGGTTTCTCCCTCCCTTTTAAACTGTCCAACACGATATGAGCTTCTTCGTAGTAGGAGTATTTTTCATTCGATTTGATTGGATCGATTGAGCTTTACTATGGGCTATGTGGACTCTAGTAAACTAATAAACTACCCATCAGAAAAACGAGACTATACATATTATGAGCAACTCAGAGAGTTAAAATAAATGGGTAAATATAATATATTAGCTAAAATTCTAAACTATTAAGCATCACGAAATTATAACCACAATTATTAAAATACAAATTTTTAGTGACAATTATTGTAGCAAATCAAAATATGATTAACAATATGTTAGTGTCATTAGTTTTGTAACGGAGACTTCCACGTCAACGGCCACATCACTTTCCATATGACTTTTGATTAATAATTTTAAAATAAAAAAAAACAAAACCTAAATTGGAGGGTCGTCGTTCTTCTTCCATGCTTTCCCCTCATCTTCTTCTCCCCTTCCTCTTCTTCCTCTGCAAAGCCACGAAAGGGGAAAAAATCCTTCATCGTTCTCAACTCGAACCATGAAGACCCTCCTTAGCCACTAGAGACCTCTTCTTCCAATCTCTTCTTCTGATTCCTCCACCGCCGCCAAGTCCCAACATGGACCGAGACCAGCTGCGTATCAATCTGCACCCAAGCTCTCACCCTCAAGCTCCGAATCCATATCGACTTTCCATATCCACATCTTCAAGCTCTGACCCTCTCTGGATCCTCCCCTTTTCGCAGCCCCAGCAACCATGGTTGAACTTGAACCTCGCGGTCCCTGCTCTCACTGAATCTCGCCAATGATGGTGATTGAAGCGGGAGAAGAGAGAAATAGTCGCTGCTTCTTCTCAATTATGCATCGCAAGCCATCCCCAGAAGCCGATTGCAACGGTTTGATATTCATTGGAGGAGAAGACTCAAAAGCCTCAACCCAGTGGACTCGCTTGATTCGAAAGATGATTTGGGGATCTGGGTTCTTCCTTCCCCTGTTCGCGTCAGTAACGGACGCAACTATCGCCGACATTGCATCCCTCGAAACCTATGCGCGGCGGATAGAGGCAGTGGTAAGCTGGGTTTGGAATTGGGTTTGGAGTTATTAGCATAGGGGGTTTGGGAGAATTAGTGTTGTGGTATATGATCCACGATTGAACCTCTCCCAACAACTCGAGTTATTGGGATTAACTGGTTCTTGACATGGTATCAGAGCCTTCTGTGACCGAGAGAACTTGTGTTCGATTCCCGGTGACCCCCATTTGTTAAGCACATGGTATTCTTGTCTTCAGACTTGTGCAAACTTCAAGCCCTTGTGAGTGGCTTTCGTTTGAGGGGGCGTGTTAGTGTTGTGGTATATGATCCACGATTGAACCTCTCCCAACAACTCGAGTTATTGGGATCAACTGGTTAGAGTCTGGTATAAGATCCAACATAACCTTCTCCCAACAACTCGAGTTATTGGGACCAACTGGTTCATGACATGGTAACAGAGCTGGTTTGGCCAAGTGGTCGTGTGTTCGAATCTCCACGACCCTCAATATTAACAATTGATTAAAGCACAAGGTATGGTGGGCTTGTGCAAACTTCAAGCCCATGAGTTGGCTTTTGTTTGAGGGGGCGTATTAGAGTGTGGTATAAGATCCAGCATAAACTTCTCCCAACAACTCGAGTTATTGGGACCAACTGGTTAGTGTTGTTGTATATGATCCACAATTGAACCTCTCCAAACAACTCGAGTTATTGGGAGCGGCTGGTTCTTGACAGGGAGGACTAAGCCCTGGCGGAGGGGGCGGGAAGACGAAGTAGTGTTGATGAGGAAAAATGAGGAAGAAAAAGAGGGAGGACTAAGCGCTTGTAGATATGGGCGGAGGAAGAAGAAGAGGGAGCACCACCGATTTTTTCTTTCAATTTTCGGAATTTTTCCTTTCTTTCTTTTCTTTTCATAATTATTGTATAATTTATTTTATAAAACTAAAATTAAAAAATATGATATGGTGACTACCACGTGGGAGTCAGCTCAGCATCGTAAAACTTAATTAGCATTACTAACGGAATTGTTAACAGAGAATTAACGTTTGGTTAATAATTTATATTTTGATAGTTGTGGTTATAATTCTCCGCTACTTAATAATTGTGACTAATATATTGTATTTACCCAAATGAAATTGATCAGATCATCACTCAAAAGGGCGGGGAGTGTCTATCACGGTGTCCAGTCTGTTGGGCCCCTTTGGAGACGCTAGAGCATCTTTTCCTCGAGTGTAGGGTGGCAGTGGCGCTCTGGGAGGGTCCAGGGCTGGGAATTACTCAGCAGAACAGGTCCAAGATTAATTTTGCGTTTTTCTTTCGAGACTTCATAGAGCAGGACAATGATGATGAAAGGATCTGTAGGTTTGTGTGCTTGTTGTGGCGGATTTGGAAGTCGAGGAACTGGGCATTGTTTGATCATGTTCAGTACGAGGGTACGGTGGTCCTGCGACAATATAATGAGCAGGTACGAGAATGGTTGTCTAGTAGTATGAATGGGGGCCGAGGTGATGGGATAGCTGGGGGCGACGCCAAGGGATGGGGGGGTGCATTCGGGGATGCGGTGTTTTGTGGATGGGGTTGTAGCAAGGGGATCTTATGCATCAGGAGGTTTCGTGGTGGTGGATGCTGGTGGAAATGTGATGTTCATGAAAGGATTTCATTATATGGGCTTACAAGATCCATGGTTGGTTGAATTGGTGGCGTTTCGTGATGCTATTCTGTGGTGCTCTTTGAGGGGGCCTCACTGAAGTAACGTTCTTGGGGGATGCGGAGGATGTCCTCAATAAGATTCAGCGACGAGATTCTTGTCATATGCTCGGGGGAAGGATTTTGGAGGAGATAGAGCATCAGCGATAGTTGTACCAGTCGTTCAACATTGGCTTCATTGGTAGGGAGAACATTGGTAGGGAGAACAATCGGGTGACCATATGGTGGCTAAAAATACCCTTTCTTTTTGTCCTGCAAATGTTGCTTTTTATTTTATTTTAGACAATGGTTTCTTTTGGGTGGTTTTTGAGTTGTTGTATGTTTTCTATGATTTCTTGGTAATGCAAGTGAGGGGGAAAAAATATCATCACTCAAAAGATCACATACATCAAATATCATCACTCAAAAGATCACATACATCATTTTCCGCCAAAACTCCAATCTCTCTCTTTCCCTTACAAAGCATAGACACAAGTCAATAACCTTTTATATAATAAAAGGATTAAACTAGGACAAGAAGGAGGGAAAACATACACTCGCTGGCTTATTAATTTACTAGCTAGAAAGCTACAAATCCATACGCCAAGCTTCGTTCCAACCTTGGAATGACTAACAATTAAACTAGCAATTGTCATCCCAAGCTTCATTCATGGTCTCCAGCCTTCACCACCGTGACTGGACAAGTCCCATTCTCCACCACGTAGTTGCTCACGCTCCCCATTATCACCCTGCACAAGAAAATCAACGCAGTAAAAATGTAAGGAAAAGTAGGAGACAAAACACCACATAATTTACGCATTTTTGTGTTCATTCACGTCATTTGAAATTTATTCACGTAATATTATGCTTATTCATATAAGAGTGTAAGTTATTCACGTAAATGGAAATTTAGACTTTTTTCCTGATAATTTGTATTGTATATATTTATTGAATTAAATTTGGATTCTCAATTAATCTGTAAAAATGTGTTGCATTGATCATAATCTGCATGATGACATCTATTTTGATACATTTCAAAATTTAAATTTTTATTTTACAACGGTATGAATAAATAATAATATATATGAATAAACTTCAGTTAGCGTGACTAAATAATATTTCTTGCGTGAATAATCAACAATCTTAATACGACGTGAATGACTCAAATTTAGGTAAATAAAATAATTTTTTTCGCCAAGAGACCGGACGCAAAAGGTAAAAAGGAAATCGGCAGAAAGAACATGTAAGAAATGAAAAGGTGGGAGAGATTTTTTTTTTCAGTTCTTACCTCTTGAGCTTGCCGAAGCCTCTATTGCCGATAATAAGGGAACTGAGAGGAATGCGATCGATGGCTTCACAAATCTTCTCCCTCGGATCTCCCCAGTAGATCTTCATCACCACAATTATCTGCCCCAACAAAAAAACCCCAAATCATCGCGCTACCAGCCCGACCCGGATCCGGATCAGTTCATGGGTAAAGAAATGGGGGAAAAGTTTCTCACCTTCTTCTGTTTGGCAGCAGTGTTGAGGATGTCGAGAGTCACCGGATCAGGCTTGACACCGTACTTGCTCATCTTCGCCGGATCGGAGACCTCGACCAGCGGAATCAAAGCTGCCCGAGGAAGAGACGAAAATGAGACGAGATCAAAGAGAGAGAAAAAGGCAGGAAATTAAATTTTGGGAGATGTGAGAAATTAATTTACGGGAGCCGGTGGTTTCAAAGAACAGCATCTCGCCGGATTCGTGGTATTCGGCGGGGCGGGTGTGGACGACGATAAGGTCGTCGCCGTCGCGAGCGAGGTTGTCGATCGCCCATCTCAGAGCCTTGACGCTGCATGGCGAGAAGTCCACTGCCACGCCGATCCTTCTACCGCTGTCTCCCATTGCTTTTAATTTCCTTTTTTTTTTGTTTCTTACTTCTTTAGTTCCTCGAGCTCGATTGACGATTCGTGTTTCTCTCTCTCAAATTAACTTTGTTCAACTTTTAGCATAGTGCTCTTTTTTCCTTGTGCGTGTTTATTTTCCTTTGATGTAATGATTTTTTCCGTGGGAAATTTTTCGGGGATGCGTGGTGGGGAGCAAGCAGAGGTCGTCTGTGGCTCGATTTGAAGGGGGTTGGTATCGGTGTTAAAACGATTTGGTTTTTGTAGTAATCATTTTAATCGATAGTTATTAGATTTAATTATTTTGAATAATTGATTTGGTTTAATAAGTTTTTAAACTTATTTGATAATTAGGTTTGGTTAATGAAGGATGAGATTACATATGTAGTGTGACTTTGACAACCATTTGAGTTGTGCATCCTTTTCCCCATACACAAAAGTCAGTTTTCACTTTTCAAATGATTGAATAATTTGTTAATTTGAATACTCACTTATTAATTATGAGAGTCTCATATTAGATAACAATCTTGACAAAAAATATTAACCAATAATCATCAATATAAACTTCTACAAATATAATAGAGCTTCATATAATAATGTAACACATTTGTAGATTTTCTTGAGTATCCCTGTAAATTTATTTTTTAGTAAGTTACTACAAGAACGATAAATTTATATATCTATAGTAGTAGTAATATATATACTAATATGCCTTGGCCTCCTATCAATGCAAAAAAAAAAAAAAATACTAATATATTAATTGCATTTGTTCGGGCTGCAAGTTTAGTAAAAGTTACAATTAGGTAAGAATTTTAGGCACCAAATCCATGGGCCCACGGATATTAAGGGTCGCAAATCTGTGGACCCTACGGATTTGTGAATTCCACATATTGATGTGAGATTTATAACATGCCACAAATCCATATTGGAATTTTACTGATATACTCTCGTGAACTTTTAAAATTCCAAATTTGTCTTCACATTTACTTATTGTACATTATAAATAATTAATGAATTAACAACAAATAAAGAATATAAATATTCAATTAATGTGCAAACCCGAGTTAGCTTTTTTATATTTCTTTTTTGTATTCTAGTATATGTTGCTATATGTTACTTTTGAAAAGGAGGACAAAGAATTGGTAACTGATATATGTTACGTTAAATGTTAAACAAAATTTTTCCGTTTAGTATTATTGTCCTTGTGACACCATTATGCTTATTAGTATGTATTGTCCTTGTTTTGTGTACATATCATAAACATGACAAACAATAGAAAATGATAGTATGAATTTTTTTACGAAAAAGATAATATGGTAATTTTGAACTTTTAAATTCTAAATCTCAAATTCTTAAATCAATGATAAAACATCTCAACAAATAAATAATTGTTACATATCCTTAATGTCTCAAATTCTTATAAGTCCTTTCATTTTTAAATTATAAAACCCTCGTCATTTTAAATCCACGGAGCAAACCAAGCACCAACCCGATTACACCGCTGGTAACAGGCAAGGCGGCAACTTATCAGGTTTCACGCAAGAGCCCAAGGGGGCCAAACCAAAAGGCGGAATAGCGATCCAAGTTCGAGGAGCGTACCAAATTGTAATTTACCGCTTTTTCTCTCTCTCTCTCTCTCTTTCTTCCAGTCGTCACTCATTTTAATATTCCCTAGTCCCCCACCTCTGTCCCTTCTTCCCTCACTCTCCCCGTCTCCCGTGTGGCTCGATTCCAAAGTATAAAAATCCAAAAACCTCTCACCAGTCATTCGGAATCATCACGCCAAAGCATTTCCCCCCTCCATAACTGCTCTCTCCGATCTCCGTCTTCCATGTTCTTCAGTCCTTCAAAACCCTAGCGCGCGCGAACTGTTGGCAATGGCGTTCTGGTGGCCGTTGATTGTACTAGCTCTCGCTTACGGCCTCTGTCGCTTCTTGTTCATGCTCATCCCCGTCAATGTGCCTTCGATCGACGTCGACGTCTCCGACGGTAATACATTTCGTGATTCGTCGACATTAGCCTAGTTCCGAGTTCTAGCATTTTCCGAATTTCTGCTTGAAAGAGCGAGTATATCAGTCCACCCTACTGTGTTGTTGACTCGAGCTATGGCGTTTGTCTCTGCTGTTCAGTTACGGAAGGGAATCAGGCGCAGGAGAACAGCTTCATTTACGTAAGTTCTCCTTGGATTCTGTTCTTCGTTCTGCACTTCGTAGTTTCTTTACTTGCGCTTACCTGATTTAGACGATTTCGATTCATTTCTCGGCGGAGATTTCGAACTGTCCCGTGGAGAATTGCCAGAGATCTAGCGAGATTCTATGGTTTCGGATTCTCTAGATTGCGTGCTTCTCTGTAGATGTACGCGGACTTGAATTCAACGGTTATCTCGTTCATGGAGTAGACTGAGCTAAAATGATTTTGAAGTTTTAGTGCCGTAGTTATAGAAGATTTAGATTCATTTCTTGGCGGCGATTTCGAACTGTTCCGTGGAGAACTGATGGAGATCTAGCGAGAATCTCTGGTTCCGGATTCTCCAGAGTGCGTGCTTCTGTGTAGATGTACGTGCACTTGAATTCAACGGTTAGCTCGTTCATGGAGTAAACTGAGCTAAAATGATTGAAGTTCTAGTGCCGTAGTTATAGATAGATGCTTCCCGCTCTTTAACTCGTTCCTCATTGATTTTGATTGTCTTGTGGTATTTGCATTAGGTATAGATTGAAGCAGAGTTTGTTTTTATCTTGAGCGAAATTGATTAGAACGGCTGGAATTTTCGGAGTCGAGCGTTCATGAGCTCGTTACTCGGTTTTGATTAATGATTCCAGTTTGCTATTTTCGGTAGCTGTAGATTGAAGCTTGCGTTCGTTAACTAGTGTACTCAGTGATTTTGATGGTTGCGGTGTGGTATATGCTTCAGATACCGCCGAGAGGAAGGACGCAGCAGTCGGAAAAGAAAGTTCAGTGCTATGAACCTGCTACCATGAAATACTTGGGATACTTCCCTGCGTTGTCGCCTTCTGAGGTAAAGGACTGGTTGGAGCGAGTGATCAGGACTTGGAAACTTCCTGTTTTGGTTCTCTAAATTCAGCTGATTGCTTTGCTATCTGTTTCAAGGTCGAGGAACGAGTTGCTCTGGCTAAGAAGGCACAGACAGTGTGGGCAAAGAGCAGCTTCAAGCAGCGACGCCAGTTTCTGAGGATTCTTCTGAAATACATTATCGAACACCAACAGCTCATTTGCGAGTAAGAATCCTCTCAGTTTGACCTTTATCTCCATTGACCATGACTTTTTAATGTAAATTATTTGTGATCAGTTTTATGAAGAACTTCAGTGATGAAATAAGCCAAAAACAAACTCTAGGACTGCTGTGGTAGGTAGGATTGGTGAAACATGTTTCCAGTCTTGTTTCTAAAAGAAAAGCTGCCATGAGATTTAAGAAGTTGGTTTGAACCCCAGGATGTTGCTGCTTCTGTTCTCAGCTAGTAGTATACTCAAATGAATTATGAGCTTTACCATTGTATTATCTTTAGGCTTGTCTATATATTAGTCTGGATTGTAATTTATCTTATTTTGGGCAGAGTTTCGTCTCGTGATACTGGAAAGACAATGGTTGATGCATCTTTAGGAGAAATAATGACCACTTGTGAGAAGATTACTTGGCTACTCTCAGAGGGCGAGCGTTGGCTAAAGCCTGAATACAGGTTCTTAACGACATCCTGTTCCATGTCCTCTTCTATTTGTTAAAAGATGCCTATCCTGAGGTTGCTGTAAATACTGATTTCTTTCTGTCCGGACATTGTTAAACACACAGATCAACTGGGAGATCAATGATTCACAAAAGAGCTAGGGTTGAGTTCCATCCCCTCGGTGTTGTTGGTGCCATTGTTTCCTGGAACTACCCCTTTCACAATGTCTTTAATCCAATGCTGGCAGCAGTTTTTTCAGGCAATGGCATTGTGATTAAGGTGATGTTATTTCTTATTTCCATGACGGCTTCTCTTTCAATTTATATTTGTGCTAGAAAACACACTATTGTTATTCTTCTTCGCTGTTGAATCACAGTTGATTATTTGCTTGGAAATATAGGTCTCAGAACATGCAAGCTGGTCAGGCTGTTTCTACTTCAGGATAATCCAAGCAGCTCTTGCTGCTGTTGGTGCTCCTGATAATCTGGTTGATGTAATTACCGGGTATATTACTTCTTTCTGCTCATGCCACTCGTTTAAATTATTAGTAATGTATTCATGTTTAAGAAGCGGTTTGCTCAATCTGGTCTATAGGTTTGCTGAAACAGGAGAAGCATTGGTGTCTTCAGTTGATAAAGTCATATTTGTTGGATCTCCTGGTGTTGGAAAGAAGGTAAGTTTCCCTATTTGCTGATTCGTAACCGTAGATGCTGAAAACGCTTACCAGGCACATGTCATTTCACCAGCTGAATAGTCCTGTCCCGTTTGCTTACTTGCTCTCCTTACAATCAAAGATGTGAATGTAGAAAGATCGGAAAACCTTCCAAAATCATTTGCAGACTAAGAAAATCCTAGAAACCATGTAAAACATTCCTGGAAGACTTGCTTATTAGGTGCTATCGGGCATTAAAGAGAACTTCCAAGTAGTGCAATGTGCGAGGAAAGAGTTTACAAATTATTTTAGTGATGAGCTAATTACTTATTTAGAGTTTATTTCTAACTAGTTGCTTTAGTTGGCCTTGCGCCATTAACATAACTTTTATAATTCCTCTTCATCCTCTTTGCAACCTTTTGTGGCTTTCACGGCCTCAACTTCGCTTACAGCTGGTGTATTTATCATATGATTGCAGATAATGAGAAATGCCGCCGATAATCTCGTCCCAGTTACACTTGAGCTCGGAGGAAAGGATGCATTCATTGTCTGTGAAGACGTTGATGTGCCTCATGTAAGTCTCCTCCTCTTATGTTTCCATCTCCTTCATAAGGTTTGAGTAAATTCTTTTCTCATGCCTCTTCGTCCAATTCTAGGTCGCACAAGTGGCTGTTCGGACCGCCCTCCAATCATCTGGACAGAACTGTGCTGGGGCCGAGAGGTTCTACGTTCACAGAGACGTATACGCTTCATTTGTCAGCGAAGTTTCCCAGATTGTAAAATCTGTTTCCGCCGTAAGTAATAATCTCTTGATATTTCCCCAAAACATATCACATAACATTTTCCGATTCTTTAATCGTCTCTCTAAATCTACTTTCTACCATTGTTGAAGGGTCCGCCACTTACCGGAAGGTACGACATGGGAGCTTTATGCATGCAAGAGCAGTCTGAGAGGCTTCAGAACCTCGTAAATGATGCTCTGGAAAAAGGAGCAGAAATCGTTGCTAGAGGAAGTTTCGGTCACCTTAGCGAAGGTGCCGTCGATCAGTTCTTCCCCCCGACGGTGATCGTAAATGTCAACCATACCATGAAGATAATGCAAGAGGAGGTATGATTTATCCTCCCAAATATAATCCCACGTTGAGGTGGCAAATGAGTAGGGTCCGTAGGTTTGGTCCTATCACGAAGTCATAATGAATCACGAGCATGCCAGTCAGGAAAGCTTTTGCTGGTTACTTGAGTCAAATGGGTCGGGTTTAGGACGGGTTCACCAGTTGGGTAAAAAAACTCTGCAAATCTGCTTCCACAGCTCGACTGCACTTGTCAAATGCAGTTTCATACATGACTATATTTTGGCGCAGGCGTTTGGACCAATCCTGCCCATCATGAAGTTCAGCACCGACGAAGAGGCGATCAAGCTTGCGAACGACTCGAGATACGGGCTCGGTTGCGGTGTGTTCTCCGGCAATCAGAGACGGGCCAGGGAGATAGCTTCACAGATACACACTGGAATCGCCGCTGTCAATGACTTCGCATCCTCCTACATGTGCCAGGCAATATTCTCTTTTCTTTATTCACTTTATGCATAAGCTCCTAAAACGCCATTGATTTCGAACATGGGTTGATATATTGCTGTGGAGTGTGGACTGATGCATTGCCGTTGTTTCAGTCCTTGCCGTTCGGCGGCGTTAAAGACAGTGGGTTCGGACGATTTGCCGGCATCGAAGGGTTGCGAGCTTGCTGTCTAGTGAAGTCGGTAGTTGAGGACAGGTGGTGGCCGTACGTCAAAACCAAGATACCCAAGCCAATTCAGGTAACACTTCAACTACGTGCTAAGCTAATTCATTCATCATTCATGAGGAAGGAGAACGAATAGTGTCTTGGTGAACGTTGCAAAAGAAAAAGAGGGTACTTCGGTAGGTTCGGAGAGCGTCGAGTAATTAGTTGGCTACTAATTTATGGGGGGGAAATAGATACCAAGTAATTAATTAGGAAACATGATGTGATGTGATATTTTCTTATCTAGAAATGAAGTTGATAAATGTTTTGAAATTATTTCAAATGGGATAAATATTCTAATAAATTTCAAGAGTGAATTGACTTTATAAATCAATACTTTGTGTAGGCTATATTCAATATGTATTTCAAGGAACTTAAGAATAAAAACATATGAATGTTAAGAATAAATGATGGCAAATCGTTTGAATTCAAGAATTCAAGTGACATTTAACTTTAGTATCATTATTTTGAAAAAATTTGGTACTAAAATGCCATTAAAAAATTTAAGCTACCATAGTATAAGTTCGAGCTATATATTTCATATTTTCATTTAACAATCATAGTTTGGGTATGAATTTTGTACAATGTAAACTATATAGGTATTAAACTGTTCCAACAATCCATGAATTCAATCAATAAATTCACCAATCCATTGGATTTCGATTAAATGAAGTAGATTAATTTAATTTTCAGTGGATTTATTTGATTGAATTTGGTGGAATTAAATCAAATTGCAGCATCTAGTTAGAAAAGTAGAATCATATTCACTTACGTTATGTTTAATATACAATAATTATCTAAGAAAATTTCAGGATTGTGAATTAAGCGTAGATACAACATGAAAACATTACACATTGCATAACACAATGTAACCAGCTTGCTTTTTGCCATGGAAATCACAGTATCCTGTTTCGGAGGGTGGTTTTGAGTTCCAAGAGTCGCTTGTGGAAGCACTGTATGGGTTGAACATACGGGATCGTCTGCGGGCGCTGGTTACCGTTCTCAAGGCTCTATCCGAGCAAAACTCCGGCAGTAGCACCAGCAAACGAAGTGATTGAGGTGAGTCTGTGTTGTCGCATTGGCATGAAAAGCTTGATCGCCTATTGTACTAACTGGCTACTTTGGAACAGGTTGGGGAGTTTTAGGGTTTTTTCCTATTTTCCATAGCGAAACATTGGTTGTCTGGCGCGATAATAGAATTGTTGATATTGGGCCGCAGGTAAAGCTGTTTTCTGAGCTGGGTTCTAAATTTGACTTTGGCAGAATTTTTGGTTTCATTGAAAAAAATAGAACTAGTGATTAAGATGGATTGAAATTGGTTGGATTTACCGGTTCAATTCTACTTCCTGTTACGATGCTCACTATTTATCTTCCATTATGCTCTAGGACTGTATGTGCTTTGTACAAGACCGATTTGCAGAAATGGTTTTCATTTTGATGGTTCAGGGTAAGAAAAATACAAAACCTTAGTAAAAACCCAAAATCCCTAGTACTACTTCCAACTGAAATATCCTAATCTTTCTTTTCACAAACAGCGCTTGAAATTGCTATGAAAAGTTAAACACTTCATTAAAATCAAGTGGTTTATTAAAACAAAGTTGAGTCAGTTTTAAAAGGCAAGTGAAAACTATAAAATGAATTAAAAAAGGATTGAATCTACATAGAAGACGGATCCTAAACGAGCCCGAAGGCGGAAAACGGGAAACGGGAGAAACGAGCACATTCTTCTCCACCTGTGAGCCCGTCCCACCGAAGAATTTCTCCATTCTTCTCTATCTTTTCTTGCCCCAACGTTCTCACCAGATTTCTGGGCCAACTACAGGCAACGGATACCTATGAACCCAGCTGGTTCACTCGGCAAATGATGCCTTCAGTTACTGAAAAATCTACATCACCTTCCTATTTCCTTTGACCTTCAGGTGCAGAAAAGAAACAGAATTAGAATCATTACTTCACAATAGTACTACCAATTTTCTCATCCGCCTGGCAACCGTTATATCTTATTTTACCGCTTTATCCTGCATTGTTCACATTCTGGGCTCGGGTGATCTCCCACGAAACTGCATTATCCTCCAGATCGATGCAATGGCCCCGCCCATAGCCTGGCCGCTTGGAATTCACCAGCGCTACTACAAAGCATTCGTTTTCTAAAGATGACGGATACATAAATTGCTCGTCCTGATAACAAAATCGGGAACTCAATCAGCATCTCTTTTAAACATCCATATTCAACACAAAGTGTCTATGCCAATTCATGCAGCTTGAGTCGCAGGACAGGTATCAGCTTTCCTAACCTACGAATCGGTCCAACCAAAAGATGGGCAATAGAAACGACCAAATGAAAACATTGGCATTCAATGATCTATCTCGGTTTCCTACCCGCCAGCAGAAACATTTTATTCACAAGACAATGTACTAACAACCTTAGCAGCAGTCCATCCATTTTCCATCCTTTCCAGGATCCTTCTATATACATGTGTGATGTGTCCTATTCTATCAATGATTCTCCTTAATAGTTCACTTCTTCACTTATCGTGGATTACCTAGCTCCTTCTTTCGTTCTATCTTTAGTAGCAGTTCATTCATTCACAAAACCAACTCTTAACATCTCGTTAACTATTCAGGTTCAAGTTGACGCTCGAGTTTTAAAGATGCATTGATTGATCGATCCTCTCTTTCTGACGAAATAGAATCTCTTTAATCATTCACTAAGGAAAATTAAGAACTACTGCGTACCTCGGGGAGCTCAAAGAACTCGTCAGCGGATATTTGAAGCATCTCAGCCGCGGTCGGGCCGCTGCACCACCCAAATATCTTGGCTGTTTCATCAGCAACAGGAATCTTCAGGAACAAGGTTCGCACCACCTCCGAATCACAACTGCACTGGCAGAAGCTGCATTCCAGGTTGCCGGAAGGCGTGAGTTTGGCCGGACGGCCACAGGAAGAGTGCGCGAAATCTGTGTTGACGTGGCATTGGCTAACCTGATCAAGCCGCACCCTACATATCTGCGCGGAAAAGAACATAAAATAAAAATTCAATAAAAAGAAGCTTGCACAGAAAAACGGTAACTAACAGAAAGGTAGGAAGAAATGAGAACCGTACATAAGTGCAGCTAGCCTCCGTGGAAAGATCGGAGAGGCGAGATAACTTATGAAGGCAGGAGGAGTTCAGTAAGGCTGGGAGACAACTCAGGTTTATAAAGGAAGAGCCGGGTTGATTCTCAAACCATGACACTTCTAGGCTGCCAGAATATAAAACATGTATGAGCAGTATCTTTCATGGTTTCTTACAGTTTTACTATTAACTTCCAACTTGTTGGATTAACCGGATTCCCATATGAAAAGATTCCACAGATGGGGAGAAGAAACTGGTCGAACTTAATGAGAAATTATGGTGTGCGTGAAAGTTCATCATTAAAGCTCACCGGTTTTTCTTGCTTGTGTTGCTGGACAATCCAGAAATGAAGACAGAGTGGCCGGGACTCAACCTTCCAAGCGACCTGAGGTGAACAGATGAGAGCCAATCAATAACCATAAAATGAGATTTGACATTTTTGTCAATGTTGAGAACTTGAGATGATTTGTAATGAATATACCAAGATGAAACGAAGTGTAGCTTCGCCAAAATTGACCCACTTGTATCTTCGATTCCCAGATAGAAGATTACTTTTGTGGCGCTTCTTTCACAATGAATGTCTGTCACGATGCCGTAGAGGCTGAACCCAGTCATTTTATCGGTGAGGTCGGTTATGAATGACTGTGATACTTCAACAAGGGAGATAATTTTCTTAAGACAATGTAATCAGGTTCAAATATCGAAAATGCAGTATACTGACTATAAGGCCTTGAAGGAGAGTATGCTTACTCGGAAGGGATAACTACTGAAGTCAATTGAGCCAAGAGAATCACATGGTAAAGACACTTGTGAAACTCTGGGAGTGGGAGTTAAGGCAGTCAAGGAAAGTCTTGATCCTTGATGTCGGATTTGTGAAGAGGAAGATGATATATAGACCTGAGAAACAGAAGGAAAAACCAAGGATTCTCAGACTTTATGAGCTGAAAAACGAAATGAGTAAAACATAATTGATTTTACACATTCAATTTTCCCATCTAAATCTTTAGAATAATTATAACCGCATAAATAACCAGAAAGTTACAGGTCATTTCCAACTTGGCGGTTCCAAACTAAGGTTTACTGTTCGTGTCATGTTTATAAGTCATAAATTAAAATCCCCTAATGCGACTTATTTCATAACCATATTTGATCCCCTCAACACTTCTTTTCCTCTTACTAAAACTAAAATGTACATCTCGATTCTAAAATTGATGAAAATTTTTACTTCCGGGAAGCTCAAACAAACACACACATTGCACTAGCCGTAAGTTGCTTACTTGCTCTTCATGCTGAACGAAAGGCACCAGATAGAGTTGAGTGGCACTTCCATACTCCAGACATATCTCACTATCAGTCTCCACTGCGATGTCATTGGAGCTTGTGATGAAAGGCTGATCAAGGGCAATCATGCTTCCAACACTGCATGCGAGAATAAGTTATGAGAAGAAAATACTGACGTCCTAATCTTCAATATAAAGCAGGAGATTAGATTACCTCAGAAGATTGGCCAGAAGGACCTGCTCACCCCACAGGAGAAACTTGAGCCTCTTGTCCTCGTTGTCGACTAGAGTCACTTGCTTTCTTTGCACATTGCAAAATGACCCTTTCGCTTCCAGTGGTCCAATAGATTCAATCCTGCACAAAAACAGATTAGTGATTAGAACTGGCATAATAGAAGACAAGGGCATTCGGTGTTTAGAATTGATCGTCACTTCACTTACCACAGTTCTCAACATAATCTATTTTGGAATTCTATAATCCAAAGGAATTGTACATTTGAACTCGGAACACATTTCCAAAGGACCTCAACAAGTTTGAAACTGTAACACATTCTGAGGCAGTATATAGTATGTTTGTAAAGGGGACAAATGTAGAACTCACCTTGCATATAGAGAATAAGAAATGCCATTTTGAGCCTGTTGGAGAGAAACTGAAGAGAAAGAATCAGAACAAAACCGGGCTGCTATTAGCATTGCGTCGTCATCCTGATCCTGCATATTCACCATTGAATTTAAATCGTCAAGGTCAAAGCATAAGTAACAAGGAAGTTAGAAGAGAAGAGCAGAGCAGGGAAAAGAGCTCTGTCACTTGCATCATCTAATATTATCACAAGGTATTCAGTTGGAAGCAGTCTAGGATAACCAGATCCTTCTCTAGCTGTCCGAAGATAGCATCCAGTGAGGAAAATCTCCCTCCCTTTCTTTAAGATCTCATTACTAGGGTCCACCAAGTCATAGTATCTGCCAGGAAAATAAGCAAAAAGCTTATGTAAAACTGCCAGGAAAATCTCCCTCCCTTTCTTTTAGACAGTAACACTGACCAACAGTTACAAGTAACCAAAGATGCAAAATAGTCTACTAAGCAAAACACAAAGTAAAATACAACGTGCTATGGTAAAACGTGTTCTGTAGGACAACCTAAATGCAATATCAGCACTTATTTAATCATGGCTAGGCCACTAAGTTCTCGAAAGAGTAGAGACAAGACACCAAAAGCTCCAAGGAAACCAGAATAGAGAGACCAGTTCTAAGCAATAGTTCTAGTCTCCAGTAAGACTTCATAATGTACTCCGTGAAAGCACAGAACAAGCAAACTGGCCTACAAAATTCCGGCCTGACTTAACAATCTATTTTAGACGAACTCAGTGTTTCCTGATTCGGTTCCAAATTTTCAACAGTTCGATTAACAACGAGACAGCAAAGTCGGCCCTATGACAACTAGTAGAAAACAGGCACAACAATGCCCAACAAACAGGACAAATGAGCAAAAGCTGGAGTAAACTAGAATTAAATTTTACTTCTATCCAGCAGTGTAGATTAGACTACGTTGTAATACCATTTCCAAGGAAAGAAACGTCAAACTGACCTTCTATGCATAAATAGATCGATGGTGTTGGAGCTCCAGAAATCTCCCAAGGTAAGCATGTAGATATTCGTACCTAGAACAGAAGAAGCAATTTCACAAGCTAAATCAATCATTCGAACTATGCCTCTAATGTCTAATCATAAAGTAAACAACACACAGACAAAAATTAAGAGACGTTCTAGATATGAGGCTTTAGATAGCAGTGAAATACCAGGGAGGACGAAGATATCTACAATGACAGCTTCGAGAACACTACTGAGTGTGATAAAATTCTTCTCGTGCACTGAATCGATAGTAACAGTGTTCGGAAGCTTGGATCTCCTGTGTTTCTTCTTCAGTTGATTCACGATTTCCGGCCTTTTCTTCGGCGCTCCGAATCTGTGTTGCTCGCTCCAAGCCTAATCTCAAATAGAACCGTAAATCGAAAGAAACGAAAGACTCAGCTAATCGAAATTTGACTCAATCGAACTTGAAAGAACTTCAATGGAGAACGGAGGAGCAGAAACCGTAACTATCAGCGAGTACCTGAGAGAGCTCCGACAGTAGAATACCGGCAGTCACTCCACTGGAGTAAGCGATACAAGTCTTGAGAATCCGAGCGGCGATCCAGCTCCAACCAGGCCGGCTCACCTCCGCTTCACTATCAAGATCTCTACCGCCGTCGCCGCCTCCGTCTTCGTCGTCAGGCGAAAGGACAGACCTCGCGTACTCGACGAACGCAAGGAACGGATCTTCTTCTCCTTCTTCTGTATCGTCTACTTCCATGGCGGACTCTCCGTTAAAGCAAGCGAACTCTCGTTCCTCGGCAACTAAACTCATCGCTCCGACTCGTCAAAATCGGAATAGGAGCGGCGGCCACCAAGTTTTTTTTTTTTTTTTTTTTTACAAATGAGATGGAATTCGAAATTGTGCGCTCTCTGTATTCTAGCGTTTTGGCGCGGACATTTAAGGAGTAGCGCCTGTAGTGTAGCGGCAATCTAAACAAAACCAAAAGTAGAGAGACCTCATACTGGGCTTGTAGCTAATCCAGGCCCATTATTGTTGGCCTTTCTGGGCTCCGCCGGGAAGCCCAATTTTCTGATATGAAAGAGAAATGACAAATTTGGTTGCCTAAAAGGTGCTACAGACCTGAGTCCGTGCTGCTGCAGTCTGCACATCAGACTGAGTAGATTCACAGAGGGAGAGAGCGCGGAAGAGCGGAGAGAATGGGAAAGACGAGCTTTACGCTGGAGGAGTACGAAAGTTTCCTCGAGAATCCGTTCATGGCGAATTTCAGTATCGACCAGCTCAATCAGGTTCAATTAATTTTCTCTTCTCTCTCTCCGCCATTTTACCCCGTCGCTTTCCGCCTTTCCCTTTCCTTGCTGCTGGTTCGGTTTTCTAGAAGAAACTGCTCAAGAAAGAAAATATCAGACTCTAGAGGCAAAAATATTTTCTCGGATGCCAAAAACTATTTAGTTTCTAACCTTTTTCTTCTTCTTCTTCTTTCTTCTGTTTGAGAAGGTGATCTTTATGCACGGATTCAGCAGGATTTGGAGACGACCAAAGGCATGTACTCTGCGAATTCCGATCTCTCTTTCTCGTTTATTTTTTCTTCCTTACTTTTCCGCCGCTCTCTATTCTGAATTCTTGATTCATTGACGCCGCCATTGACGGCCTTCTTTTCTCAGATCGAACTGTTGAACGTGCTGAGCACGATTGAGTTGGTGAGGCCGTACCGCTCGACATTGGAAGAGGAGGATTACGTCAACGGCGGCGGCGAGTTATTCGGTCGGGCAGGCGATTTCTCTCCGTCGAACGACCAAGTCAAGCGAGATCTCGAGGCTCTCAACTGGCAGGAATGCCAGGTTCTCGGAGTCGAGACGGTTGGCCTCGCTCCGGCCGCCGCGAAGAACAGCAGCGGAGCTACGAGTTCCAGAAAGTTCCGCGGGGGCGGCGCTGTCTCGGTCCCACCGAAGGACCTCCTAGTGTCGCCGATCAAGCGCAGGCGGAGGAGTCGGAAAAGGAAGTGGCGGAACTTGGACTCCATCGATGGCGGATCTTCCGTCGCCGGCGAGGATAACTACTTCCATGGTGGACATGAGGAAAGAGAAGGTACTGATATTCCTTCTGCTGCTGCAGTCGGAGGAGCAGAAGCAGCTGTGGGCAGTGCTTCTCTCTACGTGGACACGTATCACTGGGAGCTGTGATCAGGTGTTACACTACTTTTGACGTGGATTTCCATTCACCGTTGATTCACTGATCAACGAATTTGGGCCACCAGATGCTATCATGTTATAGCTATACTCGATTCTTGTTGATTTCAGTTTTCCGATCTTTACCTTTGTTTCTCTGACAAATGATATAGTAGCTGTAGTTTCGCGCACACCAGATTCTTTCCTCTTTAACCTTTTGTTAACCGACCCAGGCCGCCAGCAGGTGAAAAATTGTGCAGAGCGAAGATGTTACCATTGAACTTTAGAGATCGTTTAGAAGGGGTTAATTGTTAATGTGGTATTTGTAGAGTCAAAGAACTTATTTTTTGTTCATGTGGTATTTCAGTGTTATTTTAATAGTAATTGAAATAAAGTATCTCGTTTGGTTGAACCATGCAAATGTGGTATTTGACATGTGATATTTGGTAAAAGCAGAGTGATAAAACGAGTTATTTTGAAATAACACATGGGTATAAGTTTTTTCAAATAACTCGTTTTGAGTTATTTGTAAATAATTCACTGTCCAAATAACTCATTTCAGCAAAACGCTGGCAAACAAATTATTTACATCCAAATAACTCATACAAATACTCCATCCAAACGAGTTATTTAAAGTAAAATTGTAAAAAATTACCGTCTTCCTTTCTTGTGTTTCCTTTTTTGCCACACTTTTTTCCATGTCATGAAAAGTTCCGCACAATCATAAATGGAGCTCAAATATGCAGGCATTGAAGAGGATTGGAGAGAAACAACCTAGTTGTAGTGATGGCAATGGGGCGGGGCGAGTACCTCAATTCCCATGTCCCGCCCCACGTTACTACGGGTCAGGGCAGGTAAAATCCGCGTGGGTACGGGGCAGGGCGGGTAGACCCACTCTTACATTTTGTTCAAAAATACAAGTAAATTTTACTTTTTACAATAAAACGTAGGGAAAAACACTTTAAGAATGAAAAATATTGATAATAGAATAGATAATTGAGCCTAACAAGTTGAAAGACGACTCTAACTAGTTGAAGAAAAGTCAAAATAGAAGAAATATGTATAAATATTGTAAGAAATTGAGATAAAATGAGTCTAGAAAGGGGCGGGGCAGTGCAGGTCAGAAGTAAATACCATGCCCCGTCCCACGCTACTGCGGGTCAGGTCGGGTAATACCCGCCGAGCGAGTTGAAATTGCCATCATATCACTACCTAGTTGGCTTAATAAGTTTGTTAAACCGGTCCCCTTTAAAAAAAAAAAAATGGTAAACCGGTCCCGGTCTACACCATCGTGCAGGTGAAGTACTATGGTCCGGCCGATGTTCTGTAATAGACTAATAATACGCGTAAGAATTGAGATCATAATACCAAATGAGTTAGGCATTATATATATTACAATCTCAATATAATTCATATTCATATTTAAATAAATGGAGTTTCATTGCACCAGTCGGACCAGTTATTTAAAATTTGTAATACTAAATAGATTATTTAACTAAATATAGTACTTTAATTGAATTACTAAATAGACGTATATTAATTTTAATATACAACCCGAACGAACAACTAACGACGGTTAGGTCAACTTGTTATAAACGCGCTGCTACGGATCGGGAAATTGCAGGAATCGACAAAGCAAGAATACGAGAGCGAGAATCGAAAACACAGACACACGATTTACGTGGTTCACTAACACGATGTGTGTTAGCTACGTCCACGGGCGAGAGAGAGCCAGTTTCACTATATCAAGGAGATTACAGATTACAGAGGAGTATGAGAAGTATTTATAGTACTTCTCCATGTGGGTCTAAACCTAATCCGATCTGGCAAAGGAAACGGTTACAGACCAGGCCCAGAACCCGAACCCAAATAACATTGAGAACATAACAGCGAGACCCCCGATTACCAGTCGTAGCGGCTGATAGTCCAATTCAAGTCATATCAACACAACTGAATCTAGTCTGACCACCACAGGTCGTCCGATGCAGGCGTTAGAGCCGCACAGAGTACAGACCATCCGACGCCTGAGGGCAGGCCACCAAAAAAACTTTTGTTTTCGGCTCGCAAACCATGCTCAGTCATCCTCCACCAATACACGTGCTCAATGGCATAGCCAGACTTTTGATCGACTGGGGTCCTAAACCTTTGAATGTGGAAAGCTCTGCAATAACCTACAAAGGGATCATAAACTTTTTTTTTCTAACAAAGGGGTCCTAAACCTTAAAATCTCTCATTTTGAAAAGGCATCTTCCTACCAATCCCCCTCCCTATTTTCTTGCCAAGTGAGGTCCAACCGTCCTGGGACCACAGTGTTCAAGCTCTCCCTTCGCCACTATACTGCCCGATGAGTATTTTTACCTGCTAGAAGCGGCTTTACCCCAACTTTCGGTCAAAAAGACCATACCCAAAAGTCGACGTCGGCCCATTTCTTGCAAGCCTAAAGTCAGCGTTGGACCAACAGTTACATACAAAATTTGGCGTCGAACTATTTTATAGAAACTAAAAAAATTCAATATAAACACTGACCTTCTTCAAGACGGCTGATGACTCCTCTCTCTGAGACGACTTGTTCACCGCGGCGACAAATTCTTCTTTTACTCCTTCAGTAGCAGCGTCGAGAACGACATTTTTCGACGACTGGATGGGGAGCTGGAAAGTTTCAGGCGTGTGTTCTGTTGGGGAAAGGCTGTTGTAGGGAAGGATACGGGGTGGAGAGTGACATATGATTGGGGTTTAAAAATGAGTCAAGGATAAATTGGTCCTGTTTTAAAAAATGTGGACGACAAATAGCGGGTCTAAACATTATATTAACCCTATACTCTATATTTTAGAGTTTATATAAAATATTAATGATATAGGGAGCTCAATTAAGATTATAATTTATTATATCACACAGGTATTTGTTGATTCACAATCTAATGATCTAGCATTCTATTTTGTCCATTTGGTAATGATTTAATAAGAGATGCATTTTTAGTTTACTCATCATCACTTATCCAATCAAAATAGAAAATACTTCAAATAAGCTAGGGTCGTTTGGATAAGGTAATTGTATAAGTTATTTTAGTTCAAATAACTCAAAACAAATTATTTGGGCCAAAATAACTCGTTTGACAATTTAATTGGGTGATGAGTGATTTCGGGCCGGGTTATTTCAAAATAACGTGAAAATGCGTTATTCTAAATATCACCCCCACCCCATGTTATTTTGGAATAACGCGTTATGCGTTTATTATGCCCAAGTCTGCCCCTCGCTTCTCTCCCCTCTCCTCTCGCCTCTTTTTCCTCGTTTCATCTAATCTTTTGATTCTTCTGCCCATAACAGGTCAAACAGGTCGGGAAAATCGGGTCAGGTCGAAATTGCTATCCTACTTATGGGTACTGGGGTTTCTGACGTTTAGACTGATTGTGGCGTTACGAAAAGCAAGAGGGTTCTCTTTAGTTTTGTAATGGCTCATGATGGCTTTTCCCCATGGGGTGTTGATGATTTGTTTCACTTCACCGATTTTGGATCGCCTGCTAGAAGCGTAGGATGTTGTAAATGTAATTGTAATTGGAAAACCAGTTATGAGGTGTTGGTTTCCTGGTTTTTCTAGGTTACTTTCGGTTTCTGTACTACTGGTTTTATAGCAATTTCCATGTGAAATGAATTGTGAGAGCTGTTGCTGATCTTCTGGTTAATTGCAGGTCATGGCAGCTTATATGATAGTGGTTTGCTGGACTTGATCCATGCTAAGGCAACCAACAATGCAATCAAACCCTTAAGGATGAGTTAAGACAAGCACTTCCATTCAAATTTCAATTGGAGTAGTACATCAAGCTACATAAAAATGATTACAAACTAAACAACTCACACGGTTCTAACAAGAGCAACAAAAACGATTACATCAAGTTAGCTATGTCCTACATGGATGAAATACCACATATCAAATAACTCATCTATTTGAATCAGCCAAACAAGTCACTTGAATCTTCAATTTTTTCAAATACCACATAAATACTACATAACCAATAAATGAGTTATTTCAACCTACAAATACCACACAACTAAATAATCCATCCAAACGACCCCATAGTAACTCAATCACGAGCAACAAACAGACCATAAGTCAGCACAAAATCAAAAGAAGATTGTATTCTCTCCCCTACTACTCATTGACTCGTTGAAATCCTTGCAAACAAGGCTATAAGTCGTGACTAGGGCTGCCAATTGGGTTTTGGCTTTTCGGTTCAAAATGAAACTGAACCAATAAGAGGTTTATTGGACTTTTTATATCGATCCTGTATCGTTTTGCACTTATGATTTCGGTCAAAAACGAAAAACCCAACAACAAAATGAAAACTACAACCTCCTTACACTGTTACACAAACATACATTACATAATCTATTTGGTTTTTGTTTCTTCAAGAACAAACCAAATCGTCAACTGGGGTTAACAGTTTTGATTAACCAAAATCGGTAAACCCATTAACAATTCGGTATCAAAGAATGTGTTTGTTTGGTTTTTTTAATTCGGTTCAACCGAATTAAACCGATATCTCAGTTAATCGTGACCCACTTCTGATTTGAACAAGGACACAAAACTACTAATCATCTCTTTTGCTTGCAAAAGAGTTCCCCGTCCATTTCAAATGAGCCCAAGTTATGAAGGGACCCCATGGATATGTCAAAAGGAAAACAGATGAAATGTGGGATTCTCTTTTGGTTGCAGAGAGTACGTAAGAAGACAAGGAGCATATCATTGATCGAAGACTAATAAATCAGGTCGACAATTGAACAGTACTCCTTAGTCCTCTGGTATATGAAACGACCCTAAAAGGACATACTACCATAAACATTTTTCAAATTTGATAGTAAGAATTGCATGTGGGAATACCTGCACAACTCGCATGCATCATAATCGTCCAATCTCCTATCTCGTAAGTTTTCTCTCATCCGAGGACTGACAATTCACCAGCAGACTAATCACGCAAGGAGTCTTCAGCAACATGGCCGGATTGGTTGGAGAAGTACGACTACACAAGAAAAAAATGAGTTGTAGTGTTGTTTCTTCAACTGCCATAAATGATCATTGACAAGACTATTCGTGTTGCTGTCAGATTGACTCATCTTCTCAATGTTCTGTAACTTACCATAAGCTTTTCTCCTTCTAATCCTTGATGAGTCTTCTCCACCTCACATTTTGTGATCAATCAAGTCAGTAGGTATACCTGCAGAGAATCTAACAGCTCAAACAACAAAACAAAAGGGTTACTGCAACTTGTTTTCCATTTCCCCATTGATGCAAGCATCACCATAGAACATGCACTGTAGCTCTATGCACTGCTCTTCTGTCTTCATTCATCACCTGAGCAAAGAGTACAGAAACCTGAAAAGCAGCTCCCATGGCATGGCAACTGGAGAAGGAAATGATGACTGAATTAAGATTCAGTAAATGATTACATATAGATATACCACCGCCCCATTTTGTGGTGGATAGCCAATGTCTCGCCAGAGCATAGTTACGTGCTGGCAGGGGCATACATATCAAATGGGAAAAGCATAAATAAAGGAGAAATACAATCTATGTAGAATTATGAATGTGAGACTAGTAATATAAGGTGGTGCCAGCTAGCTTTTGAAGAAGTATGATAGAGACATTGCTGGGTTTTCCAGAAACTCTGAAAATGGTTGAGGAATTGGTGCTGATCAGGGAATACAACAAAGAGAGAGATGCTAAAATGGTAGGGAAGCTGGAGATGAGCTGCGAGAACATTGGGTCATCAACTGACATTGATAACGAAAGGGTCTCCATATTCGGCAGCATAATGGGCGACCCTTTGCGCAGAATTAGGCTCTATCCTGTTCATGTTATGCTGGTGGGTTTTAATCATAATAATGGTCAGAAAATGGGTTGTTTCTTTTTACCTCTTGCTCTTTGCTAGCTAATGGTTTGAACACAGGTCGCTGAGCTGCATGGCAATGGTGAGCTTGTTGGCATGGTGAGATGCTGCATCAAGTCTATGAAGACTGGTTTGGAAGCGGCAAATGTGAGAATGGGCTGCATCCTTGGCCTTCGAGTCTCTCCTATACATCGGTATTTCTCTTCTTTCTTCTCGATTTTCCTGTCTTTCCTACTCTCTGAGACAATTAATCAAACACCTGGCTGACGAAACCTGAAACGCAGGAGAATGGGGATTGGAACAAAGCTGGTGAAGTCGGCCGAAGAATGGCTGATCGGAAAAGGCGCGGAGGACATCCTGATCGCCACCCTGAAGAACAACCTCGCCTCCACGAATCTCTTCGCTTCCAAATTTGGCTACGCTGACTTCGCCTCTTTAGTCATCTTCGTGCATCACAAGGAACAAATCCCTCGTCTGCTCCTCGATCCGTTTCCTGAAATAAAGGTCGAGAAGCTGCAAATTGAGCAGGCGATTTCTCTGTACAAGAACAAACTCAGATCAGGGAACCAGAAACACGTCATATACCCGGTCGACTTCGACGCCATATTGAAAGCAAACCTGAGCCTGGGGACATGGATTTCCTACTTCAACGGCCGCGGCGGTACCGATACCACTCGACTCCGATCGACGATAGTCTTCAGCGTTTGGAATTCCTGCGAGCCCAATAATACCATCAGTCATAATCGTCGAGTCAATAAGCGATTCCAATTGACTCTCAGTCGAGCGAGGGACAGATTTCTGCCGTGCCTGAGATTTCCGATAAGCGACTCGCCACAGCCGCCGCCGCCGCCGGGCGGGTTTCTTTTCCTCTACGGTATCTACGGAGAAGGAGAGAGGCAGCAGGAGCTAACGAGATCCGTTTGGGGCTTCGTGATGAAGCTGGGCGAGAATATGAGAGGCTGCAAGGCGATCATCACTGAGCTTGCTGTGTCTGACCCTTTGCTGGAGTTTGTGCCGAAAGAATCCTGCTCGTCGTGCGTCGACGACGTCTGGTACTTGAAGAAAGTAGCCGAAGGGAGCGCCGCCGGCGGCGGCGGAGAAGAGGACCAGAATGAAAGTTTGTCAGGGGAACGGATAGGGAATGTGTTCGTTGATCCCAGGGACTTCTAAGCCTTTTATGCTAAATAAAATTTTAGCTGATCAGCAAAAAGTCAACGCTGTTAGTCAACCACATTGGCTTGCTGCAACGGATAGGGGAAAACCCATGCACTTATGCTTAACGCATTATGATTAATTGGCTGAATCAATTAAACGATCCATTTCTTTTCCTACGTGGCATTTTTTTGTACAAATTTGAAGGTACTTTGCTAAGAAGTAAAAACAAGCACAGTATCTACTAGTTAAAGTGCATTGGTTTCTACAGGCACTTTAAACTCCAGGCTCCGACAATGCGACAGATCTTTGCTCAGGTCTCCATATGCTTCTCGGCGATTTAAGCAGCCGAGCTGCGGCCACAGCTTGACTCGGAGACGAATCCAGAACGAGGTCCAGTTTCGCCGGATCAAGAGACAACCTTGTTTTAATGAACGAATCCAAATCGAGCCAACTCATTCCATCCTGTTTCACACTGCCTTGTTCATCAAGCATGCTATTGTAGTTGTTATCCTTGGCTCCTGTTTCTGCTTCCTTCTTGTAGAAGTTCTGGTCCAAGTTCAAGAGCTTCTTTATGCTGTCGAGTGCTGGATCAATGATGTCGAAGAACCCGGTAACCCATGATGAATCGTCCACAACTTCTGTTCTCTGTAAGAAACGAAAAGGGGGTAAAGAGTTAGTTGCATCATTTGATTTGAAGAGTTCTTGTTTTGGCTCTTGGTATGATATATGATGACTGAACCTGTTGGAAGTAAAGGTTGCGGATTTCTTCAGCACGCACAGCATTTCCTTGATCTTCCTCTAGTTTTGCCCATGTCATCCAAGTGACGTAGCTCTGAGAGTTTATGTTCAGTGATGATCTGAATAATCTTCGAGCTGCGGATAGGTTACCGGCTCTTTGTTCAAGAACACCCCAAGCCTGCAATGGGAGAGCAACCGGGGTCAAAATGTAGTACCTAAGTGATCACAAACACAAGTTGGTGAAAATAGGTACTGAATTTATTCCAGATGGACATGTTTACGTCCTCCAAAAAGTGGCAAATGGTTCAGAATCAGCTTATTAACATTATAAGTTGTGCATAGAGTCAGGTGGACAACAATTTGGCTTGATTCCAAAACAGAAAACAGACGTTCCCACCCCCGGATCATGACAGACTGATCATTACTGGTTTTGGGTCATGACTAACTTGGTCATTTGGGATTGCAGGTCACAAATGAGTTGACCAAAGACGCTAAAATCCAACGAAAATATTTGATTTGTTTTGATTTAGGCCATAACAGTTAAGAACCATTACAAGTTGGCTCATCTCATAACCAACATGAACCAGTTCAAGCCGAGTTATGGCTGTAGCGTGCAGAGTTATCATTGGATTAGATTTGGATAGGACCACTAGTTGGTGAAAAGTTGCCACCTATACTATTTCAAAACAGAGAAAATATCTTCTAGCTAGTTACCTGCAGGCATCGAGCAGCACTTTCAGTGGTGGTGCTAATTGAGAGAGCTCTTTGATACAATTCCCTTGCAGTAGACACATTCCCTTCTTTCCATTCCATCCATCCCCAAGCCTGGAAAGTAAGTCGAAGTAAATATCAAATTGACTAATCAACAGACGAAGAAATTAACAATGTCATTTCAGTTCACACCAGAGAGAAACTTACAATCCATACTGGTTGGTGCCTAGGGTCCAATTGTGATGCCTTTCTGAACAACACTCTGGCAAGATTTGCTGTCGAGTGCTTGTATTCGATTAAAGCAAGAGACTGAAGTAAAACAGAATCCTTTGGGTTGAGTGCATGTCCTATTTTTAGTAGCTTCCTGGCCTTCTCTATGTTGCCTATGGTGGCCTCAAATACACCCCACACTTGCCAAGCAAACCTGTTCTTGGGACTTGCCTGGACTGCTTTCTACAAATTAGGCGCAAAACAAAAAAAGCACCAAATAAATATCACGCCACCAGAAAGGAAAACAAAAGCTTAGAGAGTTTCTACGGTGGTTTACAAATCCAGTCACTCAACTTCATGGTTACCAACACATCAGATCACCAATCTTGTTAAGTTTTTAACCAACTTGTCACTCTAGTTTGTAATTCAACTAAATTACTAGTCAGTTCATCATCTCCATCAGATTTTCAGTCCAAATGGTTCCAATTAGAGTTTAAAACCAACCACTTTATTAATAAAAGCTGTCATATGGACTTAAACAGGAGACACTGGAGATCCCATACTTTGTTCAACCAAACTCATTATTCGTCTCAGTTTCAACTAGTAATTATCCAGAAATACTCTGATCACTTCCATCCCTACTAAAAAAAAACCTTAGAAATAGTGTTACTGTTTGTTGTGGATCGCTTTCACTAAAACTCCAGGAAACGAGCCCCTGAAATACAAAACCTAACTTTCACGGCCCTGACCAATGCAACCATTTCTATTGATCCATTCCGATAGTAATTCCATCAGAACTAGTGCTAACTCAGCCTAGTAGCGAGTTGTATTGGCAGATATGCACTTAAGACTCTAGCATAATGAATCAAGGATCAAGTACCTCAAACAGTTGCCTTGCAACAAGGTTATTCTCCTGCTGCATCTCCAGTTGCGCCCATGCCTATAACAAAATTGGGCGACCATTAAACTTACAACATATGCCATAGGTTGAGCTTTACACTTCAAACAGAATTACCATTCCAAATCAAAGAACCTATAGATCTTACTTACAAGCCAACTGGCACAGCTCTTCGGATTGCACTTAGTTGCTTCCCTGAACAAGTACCGTGCTTGGTCACTCCGATTCGCTCGAGCTTCCAATAGAGCTAGCGTTTGGTAAACATATTCATTCCCTCCGCAGAACTTGAGGGCTCTAGCAAGTAGTTGCCTCGCCTTCTTTACATTCCCCTGCTTGAGCTCTAGAACTGCCCAACCATGCCAGGCAGCTATGTGCTTCTTGTCAGCAACTGTAGCTGCGTCAAACAGCTCTCTTGCTCTCCTTATGTTACCCATCCTATTTTCCAAAACTGCCCAGCACTGTTCCATCAATGCAGCCATTGGTAAATTCCAATCCATGCAAATAGAAATTATCTTTGAGGTAATTATACCGCATACAAATTCTACACAGAAACGAAGCTATGAACACAAAAGTCCTAATTAAAACTGATCATTGTAGTTCATCTCCATTTCCAATTGCATAAGCCATAAGCTAAGCTGAAACAATTACCTGCCAAACATAAGGGTTTTCTCCTTGAGTAGCTTGGCAGCCTTTCTCGTACACAGCTCTAGCATCCCTTGTTTTAGATTGCTTCCCCAAAATCTTACCCAATGCAACGTAAGCTCTTCCGTCCTCTGGCCATGTACTTATACACTTAAAAAAAAACCACCAATTCACATCTGGTTTCAGTTCAGGAATTCAAAACCAGAGTCGTTTTTCTAAAAACCAAAATTCCTAATCGCAGCCATTATCGATACCTGCTGGAGTATTGCCTCAGCTTCCTGGTACCTGAAGCTCCTGGACAACACTTTGGCCCTATACAAAGCCAGATCCAAATTCACTGAAAGAGGCTTCGCTTGCGCAGATCCCGCCCCTGCGTTTTCATCCAGTCTATCCGGCTCGAAAATCGGCATTTTCTTTGCGAATTCCTCCAGCTTACCGTCGATCGCCGCCGATGGCTTCTTTATCTCCTCGCCTTTCTCGACGAATTCCGGACGGTCGGACTCGATCTCCGGCCGGCGGACCACCAGCACTCCCTCCGGCGCCGGAGGCGGCTTTTTCTCCTCCAATTCGTTCCTGCTCCGTTTCTCCAGCGGGACTCCCCTCGCCGGTGATTTGACAGAACGGTCCATCAGGACCGCGGTAGCTCGCCCAGACGAAGACGGGAGTCGGAGGGGCTTTCTCGATATTTTGAAGAGTGTAAACCTCGGATTTGAACATGGACAGGAAGAGGAGGAAGAAGAAGCTGACGGAGAACATAGCTGCATTGCCATTTCTCTATAACTGTTCTCTTTAATTTTTTAAAAATATTTTTTTGTCCAACTGTTTGAAGCTTTTTTCCATGGGACAGGGAGGTTTTGTTCCAATTGGGCGCGCTTCTGAGGAAGAAGAGCAGCAAATTACCAAAATATCCGATATTTTTACAACGGCAGGCTTGGCGCCCATTACCATTTTTGCCTGGGACGTGAAGGGGCTTTTACGTGATTGCGCTCATAAATGCCGGTGGCTTCGGAGCAGCCACGTCGTGCATTTTTTCGAGTGGCTTAGCTAGTGTGCCGACTTGGCAGATTTTTAGTGCGACGTGGAGCCCTCTTGCTGGTTGGAAATCGCAGTCTATCTGGGAGAACACCGGGTGAGAAAAGTAATCAACTAGGCACAAGATGGCTTTAGGTGGACCTTAAGTCATTCCGGCCCAATAGGCCCAATCAGACTAAAGTATCAGGCCCACGCAAGTACACAATTCAATCAGTTCATGTCCAGGTGGTAGGAGTAGAACTAGAAATCAGTCTGCTGTCTGCACACACACTTCACTTGCTCAGGAGTGAAACAAACAGAAAAAACAGCATCATATCATTTCTCTCAAACTTTATTTAGTCACAGAGAGAAATTGATCATATTATCCACATAACAATCAAAACTGTTCCCCTTGCAGAGGACCATACAAGAATGAAATAATGACCGGCCAACTAAAGACTTAAATCCCAGCCCAGCGCCTCTTCCTGGCTGGTCGTTCGAGCTTAGTCTCGCCTGTACTAACCGACGAGTCAGCTTGAGGTTGAGAGCAAGAAGGTGGATTAAGATCAGTAGTACTTACCTTCTCTGGAACAACAACAGGCACCTTGAAACGCTCCCTTCGTTTCTCCATCTTAGCCAACCTCTCCAGTATCCATTGTTCATCATACACTGCCTTGTTTGTCACGGTATTAGAAGAATCAGCCTTCTCACATTGAGGTGCTTTTACCTTCTTTGTATTGGGTTCTCCAGCTACAATCTCGCCCTCTTCGATATCTGATTCGTTCTTCTGCCCCTTCCCTTGAAACGTAGTTGCAACCCGACCATCATTGCCTTCAGTTTGTGGCTTCTGTTCCCTTCGGTTTGCCTTTCCAGAAAGAGGTGCGTTCAAATACTTCTGATTTTTCTTCTTTGGCTTAATCTTGGGCATTAGCTTCCCTGTGGCATGCTGTTTCCCAGATAGCTGCATAGAATATTGTCAGTAGAAAACATCAGCATCGAGGTGTTCAAGTTTCTGCAGCATAGATTTCAAACTGCTACGATAAACATTGGGATGTCAAGATATAAAAGTAGAGCTAAAAGGCTCTCCATTGCATGAACAATAAGCTAGGTAGACAAAGAACTAATTCTTTTACTTGGTCCTCAAACCATTCATTTCCCTTTAACATCAGAGGGATTATGGAAAATACAACATAATGCTTAAAAATGTATAAACATGAAAGAATTCATAATGAGTTTCGCTAACAATAGACTTGTACATGTGGTAATGGCATCGAAATCTACGGATGGGCAGAGAATCGGTTCACCCAGGAGCAATCAACATTTGGATATAATCAAACTGGACCGAATATAGTTCGATTTGTTTTGATTCCACGGACTCTTAAAACTAAAGAAAGAATAGACCAGACAGGACCAAATCAGAATGGATGCGCTTTCAAATCGACCTATGCTGTTACGGTGACTTCACCAAAACCATGCGGACTCCTATTTAAATCCAATAAAATAGAAAGGTGTTGCCAGAACAGCTTCAGAAGGGAACAAATCAAACTAAATAAAGAAGAAACCGGACATAACCAGATCAGAAAGGATGAGCTTTCAAATCGACCTTGATGTTTCAGTCCAACTCGAGACCTCACCGAAACATGCATGCTCCTATTGAAATCCAATACAAAAGAAACGTGTTGCCATAACAGCTTCGAGAATGGATGCAGGGAGTGTGAGATGCAGCGGGATGTCAGACAACAAAAAAATTATATAGCATGCAATGAGGGGAAAACAGAGCACTAACACATAGAGGGGTCATATCAAACATCTAGACCTCAGTTTTCCCATCTTTTACCTTCACTCTCTGGGAAACAAAGCCGACTGGACCATTAACGCACGTCATAACCATCTTCTCACGCTCACATTTGTACATGAGATTGCTTTTGATTAAGTTTTCTGAATGTCTTTCTCTTAATATCCCATACCCACTTATATTTTCATGTCCAAGAGCTTCCCCATAACAAGAAAATCTATCAGGGTAGGATTGGAAACCTCTGTGACTTGACTTGGATTCTTCTCCTTGGCGAATTCTGGATCTCCAAACATATCTTGTCTTTGCAAGTTGATGTTGATCATCAAAACCACTGTCAAACTTGACTTCACTGCCAAAGCAGCCACCATAAGTACCAGAATCATAAAGTTCCTCCCTCGGCCTAGAATACTTACTCATCACACTTGACCCATACTGATTATATCTTCTAGAAATATTACCATTCTGCCATCTACTTTGATTGGATGTATAAGATCCTGACCTGAAGCTTGGGTCCTGATTATAATTACTCTTGTCCTGGTGATGGGCTTTCCAATACTCTCTATCCATTTCTTCTTCTTCATGCCATAGATGATCCAAATTCAGTCTACCCTTTTCACTATGTCCAAGCCCTCTTTCACAAGCATTGATTCCTCTCCCTGAAAATGGACTGCGACTTCCATATTCCTCATCCAGTGAATTGTATCTATGTTTCAGTTGTAACATCTCATTAATCCTTCTATCACGGAGCCGAGCACTTTGATTTCCTCTGTCCCAGGTATAGGCCTCACCTTCAAGGTTCTTATGACACTTCTTCAGAGGATGTTTTCTATGATCAGTTTCAACATAACTAGCACCCCACCTTTGACCACCATCTCCAGAAAAATATTCTCTGGATCTAAAGTAGGAGGAATCGTTCCTTTTGGGGAGATCCAAATCATGCTCACTTTTGACACTTTGGCCTCCTTTGTTTTCACACCTCCGTCTACCATTTAAGAGGCTGTCATCTGCCATGCGTCTTTGGTCACTATCTGCTTGTTCTGAGTCATTACTTTTACAGTGGACAGATGAAACTGTATCATGTAACTCGGTTCCCAAAGATGAACACCTAGATACACCACGACAACTATCTGCAGAAGGTTCAGAATCACTTTCAGAGCAAGATAACGTCAGGCTAAAGCGACTTTTGTCATCGATCAATGAGTCGCTATCACTCTGATGTTGATCTGACTTGCTCGACCTCCTTACCGACCCATCCTTTGAATCTCTTTCACTTTCAATGGCTTCAGCAAGCTCTTCTGTTTTCACTCGAGTTCTACGAGGGTGATGCTCATCAGAATCAGGGATATGGTCTCTTTCACAGTTATCAGGATGCTGGGACGATTCCCTCGTTTCGAACAATGACTGGGATGACCTAATCACATATAACACAAAATATCGATCATTTAACTTCTCCCATTTGTAAAGAGAAACAAGGCATTTTACACAATTGTACACATCAATTAAGCCCTTCTTGCTGGCAAACGTAGAAGGCAATATAACAATAGCCAAATGAACCAACCCTTAACAAAGGATGAATACCTAGTTCCTTCTGGAGAACCCAAAGACACACGATCTACACTGGCCGCACCCGAATGACTGGCCTCCGCTACAACATCAGCACTCTTCACGCAGCTTTTTGACACGTTATCTCCACTACTTTTCCCGCTTAAATCCCTTTTGCTAAAGACATTTGAATTCTCATCAAAATCCTGCACCTTGATCTGGAAAATGATGAAGCAATAAGAAAAGAGCATAGCATGGTTAACATATAAATGTGGATTACAGGGGCACAAGTCCTAAACAGTACCTCAATAACCACATCAGAATCCCAATTGTCTGGGCACTTCTGATTCATGGTGGGAAAACGTTCACCGCCACTATCTTCCACCTCAATTGCTCGGCCTTTTGGCTGAAACCATCAACAGGGTGTCACAAGTGTCAGTATATTATAGCATGCTAACCTGTGTTGAAATAGAGTACTCCAACTTTCATCATAGATCATTCCATCAAAGGAAGTCATAACTAACAAATTAAAAAAGGAAGCAGATTGCATTTTGTCCAAACAAACCAACTATCAAAGCTTATGATTCTACAGGTGAGGTGACAAGAGATACTTGAGCCCTTACTGTCCTAAACACTTAAATTGACACAAAAGGATCAGAATAATCTTAGTTAAATGATAGAAGTTATTCTTTGTATAACAGAAAGAAATATGGTGACTATATGCTTGAGTTACAAGAGGCAAAATGAGATTCATTCGATCTGGATGACCAGCCTAGAGCCTTAGCATCTTGCAAAAAGTAAAGACTGGAGTCTGAGTGGCATCTCAAAGGCACAATGTTGCATATCCTGACCATAAATGTAAGGGTGAAAGAATTTACCACAGTCATACAGTATTGTCTCCAACTGTCTTCATTGAAACCATAATTGGGTAAAAAAGACCTATTAGCTCCCTGATACCCCCATCTTTTCCCTCCAAACGTGTCAGTATTTACATCATAAATCGTCCTGACACACGTAAAATGAAATTTCCATTTTATCGAAATTGCACAATGAAATGCACAGCAAAAGACCCAGTGAAAATCTTGCCCTCAATATACGAACACAAACCTTCCCCAAATAGTTCATTTTAGACACAAAATCGATCCTAAACTATATACACATGCTTGACATAAAGGTGATGAACCCTGCTACCTTCGCTGACATAAACGAATTACTTGTGTGTGGAAAGAGAAACGTAGTCGAAATTACTAACCTATACACTGGAAGTGGGAAACCATGTCCAGCATGGGATACAACTGAGTTGGCAGCAGCATAAACATTAGAAACTTTGTTAACTTTTGCCACATTGCCTTGTAAAAACTCGCTGTCCTCTGAATCCCTCCTCATTGATTTAAAAGAATGGGATGGAACAGTTACCGACTCATTCTGCTTCATAATAGCACGAGAATAAGGAACTGAAGAACAGAGTGGTCTGAAAGCCAAAAGAGTACTTAGCAAATGCAAATGAGAAGGCAAGCAAGAAACCCCTTCTATATAGTCACTGAATGGTCAGACTGCGAAACTAGTCTATACTAACTACTAAGTCTATCCCACCTCTGTTAGAAGCTCATAGAAGAACTTCAATAGCTTTCATTCTATCTCAAGCAACGTTGGGCACCTCTGGTTTTCCATTTTGTTGCTCCATGAGTATCAGAACTCAACCTTAACACCTCCATCACAACAATTTCTAGAGCGAAAAAAAAAAATCAAACAAACCAGTAAGACATCATTCTGATACACATAACAAATCCTTACCAATTTCGACGGATTGGGACAGGAGGAGACGTTTTCCCCTTCTGAAATGGGTCTCGCATTGTCAGCTTTGCTGTTATTGGCCTTATCATATTGCTGGATTAGGGATTGTTGCTCCAACGGGAAGTGGAATTTGGCGGAGCTAGTTCTGGAGTTGATGGCGGAAGCTGCTTGAAGTTCAACATCTGCATATAGGTCGCCGAAGTCGTCGTCGTCGCCGGCAAAATCCACCATCGGGAGCTTAAACTAGGAAGAGCTATCGCAGGAGGAAGAAAGATAGAGGCAAAACTGGATGGAGAGGGAAAAAAAAGGGGCTCCACTAGAACCCTAGCACCATTGTTGAGCAGTGACGGTAGTCGGCAATGCGAGCTAAAACCTGCACTGGAAGTTGCCAAAACCCTTAGGCCTTAGGTACCCGCGCACCGCAGTTTTTTTCTTGTTTTCTTTTTCGCAGCCGCAGTAACTATTTCGATTTTGGAAGGCTAAGATGAAAAATACCTCGCCAGGTAGGCAGGTACCCAATATTTATTATCTTTGGGTGGATTTTCCACGCATTCGACAAAAAGATAATAAGTTTAGTTTGATTTTGAATTTTTAAGTATTCATAATTTTATACCGATCTATCTGAATATATGTTATATCTATATTGCAAATTCATTTGCTTTAACACTTTTGTTCCTCTATATTCCCAAAACATTATAATACATTATTGCACAGTTTTGGTTACGGGAATGATTAACATTTTAAAATTGTGGATCGGGAATGGTATATATGAAAACCGACCCCACAAGAACGGCATAACCCTTTGCCCTCCCTACTCACATGGGCTGCGGCTCATGGGTACTTTCCATTACGAGTTTTTTTTTTTTTTTAATTATCATAGTCAACCAAGAAGAAATGGAAAAAAATAACTATACCTTAGGATATACGCCAGAATTTAACCTAATTTGTTGGGTAAAATTCGAACCCGAAAGATCTTAACGGGTATGGATAAAATATGGACCAGAATGTTATGTGTGATTGTAGGTATGTTTTATTACTATCCAACTCGAATCCGCCCGATTATATACATGTATATGTATTTTGTTTAAAAATGATTCTCAATGTATTTTATATTATACATATATGATTTTTTGTGGATGTATTATTTTTTACTTTCTTTATATTTTAGTAATTTATTGTTTTGATTCTCAGTTTCTCACTTGTTGAATGTTAGTATACGTGTCATTGTTATCATGTTGATTAAAATTGTAAAGAGAAATTAATGTTCATGGTTAATCGTCCTGAAACCCATTCGAGTATAAATATGATTTTGATATTCTACAGATCTTTGTATGAGTATGTAAAATCCTAACTATTTTGGGTAACGTAATGGATATGCATTATCGGGCACTCATTTAATCCATTACCATTCCTAACCATGTGATCGATCTAACCAACCTTGTGACTGCGAGTTGTAACCTAATTGACTATGGGTGATCAACCCGACTGACCATGTACATTCTCTTCTCTTATTCTTCTCACTGAAAAATTTCCCCCTACCTTCCTTTGGGATTCACTATCTGCGAAAAAATTTCACTATCGTCCGTGTCATCACTCGTCAATACACTAACCTCCTCATCCACCGTCGACAGCCCCCTCCTCCTACCGCCACCGTTGCCGCCACCGATTTCTCCTCCTTTCTGTCCAATCGCCGCCGCCGCCGCCGCCGCCGACTTGGGATTCTCCTGCAATTGCAGAGCAAATTCAAGGTTCCACAACACATCCCCCATGGAAGGCCGATGAACCCCAGCATCAGCCAAACATTTCTCCGCCGTCTCCGCAAATTTCTTCAAACACTCTGGATTAATATCTCCTTTCAACAACGGATCAATTATGTCCTCTAAATTCCCCTTCCTCTGACACTGAAGCGCCCAATCCGCCAAGCTAACCTGTTCCTTCGACAAGCTAGGGTTCAAAGCCGGCCTGGCGCACAAAACCTCAAACAAAACGACCCCAAACGAGTACACATCCGATTTCTCCGTCAGCTGCTGCCGCCTAAAATACTCCGGGTCCAAATACCCAAAACTCCCCTTCACCACCGTGCTAACGTGGGCCTGAGCGTTCAGATCCGGCCCAGTTTTCGAAAGCCCAAAGTCCGAAACCTTCGCGACCCACTTCCCGTCCAACAAGATGTTCGTCGTCTTGACGTCGCGGTGGATGATCGTGTACTTCGCCCCCGTGTGGAGATAATGCAATCCTCTGGCGGATCCGATGCAGATCTCGAGCCTCTGTTTCCACGGCAGCGGCGGTTTGTTCCCTTTGTACAGATGCTCCCTCAGAGTGCCGTTCGCCATGAAATCGTACACCAGCGCCATCTCGTCGTCCTCGTCGCAGAATCCGATCAGGGAGACCAAGTGTTTGTGCCTCAGCTTGGATAGCATTTCGATTTCGGTCTCGAACTCGTTGACTCCTTGTTCCGATTGCGGATTGGATCTCTTGATTGCGACTTCCATCGTCCCGTCGATTACGCCTTTGTACACTTTCCCGAACCCTCCGACGCCGATTACTTTCGCTTCGTCGAAATTCCTTGTCGCGTGCTTGATTTCCTGTGGGTTAGGGCATGGAGAATTATCAGTTTGATTATACTAAACTATTAGAAATTTTTGATAAACTAACCATGTAACATATTAATTAATTACTCTAGAATGACTATAAATTATCACACTACAAAACACATTTACTTTAAAATGATAACGAAAAAACTAGGGTTATCGATATATATGCAATTTTATCAAACATGTCACTGTACCATTTTTCGGTTTTCACATCAAATATATTTTGTACTTTATAAAATTATCAAAGGGTATTGCAACGTTGGTCACTGGAATTACTAAAAACGTTCATTTTTTGTCACTAAAAATATTTAAATCCAATCGTGGTCACTCAGATTAGTTCAATGGTTCAGGTTTGGTCACTCTCCGTTAGCTTCCATTAACTTCATTAACGGTGTTAGTTTTTTGCTGACGTGGCTAACAGAAATATATAATCACCTAATTTTGACCCGAAAAAAATAAAACCCGACCCGCCACATCATAAAAATCGGCCACGTCACAAGATACCCAACCCATGGTTTATTGATCGCCCCCTACCCAAGCCAAAGAAACCCCTAGATCGACTCTTCGAGCCATTAATGTCTTCTTCCTCTAGCTTCTCAAAAAAACCCAAAAATCAAGGGTTGTCGCTCCCCTTTCTTCTTTTGGCTGCCGTTGAACAAAACTTCTCTCCCCCTTTTTCCTTTGGCTTCTTCCTCTTTTATGCTTGCGCCGAAAGTCCAAGCAGAGAAAACAACCAGGACGGTTGGACATTCTTCCTCTTCATCGTCATCTTTAGGGGAACCATAAGCACCCAGATTTTGTAGATGACGATTCAGTGGCGAGAGAGGTCAGAGCTCCGATGAATCCATCTTACCCGGAACTAGAGACTCAATCGGAGCAGGATTCGACCGCCACCATCCCCAATCCCATGGGTATTAACAAGCGTCCAAGATACAAGAACTCAGAGCTAGTGTTTGTCGGGCGGAGTTTATGCCTGAATCCAAAGAGAGGGAGGAAGAGGGAATCGTGTATGATGAAGAAGAGAAAACGTGGTGGCCAGTGAGCCGAGTGGGTGGTCATGTTTTCTCCTCATGCGTCTTGCTGCTTGCAATTATTAACTCAGGTCAAGATGAACAAAAGTGTGGAGTTTTTTTTTATAACAGAGATTGTTCTTGTTATTAAGTTTTCACAAAAGGGTATCCATTACAACCAATCAACCATGTGATTTATGTCGGGATCCGGCGCTAGTCGAGTTTGGTGAGGGTGTTGGCAGGGAAGACGCCGCAGAGGAGATTTGGGAGGGGAGTGGAATCGACAATGAGGAAATAATTGGGAGTGATCGCTTGCCAGTTGACTCTGCTATTTCTTTCTCCTCGTTGAAGTCAATGCCCGAGATCGAGTAGATTTTCTAGCTGCCATTGATGGAGGAGAGAGGCTGAAAATAGAGGAAGAATCAAAGTAGATCAAGCGGCAGCCAGCGGCAGAGATTGTGTCGCCCACGGTGGTGATGTTTCTGTCGGAGGAAGCAGAATAGGAGAGGGAGGTGAACATGGAATTGGAAACCGACGGATTGGACATGGGTGGCGACAAGAGCTTCTTCCGGTCCTCTTCTCCGTTGAGGGATTTTATGGAAACTTGAGTTTTAATTTGGGTCGGGTTAGGTCACCAGTTAATGGATAGAATGGTTAGGTTTTTACATGACGTGGCAGGGTTGAATTATATATATATATATATATATTTTGTTAAAAATAGGTGACTAGGTGAGTCTGCTAGCCACGTCAGCAAATAACTGACCGTGTTAACAGAGATTGACGGAAGCTAATGGAGAGTGACCAAACTTGAATCATTGATCAATCTGAGTGACCATGAATGGATTTAAATATTTTTAGTGACCAAACATAAACGTTTTTAGTAATTCTAGTGACCAACCTTTCAATTTACCCAATTATCAAATATGCTTTTTCGTTGAAATATATTCATTAAAAATTATCAATCATGGTTGAACTATGACTTGAGGATACAAATAGCTAAAGACCCATAATAATTTCAATAAAACATTTTTTGTTTTTTTATATACTTCAATACTCCCAATAGTTTAACTTTAATTAGAGTTAGAGAAATAAAAGAGAGGCAAACAGACATTTTCTCTCGTTTTTTATCGAGGTTAGCTTGTGTGAATTATATAACTGGACATTACTTGACAATTTTCTATGTAATTTTATGTAAAAGCAAAACTTAATAAGATGAATTAATAAATAAAACTGCATAGTAGAGACCCGTTCAGAATTATAAAAACTATACTGAAAAACTTGTACCTGCAAGGAGAAGTGTCGACAGAGACCCTGCGCAACGGTCGACAGGTGGCTGCTATTGGTGCTCCTCCTCGACCCCGTCGATTTACTCGACGTGTGGGAATTCCCATAGAGCGGGAGCCAATTGTTGGAGCTGCCGGAACGGCGAGAGGACTTGCCCGCCGTCCGACGACGCTTCTTGTGGAGCACGACCGCCGAGACGACGACCACGGCAGCCAACCCGGTGGCCCCACCGGCGATCGCGCCGACCACCTGGCCGCCGCCTTCGGTCTCGAAACTGCTCTCCTCCCTGGCGTCCTCGACCCTTGACATCATCTCCGAGAGCTCCGGGTTCGGGGCCGCGAAGCTCCGCTTGCTGACGCTGTTGAGCTTGAAGACCTCCACGCCGTTGAGGATGGCGTCGACGAACTCCGGGTGGCTGGCGGTGTTGGGGTGGAGGGCGAGCCAGAGGTTACCGCCGCTCTTGTCGTTTTGGTACAGGGCGTAGTCCTTGTAGATGGGGATCCCCTTGCCGCCGGTCCACGCGATCACGTCGGCGGTCTCCTGCGCGGTCTGGTTGTTGAGGTAGATGTGGAAGGCGCGCTGGTTGGCACGTGTCATCTCGCCGTCGCAGAAGTGGAGGCGGACCATGTAGGTGAAGTTGGCATCGACCTGGAATATCGAGGGAGCCAAAAGGAGAGAACATTAGGAGGAGAACGAAAATAGTAAGACACCGTTAATCAAACATGCATGGAAAATTTTGGCGGGAGATTATGACACGCATTTTTTAGTTTATTGTATTTTTTTGTGATTATTTATCAGGACTAATTCAAATATTTTCTTAATAATTTGTATTGAACATATTTTATGAACTTAAATTTGAATTTTTATGATCATAATATACGTAATGACATCTATCTTGTTATATTTTAGATTTTAAAACGGCATGCATAAATAATAATATGCTTAATAAACACCAAAGAGGAATTTTACAATGCTATTGTGCATTTGTGGTACAACTTGAAATTGTACTTTTAACGTGATTGTACAACTTCAGATTGTACCTATATTTTTTGTACAAATTCTTTAATAGTACAACTTGAACTTGTACCTTTATGTGATTGTACAACTTCAAGTTGTGAAGTTGTACCATAACATAATTGCACAAATTGCTCTATGGTACAACCTGAACTTATACATTTAACGTTATTGTACAACTTTAAGTTGTACATTAAAGCACCAATACTTTATAACATAGTAGAAGTGCTCAATACCAAATTGTGTACAATCATTATGGTATCAAAATTATGACGTTATGGTATCAAAATTCAACATAAATATTAAAACATAACGTCATAAACATTAATGATGTTTATGATGTTATGGAAGTTGGGTTGATCCGATTTCGTCTATTTGTTATTTGTTTGGTTTATACTATCAAAATTACGCTTGTACGTTGAATAAATACTAAATTAAGTGAATAATTATTACTATTCTTTCATAGATTGGTTATTTCTCTTTGTTCGTATCTCTTTTTCCAATTTCGATTGCGTGAATAATTATTACCATTACATAATAAATAAGTACGAATTTACGTGAATAAATGTTAAAAGAAGTGAATTAGCTACTGTGGGTGTCCAAAAGTGAAAACATTTTCCTTCAAACACATTTCTATGTTAACCAGCAAATGAACACGTGGCACTCACCTGGAACACCCACGTCAAGTTGAACTTCTGGTTCACCATCGGATCCTCGCTCATGGATCTAGACGTGGTATAGACCGACCGCGGCGCAACAGGTTCGGGTACTTCGACGGTCGGGTACTTGACGTCCTTTTTATACACGCTCCGCCCGTCCGCACCTCCGAAAAGGTACGGAAAATCATTGTACCACGTCCGCCTCAACCCCGCCGAATCATTCGCCGGCGGGATCACCTCCCCGCCGACGTTCAGCCTGTACATCGACTGCAGCCCGTACGTCGTCAAATCCACCGTCTGGTCACCGATCCCGACCAACGGCGGGCTATCGTCAAAAATGTCGGGCATCGGAATCACCTCGACGCCGTTAACAAACGCGAACGCGCCCTTGTAGCCGGCCGACGGCGTGAAGACGACGTTGAGAACCCCGGAAGGCGAGGGCAAAAGCGAGAATTCCTTCATTATGTAGGCCTGGGTCAGCGCTTCGGACGCGATGGCCGCGCTGAAGTTGTTGAGGAGCTGGTAGTCGTTGACCGTGAGGGCAAAATAGGAATCTGCCGCGTCGAGGGTGCCGTACGTGGAGGCGTAGAAGTAGAACCGGATCATGACACGTGTATCGGTGGGGACCGCGAATTCGTAACCGCCTCGTGACTCGAAAATCCGGGCCGACATGAAGGGGACGGCCGAGCCCAGAGCGGGGTCCTGAAACGCCGCCGTCTCGGCCTTGGGTTCGCCGCCGCTGGTGGAGGTTAGGTACTTGTCGTCCGGCTGCCAGCTCTGCCCGTCCTCGCCGGTTTCCGGCTCCGTGGCGCCGCATGATATGATGAGTGATTCCGCTTTCGGCGGGGGATTCGGAGGACGTGCCTCCTCGCTCAGAGCAGGGCTCGGCTTTAATAGTAACGTGATCAGGAGGACGGAGAATAGAAGACATGTGCGATATTTCATGTCTCTGAAGAGCAAGAAACAATGTTGGCGGGAAAATGACGAGCCAAAGGGGAAACTGCCGGGGAGAGAAGCCTTTTAATTTCTTTTGTTCTTTCTCGGATGGATTTTCTGTAAAAATGGAGAATTGGAGAAGAGAATCAAAGAAGAGAGAAAAAGAGGCTTCTCTCCCCAGGAATTTGCCGTCCTCGTTTCTTTTTGGCAGGGGGAGGAGCGTGCAGGTTCTGGATTGTTGGGAGGTTAAGAGTAGAGATGATTAACATAATTGATGGAATTTTTATTTTTTTTTTGGGGGGAAAATTAATCTGAAAATCGGTATTGAATGGCTCTTAATATATGGTGGAGTTTCTGGAGAATTTTGCACTCTGTTTATGTAACGAGCATTTATTAGCAAAAAATGTACATGCACAATGCAAACCCCCACCTCCTTTCCGTTGGGGATTGAGTTTCGAGAAATGCTTTTCATTCAGTGCATGTTGTTTCTCGATCGGCGTTGTGGGGAAGAAACGGAGGGTGGTGCATTCTAGAAACGTATGGATCAGGTGATCAGCTG
Organism: Linum trigynum; assembly: GCA_964030455.1. NCBI lineage: Eukaryota > Viridiplantae > Streptophyta > Magnoliopsida > Malpighiales > Linaceae > Linum > Linum trigynum. The sequence goes on from OZ034819.1 coordinate 64,489,006, forward strand.
CGGTCTAATTAAATTGCGCCACTGTGGACTCACTTCTTTGGGCTTATTAATTTGTTGACAGCCCAATTGATAGAATCTACAGTCATTGAAGCCCAATTGACGATCTCTTTGTCAACTGCCTCTTTTCGAGTAGGTCATAGCCCATTTCGTTGCCCAATAATTGTCAAATCGGTTTAAACTGTTGAGCCGTTGAAAGTGAAACACAACGATACGATACAAATTATGTCGATTTTAATAAAATTCATGATAAACCTCCCACATATAATTGTATTATATATCGAGTTCATGACGTGCTTAATAGAGATTTTCCTTTTACGAGTAATGCTTAATAGAGATTGGATTATGAGTATCTTCTATATTTATATGCAAGATAATAAGTGTGCTCACTACTTAACTAGTACGATCATTATGTTTCTAAACTCTCTTTCTAAACATTGTACATTTGGCAATCACTCTCTAAACTCCAATTGATATCCAATAAATAATAGGATGCATCACATCAGAAAATAATACAGTAACACATAATCAATTGAGGAACACAAAATTAATAAAAAAGAAAATCATCCAACTCAACCCCAATCCCCTTTTTGTCGCGATTAGTCATCAACAATTTGTCGATTCCTACAACGAGCATATTCTTTCCTCTTCCCCATTCATCACCCACTCCTTAAACTCCCACTAAAAGCTAATTAAACACAAAGCCATAACTAAACCCCAGCTAAAAACTCTAGCCGCCATGGCCGGCAGCACCAATTTCTTCCTCTTCCTCCTAACCCTCTCCGTCCTCTACCTCGCTTCCACCTTCCCCAAACCCGGCCCGCCCATCAAAACCACCAACCTCGTCGTCTACGTCCACGACCACTTCACCGGCCCCGACGCCACAGCAATCACCGTCGCCGGCCAGCAGAACCCAGCCACCGCCGACGCAGCGCCGCCCGACAGCTTCAACATCCTCCGATTCGGGACAATCGCAGTTGTTGATGACCCGGTGACGGAGGGGCCCACGACGGAGTCGAAGGAGATCGGCAGGGCACAGGGGGCTTACATAAATTCCCAATTCGACGGGAAGGGGCTGTACTTGGTCTTTTCGGTGATCTTCACCGGCGGCGAGTTCGCCGGGAGCACGCTGGAGATCCAGGGATCGGATATTTTCTCCATGAAGGAGAGGGAATTTGGGATTGTTTCGGGGACGGGGTTTTTTAGGTTCGTGAAAGGGTATGGGATTATGGAGACGGCGTTTATGGATGTGGCTAATCTCAGAGCGATTATCAAGCTTAATGTTACTGTAAAACACTATTAATTAAGCGAAGCTTGCGTTGGGATGTATAACTATGTTATTTTTCTGTTAACCGGCCGTCATCGTGGTATGACCGCCGGAGACCGGAGAACAGCAACCCTGATATTTGCCGTTTGCGGTCCCTTTTCAGCTCAGAGTCAATATATCGCCTCACATTAACACTATGTTTGGGAAGAGGTGCAAATGGGAGGAGGATGCAAACGGGAGGGGTAAATACATTTTCCAAAATATTTGCACTTGTTTGGATAATTTGTAACAGTAAGGGGTGCAAAACGGGGGTGCAGAATTACTATTTCGGCTTACCCGCGAATTGGGGTGCAAGGGAAGGAAGGGGTGAGGTGGAGGGGGAAAATTATGGATTTTTTTTATTACAATTACAAGTTCGAGTGGGCTAGCATTATTGTAGACGTTGTTCTGGGTTGAACGTTTGACTCCGAGAGAAAGTTTGTTAATGTTCGTCTAGTCAAATCGATATCTCTTTATTGACTCAAATTTGCATTGAAAATTAGAGATGAGAAGCGTTTGTGAAAAAATAGAGAAAAGTAGTTTAGTTGACTCAGTTTACCTAACTAAATAGTTAAAATTTACAGATTTGAACGTGTTTGACTAAGTTTGACCATATTCAATTTAAATATAGGAGAACTAGTTACGAGTTGGGTTTCGAGGTAGCTCGACCATGATTATTATTGTTGTTATAATTAAGATTTATTTGATTATTATTATTATAAAATAATTATTTTTATTAATATGTATTGATTTTTATTTTCATTATTTTATGATAATATTTTATAAATTTGATAAATCTATTTTATAATAATATAATTACTCACTTTTTAGCATAGTCCAGGAAACCGGATCGTACCGGCCGGTTCAACCGGTAAAATCGGAAAACGGACAAGAAACGAAACGGTATGCACTTGCTGCTATAAATACCATACCGGTCGGAATTTTCGGTTTAACCGGTTCTAAGCGAAATGCCGCCCGGTTTTGTTCCAACCGGCGGTAGCCTGTTTTGCAAAGAAAACGTCGCCGTTTATGAAACAGGCAAAAATTATAAAAAAATCACGCTCCTCTTCTGTTCTCCAGCTCACCCCTGCCTCCGGCAAGTGACGACCGGCGACGGTGGCAAGAAGGACGAACTCGGCTGCTTGAGAACGCCGCCGAGTCTCCCTCCCTGCCTCGACATTCCTTCGTCTGCTCCAGCCCAACCTTGCCTCTAGAGACAGGCTAGAAGGACGAGATCAAGAAATGCTATGGTGTTCTACTGGTTCCCTCTCTTCTCTTGAGTCCTGCTGAGGTTACCACTCTTCTCCCTGCCGCCATTGTTTTAAGAAGAGGAAGAGAAGGAAAGAGAGAAAGAAACAACAGGAGAAAGAAAAGCTCTCCCCTCTCTCCTCCTTTTCTCCACTTTTGTTGCCCGTTCTTTCTGACCGTTGTGAGATTGAGATTGGGAGATGGAGGCGGACGAACACCTCAGGCCACCGGACGCATCTCCGGCGACCTCGCCAATTCAGCCTAGCAAGAAGGCAAAAGCTTCGTCGAATGAGGGGTTCTCCGGCCAAGGAGAGATGGATTTCGCCGTCGTTACCGCAAGAGCCCAAGATGAGGAAATGACAGGGGAAGACCGACAGAATAGCGAGACAGGGAACGAGGGCCGCGTGGATTCGGAACAAGGGAAAGTGAGAATATCCTATAAGGATTCCTTCCTGGGTACCTCAGAAAAACCAACGGAACCAGAAGGAGATGATCTGATGTCGGATGAGTCCGACAACGAAGAAGGAGGGGACGACCCAGATTGTCCAACGATTCGGATTAAGAAAAGAACAAACTCGAGAATCCAGAGAAGATGGAATAGAGCAATTACCTTCAGAGTTCTGGGGAAGCATTTCCCCTTTGCTTATACCAACAGGAGAGTTCAGAAGATGTGGGCTAAGACAGGAGCAGTCAAGGTGGGTGATATCGGAAACGGGTATTGCCAGGCGATCTTCGACTCTCAGCTGGATCACGACCGAGCGCTCTATGGAGGCCCATGGACCATTGACGACCACTACATCGTGTCAGAACCATGGTGTCTGGACTTTGACCCGGATTTTGACTCCATCGACAAAATCTCAACCTGGGTCAGGCTTCCCCGGCTTCCCCTCGCGTATTTCGACGAGGAAATCCTCACCGACATTGGGAACAAGCTGGGCAGAGTTGAAAAGATCGATTACAACACGGCGAATGGGTTTAGAGGTAACTACTCCCGCATTTGCGTTGAAATTGATCTTCGAAAACGTTTGGTGTCGAAATACAGACTTAAACGTAGGGTTCGGAGAGTTGAGTATGAATGTCTCCACACCGTCTGTTTTTCTTGTGGATTTTATGGACACCTCGAGGATAAATGCCCTAGTTTAGAATCGATGAACCAAGAGAATCAGGGGGAGAAGAGGAATGGAGGGTGTAGTCAAGAACAGAACCAGGAAATCAGGCCGGAAATTGTTGAGGACTTCGGTCCATGGATGCTCGCAACACGTACCAAAAGGTCTAAAACCCAACAGAAGACAAGGCCAAAAGAAGGACAACAACAGCATGAGAATGGTAACCAGGGAAACAATGCTACTGGGTCTCGCTTCACGCTGCTGGAGAATGAGGAAGCTAATGGAGAGACTAAGGAAAGCAATGAGAAGGATGCAACTATGGAAAAGAATAAGGTTGTCTTCAAGCAGAATGAGGAGGCTATAAAGGGTCAATCTAAACTTGAGGAAAAGAAGAACCTCAAGGGGGAAAAACAGAAAGGTAATATGAAGGGGAAGGAGAAAACCACCGAGAAAAATACATCCCAGAAAATCCAAATGAAGAAGGATAATCAGAAAGTCTCTCCTGAGATGATCAAGCAGAAAACTAAGGCGAGTGTCCAAGAGAAGAGGGAACCCTCCACCGCTAACCAGAAATTGGTTAAGCCACAACCAGAGAAAGTGGTGAGCCAATCTCCTAGATCCTTGGTCCAAGCAAAGCAAGGTGGATCCACATCTACCACCAACACCAATGCCAGCAAATCAGGGAATGTCAAGGGGTCTGGCAAAGATGCCAAAACAGGCCATCAACCTAAGATGAGAGCAACCATCTCTCCTGCTAAGAACAGTGAAGTGGAGCATCAACAAGAACTCCCGGATAATGGAGGAACCATCACTAGGAAGCTTGATTTCAAGTCTGACCTGGAGATTGTCACTAGTGCACCAGAGAATGTGCAACACTCCGAAACTGGCTCTATGGAGCTAGCAGGGGGTGATGTGACGGCCATGGCCGTTGAGAATTGTTAAACTTGACCACAGGGTCTTCCAGGGAAGCTCTCTTTTTCATTTTCCAATGGTAAAAGTCTTCTCGTGGAACTGTAGGGGTGCCAAAGACCCCAAGTTTTTGTCTACTTTTAAGCTTTATGCTGTGAACCATAAACCAGACATTGTGTGTATTGTTGAACCAAGGATAAGCGGTGATGATGCCCTTAATGTTATTAAACATATGGGGTATGACACATGGAAGGTCTCTGATGCTGTGGGATTTAGTGGTGGTATTTGGGTTCTTTGGAATAGTAGCTACCTGCAGATGGAAGAGCTGGATAAGCATAAACAGTTTCTGAATCTTAAGTGTTCCATGGCTAACAAGGACAGTTTCCAGCTCACAGCAGTGTATGCTAGCCCCAATGAACACGAAAGAGGGCAGCTTTGGGAGGCAATGAGAGGCATGGAAAGAAGAAACAACCTGTCGTGGCTTATCATAGGGGACTTCAATTCCATCTCTTGTTCATGGGAAAAGCAAGGGGGGGCTGGTTTCTGCTTTGCCAAAGCCGAGCTTTTAACAGCTGTATTGAGGACTGTGGTTTGATTGACTTGGGGTTTTCTGGCCCTAAGTTCACATGGTTTACTAAAGGCTCCAGGATTAAGGAGAGGCTGGATCGTAGCCTGTGCAACATTGACTGGCAACAACAGTTTCCTATGACCACCACTCTCCACCTTCCGAAGCTGAAATCTGATCATAGACCTATCCTTACATACACTTCGGAGGAACCTCAACAGAAGAATCTGGTGAGACGTTTCCATTCTTTGCTTCCTGGCTTTCCCATGATAATTTTTTTCCTTTCCTCGAATCCTGTTGGGAAGGGGGCAGTGATTTCCCTTCTGCTTTGCAGAGTATCTCTGAAGCTCTCCAGAAGTGGAATAAAGAGGTGTATGGTAACATCTTCAGGAGAAAGAAGCAGCTCCTGAATGAACTGAAGTCCCTGGAAATGCTCAACGAAAGAAGGCCTTCAAGAAGCTCGCTGGCAAGAGAGCAGGAGGTCAGAGTTTCCTTGGAGCACACGTTGTGGGAAGAAGAACTTCTGTGGATCCAAAAAGCCAGAGCCAACTGGGTATTAAGAGGAGACATGAACACCATATTCTTTCACAACAGTTGCCTCAGCAGAAGAAGAAGGAATAAAATCACTACTCTCAAGGATGACCAAGGAAACTGGGTGGTTGATGAAGACTCTCTACAAAATTTGGCCAGGGAGTACTTCCTTACTTTGTTTTCTAAAGATTCTGATGTTTTGTCTTGCTGTGTGCCTGCTGATTTCCCTGTGCTTGACAATAGTCTGTCGCAACCGTCCCGTCCGGGGGGTCCGAATGTCGTCGCGTCGGCATTTTTGGGAGTCGCCATCGATCTTACTTGGAGTGGATCGAACACTCTTCGGTCGGCTCTAACCTTAGTGTCAAAACCAAGGCATGGTCTGCGAAAATAAAGTTCTGGGTTCGGGAGTACGGTTACGTGTGGGGAAGTTAAGCAACACCCCCACAACGCCCTAAATCGGTACTACTTAAGTTTGATAAGTTTTATATTAATTGGGTGTGTTTTTAGTAATAATTTTTCAATTTTTAGGGTCCCACTGGACTATTTAAGAAATTAAATCGTATTAATTGTAATTTAATTATACGTCCACTGACGTAAAAGATAAAGTTAATTGGTTAGTTGGACTCGAACCTTATCGGTTGCCTACGTACCCGTAAGACGGGATCAAAGTCCACGTAGTTCGTTCGGACTTTGAAAATTTTATATAAAATTATTACCACATTCCATTGATCGTGGTTCTCGAATCAAAATTTATTGTTAGTAAAATTTAAGTTGGTATTATGAAATTACAAAAAGATAATATAATAATTGCAATTATTAAGAGGAGTTTTGATATATTAGAAAAGAAACGAGATAAACTTAATCCGCAATTCTACCTTTCGTATTAAGGATTTTAAATAAATAAAACTACACGGGATGATAATATTAATGCATGAGGGCCAGCAGCCCAACTGGCTAAAACGCCAGACCACTCTCACGTTTGACCCAGATGACGATGGTTCGAAACTCGCGGGGGGATAATGTTTTTTTATTTCTCGTTTTGGTGCAGCAAAAGGGGGAAGGGTATTTTTGTAATTGCTCAAAAACGCGGTGGCATGGCTGCGAAATAAGCTGAAAACCCTAGGGGCATTTTAGTCAATTGGAAAGGTATATAAACAGACCGAAATCCTAATCACACTAATTCGGCCGCCGTTCTCTCTCCTCTCCTCTCTCTCTCTCTCTCTCTCTCTCGCGTTCTTCTGAAACGAGAATGGGAAAAACGTCAACACTTCGCCTCTCTCTCTCACTCTTGTCTCAGAAGAGACTCCAAAAACCCTAAACGATGCCAAACAGCACCGCCCTCTCTCTCTCAATCCCTCTCGCTTTATGCTTTATCCTTGCAAATCGAAACCCTAATCCTAATCAATCCTAGCAGACGCCTCCATGGAGATCGAACGACGACCCCTCTCTCTCTCTCTCTATGCGCCGCCGCTCTCGACTCTGGCCGGGAAGTGAGGGGGAAATCGATCCGGGTAAGAAACACGACATGCATGCTTCCTAATTTCTATCTCTTGGATTATAATTGGGATTCTGATTATTTTTCTTGATTTTCGTTTTATGCGAGGGGGAAAGGAAGGCCGACCGCAATTAGACTTCTCATTGACAAAAAAAGAAACGATTTAGGTAAGATTCTTGCCTTGCATGTAGGTTTTTCTATTTCAATTTCAAAAATCGGGTTCTGATTATATTTTGTTTTTGGGTTTCGGATTTGGATGAGGAGGAAAAGGGAGTAGATGGTCGCCGGCGGTGGTGTGACGACGTCACACAGGTGAGGTTTTGTGATTTTACTTTTGATTTATTATTCCTTTGATCAAATCTGACCTCTACTCTTGTTTTGTCACAGGTTTTTAATCCGAAATTAATGTAGGTGAGCCTTTTTTTTAACTTAGATTATTTGGCTAAGATAAATTAAACGGAAAGATGAAGACATTGCTTGGTTTATTACTTTGGATTTGACGGATCTTAGACAGATTCGAGTTCTGGACTCCTAAAATTTCTATATGCATTTGGGTTGCAACTTTAGGTAGATCTGGGTTTTGCATGAGCATAGATTTGCTAGAGGATAGCAATTAACTAGAACTAATTAATCTATATTTTACTTAATTTGTGAGATCTGGTTTATTGGCAAGAATGCTGATTTTTGGTGAACTAGGAAATGATTTACAGATCCGACTTTTGGTAAAGTCGGTTGTTTTGTATGCTTTGGACTCATAATATGCAAATCAGTTTCATAAAAAAAACACAATTAGTTTTACTTATAATAGGCTAGATCATTAATCATCACAGCCACTGCTTGTGATTTGGTAGACTATTACCTGTAAATAACTGCTACTGCTCGTGATTTTGGGTAGGTTATGGATAATGACACTACTACTACATGTCATTTAGTTAGAAAAAGGATTTTTGATTAATTTGGAAACTGATAAGAGTTTGTGAATCTAATATTAATGTCTTTATAGTTGCCATAGATTTGGATTTGATTTTGTTTGTTGTGTATGATGATCTAGTGTTTATCAACTATTAACCTAAAAGTAAATATGACGACATAGTATAAGATTATAAGAGACTATCAATTGATGAGAAGAGTAAACAAGTGCTAAATTGGGAGAAGCTTAATGACATCACTACAAGCACATATTAAGAGTGCTTGGATATAAAGTGGATTGTAAAGTAAATTGCTTGAATATAAATAGGCAAGCTTATGGATGATTATAATGATTGCAATGACTTGATTAAAAATGAAAGATGGAAGTTGATACTAGTACTAACCTGAATTTCTAGGCCTAAGAATGGCCTTTTCCTGAATCAATCTTCAAATTCGCTTCTTCAATCTCCAATGAACTTCGGCTAAGAGCCAGAACCAAAAAAGTGTTTGGGATGTCAATATTTCTATTTTTTGTAGAGTCTTTTCTTCTTCCATTCGTTCCCCTCAACAGAGAGCCCAATGAGCTCATTTAATAGCAAAACTATCCGCCACGTGTCACATGATAATTTGCCGTTACTGAAGCTGAAACTAGCGTGCTTCCTTCTGATTGGTCGAATTTTATGGCTGAATCTTAACCCTCCACCTGCAAAGTCGGTTGCTGAGTGGCTGTGTTGGAGAGCTCCACCTTGCTTGGTCGGCTCTGACTTGTCAGGGTATGGATAGGGTTGGCATATGATTTCGGGCCGAGCTGGCCGAAATGGGCCTAGAGATGTTTGCGATTTGGTCTTCGTCTGGGCTCGAAATGGGCTTCTTCCAGTCTTTCACTTGGGCCAAACTGGGCTCTGATTCTTGGTACTGATTTATGGGCTTGACCTTGTTGACTTTGAATTCTAGCTTGGGCCTGTCTTGACTGATTTTCTCTGATTTTGCAGGCTGCTTTTGCTGGTCTGGGCTCCCCGGTTATGGGCCATGCTTGGATTCTTGATACGAGAATAGGAGTAGATTGTTTCCTTTCAACTTGTATCTTGTATTTGAGGATGATAGTTGTACAAATTGAAATTTCTTGTAATGTTTGATAATTGTGGCGATCTTTTATTTTTCTTTGTAGAGATATTCTTTTAGCCTTTACCATCGAGCTTTGAATAATTCTTTAATACGAATCCCTAAACATGACCCATATCGCTCCTTGATTTGTTTTCATTAACCAAGTTTACTGTGCCACGCTTCTCGATTGAAAGTGGAGTTTGATGTTTCTATGATAGATATCAGACCGGACAAAATGTGGTGTCTACATAGTCTTCTGAGCAAACTGAACCAGACCCCTTCCTGTGAGGAAGTCAGAGCCACGGTTATGGCTATGAATGGCCTCAAGGCACTTGGGAAAGATGGTTTCCAAGCCATCTTTTATCAGAAGTGTTGGACCTTGATTGGTGCTGATTTTTCTAGATTCATTTGTTCCTGTTTTGTCTCCCCTAGTAAAATTCAGGCTCTGAATGAGACTCTCCTGACCTTGATACCTAAAGTAGAAAACCCTACTTCCATGAACCAATTTAGACCAATTAGTTTGTGTAATGTTGGGTATAAAGTTGTGACTAAGATTCTGGCTAACTGGTTAAAACCACTCATGCCCACTCTTGTCAAGAACAACCAGTCAAGCTTTATCCCTAATAGACACATAACTGACAATATCATCATTTTGCAGGAAACTATCCATACTATGTCCAAAAAGTCTGGGAAGAAAGGGACCATGCTCCTGAAAGTAGACCTCGCCAAAGCCTATGATAGGATCAACTGGGATTTCCTCGAGGATACACTGAAAGCTGCCAGACTCCCAGACAGGTTCATCAGGCTCGTGATGGAGTGTGTCACCACAACTAGTTTCCAAGTGCTATGGAATGGAGGGGAGACAGAGAGTTTCAAACCTTCACGTGGCCTTAGACAGGGATGTCCTCTCTCTCCCTATCTCTTTACGCTTTGTGTTGAAAGACTTAGTCACTGTATCCTTGAAGAAGTGAACTTAGGGAACTGGAAACCTGTGACCCTTTCTCCTGGAGGGCCAGCCCTCTCACATCTTTTCTTCGCGTATGATCTGGTTTTATTCGCTGAAGCTTCCATTAGTCATGCTGAGGTTGTACTTAAATGCTTGGATTCCTTTTGTTTGGCCTCAGGGGAAGCTGTCAGTAAAGATAAATCTAGGGGTTTCTTCTCTAGGAACGTCAAGAACCATACTCGTAATGATGTCTGTGATACACTTGGTATTCAAGAAACTAGTGACCTTGGTAGATACTTAGGTGTCCCAGTTTTGCATGGTAGAATCACCAAGAATACTTACAAGTTTGTTCTTGACAGAATTGAAAACAAGTTGTCTAGCTGGAAAGCAAAAACCCTTTCCCTTGCCAGGAGAGTGACTATGGCATTGTCTGTCTTAAATGCTCTCCCCAACTACGTCATGCAAACCACCCTCCTTCCTATGTCTGTCTGTGATTCCATTGATAGGAAAGTGAGATCCTTTGTGTGGGGGTCTGGGGTAGGGAAGAAGAAACCACACCTGGTGTCCTGGGATAGAATTTGTTTACCTAAGGAGCAGGGGGTTTGGGGCTTAAATCTGCCCGTTGTATGAATCTTGCTTATATGGTCAAGCTCGGTTGGCATATGCTGAATAAAGCCTCTGACTTGTGGGTGCAGGTGTTGCAAAGCAAATACTTCAAGCACAAGGAAGACAACATTGTTTCGATGAAGAAGACTAACCATTCCAGCCTGTGGAGAGCAATCCTGAAATGAATGAATCTGATGAAGGATGCAACCTGCTGGAGTATTCGTGACGGGAAATCAACCAAGTTTTGGTCGCAACCCTGGCTGGAAAATGGCCTCATTCTGGAAGATTTTGCTCTGGTGGACATCTCCAACCATGGGGATGATTCTAATGTTGCTGACTGGACAACTGAGGATGAAGAATGGGACTGGCAGAAGTTGAATGATGTCCTCCCTAGGGATATCCTGGACTTAATTGCAGGAATGGAAGCACCAAAGCATGATCTGGGTGAAGATATCACAATCTGGGGCTTGGAGAGAGATGGGAGATTTAGACTCAAATCGGCTTACAAGCTGGTTGCCGATTTGGCCGAGTCTCCCAGCAACCAACTTTGGAAAGATCTATGGAAGTGGAGAGGGCCAAACAGAGTTAAACATTTTCTGTGGTTGGTGCTCCACGACCGCCTTTTTACTAACAAAGAAAGAGTAAGAAGAGGAATGACTGAAGACAAACTCTGCAATCACTGCAAATAAGAAGAAGAATCAATCGATCACATCATTAGGGGCTGTCAAAAAGCTAAAATGATCTGGGATACTATGTCTAACAAGCTGGCTGCTAAGAACATGGATGGCCCTTTGGATGTGTGGTTGATGAACAATCTCAGGGATGAACGAACTGGAATCGAGTTCGGAATCATTTGCTGGCACCTGTGGAAGCAGAGGAATGAGGAGGTGCTGGATGGCCATGTTTTCTCGAAGACTGGTATCATCTCAAGGATTAATGCTTGGTTCTGTATTGTGTGGAATGCTCACCAAAATGACCATAAAATTAAGGCGGGAACACAGGCTAACAAGAGCTGTGCACAGGTGGGATGGGAGCCACCTCAGGAGGGTCCGATCCAAGTCCAATCTGATGGCTCTGTTAATTTGCAGAATGGTGGTGCAGCGGCTGGGGGTCTGCTTAGAGACCACCTTGGTAGATGTAAGGGTGCCTTCATCTGCAACCTGGGCAACTGCTCCATCACGGCAGCAGAGCTTAAAGGTGCTGCAGAGGGCTTGAAGATGGCTTGGGACAAAGGTTTCCGCAAAGTGCAGCTCAACCTTGATTCTTCTACAGCTATCTCTGTCATTAAAGGGAGCACGAATGATTATCATCGCCATGGTAACATCGCTATTCAACTTAGGAACCTCCTGAATCTTGAATGGGATGTTGTTGTTTCCCATGTGTTTAGAGAAGCGAATTTTGCCGCCGACTTTCTGGCGAAGAAAGGTCATTTCTGTAATTTTGGTACACATCTCTTCGATGTGTACGACCATGATCTTGGTCAGTGGCTTTACTATGATGTAATGGGTACTACCCACGAACGTCTTATTATGATTAATACGATTTAGACGCTTTCGCGCCAGTCCGTTTACCAAAAAAAAAGAGAAGGAAAGAGATAGAATTGGTGAGAATAAGTGAGAAAAGAAAACGTACAAGAGAGGGGAGAGAGAGGCTTGCGGGAGGCGAAGAGATAGGGGAAAGTAGAAAAAAAAAAATAATTAATGAAAGAGAGAGGGGAGAACGTGGGAGTGGGAGGGATCAGAGAAAGTGGAATGGGAGACAAACATGACATTTGTCCTTTTTTCTTTTTCTTATTTTTGTTTTATTCCGGTTTTATTACGGTATTATTCCGAAACGATACTCTAATTTGTCGATACGGTTTTTTTACATAAATAATATTATATTATTATAAAAACGGTATTTAGCGGTACAAAAGGGTTGAACCACGGTTGTACCACAAAATACCCTACCATGGATGATTCCGGTATGATATCCGGTACGGTTTCCTGAACCATGCTTTTTAGTCTATTTGCATCCCCTACTTTTTCATCCAAATAATAATTTACTCATCCACTCCCCCCACCAAGTTGTACCCCCAGCAGTTTACCACTCAATTTGCAGCCCACTCGAACTTGCACCCTCTTATTGCCAAACACAGTGTAAATATGTCGGGTGTATATCGCGATATTTCGACATATCGGAATATGTAGTTAACTTATCTCTATCGGCAATTCGTTACGTTTCATTATCGGTTTTAAGAAATTGAAACTTTTTACGTTTTGGATTCGTCCATTCCCGTTTCAGCCTTTTCGTTCAGGTTTTGAAGGTTTCTCAGAATACGGGCCGGGCTGCCTGTATTTCCGTCTTGCTGCATTCAATTAAAGCCCAAAGAAATATAATCAAGCCCACTTGGCCTAAATGAACCTCCAAAAGTGAAATTCCTATCGGATAATCCAGAAACTGGTTCAGAGGAGTTGCTTTCCCACTGATTGACGCCTGTCTGAAACGAAAATTGCGATGAGCTTCTCCATTAGCGCCACAATCTTCCCTCCAAATCAAGGTTCCCCCTCCACAGGAGCTGTGTTGTCAACATAGTCCATGAAACCGTACCGTACAGGCGGTTCAACCACAAAATACCAGTATCGGAGCTAAACCGGTATGCGGTATTTAACAATACTAACAGTTAAACTACGGTAAAACCACGGGTTTGTCATAAAATACCCTACCGCTGACTTTTCCGGTCGATCTCCGGTACGGTTTCATGGACCATGGTTGTCAAAGGAGATATTTGACTCATAATCCATGTATCAATAAGGTTTGGACTCTCTTCCTAGTCAAGTGGAATTGGGAAATTGATGAGGTGGCAGTCAGGGGATGGGCTAACTAACTGATAGAAACAAAGTTTCTATCGGGTTTGATAATTTGGGGATTATGGTTATACGAACAGAATTAGGGATTTGAGAAGAAAAAGATAGGGAATCGGTCTAGGCCTTTAGAGGGATTGGGAACGAGAATTAAGAGGATTGAGAGAATAGGGTTTAGGAGGGGTTTCTTAATATTCTTGTTATTGATCGAATAGATGAATAACAACGTATATATATAGGAACAGAACCACAAAACCCTAACAATTAACCTAATACGACTAAAAGACTAATTACTCTAATATAATAATAATAATTATTATAGAACCCGAACGGAAGTTGGTTTCTATCATTCTCTCCCCCTTGAGACCAACCTTGCCCTCAAGGTTGACCAACTTGAACCACACCTCCACCTTTCTCGTACAATTCAGGAGTCGAATCATCCGTCGCTTCCTTTTCTTCCCATTGGGGCTAGGCACTCGAACTCCTCCCACACAAGGAGCTCCTTCGGACTTGAAGTCCTTCACGGTAGCGGCCAAATTAATTGCTCTATTACTGCCATCCCACCCAAGCTTATAACCCGACACAACGTTATTCCCGCAGCTTGAAGTCAATCCCATGATTGTCACCCCAAACCTCATTAACATTCCCTCTCTTAGACAGCATCCAGGTAACCCCCAACCTTCAATCCACCCACTAACTGCACATACAATCCTCAATGCCCCTGGAAATGGCCAAACGCCCACCATTAAACTTTGAAGATTACATCCCTTCCGTTCTTTCCATGTGGCCACTTGTACGAGAGCATGACTGCCGAGGTCGCAGCCGGTTCCACCGAGAAAAAATCCATTGTTGTAGTCTCGCGCGGCCTGATCGAACCGCAACCGCTCGCGATGACACATACACCTTCCAGCGTATTCGCTCGAGAGCACACGATCTCCCTCAAACCACAGCCAGTCGTTCCTCCAACTTAGCATACGAGCTCCCTCAGTAGAGTTCGACTCCCCAACAAGTTCTTTTCCATTATCTTTCTGGTTATATCCATCACCTGGCCGCTCCACTTTTCTGCTCCACGATTCCTTCCAAGTTTCCCATATGCGACCAAATCCCATGGAGTAATGTAGTTAAAGCAAGTAGTTACCTGTTGTCCTTCTATTTCTCCAAGCAATTGGCCGCCCACTAGCTTCCCCTGTGTGGGACTCATCCTCTCTTCAGTGTTCCACAGTACTTCATCAATCCTTGCAGCATTACCAATTTTGGCTCCCATTGGACCGCCCCTGGTGATTGACGACGATGATGAATCGCCGGCCTCATCCCTCGTCGCGTCCCTCACCATCGTCATGACGTCATCGCCATCTCCATCAACTCCTCCTTCGGTTGCAAAGAGCTTCCCCGACGGCAAGTCCCGCCAACTTTCGACGCCGCCTCATCATCGGTCAACACCTTCACGACAGCCACCATCATCTTCTGCCTCGTTTCCTCCTCCGACCATATGCAGACCATCAGGTCGGGTTTCCCTTCACCGGGCACCTGCGTCGTCCGCCTCGCCATTGCCTTCTTCCCCTGCTCTTTTGGTTCAAGATCCGGGCCATCTCGTGGTCTCGGCTTTCTCCTGAATTTCCACCCATCAATTGGCCGGTTCAATTGAACGAGTACCGATCCGAAAATAGCATGGGTTAGGGATCGCACAACATCAGGAGTTGGTTGTGTTGCGGTGAGTGCCCGAAGCTGTTGTAGGTCGACAAAGATCTTCTCAAACGGGCCTTCATCTTCAACCCCAGTTGGCGAGAGTATCGTGGAAACCTCCGTAGCGGCCGGCTGCTCTATGGTTATTGACCCCTCCTCGACATTCTTAGTCTCAATAAGGAACCCATCAATGGCCGGGGTGATTTGTGATGCCCCATCGTGCTTGTGCGCTGTTTCTGCAGCGGCCAGGGACAACGCACTGGCCTGCGGTGTTGATGATGGAACGACAGTAGTGGAGACAGCTTCTATTGCAACAGCCTGAAGGTTCGACTGCTCTGCCGCCACCATCACCACGGCCGTCGCCGCCACGCCCCTCCGCGCGCCGTCCGCGGCCATCGCGGCGCTCGCCTCCTCGTCCCCGTCCGCCGGCGGTTCTCCCGCCCCGCTCCTGCTACTGCCCCCTGCACCGCCGCCGCCAGCACCGATCTCCGCCGACCCCGCAGCCACCCCGGGGCGGCCGCTAGCTCCAGCCTCCTCCCCCGCGCGCCCATCGCCCGCTCCTGCCGCCAGCGCGGGCGCTGTCCCTCTCGCGCGCCGCGTCGGGCCCGACGGTACGGGGACCACCGCGGACGGATCGACCGCCTCTTCCGCTGTTGCTGCTGTCCACCCGCGTTCCTGAGCCTCTCGCTTGAGTTCAGATAACATGAACTCTATCAGCTGCTTCGTACGAGCCCATGCTGGATCAGTGAGTTTCGAAGGACTCATGAGGGCTCCGATACCAAATGATAGAAACAAAGTTTCTATCGGGTTTGATAATTTGGGGATTATGGTTATACGAACAGAATTAGGGATTTGAGAAGAGAAAGATAGGGAATCGGCCTAGGCCTTTAGAGGGATTGGGAACGAGAATTGAGAGGATTGAGAGAATAGGGTTTAGGAGGGTTTTCTTAATATTCTTCTTATTGATCGAATAGATGAATAACAACGTATATATATAGGAACAGAACCACAAAACCGTAACAATTAACCTAATACGACTAAAAGACTAATTACTCTAATATAATAATAATTATAGAACCCGAACGGAAGTTGGTTTCTATCACTAACTAAGTTGTTGACAAAAATGGAGTAGATGGATGTACAAGTACAACATTACCTAACTATATATAGAACCTAATGCAAGAAGAAAAAAAAGTGAAGGAGCTTCTAATGATTAAAAGGGCTGGAGAAGAACATTTTACGGAGTTTTTACACGTGATTGGTTTCGAATATGTGATATTGCTCAAGTAGAACGACAGTCAAAAAATATTGTCACGAGATTTGAACAATGGGAGTAGATTGTGGTTTGAGTATGTGAGTTTATTTCACTACCACTCCCATAAGAAGAATGACAAAGTATAAAAATGCTTTTACTATTGGAGTAAATTGTGCTTTGAACATGCGAATTTCTTTCGTTTGTCTTACTCATCTCTTACTCTCCTTCTCTTACCCTTTTCATCTCGGTCCCCTTCTGCTCCAATTCCTTCTCATTTCTCACTTGGAATTCCTCCAAATCCCCAATTCCTCCCCTCAATCCAGTTATCCAGCATTAACCCAGTGAAATGTAAAAGCTAAGTTAGTTGGTTATTACTAATTATTATTATCATGTCGGATTAGCTTATAAAAATCCTTTTAAGATCAGTGACATGGCTGTTCTGTCGTTTTGAATAAAAAATGGGTGGCCCGCCATTGACGACCAATAACATCGGATCTTCAATAGAAATAAGATTATTATAAGAGAATAACCAAAACAGATTATTGGGTAAATATTAGTTGAGGTTCGTTTTCTTTCTTTTCTTTATTAGCATGCTCCTGTTGGAATAAGTTGTAGGCTTGTAGTAGTCAATGAATTAAACGTGAAAATTAAGGATCTGTCAGGCCGCACTCATCCAACAGAGAATATGTTGGAATTGTAAACAGAAGACAGCGAGAATATAAATAACACTTTGCGTATGGCCGTCGGCATTTGTTGAACGTCGTTTTATTGTTTAAATATCAACATCAACATACATCAACAAACGTTTTAGCAAAACAAGTACAAATCGCCAATATTTGGCAATGTGACGACGGGACGGCGATATTGGGTTGGCATGGCAAAATGATGGAAGGGTAAACCATGAATCACATCACTATAGACGACCTCAAATGTGTCTGGTAAGCTATTTGAATTAAGTGCACAATGAATGGCTTGTTCGTAAAAGAGACCTTCCAAACTTTATTTCGCTGATGATTAGCTGCAAATCGTGCAAATTTTCTAATGAAATCAACTCGTCTGATCACCAGTGGCGTAGTCAGGAATTTTGTTAAGGTGGGTCGAACAACGATATAGATCATTGTGAACAGTTAGCATCAAATGGTAGTCGTCGAGCTCAGATGTTGGGGAACGTTATCACGGCATAGGTGGCGTTTTCGAGAAACAGGATAAGGTCTTTTGCCGTTAAACAGATGGTGAATACGCTACGGAACGACGAGCGGCAAGCGGACAAACCGAGCAGCTAGTAGTTGACGGCTAACACGATTATTAGATTGAGATTGTGACTTGTGGGAATTCCAAAATCGTGGACTGTGAATAGAAGACAATAGATTGATGATACTTTGAGGGAGATCGTATTAGGAATTGTGATAAGTTATAAAAGACAGGTTTAGTCGAGTTTCTTGGTTTGTTGTAAAAGATATTAATGAAAAAATAAATTAGATGTTAAAACATAAAACATAAAATTACTTGAAACTTAACAATGTTAATACGTTATAGTGAAAGGCAGGTTGACAGTTTGATAATCCTTATAACAGTGATGTAGGTTTACTTTTTTGTAGTTAGATACTACTTAAGAACTATTCGATAATATTTGTATGCGTATGTGTGTTGAGCCAAGGCAGGGGCGGATCTACATTGAGGCTTGGGGGGGGGGCCCGGCCCCCCCGAGAATTTTGAAAATCGCGTATAAGTACAACGAGAGTTTTGAAGTTACGTATTAATTAAGATATTTGTATAAATACCAACAGTGTGGAACTTGAAGTAAATATGGTGGTATGTAGTCTAGCGGATAAGTTGATGTCTCTTGTGTTGGAGGATATGTGGGTTCGATACTCTGCAGTAGCACAACATGTTGATTTTTTGCCTTATCAGATTAATTTTTGCTAAAAATTTTCAGTACAGCCACCTAACACACCTAACATTCACACTTTAACTTCAAATTAGGTAAATTAAATTCATCAACTTATACATTATATCTTCAAATATAATTTTGGATATGTACCAAATTGATTATTTTTTCTCATTGTTCGGAGACAGTTATTTGTTACTTATAATAATTGAAGACCACGGTACAAATAATGATTATTTTTTGTTGACAATTTTTTTAATAATGTTGAACATATCGTTGCTAAATTTTTAATTTAAATCGTAATTTTACTGCTAATAATTATCTTAAATAATAATTTGTAATATGTCATTTATATTATATTATATTATTTTGTTATTTTATTTTATTTTTTACAATAATTACATACTGAAAAAAATTTCGGCCCCCCCAAACTTCAAATCCTAGCTCCGCCCCTGAGCCAAGGTGGTGCAGCCGACCCACCTTGGCCCAACGTGGCTCCGCCACTGCTGATCACTGACAGAGTTATGATTTGAAACTAGTTGTGTGCTTTTTTAAAATATAAATAAATATTAGAACATATAATTGTAATAATAATTGAATAATTTATTCATAAAAATATATGATTAATACAATTTTTTGGTTTTTTCATAAATAATAACACCTTATTTTCATATTCTTGAAAAAACAATGTAAAATAAATATGTTAGAGAAATTCGAATAATTTAGAAGAAGAGAGACTTGATCAGGGACATAAAGCAAATCGGGGATTTACCTAATGTTATAAACAATATTTTATGAATATAATGAAAAGATCATCTCGTGTAAATGTAGAAGTGTTGAGTTTGACGCTCTATAAATACATACTTGGTAATTCATAGTATGTTTACTTAAAAATAAGTGTGTATCGTAACTCAAATAATTATGGATGGCTCTGCCTATGCGTATGCCTGTCTCAACCTCTTCATTTGGTTTTCAGAAAATTTGATAATGTGCTCGTAGTTGTAGGCGTAGCCCCTTCTAAAGAAAATACATTTTCACCTTTTGAAGATATTGTGTAAAACATAGACCTCCATGTGAATCAATGTATGTGCCCAATTCAAGCTATCAGGATAAAATAATTTTACTTTTTCATGCACATTGATGTAAAGAGAATCATAAATTAATTAATGACAAGTTCATATTTGTTGACTAATTTCCCATAAAATTATTTTCAAATGGGTTAATATTTTCGTATGGCCTAAACTTTGACCAAAATAAACATACTGGCCAATCTTTTCGATCTATAACATCCTGGCCCGAACTATACACCAAAATAAACAATTTGGCCAAACCCGATGTTTGACCGTTAACTTGGACGGTCAAATGCGTTGACTAACGGTCAACGCGCCACGTCAGAAGATCTGATAAATATTTAATTTTTTCGTTTTTTATTTTTGGTTTAACTAAGGTATTAGATGATTTTTTTTTTAATTTATAATAATTTAAAATTAGGGAATGTGTGAAAATTGTGAATTATTTTAAATATTTTATGCTGACTTGGCAGTGACATGGCGCGTTGATTAATGATCAACACGTTTGACCGCCCAAGTTAACGGTCAAAAGTCGAATCTTGCCAAATTGTTTATTTTGGTGTATAATTCGGGCCAGAATGTTATAAATCGAAAGATTAGACAGAATATTTATTTTGATCAAAGTTCAGGCCATAGGAAAATAACAACCCTTTCAAATTGTTAATCACCACCTAGCCCATTTTTTGCTGACTATATTATGTTTCCCTCACTATTTTATTGTGGTTCTAGCCAAGCAAGTGCGCAACACTCGCCTTCTGATGCGATTGGAGTTATCCATTTGGACGTCAGAAAATTTAACGGAGTTGGGTCTACTACCTAACCACTCCCACCAGCCGTACTCCCACTTCAATACAAAGCAACCCCTACATGTTATATCGTATGCTGCTAAAACTATAACAAACAATAAATTGTGAGCCCACATCTCTTGACTATATATTTACTGAATGGTTAAAGGTCGTCCTAAAAAATACTAACCATCGTCCTAACTTAATATGTAATTTACCGAATTGCCCATTTTGAATTTCAAAATCAAACACAAAACAAACAACCCCTCCCCTTCCATAAATCTAAAAAAATATAAACCAAAATCCAACAAATTATCTTATGGACCGAACCATAAATCGTAGTAAAATAATAGAAAATTATTGATATAAACCAAACAAATCCAAAAAAATTTCGAAACCCCTCAACGAAGCCAATTTTCGGTTGTACCATGGCTCAACCTAAGGCAATTTTCGTTTGTACCATGGACCAACCGAAAATCACCTTCGGTTGCACCATGGCTCAACCGAAAATTGCCTTAGGTTGAGCCATGGTGCTACCGAAGGTGATTTTCGGTTGGTCCATGGTACAACCGAAAATTGCCTTAGGTTGAGCCATGGTACAACCGAAAATTGGCTTCGGTTGAGGGGTTTTGGGGTTTTTTGAAAAAAAATCGGATTTTTACCTCGTCGGAGTCGCTACTCATGATTCGGACGTATTCCCAACGATTACGACTCGAGAATGTCAACGATGAATTCGAGAGCGTGGGAAATTGAGTGTTTTTCATTTTTTTTTTAGTTAAAGTGATGTTTGTTTGCTAAAGATGACAAAAGGTTAAAAGTGTAAATTTATTATTTTTTAGGACGATCAATAGTAATTTTAAGGACGACGTTATCAATTCCCTATATTTATTCTTTGGATAAATATTGATAGATAAGAAATGTTTGGCAAACTTCACGAGTTGGTTCGTCTAGTTTAAGAATCTTAAAATTTGACTCTTTTTATATTGATAAGATAGACTATCTATTGTGGCTGTAGCAAGCCGATCGATTGGTCGCATTATTATTATAGGACTATCAGGTTTTTCATATAAGTTAAATGTGTAGAATAATTTATTTTCACGAGCTTGCAAGGTACTCCTAGTGTCAAATATGTCATTATAGGCTGTATTTTCAAAGGATTGACAATAAATTGATCCGGATTGCATAAAGTGGGCATTCTGAATCAAACGGAAAAAACGAACGTGTAATTCATATTTCTATCCGAGAAGTTTAGTTTATAATCATCTTAGCCTCTATTTGACTTGAATATACGGAAACACAAGTTCTGAAATTCATTATAACATGTGAAATCGACTGTTTTGATTAAACTCTCAAGAGTTAAGATTTTTACCAACTTGATCGATGAAATATAATCGACCATCATATATACAAAAACTATTTTACATAAAATATGAAGCTTTTACTACCTGAATAAGGTAAAAGAACCATACTACAAGTCACACTTGTAAACCTTGTACCAAGTTGATGATCGAATATTTTAAAAAGTTGCATTTAATAAATTTCTAACACTAATGTGCACTTTAAGGATTTAATCATACTTCCAACTAGTGATGACAATTTTAACCCGCCCCGCGGGTATTACCCGAACTGACCTGCGATGGGGCGGGTATTACCCGACCCGCAGTAGCGTGGGGCGGGGCATGGGTATCTACTTTCGACCCGCCCTGCCCCGCCCCGTCCCATTCTAGACTCATTTTATCTCAATTCCTTACAATTTCTATACATATTTCTCCTATTTTGACTTTTCTTCAACTAGTTAGAGTCCCTCTTTCAACTTGTTAGACTCAATTACCCATTCTATTATCACTATTTTTCATTCTTAAAGTGTTTTACCCTTCGTTTTATCGTAAAAAGTAAAATTTACTTGTATTTTTTCCGAATAACATGTAAGAGTGGGTCGACCTGCCCCATCCCTTACCAGCGCGAGTTTTACCCGCCCCTTTATAGCATGGAGCGGGGCATGAGAATTGAGATACCCGCCCCGCCCCATTGCCATCACTACTTCCAACTTCCAAGGGAGTGTAAAAGTTGAGTACCTAAAGTGTAATGAAGGGCATAAATGTGGAGGCCCATGTGTTTTGAGGTAGCAAGGCCCATCATTTCGTGGCTTCCCCCTGCGGGACGCATAAGCGGACCACATGAAATTTCTTAGGTACCAAATTGAAATTAGTCAAATAAGAATATACAAACACACCCAAAATGATCTGCGAACTAACTACCACGCGCCACGTGACCCTCTCTCTTGACTCTTCCTTTCCCCTTCCCACCATTTCTGATTTCCCCCCTTTTATTCCTGAACTGGTAGGCTGGTAGCTGGCCTTCAAATGCATAGCAAATAAAAAAAATTCATATCCTTTCCCTTCTTGAGCCTCTATAAATATTCAAACTCATCCATCTCACAGTACCACACTTCATCCCTGAAACATTCCTGCATTCTTTTGTCTCCAATTTTCCTCCACTTTCTCGCTAGAGAAAATCGGCGACTTGGCCGAGGGCTTTACCGCACACGAAGATACACACCACTGCGTCCGGTTTCGGGTAGGTAGGCCCCTAGATTTCTCGCTGACCAAACAAACAAAGCTCCTCTAGTTCCCTCCCGCCACTTGTCTAGATCCACTCCTTGATTCCCCTTCTTATCCCCCCCGCACTGGTTTCTTGCCGCCAAATCTGCTCTCGAAAGAGTTTCCTGAGCTTTGAACTCGATCTCGAATGTCCTGCTGCGAGTGATTCGTGAGCGATCGGGGCGGTTGAATTTCTGCTGCTGCATTCTTTATTTTCCCGTTCGAGTTAGATTTGGTGACGGGGAATTGAATTTTTGAATTACTGCCTTTCGCTTTAGTTGTTTGGTGTTTTCTTCGGTTAGTGGAGATCTGTTGAAGCAGAGGTGGTTAGTGGTTGGGGGAGTTAGGTACGAGTTTGGTTGAATGTGTGGATTGTACGATTTCGTTTCAAATGCTCATCTTGTTTAGGGTTAGGTTGGTGTTGGTAGATCCATTTTGCTTTACTTACATGGGATGGCTGCATTGGGTGAATGTGAGCATCAGCATTGATTAGGTTCCGTTTGGTGGGTGGGTAGTTATAAGCAGTAAACCTTGATCGGCTAAGGTGCTGCCTATTTGAATTCGTTCACTTAAGTTCGTTGGATTTCTGATACTGATTTATTTTACAGGTCCCTTGAGTCTGCAATCATGGCCACTGGGCAACTCTTCTCTCGAACTACACAAGCCTTGTTCTACAATTACAAGCAGCTTCCTATTCAGCGGATGCTTGATTTCGATTTCCTTTGTGGTAAGCATGTGTCTATGCCATTGCTCTGAAGGGATATGGTTTCCGTGAAAGCTTTCGATCTATTGGATTCTTTGTAGGATGGGTGAAGGGATTGTCTTAGTTCAGATGGGTTGCTGGTTTTGAAGTATTGTCCGATTCCCTTTTTACTTGCAGGAAGGGAAACACCTTCTGTAGCTGGGATTATCAACCCGGGCTCAGAGGGATTTCAGAAGCTGTTTTTCGGTCAAGAGGAAATTGCTATCCCAGTGCATGGAAGGTAAGATGTGGTAGCCATTTCTTTTGTTCTTCTTTCCCTCTATTTTGGGCTTAGAGCTGACTCCTGTCTTGTGGACATTAGATGTAATGCTAGTTGACCCATGTGGTGTAAGCAATGAACGAAACGGATTGATCACTCAGAGAACTTGAGATTATGTTTTCTGTAACCATTGCCTTCTCGTATTCAATGTAGCTAGAGTGTTCATTGTTCTGATGGTTCTTCACGGAATGTAGTTTCACTCTTCTGTTGTTTTCAGTTTTCTGACCCTTTTACGAACTGTTCTGCAGCATTGAGGCGGCTTGTGCTGCTCATCCAACGGCTGATGTATTTATTAACTTCGCTTCATTTAGAAGGTTTGTGTTTATTTAGCTTTTCATGGATAATGTTGCTTATAATTTTTGTGCTATGTAGTGAAATGTGTGTTTTTCATATGCAGCGCTGCAGCTTCATCCATGTCTGCTCTCAAACAGCCAACAATTCGAGTTGTGGCCATAATAGCTGAGGGTGTTCCTGAGTCAGACACAAAGCATTTGATTGCATATGCACGATCTAACAATAAGGTGAGAACTTATATTGGATTTTATTCAAATTGGACTAATATCAATGGTGTGAATCCTTTAGTGTAACTTTTGTTGTTCTGCGTTATGATATTTTATTGAAATATGCTCTCCTGATGATTGTGTAGGTTGTCATTGGCCCTGCTACTGTTGGGGGAATCCAAGCTGGAGCATTCAGGATTGGTGATACTGCTGGAACAATTGATAACATTATTGCTTGCAAGCTTTACAGACCTGGGTCTATTGGATTTGTGTCAAAATCTGTATGTTGTAGCTCCTGTCTTATTAAAGCCAGCATGTTATTGCTCTGTCTCGCGATCTTAGACTGTTGTTTTGTGAAAATTGCAGGGTGGCATGTCAAATGAGCTTTACAATACTATTGCTCGTGTAACAGATGGAATTTATGAAGGTACTCTCGTTATGTTATGCATAGACTTTTTTTTGTGTTTTCAAATAATAGCTGCAGGCCTGATTAGATTGCCATGTTTGAAAAATGTGTAGGTATTGCAATTGGAGGAGACGTGTTCCCTGGATCCACTCTTTCCGATCATGTTTTGCGGTTTAACAACATCCCTCAGGTATGCTAATATCATACAGTTTATTTAATGATCTCCACTGAATCTGAGAAAAAGAATGGACATCATTGTATTTTTCTTGGTTAAATTATCACAACTGTAACCCATTTTTATCTGCCTTTCCAAAACAACTTTAGATTAAGATGATAGTGGTACTTGGAGAACTTGGTGGACAAGATGAGTACTCCCTTGTGGAAGCTCTCAAACAGGGCAAAGTGAACAAACCAGTTGTTGCTTGGGTCAGTGGAACTTGCGCCAGACTTTTCAAGTCAGAAGTTCAATTTGGCCATGCTGTAAGTTGTATTGCTCTAGAATATCTTTCTCTTTATTTTTTATATCTAACAAGTGGCATCAAACCACTGCTACAACAGAGGTTCTGTTTTGATTGATCTTCGTAAATTGTTTCAATCAGGGTGCTAAAAGTGGTGGTGAATTGGAGTCTGCACAAGCTAAGAATCAAGCACTAAAAGATGCTGGAGCTGTTGTGCCTACCTCATTTGAAGCTTTTGAAGCTTCTATTAAAGAGGCATTCGACAAACTGGTTAGTCCTATATTCTTATATTACCTATTCAGCTCTTTCTAAATCTTCTGAAAGAGTTGATGAGATATAAAATATTCCTCAGCAATTACAAAGTACTTGCTGGATAATAGATAGTTTGTTTGATAATAAGAGATGTGATGGTTGGGAAATGACCCTTATGTGTAAAACTTTAACAAATATATGCTTATTATAAAGATGAAAAGTTGGAAATGAATTTTTGGTTAATGAGGCAGGCTTTTTACTTTCAATAATTGTGGAGTGCTTTATGAATAGGTGTTCTAACTATTCAGATGGAGAAAAGTGCACTATGCCCTTCTTCCAACTTAAATTTTTGGAACTTCAGTTTTAGACAAAATAAATGAATCCTAAAATAGAGGTGCCTCATGCCAAATTCCTATTATCATGACTGCTTTCGTCCACAATTACAAATTATTTTCCTCCCAGTTCGAAGCAGGGAAGATTGAATCGGTTAAGGAGTTCACACCTCCACCAATTCCAGAGGATCTCAACACTGCGATCAAGAGTGGCAAAGTTCGTGCCCCGACTCATATTATTTCAACCATTTCTGACGATAGAGGTACTTGCCTTTTTATTCTGGACTTCTATGAGAAGCTTATTGGAATTAATTTCTGATTGATTATAACCTCTTGTTTCAATCAAACTGTAGGTGAGGAACCATGCTATGCTGGTGTGCCAATGTCTTCCATTGTTGAGCAGGGTTATGGTGTTGGTGATGTTATCTCTCTTTTATGGTTCAAACGCAGCCTCCCACGCTACTGTACCAAATTTATCGAGGTAATTTTCAGTGACTTAAGGGTAATCGTTATCCTATCTCTTTTCATCATTTATGAAAAAAATGTGGAATAAGAATGATTCTGTATGTGTTTTGACACCCTGGATCTTTTCCAGATATGCATCATGTTGTGCGCCGACCATGGTCCCTGTGTCTCAGGAGCTCATAATACCATTGTCACAGCAAGGGCTGGAAAGGATCTTGTTTCCAGCCTTGTGTCAGGTAAACTGGCTATTGATTATTTATATTGGCTGGATGTTACAAGCTGAGTTGGAAAAGTAATCAAACAACCATATTTTTAAGTCTAAATTTTTAGAGAGAACTATTTATATTGAATCCACTAATTGTTAAAAAGTCGATCACATATCTCAACCTCTATACTGAGTTACTGTTTTGTGAACCAGGTTTGCTGACAATTGGTCCCCGATTTGGTGGCGCCATTGATGATGCTGCTCGATACTTCAAGGATGCTTATGACAGGGTATAGCTAGTTTAATTGATGGTTCATGTCCATTTCTGGTCAGAATGCCTATATGCGGTTTTATGGACCACTGAATATCATTTCTTCTCGATGCCTTTTTCTCCTCCAGGGACTCACTCCCTATGAGTTTGTTGAAAGCATGAAAAAGAAGGGCATCCGCGTTCCTGGAATCGGCCATAGGTATGGAAACTGTGAAAATTGAAATTCTTCATGCTTGAACTAGGCCAGTTTATTTCTCGGGTCATTGCAGGCGACAGGTCATGATGGATTGAGTCATTACTATTGCGGGTTATAACTTAGAAACAAGTTGCCCATTTAGATTTAACAACCAGACCGAGTTTGGGTCATCAGGTCATAATTGCTGCTGATCAGGTCATAATAGGTCACAGAACAAACAAGTTAGATCATGGCGAGTCTCGAGTCAGTTTGGCAGGTTGGCTTTGGGTGGGTTGAGTTATATATCGGCATATCTAATTAACCATGTTCTTTGCAACCTGTTGGATACGATAGGATAAAGAGAGGGGACAACAGGGATAAGAGAGTGGAGCTGTTGCAGGAATTTGCACGCACAAATTTCCCATCTGTGAAGTACATGGAGTATGCCGTCCAGGTCGAGACCTACACTCTAACAAAGGCCAACAACCTGGTCATGAATGTTGATGGCGCGATCGGCTCCCTCTTCCTCGATCTCCTTGCTGGAAGTGGAATGTTCACCAAGCCAGAGATCGACGAGATCGTCGAGATTGGATACTTGAATGGCCTCTTCGTCTTGGCTCGTTCCATTGGTCTCATCGGGTGAGTTTTTGCATTCTTCCCCCTGTGTCTTCATTCCTCTATTCGGCCTTTGCTTGCTTCCACTGCACATAACAGACGTAACCCAATTGCCCCATAACCTGATTAACCAATCTTGAACCCCGACCCAACTTGCACATTTTGATTGTTTTGAATACCCAGAATTGAAATTCGACACAACGCAATCAACCGGTTTGCAACCCGCAGTGACCAGAACCCAAATTTGCCATCATTTTTAGCTTTGCCATACCCCGAATTTTGTTTGGTTATAGACCAGAGTGTAGTACCATGCCCATACCAACCCCCATCTGTGACATTGATGCATGAATTGACCCCTAATTGTATGCGACCCACCACCATTTGATGCAGACACGAAATGCTTTGTAGTCCGAGAATACATTGAGATGGGACCAATGAACAAATAATGCATATAACCGTTGCTCATTATGTAACAAAGTAGAAGAAAAAAATATAACGCTAGTGGACGTCACTTTCTTCCATTCAACTGACAAAAGAACCACCTTTGTTCGATTTCCAGGCACACATTTGATCAGAAGAGACTCAAACAGCCCCTATACCGTCACCCATGGGAAGATGTTCTCTACACGAAGTGAGGTGCAACCCGGCCGAAAGTCTGTTTCCGTGCCAACAAAGCTTCTGGAGATTCATTACTTTCTAGCATCAGCTGCAAATTCACCCATCGCAGGAGATTCAATGTTTTCGATCGTTCGTTGCAGCCCACCATTTGATTTGTAAACTGTACCTTTCGAGAGTCAGATTTGTGTTTTTTTTTTGCCATTAGGGACCTTTCTAGTCCATGAACAAATAATTGAGGGTTAGGGGAGCAATTTCGAATGTGTATTTGCGAACCTTGTGTTTTTTTCTTTTCTTCAGAGATAATGCCTATTTCATTGTCGCGATCTAAAGTTTGCTGCATTTTTCATGTTTCTTGAAGGATGGGCAACGATCCGTTCCATATCGAACCGGGTCGAACTTGAACTGAATCGAACCTATCTTACATAACCAAATATGCCCTTTAGTTTGGTTGAATGGAGCTGTACAGCGCACATCCCTGTCCAATAGAGAATTGCTGGGTTTTTGGTTCATTGAACGGCCGGGAAGAAGAATGAAAGTGGCGGGCAGCCATTCCCAAAGGACGATGGGTTTCTCATTCTTTGGCTGGGCATAAAGTCGAGAAGGGGAAAAAGAAAGGTGCGGCACGTGAAGGCAAGGAGTCGTAGCTGGAGTGGGGCTTAGTCACGTGGGCTGGGCACTGGGTACTTACCACGTCCACGTTCACTGCAGACAAAAGTATTGAAAATCTGCAGGCTCCTGCTCTCACTCCGCTGATCTAATATAAATTCTGGCATCTCTCTCCAACGGTATTTGATGTGTGCATGTTATCGGTTGAACTAGAGAGTGATAGGGACAAACCAACTTTTGCTATCATGTTATAAATCGATTCGTCCCAATAATTTGAATTATTGAAAGAGGCACATGTATCACTTCTTTACATTCTCAATTCCGTTCAATATATAAAAATTAATCTAGAGCACAGTTTTAGATCATGTATTAAAACATTACATAGGGAAATAGTTAAAATATATACATGTACTCAGGTTATCGAGATCAATTGGCATAACATAAGATCAAAGTTAGTTTGTCATTTGAGGTCACGTACTTATTAAGTCCTCAGTAGTAACTATTTACTTAAACACATGGTATGACAAGCTTGTAACTTCAATTCTATGAGTTACTGATGGCAATTTGAACTCACCCCGATATTACCCGAACTTATCCGTGATGGAGCAGTAATACTCAACCCGTAGACCGTAGTAGCATGGGTAACTATTTCTACCACGTTCTTGACTGTTCTACTTCGATTTGTTCAATATAAAATTTTATTTTTTGGATCTTACTTATCTTAACTCATATTTTTTCGCGATACTTTAAATAAGTACGAGTCTTTATCTATCAACTAATTTGACTCAAACATTATCTCTATTTTTCATTTATAAACTATATTTCATTTGTTTTATGGTTAAAGATACCATATAAAAATGGGTTGACAAGTCCCACTCCATTTCCGCAGGTATTAGCTAACATGGTCCGCACTTAATACGACAAAAATTTAAGTATTGAGGTACCCTTTCCGTCTGATGCCATCACTACGTGTGTCGACTTTCATGTAAGAAAATGTGTAAAAAGTAATTAAGATTTATAATGATATACTAACAATTAGAACTATTGAGACCTCATATTATATATTCATTTATGTTCATTGATCTTTCATTGATTTCAGTAAAATTTTGTTATCTCAGGCGTGATTTCTGTTTGGACGGCAAAGTTGGTGTTTATCCTATAACCCTAATGCATAACGACAGGCTTATTTAGGGAAAAAGTCACATTTTTTCCTGACCTTTGACTTCTCCTATCCTAAAGAGTAAGGACTAAGGAGAGTGCTCTATTTGGGAACCATTTTCCTTGCTAAAAGTTTCTTAACTCTACTTTTTTTTTATTAAAAGGAGGCGGCAAGCGCCAGGAGCTAACAAACTCTGAGACTGCTGCCAAAGCAACTACAACCCAAAAAAGCCAGAAAGATACAAACGAAAAAACAGAGAGTCATTCCTCTGAAGTGTGCCTCACAAGCCTAGGAAAGCTGATTCCTAACACATCCTCTTGGCAAATCTTGTCCAAATCCAATGGGGGAGCTTCAAGCTCATATATACCGAAGGGATAGACGAGACTGTGCTTCGTGAGCCAGTCTGCGACTCTATTCCCTTCACGGTAGGTTTGAACTAGACAAACCACCCATTCCTTTGCCAAAAGTCTACGAATAGCGCCCAGAATCGTTGCATACGGATGAACTTTGTCTCTTCTCTGTTCGATTAGTTGGATTGCAAGGCGAGCGTCTATCTCCATGATGAGAAACCGAGAGCCTTTCTTCCAAGCCATCTCGAGTCCCTGCAAAACACCCCAAAGCTCTGCTAGAAGCGGAGTACCTGTACCGAGCTTGCTGCAAAAACCACCGAGCCAGTCCCCATTATGATCACGAAGAACCCCTCCCGTCGTGGCCAAGCCAGGATTGTTTCGCGCAGCACCATCAGTGTTCATTTTATGCCATCCTGCTGGTGGTTTTTTCCACCCAATCAAGGTCTCTATTCTATGACCTCCATCTACCATAATCATCGCTTTCCTGGCCAATTCCCAAGTCCTAGCCCAGTCATTCGCTTTAGCTGTAATGTAGTGGTGAAGGGAGGAGGCTGCCAACTTGATGCCTTTGAAAATAACATCATTCCTACATTTCCATAAATACCACATAACCAAACTGAAGAAGCTTCCCCAAGGACCAACCCAGCTTCCTGAAGAGTCATCCAAGACATTGGCTTTAATCCAATCATTGTAGTTCGAGTTGAAGAAGGCTGCTTTCCTCTCATTCTCATTAGCCAGGATTTTATTCCAAACAGCTCTCGCCTTCCTGCAGTCCCCGAGGCAGTGGACACTTGCTTCTGGAATACCACTACAGTCAGGGCACGAACTGTCATCTGTCAAATGTCTGTCCTTCCTGATCTGGTTTGTAGTTAACTTGCCTAGCGCTGCCATCCACACGAAGACACAAACTCGTTCTGGAACTTGGAGCTTCCAAACTTGCTTCCAAAGCTTGTCTTCCTGGTGATTGTGATATGATTATATTGCTTTGAAAGCAGAACTGACTGAGAAGTGACCATTAGAGGTGAGGTTCCATAAGGTTTGATCTCCTTCCACAGCAAGAGGGTCAATCAAAACCGCTCTGATTTTGTCAACAATTTGCGATGGAAGAAGATGTTGAAACTCGTCCATCCTCCATCCACGATCCGGATCCCACATTTACGCCACACGTTGCTGTTTTAGTTCCTCTGCCACCTCCGCCACATCATAATTCATCAAGGGTTCCTTAACTTTACTTGCAATCCCAATCTTTACAAATTTATTGACGACATTGAATACCTCACTTGTTTGTTGTTCTCCATTGTCAATCTCCATTTACAAAATTACAGTTGGAAAGAACTTAAACCAAATAGAAAACAAACAAAATATACTAATCAATGTTGACAATTATATATGTTACTTACTACAAATACACATATCATTAACTACACACATTTTACATGTGGTAATCTATCATTTTAGTAAATCAAACTAATGTGGTAACTCATTAAACAAACATCCTAAAATCAAAACATCCATTGTGCAATCTAATAGTTGTGGGCGTCTTTAAAAAAGTGAGCGTCACAGCTAAATTACGTACTACCTATACGCATATTAGTTGTATATTGGTGGTTTTCTTTTAAAAAAGTTTGTGCATAGTGTCTTTAAATCAAAGAATTAAAAGCAAAATCCAAGTAACATAATTAAAGTAATGGCATTACTAATCCCATCAGGAGCAGGGGAAAAAAACCAATAAACACAACACACCCCCTATAACGTTAAAAACAAAACTAATTTCCCACGTTTTGCAATTCCAAATTTCCATTTTGGTCCCTGAACATTTTATTCGCCTACACGAAAACGAGAAGCACACCAATCTCACCCAAATAGATATGCGTTTCGCCCGCCAATCAAAAATTTGTTCTTTTGCCGCCCAACTGACCCCACCGGCCACCACCGCGAGCCGCCGGCCGAATCTCCCTATCTCCCTCCGGCTCCGACGCCGACGAAGCTCACTACCCAAGGCCAATAGTAATACTGTAAGAACATTTTCACCGCAGCAGTAAAAAAAAATAAGTTGAAAAAGCTGGTTGGCTTTAACTTCACTCCGCCAGCCTTTTGCTCTTCTCTCCCTCTAAAAGCAGAGGGATGAAGAGAGAGGGAGAGAGACTGAGATAACAAAAAGAATTCAGTTTCGACTCTATTCGCCACAAACACTGCAGAAAAGAAATGAGAACAAGCCAATTTTCATTGTTTATATAACTTTCCGCCCGTTCGATTTCCTTCTCAGAAGAAAAGCTTCTTGGGGAAGCAAAAATGGCGTCTGGAAGCAGGGGAACTTCAGCTCCATCAGCAGCAGCTGCTAACCACCGCAACCACTACAGCAACCAGAATTACGACCAGCAGCCGCCGCAGTCATCGGGAACCAGCAACTTGAGGCCTCCGCCGCCGCCTCCGTCCTCGTCGGGGGCGGCGGAGTCAGTGAGCAAAGCGATTGCGCAGTACACTGTGGACGCGCAGCTGCACGCGGTTTTCGAGCGGTCCGGCGAGTCAGGTAGGTCTTTCGATTACTCTCAATCCGTGAGGACGACTAACCAGTCCGTACCGGAGCAGCAAATCACGGCGTACCTCTCCAAAATCCAGCGCGGCGGACACATCCAGCCGTTCGGCTGCACGATCGCCGTCGACGAAGCTTCCTTCGCCGTAATCGCCTACAGCGAGAACGCGCGCGACATGCTCGGCTTAACTCCCCAATCAGTCCCTTCCCTGGAGAAGCAAGAAATTCTCTCAATCGGCGCCGATGTCCGCACAATCTTCACTTCCTCGAGCTCAATTCTGCTGGAGAAGGCGTTCGGAGCCAGAGAAATCACGCTGCTCAACCCTCTCTGGATCCACTCCAAGAACTCCGGAAAGCCGTTCTACGCGATTCTCCATCGAATCGATGTGGGGATCGTCATCGATTTGGAGCCTGCGAGAACTGAGGATCCGGCGCTTTCCATCGCCGGCGCCGTACAATCCCAGAAGCTAGCTGTTCGAGCGATCTCCCAATTGCAATCTCTCCCCGGAGGTGATATCAAGCTCTTGTGCGATACTGTGGTTGAGTGCGTTCGAGAGCTCACAGGCTATGACAGAGTCATGGTCTACAAGTTCCACGAGGATGAGCATGGAGAAGTAGTGGCAGAGAACAAAAGACCTGATTTGGAGCCGTACATCGGTTTGCATTACCCTGCTACTGATATCCCTCAAGCTTCCCGGTTCTTGTTCAAACAGAATAGGGTTAGGATGATAGTCGATTGCCATGCTTCCCCAGTCCGTGTGTTTCAAGATGAAGGGCTGATGCAGCCATTGTGCTTAGTTGGTTCAACTCTCCGTGCTCCACACGGTTGCCATGCTCAGTACATGGCAAATATGGGTTCCACTGCTTCGCTAGCCATGGCTGTGATCATCAATGCCAATGATGAAGATGGCGGAGGGAGGAACGCAATGAGACTATGGGGATTGGTGGTCTGTCATCACACTTCAGCTAGGTGCATACCTTTTCCACTTCGTTATGCTTGTGAGTTTCTTATGCAGGCTTTTGGTCTTCAATTGAACATGGAGTTGCAGTTGGCTTCTCAATTATCAGAGAAACGTGTTTTGAGGACTCAAACCCTTCTTTGTGACATGTTGTTGAGAGATTCCCCACCCGGGATTGTCACTCAGAGTCCTAGCATTATGGATTTGGTGAAGTGTGATGGAGCAGCATTGTATTACCAAGGGAAGTACTACCCGCTTGGTGTGACTCCAACTGAAGCGCAGATTAAGGATATTGTAGAGTGGTTGCTGGCGTTCCATGGCGATTCAACTGGTTTAAGTACTGATAGTTTGGGGGATGCTGGATATACGGGTGCAGCTTCACTTGGCGATGCAGTTTGTGGGATGGCGGTTGCTTATATCACAAAGAAAGACTTCTTGTTCTGGTTCAGGTCACATACAGGCAAAGAGATCAAATGGGGTGGCGCCAAACATCACCCACAGGATAAAGATGATGGCCAAAGAATGCATCCTCGTTCTTCATTCAAGGCCTTTCTTGAAGTAGTGAAGAGTCGTAGCTTGCCATGGGAAAATGCAGAGATGGATGCGATACATTCTTTGCAACTGATTCTTCGTGACTCATTTAAAGATGCAGAAGTTGCAGCGAATTCTAAATCTATTGTACCTGCACAACTCGACGAGATGGAGTTGCAAGGCGTGGATGAACTGAGCTCGGTGGCTAGAGAAATGGTGAGGCTTATAGAGACTGCAACAGCTCCAATATTTGCGGTTGATGTGGATGGGAGAATAAATGGTTGGAATGCAAAGGTTGTTGAATTGACAGGGCTTTCAGCTGAAGAAGCTATGGGGAAATCTTTGGTTCATGACCTTGTCTATCAGGAATATGCAGAAACCGTTGACAAGCTTGTTCATGATGCTTTAAAAGGTATATTCAATTTCCATGCGTAACAAACATACTTGAAGGGCCTTTGAGACATCTTTTAACTACATGGATTCTTTCTTTCTCTTATAGGTGAAGAAGATAAAGATGTGGAGATAAAATTAAAGACGTTTGGCTCTGGACATGAGAAAACACCCATCTTTGTAATGGTGAACGCTTGTTCTAGCAAGGATTACATGAACAACATAGTTGGAGTTTGCTTTGTGGGTCAAGATGTGACTGGTCAAAAATTGGTAATGGATAAGTTCGTTAACATACAAGGTGATTACAAGGCCATAGTTCACAGTCCAAACCCTTTGATCCCTCCCATATTTGCTTCAGATGAGAATGCATATTGCCTGGAGTGGAATACTGCCATGGAAAAGCTCACAGGTTATACCCGAGGTGAAATCGTAGGGAAGATGTTGGTTGGGGAAGTGTTTGGCGGCTGCTGCCGCCTTAAGGGTCCAGATGCTTTAACCAATTTCATGATCCTTCTTCACAATGCGATTGGAGGACAAGAAACGGAAAAATTCCCGTTTGCCTTTTTTGACAAGAATGGGAAATATGTTCAAGCTCTTCTGACAGCAAACAAGAGATCAAATGTTGAGGGACAGATTATAGGGGCGTTCTGCTTCTTGCAAATCGCTAGTCCTGAATTGCAGCAAGCTCTGAAAGTTCAAAGAGAGCAGGAGAAGAGATATTTTGCGAGGATGAAGGAATTGGCTTATATATGTCAGGAGATAAAGAACCCTTTGAGTGGTATACGGTTCACTAACTCGCTCTTGGAAGCTACCGAGCTGAGTGAAGATCAGAAGCAGTTCATTGAGACCAGTGCTGCCTGTGAGAGGCAGATGTTCAAGATTGTAAGAGATGCTGATCTTGAGAACATCGAAAACGGGTTAGTTTCCAGTTCCCCTTTGCTGATGTGAAAGTTTAATGATAATGAGAATGTGTATTGGAGATAGAGGAATTCTAAATTGGTTTCTCTTCGTCCTGAACCAAGCTGACAGCAGTATACTTAACTTGTCTGCCAAATGCAATAATGTGCTGATTAATTACTCTGAACTTTGTCCGCCTGATTTTTTTTGCACCAGAACGTTTGATTTCGAGAGGACCGAGTTCTTTCTGGGGAGTGTCATAAACGCTGTGGTTAGCCAAGTGATGTTGTTGCTGAGGGAAAGGAATCTGCAACTGATACGTGATATTCCAGAGGAAGTAAAATCTCTGGCCGTTTGTGGTGATCAATCCAGAATCCAACAGGTGTTAGCTGACTTCTTGTTGAATATGGTGCGGTATGCTCCTTCCTCGGATGGCTATGTCGAGCTCCACGTTCGTCCTTCTCTGAAGCAAATAGCGGATGGTCACACTGGTGTCCGTACAGAGTTCAGGTTAACTACTCTTGTGCTCTTTCAATCTTCCAGTCCTTTACTTTGACCT
Organism: Linum trigynum; assembly: GCA_964030455.1. Taxonomy (NCBI): domain Eukaryota; kingdom Viridiplantae; phylum Streptophyta; class Magnoliopsida; order Malpighiales; family Linaceae; genus Linum; species Linum trigynum. Next base: position 64,525,155 of record OZ034819.1, read on the forward strand.
TGAGTAGGAACGCATTCCACTGGCTTGAAGTTTCAAACTCTTTCTACTTGAACTAATAATGTTAAACTAAGATACGTTTGTGATTCGAATCAATGAATAACTTTAGCTGATGGGTTTCGCCGACGATTATGTTTTACTCTTCCTGTTGTTTGGTTGGGTATAATCTCAATTTCATAGGATGTGTAGGCACCAAACAATACCTTTATACCGCTGCTTTTCTCTCTTTGTGAAGGATGGTTTGCCCTGGTGAAGGACTTCCACCAGAAGTGGTTCAAGACATGTTTCACAGCAGCAAATGGGCAACTCAAGAAGGCCTGGGACTCAGCATGTGCAGGAAGATACTGAAGCTCATGAATGGTGAAGTCCAGTACATCAGAGAGTCAGAAAGGTCTTACTTCCTGGTCATCCTTGAGCTTCCCATGGCGCGAAATGGCGACAAAACTACTGGTGACTAAGAATTTGCTTTTCTCCGCTTGCCATTTGATTTCCTTCCCTCATAATGGAATCCCTGGTAATCTTGGGTGGTTCATCAGAGCTCACTGGAAGGCAGTTTCTCAAAATGCAGAAGGTATGTACTGTAAATTACTTGGGAACTGCTTAAGACTGATATAGAGCCTGGCCAGAAGACAAAAGACCATGCTTATCCGCTGTCGTTTTGGTCATAGAAGAACAAAGGCTTAACCAATAGATGGTATGGGACTTGGGGTCTGGTTGACAGAACATTTCCCATTGTTAAAAGAAAGAATGCTCATTCATGAAAGTTTGGATCAGACTCCAGAAATTTGCAGTCTTTTTTCTCATGTCGTAAGGTAACTAGGTAAGCAAAAGAAAATGTATGTACATTGTTATCATATGTTTTCAGTTTTGTACTTTGCCTAATATTAATGTAACATATTTGGTCGGTTGAAAGGTGTTACCAATGATTCTACTTTGGCCTCTCCTCTCCTCTTTTCCTTTTTTTTTTTTAATCTTAAAGTCTGAATTCAAAGTGACTTATTAAATTATTTTATCCTCTTAAACATAATTTTAATAACTTCAATTTATTGTCTAGTACATTGTAAAAATTAGTATGTTTACTATATTTCATGTCGATACATTGTGAAAATGAGTGTTTACACTTTTATCGTCTAAATTATGAAATTGAGCTCCAATTTCCACTCTATTTCCCTTTGTCTCGTAGGTTTTGAATCTTTAATAGTGTTTTGACTTTTGCCTTTCTTCCTCAATACTCAAACGTAACTTGCGAGCATTCATTAAATCAGCAACTGCTAATAGCTTGTCTTTCTTTTTGTTATAGATTCAAAATGGACTTCTTCCTCATACCTAGCAATGATATCTTTTACCTTGTTCGCACCATAAAGCTTAATTCATCCAAGCGTGTAACTTAAAAAGCCTAGAGTTGAAAAAGACTAACGTGTTGTGTTTCTTCTTAAGAGATACGAGATATTCGTATATATGACAAGGTACAATGTCTTGTCTTGCCCTTGGTGCATGAGACTTTGTATTGTTGGTCATATGAAGATCCATCATGTGCATTGTTAACCTGAGCGGAGTGACATCAAACCGTTTATCCGCTGAAATTAAACTAGAAATCTCGAAGAACTTCCATTCACATTTAGGATTTGGTTTCAACAACTTATTAATGTGTGATCTTCATGAGTTCCGTCTCCCTTTTTGAAGCATCATTTGCATGATTGGCACCATAGAAACCCTTTTTCTCTCTTTCTCTTTATGCTGAAAAAGAAAACGAATGCTGCAAACTTTAGCTTTGATTTCCTCTGGGACGCAACAAACAACTAGAGGTTTCCAGGTCACCTACAATTCAGAAAGAAAAAAAAAAGGGGAGGATGGAGTGTGGAGATAAACAGATAAGGGTACCATACCAACTTGTGCAGCGGGGGCAAAAGTCGCATGAGAAAGTTGTGGGTTCTTTCTCTTTTCCTTGATCGATTATGGATAGCAGCAGCAGTTGGGTTTGGATAGGAGGCTGATCTCACTTTGTATTTGCAATAGATAATTGCGATGAATTATGTGGCCGTCAGAACCGAGCTAGTACAAATTTTATAAGTAGAACTTGTTATATAAATTTTATTATGTAATAGTTATGTGGTTTAATGAAAGTAGAGGTGGTAAATAGATCGGATTCATAGATTGGTGGGTAGGATTAGGGGATTCATGGATCAAATGGATTGGTGGATTATCCATGAATCCAATTGACATCCTCAACCTTTGACCAATATGTAAAATGTGAAAAGTTTAGGTACTAAAATGTTGCAATGAAAATTTTTAGGTACCAAAACGTAATTTTCCAGTGATATTTTACGTATAAAAAAATAAATTTTAGGTACCAAAATGTAAAATACAAAAAGTATAGGTATCAAATCGTAATTTATCATTTGGATCCATGGATCAATCCATGAATCCACCAATCCAATTGGATTTGGATGAAATGCAGTGGATTAGGTGGATATTTTTAATGGATTGATGGATTGGATTGGTTGATTGGATTGAGAATTGCTACCTCTAAATGGAAGCCAAACTTAACTTATGTCTTACATCATACGGGTTCGATCCACATTGCTTACATAATTTTTTTTTTAAATTATTTTCGCCCCCGGTCTCGAAATCCTAGCTCTGGCCCTGGCCAAAACTGAAAATTAATAATACTAATACTAATAATAATAATAATAATAATAATAATATACCGATTAGGCAAATGCAACTATGCAAGGGTTTAGGTTCTGATGTTATTAGTTTTAGGTATAGGAAATGTAGCTTTTACACAAATTTTATTGTGTGCGTGTGAGCTATTGATCATTGATGTGTACGCAAGCAAATTAGTTCCTGTGACTTATCTGGATATAGATCAATTGGATATGTGTATTCAACTTAATCTGGTTTTGAATTTGAATTTATTTTATTTGATAGGATGTGGATGGATCATTCATTAATCTGTGAGCATGGGTGTGCAACGGATTGGTACATTATCGGATATCGTTTTAATTTTATGAATTATATTAAATCTAAAGAATAAGAACTTATCTAAATAATTTGAGTTGTTGTGAGATGTCTATGTATGGATTAACCTTTTCATTACTGCCCCTCAAGCGAAAACCAACTCATGTACATGAAGTTTGTACAAGCTCCTCATAAGTGCATTAAGACAATGGTTGATATTGACGATCGTGGGGACTTGAACACGTGATCTCAAGGACAAACCAGCTCTGATACCATGTCGTATCTCAAGTGGTCTCAATAACTCAAGTTGTTAGTAGATGTCCATATATGAATGTTAACCTTTTTTTTTATATGATTACAGTCCTCATTTCCCCTCTCTTTTTCGTTCGATCTCATCGGAGTTAAGTCTGATTCTGACTACCTTCCCTTATTCATAAGGTATCCACACACGAATGAAAACGAGAAAATAAAAAATGCAAATTGAAAAGTAAAAGTTCGACATAGTATAATATTCATTCGTGTATAATTTATGATAACAACAAATGACTGTTAATCTACTACACAGCCGAATCATAAGAACAATTCAATTACCTCATGAGCACATAAAACATCTTGCACAAGTCGTGGAAGCCTCGATTATATTGGCTATTTAGCCATTTGATTCTATTGAGTAACCTTGTGAGCTTTTAAGATGTACTACCAGAATGTTGATCCTCTCTAATAATTTGATTAGTCACCAGTCCCTCTCATTAATGAGTGGTGGATGAAGCGATGAACTATTATTGGCCAGGAAGTGGAAAACCCTAGAAAGAAGAATTGAGACGGGGGCTTATATTAGCAACGAAGAGCTGAAAATTACGGCCCCAATTATGGCACGATTCCCTTCAAATGCTGCACTTTGAAGTCCAATCCCCATGACCCTGAAAATTACTTGCATTGATTAAGACAGGTTTTTTTTCTTCTTTATTTCGTTTTACGTAGCTAGCTAGCCCGCCCATGAAGCAAATGGAATAACTTTCCTGTTCGTGGGAGATTATTATTTTTTTTTTCCAAAAGATATCTTGTATTGATCAAACATAGACATTTACACCCTGAAAATCAGTCAGGATTGGAAATTAAAGAAGCGACTCATAGTCGGATATAAAGAAAGGGCTTTCCTAGCTACCAAATGAGCTACCCTATTGTTCTCTCGACCTACAAAACGCACACTAAAACTAAACTGGGTACGAAAGTAATGACCAATCTCTTCTAGAACAGCACCCAACCGGCTATCTCTCGTGTTGGCTTGATTAATTTTTTCAATAATCACCTTTGCATCGCCCTCAAACCGGACCTCCGGCAATCCTTGCTCCATACACCAAATAATAGCTTCTCTAAGCACAAGCAATTCTACCATCACCGGGTCATCCACTTGAGGAAACTGAACCCCTCTAGCCAGAAGGAGTGTCCGCGCTGGGTCAAAGAGAACCATCCCACCAGCCAAATGCGACCCACCCTTCGTAGCCCCGTCCCACATGCAAACCAACTGGGAATCACCCGGTTGCGCTGCTGGTTGCATCATCGGGACAGTCATCCTCGGAGCCTGATCCACTGGTAGAGACACCCATTCCTCATACTGTTGGTGAAACTGCCGCATTAGTGCCGGAATCCCGAATTGTTTGCCCTCAAAGACAACCCAATTCCGAGAACGCCAGATCCTCCAAAGGATGACAACAACAGCCATAACCACTGACGGTTGAGAAATCAGAACCAACAAACGCTTGAGAAACAAAGGAAAATCAAATTGGCTTGTGCTTGACCCAACTTGTATATATATTATAGACAATTTTGGAGGATGATGTTTTATGGCAAAATTATATTTCTATAGTGGGCAAAATTATGCGAATTTGAAGCAAAAGTCCATCAATATTGAGCAATATAGTATTATATCTTTGTTTTTATATTCCAAGTTGAACAAGTTTTATACTCAAGAAGGAGCCAGACACATGTATATAGTGTTTTGAACGACACTTACCAGAAGCGAATAACCATTCAAATTTATATGTAGTTGTCAGATAGATCTTGTATAGTATTAAGATGTCGATTTTCAAATGTTTCTTAATCCATTATATCGTGGGTAATTGAAGTTATGAAGAATGGTTTAGCTTGATTACATTTGTTTCATTTCAATCCAATACTCTAATTTCCAAATGAATGTGTTCACCTTTTACAAAATCTTCACAAACCTCCACCTTACTTGAAATTGCAACTTAATTAAAATTAGTGTACTAGGGTTGGAATTTTGATGCCAACATTCATCTTAAAAGAAGAAGAAAAATGTTTTGTGATACTACGATGGATGAGTGATACTAATTAAATCGTGCATTAGTTATCATATTGATATAATTTTTCACGTAACAATTTTTTTAAAACTCTATTATCATATTCTATTACAAAATCATCGTTTGTGAAACCACGTGGTACTGACGGTCCAATCGAGAATATTTATTATCGAAATCTAAACCGATAGACGGTTTATAGCTGTGTGAGACTTTTGAAACACAATTTCAACACCAAAACCGTAACCCTAACTTTTTTGACATCACCTCTTTCAGTCTCGTCTATTTGATCTACAATACCGATTTTGATTATATACATGAATCGTGATTAAAACAGAACCGAATTGGAGTTGTGGTTGTGGAAGGATCGAACGGGGAAAGAGAATGAAAGGGGCGACATGGATGGCCTCGTGATCTATCTATCATGCGCCTCCTTTAATTGCGAAAGGCAAGCGAAAGAAAACCATCTTCCAACCATCTTCCAGCTCCTCATGCCCGACGTCCCACTCGCTGCGCTGCCTTCGTGACAGAAACGCGCCCATAGGAAGCCTCTGTTTCTGATGCGAAGAATCTAGCTCCACTAAACGATTGGCCAGGAAGAAGCACGCGCCGGCGGGGAACGCGTGTCATTAGCGAGGAACTTCGCTTTCCCGGGTGGCATAAGTAAGTTGATAATTGTCTGGTCCAAAAGTTTTAGATTCAGTTGATGGAGTGATGGGATGGGAAAGAAAAGGAAGAGAAAGAGGAAAGGGGAAGTGGAGGACCCATAACGAAATTAAGAGGAGAAAGAAGAAGAAGGCCAGGGAACCAATTGAATTCCACAACCAATTAAACCAATCAACAATGTTTGATAGTTTCGATTTGATTTGTAATTAATTTGTTTAGGGGTCGTTTGGAAGTTGCGATTGTTAAATAGATGTATTTTTGAGAATGCTTGTATAAAATATTATACATGTATTGTCGAATTTGATGCATTGTAGAATACAACGTTTGGTATGTGTGATTGTGTATGTCGCATCAGCTAAAAGCTGAGACAAAACAATCTCAACTCAACTATCTCAACAATCACAACTAAAAGTTGAGATATAATAATCACTCAAAATGAGTGATAGTTTCTGTCACATCACAGAAACAATTCATGTATTGTTTCTGCTAAAAAAACAAAAAAAATGATGCATTGTAAACAATACATGCATAATGACAATCTCAACAAAACTATCGCAACTTCCAAACTACCCTTAGAATATGTATTATTTATTGCACGGAGGTAACAGAATATTTTGGTCACTTGTTGTTGTGTCTTTGATTTATTTCACATTCGGTTTAAATCATTTTTTGAGATATGTGTAACATGTGTAGGGTTGAAAAGTCGGTGACAAATTCTATTATACAATCAAATCCTAAAAAACTTGTAGCATAAAGCCTAATGTATTAGAAGCGGTCTTACATGGTAAATGCTAAATTTTATAGGAAAAATCAAATGTTAGAGAGGTTAAGCGGAGTCATTTTTAAGTAAGTGTGGTCGCTTGAGAGTCATTAAATAGGACAAGTGCTTGTGTAGTGTCTTCTGTGTAATATTGGTAACAAACTTGTATCTAAAGATATTTTACTGAATCACAATATAAATCTCGTACCAACAATTGCGCAACTAAACTAAAAACAAATAATATTAAAAACCCCCACTTTGCATGATCCCAACAAACAACTAACAAAATGCAAACTCAATTATGTTACTAAACCCAATGAAATAATTATTCAAACTCACATGTTGACCAACCACCAACTTGACTTGACACTCGTATAAACAACAATCATCATTAATTATGTGACCGCCTAAAATTATCATTCCTACTTAATCAATGTGTCAAATTTAGTGGATTGACAATGTTAAGCAATTTTCTAATTTGGTTTGCATGTGGGACGGGGCTACTAAGGGTGGGTCTCATTCGGCTGGTGAGATGGTTCTTTTTGACTCAGCGCGGACACTCCTTCTGCTAGAGGGGTCTAGTTTGCTCAAATGGATGATCCTGCAGTGGTGGAATTGCTTGTGCTTAGGGAAGCTATTATTTGGTGTGTGGAGCAAGGTCTGTCGGAGGTCCGATTTGAGGGCGATGCGAAGGTGATTATTGACCCTTAAACATTGCCTTGTGGACTGCAGCTAGAATTCTAAGATATGGAGCAGAACCCCACTGGCGGAAATCTTCCACAAAGATGAAAGCCTTACCTGTAAAAAATGGTTCTCTCTTGTTGTTAATGATCTTTCGGAGAAAGAGGTGGCCCAGGTGTGTTCTTTACTTTGGTTCTTTTGGAAGGAGAGAAACAACTTCTTGTTCAGCAAGAAGATAATGGAAGATTGGCAAGTTTTTCCCCGGGCAGACGAGTTCATCCACTGCTTCTTGGAGGTTGAGGGGAAGGATCAGAATTCTACTCGAACCAGACATAGGGAGGAACGAAAATGGGCAAAGCCTCCAATGGGAGTGTTCAAACTAAATACAGATGCCAGGGTGAGTAGCAGAGGTGAAGTGGGACTGGGATGTATCCTAAGAGATTGGAATGGAAAAGCTGTCTTTGCGGCCAGCAGCAGATCCAGCATAAAGTGGTCTCCCGAGCTTGCTGAAGGTATGGCTATTCTTGTTGGGATAAGATTGGTTAAAGAGAAAGGTTTTGGACCGGTTGTTATTGAGTCTGATTGTAAAAAGGTTATTCAGTTGCTGAAATCTCACAGAACCTGCAGAACTGAATTGGGGAGTATCTGTTCGGATATATTGAAGGAGGCAGAGGGGATGGATGTTCGTGACTGGTCTTTTGTGTTTAGAGAATCAAACAGTGTTGCTCATTTGTTAGCCCATTTAGTATCTGATTCTGAGGAATCCTTTTTTGATTGTAATCGCTTACCTTCTATGGTAGCTACTGCTGTAGCCTTGAGGCGGACTGATTCCTGGTTTCAATGAATCCCCATTAGTTTTCTCTAAAAAAATGTGGTTTTTTTTTGGGGTATTGCTCTTTCCGTAGCCATTCCTCACCTAAGTTTGTCTCCATTTGAATTGCCGACTTAAAACTAGGATGCAAGTTTCCTTATTAGGTTAAACCTTAATCATATTTATACTTTCAGGAGACTCTGTTTATTTTTATTACATGTGATGTATTTAAATCCAGATGAAATATTTAAGTTGTATATATACATTAGTGAGAAATGTTGCTTCTTGTTATTCATGTTGTTTTTAGAAGCTATCATGTCATTCTATAATTAAAATTGTCCCTATGTTTTTACAATGGTTTAAAATTAGAAAGTTGCTTTTTTTTTGGTCAAAATATATCATATATTGATCGAAACAAAAGATAGTTACATCCTGGAAACCAGCAAGGTCTGGAAATCAAAGAAGCGACTCATAGTCGGATACAAAGAGAGGGCTTTCCTAGGTACCAAATGAGCTACCCTATTGTTCTCCCGACCTACAAAACGCACACTAAAGTCAGGCTGAGCACGAAAATAATGATCAATCTCTTCCAGAATAGCACCCAGCCGGCTATCTCTTGTGTCAGCCTGATTAATTTTGTCTCCTTGAGACCACAATTTGGGCACTCATCTCCCAGCCTTTTAACTTTCTTGCTAATTTTCACACCCACTGGTAAGATGTTATGAGCTGCTTTCCAAATAAAAGTTTTGAGTTTTCCCGGCATGTTCACCCTCCATAGCTTCCTCCAACAGAACTCTTCTTCACTTCTGTCCATTTGACCAGCAGCCTCTTCCTCTCTTCTTTGCTCAAAGAAATACCCTGACTTAACAGTATATTTGCCATCCTCCGATTCTGTCCAGCATACAACATCCTTTTCATAAGTAGAAGAGATAGGGATGGCCATGATAGCCTGTCTTTCCTCCGGAGTAAAGATGATTTCCAGCAGGTCTTGCCTCCAAGTACTTGACTCATGGTCAATAAGATTTGCGACTCTAGCATCCCATTCCAAGAACTGGCAGAAGGAGTAGACTTTAAAGTTTTCCAGATTTGGCACACATTTGTCCCCCCAGATTATAACATCCTCGCCTGAGCCAATCCTCCATCTACAGCCAGCTTTGAGAAGATCTTAAGCCCATATTAAACTCATCCAAATATAACTTGGATGCCAACCCAATTTTGCTTCCATTATAGAGGTTCTGGGATGGTATTTTGCTTTGATTAACCTCGCCACCAGAGTGTTTGGCCTAGTTTGTAGATTCCAAAGTTGTTTAGCTAGCAGCGCCTTGTTGAAAATCTTTAAGTCTCTAAACCCCATACCGCTAGCTTCCTTCTTCTTGCACAACTTTTCCCATTTCTTCCAATGGATTCTTCTTTCCGAACCTTTTTGCCCCCACCAATAGTTAGCCATCAGACTGTGAAGATCGTTGATAATGCCTTCAGGGATTCTAAAGACCGACATCGCATAAGTGGCTTGCGCTTGAGCAATACTTTTGATGATGATCTCCTTGCCAGCATCACTGAAATATCTGCATTTCCAATTTGTTAACTTATTTCTCACCCTTTCCTGGAGGTGCTGAAAAACAATCTTCTTTGATCTCCCCACCATCGTTGGAAGTCCAAGGTATTTTGCCAATTTATCCACTTCCTTAATGCCCATTTCAGTACATAGATCTCTCCTCTTGTCCTCCTTGACATTGCTGCTGTAATAGATTTCGGACTTGGTGAGATTTACCATTTGTCCTGATTCTGCTTTGTAGAGTTTAAGGATCTCCTTCACCTTCTTTACTTCCCTGATGGTCGCCCTGGCAAATAAGACACAGTCATCGACGAACAGTAAGTGAGAAATAACAGGGGCTCTATTACAAATCTTTATTCCATGAATTTCTCCTTCCCTTTCATACTTATTAACAAGTGCAGATAATCCCTCCGAGCAGAGAAGGAAAAGGTATGGGGAAAGCGGGTCTCCCTGCCGTAAACCTCTCCCTGGTTTGAAGAAATTTGATTTGGGACCATTCACCAGTACTGCATATGAAACAGATGAAACACAAGACATAATCAGCTTGACCCATTTCTCATCGAATCCCATTCTTCTCATAATTTTATCAAGAAATACTCATTCCACTCGATCATAGGCTTTCGCCATGTCGAGTTTTAAAGCCAAGTAACCCCTTTCATCTTTAATCTTCTTCTTCATTGTATAGAAACACTCGAAAGCTGCAATCACATTATCGATAATTGATCTCCCAGGAACAAACACACTCTCGGATTCACAAATCAAATCATCCACATGAAAATAATAATTAATTAGAGAATACCAAACATTGAAGTTCGTTATCTCCCCACACCAACACCAAGCAAGCAAGCAAACTGCTTAAAGAAAGAAAAACAGAAAACAAATCATCAAACAGAAAGAGAAAGAGAGAGCTACCAAATATACTGGCCGATGACATAATGATAAAAGAGTTTCTCCCATTTGGTTCAATTATTTCAAAGACTACTTTTAATTGCATTTTCAGACATTGCTTAGGAAATACGTTTTTATTTTACCACATATTATATGTGATTTACATATTTTTAGTTTGTCGGATATCAATCTACATATGTTATTAGTGGAGTCGAACCATACTCAGTATTTGCTTTATGTATGTATGATCCGTATGAACGTGGAGTACGGAGTTAGTTTCACAAAAATACATCATTCTATATATATCCCCCTCCCCCAATTTACATACATATTTTGCTCCTTGTCTTTTTATAATTTTTCGGCCATTCATCTTGGAAATGTTATATTCTTTTTTTCCTTTTTACGATACGTGGTGTTAGCTTGCCTTATTTCATGTCATATCATATGGAGGAAGCTTATATTTGAAGGTTAGAACGGGATCAAGGAGAGCCGAGGAGCAATGTCACGACCAATGGAGGCATTATCACTATTCAGGTTGTGACTTTCCACTCCATACGGTGAGATTAAGAATCCAGGCACAAGCGCATTTTAACGTTTCGGGTTGAGTTTCAAATGTCATAGGTGTAACTTATTAAGAGTCATGACTGTGACTTCCCCTTGAAGTCCCAACTTAAACATGACATTTTGGATGCCACAACCATGACTTTGACTGTGATATTGCCTCTGTCACGGGTATAAATGGGCAACTGCGAATTTCGAAAGAGGAGAGTTAATTTTTTAGATAACAAGCACCAAAGGGAGGAATCCCAGAGAGAGAAAGAGAATTGGGAACATTTTTAAAGCTATTTTAACGAATTAACGGAAGAAGAATCTCATCACCAAAAGTAAGTTCTTCATCTTCTCTTATGTATTTCCTTCTCCATCTATGGAGTAACTTCCCTTCACTTGGGGTTTGAGGAATCCTAGTTATGTTTGTTTGATGGGACCATTGTAATGACTATGACTTGCTATAACATAGTTCATATTCAATCTATGCATGTTTTATGGATCAATTATGTTTTAATCGATATTATTGATTTATGCTTTTATCGATAATGCCTAATTATGTTAATAAAGCAACATCAATTGGAAGTAAGAGATCGATTGTGCGAGAGCGAGGCGATCAATTGCTTTGTATTGGGTGAGAATCTTACTCAATAGTCAACAAAGGGTGTCTAGTGTGAATTGCCTATGTATTTTGCCTTAATCGAGGATGGTGTCCCTTTAAGCAGTCTATTCAATAGCGACTTGTCTGCTTTAATTTAGATTCCACGATTGTTATGGGCTTTACGAATCATTGATTAGTGAAATAAACTAGAGAATCGTTAATAATTAATCTAGTTAGTGGTTAGTGGTTATGGAGATTCATTACATGAGTGAGCCTACTGCTTTGTAATTAGTAAGTTTAGTATTTTCTTTATTTGTTAGAGTAGCTTAATCATTTTGTAAACATGTACGGTCTAGATAATAAACTGAATATGAGTAATAGTACATCTAGATACGTGTGGATTCGATACTTATTACTTGTTGTTGGTCTTTTGTTTCACTTGGCGTTGACTGAAGTGTAGTTTGTAACGACCGCAATAGGGTAAATTGCAAGTTTGATCATTGGAATTATTAAAATATTTCACATTTGCCACTAAAGTTAGTTTATTCCATCCATAGTCACTTAAATTAGTTGTATAGTTCAAGTTTGCTAACTGACCGTTAATCTCCGTCAGAATCCGTTAACACCGTCAGTTAATTGCTGAAGTGACTAATAGAAATGCCTAATCAGCCTAATTTGACCTGAAAAAGTGAAACTTTGACCCGCCACGTCAACCCACTCCATGATCCAACCAAACCCATGACCGAGGTCCTCTCGACCCTTCCTCTCCCCCAACTTCCCCTTTCTGCATGGCGAGTCAGGGCCCTGCTTCAATTCCTCTACCACTCTGCAAAGAATACGACGACTATCTTCGGCCAGAATGCTTAGGTCTTCATAGCCCACCCACCATTCTCATTGTACACTCCAGCCCCTCGTCCCCGAGATCCAAAAAGAGAGACCCCCAAACCATAATTACTCTCCGCCATCTCAGCAAGACAACAACCCCCTCTGCATCTCCCCACGTGACCCTTCCATCTCCACCCTGCCACTTTGGGGACGCAGTGGAAAAAGTAGATCTGCTTAATGCCTTTCAACCTGGAATCTGAGGTCGCAGTGCCGGTCATTGGAACTGAGGACCGAGTGGAAGAGCTACGGATAAAAAGTGATTGACGGAGCCGGATAAAAACCCTACTTTTTTTTTTGCAAATTCTGTTAGTTTTGGTGGCTCTCAAAGCTCTTGATTTCGTATGAACACGGCTAGACCCGCAAGTTCTTGTTAAAGTTGGAATCGAATTGGTCCGGGACTGGGTAGAGGTGAACAGATCGGGTTGTGGAGCGAGGAATTGAGCTAGGAGTTTGTCATCGCCGCTGTAGTTTTCATCGCTATAACCACATGAATGTTGACTCGCCGCCCTGGCCTCCTCCTCCTAGTAGCGGCGACCACCATCTTCCTCGTGGTTTCTACCTCCATCGCACTCTAAAATCAGCGGCGGTAGATGGGGCGTTTGGCTCTGGCGGCGGTGGAAGCTTCTTTCTGCAGCTCTAGTTGTTGTTTTTTTTCGGTTGGGCGGGTGGTGGTGGTGGAGATGGGTGGTTTGCCGATGCGGCGCTGGATGAGCTCCCTGAGATGGTAGGGTTTGTAAGTAGGGATGACAACAAAACCCGAACCTACGGGTACCCATCCGACCCAATCCGGTCAAGGTGGGTAAAATCCGTGTTGACGGGTTTTGGGCTGGGTTTGGGTTTAAACCCGTTCACTATTTACCGGGTTGGGTTGCGTTTGGGTTTAGGTAAACCCGACCCATAGGTACCCGCCCACACCCATATTATTAATTTTCTTGATATATTTAATATTTTAAACAACTAATCTTATTTATGTTTGTAGAGACATGTCTAATTTTTTCTTTCTAATTGTGTAGAATGAAGTTGATGTTATCGAGTGGAGAGTGAAGAAACTTAATTGAAAGGAAGAAGCTTTCAATTAATCATGTTATTTATGGATAATTTGTGATTTGCTTCAATTTTCTTGAGTTTTCTAGATTGGTGTTGAACAATTTGTATAGTTAATTTGTGATTTGCTTGAATTTTCTAGAATGATGTTTTATATATGGATAATTTGTATTGAGAGATTGATATTTGACTTTAATTTTGATAGGAACTTGTTATTGTAAATTTTTTACGACAAAAACCCGTGGGTACCCAAGAACCCGCAGATACCCAGCGGGTTGGGTTGGGTTTGAGTTTTTCAAACCCAGTGGGTTTTACCCCGGTTTTTTTCACGGATAAACCCATCGGTTAGGATTTGGGTTTGGCAAAACTCGACCCAACCCGACCCATTGCCATCCCTATTTGTAAGGCGATGAGCAACATAGAAGGAAAAAATTGGGCAATTAGGTTAGGGAAAGAGAGCAGGGATGCTCGTGGGTTAAGACATGGGGTAGGTATTAATTTGGTTGGGTTAAATTGGTTTGGTTATGGGTTGGGATTATTATGATGTGGCAAGTCAAATTTTCACTTTTTCGGGTCAAATTAGGCTGATTAGTCGTTTCTGTTAGCCACGTCAGTAATTAACTGACGTTGTTAATGGAGACTAACGACTAGTGACCAAATTTGAATTGTTGTACTAATTTAAGTGACCATGAATGAAATAAACTAATTTTAGTGGCAAGCGTGAAATATTTTAGTAATTCCAGTAATTAAACTTGTAATTTACCCGACCACAGTATTATCTAGTCAATAAATCAATAAGTACGAATGACACAGATTAATCATAATATAATTTTCTTTAATTTTGTCTTCAACATTCATGTCAACTTTACACATGAGCTCTTGCTAAAATATTTTGTTAAAATTAGCGCTAAAATTTGATAAAAAATCATCAAAATACTTAAGAGATTTTTTTTTTGGTAAGATGAGAAAATTATTTGACTTGAGCTAATGGCTCAATTAATTAGTCGAATGCTTATGAAATCGGAATTTGCCTCCAGTCCAGCAGACTCACGGGGGAAAAAAAAAGAAAAGAAAAAAAGAACAACTAAGCGAAGACGGGAAAGAGAAAGAGAGCGAGAGAGAGAAACAGACAAAACCAAACCAGAAAGATAAATTGATGGTGTATTCTCTGCACAATTCGCCTCGCTTTTCCGTTTCTCCCCCAATAGCTTCTTTTCTCTCCTTCCTCTTCCGCCGCTCTCAAACAATTCGTCGGTCCGCCATTTTTCCAGAGCAGTGCAGAGCGGAAAGAAGAAGCGAAAAGCTGTACGGATTCAATGAACCGTCGCCTCCCTTCATTTTCACTCCCTGGCTGGTTCTCCACAACACCGCTGCTCCGTTCATAGTTACGACGATCTCAGCTCCTGACGAATTACCCAGCTCCTTCTCGCCCTTCACTTCCTCATGGATACGCCTACGCCGCCGGCGGAAGAGCTTCTCCGGAAGATTCAGGAGCTGGAAGCCGGACAAGCTGAGCTTCAACAGGAGTTGACGAAGCTTAAGCTCACTTCCGATTCGAAATCCGAGAATCTTCTCCTTCACCACCAACAGCAGCATCAGCAACAGCACCACCATCACCATCACCACCACCATCCTCGGTCCCAGTCAATCTCGCCTCAGCGTCCAGGGACTAGCCGGAGCTTCGAGACGGCTGCGTCTATGAAGAAGACCTCGCCGCCGTTTAGGCATTTGTCTCCCTTACAGAGAGAGTCTCGCCGTCCGAGCAGCGGTTCGGATAGGAGTAATGTCGGCGGAGATGGCGGCGTCTGCGGAGCGAGTGCCGGTCCGTCGGCTATTAAGTTTACTGATAAGCAGTACTTGAACATCTTGCAGTCCATGGGGCAGTCCGTTCATATTTTCGAACCTTCCGGCCGTCTTATCTACTGGTCAAAACTGACTCTTAACCTTTATAGTTTCCATTTTGTTTATAATCTCTCTTGATTTGAAGCTCGTTTTCTTCGACGGCGATTCGGATTGTAGTTCTGGTGGTGGCGCCGGCTGACTCTATCACATTCATTTGGCGTATACGATCAAATTTGTTGCAGGAATCGAAGTGCTGAAAACCTATTTGGCTGGACTGCGGCGGAAGCTCTAGGTCAGGACAACATTGACCTGCTTGTAGATCCCAGGGATGGCAAGATAGCGCAAACGATTATTGATCGCAACGGTCTAGGAGAGAGCTGGACAGGACAGTTCCCTGTGAAGAACAAGAGGGGTGATAGGTTTACAATTGCGGCCACCAATACCCCTTTCTACGACGACAATGGTGATTTGATTGGGATTATATGTGTATCAAGCGATTCACGGCCATTCAAAGAAGCGTTCGTCGATTTATCTGGTCAGAAGAGTTTAGGAGCAGACTCGAGTTCTAGCCGTGTTTTTGGTAGAAGCAGCAGCAGTGTGTCGGCCAAGCTTGGTCTTGATTCCCAACAGCCTCTGCAAGCAGCAATTGCGTCTAAGATTTCAAACTTGGTTAGTTTTTAATAGTGTTATGCTTTCAACATTTGGGTATGCAGTTTGCATGTATTTATATTGTTGGCCTCGAATCAGGCTACCAAAGTGAGCAACAAGGTGAAGTCGAAGATTCGAACTGGAGAGAACAATGTTGATCATCGTGAAGGTGGTAGTGGAGAGAGTCATCATTCTGAACATGTTCATGGCTTCCCGGATGTAGTGGCAGACCAGAGGGTTGATGCAAACTCTAGTGGTGCTAGTACTCCCAGGGCCAGTACACCCAGGGGAGATTTTCATCCATCCCCTTTCGTTGTTTCACCTTATGGTGATGAGGGTGAAGGGAAACCTGCAATCCACAAGGTTATCACTTCGAAGGCAGAGGCTTGGATGGGTAAAAAAGGGCTGTCATGGCCATGGAAAGGGAATGAAAGCGAAGTTTCAGAGTCAAGAACTACCAAATTTGTTTGGCCTTGGTTGCAGAATGAGCAAGAGGGTGAACCAAATTATCCGAAGAGTCCCTCTTATGGTGGTACTAAAACTGAGAGTTACTTTAGTGAAGCTAATAATCGGCATGGCATTAGTGAGGCATCTGGACTGTGGTCATCCTCTGCAAATGTTAACAGCACGAGCACTGTCAGCAGTTGTAGTAGCACAAGCAGCAGTACTGTTCATAGGTTAGATGTAGAAAGTGACTGCTTAGATTATGAAATTTTGTGGGAAGACTTGACCATTGGGGAACAAATTGGACAAGGTTTCCATCTCAGCACACATGCTCTTATACTGTTTTTCTAGAATTAGGACTCTGGGTTAAAGGATTTCTATACGTAATGGCTCATGTCGAAACATTCTTGTTGACCTGCTATCGCTCATTTGATGTTGATGCAGGATCTTGTGGGACTGTCTATCATGCCCTGTGGTATGGATCAGTATGTTCTTCCCCTCATCCTCATATCATTCTAGTTCCATTTCCGACAAATGAATCTAGGATACTAGCATCCTAAAGTTTGATGTAGATGTTTTAATTATGAACTTTCCTTGGTCTTGCCAATATAGTCTGACACTGTTCATACCCGACATTACAGGGTCCTTTTTCTTAGTGTGCATTAGTAGTAGAACTCCACAATAGTGTTTTGGCTAATTTCCTTTTCTAGCCATATTGTCAAATGTACTAAATATATAATGATCACTAGTTCGGTGGTTGGAACTTGAAAGATGAGCCACTTTTGTTTTCAGGATGTTGCGGTCAAGGTATTCTCCAAGCAAGAGTATTCAGAAGATGTGATACTTTCATTTAGACAAGAGGTGTGCTGATCCTTTATTATCTAGTATCATCTATAATTGACACGTCCCTCTTTTCCCTTTTGTTTTGAGCCTCTCATAATGATTGTTCATTGATGAAGGTATCCCTTATGAAAAGACTTCGCCATCCCAACGTGCTGCTCTTTATGGGTGCCGTGACCTCACCTCAGCGTCTCTGTATCGTTACAGAGTTCCTTCCTCGGTACTTCCTAAAAGCTAGATATCTTAAGTTGCTAGCTCTACGGTGCTTTTTCTAATGCATATCCGGAGTCTTTAAGTTCGCTAATGCAAATCTATTATGGTAGTAGTTAGTACTACCAAACCGATATCTGCTTGCTAGACTGAATCACTCTTTGCAATTTTGTCTGTTATGCAGTGGAAGTTTGTTTCGTTTGATCCAAAGGAACACAACCAAAATAGAGTGGAGACGGAGAGTGCACATGGCTTTGGATATTGTAAATAGTGATCCATTTTGATTTCTGAGTCCTCATTTGTTCCTTTCGATGATATATATTCTCATGAGAAGATACTTCTTATTAGTCATCTCCTTGTAGATGAACTGTTTCCTCATACACAATTCAACTGTGGTATTATTTGTTGCAACAGGCACGGGGTATGAATTATCTTCATCATTTCAACCCACCTATTGTTCATCGTGACTTGAAGTCGTCGAATCTTCTGGTTGATAAGAATTGGACAGTAAAGGTAAAGTCTCCGGTTGACTTATTTGGGTTTTGCTTATCAGTTGTTACCCCCTTGATACTGGAAAACCAAAAGCAAATGATATGATGGCTATCTGACCAGGTTGGTGATTTTGGGCTATCTCGTCTAAAGCACAAAACATTCCTGACAACCAAGTCCGGGAAGGGCACGGTAAGCATTTAATATAGTGCCTGATTTAATTTAAAGTTATAAAACAATGAAAATGAAATGTCCAACTCACTTTTCTGGTTTTGATTTCTTGAATTGTTGAATTTTGATTAATCCAAGAAGAAAAAGTTTTGATGTTTGGAATGAATGAAGTTGAAAAATGGAATTTCATTACGCTTGGGATTCCTGGTTGCTTTTGAAAGTAGAGGGATTGGTTCGATTGTTTTGATAGGAACCAGTTCGACGGAATGAATTTGATGAATCTATTGTTTATTTTATCTTGCTCATTACCTTTCTTTCTCCTGCAACTCTTGGCTCTTGCCTTTTCATATTGCCCAAGAACCTGTTTGTATTTTCTATCGTTCAAACTACAATTTATCTAGATTGTTGCGGGAATTTTTATGAACTCGATATCTTGAATTAGTTACTCTACTAATTGAAAACAAAAGTAATGTTGCAAAGCTACTAAAAGGCTATTTTCCTACTGCCTGTGCAGCCTCAATGGATGGCACCAGAAGTTCTCCGCAATGAAGCCTCTGATGAGAAGTAATTATCCCTACTCTTGTTTCTTGCTTTAGATATCTTCTTCGAAAGTTCCAGCTCGTTATCCTGCTTGATTAATTCAATTCCTCTTCCATGTAGGTCTGACATCTACAGCTTTGGAGTGATACTATGGGAACTTGCAACCGAGAAGATTCCTTGGGATAATCTCAACTCGATGCAGGTACTATAATTAGCATAGTTTTCCCCATTCAGCTATCTGACAAGATTCAGAATGGCATATATGAACAGCATCATCAATTTAGTAAAATTTCAGGTAATTGGTGCTGTGGGATTCATGAACCAACGGTTGGAAATACCAAAAGACCTCGATCCTCGTTGGGCCTCTATAATTGAGAGCTGCTGGCTCAGGTACATCACCATTTTCATCCTTAATCTTACTTTCCTTCCAGGAGTTTTGGTGCATTGAATGTGACTGTTGCTGATGTTAGCTGGAGCCTAGATATTTCATTTTTTAATGTGGAATACTCCTGAAATATCGTCGACTATGACATGCAATATACTTTCAGAAAACAAAAACCGGGTTGCCTGAATAAGTTGAGAGAGGTTTTTGGACTTTATTTTTTTTAATCATATTCCCTTTTGGAGTGGGCATTGATCCAATTTGTGGTTTGTATGAATTGAATAGGATTCGATCTGCTCTGAATTGAATTGGGTTGAATTGATATCAGAATCAGATAGGTATAGAATTAGGGGTGGGCATTCGGTCGGTTCGGTTCAAACCGAACCGAAATTATGCATACCGGGTCCCCGAATTCTATCAAACCTCAAACCGAATTCGAACCGAATTATAATTCGGTTCGGTCGGTTCAAACCGAATTATAATTCGGTTCGGTCGGTTCAAACCGAATTATAATTCGGTTCGGTTTTTCATACAAAACCGAAATAGTGAGGTTAGCTTGTATCTTCTCTTTTTTAAATTATTTTTCACCCCTAATGCAAACAATAAATATGCATCATCAATGATAAAATCAAACATTTCAACACATAAGCCATAAAACACTAACACGATTCAAATATTTAAGTCTCATAATAAGTAGAAACATAAAAATCCACCATTTAGAGCTTGCAATTATAATAATTCGGTTTTTCGGTTCGGAATTCGGAAATTCGGTTCGGTCGAAAGGACCTTGGTTTCCGAAATATGCCCTTTTCTCTTCCGAATTCCAAACCGAATAACATTAATTCGGTTTCGGTTCGGTTTATATTCGGTTCGGTTCGGTTTTATCGAACCGTATGCCCACCCCTAATAGAATGATATCGAAGTATAAATCAACCCAATATCGGTTGCCAAATTTGAGTTTTTTGTTGTTGTTGTTTCGGTTCCATGAATTCTCTTAAAATGAAAACAGAAAGCGGGACCAAATCTGTTGAATGCACTCTAAGTTTAGTTTTGTTCATCCTAATACTGATTCAAATGAATTCTGGATGGAACCAGAAAACAGGAGACTTGTTTCGTTTCCTTTTCACCTCTGTGTCAATTTCTAACTTGCAATTATGGCATTAAACTGTTTTAAGGTCGTCTTCCAGTTATAGGATTTATCCAAACCACGGCTGTCAGGTTTTGACCTCGAAAGATCGTTACAGTTCGGATTTTCCAAGTATATATGACATCGATGCTGATCTCGAACATGTGACTTCTAGGTACTGGAAGGTAAAAAGTCCTACATAGGAGGGTAGGCCAACGAGGGAGCAATCTAATGATAAAACAAACTTAGAAGTCACATGTTCTAATTGGTTCGACTGGTTCCAATTTGATCCAAACATTGATTCGATCTGCTTCGATGTTCCTTCCCCACCCCCCCCCCCCCCCCCCCCCCCCCCCTGCACTTCTGTTCTAGTTATAGGAGAAGAGGCCAACGAGGGAGTGATCTGACGATAAAACGAACTTAGAAGAAGTCACATGTTCTAATTGGTTCGATTGGATACAAACATTGATTCGAACTGCTTCGATATTTCATCCCCTGCACTTCTGTGCTAGTTATCAAACTCTGCTAACCTGTTAGAATCTTTAATTTTGGCTTCGCTACACTGCAGTGACCCAGCCAGCCGCCCAACGTTCCAAGAACTCCTGGAAAAGCTTAGGGACCTCCAGAGACAGTACACCATCCAGCTCCAGGCCGCCCGTTCCTCCGCAGCCGCTGGAGAACATCACGCCACCACCCTCCACAAGGAAAGCTAGCAGAGCCAACTCTCGTGGCGCGAGCCCTCCACAAGTCCTGCGAAACCTTTTCGGCGTTATCTCGAAGAGGGAATTCCATCCCACCCCTGATTTGATTGCAAAGAAGGAATTCTTATGGATTTGTAGTGCCACGCAGTGATATAGAACAAACAACACAGTCAATGTTGCTGGCGAGGGGCAGAAAGGCACAGAAACTGGAAGGTTTTTTTTCTTATGGGGAAAGTTTTCTTTTTTATTTGTTCTTTTCTTGGCGGGCAGTCTGAGTTTGAGTGTGTGCGCGCACTTTGTACATGTTTCTCAGACGCGCCAATATTTAAGAGGAAAGGAGAGAGAGAGAGAGGAAGAGGCGGTGTTATATTTGTTGTCACTGTGTGTAGGTTTGGGTGGATTCATTCACCAAATTGATTAGCTCATTGGTCACTTTAGGAAATTCGTTGTGCAGATTACGGAAGATATATAAAAAAAAAAGGCGGAAGAAGTCTGAGAATATGGATTTTAATGGTGTCTCCTTTTCCGTTTCACCGCCATAGCTTCTCCTCCTTACGAATCCTTCCTACGCCCCCCAAAACAAACCTCCAATCCGCCATTCTTCCGTAGCTGATTTTCCAGGGCACTGCTGATCCGTTCATAGCTCCGCTACGATCTCTGCTCCTTTCTGCCTTGATTCGGAATGGATACGCCGGCGGCGAAAGAGCTTCTCCGGAAGATGAAGGAGCTGGAAGCCGGACAAGCTGAGCTCCAAAAGGAGACGACGAGGCTTCTTAGGCCTTCTTCTGATCAGAAGTCCGAGAATCTGCATGAACAGCTCCACCGGCATCCTCCTCCTCACTCTCGATTCATCTCGCCTCCGCGTGAAAGAACGGGACGGCACTTCGTGAAGGCTCCGGCTACGAAGAAGTCCTCTCCGTCGCCGTTTAGCCATTCGTCTCCTTTGGAGCGGGAATCGCGCCGTCCGAGCTGCGGTTCCGGTAATGACGGCGGCGAAAGGAGTGCTGGTCCGTCTGCCGTGAAGCTTACGGATAAGCAGTACTTGAACATCTTGCAGTCCATGGGGCAGTCCGTTCATATTTTTGACTTCTCCGGCAGACTCATCTACTGGTAAACTGATTCTGAACTCTTATGTTCAATTATTTCCTTCTTCGCCGTAATTTTAGTTTCGTTTCGTTTGCAGTCTTTATTCGGAAAGTTCTTTTTCGTCTATGGCGATTTGCTTATTGAGGCGACGGTGGTCGACTGATCAAAATTTCGTTGCAGGAATCGAGGTGCTGAAAAGTTGTATGGCTATTCTGCGGCGGAGGCTTTTGATGGAAACATCGTTCAGCTGCTTGTAGATCCCGGTGATAGAAGGATTGCGCAGAATGTTGTTGATCGTGTCCTCCGGGGTGAGAGCTGGACAGGACAGTTCCCTGTGAAGACCAAGAGCGGCGATAGGTTTCCAGTCGTCGCGACCAATACACCTTTCTACGATGACGAGGGTACTTTGATTGGGCTGATCTGCTCATCTATGGATTCAAGGCCATTTCACGAAGTGAAGGCTGGTTTCTCTGGTCCCTTTGATACGGAAGCAGTCTCGAGTTCCTCCAACTGTGGTGTTGATAGAACCTGCAGCAGTGTCTCGGCTAAGCTTGGTATGGATTCCCAGTTGCCACTGCAAGCAACACTCAAATCTAAGATATCTAACTTGGCAAGCAAAGTGAGCAACAAGGTGAAGTCCAAGATTCAAACTGGAGAGAACAACAGCTTGGATTGTCGTGAAGGTGGTAGTGGAGATGGTCATCATTCTGATCATGGTTTCGCGGATGTAGCGGCAGAACATAGGGATGATGCAAACTCCAGCGGTGCTGGTATGCCTAGGGCAAGCTCACGGAGGGGAGATTTTCATCCATCTCCTTCTGTTGTCTCGCCTTCTGGCGATGATAGTGAAGGGAAGCCGGCAATCCTCAAGGTCATCACTTCGAAAGCAGAAGTGTGTATGGGTAAAAAGGGGTTGTCATGCCCATGGAAAGGGCATGAGAGGGAAGTTCCCGAGGCAAGAATGACCAAGTTCGTTTGGCCTTGGTCGCAACATGACCAAGAGGGTGAAATGAATCGTCCCTCTAATGCGTGGTCGTTATCATCTGGAAATGTTAACAGCACGAGCTGTGTCAGCAGTTGTGGCAGTACGAGCAGCAGTACTGGGAATAGGATAGATGTGGAACCTGATAGCTGGAATTATGACATATTATGGGAAGATTTGACAATTGGAGAACAGATCCGAGAAGGTTGTCAACATAGTATACACACTCGCTCTAGTGCGGATTTAATTATTATTTTGCTTGGCTCATGTTAACCCTCCCTGATATTACTCTTTCAAAATGTTGATGCAGGGTCTTGTGGGACTGTCTATCATGCCCGGTTGTACGGATCTGTATGTTCTTCTCCTCCATCCTTTTATCATTCTGATTCCATGTATTGATGGTAGTACTTTGCTTCAAGTGTTGACAGCCGAATATGAGCTCCTTTTGAGCAAGTTACTACAATCCTAAAGTTCTACTTAAGTGTGCGAATGTGAAGGTTCCTTGCTGTTGGCAATTTAGACCGGCATTGTTCATACTGCACACTGCAGCAACCTTTTCTTGTTCATACTGCAACTTTTCTACTTGTCAGTAACACTAAAATATATAACCATCAGTTTGGTAGTTGAAACTTGAAAGATGGCACAATTTTGGTTTTTTTTCCAGGATGTTGCGGTCAAGGTATTCTCCAAGCAAGAGTATTCTGACAATGTGAATCTTTCATTTAGACAAGAGGTGTGCTTCTTCTTTATCAGTGTAATCTATAATTCAATTTTCTTAGTAAAACAGTACTCCCCCCTTCTTGAAACCTCTTTGTAAACTATTGTATGTTACTGAAGGTATCCCTTATGGAAAGACTCCGCCATCCAAATGTGCTGCTCTTTATGGGTGCCATGTCCTCACCACAGCGTCTCTGTATCGTTACAGAGTTCTTACCTCGGTACTTCCCTATATTCTGCTCGTATTAAATTGCCAGCTTTACCTTTCTTTGAATGCAAAATCAATTAGACCGAGGCACTCTTCTCATGTTTGCCTGTCATGCAGAGGAAGTTTGTTTCAGTTACTCCAACGAAAAGCAACAAAACTAGAGTGGAGGCGGAGAGTGCAGATGGCATTGGATATTGTAAGTAGTCAATCGACTTCTAGTTCTTACCTTTCTTATTCATTTGGTTGATGAAGCGTTGGACAATCTGCTGTCGTCTGTCTGTTGCAACAGGCACGAGGTATGAATTATCTTCATTGTTTCAACCCTCCTATCGTTCATCGTGACTTGAAGTCTTCAAATCTTCTGGTTGATAGAAATTTGACGGTAAAGGTAAATTCTCCCCTGGTCATCAATTTGGCTTTTGTCCATCTTTATCTTAGCGTTATGATTTCAAGTGTGTGTATTTGGTAAATTATATCTTCCAGAGACTGAAAACCCAATTCTTTTGACCATCTGATCAGGTTGGTGATTTTGGGCTGTCACGTTTAAAGCATGAAACATTTTTAACAACCAAATCCGGGAAGGGCACGGTAAGGAGTTGTTCCAAATGCTCCATTTCGAGTTGGGAATTGAATGAAACGAGAAATGTTATGTTTTTCCTACTTGCATGTGCAGCCTCAATGGATGGCCCCAGAAGTTCTCCGGAATGAACGTTCTAACGAGAAGTAAGTCTCTCTCTTCACTTCGCCATGTATTTCCTCTTCGAATGGGCAGATTTTGGACACTTCGGACATGCCATGCTTCTTAGTACTTTCTTCATTTCCTCTCCCATGTAGGTCTGATATTTACAGCTTTGGAGTGATACTGTGGGAACTTGCTACCAAGAAGGTTCCTTGGGATAATCTCAACTCAATGCAGGTACTACAATAAACTTAGTTTTGCCCATTCGGCTCTCTGTCAAGATTCGGCAGGGCATATATGAACAGCATCATTGATTAAGTATAATTTCAGATAGTTGGTGCTGTGGGGTTCATGAACCAACGGTTAGACATACCAAAAGACCTCGATCCCCGC
This sequence comes from Linum trigynum, assembly GCA_964030455.1. NCBI lineage: Eukaryota > Viridiplantae > Streptophyta > Magnoliopsida > Malpighiales > Linaceae > Linum > Linum trigynum. Next base: position 64,550,326 of record OZ034819.1, read on the forward strand.
TGGGCCTCTATAATTGATAGCTGCTGGCTCAGGTACGTCACCATTTTCAGCCTGAATCATTCTTTACTTCCCAGTGTTTTGGTCCATTGAATGTGTCTTTTGCTGTACTGATGTTAGCTGGAGCCTAGATATCTCAATTTTTTTTAATGTGAAATACTCTGAAGTAGCGTCAACTATGACTTGCGATATCCTGTCAGAAAACAGAAGCTGGGTGGCCTTGATAACTTGAGAGAGGTTTAGGAATATGAATGTTTCATCATACTGAGCCAATTTCATTTCAGCTTGAAATCAGTTGACGAAAAAGGCACGTTCGGGTTCGTTTTGGTTTCGATCGAACTGACTGAATGTCTTGTTTGGACCGTAAGGACCATAATTTGATCGAATCTGAATCGAAATCCAATTATCGTTTCGATCTGATTCAATATTTCGGTTCCCTTGCTTTCCTACTTCAGCAATGGAACTCTGCTAACGTGTTAGAATATGCTATTTTGGCTTTGGTAATTAAATTGCAGTGATCCAGCCAGCCGCCCAACATTCCAGGAACTCCTGAAAAAGCTGAGAGACCTTCAGAGACAGTACGCCGTCCAGTTACTGCCCTCCCGTTCTTCCGCAACAGCTGGAGAACATCACACCACCATCCTCCAGAGTGAAAGCTAGCCAAGCCGACTCGTGACGCAAACCTCCACAAAGCCTGCGAGAAACCTTTTTGGCGTTATCTTGAAGAAGAAAGATCCAGCTCAACCCCATCCCCTGATTTGATTGCCGGGAAAGAATCCATGTGGATTTGTAGTGCCATTCAGTGACAGAACAAACAAGACGGTCAATGTAGATGACGATGGGCAGAAAGGCACATAGCAGGAGTGTTTTTTCCTTTTCCATGGCAGGCAGCCATGTGAGGGAGATTTGAGGGAAAAAGGTATTTATATCTTTTTGTTTTCTTTTTCGTGGTGGGCGGGGTTGGCTGAGTTGGTGTGCGTTTTTTTGTTTATGTTTTCTCAGACGCGCCATTATTTAATAAGAGCAAGAGGGAGGGAGGGCGGTGGTGTTGTTTGCTTTATTTTTTAGTAGAAGGTGGTGTTATTTGCTGTCACTGTAGTTTGGGGGGGAAGAAGTCAGAGAAGGTAGATATTAATGGTGTCTTCTTCGCGATTCAGATTCTCCTCCTTCCGAATCCTACCTCCCCTCCCAAACAAACCGCCATTTCTTCAGGCAGAGGAGCCTAGCTGGTTTCCCTTGCTCACCGTGCTCCGTTCGTAGCGCTACTGCGATCTCAGCTCCCGACGAAATCCTCAAGCGCCTTCTCGCCCTACCTTCCATGGATGCGCCGACGCCGCCGACCGAAGAGCTACTGCGGAAGATTCAAGAACTGGAGGCCGGGCAAGCTGAGCTCCAGCATGAGATGGTGAAGCTGCTCAAGCTCTCTTCCGATCCGAAATCCGAGGATCTGTTTCTCCACCAGCACGAACAGCACCACCACCACCATTATCACCACCACCCTCCGCCTCGCTCTCAGTCCGTCTCGCCTCAGCGTCGTCAAGGGACTGGACGGAGCTTCGAGGCGGCTCCGGCTGCTGTGGAGAAGAAGACCTCTCCGCCGCCGTTTAGGCATTCGTCTTCGTCGCAGCGGAATTCTCGCCGTCCGAGAAGCGGTTCCAGTAATGACCGCGGGGGAAGGAGTGCTGGTCCGTCGGCTTTGAAGTTTAGCGATAAGCAGTATTTGAACATCTTGCAGTCTCTGGGGCAGTCCGTTCATATTTTTGACCTCTCCGGCAGTCTTATCTACTGGTAAACTAATTCTCTGCTTTCCATTCTATTTATAACCGTTTCCATCTTCGCCGGGATTTTTAGTTTCCGTTTCTTTTCTAGTCTCTCTTTCGTCCATGGCGTTTCGCTTATTCAAGGGGTGGTGTGGTGGTTGACCAATCGAAATTTTGCTGCAGGAATCGAGGTGCTGAAAACTTGTATGGTTATTCTGCAGCGGAGGTTCTTGGTCGCAACCTTATTGAGCTCCTTGTAGATCCCAGGGATTCAACGATCGCGCAGAGTGTTATTGATCGTGTGTTCCAGGGTGAGAGCTGGACAGGACAGTTCCCAGTGAAGACCAAGAGCGGCGATAGGTTTACAGTTGTGGCGACCGATACACCTTTCTACGATGACGACGGTACTTTGATTGGGCTTATATGCGTCTCTGCAGATTCACGGCCGTTTCACGATGCCGGGGTTGATTTCTCTGGTCCCGTTGATAGGGAAGCAGTTTCGGATTTCTCTAACCGTGGTATTAGAAGTAGCAGCAGTTTCACTAGTCTCACAGCTAAGCTTGGTTTGGATTCTCAGCAGCCTCTGCAAGCAGCATTCAAGTCCAAGATATCTAACTTGGCAACCAAAGTGAGCAACAAGATGAAGTCTAAGATTAGAACTGGAGAGAACAGTGTCGATCATCGTGAAGGCGGTAGTGGAGATAGTCACCATTCCGACCATGGTTTGGGGGATATTGCAGCAGAGCATAGGGATGATGCAAACTCCAGCGGTGCTAGTACGCCTAGGGCAAGCTCACCGAGGAGAGATTTTCATCCACCTCCTTCTGTCGTCTCACCTCCTGGCGATGAGAGTGAAGGGAAGCCTGCAATCCACAAGATCATCACTTCGAAAGCTGAAGAGTGGATGGGTAAAAAGGGGTTGCCATGGCCGTGGAAAGGGAATGAGAGGGAAGTTTCTGAGGCAAGAACTACCAAGTTCGTTTGGCCTTGGTTGCAGAATGATCAAGAGGGTGAAATGAATTATTCCTCTTCTGGGTCGTGGTCATCCTCTGCAAATGTTCATAGCACGAGCAGCAGCAGTTGTGGTAGCACGAGCAGCACTGTGAATAGGTTAGATGTGGAGACTGATAGCTTGGATTATGACATATTGTGGGAAGACTTGACAATTGGAGAACAAATTGGACAAGGTTATCATCTTGAGTGTACAAACTTGCTCTACTGTGGATCTAATGATTTCTTTCCTTCAATGGCTCATGTTAACCCTGCTATTCCTCTTTTGTTTGTGCTGATGCAGGTTCTTGTGGGACTGTATATCATGCCCTGTGGTATGGATCAGTATGTTCTTCTCCTCATCATCCTTTTATCTTTCTATTTCCATGTATGATAACTGTCGATAGCTGAATATGAACTTGCTCTTAAACAAGTTACTTGCACCCTAAAGTTCAAATGTGACCATATAAACTATCCTTGTTCTTGCCAATTTGGGTCGAAATGTTCACTCAACATTACGCCAACATTTTCTACTTGTGCAAATGAAAAATTTGCTGCAGTACTTGAGCAAAACTGAAAGAAACGCCCTATAGTGGGTTAGGCAGTTTCTTTATCAAACCATTTTGTCTATAACACACCAAATATATTATGTCAACTTTTTTATGGTTTAAACTTGAAAGATGAGCCATTTTTTTGTTTACAGGATGTTGCGGTTAAGGTATTCTCCAAGCAAGAGTATTCTGACGACGTGATACTGTCATTTAGACAAGAGGTATGCTTCTTTCTTATGTTATCTGGTGTCAACTGTAATTAAAATGTCCTAGTAAAACAGTAAAAAAAGAAAGTATTTTTCCGTTTGTTGGAGCCTCTTGTAAATTATTGCCTGTTGATGAAGGTGTCCCTTATGAAAAGACTCCGCCATCCAAATGTGCTGCTCTTTATGGGTGCGGTGACCTCACCTCAGCGTCTCTGTATCGTTACAGAGTTCCTACCCCGGTACTTCCTTAAAATATACTCTTCTGAAGTTGGCAGCTCTACCCTTTCATTGAATGCAAAATCAAATTAGACTCAGCCACTCTTCTCATGTTTGCCTGTTATGCAGAGGAAGTTTGTTTCAGTTACTCCAACGAAACACAACAAAACTAGAGTGGAGACGGAGAGTGCAGATGGCATTGGATATTGTAAGTAGTCAATCCACTTTGAGCTCTCAGTGGTTCATTCGCTCCTTCCAATGCTGAGAAGCATTGGCTGATCTTTCTTAGTCAATCGGTAGATGAAGTGTTTAGACATCTACTGTGGTATCATCTATTGCAACAGGCACGGGGTATGAATTATCTTCATCATTTCAACCCTCCTATTGTTCATCGTGACTTGAAGTCTTCAAATCTTCTGGTTGATAGAAACTGGACGGTAAAGGTAAGCTCTCCTTGTCACCAATTTGGTTTCTCGCCATCTTTACTCCTCAGATGCTGAAAACCAATTTTATGACCATCTGACCAGGTTGGTGATTTCGGGCTGTCGCGTCTAAAACATGAAACATTTTTGACAACCAAGTCTGGGAAGGGCACGGTAAGTTGTCCCAAATGATAGATTCTGCACATTTTCAAACATTTTCCATATGAAATTGATTTCAAACATTTTCCGACTTGCATGTTTAGCCTCAATGGATGGCACCAGAAGTTCTCCGCAATGAACGTTCGGATGAGAAGTAAGTCGTCATCCTTATACTTTGCCATTCATTTCCTCTTCAAACGGGCTGACTTTGGAAGCTTCAGATTTCAGACATATAACCCCTGCTTACTACTTCCTCCAATGCCTCTTCCATGTAGGTCTGACATCTACAGCTTTGGAGTAGTACTGTGGGAACTTGCGACGGAGAAGATTCCTTGGCATAATCTCAACTCAATGCAGGTACTCTAATAAACCATAGTTTTCCCCGTTCAGCAATACGTCAAAAGATTCGGCATGACATATATGAACGACGTCATAGTTTTAGTATTAATTTCAGGTAATTGGTGCTGTGGGCTTCATGAACCAACGGTTAGAAATACCAAAAGACCTCGATCCGCGCTGGGCCTCTGTAATTGAGAGCTGCTGGCTCAGGTACGTCACCACTACTCTCTATCTTAATCCTTATTTCCTTTGCAAAATTCATTTGGAGTGAATTACCACGGCCTAATTAGTCTCAATAACTCGCGCAGTTAGAGAGGTTATAAAATGAATGTTCTATTCGGCTAAGCATTAGTTTGATTTTCATTTACTACTGTGAATGATATCACCTGAATAGCATCAACAAATAATTTGCATTGTCGTGTCAGAGAATTGTTCTTTTGACAAGTCCTTCCTATAGAAAAGGGAGACGTGTTTTCTTTATTTGTAATCGCTCATCTCTGTCATTTTCAAACGTGCAATTAGGTATGTTATTAAACTGTGCAAAGGTCGTATTCCAGTTATAGGATTGATTCCAAGTCCCCAACCACGAATTTGGCAGTTTTTGGGATATTGTTATATTTTATCTGTTTTGACGTGGGTGATGGCCCCCCAGTTTAGCCCGTAAAATAGACAACAAGAAAACAAGGTTTCATTTTAGATTTGCCAAATCTGTCTGAGATCGATGTTGATCTCGTGTGTGATTTTTAAGTCATAAAGAGGTACCTTGTGAAATCAACCCTCCGGCAAGGTCAATCTTGTTATTGACCGCGACGTTTTAGTAATAATAGACTGTTAATTTCCTAAGTAGTAGGCAGGCATCCGGTCTGGTGTAGCGTCGGACAGTATCATAAATCAAGGAACCTTGAGGTCCAGCATCACTTCAAAGCGCATAGATGCAATTCGATTCTCGTTCCCATATGATCCACATTTAGTCTTAATGAGATGGAACGAAAACGAAAAGAAGTCTTGGATTCAAGTATTGAACAATCTGAATCACATTTCGATCCTATTCGATCTCATCTGCCCACCTGTAGTCTTTGAGTCATTTTCCCCATTCTCCTCTGCTTCAATCTTCGAACTGGCTAACGTGTTATAACCTGTTATTTTGGGTTTGATAAACTGCAGTGACCCAGCCAGCCGCCCGACGTTCCAAGAACTCCTGGATAAGCTGAGAGACCTTCAGAGACAGTACAACATTCAGCTCCAGGCTGCCCGTTCTACTACAGCTGCAGCTGGCGAGCATATCACACTCACCTCCCACAAGGGAAGCTAGCAAATCCCACTCAGAACAGACAGACGGAACTTCGCGAAGGTCGCGAGACTCTTCATTCGGAAGATCCACCCCTGATTTGATTGCTCCAAACCGTGTGGGTCTGTAGTGCAACGCAGCGACAGACACAAACAAGAAGCTTGTTTCGCTGTTGCTGACGGTAGAAAGCAGGGCAGAGAAGCAGAGGTAGTAGAAGACCGTATTTGATTGGAAGCCATGTGAGATGCCGAGGGAGAGGGTTACATTTCCTGGTGGTGGGCTGAGTTGTGTGTTTTGTACATGTTTCTCGGACGCCATCTTTAAGGGATGGGAATGCTGGTAGTCTTAGTGGTGTTCTTTTTTGTCGTAGTGGGGGGTGATATTTTTCATGCACTAGCAGGGATTCCTTGGTGCAGATTCAAAAAGATAAAACGACAATGGAAGGGGAGAAAAAACAAGTTATCAGTGATCAAGCAGAGCATAGTGGCGGGATGTAATTGTAATGTGAAGGAAAGAAAAATTGTCGTGCTTTTTGTCTGTCTCTGCATTTGTCTGTTCTGTTGATGGATTATCAATGGCGTCGACATCATTACCAACTCTTAAAGTATAGTGGTCCTGCGAAGCAGTAATACAGGGATTGTTTTGTTTTGTTTCTGTAGCGTGCTGAGGTGTGGATTCGAATCGAGCATATTGTGCAAATCATACGATAGATTGCAGCATTTTGGCAATGTATCTGCAGTTAAAACTGTGCATTCTTTTTGCTGGGAGGTGCTGTATAAACTAGGTGTGACATGGACGTCAATATGATTCGAGGGGACACTTTAGGTGATGCAACATGGACGTCGGACGAGATGAATTCGGTGCACAACAGGCAAAATCACTGTGTACTAAAATTTGAACCAGATTACGATTCTCAACTTGCAAACCTTTTCCCTAATATTTCTGATCTGGTCCCATGCTTATCGTTGCCGGATTGGATATGACCTGAACCTGGCCTCCCGCTTCTGGTAAAATACAGCTACACAAAAAAAAATTCTTGCGGCCCAGGAGTACAAGACTGGTTAGTAAATGATAACAATATTTAGACCCCGGCAATCGATCAATCAATCATGCAAGAATTTCATCTTAACAGAAAAATGCATCGAAGGTAGAGAGTCAAAAGTTGATACAAGAACACAGGCTACCAGCACTCAACTGTGTGAATGAATTCACCACAGATAACATCACCAAGCAGAAGCGGAAAGCTCTTTTGTCTATCTTCAGTCTTTACCGAATACAGGGGGGATTCAAGGAAGTTCAGTTCCAGGCTTCTAGTTCATCCCAATAGTTATCTGCTGGATAAGGTATCGAATAGCAGCAACGGCGTCTCCCTTGTGCTCTCGCAAGGTCCTCTCTGCTACCTTCTTGTCCAGCTGTTCAAAATTGAAACAATGGCATACAAATCAGAATCTCAAGAAATATAAAATGGTGGTTCTTCGGGTTGGGGTTTGATGGTTTCATCATCACACGAGCAATGAAACACAATAGAGCAACACGCCCGGAATTATTACCTCCAATTCATTAGCGATTACATCGACATCTGCTGGATTGATCTTCACTGCAGCCAGTTCTTTCTCCCTGCTCGGTTGACAAAAATCAAGCTATTGATTCAGTTCAACTTTCATCAGTCGGCAACAAATGCAAAAAAAGGCATGGAGACTTGAGCTTTTGCACTAAAATGTGGTTTGGTCAAAGGACAGTTTAATTCATTCTCGCATTCATCAACCATTTGCGCTTCTAAGACACTGCATGGCCACGTCGGTGGCAGAACTGTTTGCCATTAATAGTAAGAAGTTCAGGAGATTAACAGGCATGATATAGTAGGCCATTTTCCCCAAACCTTCATCAGTCAAGGTGTGCTGTAAGGTTTTACAAGGCACTAAGAAGCGAAACAAGAATTCAGTCTATTCCGGTAGCAATCTCCTTATTGCCTTGCCTCCATTTCTCATCAGAGGCCAATTCATTACCTTATTTGAGAAAAATCTACGAACCAAAACGTAAGGCATATGGGGTTCAGATCCTAATAATCTTAGGATAACCGCAAACAGCCTAGCAACTCAGCTCTGAAGAGCAAAAGCCCGCAGCTCTATACCTTTCAAATCAGTAAAACAGAACCCTACCGCAGCATTCCGCAGTGTAGCTCCATACCAAAACAGAAGGAGTTCGACTGCCCTAAATCTTGGCGGCAAATTGGAGGCAATACTATCCACAAATTCCCAAACAGACAACGAAAGAAAGAAAGAAGATATTGGAGAAGCCATAGAGCACTTGGCGTTACCTCAATCTCATAGCATTCCAATCCGCTTCGGAAGACGCAGCGATCGACGCCATAGCCTATAACACAATAGAGCGGCGGAAAGCGAGAAACAGTTAGAATCAGAATCAAAACCAGTGAGGAAGCTCGAAAGCGATAGAGAGAGGAGGGAAACCTCTTGAACGCGGGTGGAATCGAGCTGGCGATCCTCGACCCGGTCGGTGAGCTTATCGAAGGCCTTGCTCTGCTGCTGCATGTCCTTGGAGTCTACGACTCGCTCAACTCCTTCGTCTCCGGCCTCCATCTCTGCAACTTCTTCTCTCCGCAGTGAAACTTCGCAATCTCTGATAAGGAATTCTATGGCGGAAGGAAGCAGGTGTTCGTTCTTCCACACTCGCAAGTCGCAACCCCCCCTCGATTTTTAGGGCTGATTTTCGCGTTCGTTCAGTTTCTCTCTCTCCTCTATTCAAACCGGGACTTTGAGATTTGGGCCGAGTTCGACGCTAATGACGGATAAAGGCTTTATGGACCTTATCACCACAAAAGCCCATCAAAATCAAACTCAGTCCATCAGTAGTTTAGGCCCATCGATAAGCATGCTAGTAGCGGGCCAATGACGAAGATAACCCTAGGCCGTAAGGGCAACGTCCTCTTTCAATTTAGTGACTTAGTTGACTGTTTGACTGATTGTTAAACAAACTTTCAAACCTAGTGGTACGAAGATATAAGAGAGAAGCATCCATTGGGCACTATATCTATAAGCTGGCAATTATGAGAAGTGAGCTTTCATATACACATATATATGTGGTATGACTATGACCTACTGATTGGTGAAGTGTCACAAATTCTTGCTCTATATGTATAGGATACCGAAAGAAGGGAGCTAGAGGCTGACCACTAACTGCCTACTATGGTTTCTTATTGGTCCTAAAAGTTTGCAATTAAGAGGAGAAAACGAATCTTCCATATAAAAATATATATTATATAAGGGTAGCTAGCATCGATTAGTTTTTATCTCATTTCATGGCTCTAAATTCTAAAATGAAGATCAACAATGTAACCTCCAGAACAAATTCTTATTTGCGGATCTTCCAAATATTAATCACAATAGCCATTTGGCAACGGATTATCGTCGACAACTTGGTCAAGATAACAATCTAATGTGATAGTTACTTGATTCCGGTAGTGATTATTTCGGCTCACTAATCGTTCCATGCGAAACTTCTCACAAACAAACAAGTCGCAGATTTTTTAAAAAATCTTGTCATTGCTAATATATTTTTTACAATATAGCTTAACATATATTTCGATTTCAGTTGCTTAAAAAATATCATAAGATCAGTTAGAAATATATAACATGATAAGTTTTTCATTTAAAATTCACATGTTACTGCGACTGAAAATCAAAGTTTACAGTAAATCAGAATATATGTAAATGGTTTGTATAGAGTCTAAATGATACTATAAATGATCACTCAAGAGCATGGGCGGAGCTAGGTGGGGCCCCCGAGAATTTTCAAACCTACGTATAATTTTATACGAAATTTAGGGAATTACGTATAAACAAATCATTTTATATAAATAATTTTGTGTGTAAAAAGAGCCACAAGTAGCTTGATAGTGTAGTGGTAGGCATGCTCAATGCTTCTATCATTTAGCCAAGTTTGAATCTTGGAAGTAGCAAGTTTTTTAACTTTAATTTTTTTCTCAATATTTAGCCAAGTTCAAACATTAATATGTACATATATGTATTTTCCAGTTATAAAAATATTGGAGGACATGCTATACATTGGAATGCATGATTTATTATTTTGTTCATATAATCTAATAACTTGTTTATAACAAAATATCGTAGAAATTAATGTTTTGTTTATATAATTCGCATTTTCTTGATAATAAACAAAAAAAAATTCGGCCCCCCGAACCTCAAATCCTAGCTCTGCCCTTGCTCTAGAGTCTAATTATAAGAATGATAATTAACACATCCCTTAATAAATCGACGACTCTAGATCAGCCATCCAGCTGTCTATCTTCATTTAATTACATATATGCTGCCCATGCATGCTTAGCTGGTAGTACGTTCTATCTTGGAATATAACAGCGGTGTTATTTAATTTGTACAACCATGCCACAGTATAAATAGATGGACAATTCCACACTAATTTAATCTACTCTCTCTATGATCTCTCTTCAAAAATATGGGGAAGCAGCTAATTCCTGTCACTTCCAAATACGTTGGAGTCACACTTCTTGTTCTGATGCTGGCTCTGGCTTTTGGCCTGGCGCAGTCCCACAGGCTGCTGCGAGAAGTATCAGCAGCTGAAGATAAAAGAGGAGGATCAATGGAACACGAAATTCCCGGCGGCGAGATCGGAGGAAAGAAGTGCAAAGGTGGCGCCGGTGGCGGCATGGGAGGCTTCGGAGGTGGTGGTGGCGGCATGGGCGGCGGTGGAGGTGGCGGTAGCTACGGCGGAAGTGGCGGTGAAGGAAGCGGCGGCGGCGAAGGTAATGACAGTGGCGGCGGCGGCTCTGGGTACGGCCATGGGTTTGGAAAAGGGATGGGCGGCGGGGGCGGGTCTGGGTTGGGCCATGGGTTCGGGCAGGGGATGGGTGGCGGTTCTGGGTTGGGCCATGGGTTTGGAAAGGGGATGGGTGGAGGAATGGGGGGTGGGTTTTAGTTAAAAGGATGTATGCGATTTGCATGTGATGCATGGAGGATTTAGGAGTCCGACGAGCAATGTCTGGTCATACTTATTGTTGTGAGCTAATATAAGCTCCCTATGATGATTTCTCCATAAATAAAACTTCGAGTCATGATGAGTTATTGGGCCGTCAAAAGTCAAAACCTTGTTTTAGTCACGTCGTCGAAGCCCATGTAAGCATGTTTGTTGGGCCGATTATGTAGCACTCCAGTCTGGATCTGGGTCTTCTGTAGCCAATTTGGGCTCAAAGAACAAATAACTACTGGGCTTTGAGTTAATGATTGTGGGTTGCTGATGATACATTTCCGAGACGTAGGTAATTAATTAGTGAGAACGCGATTCTGCCGTGTGTTATTATTTGTGCAGCTTGAAAATTGAGAGCAATCGAAAGCGATACTGCCGCCCATGTAGATAATGAACGTAAGTACGTAACTAGTCAAGTGGAGGAAGAAAGGATCGCAAATGGACACGACACGTTCATCAGAAAAAGAAATATATATATATATATGAACGTTTCATGCCGTTTGTCATTTTGCCTCCAATATCGTCAATTAATCAAGTGTCGGGATTATTGGTTGAATTATTAATTAATACTTGAAGGTTTTGAGTTTTGGTGTATAACATGTGGTTAAATAGTACTGCATAATTCTTTTTAGGCAAAATACACTTCTATATCCATAACTTTCACGTTTGTGACAAATATATCCATAACTATCGAAATACACGAAATACCCAGAAAAGCGTACTATCGTGTGACAAATCTATCCATTTCCGTTACAAACTTTAATGCCGTTTGTTACGGCGTCAGTAAATGTGACGGAATGCTGACTAGGACCATACCCATGCCACACCTAAACTCCAGGTCAGCAAAATTTGACATGTAGACGCCATGTCAGCAAAAAATAAAAAATAAAAAAAATTATCTCTGCCACATTGATTTCTTCTCTCCCTTGCTCCAACATCAAACAAAAGGAGGAAAGGGGAAAAACGAGTTCTGGGAATTTTGAGAAGAAGTTGGCTCTTCCCCTGCCAACTGCTACCACTGAGAAGAAGTTTATTAGGCAAAAGAGATTTGGATCCACAACCGCCGGCGGAAGCTCTTCACCACATCAATTTCGAGTATCAGCGGCAATGGTTGCATCCACGTGCGTCTCCTCCTCCTACTGCTACTTCCTCCCAACCGCGCGCCTGAGAAAATCGGCGAATCCCATTGCGCCGAATCGGCGAGTCGGAGAAACACGCCGGCGAATATAGCTTTTTAAACTCTCGTAGACAGAAGACGAGGAGGATAAGGTTTGTGGTCGGGTCGAGTTCGGGCAAGAAACCGGACAAACCATCATCGTCATCGATACCGTCTTGGACAGACCCCAATTCGGACGAACCGCCTCCGTGGGCTACGGGAGAAGCCGCCAAAGTGACTACTGGCGGGGAAGAATTTAAGATCCCCTTCTTCGCTTATCTCCTCGCCTCCGCAATCACTGCAATCGCCGTCGTAATCTTAGAAAAGAATACCCAAATTGAAATTCAATCCTCCGCCAAGACCTGTAATTTCTTGCAGAAATCTCACGATTGTGGTGCTGCTGGTGATGCAGATTGGGTCGGTGTTCGAGTACGTGAACCAGAAGCCAGTTTTCGGGGTGCTTGACCGACAGTTATGAATCCGGGTTGAAGGTTGGGAGAGAGATTGACGGGGGGATTCGAAGAAGAAGAAGGGGGGAGATCGAATGTTGGGACTGAGATGCAAAGAAGAAGAAGGGTAGATCTGATGTTGGAAGAGAGATTGATGGGGAGATTCAAAGAAGAAGGAGGAAGATGGAAGGTCGCGTCTCTTTCTCTTTCTCTTTCTGTTTTTGTATTTTAATTTTTGTTATTTTTTTCTTTACAATCCATGTCATTTGGTGGGATAAATCAATCGCCAACTCAGCTTTTACCGTTAGTCTAGTTATACCATCAACTGACGCCGTTAACAAAATGGACGGAAGTGGGTATTTTGTGTATTTCGATATTTATGGATATATTTGTCACAAACGTGAAAGTTATGGATATACAAGTATATTTTGCCTTCATTTTATTACGTAAGTTGATATGCTATACTATGATATGATTGTAATATAATGCTGCATAATTGTGATACGACGAGAATACGGTGTGTTATTATATAGTAGTACAATATGTTATAATGACGATGTTTGAATGATTATTTAGATAAGATTTCGTATGTAGTACCTGATCCTCCTCTTGAGGTGAAGTTAATACTATATCTAAGACTTTTTCTTCATAATGCAAGACCCGCCCTTAATAACAGGCAACATAAATGTATCGTTTGTTTGTATTTGATTTCGGATCAACAAAATAGTCGAAGCTTATGTCAATAGTTAATGAGGATATTCGGTCTAGGTTAATTATTCTCGCAAAATACTCATATTATCAACTAATAAGCAATTCATATCAAATTGAGGAGCAAATTCTTTTGAATTGATGAGATTCCTACAAGTTAAGTGCTTTGTGTTGTCTGAGTGACTTCGTGTTTTTATAGTTATTGAGGATTATGTGTCAATTGAAGTCCATAGAGCATGAAAACATTTTTATTGGCTTCTTTGAGTAGTATCATCGTTAGGAGCATACTCTGCCCATATGAATAATTGATAAAAATGTACATTAGAGCAAGTAATATAATCTACTCAACTCGGCCCCTTAATCAATCCATAGACTTATGATTGCAATTTGCAAGCAACTCACGTTACGCGGTGTCGTGGATTGATTAAGGGATTTGGGAGAGAAAGACGTTGCCCTAATGATCATAATGTGGAGCAAAGAAGTTAGTTGAAAGTTGGGACTTGGAAATTGGAATGTACTTGCTCATTATAGCTTTGGCCGTCCAATAAGTTGCACTATCTAGCTACTCTAAAACACCCTGATAGTCAACCGTAAAATCTTCCTGTGATGTTTACATTTTCCCTGCCGACGTTGATTTTTGGGGACGGAGCTTTTACATAGAAATTTTAGTTAGAGTCGAAATGTGTCATCATGGTCGGATGAGCTATTATGTATATTATTATATGCTTTTTGACGTAAAAAGATTGTAATTAATTAATTATGGATTAGAATAAATGAATTTGATTAAATTGGATGGATGGTATTTGTGGATTCATGAATTATAGTAACATCTAATTTTTTAATCATTTTAAAAGTTCAGAAAATTTGGTAGCAAATTGTTATTATAAAAAGATTAGGTACCAAAATATAATTTTGAAGTCTGTTAATCAAAACTTATATGAAGTTTACAACAATCCGACAATATATTGAATTTGGATTAAATTGATTATATTAGGAGGATGTTTTGGTAGATGGATTGTATTGGTAGATTGGATTCAAATTGTCGCCTCTATATATAAATCAATTAATCTTATAAACTATCTAAAAATCGACCCAAGTGACCTATTTTTAGCGTAGCTTCATCTATCAACCAAACAATTATCTCCACACAATCTCATGATTTGATTAACTAATAATACGAAATCAAGCCACTAATAAATTTGAAGGAATTAGGCTAGTGATAATATGAAACGAGAACATCCATCACACTTCATATTTGAATTTTGTGCCCAACAAAGTAAGATTTTCGGTACTAAAACAAAATTAAACTGAAAAGACACAAGCATTCAAAAACCATTTTGGAAAGGTTTTTAGTACAAAACACCTCTCCGTGCTAAAATTCTGAAACCTATAGCTTGATATGCTAACACCGCCCAAAGCTTCGAGTTTTGTCAAACAAACACATTTAAGTAGGCGGCAGAACAGTTCAAACATATCAAATCCTCATTAATTCATCAATTAAATCGACAGGGTAGTACTGATAACTGAACAAGTGATTTAGAGCCCAGTCTCTGAGTTTCTTTTGAGAGTGCGAGGAAGAAGAGCCACATATGCACACAATTACACTGATTGAATATATAAAAATAAAAATCATAATCAACGACTCTCAATTGCTTTAGTCCACCTGCCGGCAGCTGCCTCCATTCAATGCTTAATGCTCTGCATAGCTGGAACTACCAGCGTACAACTACGTAGTATCATATCATTCGACTACTACCACCCCACACTATAAATAGCGGCCCATTCCCCCCTACTCTGCTATCTACAACTCGAGCAAATTAAATCATCAAATAGTACATTTGAGTGATCAAATTTCGTGTCGAAATGGGGAAGCTAATGACTTCCAAGTATGTTGGAGCCGTCCTTGTTGTGATGCTGGCATTGGGTCTCGGTCTAGCGCAATGCCGTAGGCTGGAAGAAGAAGAAGAGATTGAAACGATTGGCGGCGGAACTGGCGGTGGCGTTGGTGGTGGTGGAGGTTTCGGTGGAGGCAAAGGTGGAGGAGTTGGAGTTGGTGCTGGTGGTGGCGCTGGAGGTGGTGCAGGGTTTGGAGGAGGAAAAGGCGGAGGAATTGGGGGCGGCGGTGGTGCTGGTGGTGGATTTGGGGGCGGTAAAGGAGGTGGCGGAGGAGTTGGCGGCGGTGAGGGGGGAGGATTCGGTGGCGGAAAGGGTGGTGGTATTGGGGGAGGTAACGGCGGCGGGATAGGAGGAGGTGCCGGTGGTGGCTTTGGAGGAGGTGCCGGTGGCGGCATTGGGGGAGGCAAAGGTGGAGGAGTAGGAGGCGGTGCAGGTGGAGGCTCTGGAGGTGGAATTGGTGGCGGCAATGGAGGTGGTCATGAAGGCGGAGGTGGAATTGGTGGCGGGAAAGGTGGTGGAGTTGGCGGCGGTGAAGGCGGTGGCATTGGTGGTGGCGCCGGAGGCGGCAAAGGTGGGGGCGTTGGTGGCGGTGGCGGGTTCGGAGGTGGTGGAGGTGCCGGAGGCGGTGCTGGTGGTGGAGCGGGAGCTGGCGGTGGCTTTGGAGGAGGAGCGGGAGGGGGAGCCGGAGGTGGTGGAGGATTCGGAGGAGGAGCTGGCGGTGGTGGAGGATTCGGCGGCGGCCATGGTGGCGGAGGGATCGGGGAAGGTTTTTAAGTAGATTGACCGTTCAAACGAGCTATGTATGTACTATGTAGTACTCCGGAATATGCATGGGAGTTCAAGCTAGTGAGCTAGCTATACTTGTTACCAAATGAATCCCATTAAATAAAATGCAGAAGTATTTATCAATTAACTTGGAGATATTTGTTGAATTCGAAAAATGAAGATTTTGTTACATATCAAATCCATGATTGAAATCCAATAAACAATCATTACAATTACAATCCAATTTCGTGTTATAATGCATCGCATATATTGAAAGGCCATGCATGAATTTGCAAGAAATCGTACCTATCATTAAATCGGTAGAACTATTCAAAATACAACAATCCGAAATAGTTGTGCCTTATGTGATGAAAACTGTAGAACTACAGAGTGTAAGGTTGGAAGTGGTAGTTAGGGCCAAATTTCTAGATCAAAGAAATGAGTAATAATGGATCAAATGAAAAATTCTAAACTCGGAGATCAAAAGAGACGAAAAAAGTCCATGATTGTGCGGGCAATAGAAGGATTGACATGCCACCAAATGTGGAATCCTCTTAATAAAACGGCCGATGCTAGGAGACCAGCTAGCTACCAGTTACCGGACTTGTATGGTAACATTGGCGGCCGGCCGTCTGCAATCACAAGTACAAATACTTCTGGACTCCTTCACCACCCTCTGGGATCTTCGAGTGTGCAGCTTAATATTCACCACTTTGCCGGCCATCATTCTCCAGGTCAAGTCTTCAGGTCCCAACGGTTGAGCTGGACTCGAATACACAAAATGCCTCGCGTACTGACAGTATCAATTCAGAGTTATTTCAAATTAGTAGCAAAGTCGGGGGAGAAGGTCAGATCCATGTACGCCCACTTCAATTTTCTAAACTGCTTATAGATCATCTAGGGCTAAATTATCGAACACCCAATTCAAGACCACATAAGGCAATGGCAATACTTCCCCGTAGATCATGTACAAAGTGATGTGTGTAAATAAATCGGCAGTGGAAAAAAGAAGTGATTGCATGAACTGATTAAGACAAATCGAACCTTGGCAAGGTTTGCTTGCATCTGCTTGATCTCTGCACGACTGACACTTCTTAAGAACTTCAGTAGCCAACCTGGTTGTAAAGCATCACCAGAAGAGACGAACAAAGCTATCTGCATTCAAGCAAAACATTGGATGCATAAGTAAACAAGCGATAAAAGTAACTGTTGAGCTTAATTGAGAACCCTTAATAAACTGAACTTGTAAAGCAAGATAAACCACATGTTACATTTGGATGTCAAAATCACGATGCTGTGCCGACCGACTATCATCTACTTAACCTCTGCAACATAGCTTTCAAAGATACATCAGGTCGTTCAAAGAGAAAAGGGGGTACCTACCTTTCTATAATCAAGTATTCCTTCGAAAGGAAGTTCCAACTCGTCACTAACTATGACTGGAATGCAACCACTGACAATAGCATCAAACAGTCTCGCGGAAGATGGAGTGTCACCAGCTGGATTCAAGCAGAAGATGGACCTGAAGAGGAAGAGTGAGCAATGTAAGACTAACAGGGATCCAGGTTGGGAAAGACAATGTACAGAAAAATGGCTAACATGTTTTTTACTTGCGCATGCCATTTTGAGCTGCTTCTTTCCCTCGCTCACCAGCTGTCCCTTCCTGTATAATCACATCTTCAACTCCACTTAGTTCTGATCCTAGCTTAGACCGTATCTTCCCACCCTGGAAAAGTACAATAAACACTTTACTAAGCACTAAGTTCCGGAGAAAAAATGCCAGCAACCAAACATGTATACGATATGAAAGACAGGACCTTTAATATCGTCTTCTCTACAAACTACAATCTACTTAAAGCAAGTCCTTTTCTAACATTTAACAGCATGCACTACAGTCTATTAATACTCAGTTGCAGGTCAAGATGGATATATGCTCCTGACCCCCCCAAAAAAAGGAAGCTTTGGCCACTGAGATGTACTATAGAGGGCTCAATTCTCAGTCAGTCGCAAGAAGAAGAAAAAAGTAGCTTACAGCATTTCTCTTGAGCCGCCCACGGAAATATAGCAGGGTCTTCCTCTTTGATTCAGTTTCAGACAAGCATGTTGCATCACATAGATCAACATTGGCAACATAAGGCAGGATCAGGTCTTTCTCCAGGTAAACTTGTCCTGGCTTATACCTACAACCAGCCAAGTATTAAGCATTACAACTTAGGCATATCAAGAAGCTAGTGACTACTGACTAGTGAGTGAAATCTCATTCGAACACAATCACAACGAAAAATCGAAAGTCTACCAGTTCCCCGTGGAATCCATATCCGGTAGCAACCAAATAGCCTTCTTCACGTATCTACGAACCGACTTGAACGACCATGGATGATGCACTGGAATTATGTGATCCCTCCCTTCAGACCTCTGCCAAGCAGGCTGTTCCGTTATCCATTTCAGAGCTTCCTACATCAGACAGATCGTCGCTGTTAATGGAAGCTAACTAAATGAGGCATATACCATAGCATAACCAACATTTAACAAAACAAAACGGGGAAGAAAAGAGAGCACTCACACCCTATAAAGCGACTTGCAATCCTGCTTCTCCAGCAAGAAGAAGCTGATGGTGGTGAAGAAAGGAATGTAGAACAAATCGGCATCTTCCTGATTATCAACTCGAATTACAATGTTCTTCAGCGGCCTCTCCGATTCAGGAGATATCAAATCCGCCCAAAGCCAGTAGTCGATGGAGTGCTGCTCGATGAGTCGATGGACGGGGCTGCCATTGGAGGTGAGGTTGTTGGTGTCTCGATAAGTTGTGGCGAACAATCGAAGCAATTCGTAGGTGAATTTGTGCGGCATGTCGTACACGTAAACCCTGATCGGCAAATCGAGCGGGTAATTAGGGTTCTGGGGCCGGTACATTCGGTCGGTCTCGCGGAGGAAGACGGCGTCGTCTAAGGCGGAGGGAGCGTCGCCGCCACCATTTTCGCCGCGGTCGGGAGGGATGGGGCGGGAGAGGAAGTTGTGTAGAGAAGTGACGAAGGAGGTTTCAGGGCGGCGGGAAGAGACGGCGGTGGAAAGTTCAGGAGAGGAAGGAGGAGATGAGAAAAGGAAGAGGATAAGGAGAATTGAGATAGCGGCGATGAATAATAGGAAGATTCGCGATCTGGATCTGGAGGAGAATCTACTGACCGCCATTTTTTCTTCTTCCACTTCCAGCTTCTCTGTTTCCTTCCCCTGCTTCAGCTTCTCCTCAACGTTCGGGTGAAGGAAGACGACGATGAGATGGACTGGGCTTCATTCTTCCCGATAATGGGCTTTGAGCAGAGAGCAGGCCCATTCTATGACGAGGATCTACGCAACGAGTCTTGGGCCAGCTCCAATGCGGCCAACCGTTTTGTAGCAACACGACACTTTGATCTCAAGCCTCCCAACACGACACTTTGGGGTCGTTTGGAAGTTGCGATTGTTTTATTGAGATTGTCATTATGCATGTATTGTTTACAATGCATCATTTTTTTATTTTTTTAGCAGAAACAATACATGGATTGTTTCTGTGATGTGACAGAAACTATCACTCATTTTGAGTGATTGTTATATCTCAACTTTTAGTTGTGATTGATGAGATAGTTGAGTTGAGATTGTTTTGTCTCAGCTTTTAGCTGAT
Organism: Linum trigynum; assembly: GCA_964030455.1. Lineage (NCBI taxonomy): Eukaryota > Viridiplantae > Streptophyta > Magnoliopsida > Malpighiales > Linaceae > Linum > Linum trigynum. Next base: position 64,569,905 of record OZ034819.1, read on the forward strand.
GCGACATACACAATCACACATACCAAACGTTGTATTCTACAATGCATCAAATTCGATAATACATGTATAATATTATACATGCATTCTCAACAATACATCTATTTAACAATCGCAACTTCCAAACGACCCCTTTGTTTTTTTTATAATGGTGAATAAGATTAAATCAAATAAAAAGAGGTTCAAGAACAAAGATAGACCAAAGGAAGTAAGGAGATCACAAGGATTGATCTCAATCCTCCCAAAAACCGAAAAAAGAAAAAGACAGTGAAGGACCCGAGGAGAAAGGTGGGCCAGAGCCAGATCACCCCAACAAACGGAAACCTCCTAACAACAGCAACCCCAACGAAACAGAAGCAGAAATACCCACAAAAAAAACGGCAAGGAGAGCCAAGCCAACAATGAAAGGAAACCACCAGAACGAAGCACCAGAAAAAAAACCCAGCAACTCCCAACTTCACAGAAGAAGAAGACCACAGCCAACCGGATGGAATCAGATTCTCCGAAGCTGCTCAGTCAGCCACTGAGTACAAATACTTCTCTCCACCTTGTTATGGACAGAAATCCAATCAATAGCAGCTTTACAAGCTTTCCTACATATGATAATGGTTGGGGCGCTGGTATTATTGAAAATACGTTGATTACGCTCCAGCCAAACGTGCCAACAGACTGAATGGAGCACCACGGACACAAACAAAAAGTTCAAGTTGCCAGGAACCCCCGATGGCCAAGCATGCAGAACAATGGAAAGGTCTCTAGTGGGTGAATCCACCAGCGGACAGGCTCTCATAATTCCAACCCAAACTCACGAACAAAAGTACACTCCACAAATAAGTGATTTGCAGACTCTTCTTGATTCTTGCACAAATCGCATCTATTCGCGAGAGCGAAACCTCGTTCCTTCACCTTATCCAGCGTGCGCAGCTTCTTATGAGACAACGTCCATAGGAAGAAGCATATCTTGGTGGGGATGATATACTTCCAAATGGACGCGACCGGATAATGAGGGCCCCCGAGAAACTGAGCATCCGCCAGAGCCCTGTACATGGAAGAAATAGAGAAACCAGAATCTGGGTTTGGAAGCCAAACCAGTCTACTAGGCCCATTAGAGACACGGTTAGAAGCATTAAGATTAAGAAAATAAACAAAATTAGTATGCTCTCTCTCACCCGAACCACGCACAACTAGGCCAAACAAACATCTAGAATCACAAACACAATTATCAAAGTTGGTCTTTAAGAAGTCAGCAGGAGGACACCTAGAGAGAAGGTGATGAAGGAGGAGGGAAAGGGCAAGGATCCAAATATAGAAGTGAGCCAACAGTAAACACGGTCTTGAAAATAATATTGAAGAGCAAGGGAATGGGCATGTGGTTAAGTGCTCTCAATATCACTTTATTTTGCCTTATTCAGATTCTCCATAATAAGCATACACATTGGAGAATATGGGTTTTTATCTCAGAGAGTATAAGCTTGTGACACTATAGACTAAAATTGATAGTACATCTAAAGAATAAGTGTGCAATACTCTCTTAATGACTCCAAGACACCTGGTCTCTGGTTAGACAATTTGCCCCTCGAAATTGGAGGGCAAAAATTGTTTTTCATCCAAGGAAGTGGAGTTGGTTATACATAAAATATAAGAGATTTGGAAAATTTTGAAATTGGATTGGGGAAGGCTACAACATACGATCATTTTCATTTACTGTGCACGACTAAATTCAGAGGAAATCGGAACCAATATGCGTATACCATTATTGGTTAACCCACGTCGATTTGATTGAGAGAATCCAATAAAGTGAAGAGGAAAGGATCCAGCTTCGCTGATAAAATGTTTACTAAAAGACTATAATGGGTCTCAACGGAACTTGACGCAAATCAAGCCCAAAACGGATTGAAAGTGGAAATAACTACCTCGTTAATTTCAAACGAAAGAGACTTAACTGCAGTAAGAGAGCGAAGGAACCAAATAACCAATTAAATGAAGCATTAAGAGCCTAGTTGAGATATCGTAATAATTGGTATCAACGACACTCGCTGCAAAAAAAAAAGCCCCAATCGAACAAGGCAACAGCCAATTATTGCCACTTTACTTCTTAACTGAAGAGAATTTACTACTTGAGTTTTCAGAATCAATATTTGATTGATTGGTAGCCTCTGAGGTTATCAACAAAATTTTTGGCTAAGTCACTTTGATTTTTTTTTCTTTTTTTTTTCAAGTTACTTATTTTCTTTGTCCAAGTCTCTTCTCTTTCTGTCGACTCCACAGAATTCATCTAGGACGCCAACCGATGAACAAACAACCGTAAAAGCACACCTAAAACCACCCAGGTGAGAGGTGACCATCTTCGGGAGGCTATGGAGGGACCCAAAAAATCATACGGTAGTCAATAGAGACTACCGCAACGATGAACTAGGACAAAAGGCCGATAGTAACGTACTCATATGATGATTATGGATAACAACTGGATTACGATGTTACGCAAACGTATAATCAAACATTAGACGATCTACATACGCCTATCATGAGAGAAGTCGAGAATAAAAAGGAGAAAGATGATTGCAACCATCATGCTCGGAATTTGGGATATCCACGTGGAAATTGTCCGATGATCGATGGATGAATAAAACAACATTGTTTTCCTGCAATTGGAGGTTGTGTAAACTTCTCCTGATTTAGATGAATGGTATTGATTCTCATTTAGTCTGATCATCCTTCCACGAAAACGAGTAGTCATCAGATCAACCATGATTCTTTTTTAGTTTAATTTCCTTCAATATCTCATCATTCAGATTACACAAATGAATCAATTATGGCATATAGCAAAAAATAATCCAAAGCTTGTCGTAGAGTCACCGAATTTGAAGGCCTAATTATTTAATGTCTTTTCATGCAAATATTATGGGAAATTGCCGAATTGGGGATCGTATTTACTCATGTAGTAGCAATGTATCACACATCAAGATCATATGATTCATATGAATGGTTATGTTTTATTTATACGAGTTACGAATATGATCCTGCACTACACTATTATCTCTAGATAAAACAAGATATGATTTACCTATTTAATTTAATAATATATATATTGTGAAGAACGGAAACTTTGGGCCGAACTGTAAACAGCGTGAGGTTGGAATCTATAGTGATGAGGCCCAGCCCATTGAAAAAGCATGATCTCTAATCGATTTCATGTCATCATCTCACAAATTAGTCTTCACCATTGACCATTGAGATGGATACAACCGTATGAGCTGTAGAGCACTTCTACTATGCTATATAGCATTGGTGTTTTAATGTACAATTTGAAGTTGTACCATAACATTAAATGTAAAAAGTATAGGTACAATCTGAAGTTGTACCATAACGTTAAAGGTACAATTTCAAATTGTACCATAAGACAAAAATCTATAGGACCAATGCTATATAGCATTATAAAATTCCTCATCAGCTGTAATCTGGCAAAGCCTTCGTACGTAACAAGACAAAAAGGGTAAGTAATTGATGGCTCTTTACTTCATTTAGCTGCCGAAACTGCTACTTTGCTTGGCCTCCGGCCGATCCTCCCTTGGCCATCGAATTCTACTGCCTTCAAATTCCTCCTGCGCCATCAATTGGGTTCGCCTGATTAATTACAGCCCTTGGTTTTGGTTACAGAGTTGGTTACTGGGTATTAATTACAGCCCTTGGTTTTGGTTACAGAGTTGGTTACTGGGTATTAATTACAGCCCTTGGTTTTGGTTACAGAGTTGGTTACTGGGTATTATCAGCTGTGGAAAACAACTAATCACAGAAAAGTAGAAAACTCATTATAAAGACATATAAGAATGCATGGAATGAATGAAATGACTAATTGATAAATTCGTATTTACAATGTGAGGTCGAGGGATTAGTTACGGATAGCTATTTCGAGTCACAATATAAGTATATAACTAAGTATGTAGCATTGGAAATTCTATTGATAAATATTAATGAAACTATAGATAGAACGAGCTTATAATTAAAATAAAATGACATGAAAAGTAAGACTCATCTCGCGTCCCATGTTATTATTAGAATAAATTTACACTCTCGATGGTGGTTTGAGATTCGTGGTGAGGGGCGGACCTAGGTTAAAGGGGAGTTGTGTCAAGCGGCACACCTCCGCTTGGATCTCTCCGAAAAGTTCTTTTTTTCGTTCTAAATATTTTAAATTAGGATATATGAAACAAATTCAGAAGTTGTAAATGACACATTTGTTGTAATTACAGTAAAATGACTTGATAAAAATGATATTCAAAATCAGAACAGTGACTAGTTTATCAATGATTATTGGATTCTTCATTGAAAAATATTTGAGTTGCAAAATAAACGATTAACGTATTTCATAAACCTCTCGTTATATAGAATTTAGTTGCTCGCCGAAAAAATAATAAAATTGTGTAATTTATAAAGTATTTTTTATTATTTTATTTTTATCGGCTGACACCGTTCTTGAAAAATCCTGATACGCAACTGATCGTGTTTAACATGATTCACGTCCAAACAACTATCTTACCGTCCTCGATCACATTACTCTTTTTTTTTTAGGGAACCGTTGAATACTCTCGATTTTTTTTTTACATTGAATACTCTCGACTTGACTAGTAGTTGAGAGTGTGAACTCGGGATACCATGCGTTGACCCTTCATCACCACAACCCCATAACTATTCTTACGTATAGTGGAATATTAGTATATAACCTAATAAAAGAGCACTACTAAGTATGTAATTTCCCTATCTCCTTTTAGCAGGACAAATCAATAAGCCATGCAATAATCCACTACCTGAATAAGCTATATGCCATCATAATTATATTCCCACCTCCTAACCAACTAACTGCACCAATTTATTACGTTCATAAGTACGTACGTATAACCAATCTTCAAAACTTTGTGCATGACTCTCTCTATAAATTGCGGCTTCTTTTCCCCTACTGATTGTGCACCACTACCACTCATGAGCTGAGTAACGATCAAAAAGAAAAGAAGAGAAAAAAAAATATACTAGAAATTTGTTATGTTTTGAATCCGATTCAAGTTTTTGTCCGATGGAGAAAAAGCGAATTAAGTTGGCCGTGATGGTGCTTGCGTTCGTTTTGACGTCGATCGGGGCAGCACAATGCCGTGAGATGGAAGGAAGGGTAGAAGGAGAAAGGTTTGTGTATGCTACTATGGATCAGAAGCCGTCCACCGTTGAGCGTCCTCAGACTTTCCTTGGTGGTAGTGGCGGCGGTGGATTTGGCGGCGGGTTTGGCGGCGGCTTGGGGTTTTCGATCGGCAGGTTGCTGTGTGATCAGTTCTGTTCCGGGCCCTGGGGAGGCGGTGGCGGGGGAGGAGGAGGTGGCGGCGGCGGCGGCGGAGGCGGAGGTACTGGCGGTGGGTATGGACAGGGAGGAGGCACGGGGAGCGGCGGTAATTGCGGCGGAGGCTGTACCGGCGGTGGGACTGGCGGAGGAGGTACTGGAGGCGGTAGTGGATATGGAGGTGGAACGGGTGGTGGAGGAGGAGGCACTGGCGGCGGAAGTGGTTCAGGAGGAGGTACCGGCGGCGGTGGCGGTGGCGGTGGAGGAGGGGGAGGTGGCGGTGGTTCGGGATTTGGTGGAGGGTATGGAGGCGGCGGTGGGGGATCAACTCATGGCGGAAAAGGTGGCCTCGGTGGTAAAGGAGGAGGTTATGGCGGCGGAGGCGGATCATCTCCTGGCGGTGGAGGCGGCAAAGGAGGCGGTGATGATCAAGGAGGAGGAGGTGGATACCCCGGCGGTTCACCTGTCGAATGTCCTCCCGAAGTTCCCGGCGGCGGTGAAGTACCACCACTGCCTCCTGCAAGCGGCGGTGGTTACGGTGGCGGAAATGGTCATTGAAGCGCCGGAGATGAGTTTTAATTAATTTCGTTCAGTGTCTGCTATATATTAATCAATCAAGGGATCAGCGGAACTTCGGGTGGGTGCAAGTTATTATTAGGCGATGATTATGTAATGAATTCACTCTCCAAATAAAATTAATATATTAAACGAATAAATATTGTTGAGAAATTAGCATATTCATTGAAAAGTAATTAACGTTAAGGAACAAGGACGACGCATTAGCCGTATAAAAATCTTAAATTCGAGACACATGAAATTAAACCTTAATCACGCCCAAAATGGCAAGATTAAGTGACGATTATACATGATAACCACTGGGAACTTTTGTTTTTTCCTTAATCGTCTAGCCAAACAGGGAGCCACTGCGTGCCGTCAATGAAATCAATTGACATAAATTCCTGTGCTTCCTTCTCCGTGAGCTGTTTGGCCCACGGAGCGCGTTTCTCCTTCTCAGCTCCAGGCCCAAAGCAATGGTACTCTGCTTCGAACAGATTCCTGCAAATTTTAAAAAAAATTAGATTTTAGTATTATGAGTTATGACTCTTCTTTTTTACTGTAATTGCGAGTTAATTAGCGGTAAAAAAAATGATTGAATTCGATGATGCTTACTCTGTGCCTCCTTCGTAGCTCCAGTTACTCCATCCCTCAGGGGCGATGGTTTTCGAGAGGTAAGTCTTGCAGAAAACCACCCTCGAATACGCACCTTTCGCTCTTCCCAAATACACCATTCCGATCCCGTAAACCTTCCCCTTCACGAAGACGAATCCGCTCTCGTCCGGTTCTTCCCTGTTCTGCGCCGTCACAGATCCGTGGATGTTCACCCTGAAGTCCGCTATCACGAAAATCTCGCATCCCTGGGGAAGAATTCGTGCAACGGAAATAACTGATTTTGTGTAATCATATGAATTTAATCAATCCAATGCAATGCAGGAGGCTTACATAGTAGATGGACCTGGCGCGACCGAAAATGAAATCGATGGAGCCCTGGATGTAGCAATGGTCGTAGTAATGTCTCCCCTTGTAATCGAACAGGGTGTTGTGGTTGCTGAAGAAGGCGCAGTGGTAGAACGCCGCCCTGTCGTGGCCGACGAATGCCGCCACCGACTGGTTCTGCGACGTGAACGCCTCTCCGACCGGCGCTTCATTCTGAAGGATTAAATCAATGAATTATATAAAAAAAAAATCCGTCTTGAATCGATCAATTTCATCTGTAAGACTGTAATTATAATTAAATTTCCTTCAATCTTTGTACGCACATGGAAGCTGATTCCGAAGGCAATGAAATTAGGGGATTCGAGCTTGAAAGTTGCAGATTCCATGTTGTCCGTCGAGCTTTGAGACCAAGTAATGTGGGTCTTTCCCTTCCCATTTCCTCTCAAGAATATGTACGGTTTGTTGGCTGGGATGTGTACCTTTTCTCTGTTTCGAAATTGATTTCAGAACATTGGTTAACCATAATTAGTAATTAAACTACAAATTGGTACCAAATTTTGGGTTGTTTAGGTCTCGATTAACATAATTAATTACCTGTAAACTCCTTTTCTTATATGGATGATTACCCAGTCAGGATTCATGAGAGGAACCGCATCAATGGCTTCCTGTACGCTCTTGTAATCTCCATTTCCCTCGAGATCGACCTTGATCGTCCGGTTCGTCCCGATCTTCTTGGTCAGCAATTGCGAATCTATCACGGTGTCCGAGGGCGAGGCATCTGCTTGGCCGGAAAGCCAAACGGCGGCCACTAGAATAGTCACCAGAACGAGGTGAAAGTTAATCGAAGAAGGTGGTGAGAAAGAAGCCATTATTTCTTCTTTTTTCTTACAATGATCAGTCTCTTTTTTTCCTTTTTACTGTTTCATGTGTCGATTGAAGTCTGGAATCAGGCTCATCGACGCGAAAAAGGGATGGAGTTCTTGTGTTTTTTAAAAGGAAACCAGAAGATTTCAATGGGGTTCGTTACATTGGAGAAATGAAAAGAGGTTAGAAAAAAAAAATTGGACGATGCAGAATTGCAGCGGGAAAAGTTTGGTTGAGAAGGGTTTCCCTATATTTGGAGGGAAGATGTCAACGGAACGTGGAAAAGCTAGAGAAACAGAATCTGCAAAATAATCAAGAAGACTTTATTGGTGGTCCGGTGTTACGAGAGTGTCTCCAGATCCTTAGCTCTTTGTCTGTTTGTATACGCCATCAGTGCTACCCATAGAGTGGCGCGTAAAGCACTCCTTTGTCTCTTGTAGAGCTAAAATCTTTTGATTTCTTGGGGTGGCTTCTTTAGAGTCTTTTAGGTGGTCCTCGGTAGAATTGTAAGGTTAACTATTATTTCTCATTGATATCACTCAGAAATAAAATAAAAACCTAGGTAGCAGCCCGCTCCTGCTACCCCTCCACATGTTATCTCCTCATTGGCCCTTTTTTTATTTATATTTCACATTCCAAATTATAGGGTAATGCTAGTAGTTAGTAAGAATGAATGAATCAGTGCCGCTAAAAACTCCGATCACAGGCTCGCCACTCACGCCGACGACTCCGACTCCACCGATCGCCGATTCACCCTCCCGGTGACCCGACTAATCGTCGATTCAGTCCTTGCTTTGAAGATCTTGCTCTCAAGGCCATCGGAGACGCCCAAACCTCTCGTTGGGGCCTTGAAGATCACTCTCTTTCATATCTCGACTCCGATGAGTCCCCAACGGCGATCCGAGCTTTCGAGCTTCTCCGACCCTCGGGTCGTCCAATGGTAAGGTTCGTCTGAAGCTCGCTTTGAAAGAACGCCCCATGCCCCAGCTCCTCTCATCGGATGGACGTCGGTGACGATGTTTAGCGGGACGGAACTGATCCCTTCTTAATTGAGGTTCTTAGAAATCTTTGGGACTTCTATCCGACTTCAGCGGTGGCGGGACTCATTCATTCTTACAGCTGCTAGCATTACCCTTTAAAAATAAAAATAAATAAAAATTAAGAAAATGGGCCAATGAGGAGATAACATGTGGAGGGGTAGCAGGAGCGAGCTGCTACCTAGGTTGCAGCCAAGTATTTCCCAAAGAAGACAACTATTTTTTTCGTTTTATTGTAGAAGGATCGTGCATTGTTTAGCTTCTCTTCCGATCGTTGCAAATTTTAAATCACATAACAATCCCTTCACCATCTTTCAACTTTACATTTAAAATTGCCACATCATCCAAATCAATATTAAAATAATTCACATGGTCAAATTCATCAAAATCAAACTCAACCAACAACCAAAACTCATAAACCCCCAACTAAAAATGAAGTTGAAAAAGAGAAACAAACATTGAAAAAGAACAATAAATCTGCATATAGTTTATTTGCCCTTTTTGTAAAATGAAGATGGAAAAATTAGAAGATTTCACACCCATTTTCCATTTTGATGTGGGCTCTTTTTCCATTTACTGAGTAGTTCTCGTTTCACTCACATTCCAGTGGATAATCCATCTACAAGTTGTACATGTGAAATGTGCTCCACCAAACCTTCAGACAGCAAGCGCCCTACACAAACAATCCACGAAATCAATCACTTGTAAAGGATCGTTTTGATACTAACCATATTTTCCTCTTTGATTATAAAAATAGATGTTTGTAACAAGTCATTCTTTTCTTTATTGTGTGTGAATATGTATACAAACTTTAAGCTCTGTGGGTATTATCATCCAACGTAACTATGTGGGTTTACTATTACAACCCTTACTAACAAAACACTAAACACTTATAAATCACATTCTTTTAATAAGGATGCGACAGTTTCATTACTTAAGGGATTACACAATATATGAGACTAATGAGAGAAGTAAAACTGAACCAAGGGCAGGATGGAAGAGACGAAAAACAACAGCATAGACACCAAAAAAGCAGCAAAAATACCCAATATATATCCACATGAGTTCACCTACATTGCTAAACAATGGACTCATTCCCTCATAATTTCCACAGTATAACACCGTCATGAATATATGTTACTTGGTTGGCATGATAATCTCGATCTTCGTTACCAAATCACTAGCATCAATGTGATATAGGGAAGATAAATTTGCAGTTCTTAGATTGTTACATGGTTTTTTTTGTGGCGTAAATTTTTTTTTGTCACAACCAAATTTAGTGAACAAAAGTATTTTTCATGGGAACAAATGTGAACTTTAGAGCAATCGAATTCCTTGTGAATATTACATTCGTCAAAGTTGGAAGAAACTGAAACATTGCCCCGTTAAACTGGATGACATTGAAATGTAGCCTGCTTAAAAGTATAATTCATGTGAACAAAGGTTTAATCAAGCGATTTTATTGTTGGTCTTCTATTTAGAGATAATATGTTTGAGTCTCTTAAATAATATATAAGAATAAAAATTAAAACTATGTTGCCCTCACTAAAAAGTTGGATTTGATCTTTAAAAATGTGGGTTGAGTCGTGTCATTTTTCAAGCCTAGTCGAGTTGTTAAATCATAAACAACTCAATCCCCTAATGCTATTCATTTAATCCTTAAACTTGTCGTTGATGTGTAGCGAGTTATAGGATATAAATAATTTATTCGATTGTTTCCATGAACTGGTAAATGAGAAGCAATTCGATCGACGAACAAAGTGAAAATTTATTAAATGTATAAAGCGTAATTATTCTATCGATTCAAACAAAAATACAACTATATTGTTGTATGTCATTGATCTTCTTGTCGTGCACTAAGGTTTCTGAACTAATTCATGTTTTCTATTCCCAACGAACCTGCAGTTTTTCTTCCCATTGATTATTATTGTGATTTATCCTTTTGGAATACACTCCATCGTCTTTACCAATCCAGTAATTATGGTATCCATATTCCTTAGGAGTTTGATCTTCGTTGTTTACGTAAGCTACAAAAGCAGCCGCTCTAATGTTGTTGGATGGCTGCAAACGACACCAAAACAGAGTCTGCTTGAAAACTTCGTTACGAAAGTGCCATTGAAATTAGTCGTTTACTGCAATATAATGAAGTCCAAGATCGTCATCCTTTGATTTGCAGTGCACTAGTAACTGGGCTGAGGGGTCACTCAGGTGGTTTTGTATGTGGACATGATGAACTTCCCACCAGAATTTGGCTGAGTTTTGGGGAAGCAAGACTAAGAAAGTGATTAGGAATATGGTGATGGACTGACTAATAGTAGTATCCATTACTTACCAGTCCGTAGTACTACTAATTCTACTCTTCTCTTTTCCGTAGGTTGTCTCTAAGCGTTTAGAGTCTTTATATATGTTGTCACATCGTTGCAATATCTTCTCCCACATTAACTACTATTTCATATCGCCATCAATTACTTTCCAAACATAACACCCTACTTAATATGAAAGTATATTAATTAAGTTTACCTTCCAAATGCTCATAAGTTTTATGTTAATAAATACGACTCGTTACCGTTTTACTTTTCATAGAACTAGAAATGTGTTGTTTCTTGGAATGGGCCTCGTTCCAACTTCAAGTAATCATAGACTTGGCCATTATGTTGGCTTGTGTGATCTCAGGTTACGCGGTCGTAGTGGGTCGGGTCTAGGGGTGGGCAAACGGTTCGGTAAACCCGAACCGAAACCGAATTAATGCTATTCGGTTCGGAATTCGGAAGAAAAATATGGATAGTTCGGAAATCAGGGTTCTTTCAACCGAACCGAATTTCCGACCGAAAAATCGAAATACTATAATTGCAAGCTCTAAATGGTGGATTTTTATGTTTGTAGTTGTTTTTAGACTTAAATATTTGAAATGTTTTATGACTTATGTGTTGAAAAGTTTGGTTTTATCATTGATGATGCATATAATTGATATTTATTGTTTATATTAGGGATGAAAAATAATTTAAAAGTGAGAAAATACAAGTAGCTTCACAAATTCGGTTTTGTGTGAAAACCGAATCGAATTATAGTTCGGTTTAAACCGACCGAACCGAATTATAATTTGGTTCGAATTTGGTTTGAGGTTTGGGAGAATTCGGGGACCCGGTATTCATAATTTCGGTTCGGTCGAAACCGAACTGACCGAATGCCCACCCCTAGTCGGGTCATATCAGATTGATTGATTTTGGGTCAAGTACTGACCCAACCAAAATATCATAGTTGAATTTTAGGTCATTTCGCGTTACGAATGAGTGTTATGAAAAATACAAACATTAACATGATTCAAATGTTTCCATTAACACAAATTTTCTCACACACACATATATATAGTAATACTACACATGTCTATTAATATATTTTTCAAATCCTCAGATTTCGGATGTGGTATTCCTATGTTGGAGGATTTGGAAAGGGAGGTGTTGGGCTGTTCATGGTGGGATACAGTACCTGCCACCTGCTCTTCATCGCCAGTTTCGCTTCTAAGTGGATGAGTGGCTAGCAGTCTCTGCTAATCCAGGTACGACCCCCGGCGGCTTCCGGCAGGGCAGCTGCGCAATCGAGCCGAGGCCCAACTCCGCAGGCATCCTGACCTTGAGAGCATTTGACGAAGGTGTCGCGTCCTCCCTTGCACATGTATTACGATTTAATGGGGCTGTCAAACGAGATCGGGGCTACAGCATTGGTTTTGTTGGCTTCGATCCCTCGGGGTCGCTCACCTTTGCAATCGGTAAGTTTTATGATAGTATCCATGACCCTTTTATTGCTGAACTTTTGGCGCTTCGGGATGCTATGAATTGGTGTCTAACTCGGGGCGTTCTTTCTGTCAAATTTGTTGGGGACGCCCTGCTGGTCATTCGTCGAGTTTTATCCGGAGATCGGACCCACGCATTGGGGGGAGCTCTTTTGGAGGACGTGCACTGGCTGGCGCAGGAGTTCAGATTCTGTTCGTGCTCGTATGCTAGCCGTAGCGTCAACAGGGCCGCCCATTTTGTGGCAAAACAAGCCCTTTCATCGGAAGTTCGGCGATTAGTCGACTTCCGCACGGCGTTATCTTCTGTACTCTGACTTTGTGAATTCTGGTCCTTTTCTGACTATGTTAAAAAAAAAAGGAATAGAACGGTTCGAAACAAGGTTGTCAAACCGGTTTATGCCAGTGTGCCGGTTTAGCAAGTGGAATGGTTCAACCGATGGTACATACCGGTTTGTGCAGGTTCATGCCGGTTAATATTATAAATAATTTATAAATTCTCATATTTAAACACCACATTTAACGTCAATACCTAAATATTTGTACTTGAATCCAACAAATAACATCAACATTTAACTTTTTAACACATAAAATAAATAATAAATTATTTTTTATCAATTAAATTCACTAAGATAAGATCATTTTATTTGGAGATTTGTATATCGATCATGCCGGGCATACCGGTGATGTCATGCCGGTTTAATGACCAATACAGGTTGAACCAGGTTGAACCAGTGACACGCCGGCCGGCATGACAACCATGGTTCGAAATTACTGTTTCGTCCTAGATTCACGGCGGCAATTTCAACTGTAGCGTTGGGCCATAAAGCATCAGGCTTGCATGATCCAGTAACTTATGGGCCTAGACATAAGCCCATTGGAAAAAGAAGCAAGGTAGTAAATGGCGAAATGCATTGTGGTGCTATTAATTAGTCTGACCAAAATCAACAGAGGCAGTTGGTCTACATAATGGAAGATTGGATTTTAAATACATTGTTTGTAACATGGTCATGAATTGGATTTCTAACTACCCTGTTTCGGAATTACAGGGCTGCGACGCGTCAATCCTGATCCGACTCAGGAAACTGGAGCTACCTTTACCAAACGGAAATGGCTTCGAGTAAGAATTTCGAAATCCGGAAAAGGGAAGTGATCGGCTTCCTGAAATCCATCGTGGAAATTGTGTGTCCTGAATCAGTTTCCCGCGCCGATTTGATCGTATTAGCAGCTCGCGAAGCCGTTGCGTTATCCGGAGGCCCATGGATTTCAGTACCGTTAGGAAGGGAAGATTCGCCTCTTACGGCGAGCTACGAGCTCGCAGATGCTCTGCTTCCGTCCCCGGCGATCGGCGTCGACGGGATGCTGAAACTCTTTGGTCGGATTGGGTTGACCGTTGAAGAATCCGTGGCTATTATGGGTAATTCTAACCTCTCAACTCTTAAGTCATTATTGCTTCTAGAGTAAAGGAACCGATGTTTGACTTTCTATTATTTGACTTTTTAACAGGTCCCACTCGCTGGGGTGACTCACTGTGCGAACATCCCGATCCGCGAAACCGGGTCCGGGTCGATCTGCCCGCCGCCGGGAGGCTCGTTGTTGTCGTCGTCGCTGTCGAATTCGAGCTTCGTGCAGAACGATCCTACGGCCGTGGTCATTACGGCCGTGTACAATCATGTCACTCGTTGTTGTTGCGTAACATAGATTTAACGTTTAATCTAATTATTTTCAATAATTTCAACCGTTGAAAGTATGTGTGTACACTCTATACGTAGATTTAACGTTTAATCTAATTATTTTCAATAGTTCCAACCGTCGAAAGTATGTGTGCACACTCTATATAGTATGTATTCCGTATATAATGGTAAGAAGGATAATATAACGAAGTTTTATCTATTTTGCTAAATACAAATTATTCTAGTCAAATATATGTCAAACCTAAACTAAATCGGAATGATACAAAGGTTGAATTCAACTTTACTTTAACAGTTTAACTTCCTCCCACAATTATCCGTTTTGCTAATCAAAATATCCCGGGGCAGTATCGTCCAAAACAGAAAAACAAATTAGGTTTTAGTTTTACTAATCCGAAAAGGAAAGAGTTTCACGGAAACGGAATCACCTGCGTATATATAAGTAGAGGAAGACAGAGTGAAACGACTTCCGGACTCCACGAAGAAATTGGCAAGCTTTTAGGGCGAAGAAGAATTCCCAAACAGCGAGCGAGCTTTCTTTCGCTCTTCGATTCCAATCTTCGGATCTTGAAAGTAAACAATGTCGCCGTTCTGGAAGCAAGCAAGCCTCCTCCGCCGCGGCCTGGGCATTCTCGGGGAGCAGTCCGTCCACCCCGCGCCGGAAAAATCGCGGTTGCTCGACGGCGGCGCGAAAGAAGAGGAGAAAGAGAACGCGGTGGAGAAGGAAGAAAAGGCGGCGGAATTCATCAATTCGCGTCGCGGCGGCACAGGCGTTCGCGCGATGTTGAAGAAGCTGCTGTCAATTGGCGGCCGGGAGAAGAAGGCGAGGAAGAAGGGGGCGCATCTGGCGGTGTACATCGGCGAGGAATTGCAGCGATTCGATGTCCCAATCGAATACTTCCGCCACGAAGGGTTCGCGAAGCTGCTGCTCGAGTGCCGCGACGCCGACGCGCTGGATTTCAACATCAACCTGCCGATCGAGATCGAGTCGTGCTCCGTGGAGAGGTTTCATCGGGTTTGGAGAGGCGCCGTCGAAGAGGAGAACGCGCTCCGGCGCCTGCGGTGGCGGCTGTAGTTACGTTGGTTTGAAATTAGGGTTTTCTAATTTCTTTTTGTTTCCGGTTGTACTTTTTTTTTATGAGCAATCTGGAAACTGTTGAGTCTTGATTAAGAGACCTCTGTAAATGCAATCTTTGATTCGCTACGCGATTAGTAAAGTTGTGGTTGAGTCATAATTTTGTATGTCGGATTACGATGCTCTGTTCTATTGCGGGAGTGAAACAAGACTAGTCAATTTGAGTCAACGACGGAACTAACAAAAGGATCAGAGAATAGAGTCGAAACAAACTCAGACCTACCTAGGGTTGAATATTTGGGCCTGGTTAAACAACGTTGCCTATCGGGCCCGTTATCCATATAAAAGTTTCTTTATGTTGGTTGTCTTTATCCAATATAAGATTGAAATAGGAAATAAGATACAAAATAACTCTTTAACTATTCCATCGAATTTGATTAAAATGTAATTAATATTATTTTTAAGTGTGGCTTTATCAAATTTGATAAAAAGTAACGAGTTTGGTGAGTTTAACCACTCTGGCCACCTGTCAAATTTGTGGAGGAGATGAGGAGACGACTATGCACGTCATACGTGATTGTCTCTATGCTCGTGCTGCCTGGGCGGAGTTTTTACAGGAGGAGCCCGATGAAAATTTCTTCCAAAATGACTTGAGCAAATGGACCTTACACTATCTTGTTGGCCGCAGTTTGCATGTGACACCAACCAGGTTTGTAGTGATGTGTTGGTCACTTTGGAAGAACAGGAATAAACTGGTGTTTGAAAATGAGCTGGAGTCGATAAACTCACTAACCTACAAAGTGGTGACTATGGAGAAGCAAGTCGAGGAGGCGGAGGCAAAGGCTGCACGGGTCTTCGCGGGAAGCCAAGCTACTACTCGGCGGCTTATTGCTTGGAAGCCCCCCCCCCCCCCCCCCCCCCCCCCCGGCAATAGGTTGGGTATGTCTCAATAGTCAATACAGATGGATTGGTAGTTAGTGGAAAAGCGGCAGTGGGAGGGGTTATTAGACGGGACGACGGATGTATGCTGAGAGCTTTCTCGAGGAATTTGGGAGAAGGATCAATTACCAAGGCAGAGTTGGCAGGGCATTGTTTTTGGATTGCAAGCAGCTTGGAAAATGGGATTTCGACAAGTACAAGTCCAAATCGACTCCCTCTCTGCTATTCAACTCATTGGAAGCGCAGGGGAGCGGCATCCTCATTTGGCTCTGGTCTCTATAGTGCGTCGGCTAGAGGCTCTCGACTGGCAGGTAGAAGTTATTCATGTGTACCAGGAAGGGAACGTCGTCGCAGACTACCTCGCCTCTCTTGGACATGGACGTTCGCCTGGTGATCACTTCGTGGATGCTCCTAGTCCGCTCTTAAACTATTGGTTGTACTTTGACTGTATTGGAGTTTTCACTCCTCGTTTAGTAAGCATTGAATGAAGGTTGGGGTGCCCTTAGCACCCCGTTCCCCACCAAAAAAAAATCATCCAAATATGTGTTACAATTATAATTCAGAATTACTAACTTTAACGATTCGATCATCCATATCCACAAGTACTTTCATCGATTTTGTAAGGATCCAATGGAATACAGAACAATAAGTTTTAATCACACTGAATATCAGAATCACCCAAATTAGCACTTAGTAAGTTGAATTGCATTCATATGAGGATCGAAGTCGGGATTCTTATGCTCATTTACCACACATTCTTAATAAGTTAGTTTATTTAGTTAGGTGTTGGGGTTAACGTTGCCACTATCCTAGATTCCTAGTCATTATTGATTTGCACATAGGTCACAACTCACAACAATCAAAAGCCACCACAGGATGCAAATTTGGCAGAAGTTACTCACAGTTCAATCCCTTCCTTTAAGATTTGTTTATAGATATCCATGTCGATGGATGTAAACGAATATAACAAATAAAGCACTAAGATATTAAAAGTATTGTTTGATTGTACATATTAAAACACTAGCTTTTTACCCGGCCCGTTGGCCGGTGAGTTTCATTTTATCATTTATATTAATCAATTAATAAATTTATCTATATGTTTAAACTATTTTGGATCTTCTACATTTTTTACATTTGCATTCATGCGTGAGTATGCGGTGCGTCTGTAAATTAAAAATTCTCAATGCTTAGCACGTTCACTTATGATGTTTCAATTCTCTGATCATGTCACGAAGATATATCACGATACTCAAATGCGTGAGTATGTGGTGCGTCTATAAATTAAAACAACGATACTCAAAAAAATTTTATCTTATACATATATGTCATTCAATGAATCTCGAGTTTGGACAAACTCTCAACCAATGATGTTGCTCAGATGGCGACAACTTAGTTAGAATGTTTTTATAAAGGTACTTCCATATTAGGTAAGTTTGGTCATCCCAATTGAAAGTTTACTGTCTTATTGTAAGATCATATTTGTCGATTAAGACACTCAATTTAATATCTTATACAATATGTACCAATTGTTAATTCCTGAAGTTTAATTTAGACTCACCCTCAACTAATGATCGTTGTTTAGATGTTGGTTTAGAATCTCGGTCCAAGATACTCACATACTGTCGAGGGTTCTAATCTTAACATGGTCCATTAGTGTATAATTTTCTAACTTATCAAATACGCATTTGCTTAAACTTATACTAATATCTTCATTTTGTTGGTGTAATGCCACATCTATTGTCAATATCTAAGCATGATACTATACTCTAAGTAAGAACACGCTATCTGGACCACGAATTAACCGAATTTGTGGGCATGATACTATACCCTAATCCTTGATGAGTGAACCCTATGTCTTAGTTATCTAAATCATAGAGCTTAACCCCTAAGATTGTGCATGTAATTTGTTGCATATATTTTGACGAAGCATGATCGTTGATTTTTGTTTAGAATTAAATTGATCTTATGGTATGAGATTTATAAATTTAAGACCTAGATTTTAATCTTGAAGGGTTTGAGAATAATACCATATGCCAAACTCCAGTCAATTCAAGGTCTAGACATCATTTTCTTACTCAAAGTATGTCATAATATACATATATAAATATAAAGAGTTTAATGTATTTTTAAGTGTAATTATTACCTTTGTTTGACCGAAATATGTAAACTATAATGAAAAATAAGGGGAAATATGAACAAATGTAAGAGAAAATAAGGTATTGAAGCATGCATTAAAAGAGAGAAGAAAAGTTGTTTTTCTTTATCGCCTTCATTTGTACAATCAGGTACTATATTATGACTTCGTCAAGTTTCTATCTAAATGAAAAACAACTTTTGAAGCATTTTGCTGTTTAATACTTGTTTTCATTAATAGATACAAACATTAGAAAAAGATAGTGTTTGATAACCAAAACATAAAATTATATAGTTGGTTTTTCAAATTCAATTGATTATTAAATGTTGATTATCTAAACTTCACTGTATTAAGTTCTAATAAAAATTAAAATTAATTGATCAGATTTAATCAAATATATTTGTTAAAAGATTACAATATATGTCACTCTCCAAACATACTTATACTGCTGCTATACATATATATTGCAAAAACAATTATTGAATAAAAAAATATATTAAAAGAAAATATAGATAGCTACATAAATGATCATTAAAATAAAAAGAAAATATTAAAAGAAGATATATATATAGATACATTAATTGATCATTAACTAACTTTTTTTGTTGTAAAAAATAAGTGTACACCATGGCACCTTGTAAATTCTCCAAATGCTTATGTGGCAACAAACTACTTTTGAATTGCCATAATATTATGTATAGATAGATAGATAGATAGATTTATTAAGGAAAAAAACAATGTAGATCTTCAATTCCTTGCCACTATTACACTTTCAACCACTAAGAAATAGCAAATCAAATACAATTCATCCACTAAAAAATCTAACTAATCAAACTTATTTAGAAGTCATTTTCTGATTCAATTCGATATGGTCGATTTAGTATCAATCTATGAATTCACCAATTCATAAATCTTCAAATAGAAATAACAATTGAAAATGAGTTTAGTTCCAACCATACCTCTAATTTCTTCGCATAAATATTACACAACCGTTGTCCCGGAAAATGATATTAGCTAATTCTTAAGAATTTTTTTTTTATTTCCAATTTCGAATAATTATTTTAGCTTTACTAATCCGAAACGGAAAACCGAATTTATCTTTTCCGAACCAGCCACGGTCACGGAATCACTTCCACACCTATAAATATCGAATCCCACCAAACAGAGTGAACCTCCATCGACACTCAGCAAGAAAATTGGAAACTAAGAATTTCCAACTGCGAGAGAGAGAGAGATCGCTTTCCTATTCGATCGATTTCAGTAGTTAGGCCGGGGGGGGGGAAAAAATGGCTCCCTTGTGGAAGAAGCAGCAATCAAGCGGCGGCGGTTTTCTCGAAGACCAGTCGGCCGCCGATCCAGAGCCAGAGAAATCGCGGTTGATCGTCGACGGCGGCTGGTACGCTGCGAAGGAAGACGAAGACGAAGACTCCGGCGGTCTTGGCGCGATGATGAAGAAGCTGCTGTCGATGGTCGGCGTGAGGAGGAAGAGAGGGCTGACGGTGTACATCGGCAAGGGATTGCGGAAGCGGAAGATCCCGTCCAAGTACACGTCCTTCGAGGGGTTCCTGCAGATACTGCGGGAGAGTACCGACGCCGACACGTTGGATTGGAAGTGCTGCCAGCCGTTCGAGATCGAGTCCTGCTCGGCACAGAGGTTCCGCGATACCCTCAGAGCCGCCGTCGAGGAAGAGGAGATCCGGCGGCGATACCGGCTGTAGAAGAGTAATTAATTACTAATTGGTTTGGTTTAGGGTTTTTTTGTAATCTTTGTCCCACAATTTTTAATTCGCGTCTTGTAAATGCAATTTGTTTTACGCTTTACAGTTAGTAAAAAAACTTGTGCTTTGGAGGTTAATTCATGGTTGTTATTAGTAAACCTTGATGGTCCTGAGTCTGATCAAATCTTAAAACAAATTAAAGAGCTTTTATATTTTAGTCAATTTTTTGTGGCTCCAACCGTCGATTGTTTGCTTTAATATTTTTTTTATACATTAATTTAAATATCATAAAAACCTAGATATAATCTTCTATCTATAAGATATATAAAGGCAAAACATGAATTGAATTTTCAGTATTTTGAATTTGCTGGCCTGTGAGGGTTTTACGGAAGGGTGATTCAGTCAATTTACATGCCAACTTAATTAAGTTTTGCGTTTTGATTTCCTGGTTCTTCATTCCGCTGCTGAGAGTTTGAGGCTCTAATTTTGTTAACTTAAACCACAATGGGCCGGACAGAAGTGGCAGGCCTATGGGTTTGGACAAAACCGATTAAGTTGGCCCACTAATATTGACTGAACTAATTGAAGCGGTGTTGTTTCGTTCAGAAGCGGAAGACACCAATTTTTCGGGGCATTGTATTGCATACTAATTTCGGGGCATTTATAATAAATCCAAGTATGTCCTCTTTATATTATTGTTCCCTGACTTATGTATTTACGTAAATCTATCATGACATTCTAATTATTTTCGTACTCATATCCTTAATTCCCCTTAGTGGCGCTTTACATAGAAAGGTGAACAAAATCAGTAATTGATAGATTGAATCGAATCGAATCAAATCAAATCAAAAGGAAAGAATTTAAATAATAACTAAATGGAAAATTAATCAATTAAACGAACTCATATGTGATTGAATAAAGGAAATCAAAACAAAAGTCTTTCCCTTATGTAGTCCATTTGTTTTTCCAATTATTAGTTAAACTTTTCGAAATACAAAGTATTAACCAAATGTTAACTCCTTATTAGCAATAGTGTTAGTAATGCTCACTTGGCAACATGAGGCTGAGTTGGAAGAGACATGTGGCGGTCAACATTCCAAAATTTTAAAATTTTAATTTAAGAAAATAGTTACAAAATTATTAACGCTAACAGAAAAATGACTATTATTTTTTTGTTTTACAAAATATATGCTTATTATTTGCATTTCGAAAATTTATTAGCGTATTTACTTCCAAATATACTTAGCAAAATACATTATAGAAACTCGAGACTCAGAAGGCTCCTATATTTTAGAGGCTCTGTGTGGGAGAGCCTCCCCGCACACCCAAAGAGCCGGCCCTATACTAAGGATTGTGAAATCATACCAAAAATTATACAGAAATTTCAGTGGTAAGGTATTAGGTACCAAATTGGGTAAACAATAAATATTAAGTAAACCTTTCTCGCAATTTTAAATATTAGTCAGACCTTTTGAAATATAAAATTTTAGTCAAATCTTTTGTAATGTATCAAAATATTAGCTATTTTCTATTAGCGTTAATAATTTTATAACTCTTTTTTTAGGTAAAATATAAAAAAATTTGAATGTTGGCCTTCATGTATCTCTTTCGAGTGATTATTATGTTGCCAAGTCAATATTACTAACAAACTAATATATGTCAGGCACTAAGTTACTTTGATAGTTTTTGTGCTTAAGATTTAATTTTGAACAAATGCGCTTCGTGGGTTTGGACCTGTTTTTAAAGAATGTAGAAATGAATTGCAGATTGTTTTTTCCCCATGATAATGATAGGCACTTTTCTACATTAGTAGGCCCATTGTAGGCTTAATTACATTGGTTGGTATTTAATTCTTCATTACATCGAATTTAATTTTGAAAATACAATTTTCGTTTGGACCTGTTTTTAAAGAATGTAGAAATGAATTGCAGATTGTTTTTTCCCCATGATAATGATAGGCACTTTTCTACATTAGTAGGCCCATTGAAGGCTTAATTACATTGGTTGGTATTTAATTCTTCATTACATCGTATTTAATTTAGAAAATACAATTTTCATATATATTCACTTATAGCGTGCTATTTTTATAGGGGTTAATATTTTACTAGATGGATTTTTTTTCATATTTAACATTTTGATAAATCTTTTCAATATATTACATTGTGCCCTGAATTAACCTTAAACTTTACTTAATTTTTCAAATCTAAGAGTTGACTGTTATGTTGGACGGTCAGTCCGTCACGTTACTGCTCGGTTAACATATTTGACTTAAAATTTTAATATTTTCCGCAAAATAACACTTTTCCTATTTAATACGATAAGAAATCTGTTTATTGAATAGGAAAATTGGTATTTTGAGAAAAATGAAAGGGAGTTGATGGTTCAATAAACATATTGTTTTATTATTATTATTATTATTATTTTCATTTTAGTCAAATTAAATAGAAAATTTGGTATTTTGTGAAAAATATTAAAATTTTACGTCAAAATATGTTGATCTGATGGTGACGTGGCGAGTTGATCGTTAGTCAACGATCTTGACCGTCCAACATAATGGTCAAATCTCGATTTTGGTTAAGTAAGTCGAGTTTAGTGTTAATTCGGGCCACGATGTTATATATTGAATTTTTTTGGTTAGGATATTAAATATAGAAAAGTTCATACTAGACAATAATATTAACCCTTTTTATATCAAACTGTACAACTTATATTTGGTGATTATTGTCAAAAATTTGGTATGTGTAATTACTTCCGTACATGTGGAACAACCAAGGGGTATATCATTTCTAGAGTTCAGTTCACTTTTTCACAACTAGATTTTCATTTCCAGCTTACGAGAAATAAACGCAATACATTGTTCTGCTAAAAATTTGCTTCATGTCTGATATATTTTAAATCTTGCAACTTAAGATTTGTTGGTCACACTGTGATTAACAAGGATCAGTCTACTGAGATAAATAATATTGAGATATATTGAACTCTATCAGAGACCAATCATTTTCTTTCATCCTTAAAGTTGATTAAGTATGTATTGGAGCAACACCAATATTCAACTATATGACCTACTTAAGTAGTGAAAGACAATTACTTTTTTTTCTTATTGAATAATTATATTTATTTCTTACATTATATGTCTCCTCTTCTTATTATACTGTAAGCACATTATGCATAATTGAACCACTGCCATAACTAAGATACAAATACACATTTTATACCCATTGCTAGCATCTATTGTATCAATTATATAAATTTAGTTTTCGAGTCGAAACTCTCCCGGCCAACGGCCCGGGTCCGGTGCTAGTAATATTGGTGCCAAATCCAATCCAGAAAGCTTTGCTGATAAGTTGTAAGAATGAAGTGTCCATTTACCCTACCGGTGGAGCCTTTTTTATGGGCCACAAGTCCACAATTCTTAATGTTCTGGGCTATTGGATAATGGGCTTGTTGAAGGTCATTCCGTACTGTATCCATTCTTCGTCTGTTTCCCCAATTAATCGGCCCGTTGTCTATTATTCATGCCAGTCCACATAGGCTGGGACAGCATGGTAGTTAGGAGTGGGCAACTATCCGGTTTATACCGGATCGTATCATACTGAATCGAATATATTTTGATTCGGTTTTGGTCCTATAATTTATTATAAGTATGAAAAAATAAATAGATCGAGCGGACCGAGTCCAATCAAATGAACCAAACATACTTTTAATCCGGTTCTGTTCCTCATTTTTCCTTTGTTTTTTGTTCGGTCCTAAGTTAATTTGATCTAATTTTGAAGTAAATCGACCGATGTCCACCCTACTAGTGGTTAACCGTGCTTTAATTATAGGATTCGGTGTTCCAATTCTGCCTATATGAATAGAGGTCACATTGTTGTCCTAATTCATTGTCTCGTTTAATCCCTCGTGATGAGAAATTAGTCATTGGCATTAGTGATTGATACCCTAGTATAGTAATACACAAGGGGGAAAAAATACTAATGCGCATAGATTTGATGATGTTTTTTATATTGTCCATTTAAGTTTTTTGAATTTCTCTATTATAAATGAACGCGAGCGAACGTACCTTATTGTTCATTCAAAATCTACCAAATCTTGAAAAGCATCTGATTAGTTCTACGTTAAACTACGAGATGACGATTGCATCTGTCGAACTATCGTGTCAATCAATGGAATGATGGATGGTAACGTAGATACTGGTCTACAAGTCAACCAAAACTTGCTCTCATAATAACTCCATCGGCATGACAACGGAACTCATGATAACAAATGATGAAACAACCAACGTGGGGGAAGTTATGGCTGATGAAACAAAACGATCAACTACACCAGAACGAAGAAAGGAAAGCTTGCTAAGATCAGCCATGTGCATGGTGCAGTGATAGTTCCGTCGTTCTTCACAGTTAAGAGATTCGGCGGGGGAGATGAAGGAGTATTGGTACAGCAGTAATTGTCGTGTCGAAGTCATTTCATATTTTTCATTACCATCTGCGGAAATAACATTATAGTAAATGCCTAAACTGGTCTGTGTGTTTCAGCTTTTTTGATCATCATATCCAATCCAATGCCGCCACGCCGCCATTAATGGCTCGTTGTTTGCCCTGATCATGGACATGGCGTCAACAGTGTTATTACCTTTCACTTGCTTGAAATGAAGGGTTTATGAAGTTAGTTGAAGGGACACCGATTAGGTTACAAGATGGAGCTTTCCTCGTTTGATTGGTTTGGTTTCTGGCTAGGTATCCTTCTTTTCAAGTTCCTGATCACAGTTCACAGATAGTTTGTTAGGAACTTAAAATTGGTAGTCACATATAAATCAAGTTAGAAGATTTCGACCGACGTTGAAAACTTGGGTACCCACCATCGACGACACTGATTAATACGTTTTTAACATGCTATTCAAACGAGGTATATAGGAGTGGAAAAGTACACGGTAGCATTTGAAACTGGAATTGTCATGTTGAATATCATTAGGAACTTTTTCAGTTATTGGAGATAATGATAGTTCTCATGAAAGTTGAAATCAGTGAAGTCAACTACGCTCATGTTTGGGCTTTCTCTTCATCCCTAGGTTAGCCTATATCCTCTCTACTCTACATTCCACTTCATTATATGTGTCGACATCAGCAATTCAAAGTGGGTTAAAACTTAAAAGTTACAGATAAAGAAAAAAGTGGGTTAAAAGTTAAAGAAGTGAGAATTTGATTTACCACCATCTTCTCCACATGGTAAACTTGTAATGTTCACAAAACTAGCAACAAGTAATCAAAGATTCAAAGTTGTACCTTAAAATGTGGTTACATGCTGGGTAGAAACCCTAATGAAGCCGCCTCTATTGGTGAAGAAAAAGATACTTCGAAAAAGATACTTCATTATCAGTCAGGTTAATAGATAATTAAGAATGGTTGACATGTAAAATAATCGATTAACTTTACATTTCCATAAAAATTATGATGAACGACGCAGAGTATCATATAGTCGTCCCCTCTGAAGCGTTCCAAATGGATCATTAGCCTTGAATCTTGATTAAATGCTTTAATCAACCACGCGAACATGTAACACTAACAAGAGTCTTTCTCAATTAGTCGAGCTAAATCCAATCCATTTTCCTAAAACATTTATACAAATGCATCACAAGCGTACCTTTATTCATAAATCAATGAACAACACCAGAAATTACTACGATTTAAATACGGGAGCTACGTCGAACAATAACTATAATTTGAAATCAAAGTCAATTCTTGATAAATTGTGGTAGAGGTTTTTCAGTTTTCACCTTCAGCAACAAATACATTTCCATGAACTTTTCACTTTCCACCAATGAATTCCTAACCATGCAACCCCCCCTATCCAATTGAGCTATCAATTGTCTGCAAAATTCCTCAATCCCATAGTTTCTTCTCTTCTTAAAAATCAACCCCAATTGTCTCTCTTACCAATAGAAACACGTTTTACCATAAATTCAAGACACCTTCACGTCACATGTAGTTGCTTTTGCTGCCACATTAAATTCCTCCCCACCTCTTCCTAATTCCTAAACCAACTGTAAGTCTGTAACCATCTAGCTCGTCTCTATATAACGCAAGATAAAAAAAAAAGCCACCCCCTGTAGCCTCATAACTGAAAACAGAGCATTTCTCTCAAACACCAGAAATGAAGAACATCCGAGTTCTCTCCCTTCTCCTTCTACCAATCCTGATTCCATCAGGATTAACCGGTCCGGCCGGCGCGGACGGTCTGGCCACCTTTGTGTTCGGCGACTCCTTGGTGGATCACGGGAACAACAATTACATAGTTACCCTGTCGAGGGCAAACTACCCACCCAATGGGATTGATTTCGGTCGGCCCACGGGTCGGTTCACCAATGGAAGAACCATTGTCGACATTCAAGGTGTGATTGCTTAATTACTAAACTATCCTTCTCTTCTTTCTTGCTGAAATGGGTAGAAAAGAAGAAAAGATTTAAAAAAAAATTGAAATGTTTTCAGGTGAGGTATTGAGTGGAGGGAGTTTAGTTCCTCCTTACTTGGCTCCCACTACCATATGGCCGGCGACTCTTCAAGGCGTCAACTATGCTTCTGGCGCCGGAGGGATCCTCAATGACACCGGAAGGCTTTTCGTAAGTTTAGTTCATGACAAGATAATTTTTGTAATAAGAAATGCAATAGTGATCACATTATAAAAAAAAATGTATATATAGGTATATTTTAGGTTGTTGTTGATAATTTTGAGTGCTTCTTGAACAGGGTGGTAGGATCAGTTTGGACGCTCAGATTGACAACTTCGCCAACACAAGGCAGGACATTATAGCAAGAGTCGGCCCGGACCAAGCTCAGAATTTTTTCGACAAGGCGATGTTTGCTATTGCAATCGGGTCGAACGACTTCATCAACAATTATCTGATTTCCGCTGACAGATTGGTCCCTCCCGAAATATTTGTCACCGCCATGATCAATAGGTTCAGACTTCAACTCACTGTAAGTATAGTTGTTTGTGTGATCCTCACGACCCAAGCTAAATATTTTGGACCAGAACCATATCGATCAAATCGATCCTTTCGATCCCAACCCGGTCCCTAGTTTGATCATTTTATATTGATTTAGGCCTGAAAGTTAATTTCGATTTTTTCGGTAAATCGAAAACAAATCGATAGTCTAGTCTTATCGCGGATTGGAACATAATTGGCCATATTGATTTCGGTTTCGGTAAAAAACCGAAAACCATTTCAAATCCGAATTGGTCATATGAGGTTTTGAATTCCTAAGATTTGGAATTTTTGCAGTCTTATTACTTTGTTTTAATTTTTTGTTCTCAATTTAACCGAAAATCGATAAGCTGTTATCGGTTAGTCTAACCGCCACCCTTATTTTGGTTTGATGTTTCGGTTCAGGTTCACTAATTTTTTTTCCCCCTAACCACCCATTTTTTTCGGCAGAGGTTGTACGAATTGGGCGCCCGGAAGATCGCCGTGATGAACATCGGCCCAATCGGGTGCATCCCTTACCAAAGAGACGTCAACCCAACCGCCGGCGACGACGACTGCGCGGCTCTCCCCAACGAGTTGGCTCAGCTCTTCAACTCAAAACTGCGGACACTCGTTCAGCAACTCATCACCGAAAGTCAAACTTTCCCCGGGCTCCATCTTGTCCACGGCGAGGCCTTCCGTATCGTCAGCGACATCATCGCCAACTACGCATCGTACGGCTTCGAGAACGCCAACTCAGCGTGCTGCCGCGTGGCGGGCCGGCACGGCGGGCTGATCCCGTGCGGCCCGCCGTCGTTGGTTTGTCCCGACAGGACCAAGTTCGTGTTCTGGGACCCGTACCACCCGTCGGAGGCCGCGAATTTGATCATCGCCGGGCGGTTGTTGGACGGCGGCGCGGATGACATCTGGCCTATGAACGTGCGCCAGCTGGCTGCGATTTGAGGAATTGGGGAATTAATTCTTACTTATCTAATATCTATGATCTAGAATTGTGGGATCCGGAGAATAAGGAAAGTTGTAGGGTGACAAATTGGTTGTGAGATCTTCATAGCGCAGCATAAGAGTTAGTGAGGTTTGGTAAGGGAAAAACTTGAATCGGACCGTTTCAGTGGGATTTATTACTTGTAGTCTGCTAGTCTTCAGTCTTCACCAACCAGTGAATCTTCTGTCCCTTTCTAATTATTCTGTTTGGACCATCCGAGGAAACTGTGAACCAGAGCCCAACAATTTTTTTGAGCCGATTGAATTTGCTTTAACTCACATTTGTGGGTAATTCACTTCAGTAAACGAGAGGAACTCCGACATTGACCGGATATGTGATGTCTATGGATAAATACTCTAAATTGTGGAGATCCGTTGAAAATGAGTTTAGACGCTCGGCCTCATCTCACAACCATCCCGGGTTCAATTTTTATGCCACATACACCTAAAATACGCATCGTCTCATCCTCTCCCCCATTTTCCACCAGAATTCAAAAGGAACACAACCCTGGCCTCCTTAATTTAAGATTTCCAGTTATATTGACTTGGATCATATATGTCACCCCTTAACCTTACTTACCCATAACAATTTATATGTTTTTTTTTATGTTTTCCACATTCATCATGATTAATTTATGATGTGTGATCGATGTTCGTGTGTCTTTTGAGCACTGAAATTAGACGTGCTTTACATTAATTTCAAGGTGACTGTTGGTCTACGAGTGGAGTGGAGATTTCAGATAGTGTTAGATCTTGCATCTTGTGAAAAATGACGAACCAAACGACAATTGAATTTTGTTTTTTGATCCGATATTAACATGGTAATTTGATGTCCACGACGAATGAGTAATGTTAATTACGAGCGATCTAACACGTTGGTTGATTACATTAACTAGATTTCTGAGGTTGGTTCAGTCTGTCCCCCGCAACTACTATCACTATAGTTAATGTGACTCGTAATGTTAACAACTGGCAGGGAGGGGGTTTCTCTTAGTTCTAACTTTCTTATAAAAAGAGAGCATCAGCGGTGTTTAAGCTGCAACCGTCTTGAAAAAGAAACAAACACATTTTTCCAATGTTTACAGACTGATTAACGCAATTCCTGCAATAGTGGGCAGTTGGTCTGGGTTACTAATGGCGCTCAACTAGCTCATTTACTATCTTAAAGTGGATATATAGAAATTGTTTGTTGAAGAATGAAGACCAGTATCAAGGTTGTCAACCCGCGGGTTGACTCGGACCCGCTTGAGCTAGTGGGTCAAGGGTTAATGGATCACCCGATTTAGCCCGATTTAGCCTGATAAATTATATTAAATCTCATCTAACATATGAGTTATAACATATAATATTACACCAAAATAACATTTCGTACTTATATTCAACATATAGTGAAAATTCACACACACTTATATAACATTAATATTCAAATGTTCAACTTAGAATTCCAAAGATTGAGTTAGGCGAAAAAAAAATTCGGAAAATAGGCGCATTTCGCAAAACAAAGAAAAAAATTACACAATTTGACCTCCAACCCGGTACCTTGTGGCGGTCGACCCGTTTTTCTCACCGGGTCAGGGTTAAAGTGGGTCAACCCGCGGGTCGACCCGCGGGTTGACAACCTTGACCATTATTCATTGGCCGAGTTCCTGGTTTTACGGGCCTAGAAATTGTTGCGCGGGAGATATGGAGCTGATCAGGCTTTGTGATTGAATCATGAATGAGAATGAAGCCCGATCTGTGAAATCATAAACGAAAAGAAGAGCACTGGATAAATGTTTATTTAAGGCCCAAGTGAAGCCCATTCCCAAAGTGGACGCGTGCTTTTAGGCCGAGGCTTGTTGGGCTTTCAATGCCCAAAACGCCCGCAAACAAAGGATTTTGGACAAATTATGGATTTTGAAGTTGATTAATGAGCTCAAATCACCAGGCCAAGGTTCATCGTGTGGGCTGGCTGATTCACCAAATTAGTAACTGGTTAGCATAATTAGTCCGACCAGCCACTCATATTCACTTTCGGGTTGCATTGGTCGGATCGTTGGTGGTGTTGTTGATTATGGGTTGACTCGCAAAAATCATTCCACAATTGGACTTTAGGTTGATTGACTGAAATATACAATCACTGTATACAAGTTAGAAGTATTGTAGTAATTTAGGTACTCTTGCTTTGTCTCAAGTGGGTTGAAAAGTACTTGTGATGTGAAAAGTTTATTATAACTCGTAGCATTTTGATTTCATCAGTGAAGTATTCACTAGCAGAAAAAGTCACTAGCTACATGTTCTTAAAGAAGTGAGACTCTTTACATGTGCATTATTTGCTTCTTTGGCAGAGATATCCATTATTCGTATTACTTCATCAACCGATTGCAGAGAAGATTTATGTGTGTTATCACTTGAGTATGAATAATTGCTCGTAAATTTGTATTTCAACATCTAATTAACATTAAACAACATAATAACCAATAGTAGTATCCTTGAAATATCATTTATTTTTATCACAATTGAGGTCGATGGTCTTTGTGGTTGGTATAAGGACTATTTTATAGTGTGACAGATTTTTGTGATGTATGAGCCATGTTAAGGTCGCTCAGTGACCCGCACCCCATTTACCACAATGCAGGTAGGAGAAAGACATATACCCACCACTTATTCTCATCAATCATGGATCTGCAACGATTCGGATTTTTTACGAGTGACAAAATCGATGGTAGCATTGGTTCAAGGAGATTATGATCATCCGTAACATTAGGGGCTTAGCGTGCTTACAACTCCTTCGTGTTCGCGAGAATAAATTTCACTTCATAATTAGTCGTTATACTTTGTATGATCATTTACAACACTATGTTAGCCAGTATTGTTGTCAATAGAAGCTCTGACAATCATAACGATAGTTGTGTTGTGCAGTGCATTATACCAGTTTACAACTTCGGATGAACACAACGAGGGCAAATGATTAGTCTACTATTGCTGGTATTGCCCTTTTGAAAGCAAGCTACCAACACATTTTGCAATTTGCAATCATTATATAGGTTAGACAGAGAGATCGAGTCTGTAGAAATATTAAACTTAAATGGCAATTAGATACTTGATCTTCTTCCCACCATTAATGAAAGGTACCTGTCCTCCCCAATCAACCCATCCAGCACCAACCATAAGTTGTTAACAAACTAGCAGTGGCAGCAATTTCTCTCTACATTTTGATTTGAGATGATCATAAGTCAGATGGAAGAGAGCATCAATGGAGATTTACCCAGATCGACATTTCTTTCTTTTGGTTGTGATTTCGAACTAAAGTGGAAAAGGAAAGCTCGAATTATCTACAGAAACAAGAACCCTAATGCAACTTTACCTTTGGCTGGAAAGCATACGAGTCGCCGTTTTCAAGCAGAAGCCTTCTTCTCCTTCTTTTTCGTCAATCCCAGAATCTGCTTTAGTTTCCCGAAAATAATCTTCACGCCTCCAGTTTTCTTCTCCTTCTTGGCCGGCTTTTTGTTCTGCTTACCCTCCACCGAATTAGCCGCCACCTTCTCGCTCGCCACCTGCTCGACGAAATTCCCCACAGGGGCCCCTGTTCTCGCAAACGCAGCGGCCAGCTGCGGCATCAGTTGCTTAATTCCGGCCTTGAATTTCTCCGACGGCTCGCCCTTCCCAGGAACCAACGACAACCCACCAATCCCGTAGTACCCAACTCTGCATTCCCCATTCTTATACGCCATCATCGCAGACAGAATCGCAAAACCCCTCTCCCTAAAATGCGACTCCACAAACACCTCAAAGTTCTTCGGCGGCCTCCGCACCAGATGCAGCATCGTCTTGCAGGAAAGCAAGAACGCATCCTCACTGTAAGCGTTCGATTTCTTGTCCCAGAACGGTTTCCCGGGCCACAACCCGACCCCTGGCTCGTTGTAGTACGGCTTCTCGTTCAGCACCAGAGCCTGAATCGAGATCAGAACCTGGAGAATCGTCGACTCGGCCGGGTTCCACTTCTCGTTCTTCTTGCCGCTCCAGGTGTTGATCAGGCTCAGGCAGACCCGCCCGTTGGCGTACAGGTTCGGGTTGATCCGCATCCCGAACGACCTGTAGTGGACCCACGGCGGCGATCTCGGGTAGTCGACAGGGAACCCAATGTCGAAGAAGTAGAGGCCGTCGTGGTACGGCGTCCCCTGGGCTCCGACGACGGCGGCGGTCATGAGATCGATCCGGTTCTCGTAGACCCGAACCGCGATCGTCTCCGGCAGGTGCTTCTCCAGGATCTTCCACTCCTGCATAATCTTCTTGTGCACGCCGCTGGAGAGGTTCGTGAAGCAGCTCCCGGCCTTCTTGTTGTGGGTCAAGTAGGCGTGGTCCGATGAGTCCGACGCCACGTCGAATCGGGGGAAACCGGCAGAGCCGCCGCCGTTGGCGCCGGCGAGAGGAGGGGGCATTTTGGGGAGTTTGGCGAGTTGGTTGGGGGACTCGCGGCGGAATTCGAGGGGCGTGAAGGTAAAATTACAACTGGCGGAGCAGAGGAAGGAGGAGTGTTTGTTGGACTCTTTCCCCTGCTGAGAGTGAGATGGAGACGAAAGAGAATTGGAATTCGTTTCGTCTCTTCTGTATATATATGGCGCATTATGATATGATGGTAGGGAAAAAGCCAGAAGAGGCGCTAATCTTTTTGGGATTAGGACAACTCCTCTACTTAGGTCTCGTTTGGCAAAACCGTAATGAGAACTAACTCAAAATTTAAATAATTCGTGTATTTTATAAATGGTCGAATTATAGAATGGTTTAAATAAATCCAAAGCTTCCGACATATATTGTAGAGATTATAGCTAATGGAGTCAAAATCGTGATTTTATGTATAATTGACTTGGTGAACTTGAAGCGTAAAAGTGTAAGTTATTAAGTTTTAAATTATAGATTATATTTGAAGGGTTTTAGTGATTTAAATGTATAAAAAAGTAAGTTTTTAAAGTTTTAAACCACGATATTGAGTGCATTGAGTATACGAGTGCAAAGTACATAACATTGCTATCAAAATTATACAAAAAAATATGTTCAATATAGGAAAAAATAAAAGTATTTTTGGAATCATGTACATTATTTTAAAACTGCCTCGAAATATTTTGTTTCAAACAAAAATACAATTTGTAAGGGAATTGATGAAATTCTGAGTTTGTTGAAGAGGTATGGTGAGGAGTGAGGACCCTCCTTTTCTTTGTTAGAAGGAATGGACGGTGATCCAGGTAGTCATCGAAAAAGAAAAAGCCCAAAATATATACTGTGGGGCCCGACAAGTATCATGATTGAAGAACAGTTGTGGCCCATTTGATATGGTCTTTCTAATCCATTGCAAAAAATAAATTAAAAATATAGATAATTAAATTAAAAAACGAACAAATTGATTTACCCACCCGGCCCTAAAAAGATCCGGTAAAAAAAGTTAAATCCTCTACGTAAATAGGAATGGCAATGGAACAGGTCCGGGCGGGTTTCTTGGTACTCAGATCCGTTCCGTGGCAGGGCGGGTCCAGGACGGGTAATTGATCACGGGTCGCGGGTCGGGGCAGGTCGATCCAATGAGTATGCAATTTATATGAAAAATATTAGAAATATTCGTTATTTTTATTATAAAACTAAGAAAACAAACAATATTATGACAATTGTAGTTAAATTATTGGAGAAATTAAGGTTTTCACTAATTTACAACTTTATTATAGCTAAAATATGATGCAATAAAAGGAAAATTCAAAGTAATTTGACTAAGATTACATGTAATTTAGACAAGAACGGGTCGAGAATGGGACGGGTCAGGGCAGATCGGGTCGATGAGACGACCCATGCCCGCCCCGCCTACGGGGCGGGTCGGACCCGCCCAAAATAGGTCAAACAGGTCGGGTAAAATGGGTCAGGTCGAAATTGTCATTCCTATACGTGACATAAAAGGAATTAGTAGGAAAATGAACCAAACTAGTATAATTTTTTTTGGTGAAATGGGTTTAATTGGACTTTAATTTAATGTACAAATTCATTCATTCAATGTTTTAATTTTAACATTAACTGACTTGTAAATTAGTGAATACCATTTGATTTGTCAATTAAAAGATCATGGACTAGAAAACAATATTTTTTTTTTAATAAACCCGAAATTAGTGGTAAATAAATATGTCCCCCAATTTTTAGGGGTTGCGTTTGAGTGAGGACCTCCTGTATGGCACCCAAAATTGGCTCCCTGCCCTTAAAATGGAAAGACCTTCGGCAGTAAGGAACAGTGTATTGTTATCAAATAAGGGCAAATGGAATCGGGCTCCGTTGGCATTCTCTTTCAGTGGGGACAGAGCCCTCTCGTCGTCCGCGTAAGTGAGACTCATCCTACCTAACTTCGTTTGGGGGAAGCTTATACGCCATGAACACATGTAGGAAGAGTTGTGTTTGTTTCGCCTAAAATTTTAGTTTGCAAAATTAGACGTTGTGTTTGTTCCGTCGTCTTCTGAAGAGCTGGTTTTGTGGATTAGCAGGTTCTCGTTTGGAAACCTCCATATATAAACGTTGTATTCTAGAAAATACATATGTATATACGGAGTAAGATGGTTTTGCTTTGTTCCAATGGCCAATACATATGTAAGTGTTGGTAAAAAATAATAGATCATCATCTATGCTTAAGGATCAAACTTGTCGCATAATGATATTTTGCCACTTAAACCATAGCTCATTTCTTGTTATTTGAATACGATAACATTAACTTATCATACTAGAAATGAAATTAACAACTAGAATAATCCGAGACACTATCTGTTTCGTTGGCGAAACTCGCGCGTTCAATGCGCACTGTATTCAAGTAAGCACAAACACAAAATCAGCAAAATCGTCAAATATCCGCCGCCGAAGTCGGCGCCGTTGATTTGATCGATTAAGGCAGAAACCAAGACGATCGTCAAATATCCGCCGCCGGTATCGGCGTCGTTGATTTGATCGATGCACCTTTGACCTCTAATCAAACAACCGTTACTCGGTTCACCACATCTCCAAACTACGTTCGAACGAGGGTGTTCAACGAGAAACGAGAAACCAAACCGAGAGTATTCTGAGTTACGTTACCTCTACTCCTATGGAGGTTCCTCTGGAGAGCTCCGCGACTACGACTACAAGCTATGACTACGACTCTGCAAAGGAGGTCTTTGACAGAGCGGTTCTACGAAAACTAGAGAGAAAACGATAAATTCTGCGATGGTGCAGTTGTGATTTGATTTTGCCGTCTCGAGCTTCTCTCTCTTCCCAATCTTTATACCTCGCGCTTCTCCCCGTCGTAGTAACTGCCTTCGCGCCTTTGTCTCCCACGTCTTCATTCCTGTCAACCGTGCAGGTAACTTCCTCCTTGTTGCGTGATAATCACGTGCCCTTGAAACCGCTCTTGCTTTGCAGAAACTTGGCGAAACGACATCGCCTTTCACCAACTGATGTTATTTTATAATCCAACTCAACTGCCCCGACCCGGTTTAACCAACGACATTGTCAGTCCATCAAACAACATCGTTCTATACCCTTGCGCCGTCGTTGGGCTTGGCGGGCTACCTTTGGCCGAACTCTTACCACTACCGCAATGTCGTTTTACTTTTCCGCGGCATCGCTTTTCATTAAACGACGCCGTCTAAAATAATCATAAAATCAACTCGCCCGTCAAACTTTCGCCCCTCGGCGTCGTTCCTAGTTAAACAACATCGTTTCCTTGTCCCGCAATGTTGTTGAACTATTGAGCTTCGCGACACTGTTTTAATTTTAAACACTGTCGTTTTAACTGTTGCGGCATCGTTTCGCCTACTCGCGGCACTGCTTTGTAATCCGCGGTGTCGTTTCTTTCTCTTGCGACATCGTTTCCAACTAAACGACATCGTCCTAAAAAATAATTAACCATATTAGTTAATTAATCCGGCCAATAATTAGTCAAACCAACGACATCATTAGCGCCCAAAACGGCTCCGTTTGCCTTTCCCTTCGCGACATTGTTTTTAATTTAAACACTGTCGTTTGCTAATCCGCGGTACCGTTTCAATCCTCCGCGATACCGCTTGTCTCCATGCGGTACCGTTTTTCCCTATCCAACAAGGAATAAATAATAATAATAATTAATTAGAATAAACAAAACTCATTCCCCACCACTCAACTAACGCGCGGCCCCTCTTTTATTTTTTATTAAGCGGTGTCGTTTCCCATGCCGCGGTACCGTCGAGCTTCCTTGCGGTACCGCTTTACCTCTCCGCGACGCCGCTTAACTCCAAACGATATCGTTTTTATACCTGCGGTATCGAATTAAATACCGAGACTAATTAATGCGACATTTAATTCCGGCCAAATTAATTTTAGGTGTCAACACTATCTAATTTCTATCTCATTTTTTTTCTTCATGTTTAAGCAGTTCAACAATTTAAATGTATTGGCTCTCGTATTATCACTCATCCAACCCTTTTACGACTATATTTAAACCAAACTTCATCTTTCCTTCCGAACCATTTTGAAAAGAAAAAAAAAACTTTTGGGCTACAAATTCCCTTCTCCCATTTTATTCGATAATTCGAAATTTAAACATTTGAAAGGAATAGAAAAGGGCACGAGATGGGGCAATTGTATTAGCTTTCTCGCCCTAATTGCAATTGCTCGAAAAGAAGTAGTAGGCGTATTGTTATTCTCATGTGGCAAGAAACTAAAGAAACAAAAAAGAAAGAGAAAGGTTGTGGCCTGGTCTGCCTAGATTCACTAGCTAGTTAGCGCTTAATTTGTTAATAGATCTCCTACGAGAAAGCGATTGTTAGCAAACTCTTATCTTTTTTAATAATTTAGTTGAATAGAAATCTAGGATCTCAACTCGTCAAAGTTTGAGCTAACATGTGTTTAGTTTGTGACGTCTGCTCGGTTTGATGATTTGTTGAGCTCAACTAATGGGCTTACTTGATAGTGTTAGTGGCGAGTCAAGTCAACTAGTCTCACATGAGGGAACTGATCTATAACTTGCGAATAGGGTTATTTATAATTAATAAGTTTGTTGGATTATATATCTAGTGACATATAATGTTTTAAGATATTAAGTTCATCATCAAATATGCCTCATAAATAGTTAAAAAATAAATTACGTAATTGTTTAGATACTAAATGCTACTGAATAACATATGATATGAAGTAGTGACGGAAAATAATACGATATCCGCTAAGCATATAAACACGGGATCAATAAGTGATGGAAAAATGCACTAATATTCATTATTCTTTCTCATGCGGCATACAACATACAAATATTAGAGTATTTAACTTATTAATTATTTTAGAATTTCATTTTGTTGGTTCAACCATTTATGTTGGAGATGAAGCCAAATTCATAATCTAATTGATGAGCCAAACTTGCTCAGAACTTCTTTTATGAGCTGAAAACAAGTCAGTATTTTAATATACGAGTTAACTTCAAGCCATTATTTTAGCTTTTTAACACCTGAAAATCAAACTCAACTGGTTAAGAAACCGATAACCGAGCAACCTACTAACTAGTCCGTGATTAAATTTGTACATGTAAATAATCCAATAAGAATATCCCATCATATATTTGAGCCATTTGTCCAAGTATTGGAGATCAGGCTTAACCCAATACTTCATGGATCAAAACCGAAATAAAACAAAAACAAAACAAATAATAGCAAGCCCAACCAAAGCCCCAAACAATGCAGGATGAGAGAGGTAAGCCCATATATCAACTCCCCTCCCCACCTTCTCACCTTCCAACTGCTCGACGAAATTCCCCACTGAAGCCCCTGTCTTGGCCAACGCAGTCGCCAGCTGCGGCACCAGCTCCTTAATCCCAGCCTTGAATTTCCTCGACGGCCGACCCTTCCGCGCCGGAACCGACGACCCACCACCACCACCGATCCCGTAATACCCAACTCTGCATTCCCCGTTCCTATACGCCATCATCGCCGCCAGGATCCCAAAACCCCTCTCCCTAAAATGCGACCTCACAAACGATTCGAAGTTCCTCGGCGGCTTCCGCATCAGATGCAGCATCGTCTTGCAGCACAGCAAGTACGCGTCCTCGCTGTACGCGCTCGACGGCCGGCCGCCGAACAGCAATTCCCCCCAAAACTCCCCCACGGCGACGTACGGCTCGTTGTAGTACGGCTTCTCGTTCTGCACCAGGCCCTGAATCGAGATCAGGAGCTGGAGAATCGTCGATTTTCCCGGGATCCACTTCTCGGAGGAGCTTCTCCCTTCCCAGGTGTTGATCAGGCTCAGGCAGACCCGCCCGCTCGCGTAGAGATTCGGGTTGATCCGCATCCCGTACGACCGGTAGCGGACCCACGGCAGCGAATTCGGGTAGTCGGGCGAGAACCTGATGTCGAAGAAATAGAGGCCGTCGTGGTACGGGGTCCCCGGGCTCCCGACGATGACGGCGGTCATGAGATCGATCCGGTTCGCGTAGACCCGAACCGAAATCGAGTCGGGCAGGTGCTTCTCCAAGATCTTCCATTCCCGCATAATTTTCTTGGGCGCGTCTTTGGAGATGTTTGGGAGGCGATTCTCGTCCTTCTTTTTCGTGGTCAGATAGGAGTGGTCGGATGCGTCGTCCGCCACGTCGAAACGCGGGAAAGCGGCGGCGCCGCTGCCTCTGCCGCCGCCACGGAACATCATGGGGGAATTTGACGAAGGTTTTTGGGGGTCTCGCGGCGGGACCCGAGGGACAGGGAAAGAAACTACGATTTGGCAGTGAGGAGAAGACGAGCAGTGGGGGAAATTCGTGTCGTCTCTTACTCTCTCGTGTTTGTATCTGGGATGATGAGGTTAGGGTAAAAAACCTACAAACAGAGTACCTAATCTTTCCGATGATTAAGAATTACAGTTTGTTAAGGAGTGAATGTCGAGTGATGGTGATCCACGCTAATCATCAGAAAGCCCAATATATATTACTCGGCCCACTTGACATAGAAATAATATCAGGGTTCAACAAGGCACTAGTGGAGTAGTGGTAAGACGGACTTTGAGTCTTTTCTAGCACATAACTCGTTTAGATGTTGTTTAAGCGTGCTTAGATATTGAAAGCAAAAGTAATAGTTTGTACATTGCATTCTACGACCATTCAACACTTTAATTCAAATGATTAATAACTTACTTAACACTTAACGATTAGGAACATAGTTCACAAGTTCATAGAATTTAGATCAATGGCTAATAAAGTTATTGTACTAGTAACAACATTGGGAAGAGATTAAGTTTTCAGATGATGTTAAGTTTCCCTTTTAATACTAAAAAATGCTTAGCTCTTCCCAAATATGCATAGGTTACACCTAGATATAATCTTACTATACCCTGCCGTCATAGATTCCTAATTTGATACGAAACGTCCAAACGAGATATTTTGGTGTTTCCTAACGCATGGCACACCATGCGTAAATTTAAGCATGCCTTATTTGTTGGAAATGATGCTACTTATTTGTTCGAAAGTTCGTCATATGATTTCTACATTGTTTGTTCCGTAGGCATGAATCATATTTGATTGCCCATGTTTATCTGGGATAGAAGCCGAAGCTGGTCGGAGAAAGCTGAATGCCTATGATCGTCGTCATTGTTGTAGCCGAAATCTTATTTGATCGGTAATTAGGATGCTGAATTGAATGTGAATGCTACAATTTGGAGGAACCCTTCTTCGAGCCGCCGCGGCGAGCGATGAACTCCTGCATCTTCTTGAATTGCTCCTTCGACATCCCGTCGTAGTAGCTATGCGCCCTTTCCTGATGATTCCAAATCCGACCCCGTTACAACTAGCATTACATCACCAATGTGCACAAAACTAAGGAGATAACTACGCATAAATCGTCAGTAAACTGAGGTTGCGAAACGTAATTTCTTCATTTACCTTTTCTAGAGAGAGAGCAGAGCCTAAGTCCAGTTTCAGCCCGTCATTGATCACGGCTTTGTACTTCAACACCAAGTCCTGATTGTTCTTCAGGATGGCTTCTGCGATTTGCTGCGCTTTCCTCAGCGCTTCGCCTTCTTCCACCACGTGGGTGACCAACCCCCACTTCTCGGCCTTTTCCGCCGTGATTGGCATCGCCGTCAGCGATGCCTCACGAGCTCTGTTCGCCCCTGCTAGCCGCGACAGCTTCTGGGAAAGACCCCATGAAGGAAATATTCCAAACCTTAACAAAACCATACAGAAACAAAAGCATAGTTTGGAGGGTTGTAGGCAGTTGGCAAGCAAGGACTACACAAGACCGAATTGATGCTTGCATCGAACCGAACTGATGCTAAGTTAGATTCAGTTTCAACCCAGAACTAGTCATATTCAATGAGTTTTTGGTTGATCTGATCGTCATCGTTCGTTCCTTCGTTATTGGTTTAGTTCCAAACAGGACATAAATATTCTCACTGATATCAGCATCTAAGGCCACTAGTCGGTTCGAACACCATTTGGATCGAACCGGATCATATACCAAAGTAGAATCCGCTTCAATTTCCATGATCAAATCAATGTTATTTCAATTGAAATCACCTCGGGCGACTCAAATCACTGTACTTCCATGTGTGTGGCAATATCCGTGTTTGTAAAATTGTAGTACCAAAAGTCCAACCGGAAAAAAACTCTTACTAGAGCTCAAATCGGTTGGGTGTTAGTAATAATGATATAAAACAGCTCAAATACAATTCAACACAAAATACCCTACTATTTACTTTTAATCTACTACCTCCATACCATTTTACAATTCTTGGCAAGATTTATAATTACCATTAAAATCGTTTCTTATGACATGGTCAGAGCTGAAAATCTTTCTTTCAGTTCCAAAATTTTGGAAAGAGTACTAAAGCAGCACCGTTCAAAATCCAACTCTTGAAATTCACGGCATTAAACTATAGGGGACGAGTTTGCCACATTTTAACAAGTTTAAGGACTACTCCACCAAATCAAGCAAAACTAAGCGACTCACCAATCACCGCACCACAAAAGAAAACAAATAGCGAGAGAGAGCAAATTATTACCTGGCGTGAGTATCCATAAACATAGCTCCTCTAGAAGCGACCAATATATCGCAAGCGAGCGCGATCTCGAACCCGGCCGTGACGGCGACCCCGTTGATTGCCCCGATGATCGGCTTCCGGCACCGCTCCATCTGCGCGACGAGGTCCGTTTCCACGTCCTTCACGTCGCCCTTGAAGACCTCCTCCGCCGCCGTCAGATCGATGCCCGAGCAGAACGCCCGACCCGACCCGGTCAGGATGATGACCTTGGCGGAATCGTCGCGGCTGAGGGCGCTGAATTCCCTCGCGAGGCGGACCAGCATGGCTCGGGTGAGCGAATTCAGCGATTTCGGGCGGTTGATCGTGATCGTGACGATCCCGTTCGGGTCGCCGGCGACCAGGATTGAATCTGAGAGATCCATTTTGGTGCCGAATCTTTCGAGGGCCGGAAGGTAGGAAGGAAGATGAGGATTGATTTGGGGAGAAATGGGTAGTTGGAAATTCAGCCTGTAATTTTTCGTTTAAGGTTTGGGAAAGGAGCGTCGGGAAGCGTGGGAATTGGGGGAGACGGGATAAGGATTGTTTGTTTTTTTTTTTTTTTTTGCAGCTGCCGTAATTTTGTCGCTTTCCTCTTCGTTTCTGTGCTCGAAACTGGATAACTGACACGACTGCGATCCTACCGACGCCGTCAGGCGGCCAAAAAGCTGAATATGCTACCTATATAAAGGAAACATGACAAAACAGTCATCAAACAATTTTCTTGTGACAAAATAGTAGCAATACGAATATACGATGAGCTTGTGACAACTTTGATTCTTTAATAGTTTAATTTTTTGCTCTAACACTCGTAAACTTTAGTAGAAGCAGAGCGTAACCACCGGGGATAGTAAATTACTAAACACCACCAACAAACTAGTAGATAGTTGGACCGTAAAATTGGTGGATATTATTGACGGGCATAGGGTGAATTGTGAGGGTTTTTTTTGTGAAAAATCACCCAGTCACAAGTAGTTGTGTGAACGAAAATACACACACCCAAATATACAATAGTGGATGAATTGGAAGAGTTAAATGTGGCTTACGGATGAGTTTGAATAGGTATAACCGTTCCCATAAAATAGAAGACATGCTTGAGTAAAATTAATTCACAACCAAACCACAACCAAAATAAATCGAGATAGTGCAAACTCCTATCGATAATTCTACGAGAAAAACAACAAAATGTGTCATTGTTGGAGACATCGCAAGAACAGGTTGGGGGAAACCAATTGCTTAGATAAAATAATATAATCGAAATCACGGAATGTTTGAAACGAAGCTCTGAAGAACAAATGATTTGATTAAGAATTAGTTAAGAAATAAACATGAAGGTGAGAATGAGTAGAGTTATGAGATAATGATTTTCTCTGAGAAAGGAGAGAAAGGAAAGGATTTGATTGAGGACCGAAGAGATATCGAAGGAAGATTGTGTCAATAGAGAATTTTAGAGCAAAAAAGTGGGTGAGTCGGTCGTTTGGGTGGATAGACTCACACCTACCTAAGTTATGACGAATCTAGTTGAAAGCAATTCACATTCATCAACTTCTTCTACCCATATCATTAGTGAAACAATTTTAGTTGAACGATTTTGAACGAATTTGACGGACTACCCAGTCGAATACTCATTCCTTGTTGATATATGATTTGTTTGCATCAAAAAATATATTACAACTAGGGAGTTTCTTCCAAACGTTCCGACAACATTGCCATTGTCCATCTTCGGAGCGACATCGAGAATGCAGAAGTAGAACCACTTCACTTCATGACCATCTTGGTTGGTATGGCGGTCCCTCTCCGAAGAGAAAGCAAGTGGGCCTTACTGCCCAATTTTCACGTAACAAGAAAGTCCAGGGCCACGGGGGAAACAAAATTTCCGGGCAACCCGACAACCGAGCTAGCAGCGAAACCGGGCCATGTTACCCGAAGCCTGGCCCGTCAATTTGTGGACTTGATGGGCTTTGTTCTCATGTACAATGGTCTCCTAGTCAGCCCGCATAGCAGTTAAAGGGTCATTTTCAGCTTAAATGAACCACTAGTATCTATTCCCTGAAAATTTATCTCCACTTCCTAAGAAAATATCATTTTGAACCAATTCTAAGGGTAGGGGTGAACAAACACACCCGCAAACCGATCCATCAGTTTAATCCGACCCAACCCACTCATATTTATCGCTAAAACGAAGATATTGGGTTGGGTGAGGGTTTCCTTTTGTACAAC
This sequence comes from Linum trigynum, assembly GCA_964030455.1. Taxonomy (NCBI): domain Eukaryota; kingdom Viridiplantae; phylum Streptophyta; class Magnoliopsida; order Malpighiales; family Linaceae; genus Linum; species Linum trigynum. The sequence continues at coordinate 64,613,146 of OZ034819.1, forward strand.
CCGCCTCTTTTGGGTTGGGTTTGGATTTTGGATTACACAACCCGTAGAACCCGACCCAACCCGTATTCCAACTATTGGTATGAGTTCGTATCCAAAAAATATTTATGTCGCATATAGCCACACTTATGATAAATTTAAGTTTTTTAGCCATGTTTTTCTCTCATGGTCTCCCTAATCTAATGCATTCTTCGACTTAAAGTTTAGACATAAATTTAATATAGCTATGATTCATGTAATCCTTTTCTTGTGTACAATTTTAATAGTATAACATATTATGGATGTGTTCATTTATAACCTTTTTAGCCTATTTCAACAAATGTCGTGAAAAAAAAACTAGATATATGTTGAAGTAAATCACATTTTATTAAAATTCAAACAACATTTGTGAATTTTGATACCTTTCACCTCGGTTTATTCGTTTAAAATTTTAATTAGTTATAAAATATTTTTATATTTTGTGTTGGGTTGGGTTTTTACTTAAAAATATCGCCAACCCAACCCAATTACAAATAAACTGTAGGGTTTAAATATTTTTGGGTAGGTTTGGGTTTCCTAAACCGTAGTGCATAAGTCGGGTGATTAAGATGGCTAAACTCGGACCACTCGACCCAACTACACCCCTAAGTAATGTGGTGTTTAATCTCCCTTTTGTAACCATTTGATCAAAAGTCTGTTCCTTATCATTTGCCGTGCCTTAAAGAGATTAGTGTTGAGCGATAGACACTAGATAACCCTCAATATACTTGCATACAATTTCTTCTGATAGTATATGTAAATATGAATCATAAGCATCCTTTCATACCAAATTTGCAATAGAGATGAGTTCGTAGTGTTTATATAAGCAAAGATTAATGTACAATAAATGAAATAGATGGAATGATGAATTAGATTAGATCAAAAGCTTGTACATTATCATTTAGATATGGTCTTAAGAGAGATTAGTGTTTGACAATAAGCACGACAACCTGCAGTGTACTTGCACAACAAAATATATAATCGCATTCAATATCTTCTTATTGTGTTTTGCACAATTAGCGTCCCTTTACGGCGAATTTGCAATAGAGATTACTTTTTTTCCTCCAAAGGCCACATGCATCTCCAGAGGAAAAACAACTGAGATACTTGAATATACAAGACATTTGCAAATCAGGTCCTAAAACAAAAAGAAGGAAGGAGAAAAAAATGTTGGTCGACAAGTGCACGATCCAACGATCCGAACGTCTGTTTCACAATAGAGATGACTTCATAGTGTTTAAACAAGCAGAGATTATTGCCCGATAAATTTGAATAGTCCATATTATAACTTCATCAAACACACTCACTCGTCATTATTCGAGAAGAAATACTATAAAATCGCTCAAAATAGCCCTAGTTCCCACTTGATTCAAAGTGGTAAAAGTAAAACACATTTTGCAATCAAAAGCTTTGCCTTAGCTTGGAAGTGTTCAAACATCCATGAAAGCAAAAGGAGCCAAGTAGGGGAGACCTAAAGGCTATAAAACTATTTATGCTGCCTTCAAGGAAAGGGACGGCGCGACGTCAGGTTGCCATCACAAGAGGAAACCCTCCAAAAGAACAAACAAAGAACCCACAATTCAATCCTGTCCCAGGCAAACAACAAAAGAGGGATATATATCATCATGTCATTTCTCCAATACAGCCACACAACATTGTCAATTACCAGAATATGATACCTGTTTCCAACTACCAGGAGGAACCATGGAATCAAAAGAGAGATTAGAGAACACAGTGCATCTTTGAAAGAAATTGGATTTTTCACGTGGTGGAAATGTGGCATTTCATCCCACCCACATGGGAAAAAAGAAAGTGAAAACGAGAGACGGTGAAGGATTCAGTCTCATCAGATCGATTGAGCGTGTCAAGTAAGGTGACAACAGACACTAGGCCTAAGAAGGATAGGAGTTTGAAAGGCGTCACGTCCAACACCTTTCAACTGTACAAACACGAGGGCAGGAATCCACGTTATAGGATCATAGAGTCTAGATGATAACAACGATTTGCGATTAGTTGTGATCTAATATCACGACCACGATATTTGATTCATGGACCGAAATAATCATTCAAGCAACATCGTGTTCCCTTGCAGATATCCCACTTACACCTTGAAGAAGTTGGTATTTTATTTTGCATAAGGTTGACTTAGAGTCGTTTTAAGAGAACATCCGTGGAAAAGCAAGTTCGAACTGAAAATGTTTTTATACGAATTCAATGTCTTAACTACTTGATCTACGATCTCGTTGGCTTTCATTTTTACTTCTGAATTCTTAAATTTCTGCACCTAACTCGAATGGTAAATGACAAATCTTGAACATCCAAATTTTGTTAGTTTTCTTCTCATGCGGTCACACCTTCTCTCCTTCTTTGCATCATTGATACCCAAAATCAACCAAGCCATTTTAAGGTCCAACACATAAATTTCTTACTACCATCAATTCCATACTCATTTGGGTGAGCTTAACGATGGACCATACCATAGTTAGTAAAATACGGTATGGGTAAGTTAACGAATATTTTACTTTGTCTTTAATCTAATGTTACACTTAATAGTACGTCAACAGACATAAATATTTAAAATTAATTATTTTAAAAAAATAAATAAATATAAATAATAGTTAAGTTAACAATTTAATTCATTAAATACGAATATTAAACGTGTTATATGAGTTTTATATATGTTTAGTACGAGAGTCATCAAATGAACGGAGAAAAAAGAAACGACTTGACAATAATATAAATACATAAGTTTTAAATGAATAAAAATACGTACGAAATATATATACGTATATTAAACGGGTATTTATTAACTAGTTACCATACCACAAAGTTGGACAGATCCTCTTAATAAAATCCTGAGAAGGAGAAAAAAAAATAAAAAAGAAGAAAGTCTTACGACGTAGGACTCTAACAGTTCGGTCCAATACAAATGGCCTAACTTTTCTGTTTGTTGATGCGTTCCTCCGCGTAGCTAGCGTGGCCCAAAATTCTCCCTGTTTCATATTTATAATAATTCCCATTAATTAATTTCCTAATTAGAAACCTCTTTTTCCCAATTCAATGTCCCTTTCTTATATTTTCTTTTTGGGCTAGCTAGCGACTGAAGAAACAAAGCCAAGGATAGAAAGAAAGAAGGTCAAACAATAATAACATAGGATACAATAGAAACCGAAAACGTGTGGTGGTTTCTAGGGGGAGTGTTTTATGAAACTTGGGCCAAAAGAAAGAATATGTATGGAACAAAGTCTAAAGAATTGAAGAAGAGACCAAAGCGATACGAAGATTAGACTTTGTAGTGCAAATGAATTTCATATTCTAACTTAAATTGTTACTTTAAGCCTTTTAAATTTTGAATTGTTGTGTTTCGAAAATTGCAGATTTATGTGATCTATCTGAAAGATTAATACTGTTTGTAGCATATAAAGTTCATTCCAACGGATTTAGCTTTGTTTTTGTTATTCGGCCATTTCATGCTATGCACTACTTGTGCCTCTTTTCGAATTCACTTATGTGAAACCAAAATGAAAAAAAAACCCATTGAAATATGTGAAATCGATTATGACATACTAGTATAATAGATCAATGTCATATTGTGCTTATGTTGATACAAGTATAAAGTTAGGCTCTTATATGGAAATGCAAAGATATGAAAAAAGTTGGTTTGTATGTGAATATATATATGAATCTCCAAAGTTAAAATGTCTCAATTTTGATATACGTGTTGTTGTACACTAAAAAACTACTTTTATCGTAAAAAAAATCGTAAGTTATCTGAATTTAACTAGATTTTAATCATACATATTAGTTTGACTTTGCATCTATGACCCAACAAAGAAAGATTCTTAGGCTGAATGTCAACATATTCAATTTCAATTCCTTAAGTGTAAATAAAATCAAATTTCGATATATTTCATGTATTATAATTCATACAAATCCACATAGAAAAATTACATCACACAACCAATTTTTTTATGTGAAAAAATATTATAAATAGAGAAACAAACAGAAAACATTGAAAATAACACCCAACAGAAAGAAAAAAAGAAAGAAGAAAACTCTCTCTCTCTCTCCACACCCATCTTCCTTCCCCCTTTCTTTCACCTTGCTTCCCCCCTCTCACTCTATCCCTCAACCAACAACAAAGCCCAAATGAAATGACCTTTTCTTTCTGGCCTCTCTACAACCGAGCATCCCATTCCTTCCTTCTCTGCCATTCTTAACCCTTCCTTCTCTTCCGCCATTTTTCAGCTGCTTAGGCTCAACCCCCTTCTGTCCCTTTTCTCGTCTCTTCACATCGAGCTGCTTTCTGGGTCCGTGCAATTGAGAAATGTGGGATGCTTCAGGCATTGATGAATCTGCTTTCCTTATGCTTCAGGCCGTTCGGTCGGAGTGACGGCGGCGGCGGCGGCGGGAAGGAAGGCTTGCTTTGGTACAGGGATGTTGGGAAGTATGGGGCGGGGGATTTCTCAATGGCTGTCGTACAAGCGAATCAAGTCCTCGAGGACCAGAGCCAGATCGAGTCGGGTTCCTTTGGAACCTTCGTCGGAGTCTACGACGGCCATGGCGGGCCCGAAGCTGCTCGCTATGTCTGCGATCACTTGTTCAGAAACTTTCGAGGTCCGTTTTTCCCATGTCGAGAGAATTAAATTTCCCCCCTTTTTGCCGATTGGGCCTTTTTTTGGATTTGATTGAATCGATTTATTTGTTTCCGTCATGTGAAATCCGTGGGACTAATTACACTTTTACTGATCTTGAGCTTACTGAAAAAGGGTAACCTGACTTTATTTTGTATGGTTGACCGTGGTTTTTTTGTTGTTGTTGATCGGGTTACTACTTATTGCCCTTCCATGTATATGTAGCTTAAAGGGTTTAGGCCAGTTACAGAGCTGGATCAGCTTCCATTTGAAGTGTCAATAATTTGCTGTTTGATTGATTGAGCTTATAGTGTTCCTTTCCTCTGTAGTTTAAGTAGAAGAACTTGATTGATTGATTCTCATGGCACCTGTGTTTACTTTATTTAGCTTATGTGGATTGTGGGTTGTTTACGGTTAGCTTAGTTAGCTTGTTGCTTCTCTCGAGCAATTTGAAATGAATCAATACGGAGCTAGTCTTTCTTACGTTGGCATTCTTAGGTTTTGTGGTAATGCAGCGATATTGGCGGAGAGAGAAGGAGGTGTTGTGACTGCGGACACCATCTCGAGAGCATTTCGAGTCACTGAGGAAGGGTTCACCTCGGTGGTCTCGGAGATGTGGAGCTCTCGGCCTCAGTTTGCTACTGTAGGATCTTGTTGTCTAGTGGGAGTGGTATATCAGCAGACACTTTTCATCGCGAACCTAGGGGATTCTCGCGCTGTATTGGGGAAGAAGGTTGGGAATACTGGTGGAATGGCGGCTATACAGTTATCAACCGAGCATAATGCGAGCCTTGAGGCCATCAGGCACGAGCTTAAGGAGTTGCACCCGGATGATCCGCAGATTGTCGTGCTGAAGCATGGAGTTTGGAGAGTGAAAGGAATCATTCAGGTTGATATTTTGAGTCTTCTTGAATGATGCTTTATTTATGTTTTTCCAGAAACTCTACAATTTGTTTCTTTGCTGTAGATATGTCCATAGGAATATGATGTAGGCTGGCTCTTTAAGCTTGTGAAACACCTTACAAATATTGTCAGGATCAACTGAAATTTAAAGCTATTCTAACTGTATATACGCCAATGCCAGAAGTGTTCATATTTACTATGTTGAGTTGCTAAAATTAGGAAGTCTGCCTTTAATACTAGTTAAGTTAGAAACTGTATGTCAATTTTGTTATCTTTTTGCATTTTGATAACTGAAACTGTTATATCAATGATTTGACCTATTTCCTAGGAAGTTCTTAGCTCTTGACTCATGGTGGCAGGGAAAAACCCTCACTTTGATGCTCTTCCAGATTGATAATTCCCAGAAAAGCACATATTGACAATGTTCATTTGCTATAAATAGAAAGTCGCTTTGATGTTAATTAATTTAGAAACTGCTATACGATTGACTCTTGCCTATTATTAGAAAATTCTCAGTTCTTGACTCACAGGACTGAGAGTTCAGAACTGAGAACTTAAAAGAGTCAACGCTATAACTGTTTCTATCTGAACTAGCATTAACAACGACTTTCTTTATATAGCAAAAGAACATTGTTGATATGTGCACATTTGACACCTACACATCTATAAAAGCTTCAGCAGAGAGTTGATTTTCCATCACTAATAAAATCGACTGACGATAATATTCGAATAAACACTTGGAGTCAAGGAAAACTCTCTCACTTTTGAAGCTCTCCAACTATATTCTAAGTCCCCAAAAATTGTGCATATTTACAATGTTCTTTTGCTCTGAATAGAAGATCACAGTTAATGCTAGTTAGTCAAGTTAGAAAGTGTTATGTTTATTGGCTCTCACCTTCTGTAACTCCACAGGTAGCCAATCCCTTTATCTTGCCTTGGTATGCAAGTAAAGGCATCTGTTCTGTTATTTCAGGAATGTATTGGCAGTTGTACCAACAATCTTCTGAACTTTGTCATTGTATTTTGATGTGCAGGTCTCGAGATCAATAGGAGATGTATACATGAAACATGCGCGGTTTAACAGGGAACCAATAAACGCAAAATTCAGACTTCCGGAACCAATGAGCATGCCTATCATGAGTGCCAGTCCCACCATCCTGACTCATCCTCTCCATCCGAGCGATTCATTTATTATATTTGCATCTGATGGTCTGTGGGAACACTTGAGCAATGAAAAAGCTGTGGATATCGTACACAGCCATCCACATGCAGTAAGAACTTTCTTCCCCCTCCTTTATCATGGTTACTCTTGTTTGATCATGCTTGCTTATAACTTGTGCAATGACCTGTTAATATCTTCATATTTGCTTGTCTTAGGCATTGTTCTGGTGAACGTTAACTTAAGAACTGTGAGAAAATTTATCTATGCCAGAACCAAACTAAACAGAAATCCAACCCACCGTAAGCTACTCAATCAATGAAACTTCATGGGTGAATGGGGGTGATGTTATGTGAAACTAGGGTGTTTATAATTAGAAATGAATCACACCCGAAATAAACCAAACCATCCATATGGCTCGTTATATACTACCACTGAGCTTAAGAATGGTTTCTTGAGTTAGTAAAATCATTAGCTAAGATGATTTTATAAGTGTTGTGTGTTTGTTTCTCTTCTAACTTCTGAGTATTTCTTATTGATTCTGCTAGCTTTGTATAGTTTATATTACAAATAACCCTGACAAACCAGAACCGAACATTAATAAAGACAATAGGTTTCATTTTTCACGAGGGTTTTGATTTCTTGTTAGCTAAATGAAAGTTCATGCGTCGGTAGGTTGAAAAGGGTCAAATCCAACCAAACCGACAATTGTACACCCCCTAACTTTGTTGATGATGTTCCGTTTGTGCATTTTTCCTTGATGGCACTCGGCCGTCCCTTGGCTGCTCCTTCATAGATATAACTAGGAACACAACTTTGCTTGGAGGTTTGCTATGTGGTATTATAACTGGCATGACTCAGAACCAATGATGAAACATGTTTTGTCCCTCGTAACAGCAAGCTCATTGCCTTGTTGCAGGGGAGCGCGAAGAGACTGGTGAAGGCGGCACTCCAAGAAGCAGCGAGAAAAAGGGAGATGAGGTACTCTGACTTGAGGAAGATCGACAAGAAGGTGAGGCGCCATTTCCACGACGACATAACAGTCATAGTTTTGTTCTTGAATCATGATCTTATATCGAGAGGCAGCGTCGTAGATCCTCCAGTCTCCATTCGCAGTGCTTTGGAGCACTGAGATTAAGTAAGAAAACTCTCTTCCATCATGTCTGTAGAGTGGCTGTTTCCTGAAGGGGGTGGGGGAAAGCCCAGGAAAGGAAATTCTGATACTAATTGCTGAGAATGGACTTTGATCTTCTTTTTTTTTAAGTCCCAGGGGATTTGTATAATCATGTTCAGAGAGGAAAGAAATGGCGAACTTCTTTTAATTGGGTAGTGAACGATTTTTTTTTCTCCATGTATACCTGGTCTCTGATGTATTCTTCTACTATTATTTACTTCAATGAATCTCTTCCCCCCACGAATTTAGATTAGCTGATGCTGCTTGTGTTCTTTGGTTTTATCATGGCTTTAATCTTGTTGGCAGGAACCTTATGATTGAGAATAGTTGGTTCTTGCTTACTGATAGATTTACTTTCTGGAATTGACAGACTCAATTTTTTCTAATGAAATAAGTACTTTTCATTCATTTTCACTAAGTTTTACACAGTTCCATCCTTTGCATTCATCCATCTAAACTTCTTTCTACTTCTTCGACGCATCGCTCACTAGTCATTATTCTTTGATCGCACTAGACCTTTATCGAGCCAAAACAAATCGTACAACATCAACACAAGGTTGGACAAGTACTACATACAAGAGAAAGCATGGAGTTTATTGTAACTCGAATCTAACACCTCAGATTTGCAGTTCTCACTCGAATATTGATGGATTAGGAGGTTGTTCACTGAGTTGACCAAGTTAACTATTTACAACAAATTAACCCCATACATATTGTGAGTTATCGAAACTTTGATTTTTAATGAAAATATTTCTAAATTTTAACTAATATGCAAGCCATTTCATATATTTTATCCCAATCTTCAAAGCTAACATCTCAACTCATCCAAACAATAATAAAATAAACCTTAATTATTTGTAATGATCGACTTTCTCTAACACATATCCAATCTATATCTAATCCATTTCTCAGACCTAGTCTCTTCTCTTCCACCATATGCTAATCCTAAACCTCAACGACAAATTTACTAAAAGTACACAACTCTGAGTGCCTTTCACAATGACCATAAAGTTCAGTGATCATTTTGCAATTCACCACCACAGGGGTATTTTTGTGATTCCATTTCACTTCCGTAGTGACCGAGCCACTGACCCGAACCAAAGCTATAAACTTACTGCTAGCCGGCGCGCGAGCTACCCGGCGATCAAATCGAAACTCCATTTCCCCTCTAATGAAATCTTAGTAGTCGACAAATCTGCTGGAGAGAGCGCCATAGCTACAGGGCTTCTGCCGTATTCTCCGCCGCCATGGCCGGTAAATCGGACCGGAACTCGTTAACTCTTGCGTTGATTTCGTTCCTGCTGCTGCTGCTTCTGAGTCGTTCCGACTCGGCGCCTCAACCCTTCCGCAGAGACCCAGGGCATCCGCAATGGCACCACGGCGCCTTCCACGATGTCAGGGAGAGCGTGCGATCCGACGTCCGCAGCATGCTTCACTCTCGAGCCGAGGTTGCTTCTTCTCACAACCTCTTAATTCAGTTCGTGATGGATCGAAATTCCTCGCCTGTTGATTCTATTCTGACTTGTCTCTTCGCGATTCAGGTACCGTTTCAGGTCCCGCTGGAGGTGAACGTCGTGCTCGTGGGTTTCAATGGCGATGGAGGATATAGGTACAACTTGGATGTGCAGAAATTGGAAGAGTTTTTGAAACTCAGCTTTCCTACTCATAGGCCTTCCTGCTTGGAGACCGGGGAGCTTCTCGATATCGAGCATCACCTCATCTACAATGTCTTCCCTGTAAGGGATTCCTTTACTCTTCGGAGCTTAGGTGTGTATGTTTTACAGATGAAGTCAGATTGATGAGTTATTGACTTCTGCAAACAGGCTGGGCAGGCGGAGATGATTGCACTGGAGAAGGCAATGAAAGAGGCCATGGTTCCTGCAGGAACTGCTAGGGAGGTGAGAAATGGAATTTGAATTGAAATTGCTGAGATTGATTTTCGAAGTACAACGCTGTGATTTTGGATGAATTTCTGATATGGATACGGTGTATTGTAGACTGATTTTGGAAGAGAGGTCCCGTTGTTTGAAGTGGAGGCGACAGCTGTGGAGGCTGTATTTCAAAAATTCTATTCCTACATTTTTTACACTGAAACTGTGGGGTTCGAACTAAACACAGACCCCGACAGGCCCAGTCCTGCTTCTATCTTCGTGGTTAACTTTGACAAGGTAAGGGCTTTGTCGATTTTGTGGTGACGGTTTTATGCTTTGATGATAAACCAAATCGATGTGTATTGGAATTAGGTGCTTAAGATGTCCCTTTTTAGGATCATGTGTCCATTTGTTCCAATCTTTCAGTAGTCTTTGACATGATCTGTTGATGAGCTTGCTTGGTGGTTTTCTTTTAACAGGTCAGAATGGATCCTAGGAACAAGGAAGTCGATCTTGATAGTTTCATGTTCAGCACAATTGGTAATTTGTCTGAAGAAGATATGAAGAAACAAGAGGGTGATTACATTTATAGGTATCGGTATAATGGAGGGGGAGCAACTCAAGTTTGGTTGAGCTCAGACAGGTATTATTTGAATGGACGATAAGTGTCCTCTTTCATTTTAGCCACCACGAGAAATGACTCGAGTTCCTAATTCAATTCTTAGCCACATTCTTCACAAGTGATGCTTTTAATAATGTTTTGGGTTCTTCTTTCTTTTTTTGAAAAAAGGGTTTCAGGGTCTACTTGAATGAGCTAGTTGTTTTGATTAATAGCACATCTTCCCAATAATTTCGATATTAATCAGCTGTCTTTACTTTGAGATTAAATCATGTTCTTTTGCAGGTTTGTAGTGGTTGACTTGTCAGCTGGTCCCTGTACATATGGCAAGATTGAAACAGAAGAGGGAAGCGTCAGTACTAGAACAATGCCTCGGATAAGAAATGTGGTACTTTCAAAAGGATCGGGTGCAGGCACCTTCAGTGATCATTCTAGTCATGAGATTTTTGTTGGGCAGCTTTCTTCTCTGATATCAACCACGGTTGAGCATGTTGTAGCTCCAGACGTCAGGTTCTTCAATAAGCCTTTACTTTCATTAAATCTTTATAGTTCATTTCTATCAGATGTAGTTTTGCTGTGAGCTCTATGGTTTATTCTAAGCTATACATTGACGTGAGAAACCGTTTTTGTGTACGTTGATAAGCTTTGAAGAATCTAATGTTGCTTGTAATCCTTCTATGTCTTAGGTTTGAGACTGCTGATCTGACAACTAGGTTGCTTATACCCATCATTGTGCTTCAGAACCATAATAGATACAATATAATGCAAGCCGGCCATAACTACAGCATAGACACAACTGAGATTGAGTCAGAGGTGAGTCAATTTTGTTTGGAGGCGTTTTCTTTTGATTTGGCTCAATACTTGAGGTTCTATTGTGTTCTTGTAGGACGACTGAGCAAAACCTTTTCGCTCTAAACTCTTCACGTTCTTGAAAACCTTTGGGAATGAATTTTTTTATGGAAACTTTCTTCATCTTTTTTTATAGCTGAGGAAGATGGTTCATAATGAGCAAGAGGTTGTGGTTATTGGGGGTTCACATGCATTACATCGACACGAAAAGTTGGCCATTGCTGTTTCCAAAGCAATGCGTGGTCATTCACTACAAGAGACCAGAAAGGATGGACGCTTCCATGTTCATACCAAGACATATCTGGATGGCGCTATACTCAAAGAAGTGAGTTAGCTTTCACTTCAACAAATTATCTTGCTTAAAAAATCTATTCAGTGATGCAATTGTTTCTTGAGTTAGGTGTACGAGGTTACATTGTGCAATCAGCTGTTTGCAAATGGTTTTCTAGTCCTGCTTTTGCAAATGGTTACATTTTTTTCCCGAGGAGATGGAGTTGTAGTAAAAACTGTCAAGACCCATATGCTCCATTGACTTTGATTTATTCTTAAACTGCTTCATTACAGGAGATGGAGCGGTCTGCTGATGTGCTTGCTGCTGGTTTACTCGAGGTGGCTGACCCCTCCTTGTCTAGTAAATATTTCCTCAAACAGGTATGCTGCTGAAGTTTATGTCAGAAGAAAACCAACACTGATTGCATCGTCTCTAGGATCAATTATTGTCATCTCGTTGTATTTTGCTCTCTCATCCGGTTTACATTTCAATGTAACTGAATTGTGTATTTGGACAGCACTGGGATGACGAATCTGATGGCTCTACTGATTCCATTCTTAAACATAAACCTCTATGGGCTAGTTATGAATTTAACCGTGGAAAGGGAAAGAAGAAGAAGCAGAAAAAGAACGAAAAGAGGAAGCAAGGAGATGTCTATCGGACCTACGGGACAAGAGTTGTTCCTGTGTAAGTAATCCTTGTGCCTGCTCTTTTTCGTTTCTCGTATTGCAGGAAAGCTTCTCCACAGTGTTCTTATTCTTTCTGTTTCTGTTAACCACTCTTACTAAAAAGCTTAAGATATATTTCTTGTATTGCAGCTTCGTGCTATCGTTGGCCGATGTGGATCCTCAACTTATGATGGAGGAAGAGAGCCTCGTTTGGACTAGCAACGATGTTGTCATTGTGCTTCAACATCAAGCCGATGAAATACCTCTCAGGTTTATGAACTCGAATTCGTAGCTTTGTGTTTCAGTTCAATCCTTTTTTGAAGTTTCACAGAATAACTTCTTTCGCAACAGCTATGTTTCAGAGATTGATAGAAGGACAGCCCTTCCATCTCTGTCGCAGCGTCACATAATGGCTGGCCTTGCCTCCGCTGTGGGTGGGTTGAGTGCCCCATACGAGAAGGCATCTCACGTGCATGAGAGGCCAGTTGTCAATTGGCTGCTTGCAGCTGGATGTCATCCGTTCGGCCCGTTTTCCAACACCTCTCAAACCAGCAAACTGTTACAAGATGTTGCATTGGTAAGGCAAGACTAACTCATTAGCCCATATTCCATTTGACTTTCAATCCATACTTATTTGCTTTTGCAAGAAACCCCTTTATGTCTTTGACTCTTTGTTAGTCTTTCTGACTTTTAGAAACTGAAATTTAGTTCTAGGAGAAGGAAAGGGAAACGGTGATTGGAAATGTTTTTTTTACTTTGGTGATGGAGCTTTGAACCAATAGGGACCAGCATCAGTCAGTTAAGTCGAAGAAGTGTATATTTGAGGTGTTTTCTAACAGAACCAAAAAATTAGATTGAACATACACCATCTGATAACAAGATCATAACATTTACTTAACATGGTTTAACAATGCACTTTGAGTATGAGCTCTGAAGCTAATTTTTCATCACTTTTATGTTTTGGAAGAGGAACACGATCTATGCTCGTGTGGATGCTGCACTTCGTAAGATCCGTGATACATCAGAGGTGATTTTTGCGGATATGTTTCATCTATCAGCTTCATACTGAATCCAATTCTAAAAAGCGTTTTCTGAATGGCAGATTGTGCAAGTCTTTGCATCGGAACACCTCAAAACCCCGCTGGGGGAGCCCGTGAGAGGCAAAAAGAACAAGACAACTACCGAACTATGGTTGGAGAAGTTCTACAAGAAAACAACCAACCTGCCTGAACCCTTCCCACATGAACTGGTTGAACGACTTGAGAAGTACCTCGACGTAAGTAGTCTCTTCTGGGTCAGTTACATAAAACCATTATTAACAAATCTTTCATTCTGTTTGATCTTTAACGAATTTGTTACTGAAGTTTAAAATGATTAAGTAAACAATTAGTTTGTCTGCAACGGTCTGAGTTTTTTTTGTTAAATTGCCCAGATCAATGTTTCGCCTAAACGTATTAATAAAAAATGTACATGTACCCTGTATTAGTGATCTGGATAGTGTACAGGCTTTATGGCGAGCTAGTCGTGAGATTTGAATACTGTTAGAAGTAGAGTTTTCAGTGACTAATTTGCTATTGAGCCCAATGCCACACGTTCTAACCTATCGACTCCAAAACCAACAGAATCTCGAGGAACAGCTTGTCGACCTGTCATCTTTGCTGTACGATCACCGACTACAGGATGCACACCTGAACAGCTCAGAAATTCTCCAGAGCTCAATCTTCACGCAGCAGTAAGTCCCCATCACGAAGTGATTCTCTCATTGTTTCATAGTCCAAAGTCGAGACTGCTGACTCTTGTCTAATGCCAGGTACGTGGAGCATGTGTTGTCGAGCGAGAAGGAGAAGATGAAGTGCTGCAAGATCGAGTACAAGTATCCGTATCACTCCTCACAAACTTTCGTCTACGGAGGGATCCTACTGGCCGGGTTCGTAGTGTACTTTCTCGTCATTTTCTTCTCCAATCCAGTCCGATGATACATTCGATCCACATTTTCTTCTTGACCTCTGCTACCAGAACCTGTATTGTGGAGATGTAGTTCATGTGCTTTTAATTATAGGCCCAACTCGGAGAAAGGAATTTTGGTTGAGTTTCTTCTGTGTATCTTATAACTGGCCTTCCCTTCCCATATACAAACTCTCACCATAGCAAAGGATGTCGCTTAGATTTAGTCCGAGGTTTAGCTACTGAAACACTGTTTTGCCACATTACAGTTAAGAGATAGTCGTCGTTTTTCTTCTATGTTTTTAAAGGCTTTACGAGGAAAACTCTTCAAATGGACCGATTCCACAAAATAAACCCTTTTGCGTAGCACTCGAAATGTAGGCAAAATAAATCAGAAGGCGTTCTAGAACTGTGAAAAAAGAGTGGTGTGAGATTTACAAATCTGTAGTCCACGATTTTGTGCCAAAAAATGTTCAAGTTGAGAATTCATTTATGAGTGATTTGGAGAATTAGATTCAAAGTATTATTAATAATCTCACCCAAAAAAAAGTATTATTAATAAAATTTATCGAATCATCTAAGTTTGTATAGTAGATTTGAGTTTTTAGAGATTTCAAGCTATTAAATTCCAGATAAAATTAAGCATCTGTATTTTTCACAAGAAAAATAAATTAAGAAGAATATTTTTGCGTGATATCTGATAGTAAATCGTTGAGTGGTTTCACATAATGCTCTCGGAAGTAACCAAGAAAAAAAAAACAATTGGACGAAGAGAAGTAGAGAACATATCACTAGAGGTGGCAATTACGATCCAAATCCATAAATTCAATCCAATCCATCCACCAAATTATCCACCTAATCCAATCTATTTAAATCCAATCTATTTGATTCAAATACAATTGAATTGTTGAATTCATGGATCAATCCATGGATCCAAATGAACAATTACGATTTGGTACCTATTTTTTTATATTTTACATTTTGGTACCTAAAATTTATATTCTTATACGAAAAAAATCATTGGAAAATTACATATTAGTACCTAAAATTTTTCATTATGATATTTTAGTATCTAAACTTTTCAAAATTTACATTTTGGTCCAAACCTTGGATGTCATTTGGATTCATGGATCAATCCACCAATCCATTTGATCCAATCCATGAATCCACCAATTCATTGGATCCAATCCATTTGATCCATGGATCCACCAATCCACGAATCCGATCCAATTGCCACCTCTACATATCACTCAAAGCGAGTTTACAGATTCGTGTCTGTCTTCGTATGAATGAAGCTTTCTACATGTAGATTACTACATAGAAAATAACTACACGTCAACTCAATGCGCTTTCATCAAATAGACAAATACATCTAATCATTACAATAACAAACAAGTTTCTCCACGAATCTAATCACTGAATTGCATTGTTGATCGCCTGCTCCAACAAGCGTCAGTCTCCTCCAATCCTCTCGCGGCTCAATTATCACTGATGCAAACAATAACAAAAGCTGGCACATGCAACAGAAGAAATATAGCTGAAACAACAAAGGTAGAGAATAAAAAAATTTGAATGATCAAAATTAAAATAAAAAGGAGTATCAGACATAGCTTTCTAGGCGGCAAATATGCATCACTAGAAGCTGGGCAACAATTGGCCCAGCTCGCTCGGAGCCCAGTGCATGATCATCATCTACTACCAGAATACTCGCCAAAGACACACAAAGGAAAAAAAAACAGAAAAAAATAGAAACGGCAAACATAATCTAAAGGGAAAGTGCGAGATGGGGGAAAGATCCTCAGGGATATCATGCTTGTAAAGTTTGTCATCAAATTATGCAATCAGGTCTCAAAGATTTTGATAACATCATCGGAAAATCCCCATCCTCCAGATCTAGAACTGTAGAAAGGAAAGAAAAAAAAAAATCAAGACGAAAGAAACTGGATAAGGATATGGCAGGGTCAAATTCACTGCGCCCCTGGGAGTTTTTGCTCGAAGGGCGAAGCGACTCAACATCTCCCGCACAATCAATCTCCGCCCCCCGCTCGAAAGAAAAAAACGAGTGAAGCGAAACCGCCGAAACCACTGAGAGTTAGGATTCAGGGCCTTCAGGGGGGGCATTTCACTGTTCGAAGAATATACTTTAAGTCGGATCAGAATTGCAAATGGAATTGATGGTTAACGAAGAACTCGAAAGACAGTCGTCCATGGTGGAAACTGGGAAGGAGATAGAGATGATGGCAGCGGCTTCGTTGGGAGAAGGTGAGTCATTGGTGGCTTTTTATACAGGGATACTGAGTTCGCCTGCTAGCAGTATGTTAGGGTTTCGAGTATGGGCTCCGGAATGGGCTTATTGACGGGATTTGCTGTGGTGTTCAGGCGGCTAAAGTAGTGGGGCCTTACTCAAGCCCACTGCCGTGTGTTACATTGGGCTGGGCTGATGTGACTTGTAAGCGATTGAATTTCTGAATGGCTAAATCTCGACAATATCGTCCTAACTTAAACTTGGAAATTACATAACCGTCCACACAAATAAAAATTAGAAATTACATAACCGTCCACACAAATAAAAATTAGGGGTCGTTTGGAAGTTGCGATAGTTTTGTTTAGATTGTCATTATGCATGTATTGTTTACAATGGATCTTTTTTTTGTTTTTTTATACATGGATTGTTTATGTGATGTGACAGAAACTATCTCTCATTTTGAGTGATTGTTGTATCTTAACTTTTAGTTGTGATTGTTGAGATTGTTTTGTCTCAGCTTTTAGTTGATGCGACATACACAATCACACATACCAAACGTTGTATTCTACAGTGCATCAAATTCGACAATACATGTATAATATTATACATGCATTCTCAACAATACATCTATTTAACACTTCCAAACAACCCAAAAAGCACAAACCAAACGTTCCTAAAAATATTCCGCCCTTTGCCGTCGATGTCGCCCCTACATCTACCCAATCCGGCCGCCGTCGACTTCCTCATCTAGTAAATGCATGAGTTCAGATGAGTGTTGACCAATGTTGACCCTCCTCTTCGCCGGCTTCTTTTTCGGTTGACCGATGCCTACACTTCTCCCCCAAACCATCATTTTATGTGATCGGCAAAACTATTCTTCTTTGGTATTGTGGCGATACAGAAGGGGTTTGAAGGAGGATCTTCGTGTAATTAAGCGGGAGTCGGATCATAATGCTTATAATTGGGATGAATAATTAACAGAATTTGAGAAAAATTATACACTGGTTTCCCTTTTCCATGGTGGCCGAAGGTGGGTAACATTGCCAGCGGCGGGTAATGGCGGAGGGGGAGCAATGATAAAAAAATGAAAGGATGAATCTGTCGCAATAATAAAAAAATTGAATGGATGAAGTGGTAATTTTAATTTTTAAGTTAGGGCGATTGTAGTAAAATTTAGGGCAATAATTAGCAATCTCCTTAAATTTAGGATAATGATGATTTATTAGTCAAACCTTCTATAAATTTTTTTATCAGTCAAACCTATTAAATTACTAATAATTAGTGAAATGTTAACATCCATCTAGCAATTTTGTTGGGTAAATGCCAAGTTTGGTCACTGGGTTTGCTAAAATGTGTCATGTTTAGTTACTGAAAAAAATTAATATCAAATTTGGTCACTCAAATTACTGAAACAGTCCATGTTTGGTCACTCTTCATTAGTCTCCATCCAACTCTGTTAACTGAGTCTGTTATGTGCTGATGTGGCAAACGAAATGACCTAGTCAGCGACATTTTATCCTAAAAATTTGAAATCTAACCCGTCACGTCAGTTTTCCCAACCCTGCCCTTGATCCACCCCTTCCAACCCATAACCAGACCATTTCCCAACCCATAATTACCATTTTCCAAGATGGAGGGCAATGGAGCTCTGCACCTCTACATCTTCCCCAACGCATCTCCTTCCCCCCTATTTGTTCATTGTTTCCATCAAATCCAGATGAACAAGAACAAAAATCCATCAACCTACCCAAAACCTTATTTATTTCTCTTCCATTTTTCCCAAAACCAAATCCCCAAAACCTTCTTTCTCCTCTTCCTCCACGTCGTCGTATGACAACAACATTCATCACCATGGCGATGACCTTCTCCCCGCTACGACGGTGTACGACGATGTCATCAATCTCCCTTCTTCCCTTCCCAATGCGGTGGTAGCAGCAGTCCAAAGCCCAACCATCCCAATGCGACGATGACATTAAACCGCTCCCTCCAACGCTGGAGGCAACGGGGGACTTCGCTGTGGAGGAGGAGAAAATCATGTTCCAGATCTCACAGAATGTGAGTCCAAACCCCAACCATCCCGATGTTTCTCCAGGATCATCTGCAGCCAGTGGCGGACCTAAGGCAAGGGAGGGTGTGTAGTCCGACACACCCTCGCTCGAGAATTTTGTGAAGGACGTACATATTTTTTGTACAAATTTTTTTATTTCGAGATAGCCGACACACCTTCAATAATTATAGCCGACACACCTTCATTATACTCGAAAAATTTATTATCCGAATAAATCAATCTTAATCATAATCCCTTTTAATTTTGTTTAAAATAACTCATAAATCAAAATCCTATCAATTCCTATTAAAATAAACAAACTCTCAGCCCATACAATATACATGTGTGATGTGTGTTGGGTCTCGGCCTATAATTAAAAGAGAAAAAAAAACCCACAGGCCTAATGGCCAATAGCCTAGGCGGCCACTAACTCCCCATCATTACTTGTTGCAACGACAAGCTGCGAAAGAACATTTTCAGCTATGAAGATAATCAAGAATGATCTTCGAAATCGGTTGAGTGACCAATTTATGAATGATTGTCTAGTTGTGTATATTGAAAAAGATTATCTTTGCAATATAAGTGATTAATGTATTTTAGAGACATTTCAACAGATGAAAAGTCATCGCTATTCGTTGTAAACATGACATTGTGAACTTTATGAATTAATTTGTTTTAATTTCTACTTAATTTTTTTCAATTTAATTTAATTATTATTTTATTTTATCGGCGTCACACCTCTCCGACAATCCTGAGTCCTCCACTGTTTGCAGCATTGACTGCCGGAAGTAGAGATAAGGGTCGTTGATGTCCTTCTCCACCGCCACACTTAGACACTCTACCCGCCCAATCGCCTAAACCCTCTCACTGTCCCTCCCGCACGATTCCTCTTTGTCGTCGTCTGCCGCCACAACGGGGTAGAAGGTCGCCACCGTGGTGGGAATGATGTTGTCGTACGACGACTTGGAGGAAGAGGAGAAATAAGGTTTTGGGGATTTGGTTTTGGGAAAACTGGAAGAGAAAGAAAGAAGGTTTTGCGAATTTGGTTTTGGTTCTTACTCATCTCGATTTGATGGAAACAATGAACATATAGGGGGGAGGAGGTGCGTTGGGGAAAAATGTAGAGGTGCAGAGCTTCGTTAGCTTCCATCTTGAAAAATTGTAATTACGGGTTGGGGAAGGGTCTGGTTATGGGTTGGGAGAGGTGGGTTGGAGAAATTGATGTGGCGGGTCAGATTTCATTTTTTTAGAGTAAAAGTCGTTGACTATTCCATTCCGTTTGTCACATCAACACATAACAGACTCAGTTAACGGAGCTGGATGGAGACTAACAGAGAGTGACCAAACGTGGACTGTTTTGGTAATTTGAGTGACCAACATTGATATTAATTTTTTCCAGTGACTAAAAATGACACATTTTAGTAAACCCAGTGACCAAACTTGGCATTTACTCCAATTTTGTTAGTAATATTGACTTGGTAACATGATACTGGCTTGGAAGAGACACATGGATGTCAACATTCCAAAATTTTAGTATGTTAACAAAGGGAAACGTTACAAAATTATTAACGATAACGTAAAAATGACTGATGCTTTGACGTGTTACAAAACGTTTGACTAATTTTTAGTATTTTAATAGAGTTTGATAAAATAAAAGAGTCCGAAAAGGGTTTGGATAATAAATAGACATTACCCTTAAATTTAACTAGATTATTTTTGTGTTGTTCATGGCAACTGCCGAATTCGGATTTGTTGGTGGTCTGGGCCCAATAAAACATTTTCGAGTGGTATTATTCACGGTGGGCTAATTGGGCTGTCGATGGTGGTGAAAATTAGACCTTTGCCAAATGTTTGACTAGGTCCAACTAGACGCTTTTGTCAAGGCCCAAGGGGAAATCAAACTTGCAACCCAGACCATTAATGGGGCTAAGATCAGGTGATTAAGAGGGGGTCCCTTAGTCACATGGCTAAATGAATCTCAGCCACTCAACCTCATTAAAATCCAATGATTTTAATTAATTCAATTTAATGAATGGCAATAGAGTAATTACATATTTATTTTTTTACCTTTTAATTATAAAATGAAAAAGGAAGGGTTTCCGTCTCCGCCCCCTTTGCCGGCCAATGGCGTCCCGCCGAGTACTTTTCCGGGGACAAGGCCATTTTTTCAATTTTCTGGGCAAATGCCCATGCTTCCTTTCCATTCCCAGGAAAAAAGCGAGATAGATTCCATTCCCAGGAGAGAGAACCCTTCTGTTTGGACTTTGGCTTTTGAATAATTTGTATGGCCTTTGGCGATGGGGAATTTGTAAAATCGAATAATTGCGGAGTATAACGAAGACGAAGATGTACGTGGTTTCCCCGTCAATTGACAGGACTAGTCCACGGCGAGGGTGACCTCAGGTTGGGTTTCACTATCAATGGAAGAATAGAAATCTTCCCATGAATAGGTTACAGCAGCCGGCCATAAGGCCTTCCTCTTATACCCATCGACAACAGCTAGGGCAAAGAACAAACACAAGGGAAACTTACAAAATAGTCCCCAAACTAAGAAAGTATGCATATGGGACGCAAATAAATACACGTCAACACTCCCCCTCAAGCTGGAGCATGCAGGTCACGAATGCCAAGCTTGCTCAAAAGGATATGAAACTGGTCACCACCTAAAGCCTTCGTGAGAATATCAGCCAACTGGGACGAGGAACTGACCTTCAAAGGTGCAATCTCGCCTGTGACGACACGTTCACGAACGAAGTGACAATCCATTTCAACATGTTTAGTGCGCTCGTGGAAAACTGGGTTAGCAGCTATATGCAATGCCGCCTGGTTGTCACAATGCAGGGGGGTTGGAGAGTGTTGAGGAACGCCCAACTCAATGAGGAGGAAGCGGAGCCAGATGACCTCGCTGACAGTGCTGGCCATAGCGCGATACTCTGCCTCTGCAGAAGAACGAGCGACGACGCGTTGTTTCTTAGTTCGCCAAGAGACGGGTGCCGAGCCGAGCTGTATGTAGTAACCGGTGGTAGACCGTCGAGTAGTCTGGCAACCCCCCCAATCAGCATCACAATAAGCGTTAAGCCGCAGAGATTCACCAGTGGGAAAGAAGAGACCCTGCCCAGGAGACGTTTTGAGGTACCGAAGAACCCTGTGAGCTGCAGTGACATGTTCAGGTCCAGGAGAATGGACAAACTGGCTGAGGATGTTCACCGCATAAGTGATGTCTGGTCGGGTAACTGTGAGGTAAAGAAGACGGCCCACGAGACGACGATAGGATGATGCATCAACCGCAGCATCATCAGTGGGCCGAGGACGAGTGAGGTCGTGGTTCTGCTCCATGGGGAATCGGCTGGGACGGGCGCCAGTAACACCTGCATCAGTGAGAATGTCGAGTGCATACTTTCGCTGAGAGAGAACAACTCCTTCTGGTGAGCGAGCGACCTCAATGCCCAAGAAGTATTTTAGGGGTCCAAGATCTTTAATGCTGAAGCGATCATGGAGAAATGACTTAACCTGTGCAATTAACTGAGGGTCGTTACCCGTAAGAACCACATCGTCAACATAAACCAGGGCTGCCACAAACTTGTCCTCTCGACGATAAATGAGAAGTGAAGGGTCGGCGTGGGATGGAGTAAAATCAAGTTCAGCCATTGCTGAGGTGAACTTAGCGTACCAATTTCGGGAGGCTTGACGCAGGCCGTAAAGAGACTTGCGTAAGCGGCAGACTCGAGTGTCACCTTTCTCCGCGAACCCCTCAGGAACCTTCATGTAAACTTCCTCCTGGAGGTCGCCGTGGAGAAAAGCGTTATTGACATCGAGCTGATGCATGGGCCATCCTCGAGCAACCGCAACGGCAATGAGAACCCGAACTGTAACTAGCTTCGCAACAGGAGCGAATGTCTCGTGGAAATCAATTCCTTCCAACTGAGTAAAACCTTTGGCAACCAACCGAGCCTTATACCGCTCAACCGAACCATCGGGATTATACTTGATCTTAAAAATCCATTTTGAGTCAATGGCCTTCTTACCCGGTGGTAACACCTCGAGAGTCCACGTACCATTGGCTTCGAGAGCCAGGATTTCCTTAATCATTGCTTCCCGCCAACAAGCAAAGCGAACCGCCGCCTTGTAGTGTTTGGGTTCGACATTTTGAGTGATGGCGGCCAAGAAAGCTCGATGATGAGAGGAAAACCGATGATAGCTTACTTGGTGGGCAATGGGATACGTGCAAGAGTGAGAGGTGGAACCAGGAAGCTCAACATCATAAATGTTGAGTTTAGTGGGCAGTTTGCGAGTGCGATCACTTCGGCGGACCACGGGAGCAGGTGGCGGAGAGGGACTACGAACAGCTGAAGATGGGGCTGAAGAGTCGACGCCCTCTGCATGGGAAGGTACCTCGCCACCAGCTGCATGGGCGGACTCTCCAGGTGTGGTGGGCGACGATGCATGGGCAGGAGAAGTAGCATGGTTGTCATGCAAAGGAGAAGCTGGCTCTTCATTATTAAGGGTGTCCAAATCAACAAGGCCCTCGGCCTCTTCCATGTGCTCATGCATGGATGGATCAAAAATAGAAATCTCCCCCTCAAAAGAAGCTTGAGGGTCTTGGCCACGTGAGGTTGTTGTTGAGAGAGGGTGAGCAAGTGCCGAAGTTCCATTTGGAATAAAAGGGAACACACTCTCAACAAAATGAACGTCACGGGACGTGTAAACCCGTCGTAAATCCAAGTCGTAGACACGGTAACCCTTTTGGGAATGAGGGTAACCAACGAACACACCACGACGGCCTCGTTCAGCAAACTTGTCAAGGCCAGGTTGAGTATCTTTGGCGTAGACCAAACACCCAAAGGTACGGAGATGCGAATAAGTGGGGATTTTCCCAAGTAAGACCTCGTACGGAGTTTTATTACGCAGAACAGATGACGGCAGTCGATTAATCAAGAACGTAGCCGTCAGTACACATTCTCCCCAGAATTTGACCGGTAGGCCTGCGTGAAATCTGAGTGCTCGGGCTGTATCAAGTAAATGTCGGTGCTTTCGCTCCACTACCCCGTTCTGTTGAGGAGTATGAACACAGGAGGTCTGCAAAACTATCCCGTGTTCAGCATAATAATCACAGAGTGTGTTGGTCTGAAATTCCGAACCATTGTCAGCTTGAATCCGGCGCACCTGACCCTGAAACTGAGTGACTACCATCTGACAAAACGAGAGAAGGTAACGTTCAACATCCGACTTATACTTGAGCAAATAAACCCACGTAGCTCTACTGAAATCATCAACCACTGTCAGGAAATACCGAGAACCATCTAGAGAAGGGGTTTTATAACCGCCCCAAATATCCACGTGAATCAATTCGAAACAAGCCCGTGTCGTAATGGAACTGGAAAGAAAAACTGTGCGAGTTTGTTTAGCTCGCCAACATGAATCACAGTGAGATTTAAATGACCCAATTGTCCGGCAACCCAAAAAATCTCTCAAGGCATTAACTTTCTCTAGTGACGGGTGACCAAGTCGTTGATGCCACAGCAAATCCTGACTAGCTTCGGCCGCAGCGTGAACACCAGGAACATGACCTATGGACGTCGAAGGAAGAGGTACCCGCTGAAGGTAGTATAAGCCATCACGGAGGCGACCCAGTCCAATCACTGTCTTGGAACGTGAGTCCTGAATCACACAAATATCAGCTAAGAACAGTAAGGCCACATCATGATCCTGTGTAAGACGACTGACTGACAGAAGATTGCATTTGAATTCAGGGACATGTAACACACGCTGAAGAGTAATATTTTCACCAAGAACTGCTGTACCTATACCCTTGACAGGGATACTAGTGCCATTCGGGATACGAACAGAAGAGTAATTTCCAGAACAATCCAAATTTGACAACCAACTAGCATCCCGAACGATGTGTTCATTACACCCAGAATCAATAAGCCAATCATAAAGTTCAGTTGTGTTACCGGCCATATGAGCAGTGGGATCGGAGGTGGCCGGGATGGGAACTGGTGCACTGAGAAATTGCTTCAATTGTGCAAACTGAGCACCGGTGAGGCCAGGAATAGGACTGTCGTCAACGCTTACCTGCGCAGCCCTTGTGGACGAATCACCTTGTGATTTACGAGTGACTTGGGTTCGATCTCCTTGGCGGCCCTTACCTTGGGATGAAGGGTACCCAATGAGTTTGTAGCACATCTCCACTGTATGTCCCAGCTTGCGGCAATGACTACAGCGGGGTTTGTCGTCTGATTCCTTCTCCCCGCTGGTTTGGAATGCGGCCGAGTCAATCGTCGGACGGCGGCCTGCCGTGAGCTGGCGTTGCTGTTCTTCCGCTGCCACCATGTGGTAAGCCTCGACCAGGGATGGAGTGGGCCGAAGACTGAGTATGTGAGTGCGTACAACGGAAAAGACTTCATCCAAACCAAGAAGAAAGTCGAACAGCCTTTCAGTTTCAAGCTTTGTACGCGTCTGCTCGGCGATGTTGCAAGAACAGCCACTACAACTACACTTGGGATTGATGCTCACGACCTGCAGTTCGTCCCAGTACGTGCGAAGTTTAGTATAAAATGCGCTCACCGATTGCTTTTCCTGGCGAAGCGAACTGATCAGTCCACGCAATTCGTAAGCCCGACCTGCCGAGCTCGTTCCAAATCTTTGCTTGAGATCAAGCCATATCTCTCTCGCTGTCTTGGCCCCCCTGACGCTGTTCCGTACCTCCTTGTTCATTGCGGTTTTGATCCAGCCTTTAACAAGGGCATCTCCACGATCCCATGCATCAAGCCTTACCGCCGAGGTCCCGACAGCAGTGCGCGGCAGCGAGCCATCAACAAACGCGAGTTTGTTCTTGGCGATCAACGTCTCTGTCATATCACTCACCCACTCACCATAATTGAGGTCCGTCAGAGGGTCACCACCGAAAAGCTGTCCGGGATTCTCTGATGGGTGAGAATACAATGGCGAAGTGAGGGGAATGACGTCGGCGCCGGTGACAAGGTCTTTGGTACCGCTAGTAGAGTCTTTCTCATCACCCATGATTACAATAAAATATGAGAACGTCAGAAGAAGATAGTCGATCGATTAGTGCTCTGATACCATGTAAAATCGAATAATTGCGGAGTATAACGAAGACGAAGATGTACGTGGTTTCCCCGTCAATTGACAGGACTAGTCCACGGCGAGGGTGACCTCAGGTTGGGTTTCACTATCAATGGAAGAATAGAAATCTTCCCATGAATAGGTTACAGCAGCCGGCCATAAGGCCTTCCTCTTATACCCATCGACAACAGCTAGGGCAAAGAACAAACACAAGGGAAACTTACAAAATAGTCCCCAAACTAAGAAAGTATGCATATGGGACGCAAATAAATACACGTCAACAGAATTTCCCCCCAAATTGGCGGCAGAGAGAAAGTCTTCCGTTGTCGGCGGTAGAGATTTTCCGATGATGGAGGTTTTGGTGGCAGCGCCGATTTTGTGATGTTTGTGAGATTATTTTGTAATGTTTGCAAGTCTGTTTTGTATTGATTCTGTTTATATGTTTTATCATTCTAGTTTATAATGTTTATATGACTATTTTGTATATATTGTAATTTGTAATATTTGTTTGTCTAGTTTGTATACTTTATGTTATAATTTGTACACTTTCTATTCATTGATTTGCAATACAAGTTTACTGATTTGTATCATAAGTAGTGACATTTTGTACTGTTAGTATGTTTTGTAATGTTTGTCGAGTTGTTTTGTAATGTTTGTAAGCTTTGTTATTTTGTAATGTTTGTAATGATTGTCAAGTTCATTTGTAATATTTGTAAGCTTTGTTATTTTTGTCCAACATATTTGTCATTTTTGTTAACCATGTTTGTAATGTTTTTTCTGGTATGAATTGAACATTTTGTAGAAAAAAATTGATAAAAAAGAAACAAAGAAGAGGCACGTGAGTGGGATGGTTAAAATCACTTATTGGTGATTAATAAAGAAAGAACCAGTGCAATGAAAAAAAAATAAAGAAGAACATGTTGAATTATGAAAAAAGAAGGAGACGTGCGCGGGCTGTGGGCTGTGGCCCGTGGGGAATAAAACAATAAAATAATGAATTTTTATAATACCACAACTACCCTTTTCATTAATTAAATATCCATTCCTATTTTTTAACCATTAGATTAATGGATTCAGATCCAAGGGCTAGGAGGGATTTAGTTACTTGACTAAGCACCCCCCTTAGTCCACTTAGTCACAGGATCCGCACTCCAAGTACTCAACGAAGAGCGTTCTTTGCACGCGTCCAGCTAGCGTGAAACGTAAAAAGCGGGGCAGTGCGTCCAGGTGGCAAAGTGAAACGCGTCGAGTTGGCGCATCCAGCTGGCTGGAAGCTTGTACAGCTGGCAAATCACGTGTTCTGATGAACCGACTTCAGACCTCCTTTATGCATTTATAAATAGCAGCAAGGCATCACGTTCCCTCCTTTATTAGTTACCGTTGCCGCCAAGAAGCCTCGAACGAAACTAGGAGACGACTGATCTCTGCTTGGTGCTGCAGTTTTAGGGTTTCGATTCTTCTGGTTTGTTCCTTTTTCGTTTCTCTGCAGATTTTTCGTTTATCATGCACCGCCAAAATGGTTTCGTTGTCTCTACTCTGTATAGATCGTTCTTTTTGGGAATCTAGGGCTCAATTCTGATGGTATTGATGGTACCCGCATAATTACCAAGTACAATCCAAGTTGGTGAGATTCCCGGGTGGATGCTAGAAGTTCTTCTAACGGATGATTGTTAGGGTTTGGGTGTGAGAATTTGTGAAGGTCGGCGATTTCTGTGGCCCAAGGTATGCTTCCGTCTGGTTTTGCTCCCGCTTCCTATGGTATGGGTAACGAGAGGTGAATTGTTCTTGCGTTATCATTCTATCCTCTGCAATAAATTGTCGCAGTCCGATGTTACGATAGCTCATAGTGGGTGGGATGGCATGATAGTTGGGTTATTTACATGTTAGTTTCCACTAGGCAAAACTTCTTGGCGACCAACTCCCTAGATGGCTCATCTTGGAACTCTTCCAAATAGTGTCTTGGAAACCTAGTGAGGTGATCCTTACCAATTCCTGGTTGGCTCGTCGATTACTTTATCTGTGGTTCTTAACGTGCATGATTACATGATCCCAGAAAGGAACTTTAGTTGGTCCGAGTTGTTGGATCTTTAATAAGTTGCATGCCAATGGTGTCCTAGAAAGTGAACAATGACTAGTGGTGGTTGCCCTTCTGCCCGTTATCCTTGTTTGAGCTTATAACATATGTTTGGTCCTAGGAGGGAACTGCGACTAGTCTTGGTTGCCCTTCTGCCTCTTCTATCATTGTGGCGGTGAGTATAAGTCTAAGGTATGTGCCAATGGAGTCCGAGAAGGAGACCTTGTCTAGTATCGGTTGCCCTTCTGCTTCTTCTATCATGGTGGATGGGGTCCTAGAAGGGAACCACCACTAGGCTTGGTTTCCATGCTGCCTCTTTGACAGTCATACCGGTTATGTAAGTCTCTAAGATGAGGTATTGGCCAACCAGTTCCTAGAAAGGAACCATTATTACCCTTGGTTTTCTTTCTGACGTGCCTATCAGTTGCTCTTGTGCTCCACTTCTTATATTGGTTGGGACACTTTTAAGTACATTACTGAATTTCCATTGAGGGTCCTAGAAGGAAACTAAGGCTGTCTGAGTTGCCCTTCTGCCCCGATGCTATATAATGCATCAATGGGAAGGGTCCTAGAGGGGAACTAAGGCAGTTTGAGTTGTCCTTTTGCCCCAATGATATATGGTGCAAATCAATGGGGTCCTAGAAGGGAAAACTTTTATATTGGTTGGGACAAGTACATTACTGAATTTCCATTGAGGGTCCTAGAAGGAAACTAAGGCAGTCTGAGTTGCCCTTCTGCCCCGATGCTATATAGTGCATCAATGAGGTCCTAGAAGGGAACTAAGGCAGTTTGAGTTGTCCTTTTGCCCCAATGATATATGGTGCAAATCAATTGGGTCCTAGAAGAGAACCACGAATAGTCTTGATTGCCTTTCTGCCTCTTCTATGACTGCGGTGTTGGATCTGCCTCTTAAGTGAGTTATGTGTCAATGGGGTCCTAGAAAGGAATCATGACTAGTCTTGGTTGCCCTTCTGCCTCTTATATGAATGCGGTGTTGGATCTGCCTCTAAAGTGAGATGTGTGCCAATGGGGTCCTAGAAAGGAATCATGACCAAGTCTTGGTTGCCTTTCTGCCTTGCCTAAGAATTTCTACTGCCCCACTTCTTTCGTTAAGATATTTGAACTGCATGCCAAATTTTAAATGGGATCTTAGAAGGGAACCTTGAT
Source organism: Linum trigynum (assembly GCA_964030455.1). Taxonomy (NCBI): domain Eukaryota; kingdom Viridiplantae; phylum Streptophyta; class Magnoliopsida; order Malpighiales; family Linaceae; genus Linum; species Linum trigynum. The sequence continues at coordinate 64,641,872 of OZ034819.1, forward strand.
AGTCTGAGTTGCCGTTTGCCCCAATGATATAAGTTCTACATCAGTTGGAAAGCAATTCAACGCAAGTTAGTCGGATCATGAATGGAAATGTACTTGGTCTTGTTAGTGTCTCCTGCTTATTAGTCGGTGTCTGGTTTGGATAACATATGAAGTTGGGGGTTTAAGGAGAGGGAGACATTTCTGGACTGCCCTTCCTAGACATTACAGTTTCACTGATTTTGTAGTTCGTTAAGACTTTGAGGCTGAATTGATGGCCTTGTATTGGGTACTCTGTGAGAATGAGATTGTTTAGACAATTCATATTCATCCCTGAGCTTTTCCAAATGTGATCACCTTGTGTTTACATGGTTTCCTCGCAAAGCATGATTTCCCAAATCGTATCCCCATGTTTAGTCCTGAAGCTATTGATGGTATTGGATTGAACGATTTCATGTTGTCCATTCAGTTTATATAATTGAAGGTAACTATTTAAGACATGTGATGCTTGTAGTTATTCTCTCTTTCTTTACCCGTGACTCTTTTTGAGTGCTTGCTGACGGAGTCCTATCGGCTATCAGGAAACTGTGGCTAGCCCAATATTGGCCTTCTGCCCTGACATTTGTGCTATCCATTCATATAAATCATGTGATAGAAGGGAACAATAGAAGACATGTGTTGCTCCTTTACTTTCGTGATCATTGTGGATGAGGTCCTAGGAAGGAGTTGTGGGTTGGGACAAATGCTCTTCTGCCCATGTGTTAATTATGTTCACTTCTGCCCCATCTATTAATTCTGCTCAACTGTTGCCTTGCCCATTTCTGTACAACTCTCATGTCCTTTGACATCGCAGTTTCGTTTACTTTATAATCCAAACATCGGTTACTTTCATAGACCATGGTATCGTGTTACTTTCGTAGTTTATGTTGATAATGATGGCTGAGTTTTGATAATCATCATGTACACGTAAAGGGGGTTGGGACTATTGTATTTGATAAAGTTATCTTGGTTTATCAATAATGAAAACGATCTGGCGGCCTGTTAGGATGTCTTGCTCGGCACACCCTATCAACTATTCTGACATTTTTAAGTGGTGTCCTAGAAGGAAACCTTACATGCAAATGTGCTGTCCCATTTATTTAATTGGTCTTGGATCTGTTTCAGTGGTGTCCTAGAGGCTAGAAGTGAATTTTCACTGCTGCATTTTGCAGTTTTTCTCCAGGTTTGAGCGGTGCCTGGCAATGGGGTTCCCGAGGATGGTGTTTAAGCTTGTTTTCATTGCTCTAGGTTTGGTTGGACCTCTTCTTTTCAAGCATCATGGTTAGCTACGATTCAATCAGTGACCAATTAAATGGAATTTTACTTTGGAATTGCATTATCATCGATTCCTATATGGGATGAAATCAACCATTCTATAATGCTTACCAGTGTTCAATGAAACAGATAGTTCTCTTTGGGGGTGGATTTAAGACTCGTGTGAAGTTGGTGATTCCTGAAGGTGAAGTATCCTTCTTTGATATATGAAATGGACTTGTATTTTGAAACTACATTGCAAATTGAATCTGATGTGGAGATGAATCAATCAATAGAATGATTTGTTGTGTCAAGTTATAGATGGTTCTCCCCGATTTTATTAAATCTCAATTGGTGATTTATCAAGGTGCAGCATGCATATGTTTAAGACGACGACATAGACCCCCTTGATACTGTGTCTATGTTAGTTGTGGTGGTGGTCTGGCGAGTACAATGATGGTTGCAGTATAGACAGCAGAATCTTTTTATGTTGATTCGATGTGCAATTCGCTTACAATTTCCTGGAAGGAGTGTATCAGCTTGGGAAGTTCATTACTTTGCACGACAGATCATCATTTGCATGGTTCCGTTGTTCTCTATTTGGGTCTTAGAATGCAGATGTGTCGATTATTGATTTAAGGTTTGCTCTACTTGGGTTTTTGGATGGGGTGGCATGATGGTTGGCTTTGGCTGGTTTTCATGATTCCATCAAAGAATGTAGAGGCCTTTTTAAGACTTCCTGACCAAGGTACCTCATCAACTATACTAATTTTATGACAGTCAGTAGTACAATATTGATGGATACTAATTTACTGACATAGTCGATAGTATAGTACCCATGGAAAATGATTCATAGTATAGTTGCTTTCATTGGGTAGATGTATATGGACATTTTTCCAAGTTGCGCTTCTTTTGTTGCCCAGCTTCTGCCCCATCTGTAATTAGGAATCTGGAAGTTTCATTGAAATGGAGTCCTGCAAGGAAATTATTGGTAGTCATGTTTCATCGTGTAAAATCCACCTATTTAAGTTAATACCATATAATTAACCTGTAGCGTGAATCTATATGTTCCCTTCTCCAAGTTTGATCTTGAGTTAGTATTGAAAACTTGAATTACGGGTGAAGGCAGATGCCCTTTCAAGGTTATGTCAATATCATAGTGTCGTGTTTCTAGTAGGAGTTAGATCTGATGCTTTCAGAAGTCTGATCATGATTGGGTGTACAAGCTACCAGCTGCTTTGATCTTGAAAATGGAAGGAACTATTTAGATTTCTGGATGCGAATAAGAGCCTGATATCGACTTGTGAATTCTTATACTATGGCTTAAGTAGCAGGTTCTCATTATGGGTTAAACTTTCTTGAATCCTTACTTCCTCTGGATGTGTTAGTTTGTTGTTGTTGAGAAGGATAGTGAAATTTAATCAATGCTCTAATTTGACACATCTGATTATAGATGGACATGAGTTGTTTTGACAGCAAGAATTGGAGCTAGAGCCACATAGGAATAAAAAAATTGGGTTATATCTGGTTGCTGTTGTGATTTCCTCTATTTAGTCCCATGAATATTTGTTTTATAGATAATAGCTATTAGAAACCCAAAAGTACAAACCCTAAAGAGGACACAAATGGATGTAAGGTTGGATAAGATTAGGCTCCTTACTGGGATGGAAGCTGCACCTTTCTCAGATCAATTATTTGTCACCATCAAAGAGGAGAGGTGAGCGTGCAACATCTGGGTTAGCAGTGTTCAGTAAAAGAGAGAGTTCTCTGCCTAGATGGATTTCAGATTCCAGTAACCCTTCCAGTGAATATGCTATATAAGGTATTTTGTCCCCATCTATAATTTCATTTGGCGAGAATATGATTCTGTGATTTCTCTGGCTGAAGTATCTGTAAAGTGGGCGCATGCAATTGTTTAAGGCAACGGTGTAGAGACCCTTAATACAGTTGGGGGTAGTGATCTGGTTATTACAATGATGAACGCATTCTAGACGGTAGAAACTTCAATGTTGGCTGAATGTTCAATTTGATTAAAGTTTCCTTGAAAGGAGTGTATTATGAGCGCCAAATCATCATCTACCCGGTTCTACTGTTAGAATTTCCCGCCAAGGTACCCTATCAACTCTGACATAGTCGGTACTACTGATGGGGAAATGATTCTGCATACAGTTACTTTCGATAGGTTACTTCTAAGAACCTGAATGTAGAGATAGTTTGATTCCCAGCTTCTGCTACGTGTATAATTTTGTCATTAGCCCTAGGTTATCTGGAAGGTTCATTGAAATGGGGTCCTGGAATGAAATTATTGTAGTGTTGTTTCATCTTGCATTGTCCACCTGTTTAAGTTGATATCATACAATTAACACTATTCTAGTGAGAATCTATATGTTTTATCCTTCTCCAAGTCTGATCTTGACTGGGTTGCCAACTCGAATTATGATTGAAGACAACTCTCGAGGTTAGGTCAATGCTATGGCGTTGTTACATACTTTCACGTGTTCCCAGTAGGACTGATGTTTTGAGAAGTCTGATCTTGATTGCGTGTGCATACCTAACCTGTGCTATGTACAATTTGCCTGCTACTTAGATCTTGACATTAAAGGAGGCCATTTTAGGCTGCGGGATGTGAACTAGAGCCAGATATTGACTTCTGAGTTCTTATACTATAGTTTTGACAAAAATGTCTGCATTTTGGACTGGTGAGGTTTTCTCTTGGGCTTGTCTACAGATGCAAGTGGTTGCATGAGGAGCTGTAATCTTTTACCTGTTCTTTCTCGCCATTAAAGAGGAGTGGTGGGGTGCAGCAACTGCGTTAGCAGTGTTCAGTATAAGAGAGTTATTTGCATTATGGATTTCAGATTCCAGTAACCCTTTCAATGAACATGCTATATATGGTATTTTGTCCTCCTCTTTTAATTTCATTTGGCGAGAATCTGATTCTCTGATTTCAATGGCTGAAGTATCTGTAAAGTGAGCGTGTGCAATTCGATTCTTGTTTCTTCTTTTCTCTTCGATAGATATTTAATGGGTCTTTCCCAACGTGGCTCTGGTCGCCCTTCTTTGCTTTCTAACTCGGGTTGGCGATGTTTGATCTTTTGCTATGTGAAAAATATGGTAACGAAGACTTATGAATTATGTTCCGAAGTTCATGAGTGGCTCTTCAATGGGACAATCAAAATCAATCTTTTGTGCGGTTATTGTTTTTGCTCTCAGATGGTGTATGATTAAGATCGCATCTACTTCTTTATGATGTTTCCTAAAATCATGGTGGTTTATTGCTGGGGCGGGTTCCAGGAAGTGTTGAAAGCAGTATGTTTGGTTGCATGAGAGGAGTCCTGACAATTTTTGTTCATGGAGAAAATTGAGAATGTCGACTTCAAGATAATTCGGCTTGCAGATTTCACACTAATGTAGATTCTCAGATAATGTCAAATTTGAGGAGTCTTGTCAGGTGCTCACTCAAACTTACATTTTTTTCTCCTAAGTCTTAATATACACCAAGTGTTTTGATCCGTCTCAGAAGGTCGCTGGTACTTCCTTCTGGTTGTCGTGGCAGTTTCGGCGAGTTCTTTATTGACTGGTCTATGGACTGGTCCTGGGAACTCTGTTGCGCAGCGGACTGTTGCCCGAGCTATCGTTGTGCAAGTTGCGCCCCATTGAAGAGGTAATATATGTTGGCCTTTGCCCTGGTTTGCAGTATCTGGTCCTAGGTCGTGCTTGATAGTCCACTGATGTTATCCTAGTTCTTCAGAATTTGTAAAGCTGAACATTGGAGTATGGACCTTAAGGGCGTCCTTGGGTTCCTTTTCTCTCCATGTGGAGCTGCTAATAAGGTAAGCTTTTTCGACCAAAATCTGGGCGGGGATATCATAGGAGTCTGATTCTTTTCATTTTGGAACCAAAGAGTCGGGTGGTTGTGGGTTCTAAAGCTAGCTTACGCTGAAATCAACCATTCTATAATCTTCATTAGTATTCAATGAAACAAATAGTTATCTCTCTGGGTGGATTTCAAACTCGAGTGACCCTTCTCTGTAAAGTGAGTGTGTGCAATTGTTTAAGGCAACGGTGTAGAGACCCTTGATACTATTGGGAGTAGTGGTCTGGTTATTACAATGATGGGTGCATCCCAAGTTACTTCTGATAAGGGAAATTATTTTTCGTACAGTTACTTCTTATAGGTAACTTCTTAGAACCAGAGTATGGAGATATTTTTCCAAGTTGTGCCTCTTCTTCTGATTCACAGCTTCTACTTCGTGTATAGTTTTGGCCTTGCCCTAGGTATCTGGAAGATTCATGGCGATGGGGTTCCGGAAGGAAATTATTGTAGTCTTGTTTCATCTTGTAATGTCTACCTGTTTAAGTTGATATATCATATAATTAATACTCTAGTGAGAATCTATATGTTTTATCCTTCTCCAAATCTGATCTTGACTGGGTTGCCAACTCGAATTATGACGGAAGACAGCTTTCGAGGTTATGTCAATGCTATGGTGTTGTTACATACTTTATGCTTTGAGAAGTCTGATCTTGATTGGGTGTGAAGGAGGCCATTTTAGGCTGTTGGATGTGAACTAGACCCATATATTGACTTTTGAATTCTTATACTATAGTTTTGAAGACAAGAGGCTAGGTTGGATTACTAGACCCACTATGGCAAAAAAAAATCTGCATTTTGGACTGGTGAGGTTTTATGTTGGGCTTGTCTACATATGTAAGTGGTTGCATGAGGAGTTGAAATCCTTCTTACCTGTTCTTTGTCGCTATTAGATCTTTATGGGATCAGTAATTGATAATTGTAGTCCTTTGTAATTAGGCACCAGGGGTTGTCAGAATTTTTTTAGCGGGGCACCTCTAAGACTTCTCTACCTTGTTTACTTTTGTACATTGCAAGGTAGTGACGAAAAATAGCAAGCCTTTGTGAAAGACAAACGAGCTTGAAGAGCATATTAGGAGGTTTGCTTAACTGTGATGTGTGCTATATGTTTGGATGGTTCTCGGGGTTCAATGTCGTGTTCCTGGATTTTCGAGGTAAGTCTTGATCTTTGTTTTCGAGGTGGTTTCTCTTATGGGGCTGTCATGATGATTGGCTTCAACTGATCTTCCTGGGTTCATCAATTACAAAAGGGTTTCTGGTGCTGGTAAAGACTCCTAACCTGTCAACTATTATAATTTCTATCAATTGGTGGTATTTCATTGAGAAGTCGCTGAAATAATTGTATGTAGTGATGATTCTGAGTTGCAACTCCCAAGGGCTGAATGTGGTGGTCGTTTTCCGATAAATATCTCCATGTACTGTACGTTTTTTCCGTCCCCAAGTTTGAACACGATGAGATATGTCCCTCTCTTGATCTTACTACGAACGAATGTGTGGTGTGTGCTCAATCTTGGTAAAATATTCGCGTACCAATTTGCATGAAGGCGCTTTAATGGCTTCGAAATTCTTGTATCTAATGTGATTTGATCGTGGAGTGTGGAATCAGGTTTTGGTGCTTCCTTCGTGTACATGCTATTTTAAACACGTACAATCGGTTGATGTAATTGTATCCATATGTTGACAGTAGCAGGTTCTGCATTTGTTGGTCTGCTGGTCGTCGAATCCAATCATATACTTAATCTTTGTTGTCAAGTTGTAGATGGATAGACATGGTTTTGTTAGAAAGAGTTGAAGTAGACAAAAAACAGAGGGAGTGGTCTAGTTACATCTGATGTTGGCTTTGCTCCTGCATGTTATGACTGTTTTCCTCTGCACTATTATAATATCCTTGGACCTCTAGGTTGTGTTCTCAAAATCAAGGTTCTTGAGAAAGTAGATGAACTTGTGTGAGGTCTATGACAGACAGATTCTGATAAATTGTGTGTAAACTGCTGTAGTCCCTTGTTAGTGTGAAAGTGGTGGTTACATAATGGTGAGCTTGAAGGTCCTAATGATGCAAAAGAATCTGCATTTTATTCAACCATGTGGCATGCTAAAGAGTCTGAATTTTGTTCTTGTTAGTTTTTGTTTCCGAATATCATCTTGGGCATGTTTACAGATGGCTGCAAGGTTAGTAAAGATTAGCCACCTTACTGCAAAGGAGGCTTCATCTTGCTCTGATCACTTTGTTGTCGCTATGAAACTTTAGGAGGGGGCAATTGGGTTAGTAACTACGCTTTGATTAGGCACCTTACTGCCTACCAAAATCTAAGGGTGGTGCACTTGAGACTTCCTTTGTCTTGTCTAGTTTTGCACGTTGCAATGTCAAAAAAGAGCAACGTGATATCTCTGGGAATAACTGGTGGAACCAGTTAGGTGAATATTTTACCAGGTTTGTAATCCTGATAAATTATTGCCAGCTTTAGGATCTTTGGTTGAGTTTGATCCCAAATTTCTGGTACTGGTGGGTCGATCCTTTTATCTTTGGTTGAGTTCATTTGTGCCAATAGTTTAAAGTGGCTGACGTTCAAGTCAGGTGACCATCATTTTTACATGGTCTGGCATTCATACCGAGTAGCTATGTGTTTAGCTGTCTAATTAGTTGTGCTCATAGACATAGAGACATCACCGCCGAAGCAAATGATTAACCCACCGACAAAGAGAAGGCCAACTGGACGTACATGATGGGAAGTTGTCTGAGTGAGGTTGACAGTTCAAGGAACTGCACTTTGGTGTCTGTCCTCTGGGTTGACTTTAGAGATGACAAATGGATTGGATTCATGGATTGGTGGATTGGATTCATGGATTCATGGATCAAATGAATTGGATCCAATGGATTGGTGGATTGGTGGATTATCAATGAATCCAAATGACATCCTCAACCTTGAATTAATATATAAAATGTGAAAAGTTCAGGTACTAAAATGTCGTAATGCAACATTTTAGGTGCCAAAACGTAATTTTTCAATGAGATTTTATGTATAAAATTAAAATGTAAAATGTAAAATATAAAAATAATAGGTACCAAACCGTAATTTACCATTTGAATCCATGGATTGATCCATGAATCTACTAATCCAATTGGATTTGGATAAAATGGATTGGATTAAGTGGATATGTTGAATGGATTGATGGATTGGAGTGGTGGATTGGATTGAGAATTGCCATCTTTAGTTGACTTAATGATTAGCACATTTGTACCGGTTTAGGGTGAGATTGCTTGTTGATTGTAAACTTCTGATAGTAGCTCCTGATAATAGGCTTATTCTCCACTTTTTTTTGCTATCATTTTAAGAAACGAAAGAAGCTGCCGGATATAAGAGACCATTATTTACTTTAGCTAGTCTATTACACCTTCTAGGCATTGCAATGGTCTTGAGTGCAAAGGTAAAACACTAAACCAGAGTTCTCTTAGAATATGTATGAGATCAGTTTCTTGTTTGACGTGTAAGCATCTTACATTTGGGACTCTTTAGCAGGGAAGACTGTACATGTGTTCATCGGCCGCAACTCTGTAAATGGTTACTTCAACGCTTGTTCTTGTTTGGAAATCCAGTTTTTAGTCGATATTTTACATATCTATGTCTCAAGATGAATCATTGTGCTGCACATTGCAGCTTTTCTCCAGTTTTCTGTGGTGCATGGCTATGGTGTTCAGAGGATTGTCTTTAAGATTGTTTTCATTGCTCCCGGTTCCAGTTAGCTCTAGTGCTGGGTGGATCTCTTCTTTCTAAGCACAGCCGTTTGCTACGGTTTTATAAGTGACCAATCCAATAGACTTTCATTTTGCTGCAATTGCATTATTATTGATTCTGATCTGCGAAATCAACCATTCTACTATGTTCCTGGTGTTACGTAGATCAGATGGTTCTCCATGTGGGTGGGTTTCAGACTCAAGTAACCCTTTCATTGATAATGGCTGGACATTGGGTCTCTTGTGGCACAATTGTCTTGGAACCCCCTTTTTTCTATCTCATCTGGCGATTTCTCAAGGTGAAGTATCTATAATGTGAGAAATTGACTTTCATTTTGAATCTGTGTTCCATTTTGAAGATGTGATTATTCTTTATTTGTTGGTTGCTCCATTTTCTCATTATGCCCTAAAATATTTGAATCCTTGCTTCCTCTGGGTGTGTTAGTTTCATAGATGGATCACAGTGGATTTGACTACAAGAACTGGAACTAGGGCCACACAGGGATGAAAGGTTGGATTGGTTAAATTAACATTTTGCTGCTGCTGTGAGCTTCTATACTGTCCCATGAACATTTCCTGTGCACTGTTATGCGCTTCCCTTGAACTTCTGGATCAAGTGGCTTGAGAAAGATTTTGATCTGTGTAAGATCTGGAATATGAGTCTTCCTTATGGTCCAATATCCAAACTTATGCTGAAGTGTTTGTTTAATCAAGCATGGGCACTACACACTAAAAGATTCTGAATCGTGAACCTCTTATGCATTATCCTGGATAGAGGTTTCAAGACTAGGCAAGGAGGCTGCATCTTTCTGTGACATCTTTCTGTGATATGTTTTTATAAAATGGCTATTAGTCAGTTTTTATTGGGATTAGGTACCTTACTGTTTTTATAAAATCTGAAGCAGTGCACTTTAGAGTTTAGACTTCTTTATCTTGTCTAGAGGTGGCAATTAGGATCCAAATCCATAAATCCAATCTAATCCATCTACCAAATTATCTACTTAATCCAATCCATTTGATTCAAATCCAATTGGATTGGTTGATTTATGGATCAATCCATGGATCCAAATGGCAAATTACGATTTGGTACCTATATTTTTTATATTTTACATTTTGGTACCTAAAATTTATTTTTTATATGAAAAATATCATTGGAAAATTACATTTTGGTGCCTAAAATTTTTCATTACGATATTTTAGTACCTATACTTTTCAAAATTTACATTTTGGTCCAAGCCTTGGATGTCATTTGGATTCATGGATCAATCCACCAATCCATTGGATCCAATCCATGAATCCACCAATCCAATTGATCCATGGATCCAACAATCCAATGTACGAATCCACGAATCCGATCCAATTGCCACCTCTAATCTTGTCCAATTGCAGTGGAGTGTCAAAACAACAGCACGACAACCCCAGATGCCAGTTCGAGGAGTATTTTACCAGGTTTGCTTTAAGATGCGATGCATGGTTGTTGGTTGTGGAGCTTGTTTCTCCTATGAATAATCTTTTCATCGGTCGAAAACATTTGTATGGTTGAATGAGTTTGCAGTGGCCAGTTCAACCCTTCTGCCAAGTCCAGAAGGGGTTAAGATCCAAGTGAGTGATTGTAGGCAGGGTTCCTTCTCAGCAGGATGTCATTTACCAACAAGTTGGTTTCATTTAGGATATTTCTGCCTCATCTCGTTTCTACATGGTCTGGCTTTCTTACTGAGTAGTAGTGTGTTCAGCTGGGACAATTGTCAATGGATAATTCAGTAGTGAAACAATAAGGGGCTTTGCAGGTCTGCAACATTGATGTGGTTTTCAATGCAAACGAATCATTTTCCGTCTGACTGTTACAGTTTAGATTATGTCAATTTGCTTGTTATATGTGTAGTCATCATACACTGACCGTGTGTTAAGGAGGAAGGAAGCTGCAATTCTGCTGTCATTTTGCTGCAGTGTTGACTTGATTTAATAAAGTGAGCTTTGCCGTTGATAAAGAAGGTGCTGGCTTTTCACGAGAGCAAGCGACTCTGTCAATTTGTATGGTCGATATCAACCCGAGTACTTGGTAGGCATCTGTCCTATCAATGAGTGAATAGTTCGATGATGCTAATGTTCAACATTTCATTAGGTATTTGCACAAGTTACCTTCCTTCGCAAATTTTATTTTGAGAGAAAATGCACAATCAAAATTGTATGAGCGCAAATGGATTATCTTCGAGTTCCTCCTAGATCTACACGTTTCGGCTAATCTGTTGAGCACACAACATATGCACAAGAGGCGCACTGGATCTTTTTAGCCCGCCAGTCCTCAGACAATCAGGTCAGGAGAGTTTCTAGAGAGAGAAGTGCTTCTAGTTTCTCTTTAGTAAGAGAAAACATATGTGTAAATGCAACTCTGTGCTCTCTATTTATACTCGGGATAACTCCGACGAGCTTCCCTTTTATCTACACCGCATTAAACGCATTGTACGTTACAATATAAAAGCGCCTCGACCACCTGTCAGTCTTTTCAATGAAAATCAAGCACATGATACCAACTTTATCGATGCACATACGATTCTGGATGAATGTCAGATTCGTCGTCATTGCCCCTGAATCCTGATAGTGGCTCTGGTCATGGGCTCGCGCGGCGTCCGACCCATCAGATAGCCTGTCGGACCTGCGGCCGGCCTTTTTCTTTGCTCCGTCGGCCCACTGGACGTGGCGATTCTAAAAGAGCATGCCCAACAAAAACCAACGGCTAAATTACACGTTTGGTCACTTGAATTATACAAATCTTTCATGTATGCCACCCAAATTACTTTTCTTTCTTGTTTGCCACTAACTTTACGGATCGTTTCACCGTTAGTCACTGGCCGTTACACTCCGTTAAATTTGTCCTATGTGGCAGTCAACTATAAAGTTTGACCGTTAACTAGATGACGTGGAAATTAAAAAAAAATAAAAAAATAATTTATTTATCCACCTCATCATTCCACTTACTTTTTATATATTTATCATATTGCTTATTTAATTAAATTACAAAAAACAAATAATATATGCATTTTTCGTGGAACTAAGGCATCGCCGACAACATCCCGTAGGTAGTCAGCTGCTGAAATCCTAAGGTTTAAGCTGTGTGAAAGTTTTCGATACCAACTCGATCGTGCTCCGATCTCTGGTCGGATCCGGAATCAAGGTCACCGTCGATTTGCCCAACGAGATGCTCTCCTCCGCCGCGAAGAAGCCTTCATCTTCTTCTACCCTGACCATCCGGTCGGAGGCACAGCACTGGACACCTTTTCGTCTCCCCTGGCGACAAGAAAGTGTGAGCGTCGACAATCCTGTGCAAGAGGCAAGCCTCGATGGCGACGCTGCCGCAGAGGAAGACAGTGGCCTTGAACGTGATTTGCGGTGCCAATTAGACGATCGACGGTTGGTGGATCAGAAAGGAAGGGGAGGGGAGGAACTGGTGTAGCGAGTCGAGTTGCGGTTGCTTGTCGAGAAACAGAGTCAACTACAAGCTGATCAAATTACAGATTCTAAGTCCCGAAACCCGTCAATTCAAACAACAAGAAGCGAGAGAGGAGAATAGACAGGCAACTCGTTCTTGTTGCTCATGGAATCGCCATTACCGAATCGCTTCATCTCCTCCAGCTGCCGGTTGCTCAGCTTCCCGATCCCCAGCGCGTTTGATTATTACCTCCGTCTCGGCAATTCGATCTAGTAGATCATCTATCGCCGATTCGCTGTCGTCTCTGTCGTCGCCCGGCGACCGGTTGTTGCGGGAGCGGTTGGTTAGATCTCTCGGCGATAACGAGCCTTGATGTCCATAGCATATCGACAGAGTGAGATTCTGCCTCTTTTAAAGATCAGAAGGGAATCTCTGGAACAAAAGAGCGGCACAGGTATTCATGTGGAAGCCGATGATAATGGTGAATCCATGAATGGCCGCCATGAAGAAAATGTTGATGTTCTTTTTTTATTCCTTCTCATTTTTCCGTCACAGAGTCATGGAAGGCAAACTCATCTTTCGGATCTTTGAAGTGAAGAATAAATTAATCATATTATTTATTTTTATAATTTATTTATTTATTATTACATAAGTAATATGATAAATAGTAGAGTGGACAAATAATTTTTTTATTTTATTTTTTAATTTCCACGTCATCTAGTTAACGGTCAAACTTTATAGTTGACTGCCACATATGACAAATTTAACGGAGTGTAACGGCCAGTGACTAACGGTGAAACGATTCGTAAAGTTAGTGGCAAACAAGAAAGAAAAGTAATTTGAGTGGCAAACATGAAAGATTTGTATAATTCGAGTGACCAAACGTGTAATTTAGCCAAAAACCAACATATAATTACTATTTGAACGTTAATATCATATATGTTTTTAGAATTCAGAGCTAAAATAAACATGGTCATCCCCCATTTATTTCGGGGAATCCGGGCCGCCAGCATGGAATCAATCGCTTCCAGCAATATTCCAACGCAAGAAACAAACACACAGTAATTATATTAATTATTAAGATAAAATAAATATTCTCTCACGCGGCACATTTCCCTCACTCTCCCCACTTGTTTCCTTTTGTACTTTTCCCCATCGAGCCGCAAAGTCGTCGTGATCGACCGACGACCAACGTCATCATATACGTATCCACACCCAATAACAACACCCCACGTGGCACCAATCTATGTACAATCTTTTTTTTTTTTGCATTCTCCCCCGTTTCCTTTTCTTTTCCACAAACAACGAAAGCCACGAATCTCGATCCTAGCTGGACACGCTCCGGCCAGCTCTATATAAGCAAACCTCCCGTCTCCATTTCCATTTGGAAAAAAGAAAATTCTCTCCTCCACCCCGTTTCCTCCGAGGAACGGAATCCAACAATCCGTTTCTCCCTCTCTAAATCTCTTAATTTTCCGCTCCTTCTCTCTCACTCTAAATCTCCCTTCCCCACAAATTCGCCGGAGAGAAAAAGATGTGCCCGTCCGGCAGGACCCTCGTGGCGGGGATGGGGAGCGCGGCGCCGGAGCTGAAATCGGCGTTCGACGTTCTCGACGCCGACCGCGACGGAAAGATCAGCAGGGACGACCTCCGCCGGTTCTACGCCGGGTTTACTCACGGCGGCGAGGAGGAAGAAGAAGAAATGATAGGGACGATGATGTCCGTCGCCGATTCGAACAAGGACGGGTTCGTTGAGTACGAGGAATTCGAGCGTGTCCTGGGAGGGAATCAGAAGAGGGCGATCATTTCTTCCTCCTCGTCGTCGACGTCGTCGGCTGCGGCGGGGGGAGTGATGGTGGACGTGTTCAAGGCGATGGACAAAGACGGGGACGGGAAGTTGAGCCACGGCGATTTGAAGAGCTACATGCACTCCGCTGGGTTTGACGCCAGCGACGACGACATCAGGGCGATGATCAGGCTCGGCGCCGGCGGCGGGGGAGAGAACGACGCCGTTTCGTACGAGGATCTGCTTAGGATTCTGGCTGTTGAATGTTGATTTCTCCCTCATCTGGTAAAAAAATGAAAAACAAGCAAATTTTTTTTGTTTAGTTTTTGGATGCCAAATGTGGTTGTTAGATCGTTCGCTCTTGCGCGCTTGTTGTTGTAGTTTCTTTGAATCGAAGAATAACATTGAGAAATGGAAAAATCTTCTCTATTCTGGGTTCTGCAAAACCACACAACAAAAATGTGCAGTGGGAGGAGGAAAGGAAAGGTAGGTGGCTGTCAAGAGAGATGTTCATTGTAGTTTAGCGACAGACCAGAAAAACAAAAGGATCTATCGACATGTGAATAGCTAGGCCACATTTCGGCAAAACTTCTGCAATTTTACATGACGATAAAAGGTTCACGACAACAAAGTCTATGAAAAAGAGAGACGTTGCCCTCCACAAAATAACGAATAATAGTTCATTGAAGTTAGAAAGGAAGACTGTGGCATTTGGTCCTACTTTCCTACCAGCCACAATCAGATATCAACAAAAAGAGTACAAAGACAATTTGGCTAAGAAAGGTCACATCCGTGGTAAACAAATCTATGGTGGTACGCTCAGGTTGTGATTTAGCAAGATTTGTTGTAATGTCGTAGATGATTAGTCTTACTTGTTTAATCTCCGATATTACGAAGGTGAGACTGGACAATGCACAACATAATCTGATAATAGTATAAGGACGAAAGTTTAGTAGTAGAATAGAACCATACACAATTGGCATGAGTTGTGCTACAGAATTTAGCCGGCTGGTTTGCAGCTGTCTGATCTCTTTTAAGAGGGTGATAGAGCAATTGCACAAGGTTGGCTGTCCTTGCTGTACTGCATAATGTTGACATAAGAGTGATCATGCTGACAACGATGCAACCTAGACAAATAGTAACACCTCGAAAAACAATCATGATTACGAAGCGAATTCAATATTCTAATTAAACCAGAGACTAAAGTAGTATTGGTGTACAAAACTGCGAATCGGAGAAAGGACGACAACCCGAGAGTGGAAGATTAACTCATTGTGTAGTAAAAGTTGTTCTATAGAATAAGATGCTGAAATTTGATCACAAACTTGAGCAAACATGATGACGAGAGACGAGGTCATGGCAAAGACATGAACATAAGGGGGTTGAGTTTTTCGAAATGATCAATGGAGATTGACAAATTGTTGCATAGATAAGATAACAAATAGGGATAACCCAACCTTGCTTTCCTTTCGACTGCAACAGTTCAATGAGCAACTGAAATAAGCAGAGCCTAACCTGTAGCTGAGCTCAAAGTACCATCGCAAAATCGTTAGACACCAGCTCGATTTGCATATTACGAACAAGTGCGTCCAATCTTGTAGTCGGCACTGCAAATCAAAGCAAACCAACCTTTTCAACATGCAAAAGGAAGCTCTCAAAAGGGAAGATTTTGGGTCTTTACCCATGTCATCGACCTTCTTCACTAGTTAAGGAACTGATAAATCTCAAAAGACAATTTTGACAGCAAAGTGGTTGTCAAGATGAGTCCCAGCTGAAAATTTGCTTGTCCCGTCTCTGTCCCTGTCTGACCCGTCCCTGAAGGGTCAAGATGTATAATCGTCCCGTCCCGTCCCTGTCTCCTTCTTGACCCTGTCTGACCCTCAAGGGTTGGGACGGGACGAGCCGGGTCAGTGGGTCGACCCTAATCAACACACTACTTTTTTACAAATTACGTTTTGGTACCCAAAATTATTTTTTCTTACAAGTTAGTACCTTAATTTTATTTTTTTTTACAAATAGGTCCATAAATTTTGATGGTAAAATTACATTTTGGTACCCAAATTTTTTTATTTTTACAAATTAGTACCTAAACTTTTAAAACTTTACAAAAAGGTCCAACGAAGTATGAGATATTTGTTGTTGCTAAGGGTCACAGGGTCAAAACGTGACCCGTCCCTAAGTTGTCCCGACCCTTATAGGGTCAACAAATGACCCGTCCCTAATCTGTCCCTGTAGACAAACTGACGGGACGGGTCGGGACGGGTCAACTGACGGGACGGGTCGGGACGGATCAGTGGGTCTTCCGGGACAAGCTTTCACCCCTACCTAGAGTACCATAACAGCTGCAAAATTGGATATCATTTGCTTTTAGATACGCATCCAGTTCATACTGTGAGATTATAAATTACGCACTCCAATAGCAGAGAAATGAGACTGGGTGCTGCTGTAATTTGCTTGATCTAGATATTCAATCAGCAAAGATGAAAGAAATAGATTTTCCATCTGCTACCTAAATCCAAATCCAGTTCATAATTGAAAAGTACAATACGCTGTATTGGTAGAAAATTAGGGTTTCTCCATTGATTTTTCTGGTCACTGTTGCACATCTGACGAATTCAGTCGCCACTGAAATCGAATCGAATGCAACCAATGAATCAATGAGAAAACTGAATCCATAACTGGAAATCGCCATAATTTGAAGATTCATACCGGATTTGAGGTTTCCAAGCTTAGAGGCAAGTAAAGGAAGTAACGCCAAGTCAGCGGAACCAGCGGTGAAAACTCTGGAGCGTCCTTCTCGTTCCTCCATTCCTGCTTCAGAAGCTCCGCATCACCGGCGGAAATCGACGGCTATCGATCGTAAGCGTCTGTCCAGCTCGCGGTAGCCGGAGCATCATTCAGATCCGACGAGCGACAGTGAGGTACGTAGCTAGAATGGAGATAAATTGTATTTGTAAGAACCGAAGCGAATTTTGAACTGTTGAGAAAGAAAGAAAGAAAGAAAGAAAGAGGGGAACTGAAATTTTCTGTGACTTCGCTAGTTGGAAATGGCGCCAAAGCAATTTGGGAATCCTGCCATTCGTCCATTCACAAGTAAATTAGATCTATTGGGCCGATAGGAACGCAAGTTGGGGAACGTTTGAGTCTGTGCACTGATTTGGGCTCATTTACTTCGGAGTCATTTTTAAAAGATTTTAAAGGGGTGCTATCTAGGGATGGTTGTATATGGTTTGGTAAAATCAAACCAAATCTAATCGAAACGAATATTAACTAAACCAACACCTAATTAATATTATTTGGTTCGGAAATAGGAAGGAAAAATGTATATTTCAGGAATCATAGTACTTTCGACCGAATCAAATTTTTGAACTGAACAACCGAATTGCAACCTTCAAATGGTGAATTTTTATGTTTGTACTTGTTTTGAGACTTAAATATTTGAATCATGTTAGTGTTTCATGACTTATGTGTTGAAATGTTTGATTTTATCATTGATGATGCATATAATTGTATATTTACTATTTACATTAGGGGTGGAAAATAATTTAAAAGGGAGAAGATACAAGTAGTCTAACAAATTCAGTTTTGTGTTAAATTCTGAACCGAACCGAATTATAATTTGGTTCGACCCGACATAACGGAATTAGTATTAAGTTCGAATTCGGCTTGAGGTTTGGTAAAACTTGGGGACCCAATATGCATAATAATTTTGGTTCAGTTTTGACTGAACTGACCGAATGCTCACCCCTAGTGCTATCACAGTTTTTTGATGAATTTTTCAAAAAGCATTTTTCTTGAATTTTGAAGGTTATAGGTACCGGATTCTGCATGAGACTATTCTCCACCGATGATGAAGTCTATTAATCGCTTATTTGAGTGATTTTTTCGGATGGTATTTTCACAATTTTTAGGCGATTTTTTTTAAAGATCATTTTACTTAGATTTTGAAGGCTACAAATCACGGATTCGCCCTGAGACTATTCTTCACCGTTGATTAAGTCGATTAAGCACTCATTTGTGCATTTTTTTTTCGGATCCATTTTTTACATATTCCAAAGGGGTATCATCAAAAAATTCAGATTTTTTTTTGAAACACCGATTTCTTTGGATTTTGAAGGCTACATAGATTATTAAGGGGGTTCCATCATAGATTTCTCTGATTCGGCCCGAGACTATTCTCCACAGATTATGAAGTCTATTAATCGTCGATTTGAACGCTTTTTTCGGTGGGTATTTTCATAATTTTTGGGGAAATTTTCCGAAAGACCATTTTCATTGGATTTTGAAGGCTACAGATCACGAATTTAGCCTGAGGGAATTATTCATAGATGATTAGGTCTATTAAGCACCTATTTTGACGGATTTTTTTGAGGTCCATTTTTGGCATTCTTCAAAGGGATACCATAACATATTTTAGGCTATTTTTTCGAAAGACAAATTTTATTGAATTTTGAAGGCTACAAGTGTCGAATTCAGTCTTAGACAATTCTCCACCGATGATGAAGTCTATCAATTGCCGATTTTTGCGGATTTTTTTCTAATGACACTTTCATGATTTGATAATTTTTTCGAAAAGTCATTTCTCTTGTGTTTTGAAGGTTGTAGATCACAAATTCGACCTGTAGCTACTATCCACCAATGATGAAGTCTATTATTTTCTATTTGGGTGGATTTTTTCGGATGATATTTTTGTAATTTTTATTTGATTTTTTCAAAAAATCATTTTTCTTGAATTTTAAGGACTATAGACCATTAATTCATACATAGACTATTTTTCATCTATGATTGAATATATTAAACAATAATTTGAGCAAATTTTTTTCAGTTCCATTTTTTACCGACTCCAAAAGGGTACTGGATTTGAACGCATTAAAACTATTGGGACGGGCTAAGAAAACAAGACTGTGAACCTAGCCCTCGATAAAGCCCAAATCCAAGCCTTTAACACGCTGCCATTCGTCCATTTACAAATAAATTAGATCCATCTACTTCTTTAATAAAATAACTTTGTGATATTGCCCCATATAGACAACTCTATTTGAGTGAACAGTAACATACAAATTATATATAAAATTGTCTATATATAACGAAAATGCAGAATAAGATTGGTAATACTTACGAGATTGACCAGAAAACTTTTTCTGTTAAACTAATTGACGATAGAAGAGACAGATCGCGAGTTTATGCGTGAATCTAACCACATGACGGATTAAGATAGAAATCCCTACCGTCAGCAAGGTGTGATCCACGCACAAACTAGAGATATGTCCCATCTTCTTATGAAGTATTGGCTTGGCTTAGCCAACTTCAACAAAATTGTGCAGAGGGAACGTTGGCCACTGAAAATTTGGGAATGGCAATTGGGAGTTAAAGATGAAGGATTTGTTTGTTGGAGAAATGGGGAGCCTGCCATTATATATGCTTAACAAACAGTTGTCCGACAAAAGCATTAGAGATTTCGTCAATTTGTGACTTGGACCACTCTTTTTAGGGGTGGCTATACGGTCCGGTGCGGTTAAATTTGACCAAATTGATCCGGCACTAATTCGGTCTTTTCGGGAATATAAGGACCAAATATTGGATTGGATACAGTCCGGTCTTGATCCGGTCCAGTCCCAATTCTATCTTGATTTTAGGTGTTGGGGTCTCTTATCCGGTTTTTTACCTCAAATCTAAGCCCGAATATGAGATTGCATTATTTGCTATCCGGTCCCAGTCCGGTCTCGGTCCGATTTCAAGTAAAACCAAATAGTCCGGGACCAAATAGCCAGCCCTAACTCTTTCTTCTTCGGTAGTACCGTGTCCATATGTACCGATGTACGTGAGTGCATAACTGGTTGCCGAATGACCCATGTGAAATTAAACTATATGCTTTTGTGTCGGCGGCTTGTTCTTCCACAGTCCAGCTTTTGGCAACTCAGTGCAACGTTGTTGATTCGTCTGTTAAAATGTGGAAGCATTCTTGAACCCCTTAGTCCAAAGATAATGCTAGTTTTGGCTGCCGACTTCGGACTCTTCATAGATATCAACGGTGGGGTTTCTTCACTTCCCTTCTTCCGTTTCCTTCTTCGCATAATCACATCTATGTTGTCCTCTCTCCCTCGTCCCTACCCAACCCACCTACCCACTAGAGCTATCTAACGGTACGGTCTTGGTACGGATCGAATCATGATAATTACGATTCAATAGTAAAAAAGATCATAGAACCAAGAACTGGACCATCATTGCATTCGGCCTGATTTAATTTTCCGTATGATCTCGCCCAAATGTCGATTTAGTCCGGTGCAATCCGATATGGATTAAACTGTTGCACACGTGCTCCTGCCGTCTTGCCAACCTAAGGTGTGATCGCTTTGCATGTAGAAATAGGAGTGTGCAACGGTTAGGTCAACACCAGAATGTACCGGCCCAAAAGATTGTCCGGACCATATCATGTCAGACGTCTTCAACGGTTCTTGGTTACATGAATTTTATAAATACTGAAATAAGATGAACAAAACTAAACCGGAGTTATCTGATTCTTGGTCATATAAATTATTTTCTGCTGGACCGGAGTTCTCATGTTTGTCTGGTCTGACCAGACTGAACCGGTGCAAAGAGAGATGGATAGGGTGTTATGGGCTTGGCTGTTTGTTGGGCTGAGACCCATATAGTTTTTACTTTTTAGTGAGCTCAAGCAATTTGGGCTGAAATGAGTTACTGGACCCCCGCTTCGTGTATAAACAGGCCTACAAGGCCCATCTGGGTATTTGCCTTTACCGTTTTCCCATTTCTGAACCGCAGGAGAGCGAAGACGAGAAGAGCCCTGGTGAGCGGAGCACCATAGGTCCATAACAGCTCCCAATTCCATCTGATCTGACCCTCAAAAGTCCAATCCTCCATTTCCACCCCCCACAGAAAATTGAAATCCTCCCGCCAAAAAGCCAGAATGACGAAGTCTAGAGACCTCCAGACTCCGCTCAAGGAACTCTCGCGAGCTTCTGAAACCGCGAATCGGCGATCGAAGGAATCTCAATCCAAGAAGCCTCGAAATGTTGAGATCCTACCTCCAGAAATAGTCATTTCCGTCGCGGTTGTTCAGCCGCGCAATCGGATTTTTCACTCCTCTTTCTTCCTCGTTTCGCAGGTTGCTAAACGGAGCTTGACCGGTGAGTTCACCACCATCTCTGAAGACGCGTCGATCGAAACCGCTGGCGATGGCAGCGGTACGTCGGAGGTACTAGACGCGGAGCACAACGACGAGCTGGTTAAGGTACGATTGCTTACGTCCGTCAGAATTGCCGCTCAAACTTCCTTTTGTGATTGTGCTCTTTCGCACTTTTGGCATGAAAAGCATCGATAGTATCGAAATTGTTCTATGCGGTTGAGATTAAGGACCTTCAGTGCTGGTTGACGGGCGGTTTGAGCTCTGGATCTTTGCATCTCCAACCCTTGTTTGCTGATCCTAATTTTTTGTTGTGTGATATGAACGTTTGTTTGTTTACCCGGATGATTTGAGATAATGGATCTGCACTGCTGCTTGACTAGCGGTTTGAGCTCTTGATCATTGTATCTCCAGCTCTGTTTCTTGCTCCTTGTTACGGTATCATGATAGCATTTCTTCATCTGTGTGCTGTGTTTGATCGTTCAGGAAGCTCAACTTCAAAATTGTTACAAGCAATTTCTTCATCTGTGTACTGTGTGTATGATCGTTCCAGAAGCTCAATTTCAAAATTGTTACAAGCAATTTGTTGCGCTCTAGAATTGGCTTGTGCTTGTAGATCAGAATCGTTAGATGAGTTTTTAGAATCTCCTCTTTTATACCTTGCTTAGGTGATTTTGCTGGTTAATTTTAATTGACTAAATCGTTTGGTTGTTTACAGAACTCTTTGATGTTGAGTCCAGTTCTGTCCGCCACATCAAAGATATCTCCTCCATCCTCTGATGCCTCTCTAACTTCGAAGGTGAACAAAGTTTCTCCTAATGGAGCTGACAAACTAGTCGATTTAGCTAATCGGCCTGCAGAAGCAGCAATCATTATCGGGCTTCTAAGAATGGTCCAACTGGATGCTCCCGAATCCAGTGATGCTAATAAGCGATACACGAAGATTCTGAAAGAGTTGGCTAAGGTCGTTGCAGATGAGTATTATGATCTTCCTGAAGAGAGAGTCTGGCTGATGAAGTTTCTTTCAGGGAGACGGGGAGTCTTGTTTCTGTGTTTGTTGAATTGGATCTCCGTATTTTGCATGCTGGTTTTCTTCAATGCTGGATGTGGTGCTGGCTCTGACTCTGGAATTGCCCCAACTTGAGGCAAAATCTGTGTTTTAAGGTACAAATTCGAACACTGGCTTTACTTTGCTTCTCAATGAGATTTAGTTACATAGTTTAGCCTTGCTATTTGCATTTGGTGAATCTGTTGAACTAATTACTTTCTACGATAGGATTCCTGATTACATAATTGCCTTAGACGAGAGACAAGGTTAGTAGCTTATTACGAACCCGATTCGTACTGAATTGAGGACTTCTTTTTGGGAGTAAGGCCAGGATGGTTGTGGCCTGTATTGTTGATCAGTGTTTAGCCATTCCTGCAGCATGTAGCTCATTGAACTTTAAGTGAACGAATTAAGTGTATTTGGAATTTAGAACATCCCTTTTGTTTTGTTATCTGTACAGGAACTCAGGCTTGAATGTTATCAGCTGGTTAATACTTCGGGTTTTCGTATTTAAGAGTAATTGCATGTAATTAGCCCTCCAGTTTCGTATAATTTTAAGTGGATAGCTGATCACCATAAAACATAAGGTTGAAGAAGATTGTTGAAACTCTGACCTGGCACTATTTTCCGATTAGGAAACTAAATTGTTAATCAATTCAGGATAATGGTTGGTTGGTCGAATTAACAAGATCGAGTTTCTTTCAAATTGTTATGATAGGTCTTCTTAAATTTGGACAGCTGCAGTATCAAGTATCTTTCCTCTAGAATTGCTGTCTTGCTATTATTGCTAAATGACAAGGTTATGGGGGGGTCATCATTGGCTCATTTGATGAAAGTGGTTTAAGTGTAAGAGGGCTGGCTGATTAAGAAATCTGGGATAGTTAGCTAGTTAGACAGCTCTCGATATTAAGGGTTCAAACTTATAACCTGAAATAGACTTCTTGGGGTTATTCGAATTCCTATAGCACAATCCTTTTGCGCCTTGGGTAGTGAGTTTTTATTCTGTGTCCTTATCATTCTTGAATGCAAGACATGTAGAAACTAGAATGACCGCCTAAGTCAGTGTTGCCCCCACCGGATTCTTGTATGTGTATACGACTGTCTGTATTCATGTTGGACCGCTTTGAAAAATGTTTCCTTGTTCTTCCCTTTTGTGATAAAAAAAAGCTTCATAAGAGCTCTGAGTTCTTTTCTGATTATGAAACTTTCTAGTCCAGTTTCACATAACGCCAAAGATTCGTTGTAGTCCACCCAAAAATTGGTCCAAGTCTGTTCAATTAAAGAATAAACACCACCTTTTGGCGTTTTGGTTTTTTCCGTTCAGTGATATAGGTAGCATTCTCCAAACGAAAAGCTTAGTTGTAAAGCTCGGTGGTCTCTAGGTGAAGGCATATCTACTCTCTTCCACTACTTAGACTCACAGGGTAATTTGGTACGACGTTCCAGTGGAGTAAGTTGTTTTTGTCTTGCATTAGAATTGCAATTTGCTACAGAGACTCATTTCAGAACCGTAAAACCTTCAATGTCATTTGTAGATTTCGGTAGGAGATTCGATGATCCATCAGATTAGAAAGGTTAGTCTGGAGGCCAAGATTGAGTCGTAGATTTTACAGAAACGCATAATATTCATGGTCACCATTTATTTCCAGCTACTAAGATGCCTTAACTATGCTATCATTAACTTTAGTTTCATGATGTTTAGGGCTGAAAGAATGCTTACCATCATGACCTGACTGTAATCTGCTACTGCGTCTCTCCAGCATGCTTGATGTCAAGCTGTGTTCCTTTTGCTTCCTTGTAGTTGTAGCGCTATATTGTTGACTAGAATGATTTTGTCAAACCCAAACTCACAGCTTGATCCCTTTTTTTTTGTTGCTTAATTTCAAAAGTCATTGGCTTCTACTGCTTACTAGATATGGTCGTATGTGATAATGACCCAAAGTCTCACTTAAACGTGACAGGTTTTTTCAGTTGAAGAAGCAGTCAGAGAGATGATGAAGAAGAATTTGTAGCAGCTGAATGTGTTCCAGACTTCCAGTTCTCCACTCCATCCGTTATTCAAGTCTTCAGAAACAGGTTGGTTGGAACTTTGAACACGATTATCCTCCATTTGACTTTCACAGTAAATTTACATTGCATCTTGTCATCAAACTCGGAAACACATCGAGCTATGCCTAAAATTTGACCAACAAAAACCAAAGATTGCTTTCGATGCCATAGCAATCTAAGATTCTTGTTTCCGCGAACCATTTCGACAACGAATTGAGTTTCCATTTGGTATGATTGAAACACACTTTTTAAAAAATTTAGGGGCTGGAAGAGGAAGAAACCCTTCAAATTTGAGGCATGCCTTTTTCACCAACAGCCAACCTAAACCTGCCAGTACAGAGATTCTCCATTGATAATATTTAGTATTTGAATCCTCTCAATCATTCATTCTTTCACCATCTCCTCCCATATGCAAATAATTGCATCATTTTCTCGGAGTTTGTTTAATCGAATCCCTCTTTCTCAGTTCCTCCTCTCCCACATTGTAGTGCTCGTTGTTTTCATTGTGTCTCTTCCATGGGAGGCAATCCCTCTGGCATCGCCATGATGCCGTGCAGTGCATTAGATTTTCCCATAGGAAGACAGATTTTTTTTTTTTGTTTGATGAAGCCATAGGATTAGGAAGACAGATTATTAAAATGGTGCACACATGGTCGCCATGATTTTTAGGTGGGAGAATTAGGATTAGGTTCATCATTACTCACCCTTGTGTGTTGTTTTTAGATAATCTTAAACAAAGTTGGTTTTAGGCTGTTAGGGATTAGGATAAAGTAAATGATGCTTTAGCATCAATTAACTCACTAAATCAGAAAAGGAATATTTGAGCTGGGCATTTACAGCTTGAAAATTACAGTGTAAAGTGAGTCCCCTTGTCTGTTGTTGAAACATGAAAGTGGGAATCGGCTTGGAATTCATATTCTAACTTGTTCACAATCATGAATCAGTCAAAGATGGTCTCTAACAAGCCATTTTTTTGGAGGAGAAATCTACATGATTTTACTATTTTTTCCCTTCAGTTTACTATTGGTTTAGCCTGGCTAGACTGATGTGGTGTAGTGGCTTTCCTGTTTTCAAATTAATCACAAAATATCTCCCCCTAGGATGTCAGTTCGGGTCGGGTTCGGTTACCTAAACCGAAACATGAAAAAACCCGAAAATCCAAAACCGAAAATCACTAAAACCGAACCCTAACTCGATAAAGACTTGCGGGTTCCGGTTACCCGAAACCCAAAAAATTCTTATCGGGTTCGGGTTCGGTTAAAGCAAAACCGAAACCCGAAAGTCCGAACGCCTAAAAATACGGACTGAGTTCTATTCATTGGAGGTTTTTAGCCGGAACCCGAAACCGATAAGCAAAACCGAACCCGAAACTGAAAAACCCGAAACCCGAAACGAACCCGAACCCGAAAAATCATAAATGTATATAATCGGGTCGGTTTCGGGTAAACCCGAAAACCGAACCCGAATTGACACCCCCCATAATCCAATAGCCCTGTAGACGCCTTCTTTGCATTCGATGATTCCACGACGAACTAGACTGACTTGGTTAATCAATTTTGAGTACATGAAGCTTATTTAGCAGACATTTCCACCCTTCTTATTAGCATAATTACATACAATGCAATAATTAAACTAAAACACCCCTTTATTAATCACACTAACAGCACGATTATACTGTGAAGTCCAGTCATGATTCATATTAAGGGAGGTTTTGCAAAGCCTGAAAGCACACATGTTGATATATAAACCACATTTTGATTTCGACCCATATGATTTTCGTATCTTGAATTAATAATAATAGTTTTTATAAGAGAAAAAAAGAACAGAAAACATTAGAAAATCTGTTGCAGGCAGGGCTCAAGTGTGGAGCATAACTGTCCACGACCACAAACTGTCATATTTGCAAAACCAACTTCAGCTCTTCTCCAACACACACATAAAAGAAAAAGAAAAGGAAAAAAAAAAAAGCCTATAAGATAGGATAGTGCCAGAAGAACAACCCACATTTGCACATGCAGTTCTAAAGATCATCCCTCCCCCACGATTAATCATTGAGCGGGCTCGGCCAAAAAACATGCTAATACCAAACCAAATGTTCATCCGGACCCGCCTCTCTCTCTCTCTCTCTCTTTCAGTGGAAGCCAACTCCACCAATATTCCCTCCAACCCCTGCCTGACACGTAAGCAGCCCGTACTTTTCCTTTTTCCTCTTTATTTTCAAGCTAAGTGAACTGTTCATTGCTGCGTTTGGAGTTCTGGTTCTCTGGTTCGAATTCATTGAACAGAATCCTGAAATCCCAATGAGAAAAAAGGAAAACAGAGTGGAATGAATGAATCTGATGTTTGGAGGGTTGAATTTGTCCAGCAGAGTCAACCTCTCTCTTCATGGCGTTTGCATTCCGTTATTTCTTTTTCTCATTCCCTCCTCCCCCTTTTTGGCTAACCGAATTCGTGTTTCGTCACAGCTCATCCTACATGCCCCTTTTCCCTTCTTTATTTTTCATTTTCCCAGTATTATCTTTAATATTACGTATCAGATACTACTTGCCATGCTAACTGTAAATCAAGCTAGTGGTTCCCTCAGTCGAAAGGTTAAACGAACAGTTAGGTATGTGCAGCAGCTGAGCACATTTTCGAAATGTTGGAAATGGTAGAGCAACTTGTGGTGATGCCTGGTGGTAATGATTCAGGGCACATCGCATCAGACTAGACCAGTTCGGATTAACCGAATTAAACTATGTGTTTGATTTCGGTTTTGAACATGAATTGTATAGATGCGTAGATGAATTTTGGTCTAAACAATTCTATAATAAATTCGAGTTGAGACCAAACTAGATCATGTCACCAATTATAGCAGCAGACATGATTAGGGCGGGATACAAACACTCCCTCCGTAGTTACGTAAATTGCACTCTATGAGTTACTACTAGCCTTATATTTTGTAATTAACCTCAAACGCAAGATTTCTGAGATAAGCTTTACACCGTCACGGTTTGTGGAAAAATGAATAGGGAAGGGAGGTTTGGATGAATTTTGGCGTAACTTGTATGCGTAACTGCAGGCAACATAAAGGACTCGTGGTGGGCCGGCTTTCCAATCAATCTCCTCTGCTGTATCTTTCGTGTTGTATAAAATGGATCCCACGAAAAATTATTACCACACGAGTCTGCTTAGTACAATTGCTTTCGTCTCTTTGAAGTGGGCACAAGCTTTTGCCGATTTCCTCCTGTTTGTTTGGCGGTTTAGCTTAGACTGGTAAAGATTAGAGGATCGGTTTTGTTGTTAAGATTTGACTTCCAGTGAACAGTGTGGTAAAGTGGGTCTCTAATTGGTGGGCTTCAATGGCGATGCCATTCTGAGGTTCATTTCTCCCTTTTTGGCTTCTGTCCAGGACGAATTTTTTTTTCCATTATTGAATCTGGTAATGAAAATTAATGCAGATTTGTGGTGGAAACTTAGAACTACAATCACTCTTGGAATTGTGTCGTTTTCGTTATCCCTCCTACCCTTTTTAACTGTTGGTAATCATCCGAACACTAAAAAGTTGTTTGGGTTCAACAATTACACAAAAGAAGAGAGAATGGCTCTTAACTCCAGAAAGGAGAGGAGCAACATGCCCAACATATAACTCCAATGTGTGCTTTTACAAGTGCCTCGGTAGGTTAGAGCTACATAAATGATAGCTCCCTCCCGACCCAGGATGTTTGCAACAATTTGGTCTAAAAGTTAGATTGGGTCGGGTTTCATTTTGATTCTGTTAACGAGCTGAACGTAAACAATAACATGAAACGATAACACTCGATATACGTGGTATCCCCGATATTCGGGACTAATCCACGGGAGAGAGACCTCTCCAATCAAAATCGAGTGTTATCGTTTCCTGTTATTGTTTACGTTCAGCTCGTTAACATATTCGAGTTTGAGTATCACGTTCAGAAATTTTCAGTTATTATTTGGACTGATCCATTATACCCATGAAGAGATGTGAATTGAAGCAATAGTCGGATGGACGGAATTGATATGATCTTTCTGTTGTTTTTGTTACAGCCTTCAGGCGTGTTCTTGATTGATTTTGTCTTACTTTTCTAAGTTCTAATCATATGTGACCGTTGTCAATTGTAACCCTCAATACCAAGACATATTCAAGTGTTTGGTAGTTGGGACGATCGTAAACTTAACATTCAGCATATAATTGGCCTCCTTAAAAAAACCCTTCGTATATTGGTTGGATTAATTGCTAGTTACTTGAAGTACAAGAATAATAAAATACAGACGTTTTATAATCTTTCCTTAATATAAGGTCAAAACTACATTATGAAACTCATTCTACCAAATCAAATCATCCAACATTTGCCTAACAATAATATGAGCATGAAAACATTGGTTGCCTTAAGAAATTGAGAACAATGATGGTTTGGATTGGGTTTGACCACTCGTTGGCTCGGAAAGAAGAACCGGGGTGGCTCGCATCACTGAGCCACTTACTTAGCCTACAAAAAGACGAAAGCCCAAAATATAATAATGGGCACTAAAACAGGATTGCAGGAATGACGAGTGCTCCCTTTTTAATTCCTTTATAACCCCCTCTCTCCCCCACTCTTTCTCTCTCCCCCATCCCTCCTTCCCCTCCACCTCCTCCCTTTCTCCTCCCACTCACCTCCCTTTTACCAACTCCGTCCCGTTCTCTCCCTCTCTCTCTGAACAAAAAAACATTTCACAGCTCCGTTCTCCCATGGTTCATCCGTAACGAATCAACAATTCCTCTCTCGCAAAGGTAATATTCTCATCCTCCTCCTCTCTCTCTCTCTCTCTCTCTCCATCGCTTTATTCCTGAATCGCTCGATCTTTGAATCCTTTGATCACTCTGTTTGGATGCTCTGCTGCAAGATTTCGTACTCATAGCTCCCTTCTCGCTTCCCGTTTGGTTGCCGAGAGAATTTCGCTTTTGATTTCCTGTCTCTGGAATGAATCGCGCTGGCTTTGTCTTGTTATCTTTCTTTCAACTGAATCTGAACTGAGAATTCCTGCGTCATATCTGAATCTGTACTTTTTTTTCTCTTTTGGTGTTTGTTCTTGTTGGATTCGTCAGCTGTACGAAGCGAGGATTGGAAGGAGGTAGGGGGAAGAATCCGATTGCGATCGAATTTTTTTGATTTGAGATATTCAGCGATGGCGTCAACGATGATCTCGTCGAATCCAGTAACGAACTCGAGCGCGAACTCGGATCGGTC
Organism: Linum trigynum; assembly: GCA_964030455.1. Taxonomy (NCBI): domain Eukaryota; kingdom Viridiplantae; phylum Streptophyta; class Magnoliopsida; order Malpighiales; family Linaceae; genus Linum; species Linum trigynum. The sequence continues at coordinate 64,671,433 of OZ034819.1, forward strand.
CAAGAGAAAAAAGAAGAGGAAAGCTGCTTCGGCGGAACAATACAGACAGGAGGAAGCTCTGAAATGGAGAACCGAGTCTCAGCAGCAAATCTACTCCTCCAAGCTCATCCAGGCGCTGAGCCAGGTCCAGCTCAATCCGAGCTCGCCTTCGGCTCCGCGCCGAGGCCGAGCCGTCCGCGAGGCCGCCGACCGCGCCCTCGCGGTGTCCGCCAGGGGGAGGTCGAGGTGGAGCCGAGCCATCCTGACTAGCCGGATCAAGCTCAAGTTCCGCAAGCAGCAGAATAAGCACCAGCAGCGGCAGAGAATCGTGTCCGCCGTTGCCGCCGCCGGCGGCAGCGGCCGCGCGAGGAAGCCGAGAGTCAGCGTGCTGAGGTTGAGAGGTAAGAGCCTGCCTGCGGTCCAGAGGAAAGTCCGGCTCCTCGGCCGGCTGGTTCCCGGCTGCAAGAAGGAACCGCTGCCGGTGATTCTGGAGGAAGCTACCGATTACATCGCTGCCTTGGAGATGCAGGTTCGTGCCATGAGTGCCCTCGCCGAGCTCCTGTCCGGCTCCAACCAAGCCGCCGGCAGCGCCGGTTCCTCCAGCTGATCTCTCTCTGTATGTTCAAAATGAAAAAAAAAAAAAAAAAAAAGAGAATGTCATTTTCTTCTTCTTCTTCCTTCTTAATCTCTTAATTAAATTCCCCAATATTATCTCCTCAATCATCATCATCATCAACATCAACATCATCCTGTTAAATACGCCTTCCCGTTTTCTTTTTTTAACTTTCACCTCCTCTTCCTTCTTTTTTTTACCCGTTTGGCTTTGAGTCTTGTCTTGTTAGAACAATAACTTGACCTGTTTACAATTCCTGACACACTTAACAGGAGCAGTAAAAATTTCATTGGAGCATTCCCCCCCTCCAGTGATCTTTTTTACTGTTCCTTTGTGGGGTTTCTTGATTTTGGGGAACAAACCTGATGGAATAGAGTGTATATTGTGAGTTGCTGTGTATCGTTGTGTATAGGACAAATTGGTATTTTGTAATGTGATTCTGTGTGTGTGATACTGTTTGTCTGTTTACAGTCTCTCCCAGTAACTCTGTAGTATAGACTATAGACTATAGAGATACACCATTGGCGTTAGTGCCAGTTAGGAGGTTGTCACCTTCCGGAATTTGGTAAAAAGAAGTTTTAAAAATGGTTCTTTTTGGTGTCACGAGGTGTCATAATTTGGAGGGGGAAAAAGCGAGCTCTTGAGGGACACTAGTATTATCGCTCTTTTAACTGAAATTTCAGCTTAGAAAGTCGTTCTTGTACCGTAACTAACATCTGGAGTTAATGATTTGCTCGTCATTTAATTATATTTGTTAGACCTTCAATTTCAGTCACTCATCATGGGAACGAAGTAACCGAAATACTTCCCGATTGTTTACGATTTCGTTGCTGTTGACGATGGATACCTTCGTGCGTCGTCGAACTAATATCTCGGCTTTGGTATGGTTGAAAGAGTACTTGTTAAGAGGGAGCTCCATCTTGCAGCTGTCTGAAGTCGAAACCAAAACGACCTGCCTCAAAGTCCCAATAACGTCTTGAAAAGGGTACTACCACCACCCAAAACAAACCCACCCAAGTACCCACCCTATCTTGTCTAAACAGCCCACATGTGTTTTGTAGCTTTCTTTGGTTGGCGTTTACTTGAATGATGGTGTTCAATCACCACCCATCACCATTCTCCTCTTCATCATTCTGATCCGACTGTTAGACATGGTAATTAACTATCGAGGGTAAACAACGATTCGGTCCGATATCCTTAAGCAAAACTTACATTAACATCGCTCTGGATCGTTCGAAATAGGTTATCTAAAAACTGTACATGTTAAAATGAGGAGTTGAGGACACACCTACAACACTCATTCCCGGACTGGGAACCAAAACGAACGGGATTTTCCCCCCGTTTTTACGTGACTTCCAATTTATGACAATGACACAAGCGATTCGGTTGGATATCTATCTTGCTTCGGGCCGAACACCGACTCGACTCGAGTTTGGGTCGGACCGCGGAGCAAGCCAACCCTCCACCGACTAGCTTTTACTCTTTTGATAAAGCAGGCAAAAGCAAATGAAAGGAAAGTTTGCAGATAGGGTAAAGAATGGGGATGGACACCTGCCCCTTGCCTTGCCCTCTTGTTTTTGTCCCAAAAGGCATAATAGAGAGATGGAGAAGAGGCCGACCCTATCATTTTCAAAGGGCACATCCGCCCCTAAATTGTTGAAGGGCACCACACACACACACGGCTGCCTCTCCTCTCCTGTTCGTTCCATTCATCACTGTCACATTATTACCAAATAGACGATCAGATCCATTTGTTTCCAAGGACAAAATGAGCTCTCTCATGATTGAAAAAATATAAAATCGGATTCCAAAGTGCCCTAAAAACACAGATTTTAAGGACCACCTGCCCTCCAGGCTTCCCCCGGCTGCGATTTAGGTGGCTCGCACAAGGACGGAGGGACATGGCCGCCCATTAATTTGTTGTTTGGAAAATTTCTCCTCAACCCTCGAGCGGCAGCAGATATTGTTCATTTTGCTGAGTGGGGAAGTTTTTTTTTTTTTTTTTTTGGCTTTTTGAGAGGGAAAAATGGAAATGAAATCTTTCACTTCACATGGTGTGCATTCAATTCTCTTTCGGTTGGGGGGGAGAAGAGTAGAGGCCACAGGAGGCATTAGCTTCCAAAAAACCCAGCCTTGAAAACCCACACATGCACCCATGTGCCCCTTTTTATTGATGTTAATGTGCCACCTCAGAGATCTTTCAGAGGTAAAGTCAGGCATAGTAGTAGGAAACAGAGAAAAAACTAATAATAAGAAAGGGTCAATTAGTTATCGAATTTTGAAATTTAACCGATTTGACATTTAATGTTTGAGCAACTAATAAATGTGGATGTTTAACGAATATGTCTGTGAAAGTTGGAGTAACCGACGGATCTCGACACTTGACGACTTTGTCATTAAATGTTGGAACAAAACGGTTATGTTATTGTTCATCTTTAAACGTCTGTGCAGATTTTCATTGTGTGTCAACTACGGGCAGGGTACCAGGGTGTGAATTCGGGACTTGGCTCGGACACTTCGATTAGAAAAAGCGGGTTTGAGATTATTAATGACGGGTAGGCACCTGACAGTATTCTTTGCAGGTGTATTATCTCACGCTTTTTTACTCGCAGAAGAAGAACGAAACAATCTACAAAAACTCAAGGGCCCTTAGATTACAAGGCGCCCACCATTCTGTTTAGTAAATCTAAAAGGGAGGTATATTCCGAAAATCCGAATGTATTCCGCGAGAGAAACACTCTTGTAATGTCATAAAGTCCTTTTAATGTCATAAAGTCAACTCGTATTTCAACGGATAAAATCGATGTGATTATAAATGTTGTGATTCCATTTGCTAGTCATCCTAAACTATAGTGGACATTTATGTGATGAACTCAAAACTCAAAAAGAGATAAATAGTGAAAAAGAACCACTTGTCACTGGCTCAGAGCTCCCCTTTCTTCCTTTCTTTTACCACCTTTTGGTAAGGAAGGAAAGACGGCTTTCTAGCCTGTAGGGTTGAATGGTAAACCAATTAAAACCACTCTCTCTCTCTCTCTCCAGCTAGTTTCCTGTTATCACATCTGCAGGGAGAGTAGAATAGTAAAAACTGAGAGTGAGAGACAGCAAAGCAGTAAATGTACAAAGAGTACAAAATCAAAAGGGAAGGTGGGAAAAAAGATGTAGAGAGTGATAGATCATAATAAAGACTCCATATTTTTATACCCTTCTTATCTTCAGAAGCTAGCTAGCAGCTAACCATATATGCTATGGTTTTGTATGCCTGTCATGCAGATGGGTAATTGACCATGCACAGCATAGTGAGGGAGAGAGATAGATGAGTGGGGCTGACTGTGTATCTTTGATTTGAGGGACTGTTTGGTTTTGTGGAATTTTGGGTGGAGACTATGACTACTTATTCATCATTCCAAAACTTCTGAACAAACATGCACCATCACCAACCAACTAACGATGATTGTTATTTCCATTTTCCCTAGAAAAATTCATTTGACTTCACGGCGAGGGGAAGCTGAGGGAACGAAATCACTGATTTCGTGCTAATATTGTTCGAAGTGCTGATAAATATCATATTTGAATGAGTGACCTGTAAATCACGATTTCAGAGTATGTTATGCACAACTTTCCTTCTTTCATCCCTTTCCTTGTAGAGTCAGCCATCCAAAAATCATTAGTCTCGTAATTGGGTGGAGATTACCAGCTGGAATGATGCGCTTAATCTCTTTGGTTTGAAGAGTGTTTTGGTTTAGTTAGTTTAGGAGGCAAGTTTCCATCATATTCATAGGAAGGCAACAACCACCCAACTCTATCTTCCACAACATACACTTTATTCTCTACATTATCTTGTATTCATTAATTGAAGTCTTTTGGCGATTGATGCTTTTGTTTTGGTTGCAAGTAACGCACCACGACTTTTATATGAAAGCGAATCATATGATGATAATTGATGTCTAATTATTAGGTGTACAAACTCTATAGGTGTGGTAAAATTTCGTTCCATTTTTTTGTTAGAACGATAATCTTTCAATGTAGACAAAGAATGTAAATAGATGGATACAACCCTTTATTTAGAGTTCGTTAATTTTCAATAATGAGTATCTCATAAGACATAGATTAAAAATGAAATGTTGAAAGATATTCTAAGAGTTTAGAGATGTCATCAGAAGTCTATCATGCATGGTCTGAAAATGCAAGCAAAGCTCTTGTTTTGAAGAGTTCCATAGCCCTTATAACCCCTCATGTTGAATGTGGTATCGAACTTCGAAACTATTACGAATGGATATTCATCATACTTACAGGGCATATCTCTCATCGTATGTTAAATGTATAGGACAAAGTTAATATTAAACTATGATTATTAGATGGCATGCATTACCAATCCCTCCCCACCAAAAAGGAAACAAAATTTACCAATTTGCAAAACCCACCAATAATACAAAATGGGTCGATCTTCAAACAAAAGGAAACCAACATCGTACAAGATCATCAACAATCTCTCTCCATAGTCTCTAGCTTAGCTACCACATCAGTCCATCAGTGATCATCAATCACCTAATCATGGGGTCCTTGCCAGTTAATTACCCAATTATTATATGCTTAATTGATATTTTAATTGTAATTAATAAATAATTAATCGAAACCCAAGTTGAAGACACTTTGGACTTTGGTAGAGAACAAGAAGAAGAAAAGAAAAAAGAAAAAAAAACTTATGTCCATCGCTTCCCTTTCCAGTTGGCCTACTTCAACTTTGAAGCATGTCGGTTCGGCGCCCCCTTCCACCCTAGCTACTATTCTTCCTAATTTGTGTGTCTTCTTTTATAATAAAATAAAGCTCACAAGGTATGGCCAAAAAATTATAAAATTGACAATAATCAAGAGCGATAATCGTATGCAATCGAATTCTCGATCAAAAAGCTTGTTTTTAGGAGAAAAATACATGAAATTGACATAAAGAACCAGAAAGAGAGAATGCAGTCCATCTATAATGATTATGACTCTAGAATGAAAGATTTCATCGATGTAACATCTCTGATGACCAGTTGAATTTCTATAAAATTTAACAATCAATACTTTATGAGTAAAACACAATCTCATAGCATCTAAAAGAGTAAGTAGGTTCAAAGTTCGAAATAACAATCAAATTTGTGTTGTTATTAATAATCCTAAAATTGGGTTAAACACTAAAATGCCGAGGGAACAACAATCACTATAAGCATCAAAATAACTCGTTTTTTATATTCATTAGGAATACGGGATGAGTTAAATTTAATCTAGTTAGGGCAGGCAAAATTAAGAGAATTTGTATTAATATCTTCTATGTTTAGTGGGCTCTAGACACTCATTATCACAAGACAAGAGGAATAAAATTTGGGAGATTTTGCTTGCTTTAAGACTAATGGACTATGTTGTGCTTCTCATCACACCAGTTTCTTACTAACCCAACAAACAAAACCAAGGAATTAAGCAATGCTTTCTTCAGTTTCACGACAACTATGTTGATTATGGTCATGTTAGTTAGGGATGGCAATGGGGCGGGTTTGGGGCGGGTCCGTCTAAATCATCCCCATCTTCAAATATCCAAACCCATACCCGCCCCCATACCCATGCAGGAAATGTTTGGCAAACCCATCCCCATATCCGTGGGTTTCGGGTACCCATTGGTAATACCCATACCCGTACATCCAACATTATTATCCTAAAATCTACATGAAAAGTTTTAACTACAACTCTAAACGTACCTATTATATCACGAATTCAACAAAACACGATCATTTTCTTAATATGGTTTAAAGAATATGATCTTAAAACATTTATAATACATAATACAGAGTATAATATTTTTCAAATTATTATGTTCTAACTCTGATACATCTACTAAGTAATAATTAACTAACATAATCTTGTTGACAAGGGGGAAAGTGAAAGAGTGAAATGAGAATTGAGGGAAATGAATTAGGTTTTGATTAAGGTGGTCACTCAATTGCATTTCTACTATTTATTTCCTCGAGGTATCCTCATCACCATTGATAGATTACAATTTTATCCACATATTTTTGTATATGTGAAGAAATTCTCTTGGTGGTGCGGATATGGGTATGGGGTGGGGGAGGATAAAACCATACCCGCCCCATACCCATCAAACTTTTTGCGGGTTTTACCCATACCCGCCCCATACCCGGTCAAAGCAGGGATTACCCGCGTTGACTGGGTCGGTGGCGGTCGGATACCCACAGTCATGGGTTTGATTGCCATCCCTAATGTTAGTTCAATGTTGGACGGCACAGAGCACCTTCTATCCAAACCCTAATACATGAGTAATCTTTATATGAGCTTTCTTCATTTTTAACGAGAGATTTTGAGTTGCAATATATACTCGGATCAGAGCGATTTCTGTTAGTAAATGGTATATGATCCACGATTGAACCTTTCCCAACAACTTAAGTTATTGGGATCAACTGGTCCATGACATGGTATCAGAGCCTTCTGTGACCGTGAGGTCTTCTGTTTGAATCCCGGTGACCCCATCTGTTTTCGTTTCTGTTAAGCACACGGTGTCCGGACTTGTGCCTATCCAAACTTCAAACCTATCTGAATGGCTTGAGTATGAAGGAGGGGGAGGGGGTAGTAAATGGTATATAATCCACGATTGAACCTCTCCCAACAACTTAAGTTATTGGGATCAACTGGTTCATGACAATTTCATGGTCATATAAGGTGAACAAATCTCCAACTTTTTCTTAAATCAATATGCCGATCTTGAATAGATTTTTTTTATTTAGTTTATGTCCGATGGAACTACCAAATCGAAACATTAGGAGAAATGTGTCACATGTGTAAATGATGCATGATGTGGCCAATGATTGAGCCAAGAAATTATCCTAATATACATGTTGTTGAAGGGCAGTCGCCCTAATTATAATTTATTAGGGATCTCGGACCTTTTCAAGGAGATTATGATTTCGCCTTGAATTCCACTCCAAAGTCCCATAAACCCTAAGCTGCTCTGTGGGAGGAGGATCATGTGGAGAATGACCATTAAGGGCATTTGCATAGTTATTAACTTATTATCAGAGAAAAAAGATAATGACTTAAAGAAATATATCAATGATAGGGTGGCATGTGACATGTCCCCTAATAGACCAACAAAGTTAGTTTTAATAGACATAATTAACTTCCCCTTTTATTTATCATCCCTTTTCCATCTCATTTTAGGACTAACTATTCATATAAGGGTTGATGATGACTCCTCTCATTAATAATTTGTGGTTTGATATCGACTTATTTAGTAAATAATTTAAATAGCAGTGGGTGGGTAGTTGATGTTGGTTTGATATACTCTTTCGTATATAATTTATATAGTAGATGAATTGTGGATCAACAAATCTTTTACTCGCACTTATTCCGGGTGTATAATGAGGGACTACGGATCACCCTAATAATAAGTCGTTTATTTTCACATGGAAATTTTTTGTATTATTTTTTCATCATCTTTTCTAATCGCACTACACACTAACCATCAAATTCTAAAAGAAAAACATATAATATTTTTGGATTACTGTTATTGACAACTATGTTGTGTAATGTCTATTAGATATTGAGATGAAAATTATAAACTATTAATTGTACCAAAATCTCATAAGCGACAATTTTTCTATGCAAAAGTGGATCTACATAGACAAAATGCGAGGTGTCTAAATTGATATAATATAAAATGTGAGCTTGAATTATTTCTTATTTTCAGTACAAGCTTGTGTCAAGTAAGCAATGCCTATATTATTTATGAAAAATATTTAAAAAGTAATATATTATGAAACAATTTAAATCACAAAACCAAACAAGACCGAAGCTCATAAGCATATTTTTATATCGAACCCGCCCATTTCCCCCTTATATTTCAGAGCCTTTTTTTTAAATGCCATGTGCACTGAAAGAAAACCAGGACACAATGAAAATGACGGCATGAATATTGAAATGAACACGACACATAATTTTAGCCTAAAGTGCGTCTACCATCACATGGAGGGGTCCTGCTTTTGCTGGCTGCTTTTGTCCATTTACTCTATTAAAATGGAAAAAAGGAAGACCCACCAAAAAAAAAAAAAAAAGAACAAAAGTATAGGAAAATAAAATAAAGGTGGAAATAGGCATATGCTAAATGTTATTGCAGGTAAAATACGAGTTGTATTAAAAATGATATGAATAAGTTACCAAATTAGGTGTAATTGATACTCACCAGCAAACACCCCTCCGACATCTTTCAGAGAGAAGGTAGCTAACTCAAGGCGACTGACAAGTCAGAGCACAGGGAGACAGCAGATCCGCGGCACCCGAGGAGAATCTTCTCAAGTCGCCCTCGCAGGCCTACCAGTGCAGGGACCTTTTCCATACCCACCGGGCTATGCAATCCTACCTAGCCCTGGGAGAGGATCTGACTGGGTGTATAGAGGAGAGGGAGTCAACCCGCCACCTACCCTGCAAACAGCTTTTCTGGAGATGGAAATGGAGGCGACGACCAGAGCGATGCAGAGGAGTCTCGACCTAGGGGGGAGGGAAAGAGAGTAGGACAAGATGGCAGGCCTTTTCGAAATGGGCCAGTCACTCACCCTGGCGAGCCCATCTTTCACACCAACTGACGCGTCACCCAGCCCGTCGGCTATGGATCAACTTAGTCAAGTGCTGACTAACCAGACCCAAAACCAGAGCCCAATGCCGATTTCTACTACGGCAGCTACTGAGGAAGTGGTGACCAGGCCCGAGAAGAAAAGAAAGCCCGAGGAACGAACCATCCAGTCCACCCCAATCGACCAACAGACACTACCCACTAACCTATCTTTCGATTCTCTGTCTTTTGTGCAGGTGAGAATAGAAGAGTCTATCAAAGGAGGAAACATAGCATCAGGAAGAAGAGTCCGACGGAAATCACGGCGGAAGGATGCCAGTCCGGAGAAGGGGAGTCAACCACTCCGAGGGCAGCGGCGGCAAGCCTCAAGCCGCCTCTCCAAGAATGAGACTCCTGAGCTGGAATTGTAGGGGGTTCGGCCAGCCTCTTACAATGAGCTACTGCGACTGACTCACTTCTACTGTCACTCTAGGAATTGGCTAAGTGAAACCACTTCCTAAAGTGTAGTATAGCGGGTTTGGGTTTTAATGTCAACCCGGGTCCTAGATTTGATGACTACTCGGTGAATTCTTGTTATCTAGCAATGAAACTTTAATCCAAGTCTAAACTAACAAACAAACAAAGCAAGTAAACGGTTGTTTTCCGTTTAAGAGAGGTCACCCGGATATGGTTCCCCCTAGACTGCAGTTAAGCCGGATTGCAATTACCAAGTTCAGTTTCTATGATAGTTATACTGCGGAAGGTTCTTAAACAGCCTGAAGTCTCGACTAAAGGTCTTGAGACCCTCTCAATCTGAGTCTCTAGCGGGCAACTAACCTCCACCGGAGTAAACAGATTGAGGCCCTAACGAACAAAACCTCCACTACCGAAGTAAATTCGGTACAGAATAGTGAGTTGGCTCCTCGACTAAAGTCACCAACTCCCTACCTTCAATCAAGGATGCTCTATCAACCTAGGCAGATATTCTCATTATAGGTTAAAGAAGAAACAACAGGAATTTGATCAGGATTCATGCCATTCAATCATTCAAACCTCAATTTAATATAATCAAATCATAGAATCAGTACTTTGGTTCATACAATCAAACCTAACATACAAATCTAGGGTTCTCCATACCCAGATGAATGGGAGAACTACTCCATGGAGAAAGAAGCAAAAGCAGAATCAGACGCTGAATTCATACTGTGAAGGATGGATTCCTGCTCCTGGACGTTGATCGGCACTTCTCCAAGCTCAAGCCAAGCTCCAATGGTGATGAAGATAAATCTAGGGCACTTGGGAACTCTTGTTCGTCACTTTCTCTCTCTAGGAATCGCTCTGTCTCTCTAAAACTCGAATCCCCCTCTCTTTTGGCTGAAATCTGCTTAAAAAGGCATCACTGGGCAAAACACGGTCGAGGGCACGGCCGTGGTTTGCTCCAGCCCGCCCGTGCTTTGCCAAGTGTTAATTACACGGCCAGACTGTTGGGAGAAACACAGGCGTGCTTTTGGTGGGCACGGCCGTGTTCTGTCTCTATCCTGCCCGTGTTTTCAGCCAGTGTTTGCCAAACTCAGATCAAGTCTCGGCAGTAAAAGCACGGTCTAGGAACACGACCGTGTTCTGATTTAGGTGTGCCCGTGTTTTGGCTCCAGCTCGACCGAATGACTTCCGAATGCCCCGAAACTCGTGCTTAGCCTTTCCTTTGACGCCTGGGACCTGAAATATGACAAAGTAGCACGACCCGACATAAAATAGGCCAAAAATACACGACTATGACCCTAAAACGGATAAGAACTAGGGGTGCAAATATGTGCAATTACATCGTTATCAGCGGCAGACTCTGCCGGCAATTCGGCCCGTCCGTTGTTTTTATGATGGAAACAAGGAAAGAAGACTCCTTTATGGAGGAGAAGAGAAGACAAATGAAGTTTGCTCATTTAGATTATGCTGGTCCGGGAAGAGAAGGAAGTGGTTTGGCCCTTTGGTGGAAGGAGGATGTTGATGTTGTTGTCTTGGAGTCGTGTAAGTCCTTTATGGACACTAGCATCAGTAGGAATGGGGTCAAGTTTTTTTGCACTTTCGTCCATGCCCCTACCACGGCGGTAGAGAGGAATGCTCTGTGGGATCGACTTACGAATCTTAGAGCAAATCAGGAAGAAAGTTGGCTTGTGGTTGGTGACCTGAATGTAGCTATGTCCCCTTTTGAAAAACAGGGACATTGTCCCTTAAGGAATGAAAACATCAATCCTTTCAAGTATTTCATTGCAAGGAATGCCCTGTTGGACCTTGGTTTATCGGGGCAGGTTTTCACTTGGAGAAATAAACAACAAGGAGAAAACCTGATTAGGGAAAGACTTGACCGAGCACTGTGTTCGGTTGCCTGGAGAACAGATTTTGAATCAGCTACGGTGTTTCATGAGGATTTTGTTGAATCGGATCACTGTCCGATTAGGATCGATCTCCACCCAAGTGGACATGCCCCCTGTGTTCCATTTAGATTTGATAAGAGATGGCGTGAAAGTGAAGAGTGCTACCAGATTATTCATAATCGATGGAACAGAGGGGGACTGGTTCAGGAAATTCTCAGTGATTGCCAAGAGGAACTGAGAAACTGGGCTAGGAATTATAGGAGGATGAAGCAAAAGAGAGAAAAGGAGATAAGACAGAGACTACAGGTGTTACAGGGGTCGAATCGTTCCACGGTTTTGATCAATGAAGAGAAGAAGCTCCAGCTTGAGCTGGAAACACTATGGGCCTCGGAAGAAAGTTTCTGGGCACAGAGGTCAAGGATTTCTTGGCTACAGGAGGGTGATCAAAATTCTGGTTTCTTCCATGCGAGTACAGTCATAAGGAGGAACCAGAATCGCATTCTGAAGCTCAAGGATGCGGATGGTTTTTGGATCACTAATGCAACCGATCTGGGTTTTCATGCCAATGACTTCTACTGCAAGCTTTTTAAGAGCAAGAATGGAGTCCTGGACCCCAGCATCCTGGAGGGCTTCCCTTCTCTTGTCACTGAGGAGGCTAATGCTAAACTGTGTGCACCAATTGATAGGGAGGAGATTCGCAGAGCAGTCTTTCAGTTGGGAGCAAACAAGGCCCCTGGGCCTGATGGCTTCCCAGGGCTGTTCTTCAGGAAGTATTGGAATATTTTGAGTGAAAATTTCTGCCAGGAAATATCCAATTTTTTCCAGACAGGAATCATGCCAGATAAATGGAATGATACGTTTATTACTATCATCCCCAAAGTGGACGCCCATGAAAATTTTGGTCAATTTCGACCCATCAGTTGCTGTAATTTCAGGTACAAGGTAATTACCAAGATCATGACCAACAGATTGCAACCTTGGGTGCCTGGCTTGGTCAATGAATTACAAGCAGCTTTCACGGGGGGAAGGCAGATTCAAGATAACATCATTATTGTTCATGAAGTTCTTAACCATTTCAAGAAACACAAAACGGGAAGCAAAAAGGAGATGATGCTGAAACTGGACATGAAGAAGGCCTATGATCTTGTTGAATGGGACCTCCTCCTAAATCTTCTTCGAGCTTATGGTTTTAATGATGTTTGGTGTGGATGGATTCAATTGTGTATCTCTACTGTCAGCTTCAGGCTTCTTTTCAACGGAGAGCCCTCTCCTAAGTTCAAGCCTACCCGAGGCATTCGACAAGGAGACCCCCTGTCTCCACTACTTTTTATTCTCCTGTCGAATGCCCTCTCCTTGTTGAGAAATCAGTCCTCAGAAAAGACATTAAAGGTATCAAATTGAATCGTCACTGCCCTATTCTTTCCCACTGCCTGTTTGTTGATGATACAGTCATCTTTGGTGAAGCTTCTCCGGAAGAGGCAGGAAAGATTCTGGGTATTATTAACAATTATGGGGCGGTTACGGGACAAGAAATAAATAAGGATAAGTCCTCCTTGTTCTTCAGTTACAATGTCACCAGTGACGAACAGACTACAATCATCCAAAGTTCTGGCTTCAATCCTACTAATGGACACTCCACATATCTCGGAGTTCCCACACAATGGGGGAGATCAAAGAAGGAGACTTTAAGCTTCCTTATTCAACGAATGGAGAACAAAGGGGAGGCATGGAAGAGCCTGCTCCTTTCGCCAGGCGGGAAGGAAATTCTTCTCAAAGTTGTGTTCCAAGCAGTCCCTTCTTATATCATGTGTCTTTTCCTTCTCCCCAGAACAACCTCAAAGAAGATGGATTCTATGCTTAAAAATTTCTTTTGGGGAGGCTCGATGACAAGGGAAACTATACATTGGAGGGCTGGACATGTCTTGTATGCTCCAAAAGAAGAAGGGGGTCTAGGATTCAGGCCTTTTCATATCTTCAACATGGCTCTGTTAGCAAAGCAGGCCTGGAGAATTCTGATAAGTAAGGATGCTTTATGGGTCAGGGTCCTTAAGAGTATCTACTTCCCAAATACGGACTTCCTGAATGCAAAAAAGGGAGGGAATGCTTCGTGGATTTGGTCTAGTTTATGTGAAGCAAGGAACTGGATGAGACAAGTAATCATCCGGGTTATTGGCAATGGCAGGACAACTAAGATTTTCCAGGATCCTTGGAGAAGAGACCGAGCGGGCTCTCTCTCCTTGATTTCGAGTGGCCAGACCAAGCAACTGCGGATAGCTGGATTGATTGCATCTCTAGAGAATGGAAATTCGATGTGCTGGCCAATTATCTAAACCCGCACGATTTGAAGCAGGTGGCATCCACTCCTATCGGACCTGAGTCACTGGAAGACTTCTGGGCATGGAGGTTCACGGAGCAAGGCAAGTTCACCGTCAAGTCAGCATTTATCCATTTTCACAACCGGTTCAGAACGCTACAAGGTTACCGGGATGGGGCTTCGGAAACTGAGAAAGGGAATTGGAAGTGGCTATGGAGCTTATCTATCCCTCCGAAATTGAAATTCTTCGTGTGGAGAATCGCCAAGGGAGCTATCGCATCAAGAGAAAACCTTTTCCTTAGAAGATGCTCCCCTTCCATGACGTGCCCGGTTTGTGCTGGCCCAGCCGAGTCAATTCATCACTGCCTCTTCACTTTCCCTCACGCAGCTGAAGGCTAGCAAAAGGAGTGGCCATCTCTTCCCTGCCCCACCCCCCATACCCCTTTCATGGAGTGGCTCAGTGCTCTGAAACTCAGGTACTCGATCATTTCTATCCAAAAGATCATCTTCCTCCTATGGCAGACTTGGAAGTCAAGGAATGAGCGGGTTTTCAAGAACACCAACCCTTGGCCCCCTTCCACGATTGCGAAGGCATTTCTGGCACACCATCATTGGATTTCCTGCTCCAGGAAACAGACTACTACTCCTCCATCTCCTCAGCTTAACCACATGCCGAATCCCTCTTCACCACCGCCATGTACTCATGATTTTGAGATACACTGTGACGGCTCGTTTTTCAGTGAGTCACAGGAGGCGGCCTATGGCGTCGTTGTGTCGAACAACCACGGTCAAGTGTGTGACGGTAAAGCTGAGATCATGCATTGTTTTTTCCTGCTTGAAGCTGAAGCAAAGGCTCTTTTTGAGGGCGCTCGTCTGGCGGCCGGTCTCAGCTCTCCTTGCCTCGTCCGATCGGACTGTCTCCCCCTTGTGCAGGCTGTTCATGAAGGCCCGGGATCATGGCCCTGGAGAGCTGCAGCGTGGATTGGTTCTATCAAACAGATGATGGAGGACAACCCTCTGATTCGGATCAAGCACATTGGCTGTAAGAGCAACTGTAAAGCAAATTGGGTAGCTAGGTCATGTGCCAAGAACTCTTTACCCTCTGAATGGGTACAGATACTTGATGTTGTTTCCCCCCTTTTGTAACACGTGGCTTCACAAAGCAATGGAAATGCAGTGTCCTCTTGTAAATTTTTTTTTTAATATGACGGATTTGCCAAAATCCACGTAGTGACAACTTGGTAAGGGAATGGTGTTGTGGATCATAGCCAAGTGGTTTTCTTAATGAATTCAGGATAGTTACCCACTTACCACTAATGCCAAGTTTAATGAGTGGCCACTCTTACCAATTAATTAACCAGCACTTCTGAAATAGACACCAAATCAGTTGTGTAAATCACACTTCTGAACTTACAAACCCACTATAGCTAAAGGCCCCAGTCGACATGTCGATCTCACCCACTTTTGTTTATGCCAATTTGGTAGCCATTTTAGTGGATGAAAGCACAAACCAATAGTATTGGAGATTAAGGGGGAATCAGCTTGTTAATTAATTTGGTGGCCATTTTAGGGGGTTTGCATTGGAGGAGCCATCACTATCTTCATGAGTCCAAAGGTAGGTAAATGGTGGTGGAGGAAAAGGATTTTGGAATCCCCCCTATGGAGTGTGAGAAGTATGCCAAAAAAAAAAAAAAAAAAAAACTTAATCATATCATTTACTTGCTATTGGAGATTTGCTTACGTTGAAAAGAAAGAAGACATGCTTTAATTTGCTTAAGGAGGAGGGTATATGAAAGTACATTCTTGATGTCTTTACTTCTAATTGTAGTGAGTGGAGAACTGGAGATAGTGGTGATTTTTTGGGTATATTTAAGGTCTTTGTAGATATGGGGTTGCCCTATTCGTGTCGGGTTTTCGATATTTTATATTCTGTAGAGATTCTCCAAGACGTCCGAGCAACTTCCGGAAGAATTTCCCGTCAACCTCAACCAACAGTGCCTTGACGTGCCATGATCACTGTGGTGGAAACAACTTTGAGAATAGTGAGATTCAATTTCTGGCCGAGCATGTTATTGTCGAGTGGTTGTAGCACCTGATGTACTTTGTTCTCAGAGCACATGGGTTCGAAGCCTGGTATGTGCAACCATCCCGACCTCCCGATCCCCTATGATGGCACCTCCAGTCTCGCTCGAGCTGAAGATCGGCAACGTCATCTGATGACGACATCACTGAATGTGGTGTCCGTCTAAGGAGTTCTTTGTCATCAAAAAAGGATTCGATTTCAGACTCATAACCTATCTTAGGGACCCAAATACTGTCTTTCCTGAATCGTCATTTTCTCTGCGGAGTACTTAGTGGGCAGTGGCGGATACATGGGCTTTTAGGGGTGTCCCGGGACACCCCTAAAATTTTGGAAAACGATTATCCAATCCCCGATAGTAGTTTAGTATGGATAAAACAAATTATAATTGGTAATCCGAGACACCCTTAAATTTTGAAAAACGATTATCCTGTCCTCGGTAGTAGTTTGCGTATGATTAAAAATATATAAGTAGTACTCTGTGTTATTCAAACCTATGACACTACTATTATTAAACATATTCTCTAGGTTGCAACTCATTTGTTGTTCTATATTAAACACTATGTTATAGTAAAAATACTGCTCATTATTCTCAATTATTTTCAAAACCTAACAATTAAACTCATTTGAACTATCCTTAATTTGAATTGATTTTATATGTATACTGCAAGAGTTGAAAGAGTCTTTCAAATTTGAGTCACATCAGGAACAAAGTTAGAAATCGAATATGCGATCAATTCATGAATTATTTTCTAAGAGCATCTCTATTGGTGCAATTGCATTTGCTTTTTTTATTGTTACTTCATTTTTTTGCAATCCAACTCATCTTACTTGCACTACACCACATCAATACAATTAACTTGCAATTGCAACTAATTTTTTAATTTAATTTATTAAAACATAAACACTCATATAATAAAATTGCTAAATAATTTAATAATAAAAAAGATGATGTGTCTTGCATTCCATAATTGTATTATATGTAAGCTTGCAAAGATGCAATTGTCATCTACATCTATGCAATTGCATAATAATGCAATTCTAAATACAATTCCAATAGAGATGCTCTAATATGGTATATTTGCGTATGAATTATTTAATATAATTTTTAATTAAATTTAATTTTTGGAAGAGTACACTCCTATAAAAAATTTCTGGATCCGCCACTATTAGTGGGTGCCATTCGCGTTAAGCCTGCTTTATTCGTAGTAGACTTTGGTGTTTGATTTAACTAAGTTGCATCCATTTCACATGCATGTTATGAAAACAACATCCTATCGACTTGGTCCATTTTCTGTGATTGGTCTGCCTGCCTGCCAACACATGTGGGTAATGAAGATGATTAATTAAGTGATTGGTGTTTTCTGTTTCGGATCAACTTGGGCTTAGATTGATAATAGGGAATCAAGTACGAGTGAGTGAGAGGACACTGACAGCATAATGTGTGAGATCCATACACTTATTATCCATCAATGGATGTATCTCTCCTTACCATGCAGCTAGTCTAATTAGTTACAGTGCAATTATTCATGACTTCATGGTGTCATTTTTATAACCCCAAACCCTAATAGGACACTAACTATCCTTTGCTTTCAGAAAGACAAGGGACAAGAGACACTAACTATCCAATTATTAACTTCTTGAGAAATGCATGCTTGTGTTTTGTAATGCATGTTGGATTATTTTGTGTGTGGAATGATGGGTGCAACCCTAGCTAGCTAATGTACCAAAACAACATGGAGTGGCTTTGTATACTTAAAAGGTCTGTGGTACATAACATAACGAGTCATGGTAGCACGATTATGTAATTGATGTTATCAATATTAGAGTCGTGTTCTAGTTTGTCAAATTAGTCTTTGACATAATTGTTTCTATCTAATTGTTTATATCCCTAAAGTGTTCCGAATGCCAATTCTTCACATTTATTGAAGTAGAAAATAACTTACACATACACAAAAAAAAAAAAAAGTGACTATTTGATGGACCGTAAATATGACGTGACTCGATCTAAACCATAATTATGGTTCACCAATGATATATGACCTCAAACTGATGAAACACCTTACAAAAACCCAAGAAATTAACAACCTTTGCCTATTCCCTAGACCTTCCAAATAGGGGCTCCTCACCTCTCCTTTCCCACTCATCTATCTACACTATCTCTTTTTATATTTTCAATGATTCTAAAACCGTATGAGAGGTTGTATTAGAAAAGATAGTGATAGAGCATTTTCTATTGAAATCGTACGTGTATGATTCAACCGTTTCATACTGTTAAACCATATATTAGTTTAGACCTCAATAGGTAATTTTTCGAACGGATCACCGATACAATACGGTTTTACAAACATTATTTTACTCCATCCGTTTTCCATAACACAGCACTAATGTTGATCATCATAGCATAGATAAATTGAGTCACCCCACCTCTCTGGAGATCTGACGCTTCCTCGTAGAGATTGAACAGACGAAACTATAATCAGTACCCGAGGCCGAGACCAAGAGTTTCATGAATGAAATAATTGTTAGTTGTCTTAAAAACAATGTATTTAATCATGGTAAAGTTAGTTCACCATTTAAAAAGGTTTAGGGCTTAGCAAAACTGGTGGTTACAATGGGAATTCAATGCGAAAAAGTGATACCACTATAGCTTCAACACTTTTTATAAGCCCACTGTTTTACCTTGTATAAGCTGGTATTATTAATGAGATTAGATCTCATTTGTGGCGTGTACGATATGGAAGTGAAAGATAACAACGTCCGCATGTTAATTAATTACCTCCTTTACCATATAATTGGGGTTCGTTCAAATGGCTTTTCAAGGACGATCGCTCGTTCAAACAACCGCTTAAAAAAGATGTGGCTTGTTTAAAGCAGAGGGAGAAAAGAGAGGACAAGTAATTAAGAGATACACATGCATGCACCTCTTGCTAATAATGTTCCTTAATTATAAACATCACCCTATAAGTAGTAACCTAGGGCTAGATGTATAAATCAGTCTCTTCCTAATGTAACGTGGAGGGTGGTGTGAGTGTTTAAGCTATGAACCTAGTAATTAGTGTTGTAGCTTTGAGCAATTCTAATCACATCGAGGGGATCAATAATTGGTGAGAGATTTGTGTATGTGGTATAGGAATAGGGTTACCCTCTACTTTAGGGGTAACATGGGTGTGGATTGGGGACTATAATTAAGTTGGTTATAGTATTAGATTGGAAATGAAAGAGGAAAGACTGATTAAAGGTGAGCGAAAGTGAATTTGGGAACGAGTTGAGAGTCGAAATTCGAGTTGAATCGTACTATGAATTCAGTTCGATTATGACCGAAGCATGTAAAGGCAACTAAATGTGATGTTATGTTGTGTTGGGTATTCTTTATTCTCTTCTGATTAAGAATGTGTTCGTTTGGTGAGGTTGCGAGCTTTAGAACAACGGTGGAGCTAGGTGTAGTTATAGCTCCTCTTAATTAAAAAAAAAATAGAAAAATTATATGTAAAATTTTTAACAAATTTAAGAGATCTAGTAGTGAATATGAGTTAAACCTTTTCCCCAATTACCACGGTTCAAATCAACACCTCTCATTTAGATTTATGATCCGTCGATGTTTAAAAAGTTTGTAAGAGAACCCGTAGAGCCTGTGTTTGATATAGCATACAAGAAGCTGTGCCAAACAGTTCATTAAGAGAAGATAATTCTTCTGCATTAAAATCCCTCCACATTTCCATGGAAATGGACTTTTGATTATGCTTTATGCATGGAACCAAAAGACCCATGGGATCAAGTTGTACTAAAGACAACGTAACTTAGGGTAATGCAAACAAATGGGGAGACTTTGATCTCTAGAGTAGAAAAATTCAATCAAGGCTGTGTGTCCCTAATCAATAATTGAGGGGAGATGGGATTTTTTCCCTAATCCCAATGGGTAGGGGGCCTAGCGTATTAACATCCACTAACTCAAACCCACAATCACTATCATACAATTTTACATCATCGAATCATGAAAGCAAACAATAATATGGGACAAAAATTGTCACTCTTAACATTTGAAAACTGAGATAATTTAAGTGTATATTATCGTTAAAAGAACATATATCAGAGAGAGCGTTGTCGGTTAAATAATTATTAATTAGTAATTATATGAATACACGATCATACAGGCTCGATCACCATTCTAAATTAAATAAACTCAACATATTGAATTTCTTGTCTCTTGTTAACCAACGAATAATTTTAAATATGAAAAAACTTTTAGATTCTGAATATTCACAATGAATCGCCACCATATAAACGCAATGATCACTCACCAATAATAGCCTATTCCTAAGACGCATGAAAACAATGGTGGTATAAATGGGTTATTTATGTAATAAAGATCCATCGAAATGAATCCCTAACTGGAGATTCTCATATGATGGTGAGCTTAGCTATATTGAAACTTTGTACTATGACTTGAGAGATGAGTTACCCATGTTTAACTTCATTTGAAAAAAAGAATTTAACTAAATCTAACATCAATTGGGCGTTTGGTCTAGTGGTATGATTCTCGCTTTGGGTGCGAGAGGTCCCGAGTTCGATTCTCGGAACGCCCCTCAAATTCATTTTATTTCAATTTTGATGATTTTCTCTGTAAATTTGAGTACAGTTTTGGGCCTGCTTGTTAACAGGCTGCAATTACAAGTGGGGATCCTATGGACCATCAGAACAAGTCACTGGCCCGTTCTTTTTAATGCAGGCCCAATAACCCAACGCTGTAAGCTCACCTACGGCCCAATCAAAGCCAAACATTTTGATGCAATGCTTCCTGTCGCGTTTGTCTGTCGAAACTCGAAGGTCTCCGATTACACCTTTCACTCTTTCAGTAGTTCAGCTTCTCGTCACAGTCTCCTTCCTTCCTCACTGTTCCAGATTTGCCGAGCAGAAAAGGAATTCCAAATCCCCGGCGCTTTTAGCTCTAAGATCCTCTGCATTGTTCTCTTTCACTCGTTCATCTTTCTGATTACAAGAGGTGGAAAGAAAGGCGTGGCTTTTTGCTCCTCATCTTCCTGCTTTTTTTTCTCTCGGCGACCCGTTAATTTTCCAGCTAATGGCTTCCTCGACGGCGGGAGCTACGGAGAGAAGAGGGATACCGGGAGCTCAGTTCGTGGAAGATGTGGAGACTTATCTAACCCAATCTGGACTCGATGTCAACTCTGCCCTTTCCTTCCTTCAAGAAAGGTAAACCTTCCTTATTTCTTCTCTCCTTTATCCTGAATCCTGATTTAGTTCGTTCGAAGTTGTGCGGAGCTCCGAAGATTGAGATGTGGATTAGTGAAGTAGAAGAGGGTTCTTTCTGATGTTTTGTTTTGATGAGTGATGTTTCATGGGTCACTTGCAGGCTTCAGCAGTATAGAGTTGTGGAGATGAAGCTCCTTGCCCAGCAACGGGATCTTCAGGTACTGCTTTTTGATATATTCGTGTGGGATGTTTATTGCTATGGTTTTGTTCAAACTCGGAAATGGAACCCATTAATCTCGGCCTGATCATGATACCAGAACTAAGATTATTGGATGGTGATAGTGAAGTGAGCTATGAAGCTACTAAGGAAATGAGTCCTAATTGAATAATCTTTGCATCTAGTTATGTTGTCAGAGCAGGTTAGAGATGATTTCTTCTTCCCAGTTCCTGAATTTTATTTATTTCCTTGTGTTGGGTTTCAGGCGAAGATCCCTGATATTGAGAAATGCTTGGACGTGGTATCCACTTTGCAGTCTAAGAAGGGTACTGGTGAGGTTCGTTTTGTTCTCTAGATTATGATTCTCAGTTGGCTATATGAACATGATCGTTGCTTACTTTTGCAAATGGCATTTTTTATTCCTTGTTTTGGCTCTTTTATGTGTGTAGAGCCACAATCACAGTGTAACTCCACATTTATTAGGTTATTGATCATTCAGTTTCTTCTCTTTCAAAGCTTGCTTCTGTACAGGAATTCACAATTCATACATCCCATCCCTTTCAAGACATCAACCTGCAGATGCCTATTTCGTTTCTCTATATTTTTCTTTGGTTTGCACCTTCAGAAGGATTTATGTTTCTCTTTTAAATATTCGAGTGTAGTCCTCTGAATGTGGAACCAAACTATTAATCTTTGACTGTCCTATTTCTTTCTTCTTTGTGTGTTTTCTTGCTTTTATTTATTTCCTGCATCAGCTATCAAGTTAATTGGCTAATGGGTGCTAGCCGGTTTATTTGGTTTTATATGTATCTAGATTGTCAAGTCTTGCTCATCTATGCCCTTGTCTAGTACTCTGTCATGGAAAACCAACTGATAACTCGAGCTAGCTTCGAACCCTTGTGTTCTTCAGCACAAACATTTAATTTGCAAATGATGTTTCTTGCAAGTCATACTTCGTACTTCTTTGTGACTTAAAAGTCCAGAGGCATACATGATAAAATTCCTGCTTTTGTGGTTCATATTCTGAATGCAGGCACTTATTGCTGACTTTGAAATTGCTGAAGGCATCTACTCGCGTGCTTCCATTGATGAAAGTGACTCGGTTTGTTTATGGCTGGGAGCAAACGTGATGTTGGAGTATTCTTGTGAAGAGGTTGGCACTTATGTTGTCTGGCTCTTTAAGGTTTCTTCTTTTGGTTAGAAGTTGTTTATGGCTGGGTGTGAATGCGATTTTCCCCATGATTTTATTTCACAGGCCACTGCCCTGCTGCAGAAGAATTTAGAGAATGCTAAAGCTAGTTTAGAAGTCCTTATTGCTGATTTGCAGTTCCTGAGGGATCAGGTCACTATAACACAGGTAAATACTTGTACATACATATTATAAACCCTTTCGACTCAAGTAACTTAAAAATTAACCCATGACTGATGATAATGCATGCAAACTACAATCCGGCAGGTCACAGTCGCCCGGATCTATAATTGGGATGTTCATCAGCGTCGATTGAGACAAGCCACTGGCGCGGCTAAAGACCTGTGAGCCACGGACCATCAAGAGTTGTGGACCATCAGCATAGATTGAGACAAGCCTTCATGTCCGAATTTGAAAAATGACTTCTCTTTGTGGTTTGTGAGGATTTGCTTCGGATGAGTTTGCCGTCTTGTCTCCACATCTACAACCCTTGTTCCACATCCCAGCCCAGTGTAGCATCTATTTTTGAGGTAGAAGCAACTCCCTGGATCTTTAGGGGCAGTTTTGGTGCATGAAAGGATCTCTTGCCTGAGGTTTAAGATGTGTTTGAGTGAGCTCTAGGCACTGAACAAGAATCTGGAGCTAATTTATGTTTGTGGAATTTGACGATTTGAAAACAGCCCGAATAGGATGAATCTGAATTCTTCAAGATGTGATCTGGGAGCCTTTGTAGATGCAAGGCGCAGAGCTTGAATGAGTAAACAGCAACTCATTTGTGTTCGTTCAGCTGTCAGTCACTCTATTTGTGCTATTAGAGGTTGCACTTACTCGATTTGAGTCGGTCCACATCCCTATCAGGCAGTTTAGCCGTTTAACTTCTCTCCCTCGATTTGACTGGGTGCTTTCTACACGAATCAAGCTGCAGCATTTGGTTCCCCAATTCAAAGACAAAGCAACTTTAATTGGCTTGGGTTCACTAGTTAACCCACCGTCACCAACGTCAATCTGTCAAAATGTCTCTTCGAAAGACTTAGTCAGATAAAATCTCCCTTGATTTGGGGAACGGTTGTTCCCGCGTGAATCCAGTTGTGATAGTTGATTCTACTGTTCATGATCACGAGGCTGTCTGCTCAACCCGAGTGGAGCCCCAACATAAACTTCAGCTATTACATTTGTTCCTTTGAGCAACGAGTCAGGACAGGCCGATCCAATCGAATCCATCTAGACCCACGAACTAGTAGACCGGCATGGTACATAAGGTGATATCAGCATCCTCACATCTAGTCAAAAGGTCATAATCCTGAATCAAGAAAAGAATATGTTCCTGATGGGGATGCAGCACGCTGCATATGTCCGTCTGAGTTATCTGCTCCATGGTGAAGACTTTTTGGTGCATCCATGGCTGGGAATCTCTCCCATCTATCTCCCTTTTTCATCAGACTTCCTCAGATGAACAGGTTGCATTCATACTAACTACTGCTGCTGTGCTGCTACTACTACCACGTTTGGGAACCGAAAGTGAGAATATGAAAGCTAGCTATAGGTCGAGGAAAAGACGAGAGAGAGAGCCAGCAAAAGATGGTTGGGAAGAAAGCCGTCCATTTTTGTCAGCAGACACAGACAAAACCCAACTGCCAAATTTTTCTCTCTTAAAAGAGGTAGCTGATGAACAGGCACAGCCACCTTTGACATTTTCGGCTTCTTTCTTGGCCTTGTTGGATGCCTCCTCGCATTTATATGTGCTACATTTTTTGGCCATCGTCTGACAATTTTAGCTGGTTTCCAACCTGTTACTATCCTGTTTATACCTTTCTATTTATACCTGTTTCCAACCACACCTTTCTCATGTACAATTATTTGATAGAGCCATGGACGAGTTCATACCAATCACTCGAGTTGTTGGAAGCGTTTAAGCGAATTTTTATGTCGTTCACTTATATATATTACATCTTAAACAAAATTTCATACATTAAGATTGAAGTTTGCACAAGTTCGTTGTGATTTATACTTATATCAACGTAATTGTCAATAAAAGAATCTTACAATTGTATTACATGTGTTAGAGTACAGAGGCAAAGCACAAGTACAACTAATCTTCGAACATGAAGATCTCAGATTTGAATCCCTTAAACACCATGTAACACTAAAAAATTATACATATATCACCCTCGTAAAAAAAGAAGTTAAGCGTGAGTACTAGCTAGTAGCTAGCATATAATTTGTCATAGAATTGCATCCTTGATTAAAGTCATAGAAGTTCGAGATTTTCCATTAATTTCTTTGTCGATTAATCAAAATCAAAGACTTAATACCTAATTCCATTCCCTTAAAAGCACAGATTAAACTTCTAACCACGTGATAAAGAAATGAGAGCAACCAACCACCACACAATAATTCTGAAACCTTCCAATAATCGAATCGAAATCACAGGCACAAACAAACCACCTAAATCGTAATCAAAGCCTTTCTGACTTCTTGCGGTGGGCCTGGACTTCTTCTTCTTCGTGGGCCCTTTCTGCACCGGGCCCTCGATTGACTTCCAACCGGTCCATGAAAGCGAAAAAAAGCCTATAAAGGCTTTAATCACATTACACTGTTATAATAATCGGGCATTGAATGAGTCAGTCGAAGTTGAGGTGGTGGTGGTGGGCACTAGTGAATGAAATAACAGTCAAACCCAGCCACCTTGTCATGTCAAGTTGTCAACCATGTGTTCTTCTACTCCTTCGGCATTAAGCTTTGGAAAGGGAGAAGACTGAAGACTCGACTCAAATCGAAGACGCCCACGACACAATGTACATAAGATTCCGATTTACACATATATATCTATAAAATATGAGGACCAGAGAAGATCGATTGACCGTTTCAAAGAGCAAAAGTCAGGGTTGACCTTGGTGAAAGGAAACCCAAAGAAAGGCTGATCCAAAAGGTTAATATATTTTTTTATAGGATTTGGGTTTCAAAATGACCAGAAGAACCCAACTGCAGCTACCATGTGGGCTGGGTGGGCCGGTTTGGTTGTTGTTTTTTTTTCTTTTGGGGGGAACAATTATCCAAAGTCAACATTAAACCAGGAAACGTACCTTTGCATTCCCATAGCCATAAGCTGCCACATATTTGGTTTCTTGGTTCACTCTCTCAAATCTCAATCCTGACATTCTTCTTTCTGTGTGTGTGTGTTTAGTGATTCGCGATTTGGAAACCCTAGGACTCAGACGCGCAGTGTGGGAGTTGGCACAGTGGTGTATAGTGCATGTCACATGCATGTGTAAGCGAAGCTAGACTTTGATCTGCCTTAACCAAGGAGGAAATGGGAGTCGTGGAGGAAGTCGGGATAATGAGAGCAATCATTGTTGGGTGGGTGCATTCACTTTTTTTTTGGGTGCATTCAGTGTACTCAATCTTAAAAGCGTCCATAATATATCAAATTTTGAACTTTAATTAGTATTCTCAATCTAATATAATGATATGACATAGAATCATAACAAATCAATCCATTACCCTAATCCCTTAACCTTCAAATTTGAATCCCAACCCAAAATCCCAAATTGTAAACCTAAACCCTAACCGTAAATTACTAAATCTTAAATCCTTCGAATTAAAGTAATTTTTGAATGAATTTTTTTCAAATTCATGTGCTTCTTGTTCATAATATCATAAGCAACAATTGATACATTTTTGACATGAATCGCATGGTCAAAATGACAATTATGAGGCGGGTGCACTGAGTGCACCCGAAAAAGTGAGTGCACCGAATACACCACTATATATACACACACTTGGCTACCTAGTGTTTACAGGAAGCACGACAACCGGTACGTTGATTAAAGAGGTGTGACATTTTGAACCCAGCTCACGTATCGTTTTAGTGGGCGAACCGACCTTGGTTATACATACTACAACCATAATCCAAATCAAGAGTAATTAATACATGCACTACTTTAGTAATATTTGACACCTCATATACATCGTTGTATACAAGAGTGATCTATTTGTTAGTAGTTGTTTATGACTTGAATCATTGTGTGTAGTACTAATCCATCTATCCAAAAGATCCATGTTGAGTCGTTTTGTATCCCGTATATTCTATCAAACTATACCTATAAGCGAATGTCTTTCTTCTCATTAAAATAACAAACGAATATAGGTGGTGACGAATTACGCGACGATAACAATAATTAATATCATGTAATCAAAATTTACCTCCATCTACTCCAAATATTCACCCAAATCGAAACTACTACTTATGAGATGATATTTTATCGATTTGTTCTTCTAATTCGAATCTCTCTCTATGATCTGTAATTTACCATATTTATCCCTGCAAAATATTACTTTTTGACTTTGACTTATGCCATCATCATCATGTGCGCCCGATAACTTGATCAAAATCCAATATAAAATTTTTCCTGGTAAATGATACAACAGAATATATTATGGTCTCCAATGAAAGTTCTGAGAGTTAGGTCTCATCTGTATTATTATTATTATTATTATTATTAAGAAATTAAGTAGTGATTTCAAATGCCGCAATCAGCGCTGAGTGTTCCCATTCCCCTCCTATCATATTTAATACAAAGCTTTCTTTTTTCTCACCGGAAAGAATGAGTCAACGGGAGTTGAGTTTCAGGGCTTGCGTCTGCAATTGCAACCACACCCCCTACCCTACTCAATATATACCCCCTTAATTCTCAAAACAATATACCTTTTTGTGTTAATAATCAAACATGTTATCACATAATAACTATTCGAACACGAAACGATCTCATACCAACCACGTCCGTTAAAAACTGGATCATTCAGGTAAATACTTGATCGAGGTATGTGGAGAAATCGCTATCATATTATTCTCAAACGACAATTAAGCACGTGTGAGCAGTACACTCAAATGCGTAATCCAAAACCGTATCAAAGGCTTTCACGAAATGCTTCTAGTGACACAACGGGACCTGTTGATCACGCTACAGAGAGCACATTCAAGTAGACAAGGCTCAGACAATTTTACTACCAACGGTTACACCGTATGGTTGTGATCAAGCATGTGGATGAAATTATTATGAGAAAAAACGTATGAATTATTACTTATTTAGCACTTAAATTTGGAATCACGGTCATATACGATAGTGAGAACCTTGCCGTGTTCATAAACTTATCCTCCTCGAATTGAAATTAAATGAATATTTCTTAATGGAAACGGTTGACAACACACTTAAAGTTGATTTGTTGCTCTTCCAACTCCACTTAACTCAAAAGCTTAAAAAGCTCAGTGAAGCTGGGGATAATTAGTTACTTTCTGAGGTGTCACTGGCTGCATATAGATAGATAGATAGTCGTCGTTAGTGGTAAACTGACGTAATTTGGTAGTCTCAGTCAAATTATGAAGCTGGTAGATAAGATAATAATTACACAGGTGGGTTCTCTCTATGAGATTAAATTAATTAATCTAGAACAATTATTTATAAGCTCTTGACCAAGTCTTGCCGTAGCTACAAAGGCTTGGATGGATCATGTCTAATGTTGATAACAGTGACAAGGGTTGACTGCCAAGACTAGACTCCTATGGAAAGAGAGATGAAGAAAAAGAAAAAAGAAAACATTAATTAATTAATAATTAATTAACTTTTTTTAACCAAATTCCTTTCATCACTAAGAATAATTTAGATACAACCCCATTTGGAATCCAGTGGAAAAAATCGAAACCAATAAAATTACGAAGGAATACATTTTTTTTTTGGCTACCCTATATAATTTGCACTGAATATTCTGAAGCAGACGAAAGAAGTTGCTGAGCCTCTATTAGAAATTTAGAATGGTTTCACCCTTACCATCGGCCTCCGTAGAATTTATGTTCTCAATTACTACTTTCGCATCTCCTTCCAAAATAATGAATAAACGTTTATTATAAATAAAATATTAATTAATCAATTCAATTGGAATCATAATGAAGCTTGTGTGTGAGTGTAGCTAGGCTATAGGATAAGCTCTTAAAATAGTGTAAAAGCTACATATATAATGGAGGCTACTTAGCATGAAATAATTAATTATATTAATTAATCAACTAATCAACCTCCCATTAAAGTAGTTGGGGAAAATCTATTGAGGATCCTGCTAACCCCTGTTTTTTTTTTTTAATTACTCAAAGGAATAAGTGGTTGTCTCTCTAGAATCCAACTTATAATATCTTCCAAAATTAAATTATATTAATATGTTTTCTTTTAAAAATATTTATGGCATAGGAGGAAGAGGAATAATAGTGGCATGTATAATAAAACAGGAAGGAAGTTCCGTTAAATGGTGTAATATAATGTCCATGTTCAGTTATTACAACCGCCATTAGTGGGATTGATATGTCAGCATCTATCTAGAAACAGAATCATAACCTGTGACCATTGAAACATGATATATGTAACTTAAATTATTGAGGGGAAATGTGCATTCATACTGCTAACAGTATTGTTCTTTAACAATAACCTACTTCAACCAACAAACCAAACCTAGTTTGCCTAGCATTGTTGTGTTATTCGATGACAGCCCACGATGTTTGTGTATGTGCCCGTTTGAATCATTCTCATGTGTTTTCTGGACATTCATCGGGTCAAGCTTTGTTTTCTTCATGCGATTTCCTCGTATATAATAAAAAGGAATATATAGATTATAGTACCTCAAGGTGAGCCCAAAAGTATAATAGAAAATGTTCGCGCATATGTCAGACACTAATAAACTCGGTGATGTTTGAGGTCCCAAACTAACTACTAATATTTCGATTAAATCTTATCAAACTTCAAGAGAGATCTAGGCATGGTTCTGCCATCGAAGCTAGCTAGTCATCAAGCCACAAGATGATTGTTATACTCAATATTCATTTTCAAATGAAAGCAAGCTTATCGAACTTAAAGTCTGTACACACATAAACACATCTTCAAGTACTCGACCCAATTCCAGATGATGTCTATTGAAGCCAGCCGGCCGAGCTGCGAAACCTGCTCTTGAACGAAAACTACCTTACAAAGCTGCTACCTGCCTTGGAAAGTAGTCAGCAGAAATAGCAAGAGTAGACATATTTTCTTACCTAAGTCTTATCTGTAATAGCATATTCACTAGGAATGAAAGTGTAGTCAGTCTGTCTTTATATGTCTTTGGCACGCGATCCACCAAAATTTATGATGAACCGTTTTGAAAATCGGCGAAAAATTGCACTCCTAAAAATAATTTAAACACAGAAAAAAAGTTCTCACTCGTCTAACAATTAGTAACCAGGCAACTACATTTCACAATTTTCTGAAGGATCTACAGAGCATGCTCAAAGATCAATTATCATTCACAAAACCGGTGGAAACATATTCAACACTACTTTCACCTGCACGCTATCTTTTAATTAGTTTAACTTAACTTCCTTACCGGCCAACTGCCGAATTGATTCCACAAACTGATTACTGATAATTATTTTTAAACCAAACTAACTAACTTTTCGTGACCACGGGATGAACATTGATTGATATTTGATAAGAATCAAGCCACCTTAATTATATTTATAGCTCGGAAAAAAAAATTCCTCTGAACAACCAAACCGCCCACAGGCCATAGTAACTGTCCTTAAGTTTTGAAAAACTAAGGTATTAATTATTCATACAAAGAGAAAAGCTTTGAAAAAGAAGAGGTCGGTGTTAGAATATTAACTACCAGATTCGTCTGTTGGCAAAGAAGCTAATTTCAAGGGCCTTCAAAACAGGATATTGAGGTAGTTGGAGATTCCATCCATATCCCTTATCATCAGTGATAGTAGTAATTAAGGGCAGCCCTGCCCTAATGCCTTTAGTACTGTCGGATCATAAATAGAATATTGTTCTGTTTTATTCCCATTGGCTTTGTTAATTAATAATTACGTTGGACTTAATCACTTAAAGTGGGAAAGAGAGAAGAATCTTGTATGTATAATGACTCTCTTTTGTTTTATTTGTACGTAGGCTTCAAGGTTTGGTGGTGCTATACGTAAATGTATGAAAAAAGCCCTAATGCCGCCCTATACTCATTGCCGGCCGGCGCAAACCTAGTTAAGGAGCTAGTTATGTTAACTGATCAAACAAGTTATCAAGAGTTCAAAATGGATGTCTAATAATGGTTGGTATAGGGTGGAAGTAGGTCAAAGAATATTTTGATTATAATCGACAGACGATTTGAGTCCCAAAGATAAGTTTAATAATGATTGTTATATAATTTATATGTGCATTTTTTCGAAATATATAAAGACCAGTGATTTTTATTAATTTGTAGATATATGGGTATGTAATTTAAACAAAAAACAACTAGGAAGACTTACTTTTTTATTAAAAAAATTCAAGAGACGAAGTATAAAATTATAAATGTAGTTAACTTATTTGATAAATTGAGATTCTCGCATATTTATAACTTTATTATAGCTAAAATATGATACAACAAAAGTAAAAGCCTAAGTAATTTAACTAAAATTATATGTAAATTAAGCAAGAACGAATCGAGAATGGGACGACAGGTCAGAGCTGGTCAGGCCAATGAGAGTACACATGCATGTCCGTTCTGCCCCGCCTATATATTGGACGGGTATTACCCACCTCAAAATAGTTCAAAGTTGTAAAAGATCGGGAGTAAAACGAATCATATCAAAATTGTCAAATAATCCTCCTCTTGGTGTCTTCTTTCATTGAACAATTAATGATGGGAGTGAGGCTCCATCATTGACAGAAGAAGAAACTCATATTCGCGCATGATCGAATGGAACATCAATGAAATGAAGTTTACCCATTGAAGTCGATATACATAAAACACCACAAAACCCATAAAAGGACAAACAAAAAAAGAGATAGGTTGCGATCGTGACCCGATTCATGAACCGATAGATAATATATGTACGGTATACATATCAATCATATAGCTAGCTGGATCATATATAATATAGATACGTGTGATTTACACTATGCAAGTTTAATGGATAAATATACACGTACGTTCCGAAACTAATTAACCATTTCCATACAATTATACAGGCCACTCGAATATACCGTCAAAATGTACAAGATCAGGACCACTTCCATGGTTTGTACATTATTGGCTCTCCACATTATGGAGAATGGCGATCATTGATGGCTTTCCTTGTGAGTACTACTAATCGAAACCTAGCTAGCTTGCATTATGTGTGTAGATGGAGGATTGGTGGTAAAACTGTACCGAAAGTTATACCGGACAAGTTAGCATAATGACATTTTATTGGGTATAATTATAGATCATTTTTTTGGGTGAAATAATTATAGTTCAATTGATTGTGTATATTGGTGCTAGAATAAATTTCAAAATATATTCAGACCGATATGATATCGGTGTAATACCGACAAAATCGATTAGTATTGTTGTAGATTGCTGGTTTAATCGCATAAAACCTGCTGACGTGATTTTTTGCCTAATATTCATACGATGTACCGATTTTTATGGGGGTAACGGTAAGTGATTTTTGCCGTCTGGACGATGGTTTTGTATGTTGTAATATTTAATTTTTTTTATAATCCTTGGTGTAGATAGTCACAATCATGTTTTAAATTTTTTTTTCCTCAATTTACTAAAGTGTAATGTATGTTAATACTTATATAGTAATGTCGACACAAATTAGAGCATTTGATTAATGTCAGAGATCACACGGTCTTTCTGAATCTCAATGGTTGATTCAAGCATATACATAATACAAAAAAGGTTGATTTAAGCATGATAATATATGACAAATTGATAGGAACTTCAAACCTGTTTAAACACGATGTTGAAAAATACGTTTTTTTTTTTAACCTCGAAACCTAACATCAATCCTCGAAATTATGAAGGAACAGAAGAATAATTCCCTATACTGTTGATATCTTTCTTTAGACCTAATGACAGATTCATCGTGTAAAAAATTTACATTCGAACCCTTAATGTAAACACCAGAAAGTAGAAAACAAACAACGCAAGCAATCAAAATTGTACTATGTATGGATAAATTTCATTTTAATTTAGAGAGGTGGGGCGGGGCGGCCGGGGGAGTTACGTTTGACCGGCGCCACCGTGTTCAGATTGCGGTTAAAAGAAGACAAGAAGATTCCTTAACAAGGACTGGACAGTGGACAATCAGCCCAGTCGTCCTTCTCCATCTCCATCCACCGCTGACCCGCCGTAGCCGCGTCAGACTTCCAGCACCGCCCGCGCCCCAGCTCGTCCTTAAACTGAGTCGGTGATCAATTGATTGATTCAATTAAGGGAGGAGGACACGCGCCACCCTATGCCGCCAGCCGCGACCTCATTTCACGCGCAACCCGCTCCAACAAAATTCAGATGATATTTTAGTCCATGTACTATGTTGCTCTTGCAATCTGGTCCTCGTATTTTGATTTTCATCAAAACAGACCCATTTGCATCCCCCCACCCCCGCGGGTTTCCCTCTAGTATTGAGTTTCCTACGCTTTATTTCCTGTTAGTAGAGTTTTCATATAACAATGATATAGATTTGTTTTAAAGTTAGGTGATATTTACGGGATTTGAATTTGGGGTTTTCAGGTTCAAGATCAGTAATAGTACAATTAGACCAAACACTTGTTCGCAGTTTAGCCGAATTTTATAGCTCGAAATCATAATTGCTCTATATGAGCCTTGAAGCAGTGGCGGAGCCATTTTAATGGTAGGAGAAGCTATATCTCAAGTGTCATGTAAATTTTGTAATAGATTTGGGAAATATAATAAATGATAATTGGTAAGGCAATAGCCTCCCTCGTCCATTCAATTTCCCTGACAATAGATTTTAGCCCTCCTTGTTGAGATTTCTGAATCCGTCTGTAAGAGATTAAAAGCTTAACAAACCCTTTCCCAACAACGTGAGTTATTGAGACCAAGTGTTTAGTTCGCTAACATGGTATCAGAGTGTTGAACGAACCGAAAGGTCATGGTTTCGAATCCTCATGACGACCCCCAATTTAATGACAAACTAAAAACCTTGTGGTTTAGCAGCACAAGGGTTCAACCTGTGCCAACTATAAAAAATAAAAAATTCGACTTTCGTTTGAGGGGGCGGGTAAGAGATTAAAAGTTTAGCAAACCCTTTCCAACAAGTGTAGTTATTGGGACAAGTGGCTAGTTCGCTAACCCCTTCTTTGCCTTGAAGAGTGTCTTTTTGAGGTTAGCCGTTTACATCTCATCACCATCCTTGTAAGCTTCTTGTTGGATGCACCGAAAACACGCCTACACTTTCCTTTCCATAGATTTCCAACCAAAATGCATCAAATTTATCTATTGATTCAATATAGACTAGGGTAACTTGCTCCACTATTTTGCCTATTACTCACCACTTCAACGACCACCGTTGACCTATTGAGACTCGAGACATCGATCTCTAATGAAATTAATACCTTTTTTTCTCTCCTACGTTTCACTAATTCCATTAGTGGTAATCACCTCATTCACCACTAAAACTTGTAACCCAAATACCGATGAATAATATATAGTATAAGTGTGAATGGAATAATAATAAAACCAAAAATTAAACAACGTAACCATCTTGTCGTTTTACTGTGTGTAGTTTTGCGTCTGATGTTTTGTTGGCTTGCGGGATCCCATCCTTACGTTACAAGCAACCCAGCTTGCTATTTGTTTTGTACACATATATATAAATCTAAAAACGGCTCAATCAACTTGCTTGCACCCTTATCTTTTAAAAAAACAAGAACAAATTAAAATGCTCTTTCGCTCATCTCTATATGGCACCATTGATATTAATATAGAACACAAAAAGGGAGGGAAATGATG
Source organism: Linum trigynum (assembly GCA_964030455.1). Lineage (NCBI taxonomy): Eukaryota > Viridiplantae > Streptophyta > Magnoliopsida > Malpighiales > Linaceae > Linum > Linum trigynum. The sequence continues at coordinate 64,705,794 of OZ034819.1, forward strand.
AAGATTTGTATATGCAAAAGCGACCGTAGAAACGGGGGTGCATATCCCCCAATCCATGCGTAAATTTGTCCAACTTTGAATGATTTTATTGTTTGGATGTGACCAATCTATGTATGGGTCGATGCCAACAAAATATATATTGGCTTCATCGACATATATATTGTTAATGTAGGGATAAGAAAGCTCAATTGTGAGGTGTTTGTTGTGGTTAATTAGTAGTGATAAGAGAATATAATGTAGTTCTTTTTTCCCCATTTGAGATGAATAATTGTGCATTCTAACCATTAAGGAAATGAAAATTGCCTCTCATTCGGCTCGATCGGATACAGGGTTCTTCGTCTGATTGAAGTGGAAGAAAGAGGTTTGCTAATCTTGAGATGATTGTTGAAGAAAGAGGTTTGCCTCCTTCCATCAATAAATTGTTTGATGTTGAAGCTATCTTCCGAAACCATAATGTTAGAGATGATTGTTGGGAGAGGTTCAATTATGAATCATATACCACTTACTAATACATCCGCTCAAACGAAAGTCACCATCATCTAAGGTTTTGAGGTTTGCACAAATTCGAATGTTATGTGCTTAACAAATGAAGTCGTCGCGATTCGAACGGAAAGCATTTTAGTCATAAAAATTCTGACACCATACATGTTAAGAACTAGTTGATTTCGACAACTCAAAATTTTGCGAGATTATCAAATTAGGAATCATACAATACTTACGGGCTAGCTTGTATAGCTTTATATATATATCAGATTAGGTTTACATGCAATGATGCCATGGAATATTGGACCAATCGATGGAAGGGAAGAAATATAAGGGTGGATTATAAAAAATTGGGTGGAAAAGGAACGAGATAAGCTAGAGAGAGGGAGAGGGCGTGAATGAGAAGCAATCCTCCCTAAAAAGAATACACTAAAAAACGCGTCAACTGCATGTGCATTGAAATTTAAAATGTTCAAGACGACAGAGGCCTATGGTCTCCTTTTGCATGGAAATTTAAATAAAAGCAAGTTAATAGCAACTAAACTTTTTTTTTACCATAGTAAACCCCCGTTTCTTTTACCATAGCAAACCCCCGTTTCATCCATTTAACATTAGCTGCAATTTAAGTATATATATAACTCTTCTTAATAATATATAAAAGATATTGTATGCTAAGTATTTTTTATAAGGGCAAAATAGATTATTTTATCTTGTTAGTTGTTATTTAAGCGATTCAAACTTAGAATCTTCATGTTCAAGACTAATGGTATAACCTCCAGATCAACTCCTTGTCCGCCTATACATTTTAAGTCTTACATCAAATGAAATATTAGATGTAGATTTGAACTCATTCATAAGACATCATTTAGTTTCAAATGTGTTAAAAGTATATGTAATATTTGTAACAAATGTAGAAAATAATTCGTAAGGCTTTAATCCCCTCCTCAATTCAAAGTTCTCAAATTTAGCTTATTTAGCCCACCCCGTTCAAATTTTTGCTCCGCCACTATACCGGGCGTTACCATTCTCATCACTCCCGTTTGTTACCGTTCTTATATACATGTTGAATAAGATTATCTGTCGTTGACTGAAAATCACGAGGGTCTCGCTTGACACATTTGGGCTTCTGTTATGGGTCTGGTTTGTAACCTTATTTTTACCATACTGGATTAGGGTTAGGTCGTCGTTGGAGAAGTACTATATATAATTCTCATACTCCTCTGTAACATGTAATCTCTTCAAGTATAGCGAAGTTGGCTCTCTCTCTACCCAATGAGCTTTCTAACATTGTGTTAGTGAACCATTTGTGTGTTCTTTACTTTATTGTTAACATTATGTTGTTGATTATCTCGATCTGTTCTTGATATATATAATGAATAGATGAATGTTCGGCATTGATTGATTCAAAGGGGTGTTTCGCTGTTTGGACAAACAAAGATTGAATGTACGACATCGTGCTTTGTATATTGGGGACCAAATGCCGTGTGAAATGCTGAAATCAGATTTTGTCTTCTTCATTTTTACAGTAAAAAAGGATCCCATGGCAATGATTCGTGAATATATTGCAACCAAGGGAACACATGACCAACAAAGTGCGCTTTCACTTTTGTTGTTGTTGTTGCTGTTGTGTTCTTTTCCTGCTCGAGGAACAGCTAGGTTCATTGAAGGAGAAAGGAAGTTTCACCATCGAGTGGGTTAGTTTTAAACTGATAATTAATTAAAATAATGGACACTTTGATTGTGGGATTATTAGTGATCGTTACAGTATTCAGATAAAAGAAAGATACTGGCATTGTTATCCAGCCCCTCCTAATTTCCATTAGGGTATTTGCTTTTGAAACTAGGTTTTTTTGCTATCGATGGTTAATAGTACAAAGCAAGTGCCGAGCGAACATTTTTAGCAATATAATGAATGACCAATTTGAATGTAAAAAAAATTGTGAATTCTTATTTTATGGGAGATATTAGATTTTGAAAGTGACATTGGATATTTCCAACAATCAATATAGTCCTAAAAAAATTTTCACAATACAAAATCACATACATTGTTACAAAAATATTTTATGATAATCTTTTTTAATGGGCTCCCTTAAATGAAATCCTAACTACAAAGATGTCATATAGATACGTAAATCAAGGTTGAAAGGAAATTACAGATCAACGTACATGGATGAAAACAAAATATAAACAATAAACAAACAAGACAGCTAATAAATACCGCTTTTAACTACGTAATTAGTGTATTAATATATACAATGTGTCGCTAACAAGGTAGCTGGAATGAATAAAACGCCGCTGTGTGAACGGTCGCCGACGTACGGTGGCGACGTTGACGGTGGCTTGTCGTGGAAGAGCAGGTGACGTGGACATCGTGTCAGCATGCCCGCATCTTCATAATTTTCCTGTCTTTTTTTTTTCTTTCTTTCTTCTGCCTCTGGTTTGTTACACGTGCGAGAAGCTTCCCTGGCACGCTCACAACGCGGTTGTTTTTTCACCGCTTTTTTAAATTTTAATTAAGGCTAAATTACACGTTTGGTCACTCAAATTATACAAATCTTTCACATTTGCCACCCGAATTACTTTTCTTTCTTATTCGCCACTAACTTTACGAATCGTTTCACGGTTGGTCACCCGCCGTTACACTCCGTTAAGTTTGTCCTACGTGGCAGTCAACTATAAAGTTTGACTGTTAACTAGATGACGTGGAAATTAACAAAAAATAAAAATAAATAAAATTTTCTTTCCACCTCATCATTGCACTTATTTTGTCTATATAATTTATAATATTAATAATTTAATAAAAGTTAATAAATTACAAAAATGGGCACTTATTTTGTCTTCTGGAGCCATGCCGTCGGAGACCCTAGCCGCGGAAGGTGCCCTCACTCTCCCCTCCTCGAGTCCAAAAGATAACCATAAAAATAAAACCAAAACGAGAAGGTCGGAAACGAATTCAAACCAAAAATCGTCAAATAAACGCACATGCAAGCCAAATCATACCTCAATAGACACGACTCCGTTCAATTCGGGGCTCTTAGGTCGCGTTTCGAGGCCGGCGATGAGCCAAAGGAGAAGCTCCGAGGGAGTTTCTTCTGGTATCGGGTCGTTTTTCTGGTGGCGGCTTGAGGAGCGGAGTCGTTTTTACCAGAAAAGAACGAAAGATAGAGAGGCAGGTGAAACCGAGAGCGAGGAGAAAAGGAGGTGCGGCGGTTCTAGCCTAGAAACCAGATGGTTTCTGGTTTTTGGTTCGGCGGAGAAGCAAACGAAAATCGGTATGTCGGCGAAATCAAATCCCTAATAAAGCAGCTGCTGCTACATACCTCGCTTTCCTGGACCTGCTCGTAGAAGCGGCGGTACTTCTCCACTCCCTCTTTGTCTTTAGGCCACAAGACTTTGGGCTCCAAAATCACCTGACTCCACTCCTCCTCTCCGTCTTCCTTGCTTTCGCCGGAATCATCGTCCGCGACCTCGACGTCGGTGCTTTTGTCGCCGGCGGCTTCCTCGATCTTCTGCCTCTTCGGCGCTGATCCAATTTCAGATACGGGAGACGATTCGTCGCTCGCGAGTGGGAGACTCGCATCCGGTTGAGGATCCTAGCAGAAGCTTGAGATCGTGAGATTGGAATCCATGACTGGGAAAGTAGCTCGAGGAAACCCTAGAGAGGGAGGAACACGAACGGAATTGGGAATTCAATTTGTGTTCGCAATCGGGAATTTTTCCTTCGATCCTTTCTCTGCTCCAGAAGACAAAATAAGTGCCCATTTTTGTATTTTATTAAATTATAAATATGATAAATTATATAGACAAAATAAGTGTAATGATGAGGTGGAAAGAAATTTTTTTTTTTAATTTTTTTAATTTCCACGTCATCTATTTAACTGTCAAACTTTATAGTTGACTGCCACGTAGGACAAACTTAACGGAGTGTAACGGTCGGTGACCAACCGTGAAATGATTCGTAAAGTTAGTGGCGAATAAGAAAGAAAAGTAATTCGGGTGGCAAACGTGAAAGATTTGTATAATTTGAGTGACCAAACATGTAATTTAGCCTTTTAATTAATAAGGAAAGAAATCACTATTCACTAATCTCTCTTCGTGTTACCGCTTTTTATGTTTTTTAGTGACACTTTCCCGATCTAAAGCATGCAGATCGTAATTTCCCCACTTTTCCTTTTTGTTCTTTTCCCCCCTTCTTTTCTTTTTTTTCTATCCCCCGCTGCCGGTGGAAAGTGGCTCCGGACGAGAATGCCACCGGCTGGGCTAGCTTTTTCCGGGGATCTGCAGGGTTAGATCGGTCATTACGGGGTGACATGTTTTTTTTTTATAAAAAAAAACTGGTTGCCGTCGTAATCACGTAGAAACAAAAAGATTATTCCGCTGCTGAAAAGGGATAATTAGCGATGAGCCGCGCGCCCGGCGAAGTGAACACAAAAAAGAAATGATAAAAGTGGGAGTGGGACGATCGGTCGGCGATCATCACATGCTCACCAGAAGAAGGGGTTAAGATAAAGCCAAGCGAATTAGTGAAAATAAGATATGGATGTGTCGGTAAAGTGCAAAGTGAAGGGTGCTAATTATTGTTGGATAAGAGTTTTTTCGCTTTTAGATAATCGTCGGATATGATGTATTAATGTAATCTAATCGCATTTTCGTTATATGTATTCTCGTATGAATGTAAATTTCAGGATTTGAAATCGGTATTTTGGCAATTTGTCATATTTCCCGGTGAAATCCACTCATGGTAAGATTGAGCAGAGTGAGAATTTAACCATAAGATGATTTTGATCTGACATTTTCTTGTTTTACAGAAAATTCTGTTCAAAACTCTGCTATTTTGTCGATATCTAATTGAAAATTTTAAAATAGGTTAAAATGCGGATATGATGTGTAACAGTTTTTTAGAGAGTTGTATGATATATTATATGTTTTTGATAGTTGAGGGTGTATATAGTTTCTTAAGAAATCTATGGGAAAATTATATGATCAAACAAAATGAGAGAAATTATATGGGAAAATTATTGATGGGTGTATATAGTTTCTTAAGAAATCTATACGGTTGTATGGTTTAGCTAAGATATATTAGTCTTACAAAAACCATAGCCAACTATCTGTTCGGCTCAATTCAATTCTATGGTGGTGGGAACTCACATTTTAGATTTGAATGACAAAAAAGGGGGAAGTTTTCAATTTGAATATTACGACTAAGAGTAGAGGATATTTTTATAATGTGTGGGTGTTTTGGTTGATCCAAATTAATAATGCTTGCTAGGTATACATCTGTCAAAAAAATTGTACTTAATAGAATATCACTAGTACTATAATTGACCTTTCCAAAAAATACTATTAACAATTAGAATGTGTAATTTATTGACAAAAAAAAGTGTAATTACATTAGACTCATCGCTCATTTAAATTTAAATACAAGTGTACATCAATTGCATAGAACTCACATGTATACATATTTTTCGGTATAAGATCAGAATCGGTAGAGATTTTTAGTTTCGAACCAAGGGCCTAATCTTATTAGTTTGCCATCCAAATCTTATACGTACACAATACATTGTCTACATAATTTATACTACGTAAATGCAACTAACCAAATAATTGGGGGGGGGGGGGGGGGGGGTTTACTAACACAAATTAAGTAACGTCGACCTATCCCAAAATAACGGCAAATTCCGACTATATGGAATGGGGAGGAGTAGTCCACGTGTACGCCCAATAAAGGCCCAAGTTTACACGCAACCGGTTCAACCTGTGGAAACATCCGCGTAAAGTGGGGAGGAGAGGCAGACTCACTCAGGGCGACTGGACCCAACCCCTTTTGTGGGTCCCAGTGCAATTAATGCACAACACCGGCCCTAATCCACTGCCCTTTTCCGTACGGGTAGGTGACCGGCAAATGCCAGTCGCTACCTTCTATGCACAATTGCATACATATCTCTCTCGCACATTTACAAAATGGTCCTGTACTTTGAAATAATGGACAAACTGATTTCCAAACCATCATTAGAGATGAAGTTATCGATAAAGTACGAGATAACTGATGTAATAATTTATTTATTCTTTCTTCTAAATCAATGTGTCCAGTAGTTCGAATTCATGATAAAAATAGGTCATACTAGCTTTAGAATTAGCTCTCCAAAGAAACGAGGGAGGAATCAACTGAGTTGTCGATTGATTTGGGTTGAATCAAATAAAGCGACGTGTTTGATTTGGATCATATCACATCATATTGAGAAAAAAAAAGCTAACTGTATTTGCTAATACGAGATTATACGGTGACCGCTTTATTGTTTGGGCTAATATATGCTAATTTATGCAATTTTGAATGAAAGAAGTCGACGAAGAATTATCAGCTTGACTGTTCCGTTTGTTATCCTAGCTTTAGTGACAAATTTGCTAAAATTCAACGGTAAAATAATCCGTTATGAATAAGCTGAAAATGTAGTGGCCATTTTGTAATGTTACCATAAAATAACCCGTTTATGAATAAGCTGAAAAAATAGTGGCCAGTTTGTAATTTTACCCCCACCATCTCCTTTCTCTCTCCCCTATTCTCTCTCCATAAAACCAAATGGGAAACCTCCGCATTCCAAGCTGTTGTCCAAACTCACCTCCCCTTTTCACACTCTCTGCTCTCCTTCCTTCCTTCCTTTCTCTATACGCTCCATCTCACCCGAATTCGAATTCGTACTAATATGCTCCTTGTCCCGTAGCAATTTGAAGAACATCAGAAGAATCCTAGCTAGAGTTTGCGTTTGCCGGTCCGGCGATCGATCGATGGCGAGGAGCGGCGGCGAGAGGGCGAATAATTCTTCAGCATTCACGATGTCGGGCGGCGGAGAGCTAGATGAGATTATGCTCCCCGGGACCGGATTCTCGGCGGGCGGAGGAGGGATCTACTACGATATGCAGCAGATGATGATGATGCCGCCGCCGCCGCAGAGCGGATTCGGCGGCGGCGGATTCATGGAGCTGCTCGACGCCAGCGGCGGCGGCGGCGGATGCGGTGCCGATTTCGGAGGATACTCCGCTCCTTCTTCTCTGTTCGATCTGTTCCAGAGCCCGTTCCCGGCGGCGGCGAACTCGACGGTGCAGCAGCTGGATCTGCCGATGTCGTCGTCGCCGGCGGCGGCGGAGTCGTCGGAGGTCGTCAACAATCCGGCGACGCCGAATTCGTCTATCTCTTCCTCGTCGAATGAAGGCGGGAACAGCAAGAACAGTAGCAAAGACGGAAATCGCCTCAAATCCGAAGCCGGAGGAGGAGACGAAGAAGACGAAGACGCCGAGGAAGAGCAGGATCAAGAGAAAAACAACAGCGGCTCAAAAAAAAAGTAAGTCATGTGAATTTTACTAAACCAAACCCGTCTCTCCTTTTTTCTAGTTGAAATACTAATTCATCCCAGAAGCTTCCGTTGAAGTTGAAGTTTCTCTCACAGTAATCAAGAGTTTTTACGAAAATAAATCTATATATCCTATGGAAAAAAAAAGAGCCTTTTTTTTTTTGCTTATATTCTGCTCATGCTGCTTATGCCGTTATTACTGTTCCTGTGTCTTTTTCTCACGTTCGTGGAAGCTAAGCTATCATTCATGGCCGTTGCTGTTTACTTTTCGTGTGGGTAGGTTGAAGCCGAAGAAGACGAAGGCTCAGAAGAAGCAAAGGGAGCCCAGATTCGCGTTCATGACCAAGAGCGAAGTTGATCACCTAGACGACGGTTACCGGTGGAGAAAGTACGGCCAGAAAGCCGTCAAGAACAGCCCTTACCCAAGGTAATTTAACTAGCTAGCAGTAAACCCAAAATTCTTGAACGGGTGTGTCGGCCGAAAGTGTAGATTATTATGATTATCAAAGTTTCGAATTCAAATTTTTTCTTTTTTATATCGACGAAATCTAAATTTCTCAAAAAAACAAATTTGATCCGCCACGATCGATCATCCCATGCTTCGACTCCATCGATCAACTCACCTAGAAGCAGAAGTGTCACTGTTGTACTACTATACAACAAGCTCACCACCACCATCATCATGAATTTCTCTGTTATGCAAATGATGATGATCTTTTGCCCGTTACTTGTGTCGCAAGCATCCTATCATCTTCAATAAATACTTGTATATCCCCTCTCATCATCATACACCTTTTTTCGACACATCATTTAATATCTTTCCCCTCTCTCTCTCTCTCTCTCTCTCTCTCTCTCTCTCTCTCTTTTTTGGTCCCAGGAGCTACTACCGTTGCACCAGCGCAGGCTGCGGGGTGAAGAAGCGTGTGGAGAGATCCTCCGACGACCCTTCCGTCGTCGTGACGACGTACGAGGGCCAGCACATCCACCCGTCCCCCATCACCCCAAGGGGGAGCCTCCTCGCCGGCGGCGGCGTCGGAGGGATCGGGCATTTGTTCGCCGCCGCCGATCCTTCCATTCTACCGCCGCAGCATCATATTCACCACCACTTCCAGCAACAGCAGCAGCTTCAGAATGCGTACATGTTAAACTCCGCGCCGTCTCTCACCACCACCTCCAACACCACAAGTGCTACAACGGCTAGCATCCAGTCGGCCGCAACGGCGTCGTTTTTGAGAGACAATGGGCTGCTGCAGGACATGGTGACGTGTCAGATGATGGGGAATGTGGTGGAGCCGAAGGAGGAGCAGAGATTTTGAGAGGAGGGAGAGGAGGAGGAGGGTAGAGATGTAATATCCACCTCGCCTCTGAAACAGCTAACGGATGATGATGACGGTGATGAGGTTCTGCTTTTCTCTCTCGTTTGACTTGGTTTTTTTTCGTTTTGACCGTGTTTGAATCATGGTCGACGTACGTGTAGATACGGGGGGGACCCCTCATTATCATTTGGGTGATTAAGCGGTGATGACTTGGGTTTAATTAGTTATAATTATCTCCTTCTTTTTTTTAATTAACCATCTGATGGTGATGATTAATGGGGGGATCGAGAGGGGAAGGGAACTTGATTAGTTAGCTAGTTAAAGCTCTATATATTTATACCTTAATTCCTTCCTTCTTTTCTCTTCTTTCTGGGTTCATGTTCTTCTTTTTTTTCTGTACTTTTTTTTTGGTATCCAAGACTTTGTATGGATATTATCATATTATTTACTATATAATCATCAGGTTAATGAATTACTATGGCTATATTTGGGATATAAGTACTGATATTCTGTATAATTACTGTTTCTTAATTACCTTCTGCTAGACATCTTTACTCCTCGTTGCTCGATTGATCTCTCCTTTTTGCTGTAAACTTGCTCTCCTTATTTGATCACTGTAAGCTGCATTTGGGTTTAGTACTTATTAATTACTGCATTTTATCATGGTTATGAGTTAATTACCTAGCTAGGGTTAGGGTTTTACTTTTACCCAAATTCTCGTTGGGTCAGCTGTGGTTTCGCTATCATATAAAAGCTAAATTGCATGCTGGTTAATTCCATTTGTTTAGGTTTTGAAAAGATGGGTTATGAACTTGTCAAGTTGAGGTTGTGTAAAGTTGGAAACTTTTCTTTTTTTGTTTTCTATCAATGATGGATCCTTTTCTCTGGAAATTGTGTACGATTTTTACTTCGTTAATGCTTTGATTGATTCAGTCTTCACAGCCATTTATATTGACCTTGGTCTGCTGTTGACATTGGTATCTATATAGATATATGGGTGGTGCGTGGACCGTTGTTGTTTTCAACTGGTCTTTTCCCACTTAGCCAACCCTTTTCATACTTAATTACGAGTTTACTACCTAATTAGCCTCCACTTTAGGCAGACTATTTAGAGAAAATGGGTAATTAAAGCTCTCATATCATGTGAACTAGTAAGCTCACCAGGATAATGAGATGCTCTTACTACATGGTTTTTTTTCCCCCAGACCGAAACTTGCGAGATTTCTTGAATGATCATTGTATGTCGTCGTATATTGTTAATGTTTTGTCTTAGTTACACAATGATTCACAAGTGCATGAGACAAGATTCTATTGAACTTGTCGTTTGGAGTAGAGATTTGCTTTTGGTTTAATACGATATAGAATAATTTGAAAAGGGTTATTAATCAGCTAGGGTTTAACAATATATGCACACGCATATGGGTTTGCAGAGGGGGAAAATAGGAAAGATCTTTAGCGTAGGGTTATGGTATATGTTCTCATTTCTCAATATATGAAAAGTGAGCATTCAATGTCGCTGGCTGGCTTTGTAGCTTTTTTATACTATCACCATCTTCATCATGCATCGTGACGTTTGTTAATTGTTAGGTCCTTATCTTCGCCCATATTGCAATGTCGTCGGCTCTCTCCCCACAACCCTAGCTAGCTAGAGAAGGAACTCATTTATTCATGCATATACCCAATAGTTTCGGTTTCTTCTTTAAACATGCCATGATTCGTGTTTCTGTTTACACCCGTTCAATTCTTATAGCCCCCCATTTGATGTGTTTGTGTACCTTTGGAGGTTAAGTTAGGCTTTATTTCTCTTGCGTATGGATGTAATCAGGCTTTATTCCGTAGCTCTGGCGCAAGACCTGCTTAGATGAGAGTATCGTTTGATATGTTTGGTTCGGTGCGATTGTAGATGATGAGAAAGAGTGTACGACTTTGTTCCTACCCCTCGCATTTGGGGAGATTTCGTGATGATTTCGAGATTAGGGTTTGGCGTATGCAAATGCAGAAAAGAGCAATGCATATTATAGATCAGACTTTTGTATCCGTTCTAGAAAGGATTTGACATTAAGGTCTTGAGGAATGATCATAATAATATTATTAAGGTCTTGAGGGATGATGATTATTATGATGTATAAGAAAAAGCTACTTATATGGCAAATTGAATTTGACAATTAGTTTGCTTAAAGTATATGTATAAGATAAAAAGGAAGATTTTGCAAGATTTGGGTATATATATGAATGTATATTAATTTCTCCCATACATGCATCCATGTGACTTATCTTCTTTGGACTTACCCATGATAACTAACTATAGTTCAAGACAAACCAAGTTTCAGACCTAATTCATCAAGTTGCATTGCTTGAAATATACATCTTTTTCACAAGTATATAACAAATTGGCATATATATAGTCAGTAAACAGTCTCATATCTAGGAATCGCGTAATTTTACATGATCGTATCGATGCAGGTGTGTGTGACTGTTTAACCAATAGACGGTATACAATTCATGCATACGAATCAATCTTATAAAAGATTGATTATGAATGTGGGGCCTGAACATAATCAAATCTATTATTCAGAAAGATTGAGTGATTAATAGTGAAAGTGAGAGGTCGGGGGAACAATGAACATGAGAAAAGATTCTTGCCTTTTCACAAAAGAAAATGGGGTTTTTTTTTCATGGTCTGCTGTGGTGCTATAATTGTGCTAGCTAGCTCATAGTCATGCTGCATGCTAGCTATATAAATTGGCACTTTAGCAGTGAATATTCTGTGAAAACATGGAGGGGGATCGATCGAGTGGTGCAATTGGGCTTTGCCCTTTTGCTTGGTTGCCTTCAATTAACTATAAAAGCATATCGATCGTAAAAAGTCGAATCATATATGGAAGCAATCTCCTGAATATATATGCATATAATCACACCAAGAAAAGTTTCAGAGAGATGATGTGCCTGCAAATGGGTTTCATGGATTGTCGACTTGCCATCATCATCGATCAATCGCCATAAGTACTATACATTCGATCCCAATAACTCGAGTTATTGGGAGAGTGCATGTCAATAATGGATCTTATACTACATACTATGATACTAATAATGCTCCTTCAAACGAATATCACGCATAACGGCTTGAAGTTTGCACAGGTCCGAATATACCATGTGCTTAACAAACGGGGTCGTGGAGATACAAACACAATATCTCTCAGACACTGAAAGCACTGACACCATGTCAAAAACCATTTGATTCTTGTTGGCAGTGGTTCAATAATGGATACGGTGTATAAATTGGTCCCAAAGAAATTATTATAACCCCTTAAACAAGATGAAAGCAGTAGTGGCTAGAAACCTAGCTAGGTAATGGAATAGTTGGAATGTGACCATGCTAATATCTAAATGTCGACACATCTACGTCCATTATTCTTTTTCTCAGCATGTGGGCAGTGAACTTATGATAATAACAATAATAATCATAATAATAGTGTCTGCTGTTATTTAGTGTGATAGATGATAAATCAATTTGTGGGGAAAGTGGATGAATTGATGGGTTTTCAGTACTTGCTGAGAAGACAGATCATAGGGATCAATATGGTGTAGCTAGCCCTTTAGTCACCATTATCTTGTCATTAATTCTTAGGTTGTACCCTAAAGAGGGTTAAGATGATCCTCTTAGCTAAGCTAGGTTTGTCTTTCTTGCCCATGTTCCTTGTCCATCACCTCCTTCCTCATTGAATAAATCTAAGGGTCGATGGCTGAATAAAGAAGAAGACGACGGAAATGATTCATTCACTAGTTGGATGTCTCTCTTATTTCTTCGAATGGGCTTTCGCAACAAGCTGAGCCTATTAGGCTTAAAAACTAGAAGCACAAAAAAATAAAAGCCCACAAGAGATTATAAAACAAGTCACAAGGCCCGTTTGCGAGCAATTTTTTTCCATAGCACATTAGTGGCTTAAAGAGACCTTTTAGAGGATTGGTGAGATGATATAAAGAATATGAATTCAATAGGATTTTTTCAATAATAGCATCTTAAAAAAATTACAAAAATAGCATCCAGACGAAAATATTTACACTAATAGCACCCTTTTTTATGGACCGCACCTCCAAGGTACGTTTTATATGTAAACCGCACCTTGTAGGTGCGTTTTACGGCACGTCAGACTGGGAACCGCACCTTGAAGATGCGGTCTGTATTTCCCCGGGAGCGGCCTTGGAGGGCGCAGGATCCAGCTGCGATCCAGCGACGGACCGCTTGCCACCTCAGCGATCCGCGCCATGGATTGCAGACCGCAGCGGCAGGGAGCGGTCAACCTTCGGGGAGCGTAAACCGCGCCGGGAAGGTGCGGTTTTGAGTAGGGCAAAATTACCAGACCGCCCCTGGAGGGTGCGGTCTGATGGGTATAAATACCCCCTCCCCCCTCTCATTTTTTCACACCACAACCATTCTCCACTCTCTCTCTCTAGAATTAGCTCTCTAACCCATCCCTTCCCCTCCCAAAAGCCTAGGAAATAGTGGTCTGTTGGTTGCGGCTAAGTCCGATCTGCCATCAGAAAATATTTCTTTGGTTTTTCCCTCAAAACCCGCCCGCCGAATCTCTGTCCGACTTTTGCGAGAAAATGGACGAGTGGTTCCAAGGAGAGGGAGTTTATTATGATGAATTTCAAGCGGTACGTAATCATTATTTTGGTCAATTTTTGTTTTTGTTATAAGCTTTTTAATTAATATATGTACTAACCTTGTTGTTATTCTCTCGTAGGTTGGGGACGACGTGAATATATACAACCAACGGTACTATTTGGATCAAGGGCCTATTGATCCGATCGACTTGTATGACCAACCCAACCATCGTTCAAGGGATGTTTGGAACGATCACCCGGTACATACAATTCTTCATCATTTATCTTTCTTTTATTTTGCTAGTGTACTTAGTGGAATATAAAATAAATTTGAAATAATTTAATCGTATTGGTTGTTTTCAATAATTTAATCGAATACATAGCGGCACTTACTTCGACTCTTTATAAAGAGATGCACGTCTAAGGAGATGGGGTTTTAAGCGATTATCATGATCCTCCCATTTCCTGGGAAAATCGGGTATTAAGAGATCTTCGGATCCCCCCTTTTTCTGTCAAAAAGGTTGCGTTTCTAAGAAGATCTATACCTCTTCTAAGAGTCTAACGAGTGTTGCATTGTATTCGATTAAATTATTTAAAAACAATCAATACGATTAAATTACTTACCAAAAACAACCAATACGATTTATGTTTATGTGTACTTAAATGAATTTATTAATTTCAAATGTTTGAATATGTATGTATCTCCTTAAATTATTATTCATTTAGAATGTTATTTATGCCAATTAATTTAGTATGTTTGTTTTATGACTATATGTATATATCTTGGAAAAACCGCAAATTACTTAAATTTTGATTGTTAATAATATAATTATAATATAATTATATTGTAAATTAAATCATTAATTTTAATTAATTTATTTATAAGACTAAACTATTACTTATATCTCATAAATAATTTTAATAATGGTTGAAATTAAATCATTAATATTTATTTATTTAGTTATAAGACTAAACTATTACTTATATATCAAAAAATAATTTTAATAATGGTTGAAATTAAATCAGTACTTTCAATTTATTTAGTTATAAGACTAAACTGTTACTAATATATAATAAATAACGTTGAAATTTTGCTAGGAGGCACAACAAATACTCCGCTACAGGGGTACGATCAATGAGCTCCCATGGAACCCAGTTATCTTGCCCTATCTCAAAAGGGCACGGTTGAAGTCGATTAGGCATTTTCTAGGCATAAAAGTCGATCGCCAACTCATTACCGCATTGGTTGAGAGATGGAGAAAGGAGACACATTGTTTCAACTTTCGCGAAGGAGAGTGCACCATCACACTCAAGGACGTCGCCATCCTAACTCATCTGCCTATCGACGGCAAAGCGGTGTGTGTGAGTGATATGTATATATCACCTTAAATTATTATTCATTTAGAATGTTATTTATGCCAATTAATTTAGTATGTTTGTTTTATGACTATATGTATATATCTTGGAAAATAGCAAATTACTTAAATTTTGATTGTTAATAATATAATTATAATAGAATTATATTCTAAATTAAATCATCAATTTTAATTAATTTAGTTATAAGACTAAACTATTACTTATATATCATAAATAATTTTAATAATGGTTGAAATTAAATTATTAATTTTGATTTATTTAGTTATAAGACTAAACTATTACTTATATATCATAAATAATTTTAATAATGGTTGAAATTAAATCAGTACTTTCAATTTATTTAGTTATAAGACTAAACTGTTACTAATATATCATAAATAACGTTGAAATTTTGCTAGGAGGCACAACAAATACTCCGCTACAGGGGTACGACCAATGTGCTCCCATGGAACCCAGTTATCTTGCCCTATCTCAAAAGGGCACGGTTGGAGTCGATTAGGCATTTTCTAGGCATAAAAGTCGATCGCCAACTCATTACCGCATTGGTTGAGAGATGGAGAAAGGAGACACATTGTTTCAACTTTCGCGAAGGAGAGTGCACCATCACACTCAAGGACGTCACCATCCTAACTCATCTGCCTATCGACGGCAAAGCGGTGTGTGTGAGTGATCCCCCCCTCCCCTCCGAGGATCGTGACGATATGACCGGTTGGCAGTATTTCATCCACAGTGTTTTGGGTTTTGGGGGTGAAAGTACCAACCAAGGGAAGCGTTGATGCGACGGATCTTTTGCCACCATTGAGGAAAGGCCAAGTATCAATCACTTGGTTGACGAAGTATTTTAGGGACCATCACGATCCTGAAAAAGATGGGGTGCCCCTAACCGAGGAAAGTCTGGAGCTGGAGAAGGAAAAATATGCTCGTGTCTATCTCATGGGCATGATAGGAGGAGTGTTCTTCTCCAAAAAATCGAGCAATTTAATTAGTTGTGGATGGCTTAGGATCCTCCTTGGTAGTTGGGATTCGATGGGGGAGTTGAGCTGGGCATTCGCTTGTCTAGCTAATATCTATCACCACTTGTGCAACGCATCTCTCAAAGCTGTGAGGGAGGTCGGCGGCGCAATGTTCATCGTCCAGTTTTGGGCTTGGGAGCATCTGCCATGGATTGCACCGCTCCAATGTCCCGACAGGAATTGGGTTCCCGATCATCCCCTAAGACTCAAAGCTTATGGTTGTAGGTAAATTTCTCATACCCCATCATGATTTTATAACACAATTTTCCTTAATTTTTAGCTTATTTTAATTATCATCTTATTAATAAGGTGGGTTGGAGCCTCAACATGCGACAATTTTGCCCATCACAAGTTGGTAGAGTATCGAAGAAGGCTAGAGAGACTTTGGGAAGGAGAGGTAACTAGAAACTTCTAAGTGCTATAACTTTTTTTCATGGAGTACATGTATTTTTCCAATCAGATTTAACTTAAGTTACTAATATTTTTTTGTAGATCAAATTCGATCCATACCCGGCGAACATCGTTCATTGGCATTTACAGCAATTCCCTGAGAATATCGGGCAATGGTGCACGAGGGTCCCTCTCATTTGTTAAGGGACCATGGAGTGGCACCTGCCGGATCGATGCCTTCGTCAGTTTGGTCGGGAGCAGTGCATTCCGTTGGAAGTCCCCGAGAGTCAAAGGGCGTTTCACGGTCGAGATGGTCGGCAAGGTACTCACGATTGGCCCACGAAGTTGGCGGAATTGATCGCGGTATGGGAGAACCGACAACTTCAAGATATTGTCACTCCAACAAGTGTGGGTCGAATGGGGTATCATGACCCATACATGGATAGATATCGACAAACATCGGTTCGGTACGTGACTCTGGAGGGTGCGGCTGATGGTGCATTGGTAAGTATATTCCTTCTAATAAGATTAAATTTATTGCTTGTTTCATTCTGTCACTTTTTTGGTCTTATCTTGCTAACCTTTTTTGTGATTTAGGCTGATGGGATCGAGCGGATCAAAGCGTTGACCCATGGGAAACAGGGAATGGGACATGAAGATGTGAGCTTCATCAGGAGGATGACAAACAGTCTGCTTGGATGTATCAGAGCACAAGGTCGTGATCATCGTAGATACCCACCCATGCCCGCACCGGTGCCACCTCCGGTACAAGTTGATGTCCCCCACCCCCACCACCATACGAGAGAAAGAAAAGCAAGAAGGTTCGGGAAAGACCTCATGAGCCCGAGATAAAGCCGTTACCGGCGTGGAGTGTGCCGACCCCCTTGGTTGTGTCACACGGTGGCGGTCCGAGCTCACATCAAGATCCCCGTCCAAGCCACTCCCAAGATCCCCGCCTGACCTACCATCATGAACAATTCCCGAGCTCATACAATGATCCCCGCCCGAGCTACCATCAATCCCCTCCGAGCTATCATCAATCTCCATATGATCCCAACCCGATCTCATACAACGATCCCCGCCCATCATACTATGATCCTCGCCATACATATGATCCCCGCCCAAACTTCTTCAACGAACCCCCCACATCCTCGGGTACTTGGCATGATGGTTCCTCCACGACTGCGCATCACGACTTCAATCCCATTCCTCGCCCAAATCAGCAGTGGCCTCCTACCCCTCACCGAATGAGCGTCGATGTCCCCCGCTCGACTCCGGAAGCGCCTTATACCACGGAACGACGCCGACACAGCACCGATGATCGCCCTAGCACGACCCAACGATATTTGCCACCGCAACCACCGATGGCCACTCCCGTCGGCCGTCGTACAAGGAGCCAAAAAACTTTGCAGCCCCATGAGTCCCAGGGACTTCCTTGAGATGGATCTTTAGTTTTATCATTTTAAGTGTTGTCTTTAGTTATGTTTCATTTTTATGTACTTGAAACCCTTCTATCTTAGTTTCTTTAATTGAGTGTTGTTTTAGTTATGTTTTATTTTTATGTACTTGAAACCCTTCTATCTTAGTTTCTTTAATTGAGTGTTGTTTTAGTATTTATTCTAGTTATAAGTTCTTGGCTTTCTCTACTTTGCAGCCACATAACTTAAGGCTTGAGTGTTCTCATGAGGATTATTTGAAAACACGAAAGTTCAGTGCATCATAGCTCTAACTCTGACAATAATTGAAAACATACATAACAAGTACCAACAAATGAAAACAGCAAACTATGTCGCATTAGCTGACTCCCCCACATCAGGCCCTTGGGGGGTGCGGTTTGTGTGGCAAAACCGCACCTTGGGGATGCGGTTTCGTTTTGGAGAAAAAAAACCGCATCTCCAAAGTGCGGTTTTACTAGGTCAGCCCATAACCGCACCTCGGCCAAGCGGTTTTTGTAGGTCAGACCTGAAACCGCTTGGCCAAGATGCGGTTTTGGCCCAGAATTATGGACCGCACCTTAGAGGTGCGGTTTATATATGAAACGCACCAGGAGGGTGCGGTTTATATATAAAACGCACCTCTAAGGTGCGGTCCATAAAAAAGGGTGATATTTTTGTAAATATTTTCGGCTGAGTGCTATTTTTGTAATTTTTTTAAAAAGGTGCTATTTCTGGAAAAATTCCGAATTTAATCCTGTTGTAGATTTCCTCCTGCGATTTTTCTATATCTATTTGGATTTTTTTTCCTCATGCCATTTTTCAACGATAGATCAAAATTATCGAGTTGTCAGACAGTGTTCAACCCAAATACTAGTACCACTAAAACAAAATTTTATATCAATTTTTTGCCTCAAATTTGGACACAACTTTTCATTAACTTGGGTCCTCCCCTGATATTGAGGTGATGAGGAATGAAAGATACCCTTATATGGTTGTATTGGGTAAAAATATTTGCTTGGATATTCTTCTTTGGATGCTAGCATTCTTGTTCGACCAAGAATTGCAGGGAAGATAAAGAGATTAACACGAAAAAAATTTAACCTAGTTTATTAATTTATGACGAGTTTACACATCAAAGATAGTATCAATCATTTTATGAGACTCACTTTTTATTGATTTTGTATTCCCATCAAGTAAATTGAAAGACAGCCACAAGAACAGAAGAAACAGAGAAACTTCAGCCACCAACACTTAGTTGACAATCCTTTTGGCAAACTGACCCTCCACATCTAGCTTATCAAAACCCTTTACAGTTAGGGTAGGGCTATCTTAAGGGGAGATATTTTTTCTATTTACGCACTTTTTGTTTGTTTTGTGTCTTTATACTCTTCCAAACTTTCATAGAGCTACCTACTTAATAGCAAAAAAAAAAAAAAAAAAACTTTGAAATTGTAAGAAAAATTCGATTCTAATAAAGATCACAAATTATACAGAAATAAAATGTATAAACGTCATCATTTTCTCTCTGGTTAATTTTTATTGAATAATTATATATAGAAAAATCTCGAAAGAGGAGACTCATGAGAGGACATCATCATATCATACACTCCAAATTTATTGGCACGATCTCTCAATCATAAACTTCACTGAAAACAATTATGATCAAACAAACTTGAAATTGGTATAAGATACAAGAATTTTGTGATTTCGTTGTTGTTTTTCATGACTACACTTTTGAGTACATTCAACTACACTTCTGGTGCATTGAACCTGTTGGGCATGTGACTCGGATCATGCTGCGCCAAGGAAGCACTCCGGTCCCACAACCAGGAGAGTAGGGCGCGCTAGCGCCAGTAAAGCGCGACAGTGCCATCAACGCCAGGATCGGGCGCGCTAGCACCAGTGAAGCGCGGCAGTGCTATCAACGCGAAGATCGGGCGTGCTAGCACCGGCGAAGCGCGACAACTCCACCACCAAGAGCGTCACGCGCACCAGCACCGACGCGACCAAAGACAGCCCGAGCACCGAACGACGACGTTCGAGTCCAGCGTTGACCAAGTTAGCGAGTGTGGGAAAACGATGCCGCGTCTCACCCATCGAGTGGTCACATCACAGTCCTAGTCCTAGTCCTAGGTATAATAAAAGGCTAAATGTACTTGTCCTAGGTAGAGTCATTGTCTAGAATTCTGACATGTCAGTGGTCATGTCACCATGTAACTCACCCACCACCGTGTAGCCTATAAATAGAGCATTTACTCCGGTGGGTGAGGGGATCGGATTTTTGGAAACTCTCTCTCTAATAAAAGAACATACTTCTCTCTACAAATTACTCTCTGATCTCCCTCTCTTCCCTCTTTCTTTCTGAAGCCCCCGTTCGGTTCCTGTTACACATTCTCCTCGACCCCTTTTTACCTGAATCTCACTCCTACACTCAGTTAGCTTCAAACAATTGGCGCCTCACCGTGGGGCTGAGTAGAAAAAGTAACAGAAATCCAACCAATGGCAGAACCCAACTCCAACTTTCCCGACGAGGTGACACCCATCAAGGCTATGACAACCCCGAGGGCGTTCGCCGAAGGCAGCAACCTTAACGCGGTGCTCGTTGAGGAAGAAGAGCCCGAGCTGACAGCCAAGGAAATGAAGCAGCTGGTGGCGAAGCAAAACAGCGTCATAGCCGACATGCAAAAATAGATGAGCCAAGTCCTCGCGCTCGTGGCCTATCATCCTCAAACCAGTGGCCAGGCCGAGCTGACGAACCGGGAGCTCAAGCGGATCTTGGAGAAGACGGTGAACCTATCCCTCAAGGATTGGTCCACTAAGCTCGATGATGCTCTGTGGGCATATCGCACTGCCTACAAGACGCCCATTGGTACCTCACCGTACCGGCTTGTCTATGGAAAGGCATGCCATTTGCCCGTGGAGCTAGAGCACAAGGCCTTCTGGGCCCTTAAGCTGCTAAACTTGGATGTTAGTGTTGCAGGAGATGAGCGAAAAATGCAGATGTTGGAGCTGGAAGAGTGGCGTTATCACGCCTATGAGAACACCAAGTTGTACAAGGAGCGCATGAAGCGCCTCCACGATGCACGGTTGCGGGGTCCGAAAGAGTTCCAGGTTGGTAATCGAGTTCTCCTTTATAACTCTCGCCTGAAACTCTTTCCCGGAAAACTCCGTTCCCGGTGGTCTGGACCGTACACGGTCACTCAGGTGTTCCCGTATGGCACGATTGAGATTGCTAACCCGCAAACTGAGTCGTTTAAAGTGAATGGCCATCGTCTCAAGCTCTACCTGGGAGACGAGGTCGAACGTGCGGAGTTAGCAGTGGAGCTCGCGGACCCTTAGTTCCGCAATTGGCGTCCAGCTAAAAGACGGTAAAGAAGCGCTTGTGGGGAGGCAACCCCACCACGGTTTGCATTTCTACCTTTGTTTTTTATTTATTTATTTCAACTTTGTCGGTTTTTGAGTCTTTGAGTCAGTTTGGAGTCAGTCTGGAAAGTTTTTCGTGCCTCGGGCGGTTCGTTTTGATGTGTGATTGGTTAAATTTTAGAGCCGGGACACGAATGAATCATGGTGGTTTGAGATTGAAAATTGAAAAAATTGCATTTCAGGCTCGGCATAAAAAACACGAGCAGCAGGGGGACAAAACACGGCTGTGTTTCTCCCCGTGCCTGCCCGTGTTTTGCCTGTTGCTCTCGGCATAAAAAACACGGGCACTGGGCTCTGAAAACACGGTCGTGTTTTAATCAGAGCCCGGCCGTGCTTTGCTGGGGGAAAACACGTGCGCGGAGCACCCGAAACACGGCCGTGTAATGGCCCGCCCGTGTTTCGGCCTCCCCCCTATAAAATCGAATTTTTTCACCCCCAAACTCAGATCAGTCATTTTTTCAAAAACCCCCAGCCCCCCCCCCCCCCTCGCCGGAAAATCGCCCCTTTCACCTTCTCCCTCGATTTTCCGGCCATAACTCCCTCTCCCGACCTCCAAATCACAAACCGCGAGTGCCCCCACGCTCCTGGCGTCGAGGAGCACATTCCCCAACGATTTGGGCTGGTTTGGCTGAGGTTGGGTCGCCGGCGGCGAGTTTTTCGGCGAGTCTCCGGTGTGTTTTCCGGCGACTTTGGGTGCTTCTCTCCACTTTCTTCCTCTCTCTCGTGGTATCTTCTTGAGTCTCCAGGTGTGTTCTCCTTGTCTTTTCTTCTATTTTTGGAGAATCGATACCTAGAGTTAGTTGAAGAACTTTTGATTGTGGAATGCATGGTTTGGGGAATATTTTGGGTTTGGGGGATGATTGGGCTGATTGCATGTTGAATGGCCTGCGTGAATTGTGATTTTTCTGTGATGCCTCGATTGGTGCTATTTAGGGAAGTTGTGGTATGCTTGTTTCACCGGGGGCCTAGTCCACTGTCCAAATCGCTTGATTTGAGGGTCCCCGGTGTATTCAGCTGGTATTTCTCGTATGATGGGTATGCTTGTGTCGCCGGGAGTCTAGTCCACTGTCCATATCTTTCGATATGAGGACCCCCGGTGTGGTTTTGGTCTAACATTGACCCCGTTTGCTTGTGTACAATTTGTCCTTCATTGTGTTTTACAGGATCATGGAGGATTTTCTCGACCAGCTGAACATCATCCAGCGCCACAAGCTGCGGAACCTCCGTACCCGCAGCATCGCCGAGCACCATCACCTCGATTGGGAGGTGTTCGAAGAGCTTCATGCCAGGCCACAGATGGAGGCCGCGGTCCGCTCCCCTGCTTGGCGGCGTCTTCTCACCCTTGCTGAGCCGACCTACAAGGAGTTGGTCTTGGAGTTCTACGCCACCTTCACCCACAATCAGAAGGGGAACTCCGATCATTCTAATGCAGTCCAATTCACACTCGGCGGGGTGGAACACTCCCTCAGCTACTGGGAGTTCGCCAATGCACTTCGTCTCAACTCCCGGGAAGCTCGTGGGCCACCTCTCCGCCTAGATCTCGCTGATCCCACGGACTTCGCTTCTCAGGCGTACTTTCAGAGCATCTGCCTGCCCGACAGTGTGGATGAACAGTACGTGGCCAGCCAGACGCGGGCTTCTCTCCTCCGTCCGGAGTGGCGGATCCTCAACCACCTGATGTGCACTTCCTACACACCCAGCGCAGGCTCGGCCAACCGGGTCACGCTCCGCACACTCTGGTTGATGCATGCGATGGGTCGTTCAGAGGACACCATCCAGCTGGGCTCTGTACTGGCGAGGACATTCACTAAACCAGCCATCAGCACGACTCGCGCCCTCGTTTGTGGCCCGGTGATCACCGCCCTGGCCCGCAACTATGGGGTGGATTACACGGGGATGACTATGGTGCGCGGGCCGTCCCCACTCAGCGAGGCTACTCTCCGCCACCAGCACTTGCTTGCTCGCCACGGGCGTCAGCGCTGGATCGAGGGCCTTCCTCAGCCACCTCCTCCTGCAGAGGGTGACCAGGCCGAGTCGAGCGCCGCTGGTGGATGCCGAGGTCGACGTCGCGTTCCCCGCCGTGGCCAGGCTCCCGCGAGCCCCTCTCCTGCTCCCCGGTCTCCTTCTCCAGGGTCACCTCCTCCAGTGGTGGTGCCCATCTCCGACCAGTTGGCGGCGATCTCGCAGCAGAATGAGCGCCTCCTAGCCGGCCAGGAGCTCCTCCACACCCGCCTTGATCGTGAGCGGGACCGAGGGCGTATTATCCTATCCGGGCAGCACTACATCATGTCCTACTTGGGCTTGGACCCGAGCGCGGTCCACTACCCGTTCGTGCTGTCCCCGGGGTTTGAGGATGAGTACCCTCCACCCACCGGCGATGGTGGTGATGCCTTCTAGAGCGGGTTTTATGCTTTATCTGTTTTCCAGACTGAGACTCCGTGTTTTGTGGTTTCGTTTTGTTTTGTTTTATCTCGGATTGTAGACTTGGTACTCTGACTCCTATCACCCGGTGTGTGTTTTTGTTGTCTCTAGCTCTGTGCCCCTTCTTTTGACTGATCCGCCATCCAGTCAGCGTTCCTGACCACTGTTTCACGGTAACATCGTTCCCCTTCCCTCTGCTCCATTGAGGACATTGTCGCGTTTAAGTGTGGGGGGGTTCTTTGTATGAATTGGAACGTATATATATGTGTGCTTGGAGCCTAGTCCACTGTCCAAATCTTGAGATTTGAGGGCTCCAAGCACGGCTGTTTGCTTGATGATTGATCATATTGGCACTGTGGATGTGATTAGTGAATTGAATGGCTTTTGACTTGATACATGACAACTTGAGTGTGGCTTAGACAACTGATTGTGATGACTGAGATGTACAGTAGAATTGTGTAGGGGTTCAGTTTTTTTAACTGTCTGCTCACCAAATGTGACTTGGTTTGATCACTTGCTTTTGACAATCATTTATGCATCTAGTACAGGGAATCAGAATGAGAGATAGAGCATATAGGTAGCCATGTGAGATTTGAGCCTACTCGTTTCTTTCTTGTGCGATAGTTTCCTCTTCCATGATGTGCAGCATTCACGTTGTCATTAGCTAAGATGATGGAGGCATAGGATTAGCCCACGACCAAATTGTCTATCCTAGTGTGTCATACCCCTAGTCAGCCCCTTTGAGCCGTGTGTTTTCCTTTCTTTCGGTCTTCAATGAAAAGTCACCCTTTTGCATCTTTTAGATGGTTCCACGGAGTGATTTTTACTTGTTCTCTGCTGTTTCTGCTAAATGTAATATGAGGGTTGGAGGTAATACTCAAAAGTTGGGCAGGTGTTTGAAATTGTGCAGAGGTGGTGGTTTCTTAAGAAAAAAAAAATTAAAGAAAATCCAAGAAAAAAATGAAAGCAAAAGAGAGCCACCACCAAAAATCTGAATAATGCCCATGTAGTAGTGTTTCTTAGCAGTCTGGCTTAGAAATACTAGCATTTATGTAACCTCCTTCGCTCTTGTGCTTTGAACTTGAGTAATGCAGAATAGCAGAAAGAAAGTTATTGGTTCGATTGATTGTGAATCTGTTGGGTCTGGAAATGTGGAACCTTGTGCTGTATGAATACTTCCACCACCTAAAAGGCCTTTTCCCCATGTCCACGACCATAGCCAGTCATCTGAACCTGTGTCTAAGACCTCCGGATTAGTTAGTGATGACACCCCATATGTGAACTCTAGCACTTAGAGGCTGCATTCATGGTGAAGAGATGTTAGGGATTGAGAGATTAAGCATGCGCATTTTTCGCATCATATTGTCCTGACCCCACTGGTCGAGAGTGAGCGATTCATTTTCTCTTATTCTCTATACTCTGTATCCCGGTGAGGACCTAGATTGCTCGGTCTTAATTCTGATATCTTGAACTTTGTGCATGATGTGACTGTTTTGAACAAGTGGTTGAGTCAAGTCGATGTTGGTTGGTGAACAGAAGGGAGACTCTTCCTTTGCTCGATTTTACTGCATTCGAATGTCATCTGTGGTGGTTGTCTAGGTTGTCAGTGAGGTTGTCCATGTGTTAATGATCGAAAGCCAGTATGATCCACGTGTTTTGTGCCGATATGTCATGCCTTGTTGTTTTGAGCTTACCTTGTGTCTGACTTGGTTTGCTTGGGGACAAGCAAACGGTTAAGTGTGGGGGAGTTTGATAACGATGTAATTGCACATGTTTGCGCCCCTAGTTCTTATCCGTTTGAGGGGCATAGTCGTGTGTTTTGGCCTATTTTACGCCGGGTTGTGCTATTTTGTCATATTTCAGGTCCCAGGCGTCAAAGGGGAGGTTAACCACGAGTTTCGGGGCATTCGGAGGTCATTTCGTCAAGCTGGGGCCAAAACACGGGCACACCTAAGGCATTACACGGCCGTGTTCCTATGGCCATGCTTTTTATGCCGAGAGCTGAGCTGATTACACGGGCAGGGCCGAGACAAAGCACGGTCGTGTTCCACCAAAGCACGGCCGTGTCCAACGCGAAGCACGGCCGTGTTTCTCCCAACTGCTGGCCGTGTAATTAACCCTGGCCGAGGCACGGGCGGACTCAGGCAAAGCACGGCCGTGTCCTCGACCGTGCTTTGGCCACTGATGCTTTTAAGCAGATTTTCAGCCACAAGTCAAGGGGATTCGAGTTTTTGAGAGATAGATCAGTTCCTAGAGAGAGAAAGCGACGAACAAGAGTCTCCAAGCGCCCTAGATTGATCTTCAACACCATTGGAGGCTTGTTTGAGCTTGGAGAAGTGCCGATCAACATCCAGGAGCAGGAATCCATCCTTCACAGTATGAATTCCGTGTCTGATTCTGCTTTTGCTTTCTTCTCCATGGAGTAGTTCTCCCATTCTTCTGGGTATGGAGAACCCTAGATTTGTATGTTAGGCTTTGATTGTATGAACCCAAGTACTGATTCTATGATTTGATTATATTCGATTGAGGTTTGAATGATTGAATGGCATGAATCCTGATCAAAATCCTGTTGTTTCTGCTTTAACCTAGAATGAGAATATCTGCCTAGGTTAATAGAGTATCCTTGATTGAAGGTAGGGAGTTGGTGACTTTAGTCGAGGAACCAACTCACTATTCTGTACCGGATTTACTCCGGTAGTGGAGGTTTTGTTCTTAAGGCCTCAATCTGTCTACTCCGGTGGAGGTTAGTCGCCCGCTAGAGATTCAGATTGAGAGGGTCTGAAGACCTTTAGTCGAGACTTCAGGCTGTTCAAGAACCTTCCGCAGTATAACTGTCATAGAAACTGAACTTGGTAATTACAATCCGGCTTAACTGCAGTCTAGGGGGAACCATATCCGGGTGACCTCTCTTAACCTGAATACAACAGTTTACTTGCTTTGTTAGTTTGATAGTTTAGACTTGCATGCCAGTTTCATTGCTAGATAACAAGAATTCACTGAGTATTCATCAGATCTAGGACCCGAGTTGATAATTAAACCCAAACCCGCTATACTACGCTTTAGGAAGTGGTTTCACTTGGCCAATTCCTGGAGTGACAGTAGAGTCGAGTCAAGTTTTTGGCGCCGTTGCCGGGGACGGCTAGGTTGTTGAAGAAAAGTGATTTCTGTTAATTTAGCTTTTCTTTTTGCTTTGTTTGCTTTGTCCCACTTGTGCCTTCACGGGTTTGCTTGCTTGAGTGTGTGCAGGTAGTGCATGACCCGTAGCCAGTCCGGAGGTTTACTGCCGTTGAATCCAGAGATTGACCGCACCTGTCGCCAGCTCAGGAGACAACAGCGAGCTAGACTGGCTACGGAAGAGCGCATAGACGGCCACGTGAGCAGTGATTCTGAGGAGGAGTACGAGATGAAAGACTACAATCAACACCAGGGGAATCCTCAGCAGGCTCCCCCGGTGAATCAGGTCCTGAGGAACAACCCCATACCTCAGGATCATGGGGTTCATCATCCACCGCAGCCGGGTCCCACCTTGGAGTACTACTACACTCCTCGGATTGCTGACATCCGCCCGGTCATCCTCTACCCGCTTATTCCAGCAAACAACTTCGAGATCAAGCCATGCTGGATTCAGCTCATTACATCCTCTATCCAGTTCCATGGCTTGAAGGATGAGGAGGCCAGGGTGCATCTTTCCCGTTTTCTGCAGCTGACGAACGGGTTCAAGCTGAATGGTGTCCCGGATGATGCAATCCGCCTTCATCTCTTCCCCCATTCTCTGGCGGGGAATGCCAAGAGGTGGTTGGAGACCCAGCCCCCATTGTCCATCACCTCTTGGGACGATCTGGCTGACAAGTTCGTGCATAGGTATTATCCAGCATCGAAGACTACAGAGATTTAGCGGGAGATCACTCACTTCCGCCAAGAGCCAGATGAGTCACTTCGTGATGCGTGGGAGCGGTACATGGGCTATTTCTGGCAGTGTCCCCATCATGGCTTCAGTGATGCATTCACAGTGGGGAACTTTTACAGTGCCCTCTCTCCAGATAGCCAGAGGGTGATTGAGTCTCTATGCCCAGGAGGGGATATTCTCACTAAGACTCCACCCGAGCTGAACCAGATGATCAGTACTTTGGCTGCCAGAGATCATTCTTGGGGACAGGGTAGCCGAGGCAGACAGTCCCGGGACCGTGGTGTGCACGCCATGGAGACCAGATCCGTGCTCGAGCAGCAGGTAGCTGAGCTGGTGCAGACACTGAAGCAACCCAACAGTCTTATTCCGGGCAGAGGTATGGCTACACCTCCAGTTGCTCAGTGTCAGTGGTGTGAGAGCTCCAATCACCTAGTGGAGGACTGCCAGGCTATGAGGGAGTCTACCACACCCCAGGAGCAGTTGGCCTTCATCGCCAATGCGCGGCGCCTTGATCCATACAGCACTACATATAATGAGGGGTGGCGCCAGCATCCCAACTTCGCCTGGAGCAGCAACACCACTAAACCACCTGGTTTTCCAGCACCAGCAGGTGGTTTTCAGCAGAGGCAGCCCTTCCAGGCTCGCCAGGGGCCAGACCCACAGCAGCAGTCCTACCAGCCTAGGCAGGGGCAGCCATTCCAGCAGCCCCAGCGCCAGTTTGCCGAGCCAGCAGCAGCTCCGGCCCCAGATGACAGGATGACAAAGCTGGAGAATATTCTAGCTTCATTCATGACGAGAACTCAGGCTGCTATCACGTCACTGGAGGCAGGTCAGCGGAACCAGGGTGCCATTTTGCAGGATCTGCAGACCCAGGTGGGCATCTTGGCCCGCCAAAGCACTACCAGGGCACCGGGGACTCTGCCTGCCACCACTGTCCCGAACCCTCGAGATCCTCACCAGCATCAGCAGCTGGATGCCATTTTTACCAGGAGCGGTAAGGTCATATCTGCTTATCCTGTCCCGGCCAGACAGGAGGAACCACTACCTGCTTCAGCACTTCCAGCCGACGATGCAGAAGTGCGGGTGGAGAAGGAAGCCCCTGCTCCCAAGCCACAACTAGTGGTTAAGGAGCATGTACCCCAGCTTCCCTTCCATACTCGCCTACACAAAGACAAGCTGGAGACTGAGTTTGCCAAGTTCATGGCAATGTTGAAGCAGCTCAACATCAGCATACCGTTCATGGAGGCACTGTCGAAGATGCCCAAGTACGCGAAGTTCATGAAAGATCTCTGCACCAAGAAGAAGAAACTTGGGGATCTTTCGACAGTGATGCTGAGCGAGGAGTGTTCTGCTATCCTGCAGAACAAGCTGCCCGAGAAGCGCAAGGATCCAGGGAGTTTTACTATCCCTCTTACTATTGGCAGCATGCATGTAGGCAAGTCCTTGGCGGACCTAGGCGCTAGCATAAACGTCATGCCATATAAGTTGTATAAAAAGCTAGACCTAGGTGAACTTAGCCCTACTAGAATGAGCATTCAGCTAGCTGATCGTTCTATCGTGCATCCTAGGGGAATCATAGAGGATCTGCTTGTCAGTGTCGGTGCATTCACATATCCTGTTGATTTTGTTATTCTTGATATACATGAGGATGTGGATGTACCTTTGATTCTAGGTCGGCCATTTCTTGCCACTGCCAAGGCACTAATTGATGTGCATGATGGTAAACTGATCTTGCGTGCTGGGGATGAACAGGCTACTTTTTCCGTGACTGAGTTTGATCACTGTGCTATGATTGCTGTCACGCCTGTGCATGCTATGTCTGATCAGGTACACGAGCCTGTCGTGTATCCTTCTGCTCCTCTCATTTTGCAGGACCCTCCTATCATTCCTTCGCCGCCACTCCATCCAGCCTCGCCTCCGAACAAAAAGACCAAGGAGGAGTGGCGGCCGAAGCAGCAGGTTGCTAAGCCTGCACGGAAGAAGAGTGGAGACCACTACGAGCTGGTCCCACCTCCTGCACCACGACCACCCTGGCCGTCTGGGTACTCACTCGCCTGCATCTTGCCAGATGGGCAGGTCGAGCTGACTGATGATGGTGGTCTCATTCGTCGGGTGCATGGCCACAACCTGAAGCTGTACCTCAAGAGCGACGTGGATCCGCTCTTGGAGGCACCTGTTCCTGCACCGCCCTGAGTATCCACCATGGGCGTCCAGCTAAAATGACGGTAAAGAAGCGCTTGTGGGGAGGCCCACCACGGCTTGATTTTCTTTTTTGTGTTTTGAGTCGGATTGTAACCCGGTTTGGGTTTGGTTTGTTTTCGTTTGGTTTGGATGATATTTTATTGGGATGACCATTGAACCTAACATATTGTGTTTGAGCTCTTCTGTTCCCCTTTGGCTGTGCTTGGCTTGACTGGCCGCTTCCAGTCTCCTGCAGTCCGTGCATACTGGTAACATCGTTCCCTTTTCCTTCCCTCTTCTCCATTGAGGGCAATGTCGATCTTAAGTGTGGGGGAATGTTTATCTTTTGACTGCATTAGATCTGTTTGTGTGCTTGGAGCCTAGTCCACTGTCCAAATTTTTAAATTTGAGGGCTCCAAGTACGTGTTCCTTGCAATTGCCTGCTCAGTATGCTTTGAATTGACAGTCTTTATAGTAATGTGCAACCTAGGGAGGTAGTGTAGCACTATGGAGGATGTTGATGCATTTAAGAAGTCTCATTTCTTCTTCATATTGTGTTGGTTGATTGAGTGAATTAGTGATCTTAGGACCCTTGAATTGTGTGGTGTTGTGGATTCTCTACCTGTCATGGACTCTTGTATCATGTTTTGAGTTTAACAGGTGCTCGAAAATGTGCTTCAAAATAACGTCTCCCGTGCGAATAGGGCGAAAGTGTGTAAGGGGAGACGGGAATCCGTTCCCAATTTCCACCTACTACCTCCAGCCCCCTTACATATCTTTCCCCCGCACGAGGCTCGAGACATCCGCTCCTGGCATGGCCGGTAAGAGCAGGTTGGGACCCTTGAAAAAAAAGAGAAGAAAAAAATAATAATAACAGAAAACGAGCAAAACAGAAAGAAAAGGGGTTCCAACCATCTTCAAAAAGAAAATAGAGCACCTTGAAAAATGTGAGTCCATGATCCTTTGTTTTTGAGAATCTCTTCATCCACAATTCATTTGTCCTCTGTTCACTGTTTGCCATGATGCCGACTCGATACTAGTGCTCTCGCCGAAGAAGCTATGAGATGACTTGTGCGTCGGTTGACCTCGTAAGTTGCTAAATGATCTAGGAAGTCCTCTACCTAAGATTTGGGTTGTTTGTTGCTATAGAGGTCTGGAGAGTTGCATTGGTTTGAGTTAGGTTTGCTTGGGGACAAGCAAACGGTTAAGTGTGGGGGAGTTTGATAACGATGTAATTGCACATATTTGCGCCCCTAGTTCTTATCCGTTTGAGGGGCATAGTCGTGTATTGTGGCCTATTTTACGCCGGGTTGTGCTATTTTGTCATGTTTCAGGTCCCAGGTGTCAAAGGGAAGGCTAAGCGCGAGTTTCGGGGCATTCGGAAGTCATTTCGGTGAGCTGGAGCCAAAACACGGGCACACCTAAATCATTACACGGCCGTGTTCTGGTGGCCGTGCTTTTTATGCCGAGAGCTGAGCTGATTACACGGGCAGGGCTGAGATAGAACACGGGCGTGCTTCACCAAAGCACGGGCGTGTTCTACCAAAGCACGGGCGTGTTCCACCAAAGCACGGCCGTGTTCCACCAAAGCACGGCCGTGTTCCACCAAAGCACGGCCGTGTTTCTCCCAATGCACTGGCCGTGTAATTAACACTAGCCAAAGCACGGGCGGGCTGAGGCAAAGCACGGTCGAGGGCACGACCGTGCTTTGGCCACTGATGCTTTTAAGCAGATTTTCAGCCACAAGTCAAGGGGATTCGAGTTTTTGAGAGATAGAACGATTCCTAGAGAGAGAAAGTGACGAGCAAGAGTTCCCAAGCGCCCTAGATTGATCTTCAACACCATTGGAGGCCAGTTTGAGCTTGGAGAAGTGCCGATCAACATCCAGGAGCAGGAATCCATCCTTCACAGTATGAATTCTGCGTCTGATTCTGCTTTTGCTTTCTTCTCCATGGAGTAGTTCTCCCATTCTTCTGGGTATGGAGAACCCTAGATTTGTATGTTAGGCTTTGATTGTATGAACCCAAGTACTGATTCTATGATTTGATTATATTCGATTGAGGTTTGAATGATTGAATGGCATGAATCCTGATCAAATTCCTGTTGTTTCTGCTTTAACCTAGAATGAGAATATCTGCCTAGGTTAATAGAGTATCCTTGATTGAAGGTAGGGAGTTGGTGACTTTAGTCGAGGAACCAACTCACTATTCTGTACCGGATTTACTCCGGTAGTGGAGGTTTTGTTCTTAAGGCCTCAATTTGTCTACTCCGGTGGAGGTTAGTCGCCCGCTAGAGATTCAGATTGAGAGGGTCTGAAGACTTTTAGTCGAGACTTCAGGCTGTTCAAAAACCTTCCGCAGTATAACTGTCATAGAAACTGAACTTGGTAATTACAATCCGGCTTAACTGCAGTCTAGGGGGAACCATATCCGGGTGACCTCTCTTAACCTGAATACAACAGTTTACTTGCTTTGTTAGTTTGATAGTTTAGACTTGCATGCCAGTTTCATTGCTAGATAACAAGAATTCACTGAGTAGTCATCAGATCTAGGACCCGAGTTGATAATTAAACCCAAACCCGCTATACTACGCTTTAGGAAGTGGTTTCACTTGGCCAATTCCTGGAGTGACAGTAGAGTCGAGTCAGCAACGAACTGGCGCTAGTGACTAAAAACACTTAAAACGACCTCACCTTCTTGAAGATGAGTTACTTCTTAAAAAGAACTTGTTTCTTAAACTTTAACAATAACTCAAACATAACGCTTTAAGGTAAATAGCACAAAATCACCTCGTATCATAGCTCAAGCAAAGCACAAATAATCAAACATAATCATGTAATATCAAACATGAATCAAATACGGCACGCACGTCACGTACATCAATACTTAAAAATACCCAAAGCAAATACTTGAAAAACCGTAAGGCATAGAATTTACCCCCTTTACACTCACCTTAACTTCGAGTCGATATATGCTCTATCCTTTGTGGTGTCGCTCTTGTCTAGATCATCTTCGTCTACTTACAAAAAGCAGTTTTACTCCCGAATTTAACTTTCAATGCACAGAGCTACGAGGATGAGCCATTTCCAGGGAGTCAGTACTCGATGCCGGCCAAATCAATCGATGGGTACTCACAAAACAACAACTCGAATCATCATCCATCCATTCTCCCAGTGACCGACGAAGCAATGGTGGAAGGGCTCCTCCAAATGGTGGCCGAATTCAGACTCTCCGTCAAACAATTCTGCAAAGCCCCAATCTCCCAAATCGAGGACGAACAGCTTTAGGTTCGGGGCGTGAGATTGAGCTTCCCATGTGAACCGCCATTTGCTAGGGTTTTTGGGTTCGTCGTAGCCCATTTCTTCTCGGAAAAGGGTTGGGGAAAAGAAATAATGGGGAGGGGTTTAGGATTGTGGCGGCTCGGCCCTCCCGTCCCATTACTTTAAAAAAAATTAATAATAATAATAACAATTATGTTATTATTATTATTATTCCTATCCCGCGATTGTAATCCTTCGTACGTAACTGTTAACCCAACCGTTCACGTATTCTGGTCGAACCTGAACCCAAAATTCGGGGTGTTACACAGCTCATATCAAAGGAAAGAGAAATTGTTTTGGTTAGATTAGTTTTAGCTGAAATCCTAGACTCAAACGATACTGTGGTGGGAATCGATATTACCTTTATAACTTAATTTGCAAGGTCGCCGGAGCACGAAGAAGCTAGCGTCGACGATGAGGCAGCCGGAGTAGTAGAAGAGACGGTTCTCTTAAATTGCTTTTCCTAATCGCAGATGTCGGCGATTGACTTGAGGGCGCAGGCAAAAAAAACTAAAGGAAAAATACCTTTTTAATAATTTCCCCCCTTTAATTGATAATAATTTATAACAAAAATATAAATAAAACAAAACATAGATGAAAGGAATTAACCTGACGTCTGGCAGCTCCTCCGTCCATTTCCCATCAAAATAAACATATCCAAACCCAATTTCCGTTGCGTTCAAATCCAACATCCATCTAATAATTCATTAACAAAAAAGAATCAATCACGCCACGTGGCTGGGTAGCGGCCAAATTTTGCCCTTTTTGTTTTAACCCACTAATCATGTTGTATCCATTTATAATAGTGTCTAGATATAATCACTGAATTATAATAAGTTTTTTTGGTAATCGAATTATAATCAGTTAATTCACTGAAATGGACTTGTCACCACTCGCTTGGCACTGAATTATTAGGCACCCACTGACGGACCCCCCAAGGATAGGGGTGTCCCACATTGTAACCTAGCAAAGGATTGTAGTTAGGGTTTGTGAGAAAGGGAAGAAGAAGACGGCTGATTTGTGGAAATTGCCAATATGCCCTTTTCTCTGTAGTTCTACCCACCACTATATAAACTTCACTCGATGCTGCCCCAAACAAACAAAACACATGAGTTCTTTCTGACCATAATTATTAAGGTCCCTCTCTCCCTTAATTAATTGACCAAGGTATCAAGAATGGCCACCATTCCGAAGGCGTTCGCCATCCTTGTGACGATCATTGCATCCCTCGCGAGCTTTACGTTCGGTTTTGGATACCGTAAGTTGTGCCCTAACTATTATATTATATTAATTATACACATTCTAGCAAGCTTCACTACGAGAAGAAAAAAACCTCTTGCAACTCTCACAAATGTTTGTGTTACATTATGTCCTAAATCCCTTTTGCTGACATTTCTTATCGTTATTTGCATGTTCATGCATCCAGAAAGTTGCATATTGGTTACGGCCGCGACCACCCCTATGATGCAGGAGCTGCACCTGTCCGAGGCGGACCTTTTCAACAAGTTACTCATCAACATTCATTTTTGCGTTGCGTGCTTCATTTCCGGACTAGCAGCCGACACTTTCGGCCGGCGTCCGACGCTTATTGCGTCGGCGATATTGTCTTTCACGGGGTTCATCGTCATGACGCATTCCTTTTCCTATACCACCTTCCTAGTCGGCCGGAACGTCTCCCTCTTTGGGATCGGAGTGGGTGTCCTCGTGGCTCCGCTCTACATCGGCGAAGTCGCTTATCCGAGCCATCGAGGGTTCCTCAACACCATCCCAGAAGTGAGTGAGAATTAACTATCTAAACTCGACCGATTGATCATTTGTGCTTTAATTTTTTCCCCAATTAAAAAACTAGCTATGGTGGTAATTTATTTTATTTGCCTCACATCACTAATTATCTATAGAGGCACATACAATATTTATAGTGGCAAATGAAATTTGTTACTAATTAGGGAATTGAAGGCATAAATTTTTAGTTCCTAATTTCACTTTTTAAAGATTATATTTTAATTAAATTTCCATTCTAAAGTGATAAGTATTTACCACTAATGTTATTATCAGTGACAGATATTTTGGCTTGTAATAGTAAATTTAGGTGATTATTATATTGCTTTAGGAATTTCTTATACAAATCAAGCACTTCCTTTTTTATATCAATTATATATTAGTATCAGAAGCCATTTTTAGAACTAATCTTATCTTATTCCTCTTTCAGCAAATAGGCGAGTCTCTGTCCATTGGAAATAGTTATAAAAATTGATGATGTTATTCGCAAATAGGTATACGAAGGCAAAAGTTTAGAGGACAGTTATACAAATGCACGTGTTGCTAAAAATGATATATCATTTCAATTAAAATTAAATATAAAGTAGTAAGGGGTTTAGAGGCAATTAATAATTCATATAGAGGCAAATAATAATGTATCACTCGCGTTATAGCATATTTTAAGGGGGCTTGCTATTTGCCGCCAACCAAATTGCTATTTGCCGCCAACTAAAAAAAAAAAAAAAAGTATATATATATACATAGTAGGGTAAGGAGTTTCACAATCTACAACATATCCAACTTTCAGAGAACATATTGAATCAGAAAAATTCAACGCTCGCCGGAAAAGTCGCCGGAAAATCATCGGGAAAGCCTATCCTCGACATATACTGCGTACACGCATCAATGAATCATCACTAAGCAGGTGCGTAATTTTTTTGTAGTTTCGAACAATTTTTCCGACGATTTGAAACGAACAGACGGTGGGCAGAAAATTTCCGGCGGCCGGAACCTGGCCGGGCCGAAAATTTCCGGTGGCCGGAACCTGGCCGAGCCGAAAAATTCCGGCGGCCGGAACCAGGCTGAGCCGCAAGATATTTTCGGCCCGGCCAGGTTCCAGCCGCAAGATATTTTCGGCCCGGCCAGGTTCCAGCCACCGGAAATTTTCGGCCCGGCCAGGTTCCGGCCGCCGGAAATTTTCGGCCCGGCCAGGTTCCGGCCACCGGAAATTTTCGGCCCATAGTCTGTTTTTGCAATTTTTCGGAAAAATTCGATTTTAGGAGTTGAATTTAGAGTTTAGGAGTTGAATTTAGCGTGTAAGAATTGAATTTAGAGTTTAGGAGTTGAATTTAGCGGTTAAGAATTGAAATTAGCGTTTAGGTTCACAGGAATATTGATATATTATATTGTAATTGTAGGAAAAATGTCAGAGTTGTTACCGGCCGATCATGATTACACACATGAATTTGAGAATGGGATCCATTATGCAAGTGTGGAGTTAGCTGAGTTAGCTGCAAGAACAATCGCTCAGCAGTGTGGGTTCTTTATTGTTAGAGGATCATGGAAACCGAATACTGCTGGACAGAATCCTGTTACTGCCCTCTGTATGTATTGCGACAGAAGTAGTAGGATCGTTAAGTCTTATAAACCAGACCCTACGAAGGAGACGCGTGAGAATATTAGTTCGAAGGGTACTGGTTGCCAGTTTCAGATATGTATAAAGGAAGTATGGCAAAAGGATGGTCCAAACACATGGGTCATGGTGGGAGTGACAAGTCGTGAAACCGGAGCTAATAGAGGGTTTCACAACCATGAAAAGGTGTTGTATCCAGAACATCACCGACACAACAAACAGTTTAGTGAGGCTGAAAAAGAGAGGTTAAGATTAATGAGGAAGGCGGGGGTGAGACCAAATCAGCAGAAGACGACACTCAATACTGAAGGGGGTGTGCATCATGATATCAAACAGATGTACAACATAAATTCCAAGACAAGATTGGATGAGATGGGTGAAATGGATGCGATATAGTTTGCGCTTCACGGAGCTGAACATCGTGGGTACCATATCTGTTTGCAAAAGGATTCTAATAATGTGCTCACTAATCTGTTTTTTGCGCACCCGACGTCCATTCAGATGTTGCATGCATGGCCGTACGTCATCCTCATTGACTCGACCTACAAGACCAACAGGTACGGCTGGCCATGGGTTGAGATTATTGGGGTTACTCCAGTGAAGAAGAATTTCAACATTGCATGTGCAATTATTAAGCAGGAAACAAAGGAAACATATGAGTGGCTGCTGCGATGTATTAAAGGGTTGCTCGGTGATACGGTTCCGAATGTCATTGTGACAGACAAAGAAGGTGGTTTGCTTGCTTCTATTCCTGTGGTCTTCCCTCTCCCACATACTGTCCACCTACTATGTTTATGGCACGTCAACAACTGTGTGAAGCAAAAGTTTGAAGTGTTACTTGGTGGAATTACAAAAAGAGAGGTAGCACATGCGGTATGGAAGAAATATTTCGACAAAGCTGCATGGAGTTGGACTCAGGAGGGTTTTCTTCAAAAGATTAATGAGTTTGAGAGGGTCTGGACAGTGAAGAACAAAAAAATGGTCGACTACGTGCGAGGTGAGTGGTTGCCTCATCAGACAATGTGGGCAATGTGCTACACGAACCATGTGTTTCATCTTGGTAACACGAGCTCGAATAGAGTTGAGTCATCTCACTCTTCATTCAAGACTTTCCTTGTGTCTGGTAGAGGAGCGATCGACACTTGTTTTGCGAAGAACCACAACTACATGGAACATCAGTTTCTGGAAGTGGTGAATGAACTGCACAAGTCACTGAACCGCAATCTGAGTAGGGCAATTGAGGCTCCGTGCACGTTTTTGAGGAGGGTCGTTAGTTCTGAGGCAATCAAACTGATGTTAGATGGGGCGGCGGAGTTGAAGGACAGTTGTGCGTGTCATTCTCAGATGACACATGGGCTCAAGTGTGCTTGCCAGATTGTTCAAGCTAAGGAAGAAGGACGTCAATTCTATGCTCAAGAGTTGCATGTATTTTGGCGGACTTTGGATTATAAAAACCCCCCACGTCAACAACAAGTCAGTGATGAAATTGAGCTTCAACGAGAACACTTTAGGCGTCTTACTGTTGAGGTGGAAGAAAGAGGTCCTGAAGCAGTGAGACAAGCAAGAGATGCCCTATTCTATGGGCTTCATCCAGCAGAGGACAATGTGAGGGAACCGGAAGTGAATGAGAATCCGAGAGGACGCCCTAGAACAAGCACCAGTCGCATTCGTTCATATTATGAGCGGTCTCGTTCGAGGAGTACTGGGCCTGGTTCGAGTGGAGGTAGGGGGCGATCGAGTGGAGGCAGATCCCGATCGAGTGGAGGCAGATCCCGATCGAGTGGAGGCAGATCTCGATCGAGTGGAGGTGAATCCGACGAGCATGATACAGGTGAGTAATTGGTTTAATATCTAGTAGTAATTGGTTTATGTTTGTAAATTTTTTCCATGTAATTTTGACCGTTTGGTATATTTTTGTAGATTACTCATCCCAGAGCCCCCCAGGGCAATATTCTTACCCTTACATCGATGAGCTTTTTCTAGAGTTTGTTCGACCTTTGCTGGTAGGCGATTTCAACCCTAGTCCAGACGGCCATTGTGGTTTTAGGGCACTTTCTCATTGTATTTATGGGGATGATAGTCACTATCTGCTCATGAGATCGACGATTGTCCAAGAAATCCAACAACATTTTTGGAAGTACGAGAACTTGTATAATGGTGGTCCACTAGCTCACATTGACCGCATCAATTGGCTCGAGGCGGGTCACGCACCACCGGGGCGATGGATGGATTCTGAGGACTTGTTCGTGTTTGCCACCATCTACAACATCGCAGTCATGGTCTTCACATACCAGGTGTTTGATGTCAATAATGGAAACCGTCCACTACCCAACCGCTACGATGATGCCTATACTGTATTTCCTATTGATGCGGACCCAGGTACTTTGCCACCAACCATGTTCTTATCACTGCACTATGTGAACAACCACTACATTCGATTGTACTTCAACCAGAATCAGTTTCCTATACCCCCTTTGCATCCACTTTGGCATGGGATCACAAATCCTAATGTGGCGGAGTGGGGAGCTATTCTCGAGGTTGGACAGAATTTGTTTGCGAGCCTTGGTGGTCGGCAGCGAGCACGGCAGAGAGACCCCCGAAGAGCTAGGGGAAGGGGTAGGGGTAGGAGCAATGCATAGTGTCATTATGAACTTATGGATTTCATTATGTTCTAGTTGTATCTTTAATGACCCTAAACATGCAGTCTAAACATAAACATCCGATCCAAACATACATAAGTAGTCAAACATCCGATCTAACACACAAACATGGAAACATGCAGTCTAAACATAAACATCCGATCCAAACATACATAAGTAGTCAAACATGGAAACATCAAAACAACTAAAAATCCCCTGGAGGAGGGGGGAGTCCCTGAGAAGCCCAATACTCAGTCCACACATCCTGCACTCCGTGCAGTGCCCTGTAGGCTCGTCGATAATGCTCAAGAAACTCCTCCTCGGTCCCTGCTGCTGCTCGAACCGCAGGTGCAAACGTGTACAAAAGGTCGCGACCACGCTGCATAAAAAAGAAACAAGAACAATTTTTAGTTTCATGCTAAGTATATTTATAATAGAGTAACGATATAATGGTCAAATCTTACCGCTGCGGAGTCAATAAGTCGATCTGCTTCTCCATCATCCCGTAGGACTCTACAATGAGAGTGCGCCACGAACCAGTCAAGATAGTCTCTCGTAGTCTCATATGGATACGTCGTCCACGGCTGAGAGTACATGTCTATATGAACCATGTGGGATAGCAGAGCATCCCATGCAGCATCAAAACTCTCAGGAATCCGAATGACATATCCACCAGGTGCCTTTGGTCGGTCTGCTCGCTGAGGACGCGAAGGGGCAGGCGGTACCATCTGAACATATCCAAACTGTCGGAGGCAACGGGCTGGATCATAGAACTCGCCTATGTCAGCGAACCGGATGACTCCAGTGTACAAAGAGCGACGCACTGCCTGATGAGGCCTCTGATGGAAAGGTGTCCAAAACACATCAGAAGGGGTCAAGCTGTCAAGAGCTCGACAGTAGAACGCCAACCTCACACTGGGATCCGCCACAGAACCAGGTGCCGGCTGCCCAATCCATCGTGAAGCCCAAGCATCATCAGGTCCAACGGCGGCAGGCTCGAAGTGAGATGGCCTGAAACCCGGAAAGTACTCGTAGATCCAACACTGCAGAAGTGTGAGACAACCAGCCATCCCCCTGGCACCAGCACGAGACGCCTGACCAAGGTATCTGTACAACCAAGCAAGTGTACCTGACGCCCAACTATACTGATCTAACTCCTCCAACTCGTCCAAAAATAGGTTCACCACCGACCGAACCCTGTCTCTACTCTTGTCCACAAACAAAGTGGACCCCAACAACAACAAGTACGACTGCGCCTCTGTCACATGTGTCCCGTGGCTCTGCAAGTATCTGGACGCCATCTCTGCAAGAAAACCACCCTTCTCGTACCACTTACCCCTATTATTATATCCAGGGACCTCCGTACGACCACTCAACTGCTCCGAGTTCATCCCAAGAAGCGCACACAAACCCGCCTCCGGATGGTCAAGCTGCGCAGAACTCCTACTCATCAGTCGTCCCTCAACAGGAATCTGCAGTAAGTACTGAACATCGTGGAGGAGGATCGTCATCTCTCCAAAAGGCAAGTGGAAGGTGTTCATGTCTGGCTGCCACCTCTCCACAAAAGCTGAGATCAAAGCATCGTCAATCGCTATCCTGCGGAACATAGAGTACATCAGGTGCTGGAGACCTGACTGCTGAACCAGATTCTCCGCCTCAACATGACTAAACACGTAGCTACTCAAATAAGCAACTGCCGATGTACGGCTGTAGCAACTGATGACCCCTCGATCTCCAGCCCCTGTCCAAAGCGCATAGGCAACGTGTCCACGAAAGCTCCTAATGAGGCTAGGATCCGTAGGTCCACCAGGACACTCACCAACAAGCTCCCACGGTGGAGGACCACTCGAACGTCCTCCCCTACTCCGTCCAGTCCCCGAGCTCTCTGTCTCCTGACGAGCAGGTGGTATGAAGCGCCCAGCTCGGTCCCTATACATAGCAGGACGTGATGTTGCCGTACGAGACGACACTCGTCCATGTCCACGCGTAGGTGGAGGGACCTCGATATCCTCATCACTATCGTCCTCATCAAACTCAGCCGAGACCACTCTGGATGCAGCACCCTGGTTCCTCCCATGGGAACCAGACGCCCGTGATGCCGAACGAGCAACTACAGTAGGAGCCTCTAACTCATCCTCCCCTAAATTTGCCTGTGACTGATGTCCAATATCTCGAGAGCGCTTATTCTCCTTATTCTTCCTTCGTGCTGATACATCAACAACCCTACCATTGAATCTATTCAACTCATCCCCACCCGCATGACCCGCATCATCCATATCTAATTATCTACAAATTTACAAAATATCATACTTAGATGCGCACTAATTAATTAATTTTCTATTAACTAATGTAATATTAACATCAATTGTTAATTAATCACAAATTAATTAAATTTCTATTAACTAATGTACTGAATATTAACATTAATTGTTAAATCAATTCTTAATTAATTAAAATTCCATTAACTAATCTAAGTAATTAAACATTCAAACGCCTATTACAAAAAAAACATTTATAAACCAACTGAAATAAATATTAACACTAATTGCTAATTTCTACTAACTAATTAAGTATTTATTTATTTATTTATTAATTATCGTATTAAATTAAATTAAATACAAAAACTGGCCGGGCCGAAAGAATTTTGCGGCCGGTGCGCCGCCGGGCCGAAAAAAATTTGCGGCCGTGGCGTCGCCGGGCCGAAAGAAATTTTCGGCCGGCCGTCGCACCAGCCGAAAAATTCTTTCGGCCCGGCGACGCCGCCGCCGCAAATTTTTTTCGGCCGGTCGCCGACCTCGCCGCCCAAAAAATTTCCACCGGCCGAAAAATTCTTTCGGCCCGGCGACGCCACGGCCGCAAATTTTTTTCGGCCGGCCGACGAACACGCCGCCGGAAATTTTTTGGGCGGCGAGGTCGGCGACCGGCCGAAAAAAATTTGCGCCAGCCGAAAAATTCTTTCGGCCCCGCGACGCCGCCGCCGCAAATTTTTTTCGGCCGGCCGACGAACACGCCGCCGGAAATTTTTTGGGCGGCGAGGTCGGCGACCGGCCGAAAAAAATTTGCGGCCGCGGCGTCGCCGGGCCGAAAGAATTTTTCGGCTGGCCGTCGCACCGGCCGAAAAAATTTTTTCGGCTCGGCGGCGTATAGGCCGCAGTTTTTTTTCGGCCCGCCCTGTTTTTCGCCGGAAAACTGGAAACTTGCCGGAAAACTGGAAAACTGGCCGGAAAAAATAAACTTACTTGTTTTCCGACGATTGAGGGCGACGAGAGGTTAGCCGACGATGGAAGAACGGTGCCGGCGACGGAGGCACTGGGCTCGTCAACAGAAGTTTTTGTTGGAATGAGTCAAATGTTCATGGGTATCCGAATTTATAGAATGAAAGGAAGGGAAGGGAGGGAAAATTCAAAATTTGAATTCAAATTTTTTTTTTTTTTTTGGTTGGCGGCAAATAGCAATTTGCTTGGCGGCAAATAGCCGTTCACATTTTAAGAGGCAAATATATTATGTCATGTGTCGCTAAAACTGGATTTTCTGTTTTTGTTCTGGCGCAGATATTCCGGATCATGGGAGTGTGGATGGCTGTCGTAGCACGCGCCGCCGTGGGGCCCAGCTCGCGGTGGCGAATTATCTTCGGGGTGGGCAGTGTCCCGCCGTTCGTCATGGGAATCGGCATGCTACTGCTGCCGGATTCCCCAAGCTGGCTAATCGTGAACGGATGGGTCGCCGATACCGCGTACGTCCTCAAAATAACCTCTTCACCACTCGAGGTCAAGAAAAGAATGAAATTCCTAGCAAAGGCCGCGGAGATCCCAGGCAGGGCGATCCGCAGGAATGTGGTCTATTCCCCAATTCCCGATGACACAGACACGTGCGGGAAAACGTTCCGCAACCCTAACAACCTCAAACTCCTCAAACCAATCTTCGCGTCCATCCTCGCTCTCCATTTCTTCCAGCAGGCCGTCGGTGTAGACGTCATCACCTACGACACAATTTTGAAGTTCGGCATCTCGGACCCGTTCGGCCCAAGGGCGTACCTACTGGGCCAGATCCCTTTCATCTGCGGGAGCCTGCTTCCGCTTTTCGTCCCATTGGTCGTGTCCGACGTGGTGGGCCGCAAAACGCTCATTCTCTGCAGCATGGCTGCGGTGGGAGTGTCG
Organism: Linum trigynum; assembly: GCA_964030455.1. Classification (NCBI taxonomy): domain Eukaryota; kingdom Viridiplantae; phylum Streptophyta; class Magnoliopsida; order Malpighiales; family Linaceae; genus Linum; species Linum trigynum. Next base: position 64,749,201 of record OZ034819.1, read on the forward strand.
TTGCTCGCGATGAACGTGCTCTGGTGGCCGGGAACTCCAAAATCCTCATCGGCCGGACGACTGCCACCGCCACACTGTACAAGTGGAGCTCGGTGTTGTTTCTAGCGTCGTTTTCGATGGGCCTGGGGCCCATGACTTGGGTCCACACGTCCGAGGGCTTCCCTTTTAAGATCAGAGCCCAGCTTTTTGGGGTGATGATGACGTTCGACCAGATGGTCAGCCTTGGGCTAAGCAAGACTAGAGTCGTCCTGGACACAAAGGTGAAGGGAGTTCCGAATCTGTTTTTCGCCATTATCTTTGGTATATCTACGATTGGGATATTGGTGTGTTTGAAATGTATCAAAGAAACAAACAATCAGTCTCTCGAAGAAATCGATCTGCTGATGGGCAAGAAGGTGGAGGAAGTAGAAGCACGAGATCAGGAACAAGTAGTTGGGGCGGGCATCATTAATGTCGAGTTAGTTCCGTTAGCTGAGCCCACTGTGTAAGTGGTTGTTGGGAAACTCGTCTTACTAAATAAAGGAAGCACTAATTAATCAAGTTGTAGAAATGCGTGGCATCGAAGTGAATCATAATACAACTATTTACTTGATTAATTGCCCTGTGATTGTGACATGGAACAATATTAATAATGCCAATAATTAGTAATAACCTCGTACGAGGACGAGGACCCTTTGTCTCGATCGTCGTTTAACCCCACATGTTTGACAGCTGTCTGTGATTTCACATCAAGGTAATTATATAAGTAGTTTTGCTACAAAAACAAAAAGTTTCATTTTGATTGTGCACATTCTGATAATTTAGGCATGAATTGAAGTTGTTGCTTCTAAGGTTAATGAACTTCAGCTCCATGGCCCTCTTTCCATCAACGATACCATCATTTCTTCCGGCTTGGAGAGAATTAGGGTATGACACAAAGCTTAGTGATTGTATGAAAGTTCTATCTCATGCGGTGTTTTGGTATATTTGGAAAGAGAGAAACAACCGAATTTTTAGGAATACCGAATCATCCTCAGTTGAGGTTTGCCACAAGATTCGTCATGCGATTGGGAGATGGCTTCGAGCTTTCAACCTTATCTCAGATCAGTTCTTTCAGGAATGGGCGAGGATTGGAGCTGGCTAACAGTTTGTTCTTTTTCTTTTGCTTCTTCGTGTTTTTTTTTTCCTCGAGACTTGTTCGGATTTGCTCGTTTTGAGGGTTTTGATTTTGGGTTTTGTTTTCTTTTCTTTTTATTGTTCTCACGTTGGACCCCCTTCCTTTTTTTCCTTTGTCTTTGTCTTTGTCTGTAAGTTTCAATGCCATTTTTTTGGCAGTCTCCATTCATTTTTGCAATAAAAATTTCTTATCATCATTCATAAAAAATAAAAATAAATAAAAACTGATACTAAAAAAAATAAAAAAAACTATATGCTGGCAACATTTCTGAATAGGGAACACTAGGGATAGCAACAAAATCCGAACCCACGGGTACCCACCCGACCCAACCCGGTCAACACGGGTTTTACCCGTGTTGACGGGTTTTGGATCGGGTTTGGGTTTAAACCCGCTACACTATTCATTAGGTTGGGTTTGGGTTTAGGTAAACCCGACCCATGGGTACCCGCCCACACCCATATAATTAATTTTTCCGGGTTATTTGCAATATATCTTTCTTAAATAACTAATCTTCTTTATGTTTGTGGAGACATGTCTAATTTATTCTTTCAAATTGTGTACAATGAAGTTGATATTATGGAGTGGAGAGTGAAGAAGTTTAGTTGACAAGGAGGAAGGAGCTTTCAATTAATCATGTTGTTTATAGATGTTTATCTTTAATTTGAACAATTTGTATTGATAATTTCGGGTTTGCTTGTATGCTCTAGATTAGTGTTTTTTGTAAGGATAATTTTTATGAGAAAATTGATGTTAGATTTTTATTTTGAAAGAAATTTGTTATTGTAAATTTTTTACCACAAAAATCCACGGGTACCCATGAACCCGTGGATACCCAGCGGGTTGGGTTGGGTTTGAGTTTTTCAAACCCAGCAGGTTTTACCCCGGGTTTTTTTGACGGATAAACCCATGGGTTTGGGTTCGGGTTTGGCAAAACCCGCCCCAACCCGACCCATTGCCATCCCTAACTATAGTCTATATGTCCTCAGGCAAAAAGCTTACAGCTGTGTTTGGTTGGGTGAATATTCTTTAATGTACGCACAACTATATGAGTATGTGTTTTTGGCCCAGGTATTTGGAATTTCAAATACTAAATTATTTGTTTGGATTATAGTCGTGATAAAAAAAATATTTGTTTCGATGTGGAATTTGACTATTTGGATTGTCCAAATTTATACTTGGGGTAAATTTCACATATATATCTAATATATTAAATGTCCAAATTTATACTTGGGGTAAATTTCAAATTATATCTAATATATTAAATGTGAATTTCATATACATATCAATAGGTAATGATTTGAAATTTATCATAGCATCACATAGAATTGTTAATAAAGCATCAAGTATTATGACGCAAGGCAAGCGACGATGTAACCAAAAAACAACTAGATACCAAATGAGCTATCCTATTAACATTTTGACCAACAAACATGCGACCATATGCCAGAAAAGACTCTAATTAAGGACCGGAGTTTACAAAGGATTGCTCTTCCCCTACCTTACCAGTTGTTGACGATCGAATTCAAGCATTAATCAATGACTACTTTGGCATCACCACCAAGAGAGAAGAACCCAAATTGAGAATTGAGCCCAAAATTATATCATTCCTGACCAGGCCCAATCTAATTTAGACCTCGGTTTTGGGGATGTAATAAGACTTAATCTAAAATAAAGTAGTTTGTTACTCCGAACGAGCAATTTTTTGATTTTGCCAAACTTTGAAAGGCCATAACTTTTAGCTCCTCAATCCGAACGTCGTAAAGTTTTTTTTGATTGCGCATAACTTTTTAAGAAATACAAATTTTACTAGGAAAGAATTTTTTAAAAAATAAATATTTTTGGGTATACGGGATTTTGGCAATAACTTTGCCTTTACTTTTCACAAATTCACATACTTTCCAAAATTATGGTTATAATCAAAGTTGTAGTCCTTCGAAATTTATGCGAAATCAAAAAAAGTTTTATGACATTCGGATTGTGGAGCACAAAGTTATGGTCTTCCAAAGTTTGTCCTTCACAAAGTTGTAGTCCTTCACAAATTGCTCGTTCGGGGTAGCAAACGAAATTTTTTTGGGATGAAGACTTGTTTCAGATTGAAAGATCTTGAAAAGTTATGTGGAATCAAAACAAAATTCGCTACAATCGGATAACCGAGAGCAAAGTTACGCGGCCGTCAACCGCGGTGATGCATTCACCGCTTTGGTCTGCCGCGGTGAATGCATTCACTGCAGTTGACAACAGCGGTGATACCCAAACATGTGTATTTTGAGAGAAAATTTTATAACGGGTGTATTTTGAGAATTTGTTTTTAAAACATGTGTATTTTAGGATTTTTTTTTTTCCCGGTTTTGGGCTAATAATACAGTAGTTCTGAATTCTAATCGAAGCGTGGCCTACTCTAGAATTCTGGCGTACTTCGACTTCGCTACCGCCGTCGAATCAAAAGAGGAACGAAGAAGCAAATCGCGAATAAGCATATCTCTGCTCTGCATTACTAGATCCCAAGCTGTCCTTCTTGTAGGAAGCCTAACCCTTCAGTGGATAACGATCTCGAGTTGCTTTTTTCAATTCAGTTCAGCGGGGAATTACTGGCTGCAAGCAGAATGGAAGCTCTGAAATCGGCCATGGACCAGCACTTGGACCAAATGGCGGATCTGGTTCAGAAGCTCTCTTCCGAGCTCCGATCCGGCCTCCAACCCGCTTACGAGAATTTCATGGGTTTCTTTCACGCCATTGACTGGACGGTACTCTATTAATCTCTATCTCTGAAGCTCAGTTCATAAAGCTTCTGGGTTTTGTCGTTAATGGAGTTGCGTCGAATTTCGTTGTTTGAATTATTGTTACAGGAGCCTTGGTTAATGGGGATGATGGGATTCCATGTATTTCTACTGCTAGTAGTTATATTCTCTAGGAAGAGCACTAATTTCCAGATGGGGCTGTTCCTTCTCACCTGTGAGTTCCTACTTTTCTCTTGAATTCCCATATAGATTCTGGCTTGAATTGAATATCTAGGGATTTGAGGTGTTTGGATTCTGTTGAAAATGTGTCTCTTTGCTCGTAATTTGGTTTCTTGGTAAGTAAAATACGCAGCTTTAGGTTGATTTACTTGTTCTTCTTGGCCCTTTCTGCAAGAACGGGTAGGGAACAAAATATACAAAACAGTGATAGACCTAAATTTAGATTCGTAGTGAACTTTGGATTCTGCGGCTAGGAAAGACAACTGCTGCTAGAGTATCATTGAAATGGAGCTATGACTAGGGTTCTTAGAACTAAAGTTCAACACTTTTTACTGTCCCTGATTTGCTAAGCAAGTGACTCCTGTAAAATGGCTGATATGTTGGTGGTAGAATCTGTTGTGCTTCAATTTCGTATTTTTAATCTTAGATATGACTAGGTTTGGTCTGTGCTGCAACCTGCAGCTGCTTGTTAGTTGTTACATTAAGTTCTTCTGATAGATATGGGACTGGTTTTGGGGCGGTATGGATGTATTGTAGTGGCCGGTGTACGATTTGCTGAGATCCTGAACAGAATACTTAGAAACAACTGGAGGAACTTTGCAACCCAGAACTACTTCGATCCGCATGGCCTATTTCTTTCAGCTGTCTGGTCAGGGCCTCTGCTCGTCATTGCATGTCTAATCTTGGTCAGCTATTTCTTCCTCGCCTTTCATTCGCCTACTTTCACGTTTGTTAGTCCATGCCAATGTTTATTGACAATGTTTTGATGATCTTTTCTTGCAGGTAAACTCACTCTTCAACCTCTGCTACATGATCGTGAGGTGGAAAAGGGCGGAGCTTAAACACCGAGCCAGACTTGCTCGTGATAAGCAGGAATGAGATGGATCGACTTCTTCGTTTAGGAACAACAAGGATCATACGAAGAAAGCTAATACGCTTCCCTGCTGGAAGTGTTTGCAGTTACGAAAAAGAATGCTACTGAACTCTTTCGATTCGATTCTTCGCTCCAATTTGCTGTAGTTATTGGAAGGTGTAGTAAATTGTTGATACTCGACCCTCGATTCAGACTCAACTACTGGTTAGACTGAGCTGTAGCTCTCCAATTTTGTTCAGAATCATGGGCTTCCATATCTTGCTCTGTATCATATGTCTTGATCAGCTCTTCAATGTTGTAGTTATAGATGTTTTCTACGAACCAAAGATGTAAGATGACTCTGACCACGTAACTTAATATGCATCTACCCCGCCGCCTCACCTTATGTGCCCACCACCGCACCTTTTCGGAAAATCCACCGCCACCACGGCCCTCAGGTACTCAAGTACATTCAGACAACCTTCAGACATTGATAGCTTGACGAACAATAAGGATAGTTCCTGCGCTATCATCTCTGTTCAATCCCTTGAGACAGTGTCAGTAGGAATTCAGACATTGATAGCTTGACGAACAATAAGGATAGTTCCTGCGCTATCATCTCTGTTCAATCCCTTGAGACAGTGTCAGTAGGAATTGCAATGGCGAGGTTTGGATGGGTAACTCGATATCTATTTATGTCTTGTGATAGGTTTGGTTCAGGTTGAGTAAGTGTTTTGGTTGGGACAGATCGGCATTTATAAATATGTAATTTAAATGAAATTTCATTGTTTACTAAAAATCAGAAAACAAATTATAATGACATTAATGTAGTTAAATTATTCGAGAAATTTGAGATTCTCCCATATTTATGACTTTATTATAGCTAAAATGTGAAGTAATAAACCAAAATCAGAAGTATTTTGTGTAAAATTACATGTAATTTAAGCAAAAATGAGTTCAGAATGAGGTGAATCGTGGAAGAACACGTCAAGGATAGTACACATACCCGTCTCTCATCACCTACGATGCAAATATTACCCTACTAAAACGTGTCAAACAGATCGAGTAAAACGAGTTAGGTCGAGTTTACCAATTCATTTCCTCCAATGCAAATCTGAAACTTCTGTACTCTTCTCTCAAGGCCATGCTTCTCAAAGGAGAAAGAAAGGTTATGATCACACACCAATCCAATAATGGGCAGGCAATAACTTCCCGATTGGGTGAGTGAATTGAAGCATATTGAAGAGTTCAAAGTTTCCCTGGCCAAGCCGGAAAGTGAAGTGGTCCTGCCTTGGAGGTTACTCGTTATGAATGAGGCTCAAGTCTGTGAAAAGTGAGAGTTGGAATCCGTATAAGGGAAGGACTATCTATTACCAACTCTCCAAACAAACCAGATGGGAGCTAGGGATGGAGGAGGGAGGAATTAGGTATAACTTCATGAACTTTTGGACCCTTTCGTCGAATCGATCCCTCTGTCATTCCTCCAACCACTATTTTCTTCTGCAAAATCTCTCCAAGTTCGACTTATGACGAAAGACTGTAACTGCACATTTCCAAGGCCAGGAAATCCCTTTTTACCTCATCTATATATACCGCCAATGGCAGCTCAAAGTTACTCAATTGCCACAATCAAGACAGAAACAAAAATGGCCAAGTGGGTAGCTGCTTTCCTGATCATAATCACGCTGGAGCTGGGAATTACTACTTCTGCTGCTACATTGAACGAGACATGCCTTGGAGCTGACATCAGCTTCCAGCTCCAGTTCAATCTGTACCAGAACAGCTGCCCTGAAGCCGAATCGATAGTCTTCTCCTGGGTTGAATCCGCCGTCGCCGTCGACCCCAGAATGGCCGCTTCTCTCCTCCGCCTCCACTTCCACGACTGCTTCGTCAATGCAAGCACTTTACAAAACTTTCTTCAATGTAATTAAGAAACTCATTATCTCAATTAACGAACTTTTCATTTTCTTCCACTGCAGGGGTGCGACGCCTCTGTTTTGCTGGACGATACGGCGACGTTTCAAGGGGAGAAGACGGCGCCGCCGAACTTGAATTCGCTGAGAGGGTTTGAAGTGATCGATGCAATCAAATCGGAGCTGGAATCGGTTTGCCCTGAAACCGTCTCTTGCGCTGACGTTCTCGCCATTGCTGCCCGTGACTCTGTTTTCCTCGTAACCATACTCTGTTTTCTTTCCCCTGTTTTGCTTTCTAAATCTAAAATGTTTTGAGAAAGAAGTTACAAATCGGGTTTACTATTTCTGCAGACAGGGGGGCCCAGTTGGGAAGTTCAAATGGGGAGGAAGGACGGCGTATCGGCGAGCAAAGCGGCGGCAACGGCCAGCCTTCCGGGGCCGAATTCCACGGTGGCGGTTCTACTTGCCAATTTTCAGAACGTCGGGCTCGGTCTAAACGACGTCGTCGCTCTATCCGGTAAAACGTGCCTACTTGAATCGTATTATTTTTTTGGTGTGTTTGAAAAAACGTAGCATAACCTATAAGTGGAATTTATCAAATCTAAAAGCCTTGAACTACAGTTAAAACATACATAAATAAAATATTCTATAGTTGATTTTTTTTCGGTCCGTGTTTGTTTGTATTCGGTTATTAATTAACACATGCTCACGGTATCTTATTTGGCAGGGGCCCACACGATCGGGAAAGCCAGGTGCTCATCGTTCAGCTCACGAATCTCCGGCGGCGGTGGCGGCGGTCCGGACATCAATTTGGATTTTGTCCAGTCCCTACAGCAGCTGTGCTCATCTCCAGAACTCTCTACGACGGCGACCACGGTGGCGGCTGCTGAGCTGGACAAGGGGACGCCGTTCACGTTCGACAACCAGTACTACACGAACCTGTTGTCGGGGGAAGGGCTGCTGCCGTCGGACCAGGCGCTGGCGGGGCAGGACGAGGAGACGAGGATGATCGTCGAGACGTACGTCGAGGATTCGGACAGGTTCTTCGAGGATTTCATGGCTTCGATGGTGAGAATGGGGAGCTTGGTCGGAGTTGTCGGTAACACGGGGGAGATCAGGAGGAACTGTAGGTTTGTTAACTGAAAGGGAGTGGATTAATTAAGGTGGTAATTGGATTTTCGTTTTCATTATGTATGTCTGTAATTTGATTTCGGTTGTCATTTAAGTGAAAGCATGCACGCGTGTAGTTTGTGTGTGTAAGTTGAAGGAGCCCATGGGCCTGGTCTGGCCCGTAACTTGAACGAACTTTAAGCCCAATTGAAAGCAAGTGTACGGGACAGGAGAATCAACCTTGGGTGTTATGCATGTTACGTCGGGTAAGATTGGTCGCGAACTATCTTAACAAGGGAGAGTTTTTGTTCAGGACACTAGTGACTATTGACTAAGAGACTATGCTACAGTACAATATGACTACGTAAATATTACAAGCGCCGGCGCCGGCGAGGGCGAGGGCATGCTATTGGTACATAATCTGGCTTGAAAAGGATAAGGGTTAACGCATTTAAGATGTTAAGCCAACCAGTTTAGTGTAGAGAGGATGAGACAGAGAGAGAGAGAGAGAGAGCAGTCAGATTGTCAGTTCTGTAAATTGAGGGTTGTGGACTAGAACCGGCCCTGGTTGCCGCGACCGATTGGGGCCGCGAATGCTGCCCTTGACATGTCCTCCTTGGACAATGAAATGTGTTGAAATGGCTCAGGTTCCTGGAGAAGGCAGCAAAAAGTGATGATAAGTTTTCAGTAGCAGTCACAAGAATGTGATTTCAATGACTAGTTCATTGAGAGAAAAAGCAAATTCCGCAGTTCGTGGTTAGGGACTACCTGTTGGCTTGTTCTTCCACATCCAATCTTGAGCTGCCTGCAATATTGGAGATGACAGTTGCATTAGGATTTGAGCTGTGTGATGGGGTGACAGATAGCGAAGACAAAAGAAATGATGGATACCTGGTGCCTTGTCGGATCGTTAACTGGTCCACCGGGTGCTGGCATTTGTGCATAGCCATGCTCCTGCAACAACCGAAAGAGGAAGGATGTCACGTCATCATACGACTAGAAGATAGCGGTACATTCAGAAACCACAAGGTTGTGCTCTAATCCTTTTGAAGAAACGGAGATGGCAACACCAATGAAACATGCTTCAGAGGCGAATTACTCTCAGAGTAATGCAAACAAAAGGGATATTCAAAGTGAAGATAGATTTCAGTTGAGCATCTTGATGGATTCTTGAAAGAACTGGGATACTATAATGTGCACACTGGAGTTAGTAATAGAAGAAATTTACCCCTGAAGGAAAAGAAGGTTGTTGCATAGGCTGCTGCTGGTGTCGATACTGTTGTGGAGGGTACTGCATCTGCTGTCCATGCGACGCTTGCGGATTGGTTGGAGCTTGAAGATTCGGCTGAGCTTGAGGAGGTTGAGCTGAAGGCTTTGTTTGTTGTTCAGAAGAAGCCAACTCCTCTGGCTTCTCCCACTGCCAATTTTTGCCAACAAATCATCATTCAGTAAACTTGCAACCGAGTAATAATGACAGGAGAATGTTTTCGTGCTTCAAAGATAGTCTATATACCCGGCTCTCCCCGGTCACACTGTTGTAATAGTACTTGAATCCTTCAGGAGAGGTATGCTCCGTCCAGTTACTCTGCTGCTGGAGAGCTGTAGTCTGTACTACTGGCGCAGATTTATTTGATGAAGGTACATCTGTAGGGAGTGTAGAAGCTGGAGCAGTAGCAGCACCCAATTGTGGTGGCATTCCGGTCCACTAGAATACCAAAAAGAAACATATAAAATCAAAATCACAACAATGGTTGTCAAAAGCGAGACTTTCAGAAAATTGAAAAAACACAGTAAAATCATAAACGGAAGATTGAATCATGAAATTGTAAGAGATCATGAACAAAACAAAAAAAAAAAAAAAAAACAGTGATAGCTCACGGTCCAACCAATTGCACTGAAAAAATGTTACAATAATTGAACAGTTCTATAAAAAATTAATATGAACAACTAGAAGTAACATATATAACGTTATTTCAAAATATTCAGTATAATGAATTCATAATTATGAAAAAAACAAAAACAAAATAATTATGGACCATCCACTTTAAGAAATAGGTACGTATTTTAACAAAGTTGAGTATAAAAGGAGAAAAACCAAACATAAAGCAGAGCATTTCTGTGGTTAATGACCATCTATACCTGAGGTCTGCCAGCCTGGGAACTCTGATGTGGCTGCATCATCTGCACCTGCTGCTGCAACTGGGAGAATGCCTGCTGCGAAGATTGAAAGCTCGCTTGCAGAGTTTGCTTCTGCTGAGACAACATCTGAGCTAACGGGGAAGGAGACTGCTGCAGCGATTGAGGTTGACCAGACTGCTGCTGCGGCTGATTTGGCACAGTCGTCCCCGGATGAGACTGCAGATTAATTGTCAAAGGATTTTGAGGTGCAGCCATAGAGACAGTTGGGAAACCATGTTGTGATGGCATTGGTTGACTGTACGATGGTTGACCAGGTACAGGTGGCATGTTCTGCTGACCAGGATGCGGGTAAGATGATGCAGCATGAGGGTGATTTGATGGAACTGAAGGTGGTTGCAAATTCTGAGGAGATTGAAGCGGTTTCTGCATTGGCGGTGGTATTTGCTGGCCTGACGGTGGCCCTTGCTGCTGCAATGGCTGGTTAAAGTTCTGAACAAGAGGTTGCAATCAGTGACATTTTCTCCATGTATAATGTAAGAAATAGCAGGACAGCTAGAGGTTAAATAATGTAAGTACATATGCTCATACCGGCTGTCCAGTAGAAGAGCCAAAACTTCCTTGAAAGGGAGCATCGGGAGGAGGACCACCAAAGCCACCCTAAAATTTGTTCAAAAAGCTTGCACAGTTTTAGCTAAATGAACATTTTGCTAAACTCTAAAACTCCCTAGAGGGACTGATGAACACAATATAGAGGTTCAAACTAACCTGATTGAAAGGTCCTGGCATGTCGCCAGGCCTAGGAGGTAACTGATTCCCGAGGGCATGAACACCTGGATTAGGATTAGGCCCCATATTGTGGGCACTAATTGGGTTCCAGGGATTAGGTGGAGGACGATCAGCCATTGGTTCACCATAGTTATGGTCAGGTCTAACAACCCAAAGCAAGAAAAGCAATTAAGATGTAGGAAAAGTAATTATGATGCAGAGGACGATGATCAGTTGCAAAGTACACGCAGAAACTACCTTGGCATTGGCACTTGAAATCGAGACCCAAACCCCGGGGCTTCAAAAGCAGGACCACCACCCCTTGGGAAACTGAAAATTTCCAGCATTAGTTTAAAAATACCCCAAATATAGTCCTCGGCGAAAAGAAACACCAATCATTAGAGCTCATATGTTTATCCTTTCCTCCCAATCCAAATACCGAAATTCCACAATCCAGTATTTGTCAATTATAACAAGATATGGAATTTAAATGTAGGGAGGAAGGAAGGATTGGAGTTGAAATTCACTGTATATATGAAGGTAACACTTTATCGCCAGACCTGGATTCTCCCGGCTTTGGCCTCTTTGGGTCAGCAAACCGAACAGTTAGAGGTTGATTGCAGCCCTAGAATCACAAAAGGAAGAAAAAAAATATAGAATATTCAGCAATTGTAAAGCCATGATATACCTACTCCTTCAAATGATATAGAGATTAGAGAGCTTTTTAGACCATATGTATTGAGTATGGAGCATAACAGAAGTAACTAATAACACTTACTCTCATGGTATAAATTCCATTAAGAGCATTTATAGCTGCCATTGCCATATCTCTATGAGCGTATTTAACAAATCCACATCCTTCACAATAATTCAAATAGCACAAACAGTCAGGTACGTCGAGAACAAAATGACATCACATACATCGATATTCAGGTAACATAAACACTTCAGGTGGCTGGCAATTGAATAGTAACATCAATTTAGCAAGAAAGAAAAATCATGTAAACCTTTGAGGTAAGTGCAAAACATCACAGGGACCAACTCTATTAGTTTAAATATTAAATCCCAATCAACGCACAGTAAGGCACAGGGGCATAGTGGGCGCTTAGGAGCAAGACAGCAGATAGCATATCAATAAGGCACTGGATCCGATTTATAAACAATCTCAGCTAAAACATTTCGGTTCTACAACACCTGCTTTGAATTGACCAGAAACATAGAACATACCACGGCTCTGCTTCATTTCATCGCGCATTAGATAAACATCTTCAACCCGACCATATGGTGCAAAAATCTGTTACGAGTAAAAATCCATCATTGTTGAAGAATAGTAAAGGAAAACACTGCAATTCAGACAGACATGCAATAATGATGTCAGAAGATGGCCGTCTAGCACAGATGATAGATTACATACTTCCTCAACTTCCTTCTCTATAGCCTGCTTGTTTAGTGACCCAACAAACAACTTGTACTCAACTGCACCTACAGGACAAGAAGCTAATATCAAGAATTATACATCGGAAAAGTAGGTACCACATACTAATCAACCCGAAATTCTGAGAAAAGTCAACATTCATGTACAATTCTCAAAAAGCAAAATGTTTTTACCCATTTCAAACATCTAATTCTACAATTAGTAGTTAGAATTCAGAACATGAGAAATGCTTCAAGGATAAAATTGGTTCAAAGACTGGAGCAAATAATACCCACTCCAAATGCCCAACACCCAATACAAAATGAGATTTGCAATGTCCAATTCATAATATTGAATAAATGTCTTGCAGTAAGCACAGGTGTCTCGTATGAAGCAACCTTCACAAACTATATGGTCAAAGAATTACATAGAAATGTATGAACCAAAGAAAATGACATCAGAAAACCTAAATGTCTAGAGATCAATACCTAGGCGCTCACGTTCTCCATCAGCATATCTCACTTGGATTGGGCCCACTCCCTGGGAAAAGAAGTACAGCAATTGAAAACACAATAATTACCACACACTAATGAGAAACAAAAGCATGGATAGAAGTATAGAACTCACTCCAGTCAGAGTATGCTGATTGTGCAAAGCTCTTATGGCCCTATCAGCCTCTTCTGATGTCGCATATTTCACAAAACAGCAACCTGCACAATTTCATAATTTTTCAAACTACATATGTATCATTGCCAAAATTATATTGAATAACTGTATCTCGCAAAAATAAGCACCATGTCCATTATGCTGAAAACGCACTGGATATCTTAACAATCAAAAGGCATCACATCAAAACCTAACTACCGACATAGATGGATCACAAGCGGTTTGTGAAACAATTAAGGAAATTACTGAACCTACCGAACCGTACTTCAAACCCGAGACCTATTTCTCAGAATACCACACAAAATCCATGTACAGAACAAAACGGAAAAGAAGCTGACAAATCCTGAAAGCTTGGAGAGCAGTAACAAAAAATTGTTAACATACTGCCATTAAGACTAAATTTGGTACACAGTCCATGAAACCCAAACTTCCATCTTCTAATCGTGTAAGAAAGAGCCACATATACTTAATTGCAACATCAAAACCGATAACAAAACCGTGTCTTAGGTCAGTCTCCAGGAAAGCTGTTTCTGTCAAACTGCTGAGGGATGGTATTGGGTAACCAAGCTCGACGTTGGCAACACCCAGACATGCTCAATGTAGCCTTGTTTCTAAGGGATGGGGAAAACACTACAAAAATATACAGGTCCTGTGGAAGAACTAACCAGAGAACATCACAAAAGCCCGCTGTAACTATACCACACTCACAGCAATGTCGCATAGAATCTGTCATCACCATTCATGCAACTCATACGCAACAGGGTTCCCCACAGAATGATTCAGATCTTGCATTCAAACTATCAACTTCTCCTCGAAATCAGTATTTTTTCACTGAAATATGCAAGGTATAAAAACATTCCCATTGCCAAATCCACACAGCAGACTAATTATCCGACGGATTGAGACATCCGATTCATATTCCACATAGTGTGGGCCAAAACCAAAAGTTCCAACCATCCTGCTTTAGCATTACCACAAACATTTGACTAAATGAAATTAAGAGAATCGTCTTCAGTGTACCATGGCAAAAGTAATACACTTGCATTTCACACCCCAACATACTGCACCAGATCTGTAGTGACTACCCATTTAAACACATACATCATCCAGTCCATAAAAGAAACAATCCATCATTCAATCCATAAAAAGGCACATCCATCAGTCTGCAGGGAACACACAAGATGATCCATGGCACACAAAGAAAGCACATCCATCATTCAATCCATAAAAAAGCACATCCTCCAGCAACACAAAACTAATCCAACCAGCGGAAGAATACAACACCCACACACTCACCATACATCACATCCAATCAATGAGCGGGCAACTACCATTCTCAAAACAGCAATAATGAGCACAACCCAGCCTGCATCTCAGCTAATCATGGCAGCACTGCCTTGAAAGATTTCTAAACTAACCCAACCAGCCTCTAACGAGAGAAGACAGCATTCACCGACAACACATCCATACTCCATAGGAGGTCCCCACCATTCTCAAGATAACATATAGGGACAAAACCAACATCTCAACTCATCCATCGATAACCATCCATACTGACAGTGGCCTAGTGCCTGTCAATCTACTTCGAAATGTGAACAAGTGTGAAATTCCAAGCCATTAGCATAATCATTCCCATGCTGACCAAGAATATCAACAATCCACAAGAATCCCACCACTTACAACGTTTTTAACTCTCATTCCACATGAAAGATGAGGAAAACTGATCATGTTCTTGTCCGTGTCACTATAATACAAAACTAAAATTTCTCAAATCCTGAAAAGGAATGCTACAGTTTGGCATTGGACACTCCTATGACAAAAAATGAAACACTTGTTGGGTAATGCCCGCTGCTGCAGCCACTATGAAAAGAGGAGGTTCTAACCGTCTTCAGGTTCACAGAGCTATATTGTGGTTTTAGCATGCTTACACGAGTTGCCTTCTTGTTTAGACAGAGAAGCAGACAAAAAAGAAAGAGCGTTGCAACTGATACTCGTGGCAAACACAAATTCGAGACCAAGATGAGCGTGCTTTGCACCCATCAGCCTCTTCGAGAACCTGAAAGAAGTCAGCTATGAATATAGATAATCATTAGGAACAGAATCAGAAAATACCTTGCTGCTGTCCAGTCCTCTTGTCTTTGATCAAGGCAACCTCCAGGACATTCCCTTCTTTTTCAAAGAGAGGCCGAATCTGTAACCAAACAAACGAGTCATAAGAAAAATCAACGCATCTAAGCACATAACCCCAACCCCTAATGTTTTCGCCTGCTAGACCAATCAATAAGGCAGGAAGTCATTGGTCTAAGAAAATGCCAGATATGAAAAAATTACAACGAAGGGAATCGAAAATTCACCCAGCTCTACGGAATATCTAACATATTGTTTGGAGCCCTTTAAACAGTAAAGTTTTAAGCTTTTAAACTGATGAAGCAACTCTCACGGTCTCACCTCCTCCTCAGTAGCTGTCCTTGGAACAGATCCCACGAAAAGTTTGGCAAAGCTACCTCCATCAGAACCTGGAGAGCATGGAGAACACCCATATTTAGAAGACAACAAAACAATTGCAGGTTTATCAGTGGGAGGCACCGAAGAAAGTTAATGAATTCAATCTCTCGAGATGCACAAAAACTTACCACTCCTAGGAGAACCTCCTCTACCAGACATAGGATGACTCCTCTTGTGCCCTGACAATGGTGGAGGCGGACCCTGGTAATTGGGAACAAACCCTCCGCCTCCACCTCCGCCACCACCACCATATCCTCCAGGCCCACCACCGCCTCCTACCGGCGGAAATCCATCTCCACCACCACTGCCTCCGCCAAAGCCACCAGGAGGATGACGCGGAGGGCTCTCGAAACCACGCCGTCCCACACCACCTCCGCCGCCGCGATAGCTGTTGGGACTACGTCGATTGAAGTTGCCATCACCGTTGGCGCCGTTATTGGAGAAACGATTCCCGGGCGGGGGTCCGTCGGAGAAGCGAGAAGGAGGGCCGTCGGAGAATCGAGAGGGAGGACCGTCGGAGAAACGAGAGGGACGTCGACTGTGGTAGGAGGTGTCGTCTTGGTCTTGAGAATCCTGGTTGTAGTTGTTCCGGTAGCCGTTGCCTCCGCCACCGCCGTACCGGTCTCCTCTGTGCCTTTCCATGGCGCGGTAAAACCCTAAAACCTAGGATTGGGGGATGCTTTGGGAAGACGAGAATTGAAGAATTCGCGCACTGGCTTTTGATTGTGCTAAGAGAAGGGAAGGAGGGAAGACTGGAAGAGATTGGTGGGGAAACAGAAAAGAAAAAACGCTCACAAACCGAAGGCAGTCGAGGCGAGCTATGCCGCAGGCGCAGGGTTGCACCATAGCTTTCTGGGCCGATACCACATGGGTCGGAAAGTAGATGAATTACTTGCCTTTGGGCTTTTGAGGGCCCAAATTTAGGCGCAGGGCTGGAATCCCAAATTTTGGTTGCTAGAAGTGTTAAAATATTCACGTTTGGTCACTAAAAGAATTTTATTCCATTCGTGGTCACTAGAAGTGCTTAACGTTTCACGATTGGTCACTCTCCGTTAGTCTCCATCCATCTCCGTTAACACCGTTAGTATTTTGCTGACGTGGCTAACAACAGTGCTGATTCACCCAATTTAAGCATGCCACGTCATCTAATTTGACCAGCCACGTAAGAAAAACCGACACATAAGAAAACTCCATATAATTCAACCAAACCACATAACCCGACCCCTGCCTCTCCTCTTCTTTTTCTTCCACATTTAATTCTCCATCTCAGTTGCTTCTTCTCCTTTCATTGATGCCTCGTCAATCATCATCATGGAAATTTCTATTGGATGAGGAATCAGACTCGGTCTCGCCTAGATTTAAGAAATTTCTCTCAACCCACTTCTCCTTATGACAATATGAACAACCAAACCCATCTTGAATTGAGCGAAAAAGACAATTTTTGCACTTTTGGCCAAAAGACCAGAGTGGACCACGATTGGGAGCTGTTGAGGTTTTGTAACGATTCACCAACGATTGGGAGCTGTTGGGAGGGGGGGAGAATCAGGAACATAGCATACCACGATTGGGGATCTGGTATGAGAATAAGGATCCAAAGAGGCGATCTTCTAACGATTCACCAACGGCGGTGGAAGATTTTGCGGTAGATATTCTTCTTGACCAGCCGTCGTCGCTTCCTTCTCATCTTCGCCTCTTTTAAAGCTTCTGAGAAACCCAAATACTGAAATCGTTCGGTCTGTGTTTGTGGTGATTCGCTGTGCTCATCGAGATGGCATAGCATCTCCCCACGCTCATGTTCACCCCGTAAAATCTAAACTCATCGACGATGTCTTCGTACCAGATGCAGAGGTGGAAGGACAGTGGGTTCTGCAAATTTTGCTGGTGTTGCGATTCGCTGACTCTATCAGTTTTACAAATATTGTTCTTTTCTATCAGTTTTACAAACGACAGGATAAATAAACTTAAATTGACATTGGCATTCTAAGAAACAATTTAGATTATATAAAGAACTTTTTTTCAGGGATGATGCGAGTGGGTTTTCACCTAACCAAATACTAGTTGGTTTTATATGTCATATTACATCTTCACATAGTTTTGATTAGGAGAATGGTTATGATTTTAAAACCGTAATTCATGGATGGAATATGGGAAAACCAACACCACTCGAACCCGTTGTCATCCTTCCAGCCATCAGCCCATCACTACTAAAAGTAATATCTTTACATTTTTACTTTCTAATATTTAATTCACATTTTTACTCAAATTGTAACACTTTCGAATTTAGTATCATATTTTTTAGTTTGCGTATCTAAAACAATCATCCAATGCAAACACTATGTACTTTCTCATATTACATTTCACCATTTCAAATTTTCCACTTCATTTTTATTATTTTATTTGTTAAACTCAAACTTATTACAAATAAGCAAATATATAAATAATCATTACTAAGTATTCACACACAACCTACAAGTTTAGATTATTATAGCGTAAGGTAAGGTTCAATCACGTTGATTTGTTTAGTTAAAGATACACAGGTCATTTTATTAAAAAAAAAAATAAGAATATGTTTTTATTTAATTTTTACAATTGCAGTTACCAAAAAAAAATAATAAAATAAAGTTCAGCAATATGGCAGAGCTAGAATTTCTGGATGGTTTACCATCTAGTAAATTTTTAGACTTCAATTCTCCAAACGAGCATGCTTCTTTCTCTTGCAATCATTCCCTTATTGTCGTCGTAATTTCGTAGATGAATTCTAGAAGGCACATAATTTATGATCTCTTTTCCCTGAATGTCGGGATAACTGAACTCTCTGGTGCAGGGATGGAAAACAACACAGCGATTCACTTCATCCCACGTGACGCCTTGGTGCGTCAGCAACGGTACGAAGAAACAGTTCAAATTTCTCGAGAATCCCATAAAAACCGCAGGGTACGTCGTGACGGCGTAGAGCTTCGTCCATGAGTCGTTTCTTAGACTGTATACGTTGACGAAGTTGTCAGTTTGCCCCGTTTGGGCAACGATCCTGGCCCGCCATAGGATTTTATAATCATCCAATTCCGGATCGTAACCGAGCCAGGGCCCATTTTGGTCGAGGATTTGGGCCTGGCATATGATGGCATCTATTTGTGAATTGAGCCCAGACCGGGGCACGTCCGTGGGCTTGTGGTACACATTAGGAGGGCGGGCCGGGGGGCGAGCTTGATTTCCGAGGTGGCCGGATTCCAGAGGATCAAATCCTTTTCGCGTCGCGATAGTTTTTCGGAAGGAGCGGCTCGAAGGTGTTGTCCGAGTGCATAATGGAAACCGATGACATTGAGAGGAAGCTGCCGCTCTTGATCATGGTTTTGTGGTCGGAAGAAGAAGAATCGTCGGCGCATCCGGATAGTTGTTGTGAGATGTAATAGGGATTGGAGAGGAAATCACGCCATGATTTGCTGACGCAGCGGAATCGGAAGGTGCACGCATTGGCCGGAAGCCTCCACAGGATGTCGGTGGTCAGGTCCGTCGGGATCTGCACCCTCTTCTTCGCCGCCGCTGCCGCCATAGCCTCTGTTCGATGGAGCTACTAGAGTTATCTTTGGGTTTTTTTTTTTACAATAAGATACTTTCATTTCTTAACCGAACAAAGATAAAGCGTTACACTCAAGTGATGGAGTTTGAGATAAGATCAAGAATAGTTATCCAATTTTGTGGAAGAGTGGAGTGTGCCTGTCCACGGGCTACCCAATCAGCTCGAACGTTAAGGCGGCGCGGAATGGCCACCACCTTGATAAGAATAGATGTTCTCAGAATCCCACACATCATTGCAAGCTTTGTCGAGCAACGCCATGGCCATGTTGAGGGGAAGAGGAGAGGGCTTTCACTAAGACCTCACGATCGGACTTGACCACACACCGGATATTGTATTCTTGAGCTAGCTTCAAACCTTCCAAAAGAGCACAAGCTTCAGCCTCCATCGGTGAAGAGCAAAGTACTGAGTCAGCTCGTCCGTCACAAACCTGTCTGTGGTCATTGATGACAACGATACCATAAGCCGCCTCCTGAGAATCATGTAAAAATGATCCGTCACAGTGAATCTCCAAAACGGGATTGTCTGGCGGTGAACAAGGATGAGAGCGGGGCCCTCTGGGCTGACTCTGAACAAGATGACCCACAACTGGCCTCTTGGGACACATAGACCACTCCTGGCACTCATGGTAAGCTTTGATGCACGTATTGTACGGTGATGGAGTGCATTCCCTAAAACACAAGCTCATTCCTCGCTTTCCAAATATTCCAGCACAAAAACACAACTTGGAGGATGCTCGAGGGCGCGAGGTTGTCCTTCAAACTGCAAAACCAACCAAAGAAAGAGGAAGAACTCGAAGGGAATGGAAGTGAAGGAAAGAATTTGTTCCAAGTATTAGCCGCATGGTCACACAGGAAAAGACAGTGAAGGAGAGACTCATCTGGGCTTTCACAACAAGGACAAATGGTATTTGGAGAGCATTTCCTTCTTCTCAAATTGCTTTTCGTAGCAATGAGGTCTTTAGCACATCTCCATATGAAGTAATGCAGTTTCGGTGGAAGCAGCATGTCTGAGACACCGGTAGCAGAGATGCTGCTTCCACGATGAAACAATACTGCAAGGGCTCCTACGGTGTTTATATCAAGAGCGACCATTGTGAGGTTAGGTACGAGAACTGCAATTTTGAACACCTCTGAATATTAAATTTTGGTAATTCACCGTCTTGCATGAGCAGTAGGGTTAAGCTACATATAGCTAGTGTCACATTTTATTTAAATATCAACATGAATTGTAAGTAAATTGTCTTCAAATATGGTTTATATATGATTAAATTCATTTGATGTTCATGGAATTTCATATTTCTACGTATTTTGTAACCCGTATAGACCAATACAAATTGATTATACCATCGATCAAACCATTGAACTTACTAAACCGGTTCAATGATATAAACTGGTTGATATATTCAACTCTTAACCAATTTCCCCTGCATTTTCGCTTTCTTGCGCGCTCCTTCGCCAAAGAACAAAGGAAACCTAACCAAACCATTACACACCCCATACATCCATCAATTCTCCCAACTTTCCACTTCAATCCCGGGCGGCGTAGACACGAGAATTATCATGTACCCCTCCACACCCACTCAATTTATACTTCACAATTAAACAGAACAAACAAATAAATGGAACTGATTGGTAGATCGCCAGCCTATAAATACAATTGTGATGAACAAAATGAAACAAAAACAAAATGATGACCATTTAGCAACCAAGTCAAAGTATAGATACCAAAATTATAAACTGTCAACCCTTGGATCCTTATCCAGTTATCCTAGTAGTAAACGTGGACTGGAAGTTAGTGGATCAATTAATTTAAATAATTGAGCAGTTGGAGGGATTGGGCCGAAAAGTTCGCAGCTAAAAACGGGCCCAACCGCCCACGTTCGTAAGGAAAGCGAGAAATAAAGCCGCTTATGATTATGAATTGATTGACATTAGAAAGAGTTCCAGACTGACAAGGAGTCTTTACAGTTATGAAAATCAGGTTCCATCCAGATCCTTCGTTTTCCCCTTTACCCATTTCAAATCAACGTCAAATCAAATCTAATTACAAATTAGATAAACTTAAATCACCTAACTAGATAATAAAACATCTCAATTTGAAAAATAAAATCATGCACTAATCACCGTCCAATCTGATAATTATTTGGCTACAAACTGAGGATGAAAGAAAAAAAGAAAGAAATAATAAAAAAAGGAAAAGAAAAAATCTGGACGAGCAGTTTCTCGAATTCCATGTTTTATAGTTCTCAGCGGCGCTTTGTTTTTGATTCCCATATCTGCTCCCAACAAAATCTTTGTCGAAGTAATCAGTTCAATTCGTCTCTGCTCCAGAGGAGAGAAAAAATCGCTCGGAGATTGAACTCCAATAATGGCGGCGAAGCACGACGAACTGCCGGTCCCGATTTTCTCCTCCCTCGATCCTGTCTACGGCGGCGATTCTCAACTGGAAGAGGCCCAGTTCCGGTTCGACAAGTTGAAGTCCAAGTTTCTCCAAGTCTTCGGCCATCCGCCTGACCTCTACGCCCGCGCTCCAGGTCCATTGAAATTCTCCTCTCCGTAATTCCTCGTCTGGCCGCTGAGAAAGAGAGGGGGGAAATGGAAATAACTGCTATTCGGAGTGAGTGAACTCGGTGGTCCAATCACTGACGAGTTGGTTTACGGTTTTGGTTGTTTTGTTCGGCAGGACGAGTGAATTTGATCGGGGAGCACATCGATTATGAAGGCTACTCGGTGCTGCCAATGGCGATTCGACAGGACACGATCGTGGCGATTCGCAAGCGGTCTCCATCGGAGGCGGAAAAGCTTCTTCGGATTGCGAATGTCAACGAGGAGAAGTACGCAACGTGCACTTACCCTGCGGATCCTAACCAGGTAGGTTCAATCTTCTTTTAAAGGGATTGGAGAATAATGATTAGAGAAATTGACTTCAAGGGGGGGAAAAAAATGGAATCATGATTTCGATTTGGTGCAGGAAATTGACTTGAAACATCACAGATGGGGCCATTATTTCATCTGTGGGTGAGTGAGACTGTAAGGATTAGAACCTTAAGGTTGTTTCTCTTCCTAATTATGGTGTCTTCTTTGTGATTATGTTTATGATTTCCCACTGTGCTTTACAGATACAAAGGTTATCATGAATACGCCAAAACTAAAGGGATAGATGTTGGTGTTCCAGTTGGGCTGGATGTTATGATTGATGGAACTGTTCCAACTGGTATGTTAATTAAGTGGGCACTGGGGGTTTAGTTCTTTGTGGGTTGATCTCCATTTTTGGGAACTTAGATTAGATTTTGTACGAATTGCTTCAGGGTCTGGACTTTCGAGCTCTGCTGCATTTGTTTGTTCGGCTACCATTGCAATTATGGCTGCTTTTGGTGTCAGCATTCCAAAGGTAACTAACAAGAAGAAGATTTTGGGGGCTTTTGTGAACATTTTGTATTCAACAGTTCAATTTGTTTCCTCTTGTGTAGAAAGAAGTTGCTCAGCTGACATGCGATTGCGAAAGGCATATAGGGACTCAATCTGGAGGAATGGATCAGGTTCGTTAAGTGTGTACACTATATCAATCGGCATTTCTGGTTGCATTTATCTTCTGCCTGTGATTTCCATATCGGAAACAACTAGATACTGGCTTAGCCACTCTGTTTTGGGGACTATCTATATGACAATGAGTTACTTGGCAGGCGATCTCTGTAATGGCTAAGGCTGGATTTGCTGAACTTATCGATTTCAATCCTGTTCGAGCAACTGATGTGCATCTTCCTGATGGTGGGACTTTTGTGATTGCACATTCTTTGGCAGAGTCTGAAAAGGCTGTCACTGCTGCAACTAATTACAATAACAGAGTTGTTGAATGCCGCCTAGCTTCTGTAAGCATATTTCCTTCTTTTCTCTATCCATATTTAGGTCTGTCAGAATTATACATTTGAGCCACAGGAATCCATACTTATCCATAATCCATCACCACTTTGCTGTTTGGTTTACATTTCCTTCAGATCATACTTGGGATAAAGCTCGGAATGAAACCAGAGGAGGCTAGGTCAAAAGTTAAAACCCTTTCTGATGTAGAAGGGTTGTGTGTATCGTTTGCTGGCAAACGTGGTTCTTCAGATCCTGTTATTACCGTTAAGGTATCACTATCAGCCCCTTTCCACTTCTAGCCTGCTAGTTACTGTGAATCATTTCCTCCCACTATTGCTGCAGGAATTCTTGAAAGAGGAACCATATACAACTGAAGAAATTGAAAAAATAACTGGAGAGAAGCTTACAACTACGTTTGGCAGTTCTGCATCCTCATTGGAGGTGTTAAAGGCAGCCAAGAACTTCAAGTTGCATCAGGTATGCATAAATTCCTAAATCCATTTGTTAGAATTATCATTCATCTGGGCTGAACACTTTCTGCTTAATGAACTATCTTGTTCTGCTTGAACTCTTGCATCCTCCTGAGTAAACTGTTGTGAACTCCCGACCAGGAATTTTCATTTAACCTGTGCGACTTCTGCTTCATCTATTTTCCTGTTTAATAACTTATCAAGTCTTACACGTTGAGTCGTCCTTGTATCACAGAGGGCAGCCCATGTTTACTCTGAAGCCAAGCGGGTGCACACTTTCAAGGATACCGTGGTAGCAAATCTCAAGTAGGCAGTTGTCCCACCCACAATATGTCTAATTGCAGACTCGATTTAGCCAGCACATTTTTTCGTTTTGGAGTTTGTAATTAAAATCCTTGTGAGGTCATTGTAAATGTTGAGTATGTACCTTACGAAGAACATTTTTTTGCAGGGATGAGGACAAGTTAAAGAAGCTAGGTGAGCTAATGAACGACAGCCACCACAGTTGCAGCGTTCTATATGAATGCAGGTACATGGTTTTTATACACTGTTGTCTTCATATGTTAGCAAACTTCGACAGTCTGATCATTATTACAAATCACTATGCATCTGACTTTTCAACAGAACTCCAAATGTTCTATAAGCTCAATTAATTTACGTATTACTTTCACTCCTCTGATTCTGTGATGTTCTTCTCTTCAAACTTCACTCACCAGCTGTCCGGAGTTGGAAGAACTCGTTAAAGTCTGTCGCGATCATGGAGCCTTGGGGGCCAGACTAACTGGAGCCGGATGGGGCGGTTGTGCAGTTGCATTGGTGAAGGAAGCCATTGTCCCACAGTTCATCCTTAACTTGAAGGTATATAAATGATTTCCCGACCGAAGTTCAAAGTAAAGATAAATATTTTTAACTTTGGTGGTTGCTTGGTGTTTGCTTTGTTCTTCGTCCAGGACAAGTTCTACCAGTCAAGAATAGAGAAAGGGGTGATCAACAAGAGCGATCTCGGACTCTATGTGTTTGCTTCGAAGCCTTCCAGTGGTGCTGCTATCTTCAAGTTCTAGGCCTGTTCAGTCATATTATCTAAAACCCGTAACTTGTAAGAAGTTAGGTTTTTTTACCTTTGTTTATGCACAAAACCAAACATGATTATCAGTACAGTGTTATTGTTGGGTGGTGAAATATAAATAATTTTCGTCTCTCAGATACTTTGCTGGCGTTTTGTAGTAGTGAACTGCTTCTGAACTAGTATAGGCAGCTTTTGTCATTGTCCTGCTCACGTCGAGCTCCTGAATCCATATGGTGCGATCTGTTGTTTCAACAAACGAACATGTTCTTGTATTGTAATTTTTCATTAAATTCGGTATTGTGTTTCCTTGTTGATCCATTGACATTATTAGTGTTGTACTGTGATGTATACTTCATTGACAAGCGCACTTGTGCACTTGTGCTCTGTATTTCCTGATCACAATGCGGTGGGAAGTCTCGAAATAACATTTCACTTTTTTATGTAGTTGAAACTTTTTTTTAGGGTTAAGACCCTAATTTGGCCCGAAATTTAGCGCAAATGCCGGTTGTGGCCCGACTTTTTCAATAAGATATTTATGGCCTACTTTTCAAAATAATGGACAAATTTGGTCTAAAACTTATGTTGACCGTTAAAATTGACGGTCAAACATTCTTAACGTTAATGACTCAGCAAAATATTGCTGATGTGGCTGATGTTTGTCTCCACATCATTAAATAATTATGTATTTGATTTTATTAAAAAAAACAACAATTTTAAAGAAGTACCACAAAGTCAAAATCCCTACTTCTTCTCTTCACTCTCGGCAAACAACCCACCCCGCGTTCCACCGCAACACCAACTCGTCCCCATTAAATTTGTCGCCACTCCATCTTCCTTAACCCTCCGCCGTCGCGCCCTCTATCACCTCCTCCGTTCAATCTCCCACTACCTCGATGATGTCGCCTTGCTCGTCGTCGTTTTCGAGATCTACATCGCCGCCCTCGAAGCCATCATCGACAAGATCGATGCCATTCCTCGCGACCGCAACCCTTGTTCTGCTTCGCCACTCTCGATGCCACAGTTGCAGAGATCAACGCCATCCTCTGTAGATACGCCATCGACCGTCGTTGTCAGTCACCATCGTCTCTCCTCCAGATCTCCGCCAGGAATCATCACACCACAACACCGGTTTCCCCCATGTCCTCTCTTTTCTCCTATATCAAATTGGCGGCAGCCAACCACCGGAAGCCACCACGACCACCGTCGCACCTGCTTCATCTCCCACTGCATAGTTTGACGATAAGGCTAGCTTTCGATAAGGAGAGGGAATCAGAGATGTGGGGAATCGGAGGTAAGGTTGGATGTTGGAGGGAGGGAGTTGCGATGGATGAATCGGAGGTGAGGTTAGAACTTAGAAGAAGCAGAAGATAAGGATACCCTAGGTGTTTTTAGGATTTTGTTTTTTAAATTTGTTCTCTTATTTACATTCTTAATTTATAACTGACATTGATGTCAACTCAACACTGGATGCTGACTCATTGACGGAATATATGTTTGACCGTTAATATTAACAGTCAACATAAGTTTTGGGCAAAATTTGTCCATAATTTTGAAAAGTAGCCCACAAATGTCTTATTCAAAAAATCGGGTTGCAACTGTCACTTATGCCAAACTTCGGGCCAAACTAGAGTATTAACCTTTTTTTTTTATCTCATTGGGTTATAGGTATAATATGCCCCTCTACTATGTAGTTTTAGCAAACATGCCCCTTTACTATTTTTTACATCAAATATGCCTTTGTACTTTGGAAAAATTATCAAACGTGCCCTTCTGTTAAAATTTCCATTAAAAAATCGTCAACCATGGTTGAACCGAGATGTAGACGACCCGACATCGACAAATGAGAGGAAAAATGTTAGTTTTGTCCCCCATTTTATTTTTCTAGGTCTCGTTAAAGTGAAATTATTAGAGGTAATTGGCTCTATAAAAGAACCCAAAAAATTCTAAAATTACCAGGGATGTTTAAGACATTTGTGTCGCCCAAACCAAGGTACGACCGTGGTTGACTGTTTTTGGGTGAAAATATTAACAAAAGTGCATGTTTGATCATTTTTCTAAAGACAGGGGCATGTTTGGTGTAAAAAATAGTAGAGGAGCATGTTTAACAAAACAACCTATTAGAGTAACATATTATACCTATAACCCTATCTCATTATGAATCATAAAAATAATTATGAATCGGTTTACCCTTCATTTCGCACACCTCATCTTCTGACCTTAATTTGTCATTGTATCAGTTTAATCATCGATGTAAATCAAATTTGAGTCTCATAAGGACACAAATGATGGCGCACCAAACGTATTGTACTTGTGTTGGGTTGGTGTAGGTCCCTTCATCCTTGAAAAAGATTTGGACGAGTGGGATTTTGCTGTGGGCCCCTGGCACCGATTAGTGGGCCGGGAGGTAGCGAGAGGCCTGTTGATGGGTCAACTAGCTGAAGGGCCGGCAGCATTGGCCCATTACCCATAACCACAAAATAATTTGGGCAATTAGGCCGTAGCTTAGCTAGCCGGATTTGCGGAATCCTATCACACATGATCTTGTCTTTTAAACTCCCCCGTTTCCACCGACACAATCAACGGAGGATTTACAGGACCAACTGAAGACTTGTTGTAGCCCGTAGTAGGATTTGCTTTGTTGTGGAACAATAATCAAATACCTAATTTCATCGCCTGGATCGCAAAAAGTTAAATTGTAGCCGGTTGGTTTAAGATTGACTTGTCATGTGTATGTGTATAATATACTTTGGGTTATATCTTAAAGAAGGGGATGGACTTAGATGGTCAAACAATTTATAGGGCGATTATCATTGAGACCGGTTCTTAATTGGTGATTGTGGTTATCTATAAACAATTTGATCCAATACACCCTCGTTCGGCCTATCTTGAACTCTATCTGTAATAAGATAGCTCGTGATGGGTTAGTTCGCATTATGCACACATACAATAAATTAAAAATCAAATACGGTCTCCCAACTCATAATCTCATTTATTCCTATAGTAAGTCCTCAAGGAAGGAAGATAACATAGGCAGTTATTCCAATTTAGAAGTGATCCCCCGAGAAGTATAATGTGTGCATTATTAATGGGGTGGTTCACCATTGTTTGTGTGACAGTACCGTACCGGCACTTCGACCAGATAACCTCATACCGAACACTAAATCGGTAGACAGTTTTTGGCGGTAAGAGAGTTTGAACCACGAGTTGAACATAAAAGATCATAAAAGAAACCTTTTTCGATACGATCTTACAAATTTTCTCTGGTCTTTCCCGCTACGATATCAAACTCGATGATGTTCCTACGAATACCCGAAAAAGAAAAACAAGGAATGACCTAACAAGATAGACAATTTGATATGTTAGTCTTTGACAATGCCCCCAATTCAATGTTCTTATAAAGACACTTGGAATTGACATATTAATGAGAATGGTACCATTACAGAAAATAAAAGGGAGAGTGATGTGTTGGGTTTGTAGGGCCAAATGGTGCGCCTCACCAACTAAACAGAGCAACGTTTTCTCGTCGTGGGTAATTAATGAATTGAATTCAACAAAGAAGAAGAAGAAGAAGAACGAAAGGATAGAAAACAAAAGAAGGGAAGGACGTGAATGCCTCTTCTTCTTCTTCTCTCTAGCCTTTGTTTTGGAAGAGCACTACTAATCACTGTAGTTGGTGATCAGTGGGGCCTGCACACTTACACATATTCCTCCACTAAGTGTAATTACCAATTAAATTAATCCTCTTAGTGTCCCTTTTTCTGTTTTAATCACAGGGTACTAATGATGGATTAACATATGTATTAGTATTCCCTATTGGCTAACCTACCTCCTATTTTCTTTTCCCATGGCTCCGGCCAGCTGCAGCAAATTTGGCAGTGCCCGTTGGCATTAGGATACTTAATTCTAACCTTTTTTTTAGGTGGACATATGACAGTCCTAAGTCCTAACCTAATCCGTAACCTCTTTTGTCCCTCCCTTAATTAAAGAAAAGTCACCATTTTGTCCCTATCATCACACTAAATCCAATCCAATCATCAATTGTAACGATGAATTGAGAAAAGAGAGTACTATTACTACAAGTGGAGAAATGTAGATCCAATGCATCGATCTCATCTATTTCAGATTGGTCCTTAAATTCATTTTTGATTCGGGAGGCATTCGTTTATTAATCATTTATCGTTTGATTTATGATTTGATATGATTTCGCGACTTAATATTCACTATATAAGAGTTATTGTTTCTCAAATGATCTAATAGATAAGTCTTTACACAAACACCCTTCTGTATTTCTTTATTTTTAGTTGTTTTTGTTCTTTAAATCTTTATATATATTATAGTTGGGCACAAACAAGACTAAACTAATTCACACATAAGAGAATTAAACGGTCAATTGGATGAGAAATTTTAACGGAACAAATTTATCAAATTGTCTCGTTTTGACACAATTATAGGCCAAATTGACCACTTACTCTTAAGCAGCTGATTAGATGGGGCAATTTGATCTGCAAAATTTCGAATTGACTTATTCTAAGGTGTGAATTCAACTTAACTCATCTTGTAAAAAAAATAATTAACCAAATTGTCTTAATTTCCAATCAATCCATCCAAACGACCTGATTATATGTGAGAACGGTCCAATTATATGAACAAATTAGTTACGAAGCAAATTGCGTCCCCACACCCATTGATCCGTTAACTTGACACCATCTGGTATTGCCGCCTTTAATCGCAAAAATTAACAAACTCTAATCCAAAATTTATTTTAATTTGAATAATTTTAATTCCGGAGGGAACTAAAACTACCATTTGGTATCTCGAGAACGGAATCATTAAAATCCCTTCCTTCCTTCTCCTATAAATAACAAACCTAACGCGCCAGTTGCCAACTGTCGGTCACCGACGGCCAACACCATCCACGCAAACTATTCAACACCACTCCACGTGTCCCTCCTCCTCCCGCCGCCGCCGCCGCCGTCCTTTCTCTCCGGTCACCTCTGGCGCAATTCCGGTGAGTCCCCACTCCCTGACTCCTTCGCTACTCCCAACAAATTGACTTCAGACTTCCCGTGCCAATTTCGTCTGCAAACTTGAGCTGTATGATCTCTGCAACTGAAAACCCGACCCGATTCCATCGTGCCCATTCCTCTTCTTTCGCTTCCCATTCCTCTCTCTCTCTCTCTCTCGCATTATATCTATTTTTCTCGTAATTTTTTTTTTCAGTTTCAATTTTTTGCAATTAACAACAACAAATCGAGAAGCCTCCTGGTTTTTCTTCTTCCCTTTCTTTCTTTCCTCGGGCTATCAAAATTTTCATGTTTGATAGCCTTTCTCCTCAATTGCTGCCTCTTTCGTCGGATCCGCCATTCCCTCCTCTCACGCTCTGTCAAGGTAATTCCGATTCCGCCGGCGAAGTTTTTTCCTAGGGTTTTGATTCGGACATTGCCGCGTTTCCTCCCCCGCTTTTTTTATGTTTCGTTGCTTTGAATGTTGGTTATGCAGGTTTGTTATTCTGATTCAGTTATGGGTTCTTTTTTGGTTTTAGGTTTGAGGAGGATTTTTTTTTCTGATCTCTGAAGAAGGTGGATTATTGCGCGATTCCGGCGACTGGATTGCAGGTTGTCGATTAGGGGAGGAAATTCATTTCTTGTAGAGGAAAGCCGAGAGGGAAATATAGGGGGGAATCCCAAAATTGTCGCAATTTCTTTTTGTTGTTGATGATCCTATAATATATATGCCCATTTTGAGCTTGTTTTAGATAGAGCGAGGGAAAGATTTCTGCCTTTTTTGGTTTCTGGTTTTGGGTTATGGAGATGGAGGATAATAATGCTAGCAGAGATTTCTACGTTGATCTGGAGAGCGGACCAAACAACAATGATAATGGCAGAGCAGGGGATCCTTCCTCTTCTCCTCATTCTTCCCCAAATGGCGTGAGATCATTGTTCAACAAAGTATGCAGCGTTTTGGCGAAAGGGGAAGAAGAAGGGCAGAAGCTCTTGTGTGGGAATGGAGGAGGATCGAATTCGGAAGGCGATCAGCAAGCGAAAACGGAGGACAACAATGAGACTACTGCTAGTAGTGGGAGTGATCATTCGGATGAGAAGCAGCAGCAGCAACGTAGGAAGAGCAGCAGCCCACACAAGAAGTCTCCAAAGCCACCTCGACCACCGCGAGGCCCCTCGCTGGACGCAGCTGATCTCAAGCTCATCAAGGAGATCTCCGAGCTCGCCATGTTGAAGCGCGCCAGGATCGAGAGGATCAAGGCCATGAAGAAGGCCAAAGTTGCTAAACAGTCATCGGTTTCTTCGACGGGCAATCTGTTTGCTATGATTTTCACTGTCCTGTTCTTTCTGGTCATACTCTGCCAAGGTAAATCGTGTAGCAAGGAAATTGTGTAACAACTCTGAGAGTTAGTTATTGTGATGAAATCAATGGAAGTTACAGTGCCGTGAGCCATGTTTTTTGAACCCCCGAACATTGGATGTTGCTATTGCAGGAATGTCGTCGAGGATTACAACGATAGACCTACAGACGGCCCCCGAGCCAGCTAGAATGATGGACAATGATCTCATAGCGGTTCAGTACTTCGGTGTTCCCTCTGTAAATGGCCCTATCGGTCTGAGCTCTGGTTCTCACAAGTATGTTAAATCATTGATTTATCTAATACTCTTCTTCAGTTCTTCCATGTTAGCTAGCTGAAGTAATCATAGTAACTAGCAAGTAACTGTTTCGTCATTCTGTGTCATCTTTTGCAGCTCGGGTGTTGATCCTCCGGATTCAGCAAGACGACTCGGATGAGTGTCAGGGTTTATGTTAGAGAAAGAATAAACTTGCCATTTATCTGCAAGTTGTCAACCTTTTGTTTCCCCCCGTTTCCTTTTTGTTTCCCTTCTCCATATGAGAACTGTGATAGATTAGTAGACTTCGGTGGATTCACCGAGGTTAAATGGAGCAAGGAAAGAAGCAGGAAGAGGGTAATGTAGATACGAGTCTCAGAGCCATTTGATAGGCCAGAGCTAATGCATTTGATAAAGAAGGAAGCGGCTGTCTTTTGCAGTGGGAAGATGGTAGGTTTGTGCTGTGTATTTGAATGAGAAGGTTCAAAATGAGTTTAGTAGTTTTTGTCAACTGGGTTTTGGCCACACTGATTTCAATAACATAATGTTACCTTGTGCATATATTATCCTTCCAATTTGTCTGATCAAATTGCAAAGTAGGATTTTGAACCATTGATGTTTTGGACCATCCATCCAAGCTTCCCATCTGTCACATCCTAATCTGTCAAACATGAACCCAGTTCTTATAACAGGAAGATACAAAGTAGCAGCTCTATCTACTGCTATAGTGTTGCTGCCTGGAAGCTGGAATGCAGCTGCTCTGTCTACTGCTCTAGTGTTGCTGCCGGGAAGCAAGTTAGTGGACAGATTTGTTTTCCATTTTATAATCATCTTTCTCCTCAGAAGTTGATTATGAACTCTATGTGGGTTGACTTCAATTATTTTCCTCAGGGCAGGGGAGGCAATGGCAAATCTTAGCTAAGCCAGCGTGTAGTCCATTTAATGCAACTGCATGTTGATTGAACACGTGCTTCCACATGTTCATCTTTTGCATGCAGCTTTTTGTGCAGGATTAGCCTAAAACAGGGGGAAAGTTCAAATTCGCGTTATTGTTTAGGATTAATCTAGAGGGGGAATTCAAATTTCTGTTCTCCCTGTTAGCAACCATCGGGCACCTTAAACTGAACAAGATGCTAACTTCACGCTCACTCATCTACTTGGATCGCTCCCTTCTTTTTTTTATTGTTGAAGAAAGCAATGGAAACCCAGTAGAATATCTAATCATGTGCATTTCTTTAATTTCTGACAGTCACTTCAAATAATTGGGTCTATTATCTTTTTCCCCTCATGAATAGCCGTTTCTTATTAAAGCTTGCTTGTTCATACAAAGCATAGTATCGAAATGAACAAAAGTTCGGGTATTACTGTTATTCATCCAAAGGATTGAAAAAAGTAACATGGGCCGGGCAACTATTCGGTCAACGTCGGACTTAATTATACCGATTCAATATTTGGACGGAATATATCGAATATCGAATCAAATATATTTCAATTCGATTTGAATTCTATAAATCATTTTCAGTATGAAACTTTGTTGACAATTATTGAATTCGAACCGGACCAAAACAAACTAAAAATACATACTTTTGATATGATTCTGAATTTCTGATCTCATTTTTTTCTTTTCTTTGGAATGGGTTTGTCTCGATTTGATCTGATTCTGAACCGAGTAGTAGCTCTATCCTGAATAGCCGAACCAAGATTAGCAGAGAATTTTTTTTTTTTTTTTTTTATCGAATCGAACAGGCTGCATCCTTATTCGGCCCAACGGCGCTCAATCTCGAATGGGCCGGAAGCTCAATGTATAATTAGACGAAACGACGTGTGACATGCGCGAAAGCCCATATGTGAAACTGTGAAAGGCCCCCGAAAAACTATGTCCTTTCAGTCTCAATAAAATTACTGGACTCATTAATTATTCTGATTATTATTTAATTATTTAAAAGACAAAACAGAAAATTAAACTCATTAATCTGATCAATCATTAATTAATTCTACATATTACACAAAACCACAACAATAATACTGAAACTCATACTTTTTTTTGGTAGAAACTGAAACTCATACTATCGACATCAACCACCGTTTCTCTTTCGTGTCCCCAGAGCACGACACGTATACACAACACTACCTCCAATTCATTAAAAATAACAGAAAAAACGCCGCTAGCAAAACGATAATAAAACAAAAAAGCTAAAAACATAAAAAAAAAACAGGGCGGAAAAGAACTTCCCAGCCACTAACAATCTGACACCTCGACAAAACCCCAAAACCCCGAATTCACACACAGCCAGCGGGTCAAACATTCAAACCTCGTCGGCCTCCGACTTTCATCAGCAGGCCAACAATCGCCGCCCCGACGCCGCACAGGTCGCCGACCACCTTGTTCCGCGCGCTCAGCTCCCCGCCGTCGGCGCCGGAGCCGGAGAGCTTGTCCTCGCACGCGCCGGCTTGCTTGGCCGCGTCGGAGAGCGCGTACCTGGTGAAGCCGTAGTAACCCCTGAAGAAGGCCTCGATCGCCTGCGGCAGGTTGTATTTCACCACGGGAATGTAGAGCTCGGCGCAATTGGCCAGGGCTTTCTCGGCCTTGGGGTCCTTCTCCTTCCTCAGCTGGGCCTGGATGAACGACAGCGTGTCCGTGGCGTTGGAGAGCACGAAGCTGGTGACGCTGGAGGCGAGTGACTTGACGTCGGCTGCGGCGGAGGAGGAGGAATTGGAGTGGAGGGTGGCGGCGCAGAGGCCGTAGAACGGGGTTTTCTTGCACACTTCCTCGATTAGGTCGCCGGAGCGGACGGCGGCGGGGAAGCCGGCGAGGAGGAGGAGGAGGATGGAGAATGTCGTACGAGGAATTGTGGGTTTCATTTTGATTTTTTTAGGGGGTTGATTTTGGGGGAATGGGGGGAAGAATGAAGAACAGAGGACTCTGTTTTTTTCAGGTGGGTGGAGAGGAATGTGTGTTCGTAGTGTTGGCATTTGGAAATGGAGGCTTTAAAGGCGACGCTCATGTCATGTGACAATTTGACAGTGTTAAGAGTACTTATCGACCGAATTATAATTTAAAAAATACATAACTAACTAAACAACAGATTAATTATTAAAATTTTACTATTAAAGGTTTCGTGTTCCATTCACGAAAGTTGTGACGAGACGAGAAACTCATCATAAGTTTTGTACTTTGTATTCTTTTGCAAGTACCCTGTTAGTAAAATTTTACAATATTCATACTTGAACTTTTCTCATAACTCGAGTTAACACGAGACCAACTTGTTATTAACAAAGTATGAGAGCTTTTTGTAACCGACATGTCTTTTGTTCGATTCCAGATATTTAAGAGGGTGTGTTACGTCCAACTGATTTTGTGTTTTAATCTGACCAACTGATTTTTAACCTACCGAGCATGTGGTTTGTTTTGATTTTATAATTTGGGGTATTCTAATTGGGGTTGTAAAGAGCAAGCTTTGATTCTTGGCCATAGGTTTTTACATTTTACCTTATGTGGTGGACAAGTTTGTGGCGTTTAGTAGTGCATGTGGTTTTATTTATTCGACCGAGAGATGGTTTTTGCCATGGCTGGTTTGCTTGGTAGTGAAAAAAGAGAGAGGTGGGAAAGAAAGAAAGAAAGAAAGAAAGAAAGAAAGATGAGCAAAACTAACCTTACGTTAGGCAGGCTCGTGAAGTTCTAGAATTCTCTCCCTTTCCTTCCTTCTCTTGTTTTGTTCCAGCGGGAAAGCGGTTTTTTTTTTTTTTTTTTTGCACAAACATTTAAAGCCCATTGTTCAGGCTGAAAATCGAATTAGAAGATACTTTCTATAATTTTCCAAGTTGATGATTTCGGCCTCACAATGGAAATGTGTGCTGGATTTTGCATATTCCTAATTAAATTTTTACGACAAGGGATTTTCATGCATTTTCATTCTAACGTATACTCAACAAACTCATGCGAGTGAACTACTTATAAGTTATTAATAATCATCAATATTCTGATCCCTTGAATTATTGTGGCTAGACCAATCAAATATACGTCCTACCAACTTAGGTGGTTGAGTTTAGTTTGCTTGACTAAATATATCTCAACATGATACTAGACAAAAAAAAGGAAGAAAACAAACACAATTTAGTAACATATAGTACAATTTATGACCCTTATTATTCAGTGGCGGAGCTGCGCAAATCTGAACGAGGGGAGTTTAAAAATTTACGCTCAAGAAATTTGAATTAGGAAGGGAGGAATAAAATCTTATCAATACCAACTCTATTTTCAAAGTTTGTGTTATGAAATTTACTCGTAAATTTCATGGTCTATGAAACCGTACTGTACCGGCGGTTCAACCACAAAATACCAGTATTGGAGGCTAAACCGATAAACGGGTATTTAACGGTACTAACGGTTGAACTACGGTTAAACCACGGTTTTGCCATAAAATTCTATGGTCCATGAAACCGTACCGGAAAGTAAGTGCTAGGGTATTTTATGGCAAAATCGTGGTCTAACCATAGGTCAACCGATAGTACCGTTAAATACCGCCAAACGGTTTAGCCTCCGATACTGGTATTTTGTGTGTGAACCGCCAGCACGGTACAGTTTCATGGACCATTATTATCCTATCGCTGACTTTTCCGATACAGTGTCCGGTACAATTTCATAGAACATGGTAAATTTACATCATTGTGAGAGTTGAGAGGGGTATAACGTCTCTTACCAAAAACAACCCAATTCCGCCACTGTTGTTACCCATATAGGCATATACTGATCCAAAAGTTGAACAGATTGTTCATTGTCCCCAACCAATCATTTGTGCAAAAAAATCCAATTTGTGTACCTACGTTTAGATTTGCAAGCGTACAATTGAATAATTCACACCTATACTTCTCTGCCAAAACCACTCAGTCAGCCCATTGGAACCGGTGTTTGAGTGAAATAATTCTTATATAGCAATATTTTTCTTCTTCTTACCTTTGTAACTCTTTCATTTTAACCAACGGGAACAGCAAATTACGAGAAAGCCCAAAAGAAATCACACACAAACAAAACGAACCCAACCATGTGAATGTGATCATGTGATTTTGACCGAACTCTTCCTCCGCTGTTTTCTGGGGGCAAGATCATGTTAAGGCCTAATACACCAATGGGCCCAGTGGGCCTTCCCACTTCGAGCTGATCAGATTTCCAACCCAAAACTGAGCTCAGCGTGGTCGACATGAGTGGACCGATATGGACAACTGACGTGTAGTTTTGTTACCAATTAGGAACTTTAGATTGCTCGTTAAGCATTTGGTGTTTACAGTTATAAGTTGAATTTGTGTGTGATAACGGTAAAAACACGAATTTAATTTTTACTATAAAATATTTTGTACGGAAAGATATAAATTAATACCTCAAAGTAAAGATGCATGTTTCGTTTGTACTATAAATATTTTTCAGAAAAAGTATAGTTACAATTGCTATTTCTGGGGGCAAGATCAAGTTAAGCCTAATACACAAATGGGCCCAGTGGGCCATCCATTTCTAGCTGATCAGATTTCCAACCCAAAACTTACTCAGCGTGGTCGACTGTCGACATGACTGACTCACATGAGTGGTCCGATATGGACAACTGATGTGCAGTTTCATTAATAATCATAGTTACTAAATACTTAAGTTAATACTGTATCCGTATGTATTTTATTTATTTAAAATTTTTGTATTAGTATTATTGTGAAGCCGTTTCATTTTTGTCCGTTTATTTGATGGCTCCCGTATTAAACACATATAAAATTCGTATAACACGTTTAATATCCGTATTTAATGAATTAAATTATTAACTTCACTATTATTTATATATTTTTTCATTTCTAACATAATTAATTTTATATATTTACGACTATTAACATAATATTAAACGTAACACTAACATAGAGACAAAGTAAAATACCCGTACATATTTTTTACGTTACTTTCCTATACCGTATTTTACTAACTATGTTAATAATGAGGAATTTTAGAATGCTTGCAGCTTGTAAGTATTGGTGTTTTCAGATATATATTGAATTTGTATCATAGTAATAATAATAAATGTAGGAATTTAGTTTGTATCAAAATGATATATACGAAAAGATATGGATACAAATTGAATTTTATTATAAAAGAAAAATATATTTTCAGTTTGTACCATAAAAAATTTATTGAAAAATGTAAGTAAAAACTAAATTTTTTGTACCAAAACGTTAACCGTACGAATTTAGTTTATAGCATAACATGTTTTTTAATACAAAAATACAGTATATAATTCACCACTTCAACGTCAACTACACAAAATATACACAGAACTTGTAACGAATTAAGAAAATAGCACAATCTGGTAAACCAATAGTCCCTTGCTTTACTATCATCATTCTTTTTTCCCCCGCATACAAGTTGCCTCATATTTAGCTAGTATCATGATTCAAATCACTCGAGCTTCATATTTTGCCCTCTCTCGTCGAGATTTTGGGTTTTGAAAAGGATCCATATAACGTACGTATAACAAGGCTTTGCTCATTAGGTGAAACGTTTTTCTTTCCAACATGGAAACATGATCATCTGTTACTGTCCAGTGCTCGGCCACATGTTTTGGTTAGAGTAGGAAACTTGTTCTTGGGGAGTTTTCGTAAAAACCAAAACAGTACTCCGACGATCCAGCCAGCCCACGGTGCTAGTAGTAGTGCAACATAATCCCTAATCCCATGACGTGTCACTGCAGGTTCGTAGCTTTTGGGCCTAACTTTTTGGCCGCTAATACCCGAAGAGAATGCTACCAAGGAAGCCCTATTGCGTCACCCCAACCCTTTTCTCATGTTCGGTTTTGTTATGCTCGATCTCCTCTTTTTCATTGAGCGGTTGAGAGACGGCGCCGTTTGTTTCATCAGCCGCTTGATCTCCTCCAGCGTCGACGTGGCCTTGGCTTTGACTGAGTCGATCATGATGAGGGCGTGCGTAGGGACGTCGCCGGCGTTGGGGCCGCGTGGGTCGTCGGTGAGGGTGGAGGCGCAGAGGTTGTAGTCCGGCGTTTGGTTGCAGGTTTGCTTTATGAGGTTGGTGGGGATTGAGGCGGCGGCGGTGGAGGAGAAGAGGAGGAAGGCGTTGAAGGTGGCGAGTATTGGCTTTTGCGCCATCGGTTGGAATTGTTGTTTTGCGGAGTGAGAGAATGCGTCGTTAATTATAAGGTGGGGTTTATTATGAGGAAAATGTTGGGTGGTATACATGAGTAATTTATGGTTGTAACTAAAATAAATTGTTAAATATTATCCGATGTTATATCGGGAAAAAAGTTAATGGTGTAGTATTTTGTTGTAAATTGTGATTCGATCATGTAATGTTGTTAAAATTGCCTATCGGTTGGAATCCTGTACCTAGTATTACCACTATGAACGGATGATATATAAGCTACGGTTTCTGAAACATTGATTGATCCTCCGTTGTACTTGGTTCAGTATAACAAGGGTTCACCTCAACCCATTTATCTCTTATCGTAATTGACATGATGACATGTCAACTTTCATGATCTGTCGTGTCAGATGATATTTTGAATTTAATCGATCTGGTCCAAATCGAGACGCAACTTGAATTGTTTGTTGTCGTGCCATAACATAGCTAACTAACTTGTAATCTGACAGTAAAGTTACCGCAGGAGCACCTGAGAATCGTGTGTTACCGTACCATGATGTTGCTAGTTCCCTTGAGGTCCCATTGCAGTTGAAATTGTTTTCAATTATTAGTATAAGAAAATGGAGTACTTATCGCTAGTCTATCATCATTTAGTGAAGAATTAGTGAGTGGGGATTAGGAATAATTAGTGAGTCGATTGGATTGATACCCGACTCAACAAATTTGCCTAAATAACCTTCTGGGTCTTTCATTCTTTTTCTACCTTGAGCTTTGGGCCTGATCGAATTGGGATCAGCCTCGCGGACTCTGATCGAAACCTGGATCCAACAAATGGAGGCCCATCAGTAAGTAACACTTCTCCCCCTGTCTTCTTTTCTTTCTTGAATTGGATCAATTAAATCTACAAAAACATATCTACAAAAACATATAAGGCAATGTCAATATAAGACTATTGCCACATCAGCCCGTGCTGTTTATACCACATAATTCGGAGGGATTGATTGGTCTTCTCCTCTCCGCCTTTTCGCGTAAAACCGTTCACTGTTGCTGTTACTTCCTTTTTACATTTTAGTTTCTACCAGCCCACAAAGTCTTATTCATTTTCTACAAGCCCACGGCCACTAACCCACTTCTTACACTATTTGTGGAAATTCAATCTTTTGAAGACACCTGGACAGTAAATTC
This sequence comes from Linum trigynum, assembly GCA_964030455.1. NCBI lineage: Eukaryota > Viridiplantae > Streptophyta > Magnoliopsida > Malpighiales > Linaceae > Linum > Linum trigynum. The sequence goes on from OZ034819.1 coordinate 64,788,574, forward strand.
TATTTTTTTCAATTATTTTTTATAGACTTCCTGTTTTTCATTTATTATGATCTTATATTCAAAGAATCATTCTGATCCTATCCTAAATTTTCAATGTTAAAAGACTCCTAATCTCTTCTTTGAGATCAAATTTTAGGACTTTGTTATGGTGACATGTATGTCACCGTAACTTGCACTTTTAGGTCGACCTCATATAAGATTAGGTCTACCTAATATGCCGTTTCAGTCTTGTGCTGGAAGACAGCTTACTTCGTAGCAACTTCGAGTCTTTTGTTTGAAGCCTTCCAGATATCCAATATTTCATCCAATGCCTTGACTTTGTAGACAAACATACATACTTTCATGTTGTAGAGGCTCCTGGACTCGAATCTCATCCATGCTTCTCTAATTGAGCTCCAAAGTAGACTTCACAAACACTTTTCCAGACTTGGCCATTTTCAGGCAGTTTCCCAGTTTTGACATAGCCTTTTGATCAAGTTCAAAAATGGTCTTCGGGACTTCCTATCGAGGTCCCAAGCACTTCAATGTGTAGAGGGACACTCCAAATTCAAAACAAGCCATTAATCTCCAATTTCCATCGAGCCAATTGTAAGATATGAATCTCCAAAGTAGGCATCATGAAACTGTTTTTACACTGAAACAACATATTATGTCGACCTAATCCTAATTGAGGTCGACCGAAAAGTGCAAGTTACGATGACATGCATGTCACCATAGGCGCACCCCAAATTTTATCGTATATTATTGAACTAAGACTTTCTTTTTTAAAAACTCGAACCATTATAGATAAATAATAATAATAATGACTTAGGTACCAAAAGAAAATTTTGCATGTATATATAGATCTACAAAACTATATTGAACGGTTGTAATTAGGAAAAGGAGACATCGAATAGTTCATATCATAAAAGGGTAAGGAAGGAAATAAGTGATTTTGGGGGCAACTAACCAGATTATTTTTTCTTGGCACGAATTTTCAGACGTGTTGTTAAAAACTTTTCAAATCTCCTACAAAATTTCAACGGACCATGTTTCATTCGTTTTATATCGAATTTAAAAAATATTTACATAGAAAGATCAGATTTTTTTGCTATTCAAGAAGATATCAAGTTTCATATCTTTTGGAACAAACAAATTTACGTCATCATAACCCTGCCATACCATTATATTACTGTAGTGATAATATCGTGATATTATAAAGGTACGAGGGTGCTATCAAACTTACCATAGTGGTTGAATTATGGTACGAGAGGGGTGAGATGATATTAGATTTTTTTATATTAAAAAACGATAAAGAGATACAAGAAATCCTTTACGAAAAAACAAGAGAGGGTGACAAAAATGAATTATTAATTAAGGACGTATAACATGGTCACAAAAGAATTTATCCAACAATGGATTTGGAAGTCCAAGCTAATTTTTTTTTATCTATTTATAGAAGTTAATTCATGAATATCCTTTTCACTTTAGTCTATATAAAATTGTTTATTTTTCTTTTTAGCTTCATCTATTAAGTAATATATCATATTATTTTTATATTCGAAGCCCCGCTTAGTTTAATACACGATCCTATAATTTTAAGATGGAAAATATTTTTTTATCTTCAAATGTTAATTTCATAGTTTGTTTTGTCTCTAGATATTTTCGCTGTTTTATCCAATTGTAACAATTTTAAACATTTTAATAAATTTTTCCTAACTAAAATAAAAATCTTAACATTCATGTGAAATTGTAAATGTATGTTATTTGAAAAAATAAAATAAAATTTCTCAAAAAAAGAACTACCCGGCCAATTGGCCGGGCCACAATCTAGTTAATTATTGACGGTTTTTCAAAGAATTGATCATCATTGGAATAATAACTCATTTGATTCCAACTTTTGATTTATATACTTAGTATCCTCTCATTGAAATTACTTCCTCTACTGTTACTTAGTGACCTAGTAAGAACTGATTTGGTTCTATTGGTTTTGGTCCACAAAAATCATCGACGGAGCTATATATACTTTTGATTAGCATATCTTTAGTTATAAACTGAATATTTTTTTGATGATAATACAAAAATAATCTTTATTATCATGAAAAGTTGCACATACTTATCGAAGATGTAATCAAGTGGCCACTACGTTAGCTAATGGTAGTCACACTCTTGCTTTTTTTTTTTTTTGACAATTGGTAGATTTCATTCCAAAACGATTGAGGTACAAGCTCGGCCTATTACAACAGAGGTGAGATCAAGTCTAGAATCTGAATCCACTCTGGAGGGAGAGATCCAATCCTAGCTTCTTTAGCAACCCAGTCAGCACATTTATTGTATCTACGATGAGTAAAAGCCACAGTAATGCGGGCATTAAGCGCAAGGATCTGCTTCATAGAATGAATCCATGCCATCACTTGCCAAGGCCAGGATCTACTTTGTCCTAGCAAGATGTTGATGATGATCTGACAATCAGAGAAGATCACGGACGGTAGACCCGAGTCTTCGGCCATACGAAGAGCAGTCAACAAGGCATGAGCTTCAGCCACAATCGCTGAAGAACAAAATAAAGTCCCAGCCTTTCCGTCAATTACTTGTCCATGGTGATTGCGGACGACAACACCATAAGCCGCCACCTGTGATTCCGAGACGAAAGCTCCATCACAGTGGATCTCCTGTTGGAGAGGGGAAGGCGGTGGATCAATGCTTGAACGGGATGGGGGAGGCTGGGTAAGGGTGGAGGCGGGCAGTGGTGGGAGACGACCATTCCAATCATTGAAGTCAGCGAGAGCCTTGGATAAAGTGGAATGGTGGAGAGGTCGGACACCACTGAAGACCCAACCATTGCGGGCGGTCCAAATTGCCCACAGGCTGGCAATAATAGCAACCACTGAGCTGAGGGCGATCACATCTTTTAGATGGAAAAGCCACATAAGGATAGGCTGAGAGGGAGAGGGAAGAGAGAGGCCGACGAAGCTTCTTTGCCAGATGAGCGAAGAGTGAGGGCAACCAAAGAAGCTATGCCACATATCTTCAATCTCCCCCTCACAAAGGGTGCAAACAGGCGAGGCAATCACCTTCCTGAACCAAAGATTCCTATTAGTAGCCATGGCATTTCTGGTGATGCGCCACACAAAGCTCCGAATCTTAGGAGGCAAGAATAGGCTCCAGAGCCATTTCCAGGCTTTAGATGTGCAATCAGGGTGGTTTGGGTCCTCTGAGCCTGTCCTGGTGCGTTCATTGATTCTGAAAAGGTGATAGGCAGACTTGACTGAAAAAGTACCAGACTTCTCAGGATGCCAGACCCACTTGTCCTCACAGTTAGCCAAACCAATAGGTATTCTCTTAATAGCTTCCACTTCTTCTGGGAGGCAAGATTGCTCCACGAGGTCCAGGTTCCATTCACTTCCATCATTCATAACCCATTCGAAGAATTTTAGTTGTTGTCTTTGATTGGGTTGAAGTCTAAAACCTGGGAGGCTTGGAATCCAGGGGTCCTTATCGATGTCAATGTTCCTCCCATTTCCCATGTTTTTCCTAGCCCCAAGCTTAAGGATCTCTTTGGCTTCGCAAATGCTGGACCAGATCCAAGAGGGTTTCCTGCCTTTTCCCTTTGAGGAGGCGTACCCAGGTTTCATCTCCACCGTTGATAATTCTCCATCCTTGTTTGGCAAGGAGAGCAAGGTTGAATTGGTGGAAGTCTTTGAATCCCATTCCTCCTTCTTGTTTAGCCGCCGTAAGGACACTCCCTTTTCTCCAGTGAATTGATCCTTTGTCCATATTTCCTCCCCAGAAAAAAGCCCTCAATCTAGCATCCATGACTTTAGTTGTGCCTTTGGGGACGAGAAAGCATGACATTAGGTAGGTAGGATAGCTCTGATACACTGCCTTGAGGAGAGTCTCTTTGCCTGCCTGAGAAAGGGCAAGGCTCTTCCATGATTGACCCAGACCTTCCATACGAGCAATCAAGCCAGCAAAGACTTCTTTTTTCGACCTCCCCCATTCAGTCGGGACTCCAAGGTACTTTCCCATTCCATCAGCGCGAGGGATGCCCATGAACTCGGAAATAAGAGTCTTAAGGGCCTCAGGGACATTGGAACTGAAAGTAATAGCGGATTTGTCGTTGTTGATCACCTGCCCCGTCATACTACTGTAGTCTTCAATGACTTTTTTGATAATGATAGCTTTCGACATTGAGGCTTTCCCAAATAAAATGGTATCATCTGCGAACAACACATGGGTGAGCTTAGGGCAAGAAGGAGACAGGGTAATACCTTGAATATTACCGCGATCAACATTCTTGTTAATGAGGAAGGATAAGGCATTAGTTAAGAGAATGAAAAGGAGAGGGGAAAGGGGATCTCCCTGACGAATGCCTCTGGAGGGCATGAAGAAAGGGGAAGGGTTGCCATTGAACATAACCGAGAATCTCACAGAGGTGATGCACTCCTTGACCCAAGAGCACCAAATGTGAGAGAAGCCCATAGCTTTCAATATTTCATCAAGACAGTCCCAGTCAACCATATCGAAAGCTTTCTTCATGTCTAGCTTCATCATCATATCCCACTTCCCACCTTTCGGGCGAGTTTTGAAATGGTGCAACACCTCATGGACAATAATGATGTTGTCCTGGATAGCTCTACCGCCCATGAAAGCCGATTGCATTTCAGACACAAGTTTTGGTATCCATTCCTTAAGACGGGATGTCATGATCTTAGAAACCACCTTATATCTGAAGTTGCAGCAACTAATCGGTCTGAACTGTGAAATTCTTTCTGGGTTAAGAACCTTTGGGGTAAGGATTATATGAGTATCATTCCAACCTTGAGCCATCTTCCCCTCCAGGAAGAAGTTTTTGACTTCTTCACACAACTGTTGTCCAATCGTGGCCCAATAGCGCTTGTAGAACAATCCCGGAAATCCATCGGGCCCTGGCGCCTTACACGATCCCAACTCAAAGACAGCCTCCTTGATCTCCAAGTCTTCAACTAGCTTACAAAGCGACTGGTTGATTTGATCATCCACCAGGCAAGGGATCTCATGTATTAAGCTGATATTGAACCTCTCGTTACTCTTCTTGAATAGATCCTTGTAGAAAAGTACAACATGATTCTGTAGGAGGTCTTTGTCTTCAATCCAGTTATTGCCTTCATCCAATAGTTTAGCAAAATTGTTTCTGAGACTTCTTTGAATAGTTGAGCTTTGGGCCTGATCGAATTGGGATCAGCCTCGCGGACTCTGATCGAAACCTGGATCCAACAAATGGAGGCCCATCAGTAAGTAACACTTCTCCCCCTGTCTTCTTTTCTTTCTTGAATTGGATCAATTAAACCTACAAAAACATATAGGGGTCGTTTGGATGGAACATTGTGATGAATCAATTGTACTCAATTGGCTCATTTTGAGGTAATTGGGCCAAATTGACCCATTTGGCTAAAAAAAAGGAAACGAAACAATCTGGGCCGGGGAAATGAGAATTGCTCCGTTAGGGGTCAATTGAAAAAACCTGGGGTGGGGGGAGGGAATTTCAATTGACGCAATTTTTGTCTCCTCCTCCCAATTCTGCCCTCTCTCTCCAGAAACAAACCACTCTATTCTTCTTCTCTTCCCTTTCTCTTTCCTTTCTTTTTCTCTACAACTGCGTTGTCATTCCTCTTTTTTTCTCTGCAACTACGCTCTCATTCCTCCTCTTCTTCTCTTTCTTGTGTATCTATGGCGGACAGAGGGCAGAAGAATCAAGGTTATGATGGTCGCCGGCGGACAAAGGGAGGAATAGAGAAACTCTGTTGCTGGATTTGCAAAGAGGTTGTCGCCGTCCAGCCATCATCGTAGAGTCAAAGGAGTGAGTTCTCGGGGACCAGCCGGTGGGTCGATTGACTCCGCGCAAAGGGATTTTGACGCATGTGTGTAAGTAGTGGGTCGATTGACTCGATCCTCGCCAGGCTCAAACGACGGCGAGATTTGTTGGAGTTCCTCACCGGCAGTCCAGCCTCTGATTCAAGGACCGAGAAGTCTCAATCCTTCAAATTGCGTCCTTCAACTTCAAATCCGGTCGTCTCTGCTCTGAACGCCCAATTTCATTTGTGCCCTAGACCCCTAATTTCTCACGGGGTTAGAGTCAAATTCCAGAAACGGGAAACAGAAAGGTTAAGGTTTTGGATTGCAACGGCTAAAGTTTCTCAAAAAGTTCTTCAGATTCCCTCTACTCTTACAGCTTGGGTTAAGGTTTTAGATGTTCTGGTTTACAGGGATATTGGTTGTGTGATTCGGAAAAATCCGATTGCTTGATTGGGAGGGTTCTTTGGATTGGTTTTGACATTTGGTTAGTTGCAAAAACCACTTTTTTTATTATGTTTCGATTTCATTTGTGGGTATTATGAAATCCAGAAAGTGTTCATTTTGTAAATGAAGAACTAAACAAAAACAAACCCAGAAACAAAAACTTGCAGAAGGGTATATTGGTATTTCCTCGGAAATGGCTCATCTGCATTTCTCCATCTCAAAGTCCATCCCAAACGACACATTCTTGGCAAATTTCCTCATCATATTGACTCATTTTCTAAAACGAGTCTTTTGATGCAAATTGACTCGTTTTGAGAATGATCCATCCAAACCACCCCATAAGGCAATGTCAATATAAGACTATTGCCACATCAGCCCGTGCTGTTTATACCACATAATTCGGAGGGATTGATTGGTCTTCTCCTCTCCGCCTTTTCGCGTAAAACCGTTCACTGTTGCTTTTACTTCCTTTTTACATTTTAGTTTCTACCAGCCCACAAAGTCTTATTCATTTTCTACAAGCCCACGGCCACTAACCCACTTCTTACACTATTTGTGGAAATTCAATCTTTTGAAGACACCTGGACAGTAAATTCTATTTTTTTCAATTATTTTTTATAGACTTCCTGTTTTTCATTTATTATGATCTTATATTCAAAGAATCATTCTGATCCTATCCTAAATTTTCAATGTTAAAAGACTCCTAATCTCTTCTTTGAGATCAAATTTTAGGACTTTGTTATGGTGACATGTATGTCACCGTAACTTGCACTTTTAGGTCGACCTCATATAAGATTAGGTCTATACCTAATATGCCGTTTCAGTCTTGTGCTGGAAGACAGCTTACTTCGTGTTGTTAAACACTTTTCAAATCTCCTACAAAATTTCAACGGACCATGTTTCATTCGTTTTATATCGAATTTAAAAAATATTTACATAGAAAGATCAGATTTTTTTGCTATTCAAGAAGATATCAAGTTTCATATCTTTTGGAACAAACAAATTTACGTCATCATAACCCTGCCATACCATTATATTACTGTAGTGATAATATCGTGGTATTATAGAGGTACGAGGGTGCTATCAAACTTACCATAGTGGTTGAATTATGGTACGAGAGGGGTGAGATGATATTAGATTTTTTTATATTAAAAAACGCTAAAGAGATACAAGAAATCCTTTACGAAAAAACAAGAGAGGGTGACAAAAATGAATTATTAATTAAGGGCGTATAACATGGTCACAAAAGAATTTATCCAACAATGGATTTGGAAGTCCAAGCTAATTTTTTTTTATCTATTTATAGAAGTTAATTCATGAATATCCTTTTCACTTTAGTCTATATAAAATTGTTTATTTTTCTTTTTAGCTTCATCTATTAAGTAATATATCATATTATTTTTATATTCGAAGCCCCGCTTAGTTTAATACACGATCCTATAATTTTAAGATGGAAAATAATTTTTTATCTTCAAATGTTAATTTCATAGTTTGTTTTGTCTCTAGATATTTTCGCTGTTTTATCCAATTGTAACAATTTTAAACATTTTAATAAATTTTTCCTAATTAAAATAAAAATCTTAACATTCATGTGAAATTGTAAATGTATGTTATTTGAAAAAATAAAATAAAATTTCTCGAAAAAAGAACTACCCGGCCAATTGGCCGGGCCACAATCTAGTTAATTATTGACGGTTTTTCAAAGAATTGATCATCATTGGAATCATAACTCATTTGATTCCAACTTTTGATTTATATACTTAGTATCCTCTCATTGAAATTACTTCCTCTACTGTTACTTAGTGACCTAGTAAGAACTGATTTGGTTCTATTGGTTTTGGTCCACAAAAATCATCGACGGAGCTATATATACTTTTGATTAGCATATCTTTAGTTATAAACTGAATATTTTTTTGATGATAATACAAAACTAATCTTTATTATCATGAAAAGTTGCACATACTTATCGAAGATGTAATCAAGTGGCCACTACGTTAGCTAATGGTAGTCACACTCTTGCTTTTGGCTCGCACTTGATTGAACGTAATGATGTGACACGTAAATTATAAACCAATAACACCATTTTTCAAATTTCATAAACCCAATTTTTGCGGATACAGATTAGAAGATCCAAATTAGTAAATTACCATACTTTTGACGACACCGAATCGGTAAATCGAACAAAAATAGTCATATTATATATACTTTCTCCATGCCAAACACCAAAAAATCGTACACGTGTACGTATATCAAAATTGAAAGCAACACAAATACCAGCTAATTTCAAGCAAGTAAAAAAAAAAAAAAAAGCACCCTTCCCCTAAAATCCAATCTCAAAGCAACAGCCGAATGATCGCCGCCGTGACGGCGGCAGCCCCGCGAACTGCCTGATTCTGCTCCGCCAGCGGCGACGCCTTCCCGGCGCCGAACTCGTCGTCACACGAGCCGGGCTCGGCGGCGGAGTCGTTCATCGCCTCCTCCCCGAACTTCGGGTCCCCCAACCGCACCGCCTGCACGGCCTCGGGAATCTCGTCGTTAATTATGACGTCATAAATCTCGGCACAGGCCCCGAGGTGCTTCCGCATGGCGGAGGACCGCGCCGCTTTCATCAGCTGCTTGATGCGGCCCTCGGCAGCCGTGGCCTTGGTCCTGACGGCGTCGAGCATGACGAGGGCCAGGGTGTCGACGTCGGCGGCCGTGGCGGCGCGGGGGTCGGCGGTGATGGTGGAGACGCAGAGGTCGTAGTTTGGGGTTTGCTTGCAGGTCTGGATGACGAGGCTGTTGGCGCTGCCGGCGGCGGCGGTGGTAGAGGGGTTTAGGAAGAGGAGGAGGGAGAAGAAGGCGGCGGCGAGGGTGGCGAGTTTTGTTAGTGCCATTTTTGATTGTTTGGGCGAGTTGTGGAGGGAGAAAGAGTGATGAGATGGTGATATATATATATAACTATAAGGGGAAAGGTAATGGTGAGTTTAATTTGATTGGATTATCAATAATTGATTAGCTATAAGTTCACACTTCATATTTTGTGCTAAACAATAATTTAATAGTGGTTCAATCGTTATATATTGTAAAAATGTTTTTATCTATTTAGATTATGATATAAGGATTTTTAATCGAATTATCAGTACGGTATGGTTATACAAACACGATTGCGGACTCTTCATTTTTTGTGTGCAAGTATTTTGAAAATCAAGGATTTAATAAGGATGATTATTAGTTAGTACTACTAAGTCTACTATCTGTTTCGGAAATATGTATGAATAAGAATTTGATTTAGTGGTACTATTCTTAGTTTTGAACTCGAAGATTCCTGGTTTGAATCTCGGGTTAAAATTCCCTTTCGCAAACCATCGATCTTCTTTAGTATTATGTTACAAAAAAAAAAGTAATTAACTCACACTGGAAATATTTAGTGAAAACTCTTCACTAAGATTAGAGTATGAGATCTCCAAATTAAAAATCAACGAATAATTAATTGTTAAAGTAATATTATGGTAAATTTTTCTCTAGTATTCATCAATAATAATAAAAAAGAGAAATTACATAAAAGTGATCAGTTCACGATAAGAAAAAAGATCAAATGAATAATGATAGTTGTAATACAAAATATTCACAGAATTGTGATGGTATTTGGTGGTTAAATTCTGAATGATTACGGATTAGTCTCATGAACAATATATTGTAAAAGCATATCACATATGCCTTCAATAATTGGGACAGTGTTAGGCTGAAAGAAAGCTGCGGATGGATCAAGGAAGCTACTAGCTGGCTTTTCTTTCTATCATATCATTCGAGCCTGCTTTTATTCTGTTAAGTGTTAAAGCTACTTTGTGGAGGAATTTTATAGGCAGTGGATAGAATTGAATATTAACACAAAAAAAGATATCTTCTTCTTCTCTTTTCATCATTTCTTTCCTTTTTTCCCAATTGGAAATGAAATGTATATCGGTGGTTGAGGATAATGATCGATGAATGATTGATGGATGGCGTTATCGGGACGACGAAGTACTTACTGTGCTAACTTTGTAGTGTAGGACTCAAAGATCCATCTGCCTGTCTTGAACTCACATCTCTCTTTGCCACACGTAAGCTCCAACAAAATTTATGACAACCAGCCATGGTTGAGGTGTTGATTGAAAATTGGTTTTATGGAAAGGATACGTTATATCGAATCAATTGGGGTTTGGGGGTGTTGATCTAGACTAATTTTGGATCAATCAAATAGGCCAATATATGAAAGTTGGAGAATACTTCGAACTCTAAATACACTAGTACTATTTGGTTATGCTGTTTAATTTCATAATACCAAACTTTTACGTTCATGGGAGACATAAAGAATCGTTTGGAAGTTGTGATTGTTTTGTTGAGATTGTCATTATGCATGTATAGTTTACAATGCACCGTTTTTTTGTTTTTTTAGTAGAAACAAATCAACAATACATGGATTGTTTTTATGATGTGACAGAAACTATTACTCATTTTGAGTGATTGTTATTTGTTATATCTCAACTTTTAGTTGTGATTGTTGAGATAGTTGAGTTGAGATTGTTTTGTCTCAGCTTTTAGCTTATGCGACATACACAATCACACATACCAAACGTTGTATTCTACAATGCATCAAATTCGACAATACACGTATAATATTATACATGCATTCTCAACAATACATCTATTTAACAATCGCAACTTCCAAACGACCCCTAAGATACAATAACAAAGTTATGTGTAAATAATTAACGTAAATAATTAAGGGTAATTTGCATAAACAGTCACAAACTTTTGCACTTAGTAAAAAACTTAACCAACTCCTCACCCTTTCAGACCTTAGGCCACTCAAATCCCCACAAGCTCAATATAAAATCAAGACCGAATTGGGACCGGACCGGATCAAGACCGGATTGTATCCAATTCCAATATAATCTTTGGTCCTTATATTTTCAAAAATACCGAACTGGACCGAATTAATTTGGGTCAATTTAACCAGATCTGACCGTATAGCCACTCCTATATTAGGCGGGAAGCTCTATCGTTAATATTGCCTTAATTTTGGGCCACAGAAGCCCATTAGTTTTGTCTTCACATCGAAAAGGAGAGGTCTTAATCGAGCCGACTACTCTTTCAGCCCTGTATGGCATTAACGGGTGGCATTTGAGAAGCAAATGAGCAATCGGACTATAGGGCGGGCCATTTTCTGTCTCAAGATTGTAACGTGGCCTTTTGAATTTAAGAGACAAGAAACATGGTTCACAAAAATAAAACGACTAAACAAAATAATTGGGAGATAATCTCACCCATACGAAACAACCAATCATGTGTTTATAGTCCATCTACGAGCATCATTTTGTATGTATTTGAAATTATTGGATTGCTCGTATACGTTTCGCAGGGTGGATGAAGAATGTGATACGTGATAACAACGCGACTGCACTTAATTCAATGATTTCTAGCTACTGTGACATGTAGAGGTGGCAAATGGATTGATCCATGAATTGGTGCATTGGGTTGGTGGATTCATAGATCAAATGGATTCGATCAAGTAGATTGGTGGATTATCCATGAATCCAAATGACATCCTCAACCAAGGACCAATATGTAAAATGTAAAAAGCTTAGGTACTAAAATGTCATAATGAAAAGTTTTAGATACCAAAATGTAATTTTCCAATGTAATTTTTCGTATAAAAATTAAATTTTGGGTACAAAAATGTAAAATATAAAATTATAGGCACCAAACCGTAATTTGTCATTTGGATCCATGGATCAATCCATGAATCCACCAATCCAATTGGATTTGGATCAAATGGATTGGAATTAAATGAATTGGATTAGGTGGATATTTTTAATGGGTTGGTGGATTGGATTGAGAATTGTCACCTCTAGTGACATGGTTCTCACACATGGTTGTGAATATATGTTGAGAGTGTGGTATAAAATTCAGCATAACCTTCTCTCAACAACTCGAGTTATTAGGACCAACTGGTTTGTGACATGGTATCAAAGCTGGTTTGGCCAATTGGTCGTGTGTTCGAATTTTCACGACCCCCAATATTAACAGTTGATTAAAGCACAAGGTATGGTGAGTCTGTGCAAACTTCAAGCTCGTGAGTTGGCTTTCATTTGAGAGGGCGTATTAGAGTGTGGTATAAGATCCAGTATAAACTTCTCCCAACAACTCGAGTATTGTATTATTTCATTATTAAAGCGTGTTAAAGCGTACAGACACATGTACGCTATTATAACTAATACGTGTTAGAGCGTACATACACATGTACGCTAATATAACTAATTCGTTCAATATATACGACATAAAAGGAGAGTTACTAACCGTCTAACACCCCTCCTAGACCCTAGTCACTATACAGATTACAGACACAAATGAAACAAATTCAAACCGTCTTTGTCAAAGTTATCCATTTGTCTTGCATCATTTACAACTAACATTGCATATGTGTAAATCCGTAAACGTTGTCGTTCTTCCATAAACCGCTAAAAAATGAAATAAACCCCTAAATTAGCAGACGGCTTGTTGGAGCTTGGGAAAAAGGAAGGGAATTTGTGTAGATTTCGGGAATCGCTGGTGACCACGTACGATTTCCTCTCTTCTTTTTAATTGTTCTCCCCCCTTTCTTTCAATCCACTCTTTGAATTAATTATCACTCGCTCAGTCACTCTAATAGTTTAAATCAACATATCTAATCTAGCGAACGAGGTTGTGGTCGAGTGATCGTACCATTGGTTTTCAATCAGGAGCCTCCAAGTCCGGATCCAAGAAACGACGCTCGTTTCCCACTTCCCCACACACAAAAAAGAAAAAAAAGATATCTAACCTAGTTTTGCATAACGTCAAGAAGTACTTCTACTATACTTTAAAGTACAATTTGAAATTGTACCATAACATCAAAAGTAAAAAATAAAATTCCCGCCAAATTAAATTACCATAGAATTTCAATTTTTAAGATATTCTCACCATATTTAATTCACCGGCTCGTGATACTTAAGGAAAGATCATAGTAGTACGCACCATACATGCAAAAGTTGTATCTAGTGATTTACACACAATATGGTAATAAATAATATGCATATATCAAGGTCTATATCTCTATACCCCTCTCATTTCACCTCCACATTCAAAATTACATTCCCCCCAAACCACCATTAAAAAAAAAAAAAAAATGAAAGCCTCAACCTCCATTTCCTACGCTCTTCTCCTCTCCATTTCCCTTTCCTTCCTCCACTCCGCAACCGCCGCCCTGACGCCGTTACTAGTCCAAACCTCAAGCGAACCAGCGACTACGCCCTCTGCATCGAGTCCCTCTCCGGCGACCCACGAACCGCCACCGCGCGCTACGTCAGCACCCTGGCCGACATCGAGCTCTACAACGTGTACGACAAGACCCAAGCCACGCTGGACATCGTCGGCCCGCTCCTCCAGAAAGCCACGGACCCGAACCTGGTCCATTCCTATGGGGTCTGCGTCGGCGCGTTCCAGGAGATCGCCGGCGACAGGTGGTCCGGAGCGATTAAGGCGCTGGAGTCGGGGGATTACGCCGGAGCGGAGGGTCAGCTTGGTGGGATTAAGTCAAACGTGGAGTGGTGCTTGGGCCAGTTTGGAGGAGAGCCGCAGCCGTTTAGTGATGCGGCTCGGCTTGTGGGCCGGCTGGCTGACGTGGATATTGGGATCATTAAGCTGTTGCATTGATGAGTTGAATGTTAATTATAAACTATGTTTTGTGGTTTTGGATTAATGAGAAGATGGATTGATAATCTAACTAGTACACTTTGAACCAAGCACCTTTATATGGTTGAAATTCACAATTGATATTGGAGATCCAGTTTCACAAATTAAATTCCGCCCTTGAAATTTCGGAGATCATAGAAATTATATAAATTAATTACACAAGCCAAAATTAAACCTATTAATTTGCTAATCTGATAGATTGAGACCCCAAATTTTGTGAGATTCTAGAGTAAGTTTTTTGTAGAAAGCCCACACGAGTTTATCAGCAACTAGGCTTTTTGTTCATCCATGTATTCACCAACTCCCTCGTTATCATTCTCTCCAAAGTGTCAAATTCCCCTCATCCACCATCAGTTGTGGTAATTATTTTTTACAGTTGTGGTTGTTGTAGGTTGCAGTTGTAAGACACAATTATAATTATAGTCATTGTATTGATGATATTTATAGTCGTAGTCTTGTTTTGCAGTTATAAAACCTCCGTACATACACTGAAATTGAGTTTCAATCCAGATGAAATTAATGAACGCATTCTATTTTCGTTTCGTGAGTGACCATTACTCTTAACATGTATATATATTAATTACAGGTTGAATCTAGAACTAGCGAAATATAAGGGAGAGGAAAAACTTAACTTCTATTATTGATGTTTATCATACGGATTTACACAACGTAAGAGTGGATTATCGCATAACAAAGTGCGACGAAATGATGAGAGGGAAATAAGGAAGGTGATTGTAACAACATCATGGAGGTGGACGAGGTAGCACAGGAGAGTGAGTTACTCTTTTATAGAACCTACACCCAAACGTTCGGGGTGTTACATCTTATAACACTTCCATCCATCTCTCCAACATAAAAAAATAAAAAAATAACGATATTTACTTTTCCTTGATATTTTTCTATATTTTTATAGGATACTTTTCTATATTTAGTTCTAAAAGTCTTTTGAAAGTTAAGGAAAAGATTATACAATTTCTTTTTACACATTTTGGTAAAATAATAAATATATGCGTTATCTCTCCAAATCCTTCCACTATAAATCAACCTAGTTTCACCTTCACATCCAAACTACACAACACTATTTCTCAAAACACCATGAAAATGAACAACCCCAATATTCCTCACACTCGCGCTCTTCTCCTCGTCTTCCTTCCCATCTTCCTCTCACTCGCAACCGCGATCCAAACATCGTTGCTGGTTCAAACCTGCAAGAGAACCAGCGACGCCGCGCTCTGCCTCTCGTCCCTTTCATCAAACCCTAGGACACCCTCGGCCCGCGACGTCAAGACACTGGCTCTGATAGAGCTCGACACAATATCAACCAAAACCAACGCCACCGTGGACACCATCATTCAATTGCTCAACAATACCACGGACGAGTATATGTTACGAGCCTATGGGTCCTGCGTCGACACATTCGGCGGAATCGTGGTGAACAGGATTCCACAGGGAATCGCGGCTTTGAATTCGAAAAATTATGCGGAAGCGAAGAATCAGGTTGGATTAGTTCAGTCCGATGTGCAGTTATGCTTCGAACATTTTTCCGAGAAGCAGCCGTTTACTAGTGGATCTAAGCTTGTCAGTCGTTTGGCTGGTGT
The DNA here is from genome assembly GCA_964030455.1 of Linum trigynum. Taxonomy (NCBI): domain Eukaryota; kingdom Viridiplantae; phylum Streptophyta; class Magnoliopsida; order Malpighiales; family Linaceae; genus Linum; species Linum trigynum. Next base: position 64,804,164 of record OZ034819.1, read on the forward strand.
GGCCATTGGGATCATTAGTTTGTTGCATTGAAGTGATGTAATGTTGTAGTTTTTTTGGGTTAATTAATAATAATTATGTCGGGTTGATTTTGGTGCTTTGTTGTGAATTGAGGAGTCTTGTCGTCCTTGCCCACATTTTGATTTTTGACATGCCATTGAAAGGCACTACAACAAATATGGCCTTTTATGACCATCTCCATGCAACTAAATTATTTTTGGTCGGCAAAGGCTTATTTTTTATGACCAATTATAGTTTAGTAATGAAAAGTTTGATGAATTGGTCACTAGCTAAAAAAAGAGTTCTTATAACCAAATTAAAATTTATATGACCGAAAAAATTTAGTAATAAAATGTTGAATTTTTTTCCTAACCAAAACTATCTGTTTATTATCCTTAATGCTTTTTAAAGTAACTAATAGTTTTGGTCACATAAACATGCTAAAATAGTCACTTACAAAGAAAAAAAAATTGTGACCATACTAAAGTTTACATTACTAAAAATATTGGTAATAAAGCAATTAAATAATTTTCTCACCAAATTTATTGGTTATGTTTGCTCATAAAAGTTAATGATGGTCTATATATTTTTCCCTGCCATCGCTATTTTTTCTAACTAAAATCGGGATTTGGGAACTGGGAAATAATTAAGTTTTGGCTCCGCTAGCTCTTCCAAATCCCTAGCCTCGTCGCTCACTCTTCTAATCCGTGAGATCGCGGCCGCTGACTCCTTCGTCCAAGAGATCGCTGCCGACTCTTTCGAGTCCGCCGGGAACTGCGTCCCCGCGAAGCCGAAAATGGACTCGAGAAAGATTCTCAGGCGCTATGGAGGTGGAACCACAATGGCGGCGATTTGAAATTGAAGCCGGTCGTTAAGGTTCTGGAAATCAAACAGATAGGCACCTCTTCTCTCCGATTCAGTCTCCACTCACCATGCGATGCTTGCCAGGCAGCTCAACGACCGCGTCAAGAAGGGATTCGTTGTTCAATTGATCGATTACTCGTGCTGCGATGTTCAGAATCTCAGGTGAGATTCTCATCCCTGGGAGGTTAACTGTTCGATTTTCCTAGTTATTGCTCGTTTCTGGTGTGGTTTGGTCAGTTTGCAATTGCAATTGCTTTCTAGAAGGTCGGGATTGGTGGCGGGGACTCTGGCGACGGAGGTGTAAGCGGGGGATTTGCGAACAGTAGAGTGAAGGAACCTTGGTCGCGGGAGGAAGATGCTTTGCTAGATAAACTGGTGAGTAATTTCGGGTCGAGGAATTAGAGCTTGATCTGCGGGGGATTCCAGGCCGGTTCAGTAAATCTTGTAGGCTTAGATGGTGTAACCAGCTTGGTCCTTCTTTGAAATGCAAGCCTTTCACTGGTAAGCTCTTACGGCTCCTAAATCTCTCCATCGCTCTCGCTCTATGTCTCTGCCTTACATTTTCCATCTGGAGGGGGTTTCGGTTTTCTCAAGTTTTATGAAGAACAAACTGCAAAGGAAGCCAGCAGCAGCTGGAGAGGAAGGAGAAGGAGATGAGGAGGACGAAGGGCAAGCTGGGGAGATTTTAAAGTATGATGATGATGGTGATCTAATCATTTGCAGGGTATTTCGACTCTTTTTTCTCCTGTTCCTTCATGTGCTTTATTGATATGGTTTCATTTGGTTTCTCTGATTTAGCTTGTTTTGCTGCTCTAGGTTACTTGGGTGTTTTGACTCTGTAAAGAGAAGGAATTAGAAGCATTGACAGTTCTTAATTATTATTTGCAATAAATTCAACGTACACACATTCATGTTTCAGCTTTTGGGCCTTGCAGCTGGTAGAACTAGTGTGATACTGTTAGTGATTACTCTTTAGTTTTGGGGCTTGCAATGAGTATGTAGAACTAGTGTCATTGATTTTTCAATAAGTTTATGTTTCATAATTAATTGATCTCGGGTTGGATTGTTTCAGTTTGGATGCATATGAGAACATACAAAATATCCAGAGATGATGATTGCAAACAATTTGTAAGTTCTGTTTCTTCTTACTTCAGCTGATTCTTCTCCTTGACTCATGTAAAATTCTAGCAATTTTTGGAATTTCTTATTACCCCTTTGTTATAATGATTATTATTGTCCTTAGTTGAGGATCAATTAGCATCCCTTAGTGTGGGATTCTAAGCTTCCAGTGCTTTTCTATGGCGCTTGGTCTTGGGGATGAATCAATTAATGCATTGGTACTCTTTGTGATGTCGATGGTGTCATCTAAGATAAAAGTATTTATGCCGATGATAAATCTTGTTTAGATTTAGGTTTGACTAGCTACTAAGTGAGGACTTGTGTTGATTCTACGCACCCTACACGAGTGAACTTCAGTGACTTTCTTAAATATGCAGGGTGAACATAGTGGAGAGAACACGGGAGATGGCTTGGTTGAGATTGATAGAAGGCTTGCTCTATAGCAAAAGACGAAACTTGTTTTGGTTCCAGAATGATTGTTTTGAGAGGTAATTTCACTTTTGTCCAGTGAAGTCCTTGTCTGTTGGACTGGGCACAATCTTTAGCATCCTTTGTTGTCTACTTTGAAGTTTAACCATTTCCACCTAATGTTATTGTTGCTAGAGCTCTCATTTGTTTTCATTTATGAGCTGTATCAATGGACTAAAGGACTCTGCCTTTTTTATGTTAATAGGTAATCTTGCTTGTTTATGCTTTGGTGAAGCTGAAGGTATATCCTTAACTGGTAGCTGCGAAGGTAAGTTCCTCTCCATTAATGTTATTTAATACCTCTTATTTAATGTATGAGTTAGGTCAGATCATGTTCCTCTCCATTAATATAATGTCATACCTCTTACGTAATGTATGAGTTAGATTAGATCATGGTTTTGGTTTCCTCTGCTGTTTGGAATTTACTGTTTTTAAGAGCTTTGATGGGATAGGAAGTAAGGGATTCTTGTGGTTTTGTGGTTAGTCTCTTACTTGAGTGTATATTGGGGGGAATGATTGCTAACAGAGATATGACACCTGATCATTCCTCGGCTTATGTAGTATTTGGCTTGATTAGTTTAGTTGAGGGTTCATTTTTGGACAATGAGTGGTTGTCCTGCTTATGCCCTGTCTTTCCCGTGCATTCTTAATATTATAGCTTTTGAACTCAAAGGAAAATAGACATCTAGATCTCCTTGAAATGTTTCCACCTCAATCTCATATTTCCCAGTTGGGGTTTCATTATAATGTTGACTCATTTTTAATTGAAGTACTTGATAAGTCTATTCAAGCCAATCTCCCATTCTGTTTACTACCCACCTGTATGTTTAACTCTTATGGTAGTAATAGGAGCATCATTAATTGGTTTGTTACTTAATCATTTGTTACTTAATCATTTGGTTGGTAAAAGATATTTTAATTGGTTAATTTTTATACTATTTGTGACCAATCAGGTACTTTTCCGTGACCTTTCCGGATGAGTTGTTATAACCAATTACTTTGGTTGCAAAAATATTTGTTTTGTGACCAATTTGGCATTTCGTTACAAAATGATAATGTATTGTGACCAAATCAAAATTTTGGTCAGAAATTGGTTTTCCTAACGGGGCGAATGTGACCAAGGGTTCAACCAAATTTTTTTGGTCACAACATAGATTTTACGACCAAATATTGACATTTAGCGACCATTCAATTTCGTCACAAAAGACAATTTCTGTTGTAGTGAGGGGATGAGATGAAGGGGGGAAGTGCACATTTGTACTCGAATCTAGAATTTTTCATGTTGAAAATCAATGACAGTATCGTTGGAGAATTTGTTGGCAATTCACTCGTTAATCTGTTAATTACACATTCGTGTATTTATTTGAAAATAAAAGAAATATATGGTGATATCTTGGGTAAAAATAGCTAATCACTAATGGAGTGACATAATATATGATAAATCACTAAATAAAAAAATTCACTTATAACCAATATTCCGACTAAAATCACGGACAAAAACATACATTCCCCCTCTAATTCTTTCCATTACATTCCATCTACGTCCATCCATTTTTAGAACATAAGAAAGTACATTTTATATTTTACAATTTTGTTATTACATATTCTAAAATTTGTTTCCAAAAGTCTTTTTCAAAGTTAAAGAAATATCATAATACCATGCACCATGCATATATATAAATTTCATTCATACAAAATGGTAAAAAGTAAAAATAATTAATATTGATTCATCCGTATGGTATATTCACATAATAAATACATTATGATTAAAAAAAATAATCAACTTGCCAAATAAACCATAAAATGTACACAAGTCTTTCCACTATATATCAACGTTTTTCACAGCTCCTTTGCTTCCAACCACCAACAGTATAATTTATATCTGAAAAGTAAAACTGCAACCCCCATTCAAAATTTCCTGCCCATAGAGTGATTTTAGGAAGCTGATGTGGCAGAGTGTTAAGCGGGGAAAAAAGAGTCCCGCATGATTTCAGAACAAAAAAACTCTCCACTACCCACTTTTTTCTCCTTCCAGGCCCACGTTCTCATTTAATTTGTATAAAAAACTCTCCACTACCCACTTTTTTCTCCTTCCAGGCCCACGTTCTCATTTAATTTGTATTAATTTGTATTTTTTATTTCCGATTTCCCTTCCTTCCACTCTTTCACCTCATTCGAATAAGTTTCTTGGCCTTCAGAAAACCAAACCTTGACTCAATCATCTGGTTCTTTTATGTGCTTGCATCTACCTTTGATTTTCGTTCTCTAAGCGTTAGATCGGTATTGGTTTTGCCGTAAGTTATTCTTCCTCTTTCAGATTTCTGTTTGTTGTTGTCGCTGCTTTTAAGTTTTAGGGATTCGGGTTCTGGGTTTTTTTTCCAGGGATTCGGTTGCAAAGATTCATCTCCCTTACCTTTCGTTCATTTCGTTTTCTTTATTCTCTCTTACCTTCCTCGCTTCATTCTGTTGATTGGATTCTCTAGAGATCAAAAGGGGATTTTTGATTTTTCCCTTTCTCTTGAAAGTAACAAAGCTGCTTACTTTAAATTCCACTTCGCTTAGACTGTCTTCCAGAGAGCAGCCGACTGCCGATTTTGAGCTGAGTTTTTCCGGGCCGCAGAGAAAGAAGAGGAAAGAAAGAGACGTTTGGCGGCGGCGGCCAGGTACTTCGTCCGGGTCGTTTTCCGGGTCAGTAAACCGAAGGGCCGGCTATAAATTACCGCTGGCCTGGCAGGGGAAAAGGAAAGCGTAAACCATAAGGCCTCGGGGATCCATTTCTCTCGCCAGTCCATACTTCAGAGGCCCAGCCTACTTGAGTCCAGAACCAGCCCATCACCGACGAAATTTGGCGCGCCGTCCCCCACCCGCCACCACGTATGAGACATAATCAATTTACTTTCTGATGTTAACTCTGTTGCAGGTAAATGTCGAAATCCAACTTGATCAGTAAGGTTTTCTCTCATATGTTTCTAGGTTAATTAATCTAATGGGACTGGCTATGATATGATAATGTACTTTCAGCTCTAATCACTAAAGAAGTATAAAGTAGGCGGTATTGATAAGCATGCTCCACTGGTTACTGTATTGGTTCTACTAGGCTTTTTTCCTGTTATTACATAAGATCATTGGACAGTTTTATCTCACTCCATTAGTTTGTTTTATTGTTCTTCAACTTCATTTGCATTGTATTTGTATTGTGACATTAGAGTTGGAATCCATTTGTGCTAAAAGTACAAAGCGTAAACTGCATAATTGAAAGAAGGGATAAGCTTGGTATAGTTAGAAGAACTAGAATTGGTAAGCACTTATAGTGCTTTTCTTATTGCCAGCTTGCTTCTTTTTCAAACTTCTCTTTGGATATGGTTTTTATGGATGCCTTTGAATTATATTTGTGTTGGCTATTACATTGTTGTCCTTCTCGCTCTTCCTTTGCATCCCCAAGCTTGGAAGCCATTCTGTTATATGTGTTTTGTTCATCAATTTAAATTATGCCTTATATAGTTATATTTTTCTTCGACTGTTATGTTTGTGTGGTGTGTTGTATGTGTCATTAACTCGCACAAACTTATAATTGGTGAGGAGTTCAACTTCTGTTGTAACAATTAATTAATTTATATGAATGGCAGCTGCAAAATTTACTGGAACGGGTGCATCATTTACCATGACCTCTATTTCAGATTGCATAAGGTTATTGGAGAATTTAATATGGATAGTGCAAATGTCATCCCATCTGCCCAACCACAGATTTATCGATCGTCTGTACCATGTGAGTGTCATGGTTTAGCACGCAACTGCTTCAATGCAAACTGACATTAATATTTTCCTTGAATCTCATTTGTTTAGGGAAACGTCGAGCAGTGTTTATTCATCCTGAAGATCAGTACCAACGCTGTGTTTTATCTGCTGAAGAGGAAGAAGCATTTGAGAGAGGTGTGTTATTTGTGTTTTAATTTTTCTAATTAGTTCATCTATTCAATGAGTAATACATGGTTTTATATTTAAATTCTGCAGAAGAAGCTGCCTTACAATTCCAACTCTCTCAACTTCGGCGAATACTATCCCAAGTCGCCCGTAAGAGAAGACATCATATTTTGAAACAGAAGGTTCATAGGAGGGGCTTGCCTTTTGAACACCAAGGTTGTTGTTTGCTAAATTTTGTAGCAAGTCTTACAAATTAGGCTATTTTAGATTGTTGAATCTTTATTTATTTCTTTAATATCGTATGTGTTTTGGTGTTGTTCATAGTTTTGGAGCCGTAGTTTAGATTTCTATTACAAAAGCAAAGTCGATTACTTCGACGTATTCATCTGCATAGAAAGAGACGTGGCCGAAGTTTCTTTCCTACAGAAGTCAATCAAAGTATGTGGATTCTAATGGCCACTATTATACATGAAATGGTTCATCTCTATTTTGGTTTAGTTTTTGTACATTGGATATATATTTTTGTGTTCTGGTCAACATATTTTGTTTCCTATTTTGGTTTTAGAACATATAATGTACCCATTTCTGCCATGCATATAATTTAGTGATGTACGCTTCATGTCACCTTATGCAAATAGTGGATTGTTTTTAGATGTTGATGTGTCAACGGCAAATTTGTGTGTTATGAACAAACTTTGGTGTTTCCTGAAATTTGACTTATTCTTACTTAAAATGAGCGGTATACCGGGACGGGTTAGCATGCTTAAGGGGTTGGTTTTTTGACACCCCCCTTTTAATTGGTCAATTTTTCATTAATTATTGACAAGTATTAATGAAAGTAAACATAATGTTCTGTTATTAAATACAAAGTAAGCATTAAATACACCGCATTAATTACCACTTTACTGGTATTTGTACCACTGCACTGATACTCAGATATGACATTGCTACCAGTGCACTGATATCGCTACCAGTGCAGTGGTATATCTACCAGTACAGTGGTACAACGTATCAGTGCAGTGGTATATCTACCAGTACAGTGGTACACAGTATCAGTGCAGTGGTATATTTTTTGGAGGTGGTCGGAGGGAGTCTGCCGATGGGATTTTCACCGGAGAAGTGTGGCGGTCGGAGGAAGTCTGGTGGTCGGAAACTGCTGAAAAAGGAAAAATCCAATATAGTGAGAGAATTCCTAATGTGTATTTAATGTGTGTATTTAATTCCTAATGTGTATTTAATAGTGAGAAAATTCCTAATTAATATGGTACATTTAATTCCTAATGTGTATTTAATGTGTGTATTAAATTCTATAGTTGTATTTAATATACTAGGGGGTGTCATTTTTCCAACCCCTAAGGGGGGTTAGCATGCTAACCGACCCCCGGTATACCAATCTATCTTGCCTTGAGAACATTTATTTTAATAATTGTGTTTACTGTAGCGCGCCTAAATCGGCTTCACAGTTTCTCATTCTCATTCAATTTATGAATTACTGTGACAAAAATTTATTAATATTACTTATCTATTTCACTAGGTCTTCCATTGGTTGAATTTTTTGATATTGGTCCACCTTCATGTACGTGTCAACATTGTGGAGCAGTTATGTGGCGGTTCGAGAGTACTTTATCTACACGGAATGATGTGTTGCCTGCATTTCCTTTATGTTGCAAACATGGTAAAGTGAAATTGCCTCCCCGCAGAGATGTGCCCGAATTTCTTAAAACTCTACTTGAAGGGGATACACCATTAGCGCGTCACTTTCGTACCAACATCAGAGCCTATAATGGGGTTTTTTGCTTAATTTCTCTCGGAGGTAAAGTCAATCACTCTATTAATGATGGTCGTGGAGTTTATGTATATTCAATCGGTGGTCAGATTTATCATCGAATAGGATGTTTGGTTCCTGGTGATGGGGATAGTCCGAAATTTGCACAGCTTTACATTCACGATTCAGATAACGAGGTGCAGAATCGTATGGACTTTTACTCCACTGATCCTTCCAAGAATCCGTTGCGCCAGTGTATTGTTGAAACCCGTCTCCAGGAGTCGAATTCTCTGTTATTATCTGGTAAATTGTTTCAACAATATATGGTGAATGCATTTGCGTTAATTGAGGCTGAACGCTTAGACTGGATGCGTACACATCAGTCGAAGCTAAGAGGACACTACTACAAGGATTTGTTGAATTCTTATTTGCGAGGGGATAGTGATATCAAGCTTTCTGGGAAGCCAGTTATTTTAGCTGCCTCACACACTGGTAGTCCAAGATACAAGTATGAGAATTTTCAGGATGCGATGGCTATTTGCAAGTGGATTGGTTATCCTGATTTGTTTATAACATTCACTTGCAATTCTAACTGGCCAGAGATACAGTTAATGGTTGATTTGATTAGAAGGTACAGTGGCAAAGATCCTGACCGGGCTGACATCACCGCCAGAGTTTTCAAAATCAAGCTTGATGAGTTTATGTTAGAGATTCGCGAGAAACAAATATTTGGGAAAATCAATGCATGTATGTGTGCTTATTCATTCGTTATTTATCTATTAATGTTCATCCATTACTCTCTTACCTCATTGAACTAATATTCCTTTTCCACTATTTGCATCTTGCTGTACAGATGTCAAAGCAATTGAATGGAAAAAGCGGGGTCTCCCTCATGCACACATATTGCTTTTTTTGGACTCGGAGAATAAATTCCATGGTCCTGCGGCTATTGATTCCATAATATGTGCTGAAATTCCGGATCCTGATCTTGATCCTGAACTGTATGCAGTTGTCACAAGTTCAATGATGCATGGCCCGTGTGGTACAGTACGTCCTAATAATGTGTGCATGAAGAATGGGAAATGTAGTAAGCATTACCCCAAGGAATACTCTTCTCAAACAACTATTGATGAAACTGGGTTTGCTAAATATAGTCGGCGGAACAATGGTAGAGTTTTCAACTGTGGCGCGTTGATCTGGATAATCGATGGGTTGTACCCTACAATCGATATTTGTTACTACGATTTGGAGCGCATATCAATATTGAATATTGTAACAAGACAAGGTATGGCTGAAATAAATCGTATTTATCTATATGACGTTGTTGTTTCTCCTTTATTATATTACCAAACTCAGATTCTTAATGACAGGCTATATGTATATTTATATGCTACACTCATTATTAACTTTATGCATGCATATGAATTATGATTTAATTTCCAAAGATGAATAAAAACCAAACCAATATTTGTGCGATTTCTCTTTTTTTTTAGTTATTTTATAAACCCAGTGTTATCTTATTGGTGTGACTTCTTGCCGCAACTCTGTAATTTTTGTAATATTTTTTGGTGTGTTTTCCTTCTTCTTTTTTTGCCCCTTGGATAAGCTATTGTGATCCATTTGTTGCCTTTTGTTCTCTGTACTTTGATTTCTTATTTAATACAAGTCACATTTAAAAAAAAATGCAATACAACTTTTTCCTACTTCCCTATCTAACATCTACAACTTGGTTTTATTTGATGTTTCTATAGGGTTGTGAAATATTTGTTTAAGTACATCAACAAACCCGAGGATCGTGCAATGGTCACTGTAGCTGCACAAAAAATAGCTTCGGCTATGGATGGTCGGAATCGTGGAACTACGGTTGTGCAAATCGATGAGATAAAGGCATTCATGGATGCCCGTTACATCACATCGGGAGAAGCATGTTGGAGAATTTTTAGGTTTGATATATACACTCACTCTCCAACAGTACTGCGTATGTCCTGTCATTTGCCTGGTGATAATACAGTGTATTCAAATGTTGATTCTAACGTGGAGGAAGCGGTTGAGTCTAGCAGTTCCCAAACCTCAATGTTGTTAGCATGGATGGATCTCAATCTTCAGTCAATGGATGGACGGAAATGTACCTTTGCGGAGATGCCACAATATTATGTATGGAATAAAAAATACAAGAAGTGGCAGCAGCGCAAAAAAGGTACCTGCATTGCTAGATTATATTACTGCTACCCATCCGCAAAGGAGCGATACTATTTGCGAATGCTATTGCATGTTGTTAGGGGTTGTTGTTCTTATGATGATATTAGAACAGTGAATGGGGTGGTATATGAAACATTCCAAAAAGCATGTTATGCTCGGGGACTGTTATCAGGAGATTCTGAATGGAATGATTGTGTCCAAGAAGCTTCGCACTGGGCTTCTGGTTATAAACTTAGAAAACTTTTTGTCACAATTCTTATTCATTGTCAGGTGGCTGATGTGACTTCTTTTTGGTTAAAGAATTGGGAATTACTAAGTGAAGGCATTTTGCATTCACGACGTAGAGAGCTGAATTTACCCCAGTTGAATTTGTCGGAGGATGAAATTAAGGAGTTGTGCCTTATTCATATTGACAAATTGATGGAGAGATTTTCGAAGTCATTAGCAGATTTCCCTGGGTTGCCTGTTCCCGATCAGTGTTTGCGTTCACATACGGTAAACAGGCTGATAGATATGGAGATGAATTATGGACCCGATGACTTAGACTGTTCTGAGGATCGACATAGTAGACCGTTGAATGGAGAACAACAAATCGCTTACGATATGGTATTACATTCTGTTTATACCAATGAGGGTAAATGCTTTTTTGTGGATGGATTTGGGGGTACTGGTAAGACATTTCTGTGGCGAGCAATTTGTGAGCAATTAAGATTTGAGAAGAGGATAGTATTATGTGTTGCTTCATCTGGTATTGCTGCACTGCTCATGATCGGTGGAAGAACTGCACACTCAAGATTTCACATTCCCCTAGATTGTGATACAAAATCAACTTGCAATATTGAGCAAGGTTCTGAGGTAGCTGAATTGATTCTCAATGCTTCACTTATTATCTGGGATGAGGCACCGATGGCTCATAAACACAACATAGAGGCCCTAGATAGGACATTGAGGGATATTTTCCGAGTTAAGCATGTTGATTCTGAGTTGAAGCCTTTTGGAGGTATGACTATTGTGTTTGGAGGTGATTTCCGACAGACGTTACCTATCATCACGAAGGGTACACGGACTGAAATTGTTAATTCTTCCATAAAGAGATCTTATTTGTGGCGGTCTATGACAGTATTGAAGCTAACCGAGAACATGCGATTAAAATTGCCTCATTCTGAAGCATCGGCCAGGTTAGCAATCTCAAATTTTAGCAAATGGCTTTTGGAAATTGGTGATGGTACAAATAGTAATATTTTTGGAGAATCAATTATCCCGATACCTCTACACATTTGTGTTCCCCATCGCAGTGATCCAATTCCTGATATTGTTGCTGAAATATATGGTCAATTACTCTCCACTGAAAATATGTCAACCTATTTGGTTGAGCGAGCTATCTTAGCCCCTCATAATGACACTGTTGCGGCCATTAACAATTATGTATTGGGTCTATTTCCTGGTGAAGAAGTTTCTTATTTTAGTTCGGATTCGCTAGAGATTGATGCCAAGAATCAGCATGTTGAAGAAGGGGACTACACAGTTGAATTCTTGAACTCTTTAAAGATTGGGAATTTTCCGGAACATGAGTTGAAATTGAAGTTGGGGTGCCCTGTTATTCTGCTTTGAAATCTGGATCAGAGTACTGGGCTTTGCAATGGAACTCGGATGATCGTTAAGAGATTAGGTAAGTGGTTTATTGAGGTCCAAATTTTGACCGGGACACATGTTGGTGATACAGTTTTCTTACCACGCCTAAGTCTATCGGTCCACTACAAGAGCTTAAATTTCACTCTGGTTCGAAGGCAATATCCAATTGCACTATCATATGCAATGACAATTAACAAGAGTCAAGGTCAAACATTAAATCACGTTGGCATCTGCTTGCAAAGACAAGTATTTTTTCATGGACAGTTGTATGTTGCTATGTCTCGAGTTACGTCGGAAAGGGGACTCAAGATTCTTAGTTGTGACTCTCAAGGTAAACCGGTGAAGACTATGCAGAACATTGTGTTCACTGAGATTTTTGAGTAGTGGTTTATTGATGTATTATATTTTATTCGATTTGAGGACTAAGACTGTCAAATTTATCGGGTCGTTACAATTTGAATCTTGAGTTCTCAATTTGTCCAAATTATTTTCCTGTTTTTAACAGCCAGTTATATGAAATGTGATTTATGCACACTACTTTATATTTAATTGTACCTCAATTTACTCTACCGAAGGGTATGCGAGTGTGACCGTTATATTGCAATACGAAGAAGAACTTCCATAGTCGCAACTGAACTAAACTAAATTAACACCACAACCCAGCCCACAAAACAACCCAAGCATGGTTCAGTTAAATAAAATATAGTTAGAGAGGGAATGCCCAGCCGGATTTGTTGAAACTAAATGGCCAACCTATTCCCATAAAAAAAAGGCCAACCTACACTACCTTGGGCGGATCCTTCTCCACTCCCCCACTCCCCCACCTCCTCTACTGCACAGTATCCGATTTTTTTGGATCTTCTATGAGGTGAAGGCTGTTGGAAGCAAAGCTGGAGCAGGAAACTGAAGCTGGGAATCCTTCTCAGCTTGTGTCTCAATAAAGAAAACTATGTCGTTTGGTTATTTTCTAGTTCAGTCCTTGGTTGTTTATTTGTGTCAGTAAGGTCCTGGAGTTTGTTAGTAGTTGTCGAGTGTTTTCAGGGAAGTTGGGTTACTGGTGCTGATTTGCAGGACCTGTATAGTTGCAGTGTGAGTCGTGGAGGCCATGTTTTGTGGCTGAAACAAGTTCCTTTTATTCTCGATTCATTATTCTAATGAGAATTGTCAGTTTGCAATATTTTGAGTCTTCATAGTGGTATCAGAGCCTCAAAAGCAAGCTGTAACCAGTATTGACAGGAAAGGGTTTGAGAGTTATTGTGTGAAATCGATTGTTGTTTCTGGGTAAAGGGAAACACGAGAGTGTATCTGTGAGGCGTTTTTTCTGCAAAGGGTGAGTGAATATTCTCTGGTTGAGAGTCCGTGAGGTTTCTGCTGCAGAAATGGGAGAAAATGGCAGCTTTGCACAGGTGTGCATCCCCAAGTTTGATGGGGATTATGAGCATTGGACTTTGCTGATGGAGAACTTGCTCAGATCTAAGGAATACTGGCATGTTGTCAGCGAAGGCTTCAAGGAACCTGCTGCTGGAGTAACATTTTCTCCTGTCCAGCAGAAGAACTTGGAGGAACTGAGGCTGAAGGATTTGAAGGCCAAGAACTATCTGTATAGTTCTATTGACAGGACCATCTTAAAGACTATCACCAACAAGGCTACTGCAAAGGAACTCTGGGATTCTATGCGTGTGAAGTATCAAGGAGGAGCAAGAGTACAGAAGGCTCAATTGCAAGTCCTGAGAAGGAATTTTGAGCTGCTGGAAATGAAAGAGGGTGAGTCTATTACTGATTATTTCTCTAGAGCAATGGTGATAGCTAACAGCATGAGAAATTGTGGAGAACCTATTACTGATGGCAAGATTGTTGAGAAAATTCTGAGAACTCTCACTGCTCAATTTAATTATGTGGTGTGTTCTATTGAGGAGTCAAAAGACATAGACTTGCTTACTGTTGATGATCTTCAGAGTTCACTCTTAGTTCATGAACAAAAGTTTCAAAAACATGGTAAGCAGTCTTTTGTTGAGGGAGAACAGGCTCTTAGGATCTCACATGATTTTGGAGGAAGGGGAGGACGAGGTCCTGGGAGAGGAAACTACCAAGGAAGGGGTAGAGGAAGAGCAGGCAGGGGCTGGAACAGGGAAGCAGTTGAATGCTTCAAGTGCCATAAGTTGGGTCACTACAGAAGTGAGTGCCCAGAATGGTACTCAAGTCACCATTACTCAAACCAGCAGGCACATTTCACTAGTTCTGGTCCTATTCAAGATAGATCATCTGGTGATTTTACAGATGATATGCTGCTAATGGCTTGTGTTGAATTCAAAACCTCAGTTGAGATGGAGAATGACACACAAAGCTTGATGGTAGCTGCTGATCATTGCAAGCAGAACAAGGGAGAGGATTTCTGGTTCCTTGATTCTGGATGTAGTAACCACATGAGTGGTGATAAGAGGTGGTTTACAACTATTGATACCAGCTGTGCATGTACTGTGAGGTTGGGAAATGATTCCAGGCTTGAAGTGGCAGGAAAAGGAGATGTCAAAATGCTGATAAATCAAAAGAGTATCCTAGTTCAAGGTGTTTTCTTTGTACCAGGACTCAAAACAAATTTGTTAAGCATGGGCCAGTGGCAAGAAAAAGGTCTAGCTTTCTTAATCAAAGATGGCTACTGCAAGATTTTCCACAATGAAACAGGACTACTTCTTCAAACTGAGATGAAATCCAATCGAATGTTTGCCATTCATGCTGAATGCAAAGCAGCAGACCAAAACATGCATTGTCTCCAAACTGTTGCTGCACCAAATCAGTCTTTCCAGCTGTGGCATCGTCGATTTGGGCATATCAGCAGTTCTAGTCTGGATCAGTTGTCAAAGAAAGAACATGTGTTGGACCTGCCTAAGTTACAAGGAACTATTGGAGTTTGTGGTACCTGTCAGATTGGGAAGCAGCACAGAAAGCCTTTTCCAAAGAAAAGTCAGTGGAGAGCAACACATAAGCTCCAGCTGATCCATGCAGACTTATGTGGCCCAATTTCTCCAGCTTCAAATGGAGGAAAGAGGTACATATTTACCCTTATTGATGACTTCAGTAGGAAAATGTGGGTTCATTTTATGGCTGCCAAATCAGAAACTTTGGATTGCTTTAAGAAATATAAAGCTCTAGTTGAAAAGGATACTGACCTGGAGATCAAGTGTCTCAGAACTGATCGTGGGGGTGAGTTCATGCTGAATGAACTCAAAGAGCTGTGTGATGAACTAGGTTTAAGAAGGCAACTCACTGCTGCTTTCACACCTCAACAGAATGGGGTTGCTGAAAGAAGAAACAGGACAGTTATGAATATGGTCAGGTGCTTGTTAGAAGACATGAAAGTTCCATCTGAGTTCTGGCCAGAGGCAGTTGATTGGACTGTTCATGTGCTGAACAGAAGTCCAACAACCGCCAATCTAGGTAAAACACCTCAAGAGCTTTGGACTGGCAGAAAACCATCAGTTTCTCATTTCAAAGTTTTCGGTTGTGTTGCTTATGTGCATATACCTGATCAACAACGAAGGAAACTGGATGATAAGAGTGAAAAATGTCACTTCTTAGGCCTTTCAGTGGAATCCAAAGCTTATAAGTTGTACAATCCTATCACCAGAAGAGTAGTCATCAGCAGAGATGTGGTATTTGACGAATCTAAGGGTTGGAGCTGGGATTCTACTACTCCACCAGTGCTGACAAAACTGGTTTGGGAAGGCAGTGATGAAGATTGGTGGGATTCAGACTCTGAGGATGTTCCTGAAGATTTAGTAGATCCAGTTGTTGAGGCAGACTCAACACCAAGTCCCAGAACTCCTGCAATGGCTGGTTCCTCACAAGCAGATCAGGAGAATGAAGAATCTGATGAAGAACCTACTACTGATATTCTGGGGCTGCCCAGCACTGGTCTCAGCAAAAGGGTCAGCAAACCACCAACACATCTGCATGATTATGACTGCAGCTTTACCTTCACAGATTGGATGCTCATGGTGGCCACCACTGATGATCCTCAGTCTTATGAAGAAGCCTGCTTGGATCCTAGATGGAATGAGGCGATGAAAGTTGAAATGAAATCAATTGAAAAGAACCAGACTTGGACTCTTACTGAGCTGCCTGAAGGATTTGAGGCTATTGGATTAAAGTGGGTTTACAGAACCAAGCTTAAAGAAAAAGGAGAATTGGACAAATTCAAAGCCAGGGTGGTGGTCAAGGGATATGCACAGAAGGAGGGGATTGATTACACTGAAGTTTTTGCCCCTGTTGCTCGTTGGGACACCATCAGAACTCTGCTAGCCCTTGCTGCCCATCATGGTCTAACTGTGTATCAAATGGATGTCAAAAGCGCTTTTCTTCATGGAGAGCTTTCTGAAGAAATATATGTAGAGCAACCACAAGGTTTTGTGGTTGCTGGGGAGGAAAAGAAGGTATACAGGCTTAATAAAGCTCTGTATGGGCTCAAGCAAGCCCCTAGAGCTTGGTATAGTAGGATTGAAGCCTACTTCATTGCTGCTGGGTTTGAAAAGTGTCAGTATGAACATACTTTGTTCATAAAGAGAGGTAATTCTGGTTCAATTCTCATTGTAAGCCTATATGTTGATGACCTAATGTATGCCAGCAACAATGATGAAATGATTGAAGAGTTCAAGGCATCTATGCAAGCAGAATTTGAGATGACTGATTTGGGTAAGATGAGGTACTTTCTGGGGGTTGAAGTGGTTCAATCTGATGCTGGAATTTTTATCACTCAGCCAAAATACATCAGAGAAGTGCTGGACAAGTTCAGACTGCAGCATTGCAATTTTATTCACAACCCAATCACACCAGGAGTTAAGATGACAAGAGCTGGAGATGGAGTTCCTGTAAATTCGACAGAATACAAAAGGTTGATTGGGAGTTTGCTCTATGCAACGGCAACAAGGCCTGACATCATGTTCTCGGTTTGCTTGCTCAGCAGGTACATGGATTCTCCAACAAAACAGCATCTACTAGCAGCTAAAAGGGTATTGAGGTATCTCAAAGGAACATTGAATCATGGAATTTGGTACAAAAGGAATCATGGGGAGGAAGTATAGTTGCTTGGATATACTGACAGCGATTATGCTGGTGATTGTGATGATAGGAAAAGTACTTCTGGATATGTGTTCTTTCTTGTTGGAGCAGCCATCTCGTGGGCCTCAAAGAAGCAACCAGTTGTCACTCTTTCTACTACTGAAGCTGAATTTGTTGCAGCTTCTTACTGTGCATCACAGTGCATATGGCTTCGAAGGATTCTAGAAGAAATGGGATGGGGCAGAAGTGTGGCAGCTGGAACTAAGATACTGTGTGACAACAGTTCTGCGATTAAATTAGCAAAAAATCCAGTTATGCATGGACAAAGCAAACATATTGATGTTCGCTTCCATTTTCTGCGAGACCTAGTGAAGGCAGAGATAATTGAATTGGAGTTCTGCAGGTCTGGAGAGCAGGTGGCGGATGTAATGACTAAGCCTTTGAAGTTGGAGTCATTTCAGCTGCTGCGAAGCAAGCTTGGGGTGATTGATGTAGACGAAGTTGGAACTGAAGATGTGAACTGAATGCCTGAACCCCGGCTTCAGTTCAGGGGAGGATTTGTTGGAAGCAAAGCTGGAGCAGGAAACTGAAGCTGGGAATCCTTCTCAGCTTGTGTCTCAATAAAGAAAACTATGTCGTTTGGTTATTTTCTAGTTCAGTCCTTGGTTGTTTATTTGTGTCAGTAAGGTCCTGGAGTTTGTTAGTAGTTGTCGAGTGTTTTCAGGGAAGTTGGGTTACTGGTGCTGATTTGCAGGACATGTATAGTTGTAGTGTGAGTCGTGGAGGCCATGTTTTGTGGCTGAAACAAGTTCCTTTTATTCTCGATTCATTATTCTAATGAGAATTGTCAGTTTGCAATATTTTGAGTCTTCAAAGGCTGCCGCATTCCAAGCCATTATTTATTTATTATAAATACATTCATTATGATTTTCATTTCATGTTAATTAGTGGTGGTGTGGGCCGGGCCGGCCGGGTTGGCGCATCAAATAATAATTAGCAACTTTGAGAGGCAATTTTGGACAAGAATTGTTGACACAGTCGCAATTAGCAATGTTGTTAAAACGGAACCGGACATCGATCCGGATTAGTAAAGGGTTCAAGGTTTATCAAATAACCGGTGGTTAATCGATATTAAAAACCGATCATAAACCGGTGTTGACTTACTTGGTAGACTTAACAATTATTTTTTTTACAATTATTGTTTCACTTATTAGAGATAAAAGAATAAAGTGAGAATTATTAAAACTGAAAAAGCATAATTTGGGCGGCTGCTAGGTCTTTTTTGGGAAAAGTGAACTGATTTTTCTTCTCTTTATATTTTATTATGTACTTACCTTCTTTTGTTTTTGAATTTTTAATTGCAACAAAATAAAAGGAAGACGCATGTTTGATTTTAAGAAGGTGGGTCGTTCCCCTCAAAAAAAAAAAAAGGAAGGTGGGTCGTGAGTTCCGTGACACACCCGCCTCTTGAACTCTAAATGGCCAACCTTCTCCACTCCCCCACGAGGCCACAAATCCTTCTCCACTCCCCCACTATCCCACTTTCCACACACACACACGTACTCCACTGCATGCGGCCAAGTAAATCACGTGTGTAGAATCACTTTCTCTCCTTTATATAATGGAGATACCACTTTCTCTCATGTTACAATTTCCGTTTACTACTTCCCATACAAAACACTTCGGTTCCATTGACCGTGAGAATTGCATTCAATATGGCGGGCCTGCCTCAATTCAATCAGTAAGTACTGCTCATGCATCCAACAAATACTACATCATGTAAATTCGATTCTTTTTCACTACTTAATGCCAAAACTTACAGTCCAATATATAGGCTTCCCCATGGTTTTATTGCTAATCTGCAATATGATGATGCTCTTGAAATTTGTGAGCGTGCCGACACCATCGATCTCATTATGTTGCAAGTGGATGTCGAAAATCAGGTAACTAAACAAATAAATTTCTTTTTAATCGTACGCCTTTTGTGGCATGCTGCATTTTATCGATTTGCTTTGACAATATTCGTTTCTGTGTTTACATCAGGGCACCTCTTTTTTGTTATCCGGACGTGTAACAAATTTGACGACGTCCTGGTCCCCTGCATCCAGAATCCATTTCGTCCACCTCACAATTGAGGACGAATTCATTGGTGTTGACATCGTCTTCCCGTCATCACAGTTACGAACGATTGTTGAATTTGTATTCAGTCATGCAGATGTTGTCAATGCTGACTATATGGCCCTTCTGAACATGCTTGGAGAACAGACATTTGAAGTCATGGTCACAGTCGGTCCCTGGAACGATGCATTTGGTTATTGTGAATTTGTGTTGGTGAAATTATTTTTGCCTTTGTTGAATTGAGTACCATGTCATGAACAATGAGACAATGTATTGAGTTTTCTTATTTTGGACTTGCATGTTATTTGTCGTAATACTCAACTAGATTAGATTTGTGATTAGTAAAATTTCATGTAAGTATTTTTATTGTGATTAGCTAATCTTCAAATGTATTTCTAACTTATTATGAATGTTCATTCATATTACATGTTCGTCTTCAACGAATTGCAAAATTGCAACAATCTTATGATAATATAAAACAAAGACTCATTTCTCGACACTATCATTATAGATATTGTAACTCCATTTCCTTAAACAAATGCGGCCAACGGGCCGGGCTATAGGCTAGTTAAAATGAATAACTCAACCTCCATTATTTTCACTTTCACTCTTATCTTTTTCCTTCCCATCTTTCTTTCACTCGCAATTGCGGTTCCAACACCATTGTTGATTCAAACCTGCAAGAGAACCGACGACAACGCTCTCTGCCTCTCGTCTCTCTCGTCGGATCCGAGGACCAGCTCGGCCCGCCGCAACGACGAGACATTGGCTTTGATAGAGATCAGCACCATCACAGCCAATGCCATTCCACGAGGCATCGCGTTAATGATTTTCGGCAAATTATAATTCGTCTCGCAGCTGGTGTGTCCATTGGAATAATTTATTTGTTGCATTGATCAGTACTATAATACTCTAGTTTTTTTATTAATAATAATATGAATTGTGATTAAGTGGTCCATGTGTTGAAAGATGCATCCATTGTGAAAGAAATTACCCATGATCATATGTACAGACGAACCAATTTTATTTGCGTTATAAAAATTAAAAACCATAACAAATTTTAAACATGATCAAAATCTACAACTCTTTTTGCATATCAGCGAACATTCTTAATGATGGCCACCGCCACATCGGCAAGTCGCCGGACGGCCACATTCTCGCCGGTCAACGGCGACCTACCTATCCCGCGAAATTGCTCCTCACACAATCCAGCCTCTCTCGCGGAATCCACCATCGAGTCCACCCCAAACTTCGGATTCGCATATCTCACTTCCGTCACCGCCCCGGGGACGTCATAGTCGATAATAATCCCGTAGTAGAAGTCGCAAGCCTTGAGAGCGGCTTCCTCACCGCCACGAAACGACGCCGCCCTGATACGCTCCTTGATGTGACGACGCGTCGTCATCGCCTTGGCCTCGACCACGTGGATCATCGCGAGCGCCAGTTCCCTGACCGTCGTGGCTCGAGCAGCCACGGCGGAGAGGGACGACAGGCAGAGGGTGAAGTCGGGAGTCTTCTTGCAAGTTTTCGCGATGAGGTTCGAATTCGCGACCGAGGGGTGGAGTAGTAGGAGGAGGAAGGAGACGGCAATTAGAGCGGCGAGTTGTGACGAAATCGTCATGTTTTTTTTTTTTTCCCCGGTTTTCGGGTTGGGTGTGGATTCGATGTTACTTGTTAGCTATGGTTTGAGGAGTCGTTTGAGTTAGTGGTGTTTTATATTGCAAAGGAAAGTTGAGGCGTCGACCGATGGCGTCGAATCTTATTAGGTGTCGAACGATTTAATTAAGTGACTTAATTTTGTTATGTGTGTAGCTGTGTGTATAGTTTAATGGGGCTTTATACTGTTAAAGCAACGGTTTTGGTAGGGTGCTTTTGCTTGCGTGCTTTATGCGGAGGATTAATTGAAAGCGTTAGCTTTTGTTTTATGAACTATAATGGAAGGTTGGGATATTTCTTTGAATTTTTGTAATCGTTATCAAATGGTATTATTGTTCCAGGCATTGGTTGTTGTGGATATTCTTTCTTAAAATCAGTGTTATTAAAGCCAAGTCGAGCCGCTCGGTCCGACCGGTAAAACCGCCACCCGGTCACAAAACCGGCTTGAAACCGTCTAAAAGTCGCTCCGGTTTTATTTAGCGGTCGAGGCGGTTAACCGATCGAGCCGCTTGTCCGGTTTTTACCATTCAGCCATTAAATTTAATTAAAAAATTGCAGAAAATTGAAAATTGAAATAAACAAAAAACTTCGGGCTCTCAAACTGAATCCTTATTTTCATTTCACAATTTCGAAGGACAGAGACGAGCTCTGATTAAGAAATGTTCACTATTTATACTGATAACGTTTATTAGGTACTGGTTCTATAATGGTTTTTAAACGGTCTAATGTTGGTTGGACCACTAAAATGCGAGCCGTTTGCATTACCGTATCATACTCCAATTCGGTCCTGACAAAATTGCTTAAAATAGAATTAATTTCATATCCATGAATTAATTAAGGCCCATAGGATGGATTAATCAAAATGGCCAATGCCCTCCAGGCTAGTTTTCAATAGAGCCCGGGCTTTCCATTCACCTTTTGATTCAGCCCAAATGGCCAATGAAAGCCTACATCCAAAGCTACCTTTCAAGGTGTGTGCAACATGTAAGTTCATTTTTAGATCATACCAGATCAAATCGACACTTAAATCGATTTCAATTTGACGAATACAATGTGATTCAATTCTTACTGCTATAAATTTTTGAATGAATAACCGCTTGGACACAACATGATCTCGGGTTTCCATCCTCTCCTGACTCCGCCATCCTAATTCCCGTCTTAATTACTAGTTGTATTACGATCTCATTGAGATTCAGACTCCTTGTCTTATTAATGATAACGGTTAAGGGTGCCCATTAGCACCCTCTTTCCCACAAAAAATAATTTTTGAATAATACTAGAAAAAAGTGAACCGAATGCACTAATGATCCTGTCTCGTTCATAATTTTTTTTTACTTTTGGACCGTGGTGGACCTAAACATTTCACAATTCACAGCTCTACTATTTTCTTTCAAACTCGAAACAGGTTGTTGGCTACGTAAAGCGCATTAAGTCGCGGTTTGTAAAACTGCACATGATGTAGTACTAGGCAAGTTAATGGCATGGTACGTTAGTGGTATACTTATGATTTGACTGATACCCTAAGGATCTAAAAACCTTTATTAAAATAAAAATTAACCAATCAACATTACACCTATGTAATATCGTCAAAACTGGATGTTATCACCGAATATTGCCAATTTGACGGTATAAACTCTATTATTATTGCATTTTTTGTTAAATTTGTGTACCGTATCAACTTAGACGGCGATGAATAACTTGTACTAATCTTCCGACTGACCGACTATATGATATATGCCTACATGGAGAAGAATACATTATTATCTTAATAAAATGATGGTAATTAGCCCAACATAGTCACCGTATCACAACTGAGATAAAAAGAAGGATATCGTCCTATTAATTCCAGTATTCCTATAAAAATGGTTGCTTGGATTTACCCATACTACTAGTAATGAACATTTTGGGGGTCGTTTGGATTAGTGAATGTGATGAGGGATTTATGAGTGATTTTAAAACAATCTCTCATTATGCAGGATTTTAAAACAATTATGTGTTTGGAAAGGTGAGAGATTGTGGGCATGAGAAAATTCTAAATCTCTCATATGAGAGTTTTTAAAATAGCTGATGGGGATCAGCTATTTCACAATCACTCATTTTTTCTCATTCTTTTCCAAGCTCTGCCCCTCCTTTTGTTCTTCCTTTCTTATTCTTCCTTAGGGATTAGGGATGGGTATAATTGTAACTTTAATTTTTAATTAAAATCCTTCATCTATTCCCAAACATGTTATTTGGATCAAATCCCACGTTTAAAATACTTGAGTTTTTAATTGAGAAATTTTAATCCAAATTCCTCATTTACACATTCTCTAATCCAAACGACCCCTTGGTGTTTTCTTGTCCTCCAAAGAATTTTGGCTTCCACGTTTTGGCTTTACCGCAAATACTAACACA
This sequence comes from Linum trigynum, assembly GCA_964030455.1. Taxonomy (NCBI): domain Eukaryota; kingdom Viridiplantae; phylum Streptophyta; class Magnoliopsida; order Malpighiales; family Linaceae; genus Linum; species Linum trigynum. The sequence goes on from OZ034819.1 coordinate 64,827,353, forward strand.
GTCAACTTGGACTTGGATTTGGATATGCACAACAAGAAAAGAAAAAACCCGAGAGTCGAGAGAGATGGAAATCCAAAACGCAACCTTCTACGGTCTACGTTACACCATTCAAAAAACAGGATAATATTCCAATCCATCTCCGGCGGGCCTAATAACAAAATAATAATTAAATACGTAACTTGATTAAACTGTAAAAAAGGTTTCCCGTTTAACTCACAAAACAACCGCACTCCGCCGCTCTCAGAATCAAATCTTCTTGGTACTAACTAATCTGTTATAGTGCTAATTAGGATTTACAAGAACTAACTTAGACATTATCAGAAATCAAATAATTCAATTGATACGATCAATATGTGTATTTACAGAGAGAAGAAACAAACGAAATTGAAGCGATCAATGGGAGGAATTTTTTAGACTTCTCTCTAATCCGGATGCGCCGTCACAGAGTGCATCCACAGAAGAGGAAGAAGTAACAGAGCATGGACACGAGCGCCACCGACTCCACCGCCGTCGCCAAGCTCCAGAGAATCTCGTCGATCGAGAATTCCAGCCACCGGAGGGGGCTCGGCTGGCTCCACCACCACCACGTCCCCGTTCTCAGGTACGCGAAGTCGAATTCCGGCCATCGTAAGCTGGATAGCGGCAGGGAGAGGCCGAGTTCCGGCCACCGGAAGTAGGAGCGGTACAGCCACCGACACATCGCGAACTACTCCGGCGGATTTGTTTTTTGTGCGCGGATTTTTGCAAAAAAATAGAGAAGAAGGGAAATTAGGGAGGATCCGGATTTTGGACTAATGACATGATTATGATTAGACTAATTGGGAAGGGGGAGGAGAATATATAGTATGCGACCGCGTGTATGGTAAGGCCACGTGAGCCAGCGGGGATTCACCCAACTGAGGAAGTTTTGTTCTACTTCATGGCTGCGATTTCAAGCGATTTTTTACTGTCGTAGTCGACGGCGACGTTATGGTCAGCAGCCAGCACAGCTTGCATTAATGTTTCGGGAGCAACGTTTAGGTTGGAGGAAGCAGGCAATGGCATGTGAAACGTGGGAGTGTCCTGTGAATACTTTCATTTATGATCTAAACTGCCATATGCTCCAAAACGTGAGGAGTGGAGATGGTTATTGAGTGTTTTCTTAGCGACGAATAATTGGAGTGCGATATCGCATAGTAATATCAACGTCGGTTGGAGATGGTCATCGCACGATTGTTTTCTTGTTGACGAATAGTTAGAGGGGTTGTGTGAGATTCACCAAGTCATTTGTTGGGTGTTTATGTCATGAATTTGAAGAGTTATTTCGTTATCAGAGTTAAACTTAGAGATGTCATTGAATGCCTTGATAAACTTCTGCTTGACGCCTTATACATACACAAGTAGAAAGCACAACTTGATTTACAATTGTGGTGACCATGTTTCAGAGTCTGAATGACCTAGGATACCAACACACGCTTCTTATTTTTCATTGTGTTTACCCATAAAAATTAACCTTGTACCACATCGATTAAAAACAAGGAATTAAATGGATTTATAAGGCCAACTTAATCATATCAGTTTAAATTAGTTGAGTGGGCCATGAGGATTGGGTTTTTGGGCCCATTACTCCGTGCCACCACGCGCGCCATGCATATCCAAATTTGACTAAGTATGGGAGCCACCCCCATGACACGCAGAGGGGGGTGGGCATCATACCGCCACCCCATGACATGGTGATGGGGGTTATTGCCGAATTTGGCTAAGGCAAGTAGTATGGTAGCCACCCCCAGGAAGTACCAAGGGGGGTGGGAATCATACCACCACCCCCAGTAGGGGTGGCTATTTGGACCGGGACCGGATTAAAAATCGAAAACCGTACCGTATAACCCGGACCGAGACCGGGTCGGGACCAGATAGTAAACAATCCAATCCAATCTTTGGGTTTAGATTTGAGGTAAAAAACCGGATAAGAGAGCTCAACACCCAAAACTTAAGGGTAATTTGCATAAACGGTCACAAACCTTTGCACTTAGTACAAAACTTAACCAACTCCTCACCCTTTAAGGCCTTAGGCCACTCAAATCCCACAATCTCAATGTAAAATCAAGACCGAATTGGGACCGGACCGGATCAAGACCGGACTGTATCCAATCCAATCTTCGGTCCTTATATTTTCAAAAAGACCGGACTGGACCGGATCAATTTGGGCCAATTTAACCGGACCGGACCGTATAGCCACCCCTAACCCCCTGGACGTGGCAAGGGGGTGGGTATCATACCACCACCCCCAGGAGGTACCAAGGGGGGTGAAGGAGCACACCCATGAGGTGGTCTGGGAACCACCAACATAGCACCCCCCATGGTATGATCAGGGGGTGAGGGGTCACCAATGTACACCCCTATGGTATGGCCAAGGCAAGGGGGTCATGTGAGCAGGTGGTCTCTTTACTCTACTAATGGTGAAGTACTTTTTGCCATTTTTAACTCATGTTATTCAAATACCCACCCATATGTGGTAAGTGGTATTTCTTTATGCCTTAGCCATTTTTACTCTATGGATACGCAAAACTACGAAGGAGATGCCAAGAGCAGAGGTTGAGGTCTCAAGAGGAGGAAGTCAAGACTGAAGAGGATCTCACATCCAAGGGTAACCGTCATTGCAGTTGAGTGGGTAACCGTCACTCCATGTCAGCAGAGCATTTCTTGGGGCAGTTACTTCTCGTGGCTATAAATAGGAGGTGAAGATGACAGAGAAAGGGTTTGCCAAAATCACATCAGACAACCTATTGTCAAATTTTATCTTTTTATATTTACCTTTTCCTCTGCAAATGAAGTCATAGTTGTAGTTTTGAAGCTCTCACCGAACTCCATAGGAGTAGAATTAATGTAATTTAGTTTGCCTCGTAGATCACCAAGAACATCGAACACCCTTGTTTGAACTTTGTTCAAAGAGGTGTGGACGGTGTTTGTTAATCGTTTGTTTGGAAGTCAAAAAGTTGCAAAATTCAATTCTCTTTTGTTGGATGCTGATCTGCTGGAGAGAATCCGAATCCTATCAGGAGAAGGATTGAAGCAAAACGCGCGCCAAAGTCTGAGTTTCAAACCCAGTGTGTTCAATAAAGGAAACGTCGTCGTCCGGTTTATTTCATTAAGAGTCCCTGAAGTAACTATTTGTGTCATTCGAGTCCTGTCCAAGTGTCAAGTGTAGTAGCGTGTTTGTAGTTGGTTAGTTAGTTGTGTTAGCTGATTTGCAGGGTCATTAAGTAGTGGTTAGAGTTGTGGAGGCCGGATTATGTGGTTGAAACAAACGTACAAAACCCTTTCTCTCCATTCTAATAACATTTTGTCAGATTGCAAATACATTTGAGCCTTCATTGTGGTATCAGAGCTCAAGCAAGCTGTAACCGAGGCTTTCAAGCACTAGTTGAGAGATTTGTTGAGAGGAATTCTGCTGTCAATTGCAGACAAGGGTTGAGTGATTTGTTGAAAGGTTCTGCTGTCAATTGCAGACTGGGATTGGGAAACACGAGTGAACGTGAGTTGCTACTGATTTCAAGGTGAGTGAAAGACTAGCTATCAAGCAAATCTTGTGAGAGTGTGAATATGAGTGAATCAGGAGGCTTTGCTCAGGTTGGTCTACCACGGATTGATGGAGACTATGAGCACTGGAGTCTCCTAATGGAGAATCTTCTTCGCTCCAAAGAATACTGGTCTGTGGTGGAACAAGGCTTTCAAGAAAGACCTGCTGAGAACCTGTATGAAGTTGAAGCCAAAAACCTCAATGATCTGAAGCTGAAGGATTTAAAAGCCAAAAACTATCTCTTTGGCAGCATCGACAAGACCATTCTCAAGACCATTTCAAAGAAAGGTACTGCTAAAGATCTATGGGAATCAATGAAAGTTAAGTTCCAAGGCAATGCTAGAGTTCAGAAGTCTCATTTACAAGCTCTTCGAAGGAACTTTGAAATAATTGAGATGAAGGAGGGTGAGTCAGTGAATAGTTATTTTGGTAGAGTTATGACCATAGCCAATGCAATGCGCAATTGTGGAGATGAGATGCCTGATGTTCAGATTGTTGAGAAAATTCTTAGGACACTCACTGAGAAGTACAACTATGTGGTGTGTTCTATTGAGGAATCCAAGGACACTGCTGAACTGTCTGTTGATGCTCTACAGAGCTCTTTGATTGTCCATGAGCAGAAGTTTGCTAAAAGGCAGCTGACAGAAGAAGACCAGGCTCTTAGAACTTCCCATGACTTTGGTGGTAGGGGAGGAAGAGGCCAGGGCAGAGGGTTTTATGCTGGAAGAGGAAGAGGTCGAGGAAGGAACTGGAATAAGGAGTCAGTAGAATGCTATAAGTGTCACAAACTGGGCCACTACATGAATGAATGCCCTGACTGGTATACTAATCAGCAAGTTCACTACTCAAGTTCCAGTTATGTGCAGGACAACCAATCTTATGGAGACATGAAGGATGACATGTTGCTGATGGCTCGAGTTGATTACCTGTCTGATGAGGCAAACCAGCATGATTGTTGTATGGCATTTGTGGAAGATACTCCTGAAGAAAAGAACTCAGACTGGTGGTTTCTTGACTCAGGGTGTTCTAATCATATGACTGGAGAGAAGAAATGGTTCACTGATTTGGACACTGCTTTCACCTGCAATGTCAGACTTGGCAACAATTCTAAGTTGACAGTTGCTGGTAGAGGCACTATAAAATTGGCTGTGAATCAGTTGTCTTTGGCTGTGCAGGAAGTGTTCTATGTACCTGGATTAAAGACCAATCTGTTGAGTGTTGGTCAATGGCAGGAAAGGGGTCTCTCCTTCTTGATTAAAGATGGGAGCTGCAAGATATTTCATGAAAACAAGGGACTGATCTTACAAACAGAAATGAAGTCCAATAGAATGTTTGTGTTACATTCCACTGTAGCCAAACCAGCACAGGATAATCAAAATATCCAGTGCCTGCAAACTGGAAGGAATGCTTCAGATTTCAATCTGGAGTTGTGGCATCGACGGTTTGGACATATCAATGTTCAAAGTCTGCATCAACTGCACAAAAAGGGTTTGGTTCAAGGTCTACCTCAATTGAAAGGGGATTCTGGTGGTGTCTGCTCAACTTGTCTGGTGGGAAAACAACACAGACAACCATTTCCCAAGAAAAGCCAGTGGAGAGCTTCTCAGAAGCTGCAACTCATCCATGCTGACCTCTGTGGTCCTCTCACACCAGAATCAAACAGTGGCAAGAAGTACATCTTTACCATCACTGATGACTTCAGCCGCAAGTTATGGGTTTATTTTTTGTCAGCTAAATCTGAGACACTGACCTGGTTCAAGAAGTTCAAAGCTCAGATTGAGAAAGAAACTGGTCAGGCCATTACAAGTCTTAGGACTGATCGAGGTGGGGAGTTTATGCTGACAGAATTCAAGGACCTTTGTGATGAAGCTGGAATTAGAAGACAGTTGACTGCTGCCTTAACTCCCCAGCAGAATGGGGTAGCTGAGAGGAAGAATCGCACAGTGATGAACATGGTGCGTTGTATGCTTCGAGACATGAGTGTTCCTGCTACATTCTGGGCTGAGGCAGTTGCCTGGGCCACACATGTTCTTAATCGAAGCCCTACAACTGCTAATCAAGGCAAGACTGCACAGGAACTATGGACAGGTAGTCCTCCCTCAGTTTCACATTTTCGAATCTTTGGCTGCATAGCCTATGTCCATATTCCAGATCAGAGGAGGAAAAAGCTTGATGATAAGAGTTCCACATGTCACTTTCTTGGTGTTTCAAGTGAGTCAAAGGCCTACAGGCTATACAATCCCACAACCAAGAAGATAGTAGTGAGTAGAGATGTGGTTTTGATGAGAGTCATGGCTGGACAAAAGATGCAGATGAAGTAACCACATCTCAGCAGCTGGTTTGGGATGACAGAGATGATGAGTGGATTGATTCTGACACTGACACAGAAGACTTCCCAGAGTCTGACAACAATTCATCACCTTCTTCAGATTCACCATCAAGTCCTACAACACCAGCAGTAGTGACCACATCAAATGATCCAGAAGATGATCCAGAAGATGAAGATGGTGGTTCACACACTGAAGTGCTTGGTCTTCCTCCCAGGGTAAGGAAGCCTCCAGCTCACCTATCCATCTATGACTGTGGTTTTACAGATACAGACTGGGTGGTCATGGTGGCTCTGGCTGATGATCCTCAGACCTTTGAAGAGGCTGTTCAAGATCCAGTGTGGAGAGCAGCTATGAATCTGGAGTTTGATAGCATTGAAAAGAACCAGACCTGGAAACTGGTGGATCTTCCTGCAGGAGTCATTCCCATTGGTTGCAAATGGGTCTATAAGACCAAACTGAAGGAAGATGGTGAACTGGATAAGAAGAAGGCAAGACTGGTGGCCAAAGGCTTTGCTCAAAGACAAGGGGTTGATTACAATGAGGTATTTGCCCCAGTGACAAGGTGGGATACAATCAGAACTATCCTAGCCTTAGCAGCTCATTATGGTCTGGTGGTCTATCAACTTGATGTCAAAAGTGCTTTTCTCCATGGAGCACTCACTGAAGATGTATACCTGGAGCAATCTCAAGGCTTTGAGGTTGCTGGGGAGGAACACAAGGTATACAAACTGCAGAAGGCCCTTTATGGTTTGAAACAGGCTCCAAGAGCCTGGTATGCTAGAATTGAATCCTACTTCATCAAGACTGGCTTTGAGAGGTGTCCATATGAACATACTTTGTTCATCAAGAAGTCTGGAGCTGACATTCTTATTGTCAGTCTTTATGTCGATGATGTTCTGTACACCAGCAACAGTCAAGTTCTACTTGAGGATTTCAGAAGATCCATGGAAGCTGAATTTAAAATGACAGACCTTGGTAGAATGAGGTATTTCCTGGGGATAGAAGTCACTCAAACTGATTCTGGAATCTTTATCTGTCAACAAAAATACATCAGGGAATTGCTGCAGAAGTTTAAGCTCTCTGATTGTAATTATGTTCACAATCCATTGGCATCAGGAGTCAAATTATCTAAGGCAGGTGATGGGGTCTTAGTAAATCCAACAGAATACAAGCAACTGATTGGTAGTCTACTGTATGTGACTGCTACCAGACCTGAGGTAATGTACACAGTCTGTTTGCTGAGCAGATTCATGGAGTCTCCTACTCGACAACATCTACTTGCTGCTAAGAGAGTACTAAGGTACCTCAAGGGCTCAGCAGACTCTGGAATTTGGTACAAGAAGGGAGATGGGGAGGATCAGTTGTTGGGTTACACTGATAGTGATTATGCTGGGGATGTGGATGATAGGAGAAGTACTAGTGGGTATGTCTTCTTTCTTGCAGGTGGGGCTGTATCTTGGGCATCTAAAAAACAGCCTATAGTTACTCTCTCCACCACTGAAGCAGAGTATGTAGCTGCTGCTTACTGTGTAGCACACTGTGTCTGGTTGAGGAGAATTCTTGAGAGTGTAGGCTGGAGCAGCAGTGTAGCAGAGAAGACAACCATACTTTGTGACAACAGCTCAGCCATTAAGTTATCAAGAAATCCAGTGCTGCATGGTCGAAGTAAGCATATAGATGTCAGGTTCCATTTTATCAGGGAACTGGTAAAGGAAGGGGTGGTTGAGCTTGAATACTGTCATACTGAGGAACAAGTTGCAGATATCATGACTAAGGCTCTAAAGCTGGAGTCATTTCAGATTTTGAGAAGCAAACTCGGTGTGTGTGACATGGCAGAAGTTGGTCGAGCAATGTGAAGTGATGATCTGAAGTTCATGGTGCGAGAAGCTTCAGATCAGGGGAGGATTTGTTGGATGCTGATCTGCTGCAGAGAATCCGAATCCTATCAGGAGAAGGATTGAAGCAAAACGCGCGCCAAAGTCTGAGTTTCAAACCCAGTGTGTTCAATAAAGGAAACGTCGTCGTCCGGTTTATTTCATTAAGAGTCCCTGAAGTAACTATTTGTGTCATTCGAGTCCTGTCCAAGTGTCAAGTGTAGTGGCGTGTTTGTAGTTGGTTAGTTAGTTGTGTTAGCTGATTTGCAGGGTCATTAAGTAGTGGTTAGAGTTGTGGAGGCCGGATTATGTGGTTGAAACAAACGTACAAAACCCTTTCTCTCCATTCTAATAACATTTTTTCAGATTGCAAATACATTTGAGCCTTCATCTTTCTTTTATTTTTCTCGCCGGGAAAACACATTGTTACTCTCTTCCACAATGTAACAGTAGACTGTGGAAACATCTTCTTATTCCTGCTTTGCTTTTGTAGGTGGCAATTGTTTATCTCATAAACTGTCATCTCCACTATATACCAAAAGTAATTTGGTTGATCTTGAATTCTTGATGTACAATATTTTGAACCATGTATACTTTTTACCGGTTTTGACTAGTAACACTAGTAATAGAGCCGATAAGAACTAAGACGATTGTTTGCTAAATCCACGAAGCAAACCACTCCTAGTAATTTAGAATGGGTTCCACCAAAAAAATTGTACAGAATGGGTTTCGATTATGGACTGTGGCACGACTCTTATTTGTTTTGATGCATTGGCCTGTAATGTGAGGCGGCCCAGTAATTTTATTTTTTATAAGAGAAGCGGCCCAAAAATTAGCTGCGGCCCATGACTAATCGTTTAAAATGGGCTTGAAGGAAAACCCTAACCCTAGAAGCCTCCATCCGTTTTCCCGCGCGTGATACACACCTGCTGGCACCAAGAAAAACGCGGAGGAAAAACTAGTATTCAAGCGCCGCAGCCGCACTGGCTCCTCCAAAAATACATATTCTCCCACCTCCACCGTCCGATCTCATTCCAGCTCATCGATCCGCGTCGTCCCAGGTTTCGACGGCCTGGATCGGAGCTGCAGAGCTACTGGTTCAACACACGAAGCAGCTCGTCTCTGTTCCTCCCCCCTCCCCCATCCTCTTCGCTGTGCTCCCCAAAAAAATTTCTGATTTCAATAATTATTATTTTCCTGGAAAAGAGATTTGAAAATTTCATTGGCTTCCGTTAGATTTTCCCGATCTGTTCGCTGGGGCGGAGAGGCAACATGAAAATCACGGAGCTGGAAGGGAAGGATTTGAAGGAGGAGGTTATTGCAATTTCAACCGACGACGACGAGGACGACAGCGACACGGAGGAAGGGGCGGAGGTCGAGGCGCCGGAAGATGAGGAGGACGTCGACGATGACGAGGAGGAGGATGACGACGACGGCGACGACTCCGACGACGATGATGACGACGAGGATGAAGGCGTTGAAGATGATGACGACGGTGAGCAGGCCTTGAACGCCGCCGTCGGTCCAGCTGTCGTGTCGGTAGAAGACGATGACGACGAAGGTGAGATTGAGAACGAAGAGGAAGCCGAAGGTGGAGATGACGACGATGACGACGATGAGGCCGACGACGACGAGGAGCAGGGAGTGGTAAATACACTCAATTCTCTATCTCAATCTCCGATTACACAACCGATTTCTCTGTTTCGTCAATGAAAACTAATTCCAGATGATATTTCTTTTACCAGATCTATGACGAGAACGAGGACGACGAGGACGATGTAGAGGAAGGTGTCGAGGATGACGGAGCCGAGCCCGCGTTGAACTCCTCCGCGGCCCCAGTTGTACAGTCGGTCGACGATGACGACGATCTATTCGGCGATAACGAGAACGGTGAAGAGGACGTCGAAGAAGGTGAGGATGACGACGAGGATGATGAAGTCGACGACGAAGATGATCAGGGAGAGGTAACGCTCCTTTAATCGTTGAAACTCTACTTGGATCTTGACTAATTCTTGCGAAATCCCTCTATAATCGTTCCATCTGCTTGAAAGTATCAACCTAAAAAGAAAATTCACCAGATCTGACGTATATCACCCCTCCTTTGCTGTTCTGTTTGGCTACTGATGATGATAGATATCATATTTCGCAGAAAGACGTTGGAGCCGAATACATCCTTCGCCGGCGGCCAAAAGAGGAGGAAGACGGGATTGATCTGGAACTAGACGAGAACGGAGAGGACGAAGACGACGATGAGGAAGAAGAGGACTTGGTGGAAGATGATGACGAGGAAGAAGCCTCGAGATCTGCAGCCGCAAAACGGAAAAGATCGAGCAAGGATGACTCTGATGACTCTGATGATGCCAGTGATGGCGGCGATGATGGTGAAGAGGACGAGGACGATCGGCGGCCATCAAAGCGATAGGAGGCAGAATTGTGTTTTTTTCCTGGTGTTCTATGGAGGAGGGGGATCACCCAGAAATTTAACTCTCACAGGTCAAATCTCTTTTGTCCCTTATCTCTCCATGAAAAAACAAAGGAAGAAAAAGAACCCAGTATTTGCTATGTGGAGGAGGAAAAAAACTGGGGAAAGGAATATTATCATCAATCAGAGTGATCTGTTGATTATCAAGTGGGATGAGTTTGTCTAGGAGCACTTTCTGTTTGGACAGAAGTTTGTTTTAGGTCAGGAGTTTTGGGCTAAAAGACTTGTTTAGAGTAATGTTTAGGGAATTTTAGAAATGGTATTTTGTAAAAATTCTAATGATGGTTGTCAACCTAAGCCTATACATTATTTTTCTGCTTGGCCTCTTGAATTGAACGAACAAAATGGACTTGATTGCTCAATGTGGGTTTCGATTTGGGGGCAATGTGGTCTGTATTGGTTTGTGTGTGTGTGGTTGTTGCAGTTCTGATATAATTTGGTGGTCATTTTGTAACTTCTGCTGTGGAGTCGAGGGAATGATGAATGTGTCATCACTCATGAACCCGTGGCTGCCAGTTTACATTGTTGTAGGCTGAATTGTGATAATGCAGAGCTGGTAAGGGGAGAAAGGGCTCAACAGAGTCTGCTCGAGCCCATTGGTTGTTTGGTTGGGTTTGGGGTTATGAATCACGATCGCTGCTTTGCCTGTAAACAATTGAAGGCAAAGTTTAGGGTAAAAAAGCTAGTAGAAGGGCGGCGGCTACGCGCTTTGGGGCTCTTGTCCTTTGCCTGAAGATGTATTGGAACAAGGGTCCCGCCAGCACGATTGAAGGAGTGGTTCAGCTACTCAAAATGGCATAATCGTAATTTGAATGAACTACGGTGGTTTCAAGGTTCGGTTGCTTTTTTCTGTAATTGCCCTTAACTTGGGTGTCAATCTGTTCAACAGGGTCGATTCTCCTACGGAAGGAACTCATCTACTTGCTCTGCAAACTCATTTTGACCTTGACCTGGCGATCTTTAAACTGTGGTGTCCACCTAAATACCCGCCATAACAAAAGGCTGCGGACAATTCAACTGAAAACTCCGTGAAAACCATCAACGAGACTGTTGATTTCTATGTGACAATTATGAAATACACTCTCTGGCTGGATAATCTGCTGTACCATTGACTTTTTATGATGAATCAAGAAGTTGCAGAGAAGCAACTACCTGACCTAATTCGTTGCGTTGTTGGTGGTGACTTGACGTCTTCCTTTGAGAAAAACCAGCTCTCACATTCAGTAACAGTGACGGTGACGGTGAGTGATATTTATCAAGCAACAGCCACCACCGATCATGCTCAATTCACTTTTGGAAGGAAATGTAAATCATAGTTTTTACAAATTCAGATTTTGCCGTGAAATACTCGGTCCGAATTCGTGTAAAGATCTAAACATGCACGACAAAACTCAGCAGTACAAATCTAGTTTGGGCCGGATCTGCAGTAAGGGTAAGTAGCAGAAAGCCCAGTCTACTAAAGCCCAATTCCATAGGCGGCAACTTTCTGAAGCGGGAGTTGACGATTAGTGGGAATCCAGGAATATTCGAAGGCGGGAGTTGGGGAAACCCTAACCCTAGAGGATAGATGCCTCTATCGGCGCCCTCGCACGTGACATGCGCCTGACTGAAAGAAAAAACGGAGTTTACCTCAGCGCCGAAAACGCAATGACGTTGTCTCCCAAGAAATACATTATTCTCAATCTTCCACCGTCCGATCTCCTTCCACGTCATCGATCCGTGTCGTCCCGCGTCTGGACGGCTGGGATCGAAGTTGCAGAAGCTACTGGTTCAACGAACGAGCAAGCTCGTCTCTTCCCCGACCTGCACCCTTCTTCCCCTTTTGCGCTCTCCAATCCTAGTTATTTCAGTTGATAATTTTATCTCCAATAAAGATAGGAACTCCCTTCCAGTTGTTCGATTCTCCCATCTCTCTCTCTCTCTGATCTTTCCCGTTTCAACATGAAATTCACCGAGCTGGAAGGAGTAATTTTGAAGGAGGTTGAGTCCGAGGAGGAGCTGATGATTCCGGCGGTCGACGACGGCGAGGCGGAGGAACAAGCCGCCGTTGTTGATGAGGACGATGATGTCGAGGATGATGACGGCGAAGACGACGATGACGATGAGGACGACGAAGATGAAGAAGACGACGACGATGATGAGGGCGTTGACGACGAGGATTCCGAGCAGGCCTTGCCGTCTTCTGACCCTCCTGTCGTCCACAGCGTCGGCGACGAGGACGATGAGGAAGATGAGGACGACGACGAAGATGAAGGTGGAGACGATGATGACGACGATGACGATGACGACGATGATGAGGACGAGCAAGGAGAGGTATTCACTATTGCTTGTTACCACTGTTTAATTATTGTTTAACTGATTGTAGATCCGTGTTTGCTAATCGTTTTCCGGTGAAATTCCATTAGATCTCAAAATTTCTGTAGTCAATTAAGCGATGAGAGCTTTTTTGCTTCTTCTATTCATCAGGATTTTTTACTCCAATCGTTACTTTTTCAGTATAGTTTTGCTTCTGGTTGTGCTTAGATCGTTCATCACTAATTGTACCTTTGACCTCTCTGGCCTGTTTATTATTTTTGTGAATTACAACTGCCTTCAGTCTTCAGATCCGCCTCTCAAACTGAGTTTCGTAGCAATTTTAGTTCCACTCGATGACCATGTTAACCTAATTAGACTTTCTTCTCTGACCAAATCGTAAATTCTTTAGCGAATTTTTTTGTTTTGGAATTTTCATTTATCTGAATCTTATTGTCTATATACTTCGATGCCATTTAGGGGTTTAAATGTTTTTGTGATTGGTTGATGGCCAATTGGCCACTATGAGGAGTGGAGGGGAAGAGAAGACAGAGCCCTGATTGGCCTTCAGCATACTGATAATTTTACACTGACTCAGTAACCCACCATTTTTAAGCTCCTTTGTCATTCTTCTTACACGACTGGATTTAGTAGATTTACCGGCAACTGAAACCATTTTTACCTCAGGGATCTACTATTTTTTTGTTTGTTTGTTTGTCTGAATTGGGTTTCTGGTTGTTGAACCATTGTCTTTGCCTAACAAATTGTGTCGTGTCTTGGATGGTGATTGATTTGATACTGGTTATTTGCTGGTTATACACGTTGAACCGTATTGGTTCACTTTACTGGTCCACCCATTCGAGCAGGACTGATAGCTTATTAGCTTACTATGGTTTCACAAGAATTGATAATGAATTTACTCATATTCGTACCTCGCTTTTTCAAATGCAGAAGGATCTGACTACCGATTACCTCCTCCGACCGGTGGGGCGCCCAGAAGAAGAGGAAGATGCAAGTGATTTTGAACCTGAAGAGAATGGCGAGGCTGAGGACGAGGAAGTCGATGAGGACGATGAAGAATTGGGCAAATCAGCTGGTTCAACGAAGAGGAAGAGGGCGAGCAAGGATGAAACCGATGACGATGATGACGACGACGACAACGATGATGATGGTGGGGAGGACGACGTGAGGCCATCAAAGCGATGATATAAAACCGTGGTTTCTTGTGTTGATGTATTAATTTTAGGGTTGTGACCAAAGTTTAACTCTTTCTTAGGGGTTATTCTCTTGTGCTGAAATGGACTTGGTATAAAGGGGACTTACTGTGGCTGTTAGAATGGCCACATATGTAACCCAAATGCCTGACCAAGTTGTCATCCGTGGCCTGTCACGGAGTAGTAGACTTGGTTGGTTATGTTGTTGTAGCTTGTAGTTAGGGATTTTATTCAAGCTTTGTTTTCTTCATCATCTCTGAGCTCAAGCTTTGAAATTTTCTTAGTTGCTTGACTTCACACCTCACCTCATTCGCTCGATTTGAATAATGGTGATTGTTATGGGACATTAGTGATGGCAACGGGGCGGGTGGGTACGGGCCGGGTCGATCCATTCTAACATGTTGTTAAAAAAATACAAGTAAATTTTACTTTTTAAAATAGAAAATGTAGGGAAAAACACTTTAAGAATGAAAAATATTGATAATAGAATGAATAATTGAGCCTAACAAGTTGAAAGATCGACTCTAACTAGTTGAAGAAAAGTCAAAAATAGGAGAAATATGTATAGATATTGTAAGAAATTGAGATAAAATGTGTCTAGAACAGGGCGGGGCGGAAGTAGATACCCATGCCCCGCCCCACGCTACTGCGGGTCGGGTAATACCGGCCCTAACGCGGGTCAGGTCGGGTAATACCCGCGGGGCGGGTTGAAATTGCCATCACTATGGGACATTCCAAGTACCACATTGGAAATACAAGGAAGAAACACTTGTATATTAGTGTCCACCTAGCCCAATTAGTACGAGGCCTTTTTGGGGAAACCGAGCCGTCCGATTAGTACGATATTGTCCTCTTTGGGCCAAGGCCACACGGTTTAACTTTTGAGTTTCCTCCCCAAAGGGCCTCGTACTAATTTGGTAGGTGGACTCTAATATACAAGGGTCCATCCCTTGTATTACTGGTGTGGTACTTGGATTGTCCCCTAACAATCCTCCCCTCAAGACAAGGACCACAAACATCGTGTCCTCACCTCAGCGATTATCTTGATCTGCTAGACACCTTTTATCGATGAGCTTCTCAGTACAAGGATTTTCCCAAACGCGGATCTCTCCTAGATGCGCCAAACCAGATGTGGATCTCTCCTAAATCCACCAAACCAGATGCAGCCCAGAAGCGGAACTCTCTTTTATCCGCCGGAACGCGGACCCAAAGCAGACAATATCGTACTAATTGAGCACACCGGTTTGACAGTGGTTTTCAAGTATGGCCAATTCGAGCTTATCTTCTCCCAATCGCAGTAGGTGAATGGTTGAAGTATGAGAGTCGACTACCTTTCTACAATGCCTATGTTTGGCACGACTTTTAAATGTACCATTCGGGTTCAAAAGCTAAAGCAGAGCCAAACACCTCTAAAAGCTCGGCTTTTGAAAAGTCGAAAAACTTTTTGCATAACATAAATGCATAATCTTCGATTTGGAGTTTCGACGAGAAGATGTTTTGAAAATACAAGATTATCCTTACCATATTTTAATTTATTTCAGAAAATAATTTTCTTTCATGTATATCATTTTAAAAATAAAATCATATTATTTAATATAAAAGAAGTCTTATAAGATCCATTTTGACTACATTTTATTGTTTAAAATTATTATTCATAGTTTATATTATAAGTCCTTATAGTCATTTTACACGACCTCTCATATTAAAAAACATTTATAATAGTTTTTCAGCCAAACACTCAACAGTTTTTTTTAATAGTATTTCTCTAACATACCGTTTGGTATAAATGAATTCCATAAGTTTTGAGGAATTCATTTTGAAATGAAACATTTTTGTGTTCGATATTTAACAGAATTCATTGAAATTGGAACTAGTTATAGCAATTCCGAGGAATTGAGATGGAATTTCCAAATGAATTCCACTAGTATTTACCAATTATAACAAAATGTTATAATTATTCTCTTTTATTAACTAAATTACTTATATATATGACATACCAAACGCAAGAATTCATTTGACAATGAATTCTACACGACAATTCATTTTATTTCTAAAGATTTGAATATGACATACCAAACACAAGATTTCATTTAACAATAGATTCTAAATAGTAATTCATTTTACAATGAAACGAATTCTCGATTCATTTGGGACCAAACACCTGTAAAAGGTCAAACTAGAAGATGCTTATGCAAAATCTACAACATGGCCAAACTGAGCCAATGTCTTGTGGGTCAACTGACCATTTGTTAGGTAGAGCCCATTAATGGGGAAAACTAATTCGAGCCCATTAATGCGGAAAACAGAGTTGGTCTAGCCCTGTTCTCTAGGGCATCAGTGGAACTAAATATGGGCCGTGATCCGTGACAGGCCGGGAAGGAATATCCTATCACGAAATGCCCCCAAAGACCACCGCCGCACGTGACTTGCACCTGACTTGAAAATCTAGCGTAAAATGGCCGAGATGCTTTCTCCAAAAGAATGCAGGACACATCCACCTCTACCGTCCGATCACCTTCCACGTCACCAATCCCTGTCGGTTCTCTTCCAACGGCTGAGATCGAAGTCAGTGAACGAAGAAGCTCCTCACTCCGTATTTCACGAAATTTCAATTGTTTCCCGGGAAACAAATTACGGTATTCCGCGGCTTGAAGTTCTCTCACGAATCGGCGTAGCTGGAAATGAAAATGACTGGACCGGAAGGAAAAGCTTTGAATGGGGAAGAGAAGGAAGAGGTGATAGCGATTTCGACGGATGATGACAGCGGCGGTGACGATGACGACACTGTGAAGGCCTTGGATTCCTCCGGCGGGCAAGCCGTTCATTCAGTGGAAGACGAAGAGGAGGGAGACGAGAGCGAGAATGAAGACGAGCAAGCCGAAGGCGTTGAGGATGACGGTTCCGAGCAGGCGTTGAACTCCTCCGGCGAGCCAGCTATACAGTTAGACGAAACTGAAGAGGGAGACGACGACGGAGTGGATGACGAAGGCGTGCATGTAGAGGTAACGAAATTTAGCTATTCTCTTGTTAACCCTACTGTTTGGTTTACTCTTTGTCGTTCATTTGCACATGGTTTTGAGACGAAATTCTACCAGATCTGACGATTCCCACCCTGGTTCTGTCCATTGTCTTCAAAATTTTCCGTAGGATTGAATTGGATACCGTGTTTTCCCCCTAGATCTGGCTTCTATTCTCGCCATATTCTTTTTCACATTTGGGTTCTCTCTGGTTTCCTCAATTGTTCTTGTTTTCTGATGTTAAGATGGCTTTGTCCCTCGTTTGTCACTTCGTCTCTACTTTTGAACTGTCATTTTGTGCATCCATTCTTCCATGGAGCAGCGTTCGGGAAGTGACTTCGAGCCCCAGGAAAATGGTGAGGTGGATGACGACGACGGCGATGATGAGGAGGAAGATCCTACTGGTCCAGCAAAGCGGCAACGATTAAGCAAGGATGAGATCGGAGAAGATGATGAGGACAACGAGAGCCCACCGAAGCGATAGAGGCCGGTGTTTGGAGCACTATGAGTCTGTGACCAAGTTTAACTTTGATGGGTCAATCTCACTTTCCTTACCCACTTTTTCTTTCTTTCTACAAAGCAGTTTGTTTTTGCACATCTTCATTGGAGTTCTGTTTCTGTGCAGGGAGGAGGGGGTTTCCACTTTCCAGACTTCTCGAATAACACTGCATCGGTGAGAAAGAAAGACCTGTGCAATGTGGTTTCCTTCATTAGATGCTTGCTTTGTAAAATTCAGAGATATGCTTCAGTTGGAAGCTTTAGATTAGTTGTTTTCCTTGATGGACAAAGAACTAATCTTCTCTTATTGCAAGAAACAAGAACTACCCCGTTATTGTGCTTTTAGGTTGGTAATTGGTTTATGGATTTGGTATTGTTTTCAGATTTGATGATCAATGCATTTGACTTGCTTATTATTGGCCAGCTGATGATAAAGTTGACCATTTGAATCTAATTCATCAGTATAATTAGTCCACTACAAAATTAATAATTTGATATCCATATTTTATTTTCTTATGAACATATCATAAAAATTACATTTTGCTATCTAAAATTCTTATGATGACATTTTGTACTATTCTTTTTTAAATTTTCACGATAGGCCAAAGTTCAATCGACACTTAGATCAATGAGTCTAATGATTTATGAATTCGATGAGTCCATATTTTATTTTTTTAAGAACATCCTAACCATAACACTATGTTTGGGAAGGGGTGCAAATGGAAGGGGGTGCAAGTTTGGAGGGGTAAACACAAGTTCCAAGGTGTTTACCCCCGTTTGGTTATTTTGTAACAGTAGGGGGGTGCAAAACGTGAGCGTAAATTCACTGTTTCGGCTTACCCCCCAAATTGGGGTGCAAGGAAAGGAAGGAAGGGAGGGGGAAGGAGGAGGAGGGGAATTATGAATTTTTAATTAGATTATAATTACATAATAATTAATATTATTAATTTTTTCTTATATCTATATTAGTGTAGAAGTTGTTTGGGGTTGACCGTTTGACTAAGAGAGCAAGTTTGTCAATGTTCGCCTCGTCAAATCGATATCTCTTAGTTGACCCGAATTTGCATTGAAAATTAGAGATAAGAAGCATTTGTTGAAAAGATAGAGAGGAACAGTTTAGTTAACTCGATTTACTTTAATAAGTAGTTAAAACTTACAGATTCGAACGTGTTTGACTAAGTTTGACCATATTCAATTTAAAGTTAGGCACGAGAACCCCCTTAGGATGACCAGTTACGAGTTGGATTTCGAGTTTCGAGGTTGCTCGACCAATGATTATTATTGTTGTTATAAATAATTATATTTGAGCATTATTATATAATAATTATTTTTATTAAAATTATTTTTATTTATTATTTTTATTATTATATATTGAATTTTCATGTTATTATTTTGTGATAATATTTTATAAATTGATAAATCTATTTTATAATAATATAATTACTTACTTTTTACTCTATTTGCACCCCCCTACTTTTTCATCCAAACAACAATTTACCCCTCCACTTACACCCTCCACCAAGTTGCACCCCCCAACAATTTACCCCTCAACTTGTACCCCCCTCGAACTTGCACCCCCCTTGTTGCCAAACATAGTGAATACTTCACGATTCAATCTTATGAATAGTAATGCTCAAACTAAAAGCAAACTCGTCTTATAATTAAGACTGATATCGGTTCGGTCATAATCGGAACTTTTTAGTTGGTTATCGATTAACCGTTAAGCTCTTTATACTTAACATTAATTGGACCGTTTAAATTAGTTGGTTAATCGTAACCATATAGTCGGTTCTCGGTTATTTTGTCGGTTAACCGGATAACAGTTAACCAAGTGATTCAACGTGATTATACCAAACACTATTCAATAACCTGGCCGGTTGGGTTGCCGGGTTAAGTGGGTTGGTTAGCCATTTTTTTATTATTATTTACACTGACGTGTCTTGCTGACGGGGAGATCTAGGACGAAATTTTGGACGGAATTGGAAGGATTTACTATTTTGTTATTCATTCAAACTTTTGTTACCGAAACGTACTAAACTAAAGGATTGTGACCGTTTTATACAAAGTGAATAATTTTGTGACGATTTATGATAACTACCCGGATTATACTATATAGTGAGAGACACCTATCTCTTTGGGTTTGCCTAGTGTCTACTTTCCTGCTCGTTAGGAAACACGTGTAGTGTGTTGACTATTTCACATTTCTTCGGTGGCCAATTATGAAATTTTCCATTGTATGATTCGGTGATAACGCCGCATATGGCCAACCGTTACTCTATGTTCTCCAGCTAGCCCACCGTGTTACATTACACCACCACCCAACCAAAAGTTATCGTCTAGAAGAACCTCCACCCAGCCAAAAGTACAACTACTACAATTTGAGGTCGTATTATGGGCCAACCGTGGATTACATTGGGCTGGGCCGATCTCCGCTACTATGGGCGCATGGCCCATCCGGTCAACGTGGGCGAAATAAACAGTGTCAGCGGAAGAAGAAGAAATGGACTGGGGTCAAATATCGGTGATTGGGAATTGAGGACGACGCCATCTGTCCATCATTCCCACGCTCCCCAATACTTATTCTGTGCCGACAGCGCTCTCCCCCCACGATCCAAATCGATTGCTTGCTTGTTTATCAAATCAGCCGGCCAAGCAGACCAAACCGGATCCCAAATCTAACCCATAACCCAAACCAAATCATGCTACTCAATCTGCCCGCCTACTCCCAGTGGCCAATAGTTTCGCTTGCAAGCTACGGTTGTTCACAAGGTTGAGAGAAATGAGAGAAAGGAGAGAAAGGAGAAAAATGGATCGAAAGCCTGAGCCTGAGGTTCAAATGTCTGCGTCTGTCATCTTCATCAACCAATCCACTTCCCAAATAAATGCACCATGCCATTTCTTCGTTGATACGACGAGCTTAAATTAGTAACAAAAAGCGACACAATTTATTTCTACCAGCTCACATCTCAGCCGTATAAATCAAATCCAACGGTGTGTAAACCACGGCCATTTCATGAAATAAATATTTTAAACAAAAAGGAAAATAATTAAATTCGGTTGCCCTCTTCTGATAATCATAATCCGCAGCATCAACTAACTGCAAGCTCTCTACTCGTTTGCTCTCTCTCTCTCTCTCTCTCGCCTCTCGGTCTCTCCCGCTTCGCTCGGCCGACTCCGGTCTCTTCCGTTCCGTAGAAATTTTCGGATTTCCTTCTTCCGGTCTCCTCGATTTCCCGCTCCCGTTGCTGTGCATTTCGCGGTTGCCAGCTGAGCTCGCCGCCGGCGGTTTCGTTTCGGGGCAAATCTAGCACTTCTTCGCCGGTCCGATTTGCAGTGCGAGGAGTAGTCTGATTGCTATCGGATCTGCGAGACGCACTTCGATACGCTCCGGACTGAGATGCGCGTTGATTAGCGAGTGAGATCGCTACCAATTGCGCTTCGAAGCAGCCGTACTCATGGCGATCTCTAGTCCTATCACTCCCGGCCAGGTGCGTCTTTCAATTCCTGGTCTAACCGAGTAGTTTAAGTTTCTAGATCTCGTTCTTCCATTGATTCCGAGCCGTATCTTGGGGGAATTTTCTCAGTAGAGAGTTTCGTCGGTGCATGCGGTTGATCCGACTTCTGTTTTGTGATTAGTAGGTAGTAGGTCCATGGATGATGCGTTGCTTCTGATCTTAATTGTGTGTTGTGTTGATACGTAGGTCTCCTTTTTCCTTGGAATCATTCCTGTGTTCGCTGCGTATATCTACTCAGAGTTTCTGGAGTACAAGAGAAAGAGAGTAACCAAAGCGTAAGTGCAAACTCTCATTGTCTTAGTTCAGCTCCGTTCTATGGTCTGCACTAGTTACTATATGAAAATACCGTGTATGCTGGTCATGAACGGCTTGTTTGATCAGAACCAGAGAAATGCACTTGCCATTGCTGTGTCTGTTTCTTGCTTCTGTTTCGTGTTATTTAGTTTACGGTCTTTGCTAGTAGGCACTCGGATATCAGTTTAGTGGAAGTGGGGCTCGATGTGGTCAAAGACGATGATAAAGCTGTTCTGTTGGAAGGAGGGGGCCTTCAATCCGTCTCTCCTGGGGCTCGTAACTTGCATTCTTCATCTCCGATATTCAGGTTAGTGGAGAAATTTTTTCCAGATCATTTATGTTCTGGTAATCTGTTTTTTCCCTTTGGTTTGGAGGGAAAAATAAATCTGTGTGCATTGTACTTGCTAGGTTCCTTTTGATGGATGAGCAGTATTTGTTGGATAATCGATTGAATCTTAGAGCAATGTAAGTATTTTGAGTTTGACTCTGAGATAACTCAATTTTTATTGTAGAATCACTTTTGACGAGTCCGTCTTCTGCCATGTACAGATCCGAGTTTGGTTTCCTTTTGGTGTACTTTTACCTTTGCGACCGCACTGATGTCTTTGGCTCTTCAACAAAGGTCTTGCCACCAATTTATCTCTTATTCATTTTCTTCCTCTTTGAAGTTCTATGTTATCTACTCCGAGTTGCTGCCTTTTTATTTATATATCGAAACAAGCAAAAAAGATGACTTTAGTCATGGTAGGTGTCTGCTTCACAACCAGCCTTTCTCTTTTGTGCAGACCTACAACCGGGATCTTTTCTTGTTCCTCTACTTCATTCTCATCATTGTTTCAGCCATTACTTCTTTCACGATACACCATGATAAGTCACCGTTCTCTGGAAAACCCATTCTTTACTTGAACAGACATCAAACCGAGGAGTGGAAAGGCTGGATGCAGGTTTGTCTACTTTCTTTTTGCCTAATCTTCACATTGTGGATATCACCACATAGCTTCACTAGAGCACGCGTTGCTGGGAAAATAATTAGTCTTCGTATCATTGGTAACAGGTTCTATTTCTGATGTACCATTACTTTGCTGCAACGGAGCTGTATAATGCAATCCGAGTGTTTATTGCTGCATATGTCTGGATGACTGGATTCGGGAACTTCTCCTATTACTACGTGCGCAAGGATTTTAGTCTTGCCAGATTTGCACAGGTATGATATTGTTGGAATTTTGATTATGGCCTCTCTCTAATTTGTCTTTACTAAGAGCCAACTAAAGTTTTAAATTTATTGTTCTTAACAGATGATGTGGCGGCTTAATTTCTTGGTCATATTCTGCTGCATTATTCTCAATAACAGTTACATGCTATACTACATTTGCCCAATGCACACTCTCTTCACTCTTATGGTGTACGGGGCCCTCGGTATTCTGCACAAGTACAACGAAATCGGATTAGTCATTGGAGCAAAGATCATTGCATGCTTCTTGGTCGTGATTTTCATATGGGAAATTCCTGGAATATTTGAGATCCTCTGGGGCCCATTCACTATATTTCTTGGTTGGTATCTCTCATAAGTTTGTTTGATGTCATAGCTCGGCACGACTACTGGCCTTCCTATATCTAACAATGAAATTGTTGTAGGTTACACTGATCCTGCAAAACCTAATTTACCACTCTTGCATGAGTGGCATTTCCGCTCTGGGCTTGATCGTTATATCTGGATAATTGGAATGATTTATGCATACTATCATCCGACAGTGAGTTCCACTCAAAATTAAGAGGCATTTCTAGTATGTGGACTAAGTATTAGTTTTTTGGTTTTGTTGATGTTTTTTCCTGTATGACTTTACAGGTAGAAAGGTGGATGGAGAAGCTGGAAGAAATGGAAATGAAACGTAGAATATCAATAAAAGTTGCTGTGTCTTCAATTGCATTAACGGTATGTACTGCTTCTCTCTCTCTCTCTCTCTCTCTCTCTCTCTCTCTCTCTTCCAATCCCTCTCCCTTTCTGTTTGTCTGTTAATACTCACTAGCTTCCTTGAAATTCATAGGTGGGATATCTGTGGCTTGAGTATGTATATAAGTTGGACAAGATTACATACAACAAATTCCATCCTTACACCTCATGGATACCAATAACGTATGTAATGCTTCCCTAAGTACTAAGTAGTACATTTGACTGCTCTATACTTATGCTGATTGATTCATTTTTTTGTCATTGATAGTGTATACATTGTTCTGAGGAATGTCACCCAGTACTTCCGGAACTTCAGCCTGACCCTTTTTGCGTAAGTTACATGCTTTACATATTAACTTGTTAACCCTGTGAATATATGCTTACCTATTGACTTCTGACATTTTGTTATGTGGTCACTAGATGGCTTGGAAAAGTCACCCTGGAGACTTACATTTCTCAGTTCCATATCTGGTTGAGGTACGCCTGACTTCTGTATGATTGTGTCATTTATGGTTTTAGCTTCTAAAATTTAAGCTTTTAGAAAATTATCTCAAACAAACACACTAGACCTATTTATTCACAACCCTACACATAATTTTAAAAGCTCAAAGCCACGCCATAAGATGATTTCATTGCTAGATTCATTTGAACAAACCATGTCATGTTCCATCCTAGCTTTTTGGTTATCGCAACTCAATGTCTTATTATAAATTTTATGAAACCCTCCTAAACTTTAAGTTATGACTCCTACAAATTCTTAATTTGATAGAAAATCAAAGGAACAAAGACTCCTACTTTTTTGTTTTGCTTTTTAGAAATGGGCTGTATGTTTATTTAGTGATATTTTGTAGATTCATACTTCTTACCTTGTCTTCCATAAGCAAAGATATATCAATCTCATACTTGGTTGTGATTTGAATTTCTGGTAATGAACTTGCAGATCAAGCACCCCAGATGCTCAACCAAAATTACTGCTATCTCTGATCCCAGACTATCCGCTGCTTAACTTCATGCTTACTAGTGTGATATATGTTGCGGTAAGTATCGGATGTCATATGCTTCCTTTGGTTGTTATAGGGGGCAGTATTGTCTGAAGCTTGTTTTTGTTGCTGCTTCCATAGGTTTCATACAGACTCTTTGAGCTGACAAATACATTGAAGATTGCTTTTGTGCCCAGCAAAGACAATAAGCGGCTGGTGCACAACATTATAACTGCCGCAGTTCTTTCCACTGCTCTGTACTCGCTGGGCTTTATATTTCTGAGAGTTCCCCAGTTAATGGTAAGAATTAGCTCTTTGTTATCGACCATCTCAACATTATAGATGCATACCGTTTTTTCGTCATAGGAGCACTCTGACTGTCTGGTAATCTACAGGTTTAAACTTAACGGGCCACCACGCAGAGTTCCAAATAGGAACATTATATGCTTGTTCTCGCATCTTTGCTTCTTGTGCAAAGAATCTGAGCTGCTAAGAAGGAAGGAATTGTGCCGCTCTTGACTGCTGAGCCAGTATTTTGGTTTGAAGATTTTCTACCTTTGTATAGGTAACAAGCAAGGTGAGTATATGATCTCCAAAGAGAAGAGGTCCCCCTGTATTTTGCCCCCTTTCCTTCTCGGGTCGATTAAGTGTAGCTGTGATAGTACTCCAAAATATACTTTGTTGGGTTGAGCTATAAGAATCAGAGTCTGTATGTCATACAAAGTATGCATTCGCGTTATTCATTCTTTCGTTCATCGCAATCCACTAGTGGTATCATTGCCCGAATTCGTGTTTCGTACAACGTCCTAGCTAGATTTAAACTTAAACCGAGGAAATACAATTTTCTTTATCTGATGTTCTTGTCTGAATAAAGATGAGTTATCAGCAATAATCCTATCTAATGGTGTATGGATCCTAGGTTCAGGTCAACCGTTCCCTTGATACGTTACTACTCTACTGGGAAAGAAACTAACATACCCAATGATAAATTCGCACATACTTCTTAACTAACCATTTCCCTAGCCCAATCTGCCACCTCGAGATACTTCGGAATAAAGAAAAGGGAAAGAAGAGGAAAGCCTCAAGAATCATGGAAAACATTTCATCAGCCAGAATGCAACAACTCCGATTCCCCCAGTTTTATCAAATAAAAGCTACCAAACTAAGACGAGCAAAACCAAAGTGATTCCCACTGTGGTATTTTGCACTCTGGTACAGGGTCCTTGTAACCATCAGAGAACTCCGCCTGCTACTGAATATCCATCCATCCATCCATCCATCCATCCTTCCGCGCTTAAGATGGGATGAAATGTACTCCGCGATCAGAATATGTGCACAATGTCGTATGCAAATCTGTTATCACGTCAAGGAACAATACATATCTACCTTGCTAATGTGCTGCTTCCCAACAATTGTAAATATGGCATGGCAGAGAGGTCTATATCTGGTCGCCAACAGTTTGAATGTCGAACTGTTGCTGTAGAGGATCTTACTCAGTTAACTAGCATACATCGGATTTGCCCATGATTTATATTTTAATTCTCACGTTGGGTTTAACTAGCATGCCAGACCTATCATGTAATGAAAGATGACGTGACAATTATCTCAATATCTGGTTTATGTTCTCATTACTACGTTGTATAGGGTTTTAGCTATCTATTACCGGAAGATAAATAAGAAACCATATTTCAAAAGCGTGAAGGATACGTCCAGAAGAGCACAAAAGACTGCACAGGAAAACAGAAAAGAAATGTCAAGCTAAAGAAATAACAGAAAACCAGCCATTCATGCAGTTCTAAGATAATAACCGAATAATACACAAAGATGGAGCTATCTATTCTCACTTTACTTGTTGGTAGGTCTCTATGTATAACGGTTAACTAGTGCAGGAATTTCTTCAAAGCTCTAACAAATCAACCTAGAGTTTGATGCACCATGCAGATATTATAGTGAAGTATCCATGGTAACTACATCTTATGGAGGTCAATTTCTTATGGGCGGGGTAACTTAAGATCAGAAAAGCGGGGTAAACGAGGGTCAGAAAAGCCCACTTCTAACATCTCATTCCTGTTAAAAAAAAAAAAGATTAAAAAACTGAACAGAAGATGTCGATAGTGAGAAACTAAGAGAAACATACCATAAGCCCACCAAAGAAGCCATCAAGCAGGATTCGGTTCCAAGAGTCAAAGTAGGAGTGAACAGAGAACTTTGCCTTGGCTGCGAGTGCAGCCGAAGTTACAGCCATGACAAGGAAGTAGAAAACAATTCCTATCACGCCATTGAATCCAAGAATTCCAGCAATTACACCACCAATGATTGACAGAAACGTCCGACTGCACACAAAAATGAACATATTTAATACACAGATTCAGACAAACAAAATCTAGCCTATGAACGAACAGTTCATTCCACTACTTAGCTAGCAACAACTAGGCTTTGTACTAAACTATATAAGCCATTTCTGCATATTCACCAAACTAACGGAGGTTCATTTTGAAACATTTCATTATGTGAACACAATATCTTGGAGAGACTTTTCTTAGCCTGGACCAGGAATTCACATTAAGAGACACTCAGTTAGGGGACAGAACTTTAATGGAACAAAGTCATAATAAGGAAACAGAACTAATCCTAAGCCCTAGAATCTCAGAACCAGCAATCACACCACCAATGATTGATAAAATGTTAAGATGCCAAAAAGTTACACGAAATATACAATACATAAATACTTATTCTGGTCCTGACTGCATGATACTATCAGTTAGTTTTACCCCGGGTGTACTAACACTTCAGTCTTTCTCTACAATAATCTGAGCCAGTTTTCAAATCTGTCTCACTAAGAAGTAACAGGAGCTACATAACACTACCAAAGAGAAATGTTGCTCAGTATGAAACTGAATTTTGCAATTATAAAACAACTGGCACTGGAAAGAGCAGAAAAAATGAAGTTATATCCACAACAAGGAAATATCCAATTCTAATAAGCCCTTGAATCCCAGAATTCCAGCAATTACACAACCACTAAAGGCTGAGAGAACTTTTCGAAGGCACAAAATCAACATGTCAGATTCATAAGTACAGGCAGAACAACAAAATGTTCTAACTCCTGTGCAAATGTGTAACAAACTATGAGTTCATTCCACCCCTAGTCTATAGCTCGTTAGTCTTTCCATAATCATCTAAGCTAGTTCGCTAAACTCACTCCATTCGCCAGAGCTTTATCATGAGAAAATCAATTCTGTGAACACAATTCATACTAGACACTTTCTCAGTCTCCACTTAGCACTAAGAGACACAAATTAGGAGCAGAACTTTCATGCAACATCAAGATAACATCACCAGTGTACAAGGCCATCAAAATGAGACTACTGCATCTAATGGACTACCAGAACGAACCTGTAATAAATAACTTTCATGTTACTCTGCAAGTTCTCGGCATTGAAAGTTTGCAAGTCATTCAAGGCATCAGTCGGTTTCTTGTCCGACGAACTCGAGTCACCATGTCCAACAGCCATAACGTCTGATTCCAATTTATATTCCTCTAAGCTGAATAAGGCGCAACCTAAACATTTTATCAGCAAAGAAGTTCAGATTCATCACCGATCTTACTCTCGATCCTTCCTCGGAGAAACAAGTACTCAAAGGAATAACACAGCAAAAAAATTCGAAGTAAAAGAAAAAGTAATCTCAAACTGTAACGAACACATACCTTATAGCTCAAGCCGCAAGAGCAGTCGACGTTTTAGCTCCCAACTGCTTCCGCACACCGATGCCGGAAATCGACAGAGTTCTACAACTCATCGGAGAAGAAAGCAGCAAAGTGAGTTCACGGAGTGAACAAAGAGAGAGCGAGAGAAGAAAGGATAACTGAATTCATCGGAGATCTCGATGGAACAATTCGTTCAACGAAAAGCGAATTCCGAATCTCAGCCTAGCAGAACTCGTCAACCGGAAACACATCCTACTAGCAATTATTATAATCACAAACGAATCGCCGGAAAGCAGTAAGCAGCTAAGCTACGGAGCATAGTTGCAAAGGACATTACCGCCGGCGTAAGAGAGCTCCAACTCTTCTGCTCTTCTTCGCACAGACGGAGAGAAAGTGAGAAACTCGTTGCTCAATTGGTTTAGGTCTATTTATATCTCCCGTCAATTTCAGTTAACTCCCTGATAATTTATAAACCTACTAATAGCTCCTTGTACTATCTTTTTTCTTCTTGTCTGAAACGACATCAGATCATCACTTTCCCGCCTCCGGGGGAAAACAGGAGGAAGAAGAGAAACTCGTTTCCTCCATTTCTGAAACTCGATTCCTTTTCCTGCTGTTCGAATTCCGATGAAGAAAAGAAACGGAAACAGAAAAGCTTCGGATTTTCATGTGACAGTGGGATCGGCTTTCGCCTCAAAAGGGTATGTCTTCCCTTTGTGATTATGGCGGGATTTGAGTTCATCGTTTGTTGAATTAGAGAATGTTGCTGCTTTGCTTGAGTAGGGTTCACTAGCTCTAGACTATTTCAAGTCAATTGCCAATTCAAAAGCCTTCAAACATACCGCCCTAGTGGCCTAGTCTACAGAAACAATGATTCGGAGGCTTGGTGGTGAAGGCAATGTTGATGGCATTCAGTACCTTCTTCACCAGATGAAGTTAGGACTCCATTGTATTCCCAACTTGTCCGTGAATGTGATGAACAGTTTTGTGAAAGTGGGTTTATCCGAACAGGCGCTGAAGTTTTTTTCTATAGGATTGATGATTCGGTTGAAGATGTATAATCTCCTGTTGGATGCATTGCTTAGTGAGAATAGGTTTGAGATGGTTAGTTCCACATACAGGATTATGAAGGCAGAGAGAATGGAACCAATTGTTTATACTTAGCAACATTCTTTTGAAGGCTATGTGTAAGAACAATCGGGTGGATGCTGCTCGGAAGTTGCTCTTGCAAATGTCGGATAAAGGTTGTGGATGTTTGTAAGCTATACAACTGTAGTATCATGTATGTGTAACTCTTGGGAAGGTGGATGAAGCTAAAGAGCTTCCAACTAGATTTCAACCTTCCGTGCCTAAGTATAATGCTCTGATCAATGGATTTTGTAAGGAGGAAAGGATTCTGGAGGTGATTCAGCTGTTAGCTCACTTGCAGACAGAGGGAATGTTGAGCTAGCTCTGCAGCTGCAGCTTCTTGGCAAGATGGTGGTTTTAGGCATGAAGCCTGATGCTTTTACATTTAATATGGTCGATTTGGTCATTGATGCTTATTCTAGGGAAGGGAAGGGAAGGCTGACTCCGCAATCCGGGTAGTGGAAGGATTGAGTTCCTTTCCTGACAGTAGCTAGCTTAGATAAAGTAGGATCAATTTCTTTGTTTGGTGATATCATATCTGATAATGGCTAAGAGTCTAAGAGACACCAATCACCACAAGTTAGTTGTTGGGTGGTGGAAATTGATAGATTGACTGAATGAGGTTTGCTTCTTCTAGCTATATTGTTGTTTGGGTGTTATTGCACATGTGGTCATTGATGAAGTATAGCTGGTTGGAAGTTGTACAGAAATTGGAATTGGAATCACCCACATCAGGACATTCCCTATTCAATGTAAGTATTACTATTTTTTGGCCAGCATCTCATGTTCAGATTTTGCTGACCGTTGACTCAATTGAATTATTTTGATTCAAGAGTTTTTTTTCTTTTCATGAACACATTATACATTAGCTTTCACGATTTCGATCTGATCCACCCATCCCAATCTATGTGCATATAACTAGTATAGAATAGAACACAGAAGATCACTCTTACCTCGTGTATGTTCCATCCTAGTTTCTCAGTCCATTTTTTCCGGACCGCGACTCAATTGAAATAATATGATTCAAGAGTTTTTTTTTCCTTTCATGAACACATCATACATTAGCTTTCAATGATAATTTCGATATGATCCATGATAAATAATATAGAATAGAGCACATACGATCGCTCTTGCGTTGCATTCCATCCCATTCTCAGCTCGTTTTTCTTTTAGCGACCGTGACTTAATCAAATTACTTTGATTCAAGAGTTTAATTTTATTTTTTTCCACGAACAACATCATACGTTCGCTTTCAATAATAATTTCGATGTAGTCCATCTTTCCCCGATCTACCGTACCTATAAACAATATAGAATAGATCACAAAAAAATAGTTCTTATATCGCTTTTCCTCCCGGATGTAATAAGCTCGTTTTCTTTTTGATTTTGTGACAATTACTCCAACAACTCTTATTACTTGGACGAAACCAAAAACACATCACAAGTACAGCCAGCTAAAAAAAAAACAGAGCAACTAAAACACCTACAGAAACACAAACTACAGGAGCAACCCATCTCTAAAAAAACGCTCTGTTCTTCATCATCTTCTACATATACGCGAGATGCGACCTAGCAATCCGCCCTTGTGCGCCCTTAGGGTAAAACCCACCAGGCGAAGACTCATTCCCACCGCCATAAACAATCCTCAGAATCTCCTCCGGAGTCCTCCCGTATCCCAGCGAAAACTCGTCACCCGCCAGCACGTTTCCTCTCACCCTTTTTTCCGCGCCCAATTCCTTCGGAACCACCAGCCCTTCGTCTTTCACCCCGGCGCCCCCGAGCCGGTTCCTCAAAACCGAGATCCGGTTCGTGAACTCCGCCACCGAGATCCCGTACGGATGCACTTTAACCAGCGCCCGCTCGTACAGCAGACCACGTATGATCGCGTCCTGCCCCGATTCCACCGCCAGCAGCCCCGCCACAAGCTGATCATCATCAGAATTTCAGAAACAGTGTTCATGAGCAACAATGTAGTCAAAATCGCGCGCTTTAAAATTTAAAACATTACACGGATTGTAGCCTGGTGGTTAAAGAGTAAAGATTTTATAAAAAAAAATATTTTAAAAAGATTACGCTTTGTTATATGACTTCAACATCACCAAAATGCTTCTACCCTTTTTCACTAGTCGAAATCTACGTATAATCGCGATTTTTAACGAAGGAATGACAATGGAATCGTACATGTCTGGAAGCGGGGCCTTGGAGTTTGGGGTTGGCGCCGACGTAGCCGGTGAGGCCGACGTAAGGGATGAGGTAGCAGGCGATGAGGTAGTTGATGGAGTTGGCGTAAGGGTCGAAAGGTGGAGAGAGAGATTTTCCGAATGCGTCGTTGATGACTTTGGCGAATGAGGCCGGGCTTAGATCGAGTTGTGGCCGCGGGAATCCCTTCACGTTGTTCTTGATTGCCCTGCCAATAATTACAAAGTTAGTTAGTAATAGTCACCAATGACTTCATCTAACGGTTAGATAGTTGGTTCTCGACCTATAGAGGATTGAGGTGTTATTTGATTGTTGAATTTGAATCATGGAGTTGGTTTCGGTATCCAAATTTTTAGATTGATGGATTTTATCAACTTAATTGTTTGTTGATGGATGCCAAATCTATCAGGTACACAAATTTTGTTCTTTGTTAGAAATGAAATTTATGAATCCCACAAACTTATAAATCCTACATATTATGTGAGGATTTGGTGGAAAGACATAAAATTATTGCTGGATCTCGGTAACAAATCCATTATAAATATATCATCAAAATCTTTTATGCGAATCCATAGCACAATAAATCAATCATTAATCAAATGTTTATTTTTTCTCTTCAAAACCCTTTTTTCAAATCCAACAAACAAACAAACCCTCGTATTGAAATTCAATAATCGAAATCTAAACAAGTATCACCCTTATAAAAAAAATGCTACCAAGTGCCAACTAAACCGAAACGGCAGAAGAAAGTGAAAGCTTTAATTTAATTAGTAGTACGATTAGTAATCAAGTTAGTTAGTTACTTCACGTGGCCGACTTCCTGCCATGCAAACTGCTCGACGATGTCGCGGGTGACGAGGTCGAGATTGGCCTTGCGAGCGCCGATGGGCGGAGGGCCACCGTCGGTCAGGTTCGGGGCGTAAACGTCCAAGCCGTGGCCCAAGGCGCCGAATAGGAAGAACTCTGCCTCGAGGTACTCGAGATTCAAGGGGAACTCGACCAGATCGACGTCGGACTGCGGCACTTTGGCGATGGCCGGAGGGCGGCGGCGGGGGCGGTAGCGGTCGCCGCCGAAAGAAGATGAGTGGGAGAATGGGAGAAGAAGGAGAAGTACTGCCGTTAGGGAGGAGAAGCAGACAAGGTGGGAAGTAGCCATGGCTGAGAGCGAAGTACGTAGTAGTGTCAAAGAGTTTTTAATGACCGAATGAATTGTTCAATTTGCGGGAAGTACGTACGTGTATTTATAAATAATGGCTTTGGCGGAGAGGGACAAGTGGAGATGAACAGGGACAAGTGTTGCTCATTCAAGAGAGGAGGAGGAGCAAATTCAGGACAAAGCAAAATGATCTGTTCCTCTTTGTTTTCTCTTCTTCTTTCTTTTGAGCAAAATTTTAGGCATGTGATGTGATTAGTTGTATTTGAGAAAGGGTTTAAGGTTAACCATATTCTCTCCTTTTTGCCATCTCTATCTCTTTTGTGTTGGTAGCCAAGAAGAATATCTTAGTTACGTAATTTATTTTTGGTTTAAGTAGATGTTAATTTTCCATTTTATTGTTTAACTCATAAAGGTATTCTGTACAGGGTTAGTAACTAATTTATTTCGTAGATATTTTCGATTATTTTATTAGATATTGATCTTTATACGATTCTGTTGGACGTATTCCCTCCTGTTTAATGAAAATTTAAAACACCGTGATGGTCTACCGTTTATGACTTTATGCCCGTTTCACTTAAAATTGTTATCTAGTTTGAATTGCAATAAAAATAGTGTCTTGGAGCAAATGTCATTCAGAATTCGTAGCATGACATCGAATTTGAATTGCGTAGAGCATCCATCCCCTAGCTAAGAAGAAGACAAATTCTACCTAAAATAAATAAATGCGTTGTATGGAATTCAAACATTTACGTGTATCGCAATTCATTTCCTTACCAACTGCCCCCCAAATGCGAATTCATTTCACATTTCCTACCTAAGCCAAAAGTGATGGATGTTGATAGAGCCTAGAAGCGTGCGACCTTTCATTAAGGTTTCTAACTCCATCCATCCATCCAAACAAGCAAAGCATTGGTTGCCCTTCAAATTTGTGTTCAACTTCTCTACTCACTTGTAAATCTCTAGTTCATTTTGACAACCGAGCTCATATCAGCTCTTAGCTTCTTAGGTCGGCTTGACAAACTGACATGCCTGTCAGGCCGGCTTCAGGAAGTGCCAAGGCAATTCTCCGGCCTTGACCCTCAAGCTTTGCTAGCTAGTCGTAGACCATGAACACTAGCCTCAGCTCTGAGCCTGATCGACATTTCCCTCGCAGCCTTGAACTCTCTGTCGAACCGGCTCAATGCTTCGACACCTCTCGAGGTGCTATTCAAAATCGAATATGGCTTCGAAGGATTACTAGAAGAGACATACCTATGAAGCCCTACTCAGCTGAAACAAGGATAGATATGCAAATAATAGCAAGGGCAAGAGTAGAAAGTGAAAGATCCAGGGCAAAGGAGCTTCAACAATATTAGGAAAACTAACTACCTTGTACTATAACCATCTTCTGATAAAACCACGGACTCATCAACACACACTAATCAAACCTACCCTCAAACCTACCCTGAAGAAACTACCTTCTCACTTTATCAGCCACCTTATTCCTTCTCCTCAAGTTCCCTAAACCAGTTGAATTCACACTCTCATTCTCTTCTTCCTCCTCATCATCATCAATGTTCACAATCACAACTCCATCATCATCCTCCACCTCACCTTCTTCTTCTTCATCATCCTCTTCATCCCACTCCTCGTCATCGTCAAGCTCTTCATCTAGATCATCATCATCATCCATACCAGCACGAAGGGTATGGAACTCGAGTGGAGGAGGGCAGTCCTCGGTGATGGCTTTATCTCTCTTGATCACAAGGTGTCGAATGACCCTTTCATCCTGGTCTAGCATGGTCTTGAACTCATTGATCCATCTAGCTTCAATCTCGAAGTTCATCAGAATGTAGTGAGCATTCTTGGCTTTCTGAATCTTGTATGCCAGCCTTCTCATCCCCCAGTCATTCATTCTCCATATCTTCGCCTTTTTCTCCCTCAGGAAATCTAACCAGAAACCAACGCTTCTTTTAACAAGGCATTGACGAAAGCAAGAAAGAACATTTCACCAAATCTAAAATTCAACTCTGCACAAGTAACATAGTCATTCACACTACCTTGAACCTTCTCATTCACAGCATCGACTTCTTCGGCATGCTTCTCATGGATTAGATAAACCACTTCGTAATGCCTCACTATGAATACAAAACAAAGGAAACAGATAAGAACAGAACCCTTAATTCAACCATAGAAGTACCTTCTGAAATGAGCTAAAAACCCAATAAATTGGTGGGGGAAACTGAACGCGAAAGAAAAGGAAATGTTGTATTACATACTCAGGTCGTCCTTCAAATCGCTCTGAAGCTCCAGGTTAAGAAAGTCGTATAGCTCTTCTGCAGAAATCAAACGAACAATTACCCATCACAACCACAATTCAGCAATTTCTTCAAGAGAAAACAACACGGGGATAGAGATAACGAGTTTTACCTTCTTCGCCATCAGCGAATTCGGGCATGACGCTGCCGTCTTCCTGCACTTGCTTCTGCAAATCCATGGCAGCATAGAGAGCTTAATTCGAGAGGAATAAAGATAAAAAGGCAAAACCCCAGTAAAACCCCTCTGAAATTGGCGAGAGAGATTTACCTGCCGGAGAAGGACGGCTTCGGGGAAAGGTCCGGTGGATTCATCTTGTTTGGGAGCGAAGTAATGGCTGTCGTCTTCGTATTTCTTGTCTTTCTTCTTCCGAGCGCGAACTGCCGCGGTCGATTCCCTCCTCAAATTGAGGGACGGCAGAGGAGCGGAAGAAGAAGAGGAAGAGAAATGAAGGGGAAAGTCGAATGAAAAGGTAGA
The DNA here is from genome assembly GCA_964030455.1 of Linum trigynum. Lineage (NCBI taxonomy): Eukaryota > Viridiplantae > Streptophyta > Magnoliopsida > Malpighiales > Linaceae > Linum > Linum trigynum. The sequence goes on from OZ034819.1 coordinate 64,862,322, forward strand.
ATTGCTGCTGCCGCCGGCGATTATCCCTCGTCGGGTAAGGGTTGGGTTTGGATAGAATACAGAGGAGGTGTGGAAAAGCGACTCCATTGACGACAAGCTGCGCAACTACAGCAGCAGCTCGGGAGGATGAGTGTGGTGATGATACAAACAACAGAATAGATGGGCCACCCGACCCGTCCTTTAACCCGGAAATTTGAGCGCTCCAATTAGCCCATTGGTCCGACCAGTAGAATCACTAACCTATTACAATAGTAATTCTGCCTATTTGCTTATCAGGTTAGGGATGAACCTAACGAATTTTAACGGTTCAACATGAAATCATATGAGTCACTTCCATTTCACTGATTCACTGATTCATCATTTTAATCACAAAAAATTATGAAGATAAGTATTTTAGAGCTTTTCTACTATGCTTTAAAGTATCGGTGCTTTAAAGTACAAGTTTAAGTTGTACTACAACGTTAAAGGTACAAGTTAGAGTTGTACCATTAGGAAATTTGATCTTTATGTTGTGCTACAATTTCAACTCTTCAAGTTGTACCATAACTTAAATGTACAACTTTAGTTTGTACCATAAAAAGATTTTACAAAAAAGTATAGGTACAACCTAAAGTTGTACCATAACGTTAAAGGTACAACTTCAAGTTGTACCATAAAAAAAAAACTAAAGCACCAATGCTTTAAAGCATGGTAAAATTCCTCAAGTATTTTAATATAAACTAGGACGCCATCCAATTTGAATAAATAATTTTATTTCTACTTTCTCATATCCTTGGTTCCTACCCCTGGTCGACATTATATAGTCCATTGCAGAATATTGCCACCATAATTACTAACTTAAAATTAATAATTTTTTATGATCCATTTTTTCAGATAGTTTGAAGGATTTGTTATAAATTTGGGATATATCATATGAATTTGAAATTATTTATAATTAGTGATAAATTCAATTAGGAATGACAATTCGCAGGTTTGAGATGGATTTTTTGGTACCGACTATTTAGATCTGTCCGTGGCAGGTTGGATCCAGATCATATAATTTATTACGAGTCGTAGATCGGGACATGCCAATCCAATGGGTATGTAATTTAGATAAAAATATTAAAAATATCAGTTATTTTTATTATAAGACCAAGAAAACAAACAATATGATAAATATAGTTACATTATTGGAGAAATTGAGATTTTCACTAATTTACAACTTTATTATAACTAAAATATGATGAAATAAAAGGAAAATTCTAAATAATTTGATTAAGATTACAAGTAATTTAGACAAGAACCGGTTAAGAATGGAACAGGACAAGAACTGGTTAAGAATGGAGCGGGACAGATCAGATCGATGAGAGTACCCATACCTGCCCCGAAACAAATCAAACAAATCGAATAAAACGGGTCGAATCAAAATTACCTCACTAAATTCAATCCTCAATTAGTGTTTTGCATACATTTTTCACTAGAACGGTTTCTATCAACAGTACTAACTTGTTCGGATCAGCAGCTAATAAGGTTATGAAAACAGAGCCAGTTTAAAAAAAAAAAAAAACCCCATCGTTTTGATCTTTTGGGTAATGGTTCGCCTTTTTCTATAATGGTTTGATCATTTTAGATGTTATTAATCAATACGAGGATAAGGATTTGAGCTCCCTATGTTGATCTTAGGTCGCATGTTTGCTATATAATAAGCTACACAGTCTCTGGTTCATCAGAGATCCAGAGTTATAGCATAGTATTTCTTAGGACTAGCTAGTTATAGCAATTAATTAGAGTTTGTTATCACCATTAATAAGGAGCGTCTACAACTTGTTGTATGATAACAAACAATGTAGTCAAAAGCAGCGAATTTCTACTTAGAAACATTTTGGTGATCTAGAAGCGTAAAATTGTAAGTTTTTAAATTTTAAAACTGAGTTTTTAAAAACATAAGTTATAAAAACTGAGATTTTGTATAGAAGCGTTTTAGTGACCTAGAAACGTAAAATTTGTAAGTTTTTAAGTTTTAAAGCACAAATTTTTTGACTACATTGATAACAAACTACAAGTTACCGTGCACGGACGCACATACAACACATATACCATGCATCTTTATTCAAGAGGACATACCGGACCATAATACGTACATCCAACACCGAAACTGAAAAAACACGTACGTACATACTAGTAGCTAGGTTGCCATATTCAAAAGCACTTTGTGATCACATTCTCGACTACACAACCACCATCACGCAACTTGCACCTCAACGGTCCTGGGCTTCTTGGGCTCCTCCGGCGGCTTCTTCTCCACCGTCACCGTCAGCACACCGTCCTTATACCTCGCCGAAACCTTGTCCACGTCGGCGTTGTCCGGCATGGGAAACCTCTTCAGATACTTCCCCAGCCGCCTCTCCATCCTCACGTACCGTATCCCTTGGTCCCTCTCCTTCTCCCTCTTCCTCTCCCCGCTCACCACCAGCGTCCTCCCGTCCTCCTCCACGTCGACTCTCACCTGGTCGGCCGAAAGCCCCGGCATGTCCAGCACGAACACGTACGCCTCCGGGAGCTCCTTCACGTCGGCGGGTGTGGCGGCCATCGCACGCGCTTCGCGGAGGTACGCCCCGGAAGGGTGGTGGCCGCCGCCGCCGGAGGCGGAGGACTTCTCGGTGGTGGTTTCTTCGATGAGCTCGTGGATGACATCGAGGAAGGAGTGGTCGAAGCCGGGAATGGTGTTGAAAGCTACTTCCATTTTTTTTTTTTTTCTGATATAGAGAGGTTGAAGTTTACGTTGAGGTACGTAAACTCGTAAAGTGCTATACGGTATATATAGGCTGGGGTAGATAAGATCAATCTGATTGATGATGATGGAAAAGGTTTTTTTTTTTTTTTTTTTTTTGAGACGGTGGCGGTGGAGTTTGTCGTTTTGGGGTTGCAACGTGGCCACGTTGCATGCAGCTAGCGATTTAAAGTTGGAAATCTGTGGAAAGGCTGGAAGCATCTGACACTCTTCTATTTACTGTAAGCCCAATCCCAGAATTCTGGAAGCCAAAAGAGGAGAGCCAACATTACATCCACCTAATTAATTACGCCTACCCAACACTTAAATAGTGAACGGCTATTTGCCGCCAAGCAAATTGCTATTTGCCGCCAACCAAAAAAAAAAAAAAAATTGAATTCAAATTTTGAATTTTCCCTCCCCTCCCTTCCTTTCATTCTATAAATTCGGATACCCATGAACATTTGACTCATTCCAACAAAAACTTCTGTTGACGAGCCCAGTGCCTCCGTCGCCGGCACCGTTCTTCCATCGTCGGCTAACCTCCCGTCGCCCTCAATCGTCGGAAAACAAGTAAGTTTATTTTTTCCGGCCAGTTTTCCAGTTTTCCGGCAAGTTTTCCAGTTTTCCGGCGAAAAACAGGGCGGGCCGAAAAAAAACTGCAGCCTATACGCCGCCGAGCCGAAAAAAATTTTCGGCCGGTGCGACGGCCTGCCGAAAAATTCTTTCGCCCCGGCGACGCCGCGGCCGCAAATTTTTTTCGGCCGGTCGCCGACCTCGCCGCCCAAAAAATTTCCGGCGGCGTGTTCGTCGGCCGGCCGAAAAAAATTTGCGGCCGTGGCGTCGCCGGGCCGAAAGAAATTTTCGGCCGGCCGTCGCACCGGCCGAAAAATTCTTTCGGCCCGGCGACGCCACGGCCGCAAATTTTTTTCGGCCGGCCGACGCTCCGGCCGCAAATTGTTTTCGGCCCGGCGGCGCACCGGCCGCAAAATTCTTTCGGCCCGGCCAGTTTTTGTATTTAATTTAATTTAATACGATAATTAATTAATAAATAAATAAATACTTAATTAGTTAGTAGAAATTAGCAATTAGTGTTAATATTTATTTCAGTTGGTTCATAAATGTTTTTTTTTGTAATAGGCGTTTGAATGTTTAATTACTTAGATTAGTTAATGGAATTTTAATTAATTAAGAATTGATTTAACAATTAATGTTAATATTCAGTACATTAGTTAATAGAAATTTAATTAATTTGTGATTAATTAACAATTGATGTTAATATTACATTAGTTAATAGAAAATTAATTAATTAGTGCGCATCTAAGTATGATATTTTGTAAATTTGTAGATAATTAGATATGGATGATGCGGGTCATGCGGGTGGGGATGAGTTGAATAGATTCAATGGTAGGGTTGTTGATGTATCAGCACGAAGGAAGAATAAGGAGAATAAGCGCTCTCGAGATATTGGACATCAGTCACAGGCAAATTTAGGGGAGGATGAGTTAGAGGCTCCTACTGTAGTTGCTCGTTCGGCATCACGAGCGTCTGGTTCCCATGGGAGGAACCAGGGTGCTGCATCCAGAGTGGTCTCGGCTGAGTTTGATGAGGACGATAGTGATGAGGATATCGAGGTCCCTCCACCTACGCGTGGACATGGACGAGTGTCGTCTCGTACGGCAACATCACGTCCTGCTATGTATAGGGACCGAGCTGGGCGCTTCGTACCACCTGCTCGTCAGGAGACAGAGAGCTCGGGGACTGGACGGAGTAGGGGAGGACGTTCGAGTGGTCCTCCACCGTGGGAGCTTGTTGGTGAGTGTCCTGGTGGACCTACGGATCCTAGCCTCATTAGGAGCTTTCGTGGACACGTTGCCTATGCGCTTTGGACGGGGGCTGGAGATCGAGGGGTCATCAGTTGCTACAGCCGTACATCGGCGGTTGCTTATTTGAGTAGCTACGTGTTTAGTCATGTTGAGGCGGAGAATCTGGTTCAGCAGTCAGGTCTCCAGCACCTGATGTACTCTATGTTCCGCAGGATAGCGATTGACGATGCTTTGATCTCAGCTTTTGTGGAGAGGTGGCAGCCAGACACGAACACCTTCCACTTGCCTTTTGGAGAGATGACGATCCTCCTCCACGATGTTCAGTACTTACTGCAGATTCCTGTTGAGGGACGACTGATGAGTAGGAGTTCTGCGCAGCTTGACCATCCGGAGGCGGGTTTGTGTGCGCTTCTTGGGATGAACTCGGAGCAGTTGAGTGGTCGTACGGAGGTCCCTGGATATAATAATAGGGGTAAGTGGTACGAGAAGGGTGGTTTTCTTGCAGAGATGGCGTCCAGATACTTGCAGAGCCACGGGACACATGTGACAGAGGCGCAGTCGTACTTGTTGTTGTTGTTGGGGTCCACTTTGTTTGTGGACAAGAGTAGAGACAGGGTTCGGTCGGTGGTGAACCTATTTTTGGACGAGTTGGAGGAGTTAGATCAGTATAGTTGGGCGTCAGGTACACTTGCTTGGTTGTACAGATACCTTGGTCAGGCGTCTCGTGCTGGTGCCAGGGGGATGGCTGGTTGTCTCACACTTCTGCAGTGTTGGATCTACGAGTACTTTCCGGGTTTCAGGCCATCTCACTTCGAGCCTGCCGCCGTTGGACCTGATGATGCTTGGGCTTCACGATGGATTGGGCAGCCGGCACCTGGTTCTGTGGCGGATCCCAGTGTGAGGTTGGCGTTCTACCGTCGAGCTCTTGACAGCTTGACCCCTTCTGATGTGTTTTGGACACCTTTCCATCAGAGGCCTCATCAGGCAGTGCGTCGCTCTTTGTACACTGGAGTCATCCGGTTCGCTGACATAGGCGAGTTCTATGATCCAGCCCGTTGCCTCCGACAGTTTGGATATGTTCAGATGGTACCGCCTGCCCCTTCGCGTCCTCAGCGAGCAGACCGACCAGAGGCACCTGGTGGATATGTCATTCGGATTCCTGAGAGTTTTGATGCTGCATGGGAATGTTGATGCTTAATAATTGCACATGCAATGTTGAAATTCTTCTTCACTGGAGTAACCCCAATAATCTCAACCCATGGCCAGCCGTACCTGTTGGTCTTGTAGGTCGAGTCAATGAGGATGACGTACGGCCATGCATGCAACATCTGAATGGACGTCGGGTGCGCAAAAAACAGATTAGTGAGCACATTATTAGAGTCCTTTTGCAAACAGATATGGTACCCACGATGTTCAGCTCCGTGAAGCGCAAACTGTATCGCATCCATTTCACCCATCTCATCCAATCTTGTCTTGGAATTTATGTTGTACATCTGTTTGATATCATGATGCACACCCCCTTCAGTATTGAGTGTCGTCTTCTGCTGATTTGGTCTCACCCCCGCCTTCCTCATTAATCTTAACCTCTCTTTTTCAGCCTCACTAAACTGTTTGTTGTGTCGGTGATGTTCTGGATACAACACCTTTTCATGGTTGTGAAACCCTCTATTAGCTCCGGTTTCACGACTTGTCACTCCCACCATGACCCATGTGTTTGGACCATCCTTTTGCCATACTTCCTTTATACATATCTGAAACTGGCAACCAGTACCCTTCGAACTAATATTCTCACGCGTCTCCTTCGTAGGGTCTGGTTTATAAGACTTAACGATCCTACTACTTCTGTCGCAATACATACAGAGGGCAGTAACAGGATTCTGTCCAGCAGTATTCGGTTTCCATGATCCTCTAACAATAAAGAACCCACACTGCTGAGCGATTGTTCTTGCAGCTAACTCAGCTAACTCCACACTTGCATAATGGATCCCATTCTCAAATTCATGTGTGTAATCATGATCGGCCGGTAACAACTCTGACATTTTTCCTACAATTACAATATAATATATCAATATTCCTGTGAACCTAAACGCTAATTTCAATTCTTAACCGCTAAATTCAACTCCTAAACTCTAAATTCAATTCTTACACGCTAAATTCAACTCCTAAACTCTAAATTCAACTCCTAAAATCGAATTTTTCCGAAAAATTGCAAAAACAGACTGTGGGCCGAAAATTTCCGGTGGCCGGAACCTGGCCGGGCCGAAAATTTCCGGCGGGCGGAACCTGGCCGGGCCGAAAATTTCCGGTGGCTGGAACCTGGCCGGGCCGAAAATATCTTGCGGCTCAGCCTGGTTGCGGCCGCCGGAATTTTTCGGCTCGGCCAGGTTCCGGCCACCGGAAATTTTCGGCCCGGCCAGGTTCCGGCCGCCGGAAATTTTCGGCCCACCGTCTGTTCGTTTCAAATCGTCGGGAAAATTGTTCGAAACTACAAAAAAATTACGCACCTGCTTAGTGATGATTCATTGATGCGTGTACGCAGTATATGTCGAGGATAGGCTTTCCCGATGATTTTCCGGCGACTTTTCCGGCGAGCGTTGAATTTTTCTGATTCAATATGTTCTCTGAAAGTTGGATATGTTGTAGATTGTGAAACTCCTTACCCTACTATGTATATATATACTTTTTTTTTTTTTTTTGTTTGGCAGCAAATAGCAATTTGGTTGGCGGCAAATAGCAAGCCCCTTAAATATAGGGCTCATTGAGGCAACAAGCAAAGATGGCTTTGGTTAATTGGTACAAAGAACAAAATGGGAGACAGACTACGCGAAGCAATTTGCATTCCCTTGATCGAACAGTAAACTACTCTTTCCACCTTCATGGTTACAGACAGACATAAGCCGCGCTAGCTAGCCACCCTAAAAATCAAGCAGGCCAAATTTCCTCCTCTAGCCTTCATCCCAGAACTGGAAGAAATCACTAAAATGAGAACCACTTCTTACAACAGCTAGCCCTCTCTCTATCTCTCTGTTCATACTCATCAGCCACAACATGGTCTCAAAACAACCATTCATTCTCCTTTCTCTCACCATTGCTTCTTCCCCCTTTTCTTCCTCTTACTAGTACTCCCACTCCCACCAGTTGCCTTGGAAGAGGATGGGGTCTCTGCAGCAGAAGTGCCGAAATTTTCGAACATCCCAGACTGCACAGCATTCTGAAACCACTCGAAGAACTCTTCCTCCGTCATTGTTTCCTCCATGTTAGGCGGCGATGGTCGATGTGGAGGAGGAGGCGCCCGGGCGCCTTTAGGGGTCGAGCTTGTCGGACCCTTGCTGGGATTGGCATGTCTGGATGTAGTAAGACTAGTGTTCACATGGAAACTAGGTTTGTGGGTGTTCACTGGGCATCTCATTCCCTGTTAAACAGCAGTTTCGGAATACGAATTTTCAGCATGTACAGGCCACAAGGTTAGTATTATGATACCAGTTAGGGAGCAAGGAAAGTGAAATTCTCTCACCTGACAACTATACCATTCGGTGGCGTTGTATATCTTGCTATCTGCACAAACGTATGCACAGGGGGGTTCCACCTGCATATGAGTACACTGATTTCAGTGTGGGTGAAGGAATGAAGGTCGAAAGGAAGAGGGTAAATTGGGAGCAAAGCGAGGTGCAACTATCTTATCAAGTGAATGACCCACTAAATGGCTTCAGAAATCAACTCATATCTAATGGAGGTCATGCCTTAAATTAACTCTAGTATGTAAATGTAATCTCCATTTGATTCGACAGGTGCCAGCTGATCTAGTAACCAACTTCATGCTAAAATACACATCCTTCAAACTCTTCGTTTCTAGCTTCAAAAACAAAAAATTTGGCTGTCCTAACAATCTCTCTAGATAAAAGCAAAAGGCAAGAAAGTGATGGAATAGACAAGGACATTGGCCAACAACAAGTGATCAACATTCAGCAAACACAAAAGGGGCACACACAGGTTGCCTGAAAAATTGCTTAGGGCAACCATGCTCATAAGGTTTAGAAGGCTAAACAATAATAACATGACAAATACCTTCTGGAGTAACCCAAATAAGAAAGGTTGTGTAGACTGCTCAACCCATCCATCTCCATCTTTTGCCGGATGAAAATCTTTGCATTCCTACGGAATTACAAAGGGTAAGTAAGCAAGATATACAAGGACTAGCTTGCCCAATTTTAATTGGCTACAAAAGCTGTGCTGGAACACAAGATGTACCAAGTGCTTAATCCTAAATTCAAGACCACAAAATCAAATAATTACTACAAAATAGATTGTGGAAGGGGAAACCTGACACCATCTTGCACGAGACTTTTGCTTAACGGTATGAACCCAGATATGGAAGTTGCCACACTTTTTGCAGGCTATTCTTCTTGAATCTCCAAAAGGATCTCCATCAGCTTCTGAATGAGTGAATCCAGGTGGGAAGGGACCATGCTCTCCATTCTGGTTAATTTAGTCATGTGAGATGCAAAGCTTACCATACAATCAAAAGACTTGGCAGAAATATATTTGCATCTCAAGAAGTCATAAGAACTCATATTCTATAGCTAGATGTAAGGTTTCTTCTTCAGAATACAGAAGTCCAAATGAGATTAAAGAGCCTCAAATGACACATACTAAAAACCAGAGCTGAAAGAACAGGCAGGCATGTTTATGCAGATAAGAACAGAACAAGTAATGTTAGGGAAACAGATATATGCAAACCTTTTGGGAGTTACTATGAAATCTTCGGAAATAGTTTAACAATTCTTCCCTCCGCAACTCATCATCATATGCTTTTTGCTTTGAGGAATCAAGTAATACCTAGAAGGAATATGACAACAATATGAGAAAACTTTATCACATAAGAAACTTTGTGATGTACTTTAACTGGTAGAACCCAGTCATTTACCTCATAGGCGTTTTGAAGTTTTTTAAAGGCCTCTGCTGCCTTATCATTGCCCATATTCTTGTCAGGATGAACCAACATTGCCTGAAGATAAGTTTGAAACCACAAACTTGATATAACAGAAATAACAAAGAATCGGGAAGTCATAATTCAAAGCTCCAACTCAATAAAGAAATTCTTAAGTTTGACAGCATGATATGTAGTACATGGAGCAGTGATAACAACACAGTACCTTTCTCCTATATTCTCTCTTCAGTAAAGTAACATCTACAGGCTCATAGCGGCCCAAGCCCAACACTGCATAGTGATCACTACAGTTCAACAACCGGATAACCTCATCTTCCGAACTCAACTCTGAATCAGCCCCACTGGTTGATGCCACACCAGGGCTACGGTCTAAAGGCACCCCGGGCATAGATTCAGGGAATCCATTTGGGAATGATTCACCAGTTGAGAAGTTAGGTCGACCTTCTGGTCCTGCTGAATTCTCAGATGACCCATCAGACCTTCTATGCTGGTTCACATTATTCTTTAGGAAGTAAACCAAAATGTCGCTTGAGATAAAAGCCAAATTCAACGCCAAAAGTGAACCAAGCCATCCCACATATCCCCATGCACTGTACACCGAGTAAACAGTGGTGATTAGTAAAGCAAGACTTTCATGGCTTGATATGAATGCCAAACCTGAAAAATGACAGGGAGGAAAAGGTCAGCATTCTCATCTGTAAGAAAGTATAAATAGATTCAGGAAGTGCAAACAGTTACCAGATATTACTGCAATGCATGCTGTTGTCCAAAAGCTTCCATAACACCATAGGAAAATAGTAGCAGAAATGGCAACTACCAAAATCCCAAGGGTAAAACCTATGAAAACTCCCACCGCAGCAGCTATTGCCTGACAATTTGAATTCATTAAACATTATAGACAATAGAGATAAAGATGATAGTGAAACCAAATTCTGATAACAGCAATGCCAGGGTACATAGAAGGTAACTGGTACAGCACTGGGATCCAAATGATTGATGAAATATACTGATGCAGTTTCTAATTACTGAGGAAACATAAGACATTAAATGGCCAAAGAACTTTAACTACATTATATGATGTGTGACCAGAAACTGAAGCTGGAGGTTACCCATGTGACACACACTGATCCATGAGAATTTTGGAGCTCTGCTAAGTAACTGGATGAAGCATAATCAAGAAGACTTACCAGGATAATAATAAACTTGGATATCCCAACCATGGCAACAATAGATAGAATGCTGCACCATATAACTGAGAAAAATGATGTTGTCCCCATGCGCAGAAAGGAATCGACTCCTCTTAGAGTGCAATCCAACCAAACCATTGATAGAAAGAGGACTATATTCCCAAGATGCACGAGCCATTTAAAAACGAAGGGATAAGCTAGCTCAAACTTCTGTCGAGCATAATCACTAGCATTCCGTAGGTTGGAAGTGAGGATAACAAACAATGGCCTCTTCTTCTCAATCCATTCACCTGCTGCATTCAACATGGACAAAGATGTTGCTCTCAAGTTTCTATAAGCTAAATCACCAGAAACATTCACATTTTCAATTAAATTTCTAAGGTGAAACCGATCCATCAGGTAGCCTGAGTTGCTCATCCAGTTGGTAGGACCACTTGCACTACTAGTTCCTTGCCCATGTTCTTCTCTCAACCCAGTACTTTCCACAGAAGGATGAATAGGATCGTTCAAATTACTACCACATGACATTGATTCCTCTACATTATGAACCCTATCTGCTCCTTGCTTCTCTTTGCACTGAGACTTCCCAGACTTTTGGTGCTTGACTTTGTTCTCGTCTCCAACATGCACGGTTTTCCTACTAGCATCAGTACTAGGAATAGTAGGCGGATCATCATTTATCAGACCATCTCCTGGGAAAACCTTCGCCTGACTGCCTTTTCCTTGTCCTTTCAACTCTGAGTCTGAGACTTTTTTCTTGTGGTTGGGTAATCCATTCTTCTGTTGACTACCTTTGCGAGCCATATCACCTCTTACTAATTCTTTACTTATTCTCCTCACAGAAGAAGTACAGGTACAGTAATGTCAAGAGGACCCATTTCTCAACACCTATGATTGCGGAGTCCAGATGCAGACTTGCATGCTCACTGCAGGAAAAGGGAAACCCAATTGAAATTTCAGGAAAACAGATTATGGAAACCCACTAATACTATAGAATATTGCCAAGAACTAGTTCATTCACTCTTTTTCCCCATTCAGTCTGCATCAAAGCTATGCTCATTACAACTACAAGAGGCATTTTCGTAGGGCGGCATGCATTCAATTCGAGTGAATGGGTTCGGTAGATTGCAACAAAACACCTCAGAAAAGCGCCCAATGCGCTCCCAAGTTCGGTAACACCAACCCATTTCCACCTTCCCTCCTCTAGTTCGTTAATTTCAACGCACGAACCGACAGCGACTGAATATTAGAGGCGAACCCAGAAGGGAAAATTCAGGAGCATGAACTCAGAAAAGCGAAAGGATAAAAAATTTTTTAGCATACCTCAAAACAATTTCCAGGGGAGGAAAAGCCCCAGAAAACGAGTCAGACAGCTGATGATCATATCATCATCACCATCGCCAGTTCAATTTCACTCTGCTGCTCTGTTGTCTGGACTTTGAAGGAGGGAAAGCCGCAAATTTGAAGCTGAGGAAACGGAAGGGATGACCGATTGAGGGGGGGGCGCCGACGCGCCGTTGCGGGGAATCGGAAGAAACGATGGCGGACGGCGAAGAGAGAGAGAGAGATGGGTAGGTCGGAGAATCTGAGAGGATAATGAGGGTAGTGGTCGAAGGTTATTTCGGGTGTGGGTTTCAGCGATCAAATGGGGGATGGAGGGACTCTGGGTTTTGTACTTTGGCAGCGGCTGCTTCATCAATGGCTGTAAAGATTAAAAAGATTCGCCACACGGCGACTGGACACTGGTAGTATTGGGTTACTACCGGCCCATCATTGTGTTTTTATCCTTTTTGTAACTTCCCCCACCACCCCAGCGGTGTCCATTTCGGTTTTGATTTCTCGGTTTAAACCGAATGGACAACCGAAACCGAGCCAATAAAATGTTTAATGATTTTGGTTCTTGATAACAAACTATTAACTAACTTAACAATTAAGTTTCGGTTTAGACTTTATACCATAAAACAAATAAGAAACAAAAAATAACAGATATCATGTTGGGATAATTATAAGTAGTGAATTATTCGATTTTCTTTGTTCAGACCGAACCAAAATCGATAAAGGATATTGGTTTTTTATTAGTGGAATTTGATAAAACTCTTATCATTTTTTCTTTTTAGCAACTTAAACTGTTTTGAGTTTCGGTCATGGTTGTCGTGCCGGTGGCATGCCACCCGGTTGAACCTGGTTCAACCTGTGCCGGTCATGAAATCGGCATGACACCACCGGTATGACCGGTATGATCGACTTAACCATTCTAAGTAAAATGACATCATTTTAATGAATTTAATGAATAAAAAATTAATTTATTATTCATTTTATGAATGTAATAGTTAAAAGTTGATGATATTTGTTGGATTGTAACTAAATTGTCAACAAGTATGTTTTATATATGATTAGATACATTGGATATTAATTGTTTTCACATTTTTTTTAACCAGCATGAACTGATTATACCACCGGTCGTACCATTCCACTTGCAAAACCGGCACAACGGTATAAACCGGTTTGACAACCTTGGTTTCGGTTTGTCCTACTTAATGATTTGGTTAAGCGAACCGACAATTGATGGCCTCATCCACCATTGTGATAAATATAATATTAAAATTATATCTATGGAACTTTTTATGCTTGGAGGAATGATATTTAGAAATTCAGTAAATACTAATTTTTTCCTTCTTATTAGTTATTACCAATGTCCAATGCTATTATTTAGATTAAGTGCTTATCTTCTTCCTTGTGTTTCCAATTCAACATGTGAAGGTAAAGAAATGACAAATGTATAACTAAACGAAAGGAAGAAATCAAGAAATGAATTATCGATGAAATATTATGATGTGCATGGTTCATAGAATTGGATAGTGTGAAATACGATTAAAATGAAAATTATATATTTCATACTTTTTGTGAAATCTCACAAATGTTTATAGTAAATTTGAAATACGCAAATTTAAAAACGATAGAAAGTTAATATTTACATTACATGGCATGTGATCTGCATGATGTTTAGTGCACAAAAATAATTATCTTCAACCCCGAAATGCATGTTACATTGTCAATGAACACATTCCATGTGATTTGTATGGTGCTTGTAAGCAAAGAATTACCTTTGATTAATCGAATGAGTGTCAATTTATGCGGGTGGTACCGTTCACTTACCGTTTGATTTAAAATGTACAAATAACTAATGAATGAACTGTGGCATGCATATTCTGGTCTCTCCATGAATTAGGGGTATAATAGGTTTGGTATTGATGTAATTGAACTAAATCTTATATTGTATAAAATAGTCGTGATATATTTTTATCTCTCGTGTCATTTGTGTTCTAAATTGTAATTTGAAAATATAGTACAAAGTACTATATGAAGACTCGAGCATAATTGCATAAGTAGGCAATGTAATGAAATTTTGTTGGGCATTCTCAATGTAGGAGGGTGAAAAGTTGTCTAAATGAACAAATGGAAGTGTGTGAATGAACTACAAAGAACTTACGACAAAAGAAGATTTGCTTATGGAAAGCCCATATAAACATATAAAACATTACAATACAAACAAGATCGAGATGGGGAAGGATATATAAGTATAAATTTCAATAATTAATAGAAAATTCCTACAATACTTTGAAGTTATTGTAAGTTGATATTTTTATCCTGTTATAACAGGTTTCACAAGTCGCATTACGTAAAATACAATAGGCATTACGTAATGGGTGTTTATCTTACGTAATAGTTGAAAAATGTCATTACGGAAACCTTACGTAATAGACACTCATTTTACGTAATGAATATTAACCTTTCGTTACGTAATCTGCTAAATCATTACGGAAGACTTACGCAACGCTTCTAATTTAACTCTTACGTAAGAAATAACTATCGTTACGTAACCTTTACGTAATAGATGCATACTTTACGTAACAGTTGTAAAGTGACATTACGGAAGCCTTATGTAATGGGTGATCCATTTACGTAATGAATATTAATCAAGTTACGTAATGTGGTAAGTCATTACGGAAGTCTTACGTAACACTTCTAATTTAACTGTTACGTAAGATATAACCTTCGTTACGTAACCTAACGTAATGAGCGTGTATTTTATGCAACATTTGTAAAATATCATTATGGAAGCCTTACGTAATAGACGATGCTTTTACGTAATGAATATTAACCTAGTGTTACGTAAAATGATAAGTCGTTACGGAAACCTTCCGTAACGCTTCCAGTTTAACTGTTACGTAAGACTAACAAGCATTACGTAATTGTTACGTAATAAACATTAATTTTACGTAATGTGACCTATAAAACCTGCTATAGCATGTCAAAAAAGTCAAGTTACAGTAACTGCAAGGCATGGTAGGAGGTCCCTAATTAATATTTTTCCCTCGGCAAAAATAATAACATAACAATAAGTGAGGGTCGACTTGGTGTATTTCCATTCCTCATCTATGATAGTTTGATGGTAATATTGAGAGAATAACACATTTGTTACGTATTCTTAGTAAAATCACATGTTTGTACCCAAAAAAAAATACGGTTTGAAAATTGTTGTCAATGGGCGGATTGGTACCTCCATAGGATTGGGTTGTTTCATTTGTTTGTATCAAAATAGAGCAAATTGAGTTGTATAGCCAGGGCAAAAGGTAGAGGGCAAAAAGTAGAGTAATGCGTGGCTTTCTTTCGAAGTTCCTATACCGAGAACTTCGCTTCATCATTATATTAATCGTTTGTGATCGTTTTAATCTCAAACTTGTTGTAACAAAAATGAACTAATTCAACAAAAAAAAATCCATTGATTCGTTTTCTTCCCATTAATTATCGCATTAATTGTCCTATACAGTTGACTTCTATAATGTCATGAGGTCGTCCCTCTTGCCTACTTTTCTTACCGTCTATTGCACTCTGTTGTCGCGGGTCACGCACGTACAAGTCTTTATTGCTTCTGTGACCAAAAACTACTTCTATATCATTTTCCACACACACATTTCCAAAGCTAGGCTTGGATGAACCTCATGAACGTACACTCAATTAAAGGTTTAAGGTAATTAACAACTTGAGATGCGTCATTAAAGAGCGGGAAAAAAAGGGATTAACACAACTTTTATTTATTTTTATCAGGGCTACAATGCCATGCCAGTAATAAGTAGGAAGATGAAATTAGTACATTCAAATGCGTAAAAAAAACGACAACGTTTTAGTACTCATACGTCCTCGATCGACGGAGTAACTTAACAGCCGGTATTAGCCTCCGGCTGGATTCCAAACCTCTGGCAGTACGTGTTGTAGAATCCCACCCTCGCCTGAACGGCGGGCGCGTTGCCGCCGTTACACTCGATGCCGTTAATCGCACGGATGGTGGCTCCGAACCCTTGATCGAGGACGGGGCGAACGTTCGTCATCCAGAACCACAGCGCCGCCCTCCACGTCAGCACCGGATCCCTCGCCACGATGTCCGGGTCCCCGACGCCGTCGAAGTTGAGTGCCTGCCCGCACATCGCGTAGTTGTAGTTCCACGTCAGCTGGAGCGGGCCCCGCCCGTAGTACTGCTTCCCCGAGGCGCACGGGTACTGCGCCGGGTCGCAGTAGTCCGACTTGTTAATTTCTTCCACGTAGCACATGCCTGCGGATCAGACAGAACGTCTTAAAGATCAAAAATCGAAAGAAAAAGAGAAAGAAATGCAAACCATGGTGGAATTGTCTCCTCACATGTTATCGAATAAAATCGCGCACGTGTCGTAATTCAAAAAAAAAGTTACTTACTATTTGTAAAATTGTACCGTATCAATATTATGATCGAAAAAAAACTACCTAATCAGAGTCTAACATGCTATGTGATTTTATCGCGCTATCAAAAAGATTTAAACGTGATTTTTTTAAAGTACTTTTTTCCGATATAACATCTGGTACGATTACGTGAAAATTCGACGACAGGGATGGAGAGTTGATTACTTACTTCCGGTTTCGTGGGTGACGTGGGCGAAGAAGGCGGCGACCTCGCGCGGCGTATTGCCGAAGTCGGGGTAGGAATTGGCGGCCTGTAGAAGGGCGTCGCGGGTGTAGAAGCTCTTCCCGGCGCAGCTGTCTTGTGCTTGGTTCTTGATGCCGTCGAAGAAATCTGGGGTGACGGTGTCGGCGACGGCGGCCTCCACGACCGTCGCCGGGAGGGTTGCGGTGGCCGCGAGGATGGCTATGGCGGCGATGAGGAGTTGGAGGTTTCCCATGGTGAGAATTTAAGTGGGCAGTGTAATTGGTAGAGAAGTAAAGAGTGTTTGTTTGGTGTGAAGGAAGTGGAGAGTAGAAGGGAGCTATTTATAGAGCTAAGGCAGCCCTTTGGTTAGGCATACAACACATCGGCCCTTTTGTTTTCTTCTAAGTAGAAAGAAAAGAAGAAAAAAACAAGTGCAATTTCCAAGTGCAATTTATTCCATCGTTGAATTGTCTGCATGCAGCTGGTTAGGCTACGTCGTGGACACGTTCAACTAAAAGTTCAATATGCCTCTTTCTAGACTTCTTCTGGACTTGTAGTTTAAGTTGTCTAGATCTCGCGCGGCTGCGAGGTTAAACACACAATTTATCTGGTTATCTCTCTTCTTTGTCGAGAAAAGTCACAAGTGGCTGTCTGCTGGCGGCAAAAGACTAATTGGGGATTGAGTTTGTATTTTTCTTGGTTTGGCTCACATAATTTCAACATGAGAGACGTGAACTTTGGATACTGAGGTTTTGGGATCACTCAAACTCCAGTCAATGACGATAACAACGAATTAGGCCATTTCTTACGTCCGTCTTCCTATATAAAAATTGATCACTTGAGAATTAGCGACGGATCTCGGATATGGTAGAGCACTCCACATTTAAAATGAGGTGGAGAGGACTGGGTCGTAGCCCGACGAGCACTAAAATGAATACCTAAAGTTAAAAATTTACAAGTGCTCTAGATCCAGAGGAGGGCTGGACCGTGGACCAGGCGGCGGCCCCCTAGATTCGCCACTGCTTGAGAATTTGTTATATTTACTAATTCAATAATTCGAGTTATTATGAGTAGGAATTATGATTTGAAGTCGACTCGTTACCAAACCCATATTAATATGGGGCATGACATGGATGGTACTACCACCCTGCCGTACGCGTATTGTATCATGTCCTGTTCTTAATCAGTGTCGTCATGACTTTACATAAGATTGTTATCTTTAAGCTAATTGGACTTAATTACTCATTCTGTTTTATAAAGTCTTTCTCATTTACTTTATCATATTTTTTTGGCAAAATACCCCTGTATAGCCATAACTTTCACACTTTTGACAAATATAGCCATTTCTATTCGAAAACCACAAATAGCCCAAAAACGGAGGGTAGTATGACAAATCTAGCCAAAAACGGTAAAAACTTTAACACCGTCTGCGATTCCGTTAACTCGTTTGACGGAACGCTGACGAGGACGGAAATCGACCTCCACATGATTGACACTTCAGCAAAATGTACACGTGGAATGCCACGTGTAAAAAAAAAATTATATATGCATCTTGTGTCCTTGCATTTCACCTCTTTTCTTGATGGTGTGCTCCTAACCCATCTCAAGCTAGCACCAGCAACAACAGAATGTAAGACTACCGCGTTCTGGAACTGTTCTGGACTTTCAAACTTCAACCTTGGAATGAACTTAAAGTTCTTGTGATCACAGTCTGAATCGTAGTGTGGAGCATCCCCAAATGGCTCTCCACCATCCTCGTCAGAAAGGTTGCCCCTAACATGATCAGATTCCTCTGACAGTCTGTAGCTAGAGTGTTGAGACTCTTCTCTTCTAGGTTCTTAAACTGGAGGTGCACCATTATCTTCGACTACACCATCATCTTCAACTGCTTGCTCTGGTGCACCATCATTTACTGCTGACTGATCAGGTTCTTCAGGATCATCTTCTTCAGGATCATCTCCAATGCCCTCTTCATGGTCTTCATCTTCTTCATACTCATCTAGTTTTTCAACATCCTCCCCATGACCATCTAACCTTGCCTTCACCTTCCTCTTTCTCATTTCCCCATAGGCGCGTAAATTGGCCCGAGCCTCATGGTACTCATCATCAGATGTTTCTGCATCGTCAGAATCGTAAATATGGAACACATCTCGTGCCACAGATGTAGCTTCATCTTCACGAGCAACATTACCAAAGCTAGCATTCTCTGATCCTACATGGTTTGGATCATTCTCGCCACCTTGATCCTCGTATGAATCAGCCATCTAAACCCTAAACAAGATAAAGAATTAATAAAGTCATTACTAGCCCTAATCAACAAATTTTAATTCACTAACAAACAAACAATAGCACAGTCTTCCACCATTATTCTATTCTAGGGTTTTTGACAAAGAAAGATATCAATGACTCTTCTACCCAGGATTTGGAGGCACTCACCGTCGGATTCAGGGGCAATCTTGCGAAAAACACAGATTCAATGCGAAGTGGTCCCTTTTGGAATCAGTAATGTCGCTTTCCTTCTTTACAGCGAGCCACAACTACAAAAACACACGAGAAAAGGAGGTAAGAAACAGCCTATAAGTACATCCTACCCATAATCGAAACCCCCAACCATCCTACCCATCATCGAAACCCCCAACCAACCTCTCTCTGAAAAACTCACCAATCGCGCCAGAATGTGAAATTAGGGTTTTGGAGAATCGGCGAGAAAAGACTTACCTATGCTTCGTCGATGCGTGCTTCATTACTAGGATGCTTGGGTTGCGTCGGGAAACGATGGCCGCCGGTGGATTAGTCAGGATGCATGCCATAGTTCGTCATTGGAAGGACGCGAAATCGGGGATGATAAAAGCTGAAGTTTTCGGGGTTGGGATGAGGATTTATAGAGGATTAGGGCGATGAACGGAAGCTGGAAGGGGGTTATCGGAGGAAGATCGGAAAATGGGGGCGAAATCGGTCGTGGTCAGTCTCGTGGTCGGAGTTCGGAGGAAGAGAGGTGAAGGGGGAAAGAAAAACGAAGGAATAAGAAAGAAGGACGAGTCACGAGTGGTGGTGGGCAGCTGGGTCACTTTCATCTTCTTCTTTTTTCCACGTCGGAAGGTGGGGTAACTCAGTGGCCAACTTAGCGCAAGCCGTTAGTACAGTCATAACGTCTACTAACACCGTTACCAAAATGGACAGAATTGGCTATTTGTGGTTTTCGAATAGAAATGGCTATATTTGTCAAAAGTGTGAAAGTTATGACTATACAGGGGTATTTTGCCTATTTTTTTCTTAGTGCGAAACAAGTATTAATTTCTTAGTGCGAAACAAGTATTAGTGTTGATGTACCCGTCCCGATGTACTCGTCACGCTCCATCCCACCCTATTCCCATCACTAATTGCGACTTGTGAGAAAGGCTTCAAAGAACGAGTCTTTACATTATTTCTTAGGGTTAATACTTAATACATAAATTGCCCCTCTACATTTTGTGGTTTTCTGAACCTGCCTCTAACATTTTTATGTCAAACTTGCCCTTCTGGCTTCTACTACAACCCCATTCCCAAACCTGTCTATTTTTATACTTGATACTTCCCATCCAAACTTCGTGAACCATGGTCGAACTCGATCAGGGACGAGGTTAAATGTTACATAGACGCCGTCCTAGACTTTCTCGCAAGCACATGCACTTCAGCTTTCTCCTACATGGAGAATAGCTATTCCGTCGAGCCTTCTCCTGCTCACTTGCAGCCCGAAGCTAAACCCAGATCGCTTAATCAAAACAGAGCTCCTTCCCTCAATTCCACCATTGACCATAAAATAACCAAATTCAACCGCGGCCTACTTGTTTGCAAAACCAATAACAACCAACCAATCATAATCCGAACCGAACGACATCTACAGGCAACGTTTTGCCACAAACAGTTTTTTGTTTGTTCCAAGGATACAACCTCCCAATCATGCAGCATTGGCATTGTCCAACAAGCTTGCAACATCATCCATGGATTGGCTACAGACTCCCAGCCTTGTCTTCCAAGCAGGAAAGGACATAAACCATACCACCATAACAAAATACCACTGCACCAGAGGACTCTCTGGCAAGATTTCAGTCAGCTAGTTTCTGATGCAAAAACTAAATCCCAAATGCCAGAGACAGCCAGCTTTTTGCAACACAACACAACACAACACAAATTAGATTATCTCTTTCTCCTACCAATAGTTTATACAACATGCGCAACCAAAGTCTAGACAGGGAATAGAAATAAACACATGTACAAGGAGAAGAAGCAGCCTTTTCGCCTTGTGGGTTATCTAGACCTCGAGTACACATTTTATTAACATACGAGCCAAGGACACGGTTCCCAAATGAATTGGTTTCCTTACTAATAGGCATGATTATTAGACATGGCAAATTCATGTACACAGTAAACACAAGTAAATTCAGTCTCTACCTCAGATCTCACCTGCAAGAGACCATTGCACTTCCAAAGCTGTGAGGCAAGAACCACAATGGATATAAGGTCGTGGCCATCAGAGAGTACATTTCCTTCCACACTCAGACCCTTTGTAGAGAAACACTGGAAGATTTATTAACATGCGGCAAGGACACTATTCCAAGTGAAATGGTTGGCTTATTGGACATTCACATTGTGAATAGCATAATGCCTGAGCTGCGTCAAATAGGAAAGTCCTGTACACATAGAGCGGGAGATAGATTCAATCTTTACCATCTCAGTCGCAAGAGAAGATTGTACTCCGAAAAGCATGAGCCGAGAACCACAATGGGAACGAAGAGCTGTTGGTCTTCAGAGAATACATCTCCTTCCACACTCTAGTCTTCCTATTATACACCAGCACCTGCTTATGAGTAGCCAAGAACACATGCTCACTCGTCTGGCTAATTGGGAAAATCCCGGGTACCATTCCGCGAATACACCTCAAGCTGACTCGATCCACCACACTCCACACTTCACTATCATACTCCTTCATCGCCCATATCTTCATCCAAGCCTCCGAGATCTGCACCACCGACAGACAACCCTCCAATTCGAGCAGATAAACCCGGTTCCCCACCCCATAACTCACCTCATCCGGAAGCGAAATCTTCCTCCACACATCACACTCCACATCAAGCACCAGCACGAACAAGCAACTACCGGTCAACCAATGCAGCGAACCATTCACAAAGACGACCTGGTGCCGGTTCATATGCGTGAAATGATCATCCTGAATCGACACAAACTTCCTCCACTTATTCATCCCAGAATCAAACACATAGCACACGAACGTTCCATCCGGCCTGTGCCCAAAAGCGCGGTGATAGAACGCCACAACGACATTGAACTTGTGCAGAGTCAGATCGCAGGCTAGCCCAACCAATGTTGCCTCACTATCTGGATAAAACCTAGTAATTGGCCTTTCCCTATTCCTGGGAAGCACCTTGAACTGCCTGGTCATCGGATTGCAGACGTAGTACAAGCCCCTGTCGGGGACCCCGGAGCAACACAGCAGGCCATTGCAGGAAGCCCTAATTTTGACTCGATCGTCGATGAAATCTAGGGAGAATTCGAAGACCCCAGCTAGGTTATCGACGCATATTAATGTCGATTTCAATTCAGAGGAATCGGATACATCTAATAGGACCGTCGAGTTTTTCACAGCTAGTTCGTTGTAGAATTGGATGAAGTACTTATCTTTGGATAGCGAGAGCCACCGTTTGCAGACCGTTCTCGCTCGGAAGAGCGCCTTGACCGGCAATCGAACCAGAATCTGGAGGATTACTTCGTCGGGGAAGAACTCCACCGTCGGATTCATGGGTTAAGGAGATGGCACCCGGCCGAATTGGTGATCGGTTGATAATTTCCAAGATGGGTTTTCGATCGGCGTGTTGGGCGGTTTAGGGATTGAAGTGAGGTGGGAGAGGAAATGGAAACGCCGGGGGTGAACTGAGAGCAGTTTTCCGGGCATGACAGTAATAGTTACGACATGGAAGGAGACAGTGATACGAGGAAGAAAGTGGAACTGAGTGGGATTGTTGGATTAAGGAAACTGGGATTTTAGATCGTCGGAGAATGAATTGTTTTACGAGGATATGCTCGGGAAAATATTCCCGGAAACCGGGACCGGGAGAAATTTGGGAGGCTGTGATTAGATTGACGGTGGGCCGGGATTGATATGGGCCCAGAAGCAAAGGAGTTCAAGAGGGAGCATAAGTGAGCTACTATGTTTTGCCTTTTTGGGTGGTTGAACTCGAAAGTGTTCACTTTTAGTGGGCTCAATCCGAAGCCCAAAAGCCGTCCAAGGCACCGGCCAAAGTTCACTCTTTAGCTTTGGGTAGGGTTTGGTTCGGATTACGACATTACGTACTAGATCGAATATAATGTGGTTCTGTTTTTGCTCGCATAAATTCTATAACCATGGAAGAAAAACGGACTGAATCAAACTTATCAAATGCAACAATAATCCAATCTTTGGTCCTGAAATTTATTTTACAATTGAATTGAGATTGTCGTAGATCCAGTTCGTGCCGCACCGTTGCCTATCCCTGCCTTTCGGCAAATTAAGAGGTTATGGCTTTCTTAGCTGTTGTTTTCGCTTGTGAGTTGCGATGGAATTTGAAGAAAGCTTTGCCAATTCATGGAAAACCGTCCACTCAGTCAGTCTTCCTCTTCCACACGTATGCAAATGCAATATTGCAATTTGGCGTATGGCGTACCACACTCAACACGTCAATGCATTTTCTTTTTAATTAGCTTTTCTACATTGATTAACATTAATACCTAAACAAATCCCCTTTCCTTTCTTCTTGTATTTTCAATATTAACCCCCACATTGATAAACATGCGCCCTTTCGATACAAGGGCATCAGTCATCATTATAAGTTAGTCTTAATTAGTAGGTTGTCTTATCATTTAGTTTCCTCATGATGGTTGGAGTTATATTCCTTTCTTAGTGCTCATAATCTTCTAGTACGATTTTTATTTTGTAATAATTAGGATGTGCCATTAATGTTCCCGATAAAAAAATTACACTATCAAAAAAATAAAAGTTTACTCTAACGTACTCAAAGAAATCTTTATTAATTGTGTTTGGTTTTGGCAAGATGGTATTCATTTTTATATTATTTTGGAACAAAAAATTGCATGCTCTAGTAACATATCTTGTGATAAAAACTTATCTTAACAACCTTGTATCTTTTATTATAGTTATTAATAACAACCTTGTATATGATCTAGTAATATTATCACCGTTTTTTTAACCTTAAATGTATATCACCCTTATATATAAAAAAAAAAAAAATCTCCAAATCTTACCACAATGGAAATAATGTGCTAAAAAATTGTGCACAACAAACCGCATGCCGTACACCATCCCTCACACAATCCCTTCTCCATCAAAGTGATTCTCCACAAAATAAATCCCGACTTATATGCCGAAAAGATGCCACAAAGCAATCGGAGAAACAAAATAACTAACTAGGCATAAAACTAAGGCGCCCACCTTCTTCTTCCTCCGCCTTCCATTCCATACTTGTATTCCTTGTCCAGAACGGCAAAGGCAAAAAAGAAAACCACACCCTCCTCAAAATCCCAATCCTTTATACTCGCCGGCGGCCATGTATCCTCCAGCCTTGTCCAGACCAACTCCAACCCCGACGCCGAACCAGCTGGGAGCGATGATGATACACCACCACCACAAACCGGCCGGAAAATCCAACACGGCGTCTTGCAATCTCATCGAGGAGATGAAAACCAAGGGCGCCGCCGATATCTGCCACGGCGACGCAAAGTGCAGGGAGAAGTTCGCCCTCCTGCTGGCGGAGATCGGATTCCCAGGCAGCGTGCTACTCGCCGCCGTCGAGGAGATCGAGGAATGCGGGCACGTCAAGGAGACCGGGTTCGTGTGGCTGAAGCACAAGAAGACGAAGGATCACTACAAGTTCGACACCGTCGACGTCCGCTGCGACGCCGTCGTGACGGCGTCTTTCGAGCGAAGGAGGATCAGGAACCTGACCGGGGTCAAGGCCAAGGAGTTCCTGTTCTGGATCACGTTGAGTGAGGTCCACGTCACCGGCGTCGCCGGTGACGGTTGTTCACCCACCACCATCGCGTTCAAGACCCCGGCGGGGTTTTCCAAGTCTTTCCCGCTGTCCTTGTTCGTGGGTGACGGCGGCGGCGGCGATCAGAAGGTGAAATCGGGAATCCGACTGGCGTTTTAATGAATGGGAACAGCAGTTTAGAAGCCTCACAAACACCCGCCTAAAAACAATGATGATTCTCTTTACTTCGTTACTCTGAATTTCATAATATGGGTATTCAACTATGAACTGTATATATACCGATGTATTTACTTACCAGTTACTAGCCTTAATATGCATTGAAAACCATTGAATTTCTGGTAATCTCGTATGAATGTGTAAAGTAAGACTGGTCAGTTTCTTTATTATCTTTTTCACTTGAGTGTCTTACATAGTTTAGTAGGATAATGGGGTCATCTAATGAAGTGTTAAACTTGGGGACGATAAATGGGTTGCGTGAAGAGAATAGGATATGCTTACATATGCTTGCAGACAAAGAATATGCTGGAGGGAGGGTGAGAATTGGGCTCTGCCTTTCCCTTTTGTTATCTTCTACTGTCATGTCTTCTTTCTCTTTTGTTGCTCATCATCTTCAGCTGGAAAAGGGAAAAGCAAACCTCATTTTCAACTGAACAAACGAATAGAAAGAGAATAAACCATTCTAGTTACCTCTTGTCGAAAATGATAGTCTAGAACTGGGAAAAGGCCAAGAGAGTCAACTTCGGAGCACAACGTGCTGAGATCATATGAATATAGGCCACATGCTTCATAAAAGAAATAGTAATATCAGGAACCTCTTATAAGCTTATACATATATATATATCAACTCTACCAACTCCATATTGAAGGCTGTTCTTCTGCAACAAACAGTCTTACACTTGGAACAACAGGGAGGGGAAGAGGGTTATAGGACAAAAGTGAGCTACTTTCCAGGGATAAATACATTTAGGGTAAAAAGTTAGGATTTCCTATTCAGAAGGTGCGCAATCTCTACAAATCCAATCACATCCTCGGAGCTATTTCTGGTTTTCTAGAGTTAGATCCTTCAACTGGATATACTCTTCTTTTGATGGGTGGTCATCAAAACTTCCAATCCTGGTTCAAGGGAAAAGAAGTCAGCAGCAAAAGAAAATGCAGCAGACTAACAGATGGACAGAGCTAAGTGCCATCATAATAAGCTAGAGCAGGTTAACAAGTAGAAGAAGAAACCAAGTTACAGGGAATTGAGAGGCAAACTTCTAGGGTGGCAGGGAGCAGTGCGGTTCAATCAGGTCTGGTCTCAATTCGGTCACGTCACTATTTGTTTTTATGGTGATCCAAAATTTCTTTGAGTTTGAGTCAAAACATGATCAAATTCTAATTGATCTATCCAATTCGATTCACATGTCGATTCAGTGTGCAGTGAATCATAACCCACCCTGGCTACAGAGAACAGGAATCTGCCAGTAGCTCCTCACTATCAGAGCACCCAGCACCACCCTTAAGGCCTTAACATATACGAGTGTGCTAACTATCCAGATATAACAGTTGGAAAAAAAAGTCATACCTTAGGAACAGAGGACCACTTTCCATCACTCCATTCTTGATGAGGCCTCAGCTGGGCATGCTGAAAGTCCAACTCTTCCCCTGTCCCAAATTGGATTGTATACTTCATCTCTCTATAAGCTCTAATAATGCGCCCAACCCACCACGCATCATTATACCAAGTATCCACAATATCGAGAAGTCCGTAAGGGCGATTATATGGCACCTCTGGAGGACATGGGCGGACATCAGAAGCATCTACCTCCTCTTCCAGGTACTCGGTTTCATCGTCGGTGAGTAGATTGTCATACTGTACCAGATACATATCCTTCCTTGGGACATTGAGAATGGTCGCCACAAACCAAGCACCCTGGTAACCAATTTCATCACTTTTGACCTCAACCTTCATTCCCTTGCCGTAACCACCTTGATAACCAAGTTTATCACTTCTGACCTCAACTTTCACTCCCTTCCTGCAACCAGAGCCTGGTTTTGTCACCTTATGGTTGACCTCCCCAGATTTTACCTGCAAAAAGATCAAATAGTGCCATTGCAACTTAGCTTTGTAACATTCGATGTACTAACAATCAGCTAAATCTCCCCAACCTATCAACAAATTGACTACATGAGAAGCAGCTAGGATTCAAACACGTTGTTCAGCAGCTACACTTCACTACAGCACATGAAAGTTGCAAGAATAAATGAATGCAGCTTGACTTCATAACATATGGTGAATGGCAGCTTAAGAACTAATTCTCCTCTACCCAACTGCTTTCAAATTAAGCAAGAAACAGTAAAACATCAACACAATGAAAGCCATTATGCAGAAAAAAGCTCTGTAATCAGTATATATATGTGCGTATAGAAGACTCTTTTTAACTTAGCATACCTTGACCCATTTCCCATTCAACCATTCCATACGAGGCCTGAGACTTGAAGCTTCAAAATAAATATTGTCCTTTGTAGTTGGGAAGAAGACCATATACTTATTCAATCTCTCATCTACTCTCAACACCATACCTTCCCACCAGCCCTCGTTATACCAAGCATCCACCTTCTCAAGAAACTTGTAACAGTTGACTGGCTGAGTTTCAGGTGGGTAAGGCCTTACATCGCCTGCGCTAACCACTTCTCTCAACGGAGCAGTTTGTTCCTCATTTAGTAGGTTCAGATATTGAACCAAATACTTGTCCGTCCCTTCGTGATCGATTATGATGCCACCAAACCAAGCACCTTCAAAACCTGGATCGTCAGATCTCACTTCCACTCTCGTACCTTTTCTCAGCACTGTCTCAGTTCTCCCTCTCCCGCATTTGATCTTCAGCATTATCTTCCCAGGTTTCGGTTCCTCCATATATCGCTTCCTCTGCAGTCCAAAATCCCAACAGAGACTAAGCCCAACGCAACAGCAAATCGAAACATGCAAAACTGGAAACCCTAAAATTGATCACGATTCTTCTCCAATTTCCATTACCGGCGGGAGGAGGGGCGGTGCTAGTGGCGGGAACCAATCGCCGTCGACCCAGTCCCGATGGTGCCTGAGGGTGCACTGCTCCGTCACGATTCCCTCGCTCCGGCGAGCGAAAGCCACCAGGTACTTGGAATTCTCGAGTATCTCCTTCACAATCCCTGCGCGCCAGCCGCCGTCGCTGTAGACGTCGACGCCGTCCCCCACTTTGAACCATGCCCAGGACACCGGCGGCGGGGCGGGCCTCACGCTGCCGCAGTCGACGAGCTCCTTCGCTGGTATCGACCCGTTCGTCAGCGTCTGGTACTCGATCAGAATCGTGTTCGGCTGCTTGGCGGGTGCGCGGAGGACGGCGGCAGGGTAGTAGGTCAGTTGGGAAGAACCGTCGTCCCGCTTCAGGACTTCGACGGCGTCGCCGGCGGCGAAATGGGAGCTCGACATTTCTAGGGTTACGAAGGGGAGCCGTTGATTTGAGAAGGGATTTGGGAGGAGATGGAAGGAACGCGTGGTCACTGGGGGCGGCTCTATGACGTCCTGAGCAAAGAGAGAGTGAGAGCTCTTTGTGTGTGTTTTCGGTTTCCTGCGCGCGGGAGGGAGAGAGTAGAGTGGAGGAGTAGGGACTAGGGAGTAGGTCTTGACGTGGCGGGGCGAGGCTGGGTAAATGGCCGCGGTGTTGGTAAATAATTACTGGTCACTGCCACTGTGGAAACTTTGGCGATAGAGCAAAACGACGCTGTGTCTGTTCAATACGGCGGGAGATTTAGGTTTTTTGGTGTCTAGGAAAATGTATCTTGGAATCATGAGACTTTAGGGTTTCTTCAAGCTTAATGAATTTGAAAATTTTGATAAAATATGGATGTTGAAAACTCTAGATTTATATAGATTTGTTGACATTATGAAAGAATTCATTGTTTATTTATTGTATTTTATTATTGATTTTAGTTTATTGAATTATGGATGTATGCTCTCCAAATCCTACCTCTTGGCAAAAGATTCGCAAGTACGTGGAACTTGCAAAATTTTTTATTCTCAAAGTTCATGAGCTCGTTGCATCGTGGAAGGAGATGCCGAAGTAATCATTCGTACATTTAGCCAAGGTGCGGTGGTGGATTCTCTAGGAGGGACCCTACTTCGGGGAGTGTCGCTAGCTTATCGAGTCATTTTCTCGTTGTAAAGTGTTTCGAGTGGATTAGAGAAATGCCAACTGAGCTACCTATAGAGTGACAAATCAAGTAAAATTTTGTTGTTGTACCCCTTTAGAATTGACTTACTTTGATTTTGTAGAGTGATTTCACTAAATTGGAGCAGTGAAATGACTTCATTTTATGGATTGGAATTTTTCCCAAGTTTTGCCTCTTATCATTTACTTGGAAAAAAAAATATATGTATCTTAAACTCCTCTTCCCAATCCTAGAATATTTCCTAAATTGGTAGCTTATCTTATGGTCTACAATTTACTTTTCTCCAATCTCACTATGACCTGGTTGATCTTGCCTTCGACTCCCTAGTTTTGTTCAGTTTCGAGCATCCCGATTTCAGCCCTACCCACCACAGAGTAATCCTAACCTGAGAATGATTGTTAGGATAGTCTCATAATGATTTCCAGGTTGCAGCTATGGTGCTTTGGCATGGATTCGATAAATCCATCTCTTGGAGTCTTTGGGTTATCTTTTCGGTATATGCTCGCTCTAGCGGATATTTGGGGTTTCCTTTGGGTTTGTTTCCGACCTTCATTGTGTAATCTGCTGCTTACAAGTTACTACTGTGAATCCCACAGTGCAATAAAAACGCAACTACACATGTCAATCAATCAATCCGGGAGTAAATTACAATGAACGAAATTCATTCTTCGCAATAGATCTCATTTTACGTTGCGTAGTTGGAGCCTGGAGGGACCATAAATGTTACACCTGCAATAGATACGGATGCATTGAAGCATATAATGATGCACGCCTGCAGGTCAGTTCTACCAGTATATCTATCACGATTCGAGAAAGAAATCTTCACTCTGTAAATCTCTGACCAGTGACCAGAAAGGAAACCACTCATATTTCCGTCGCACTTCTTACCTGTAGAAAAATGAGCCTTAATGTCACTGGAACTGGAAACAGGCCTTTAACCCCGGCTTCCAGAGCTAGTTGGCATTAACTCTCTGTCTAATTGCTCGTGTTGCATTCCAATCTTCAACGCCTTGGTCAGCAATCTTTCCACAAAGACAACTGGGTATATGTGCATAGTTATATGATATACATAGTCAAAAATACCATAGTTAGTACAGCGTTGTTGAATAATGTTCTCATCCAATAGGGTATCGGAGCATTATATCGACAAATTTACGAATAGCACGAATAAAATAATGCTGGAGAATCAAACACTGGAGCTAAGAGGCTGAAGAACATGTTCAGACTCAGCTTCATATTCCTTTTTCTTTCCCGTCCTTCTCCTGGTGAAGGGCCGAAGAACGCATCTCGATAAGCGGCTGAAAGGGTCTTGCAGACCTTCCATCTCGTAGTGTCCAAACCGCCAATCTCTGTCAATAAACTGGCGCTGGATTGGCTCGTCAAGGCCTCCTGTAGCGGGAAAGATGATAGAAGAATCGTAAAACTGAAGAAAGACAACAAAGAGTCTAAATGAAATAGTACGGCTAATCTATCATTAGAGAAAAAGATGAGCATAAGTAGTTGGACATAAACCAGCTTGAAGAGCAAGCAACAAAGCTAATTATTATTCGTCTCTCCGTTTCCTTATGATCTGGTATTCTTTGTTTCATTTATTGTGCACTTGAGTTCAAGCATGATCTATCATCAAGGGCATCCAACAACACATATATACACGAGAGAACAGGGGAGAATTGCATGAAAGGCATAGCTGATCATTTACCTGCGTACATCAGACCATGCTTATCGACAGCCCGGTAAAAGGGTCGGGTTTTCTTCTCTTTAGCAGCATGTTGAAGATCATCCCAAGCTTGGTCGCGGTCCTCCCTCGTGATCTTACCTGATCTCACTACCTGGAATATTCCTACCATATCAATGAGGAAAGAAAGAAGTCCAGGAACCCCAAAAAAACAAAACTAGTTCAGATGTCTAGAGTGACAAACCTGGGAAAATAGATGGTAAGAAGGACGAGGAATCCGAGCAAGATTATTCTCACGATCAACTGCTACAAGGCCAAACTTGGGACCATATCCATCCGCCCACTCCCAGTTGTCGGATATGGTCCAGAACAGATAACCAAGCACAGGAATTCCCTGCAAAGTTTATCATCCATGTCAAAGCTACCTATTATTGACAAGGGCAGATGCTATTTTCGGGACAGAACTTTGATACTCTTCTCAAGCTAGCCTCTGATCCTGTTTTTTTTTTTTTTTTTTGGTAAGAATCCTGTTATTTTTAATGAAACTAACCCTTCAACATCACAACTTTTACAGACCAAACTTTCCTGTCAAAGTTGACTGACTTGATGTTAGATGTGAGACTCCGTCAGAAACTTTTATTGCAAATTTGTTTGAACTACCCCTCAGTAAACGCCGCTAGGAGGGGTTGTTTCATACACTTTTGCAGTCAAAGTGACTTGCTAGGCTAAGTGGAGCCCACATCTAAAAACACTCTCAAATTTGACAGAAAGAGTCGGTCTGTGAAAAGTTATGAACTTCGTTTCAGAAACATATCAAAGTTCGAAGGACCAAAATTAGCACTAATTTATCCTATTTAGACAATTGTTGTCAAACAAATAAGTGAAGAGAGGTGAAACCAGAATCATTGCTGCATAGACCGCCAGCAAGTGCTCCAACAAGTATGGTCGACGGATGATATCAGTTTGATCAGCAACTCCATTCTCGGTAACAATGAATGGCACCTCTAAATGTTTGTACCTCTCGTGAAACTGGAGCAGAACACGAAACAACCCATCAGGATATACCCCGCGTCCTGATTCACTGTATTCATCTGTCTCTACTAACTTCAGCCCAACACCGGAAACCACTTCCTGTAGAATGAGAATCGTTAGGTGTCATATACAAGAGAATACTTAATGGAGTTCAAGGGAAAGTAAGAAACCTGCCCATAGTAGTTGATGCCTATGTAATCCAGTTTGTCTGCTATTCTATCAATATACGGAAATATAGTGAGGGAATTTGCAAATGTCACTGCAGCAATATCGAAGAGACCATATGGTCGCATAAAAGACACATGATGTGCCACCCCAACTGGTGGATTCAACGAACTGCTGCAAATTTTCAGAAGAACTATTTAGAAAGCAAATAGAGACTAGCTTGATGCATATTGCCCGGCTCGGAATGCCAGGAATTCTACTCGGATTGTATGGATACAAAAATAACTGTTGGCAAGACGAAGAAGCTAAAAGATAAACTGTCATTGGAAAGAAAAGAGAACCGCACAAACCAGTTTTCATGGATATAATCGTAGGCTTTGGAGTGTGCAACAGAGATCCAGTGCATCGCCTGGTTGAAAACTCCAGTTGGTAAAGCAGAAGTTGCGACTTCCAGCATATCAGGATGACCACCAGGCCATGCACCAGCACAATAGGTTAGCATACAAAAGACATGTGGCTCGTTAAACGTGATCCAGTAATCTACTAGCTCTGAGACCGCATCAACAACAACCCTGCATCAAATGGGAATGTTTTTTTAATAAGGGATTAGTTAATCTAGGTCTGACTATTAACAACCTGAGGGTCTTCAGAAACAATCCTATCTGAATGTCAAATATCAATAACCTGCTTTGTTGCAATCATGGAGAAACAGTAGAGATGTACTACTACAGATTCATTGGAATAAGGCAATAAGCCCACAAGGTCTGTGATAAATTGGCCGACACGTCAGGGAAAACGGCTGGATTTGGACAATACGCATAAGAACTCTAACTGGTAATTATCTATCACCAGAAAAACACTGTACCAACCTGGTGAAGTCCATAAAATAATCAACAGTCTTTTCCAGCTTCCACCCACCATACTCACTAGCCCAAGGTGGCAACGAATGGTGGAAAAGAGTCAACATCACCTTCATTCCATACGAATGAACCCTTGTTATGATCCACTTATACCTCTCCAATGCTGCAAAATTAACCTGTGAAAGATTATCTCTCAGTCATGGGATTCAAAAGATATACTACTACTCTATTGTCAAAAGATATTATAGGTACAAAACCTTGCTGCTAGCATTGTACTTACAGCATCCTTAATTCCATTGACAGGCTCCTCAGGCATAATCCGTGTCCAATCTATTCCCATTCTGAACACAGTGACACCAGCATCTTTAGCTAGTTTCAGTTCGGTATCAGGATCAGACCAAAATCTCAGCCTCTCCTCTCTGAAAAAAGTCACAAGCCATCTCTCCAATCAACAGCATACTAAATGCGCACAACCCAGCAGGTATAAAAACATTCACAACGTACTTACGGATGGGGAACATTGTGCCAAGCTGCTACATTGTGGTGGCACTCTTCATCTGGCACAGACACTTCTTCTTCCTTTTCTTCTTCTTTTTCTTCATCTGTGTACTTCTCGAAACCTCTGATCATAGCCTCCATAGCTACCTTAAGCGTCTTCTTCTTCTTCTTTGCCTGCTTCTTCTTAGCAGTCTCACCTAGTTCTTCTGTGGAAACTGAAGCTTGCTGAGACCCACCATCACCAGCAGCAGAACCAAGTATAGCATCAGCAGTTTGAGTGCCTCCCTGTGATACAGAGTCGCCAGAAGGATTCTCTTCTGCAAACTGGAGCCATGCGTCGTTAAGCTTGTCTTCTACATGAGCCGGGGCGGTTGCCAATCCAAAGAAAAATCCATTTTCTCCTCCTGCAATAACACAAGCAGCATAATTTCACTTGATTCACCTTATATTTGAACACTAATAACTCCATTGGAACTCCACATTGATACTAATTCCATTTCACTATCCTCTATTTCGTCTGGCTACTATACAAACTGTTAAGCCAAATCAACACCTAACATTCTCTTAGTGGCAGATTCATTTCTCAATAGGAGCAACCAGAAAAAAAAAACACGAAACCTATCTTCAAGCGATTCGCCAGATTCCTAAATCCTAAGCACTACTATGGCGTTTCGCAGTGAATTAGCTCCATCTCCTTATCCTCTCATTTCCCGGCGACAATACAGAACTACAGACCAAAACGAACGCCGAAAACGGCCGCGGTTGCAGCCTCCATTCGCAATAGCTAAACAATCTTAAACCAAACACGACGGGAGAAGTTCCAGAAACCGCAGCCAAACAGGTTTGCACTCTAATTTAGCGACTAGATGCACGAATCGACAGAGGGAAACTCGTCAATGAAGTAGCTAGGTAATATATAGATACAGCAGCGGGCTAGCTTCGTGGAGTTGGGGGAAAAGAAGGTGGAAAACGAAGCTTACCGTCAACATTAAAGGACGCCAGAATCTCGGAGCTCTCGTCGATAGGGGAATCGAATGACCGGAGACTCTTCCTCTGGAAACGCCAGAAGGAGATTGCGTTCGAAGCGACGGTGAGGCTAGCGAGGACGCCGGCGACCTTGGTAGCCGTCACGACGACCGCCAAGAACGCCATGGCTTTTCGAACTATGAACACCAAAAGCGAAGAAAATGCAAGTAGGCAGCAGGGAAGCAAGAATGAATTTGAAACCGGGAGCGGAAAAAAGAAAGGAAGAATCACACGAGAAACGGATAGAGTAGACTGTGCAGGAAAAGAGGACAGAGTGACGTGGGGCTGCAAATTCCACGTGTCCGGCTGTGAGAGCAAGTGAGGGAGATGTTCCTGGTGGGCCCCTCGAAATTACTTGGACTCAATTGCCGACTCCTCTAGGAAAATTTGAAACCGGCACGACTCCTCTTTGGTAGGCTGGGTGAGAAACTGAACCAACCGAAACTTATGTAGCGCGTGGAGGTTATTTGTGTTGGAAGATCCAGCCCACTCGTAAAGCTAGTCGCCGCGCCAGAAATTGCAAATTTCTAAACTGTTGGAAAGCCCAAAACCGATCCAAATAAGCCCAACAATGTTTTACAAGGCCTTCTCCGGCATCTTTGTAAACCAATTTGTTTTGTTTCAAATTGATACAGAAGATTATTAGGTTATAGGTATAATATGTTCGTTTATATATAATTTTATTAAACATGTCTCTTTATAATAACAAATACCTTAAATCTTTATAATAACAAATACCACATATATAAGCCGATACTGAATTAGGCATTGTTAGAGTTGGAACATGTTTTAAAAAAATGTCGCAAGTAGGTGAAATATATAGGTACATACCATTGAAAATGAGGATCGAACACAAATCCGTTTCTCATCCAAAAGTGTTCGTGAGTCGATATAACATATCAAAATCAAGCTGAGTAATATGAAAGCAAGCGGTTTCGTACTAAATGTCATTATATGTCCACTTTATGATATTGGTTTATTAGCTACGAGATAATATGTTCACTATATTTTGCAAAACCAAACCAAACCCTAAACTTATCAGTGTAAAAAACAACCATACATGGACCATATATGAACTACCTAGGGTTTTTATACAAAGTCTAGTATCATAGGAATCTTGCTTGCATATTGGTGTACATTTGGCTTTGTTGAACAACGATTATGAACAAACCCGTATCACTAATAAGTAATAGCATCATACGATCGTCTTATGGCTTCCACTATGCATCTAGGGCTGCAAATGAGCCGAGTCGAGTCGAGTTTTACCCCAGCTTGAGCTCGGCTCGTTAATAAACGAGTCGAGTCGAGCTCGAGCTCAGCTCATTTATTAACGAGTCGAGTTCGAGCTAGCTTGTTTATTAAAATCTTAACTTTTATTTGATACTTCATTTTATATATTATAATACATATGATTTATTTTGTTAGCTAATCTCATATTATACTTTGTTGGTATCATATATCATTTAGTTAATAAATTTTAACTACTCCAAATCATGTTATTTCATAGTATCGAAGCAATTTATGATGCATAATTTCTTTTTAAAGTAGAAATAAGATATATTGCTCACAAACTCAACGTGATAAACTTTATATATGGTGAGATATATAATTTAACAACCATATTAATTAAAATTATAAGATATAGATTGATTCGTCCATAAGTTGGTAATCGAGTTGGCTTTCTAGCCACATGTCAAGACATATCATGAGCTCTAAACGAGCTAGCTCACGAGTTTAGCTCAACAAGACACTGAGTCAAGCTAGCTCGCGAGCTTCACGAGCTGGACAAAGGTGAGCTCGTGTTCGGCTCGTTTATTAACGGGTCGAGTTTCGAACGAGCTTTTCTCGAGTCGAACGTCGAGCCGCTCGCGAGCAGCTCGGCTCATTTGCAAAATGTAGGTTGCATGATCATGATGAGCACGTACGGCAAGGAGCAGCAACAGGTGGCCGGTGATGGCGGCATTTCTACTCATCGGCCGGCCGGCCTGATAGAATATAGTACAAAGTGTAATTTTGTTGTTTTCAGGGTTATTCAACCTCAGCAGCAGACCACCAATCTGGGTTCCATCAACTTGATGGCAGTCACCAACTCTTTGCCTGAGCATTCTACTTCTGCTCTCTATGAGGATGCTACTGCAGCACAGACAACTTCCTCTGCCTCTCAAGCTGCCTTTGACGAGGTTGCAGGTAAGTTTCTTCTATCTGTATCCAGCACTAGGTCTCTTGAACAAACATGGGTGGTAGACACTGGGGCTACTGACCATGTGGCTTGCTCGTTGTCTATGCTCAAATCATATAATGTTGTGAATAATTCCTTCGTAACTTTACCTAATGGCTCTAAGGCAAAAGTAACTCATATTGGGACAGTACATTTAAATGATAATCTCATCATCTCTAATGTATTGTTGATTCCATCTTTCACGTTTAACTTGCTTTCTGTGAGCAAGTTGACTAAGCAACATAACTGTTCAATGACTTTTATTCATGATGATTGTTTTATCCAGGAGCTGTCAGCTATGCAGACGATTGGTATAGCTGAACAGATCTCTGGACTTTACTACCTCCAACCTGGCAACTCTCTGCCTCGTTCTACTATCCCTCAACTACTCTCTGCATCTTATGATACATCACATACTATGTTTGATTTGTGGCATTATCGATTAGGACATGCCTCTACTCCTAGAATAAAAGGTTTACAGGCTAATTCTGTACCTATTGTTGTTGATGATCATATCCACTGTTCTGTTTGTCCTCTGGCTAAGCAGAAACGCTTGCCCTTTGCTTCTAGTGAATCTATCAGTAAGGCTCCGTTTGATTTGATTCATTGTGATGTTTGGGGTCCTTACAAGGAATCAACTATAGATGGTCATCGTTATTTCTTTGCTATTGTGGATGATCATACTAGAGTAGCCTGGGTTTATCTTTTAAAGCATAAATCTGAGGCTAGGGATTTGCTTATTCATTTCTGTTCTTATGTTTTTAATCAATTTAATGTGAATGTTAAGGTGATAAGAACAGATAATGCTCAGGAATTTAATATTCCAAGTTTCTATAACACAAAGGGTATTATACATCAAACTTCTTGTGTCCAAACATCCCAACAGAATGGTAGGGTAGAAAGAAAATTGCAACATATTGTAGCTGTTGCTAGGGCTCTTTTGTTCCAAGCCTCTCTGCCTACTTCTTTCTGGGGTCATGCTGTACTTCATGCTACTCGTCTCATAAATCGTATTCCTTCACCTTTAACACAAAATAAGTCTCCTTTAGAAGTCTTACAGGGTAAAGCTCCTGATCTGGCTTATCTTAGGGTCTTTGGCTGCTTAGCATATGCTAGCACTCTTAGTCACAATCGCCCTAAATTTGAACCTATAGCTACTCCTTGTGTTTTCCTTGGTTATCCTTTTGGTACCAAAGGTTTCAAACTAGTTGATTTAAACACACATAAACAAATTGAGTCTAGGGATGTTGTCTTTCATGAACATATTTTCCCCTATAAACAGTCTCCTCATTCACCTAATGATGAGTTATCTCTTCCTAATTTTGAACTTCTTTTAGATCCTACGACTTCTGTTCCTCCTCCTGGGATGTTGCCAGTTACTAATCATGTCAACATTCCATTACAAATACCCAATAATAATGATCCAGTTCCTGCTGGTAGGCCACAAAGGCAAACAAAGCCTCCTGCTAGACTCAAGGACTTTGTTTGTCACTCAACAGTGGCTACATCTTCTACTGTAACACATCCTCTTTCCAATGTGCTTTCCTATGAGAAATTAGCTGCAGGTTACAAGAGTTTCGTCATGAATGTAAGCAAAGAAGTCGAGCCAACCTGTTATGAGGAAGCAATTAAGGATCCAAGGTGGGTGGCAGCTATGCAAGCTGAACTGGATGCATTAGCAGCCACAAACACTTGGAAGGTAACTTCTCTGCCTGCTTCTAAAAAGGCAATTGGTTTTAAATGGGTTTATCGAATTAAATACAAAGCTGACGGTACTGTAGAGAGATTTAAGGCTCGTTTAGTAGCAAAAGGTTATACACAGACCAAGGGTATAGATTACTTAGAAACATTTTCACCAGTAGCTAAAATGACTACTGTTCGTGCTTTATTAGCCTTGGCTTCCATCAAAGGATGGGCTATTGAGCAATTAGATGTAAATAATGCTTTCTTACATGGGGATCTTCTAGAAGAAGTGTATATGAAAATTCCTCAAGGCTTAACACCTCCTTCTGACATTAAACGACATGTCTGTCGCTTAACAAAGTCCCTTTATGGTTTAAAACAAGCAAGTCGACAATGGAACTCAAAACTAACTGAATTCTTACTAGCTAATGGTTTTATTCAATCTAAGGCAGATCATACTCTTTTTACTAAACATTCTGATGATAAATTCTTAGCCTTGTTAGTCTATGTTGATGATGTGATATTAACAGGTGATGATTTAGTGGGAATGAGGTCAATTAAATCTAAACTTGATGCTGCTTTCAAAATTAAGGACTTAGGACCCCTACGTTACTTTCTTGGGTTAGAAATTGCTAGAAATTCTACTGGACTAACTCTATGTCAAAGGAAATTTGCTTTAGACATCATTGCAGATGTTGGTTTACTTGCTGCTAAGGTTGCAGAGTCTCCTTCTGAACCCAATGTTCGATATTCTACTTCTTCTGGTGAACCACTTTCTAATCCTTCTCCTTATAGAAGATTGATTGGTAGATTACTGTACTTATGCACCACACGACCTGATATTCAATATGCTGTGCATCATCTAACGCAATTTGTAGCTAATCCTACTGATTTACACATGCATGCTGCAAACAGATTAGTTAGGTTCATTAGAAACAATCCTGGCAAAGGTTTGTTTTTTCCATCCGATTCAGCTGTAGGTTTGTCTGCTTTCTCAGACTCAGACTGGGCTGGTTTTCCTGACACTCGCAGGTCCACCACTGGTTTTTGCGTTTTTCTTGGCAAATCTTTGATTGGCTGGCGTCAGGGGCGGACCCACGGGTGTTTAGGGGTGTCCCCGGACACCCCTAAATTTTTGGAAAACGATTATCCAACCCCGTTAGTAATTTACGTATTGACAAAAAAATTATAGTTGATAGTCGGGGACACCCCTAAATTTTAAAAAAATGATTATCCTACTCTCATCTTTTAGTTTGAGTATGAGAATATAAATCGTAGTTTGGGTAATTCAAACCTAGGACACTTTTATTATTAATAAACATAATTTTCATTAGGCTACAACTCAGATGTTATTCGATTTTAAACATTGTGTAATAGTTTAATGTCATTCTCTATCTCTAATTATTTTCAAAATCTAACAATTAAACAAATTTCAAGCTACCCTTAATTTGTATTGATTTATGGTTGTACAACAAGTATTGAAAGAGTCTTTTCAGCTTTGGATTACATCAAGAACAAGTTTAGAAATTGAATATGTTATCAGTTCGTGAATGATTGTCTAATATGATATACAGAGACAATTTTTTTTGAATAGTGTAGACCCCAAGTGTGTTCTACAATCATTTTTTAATATGAAAATACATTGTGAATTTTTCAAAACTGTATGAGTAAAGTATTTCTTATTTAAATATTATTTATTAATTATTTTAGAATTATTTGTATTTAATTTATTTTTTAAAAGATGACACCCCTATATAAAATTTCTGGGTCCGCCACTGGCTGGCGTTCCAAGAAACAAACAACCATTAGTCGATCATCTGCAGAAGAAGAATATCGAGCAATGGCTGATGTGTCTTGTGAATTACAGTGGCTCAGTTACTTGTTTCATGATCTTAATGTCCAGTTTGCTGATCCATTTGCTTTATATTGTGATAATACTTCTGCTATAAGAATTGCAGAAAATCCAGTGGCACACGAACGCACCAAACACATCGAGATCGACTGCCATCTCATCCGGGAGAAAGTTGCAGCCCGACTCATCAAATTGTTCTACATTTCCACTGACAGCCAACTTGCCGATGTTCTCACCAAGTCACTACCGATACATAGGTTTGTAGAATTGATAGGCAAGCTGGGCATGTGTGATATACATGCTCCAGCTTGAGGGGGGGTGATAGAATATAGTACAAAGTGTAATTTTGTTGTTTTCAGGGTAGTCATTGTAACTAGTAGTTTGTATAGGTACTAAGTAGTAATTTGGTGAACATTATAAAGGCTGTACAGTGTAACAAAAACAATTACCGGTTTATGCAATAATCACTTTTTCACTAAATCTGGCACGGCCGGCCTGCTTGTTTTGTCACATCACTTCCCCAATTTAACCCAGGCAAATCCATTGCCTTTCAAGTCCAATGGGTATTCACATGCTACTCTTCGTCCCCCACCAATAGCTAGCGGTTTACGTCTTTCAGTTACGTTCTTTGCACCTTTGCATAATATATTGTCATTTTTATTACACGAACGAACTAATTATTCTCAACAACGGTAAGTTATTGGACAGACAACACTAATTAATTCAGCTGTAATTTATTATATGCTGTACGTTCTAAACAAAAAAAAATCAACTCGTGAACTTGAAATATGTGGTCGTCAAGCAGATCCGACAAGGCTTCATAGAAGACTCAATTGGTGGTCTGATGCTACGAGAGTGTCGTCAGATCCTTAGCTCCTTGTCCATTTGTATAGAGTTTAGGGCGGTACCTAGAAGGCTAGAACTGCCAACAGTGCTGCCCATAGAGTGGCGCGTAAAGCACTGCTTTTGTCTCATCTAGAGCTAGAATCTTTCGATTTTTTGGGGTGGCTTCATTAGAATATATTGTAAGGGGTCCTGGGTAGATTTGTACGAATAACTCTTGTCCTCTATTGAT
The DNA here is from genome assembly GCA_964030455.1 of Linum trigynum. Lineage (NCBI taxonomy): Eukaryota > Viridiplantae > Streptophyta > Magnoliopsida > Malpighiales > Linaceae > Linum > Linum trigynum. The sequence continues at coordinate 64,903,305 of OZ034819.1, forward strand.
ATCACTCATAAATAAATAAAAAATAAAAATAAACTTGAAATATGTAAATGTCATTAATGGCGGAGCTATAGGGTGAAGTCGGAAGGGGGTACATTATTATTTCGCTCAACTTTGAAATACAACTATATGTAAAACGCATAACAAATATTGAAAATAGAGTAATCGCGCGCGGTAAGGGTTTAGCCATCTTTCCCAGTGACCGCGATTCAAATCTGCCCCTCACTTTCGTAGTTCTGGCTCTACCATTGTATGTCATGTTTTGTGTTTAAATCAATCTCTAAATACTGAAAATCATTAAAAAAAAAAATTCGAACACATACGTACACGATCACTTCCAATTATATGACAAATTAAGGATAAGGACGGCATAAGAGGATATTGTTTGTAATTAAACTTGGTGCCAATTGCCACAATATTTTGCCGTCGATGGTACATACTAGAAAAATGATAAAAGGAAGAATTTGGTTTACGTACGTGTATAGTGCCCAATAAAGAAAAGACAACCTTAGAAGCTTGCAACAACGTGGCGACCATGATTTGGTATCGTTTTCATTTCCCACGTACGCGTTCGTTTTGTATCGTGTGTTTGTCGTAATATTGTGTGGGATGCCCATGTCGATATATCGTCAGAACGTAGTACTCCAAAATTATTGGGATTCTTGTGATAGATTAGCCTTATCAGTTAAGTGAATTGGATTGTATATAAAATATGGTTTCATATTTACATGTGAAAGGAAAGGACATGCCGATGCCAAGCATTCGTTATGAAGCGATGCCGAGTGTTGATTAAAAGAAGATTTAACACAACAGAAGTTATTGATGTGGCCGTTTTTTGTTTTGGCTTTATAACTAGTGTTGGCAGAAAAGTTCACGGATTGTTAGAGAGCGGTATAAGATCTAGCAAAAACTTCTCCCAACAACTCGAGTTATTGGAATCAACTGGTTCTTGATACGGTATCAGAGCTTGTTTGGTCAAGTGGTCGTGTGTTCGAATCTCCACAACCCCCCACTATTAACCGTTGATTAAAGCACAATGTATGGTGGGCCTATGCAAACTTCAAGTTCATGTTTTGGCTTTCGTTTGAGGGGCCATGTTAGAGAGTGGTACAAAATTCAGCAAACTGGTTCTTGACACTGAATAGGATATTTATCAAAACCAGTCAATTGGGGCAAAATATGCACTAATCACATTCAGGGGCGAACCCAGGGGGTTTTAGGGGTGTCTACGGAGGGGTGTCTCCGGACACCCCTAAATTTCGGGAAAATGATTATCCAACCCCCGGTGGTAATTTACGTATAGACAAAAAAAAATATAATTGATAGTGAGGGACACCCCTGAAATTTGAAAAAATGATTATCCTGCTGTCATTTGTGTATAAAAATATAAATGGTAGGTTGTGTAATTCAAATCTAGAACACTATTATTATTAATAAACTTAATTTCCGTTGAGCTACAACTCATTTGTTGTTCGATTTTGAACAATGTGTAATTGTAAAAAGTCATTCCCTATCTCTAATTATTTCAATCTAAACTAATTTCAATCTATCCTTAATTTGTATTGATTTTATGATTGTACGACAAGTGTTGAAGAGTCTTTCAGCTTTGGGTTACATCAAGAACAAGTTTACAAATCGAATATGCGATAAGTTCCTGAATGATTGTCTAGTAGAGTATATGGAGAATTTTTTTTAACACTATAAACACCAAGTGTATTCTGCAATTATTTTCGAATATGAAAACACATCATGGACCTTTTTAACCTGTACAAGTAAGGTATTTTCATATTCACAATTTTATTTTTATTAATTATTTTTATTTAATTTATTTTTTAAAAGAGGACACCCTATAAAAATTTCTGGGTCCGCCACTGATCACATTACAGTATGGTTCGGACAAAATCCGAAAGTATGTATCTCTTAACTTAATTCTTAACCGTTGGAATTAACTTACAAACCCAACATTAAACGGCCTTAATCGACAAAGTGAATGAACATTGAGCTGAGCTGAGCTGAGCTAAGGCATGACGCAAGACCAAAATGAACACTAATCCAAGAAAGGGATGTTTATCATAAACTATACGAGTTGTTTTATTAGGCAAATACATTATTATGTATACACGGTTCCTGTCTTACTTATCTCGATCGTATTGTCATTTGGACTCTATCTAAGTAAGCTACTTAGCTTGCAGCATTTGTTTCAGACTTGGGAACGTAATAAGCCGACCAATCCCCACGTAACGACAATGAACTGAATATACGCCATTTGTTGATTTGTTAACAAGGTATGCATGGCGAAAAGGTTGTCTGGTTGGTAAACAATATGCACAGGAAGAATTTTTTAAATGGTACCGGAGGTTAATTATATCGGAAAAAATTAGAGGTAGATTTGTTTGTATTGAGAATCGTGATCTAATTATAATTCGATCATTTCATAATCTCTAAAAATTATTTATTAACTTGAATTCTGTTAGTAAAATTTTCAGATCGAACCACTAGTACGGCATGATTTTACGAATAATTATAAACAATTATATATATATATTTGCATCATCACCAATATTCTAGATTGTTGTATTGTATTGGTTGGCTTTCTGTGAACTTGATGGAGAAACTATACGTATGTGACAAGATATTTAAGTTAATAATATTAATTAATATGTAACTCGTAATTAGAGTGAGAACCCAAAATGTTGAGTCGGCTCTAGGGCGAAAAAAACTGAACATGCAAAGACAAGAGTTTGCGGCTTGCCGGACACTATCTCAAAGCTCCTAATACTGACAAAGAGAGATGTAAATTAGATTAAAATAGAAAAATAACAACGTGTATTAACGATGTGAACTTACACAAAAACTATGTATCGAGTTTAGGATTCATTCTGTTATCAATTGGCAATATGGAACATCATAATTTCATTTCAATTTGTTTAAAAATATCCACTGGAATGATAAGTATTTGGAATGTTGTTAGCGACACTAATAACTGGATTTCCGCTAAAAATAATTAATAAATCACAATAAAATATATAGTGTGTGCATAGATAACTTTGCATCCGTTATAAACGCGCTGCTACGGATCGGGAAATCACCCGGAATCGATAAATCAAGAATACGAAAGCGAGAATCGAAAAACACAGACACACGATTTATGTGGTTCACTAACACGATGTGTGTTAGCTACGTCCACGGGCGAGAGAGAGTCAATTTCACTATATCGAGGAGATTACAGAGGAGTATGAGAAGTATTTATAGTACTTCTCCATGTGGGTCTAAATCTAATCCAATCTGGCAAAGGAAACGGTTACAGACCAGGCCCAGAACCCGAACCCAAATAATATTGAGCCCATACACCGTAGGCCGGAGGCATTGCCCCCGCACCCCACTCGCTGACCGGGCAGCGAGACCCCCGATTACCAGTCATAGCGGCTGATAGTCCGATTCAAGTCACATCAACAACTCTTATCTCAAACTACAACAATCAGTTTCTGAAGGTTTAAGCGGATACAAACGACGCCTACATGGAAGGCTACAATCCAAGCCGTTCTTCCTTTCTTTAGGTTCAATCGAGGAACTTAAGATCCAACCTCGAAAACATTATTATTCTCTGAGTCCAAACTTTAGAGACGCATAATCTCACCGATTTTATCCTTTCACCTTGCATACTATGAATGTAAACTAAGTGTGCACGTCGAAAGTCCTCTACAGTTTCGCCTTCATACCTCACTTCCAACTCCTCTCGACAAAGACTGATTGTTAACCCAAAATCGTAGCAGGGGCGTAGCCAGGATTTTGTCCAGGGTGGATCCGTTTAGAAAGAAGAAAATACAAACGATAAAAAAAAATTGTTAGCTTTATATATCATTAATATATAAGGTTGTATTTACAAAACTTGGCAAATTAAATATATTTCGAAACTATCAAAAATTTCACTCTATATGTATCAAACAATTATTCATGATTTAGTTACACATTTGTTTTTGAACGTTGTTCTTTATTAAGACCAATTAGTCTCAATAATTCGAGTTGTTGGAAATATTTAATAATGGATCTTACACTATTTAGTATTTACTAATACTTCCAACTAGAATTGCACTATATTTCATTCTCAATTAACTATATATTATGCTAATTTACTCAATTTCGTCATTAGGAGTCACCAGTTACACTCTCCCTACCCCTTATTAGAATAAAATTATTTTTATAAAATTGGCTATGATTTGATGGAAATTTGTTATTGATATTGAATGAGTACAATCTTTAATTTTAGGCGCATCAATAAAAACATTGAATATGCCAATACATAACTTATAAATCATACCTCAAATATTTTAAAGGTCAACCATTCTTCTTTAAATGCGTATTATTTTTCATTCCCGATTAATAATTATACCTAATATAACGTTTTTCTTCCCGACCCAGGGTGGGTCCGATACACACCCTCTATCCCTCTCCCTCCGCCCCTGATTCGTAGTATCGTAATTTACCTTTATATTATCGTCCTACACGATAGAACAATTAAGAATACCTATATCGTACTATAGTATTTGATAAAATAATTAGACCACTAAATACACGCAAGCCAAGGGAGGGGGAAATTGGAGACAGGGCAAGAAATTGGTAATTGTAATGCTGTTTGTTTGACCGTATCTTAGAAGACTGTGATGATGGATGGGGTTTGGTTTTATTTGATTATTATTAGGGCTTTTTATTATATATATATATATATATATACCTCTTGGCCTTTGGATAATACAAACTTCACAACACACACTTAATTGTTAACTACTAGGATGGTCTAATTTTAAGGTTTCATTCATTTTTCTTAATACAATTAATTATAGTATCCATCCCAATTACCCATATTCCACATTTCCCCACAACTCAACTTTCCCTCCACTCAATTTCTTACCATCTCCAATTTTTTTATTCAAAATCATATTATTCGATTAAATTTGCCAATTTACGTATACTTTAAACACAATATTATAATATCAGCAAAGTATAGATATTGATTGGTGGACGATTAAATAGACTAATTATTTATACCAATACTGAATAATAGTAACGTAGTTCTACTTGCTTATGTGTAGCACCATAAAACTTTTTATTGGTTAAAAGATAATTACACAAGTGCCTCTTTATGATCCCCTTATATACCTTGTCAAATCATCATTAAAAAAAATACCTTGTTAAATTGAATTTTGAAATTTGTACAAGTTCATAAACTACGGATATTTCCTTATTATACGAACAAGCCACTCACATATAAAAAATGACCAATGTGTTTTTCCTAAAGATAAACTGAATGATAATTCATCCTACTTCCTACCTCATTGTTATATATAAATTGATCAGAAAATAAAGGGGAAAGATTTGGAGAGACAACCCTTCTGCTCTTCCTGACTCCAACCTTGGCTTGGCCGAATGGACGTAAACAAATGAAAAAAAGAAAGTCCATCACTACATCATAGAAATTTGGAATATGACCATTTAGCAATTTCATGGTACGGTCCAGCCTCCCACTCCACGCAGTAAAAAACAATGTTGTCAGAACCGAACCATAGCATGACCCGGTAATTCGAACGGCTCGTATTTTAGTGGTCCAACCGACATTAGACCGTTTAAAAACCATTAGAGAATCGGTACCTAATAAACGTTATCAGTATAAATAGTGGACATTTCTTAATCAGAGCTGTCTCTTTCCTTCGAAATTGTGAAATGGAAATAAGGATTTAGTTTGAGAGCCTGACGTTTTTGGTTTATTTCAATTTTCTGCAATTTTTTTAATTAAATTTAACGGATGAATGGCAAAAACCGGACGAGCAGCTCGATCGGTTAACCGCCTCGACCGCTCATCAACCGCTACACAAAACCGGAGCGACTTTTAGACTATCCGAGCCAATTTTGTGATCGGGTGGCGGTTTTACTGGTCGGGCCGAGCGACTCGGCTCGACTTTAATAACACTGGTAAAAATTAAACCCCGTAGGTAAATAAGTAAAAACCATGCAAGGACTGAGCCACGGCTACCCCTCATTATTCCGGGCAGCACGGGCAAACAAGAAAAAAGTGCCCTTCCCAAGAGCTCACGACGTCACCAGATAGCCGGGGTTTATTCTTTCTGGGCCTTGGACCTGTCGCTGTCAGGTCCATCAACGCAGCCCAGTGTGAAACGGGCCCACCTCCGTCCCTTCTTCCCCCCTTTCGCATTATAAACCCAATTCCGCCCTTTCCTCCCTTCTCCGAAAACCTTTCTCCTTTCCTTCCCCCTGCTGCTGCTATTCTCCTCTCAATCTCTCTCCAACTTTCTTCTGTCCGTTGCCATTTTCTGTCAATATGGAGGAGAGAGAAAAGCTTCCAGACATGAAAGCAAGGCATGAATTTCTGCAAGGTATGAAAGAATGAAGAACTCCTTTCTTACTGTTTATCATTATCACTCACCATCATGGAAGGTCAACCCACTGACAAATTCTCCATTCCCATGAGAAATGAATCCATGGAGAGATTGATTGGCTCACATCTCTAATCTCTTACCTACGATTGCAGGGAATACTCTACCTGCTGCTGGTGATGATGTTGATGATGAGCAAGTCGGGTTTCGGTCCGGAATGGTGACTTGCTCATGCTGATTTGGGTGCTATCCTACCTGAGCTTTTTCTCGCTATCCAATTTTGTTTTTCTTTCGTTTTCTCGATTTTTTTTTTCTTGACCTTGTAAGACCTTTTCTTGACCTTGTAAGACCCCGTCTCCTGCGTGTCTAGTCTAGCCATTCTCATTCTGTAGGCTCTGCATTTAGATGTTGATACGCAGACTTCATGGATGGCAGCTTCCTGTTTCCGTACAACGCATCTTCTCCTTCCTTGTCTATCCCTCCTGAGCTATTCCGAACCAACGACCCACCCCTCTCCGCGTTCCAAACCCCCCTTTTCATCTGCTCCCTCCGGACAAGTAACAAGCAAACGATGTTAGAGAATTCTGATGGGAGTCATGATCACAAATGATGAAGCAAAGGGGGCAAAAGAAGCAGCACCATCCTTCTCTCTCTATCTATCCAGCTGGTAATAGCCCTGTATGAAGAGTTTTAATCAGATGAGAATAACACTTACCCATTTTCCTTCAGCAGCAAGAAATGAAAGTGTACACATTGCAGTAGCCACTAGCCAAGAGTTAGCTAGCTAGCAAACTGATGCTGCTATTTTCCTCTGTTTTCTTTCTCTTGTAAGTTAGTTCTTAATAAGGGGTTTAGCTGTGAGGTTTTAGCAACCTAATGTAATCCAAAGTAAATCATGTGAACACAAAACAAAACTGAACCCATATGGATATCATTAATTAATTAATATTATGTGTATGTATATTATGGAAGGGAGTGGGAAAGGCAGGGATATGGTATACTAGTGTTGGTTGTTGGATGGGAAAAAGGTGAAAGAAAGAGGTAGTAAGTGAAGAGAATAAATATTATTCTCTCAGATATCTCTGGCTTTTTGCTGGGCTCTGGTCCTATGGTTGTTTGTTCGTTCGTGTAAAAGAGCAAAGTGTGTATGACCTTCTTCCCCTCGTGACTGTTTATTCCTCAGCTAACTCAATTTCCCCCCACTACTGTACTGTTGTTGGACTCTCTCCATATGACAAAAACTGTTTGGTACGAGATTTTGGTTTGAAGGAAACAGTAGTGGCATCTGATTGTTTTGTGGTAGATGAGACCCCCCCTTCGACATGGCACCACTCAAGCGATGTTGTCGTCACGTAAATCTCGAGATTGCTTATCCGACACAACCCTGTTACTTAGGGTTAGAGGCAAGCTACTCGGAGAGACTAACACGAGGGCCTAACCACCCTGTAAACAGGGTTAAGACGCTTCTTTCGCCCGAAATGTTACCACAGAAACCCCATGATCACCCAATGGTCATCCAGTTGCCAAGAACCTTAGCTAGAGCCATTCTCCGTGACTGGTTGAATTTTTTTCAAATATGGTATCAGAATTTTTAGTCGGAAAAACTCTCGTATATGAATGTTCGAGATTTTCAACTTTAACCACCGGTATAAACACAAGCTATAAGAGGTTAAAAGGTTTAACTAGCTCTTTTCCCAATAACTCGAGTTATTGGGACCAAGTGGTTAGTTCGCTAACTTGGTATCAGAGCCTAGAACCGAAAAGTCATGGTTTCGAATCCTCATAACGACCCCCATTTCATGCCAATTCGTTTAGCGGTATGTCCAACCTGTGCAAACTAAAGCCTCGTGGTTTGGCAGCACATGGGTTCAACCTGTGCAAACCGTAAAAATCCACAATTCGGCATCGGCTTTTGTTTGAGGGGGCGTATAAGAGGTTAAAAGGCTTAACTATCTATTTCCCAATAACTCGAGTTATTAGGACCAAATGGTTAGTTGGCTAACACAAAGCCAAAGTGACAAACAATCATTTGAAAAAGAAAAATACAACCCATAAGACTAAAACATGGAGCCCCTCTCAACCACTGGTCAACTCATCCAAAAACGTACTCTGTTTTTTTACCCCTCTCCACTCCAGAGCCTCATAAATACGATGACGACGAGGTCCAAATGCAGGCAGGCATGCAAAAGAAGGGGGAGCCTGGAAATGGTGACAACAGTAATTATGTGCGCATTTAGGTTCGTTTTTGCTTGTGGCCCTTTCTTATTTGATACGGGACAAAGGGTTATAATGGCGGGGAGAAACTCAAATTTGGCAGTGCACAGTGGTCCTGATTTGTAACTCTGCAGCAGAAGCAGTGAGCAGAGTCTGCACTTCCCTCCTCCCATTTCTTCCACACAGTCGCAAAATTTGAAAGCTATTACAGAAAAGATTTCAACCCTGGAAATCGATTTCAAAAGGACAGAGAGATTCTCAGGACGTTTTTTTGCACAAAGTATATGAATTATATCCTTCCACCTAATGAGCCAAAAAGAAAAACATTGCAAGCTCACAAATGGCCACGCCCTGTGATAAGGTTTCTTTGGGTCTGGTTTGGGCCAAATTTTTCAACGGGCCCACGTCATATGCAAGGAGTGTACTAGATCAAGACTAGAGGGGGTTCAACTCATTATCTGACCAATTATTTACCATTTTGTTCGATCATTTACCGCGATGTCGATGGTAGGTATTCCGGTAATAAATACGATCTAGAGAAAATAAAGAGTCGATATGAAATCCATTCGTCTCGACTATTCGATTTGTTCATAGAATTTTGATAATGAACTTTATACGATTTTTTTTCCTCTCGTAATCATGGACGTGAAATTCAAGATGCGAAAGTTGTGTTTCTCGCTTCATATAATTATATGATACATTGAGGAAATCGTTCTAATAAGTTTAGTTATTGAAAATAAGCGAGTAAAATGGAATCTCGTGTGGGTTACTTGTAGCATCAAGCATGGAAATTAGTTTAACTGAACTTTCAACTTTACCAAAGGTCTTGAATTATATTTCTAGGGTTTTGAAAAATATGGGATATATTTGATAAGGAGAGGTCGGCCATCGTGGGCAACAAGATGTGTGTTTGGAATGGATATATGCAATGTAGCTAGCCTAGTGAATGATACATCACTTTCGTGTATAATGAACCGTATGCATCAAATTTGGAAAATGGCATGTAGATGAGATGGCAACATAACCACGTTAATGTAATCCTAATTTTCGGGTGGAGAAAGTGATGGAAAGGGAAAATGAAAGTAGATAAGTTGTTGCATAAATAGGAAATAAGATGTTTCATATTTTTTAGTTCGACAAAAAAAAAAAAGAGTTAATTCTAATAAGAGTGAAAGGATGCTTCCAATTAAATTTTGATGAATCCAAATACGATATCCACTTCTAGTGAGTTCAGTACCTTAATTACTTACATGGTAATTTTATCAGCTCCAATGAAATTACACGAATCCGAACAAGAGATGTGCTTCGGGAGAATTCAAATTCCTAATCTCTTACACCATAATTTTATAACTTTCAAGGAAATTCTGATGAATTGATGAATCAGAACCTGAGATCGGCTTCAAATGAACATATTAATCACTTAAGCCATAACTTTATCAATTAAAAAAAATGAATTGGTGAATCTTCGCATGAGAATTGCTTTAAGTGAGTTGAATACTTTAATCACTTAACTTGTAACGTTTTATCAGCAATAGCAACAACATCAACATAGCGTGATACTATATATAAGTAATGATCGAGCCATGTTCTTGAGAAGTGAGGTTTGATTTCATTTTCTTTGTGTTAATGCATGATAGCTCATGGTTCAAGACTGATTTTACTATCCCCTTGATAATTCATGTTTCTTACATGAAACTGAAGATGTCGAAAGGGAGAATTTGGTAGCAATGATTGTTTGAATATCGTCCCAAGATCTATCACCTCTTTTGAGAAAATTTAGCAAAGCCGAGGGAGAGAGAGAGAGACTTAAAGGGTTGCTATCAAATTTCTAACACACAATGATGTTGTCCACAAGTGGACATTGAAAAAGATAAATGGCTTTATTGCTTTGCTCTTGGCCCTTGGGAGCGAGCTTGGACTTGAGAGAGAAGGAAAAGGAGATGAATACAAAATAAAGGACGGGAGATAAAAAGGAGAAAGAAACTCTTCTTCACATTTCTTCTTCTTCTTCTCGTTTCATGATTTCTCTTCTTTTCCAATCACTCCAGGCATTTAGATCTAAACGTAGTAAGATCATAACACCAGCGTTACAAGTAACTATGATTCATAGTTGTTTATAATATGAGAATGCAGCTAATACGATAGTGCGTTAAGTTTGCATCTAATTCAGTGATCACTAGACTTATCCGTCAACTGTTAACTAACATTCTTTTCCCATTTCCTCTTGACATCAGAACTTGAGAATATTGTTTAATTTACTCCATCTTTTTTTAACATTCGAACAAATATTGTTAAAATCGAACAAAGTCGGTAGGTCTCCTCCGGAAAATCGACAACTGGTTGCCAGTATACATACCTTTCAGATAACGAATCTAACAATCTGGTGAGAATCGGCCGGATATTGGTTCGAACTCTTAACTACTCTGACCAGGCGACCAACTTAAAGCTTCTTGCTGCCACAACTTATGCGCTTAGGGACAAGTTTAATAAACTGTCACGGTTTGGAATATTCAATCATAATTTTGTTTATGAGTAATGTGGTATACTCAAGATTTATGGTAGTGTGGTACTATATATTCTACTTATAATATATTTTTATTTATTTATAATGCATTTGTTCATTGATAAAAAAAATTTATGTCTCAATACTTATTAAATCAGTAAAGTGTGAACTGCTAGTTTGCATCCTTAGAATTGTGAAAAATATCATTTACTGACCTTTTTTCTTAGGGTTCTTGTAGGGTTCACGTTAGGACCAACCGTCCTAAAATAAAAACCAGAATCATAATAATGATGAGATATTGATATCACGTTGTGAATAATAATGAGATTTCCACAAGTACTATCGAGTGGTGCCTATTTTTGTGCTTATGAATGTCCTAACACATTGGGCCCATACATTGTCAACCTTTTTACCATCTTTGGGTAACAGCCTAACATGGGTTCACTGATGAGGTCCTTGCGTTTTCCCCATTCTACTTAAACCGCAGTCCTCTTTTTTCCATGGCCCCCATTGAGAAAAAAAGGGCAAAAGAAAAGGAAAAAAAAAGCCCATTGAAAATGAAGGAGGGAAAGGCAAAGAAGAAGATGGATATGACTTCTACCCATTCAAGAAAACATCAATGAAAATGAATGAATGAACCCATCTCCCCCTTCAATTATTCCCATCCATACCTTAGCTAGCTTGGTGCAAAAAGATTATGTCCCATCATTGCTTAACCATATACTTTGGATAACCTCCCATTTGTATACCTAACTTTCAACATGACATGTCCCAATCACTAAGTTCAACATACATACTTTATAACTTGGTCTTGGGGGATGGTTGGAATTATTGCACGAGTTAAGTTGGAGTGGTATGTAACTTTATGTTCGATTTCTTTCCATATTGATCTAATTTATAGTTTATGTGAATGAGTTCTTGCCCAAGTTTGATTTGAACCGTTGGATTATGGTGGTGAATTCGTGGTTGTGAGGTATGATTCGACATCGGAAAGAGTGGGAACTGCAAACTTGGGCGAACACGTTAGAATGTGACATTTGAAGATCGAGTATAGCGTAGGAATGGCAAAAATGACCCACAATTTGGCTATTCCCCAAACCCAATTCATTATGGGTCAAATCAAATTTGAAGCAACATCACTTTTGGGTCATAATCATACCCACCCATTTAGTTTTGGTCTAAATTAGACTCGTTACATTGGTTACCAAAAAGAAAATGAATACCCAACTCTAATGTGATTTTTCTCATTTTCATAATTATAAAACAAAAGTAAATGTGGACATCTCAACATTGAAGGTGTGAATTGCCTTAAGGCGAATAGTTAGATGGTCGATATTTCTTTTTCGTGTGTATAATTTTATTGACCCATTTAGGTCCAACCCAAATTGGACCCAATCAAACCCGAACCCAAAATTATTAAGATAACATAAAAGTTTATTTGGGTCCAACCTAGGGCTGCAAACGAGTCGAGTCGAGTCGAGTTTTTGCTTAGCTTGAGCTCGGCTCGTTTATTAATTTTTCAGCTCGAGCTCGGCTCGAACTCGAATTTTGATAATCCAGCTCGAGCTCGAGCTCGGCTTGAATAAAAATAATCTAGCTCGAGCTCGACTCGGTAGAGCTCGATAAATGCTCATTAACATAGCTTGTTAAGCTGAGTACAAGCTCGGCTCAAGATGAGCTCGATTTAAAATCATTTTTGCTGGAAAAATGTATAAACATAAGAATTTAAATGATAGAAAGAACACTAGAAACTAGAAATAACATCTAAATTTCATACACATCTGTATTATAAGACAATGTTCATGTTTAAAAGAGTAATTCATCCTTCCACAAGCTCAAAACAAGGCAGCTCGCGAGCTTAGCTCGACAAGCCACCGAATCAAGCTAGCTCGCGAGCTTATCAAGCTGAGCATGGTCTAGCTCAGGCTTGGCTCGTTAACTAACGAGTTGGCTCACGAGCTGGCTTGTTAAATAACGAGTCGAGTGTCGAACGAGTTTTTTCCGATTCGAACGCCGAGTTGCTCGCGAGCGGCTTGGCTCATTTGCAGCCCTAACCCAATAACCATACCGCCATACGAGTCATAAAAATCAAGTCCATTTAGTGAGGAAGATATGGGAAAGGAGAAGGGGTAGAGAGCAAGAAGAGGGCGTAGAGTTAAATCGGTTTGCCTCTCTAGCTTTGATGGGAGAAAAAGTTACTCTTACGAGGGGGCCATTGTTTGAGGGAAAACTAATATAGCAATAAAATTACTTCTTCTTCATAAATTTTGCTACAATAACGAGCATGCCATTGTTTGAGGGAAAACTACTATAGCAATATTCTCCAATTGGGATGAAATCACAATTTGTTTTAATTGTGTCTATTATCTCCTTTATTTTTCTTTCAAAATTGAACACGTTTTTTCATTCATTAGTTAACTATCCATAACGAGCAGGACATTGTTGGAGGTACGGACTGACTCAACAATTGCACTACATTTAATTGCAGAGGCGGGGGATCATGACCCTCACCTTATATTGGCTCGCGAGGCTAAGAGGCTCTTGAATCTGAATTGGCAAGTTCAGATGCTCCCGCGGGAAATCACTATATAGATAATCATTGTTCTCCGCTTCTACTGGTTGTATTTCGATTTGATTGGGGTTCAAACCCTTCATTTGGTCGTTAATAATTAAGAGTTGAGGTGCCCTTCCTTTCTTTAAAACAAAAACAAAAGAAATAACTTTCTCTCCCTTCCATTCCATGAACAAAGGATTGGGGTTTAGGAGAAGCCGTCCGTTTCTTTTCTTCTGCTAGGGCGTGTTTTGGGCTTGACATTGGGCTCAAGTCAGGAGGAGAAGGGTTGGGCCCTTGACTCGACTATTAGTGGTATTTGATCACGAGCAGGGGAGAAGGGCTCCAGGCCTGATTCCCGTATGGGCCCGTGGCCCGTGGGAGCCCCCAGGTGCTGTAGGTTTTAGTTTTACTAATCCGAAGCGGAAAACGAAATTTTAGCTTTCCCAAAAGCGCCACGGTCACCGACTCACTCCCATTACCTATAAATACCACCAGAGTGATGAACTTCAGTACTTCACCACTCACCAAGAAATTGGAAACTTAGGCGCGGAGAAGAATTTCCACTGCGAGAGATCCCTTCAATCGTCGGACGGGGGAGAAAATAGCTCCGTTGTGGAAGGATCTCCGCCCCAGCGGTGGCTTTCTCGAAGATCAATCCGTCGATTCCGTGGCAGAGAAATCGCGATTGATCGTCGACGGCTGGTACGCTGCCGAGGAGGAAGACGAAGACGAATCGGAGGGCGGCCGCGGCCTCGGCGCGATGATGAAGAATCTGATGTCGATCGTCGGCGCGAGGAGAAAGATGGGGCTGACGGTGTACATCGGCAAGGGATTGCGGAAGCGGAAGATCCCGCACAAGTACACGGGATTCGAAGGGTTCCGGCAGCTGCTGCTGGAGAGGACCGACGCCGACACGATGGATTGGAAGTCCTGCCAGCCGTTCGAGATCGAATCCTGCACCGCCCAGAGGTTCCGCGAAATCCTAAGAGCCGCCGTCGAGGAAGAGGAGATGCGGCGGCGCTACCGGCTGTAGGAATAGTTTTCTCATTAGTGTGATTAGTTTGGATTAGGGTTTTTGTACTAGCAATCTGGGGAACTTTTGTTCTTGATATTCTGACGATTGCTGAGTCCACAATTAATTAACCTGTTGTTGTAAAGTTAAATGCAATTTGTTTCACCCTTTTACCTCAGTAAATGCAACTCATCCGCAATTAGTTTTAATGACCTCGATTTTTTTTAATTCGTGTCAAGTCTAGACAATATATGTATTATGAAAGATTGGTCATGCTATGTTCGTATAAGAAAGTGTTTTATTTTATGCACGTCAAATCCAATCCATAAATATTTGTATGAAACAATGAAGTATGTACATTACTCTAATGTAAGAATCGTTTGTTGAGGATTGGAACCATATTAAAAGTATGTTTTGTTCATTTGATTCGACTCGATCCGATCCTGATTCAATATCCGTCAATTTTTCCTTCACATTTAAGAATTCACAGATTCAAAATCGAATTGAAAAAAATTCAACTCGATTTAATTGATTTAAATATTGACATGGTACAATTCAATCGTGGACCGAATTATTCCCAACCCTGCCCCTAGGGCTAGTTATATGCCAACAATTCTTAACGTCCTAGACTAATGGGATTTGTTTAAGGTAATTGGTTGCTCTGTTTTTTTATTTTTTACCCCACATTCAACAGTAGATGTGTAAATCACAAACGAAACTCCATTCTTATGATCCATCCCCAATATCAGAATTCAGAGGCAACGACAAAATCTTTTGCTAACCAAATAAATACGCTCAATTGTGGTGGCAGAGTTTGAGAGCATTGGATTTGGTGGTTTCTCTCCAATTCCTCGGCCCACTAAAATTGGAGTTTCATTGCGACAAATGGGCTTTGTTATTAAGCCCACCAACAAAAGAATGGGCTTCAACTAACGCAAGTCCACACGCTACATCCCACGAGCACAAGTGAAGCAGCCCGCTAGGAAACTAGAAGAATAGAGGCATAGAGCAATCGCAATGACTCGGGGCTAGAAGGCCTAAAGGATTCAAACTTCAAAGAGCGACAAAGGAGATAAAAAAAACCAGTTATATTTTACTAACCGTCTCTTATAGCAACGCCATAAACTTAAGGTTTAGGGTTCCAATTTCGTAAAGTTCTCATTAATACTGACTGTTAAACTGTATAATGAATTAATGATTGAGTAGAATAATATGTCTTGCTAGCCTAAAAATTATTATCTTACTTGGATGAATATAATTAAATCAAATTAGACGACAAACAGATTTTTGTAACGAAGTGGTTAAATATTATATATGAGCATCTCACATCTCGAGTTATTAGGAACCCGTTGGTTTATAATATGGTATCAAAGTTTGTTTGTTTTTAAAGTCATGTGTTCAATTCCTCACGACTCCAATATTAACAATTGTTTTAATGCGTAACACGTAACCAGCAGCCCCTGGGATAGTGGGATGGCAGACAGGTTGCATTGATCAAGCTCTAGAGAGTTCCATTATTGTGGACATAGATATGCTTAAAACCAGGATTAGGTTAACACATTTGTCTAATAATCTAATGTTGCTCAGAAAATCTGCCCATAACCTTTTGACAAATAACTGAATAAACACAATTAAAAATAGGATGATAATTGCATCCGTGACAAGGCAAACCATCATTCAAGTGGAGTATGACGTGGTTCTTAACTAATTTATTTGTAGAGATTATTAACTCATTGTGCTAATATAATGATATGTGATTAATTACACATTACTAATTAAGGTATAATTATCACATCACCATTATTTTTAAGATGGATTACATATTTAATTATATGAACCGACAATTGAGGGTCAACAAGCCAATGATCATTACATGCGTACGTAGGACATTTTAACCAAGTCTACCTAAACCCTATTATCAGATATGGTACGTTGCCATGAATTTAAACCTGAAAATGACATGAAAATTCGCCGCTAACAATAACATAATGCGGGAAAAACATTATTTAATTTCATGCTGAAGTTAATATATTCGGATATGGAAATATTACTATAGTATTTCCATAGTTAGAGAGAAAGAAATGGTGCACCTATAGCAACTTGACATAAACTATTTTACATGAACGATAACGATGGAGTGCCTGCCACTACCATCCATTAACTTTCCCCTCATGTCTTAAATTTATGTTTAGAAAAAAAAGAGATTATTAAACTACCATCGGAATACAGGTTAGAGTGTCCTTTTCGAGTTTGAGATTATCGGGGTGAAAGCTATAACAAAAATGCAAGACTGGAAGTTGAAACAATGTCACTTTACTTCGGATTCAAGATCATAGCTTATTAAGAGTAGTCAACCACAAAAATAAGCAAAAAACCGATCATAAAAACAGGAAGGTATAGATAAAAGCAAGTTCAAGCCAGCCCAGGGCGACACGTAAAAGGTCTAAAGGAAGTAGGGGGGGAGTCATCACTGCTATAACTATACCATGGACACACTCCTCAACAACAGTGACATCGCCCGAAATCTAAATTACGGGATACAAAAAAGTTAAGTTCCAAGAATTTGAATTACAGTAGTTTGAGAGAAATGGTCAAAGTCGTACCAACTAGCATGATTCTCAATTTCATTACAAAATTTTACGTGTGTTTTTTTTTACTACTTCTATAAGTTGTGAGAAAACATGACCCCTTGATTTCAACGTGGCTGCGTCACTGAACACAATTTCAAGCAGTCCTTTATTGCCTTACCATTCTTACTCTACGTAGCTGTAAAATTAGCTTTTATGTTGTCTCGAGTATGAATGACTAGACCAAACGAGGTAGTTTGCTTAAATATTTGACTTAAACTAATTAAAATATCATGCAATTACTCAATATACAAATGTCAAATACACAGTAGTTATACCTAACTAATAATTCAGCATATTTATGTGCATTATTGACTATTTATTATTAATGTACATGCTGATTAATACGAGAAGGTGATGAAGGAATAATAACGTGACCTCACTTTCTTTTGCTCCTCACTGAATTGAAATTAGCTCTGACTTTTTTATATACATAATAAATTATTAGTTTTGACTTGGTACAGAGAACAATAAATTTGCTCAATTTTCCCCATCATATTATCATTTTTTATTTTTATTATTCTCCAATATTCCTTGCTCGCGTATTCATTATTATTAGTCGGTTGAATTTGGTCATGATTGTAAGTTGTAACGGCCAACCGACGCCTGGTTGGTGGTTCGTTGCTGCAATTGGCACCTTACCGATAATATTCTTTTCTGTTGCTGTTTTAACCATTTAATGTGGAAGAAGAATCCTCCATTTCTATGCTGCTCTCTCTACATATTTGGAAAATAAAAGAAAAACAAAGCAAAAAGCCCATAACTTTCACGATATGGGGACACTGTTGAATATGGAAGTCTTCCGGTTGCAATATCAACATATTTTGTGAATAATTAGTGGTGGAGCCATAAATCAAAATGAAGTGGGCTTTAAAAATGTATGCTCAAAGGGTTCAAATAGTGGTAATTTGGGTGGAGAATGGAGACTTAAACCTAACCAACTACTATATTTCTCAAATTTGCTATGAAATTTACATGTAAATTTACATACTTTTGATACTCGAGGAGGGTTAAATGTAATAACCCCCTACCAAAAATATGGCTTTGCAACTGGAAATATAAATTGGATCAGATTGTATGTCGTGAATTGTCTACCACCGTCGATTAAGTGTGCGAATTAGGTTACCATGATGAAAGTTCCTTCGTCATAGAAAAAAAGGTGGTAAAACCATTTGGTCCTAATAATTCGAATTGTTGGATGAAGGTTGGTTGATTAAGGATCATACATGCCCCTCAAACGAAAGCTAACTCATTAAATTAAAGTTTGTACATGTTAATGAGGTCATCATTTGTAGTCTCTAAATTAACTATTAATATAAAAAAAGGGAAAATTCGAATACATGTCCACTCTAATACTATGTTTCGAATCGTCTCATCTCAATAACTCGATCTTATTAACGGTGGGAGAGCCAAGTTGTAAAACTAGGTGTGTCCTCTTTTCAAAATACAAATATAATCGAAGGGAAACTAACCGACTGGAAAAGGAAGAGCCCAGAGTAGCAGAGACTTCTACTTTAGACTTCATAGTTGTTGGACAAAATTGAACAGGATAACTGAGAAAAAGAACCCAATTAGAGATATCTTTCAATTGAAGATTTTATATATAACGTATAAATTAATTTTATATCAATATATGCAAATAGCAAAAACCGAGCTTTATCGTAGTGGTAACATACTTTTAAACTATATCAATGTGATGAATTTTAATAATTTCACCATGGATACCATAGAACTCCCCATATAAATGTATTACTTTTTCAACGAAACTTATTCCTGTAACGACACATCCCAAACACCCTGCCTCCGCCTTCCGCTCTCTTAATAGACTAACTACATCCTATAGATAACCAGTCGACACCGCATTGAGAAGAACTGAGAAAAGCGAATCCCCCGATATTTTATTGATATGTCTGTGTGGCCGTGCAACTGTGAAGAAGAGAGAAGAAGGAGGGTGACGATGTGGTCAATTATGGAACATGCGTGGCTAACTAACTGACTGGGTATAGTATTCATCCTTTCATCCATTTGACTGGTCGGAATGGCAACTAATAATTGAGAGAAGCACATATATCTCTATTGTATTAATGCAGCAGGGGCCATAGCTAGGCTAGGGATGGAAGAAAGACGAAGACGACGACTCAGCCAATGCCAATTATTGGGGTACGTACTTAAAAAAAAAACTAACCAAATTGATGATGGAATGGATCATCATTTCTTTTTTTCCCCCCCACTCCCATGGCTGAGAGCGATTTAGGTTGGTTCGTCTAGATCGATCAGAGGGTACTGTTAATGGCTCTGTTGGGGGGGGGGGGGGGGGGGGGGGGGGGGGGGGGGGGGGGGGCTGGGGGAGAAGAAGAAGGAAGGAAGGAAAGAGATATATGATATAATAGGGTTTTGGGTTGGTGGGAGATCATGTGATCAATGGACCACCATGGATATAGTTTATGTAAGGATTTGTGTAGTTTGGGAGTATACGGTATTCTGACATTCTCAACAATTCGAGTTATTGAGACTGAGTGGTTTGTTCATTGACGTGGTACTGGAGCCTTCTGTGGACAAGAATTGTTCAGTTTGAATCTCGGTGAGCCCCCATTGATAGGGACATGATGTGATGTCTGTGCAAAGTTCAAACTCATATTAGTGGACTTTCGATTGGAGGGGGGGGGGGGGGGTGGGGGCGTGTTGGAATGCGGTGTAAGCTCGAGTCATTTGAGTTTCAGTCCGCGAATATTATATTATGACATCTAATAGATAAACTTCATATCTTAAAAAGCATTACCGAACCTCTCCAAGTAACTCGAGCTAATTGAGATAAACTGTTTCTTTACACTAGAAAGATATTTTAAACCGGTCGAGTTTGAGGTTTGATACTATGTTAACTTCTAATAGATGCACTTCATATATATCCTAATTTTCTAAGCCGAAACCCGAAGATCTATTTAATAAAAAATAACAATCGACAAATTTTAATTCGTTAAATTACATAACAAAATCACCTAGGACATGGAATACTCCAAGTGTCCACCACTCATTCTCATATATATAAATGTATATTTCCTCTCTCAAAATTTTCAAGTTTGATTCGTGATAGTAATTGTTATTATTAAGTATTGCTTCTATTGCTTGCTAGCTAGCTCGACAGCAGCCCCACGGGATCGGATCGACGGATGAATGGTGGTGGAGTGGAAGCAAAAGTGTTATTTATAACTTCCCATAAAAAAAGTGTTATTTATAATTAATAATTAGCTTTGCATGGTGATGTGATGATGATCACTATCGATCAATCAAATGATGATACGATTGAGTTGAACCATGATTAGTTTATAAAGTATGGTTAATTAGTACTATTGGGGATCTAGTGAATTACAACACATCAATAAAGTCAATAAAGTTGGTTTAAGTACGTATATAAAGTATAGCTTTCTCTAGTTAGATCATCATGACCTAAAGTTATATTAGGAGATACCTAATGTTAAATGATTCAATATGTGGATGTTTCGATCATTAATTTGTTACTGGACTGATGATAATTGTATCATATTTTTATATGCAGGAGGACAGAAATATTCACACTTTTGGATAATCATCAAAGTTTGATACAATTGAGAAGGCAACCAAGTAGGGGTGGCTATACGGACCGGTCCGGTTAAATTGGACTAAATTGATCCGGTCCCAGTCCGGTCTTTTCGAGAATATAAGGACCAAAGATTGGATTGGATACAGTCCGGTCTTGACCCGGTCCGGTCCCAAATTTATCTTGATTTTAGGTGTTGGGGGTCTCTTATCCGGTCTTTATCCGGTTTTTTACTTCAAATCTAAGTCCGAATATGAAATTGCATTGTTTGCTATCCGGTCCCAGTCCGGTCCCGGTCCAGGTTATACGGTCCGGTTTTGGGTAAAACCAAACAGTCTGGGACCAAATAGCCAGCCCTACAACCAAGACCCTAAAAAAAAAAGGTTTCCCCGGGTGTATGGGACAAAATTTGAACTCAAATATTTGTGGATAACAAGGAAATGTGATTTTCTCACTTTTGAACTCGAATTCTTCCTTCATTTCCAGAACAGATCATGAGCGTGATCATAAACCAAACCCGACCGGATGAGTAATCGGCTACTTCAACGAAGTAGCTGATCAAACAAATCCATTTAGACTGATCAACCCGGTGAAGAGTACATGTGTCTTGAAGGAAAGCCTTTAGAGCAAACTTTATAACCAACTAGTTTCGAATTGGAACTCGTCATATAAGAATAACGCTGTAACCACCCAAAAAGCAGCGACCTTAATGATCTTATATTATATCTTCTTTCTCATTTACTGTGTTTGTTTTAGTAGCTTTCCTTTTTGTTGTTGAAGAGAGCATCTTATCCTAAACATTCTATTAGGGGAAGTGGGAAATTGATAGATATAGTAGCCATGAATCTCTATCAGCTTCCCATCAACTTTCCATTATTGGTTCTAATTCAAAGGTGGTCTTCTTAGTGTTACAGGTTAACTCAATCATATCCTTTTTCTTCCTTTTTACTGTTTCTTAAACATTTCTATATTCCTCACATCTCCCTCCTTTCTTAGGTCGGCATCCACTGAGGCTCGACTAGCAGTAGTCTTCTTCATCCTCCCCCATTAATTGCGCCTTTGAATAAAACTGTTTATACTATTCATAGCGCAAATTAATCCTTTCACAGATTGTTAATTATAGTAATGTCAGTGTCAGCTTCTTGATTAGCACATCTTTACGCCATGCATTATTCCATTTTACTTGGTCGCAGATAATCAGATTTTTTTGCATTATCGGGAGGCCAAAGCCAAGAACAGAAGGAAGCTACAGGGGGAGATTACAGCTGGGGGAGGGGGGAATCAGACAACACAACCTGTCGCTCAAAAGTAATTCCCATCATATCGTCTGTAAGAAGTGGTAGCAGACCTGATGGCGGGTTAGCAAGCTCATGTACACCATAGGGGTAGACGAGACTGTGCTTCGAGAGCCAGTCCGCGACTCTATTCCCTTCCTGGTATACATGAGTAATGCGCACCAGCCATTCTTGGCTCAGTTTCTTGCGAATAACCGAAAGCAGAGTTGCGTGAGGATGAATCGGATCTAGTCTAGTAGTAATCAGTTGAGTGGCCATCTTCGAGTCCGTCTCCACACGGATCGCCCGATATCCTGCTTTCCACGCCAAGTCTAAACCATGACAAAGAGCCCAAAGCTCAGCCAAAATAGCCGTTGCCGATCCGATGCTTCCCATAAAGCCTGCTACCCATCTGCCTGTGGAGTCACGAAGAACCCCTCCCGTGCCTACTGGGCCGGGGTTTCCATTCGAAGCACCATCGATGTTGAGTGTAACCCAGCCACTTGGCGGTGGAGTCCATCCAATGTTGGCCAACACCCGCTGAGGAGCTTGATTCATGTTGCTAGGGAGGGGATCCGGGGCATGCCACGCTTCACTCCACAACTTCGTTCTTGTCATTATGGAGTTGTCTAGAGTTGGTGCAGAAAGGGAGGCGTTCACTCCTTTGAAGCAAGCTGTTGTGCGGTTCTTCCACAAGCACCAGGCGGCCATACCAAAGAAGGAAGGCCACTCTATCCCGGTATCTAACGTCGAGTTACTCAAGAGGTTTCGCCTAAGCCACTGATCTGCAAAAGAGCTGAAGAAGTCTTGCTGCTGCTCAGAAGGAACATGTCGCGACCAGAAGAACTTAGCGGGCGGACAGTCCCGCAGGACATGCAGAATATTCTCCCGTTGTCCCGAGCACCGAATGCAGAAGGGGTTATCTGCACTTTTCCTCTCGAACCGCAGCTCATTCGTCGCAATCCTCCCACAGAAAGTCAACCACATAAAGCTTCTGACCCTCTCCGACGCCTTCAGTCCCCAGATAGCCTTCCACACCCTCTCATTTGAGTCTGGCTCCCGCTGATTAAGAAGTAAGAAGGCCGACTTGGCACTGAATCTGCCGTCTGCCGAAGCTGTCCAGAACAACGTATCTTCCTCTTGCGAAAGCTTGTCCACCGCTATGCTTAGAATCTTCTGGTAGATCTCAGGAGGTAGCAGCTGTTGGAAGTCCTCTGTACGCCATCTGTCATCATCATCTACGAAGTCCGCTCAATAATAAGATATGATAAGGTTGTTCATCTCGTGATTAATGAAGTCTTCTCATCGATAAATAAATTTCTAATCGACTATCAGTTTGCTCTTCTAACATTTCATAAAACTGCCCGTTTCGTGATAGAAACATACTCTCTCATAGGTAGTCCAATTGCATACATACTACGCTGTGTGGATCTTATCAGTTTTGTAATTGAGTTGCTAGCAACCATTAAGAGTGTGGAAAGGGATGGTTCGTACCGGACTGCACCGAACCACACCAAAGCGAATATAATATTGTCCGGTCCTTTGTCCACATTTTTTTTTATAAATACAGAACCAAAATGGAGTGAATTAACATTTGGACCAGACCAAAATGAATCGAATACACTGTTTGTCCGGTTCATGATTCTGAGATGTCTAAGTGAATCACAATTCTCCGAAGTATGAACCAGACCGGATCGGACCATTGCACAACCCTGACGCTCATACCTTTTGGACTTATCTTGGGGGGCTTATCTTGGGGAAGTTATTGTAAAATTGACTATTACCCTTATTCCGTCTCTTTTATTATAACTTTTTATTTTCAGAGTGAAAATATTATAATTTTTTTGTATGGTATTGTTCCATTTTGAATATCTATAACAAGAAGAAAAAAAAATAATTAAAATGTCATTATCGATCGACCCACAACACAAAGAAGGGAATTTATAGTTTATCCATTTCCTTTCAAATCGAATCCTTCCTATTGCATTGAGGTGGTTGGTGTTGCTTAGCTATCACAAACTTCACAAACATAGGAAAATTCGGTTGGCAGATAGAGAGATCTTTGAATGGCACGAAGGGTAAGTCACGCTAGCTACCTGCATAGTTATCAATAGGAGGAGTACGTGTAGTTTTAAGAAACAAAAGGATAACCCTAAAAAGTCAAACGTACGTTTGTGTTATTATATTATCATCATTAAATATTGTTATCATCATCATCATCATATGCCCTTATCTACTTAATACAATGAATTGACGTTACAATTAATTATCCACAATTCAACAACCTTATTTAATTTGATTGTTTTGCTTATCTTCATCATGTAGGTTGCGGGGAAATTTTTCTCAATGATTATGTGGATAAAAAAAAAACATCTCAATGATTCGTTCTTGGATGAACCAGTTTCAACCTGAATACCTTATACAAGAGTGTTGGAGGATCCAAAAGTCAATACAACCTTCATTTTTTTTTTCTAGCGGAACAACTTCGTTTGAGCGTGGATGCCTACAAATTATACAAAACTTATCATTGTGTCTCTCCCGAAAATTCTATATAATTATTAGAATGAGCTAGCTCTTGACGTTAAATTATCGCCGTCCTGTAGAAAAATGTCCGAAAAATATAGAATTTGAGAATTGAAGGAACCACTACAATTTCAATAGCAAGAGACAACACAATTGTGTCATTGCAAAAAGAGATTTCGTTTATGTAATTTTCACAAAATTTAGGGGTCATTTGGTTTCTCCGATCCTTTTAATGAGATTGATGTTTGCATTCGTTACAATCCATCGTTTTTTTTATTTTCATGTATAAACAATACATATATTTTCTACTTGATGTGACATAAACAATCATTCATAATGAATAATTGTTCAATGTCAAGTTTTAGTTTAAATGGTTACCATTGTTCAATTGAGACTGATACTCCTTTTTATTACTATCATCATTACTATTACAATAACAAATACCAAATTCATTAGTACTTGTGTGTTGTGTCCTCTCCTTACCTCTCCTCTCGAAGAAGGGTTTAGAGAAAAAGATGCATATTATCTTTTTTTTTTTTTGTCATTAAAAAGATGCATATTATTATCTATGTGACCATGTTTGGGGCGTTGGACCCTTCGATTTGGGCCTAAAGGTGGACGAAGTGTCTTGGGCCTGATCTCCATGTAGCCTTTTTTTTTTACTTCAAACAGTCCAGAAACTTTAATTTCACGTTTTTACCCCCCGGCAATTTTCAATTGAGAAATTTGCCCAGCCGCCACCGAAAAACAAAGCGTTGAAATGGCCTCCAGGCTCCTATTAATTCCACATGGACAGGATTTCTTCCGATTGGGGAAAATTGGTGGAGAGGACGGTGAAGATGTCGACGATGACGAGGCCAGAAGAAAGAGCAAAACATGTGCAGGTATGGTCTTTGGTTTGTGAGGGAAGGGAATAATTGGGAGGCGGATAAATAATAAAGTGAGAGCTAGACTTAAGTGTTAAGAGTCAAAGGGAGTGGAATTAAAAGCGAAAGGCGCAACTGGGAGTGTTGACGATGGACACTCTACTACTACTACTACTACAGACAGCCACCTTCCCGACCAAGTCATTGGAAGCAGAAAGGGACACGATGGAACGTTTCTATACGCGTTGGCCTTGAAAATTGAATCTCTCTAGTCTCTATACTCCCCCAACCCCACCCCGCCACCCGGAAAAAAAAAACCCGGGTCTTATGGTATCGTAGGTTCAATCAGAAAAAAAGGTCGTATGTCTCAATATGATTATTCGGTTCATGGCATTATATCCGAGCCTCCCATTTGAATCCCGACGACTTCATTTGTTAAGCACACATGTTAATCCGGACCAATGCAGACTTCGAGCTCTCATGAGTGACTTTCGTTTGAGTGGGCGTTTGAGTGTGTGATATGAAATTCATTATAGCATTGCACCCAACCGTTGGAGCTATTGGGTTCATTTAGTATTCAGCTTATGACATGGCAATCCTTGTTAACCCACCTTTTCAATTGACTCGTGAGTTTGAAATTTGCACATGAATGTACGATTAGTAGATGGTTTGAGATCCATAATTGAGCCCTCCCAAAAAGTCGAGATATTGCAACTAGGCGATTCTTGACATGGTATCAGAGTCGTGGTGGCCGAGAGTTCTTGTATTCGAACTTCAACGACGACCCCTATTTGTTAAGAACATGGTATATAGACTTTGCAAACTTCAAGCCCATATTAATTGGCTTCCTTTTGAGGAGGTGGAGGGGAGGGGGTCATGTTCGTAAATCGTGTAAGATCCCAAACTAAACATCTCTCAACAACTAAAGTTAATGGGACTAAACAGTCATGACAATGTCATACCATGTGTTTAAAATAAATTGTTGATAACGGGGTCGTGAGGACTCGAGCACGATCAACCAATCTCTGATACTATATCAATAATTAGTTGGTCCTAATAACTCGGACTCTTGTTTTGACCCAATAACGCTTCCTTACCTGGCAAACTTGTGAATTTGGAGTACACCAAACTCTCAGTCGGTCACTTGCTGCCATGTAGAGTATTAGATTGACTAGAATTCAGAGTAATAACACTACGCCCTGCACTTCAATTAACGATTGAACTTTTAGTTCGTATTCTACGAACCCTAAATCTTAAACACGAATTCTCGTCAAACAATAACAATCGACGATTTTGATTAGTTGAAATGTACCCAATATTTCAGTACGAATTCACTTTCAGTACGGTACAATTAAACTTCAAAAACACAACTTGTGATTGATTATTTGTTATAAGGACCAACATGGGACATTTTGATTTCACTTTGCATAGTTAAAACACACAAAGCTGTACTCGCTAATTACTGATGATTAGTCCTCCCAAGTGAAGAAAGTCAAATATGAGAGGTGGGAAAACCTCGGTTTCCTTTTTAGCCTTTTCCCTCCTTTCTCGATCTCCCCTTTTTTTCCTGCTTTTCGAGTCTCGTGCTCAGTCACACTTACAATGTCAAAGTAATATATATTTATTTTTCTCTCCCTTTTTTCCATCGCTGTAATTTGACTAGCTAGCTGTAAGCTGTAAGCTGTATCCGCTGTACTTTCAACTCAGCTGGGAGAGGAAGGCGAGAGAGAGAGAGAGAGAGATTCTCTCTTTAGCTCTGCCCTGTCGCTCTCCGGGCCTCACCTCTCACTCTGGATTCCAAATGGCGCGCTGTACAACAAGTGATAATTGCGGGGGTGGGCAGTGGGAATGGGAAAATATCGACCAATGTCATCATCCACAATATGGATTAGGTATCTAAGGAGTGTGTTTAAACATATGTTTAGCCCTCACTCCACAAAATGCTAGAAAGAAAACAAACCATCTCATAATTAGAGGATGTGAGGGAGGTATGTGTACATTTGGGTCCCTCCAAGGCACAAAACTAATTAATGTAGATGTATGGCCCAATTCGTTGGACGCGATCAGGGCGGTTCAGTTACAATTCTCGTGACAGAGTCGTTTTGCATAGAAGTTTTGAGAATTTGGATGACAACAGATAAAGAGCATGATAGCATCTTGAACTAAAAATGTCCTCTAGAATTTTTGGTTCTTTTTTATGATTGTGAATGTTACTTAGTGTTAGGAGTAATGGTGGGAGTCGATTGATTCGGTCTAGAAATAGCTCGAATTGAGATGAGACTAGATTAAAAAAAAAAATAAAGTAGAACATAGGATCAGAATCATACCTAAAACATGTTTGATTCATATGATTTGACTCGATTCGGTACAAATTTAATTTCACTCCATTTTTTTCCATACATATAAATATATAATTTATAATTATTTTTCCATATACCTGTAGAATAAAAAATATAATAAAAATACATTCAATTTGATTCAATTCCATCCAAATTCGGTCCAATATGGACCATATAATTGCCCACCCCTTAATTGGGAGTTACCATACAGAATCAATGGAGAACTCAGTGCACAAATCAATGCAAATTGCATGGAAAATAAATAGGAAACATATAACAGCTCAGTAAAGAAGGGGAACACAAATTGAATAACAAAACCATTACGAAGTTTCCTTAACATATATTTTTTGTAAATGTATAAATTAACTTCTCCAATTTTTATTTTATTCCTTAAATAAATAAATAAAAACATCCTTTCCCATTTCTCTTTCACACGAGTCATTCCTCTATAAATACATATACCCACACAACCAATTCGCGAAACGGTACGATACAGTCTCATAACTCTTCATTTCCTTCCCTTCCTCCTCCTACCTCTCCTTTTTCTCTTCTCCTCTTTCCCAACCTCCTGCCGCCGTCGCACAAAAAACAATCTCCGGCCACCACCCCATAAAAAAAAAAAAAAAAACCATTCAACAACACCATGGTGGTGGCATCCCCCCCGCCGCTCGCCCGCACCGGCGAGAAGAAGCTCCTCCTCCCGAAGCTGCCCACGGTGGACCTGTCGGGCCCACGGGCGGACGTGGCCCAGCAGATCGTCAAGGCCGCGGAGACGGTCGGGTTCTTCAAGGTGACCCACCACGGCGTGGGCCCGGCCACCGTGTCCCGCATGGCGCAGGAGAGCCTGGGCTTCTTCGCCAGGCCCGACCACGAGAAGAAGCGGGCCGGACCCGCCGACCCGTTCGGGTACGGGTGCAGGAACATCGGGTTCAACGGCGACGTCGGGGAGGTCGAGTACGTCCTCCTCAACACCAATCCTGGCTCCATCGCCCAGAGGTCGTTGACCATCAACTCCAACGACCCCACCAAATTTAGGTACGCCAATTTTATAAATATTCATTCTCTCTAGGTAACCCATCTCGATATTTCATTAGAATTTTACATTTCTCACATAATTTTTCTTCATCAAATATATTTCCGAGTGTGTGCGAATTCGTTAAAAAAAATTATGCAACACGATACTATCTTTTAGTTATGATTGTTAAAACGTTTTTTCATTGATAAACCTGAGTATTGACGTGAGAATAATTGGGGGGTTTAGGGAGCTGGAGTGGGGGCAAGGGGAATAATGTGCAAAACGTGGTGTGGGGGAGGAGGAGAAGATAGAAGAGAAGGAAGGGAAGAAGGGAGGGTAGCTAGGATTCAGTCGCTGTAACTGTCTGTGCTACAAATGGAACCCGTTGCTTCCATTTTCTGCCAATTTGCTGATCAGAATCAGTTGAAGGGTCGACGTCCTTCATTTGTAGGGTATCTTTTGTAAAAAAGTATTTAAAAAAAATCGAATTTTCATCTAGAACATGTCATGGCCAGGGCCAGAGCCATGGACCATTTGTGCGAACACACTTAAAAATGGTCCTCTCCTCCCTGCATGGGTTGTTGGTGTCATGCCCATCAGGAGGACATTCGAGGAGGAGTTGTCGAAAGAAATTCAGTGATGGATCTTAATCACTTGTTTACACGATTCGTCATGTTATTATATGTTTTAAGACAGAGGCTGCCATGTTCTTATACCCCATCTCGTAACTCTTAGTTTCGCGTACTCTCGATTTTTTTTTTTACGTACTTAATAGCGATCGAGATATTTAACAACGACCCAACCAATGAGATGGATAATTCTATGATTTGGGGGTGGTAGTAGACTTTTTCCTAATCTAGTGTGAAGATTCTTGGGATGATTCCTTTCTCACTTCTTTTTCTTTCCTCTTCGGATTAATGAATTAATTAATTTGACTATACCAACGGGAAATGGAATGAATTGAATTAACGATGTT
Source organism: Linum trigynum (assembly GCA_964030455.1). Lineage (NCBI taxonomy): Eukaryota > Viridiplantae > Streptophyta > Magnoliopsida > Malpighiales > Linaceae > Linum > Linum trigynum. The sequence continues at coordinate 64,933,168 of OZ034819.1, forward strand.
TAGTCCCTTTCCTCGATATTAAATGTGGTGGTGTGTTTTTTGGTGGGGACAGCTCTGCTGCGGGCGGGTACATAGAAGCAGTAAAGGAAGTGGCATGTGAGATCCTGGATCTGATGGCGGAAGGGCTGGGGGCCACGGACGCCGAGGTGTTCAGCAAGCTAATCAGGGACGTCGACAGCGACTCCATCCTCCGCCTCAATCACTACCCTCCCTTCCTCCTTCCGTCGCCGTCCTCCGCCGTCGATCACCCGGCGGCGGAGCTGAAGGTCGGGTTCGGGGCGCACACCGACCCGCAGATCCTGACCGTATTGACATCAAACGACGTCGCCGGGTTGCAGGTCCACGTCGACGGTGACGTGTGGGTCTCCGTGGCGCCCGACCCCACCGCCTTCTTCGTAAATGTTGGTGACGTTTTGCAGGTTCGTTATTATATTTATATATTCTGGCAATTATTATTTTTAACAATTATTAATGTGTTGTCAATTTATATCGTTTTTATCAATTATTATCAATTATTTGGGGGCCCGTTGGTTGGGGGCTTGCTTGCTGAGCTCAGAAAAGGAGGGTTTGTGGGTTTCCCTCCATTTCTTTTTATGAGCTCATAATTAGTGATACGTAACACAATCATATGTTGGAATAATTGCTATAGAATTTTTTTTTTATGGAGCTGGATTTTGTGTGGTTCTCATAAAGGAATTGGGACCACGATGATTTTTGCTAAATTTCTCTTTTATTATATATAATTAGAATCCAAAAAATGCGTTCTTACAATCAGAATAATAGAAGATTCGAGAAAATATGCAGTCTCTAAATCATAGGCGCAAAGGGTTTACGATTCAGTTATTAGGGATATATTTTGGTTCAAGGGTCAATATATGCACAACTTGATATGGCGCTCGCAAGATGTCTGTGAGAACGTGCTTATAACTTCTCGCGTGCCTGTCAGATTAGGGACGAGCGCAGTGTGTTATAATCACGTTCTTACATCAGTCTTGTGAGCACGATATCGAAATCGCTCGACAACATGAGCAAACAAGGTTTTACTTATAATGATGATAGGTACTAATCTAGAGAGGGAGATTGAAAATGATGGAAGTTGATAGAATAGATGGATAGATGCTGCTGCTGCTGGCTCTCTATCTGAACTGGCAACATCCTAGCAGCAAAAGGGCATAGTGGCAGCAGCAGCAGCTATATGGCCAGCTAGCTAGTTATGATCTAAGGTTTGAATTTTGGGTTATTCTCTTGTCCAATTTATGATGGGGCCCTGCCTAGCTAGCTCCTTTCTCCTTCATTTACAGCAAGATCAATGACAAGGGCAGGGCATAGGAATATGAGTTAAGAAGAAAAGTATCCAACAAAAAAAAATCCCCATCCCTAGTTTACACAAACTATGCTTAGATTAGGGTTTGGTTCTTCTCGTATTATCCGTCTTCAACCGTCTTCGTTGATTTTCATTATCGATACTCATCTTCTTCATAAGTCCATGATTGACTTTCAAATAAGATAAAACATGACAATTTAGAGACAAGTTTGGATAAAAAAAAGATTCAAAATTTCACTGATGTAATAAGTCATATGAGAAATTCATACATATCTCAAAGTACAAATCCTAAGTGGATAGGTCTGCCATGTGTGGCTGGTGGAAGGATAAACTCGAACCCTATTGAGATTTCCTATGGTACTTTTCTTTTTTCTTGTGAAGGATTTTTCTTCTTGCTATATAGTACTTGAAATCAAATAAAAGCTAATAAAGATATTATTGGTGAGAAAGAAAGTAGAAGAAGAAGAAGGAGAAGAGGGGGGGGGGGGGGGGGGGGGGGGGGGGGGCAGGTAACTGCAAAAAGTGGCTGCATGGCCTCCTTCTGTTTTGGCTATATTAAGGCCTCTTCCCCAGCCCACCTTCCTCTGGTCCCTTTTTACCCTTCCTGGATACCTATTTTCCCTTCTTCTTCTTCTTCTCATTGTTGAAGAAAGGCTATTGAGTATGACTACTCATTCAGTCATTAGTCCATCACCTTTCCTTCCTTTCTTCCTTCCCATATCTTCTATTCTATGGTCCTATTATGGTCAGGACGACCATACTCAGATCCCCATCTCTCTCTCTCTCTCAAGAATATAATCATCAATCTATTGACCTTGTGTTGCTAATGCCAACTCATTTTTGCTGTTTATTTCCCCCTATTTTTGGAAAACAAAATCAACATTTGAGTTGGGAACGACACAATGATATAATATAACATCTCTAGAATTTCCCCACCACTGCGAACCCCAGTTAGATCAGAAGTAGGATATCGTCTTCCACTATAGGCACATCCATCATACCCACAGATTGGTGTTTGTTGGCTAATGTGGTATGCTAATACAATGATATGTTCGAATAGATGACTGATTAAAAAAAATTAGTTATCATTTAGTTAAAAGTTATATGCGAGTCATCGTTTATGTAGTTGTAATGGTTATCATTCTCACATTTGCCTTATCAATATTGCCAATATGACTAGGTCAGTTGATTCGACTTGTGTAGTGCGAAAGCATGATGATCATTATGTTCCTTTTTAATGGAAAAATGGCCGAAAACCTCGTGAAATAAGCGTTCTTTTACTATTACAGACTCAAAGAACAATTCGTATGTATAGTTATCGTATATTTAACTAACTCAGTAATATTTAATCATATACATTATCATTATATGTTAATGGTCCTAGGGCAATTTGATTCAATTTGACGTGACTTTGGTAATCCCTTTCATCTTTTTGCTTGAGCTGTCCTTGTTCTTATGCTGAGATTTTTCATCCCACCTCATGATTGCTACCAAAACCCAAATATTCCCTCAAATAATAGTTAGTTTTTGGCTTTCTGTTTCATTTTTTTTCATTCCTTTTAATATCCTTTTTGCTTGATGGATGCAGGCTATGACAAATGGCAGATTCGTGAGCGTAAAGCACAGGGCCCTCAACGTCAACGCGGCCAAGCCCAGACTGTCAATGGCCTATTTCGCTGCCCCACCGCTTAACTGCACAATCTCTCCTCTCCCTGAGATGGTCACCCCTTCCAGGCCCAGTTTGTATCGGGCTTTCACTTGGGCCGAGTACAAAAAGGCCTCCTACTCCCTCCGCCTCGGAGATTCTCGCCTGGATCTCTTCAAAACGCAGCAGCAGTAGCCAGTCATGAGAGTGAAGTGAATACAGAAGTGGAACATAGAAGTAGGGTTAGGGTTTGTGAAAATGGGGGAAAATGTAGGAAGCGTGAAATTTTGCTGAGAGAGAGAGAGAGAATGGTTGTTTTTCTTTACCGTCTTCCCCACTGCATGAAAAAAAAAAAAAGAACAGTTCTCACAGAAAACAAAAAAACAGTTGGGAGGATAACAAGGTTTTCTTTCCTTTGCTTGGGTGATGAGATGAAATGTAGGTTCCCTTTTTCTTGTTTTTACTTTGAAATTTTGCGAAGGTTTCGGAGTAAATTGAATGTAAGATTAGTGAGCTAGGTTTTTTTTCTCACTTTTTAGTGCCCTTGTTGTCCATAATCTCTTTGTGAAATTCAAATGATTGCTTTGTTTGTGAAATCATTCATGAGCCATACACATCATGGATCCGAACATATTTAACATGGGATTTGTATTTGAAATCGTGAATCAGCGATATTAAAAGGATAGGGGGTTTGATCTTCGAGTATAGTCGCGGTTTATACGTTTGGATAATATTTGAACAAAAGTTAATACGAGACAACTGACTTCCGTTTTCGAGGGGTGTGAGTTACCATTTGCAACAAAGGGATAGGGTAGGATACATAATGAAGCAGTTAACAGCTGAAAAGACTGGGGGGGGGGGGGGGATTTGAACAAATGAAAGAGTAACATAACCAGAAGTCAAAGCTTAGGGGTAACAAACAATATAGGATCCGAGGAATGTTCCCTGAAAATGTAGTCATGAAAACGTATTACTGCAGAAATGGTACAGTGATAACTGATAATGGAGTATGCATCGACTCCTTATTACTTCTTTTTCATCAGCATCACTCATCATCAGGTTGCAGATGAGGTACATTCTGATCAGGCACCATCCTGTGATCAATGCACAAACACACGTCGCGAGCAGCTCGTAGTCCTTGTCCCAGAACAGCAACTTCGAAGTCAGGAAACCAGCAATGATCCATGTCTGGTAGTTACGTGACTGTTTGCAAATGAATGTTGTAACTGGTCATTGAATGAATGCAGACTCCTCTGTGCATTATTAGGACCTTGAAGATCAAAATTCTGTACCCCCAACTCTTGTACACTATTATAGCTGTCAGGCCCGTCCCATAATATTTGGAGGCCCTGTTCGAAAATTTAAAATGTGGCCCTAATTTTTTTCCCATAAATTTTATCAAAATTAAAAATTAGTAAATAATTATAAAAAATACTTAAGTCAGAAAAAGATTACATCAGAAATAAACGATCTCGTTTCCAGTTTGACCAAGAAAACAAGACCGAATTCCCATCCTTAGTAGGGAGGAAAGGAAATCTGGAAGGAAGAGAAAATGGATATAGCGCAAAAATTGAATGGAGAAATGAAAATAGTCTAAATTGATCGAGATGTGGGTGCAGGGTTGTCTACTAGATCGTGGAGGCCCTATTTCAAAATCTAGACGTGGTCCAAATCGACCTTTAACTATAATAAAACTAAAATGATTATAATAACATTATTCAAAATGTAATATCTTTCTATATTGTTTAAATTAAAATTATCTATTATTTTTCAGATTTTCGTATTCTCCGTGAGATCCTTTTCAATTGTTATTATAGCTAAAATTATCTATTAAACACATCATCATACTCATAATCAATCAATCATACACTAAAAATACAACCTACAATATACGATTGGTAACTAACGAATCTAAGTAGAGGCCCCTAATATTCTGAGGCCCTGTGCCGGAGGGCGGGCCAACGCACCCTGTTGGCCGGCCCTGATAGCTGTTGTTGCATACTCCATCAATAAGAGGTAACTACAGAGGTTTATCAAGGCTACAAGACAATAGTCTGTTATGGATCTCACACAAGCATGCCTTCTTTCTCAACTACTTCGATTTTTCATAGCAAAACCCAGAAAGCTTGAGGATTAGCATCATAGTACAGACCAATACATGCAGTCGGATGTGATAACCAAATTAAACCAGTCCCTCTATCTCATGAACATGTAGTCTAGTCACCTCTCTCTTTTCAAGACACACTTCTATCCATCTATGATCAGACAACTAAAATTAAGCATGATGGAACAACCAACAAACCAGTACTTGCAGACAGAAGAGCAAACCTTTCTAACCATTATCACCAAAAGAATTGCAATATGATACCAAAGGCAGGGTGTCTAAACAAGAATGAGCATCCAGAGCAACTCTTTCACAGCATTACAGCTCGTGAATACCAATCCTCGTAAGCACATTTAGACCCATCACTCGCTTGAATCGAGATCGGGAATGAAAATAACCAGCGACTCTAAACCTGCAGAGCAAAATCATCACAGTTAAGCGAACCCTCCTATGATACTCTTTGAACTCATGTACAAAGTAATCATAGTTTAGCAGCAGACAGGAATAAAGCTCAATAACCAAACGACTCTAAATCTGCAGAATAGTTTAGCAAGCCCTCGTAAGATACTCTTCGGACTCGTTTACCAGTACTTAACTTTCTATACTTCAACACTTCATTCATCGGAATGTACCAAGTAAATTTAAAATGCATCAAAATTCTGATTCATAGAATGGTAGCAAACTGTCTTATTAGAACTTGGGAAATGAGAGGTCCATCTAAAACTAGGCCTAGCTGCAAAGTTAAGAAACTCCTCAAGAGCTCAATGCTGAGCCCGAGAAAGTTTCTAGCAAAAAGATCAAGTCCAACTTCACATCTAGACACTGAAACATATCTAATGCGATCTCGTAAGACATAATATTAAGGCCCCAGAAAACTTTCTCCAGACCCCAATACGACTTCCAGCTAGAGGTGGCAATTATGATCCAAATCCATGAATCCAATCCAATCCATCCACCAAATTATCCACCTAATCCAATCCATTTAAATCCAATTCATTTGATCCAAATCCAATTGGATTGGTGGATTCATGGATCAATCCATGGATCCAAATGGCAAATTACAATTTGGTACCTATATTTTTATATTTTACATTTTGGTACCTAAAATTTATATTTTTATACGAAAAATATCATTGAAAAATTACATTTTGGTACCTAAAATTTTTCATTATGACATTTTAGTACCTAAACTTTTCAAAATTTACATTTTGGTCCAAGCCTTGGATGTCATTTTGGATTCATGGATCAATCCACCAATCCATTTGATCCAATCCATGAATCCACCAATCCATTTGATCCATGGATCCACCAATCCAATCCGCGAATCCACGAATCCGATCCAATTGCCACCTCTACTTCCAGCAAAGAATTGCCAAAACAGGCATTGTCACCAGGGGCCAGGAGAGTGACGTTCAAGGTGGTGCTGAATCACATAATAGTAGATGAAGCCAATAGTCAAAACAAAATGAAAATCTCACATGAATGCAAAGAATCACAATAGAAAAATGCTTCGGTTTCCTCCTTTTCTTGAATCAAATCAACACAATAAGCACATTATAGGCAGTTGCTGGGCTTGGCACCACAATGGGATCAGAAGCATGACTCCTTCCCTCCCAAGACTAAAAAATATCATACAACAGCATATTGATTTTATAAGGATTGTTTCTCATTGAACTTTGGTTTTTGTTTCTGACAGCCTATAACATTTGCATTGAGACAACCACGCTGAGGAAATAGACCAGCCGAAGTATAGTGTGCAATCTCTTCTCCTGGGCCTTTTAATACTGGATGCTAGGCCCAGACAGTGTGTAAACTGGCCAATATTTGTTTCATGGATCCAGCTATAGCCCTTGACTGAATGTCAGGATTGGGTCGGTTTCAAATAGTGAGAAGTAATCATGGGCTCACAGAGCTTTTTTATTGGATAGTCTGTATGATTATTGTCGGTTCCGTTTAATATACTTATATATGATTATATATATGGCTATATGTATTTTATCAATTTAAATTTTTTGTATTCATATTAGTGTCAAATTATTTCAATTTTTTTGTTCATTTGATAACTATCATACTAAACACGTAAAAAATTGGTATAACACATGCATTTAATATCAGTGTTTCATGAATTAAATTGCTAACTTAATTATTATTTATATATTAATTTAATTATATATATATTTGATAACTATTAATGTGCTGTTAATCGTACCATTAGTTTAGAGACATAAATTACTTATACATATTTTTCACGTAAGTTACCCATATCATATTTTACTATATATAATTATTTTAATTTTCGTATTGGGGTTGTATGGTCGTGTCCTCTTATCTTATTTTGAAGGGAGAAAATATCTCACAATTGAGGGGTCATGTGACCATCAATAATGTAATTAACTTGTTCATCAGTATCACACATCTCCAACAATTCGAATTATTGGAACCAGCGGGTTTATGATATGATATTAGACCTGATTTTTTGTAAGTCACGTGTTTAAATTCTTATTGCCCTCAATATTAACCGAAGTGTTAAAGCATATAGTACGAGAAGGCATGTGCAAATAGGAATGGCAACAAAATTCGAACCCACGGGTACCCTACCCGACCCAATCCGGTCAATGCGGGTAAAACCTGCGTTGACGGGTTTTGGGCCGGGTTCGGGTTTAAACCCGCTACATTGTTCACGGGTTGGGTTTGGGTTTAGGTATACCCGCCCCATGGGTACCCGCCCACACCCATATAATTAATTTTTTGGGTATATCTAAGCAATAAATCTTCCTTAAACAACTAATCTTCTTTATATTTGTGGAGACATGTCTAATTTGTTCTTTCTGATTATGTAGAATGAAGTTTATATTATGGGGTGGAGGGTGAAAAGGTTTAGTTGACAAGGAGCAAGAAGCTTTCAATTAATCATGTTGTTTATAGATGTTTATCTTTAATTTTGAACGATTTGTATTGATAATTTGTCGTTTGCTTGTATACTCTAGATTGGTATTTTTGGTATGGATAATTTGTATGAGAAAATTTATGTTAAGACTTATTTTGACGTTTTGACGGAAAATTTATTGTAAATATTTTTACACAAAAATCCACGTGTACCCATGAACTCGCGGATACCCAGCGAGTTGGGTTGAGTTTTTCAAACGCAACGAGTTTTATCCTGAATTTTGTTATGGATAAACTCACGAGTTTGGGTATGGATTTGGCAAAACCTGCCCCAACCCGACCCATTACAATCCCTATGTGCAAACTTCAATTCTATAATTCGATTTTTTTTATAAGGGTTATTGAGACTAGTTGGTTTATTAACAAAAATACGCTGCTATATCGAGTTCATAGACACTACCGAACTAGAAATCTGAGTGAGGAGTGTGAAAAACTAAGCTCAGAAAATCCAAAGTCTATTGTTACGAGAACTTTAGTATATGCGCGTTATGAAGAGCTGACCGACCTTCTTGTCTCCGTGGTCAGTAGTGTATACCCTATAGAAGAACAATGCACGCATGGTGACTTAATAATTGGGGAACATTGCGGTTGTTCTCTTCTCTATAAAAAACAAACTAACTAATGGTCGACAACAACACATATATGTGTCCTTCATGTACGTGGCCCATGCGTGCGTCCAAATTCTCTGCTAAGCCATGCAAAAACCAATCTTGCCCATGCACACCCACCCTTTGGATCTCGTCTCCCGCCACGTGCACACCAAACCTTCCACGTCATCGCTCTCAACCCACATGTGTCTTTTACACTTGGCTTCTCCCCCTCGCCAGAAGCTCCACTATATAGTTAGGTCTCCAAGCATTTTTCCTCCACAACAAAACACAAACCCTGAAAACAACACGATGGGTTCCATGAAGAGAAGTTCGGTTGTGTTGGCTCTCCTTCTCTTTGCTGCGGTGGGTCTCCTCGCCATCTCCAGCTCGGTGGCAGCAGACCAGAACTGTGAGTGAGCTTTATATATAGTGTCTTAATTAATATGATTTTTGCTCTTATCTTTCTAATGATTATGTATTGATTGATTGCTCTCGTGTCCAAAGCTGGGAGAGTCGCTACCAGCGAGGAAGAGAAGCACCTCGAATGGACAGGTGGTGATCAAGCAGGTGTGTTTGTTTGTTTTTTTGGACTTGCATGGTTGGTTACTTTTAATAAAGGGAGTTTTTACGATTTGTTGGGAGGTTTTGATTTATTTGGTGGGCCGTGTGTTTGATGAGACAGTGAACAAGTTGGAAGATGCGAATCCCTTGAGCAGTGGGCAAGGAGGGAGCGGAAAAGGCGGCGGGCAAAGTGTTGGCGGCGGACAAAGTGGAGGAGGACAAGGCGGCGGCGGAGGTGGGCATAAAGGTGGTGGAGGACAAGGCGGCGGTGGGAGTGGTGGACGAGGTGGCGGTGGTAGTGGCGGGCATGGAGGAGGAAGCGGTAGTGGCGGAGGAGGACAAGGCGGTGGCAGCGGAGGTGGTGGACAAAGTGGCGGAGGAGGACAAGGCGGTGGTGGAGGTGGGCATAAAGGTGGCGGTGGAGGCAGTGGTGGACGCAGCGGTGGTGGGAGTGGCGGACGAGGTGGCGGTGGAGAAGGCCAAAGTGGTGGACGAGGTGGCGGTGGAGGGGGAGGTCATGGTGGCAGCGGTAGCGGCGGAGGCGGCCAAAGTGGTGGACGAGGTGGAGGGGGAGGTCATGGTGGCAGCGGTAGCGGCGGAGGCGGCCAAAGTGGTGGACGAGGTGGCGGCGGAGGTGGACAAAGTGGTGGAAGGGGTGGTCATGGCGGCAGCGGTAGCGGTGGAGGCGGGCAAAGCGGTGGACGTGGTGGTCATGGCGGCAGCGGAAGCGGTGGAGGCGGGCAAAGCGGTGGACGTGGTGGTGGCGGAGGGGGCAGTCATGGCGGCAGCGGAAGCGGTGGCGGCGGGCAAAGCGGTGGACGTGGTGGTGGCGGAGGGGGCGGTCATGGTGGCAGCGGTAGCGGCGGGCAAACCGGTGGTCGAGGTGGCGGCGGGCAGGGTGGTGGCCGCAGTGGAGGCGGTGGTGGTGGAGGTGGACAGTAAATGGTTCATACCATCGTGGAAAAGCAGCTGGCGGAAGCTGCAGTAATAACTGTAGTCACGGACTTTTGTACCTATATATAGAAAATAAAACAGACCATGAAAAAGACAAAAACAAAGAGACGCCAAAATGCGGCGAACGAACGAACGGGAGAATGGCCAGAAAGGAGGCAAAGCCTGGTAGCTATAGCAAGTGGAATAACTATGGAGACAACTGCTACTTCTTTAGTAGTTTGCAACTCATAATCGGCATCGTAAGTGCAATTATACATATCACCGTTTTAGCAGTTCTCATAAACTGTGCCTTTCAGCTTAAAATGACTTCAACCTACCCTTATTTTTGTCCTTTTGTTTGTCAAATGATACCAAGTATCTATCAACTATGCAATCAAGGCGAAGTCGAACTTCATTAACAAGCGGGGCAGGGGGCGGAGCTACATTAGAGGTACTTAAGGATATTTTCGATAAATTTTATCAAAGTAATAGTTATGTGGCCTAATGATCACCAAGTTTAATTTATGTCTTAAAAGCACACGAGTTCGATCCATGATTACATAACTTGAGCCGGGTCAAATAAATTGAACCATAAAATCAACACTTTCATCAAAGTGTCACCAGCTTGAAAGTTGTCAATGACAATATTTCTAAAACCCTCGTATATATTCATAAAGCAAAGCAAACAACAATGGCATTGTCCGGGAATTAGTTTTTTTTTTTTACATTAGATCACTCTTAAATAAGATGAACGAACAAAGATTCGTAGACTTACAAGAGTTTCATGTCTACTGTCAAACGAAGAAACAAAATCAAAACTCAAACAAATGAGGCAAAGATTCGTAGACTTACAAGAGTTTCATGTCTACTGTCAAACAAAGAAACAAAATCAAAACTCAAACAAATGAGGCGATAAGAACAAACAAAGATTCTTAGGCTTACAAGAGTTTCATTCATGCCTACTGTCAAACAAAGAAACAAAATCAAAACTCAAACAAATGAGGCGACAAGAACATAACCTAAGTGGCCACCAAATGAGCCGCTCTGTAACAATGGAACACAAACCATCAAACCCAAAAAAGTACAAATATGGCACCTTAAAAAACAACCTGAACAGCCTAACCCATGCAATGAGCAAAGTCCACCATAGCAGCTCGAGTTGTAGAAGCCTTCCAAAGATCCAAATGAAAACCCGAATAATCAACCTAGGGAAAGCCATAATCTATTTTTCAAAGCCGTCACAGCAAGTATACTACCTGTAGAAGAAAAAAACTATTTTCATCCTACAAGTGAAGAATAAAAGCATATAGGCTTAGGAAGGAAGAAATCCGCCCCTCAAAAAGGGTCACCACCCATCAACAGGAGGGGAATTCACGGGGGACACCCACACCTTCCTCGGAATCATCAATCGAGATCCCCAATTTTTGAGCGTCGAAGACACGACGGCGACCAGAAAGCGAAGCAAGGCAGAAGAAACAAACCTCCATCCGCTCCTCATGCATGGGTGATGCCCACGGCTACTGAAGCACACGAACAAGGACCATAGCAAGGAGAAACGTAGAACAGATCGGAACTACCCGCTTCTTTTCCTAACCTCTGTTTCCGAGACTTATGCGTCACTCTGTATACATGCATGGCAGCATGGGTGATGCCCACAGCTACATGATTACCCAAAAAGTGGAACCGGATCAAGGACCGTTGGATAAAACGCCTCATCGCCTGCAACCACTCGCCGGTAACCACCCAAAACCACTCATAAATCAAATGGCCCAGCTTTATTTAACTAGATCATGCATGGCCCGGCCTCTTGGCTGGGAGAGTTTGATTCTCATGTTGTCATGTATAAGTGTATGTATATATTTTTGTTATGGTTCATGTTGTTGGAGTTTGAAATACATATTTAGTTTGGAAAGTTCTCCATTAATAATATAGGAAAGTATTTGATGTATTTGACTAACGAAGTTTTAAAAATGACGAACAACGTCCAACTACACTAACATAAATACATATATTCAAACGAAGTCGTATTGATATAAAAACGTCTAAGAAGAACAATGGTAAGAGTTGTTTTACATCATACATGCATAATCAATCTTCAGTATACGATAAAATGTTTCGACTTTTTCATTGACTTTAGTGTATTCAATGATATAGTGGAACAAAGTATATGTTTAGAGTGTCCTTAATAAGAAACAAACTAAATCACACACTCATGTTTCGAGTGGCATTTCATAGAGAAGTCACTGTGACATTAATGTAGTCGAAGCATGCAGATCTCCAACTGGCAAGTTCAACTAATAGAGCAACACATAAAAAGCTAAATCAAACTGAAAAGAATGCGAAAACTAAAAGCAACATACCTTATATTTTGGGAAAAATCGACAACAATAAAAGTCATTGTAGCTCGTACTCAAGTTAGAAAGACTTTGATTTAACAGTAGGTAAACAATGATATGTAGTGCTTAAACCTTAAGAGGGAAGATGACACCTTACATTCTTTATTAATATGCATCTTAGTTTCATGTTTCTCAAAAAAATGCATCTTAGTTTCATAAACTTCAGAACAAAAAAGTAGTAATTCAAAAATCAATATGGACACAATATCTAATCAAGAGAAGAAGAAGCGGAAAAAACACAAATTTTTGTGTATAGATTTTGCTCACGATATTTCATAGTGAAAAATATCATAAAAATTATTAATTGATAAAAGGGAACGATAACGGGGGAAATGCATCAATTTGAACCTAAAATGAGAGGAACTAATATCATACACCATCATACAATAATGATATATTATATCCCAAAAAATCATTAAAAAATCTATCTAAACGAAAAAGTATACTAAATTGAATCCATTGTAAAATTAACGATGAAGACATATATTATATCTACCTAAGGAATAATAAAGTAATCCATGTTTCTTAGAGACCTCTCTCTATAAAACCACTCTATGATAAAAACCATTTCATCAAACAATTGTATCGTATAAGTTTTAACTTAAAAATTCAAGTGCTTATAATTAGCTATTTCAGCTCATAAATGAATTAATTATACCATTTGGTATAAAAAATTATAAACTTGAGAGTTATTTTACTTATTGTTAAATCATTTGAACTGAAGTATGAAAGTGCTTCAGAACTGTTACTTCATTTATCATTATTAAAAATTACTATTTTTATTACAACGTCTAAGCGTGTCTAGGCTAGATAGGAGATAGACAAATGCCCAATGCCCAACTTAGATTAACGTGTTGTTGAACCTCAATAAGTATAGCAAACTTAGAGAGCATCATATAAATTTGATCACTTCTATTTGGTATAATTGATAACATCCTGAAACTAATCAATCAAGGAGTCTTTCGATACGATTCTGATAAGATGTCCCCTACTGCACAATTAGTATGACTAAATTGTTATATGATAATCATGTATTGAATTTTAATTGATAGCATAAAAGATCGTACTAACTCAAGTAGAGTTTTAGCTACTCAGTACTTCATATTCACATGTAAATAGCTACTTCAAAGAGTTCGAATATTGATTGAATTTGTTGAACTTTACCTAACAAAACTATGATATCAATCGTAAGATATGATGCTTTTTTCGAGAAATTGTGAGAATATGTTGGAGACGTCAAACCTAACATGAATACCTTTGAATTTAAGTAATAAGCAACATTCATAGTCAATAGATTATACATGAAAAAAATATTCACCATTCCCATAAGTTGGTAGGAAGCAGTGAATAATTAGGAATGGAAAGCTAGAAACATAGTTGATTTAACAAATAACTGCAAAAATTATTGGAAAAAAGAAAAAAAAAATGCTTAGAGTGTAGGCATGATAGTGTTACATTAAACCCTCAAACAGAAAGCAAGTAATCATTAATAGTTAGCTGTGGATATTGAAATAGTTTACTAAGCTGAATACTATATACTGGTGATTCATAATTGGACCTTAGCTTGAACATTAAACCCTCAAACAGAAAGCAAGTAATCATTAATAGTTAGCTGTGGATATTGAAATAGTTTACTAAGCTGAATACTATATACTGGTGATTAATAATTGGACCTTAGCTTGAACATTGCATCATGTTGATAAAAATTGTTTCATCAATTTTTTTAGATTGATTGTATATGGAAGTCTTGGTTGTTTTTTTAGATTATTAAAATAAATACATTTTTATAATACAATACATATGTTTTTATTTTTATTTATACACAATCGTGAATTATTTGCTTGCTTTGACTAAACTATCACTCAAATTGAATTATTAAACAAATTCAAAATTTAGCATAGACTGTCGAGATAATTAGTATCGATGTTTGTCATGTTTATTTTTCTTGAAATGTATGGTACCAATGTTCTTATGTCGTCATTGAACACTTCAATTCAATGCGCAATATTCCAACCAATGATATTTGTGTTGAGATTTTAAGATTATTCTTCATTTATAAGTTAGAAAAAATTCTAAATTAATTATTAAAATATGAAAATAGAATTATCAAACACCACAAAATAGTTACAGCAGACTTAGCGAGCTAACTAACCATGATAGAAAAGTACTCTGTTTTCATAATTTTAACGTCCTCTATGTTTTGTATTAATAAAGTACAACAAATGTGTCTAGTCTAGTTGGTTACAATTCTTGTCTTTGATGGAAGAGACCATTGTTCAAATCCTAGCATTGATATGTTTTTATATGAAATAAAAAATTAATTGTGTAGACGAAAATACCCTTCCTACTTTCACTCTCGTTGCAGGAAATTTAAAATTGAGCAAATCAAACTCTTTAAAATGTATTATAAGTGGTGTAGATTTATACACAATCGTGAATTATTTGCTTGCTTTGACTAAACTATCACTCAAATTGAATTATTAAACAAATTCGAAATTTAGCATAGACTGTCGAGATAATTAGTATCGATGCTTGTCATGTTTATTTTTCTTGAAATGTATGGTACCAATGTTCTTATGTCGTCATTGAACACTTCAATTCAATGCGCAATATTCCAACCAATAATATTTGTGTTGAGAATTTAAGATTATTCTTCATTTATAAGTTAGAAAAAATTCTAAATTAATTATTAAAATATGAAAATAGAATTATCAAACACCACAAAATAGTTACAGCAGACTTAGCGAGCTAACTAACAATGATAGAAAAGTACTCTGTTTTCCAGTGATGTTAAACCCGAGCCGGACCGGGCGGTCAAACCGAGAAAAACCGGAGCCGCCCAATAATCCGGTCACGGAAGACTCAAAACAGAGAGAAAGTTGTCCGATGGGTCGTGAACGGTTGTGGCGATTAACCGTCCAACCCGCTTGACCCAAACCGGCGGTTTTGTGTGATGATGAACCAAAACGAAAAATGAAAAAGAAAATCCATATTGAAAGCTCCGATCCACACTATTTCTCCGGCCAGTGTTTTCTTCCGGTACTATTAATCCATCCCATCTACAAACCTGTCTTCCATCCTCTCTTCCCTTTTGGACCTTTTGAATATAGAGTGAAGCTCTAGATTATCCAGATTGTTTTAGTAGAAACAATAGCGATCTCGGTTGTGGGAATAGAAAAGGAAGATAGAACTGGGACTCTTGGTTCTTTTATGCATAGAAATTGCAGTCGAGGAGTCTGAGAAGGAATAGGAGAAGAAAAGTCGGAGTTAGAGAGAGAAAAGAGGAAGACAGAGAGTGAGAAAATAAATGAATCGTGTGCTTATGAGAAAGTGGGGATATGATTTATTATTATTTCGGTGGAAACTAGAAAGAAAGAGGGGAAGGTGAGTGATAATAGAATTTATGTATTCATCATTGTTATATATTAAAAAAAAAAAGTTTTAGGTATTATTTATTTTATTAGAAATATTATATTAAAATTTAAAGATTATGTTATTGTTACCGCAAATCTCTAAACGATTTTATGTTTATTATATTATAATACTTATTTTACTTTTATTATAGGTCACCGGTTTTCTAAACGGGTTTTTCCGGTTAATCTCGGTTAGTCGATAAACCGTAAACCTCTTTCTAATCCGGATCGACTATCGGTCCGGTTCTGACAACACTGCTGTTTTCATAACTTTAACGTCCTCTATGTTTTGTATTAATAAAGTACAACAAATGTGTCTAGTCTAGTTGGTTACAATTCTTGTCTTTGATGGAAGAGACCATTGTTCAAATCCTAGCATTGATATGTTTTTATATGAAATAAAAAATTGATTGTATAGACGAAAATACCCTTCCTACTTTCACTCTCATTGCAGGAAATTTAAAATTGAGCAAATCAAACTCTTTAAAATGTATTATAAGTGGTGTAGAATGTAGATGGATCCATCCAGCCCATGCATTAATGTTTGAATTGAGTCCGGTTTAAATTGTCCAACTTAGAAAATATACATGGGCCTGAGAGCAGCTGGATTTGTGATGATTGGCTAGCTCTATGTCGCGGTATGTTGGGTTTGTTTGAAGCAACGAATTTTGGGCCCAGTGAAGGAGTTGGATGAATCCAGAGGGACGGCCATCAGAAGAGTACTTAGCGGGCCACAACTAGTACTGGGCTATTTTCTTGACACGCTTTCTGTCTAAAAGCCCACTTCCATTGTCATGAACAGAAAAATGTGCTAGCCGTCATGTGATGCATGAATAAAAAGGGAGATGAAACTCTTCTACTAAGCTAGATTCACATGAATTATGTGTTTGTAGTGAATATTTTGACTTTTATTGGAAGCGAACGAGGGTTGGTGGATCGACGCACGAGGTCTCGAGACCTCGTGTTTTTTTATTCGCGGTAGCAGCAATGACCTCTTTAATAGCACTCAAAACATCGGAGGCCTTTGCTTTGAGGTGACCTGTTGAATTGTAGCATACACAAGTGCGATCGTATTTCTAGCCATTGCATTCAGGGTGACTAGCGATATCTTTGATAGTCTCCATGTCATCATCCCTCTCTTATATCGGCTATCATAGAGCAGTAATACGGAGTTTGACCGGCCAGTGGCGACCGTCATTAATAGTTCTCCAAATAATATCACCAAATATTATAATTACATTAAGTCTGATATTTATCTTGAGAAAAAAAAAACTACACTTGCACAATGTGTGTAAGTTGTAACCCTGTGGAAGAAAATCAAAGTCTATTGTTATGCGAATAAGCTGTAGCTAGTGCTCAAGTCTATAATACATTAATACTTACTCGGACTATTCTGACTGATTAAACGGCAGGAGAATGAACGAGTCAAAGGTCCAAGTTTTTCACATTGAACCCAAACCCAATTGGGAGATGACGCAAGCAATGATTTGATGAGCCACGAGAGATGACGCGGCATTGGCTCCAATAAGAGGGAACAATATAAAATGATAATAACTAATTAATTTAATAAACACACCACACAGGGGATTTAATTAATTAATTAATTTGTCTTATAGTTTGACCCTGATGACGATATATATGCATGTATTGTCTCCTCTCCCTAATTAATCCTCTGCTAATCACGGTCAAAGAAGGGAACGAGACGACGAGCTAGGCTGCTGTAATTATTATAATCAATTAAGTGCAGAATAATAGCTAGTGTGTTTAATTAATATAAGATCACTTTTCTATTATATACTAAGTTGTCGTGTTACGTCTTATCTTCAGAATAGTTCAACCGTAGGCCGTAGCTGTGGGGATTTGACCGAATTAAGTCATCCTGCATGCAATTAGCTAGTGGTTTGGTATTACTGCTAGTTAATTAATTAATCGATCTAGAGGAATTATGATGAGCTAGCTTAACCAGCTTCTTAATCATCGATCAGTACTGCATTTTTAAAGCTCGGATTAGTTTATGATATGCGTTAATTATTGGTGGTGACCGGCGGCCGCCAATGGTTTTGATGTCTAAATTACGGCCGATCGATCAAGATATGGATGGAGGCATGATCCCAATTCAGTTGGCATGCACAAATACAGATAATCCACTCCAACCCTGGTTTTCTAATATAGTTTTACATTGTCCACGTACTTAATACGAAATTACTATTTATCGGTCTTGTCGATATTTGAAATCTGTCAATTTGTCATCGATTGGAAATATGTTTTGTGTTTGTTTTCATATGTTCGCTTTACAGTTTGGATTAGTTTTGCATTCACGTTTTCAGTCCACATACTTAATACGAATTTGCTGCTTATCGATGTTGTCGATACTTGAAATCTGCCTATTTGTCATCGATTGGAAATATGTTTTGTGTTTGTTTCCATATTTTCGCTTTATCGTCTGGATGAGGTGTTTGGCCTTTCTGATTATAGGGTTAAGAAGAGAAGGTATTATCCTTATTCAGTTGACATTACAACTAGACATAATCCAACCCAACGTTGATTTTCTAATATAAATTTACATCCATGTTTTCATCCACGTACTTAATACGAAATTGCTATTTATCAACGTTACCAAGACTTGAAATAAATATGCCTATTTGTTATCGATTGGAAATATGTTATGTGCTTGTTTTTTACCTTTCGCTTTTTGGATTGGCTTAGGTGTTTGTGTTTTCTGCTTATAGGGTTTGAAGAAGGTGCATATGCAAAACCTTCGCATTTCTCTCCAGTAATACATGCTCTCTCCTCGACACAATAAATTGATCTCGTTTGTGTAATATCTAGCATCGTATTAATGAACCATGTGAATATGTATTCCTTTTATTTCTTACTTCGTCGATTGCCTCATCCCTCGTGACAATCGAAAGGGGAAAAGGTAAAGCTCAATGAAAAGGTCAATCATGAATCAAACTAATGGGGTTGAGACAAAGATAGGTGAAGTAAGAAAGAAAAGAATGAATCCCCCTAATTGCTTTCTCCCAATAATATCAAAACCCTAAACATATGCAATTGCTTATAAGTGGAATACCCGACATCCCCATTTACCTTATTTCTTACGGCCAGAAACCACCTTCTCTACCAATTGATCTCATTGCTTAGGACTAGAAAAAGGCCTAAAAAAAGGCCACCAACTCGAGACTGAGCAAACTACATGGGCAGTAATCAATTCCCTTTTCCTTCTTCAACAGCCTCAGTTTCCCTAATAGGATAGGCTCTACTAGCTCTCCAGTCTCCCCTACGTGCAGCTAGCTTAGCTATATAGACTAATCATCACAATAATATCAATCACTTTCTTTGTAACTGAAATTACATAACTTCACGTAACTGCTAATTATAAGTGATGAGGATTAATTGATCATGCCTAGTGATGGCAGTAAGGTGGTGCGGGCGGTACATCAATACTCATATACCTTGTCTCATACTAAATGCGATCAGATCAAATAATATTAGTGTGGGTACCAATTGGTCGGGATATGTCGATCGGAACATTTTTATTTGTTATTTAAAAAAGGAAAATACAAAAAATAAATTATGTTACAAAAAAAAGGAATGAATGATATTCCATAAATGTAAGGTAGAAATAACAGATAGAATAACCGAGTCCAACTAGATGAAAGATGAAGTATTGCACTTGTTCAAAGTTTTATTTACTGAATATATGATTTAAGAAAAGTTAAAAATAGGTAAAACAAAAATATATATTGAGATCAATCGAGATACAACGGCTCAAGATTGATGCGAAATTGGATATGTGGCGGGTCATTAATAGTACTCGTCTCCGCCTCACGCTGTCGCAGATCAAATAATACCTGCTCCAGCACGGATCATGTCGGATAATACCCGATGAAACGAATTCGAATCGACATCCTCGATCGTGGCTATAGAAGAGGCAAGATACCCATGAATTAATAAAGGACATTAACGGGTGGTCACAAAGTTATAGTACATGATGACATCTATCTAGTTATCTATATAACCATGTGTATTGCATTTCATTTAGACTTATCGTTATTGTTAAACGTTAACATTTGATCATGATAAGACGAGATAGGGGGTCGTTTGTTATTGTGTCTTTTCTTTGTTTTGTTGTATGGAAATGGCAAGTTGGTGTTGGGATTGCTCTCTCCATTCTCTTCTCTTTACTCTCTATAACGTTAAGTACTCCTTTCTTTGCTTGCCACATGTGAGAATAGGTAGCATGTGCTATGGTTCGTAATATTTGACAAAACAAGCAATCGGCACACACTCTAATTTAGTTTTCTGAAAGGATGACAAACCCATATAAGTGCACAAAACCCTCCAACGTGTTATGTCGTGTTTTTTTGGATATTTTGCCATGATTTATTCGTGAGTGTTGATGATATTTCAACATGTTATATGCATGCGAGATACTAGAAAAAGATTCTGTTGTCCTTCTCTATAGCTAGCTGGTTGTTGCACCATGTGTTCTTCGATGGGTAGCTTTAGGAGTGTACTATGATAGCTTATGATGTGGTTGATGTTAATAAGTGTCAGAATTTGAGTTTGGAGCCGGGTGTTTACTAATGGGGCAGCAAATGAGACGAACTACTCACAATCGGCTCTCGACCGATGTTTGGTTTGAGAAAAAAGTCACTTGGCTCATTTATTAAAGAGTGGAGCTTGATCGTAATCTTGTTCAACTGATCACAAGCCAACTCGACTCGGTGGTCAACGAATAAGCGCTCGACTAACTGCTTATTAGTGAATCGACTTATATATTATTCTCTGCACAAAAAATATAGTCAAACATGGCTTACAATAAAGTCTTCAATCCCCCTTATAGCACCCAATTATCGGCTACAAAACTATTTCTAGCACTTCCGAGGAAGTAAAGACGAAAGGTCCACAGCTTTATCAATATAGATGTTGATTGTTTTCGGTTCGTAACGATGACATATCGCGAACGTTCTACGAAACATTTGTTGAATGCCCACTTAGCTAAACATGTATGGCTTCCCCATTTCAAGGGGGCCATTTCACAGCCGTCGTCCAAGTTGCAAACTTTGCAAAGTACAAGTGGTTACTGTTGCAAGGTATTTGTGACGCTGGCCCAGATGCTACTAATAGTATCCATCTTCTGTCACCACACAATTGGATCAACGTGGGGAGAACTATAGATTTGAAAGGCACAAATCAGTATCAACAACCGATATAGATTGATGGGATTAACAGAAGAAGAGGAAGAAAAGGCAACGAAGTTCATTGTAAATAGCCATAAAAAGGGCGGTTCGTGATGTGGTGATGTTAACGTATCAGTCTGCCTGAGTCCCACGCCATGAAATGACTATCTTTTTTTTTTTAGAGATTGTGCTGCGGACTGCGACTGACGAGATTGGTGGAAAATGAGAAGAAGTCTTGGTCGTCTGAAGCCTGAATTGGCATTTGGGCAGCCTTTCTAGTTACATCCTTTCACTCGTTTACCCTATTTCTCTTGCTCCATTATCAAATCAAAGCATGAAATTGAGTAGAGGTCAGGAAACACTATTTCAGTCCAGGTCTTTTCTTTTCCATTAGATAGTAGATACATGGAATACAAAGAAGCTAGATACAGTTAATTATCCCAACTTGGGGAACAAAAATAGCATGTGTCACTCTATAGGCGGCCTAATTCGCAACCCTAGCTAGGGACTCCAGCATTACAAATCCCTTCATCAAAAGAAAAAAAATAAAACGTGGCAACATACAAGAATATCACCACTGACTACTGAAAGCTAGTATACGAAGAAGTTTGAGCTCGGGGTTGATGCACAACAACTTCTTAATCTTTCAATATCTAGTTGGTAACGATAACACTATTTCGCATAATCCATTCATACTTTAGGGAGTGATTAATGACTTTGAGTAACTTCTTATAATTAAATTTAAGTTGGATAAAATTATTAAAAAAAACACACAAAATTCTTTTCTAATAACGATAATTATATTCTCGAAATCCGTACTTAATTAATTCTCGTGATTATTCTACGAGCGAGTGCATAATAAGTAACATCTACTACTACTACACCATGAATACGGTTAATTACTCATTAAAAACCAATATGCAAATACTCTGGCCTACAATAAGCTAATAATTATTATTATTTGAAGAAGTACCAACTACCAAGTCGATAACTATTGATGTGAAAATGTGGACGAGAAGCCCACGTGGGATAAGCTCAAACCCCAGATTTGACCCACCCAGGATCCGTCTATGTGACTGCTGTAGAATTGGGCTGGGCCCACCGTATATTGCGGAGGAGGAAGCAGAAGTCTTCGTGGCGTACGCCGGCCTTAGTCTTAGGATACATACACCACGTTAATGAATTCAGACAAGACGGAAAGGAAGAAGCCAAGTACTGCAATAGTGGAGTCCAGTTGTGTTGCTCACCCAAGTCACACTTTCTTCAGTTTCTTGGATAAAATAACCTTCCATTTCCTTTTTCCCCCCTTTTTTTCTCCAAGGTGACAAAAAAGAAAAATATGCATCTAACACGTTAGACAAATTTAACTTACAATACTATTTAGGGATGGCAATGGGTCGGGGACGGATAGTGCATATCCGTTACCCTACCCAAAGTAGTTCGGGTTTTACCCATACCCATACCCACATGTGAAACGGGTAGAAAATTAAAACCATGCCCATACCCGTTCGGGTTTCGGTTATCCACGGTTATCCATGGATAATAATTTCTCTTCATAACTCCAACCAATATGTTAACATTCACACGTATTCTCACATTACGTAAGAGGAAAAGTACGACAATAGTTTCCTAGATGAAGAAAATTAACTAACACAACACAATTTCATGAAAATATTATATTTATATGCTAAATATAAAATATGTTAGAGAAAAATAATAATTATTTCTAGAGAAAATACACATGCATGCGTATAATCGGGCGAGTTCGGGTTGGATAGTTAGAAACCCATGCCCACCCATTACCCGCAATATTCGGGTTTTACCCGTACCCACTAAATGTCCTTCGGGTTCGGATATTACTATACCCGATTAGGCCGGATTCGGGTGGATATCCACGGTTACAGATATTTTTGCCATCCCTAATACTATTCTGGGTGAAATGAAAGAGTTTTGTAAGAATTCTAAAATTAAAATGTGTTCAATGTGGAGTAATATAAATATGGATGACCTTTCAGGAAATCACATTATATGCACATCAAGGACAAAACCACGTGGGATCTCTACTAGTGATGATAATTTGAATCATATCCCTAAAGTTAATCAAATTAATCTACTAGCAATTTAACTAATTCAGTTGGATTGGTGGATTCATTTATTGTTAAAAAATTACTGTTAATATCTATATTTTTTGTTACGAGAATCAAGTCATCGTAACTATTGGGCCTCGATCGGGGCTTGGTTATTTTATTATTTAGTATTTTACTATTAATTGTCTTTATTTGTGTTTTTCTTGTTTAAGTAGGATTTAGTTATTGTTAGTAATTTCCTTATAGGAGTAGGTGTCATGTTCTAGATAGGACGAGGTAGAGGCTTCAATGCCTATAAATATGTACTTGGTCTTTCGTTTAATATCATGAGAAGATTGGAATCCAATTAGCTTAGCCGTTTAGTTCTTCAATCCTATATTTCACTTCGTTCTAAGTCTAATTCTCTTCATTCTAAAGCAATTCTCGAGTTCCTTTGTTCAATTCATGAGAGACACGTAGCGTGGAAGTTCTAATCCGGGAAATCCACATAACAGTTTTATATTACAATTTGGTGGCCAAATTTAAAATTTCCAATGGAAAATATTCTTCAAACTTGCTGTTTGGTATCTAATTTATTTTATATTGTATTTTTAGTACATGAAATCCTCAAAGTGTTTATAATGGTTCAAGATTTACATGTCAGTTGGATCCATGAATCCAATGGTTTATTTAAATCTAATCCATTAGACCACCAATTTATCAATCCAATTCATTTGACACCTTTATCTACTAGGATCCTCTATTGGATTTAACTTCTACCTAACCTAGCTGGTCGAGCAATCATGCGAGGAGGAATGGCTTGGTAAATTGGAACCAAGATGCAAGATATGTTGTCTTGAGCCTATGATTGTTTCAGATCGCCGTTGTGCGACTATTCCAGATTATGGTCCTCTTACAATTAGTGGCGGACCCAGGCAGTGTGGGGACACCTTTAAATTTTGGGAAATGATTTTCAATCCCCGATGGTAATTTACGTATGTACAAAAAAAATTATAATTAATATTGAGGCATCCCCTTGAAATTAGAAAAAATGATTATTCTGCTCTGCCTTTTTTAGATTGCGTATGAAAATATAAGTAGTAGTTTGGGTAAATCAAACCTAGGACAAAATTGTTATTAATAAACATAATTTCCACTAGACTACAACTCATTTGTTGTTTGATTTTAAACACTGTATAATAGTAAAATTGTCATTCCCTAGATCTAATATTTTTCATAACCTAACAATTAAACTAATTTCAAGTTAGCCTTAATTTGTATTGATTTTATGGCTGTACGATAAGTGTAGAAAGAGTTCTTTCAAGTTTGGGTTATATGAAGAACAAATCTAGAAATCGAATATGCGATCAGTTCATGAATAATTGTCTAGTAGATATACAAAGAAATATTTTTAGTGTAGTGTAGACACCAAGTATATTCTATAATTATTACCTAATATGAAAACACATCAAGGACATTTTTTAACTTGTACGATTCATGTATTTTCTTATTTAATAATTAATAATTTTTATTTAATTTATTTTTTAAAAGAGGACACCCCTACGTAAAATTCATAGGTCCTTACAATGTGCCTTCCCCTTGACGACAATCAGGTTGCTCTTCGTTTGTGTTTGGCTCTCTCATTTTCTTAATGTTTTTTTTTTTGTGTTAGTACAAATGTGGATGATGTTATACACTTATACGTACTTCATTTACAATTGGTGCGATAAAAAATGGGGAAAAGGGAAATTTGATTACATTCTATAAAATCAACTTGTGCAAATAAGTTGATAAACAATGCATAATTACATACTACGGAATGCAAAGTCTTGTTGGCTTGTATGGGGAATAAAGAGCTTGCATTTCAATGGTTTCGGCTGTGTCCTCCATGAAACCATATACCATTTTGTCAAAATTATAAACACCAATTTTGCCTTCTTTTCTTTCTTCTTTTTGTGAAACGGGTAGGAGAAATTAACAACAATCTTTTTTTTCCCCCCGTCCTTTAGCGGCTTATTAGGTGGCAGAATAACACGTGGCGGTCTGGCAACCCCACGCTACCCCGGGGACCAGTTCGATGGCTTCTCTAAAAGACACGCGGCTTACAAAGATTCCCCGCCGCCATACACTTCTTCGTCCTTCCCGCCTTTTTTTTTTCTACACAACTGTTTTTAATCACGTGCTGGCTCCCCCACCGCCCGTCCTAACCATTCCCATGTCGCACGTGCCATTACCAACTGTGAATTCTCCGTTCTGCCCTTTTCAACACAGGGGTAAGGTGGTCGTATCGTATGACACGTATCTAAATACGTACAGCTTTACAATTGTTAATCAATTCGTTGCAGTCACATGGGCACTGCTTAATTAAGAGTTGTCTGGTTTCTCATATTATTTTAAAGATTGTTAGAATGGTTATATTCTTTATAATACATCAAATTAACGAAATGACCTCTTACGCCATACATATCATACTAATGTGGGGACGGGTTAGCTAACCCCTTAAGGGTTGGTTTTTTGACACCCCCTTTTAATTGGTCAATTTTTCATTAATTATTGACAAGTATTAATGAAAGTAAACATAATAAATGTTCTGTTATTAAATACAAAGTAAGCATTAAATACACCACATTAATTACCACTTTACTGGTATTTGTACCACTGCACTGATACTCAGATATGACATTGCTACCAGTGCACTAATATCGCTACCAGTGCAGTGGTATATCTACCAGTACAGTGGTACAACGTATTAGTGCAGTGGTATATCTACCAGTACAGTGGTACACCGTATCAGTGCAGTGGTATATTTTTTGGAGGTGGTCGGAGGGAGTCTGCCGATGGGATTTTCACCGGAGAAGTGTGGGGGTCGGAGGAAGTCTGGTGGTCGGAGACTGCTGAAAAAGGAAAAATCAAATATAGTGAGAGAATTCTTAATGTGTATTTAATGTGTGTATTCAATTCATAATGTGTATTTAATAGTGAGAGAATTCCTAATTAATATGGTACATTTAATTCCTAATGTGTATTTAATGTGTGTATTAAATTCTATAATTGTATTTAATATACTAAGGGGTGTCATTTTTCCAACCCCAAAGGGGTTAGCATGCTAACCGACCCCTACTAATGTGCATACTACACTAATCTCATCAATTTTAAATAATATATATTACAAATTACACAACCCTCCAAGCTTAGAAGAAGAAAAAGATTGCCATGCATCCCCCGGCAAAGAGATAATTATGTCCGGCTAAATGGGCTCTAATCACTTTTATCCGTACAATTAAAGGCCGGGACACAATAATCTTTTTACTTTGTTTGCTTGAAGTTCGGGTGATGGGATATAAACGATTCACCATCACCATCTTTGTGGATTAATAGTGGGGGTAATTATGAATAAAAGTAGAGATTGTTAGGGTTAGTGGCCACCATCTAATTAATATAATACCATTGTGCCACGTCTAAATTGATAAGTTAATAAATAATATGAGATTAATTTTGAAAATCTAGAAGCTCTTTACTTTGTAATCTTGGGAAGGTTCATGCCCCATGGACAAGAGTTTCAAAAGTTGCATGACTATAATCCAATCTCACTATTCATTAGCTTATTAAAATATTAGTATTCCCCTCCAACTCAAGCTCAAGATGATGGTGGAACCAATTATGCACTCTCCTAGATTTTTGTCCAAACAAAACATTTTTAAGTTGTGGGGCTTTCTCTTTGACATGTTTCCATAGTGCAATCACCATTCCAATGGCAATCTAGTAAAATTCATTGCTCAAGATATGAAGAAGAGGAAGCTTTATATATTACATAGCAAAAACAAAGAGAAAGTAGGAGTTACAATATGTCATGTGTCAAAGAGAGAATGAGATTGAGGAAACCTATAAAACTAAAATTCCCTTCACATCCTTTCCTATCCCAATCCAAGGGGAAAGAAGATTAAAAAAAAAACAACCAACCAACAAACAAACCAAGATAATTTTGTAAAAATAACCACAAAAAAAAGAAGAAAAATATTAATAATCCACAATTAGAGACATCTCCTCATCTCTAAGCAATTGCAAATCATATACTCTAATATCATTGGTATCCATCGTCTACGGATTAATTCTTTCATTCTATTCCTCTCTGTCTACCTTCGCCCTGTTCGCATAATTATACTACTTTTCTGTATAATATATGAAGTAGTACGTATAATAACCGTATACCTCCCCCCCTTTTCCTTGTATATTTTTCTTTCACATGTTGATGTTGTTGTTGCTGAATTGTTGTTGGAGGAACCAAATATCATCGGTGTTCCACAAACTGTCTGACGCATTCCCACCATCCATCCATTGCACTTGGTTACTGTTGTTGGTGTAATACTCGTCGTTGTTTTGATGTTGCTGCGGAGCTTGAAATTGTTGATCCCAGACAGGGTTGTAATAATTTGTCGTCGGACTGATCAACTGGTCTGTATATCCCTGATAGTTGCCGATATTATAATCAGACGAGTTCATGTTGGAGCTCTGACCACCCATGGCATTGTAGTGGTCCGTTGTCATGTCCGATACGGGCGAGACTTGGTTCCCAAAGGAATCAGCAGATGATGCCGCCGTGCTCGAATTCTCGGTCGCAGTAGCAGTAGTGTAGCTATAACCACAAAACGTACCGTCCAAGTTACCCATCCCGTAGCTCGCCAGACCACTACTGCTCTCTGCCACTGCGGGGTCATTAATCATCGGGCCGGTGGGCAGAGAATTGGCGGCGGTACCGGACGTGGAGGCAGAGCCGCCGCCGCCGCCACTGGCTTGGATCCGCTCCACTAGCCTCGGCATCCAAAGGTACCGCATCGTGTCCTTGAACTGCTTACTGTTGACATCGCACTTGAGCTGTTTCGCGTGCTTCTGGACCCGCGTCCTCCAGTAGTTCTTGATCTCGTTGTCCGTCCTCCCAGGCAAGTGTTGTGCGATCTTCGACCACCTACGCGCGCACGTATCAAAAAAGATTCGAATCCAGAGTGAGTTGGATGTTTCTTATATATCAAGCTAGCCTTGGCGCATATGCACGTGATGGAGGTGGGGGGAAATGGGAAAAAATTACCGGTTGCCCCAGCGGGAATGGAGCTCGAGGATCATGAGCTGTTCTTCGAGGGTGATGTTGCCACGTCGGACGTCGGGCCGTAGATAATTGAGCCACCTTAATCTGCAGCTTTTTCCTGTTCTTTTCAGACCTGTTTCATTAAAAACCGCCAAGATTCCGTAAGATTTGGTAAAGTTGGTTCACCACACGACACTTGAATACATTAATTGTCTAATTGATCATATCATATGCTATGAAAGAAAGAAAGATCCCCCACTCTACTCAAACAAAAACAGTAGTACAGTAAATTTTCCCCGTTTGGACGGTGATGGGTCATAGTACACTTTCCTCTCCTTGATGTGATCTCTCATTCAAAGCCGCCTCACAATGATCCCTCCATATTTTTTACTTAATTAGACTCGTTATAAGTGATCCAAATACGAAACCCGAAAAAATAAACACGAAATCGATCAAATATTAATTAATTTCGTATAAGGCTAAAAATCGGGCCAGATGATATCTTTGGTATATGTATATTTCTTTGAGGAAGGAAAAGATTTGATTGGAGGAAATCAAGAACATGGGATCAATGAGTAGAGAGAGAAAGAGAGAGGGAGAGATGAACATGATGATGATGATGCACTATATGAGCAACTTGCGTGTTGGATTTGGAGCTTTCCCTTTCCTTGGAAAAGCAAAGGAATCGACAATACTATTTTTGGCTGAATTGGTGGAGGACTGATATGAAACGAGGAAAAATGAAAGAGGAGTAGAAACAGAGTGGTGGAAAAACATCGGGTAGCGTTTTGTAATTTTGGTTGTTGTCTTACCGGCGCAGCGAGCGAGGGAGTTCCAGCGGCCTTCGCCGTGAGCTGCAATGTAATTGATGAGCTTGAAGTCTTCCTCCACCGTCCACGGTCCACGCCGGAGC
Organism: Linum trigynum; assembly: GCA_964030455.1. NCBI lineage: Eukaryota > Viridiplantae > Streptophyta > Magnoliopsida > Malpighiales > Linaceae > Linum > Linum trigynum. Next base: position 64,962,325 of record OZ034819.1, read on the forward strand.
TCGCTGATCATCTCCTCCTCCGCGCTGAAGTGGTCTCCGCCGCCGGAGGAAGAGGACGAGGAGCTCCTCTGGCTGTTGTTGCTGTCTCCTCCGGCCACCGGCGATGTGTAGCTGACGTCCATCTTTGTTTCCTCTTCTGGGTTTTGCTTAGTAAACAAAAAGAGAGAGAGAGAGAGAGAGAGAATATTTTATTTGTTTTAGAGAGAGAGAGAGAGAGAAAGAGAGAGTAGGATTAGTACAGGGGAAGATGGAGAAGGTTGGAGGGTATTTATAGATACAGAGTTTGAAAAGAAATGGAAGGCAGGCAATGGCAAAGCGTGGCGAAAGTTGGGTTTTTTTTTTAATTACATGTACTTAATTAAGTGTTAATTGGCACTTAAGAGAAGGGAGAGGGAATTTTGGCTTTCTAGTAAGTAAGGGGAAGGTTTGAAGGTTGACTTTTTGACTTTCTACCCTTTCTCTTGTAAGTTGTAACATTTTTTTCTCTCTCTCTCTTCCTCTGTTTCTCTCTATCCTTCTTGTCTTGTTGGATATGTACAGAGTTGGATTCCTTATTTCGAGCAAGTTGCTATGTGAGCATAGTAGCAATTATTCAACTCGAGTAAGGAATAGTTACTAACCCCAATCATGTTTGTTCATGATAATCTTTCAATGAAGGTTGTATCAAGATATAAATGGTTTGGATGTTATAAGGGATGGTGATATATATGTTTGAAATTATTTGCACTTCTATAAATATTTGAGAAATTCTCATGAGAGCGGAAATCATTTTCACATAATCTATAGTGAGTTTGAACAGTGAGGATATACAAGTAAGCGAATTAAAATTGTGTATTGATTCGTGATTTGGATGATGAGTAAACACATGAAAATTCAAGGGAAAAAAAAACCTCTAACAATGTTATTGAGCAAATCGCAACGGGTGCTCTACCAACTAATTTATCGACACTTCTATCATGAAGAAAAAAAAAACATTTACTACCTAATTAAATTCAACTATTCACAGTTTTCCTCCCTTTTCTTTTTGGATGGTTGAAATATATGCTTTACTATGAAGTGAAAATTTGACATTAATACACTACTTAACTACCACTAGGGAGAATAAGAAAAGAAACTAACAAGTTAATTGACTACTTAAACCCTACCATTATTGTGGGGAGGGTTGATTTGATTATAGTTAATTAGTTAATGGCATAATTATGAGTGTTGATCCATTATTAATTAGATGGGTTAGGAGACTTGGAAACCAAGAAGAACCCCTTGGAAATTTTAGTTCAAGTGGCACTATAATTGAATTGGTGAGAGGGGAAGAGGAAAACTTGGATTTGACAAAAACTCCGATTTCCCAGTTTCTCCTGTCGCTGTTAACCCAAAACCCCCTTGAACTCCATCAATAATGTGAAACCAAATGAAAATGGAAGTTTTAAAAACACCTTTTTTCCTCTTATTTCATGTCTTCTTTGGCTTTGAAATTTATTTTTCTGCACCACCCATTAGAGAACATAGGAAGAGGACCACAGCATCCTATTTCGTGGTAAGTCACCAATTTGATCTTCATCAATTCCTTGGTCAAATTTTGTGGTGGTGTTCAATGGGATAGCTAGCCCATTTATTTCTATCTATCTATCTAGCTAGGCCCTCACTCACTATTATGCATGTGGTACAAACAACAATTCAACACACTCACATAGTACTGTTAACAACTCGATTGTTCCCTTCTGGTGGCCTCCCCATAACTGATGCTAGACTCTAGAGCTCAACTAGTTGTGATTAGGGTTTTCTTTAGTTTGAGTTCATGTGCTTAACGGAGGGACTGGTTACTGTGCTAACCGTATTAGGGGGTTAGCATCATGGTAATTACCACAAGTTGTCGCAGTATGCGTTGGAGTTGTAGGATACAACTATGATTGTTTTGGAGTTGTAGAACAAAAAAAAACCGACTACAATTGCAAAACAATGGCTACAACTATGATTATACTACTTCAACTCAGGATTAGGATGATGCTAACCCCCTTATGGTTAGCAAGCTAACTGACTCTGCTTAGTGAGCTTAAGTTTAGTTGGAGTTGGGCTAATAGAAAAACTGGTTAATGACACTCTTTGAGCTCCCACTTGGAGGTGGATTTAATTTTTACCAGTAAGTAAACGCACAAAACACCCTTCTTCGAATGTAGTAAGATGCTACTGAAGAGTATGGTAGAAAAGTCAATAACACCGTAAAAACGATCTAAATGATTTATGGGCCCCAACCATCGAAAGAAAAAAATTGTGACCACCAGATTATATGTCATACCATTACATTCCATATAAAATTTTCACCGGAGGCAGAGTTTGATTCGTAGAAAGCCTATATTTTTTTTATAAGGATGACATATATTAATGTTTATAGTTAGGTACTACTTAAGATATTCGAATTCGAAACCTCCGTATTTAATACTAACGACACTACCCTTGGGCCAAGCTCTTGTCGCAAGAAAGCCTACATTGTGTTGTACAAAACTAAATATACAAAAGAAATGCAAGTGCAAATTTGGCTGTATCACCGTTAGTTGATATTGAATTACTGACTTGATTACACAGTTAAATATTGGAGTCCCTTGAGAAAATTTTGAAGGTTATTGGTAGCTAGGTTTCTCGCAGACTTTGTATTCTGACATTTAGTGTTAATAAATATAAGAAGGGCAACGCAGCTAATTAATTGCCTTAAAATTGGATACGTAAATGAGGCCAAGCAAACTAAGATCACTTCAATTAACTTGAATTAATTTGTAGGGGACCTTTAGCGATGACAATTTCAACCCGCCCCGCGGTTATTGCCCGACCTGACCCGTGATGGGGCTGGTATTACCCGACCTGCAGTAGCGTGGGGCGGGGCATGGGTATCTACTTCCGACCCGCCCTGCCCGCCCCGTTCTAGACTCATTTATCTCAATTTCTTACATATCTATACATATTTCTCCTATTTTGACTTTTTTTCAACTAGTTAGAGTCGATCTTTCAACTTGTTAGCCTCAATTATCCATTCTATTATCAATATTTTTCATTCTTAAAGTGTTTTCTCCTACGTTTTGTTGTAAAAAGTAAAATTTACTTGTATTTTTTTGAACAACATGTAAGAGTAGGTCTACCCGCCCCGCCCCGCAGTAACGTGGGGCGGGGCATGGGAATTGAGGTACCCGCCCCGCCCCGCCCCATTGCCATCACTAGGGACCTTCCCCTAAAAAAAAAAATAATAATAAAAAATAATAAAAAATAAAAAATTTGTAGGGGACCTGGCTGGGAGCATGGGACCAACCATGCGAAGATACTTTTATACGTACAAGCTAAGTGGTCAAGGTATATGTAAGAAATGTGGTACATCATTTTATTTTAATGTGACAGGTCATTCAAAATATATCGTCGGTTTTGTGTAAAAAAATTGACGGTTGATATCTTTTTTTCCAGTGGTATGTTCTTTAATAGTATGTTATTTGACGGAGAACAATACAATTCAGAATTAAAAAAAAAATTAACGAAAATTAAAGATGTGAAATTCGTTCCACATACTCACTTCTAGGTTATTCTGATTTTTTTCTTCTTGAAGAATTTGTGCGGATATTATAAAAGAAAGTGATGCAAGAAATTAAACAACCAAAATCATGAACAAGTACAAGGGGCAAAAAAGACGCATAAGAAAGTCACAACTGACCTCTAAAAGGACACATGTTGCAAAAAACAAAAACCTAACTCCATGTCTGTTCTTGAAATCAAAGGACACTATCCCCAAAACCTGATAAAAACCTGTTGAGACACTCAAATCACTCTTGTACATTTAGCAAAAGCACTTATCTAGGTACCTATCGGTTTTCTTCTGGTATGACTTACATAATCAAGTACCTCACGAGAACAGTTAGAATAGTCTGGTATGACTTATGACCGATGGGCGATGCTTGTGCCTTCTGTTTGGAAAGACCAATTTCGCTTGATTTTTTTGGGTAGTGCGACTAGAGACTCAAAAACTTTACCGGGATATATCAAGATGAGTGTTAACAATTAGCAATTTAGCCATGACAAAATCGTAACTAGCTGAAGACTCACATCTAATCTACCACTCTCGAACGTCTTTCTTTTTTTCATTTACCGTTTAGCTACCGAGTTTGTGCAATTTGTTTTAACTTCACAAATAATTCATCTCGAAATCCTCATTTAACAAAATTTGAGTTTAAATAACATATATGTATCTATTCCAACATCTCCTTTCATGCTAAGAAAGTTCTCTATCATAATGGGCTGAGAACAATTAGCAATTTAGGAGTTGGTGAAAATTATTTATCTAACAGAATAAGAAGATTGGCTTTTTGGAATCAGTTTCCACATTTCAGCCAATGAGAGGTAGGACATTTGGCCAAGCATGAGGCTTCTGGGTTGGGACTTTGGGGATTGTTGGGCCACCCCACCACATCAGTATTATTATACTACTCACTATGGCCTCTTTTTTCTTCTTTCTTTTATGAAGGGCTTCAGCTTCCCCAATAGAAGTTCATGGACACTTTTGTGTCCACCAATCAGCCCATTTATTGTGGGCATATACCCCAAAAGCAAAAGAATAAAAAAAAAACCACAAAAAAGAGTTTCCGCAAAAGGATTCTTTAAGGAAATTGAGCTATGAAAATTGAGAATATAATCACCATATTAATTTATTAGGTTTTTATTATGTAAATGGATAATTTAAAACAAAAGAAATGAACTAGGAAAAGATTTAAATAAATATAAAACTTAAGAGTTTCTTTTTCTGACTTAATCTAGTTTTTAGTTTATAAATATGTTAACTTAGGAGATGGTGATGGATGGACACTCATTATGCGAGACAATCGTCGGAGTAGTGTTGTGATGCACAGGATTTTGTTAAGTCGGTGTATTTCATTGTATAATATTCGTAGTGTTTGAAAGACTATTCAATTCCAGTTTCATTCTTTGACATTTTTTGCAAAATCATTGTATAAACATGTGCATCAAATGTGTCTCAAAGTGTTTTCTTTGCGTGTGACGAATTGATCATTCTTTCGATACAATATCATTAGCAATCGCGTGTTTGGACGTCCACATACTCTAAAGTCCATTACGTGGTTTTGGCCGGAAGAGCTCCTTAATCAAACACAAGCAAAGCAAGAATATTAATGGTTATGAAGATGATTAAAATGAGATTAGTTGAACAAAGTAAGTAAATCAAAATTCTTTTTTATTTCACAAAACAGCGAGCTATAGTTACTAGCTAAGTTCGAAGCAACGTATGAGAATAAAAAACGGAAGGAATGTAGGAAAAGACTATTAATATTTAAGCTTATTGTCTAGGCCGGGGCATTTGGGTGCGGATTAAACAAACAACTTAAGAGAAGATAAGATGAGTAGACAAGCAAACCACATTAATTGATTAATCAACTGATTAATTAAGAAGAAAGAAAAGACAAGGAATTATATGAACATCACGTGTTAATGTGATGATGCAAAAGTTGGATTGTCTATTTGCTTTGCAGTAAGCTGCTGCTTTGGGGTTCAGTTCAGCAACCCAATACCTAGTTTGTCTCATATAATTGGTGGGAGCATACAGACAGACATCTTTTCTTATCAAAGTGTTCCCTAAAAATCTTTTCTTGTTTTATGGTTGGTCGGACGATGCCCCAATTAATAATGATGAATTTATGCCTTGTTGGTTATGCATGTGGAAGCCATTGATGATTTGATGTGTTCCCATTGTGAAACAATTTGAAATCCAAAAAAATAATTTAAGTTCACAGTGATAATGCGTTTTATATCAGTAACTCGAGTTGTTGTGAGAGATTACATAATAAATTTTATATTATTCTGTTGTAACTTGTATGTCTCTCAAACGAAAGTAAAATTAATGAATTTGAAATTTGCGCAAATCTGTTATACCTTGAAATCAAATCAATTATTAATATAGAAGGTTGTAAGTATTCGAAAAAAATACATTTTTGGCCATCAAGAACTTTAATATTGTTTTGAGAATTAATTACGGGATAAACTCAAATTTTCCCAAATCATTTTAGAATAAATCTTGTGTCGTTACTACCATACTATAATCCCAGCTCCCAAATTCCCCACGCCAATGTATACTTCGCATCTGGACAAGAGCACTTCTACTATGCTATATAGTATCGGTGCTTTAATGTACAACTTGAAGTTGTACCATAACATTAAATGTATAAGTTTAGATTGTACCATAAAAGAATTTGTACCATATGTTATGGTACAACTTTTACCATCACATAAAAGTATAAGTTCAAGTTGTACCATAAAAGAATTTGTACAAAAAGTATAGGTACAATCTAAAGTTGTACCATAACGTTAAAGGTACAACTTCAAGTTGTACAATAAAGGCAAAAACCTATAGCACCAATGCTATATAACATTGTAAAATTCCTCTCTGGACAAAGGCTTACAAGAATAAAAGGGGGAACCCAAAGTACCCAAATTAAGCAATAATTATTGTTTATGTGCAAAAGGAAAAAGAAAGGGAGGGTGTTATAATAAGGAATTAGTGTTCCTAATCCATTAATGTTATATAATTTCAAGTGATCGAATCAATAATGGCTTCTCTAAAAGTGGTATGTATGCAAGTTCTTATGGAGGCTTTGCACCACTTTCATGCTTGTTATTCATGATGCCTACTTTGAGGTAACTAGCAATGGATTTGAGTAGCTTTAATAGCATAAGGTACCCGACTTTGATTATAAAAATTTAAAAGTAATTGCATGAGTTAAATTAATTACATAGAGGGCCATGCTTTTGCACAATGTTGTTTGAGAATTGAAGCCATAAGCATGTTGTCATTTTATGGGATTGTTGTGTCATTTCGAGGACACCAATTTGAATATTTGGCTAAGCTAATTACGTTGTGTCGAAAAAACGAACGTATTATTCTCGAGTAATGATTCAGGTTCATCAACACATTTTTTCTTGGGATGAATGAGATCTACAAGATTCTCCCTAGAGTACACCAACACTCAGGAAGATCATTTAACAACAAATAAGAAGAGTGTGGGTCTTTAGAATCATCTGATTGATCTCTACAATATGGAGCCAATCGATGTTCTAGACTTCACTAACGTTGCTCATTGAGCTAGCCCTATATGAGTCAAATTAGATAACATTTCATAACGCCATCAACTTTGTTTGTGTTTTTCTTTATACGAATTGCAAAAAAGAGAGCAGTATATATTTGTTCTCCTATGAATTTGACAAATCTTGAAAGTAAGAGCTAGCTAACTTGTAACATGGGTTATCACGGGAAATATTAATGCACCGATGACTGAGGTGTTGTGGAAATGCGTTTTCTTTCTCTTCTCATTTTCCTTTTACTCCCCAAAAGGAGACTGCCTATTACAAAGAGAGAAAAAACAGCAACACATAGAGATAGAGACATCATTATTGTTACCATCAAACTAAGCATAGCAATTAGGAATCAACAACTCATGATCTATTCCTTAATTATGACACGTATACCCTCCTCCACCAACATCTTATATGGCTTATAATAATATGGTACTGATCCGATCCACATAGGTGAGGAGTCCACGTCATCAAGAAGAAACTAGAGGGTTGTTTTTTTTTATGCAATTGCAGTACAATATTCCTACAGGCCAGCTAGAGAGAGTTTCTTCTATCATTTGTAACTAGGGAAGTCTTATCTCATTTCTTGAGCAAATGATATGATCTTTCAGTACAAATAACTAGTACAAAATATATTCTCTCCATCACAAAGTCCTTTTATTCCTTTTTTTTTCCAAAGCACAAAAGATAGGATAGGAAACTAGCCAATGCTTAAAATATCGACTATTGGTGCCTAAGAATCATCCACAATGTAACATGAGGTGTGTGGAGAATCAACGATATATACGGATCGATCAATTTAACAATTATGTCGCCTGCAATTTGATTATCGGATTAACTAGTACCATTACCAGATCGATAAGATGTACATAATTAAATAGAGATGATGAACATAAATAGCATAATATATTCTCGGAAATATTTACGATCTCTATTTATTTGTTGGGCACACACTAGTCGTTGCAATGAGAGTTATCTGTCACCTTAAATATGACAAAAATAATTCACCACTTTTCCCTTCACGTATATATACACATATAATTCTCTCTCAAACTCTCGATGACAAACGAATAGTAGGCATCTTTTATATCTTTTAAGTATTAAAACTATATGTATAGGATAATGACTGACATACCCCAAAAGTATACTATATACTACAAGTGACATGGTCGTTGGATACTTCATTGTACTTCAATTAATTATAATCGCCTATTAATATTTTGTATTAAATTGATCTTTGGGTTTAGAGAATCAGGGTTGTGATTTGTGATTCATTGAATATTGGTTAGAAGATAGTATCATGTACCAAAATTAATTTAATTTATAATTTAGATAAAAATATCTCGCTAAGATCGGAGTACATGTAGTATCGTATACTCCAAAAGGCAGGAGTATAGCAGTCTGGCCCGTATGCACGGATAAGATTAAGCAGTGAACTATGAGTTCAAATGATTGGTGGATAGCGTGAATGAGGTTTTGTTTGTGTCGGAATGTGTGTGTGTTGGAATATATATATATATAACCTAAATACATGCTGTAAGCCTAGGAAACCAAAGCAAGCTATAGCTAGACTGGGAATATGATCGATCTATTTCAATAGTTTACATACCATTCTTGACATAATGCTCCCACAGCACAATCTTTTCCATTTTCCAATTGTGTGCAAAGCAGCAAATAGTTGAAATTTGGGTCGGTAAGTGCAGGCATCGATGCTTAATTATAGCATAGTCGCACAAGTTAACCCCAAAAGTCTAGCTAAAAAGAAAAACAAACAAGGAAGCTATAAAGAAAGAATAAAGTAGAACCCTTTAGAAACAAGTTTGTACATCATAGTTGAATAGTGTCTCATTATTATCTCTAAACCAAATTAAAATTCATTTTTAATTTATTACGTTTTCTCGTTGAATCAATAGCTCTTTATTAAGCTCAAGACAGGGCATGCAAATTTATTCTTTACCTTATAGTATGTGATCATATACATCGCCAATTTATTGGTAGAATCAAGCACGACGTTGTTTCCACAATTGGAGTTTTAGAGATGCTAAAAGAAGGAATTTTATACTGTTTTCTTATACACGGACGCTCGAACGGAACCCAACCTATGTATTGATTTGAAACTTCTTACACACCTTCATCACGCCATTTGATTGGTTGAATCGGTAGGTGATACTATGAGTATCCAAAATTCGAACATGTACACGCGGTTCATGTCATTATCTCCCACCCTTTGACTTCCTTGTTTGATAATGCATGGTACATAAAATGCTCGCTTTACATAACAAAATTCATTTTTGTAAGTGCATCATATGTAAACATAATATTGGAGGAACACTTTACAAAAATGGGACCATGGGAACTCCAATATTATGTATTTCTTGCTAGTTTGAAGGCTTATGAATTGTCAAAAGATAAGCGGGTTTTAAGGGAGGGTTAATGGGCGGGGGTTGAAATTTCTATTTGGGCGGTGTTCACATCAAGGACTAGCTTAGCTTACATGCTATTAGATATAATACCCTAAAATTAAGACCCATTATAGATAATTTCTTCTTGCTAAACCCTACTGATGAGGTAAATCGATGTGTAGTTTGTGTGTACTTATTTGTCGAGCAAATTTTGAAAGTAATAGATGACGAATTCGTACTCTCTACTTCAAGATCAGTATGACAAATTTTAAGGAGCATTTATAGTTATTCTGAACGATATTTTACATAAAAAGTTTACGTACTTATATTGAGCAAACATCAAAAGTAATAGATGACAGAATCAATACTCTGTCGTTTTGAATATGCTTGTATAATAAATTCGGAAGAACATATACTATCATCTTCGAACGATGTCTGGTGAAACTTTTGCAAAGTCACCCAATCAGATGACTTTACTTGAACATTTCACTGATCGTTGTTGCTGCGATTTAAGTTCAACATCATCAATTAGTAAAGAAAAAATAATCAAATCTATAATCATCATTTTACATGGTTTCTTCTTCCTCCTTTACAAGGTGAAACGTCTTTGACCCAAACATATATATGTCCATGACCCACTTTTTTCTTCTCAATCTCTCTTCCTCCCATTTTCTCCTTTGACCCTCTTTAGGGTTTCGGTCTCCTTTCCCGCACATGCATTATGATATATATTTTATTATTTTCTTTGAATATAATTATTTCTTGTAGAGAAAGTAATTATCTGTTAGGTATAAAACTCTTTGTGTATTGGAATGTTTGACGATGATGGCTGTATATTCTGTATATATATCCATTTACTTTAAACTAAAACCTCATGACTTGGAGAAAAAACAGAGCAAAAATTGGACTTCGTGAACTAATTAATTAAGGGAAGATATCCCGCATGCTAGCAAAAGCTACCTGAAAGCGATGTTCAATCTTCAATTTCTTAAAAGGAAGAGTGGGAACCTCTTTCATTTTCTCATTTTCACTATGTTATAGATCTTACCAGTACCCATCCCATGGTGACATATTTGGCATTGATCGATCTTAGATCTTCGAGTTCCTTCACCGTGACAATCTTGTCGATGATTTGTTGACGAATGAGATGTCGATCTGCCTAACTGCCTCTATATGCTTGGTCCTTTCATAGAAGACTTGATTATGTACTATGTGACTAATTATCATAAACTATGTGTGTTGAGTTGTATCATTCACTCCAAGTTCAAGTAACAGTTGCTTCAACCATACCATTTCACAAGGTAACAGTGCAAGAGACACATAGTATCAAGTACAAAGGATGAGCCTTGGGATATCTAACAACATGATATTTAACCTGAACGTGTCGATCTATTGGGGGTATTCTAGCTAGTATCGACATAGTTGTGGAACAACATATGTCATGTCTGACCTAGTGGTTATAAGATATTGAAGCTTTCCCAACCAATCTCGATACAGAGTTTTAAGTCGGGTAACAAGTTTGTAGCACCTGCAGACAGTCTGACTTTCATATTCATATGAGTAGATGCAGGCTTGTAGTTGAAACAATTCTGTCTCCTTTAACATATGAAGATCAAACTGGAAACTCTTTCTCCTATAGCTTTGATGATGTGGTTAGGTTTGCTTAATTCTTGTTGCTCCAAGTATGTTATAGGTTGCTTTGTTGCAACAAAGTATCAATCATGTTATAGGTTGCTTTCCTACGTACATTGTAGGTTTTGAAGTACACTGTTATTGGTTGTAGTGAGCTGAGTCTTGTAGCACTCTTATACACCAATTAGAAAGAAGTGTTGTTAGTATTGCTTTGTGAGGAAATATACCAATTCATTAATAAAAACAAGAAAAAAGAGAGTTGAGTTCATAGAGTTTCCCAAAACCTAGCTGACACCTAAGAATTATGCTTTGACCTTTTGTAACACCATTACTAGAAGCCCTTTGGTTCTTAACTAGTAATTATTTACTTATATGTTCACACTAATTTATTAGGTTGCTACATATATAATACAAGTTTTAGCAAAGCTAAGGACTCGTATGTCTCGATTAATTCGTGAAGATTATCTACTTAGTATATAGGTAGGGCCAGGGTATCGGTTGAACCGAATCGAAAAAGCCCATCCCTTGCAGTTGAGCTGAACCATTAAGTGGCTTAATAATTTCGGTTAACTAAAAACTATTAAGACCTCTTGATGGTTCAGTTTGGTTTCAACAACCGAAAATCAGATGGTTGTGTAATGGGTGCTTGTATACTACTAGGGTTGTAGTTTTTAGTTTCTTATTGATTTTTCGTTTTGAATCAAAATTAGAATTGGATAACCGAAATTAAAAATGAAATAGATATCATAAATTGATGAAAGCACCTTATCGATTGAATCCGAACAATAATAGAGAAATAACAACTAGACGAATAGAAACAACTTGGCATTTTTTTAATTAGAGAATGTGGGTAAGACAAGACGAAGAGAAGAAAGCCGCCAAAGGGCCAAAGCTATAATAAGTAAGAAAAGGACGACCACCATTAATGGCTCCCAAACTCTCAAATCTCAAGCGCATGCTTGATGTGGGAAAGAAACTACATTAAAATATTACCAATATTTGATATTAAACTAAGGATGCTTTGTTCCCCTGATCTTTGCCATTTGTATTAAAGAATCCGTGACAATGTTGGTTTCTAACTCTACATTCTCTAATGGGTACTTCATTTTGAATGTTCATCTTTCTCCTTTCCCAAGTATGATGGTGCCTATATTATAACCATTCAAGTGACAATGTTGGTTTCTAGCTACTCTGCCTTGTTCTCCGCTTTCATCTTGTTGTTTGAACGACGTGTGTGAGGGAATGATACGACGAATTCAATCTCTATTTATTTGAAGAAGATAACTTATTTATTAAACTTCTTTCCAATAACTCGATTTATCGAAAGGAACTACGTGCGAGTGGGAATAATATAGATTTGAGCATTTGACTATCCATTCACCATCTATCCATATTCGTAGAAGCCTAGCTGGAGTTTGGAGGGTACCTTTTTCAGGTGGAGTGCAGCTGGCTTTCACCATGCCGCATTCTTTATGGGGTCAACGTTCCACATCCACCGCCACTACGGTGGAGGAGGAGATCGGATTCTGACGATGAACGTGGCCGTCGACCGGCGATGACACGTATAGAACTGTCATCAATCTCTTTGGGACGACAGGGACCATTTAAGGCATTAACTATCAACAATGCCATTTGGGCTTCTTTTCCTGAATATATAAAGACAGTCACAGCCACCAAGTTTTCTAAACATCGGGATGAGTTGGTCTCGATCGGTCTTCTTAGTTCCTATTCGTTGAAGATCGCAATTGGTCATCGTCCATGGATATAGGATATCAGAATGCATGATACGCACGTAACATGCACTTTTCATTTCAGATGCATTTGGTGGCCGGAGAGTGATTTCGGGTCCAACAAAGTTATAAAAGTTAGTGCAAATCGAGTGGTGATGGACGACATGAGATGATTTGAGTTTAGATATGATTTCTGCGAATTCATTACAAGTATAGAGATATTACGCTCCTTGCCTAAGTATGACAACCACTTTGTGCCATATCGATTGGCAAGCAGATGACTGATACTTAAGTAGATTGTGGTATCAAACTCACGAGTTGTAAATCGAATCTTTCAAGAAATTTATATTGTGTGACAGATAATCACGATTTGGTTAGCATGTGTAGTGGTGCATATATAAATGCTTGTAATGTATCATCATTCTTTTTTGCACATAAATGTCGTAGAAAATAACGAAGAATCACGTAGAATATAAGGTTATGTTTCCACATGCATGATAACGATTTAGATGGTCAGATCAGTGACGAAATCAGAATTTAGAGTGAGTAGCGGTTGAAAATATGAAATTTGTAACAACTTTTTTCGGATTAAAACGACCGCCAGCTTGCACCTGCCAATTAACGTTTTCTGTACATATGAACACACAAGTAATTATAATTTCAAACCAAATATTGAGCATGAGTTTAATTAAACTTCTGCTGCTAAATCATACTTAAGTCTTAGCTCTTAACACATTTCCTTGAGAAACTATGCACCAATCTATTATTCCATATATGATCAATTGACCTCATGAATGACGTTTCTTAAAAGGCAAAAAAACTGTAGCTAGCTGGATAATGGAATAACTTTTCTTTTTTTGCTAGTCTAGTAATGATTATTCTTCAATTTCAGCTGCATGATAATAAGGTGGCTGAAATACAGTCGATATCGAGAAGACCAATCCCTTTTTCTGTTAACCGTCCATAGTTATACATCTTCCACGTCCCAAATTGACCATTCTTCATCATATAACAGAGACAGATTAATTATTAATGACTAAAGTGTTTGATATATAAATCGGTGTTTGTGAAACCTTACCATACTGTATCAATGGTCCGATCGAGAAAATTTCATACTGGAATCCAAATCGATAGACGATTTATAGCGACATGAAATGATTGAACTATTATTTAACAACGACTTCAGTATAACCTATCCTATCGCTAATTTCTCTGATACAGCCACTTATACGATTTTACCATCCTGGAGTAAATTGATCGAGCGTGCAGAGTTTGGTGGCTGGATCAATTTCGTGATTTAGTGGACAACACAAAGCTAGCTATAGGTCAAGATCATAACTTAATTAGGACTTCGCCACGTTGATGAATTAATGGGAGATTTCGTATGTATACAACTTAACTAATCGAGCAAAATGACTATGAAACAATAATCATTACGAAAGTGATATATCTACAAATTATACGTCCAACTTTTTTATTATTATTATCTCTGCATAATCTACGGGCCTCCAGCCAGCTGGTAAAAATAAGCTCCTTTTACAGTGATGGTGATATAAATTGATGGTGATGCTCCAGTCCAGATTCAGTGTCTTGTGTATAAATTGTGTAAATCAAAATGGTGACTATATTCTGAAGATTATTCTTCGGTATTTTGGCAATGCTATTTTAATTTGTAGAGGCAACTATGGTTTCTTTGTCATTGTAGTTGTTTATTAACTAAATGAAAAATGAAGAAGTAATGATCTAACGGTAAAGCCAACTATAACATTATTATCGACACAACGATAAATGAAAAAGAACATTATTTTTTAAATAATGATGCAATAGATTTTATTAATGCATGTAATGGTTTTCCTTTAATTAAACTAAGTAAATAGGGATACATTCAAGTTTTAAAAGAGGGCCTCCAAAATTGCAGAATCAACCTTGTGATTAATATTCTTGCGACGAAGAAAACCGAGAATATATAGTGTAATTTGTATGCGTTCAATTTTGTGCTAATTATTTTCTGAGTAGTGAACCAAAGCATGAGAAGGAAGAAAAGGGAAGGGAAGAAGCATAATTATGCATGAGTGATATATTAGCTTAGTTTGGCCTTGCTGTAACTTTTGCAGAAGTAGGTTCTGACTGAAGCTTTTAGATAAGTATTTTTCAAAAAAAGCAGTTTAATGTTAGGCGGTAAAACTATTAGAAGTGATTTTTAATATGAGCGGTTGTGTAAAATGACTATAAAGGACTTATAATATAAAATATGAATAAAAGTTCTAAACAATAAAAAGTAGTAAAAATGGATATTGTTAGATTTCTTTTATATCAAATAATATGATTTTATAATTTATTTTATTTTTAAAATGATATAAATGAAGGAAAATTATATTTTCCTGAAATAAAATTAAAATAGGGTAAGGATAATCTTGTATTTTCAAAACAGCTTTTCGCAGAAGCTCCAAATCGGAGCTTCTGTTTTTATGTTAT
The DNA here is from genome assembly GCA_964030455.1 of Linum trigynum. Classification (NCBI taxonomy): domain Eukaryota; kingdom Viridiplantae; phylum Streptophyta; class Magnoliopsida; order Malpighiales; family Linaceae; genus Linum; species Linum trigynum. The sequence goes on from OZ034819.1 coordinate 64,977,674, forward strand.
ACAAAAGCATTTTTCGGCTTTTCAAAAGCCGAGCTTTTAGAGGTGTTTGGCCATGCTTCAACTTTTGAAGCCGAAAAATACTTTTAAAAGCCGGGCCAAACATAGGCATTGAGACTCTCTTTTGTTTAATTAGCTAGAATTTCGAACTAATTAAGGACGTGAATTTTACTATAATTTTTTTGAGTGGAATGGAGACTTAGCAAGTTAGCATGTCAGCTACCACTCCAAATCCATCACCTATCAGCGACGTCGCATCGTAATGTTTGACTTTCTAGAATCATCAACAACAAACCAAAAATGTTACAATCCTCGCGTGACTAATTGAAATTAATTAAATACTTAACACTTCTATTTATATTTCTATACTGATAATACTATGATAATTCCATGGCTGGAGAGTCTAATTTGGATGTATATGCATACAAAAATACAACCCCACCATAAACAAATCAAACCACTTCGACCTCATACGGAGCAAGCAACGGATCGATGTATAATTGCCAACTATAATGACGTCTTAAACATAGCACCTAAATGATTAAGTAATTATCACAAGCGAAATTAAGGCCATTTACAATAAAAAATGGAAATTGTACTCTATTTGGTCTTTTTTTTGTTTAATTACGAGTATGAATTACTATTTTCAAAGTGAAATACGAAAAAGGAATCTCAAAGTTCGGAGATTAAAGATTCAATAAGTAGAAGTCAGTCTTTAGGGATGGCAATCTGAACCCGTCCCATCGGGTATTACCCGACCTGATCCGCGATGGGGCGGGTATTATTCGACCCGCGGCAGTATGGGGCGGAGCATGGATATCTACTTCTGACCCGCCATGACTTGCTCCGCCGCGTTCTTGACCCATTTTATATAGATTTCTTGCAATTCTAATCATATTTCTTATGTATTGACTTTTTTTCAAATATAAGACTTGATCTTTCAATTAGTTAGACTCAATTATCTATTATACTATCACTATTTTTCATTTATGAAGTGTGATTCCCTTCATTTTATCGTAAAAAGTAAAATTGTGCGTGTAATTTTTTCAAATAACATCTAAGGATGGGTCGACCCGCCCCGACCCGTAACAGCATGGGATGGCGGGGTATGGATATTGAGGTACCCGCCCCGCCGCGCCATTGCCATTACTGTCCCGAAGGCGCATAACACATTTCCAAACAATTTGATTTATTGAGACGAGAACTTTAATTTTTTTATTTTATTACAAATTCGTAACTTTACTAATGCCACCATGCTTTGGAGTATTAAAGTGGAGTGTAAGTGATATTTGGCTGCTGTGCATGGTTTCCCATTTCAGAAGAAGATTAGGTTATGCTCAATTGTACACATGCAGGAACCAAGATTAATTAAAAGAAGCCAAAGCCAAAGCCAAAATGAATGGAAAGAAAGACAGCATAAGTTGCGAGTAGCAATTAAAGCTGCAAAGGAACAAAACAAGAACATGCATGCATATGGAAAAGAGGAACTTGCTAATCTAGTAATTAAGGGCATAATTAAGAAGCTATAAGAAAGTCTCTTTTGGCTCTTTGATTCGTGTGAGAGGAAACACTTTTCTGTTTTAATTATTTCCTTCGTTTCCCAGGTTTGGAGACATCCGGTTGGTTAAAGCACAACCAAATGCAATTGATTATGTTGACAAAAATGAGCTCATTAATTAATCCTTCATGGGGCTCATCTCTTGTCGACCATCACTATACAAATTGTTTTGCCAAATTAATTGAGGATTGATCTTTCCTATGTATGCACACGTACATGCTTCTAGATTCTTATAGAAAAACGTAGTTCGTAGCACCAGAACGTTAACAAAAAATCACGAATATACAAATTTAGTTGGTGTAAAAATAACTCGATTGACAAACCTCCTACCTTGGATATGTTCTGAAGTCACTCGACAACATCAATTCCACCCATTTCTTACACATTATTTGGCTTGTAAAAACATGTTTACCTTTTCTTATTTAAACTGGCTTAAACTAACGCGAATTATATGCGTCGAAAGAGCACTTGTCACTTTTATCATAGAACCATGACGAAACCTAATTCAGTAACTTATCAAAGAACTACACAAAGTAGTAAAGTTCACCTTCTCCCACTATATATACACTTTGAATAGAACACTTCATCACCTGGTGTGAATGTGTGAAATTCCGGCGGCTTTTGTGTTCTGTTTTTTGTTTTATTGTTCGTGCATGCTTTAATGCCTTTCTAGGCCGTCTTGGGATTATACACATAGAGACAATGTGTTGATTAGTTGTTTATAAATTAATAAATACCAACAATAACCAAAACTAGCTTTTAATGATGAAATTCTGCGCAATTTGGGTTTTGATTATACTCAGTTTCAAACTTTCAATCCCTATATATATATAGCCCCACACGCTTTCACTATTTCCCATTCGTGTGTTGCATTGTCGATGGCTAATATGACTGTTTACTTGTCAACCAAGGGATGCTTTTGCATCCTAATACAATAATCATCAGTGGGGGATCAAAAGGCATTTAACTTGATTAATAAGTATTGTAGTTGCCAAAAACTGTAGAAGCGTTTTTGTGACCTAGAAATGTAAGTTTTTCGATTTTAAAACGCGATTTTGACTACATTGGTAGTAAGTTTGAGATTAGTTTTGGAACTCATCGATCTACTATGAACCAAAACGTACAATTGCAATCAAACTATGTTGTAAAATACCTACGCTTTTACGCTTCTAAGTCACCAAAGCGCTTCTACATAGAATCACGATTTTGACTGCATTATTTATCACCGCCTTAAAGAAATTTCAATTTTCATTATAAAACATCCACACCAATTTGAAAATTCTGAGAGAATAGTGAAGCACAAGTATCTCATCATATCACAAAAGAATGCATTTAGTTAGTGAAAAGCTAAAAAAACATGTTATATATATATATATATATTGTAATTTTTGCTTGCATTCTAACCGGATATATCATTTCTCGCGTAGGATGTTGGTAAGTAGGGATGGCAAAAATATCCGTAACCGTGGATATCCACCCGAATCCGACCTAATCGGGTAGGGTAAAACCCGAACCCGAAGCATTTTTCGTGGGTACGGGTAAAACCCGAACCCGAATAGTGCGGGTAATGGGTGGGCCTGGTTATCTCACTATCCAACCCGAACTCGCCCGATTATACACATGCATATGTATTTTGTCTAGAAATCATCATTATTTTTTCTATAATATTTTATATTTAGCATATAAATATAATATTTTCATGAAATTATGTTGTTTTAATTAATTTTCGTCATTCTAGTGAATTATTGTCGTACTTTTCCTCTTACGTAATGTGAATATACGTGTGAATGTTAACATATTGGTTGGAATTATAAGGAGAAATTATTACCCATGGATAACCGTGGATATCCGAAACCCGAACGGGTATGAGCATGGTTTTGATTTTCTACCCGTTTCTCGTGTGGGTACGGGTATGGGTAAAACCCGAACTACATTGGGTAGGGTAACGGATATGCACTATCCGCCCCCGAGCCGACCCATTGCCATCCCTATTGGTAAGAGATTAAATTTGATCTCGTTGAAAAGATATTCACCTAATACTAGTTTCTTATCGTTATTAAGATCAAACCATCGATAATCAAATAAAAAAAAATGCTAATATCTTATTAAATCCATACGAACTCAAGTTATTTCCAGCATTATTATTATTATTATTATTATTATTATTATTATTATTATTATTATTATTGATATTGGCATAAGATGCATGGAGCGCATAATGCAATTGGGATTTAGACACCCTAATGGATTGTGTAGTTGAGGTTTTTATTAATTAGCCACTAGGAGTTAGTCCCAATAAGTGTTGACGAATCTCAAGTATGAACTCAAATTAAAATGTAGTTACCCCAACGTCAAATTATCTACGAATGCTATAATCACTAATGCACTAAATAGTTGACTTAATTATTTTTTGCTCAAATTAATCAAAAGCAATCATATATTTAATTAATAAGGGAACTCTCATATCTCGGGTAATCATTTACCCGTTTAGAAGCAGGAACTTCACTTTACTTTGACCGAGCAACACTAACGAGATATATGATCCCAATTATAAAACACAACATTTGACCAATAACATTAATCAATTGTTGTTATATATAAGTCAAACCCAACCCGAATTTAAGGTTGAACAAGCCCAAGGTAAGAAAAGGCAATGGTCAACTGCCATCTTTGACCAAATTTCGTAAGGAGAACCCCCCCAAGTTGGTAAGGTAAGGCAAGGCAGCCCAAGAACCATTATACCATATCAGAATAAACATAATTCCTATCTAGTTAAGTCCTACAACTGTTTTAGATAAATACAAAGTTTATTATGCTGTTCAGCCTAATTTCTTTGGAAAATGTTCTCTTGGTGTAGCCTGAGTTAGTTGGGGTTGACTAATTTTCATAGTCAAACCCTGTTAGTATTATATGAAACAGAAGCCACTAGGATTCGAGAACATAGTTTTTCGAGTGGTATTTAGAATTGCTAACTGCGACGCTCATGTAGCGACATGCAAAGCTCTTTTCCTTTGTTTAATAAATCGTCTTTAGATTTGTTAACTTAAGTTGGGAGGGGACGGAAAATGTTGCTTATTTGTTCTATCTCGGCATTGACATATCTCAAACAAAAAATAAAGAAATAGAAAGTTACGGTATAATTTTATGATATGGCTCGGTCACTTTTTTATGAGGTGGTTGACGAGGTACGAGGCTCGATCCCTACATGTGAGAATATGCCTAACTTGAACTAGTTGTTTAACACTTACTGTCTGGAGTTTTTTTTTTTATAACGAAGGGTTAGTCATTGTCGTCGATGGTGGAATGGAGTTGGTAACTAGATTTGCCTGATTTCAAAAGCCAATTTTTCTTGGATGGGCTTGAATAGAGGAATATTCCAAAGCAACTCATCCTGTTTGAATTATTTGGGCTCTTATTAAACGGCCTCTCTAGATTTGTTGGATTTTTTTGAGCCATAACCCAATTGTAGGGCGCAGTGAGGGCTTCTCTGGGCCAGAAAAAAAAATTGAAACATTTGGCCCACATCCAATGGCATACCAAGAATCTGGGCTCTTGACAACTTTGGGCTTGAATGCAGATCCAAATTAAGGGTGGGGTTTGGGAAATTTTTTCTATTGGGCCTACGTACGAGGTATTCGACCCGCTAGACCGACTCCCCGAATCCTTTTGTCCTCTTGTCTTGTTCCTTCCTTCCTTCCAGCTTTCTTTCGCCCCAAGTCCTTACTTCCTCCCTCTCTGCATTTCCCAACCCATTGCAAGCCGAGAAAAAGCGCCAACTGCTGTTTCCTCTCCCACCTTTACTCCGATTCTTTCTCCATCTCCAATTTTCGAGCTAAAGCCCCCTCTGTGCCGCGAAAGCTTCCCGCCGACGACCCCGTTCCCGCCGAAGACTTTTATCAAAAGTCAAGACTGAATTCCTTGAAGCTCATTCTTGGTAGTATTCTTATTGTCTGATTTCCGGCGCAGCGAGTTGGCTTTTGAGCGGGGGTTATTCAGAGTTGACTCCCGTTCACGATGTTCTTCTCCGGCGATCCGACGTCTCGGAAGCGGGTCGCCTTGGGAGGGCGGAGTTCAAAGGAGAGAGACACGCAGAAGCTTATGGAGCAGACGAGGATGGAGCGTGATCGCAGATTGTGGCAGCGGAAGCAGAATGCGGCCGCAATCATAATTCAGGTTAGGTCTTCTTTCAATTGATAAATTTGTTCTCGTGCTGTTGCTTTCGCGGTAAGTGGGAACATGGGAAGCTAGGAGTAGTTGTGGGAGAAGGACTTGCAGTGACCTAAGGGTTCGGACTGAATAATTTAGGGATTTGCTATATAGTTGGGAAATGGAACCTTATGTTGCAATTAGAATTCTTGTCTGCGGGTAGCGTGTGGAGCTAATGAACTGTGATGGAAAGTAGTTGGCAGCCTCAGGGGTTAAGAACTGGTAGAAGGTTAAGAGCAAACCCGGTACCCTCCAATTCAAGAAATATGATTGCACAAAATTTCCTAGGAGATATGGTGTTGTAATGCATGGTCGAATTCTGCATTGTAAGTACCAACAAGCAAGTTCTATTTTCGTGTGTGGGTATAGTATCCTTCGGATATACCAAGACAGTAAGGCTTGTATTTTGGATTTAGCGTTAACCAGAGTAGAAAACTAGTTATAGCAATGTTCCATAATTCTCCACATGGGTGATGTTATTTTTGTTAACTAGAGTAATGAACCGCTGTATGAACTTTCATTTTGGTTGAAGTTGCCACTGCTTGGTTTTCCTCTTGCTGAACCTTTGTGAGGATTTGAAACAAATGAATTCATATCGTGACTGATTAGTGACTACAGAAATGCTTCAGAGGTAGAAAGGCAGCAAAAGCAGAACGTGCTAAGGTGCGGGAGCAGTTCCTTTCAAGATATGGAAGTTATTGCCAAAATACAGACAGGTCCCAAATGAAACTTCTAACCGTACTGCTTTATAGGATCTGTTTCGGTTATTCTTATTTTAGTGATACCTGTGCTGTTGTGCTTTCAGGTGTTGCTTTTGTGCAGATTCAGATTACCTCCGCCAGCTGTTCTTTTTCTTTAATGCTAGGAATGCTGGTGATTACACCGTTCTCGTGGAGACCTGTAGAGGGATGTTGAATCTAGTTCGAGATAATGGTATATGTTCTTTTAGTCCAACTAGTACTTGAAAATTCTTCTGGGTCTACATTGGCTGGATGCTAGTGTCTTAAGTTCTTCTGACTATCATGTTCTTGTGTACGACATTCTTATTGTTCTGACATAACAATGCCACCTGTCTTAATGGTCAGTTGCGCCTGCTCTTTTGGAAATGAGTATCATATGGTACTCTACGTTTTCTGTCTAGTTAGATGTTTTTGCTTCTTTGTTCAGTCTCCTCTTTCCAGAAGATGTGAATACAAATCTTCTTTGCATCTCTTTTAAATCTTGTTGATGTTGATTTGTAATAGAATGTTCCTGAATGCCCATGTATGGTTATGCTGCTTTACGAATTCTGTTTATTGTCACTGACCTTTCATTTTGGTGCAGTCAATATTGTGAGCCTTTTTGCTGGCGTGGATTATTTAGCAGTGCATGCTCTGGTGGATCATCGGGTGAAGAACCTTGCCTATATCTGTATTCTGTCACTATATCAAAATAGGTGGGGCCTCCTTTAAAGCTTGCTAGATTACCATTATTATTTTTTTTCCTTTTAGCTTTTCCCATTCTCTTGGTGGAATTTCAGATGCTGCCAATTTTTGTTTTGGAAGTAGTCATTGGTTTGAGAGGTCCAGACATAATGATTATGTTTGTCGTCAGATTCACTATTGCTTCTGCTCTTTGTAATTCTGGGAACTGATCACGTTTTAGGCAGCAACTGCTTGTACCAGATGCAGAATCTGTCATGCAATCTACTGTATTGCTTGAAGCTGTGGCCGCTTTGATCGATCCCAAACTTCCATGGGCATGCAAGACTGTTAGTTATCTTTGCCACAGAAATGTGTTTGCTCTGTTCCGCGAAATTGTCCTCGCTGAAAGGGTTAGTATGAATCTTTTATTTTGAATTTTGGTCTGTGATTTTTTTATGTTTCTCCCAATCCATCCCGTGTTGTAATTAGTTTGCCATTTTGGTATAGTTCCTCCATTTCACGCATTGTGCAGTTTTATAGTTTTAATAATTGTGTGGCTGAACTTCTGAGGCTCAGTAGGTGCAAGCATGGTAATCATGTTAAAAGAAGAAGTACTATTCCAAATCCTGTATGTTTGACATTGTCGATATTTCACATGTAGACTGAGTAGCTGCCATATTAATGTTATTAGCATTGACAGATCTTTCTATTCGTTCCCTGTTTGTATATCTCACTTGCCTCTGCTGCTAATGAACATTTCTGCATATTCGTTTGTTGTGAGGCCTTCTGAGATATCTCACAAACACTCTGCAGGAAAATGTGAAGACCTCCAGCTCTACTGGAAAACAGTCCGGAGTGGAACACATTCTTGGGTTCATGATTTCTCACACTGGCCAGAATTCATGTACCTGCCCCAATGTTGATCCACAATTCAGTTTTTCCTCACAGATGCTTACAGTTCCTTTCCTATGGAAGTTTTCCCCAAGTTTAAAAGGGGTATTTTATTTTCTACATTCTGTTATGATCGAGCTTTCTCTCTCTGTTAATTTTTCCTTTGTGTTGTGAGCATTCTTGTCTTCATATAATCTCATTCCTCCCGATTTGCTATTTAGCTTTCACAAGGTGGACAAGTAACATAATTTGTTTGATTATTGTCCTTCAGGTTTTCTCAACTCTGGGGCTGAGCCAGCATTACATTCATCAGATGTCACTGTGTCTGCAAAATCATGCCAATCTGCTGCCCGGTGATATATCTGCAGAGTATCCTGGTTATGCCTGCCTGCTTGGAAATATTTTAGAAGCTGCTGGAGTTACGTTATCACAGCCGGCATGTCCATTTGAAATGGTAAGCCATCCTTAATCGTTATGTTGTGTATGTGCCCCTTACTTTTTGGGTCTTTCCCATTTTTGTTATCTCCATATCCTAGCCCTTAACATGGTAAATGAGGACTCCCTTTTTTGTGTGAAACTTAGTCTTGAAAAGTAATGTCCTGTTACTGGAGTATACCACTTACAGGCTATTGACCTTGCGGCTGTCACAACGTTCCTGTTGGAAGCTCTTCCTCCCATAAAGTCTTCAACTCAGAAAGCTAAAGAGGGTATGGGTTCCTATTGGTTGCTGCTTCTTAAGTTTTTTTCCTGTGTTGCCCTCTTTTTCTATGAGAGAAAGAGTTATTTCTCCCCAGCATGCGGTTTTACTTGGATTATTGATAGCTATTAGTTAACCAAACTCGTGGTGGCTACTTTATATACTACTCTCTTAACTGGATTTTGAGCTCCTTGATGGGTGTTAATATCAGATGCAGCTATGATTGAAGAGGATGTGGATTCTGGTGATGACATTCAAATAGCTTTGGACGCAGATCTGGAGCGGCAGATAATAAGCAGTATAGATTCACGCTTTATGCTGCAATTGGTAAGCTGCCAATACGCTCTTGCCATGTTTAGGATAGTCTTGAAAAAAACATCTATGTCGCTGGAGCTTATTAAGCTGCGATTTTGAAATGTGTTATGCTGCAGATAAATATCTTATTCGGCGGAATTTCATCAGTTGGAGATGACAGATCAGTTGTAGCTATTGGTGCTGCTTGTGCCTTTCTGCATGTCACGTTTAACACGTTACCCATCGAGCGTATAATGACTGTGCTAGCTTATAGAACTGAACTTGTTCGAGTGCTTTGGGAGTTCATGAAAAACTGTCATGACAATAAAAGGTGGTCGTCATTGCCTGAGCATCTCTCACTTGTACCAGGGGATGCACCTGGTTGGTTGTTACCTTTGGCTGTTTTCTGTCCTGTGTATAAGTAAGTTTCCCTTTTAATGCTAACTTCTCTTCACATTAATTGTTTGCAACTATCCACAGTTATCTGAGGATTTAATATTTCAAAATATTCTCATGGTTGATTTTCCACTCTAAGACATCATTCTTCTGCTTGGTTTCCAGGCATATGCTTATGATAGTCGATAATGAGGAGTTTTATGAACAAGAAAGACCACTATCATTGAGGGATATCCGATCCTTAATTGTTATATTGAGACAGGTTTGATAATCAAACTGATGGAAATAGCACACCACTCCCATCATTTCTAATTTGGGTTGTAAGGTTACATATACGACACATTTATGTTCTGCAGGCATTATGGCAACTGCTGTGGGTTAATCCTACGCATCCCAATGCCTCAGCAAAAACTGCTTTGCGTGGGAACACATCCAAGCAGAATCCTTACGAATTTGTTAGAAACAAAGTTAGCATTGTTGCCTCTGAGTTGCTCTCCCAGGTAATTGGCAAACTAGATCTTGGCATTAGTCATGGTGTGTGGGCTACTGGGCCTTTGATATATATGTGTGTGTGTGTGTGTGCACAGAGTTTATGATTAGCTTAATGCTTGCTCTTGACTGCTTTAAGTTTATTATTTGTTTGCAGTTGCAAGATTGGAATAACAGAAGGGAATTTGCACCACCAAGTGATTTCCATGCGGATGGTGTTGATGATTTCTTTATTTCTCAGGTAATAACATCTGACGAGCCATGTGCCCTAGATGAAAGCTTTGCTTTGGTGATGGGCTAACCTGTTTTTTCTTTTAGGCTGTAATAGATGGAACTAAAGCAAATGAAATAATGAAGCTAGCTCCTTTTCTGATTCCTTTCACAAGCAGGGTCAAGATATTCAATGTAAGTGATTCTAGCTGTCTTTCTAATCTGAATTGTACTGCATCCTAGAGCACATGGTTATTACTATTCTGTCTCTTTATTTATCTTAAGCATATGTCTTTGTCCTCCACGAGGAAAAGTCAGTGACTTGCTGTTCATTTGTGTTTTAAACTGTATGGCAGTCGCAACTAGTGGCAATCAAGCAAAGACATGGGCCTCATGGTGTTTTCGCAAGAAACAGATTTAGAATAAGACGAGACCATATTCTAGAAGATGCTTATAATCAAATGAGTGCACTATCAGAAGAGGATTTGCGAGGATTGGTAATGTTAATATCCAACATATATAAATCCGTAATCTTAGCCAAAAACTGACTGGGCAATGTGGTTATACTGCTGACTTACAGATACGTGTGACATTCGTCAATGAGCTCGGAGTGGAGGAAGCTGGCATTGATGGTGGTGGGATCTTCAAAGATTTCATGGAAAACATAACTCGAGCTGCATTTGATGTGCAGTATGGTTTATTCAAGGTTTATTTTGCATAGAGAACTCGTTATCTTTATTAAGTAATTAATCTGCACCACTGATTTTGGGGTGCGTGGCAGAATCTATAATCAACCTAGAAATAATTAGATTGGTATACTGGAGCGTCTTCGGAGAGTTGGAGGAGACTATCATGTCATTTTGCATTGACATATATTTGGCTGTGACCAGTGTCTCGGACACAGCAAATAAATCTTTTTCTAGTTTGTTCTTGGTTATATTGATGTCGTGGGTGGATTTGTTTGCAGGAAACAGTTGACCATCTTCTATATCCTAATCCTGGATCGGGATTGATACACGAGCAACATCTGCAATTTTTCCATTTCCTTGGGTCTTTGCTTGCAAAGGTGTGAATGCATTGGAATTTAAATTGTGTAAAATTCATAGTGCTTGGTGTGACTGCTAGTTAGGTGTTAGTTCACATGTCCTTGATAAACTTGATTCCTTAGGGTAGTATACCTTTAGTATGCATGGTAGGTAGGATTCATCTTCCTCAGGCAACTAGTTTCTAGTGTCATCATGTTCCTCTGGAATTAAAGAGTATGCATGCATTGTTGCAACAGCATTGGTAGGTAGGATTCATGTTCCTCAGGCAACTAGTTTCTATCATGCTCCTCTGGAATTAGAGTTAAATTTTGTTTTGTGGCCCTCCTTCAATTGTTTAGCTAGCTGTCTACTATCCTTACACTTCTCTTATGCAGGCTATGTTTGAAGGTATTCTGGTTGATATTCCATTCGCCACATTCTTCCTGAGCAAACTGAAGCAGAAGTATGTGTTCAAGTCTCTTTCGCAATTGTCTTTTGTGATTCTAAGTGATCGCCTAGTTTTTTTTTTTTGGGAGTTCATGCTATGGTATCTGAAATACAATGTGTTTATTATCTCTAATAAATTCTTCTGCTTTTTGCCAGGTTTAACTATCTGAATGATTTGCCCTCGCTAGATCCAGAATTGTACCGCCACCTTATATTCCTTAAGGTACCGTTACTAGTTTTTTACCTGCTTTGCTGAACAGTGATGTTTCCTCCACTGCTCCATCCTTACTGAACAGATAAGAGAAATGATGTGTGTGGACGAAGTGTTGGATAGTTTTTGGATTTTTATCCTGGCACTGCCTGCTACAATTTGCAGAATAAAATATTATTATTGATTCCTTGCAGTTCTCAGAATGTTATATCCCTTATGTTGTTTCTTTGTCTTCACACTTTTTTGTTTACATGTATTATGTCCAGCATTATCAAGGTGACATTGCAGGGTTGGAGCTCTACTTTGTTATTGTGAATAATGAATACGGAGAACAAACGGAAGAAGAGCTTCTTCCTGGGGGCAGAAATTTGCGTGTTACTAATGAGAACGTCATCACCTTCATTCATCTTGTTTCCAATCATCGGTTGAATTTCCAGGTAGTGAATTCATCCTACTCATTCAAATATTTATTTCGCAGGCAAGTTCCATTTTCTAAATGTTGACCATGATCTTGATGTGAAGCACAGATACGACAGCAAAGCTCTCATTTCTTGAGGGGCTTTCAACAGCTCATACAGAAAGATTGGATAGATATGTTCAACGAGCACGAACTTCAGGTATTCTTGGTGATTTTATCATTTTAATCTCCAATCTGATAATATGCAAGGTTGGATGTGCCTATGGTTGTGAGTCATAGAAAATAGTTATTTGATTATGATATCTGAATTGTTTTGCATCACATCTTGTTTTGTCTTCTCTAATTGGGATATGGTTCTAATATTTCAATCTGAATTTTGTGGTTCCTGGTTCAGGAGAAGATTCTGCAATCACCATTTTACACATAACAATTGTAACCCTTTCAATTGTGTTGACATTGTTAGCAATTACACCTATATCTTTAATATGAATTGAATAAGCTACATCATCTTCTGGTTGTCTGTTTTTCTCAATACTGATGGGTAGCCATGCACGATAATTGAAACCTTCTTTATCCTCTTACAAATGCTTCAGTCCATATTAATTGGCCTCATGAACTATCATTCTTTTTTGCTGTGAATTTGACCTTTGTCAAATGTTAATCTGGAAACAGCTCTTGATATCTGGTTCACTCGAAAGTTTGGATGTTGATGATCTTCTCACTCACGCCAACTATGCTGGTGGTTATCACAAAGTAAGCAACAATTATAACTAGATGTTCTCTGACAATATATGACAGGAACATAGTGGTAGTTACGAGTAATGATGTGAAAGAGAAACCTGCAGTTGCAAGCTTATACTAACTCTAATCTATCTGTACAGGAGCATTATGTTATCGACATGTTCTGGGACGTCATCAAAGGCTTTTCATTAGAGAATCAAAAGAAATTTCTGAAGTATGTTTGTACTCTGTTTCCCATCATTATTTCATGTTTCTGTAGTTAGATGAGCTACAGCATTACTTCACTGGTGTTAGAGAAGCTAGCAAACCTCAGTATGAGATTCTAAATTTTCACATCCAATGTTCAGGTTTGTTACTGGTTGCTCTCGAGGACCGTTGCTTGGATTCAAATACCTGGAGCCCTTATTTTGCATACAGAGGTAATTAGTGACCACGGAGGATGCCTGCTTTAATGGTATGATAAATATTTTTTTTCTCTCTCTTAAAACAAACTGTTTGATAAGTTTTCAAACTTGAACTTTTGCTTACAGGGCTGCTGGTAATGCCTCTGATGAAGCTCTTGACCGGTTGCCGACATCAGCTACCTGCATGAATCTACTAAAGCTTCCTCCTTACAGAAGGTTTGTTCCATTCATTCCCAAGCTCTTGCAGAACAGAAAACTATCAATCTCTGGATGTTCGAGTTATGCTTCGGCTTCTCATATTTCGTGCCATTCACAGCAAGGAGCAAATGGAAGCAAAATTGCTGTATGCAATTAATGCAGAGGCTGGTTTTGATCTCAGCTGAATGCAAACCATGCTAAGACCAGGTGGTCAGTCATGGAGGAGAGCGCGACTGGTCTCGCCAGAACTACTGCTTCTGCGAAGCTTATGTAATGTTGGTATTGTATAGTTCCTCGTTGCTAGAGGCGAAAATTTCTTGGCAGGAGAGCGAGACAACAATTCTACAGCAGAAGATCCTACATTGACGGACTTGGAAACTGGCACAAAGGTGTATATATTTCAAGGTTAGATATGGAGGGTTGTAATGAAATGAAAGCTGTATCCTTCTTGGATCTAGGACTGTGGATTTGTATTTCTCTAGAATCCTCCAAATGGTCTCTAGTCTGTACATTCTGTTTGATCTCCACGTCTCAGTTTTTGCTGACAACTGAGGTTGATGCTTAGCTAGAGTTGTCCATTGATCATGGCATTGGCCATTGGGGCATGAAGTGTTGATGAATCACAACAGACTTCTCGACCGCTTTTTTCCCCAAGTTTCGAAAATAAATAGTGTTGTTGATAAGTAGCTAATTTCCAATAAACATCAGTATTTGAAAATATGGATTGTACAGAAATTGTAAGCGAATAACTCGGTAGAAAGTTTCTTGTGTGATTCTATCATTTTATATCCATGACCATGAAGTCTAATGTTGCATCCATTTTTTTTGTTGACAAAAAAATGTTGCATCCATTTTTGTGGATCAAAATTATCAGAGTTCTCCAACTACCCATAAGATTCCTTTAAATCCATCGCCAAATCCCATTCGGCCATTCCAAATTACCTAAGTTAAAAAAAAATCATACTAATACAATTAGGTGTCGTTTTGGATGGATCCATCTAAAATTGAGACAATTTTAGACAATTTTATCAATTGACTTATTTTATAAATAAGACAATTAAAATGAGTCAATTCAAATGATTTGCTCTCTCTTCAGACAAATGAAATTGACTGAGAATGAATCAATTCAAAATACATTAGGTAATTTATCCATCCAATTTTTTTTGCTGACAAACGAGTTAATTTGGAACAATTATCTCAAAACAAGACAATTTTGCCAAATTGATTCGTTACGAGATATGTTTCGGAGTAATACGGAAAGGTTTTGACCCGTGGTCTCTCTTTACTGGGTCGAGAATATAAGCACAACAATTGTCAAAACAAAAGAGAAGGCCCATTATTGTTCATGCCTCTGAGCCCAATAGAAGTAGAGAAACCCAGCCTTTGGTATCCCGTCGACTCGCATCAGGCACGCTGCCTGCCCGAAGAATCACGAGATTTGGTGCGGCGGTGGACGACGAGCAGGATCATTTCCGCGGAAAGAGGGAGGAGAGCCAAGCAGCTATTGACGCAATTCGTGAAGCGGACGGCCGGGAGAAAGGGGAGCGAAAATGGTGAAGGTGCGGATGAACACTGCCGATGTGGCCGCCGAGGTCAAGTGCTTGCGGCGGCTCATCGGCATGCGGTGCTCCAATGTCTATGATCTTACTCCCAAGGTTCCTCTTCTCCTCCCTCTCTCTCTCGTCTACGCTTGCGGTTTCTTTTGATTACTATTTGAATTCAGAATTCAGAACTCGTTTGCTTGTGATTACAGACGTATGTTTTCAAGCTGATGAACAGCAGCGGACAAACGGAGTCAGGAGAGAGCGAGAAGGTTCTGCTGCTTATGGAAAGCGGCGTTCGCTTACATACCACCGCTTATGTTCGGTAAATCATCCCTTACGTTCTTGCTCTTTACTGTTTGTGTTAGTTCGTCTGCCAAGTGGCAAGCTCCATTTCTTCGTGGCAGGTCGTCATCAATGGCTGAAATGTGTTGGAACGGTCCTAGTTTGCTTAATTTGTGTTATATAGCATGTAGTCTTTGGAATATTAGATTGGATTTCACTTATCAATTCAGGTTTATGCAGTTGATTGCTTGTTTAGCTTTAACTGGTTTGATGGAATGTGAACTATAGGGATAAGAGTAATACTCCTTCGGGGTTCACACTTAAGTTGAGGAAGCATATACGCACAAGGCGCCTAGAGGATGTGCGGCAGCTTGGATATGATAGGGTATGAAACTACTGGAAGTCCTTTCGGTTTGGTTGTTTAGCACTATGCTCTCTAAGCATCATGATATCCTATAACTGTTATCTCCATTCTCAGATTATTCTATTTCAATTCGGGCTTGGTGCAA
The DNA here is from genome assembly GCA_964030455.1 of Linum trigynum. NCBI lineage: Eukaryota > Viridiplantae > Streptophyta > Magnoliopsida > Malpighiales > Linaceae > Linum > Linum trigynum. The sequence continues at coordinate 64,993,594 of OZ034819.1, forward strand.
ATGCACACTACGTGATATTGGAGTTGTATGCTCAAGGGAACATCCTTCTCACTGATCCTGATTATCAAGTTCTGACTCTTCTCCGATCACATAGGTTGGTGATTTCTACTTATCTCCGACTTTATCATTTTACCATGAATTGATTAGTAGCTTATTTTTGAGAAATCTATCATTTGAATGATGAAATCTTTTCCTCGACAGAGATGATGATAAAGGGATTGCAATCATGTCAAGGCACCGATATCCTGTTGAAATTTCTCGAGTTTTTGAGCGAACTACTGCAACAAAGTTGCAGGATGCCCTTGCACGTGTTGATAAACCCGAGGAAACTGATTCTGCTAAAGTTGATGGTGGTGAAGCTGAAGTTACTGATAGACCCAAAAAGGAAAAGCAGGGTAAGCAAAAAGGTGGCAAAGCTTCTGAGTCGAAAAAAAATTCTGATGCTAAACAAGTCACACTGAAGATTGTTCTTGGGGAAGCATTGGGTTATGGTCCTCAACTATCTGAGCATATGATATTAGATGCTGGTCTAGCTCCAAATACAAAGCTTTCTGCAAGTAACAAGTTAGATGAAGATGCAATACATGTTTTGATTGAGGCCGTCAAAAGATTTGAAGATTGGCTTCAAGACATTATTTCAGGAGAAACAATTCCAGAGGGATACATTTTGATGCAAAAAGACAATGTAGGCAGAAACAGTGCAGCATCTGAATCTGGTGGCCATATCAAGGTTGATTTTGTTTTAGTTCTTAGTCTCTCATCTTCATGCATGCTTTCCATGCTAGTGTTTTCTTTTTTCCTTATTCGTGGTCATTGGGTTCCTAACAGAAGATGCAGAAGACATAGATGGTTTATGCTATCTATAACTTTTTTAGTATAAAGTTTAATTATGAAAAAGGAAATTACTACGATTCATAAGGACTAGAGCTAGTGCAGAAGACATAGATAGTTTTAGGTCTTGTTGCTTGAAACTCACAGTTTTGCTATCCACTGCAGATGTACGACGAGTTCTGCCCAATATTGTTAAACCAGTTCAAAACAAGGGAACATGAGAAGTTTGATACATTCGATGCAGCACTAGATGAGTTTTATAGCAAAATTGAGAGTCAAAGATCAGAGCTACAGCAGAAGGCAAAAGAAGACTCTGCCGTTCAAAAATTAAATAAGATACGCACAGATCAGGTGTGTATATTACATTACTATGTTTTTCTGAATTTTTGTTTGCTATTTTTTCTATAAAGTCGATGGAGATTATGCCTTTTCTTTTTCTGTTGGCATTTTATGTCATGTTTGTTATAGTGCAAACTCCAGTTGCATTTCAGAGCATTTTGTGTGGTGTTGTGATATATGAAAATACTGGTTTATTTCAACATGTGCTTGAATTAATAACTTTTCTTCGATTTCATGCACATTTCTGATTCTCATAATCCATTAAAGGTGATCTGTTGAGAAGATTGTTTCCTTTACTGATAGCCTGATAGCTTATCAGAGCAAGGATTTCTTTACCTGTCATCTTGATGGTCCCAGATCTTTTTTTGGTGAAGAACACAAGTAAAGAGTAGAAATAACTTATTTCTATTTTTCTTCATCCTGGCCTTTTAAGCAAAAGTTTGTATCTACCGAGGTTTCAAATTCTCAATTCTATATGTTGTAGGAAAGCCGTGTGCTGAACCTTAGGAAAGAAGTCGATCAATTTGTTAAAATGGCGGAACTGATAGAGTACAACTTGGAAGATGTTGATGCTGCCATCCTTGCTGTTCGTGTTGCTCTTGCCAAAGGAATGAGTTGGGAGGATCTTGCTCGTATGGTAAAGGAAGAAAGGAAATCAGGGAATCCTGTGGCTGCGCTTATTGACAAACTTCATCTTGAAAAGAACTGCATGACATTGCTGCTGAGCAACAATCTTGATGAAATGGATGATGATGAGAAGACTCTTCCTGCAGATAAGGTTATAATGGTTATGTTTGATGCTTTTGCGTATCAATTTGTTATGGCCGTCTTCTATCACCTCAGCATATTGCTCCCAAGATCTTATTTGGGCGCATCATTTTCTGCTATAGGTTGTTTCAACAAAATATTCCAGCAGATAAGGTTGAATGGTCGTGATTGATGCTTTGGTTTATCAATTTGTATTGCCGTCTTTTGTCACCTCAGCATATTGCTCCCAAGATCTTATTTGATCGCAGCATTTTCTGCTATAGGTTTTTCAACAAAATATTCTAGTTGTTGATATGTTTCTGCTTTCAGGTAGAAGTGGATATAGCTCTTTCTGCTCATGCCAATGCTCGTAGGTGGTATGAAATGAAGAAAAAGCAAGAAAGTAAGCAGGAAAAGACTGTTAAGGCGCATGAAAAAGCTTTTAAAGCAGCTGAGAGAAAGACTCGTATTCAGCTTTCTCAGGTAGCTGCCTAATATGAGATTTCAGTTTTTACATCTGGCCTTTTCTTTTATAAGGCTGTATGTCATGTTGATTTCTGAGTAATTTATATGCAGGAGAAAGCTGTTGCTACAATATCGCATATGCGGAAAGTTCATTGGTTTGAGAAATTTAATTGGTTTATCAGCAGTGAGAACTATCTAGTTATTAGTGGACGTGATGCTCAACAGAATGAAATGATAGTGAAGCGGTACATGTCAAAGGGAGATCTGTGAGTGTGCTTTCATCCTATTCAAATCCCTCACTGAGATAATGTTAAAGCTTTTTGTTGTTGGAGGACGTATATCATCAACTGCAGATATTTGAAAGCAAAAGAAACTTATTATTCAGTTCCCCTGTTGAACAGGTATGTTCATGCTGAGCTACATGGTGCTTCTAGTACAGTGATCAAGAATCATAGGCCCGACCAAGCAGTTCCTCCTTTGACTTTAAATCAAGCTGGATGTTTTACTGTAAGTTGTTCATCCTAAGTTCTATGGGGTGTGTTTGTTTCAGCATTTGCTAAAAAGCAAATAACTTGGGAAGAACAAATTAAAAGTGAATTGATGGAGACAAACAACACTATTTGCAAATACAACAAACCAAATACACTAATTTAAGGTTTGTTTGTAAATTGCAGGTCTGCCACAGCCAAGCTTGGGATTCAAAAATTGTCACTAGTGCATGGTGGGTGTACCCTCACCAGGTGAGCAAGACTGCTCCCACGGGAGAATATCTCACGGTTGGAAGCTTCATGATCCGTGGAAAGAAGAACTATCTCCCCCCTCATCCTCTCATCATGGGATTTGGTTTGTTATTCCGCTTAGACGAGAGCTCTTTGGGTGCTCATCTGAATGAACGAAGGGTAAGAGGCGAGGAGGATGGGACGAGTGATATTATTACTGAAAGTGGTCCTCTCGAGGAGGAAATGTCTGATTCGGATTCCGATCAAGAGGGAACAGAAGTAGATACCAAGCCTGATGACTGTACTGTCTCCAGTTCAGAACCGAGTGACAATCCTAGTGGAAATGGTGTTGCTTCTGTCACTCCACAACTTGAGGATATCTTCGATAGGGCTCTTGGGATTGGCGCAACTACTACATCTGGAAGAAACTATGCAGTTGAAGCAGCAGCTCAAACTAAATTAGAAGAGGAACATGATGAGGAAGATAGGAAGGCAACAGGGAGAGATAAACCGTATATCTCAAAAGCTGAAAGAAGGAAGCAGAAGAAAGGAGGGAGAGCTGGTTGTCATTCTGACATGGATCACCATCCGAAAGAAGAAGCAAAAGACGCTGCTGGTGCATCTGTTGATCAATCTTACAAAAATGTCCCGAGTAGTAAACCTGGTGGTGTAAAAGTCCGTGGGCAGAAAGGCAAGCTTAAGAAGATGAAAGAGAAGTATGCTGATCAGGATGAGGAAGAGAGGCGGATTCGGATGGCACTGTTGGCTGTGAGTTTTACTGCCCTGACTATGGATCCTGCATTAACCATGTTATTCTCATATCAGAAATCTGAATAATTACCTGTAAACTAAGCCCTTCACAAGTAAAGTTTCTTTGAGCTTCTACTTACTGATCGAATGATACAACGGTCATGTTTCAGTCAGCAGGCAATGCACAGAAGAAGGACGAGGAGTCGCCACAAGAGAACACAGTTCCTGTGAAGGAGAAGGTACCAGTCAGTGGTAAGTCTTGCAGTACTTCACTACTTCTAATTGGATGATGCTTTCGATGACACTTCTGATGCGTTTTTTTGTATTTGAAATTGTCCATGTAATGTGAAATTAGTAAAATGATACAATCTCAAACACATGGAGGGAAGTATTTCAGTACGCACTCAGATAAATGGAGTCCCCCATGTCTTTTTCCACTTTTCTATCATAATATTATGCAGAATAATAATCATGCCATTGCGACAAGTAACATCCATTTCCAATCTCGCAGGTCTCGAAGATGCTCCAAAAGTGTGTTACAAGTGTAAAAAGACTGGACATTTATCTCGCGACTGCCCGGAGCTCCATGATGAAAATTCTCGGAGTCGACCAAACGGTGAAGGTGAAAGTAAGCCTCGTCGTGAGTTGGCTAAGGAAGCGGATAAGGTGGTCATGGAGGAGGATGATATTCACGAAATTGGTGAAGAAGAGAAGGAGAAGCTGAATGATGTGGATTACTTGACCGGGAACCCCCTGCCTAATGATATTCTCTTGTATGCCGTCCCAGTCTGTGGGCCTTACACCGCCTTGCAATCATACAAGTACCGAGTCAAGATCATTCCTGGCTCTGCAAAGAAGGGCAAAGGTAAAAAGTTAGCCTAGCTTAATCTGTTTCGTCCTGAGGTGTGCATGACTCGGTCTGATCCAGATTTGACTTAGGACCGGATCAAAGTAAAACGAAAATTGAGGATTAGAGTCTAAGCTAAAGCAATTGTGATTGTGTATTTGGCTAACTATGGGCTTCCTTTGTAACTTGCGCAGCTGCGAAAACTGCAATGAACTTGTTTAACCATACGGCAGAGGCAAGCGCTAGGGAGAAAGAACTGATGAAGGCGTGTACTGATCCACAACTATTTGCCGCAATAATTGGGAACGTAAAGATCAGTGCTGCTGGGTTGTCGCAGTTGAAGCAGAAGCAAAAGAAAGGGAAGAAGAACGACAAGAAGGATAACAAGTAGTAAAACCAGCAGGGGCTTTTGTTGTTCTAATACTTGAACTGGATTGCGTGTACGCAACAAATGACAGATTTTGTTGTGGGAAATTTGGTTGAAAGAGAGATTTCTATTACTATCATTCATAAGTACAAAGTGCATATACGATTTACCAACTTATTTGCAATCTTTGCACTGGAAGTGGGATGCTTGGCGCTTATGAATGATCTCAAATTAGGCGCATTTTGCATTACAACAGAGGAAAGATAACGAGACAAGAATGATCAGTCTTCCTCTGGAGGAAGCTCGCCCAGGTCTAAACCTTCAGCAGGCATGTCGGACGTCAATGGCCCAAGTATCCCATCGGAATTTAGGGTCAGTCCACTCTGCATTACGAAAAGAAGGCAAAATTGTGTTAAATGAGATTTCTTTCTCAGCTCCTATAGGTACTGATCTGGTAATGAAGTTGCAACTGCACATTATTCACTCTTACCTCGGGCTGAAATCTTAACATATCAGCTCGTGCCATGGCTTCCGCTTGAGCGATTCTCTGCCGGAATGTCTGGGCCATCTCCTCAGCCTATTGAAGAATTTTTCAGAGGATAAGGATCCTGTGATCTGAAAATTGATATACCGAAGTGGCTAACACGAGCCAGAAACCTTAAAGTAAGTTCTCAGTATTACCTTCTCAAAGACAAGCTTGGGATTGCGGATCATATCGCCAGGGGTGGGCTCCAGCTTCTTGGTAGAAAGACTCACACGACCTCTCTCACGGTCATGGCTTAGAATCATGACCTGCATGACAAGAAAACTTATTGTCTCTCTCTCGGGAAGGGACCTGAATAATGAATATGATGACGATGCAAGTATCAACCGATGACTATACTAACCTTGAGAGTGTCCCCAGGTTGAAGAACAGTTGCAATGTCAGCCACACGATCGTGACTAATCTGACTCACATGGAGAAGGCCATTGATTCCACCGATATCGATAAAGGCACCGTACGGTTTCAGACTCTGCACCGTTCCAGTGACCACCGATCCAATACCAAGCTGCGCTTGACTATCAGCCATGGCCTTCCTGTTGCTGAATACAAGTCTAGACTGTTCCTCATCGACATCAACAAACTTCAATGGTAGCTCCTTATCTAGGAGCTCATCCGCTGTTAATTTCTGCAGGGTAAAAGTCGAAACTTCGAATCATGGGATGATCAAGCAATCCTTCAAATTGAGCTTCCATTGACTAATACACCACAGAGGAAATGGTAATGTGCAACCACAGAATCAAGCCCTAGACATGTTAAAAGGATTATCCATAATGCAGAAAACTCACTGATGAGATCTGCGAAAATGGTACGAATCCTCGAATGCCCTCCACCACAGCAACCACTCCTCCTTTGTTTGCTCCAACAACCTGCAAAAGACGAAATTAAACATTTTCCCACACTGGTTTGACAATGAAGCACAGCAAAATTCAATAGTGGGAAAACTTCAAGAGAGCCGAAGATCGAAGTTACTCACCTTACCCTTCACAATGACATCCTCAGCTTGAAGCTGCTTACACCTTTCCCAAGCGAGATCATACTGAGTCATCCTCAAGCTCAAGATCAAGCTATCATCGTCCTCATTCTCACCCACGATTACGAACTCTTCCCTCATTCCAGGCACTATGCCAGCTTCCTCCACATGCTTCAGCTTGTGAATGGACGCCTCTTGCAGTGGCAAATACGCGGAAGACTTCGCAGTGATGTCGACGAATGCGCCATTTGCGTCGGTCATGAAAACCGTTCCCTTCACCTGAACAAGAACATTTGGATAAAAATCCCTACACATTAGATTCTAGAGCTTGAAATTCGCGCATTTCAATCAGGAAAAAGAGCGAAGGGAGAAGAGGAAGGGAAACCTTGGTGCCAATCTCGGAATTGAAGTCGTAGTTGTCGAGAGCAGCGATGAAATCCTTGGCGGTGAAGGGAACTCCTGCCATGGGAGCGGTACGGCAGCGCTCGTAAGCGTCCTCGAAGAGCTGCTTGAGCTCTTGTCGCTCTTTGGTCTGTGCATTTGATATGGTGGCGGCCGAAACGATGAAATTGGACTTTCTGCTGGAACGAGAAGTCGGCAAGGAAGAAGCTCCGAGGGCGGAAGCTCTTCTGGCGAGGTGAGAAGTCGAGAGCGGCGGGCATCGGAGTCCGGCGAACTGCTGCTGGGCGATTGACGCCATTGCTAGCTCACTGTTGCTGGTTTCCTTTCCCTCTGGTTCAGAGTTTACGTGGATGGCTTCCAGTTTCTGTTTTTCCGCTCAGCCGGATAAGAAAATGATGAGATATTGAGATTAGACCGCGAGACTTAACTGGGTTTGGGCTTTGCTTTGTTGCACCTATTTCAATGGGCTTCCCAGTAACAAATACGGACTGACCCGAGTAGCTCACAAGTTGCTTGGCATTCGGCTCGAGAAAAACTTGTTTAACACTCTTTTCGTTCACTTACGAATTGAACTAGAATTAAAATTTATTGAACTCCCGAGACTCATAAGTAAATTCGATTTGGTGGTTTGTTAATTTCAACTCATAAGCTAGCTCGTTTTGAACTCATTAGCTAGCTCGATAATATGGCTATTGAGCTCGTTTGACTTCCAGCTCATCAACTAATCGATATGAACTTTTGAATTGATTCATGAGTAGACACAATTATTAGCCAAATTTTTCGAACATGTCAGAGCCAGATCTTTCAAAATAAAAAGGGTAATGTTTATTTTTTATTCAAACTTTTTTTCAGATTCTTTTATATCATCCAAACCTATCGAAATACTAAAATTAGCCAAATGTTAAAATTTTGTTAGTAATATTGACTTGGCAACATGATACTGACTTGGAAGAATCACATAAAGGTCAACATTCTAAAATTTTAGTATTTTAATTAAGAAAAGAGTTACAATATTATTAACAATAACGTAAAAAAGGCTAATATTTTAATGCATTGTGATAGATTTAACTAATTAATAGAATTTTAATAGGTTGGATAATATAAATTTTTTTGAAAAGGTTAGGATAAAAAAATAGATATTACTCAAATAAAAAACATGTATGTGAACTGATCAAAGAAGCGACGCCGTTTCAATGAAAGCACTCCGGTCCGGGTCGAGACTCGAGAGTGCTAGAGAGTTTCGTCGACACTGATTAAGGAAAGGACTCCATCTCTCGTGAATGGCAAACGGCTGAAGCGAACAGCGACGGGAATTGACGAAAGAGACGACAGCAGAATCCTGACGAGATAAGCGAAATCCAGAAGCTTACTCTATCGCCGAAGATCTCTCGAGCTGGAGGAGAGGAGGAAAGCAGAAGAGAAGGTGGGAAGATAGCCTTAGAGCATTGCCGCAAAAGTTTTCTGCTTCGCGCGTCTGAGTTTGCTTTCGATCCGCAAAAGGTTCCGTTCTCGTATAGATTTCGATTATGGCGTTGCAAAGTGGGGAATTATATTGGAATCAACTGTTAATCGTCAGTTGAGAATCGTGTGTTAATTTCAATTCGAAAACTCCGGAAGTTGAGGATAGTAAAGATAGCTGTTTCTACCAAAAGAAGATAGCTGCGGTGTTAGCCTTTGATTCTTCGAGTTCCTTGTTTAGCTCCGACCTTGCAACTTCTACCATAACAGTGATTTTCTGGTGCACTTCATCGAACTGAAGTCTCAGGGGAATGGAAATCTTAGTTTTGTTCCAGTCTTTTCTCCAAATCGCTAGTTATAGGTTTATAGGAGGTAGCCTAGCATCAGTTGGATCTCCAGCAGCCCAGCTGTGTTTCTGTAGGAATGCATTCTGCATAGTTGCTCTTTTGATTGTTATTTCCAACCTATTAATGTGGCTTTCTCTGGTTCAAGAAATCTATATATGCTTGCAATGTGCTTATGTGAATGGGCGGAGTTGTCAATTAGTGTTTGTCATTGTTTTCTTTCTGGCTGGAATAGATTGCTCTTGTCTTTCGGGGAGGTTAAAAGTGGTTGAGGATGGGTTCCCATGTGGATGATTTGCAAGATGCTAATGCAGCTTCAACTTCAGAGCCAAAACCTGAAGAAAGTGGTAAGAGCTTATGGCTACTTGGTTTATTGATTTCCCGACTGCTGTCCGTTAAGTAATACTTTGCTGGTGAACTAACATTATAGTGGATGGGTTTTCTAGGCGTGGAAGCTCGGGTAGGAGTTTTGTGGGAGCAAATGAACAAGGGATTCAATAAGAACGCTAAGCATGAATCAAAGAAGCGTACTCATACTTCCTTACAGAAGCCCAATGATGTAAGAATAACCATTCTTCCTGTTTTCCTCAAGAGAGTATTTGGTGTTGAAAGCCTGACTTGTTATTATTTTTTCAAGAATTGGATGACATATCTAGGTCTAACACCAAAGACAAATGGATCTCCTGCAAATGATGCGCAACAAAAGGGATCACCAGAGGAATTGAATAAGAGAATACCTAGCAAGGAAGTCGTGTCTTCTCCAAACAAGTCTAGTACAAGTGTGGATCAAACTTCGCAAAAGAAGTCTGATGTGAGAACTTCTCTAATATTTTTATCTCTCTATGAAGCTTTTATATTTAATGTCTAAATTAAGTTGTTACTTTGGTTATTTTCATAGAGCTGGAAGAATTATCTCGGTTTGGGAACAAAGCAGGCGGCACAATCATCGGCACTGGAGGCATCATCACAGGAGAAACCTAATGGTTTGCGTACAAGCACAAGTGAGGAGGCCAAGAAGTTTGCTGCTGCTGCTCTCTCCGCAGTTAAGGATGCTGCAGCTGCTGCCGCGCTCAAGGGAAAAGTTGAGGTGGGCTTTGATCTTATTTACCATATTAGCTGTCTGCCAATTATATCTAAACTCTGAGGACTGTTCAGTTTGAGCTAAGTTAGCTTATCATATACACGTCAAGGTCATGTTTGCTTGATGGGAAGAACTGTCCCAGCCGTTTCACTGTAATAGTTCTGAGAGATATGGGCACCTTAAGTAGCAGGCTAACTGCTATGTTTTGCCAAAGCGTCGAATAGCTAGTGCCTTGGGTAACAACTTTCCTATCCATCTCCGTCGAGTTTTTCATCTAAACTGTTGAGAATTGAAATCAGCGCCTCGAGTAGCCTTATTGTTAATAAGAAAAGGTTATATAAACCCTTTAATTAGGAGTAGGAGTAGGAAAGGATAAGGATAAGGGTGGTCTGGGTGATGTTGGTAGGAACAGGGTCAAGCAATGGTTTGATTTGGATCGTGTATGAGTTAAAAGTAGGTCGTCCCAAGTCAGCTATATGGACTATATGACATTTTGATTCTTTGTTAGGGTGAGATAGCACACTACTCGGGTCAATTTGGATAGATGTAATGGAGATGAACAAAATGAATTTAATGTTAGTTTTTTCAAACTTCAGTTAGTTAAAAGATAGAGTGACCAGTTTATCGATGACCTAAACGTTCAGAGACCATATATGTAACTGATCCAAGAGGTATGCCGTATGCATCTAGAATTAAAGTGTTCCCATCATCTCTCGGTGTGCACTATAGCAATGACTTCCGAGCTCGACGAGTTTGGTACCAACTTACAGAAGGCTTTTTGACTTTTGCAGATAATGGAGGTTCGGGATTTTGCTGGTCGTGATATCGAGGTGAAGAAGCTAGTTGATGCGGAGTCAAAAGAGGCAGCCGAAAAGGGGAAAGCAGCTGCAGCACCCTCTGCCGTGGATGCTGTGCTCGAACAAATCAAGAAGAAACAAAAGCTGAGTGTGCTGGACAAGACGAAGAAAGACTGGGGAGAGTTCAAGGAGGAGAATAAAGGGCTTGAAGACGAGCTAGAAACGTACAAGAAGAGCTCAAACCAGTATTTGGATAAGCAATCGTTCCTGCAACGAACAGACTATAGGGAGTTCGAGAGGGAGAGGGATGCCAGGCTGGCGATGCAAGCCAGGAGACGAACTGATATGCGCGAGGATTAATGAATCGCAGAGAAGAGGTTAGCATGGAGAGAAGAGAGACCCTCCTGAGGTTGAAAGGGTCTTGATTTCTGGTCAGGGTCTCAGGGATGACTTAGTTCGAGCCATTGTTTGATTCTGAATCGAGAGAAATGAGAGGAGCTGTTGGCTGCTGACGCCCTGCAGTAAACAAGAGGATGAAAGAGGAGCTGCTAGCTGCAGCTTTTCCCCGACCTCCATGATTGTATGAATGGATCCGAGGGAAACGATTTATTTGGGATATCCACTAACTCATCATTTTTTTCACAGGTTGTATTGATCGATTTGTGTATGCGGTATGCCTTGGAATTTACAGAGTGTTTATGTTGGGATGTTGCTATCTCTGTTTTCATTTTTCTCTTTACCACTAGTTTGATCAAATTCTCGTGCAAAATTGTTTACAATTTTGCTTGTTTAAGTGACATTTACATTATACAATTTCAGAAATTCATTTTTTTTTTTTGACAAATTCATATTTATTTTCTGATGATTTTAATTGGTTTGGTCATTATCTGGAAAAAGAGAGCATCCAATAAATCTATTATAGCATTAGGGTGTCTTATAAGATTCATTATTGAATCTCTCACAATAATTGATTAGATAAATTTACTCTTGATATGATATCAAAGTCTTTTGCTACCGAGAATTTTTTTGTTTCAATTCCGATAACCCTTATTTATAAAACACATGATATTCTCGTATTCAAGGCTTATGACGGACTTTCATGGTTATTGATAACTACAATACATGCTAGAATCTCCAAAAACATATAAACAATACTAAAATGCATATTAGTATACCATTACATGTTATTTTTATTAAAATATATATTAAAGTGGATTGCATGATTAAAAATATATAAACAATACTAAAATGCATATTAGTATACAATTAAATGTTATTTTTATTAAAAAGAATTATATGTTATCCATTATTCTTTTTTATGACATTTTCGTAATTTTTTTGGCAATTTTTTAAAAATTTGAAAACTACAGATCACGTATTCGCCTTAAGACTATCCTTCACCGAAGATTAAGTCTATTAAACACCGATTTGGACGGATTTTTTCTAGTTCGATTTTTGGCAAATTCGAAATGGGTACCATCACAGATTTCAGATGATTTTTTCGGAAGGCCATTCTACTTGATTTTGAAGGCTACATATCATGGATTCGGCCTGGAGGCTATTCTCCACCGATGAAGAAGTCTATTAATCGCCGATTTGATAGGATTTTCGTCGGAGGGAATTTCATAATTTTTGGGCGATTTTTTCGAAATGTAATTTTCCTTGGATTCTGAAACTACAGATCACGGATTTGGCATGAGGTTATTATTAACGGATGATTAAGTCTACTAAGTACCGATTTGGGCGTATTTTTTCTAGGTTCATTTTTGGCAGATTCCAAAGGGGTACCATCATAGATTTCGCGACATTTTTCCGAAATACCATTTTCTTTGGATTTTGAAGACTACAAATCATGGATTCGGCCATAGACTATTCTCTGGCGATGATGAAGTCTATTAATCATATTCTCCAATCTTCACCAATGATTAAGTCTAATGAGCCTCGATTTGGGCAGATTTATTTTTGGAAGCATTTTCATAATGTTTTGGTCGAGTTTTTTCGAAAGCCATTTTTCTTGGATTTTAAAGGTTAGAGATCACGGAATTGGCCTGAGGCTATTCTTCACCGATGATTAAGTCAATTAAGCACCAATTTAGGCGTATATCTTCCGGGCAAATTTTTGGCAGATTCCAAATGTCATTTTCTTTTGATATTGAAAGGTGTAGATCATGGATTCAGCCCAAGGTTATTCTGCACCGATGATGAAGTCTGCTGGTCATATTCTCCACCAACAATTAAGTCCATTAAGCACTGATTTGGGTGGATTTATTTTCGGATGCCATTTTACGTAATTTTTTGGGCAATTTTTTCCGAAAGGCCATTTTGCTTGGATTTTGAAGGCTACATATCACAGATTCGATCTGAGACTATTATTAATCGATGATTAATTCCTTTAAGCACCGATTTGGACAGATTTCTTCTAGGTCCATTTTTGACAGATTCCAAAGGTACCATCACAGATTTCGGTCCGAAATGTCATTTTCTTTCTATTTTGAAGGGTAGATCACGTTCGACCCGATCCTATTCTCCAACTGTGATGAAGTCTATTAATCATATTCTCCAACGATGATAAAGTCCATTAATCACTGATTTTGGTAGATTTATTTTTAGATGACACTTTCATAATTTTTTAGCGATTTATTTCAAAATGCCAATTTCCTTGGATTTTGAAGGCTAGAGATCACGGATTCGGGCTGAGGCTATTCTTCCTTGATGATTAAGTCCATTAAGCACCAATTTGGGGAATTTATTTCGGTCCCTTTTGTGCAGATTCCAAAGTGTCCATCAAAGATTTCATGCGATTTTTTCCGAAATGTTATATTCTTTCAATTTTGAAGGTTACATATCACAGATTCGACCCGAGACTATTCTCCACTCATAATGAAGTCTATTGATCCAATTCCCCACCTATGATTAAGTTCATTAAGCACTGAATTTCACAGTTTTATTTTCGGATGACATTTTCATAATTTTTTTAGAGATTTGTTTCAAATGTCATTTTCCTTGGATTTTGAAGGCTACATATCACGGATTTGGCGTGAGGCTATTCTTCCTCGATAATTAAGTCCATTAAGCACCAATTTGGAGGTACTTTTCCCAGGTCCATTTTGAGCAGATTCCGAAGGGGTAACCATCACAGATTTCGGGCAATTTTTCGGAAATGCCATTTCTTTCGATTCTGGAGCTACAGATCACGGAATCAGGCCGAGGCTATTCACCACCGATAATGAAGTCTATTAATACTATTCTCCACGGACGATAACTCTATTAAGCACCGATTGGGGCCAATTTATTTTTGGATGGCATTTTTGTAATTTTTTGGGCGACGAAATGCCATTTTCTTTGGATATTGAAGGATAGAGATCACGAATTCAGACTGAGGCTATTTTTCAATGATGATTTAGTCCATTAAACACCGATTTGGGGGGATTTATTCCGGGTCAATTTTTGGCAGATTCCAAAGAGGTACCATTACAGATTTCGGGCGATTTTTCCGAAATGCCATTTTCTTTCGATTCTGGAGGCTACAGATCACGGAATCAGGGTGACGCTATTATCCACGGATAATGAATCTATTGATCCTAATCTCCACGGATGATAAGTCCATTAAGAACCGATTTGGGCCAATTTATTTTCGGATGGCATTTTCGTAATTTTTTGGGAGACGAAAGGCCATTTTCGTTGGATATTGAAAGCTACATATCACAGATTCGGCCTGAGGCTATTCTTCATTGATGATTGAGCCCTTTAAGAACCGATTTGGGCGGATTTATTCCGGGCAATTTTTGGCAGATTCCAAAGGGGTACCATCACAGATTTCGGGCAATTTATTTGAAATTCCATTTGCTTTCGATTCTGGAGCCTACAGATCACGGAATGAGGCCGAGGCTATTCTCCACCGATAATTAAGTCTATTGATCCTATTCTCCACGGATGATACGTCCATTAAGCTCCGATTTGAGCCAATTTATTTTCGGATCATAATTTATTGGACGACGAAAGGCCATTTTCTTTTGATATTGAAGGCTACAGATCACATATTCGGCATGAAGCTATTCTTCAACGATGATTGAGTCCATTAAGCATCGATTTGGGGGGGATTTATTACGGGTCAATTTTTGGCAGATTCCAAAGGGTACCATCACCCATTTCGGGCGATTTTTCCGAAATGTCATTTTCTTTCGATTCCGGAGGCTACAGATCACGAAATCAGGCCGAGGGTATTCTCCACCGATAATGAAGTCCATTGATCCTATTCTCCACGGATGAAAAGTCCATTAAGAACCGATTTGTGCCAAATTATTTTCTGATGGCATTTTCGTAATTTTCTCGGCGACAAAAGGCCCTTTTCTTTAGATATTGAAGACTATAGATCACGGATTCGGCCTGAGGCTATTCTTCAACTATGATTGAGTGCATTAAGCACCGTTTTGGGATGATTTATTCTGGGTCAATTTTTGGCAGATTCCAAAGGGGTACACCATCACAGATTTCGGGCGATTTTTCCTAAATGCAATTTTCTTTCGATTCTGGAGGCTACAGATCACGAAATCAGGCCGAGGCTATTCTCCACCGATAATGAAGTCCATTGATCCTATTCTCCATGGATGATAAGTCCATCAAGCACCTATTTGAGCCAATTTATTTTCGGATGACATTTTCGTAATTTTTTGGGCGACGAAAGGCCATTTTCTTTGGATATTGAAGGCAACAGATCACAAATTCGTCCTGAGGTTATTCTTCAACGATGATTGAGTGCATTAAGCACCATTTTGGGAGGATTTATTCCGGGTCAATTTTTTGCAGATTCCAAAAGGGTACCATTACAGATTTCGTGCGATTTTTCGGAATTGCCATTTTCTTTCGATTCTGGAGCCTATAGATCACGGAATCAGGCCAAGCCTATTCTCCACCGATAAAGAAGTCTATTGATCCTATTCTCCACGGATGATAAGTCCCTTAAGCACCGATTTGAGCCATTTTATTTTCGGATGACATTTCTGTAATTTTTTGGGCGACGAAGGCCATTTTCTTTGGATATTGAAGGCAACAGATCACAGATCCGTCCTGAGGCTATTCTTCAACGATGGTTGAGTCCATTAAGCACCGATTTGGGGGGATTTATTTCGGGTCAATTTTTGGCTGATTCCAAAGGGGTACCATCACAAATTTCGGGCGATTTTTCATAAATGCCATATTTCGATTCTGGAGGCTACAGATCACGAAATCAGGCCGAGGCTATTCTCCACCGATAATGAAGTCTATATATTCTATTATCCACGGATGATAAGTCCATTAAGCACCAATTTGGGCCAACTTATTTATGGATGGCATTTTACTAATTTTTTGGCCGACAAAAGGCTATTTTTTTGGATATTCAAGGCTACAGATCACGTATTCGGCTTGAGGCTATTATTCAACAATGATTGAGTCCATTAAGCACAATTTGGGGGGATTTATTCCGGGTAAATTTTTGACTGATTCCAAAGGGGTACCATCACAAATTTCGAGCAATTTTTCCTAAATGTCATTTTCTTACGATTCTGGAGGCTACAGATCACGAAATCAGGCCGAGGCTATTCTCCACCAATAATGAAGTCCATTGATCCTATTCTCCACTAATGACAAGTCCATTAAGCACCTATTTGAGCCAGTTTATTTTCGGATGGCATTTTCATAATTTTTTTGGCGACGAAATGCTATTTTCTTTGGATATTGAAGGCTACAGATCACGGATTCGGCTTGAGGCTATTCTTCAATAATGATTGAGTCCATTAAGCCTCGATTTGGTGGGATTTATTCCGGGACAATTTTTGGTAGATTCTAAAGGGGTACCATCACAGATTTCGGGCGATTTTTCTGAAATGCCGTTTTATTTTGATTCCGGAGGCTACAAATCACGAAATCAGGACGAGACTATTTTACACGGATAATGAAGTCTATTGATCTTATTCTCCACGGATGATAAGTCCATTAAGCACCGATTTGTGCCAAATTATTTTCTGATGGCATTTTCGTAATTTTCTGGGCTACGAAAGGCCATTTTCTTTGGAAATTGAAGTCTGCACATCACGGATTCGTCCTGAGGCTATTTTCAACGATGATTGAGTCCATTAAGCACCGATTTGGGCGGATTTATTCCGGGTCAATTTTTGGCAAATTCCAAACAGGTACGTACCATAACTGATTTCGGGAGATTTTTCCGAAATGCAACTATTTTCGATTCTGCAGGCTACAGATCACGAAATCATGCCTAGGCTATTCTCCACCGATAATGAAGTCCATTGATCCTATTCTCCACGGATGATAAGTCCATTAAGCACCTATTTGAGCCAATTTATTTTCGGATGACATTTTCGTAATTTTTTGGGCGACGAAAGGTGATTTTCTTTGGATATTGAAGGCTACAGATCACGGATTCGGCCTGAGGCTATTATTCAACGATGATTGAATGCATTAAGCACCGTTTTGGGAGGATTTATTACGGGTCAATTTTTTGCAGATTCCAAAGGGGTAACATCACAGATTTCGGGAAACTTTTCTGAAATGCCATATTCTTTCGATTCTGGAGGCTATAGATAACAGAATTAGGCCGAGGCTATTCTCCACCGATAATGAAGTTCTCCACGGATGATTTGTCCATTAAGCACAGATTTGGGCCAACTTATTAACGGATGGCATTTTCGTAATTTTTTGGGGGACGAAAGGCCATTTTCTTTGGATATTGAAGGCTACAGATCACGGATTCGGCTTGAGGCTATTCTTCAACAATGATTGAGTCCATTAAGCACCGATTTGGGGGGATTTATTCCGGGTCGATTTTTGGCAGATCCCAAAGGGGTACCATCACAGATTTCGGGCGATTTTTCAGAAATGCCATTTTCTTTCGATTCCGGAGGCTACGGATCACGAAATCAGGCCGAGGCTATTCTCCACCAATAATGAAGTCCATTAAGCACCTATTTGACCTAATTTATTTTCAGATGACATTTTCGTAATTTTTTGGGCGACGAAAGGCAATTTCTTTGGATGTTGAAGGCTACAGATCATGGATTCGGCCTGAGGCTATTCTTCAACGATGATTGAGTCCATTAAGAACCGATTTGGGGGGATTTATTTCGAGTCAATTTTTGGCAGATTCCAAAGGGGTAATATCACAGATTTCGGGCAACTTTTCCGAAATGCCATTTCCTTTCGATTCTGGAGGCTACAGATCACGGAATTAGGCAGAGGTTATTCTCCACCGATAATGAAGTCTATATATCCTATTCTCCACGGATGATAAATCCATTAAGCAACGATTTGGGCCAACTTATTTACGGATGTCATTTTCGTAATTTTTTGACCGATGAAAGGCCATTTTCTTTGGATATTGAAGGCTACAGATCACGGATTCTGCTTGAGGTTATTCTTCAACAATGATTGAGTCCATTAAGAACCGATTTGGAGGATTTATTCCGGGTCAATTTTTGGCAGATTCCAAAGGGGTACCATCATAGATTTCAAGCGATATTTCTGAAAAGCTATTTTCTTTCGATTCCGGAGGCTACCAATCATGGAATCAGGGCGAGACTATTATTCTCTGATAATGAAGTCTATTGAACCTATTCTCCATGGATGATAAATCCATTAAGCACCGATTTGTACCAAATTATTTTTTGATGGCATTTTTGAAATTTTCTGGGTCACAAAAGGCCAATTTCTTTGGATATTGAAGGCTACAGATCACGTATTCGGCCTGAGGCTATTCTTCAACGAAGATTGAGTGCATTAAGCACCGTTTTGGGCGGATTTATTCCGGGTAATTTTTTGCAGATTCCAAAGGGGTACCATCACAGATTTCGTGCGATTTTTCTGAAATGCTATATTCTTTCGATTTTGGATCCTATATAGATCATGGAATCAGGCCGAGGGTATTCTCCACCGATAATGAAGTCTATTGATCCTATGCTCCACGGATGATAAGTCCCTTAAGCACCGCGCGATTTGAGCCCATTAACTTTCGTATGACATTTTCGTAATTTTTTTGGTGACAAAAGACCATTTTCTTTGGATATTGAAGTCTACAGATCACGGATTCGTCCTGAGGCTATTTTCAACTATGATTGAGTCCATTAAGCACCGTTTTGGGAGGATTTATTCCGGGTCAATTTTTTGCAGATTCCAAAGTGGTACTATCATTGATTTCGTGCGATTTTTTTGAAATGCCATTTTCTTTCCATTTTGGATCCTATAGATCACTGAATCAGGCCGAGGCTATTCTCCACCGATAATGAAGTCTATTGATCCTATTCTCCACGGATGATAAGTCCCTTAAGCACCGATTTGTGAGTTTTATTCCGGGTCAATTTTTGGCAGAGTCCAAAGGGGTACCATCACTGATTTCGGGCTATTTTTCCGAAATGCCATTTTCTTTCGATTCCGGAGGCTATAAATCACGGAATCAGACCGATGCTATTCTCTACCGATAATGAAGTCTATTGATCCTATTCTCCACGGATGATAAGTCAATTAAGCACCGATTTGTGCCAAATTATTGTCGGATGGCATTTTCGTAATTTTCTAGGGGACGAAAGGCCATTTTCTTTGGATATTGAAGGCTACAGATCACGGCTTCGCCCTGAGGCTATTCTTCAATGATGATTGAGTCCATTAAGCACATATTTGGGGGATTTATTCCTGGTCAAATTTTGGCAGATTCCAAAGGGGTACCATCACAGATTTCGGGCGATTTTTACGAAATGCCATTTTCATTCGATTCTGGATGCTACAGATCACGAAATCAGGCCGAAACTATTCTCCACCGATAATGAATTCCATTGATCCTATTCTCCACGGATGAAAAGTCCATTAAGCATAGATTTGTGTCAAATTATTTTTAGATGACATTTTCGTAATTTTCTCGGCGACAAAAGGCATTATCATTGGATAATCAAGGCTACAGATCACGGATTCGGCCTGAGGCTATTTTTCAACGATGATTGAGTGCATTAAGCACCGTTTTGGGAGGATTTATTCCGGGTCAATTTTTGGCAGATTCCAAAGGGGTACCATCACAGATTTCTGGCGAATTTTCCGAAATGCCATTTTCTTTCGATTCTGGAGGCTATAGATCACGAAATCTGGCTGAGGCTATTCTCTGCTGATAATGAAGTATATTGATCCTATTCTCCACGGATGATAAGTCCATTAAGCACCGATTTGTGCCAAATTATTTTCTGATGACATATTCGAAATTTTCTTGGCGACAAAAGGCCAATTTCTTTTGATATTGAAGGCTACAGATCACGGATTCGACCTGAGGCTATTCTTCAATGACATTGAGTCCATTAAGCACAGATTTGGGGGGATTTATTCCTGGTCAATTTTTGGCAGATTCCAAAGGGGTACCATCACAGATTTCGGGCGATTTTTCCGAAATGACATTTTCATTCGATTCTGGAGGCTACAGATCACGAAATCAGGCCGAGACTATTCTCCACCGATAATGAAGTCCATTGATCCTATTCTCCACTGATGAAAAGCCCATTAAGCACCGATTTGTGCCAAATTATTTTCTGATGGCATTTTCATAATTTTCTCGGCGACAAAAGACATTTGCTTTGGATATAGAAGGCTACAGATCACGGATTCGGCCTGAGGCTATTCTTCAACGATGATTGAGTGCATTAAGCACCGTTTTGGGAGGATTTATTCCGGGTCAATTTTTGGCAGATTCCAAATGGGTACCATCACAGTTTTCGGCGAATTTTCCGAAATGCCATTTTCTTTCGATTCTGGATGCTACAATTCACAGAATCAGCTCGAGGCTATTCTCCACCGATAATGAAGTCCATTGATTCTATTCTCCACGAATGACAAGTCCATTAAGCACCGATTTGTGCCAAATTATTTACTGATGGCATTTTCGTAATTTTCTCGGCGACAAAAGGCAATTTTCTTTGGATATTGAATGCTACAGATCACGGATTCGGCCTGAGGCTATTCTTCAACGATGATTTAGTGCATTAAGCACCGTTTTGGGAGGATTTATTCCGGGTCAATTTTTGGCAGATTCCAAAGGGGTACCATCACAGATTTCGGGTGAATTTTCCGAAATGCCATTTTCTTTCGAAAATGGAGGCTACAAATCACAGAATCATCCCGAGGCTATTCTCCACCGATAATGAAGTCCATTGATTCTATTCTCCACGAATGACAAGTCTATTAAGCACCGATTTGTGCCAAATTATTTTCTGATGGCATTTTCGTAATTTTCTCGGTGACGAAAGGCCATTTTCTTTGGATATTGAAAGCTACAGATCACGGATTCGGCCTGAGGCTATTCTCCAACGATGATTGAGTGCATTAAGCACCGTTTTGGGAGGATTTATTCCGGGTCAATTTTTTGCAGATTCCAAAGCGTTACCATCACAGTTCACAGATGTCGGGCGATTTTTCTAAAATGTCATTTTCTTTCGATTCCAGAGGCTACAAATCACGAAATCAGGGCGAGACTATTTTCCACCGATAATGAAGTCTATTGATCCTTTTCTCCACGGATGATAAGTCCATTAAGCACCGATTTGTGCCAAATTATTTTCTGATGGCATTTTCGTAATTTTCTGGGCTACGAAAGGCCATTTTCTTTGGATATTGAAGTCTACTGATCACGGATTCGTCCTGAGGCTATTTTCAACGATGATTGAGTCCATTAAGTACCGATTTGGGGGGCATTTATTCCGGGTCAATTTTTGGCAAATTCCAAAGGGTACCATAATAGATTTCGGGCGATTTTTCTGAAATGCCATTTTCTTTCTATTCCGGAGGCTACAAATCATGGAATCCGTGCGAGACTATTCTTCACCGATAATGAAGTCTATTGATCCTATTCTCCACGGATGATAAGTCCATTAAGCACCCATTTGTGCCAAATTATTTTATGATGACATTTTCGAAATTTTCTGGGCAGCAAAAGGCCAATTTCTTTGGATATTGAAGGCTACAGATCACGGATTCGGCCTGAGACTATTATTCAACGATGATTGAGTGCATTAAGTACCATTTTGGGAGGATTTATTCCGTGTCAATTTTTTGCAGATTCCAAAGGGTTACAATCACAGATTTCGTGCGATTTTTCTGAAATGGCATTTTCTTTCGATTTTGGATCATATAGATCACGAAATCAGGCCGAGACTATTCTCCACCGATAATGAAGTCTATTGATCCTATTGTCCACGGATGATAAGTCCCTTAAGCACCGATTTGAGCCCATTGATTTTCGGATTGCATTTTCGTAATTTTTTGGGCGATGAATGACCATTTTCTTTTGATATTGAAGGCTACAGATCACGGATCCGTCCTGAGGCTATTCTTCAACGATGATTGAGTCCATTAAGCATGGATTTGGGGGTTTTATTCAGGGTCAATTTTAGGCAGATTCCAAAGGGGTACCGTCACTGATTTCGGGTTATTTTTCCGAAATGCCATTTTCTTTCCATTCTAGAGGCTATAAATCACGGAATCAGACCGATGTTATTCTCCAATGATAATGGAGTCTATTGATCCTATTGTCCACGGATGATAAGTCCATTAAGCACCGATTTGTGCCAAATTATTTTCGGATGGCATTTTCATAATTTTCTGGGCGAGAAAAGGCCATTTTCTTTGGATATTGAAGGCTACAGTTCACGGATTCGGCCTGAGGCTATTTTTCAATGATGATTGAGTCCATTAAGCACAGATTTGGGGGGATTTATTCCGGGTCAATTTTTGGCAGATTCCAAAGGGGTACCATCACAAATTTTGGGCGATTTTTCGAAAATGTCATTTTCTTTCGATTATGGAGGCTACAGATCACGAAATCAGGCCGAGGCTATTATCCACGATAATGAAGTCCATTGATCCTATTCTCCATGGATGAAAAGTACATTAATCATTGATTTGTGCCAAATTATTTTTTGATGGCATTTTCGTAATTTTCTTGGCGACAAAAGGCATTTGCTTTGGATATTGAAGGCTACAGATCATGGATTCGGCCTGAGGCTATTCTTCAACGATGATTGAGTGCATTAACTCCGTTTTGGGAGGATTTATTCCCGGTCAATTACCATCACAGATTTCGCCGATTTTTCCGAAATGCCATTTTCTTTCGATTCTGGAGGCTACAAATCACAGAATCAGCCCTAGGCTATTCTCCACCGATAATGAAGTCCATTGATTCTATTCTCCACGAATGACAAGTCCATTCAGCACCGATTTGTGCCAAATTATTTAGTGATGGCAATTTTTTAATTTTCTCGGGGACAAAAGGCAATTTTCTTTGGATATTGAATGCTACAGATCACGGATTCGGCCTGAGCCTATTCTTCAACGATGATTGAGTGCATTAAGCACCGTTTTGGGAGGATTTATTCCGGGTCAATTTTTGGCAGGTTCCAAAGGGGTACCATCACAGATTTCGGGCGAATTTTCAGAAATGCCATTTCTTTCGATTCTGGAGGTTACAAATCACATAATTAGTCCGAGGCTATTCTCCAATGATAATGAAGTCTATTGATCCTATTCTCCACGGATGATAAGTCTATTAAGCACCGATTTGTGCCAAATTATTTTCTGATGGGATTTTCGTAATTTTCTCGGCGACAAAAGGCCATTATCTTTGGATATTGAAGGCTACAGATCACGGATTCAGCCTGAGGCTATTTTTCAATGATGATTGAGTGCATTAAGCACCGTTTTGGGAGGATTTATTCCGGGTCAATTTATGGCAGATTCCAAAGGGGTACCATCACAAATTTCGGGCGATTTTTCTGAAATGCAATTTTCTTTCGATTCCGGAGGCTACATATCACGAAATCAGGGCGAGACTATTTTCCACCGATAATAAAGTCCATTGATCCTATTCTCCATGGATGAAAAGTACATTAATCACCGATTTGTGCCAAATTATTTTCTGATGGCATTTTCGTAATTTTCTTGGCGACAAAAGGCATTTGCTTTGGATATTGAAGGCTACAGATCACGGATTCGGCCTGAGGCTATTCTTCAACGATGATTGAGTGCATTAACTCCGTTTTGGGAGGATTTATTCCCGGTCAATTACCATCACAGATTTCGGCGATTTTTCCGAAATGCCATTTTCTTTCGATTCTTGAAGCTACAAATCACAGAATCAGCCCTAGGCTATTCTCCACCGATAATGAAGTCCATTGATTCTATTCTCCACGAATGACAAGTCCATTCAGCACCGATTTGTGCCAAATTATTTACTGATGGCATTTTTTTAATTTTCTCGGCGACCAAAGGCAATTTTCTTTGGATATTGAATGCTACAGATCACGGATTCGGCCTGAGCCTATTCTTCAACGATGATTGAGTGCATTAAGCACCGTTTTGGGAGGATTTATTCCGAGTCAATTTTTGGCAGGTTCCAAAGGGGTACCATCACAGATTTCGGGCGAATTTTCAGAAATGCCATTTCTTTCGATTCTGGAGGCTACAAATCACATAATCAGCCCGAGGCTATTCTCCACCGATAATGAAGTCCATTGATTCTATTCTCAACGAATGACAAGTCCATTAAGCACTTATTTGAGCCAATTTATTTTCGTATGACATTTTCGTAATTTTTTTGGCGACGAAAGGCGATTTTCTTTGGATATTGAAGGCTACAGATCACAGATTCGGCTTGAGGCTATTATTCAACAATGATTAAGTCCATTAAGCACCGATTTGGGGGGATTTATTCCAGGTCAATTTTTGGCAGATTCCAAAGGGTACCAACACAGATTTCGGGCGACTTTTCTGAAATGTCATTTTCTTTCGATTCCGGAGGCTACAAATCACGAAATCAGGGCGAGACTATT
This sequence comes from Linum trigynum, assembly GCA_964030455.1. NCBI lineage: Eukaryota > Viridiplantae > Streptophyta > Magnoliopsida > Malpighiales > Linaceae > Linum > Linum trigynum. The sequence continues at coordinate 65,018,102 of OZ034819.1, forward strand.
TTCCACCGATAATGAAGTCTATTGATTCTATTCTCCACGGATGATAAGTCCATTAAGCACCAATTTGTGCCAAATTATTTTCTGATGGCATTTTCGTAATTTTCTGGGGCTGCGAAAGGCCATTTTCTTTGGATATTGAAGTCTACAGATCACGGATTCGTCCTGAGGCTATTTTCAACGATGATTGAGTCCATTAAGCACCGATTTGGGCGGATTTTTTCTGGGTCAATTTTTGCCAGATTCCAAAGGGGTACCATAACAGATTTCGGGAGATTTTTCCTAAATGCCATTTTCTTTCGATTCTAAATGCTACAGATCACGAAATCAGGCCGAGGCTATTCTCCAACGATAATGAAGTCTTCTCCAACGATAATGAAGTTCATTGATCCTATTCTCCACGGATGATAAGTCCATTAAGCACCTATTTCAGCCAATTTATTTTCGGATGGCATTTTCGTAATTTTTAGGGCGACGAAAGGCGATTTTCTTTGGATATTGTAGGCTACAGATCACAGATTCGGCCTTAGGATATTCTTCAACGACGATTGATTCCATTAAGCACCAATTTGGGGGGATTTATTCCGGGTCAATTTTTTGCAGATTCCAAAGGGGTACCATCACAGATTTCGGGCAATTTTTCTGAAATGCCATTTTCTTTCGATTATGGAGGCTACACATCACGGAATCTGGACGAGGCTATTCTCCATCGATAATGAAGTCTATTGATCTTATTCTCCACGGATGATAACTCCCTAAAGCACCGATTTTAGCCAATTTATTTTCGGATGGCATTTCGTAATTTTTTGGGCGACGAAATGCCATTTTCTTTGGATATTGAAGGCTACACATCACGGATTCGGCCTGAGGCAATTCTTCAATGATGATTGAGTCCATTAAGCACCGATTTGGGTGGATTTATTCCGGGTCAATTTTTGGCTTATTCCAAAGGGCTACCATCATATATTTCGGGCGATTTTTCCGAAATGCCATTTTCTTTCGATTCTGGATCCCACAGATCACGATATTAAGCCGAGGCTTGTGAGAAGTCTGGCGGGTTACATTGAGATCCCAGTAAGGTATCTAGTGTTCTAGACTTTGTAAATTTGCTTGCCTTGCAGGATGTGGGATTTATAGGTCCACAGTTCACCTGGACGAATAGGGAATGGGTGCGGCGTGTATTATGATTAAGTCCGTTAAGCTTTGATTTTGGCATATTTATTTTCGGAGGGCATTTTTGTAACTTTTTAGCGATTTATTTTGCAATGCCACTTTTCATGAATTTTGAAGGCTACAAATTACAGATTCGGCCTGTGGATATTCATCTTTGATAATTAAGTCCATTAACCTTCGATTTGGGGGGAATTCTTTCGGGTCGACTTTTGGCAGATTGCAAAGGGGTAGCATCAAAGATTTCAGACAATTTTTTCAAAAGGTCATTTTCTTCATATTTTGAAGGCTATTGATCACGTATTCTACCCAAGGTTGTTCTCCACTATTAATCAAGTCTATTGATCTTATTCTCCATGATGATTAAGTCCATTAAGAATCGATTTTGGCAAATTAATTTTCGAATGGGATTTCAGAATTTTTTGATCGATTTATTTCCAAATGCCATTTTCCTTGGGTTTTGAAGGCTACAGATCACAGATTCGACATGATGCTATTTTTCCTTGACGATTAGGTCCATTAAGCACCGACTTGGGGGGATTTCTTCCATGTCGATTTTGGCAGATTTCAAAGGGGTACCATCACAGATTTCAGACAATTTTTTTGAAATATCATTTTTCAATTTTGACAGCTAAAGATCACAAATTTGGCCCTAGGCTATTCTCTACCGATGATGATTCTATTAATCTTATTCTCTACTGATGATTAACTCCATTAAGCACCAATTTGTCACGGTTCTGCCTGAGACTTTTCTTCACCGATGATTAAGTCCATTAAACAGTGATTTTAGTGGATTTCTTCCGGATCCATGTTTGGCAGATTCCAAAGGGATAACATCACAGATTGTGGTCGATTTTTCTGAATTATCATTTTCTTTCAAGTTTTAATGCTACAGATTATGGATTCGCCGGAGATTATTCTCCAGCGGCGACGAAGCCTATTGATCCTATTCTCTACAAATAATTAAGTTAATTAAACACCAATTTGGATGAATTTTATAGATAGATAATCCAAAGGGTTATAGGTATCATATGCCCCTCTATTATGCAGTTTTATCAAACATGCCCCTCTACTATTTTTCACATCAAACATGCCCCTATACTTTGCAAAAATGATCAAACATGCTTCTGTTAATACTTTCATTGAAAAAATCGTCAACCATGGTTGAACCGAGTTTTAGACTACTCTACATAGGCAAATGAGATGAAAAATGTTAGTTTTGTCCCCTGATTTATTTCTCTAGGTCTTGTTAAAGTGAAATCATTATAGGTATTTGACTATACAAAAGAACCAAAAAAAATTCTAAAGTGAAATTATTAGGGATAATCTAGACATTTGAGTCGACCAAATCAAGGTTAGACCGTGGTTGACCAATTTTGGATGAAAACTTTAACATAAAAGCATGTTTGATTATTTTTCCAAAGTACAAGTGCATATTTGATGTTAAAATTTGTAAGGGCTGATAAAATGACAATGGGCGAAGGGATGAGTTAGCTTGGTTACTAAATTTCTAGTAGCCACCTTGGCTACATCAATATCCACCATCCATTTTTATCTTTTTCCTATTTTTTTAATCTCACGATTATGATTGCTCAAGGATAATTTTGGAAACAAAAAATAAACCACACTGGATTATTCTATATATACACAAACCCTAATTCTACCCTGCACCCCCCTCCCCCCGCCGACCCACCCCTCCCCACCCCCCTGAAAAGAAAAGAAAAGAAAAGTCACGATCATCGCCGTCGGAAGTTAGCGCCGGTAAGGAATGAGTGGGTTGTCAGCAGCTTGTAGGGCAGGTACTTCGCCTGTAATCAAAGAACCTCTCTCTCAATCTCGGCAATCCTTCAGTCCTTCCTCCGCATTAGAAGGAGCTCTTTCTAGAGGTAAACCTCGTTTGCCTTACTCAGTATCCAGCCAGTCCAATACCTCTGATAAAGCCCAGCTCAAACCAGTCGATCGAAGCTACATTTCTCGAGCTCTGTCGAGGAAAGACTGGTCTTTGTTATTGAACCACGAGCTGAGAGCCCAGAGGATAGCCTTGAATCCGCAGTTTGTCGTTAGCGTTCTGCAGAATCAGGATAACCCATTGCTCGCTTTGAAATTCTACGTCTGGGTTACTAGCGTCGACCCGATTTTCAACAAGGATCAATCGGTTAGGACAACTTTAGCTAACTCGCTTTATCGGAAGGGTCCCGTTCTCTTATCAGTTGAGTTGCTTAGAGATATTAAGGACTCCGGGTTTCATGTTAATGAAGATTTGATCTGTATTCTGTTCTCCAGCTGGGGAAGATTAGGATTAGCTAAGTATTGCAATGAAATATTTGGACAGATTTCCTTCCTTGGTATTAGTCCTACGACGAGGCTATACAATGCGGTTATTGATGCATTGGTGAAGGGGAATTCTCTTGATCTAGCGTACCTAAAGTTCCAGCAAATGAGTTCTGATAACTGCAGGCCTGATAGGTTTACTTACAACATTCTCATCCATGGAGTTTCGCGAGTTGGGGTAATGGACGAGGCAATCCGACTAGCCAAGCAGATGGAGGGTTTTGGGTATTACCCTAATGTGTTCACCTACACAATCTTGGTTGATGGATTCTGCAATGCCAAGAGGGTCGATGAAGCATTCGGTGTTTTGAACACCATGAGGGCTCGGAATGTTCACCCTAATGAAGCTACTATAAGATCGCTGGTTCATGGCTTGTTTCGTTGCCTTCCCCCTGCCAAGGCATTTGAACTTATGATCGGGTTTATTGAGAAGGAGGCTAAGTTGAGAAACTTGGCTTCTGACACTTTGCTCTGTTGCCTATCTGAGAACTCCATGGCTGAAGAAGCTGGTGCGCTGTTGAGAAAGCTTAGCGAGACAGGCTATGTACCCGATGGTTCCACATTTAACACCACAATGACTTGTTTGATAAAAGCCTTAGATCTCAATGAGACGTGTAAGATTCTTGAAACATTTATAAAACGAGGAATGAAGTTAGGATTCAACAATTACCTATCATTGATCGAAGGATTATACAGGGCAGGAAAGTGCCTAGAGGCTGATAGATATTTTGATCAGATGGTGAGTAACAGGCTTCTCGCAAATGCGGTTTCCTATAACATGGTTATTGATTGCTTGTGCAAAGTCAATATGACAGACAAAGCAGGAAAAGCTTTTCTAGAAATGCAGCAAAAAGGTATTACTCCAAACCTTGCGACGTTCAACACTCTTATAAGTGGTTATAGCAAGAATAGAGAGGTTAATAAGGCAAGGAATCTGCTGGAGATGCTTTTAGAACGTGGATTTAAACCCGACATATTCACTTTTACTTCGCTAATCGATGGCCTTTGCCGAGCACAACGTCTCGAGGATGCCTTTGGCTGTTTGATGGAAATGGTCGATTGGGGAGTCTCTCCAAATGCAGTTACTTACAATATCATGATACGTTCCTTGGGTGCCACTGGTGATATTGCTGGATGCGTGAAATTAGTAAAGAAGATGAAAATGGATGGAAAGGGTCTCGATGTTTCTTCTTTCAATGCTCTCATTCGAGATTTTTGTAGGACGGGAAGAGTGAGGAAAGCACAGAATCTTCTTGTTTCCATGCTGAGGGAAGAACTGGTTCCTGATAACCGTACTTTTGCTGCTCTTATCAAGACACTTTGTGAATCAGGGAGATGTAATGAAGCTAAGGAGATATTTGAAACGATGGAAGCTAATGGCTGTCTTCCGGATTCTGTTACATGTGATTTGATTGTGGAGAATCTACTCCAGCAAGGCCGCTATGAAGAAGCCAACAATGTAGTGAAAGTCTACAGTGCAAAGGGACTAGCCGTAAAATCCATCAGCGTATAGTAGGATCGAACTGCTATGTCCTTATTCCTTTTTAGTGAACCTTGCTTGTTGTCATTGAGCTGGATGAATCATCTGTCCCCGAGAAGGACAGAGCAGGCCTAATAGTGAGCTGGATGAATATTTGCTATGGAGAGGCCTAATGGATTGCATAATGACTCTTACTTTTGCAGTTAAGGATGATGCGGCAAGTAATGGAATGGTTGAGGTGAGCTTGAACACTTTCTGCTTATATGCTGTTGTATTCCCATAGTAACTGCATGCTGAATTGCTGATTATATCTTAACTATAGGAACTGTTAAGATTGAGCTAAATTAACCTAGCATACACACTTATTGGTCATGTTTGCATAACTCTGCCATTTCACAGGCATAGTTCTGGTAGAGAAGCATATATAGAACTGTTGGCTATGTTTGATTTGCTCTATAGTGTCCCACTTCTGAGTTTGGCACAAGTAACTAAGGTGTAGGAGCTACCTGAACATTACATTTGGCTAGTATTGCATCATATCGGTGATTCCCAACCTTTGCCAGTTCAGTGAACTGCTTCACTATCATGGATCACAGTGTGGTTTTTACTTTCTCAGGAACTTAGTTTATCAGGCATTCGATGTTAAGAAACTTGTTGATGCGGAGTCAAAAGAGGCAGCTGCAAAAGGTTAAACCTCAGCGCCACTCTTAGCCACTGATGATGTTGACGAACGAATCCAATATAGACCGAAAGCTCAGTGTGCTGGATAAGTCGAACAAAGCCCCTGAGGAGTCGCGGGGTTTAAAGATGGGTTTGATGTGTGCGAGAAGAGCTCAAACCGATATCTGTATAATAGTTGTTATAGATGAGCCTTATCAAAGATAATAATGGCTATAAGCTTGAGCTTTAGTAAACAGCATACTTCTGTTGATAATGTGGGCACTCATGATTAAAAGAATGGCCAACTTGATTGATCAGGCCACTACGATTTTAAACCACTGATAAATGATGAGCGAATTCGTCATGAAATTGTAACTATCCAGGAGACCAGGACTTGATCACTGGACTAACTTGGTGGTGTTGGGATCATTGAATCTCAATCTATCACGAATATAGGTTAGGGCGTCATTTTGTGCTCTGGTTTCTACCAAAAAAATAGAAGCTGTGCTTGTATTTTATAATCAACCCTCCACAGCAAGCAAAAGGAAGACATAAACCTTGAGAAAGCAATATGAACGTTGTCAAGCAAATGTGAAGTTATTCATTCAGCCACTATAAAAGATTCAACAGGCCATGATCAACATCAGTAACAACTCCTGTTTCTGACAATCGATCAGATAATAAAAGATTCAGGAAAAGAGGATTCACAAGATGAAAGGAGGGCAACCACGCCAGTCTTAGCTAAAACCTTGAAAACAAAAGTGTTCTCCAAAACTTGCAGTAAAACGCTTCAAATGTGAATAGGCTTGTCATGAGTGGCCATGGCAGCCTCCTTCAACGCCTCACTCATCGTCGGATGAGCATGGCAAACACGAGCAATATCCTCGCTCGACGCCTCGTAGTTAATTGCCAAAACTGCCTCGTGAATCAGCTCACCAGCATTCGGCGCCATGATATGGACTCCCAATATCTTGTCAGTCTCCTTATCAGCAATTATCTTCACTAACCCTTCAGCATCATCGATGGCCTTTGCACGACTGTTGGCCATGAACGGGAACTTCCCCACTCGATACTGCACCCCACTTGCCTTCACCTGATCCTCCGTCTTCCCCACTGACGCAACCTCAGGATGTGTGTACACGACTCCTGGAACCAAATCATAGTTCACGTGTCCATGCTTGCCAGCTATAAACTCGACACAAGCAACACCATCCTCCTCGGCCTTGTGTGCCAGCATGGGCCCTGGAATCACATCTCCAATGGCGAACACGCCTTTCACATTGCTTTCAAATTTCTCATTGACTAAGATCCGTCCACCCTTGTCGGTTTCAACCCCAATCTTGTCGAGCTCAAGACCAGCTGTGAATGGGTTCCTGCCAGCAGACACTAGCACCACATCAGCCTCAAGTATCGTTTGGTCGCCACCAGCAGCAGGCTCTACAGTTAGCTTCACGCCATCTCCCGAGCTGTCAACTCCTACCACTTTCGTCTTAAGCATGAACTTCATCTTCTGCTTTTCCAACGAGCGCTGGAATTGCCTGCGGATTTCAGAATCCATGGTGGGGACGATGTCAGGAGCAAATTCCACAACAGTGACTTCTGAACCAAGGCGGGCCCACACTGACCCCATCTCGAGCCCGATGTAGCCTGCTCCGATGACTATCAGCTTCTTGGGAATCTGTTTCAGGGATAGCGCGCCAGTTGAAGATACAATTTTTTCCTCGTCGATGGTGATACCAGGGAGAGACTTGACATCAGAGCCTGTGGCAACAATGATGTTCTTTCCCTTAACGACAGTGTTGCCACCATCGATGGTATCGACTGAGACTTCATTGGGGGAGATGAATTTGCCGTACCCTTTGACGTAGGTTACTTTGTTCTTCTTGAACAAACCTTCGATTCCCTTGGTGAGATTGGCTACTGCTTTGTCCTTTTGACCCATCATGGCGGGCAAATCGACCTCCACATTGGAGACTTTGACGCCATGGTGGGCAAATGAGTGCTGAGCTTCATGGAACATGTGGGACGAGTGAAGAAGCGCCTGAAACGAAAAAGGAAGGTTTATCAATACAACAAACATATGAATAGAGAAGCTAGTGAATTAGATTAACGGCGATGGAGAGAAATCAGTTTTGTGGAATTAAGTAAGACGAGCGCTACGAAACCAATTTCATAAAAGAAAGAACAACGACTGAATCCTAGCTCTACTGCAATCAACAAGGAACCCTAGCTCTCATGGCTGCACTGAAACAGAACAATCAAAATCGAGCATAGTCAAAAGCGGACGATCGAATGAAAGAACCGCGTCAACATCCACCAAATTGGGAACAAAAGAAATCGAATCAAATCCTATCCATAGAGCATCAGAAAATCCACACAGGCAAACATAGATCTAATAAACCCAATTTTGCAATCAACCAAACGGAAACATAAAGGAAAAAAACGTTCGTTCGTTTTTACCTTGGACGGGATGCAACCGACGTTGAGGCAGGTGCCGCCGAGAGTACCGCGCTTCTCGATGCAGGTGGTCTTCAGGCCGAGCTGTGCCGCCTTGATGGCGGCGACGTAGCCGCCGGGGCCGCCGCCGATGATGACAACATCGTTGTCATCAGATCCGGAGGAAGCGAAGCCGCGGGAGAAGTTGGTGAGTGAGAAAGTGTAGCGGAGGGCGTCGGGATTGGAATTGGAGAAGGTTCTCGTAAGAAGGTAAGCCTTTCTCCTCGCGAAGCTTGCCATCGCCATTTTCGCTCTCCGCTCGTGCTCGGCTTTGTCTCTGAGTTCCTTTTCTTTCTCCTTCTCTGTCGAATCGAAATCGAAGCAGCCGGAGACTGAAAACTCTGCTTTATTCAATACAAAAATTAATAAATAACGCACAAAGGCCGCGGCTAAGGGCTAACTCTCTTTGGGCCTAATCAGTCAGCGAAAATAAGTAATTTTATATTTATTTGAGGGGCTGCTGTGGCTCTTTTATAAGTTAAGAATATATTTTCCGGTGGGTTTCCTTTTTGGCTGTGATGCCGCTGCGATCTTGACACGTGGAAACGTGGACAACTATAAACGGTAGGGATTGAGCTGATTGAGGTCAAATTTGAGTGTTAGAATAATAAGAGAGAAGTCTTATGGTAATGAATTATCTATTTTTCCCTATGCGTTGTGTGAAAGCCCAATATCAAAATAAAGCGTGAATCTCAAAATTGACGGCTATCTCTTTTTTGTTGTTTATTATTGAAGAATGAAATGGTGGGTGTGAAATCAGTGAACACAGCGATCCACCAAAAGAGGATAAGCATATTATCCCACTAGTCGTTCATAGCTAGCACAATGCTAAACAGTGAGGAGGTTACTCTAGTTTGATTATCATTAACGCGAGCAGAATTCGGTCCAGTCATAGTTGATTCTATCGAGAAATGAAACCAGATAAAAATAACATTCGATTTTATTTATTCGTTCTGATTCGAGTTCGTTTATATTTCACAAAACTCCATCAAATTTTCATTTCTACCATAATACACATTTACACTTAAAAGATTCATAACGGCGAGGACAACATTGGTGCTCAAGTAACCAGCAAGGGTGGCTTCTTCTTGGTTGCCTTATCCGTTGATGCTGATGAGATGATAACCAAGAGGAAAGGTGGCCGCTGTTTGCTACTGGCGATTCCCCGTCACAGAACCCTTACCCTTTCTTCTATCTGTCCGTTTCCCCCACCGAAACCACAAACAACGCCATCGCAGAAAGCTTCCGATAACTGAAAAGATAACCAACTTTCTCATATTCATTCAATCTCCCAGGCCATGTGGTCACCATTTGCCAATGCCAAACCTTTTGTCTCCTTTCCAACCATTCATCAAAACAAATTTGCTGTGAACATCCCCAAGCAAATGAATGGAGATCAAATCTGTGCATACTCTATTCAACCCATTCGAACCTGGTACACATCGGTTGAGAAAACACATCTAACCATCTTCAGGAAGGAAACAGAGTATCACAAAATCCAGAAACACGAGAGGGGGCTTTCCTATATAAAACCTACTCCTCGGAAAAGCGATGGGTGGTGCACTCTCTGGCCTTTATTGAACATCTAGACTAGATACATCTTCAGTATCCAAACCTACTAACCAAAACTGCTGGCTGCTTTTTCTCTAACCCTGAGAGCTACCATAACTAGGGCACCTATCATCATCTGAAGCAGCCACAAAACAGACGAGAGCAAAAAAAACCCATCATCCTCTATCCTTAAGCCCCCTCTGCCAGGCCAAAAATTAAGTTAAGGTTGAATGATAAAATACAATTCCCACTTCCTACTTTCTGTACAATCTCAGTTTCCTTCCATCAACCCCTTCAGCCTACTCCGAGCCTCCTCGGAAAGGCTGAAGCACCTCAACCTCCTCCTTTGAGGAGGGCACGACTCTACGGGCCTCGGTCCGCGGAAGCAGATCACTAACGCAGTGAGATTATCGGCAGAATGGAGTCTTCCTGCTTCATTCACTAGCTCTTTTGCACAGTGTTCTGGATCATCGTGCCGTCTTAGCCCCCGTCGAACAAGGCTTACAGCATACTGGCTTGACATGACATCCCAGATTCCATCACAAGCAATTATCAAGAATTCATCGTCTTCAGTGAGTGCCATTTGTCGAAACTCAGGTTCAGCAATTAGAGGCGATGAAGAGCCATATGGAAGCTTCAGATCCCAGTCACCGAGTGCCCGGGTCACTGATAGGTAGCCATTGAGATATTCATCTTCTATTCGACCGCCCATCTCCTCAACTCTTCTGCGTTCAGGCAAATACGAAGGCCTGTGGTCTTGTGACATTTCAAAGGCTGCACCTTTCCTGCATAAAACTGCCCTGCAGTCGCCGGCATTGGCAACCAGCAAGTGGTGTCCAAGGACTAGGGCAGTCAGCGCGGTTGTCCCACACGAGGTGCTGATAGTGCTGTCATCAGCAATAGCAATATCTGCTAGCAGAAAAGCTTTCCTGTGGGAATCCATCAGAGATTCCAAGAAGGCGGCACTAATATCGGAAGTTTGGGGCAAACCAGCATCCTCAAAGAATAGCCTCATAGCATTCCTTTTTATGTAAGAAGCAGCATCAGGCCCTCCATGACCATCAAAAACTGCATAAAAGGCACTGTGGCAGTTGAAGAAGGAACCAAGATGAGTAGAGAGGTCGTCGATTCGAATGTGTTCATCGTCCATGGAGGGCCTTGGTCCAATCTCAGAGTGGCTTCCCGATCGGATGTCTGGAAATGACATGTTTGTAGAGGGATCAATAATAGAGTCCTTGATTGCGCGAGGTTCTTTGAAACTGGCAACCTACATGGGAACAAAAGTTAGTTGATGTTTGAGAAAACTCATCATAGCAGGTATAGCAAGAAAGATGCAGAACGCTAATAAGCCTGGAAAAAACATAAGACAAATGAAGAGCATTAAGCTAATACAAGCCTCGGGATCGGTCATCTAGTCAGCCACAGTTCTAGATCAACCACCATCAAATTAAATACGTGATCAAGGACAACCCAAAACCTAAGGAATCACTAGGCTAAATGGAGAAAAACAACGAGCATTTATAACATGCCTTTAACAACTGCTTTATTTTATAGGGACTTGATATAGGAGACCCAGAATAGGAATTCAAACCGTATCCAAAGCTAGTATCCAAAACTAAAACCTAATCAGGATTCGGAAGTCCTTGATCACGTAGTTATTTTGAAAGCAGAAAAGCCAAATCTGGCTTCCTCGTACAGCTAAATGGTCAGCAGGCATGCATCCAGAACTAAATCGACAGCAGGGCATGCATCCAGAACTAAATTGACAGCAGGGCTAGTCTAGATTTCTGCTCAAAGAGATATTCATTAGATCTAGACTTCCTCGTAGCTATGCTAACATCTCTAGGACGACCACCAGCATTCCTTCGGCATAATTCGAGGGTGGAGACAGGAAAGGCTCTACTAGATCTCCTATTACGGGAATGTTATTGCCGTCTAATCAAGATGAATCAGCTTTAGCTACTGCACCGGCGCGGGAAGAATTTCCCGTCTACGAACAAAACTTCTCTAGTTTTTAACCCGGTAAGATCCCTAAAGGAAAATTCTGAAACCCTTGAACTCACGAACCAAGAAACCCAACCCTCGAAAATCCAGAAAGACCCAACACAACAGCTCCAAAAGGGTCCTCATATCTCCAAGCGAAAAAGACTCGCAATTGCCAAATTCATCAGGAAAAGCGGAATCGAGGAGACAAAGAGAGAAAGCGAAGAGAAACCTACCGATTCAAAGGGCGAGACTTTGGCCTCCAAGATCGGTGACAAAGGCGAGGAGGGGTCGTCGACCTTCAAATTGTGTTCCGCGGCGACGCAGAGGTGGTACTTGACGGAGGGGATGGTTTGCTTGCAGATAATCTCGGTCTCGGCCATCATGTTTGAACTGACGATCATTCGCGAAAAAGGGCAAGTACTTGGATGGTGGTAGGAGGTTTTCTGTTCGGGGTCCTTCTATAGCTGAGGGGGAACTAGAAAGAATCGGCAATTAGGTACCGCAGACGAAAGAGAGAGAGAGAGATGAGGGATGGAGATGGGTACGGACGCAATTCTAGGGTTTTGGCTGGGGGAATCGATTGGAATCGAAATCTGGAGGAGCCTGAAACAGAGAAATTTGGGAAGGGGAAACCAGAGGAGTCGGCGAAATGTGGATTATTGAGAATGAAATGAGGGGAAATGTATATATATATATGGTGCGTCTTTTTTTTTTTTTTTAACAGGAAGGAGAGGTGACCGACACGTGGCAGTGGAAGGTAAAAGGCAGCGCGGGAGGGAGACGGAAGCTGACCGGTTTCTCCCGGGCTTTCAGAATCCGTGGCAGCATCGGAGTTGCTATGGGTTGCGTTAGGCCGTGTTTGGTACGGAGGATAACTCATTAGATTTCTTTCCGATCCCACAATTTCTGTTTCCTACGCAATTGAATTGACTTTATTTAACACGTTTCCCCTGCTCTTTTGGTCTCTTTACCTCCAATTTTTAGTTAAAGCTTGAGAAATATAATTTACACGTTTTTTTTACTCTTGAATAGTCTTGATCTATATATTTACAGACAGTAATTTATATTTATTCCCCAATTCACTCAGAATGTGAACATGAAAAATAACGTTTATTTTATGTCAAGTTATTTGTTGCTCTCGGCATAAATTTTTTAGTTAAATAATAATAATAAAACAGTATTGTGTTTCTTTTGGAATTGGTCGGTAAATTGGTGTTTCTTATTGAAATTGGTCGTATTTAGAATGTAATAAGTTATTTTTTAAAGTAAATATATTCTTTCTAATTATTAAGTTGCATATTGATTTCATTCTTAAACTTGAATACATCAATCTATGTTCTTCTTATTGCATTCTGGAATCAACATAATTCATGATTCATAAACAATTGTTGGTTTGCTTGACCAGTATTTACCGCTTATTACAAGCCAACATAAACATAACATAACCTATTAATTTTAAAATCTTAATTTCATGGGTGTGTTAATAATATACCCAAACCGCCAATCATTGAAAATGCCAAGGAAGGAAAACCAGGATTACAAGTATCATCCTCTCTTGTTTTTATCCACTAAGCATTACAAGTACACGGCAAAACCAAAACAAGGGTAAACCACTAATCATTCATCAACATCTATTCAAGTGCTTTATATTTTTTAATGCAAGTTTCAATGACACTTTAAGAAATCATGTAACTTATAATGTGTTTTGATTGGTTAAATATTTATTTAGTATAATAGTGTTTGAATTATTGCACTTAATTAGATGAACACGACCTTTCTCGATTTGTCAAGTGAAATTGGTAGGCTGTCATTCATTGATATGGCCACGTGGATTGAGGGAACTTCAAGTTGTCCTTGTCTAACCCATTTGGTAATTGAGTTTCGATTAGCCAATGATTGTGAGTTTATGGTACTAATCAACTTAACTTCCACTTCTTTAATGGAAGAGCAAAGCTAAATCCACGCCTAATCACTACATGTGTCCACAAACTAATAATCAACGAGAGCCAATAGATCTCTTCATTAGATCTCTAGGATAACAAAAATTTGCTTACCGAGTATTCGGGACAAAGAAAATCTTTGAATTATGACATATTTAGGAAAAAACGTGGAAAATATGAAGAATAATTTTGAAAAAAAAAATTTACTTGGCTCAGCTAACAACCATCTACCACTCCAATTTTCTCCAACATTTCATCGTTAATTACTTAATTCTTCTATCTTTTATGCTTTTGTTATTAATTTCCTATCCTTGTTTTAAAACAAGTCACTTGCGTGGTTCAGGCTTGTACTTATTTACGTTGCAAGTATCTTGAATTTGTTGTATAATCCAAATCACAAATTGATATTGTCAAAACCGGATGGCTCCAGTAGTACGATATTGTCCGTTTTGGAACAAACCTGTACAGATTTATTTTTGGATTCCTTCCCTTGTATAACTGATGTGGTATCTGGAGTGTACCGTATCCACCCCCCCTCCCCCCTCTCCAATACTATCTTGATCCGCTAAACATCTTGTATCGACGGGGGCGCATATCACCTTTGTATTGAGCTGGTTGTTTGTTTATGTACTCAAACCGTCAATATAGTAAAACCGTTATCTCCAATCATATCATAACGTTAATAAAAAGAAATCATCACGAACAAGGAGTTGATATAGTGATAATATCACTATTTTAAAATATGAACAATTATATATTCAAATTGCTTAAATAATACTTAACCACGAAAAATAAAACATACATCACCACCGTTAAAAAAAAAATCCTATAAGCAAAATTACAAATTGGAGTAGAAAACAAACACTCTGGAAGGCAGCTGGGTGAGTGGTCCAAATCCAAAGCCCAGTTCCTCTTGCCCGGTCCCTCTCACCGTCGTTTTGTGGGTAATTAAATAATTGATTAATATATGGCAACCTGTTAATGAAGATCCACTCATTCAGTTGGCGAGTTAAAAAGAAAGGTTAGATCGTGAGATGCTTCAGCTCAAACCTCAGCCTCAACGAAATCTCCCTCGTTATATAATTAATTATTATTCATTCGTGTCCATGTAAAATTTGTTCTCTTCTTGTCCATGCATTTATTTCGTTCCCATGGGTAGTGGAGCAGGACGTGTCAGAAGGAGAATCACTTGTTGGAGGAGGAGTGGTCACTTTGCTTATACATCTTTGCACTCATATTTCATTACAAATTCACACATCATCATCCATCAACGAAAGAACCAATGAGTTTTTTTTTTTTTTTTTTGGCTTGGGCATTGGATAACATTTTTCAATGTCAATTTTACTCGACGAAATAATCTAAGATCACATAAAAAAAATATCGAAACTCGAAAAGTACGTTGAGAGGTTATAGGAAATATCATATATTCAATACAGGAACATATGTAAGTTGTCACACGCGCCTGATATTTACTCGTTTTGTTCTCAAGGTAACACAACAGAGTTCATGAAAATTGTTGACACCGAACATGATAAAAACATTGATAATGAGTGATCACAAGAGGAAGTTTAATTAATGCTTGTGTAATTGTGTTGTGAATTCCTTTGTCATGAATAGAGATCGAAGCTAAGCACATAACTAAGAGAACGAGACGATCTGAGACTAGGAGATCACACCTTAGACCAACTCCAGTGCAAGCCGTTCATCCCCATTTTCCCTTCTTTTGCTCCAATGCTACATCCTCTATATTTGGAGATCTCCATTTTTTAAGTTTTCCATTTACTTAAAAATGCACTTATCGAAGTCCTAATATAATTTGTTCATGTTAATTTTTGTATAGTTCGTCATCATTTTTAAATACAAATTTTCCGGTAGAAAATTTTTTAATTTTGAGACCAAATTTTTGTTGACAAAAAATGATTGACCTAATTTGGGTTTACACACAACACTTGAAAATTATTGATCTAATTAAACAACTAACTAATCCCCTAATTAAACCTCAATTAACCCTTAAAATCTTAAAAAGAAAAAGAAACGCCACGTGGTGGGCTTTGGGAAGTCTCTATATTTGGGGGAACCCCCATTTCCACCCCCAAATTTGGGGATCATTTTGGAGATCTCCCCCAAATATAGAGACTCCTCCATTTATAGAGGCTCCATTGGAGCCAACTTTCCCCTAAATATAGAGGCTCCCCAAATATAGAGGCTCCATTGGAGTTAGCCTTATAAACACCAAACTCGATTGAGTTTTTTTTTTTTTTTTTTTGACAAAAATCTATATTGAGTTGATGGGCCTGTTAACTTAAACATGGATAGTAGCTCCAACTCCAAAAGGCCCACACGGAGGGCCACAAATCCAAAGTCTTGCCCTTGTCTACAAGCCAAAGGCCCAATCAAAACCTCCGGGTGTAGAACCGGTTTAATAAACCGAAACTCTCTTCGGCCAGTCTGTCCTAACCAGTGGCCCGTAACCCGGAGAATCCACCCCCGGCTCCGCCCGACTGCCTGAGCTAATTTTGACAGAAGTGCATTTTCCAATCGCGATTTTGTGGCCTCAATGGGAATCCTAGACGATGAACAATCGCCTTCCTTGATCGACACCTCCACTTCCAACCGCCAACCCCAATTGAGCCCTCTCATCTCCTCCATTTTTCTGTGAGATTGGGGCCTGAAGAAAAGTTCAGCTTCTAGAACGGCCAGGATTAGGGATTTCATAGCTTGAGAGATCGACGGCCGTCTCCTCATTCCCTACTCGTCTCTCTTTCTCAACATCAAGCCCACGAAGTTCAAGAGAAACCCCTGAAAGTTGCTTCTCCCTTGCTGTCTACATGGCAGAATAGCTTGGTGGGTTCCATCCCGGAGGAGCTCGGGAGTTGTGTGGAGCTCACGGTGGTGGATTTTCCGGAGAATCTTCTCTCCGGCGCTGTGCCCAGCAATTTCGGGAAGCTTTGCAATCTAGCAGAGTGGTGGAGTGGTAGCCGTTCGTTCAACTTACTGTATGGCATCCTCTTCTCGTTGAACTTCAATGTGAGTTTGATATGGCTTCCGGAAAAAAAGGAATAGTGGGTTGCTCATTCGCATTTCCTGAATCAATTGTGGATTGCTGCTTCAGTTCACTTCCATTTTCTCACGAGTTTATGTGAACGATAGTAACACATACAGTTTGTGAATTAAGAAAGTTCCAGAAATTAACTGGTTCAGGAGATTGTGCAGAATTCACATGCTTACGCTCTGTGATTGTTGCAGCAGGGAAAGTATAGTAATATATGTGTATTACTTCTGATATTGAATTCCTTCCTTTGCAATGGCTGCCGACAGGAATCTGTAGTTGTGGCTGGAGCTGTTCGATGCATTGATGAATTCCTTCCTTTGGCCGGATTTTCTTCCTGTTCTTTTCATCAGCCGTGCAACCTATCAGAAGAAACTTGCCTCTGCTGTTTCTGCTGCTCTAGGACCACTAAGTTTCCCTCTCTTCACTGAATGGTTCAATTGATGGCGCCATTCCGGTCCTCGACCAGTGTTGACCCAGGATGGGAACATGGTATAGCTCAAGATGACAGGAAAAAAAAGGTGAAATGCAACTACTGTGGGAAGATTGTCAGTGGTGGCATATACAGATTAAAGCAGCATCTAGCTCGAGTTTCTGGCGAGGTCACTTACTGCGACAAGGCTCCCGAGGATGTTTATCTTAAGATGAAGCAGAATCTGGAGGGCAGCCGCTCCTCTAGAAAGTCGCGCCTCACAGAAGACGAGGGTCAAACGTACTTAAATCTCCATTATGAAGATGACGAGGACTTGGCTGCTCCGGCTATTGCTGCTGCCGCTGCCTCTGCTCCAGTTGGTCAAAGAACCAAGGGAAAGCAATTAATGGCTACTAACGACAGGAGTTTGGCGGTCAACTTCACCCCACCACGGTTGGGTTATGTTGACCCCGGTTGGGAGCATGGAGTTGCTCAGGATGAAAGGAAGAAGAAGGTGAAGTGTAATTATTGTGACAAAGTGGTTAGTGGTGGGATCAATAGGTTCAAACAACATCTCGCTAGGATTCCTGGAGAGGTAGCACCTTGTAGAAATGCTCCAGAGGAAGTGTACCTCAAAATAAAAGAAAATATGAAATGGCACCGTACTGGGAAGAGACAGAGACAGCTCGATTCCAACGACGTGTCTTCCTTTTGCGAGCAATCCGATGAAGAAGAAGATGATCAAGACCAAGATGCTCTCGTTCATTTGAGGCAGGAAAGGTCCACAGTTGGTGAGAAACGACTAAGGAAAGACTGGAAAATGGGTCTCAGGGGTACATCTCCAGTTGGTGGTTCTGAATCATTCCAAAAGAAGTCACGATTGGATTCCATTTACCTTAACTCATCCAACAATCAGCCACCACCACCATCTCGCTTAAAAGTGAAGAATGGGTGGTCTAGAAAATCCCGTAGGGATGTTGTTTCTTCAATTTGCAAATTCTTTTACCAAGCAGGGGTTCCAATAGAAGCAGCAAACTCGCAGTCCTTCCATAGAATGCTAGAGTTAGTATGTCAATATGGAGATGGCTTGGTGGGCCCTCGAAGCCAGGTGATTTCGGGTCGCTTCCTTCAGGAAGAAATTGCAACTATTAAGGAACACCTACTTGAGTATAAAGCATCATGGGCAATCACTGGTTGTTCTATACTGGCTGATAGTTGGATTGATGTTGAAGGTAGGACACTAATCAACCTTCTAGTTTCTTGCCCGATTGGTGTATATTTTGTTGCTTCAGTCGATGGTAGCGACATTGTAGAAGATGCTTTAAGCTTGTTTAGGGTATTGGATAAGGTGGTGGAGGAAATGGGCGAGGAAAATGTGGTGCAGGTAAAAATGCCAACACTGCCTGTTCAAGTTTTTAACCTGATATAGTCAAAGATTCCTCGTTCACTTTCCTTTCTTCATTCCCTCATTATAGGTGATCACTGACAATACACCGAGTTATAAGGCTGCAGGAAAGATGCTTGAAGAGAGGAGGAACCTATTCTGGACCCCATGTGCCACCTACTGCATCAATCAGATGCTTGAAGAGTTTCTCAAAATAAAGTGTGTGGAAGAGTGCATAATAAAGGGGCAAACGATCACGAAACTAATTTATAACCGCATTTGGTTACTAAATCTTTTGAAGGAATTTACCCAGGGACAGGAACTTCTGAGGATAGGTGCCACCCCTTCCGCATCTAGCTTTGCCACTCTACAGTGCTTGCTGGATCTCAGAACAAATATAAGAAGAATGTTCCAGTCGAGCAAATGGGTGTCATCCGGAATCTCTCAATCTGAAGAGGGAAAAGAGGTGGAGAAGATTGTCTCAAATGCTAATTTCTGGAAGAAAGTACAATTTATTTGCAAGTCAGTGGAACCAATAACTCAGGTTCTTCGGAAAGTTCATAGTGGGGAAAGTCCATCAATTCCATTCATCTACAATGATTTGCATAGGGCAAAGCTTGCCATTAAGTCTATTCACGGGGACGATGCTTGTAAATATGGGCCATTCTGGAGTGTACTAGACAATCACTGGAATTCATTATTATGCCACCCACTCCATTTGGCTGCTTACTTTCTGAATCCGTCATTCAGATACTGCTCCGAGTTTGCCATGGTTAGAAAAGACAAGTGATACCCTTCATTTCAAGCTGGTTTGCCTCGGTAAACCGTCCTAAATTTGCTTTTGTTTGCTCGTAGCATTCGGGGGTGATGCGTGGATTAAATGATAGCATTCTTCGACTTGAGCCAGACAACTTGAGAAGGATTTCTGCATCTAGGCAGGTAACAATTTAGCATTCGGTCATAATTGTGTGGAATTTAACGTTTAAGAGTGCTTCCTCTGTTATTGAGGAGAGGAAGAGCCGAGGATTTTGTTTAGTTCACTATGTGTAGTTTTCTGAGGCTTATATATGAACCGTAAGATTAAGTGATAACTAGCCATATTTTCCCTCAGATACCCGATTACAATTCTGCAAAGGGTGATTTTGGGACAGAATTGGCAATCAGCACAAGAACAGAGTTGGACCCAGGTAATAACAATTGCTCTTATGTGATGGATAGTGCAGTTTTCAGCTGCATATTCTAACTAAGGTTTATTTGCAGCTGCATGGTGGCAGCAACACGGAATAAGCTGCTTGGAGTTGCAACGGGTAGCTGTACGCATACTGAGCCAGACTTGCTCCTCATTCGGTTGTGAGCACTGGTGGAGCATATATGACCAGATCCACATCCGGAGGCAGAACCGCCTATCTAAGAAGCGATTAGATGACCTCATCTTTGTTCACTACAACTCGCGACTCAGAGAGTTGCAGTCGAATAGAAGTATGGATGGATCAATATCGGTGGACAGCTTACTGGCGGAGCATTTACTCGGGGACTGGATAGTGGATGCAGAAAGACATGGGGTGGGGTTGTTCGAAGATGAGGTATGGTTTCTTGCTCTCATTTTCCTGTTTCCTCGCAGGTGTTAAATGTGCATGGGAGAGTGATACTTGCAATGACGTGCAACTGCATTAAACCAACAATGATTTTGTGAATACATCTTTCATGATAGCTTGTAAAATATATAGCACAGTGTTGACACAAATAGGGGATGTGGCTTTGGTTTGTGTAGGGGGTAGAGAATGGGATTGGGGGTGAAGACGGAGACGAGAAAGAAATGATGGATTATTTCGATGGAGAAGGTGAGAAAGAAACTCATGAAATGGTGAATAGAGGTGATGTTAACCCTCCTGATGCTGGCGCCGACGGCTGTGGCAGTACTGACGAGGAAGAGGATGAGAATTTCTTGAACGAGGATTTGAGCGACGAAATTCGGAGCTAGCTAGCTAAGAGAGATGTGGTAAATATTGCTGTTTCTTACTTCTAGTCGGGGAAGGGCTAACTTGTTAGTGATTTCGGGTTCGCTGGTTCATTTACCTTCAGTCTGTACACTGCATTGCATTAGAGTTAGTGAGTTGGTGCTTTCTTCCCTCTTCTGTCGTGTGCATTCGTTCTGTTTCTCTTTTCATGAGGGTGTAGTAATAGCAAACAACAGTTCTGTGCAAGTTCCTTGATTAGCTCTAATTCCTGCCTGGCGATCGAGCAATAAATTCACAAATGACTATTCAAGCAAATTTCTATTGAGCTTTAAGCTGATGTGGCGTCAAGATGAATTGAACAAACGCCTAAAATCAGGAGCTCAAGGGCACATCAAGAATTTACAAACTGACGTCCAAATTATTACAACAGCCCCATTCAAAAATTACATTTCAAGAGCTGTCTGATCTTCAACACGAGGTCTCTCTCAACCCTCTACAATATATGCAACCAAAGCCTCAGCTTGCCTCTGCTTTCAAGGCAGGGGTTCCTGTGAATCTCCCAACCGAGACAGATGGAGATATGCATCAGTTCCTACAAACCCCACAGCATCTGTGAATCAGCGCAAATGATTCACATGGCAACGTAAACGAAAACACAGATCGACACATTAGAAGGACTTAAGAAACTTCACTCACCATATCCTTCCATGGAGATAATTTGAAGATCGCCTCCAAAATACCGGGCATACAAGCGGCTAATTGGGATACCATACCCGTATCCAGCCATTGTTGCTGTATCAGCAGTCCCTAGATCATCGTGCTCATCCAGTGGGTTTTTTGCTGTGCTGTAAAGGTAAGTGAAAATTTTCGGAAGACCACTTCTCCGTATGCCACCTCCTTCATCTGAAACCTGGTGTGAGGCAAGAGGCATGGATGTTGGACCAACTACTTGAAAACAAAACTAAACATACGGACCAACTGGGGAAAATGAGTACAGAAACATCAGTGACTCACCTTTATGGTAACATCCTCTATTCCATCAGCAACAATTATTCGTACAGGAGGTGCTACTTTATCTGAGTCGAGATAACGCTCTTGCACTGCCCGCAGTGAATTCTTGACGAGCTCAAATACCATAAGATGCAAGTGTGCAGGAACATACCTGTTGCAAGACCAACATTTCATGGATAAGAACTTACATTATACAGAATAAATGGTGAATGGCGATCTTAATCTATGGCAAGGTAGCAAGGAGAACAAAAATAGATCGTAGACAGACACCATACACTTACGGGAAAGTGAAATTGGGATCCCCGTAGATGTCAATATCTGGGGCACTGCCATACTCCCGGAAACAAACAGAACGAGCATCCTCACTAGCATCGCGTGCAACCTCAAGCGGAGACATTTTAGTATGTATACAACCCACACAGTGAGGAGGGGGATTCGGATTCTGCAACTCCACATGCTGCCCTGGGCATCCCATCCCAATTACATCATTTAAGATTTAAAAAAATCAGATAGAGTCCCAATTACAAACAGAAGTCCACTGAAGGCCAGAAATCTAAGACATGAAAAGACAACTGTGAAGTGAATGTGAAGGAGGCAGAAGGGAGATAGAACTAACCAATCAGCATACGAATGCCGATTCTGGACATATAAAACCGATCCAGAAACTCATGAATCTCATCAAGAGCGTCGTAATCAACATTTGGGTCCAAGCCTTTCTTCAACTGTTGAACGCCTAAGGCCATCATGGGAACCACATTGTTGTGCCTCACCTTAATCGCTTTGATCATTTGCGTAAACTCCGTCTCATCATTTGGATCCTTTATCTCGGGGAATAACCTGAGATCACGGAAAGAATCCAGGTACCAATCTCGCACCTGACAGCAAAAGGGTAGTGTAAGCAGTTGCAGATGCAGTTGCGAATTGAAAATTGGACCTATAGAAAGTCAGGAAGAAAGCATATACGATACTGTCTAAGGCAGTAAAGAATGTGAATTGAGATGTAAACAGTAAACATTACATAGAGGAAAATAAACATTTTTTCCCAACTGGAGAAGTAGGATCATCATAACACTGTAGAAACCTATTGAAGAGTACAACCTTAACAAATGGTATAAATTTGAATGGGGAGCTAACATTGAAAGATGCAAGTAAGACAGTCATTATCCAGCCACAACCAACGACACAATCTCTGAAGGAGCGCACTTCACATGCATGATAGCCACAATATTGTATTGTATTAATGCTCAATTTAAAAACAGAAAGGAAGAACGAAAAGTATTCCCATTAACCACCCTTATAATAACGAAAAGCTTGACAAGATCAAGCACTAAACAACCCCTTCATTTCTTTCCTATTATATTAATAGTAATGAATAACAAACTGGGTTCCAATCCAATCCAATCCATCATCAATCATGAAAGCAAGCAAGCAGCAAAAACTGAAAAGCAAACCTTGAGGACGGCGGGTTTGTGAGAGAGGCCGTAAGGGAGCGTCTCGAGGTCCATGACGCGGCGCGCGATTCGAATGGGCAACTCCTTATGGAGAAACTGAGCAGAGATCAGGAGGTTGCGAAGGGATGGCTTCGAACCGAATTCCATCATGTAGCGCAAGCTCACACCGTTCTGCTTCATGCAACCCCATCTCTGCACTTCCTCGGTCATGCTCTTCCCCAGCGTCTCCATTGCCTTCTTCCTAGCTGCCCCTGCCATGGCAATGATTGATGATGTTGATAGGTCGCTACTTGCAAGCAGTTCTGGAGCAGCAGCAGGGGAGGATGAGGCCGACGGCAAAGAGAAACGACGACATGTACAGAGCCCTAAACCAGAAATCCCAAAGAAAACGAGATGATGAAATCAAAGAGAAAGAGAGCAGTAGCAGAAGCCTCGCTTCCTTCTCTTCTTCCGATTCGCCGGAAATGGTCGCCGCCCGCTCAGTTCTAGCTCTAGGGTTTTGGGGGAAGGGAAATGGGAAATCGATCGGAATCGAAATCTGGAGGAGCGAGCGCAGAGAAGAGAAATTTGGGAGGGAGGGAAGGAGCAAGGGGAAAACCAGAGGAGTCGGAAGCGAAATAGGCAAAGAAGAAAAACCACTCAGAATAGAGAGAAATGACTGGTGGCTGTAGTCGATTCTCTTATCAGAATACGAAAGCGGTTTTAATTATTTTGGTTTTGTTCATTTATTTTTTTCCGTTGGATATTTTTTTTGGCAGAAGATATTTTTTATTTTAATTTCCGCGAAAGTGCCTTGCTTTACGCACCCTTGGATCTCAATCCTACGGCTGAGAAAATTTGAAGTTGGCGAAAATAAAATTTCTGTCTTTCTTTTGTATGAAATTAGATTTGTGTTTCGACCAAAAAAAAAAAAAATAGATTTGTGTCGTACACAGAGGAATTCAAGCATTAAAATTTTCATATTGAAAACCATCGATGATAACTTATTAACTTTAGATCAAATTCAAACACCCTCGTTGTAGCATCTTTTGCACAACTTATATTTTTTTATGAAAGTGCATTGAATATTGATTAGTTAATAAAAAGTTAAACAAATGAATCCAAACTAGTTGTTCTCATTGATTTCACTTTCTAGTGATTACAACCACTACATGCATAGGAAAATCAGGAGAAAAATAGTATAAAGTCAATTCCAAACTATACTCTAATAAATATATTGGGTTTAGTATGTTCAATCAAGATATTTAAGATTGATTAGAAGATTTTTAATTGGGTTCGGTATGTTCAATCAAGTGTTTGAACTTTGAATCAATTGCCCGATTTATCTCAATCAACTTGATTACAGAATTAATCGAGTAACATAATTCATCCCTTTCATCAAATTATAGAAAAAGGACAAATTAATTTCCCTAAAAAATTAGATGCGAAGGTTTTTCTATTTTATGGAACGATTGATGACATAGGTGAAGATTATTTACAGGGACAATGCCTATCGACTGAGAGTCTGAGATATAAATCGATTTTGATTCTTCTCATTTTTTCTCCAATCAATCATAATTAACTTAAAAAAAACCTGCACTTACAGGAAGAAGTTGTGAGTGGCAATACCACATAAGATTAATCTTCTTCAATAGGTCCATGCCTCGTTATTAAAAGACTTAAGTATGTCTTTGATTTCCTTGTCAGGGTCGTTGATCTGGTTAAGTTCGAAAAAGTCTTGTTTAGCGTTGTTAACGGGTCTTCTTGGTTTTGGCGGCTCTGGCAGTGGTGCAAGAAGTTTGAGGTCATCATCATGAACCAAGCACATATTGTTCACTTTCTTCATCTTTAGAACAACTCCTGCCTTCAACAGATATGCTGCCATTTTCATCTCATTATCCTCTGCCACAAGATCCTTTATCTCGACCTCTTCGAGGCTTGACAGCAAACACTTTGGTGTGCAAGCAGCAGGTTCCGACGCCTCCCACTCCATTGTTGTACTGTCACTGCTTCCCTGCCGATCAACCAAACCTTTCTACAGATTAATAAGGCAAGTAGGTCATAACAACAGGCGAATACAGTACTCAGCTCGATCAAATATGCTCACGAAGTCAATCACAAGATGGTGTAATTTGGAAGCAGACTCGAGCAAGGAGTGCAGGAGAAGGCAACTGCTTCCGGCAGGCTCGATTGTCAAATTGGGGAATGCCGGCAGCTGGACATCGTCTTTCCTTAAAACGACAGACAGAAGACGCTGAAACAAACAAACAAACAAACTAGACCAATTAGCAAATCACGAAGAAACAGGAAACCAAAAGTAAGTTTTGTAGATTCCATACCATAGTCTGCCTAGACAAGTACAATTCCTTAGCATTGGAGATTTGAGCGAGGAACCCGATCACGCATTGATCCAGCATTTTACTCTTACAGATATCAACCTGCGCTGAAAGAAGGCTCGACAATCGACTGTCGACAAACTGCAACTCCTCAAAGTCCTGAAGATGCAAATGCACGAGACTTGGTGCTTCGATCACAATGGGAGACATCCTAGTGCTAGTAGTAGTAGTTTCGTCATAATGACCACCACCAATAATCCAAGTTTTTCAAAGATGGTATGGAAGCAACCACTATATCTTTCCCATTCACATTCTCATTCTCATTCTCATTCCCATTCTCAACATCATCATTCTCATCCTCATCATCATAATTCTCATTCATGCCTGTGCTGACTTCTAAGCCACCAAAGCAGCAATTCTCCAGGTGAGCAGTCTCCAAAACAGGGCAGGCAGAGAGCAGCCTGCTCAACGACTCGCAGTCCAGTCTTCACTCTCACAAGCTGCAGAATCTTGACACTAGGAAGGAAAATTAACTCGTGTGAGGACTCTAATACGACCCCCTCGAGCTTCAAAACCCTAAGGTTCTTGGGAGTGTAGAAACAATCCGTTAGAAAGATCATACCAGAGGGGAGCTCATCAATTTTGCCCTCGATTTTGACATCGAGCTGCTCGAGCTCGGACCGTGACGACGTGACTGCCTTCTCAAACCAATAGAACCACAGATCCGGCTTCAACCTCCTGTCGAACGGCTTCCTGCAGTCGTAATGCAAGCGGAAGCGCCTCACGCGGTGGAGATTCCGGTGCTGTAGCAGGACATTGTCGACGAAGAGGGAGAAATCCCAGTAGCTGAGGTATTGAATGTGCGAGAGTATGGACGTAACGAGTGATCTGTACCGAGACGCCATCGCTGCGAGATATCTTTTCATCCTCTCGGGGGGCTGCAGGAAATTGATTCCCTTGAGAAACAGTTCCAGCGCTTGATCCGACTGCATCTCCTCGCAGGCGAGCTGCTTCGTGAGAGGCTTGTACACCAAATTATTGTCGAAGTCGATGTTGGAAACGTTGGCACCGAGATCCTTCCACCGTCGGCTTAGGGCGGCGGTGCCGACGGCGTACTTGGTTGGCAGGAAAGATAGGATATCGGTCAGGATTTCGTCCGGCAGGGAGCTAAGCATGTCGGCCGGGGAGTTGCCTTCATCTGTCCTCGCGATTTTGGTAGTCTTCGTCTCCATTGGTGGCCGATGAGGAAGAGAGAAAACCTAGGTACGAAGAAGATGGTCGGTTCAGCTGTCCCTTCCCTTGGTTTGACATGGTTTAGCAGAGTGTAGCCAATTTTTATCATTGTGGAGGGAGGAATTGGATGAAGAAATGTTTGATATTTTGGGGTAGTATGGTTACTGGTTTGGTTCAGGTTCCTCTGAAATCTAAATAGAATAGAATGCTCCTCATGGGCATCACTAACTAGGCCCTCAGCCACGTGTAAGTTTTCTATTAGTGAGTTATTTTTTTATATTTTAATTCTTAATTTATTTAGTATAATTAAAAACATTAAATATTACGAAAGAAGAATCCATCAATAACAAACCGACATGTAGATAGTTGGAATTTCTACATCCAATCAAGGTTGGAGCTAGTGAGATTTTAAATTAGAAAGCACAACATCAACATTGCGGATGGGATTGCGAAGAATGATGATAAATGTTGTGATCTACTTTACAAACACGGCTTGGTTCGAGACCGACACACCTATTTCCTAACAATACATAACATGTGTTCAGCATATTCACATACGGTTATTCCTCGTATATTAAACGAGCATATAAATGTGTCAATTACGGCTAGCTTCCGATTGTCGAATCAGATTTTGACGATATCAGCACATGCTGACGTGAAGCCCCATCAGCACTGTAATCGGACTAGTACAAAGGAAGGCAGCATGCAGAATGCAGCATATACAATAATACTATACAGCTTGCTTCTCTTGATTATACCAAAGCAACCCTCCTTTTCTACCATTTCCCGCAAATACTACTAACAGTAATATAGACTACAAAACTGAAAGCAGAAGATAAAGCAGACAACAGGGTCAGTTTTGGAAACCTATACACCTCTTTTGCAATCGCTCTCTATACCTAATAATCCCCTATTTCATATTTTTTTATCTGTAATCTTCTGTACAAAAGAACTCCTTTCCAGCAGAATTGAACGTTATGCGACTTTTCCTTCCTAGTGGTAAACCAATCTTTCGCATTATACCATCGGTGACGAACTTTTGCCCCCTCCCCATCTGCAGTTTTTACCTGCATGATAAAATGTCAGACACTGCAGACTCCGAAACTTGAGTTTCAAGAGAAGTTTATACGATAATTCTGAATGTTCTCATTTCACTTCTCAATGCAGCAAAGCAGCGTCTGATATTTGGGAAATAGACTGACTCGTGAGAATAGTAATTAACTGAAGGGAGTTCCAGCTTGGGAGCTCAATAGATGGAAAAAAAACACTTTCTTTTATCAGGTGGAAGCCCAGGCAAATGAATTTAATCCATACCTTTCCATGCTGAGGATTTCCTCTAAAGCTTAGCAGACAGAAATTGAATTCGTGAATTAGCCGGAGCTGCTGCCAAATGTCGAGTTTGAACCTTGTCTGGGGACCTGAGGAGGAAGCCAGGCTGAAGCCCCTTCTTTCGTAGTTGTTTCGGTATTGCCCCCTTCTAAACTTGGTGAATACGGTTTCATCACTTTGTTCTTCAGCAATTCCTGAATAAGAAGCCAGGACCAAAACGAAAAAGGAACACATCCAGTGCGAAATGCATCAAATTCCCACTCTAGTTTGAAATTCTTCAAACTCCAGTTTGCTATAGGATTTAGGAGTAACAAACCTGTAGTGTATTCCGTCCATATGTGTTCATTGCTCTTTCAATCGAACAGTAAACCTCCAGAGCTTGATCAGTTTCACGGCTGCATTTTATTTTACGGAATTGTTCCCTTGACTCTGTCGGTCTACTTCGTAGATATATGAGCAGCTTTGAAGGCGGGGACTTTTGCTGGTCTTTCTTCCCATGACTCAACTCCATGGTCACCAATTCGCTCCACAGCACGTCCCAAACTACTGAACATGGATCCCTAGCTGGGCTGAACTTTCTCTGACCAATAATGTTTGAAGGTTGCTGGAAAACAGGCATAACAAATAAGGTTTCCGATTCAGGAACTTTAGGTATTGAGAAGAGGACATGAAGCATTGTATTGAGAACTTACTTGCAATAGCATCACCCTCCTGTGTGTGACCATAACAATCTTTCCCTTAGGTAGAATGAAATGATCTTCATACGCATCTGATAAAGCAAACTTCCCGCGTACTTTAAATAGATCAACCTGCCCAAAAAATGAACCCGACTCCGCCAGTTGCAATATAACCTGGACAAGAGCAAAATGCAATTCAGGTTACAAATAGATGATCCAAATGAAGAATTAGCGGCTAACAAATTCAGAACTCAGAATCACAATATCCATGAAGCCCTATGATTCTAGATAACTTGCTCTGAAGATAAAGATGGCTCAACTGATCATGGCGAGTAACAATTTTAAGGACCCTATTAAACAAACACTTGCACCAAGAGATTCCATAACTGTCCATTCTACAATTAGCTACTTCCTCCCAACTCAAACTTGTAGGTCCTAATGATTCCTAACTGCATGTAAAATCTAAAAGTTAGGTGATAAACAAAGATCATTAATTTAGCATAAGAACAATCATATACGAGTGATGATGACAGAAGGTTCTCTTTCAAGAGTGATAAAGGATTGCCACATTCTAATAGAAGAAAAAAAGCTGTTTCATCATATCAGCTGCAGAATTACATGCACTAGAAAACGCCATCGTGATTTCACTCGGATCTCGATGTTATATAAAAAGAACTATGGAATTACCTGGCCTTGGGCTTTGTACTCATTGTATGGTCGAACCAAATTATCACCGCCAATAACACGGGGCAGTCTCCTTCGAAGAAGCTGCTCTTCTGATGTTATGGCAGATGCTATCTTCATCCTCATAGCATTGGCACCTTCAGTGGTTTTAGACAGAAGATCTAGAACCCCACTAACAGGTTGAGCAGCTGCACCGATTATTCCTTTTCCAACACCCTGGACAAATCCCTCTACCCCAGAAGATTTTGCACCTTCAAGTGGCTTTGTCAATATACCAGTCACCCCTCTGAATAGCCCCTTCGCAAGAGCTCCTCCTCCCTCTCTGATGACGTCACCAATGTCCTCTACCCCTTTGTTCTCCTTTGAGCACACAAATCAAATTAGTAGATAGAGAATATTTTAACACTGGAACAACTCAGCAACGTGTACAAATAGGAAAACCGTAGAATAGATGCAACAAGGACAAAGTAGACCATGGTAGGGTTACTCTTACAGAATAAATTGCGCATTTGTTGTGGCTAAAGGACCATGACACGGAATGCTAATCACATGGTTAACGGACACTCACTCAATCCTACTAAAATAATTGATCTTAAGAACACCGCATGGAGAATGTTAACAAACCTGTCTTTGACGACCCTGGATGAACTTCTTATCCATTGACAGAGCAGCAACACCTTTACTCATGTGTCCAAGGGCACTGCTTGCATTACCCAGTATATCAACACCAGAGAGCAGTTGAAGAGGCTGCCCAAGAACATCCTTCTTGACGTTTGTAATGGCTATGCTAATCATTGTACTCTGCCTCATACAAACGTTCTCATGGAATCTTTGATTCACTCTAATCTGTTAAGACCGTATGAAAACAATCATCGTTGTCATTTCCAAATAATATTCAAATAGCAGTTGCGGGAATTCACGTGGACTCAAACTGAAATTTCAGTGTCTAAGCCCGAAACAAATTTATAAAAGGATAATATTTTCCCACCAAGGGCAAACAGGGACCGAGCATTACCATCTTTTTTTTTTTTTTTATGAATTAGATTTCATCTTTCATGTGCACTGACAACAAACCCAAATAACTCAAATAAATGTACTCGGAACTTACGGACAAATACAGAAAACTTTAATAGCTTACAGGCATATTTTCAGTGTTGCCCAAAGAAGTCATCAAGGATGACCAAAATCCAAGCACTCCTCTTGGTCGCTGACTCGGTGACATGGCCATTGATACTTTAAACCGAATTTCAGAAATGTTGAGAACGCTGTATTTTACATAGTTCAATGATCAGAGGTAAGAAAAAAACTATGATAGAAGTATTTTGAACAAGGCCAATGCATACCCAATTTCAATGATAGGATCAACAGAAACAGCAGTTGTTTGTGTCTCATATAACCTACTGAAGTTGACTTGTTGCATCATCTCATGAAGGCGCCAAATGATAGGTTCGTGAATGTTTATCAAGAAGGCGGCACTATCAGGTCCCTATCAAGCAAGTAAAAAATATGTAATCAAATAACACAACAAACCGAGTGGAACATAGGATGTAGAGTGATTCGATATATGAAAGCTCACACTGAATCCAATGTACGGATAGACACAAAGATCAAGCGAGCCATTCGATTGCATTGTCATGGAAAACTTCAAGATATAGTCTGCCTCATCTCCAGTCTTTTGTGGCCTAAAAAGAACTGGCATGGGAGTTAATGGCAGCTGGTTGTCCACTTGTATTCCATGCATTCTTAGTTTGAACCTGAAAGTGAAAAGTGTAAGATGTAGGCAAGGGTATGTAGCAACTACCGGGAATGGGGTAAAGTTAAAGATATCTCACCTACTGAACCCGGATCCCAAACCAGTGGAATATGCCAAAAGCAAATTTTGGACTGACAAGTATAAAATCTCCTCAGGTGTATGGTCAATGATGGAGATTCCAAGCTCCGCAAGCTCCAAGATAACATGGAATTCAGAGTCTGAGTTAGATTGAAACTGCTGTTGTTGATAATCATTTCCAGGTAGCTGTGATGATGAGGAAGGTCCTCTTATCCCTACAGCACCTGTAGGTTCACTTTCTGGCATCCAATCGCTAATCTTCACAACATTAACCTTGTCTTCCTTGACAACGGTAACACGCAAGGCTCTAGAAGGTCCATCCTCTTCCTCAATGGGTTGGTGATCGGAAATTTCATCAATGTCAAATGTCAATGATTTCGATGAGTTAGACCCATCTATGAAGAGTTCCAAAAACTTCTTTCTACCAAGATCTTCCCAAAAGAAGGAACTGGATGAATTGGGAAGGAGAAGTTTCCATGAATCACCAACACCACCCACTTGCCTAAACCGAATGGGCAAGAACATGGAACGATTTTCAATCCTGTTGGATTAATGATGAGGGAAAAAAAGGAAACGTTAAACCAAGGAACAGTAAAACAAACTTATCACTGGGCAACATTTCATTTCAGGAGTAATGTACTCAACAAAATGAACCATATTCTACTTGGTGTGTGTACTATGATTTGCAGCAAACAACACCAAGAAAGCTCCAAAAGTAACAAAAGCAAAGGTTTGCATATCTTGATAAGTTTAGGAAATCGAGAACAAAGTCCAAGGCAATTACATAACAATAACTGCTTTTCCAATCAACAAAATTCATCTTTCATGAAAATGAAAGGTTTATCAACGTAAGTTAATTTCTGCTGACCTGTAAGGACTGGATGACGAGTTTGGACGGAATATAACTTCATAACGGGATGTCTTTGTACCACTTCTTACTTGTATCTTTAGCTGCAGTTGATTATCCCCCACATCACTTTTTAAGGAGATACGCATTGTGCCTTCATTGTAAACACTAAATGGCATGCTCCACTGGTATCCATCAACACGCAGCTGCAGTCATAAGAAAACAAGTGAAAACCTGTACACACAGTTGGAAAATTGTAACTTCTTGAACACTACCAAC
Source organism: Linum trigynum (assembly GCA_964030455.1). NCBI lineage: Eukaryota > Viridiplantae > Streptophyta > Magnoliopsida > Malpighiales > Linaceae > Linum > Linum trigynum. The sequence goes on from OZ034819.1 coordinate 65,050,173, forward strand.
CTTCAACATTTCAACTCTGGCAAAAGACTGCCATCTGAAAAGCTTTGGAGGATTCGTAGGATGAATCCATTCCACCAAGTGGGAATCACACTGCTGAAGACAGAGACTGGAACCAACCCTGTTGACAAACAAGGTGTGTGGCTGAAAGTGAACAACCTGCATGTCGCACAATCAACAGTTGTCGGGTAAATTTGGAACTTCTCAACTCCGAAACACAGATCACACTTTTAGTTCCATAACTTCTAATCCCATGCCTTCTAATGCATTCTCATTTATAACAGGAGACCAGGGCGCATTCCGAGGATAACCCAGCCCCCATGAATACCCCGTAAACCCACGGAAGCGGGCAAATCGGGCTTACAGCCCTCCCAGTAGCCATCAAAGGATTTAAATCTCATAATGTTGGCTATGGGAATTGAACATGAGAGCACACCGAGCCAACCCCCAAACCTGAAAACTTGAGCTACCCCGTGGTGGTTCACCTACTAAGGCATAGAAGACTAATATTCAATGAAGGAAGTTTCTAGGACTGATAATTTCAATCCAATTATATACTCCTAAGTTTAATATACACTACATAACCTGAACAAAACGAAGAAATGTACAAAGGAAACACATGCCTGCATCATGCAACCAATAAACACTCTGAATAATGAAGTCAAACCTTTGTTCTCTCCGAGGTCTTCAGTAGGGCTGAGAGCTTGTAGTATGATCCATCCGAACTAAAAGCTTTCACGTCAACTCTTTCCTGGAAAGTTTTTAAACAGCAGACATAATTGTGAAAGTCAGCAACAGAAGAATGCTGGAAATTTTCGGTGAAGCAGACAACTTTAGGTCCCAAATCACCTTCTTTTCCAGCTCAAGGAGAGATATCCCAGGACTGTAGGTATCAGAATGTCGAACAGCAACAGCCAGGCCAACTCGTGCAGATAGGAAGGCATCTTTCTGTGACGGGAATAGTGTTACCCCACTACGACCAGCAGGGTCCTGCAGTGAGAGCATACTTGGTATGGGGCTTGTGTCCTCAATTACCTCAACAACGTCGATATTTCTTTTCATGCTAGAGCGCCGCCTCTCCATCGTGGGAGCTTTTGAGGTATGTTTCACGGACTTTACTCTAGAAAGTGACTGGGAATCCACATCTGCGTTGTCAGTACCCTCAATTTCTACAACTCGATATGCCAATGGCAGAGATGAAGTATTTACAATCCAATATGGAACAAAGATCTTAATTGTTTTTGGAGCAGCAATGGTGCCTCCCATGTCTCGCTCAATGTTCACACGCAGCCTCCTATCATTCCAAGGGTACAGTAAAAGCAAATACAATGTAAGAGGACATCATATATAATTTTGCACAAACAAATACATATTCTTAAAGCTAAGATGGAAACCTATCACCAGGAAGCTGTTCGATAATACCTCAATCCTTTCAGATGAAATGAAATACGCACAGACAAGGATTTTATAAGTTGAAAAGCAATCAAGAACCTTGGTGAAAACCCATGTTACATAATGTTTAATACTACTTGTCAGTATCAGTATAGTCCATTATGTCACATAATGACCCTGTATCTGAGACAAGATGTACAGCTAAGAAATTTCAGGTTCAAAACTAATTCCAGTACTTGATAAATTTATTTAACTGAAGCATACAGACAGTTAGGGCTGTTAATGAGCCGAGCCACGTTGAGCTTTGCCTTGTTCATGTTCGGCTCGTTTATAAACAAGCCGAGCTCGAGCCCAACTCGTTTATAAACGAGCCGAGTCGAGTCGAACACGAGCCAGCTCATTTATTAAATCTTGACACATCATTAAGATCGAATGTTCGGCTCGAGCTCAACTCTAAGATAATTTATAATATAAACACCCTAATGTTTATATGTCATATGTGATACAAGTGATTACCTAATGTTATGTCATATATGAGACGTATTTGCTTACATATACTCAATGTATTAAACACCATATGAGGTGATATATACAATTTAATAATTATATGCATCATTAACAAACCAACTCATAAAATATAGATTGATTTTCTCATAAGTTGTAGTCAAGTTGGCTCTCTAGTCACAATGTTGGGACATCTCATAAGCTCAAAACGAGACAGTTCATGAGTTGTATTAAACGAGCCACCTAATCGAGCTAGTTCACGAGCTTCACGAGCCGAACAATGTAGAGCTCAAGCTCGACTCGTTTATTAACGAGCTGAGCTTCTTTTTAATCGAACGAGCTTTTATCGAGTTCAAGACCGAGCCACTCACGAATAGCTCGACTCATTAACAGCCCTATCATACTATATAGCCAGATAGAAGACTCTGAAATCATGTGTGCCAATTTCTTATTTTTAATAAACAGTTAAACTGTTATCGGAAAGTGTGACTATAAAAAAAACTGTTACCGGAAAGAAAGTGGAATCAGTTAAGCCAGGCTAAGGCTATGCAACTAATATTGTCCCGACGGTCTTTTTCAAAAGAAGTGGAACAACAAACCTTTTACTTTGGTGGTGGACCATCCAGAATGATGAAGCACGATCACTTGAAGCAAGATCCAGAAGTAGGATAGGAGGCTGCAAACGGAAATAACAATCATTTTTTGTAATGAAGGACTAAAATATGCCTGTAACTTCCTAAGTTATTCAGCTGCTAAAAAAAAAATCATCTTCCTCTACATACATATTTCCATTTATAACAAATATCATGCATATTTTCTCTGTTTAGTACCTTCTCCAGAACCCAACCACCGTGAACAAGCAACGTAAGATAGATTGGCTTATGGATATCAGCCAAATAGATATGTACACTCTCTCGGGAGGAAATTACACCATGCTGTTGCTCGGTATAACCACCTTTAGCCTTTTCCCAAATTGTGAATTCAGCTGAACATGATAGCTGATTTTCTAACTTCAACGGAGAGTTGATGGATATTGTCCAATCATAAACAGGTTTATTCAGCTCTGTGGTAAGAACCGAAGCATCAGCACCTACACTGAGCCAATATTGTTTGCTTCCAGTGCTAGGGCAGCAGCACAGGACATCTTTCTTCTCAAGCTTATTTAATCTAAAAGCAACAGGCATCTTACTTCCCTGCTTCAAAGTGCTTTGTCTAGAAAGAACAGCTTGATCAGTCAGGGTCTGATCCTTCCCAAGTCCATAGGAAGAACCAACACTCACTTCTTGGCCCCATGAATAAGCAGATTGAGAATGACCAACAGAGGGCCGAACTTGTAGACAGTGATCAGAATCTTTTGATGTACTATTCCATGGCAAAACAGCTGAAGATCCAGGATCTATGACGAAGTCACCATTACCCTTGTTGAATCTTGTCTGTACTTCTTGGCGTCTTCGAACCCATCGCCTTCTGCGCACAACATCGAGAGAGGATTTTGTGCGAGAAGTTGGAGGCCACTTGAAACTATGAAAGTCAAGTCCATATGCCCAGCCATCACCATCAACCACCTCAGATTTGTCAATGATCCAACTAGAAGCCCATTGCCATCCAGGTGGTAAAGGAGGTTCAAAGAAGTCCTTCAAATTCAAGAAACAATACAGTAAGCAGAATTAAGTAAAAACTAAAAAGAACCCAGTTATGTGAAGAGAACAGTTAGATGACAATATGCTCACCTTTGAAGAGTAGGAATAGTCCCTTGTGCTCCATCGACCAGGATCAGAGCTTTGAGAACTCTGCCACTTGCTTCCCCAACCAGAAGTTGGATGATAACGTTGATTCTCAAAAATCTCTTCTTCAAAAACAAGAGAATTCTGGGAACTGGACAAGGGATCATTACCATCAACCATAGACATAGGGCGCACTGATATATCCAGCTTAATATCTGAATCATTAACCACTGTTACAAGGCCCCTAAAAATCGCATGCTTCTTTCCATTTTTCATGATAACTTCCATGGCTATAAAGTCTTTCTGCAGTGACTTAGGAACCACTGACAAAGGCAGCAAGGAACGAATGCTCTCCCATGAACCACTGGAGTCAAGTCCAACCCAGAAACCAGTATCTCTATTGGTAGAATCCCCGGTTTCTTTCCCTCTCTGCATATTTGCCAGCAAACTTTTCTCAAAATATGTAGTTGATACCGACAGGCATCCAGAATCTTGCATGTCATCGTCCTTGTCATGCTGAGCCAACACATGGTTTGACAATAATAACAGCTGTATTAGCCATGACAGACACAAGTAGCTTACAAATAGACTGCAACCGAAATAACAGTACAGTAACGCCAAACAGCCGTTTCAGTAGAACAGTGGCTCACCTTTCTTCTCAGAGGACGTGAAACAATATTCTGAATGTTGTGCGGTTGATGCAGCATCCTTACTGATGCAACCTTCTTCAACAGAGCTGCTCCATGACCAATGGGCAATGAAAGCGCACCAACAACTTCACCTGCACCATCAATATGCGCCTTAAGGCCATCAGGTGGCTAGTTGGCGTAGCAACGCACTTCACAATAGTAGAAGCTACGAAAAAAACTTCATAAAAATATGGGCAAGCAGATCTTGACATGCACACTTTCCAGCTCAAAATTGGTCTGATTGAACTTCATGCATAAAAAGCTCAAAATTTTAAGATTTATTGGCCAGAGAAACAAACCCTTCCCAGCTTTGGCAGCAAGATTTGTCACCTCCACTTCTAACCTAGCAAGTCCCTGCCACACGCAAACTCAAATTTAAGATAAACAATATATAACAAATAAACTTGAGCATTATGTATTATGACACATGAATCCAAGCGGAGGAAAAACAAACAAACTATCATACTGACACATAAACAACCAATATTAATACATTTTACGAATTTATGGCCAGGTGAATAATGGAAGTAAATGGAATCAGTATCTGGGACCCTGGATGGAAAGAGGTGACAACATGCATATAAAGACAGGAAAGTCCGGTTTTAAGGCACTGCTGCATCCGCCTGCCTAGCCATATGGAAAGAAGGAGGCCCCTCCCCATCAGATGCGTGCCGGAAATATAGTATAAGTACAACAGAACTTTTTTTATGATAAGGGAACGTTATTAGGCAGATACTCAAAGCTAACCATAGGCAAATATTACGAATAAGTATAACACAACATAAATCAACGCCAAGTTACTGATTATAGTCAAACAGATCAGCCTATAATTTCTTTCTTACTCTAATGTTTCAGCGTTCCAAAATTCCACAAAACTAAACTTTTTCAAAAGAAGTTAGTGGTAGCGGTTGGCGATTAGTGAGTTTCTACTAATCTATGCGAAATTATATATCCCAGTCGAAGTGCAAGATATAAAGCCACAGTATACCTTGCGAGGAATTTCAAATATGAATAATTCATTCCATTTAGCAGTGCCTATAGCAAGTTCATCGAGCAAGGGTTTCACACATTTAGTCCTTGCACTCTGAGGAAAAAACTTCTGTTGGTCTGTTGCCTGACTATCAACAAGAAGGCGTAGAGCACAAAACATGTTGTGGCTGTTACCATCATCAAGAATGGGCAGATCCTGCAAAATAAAACGCAAGAATGTTAAGGCTAATTTTGCAAGACAATAGTTACGACATCCAATAATTGGGGGGAAAACTAAACCAGCTGTGACCTTGGCTTCAAGAATGTGAACAGCAACATAACAACGTGCTTCCCTAGAGCCATCCACAGCCTTTAACCTATCAGAAAATCTAGGTGGTGGTACCCAGACAGAAAAACTATCATTATGTCGTAACTGGTCAACGACGTCTATATTGTCTTCAACCCTTTTCAGATACAAGTCACATCCGAGCTTATTTTCAACTATAACTGTCTGGAAATCATCCTCATCGAGAGCAGAAAAAGCTGCTTCCTCTCCCGGCTTATGCTGACTTCCAGAATCCTATGCAAAACCCAATATCTCAGTTTATAAAAATCAGTAGGAAACTTCCAACAACGTAAGCAAGTGAAAGCTACCATACCTCGTTTAGCTTCGTTGCTTTCTCGTCAAGTTCCAATTGCTTCCTCCAAGAAAAAAGGGTCCCCACAAAAGTCTCGAGATTTGCTGCGCTGATATTCATATTCAGGATACTGGTAGCAGCAATTCGTACTCTCTTTGCAAATTTTGATGGTGGGTGGACATTTGTATCATAAGTTTCAAACCTTGGAAACAAAAATGAATCACATTAGTGACAAATATGTTGTCAATACAGCTGAAAGAAATAGAAAACCAAACAAAGATTTTACTTGAATATCCCATCAAATGGTTCCACGAGAGGTTCCCATGCTTCAAATTGAGTGTTAAAGGTTGAGGCAGCAATGGACGAAATCAGTACAGCATTCATTGACTCCATACGACCATGTGTTGCCAGCTTAATATTGGTGATTGTAAAATCAAAAAGAGGTGTCATCTGGAAAGGTTAAAAGTATGTTAAGACTACTGCTAAGGACTCAACCTTATTGATAAGACTATGATATTCTAGTTCGTAGAGTACAAACCATTCCACATAAGCTGTCCAAAACAGTGACAGAGAAACATTTTATCTTCATTTCAGCTGTCACATTCTCTCGTGACTTTGGCTTTGTAGAATCGCCAATTGAGAATGCCAATCTGCTTGAGGGCTTTTTAAGGTCGGAGCGAGCAAGAAAAGTGCAGGCCTATACAAACAAGACATGAAAAATCATTATAATCTATCCCTAAAAGGCACAAAAGAACAAAACAGCACCAATAGAATATAGAGAGTATTTTAAGTATCTTAGGAATCCAATTTTAACCACGGCAAAGGAAATCATGCATGCAGCAGCCATGGGATAGTATGTCAGGAATTCAATATCAAGAATCACAAATGGTTTGGCTTGACCTGGTTTTCCACTCTCCAAATGCTCCAGCACTGAGACGCCTTTGAGCTTGAAGATCGCGAAACAGGCACTTCAAGAATATTTGCTTGGTTAACAAGATCCATCCTTGGACAGCAAAATGAACTTGCAGTTGGTGGTTCATCAGTACGTGTGACTATGCATCCCAGTGCAGCATAACCAGGAGGAGCAATTGGGAACCAGAAGAAGACTTCATCTATCCCTTTCCCCATAATGTGAGCAACTTTAGTAAATTGCACAGGTTTCGAGGCAAACTCAGAACTGTCAGCCTTAAAAATTATGCCCAAAGCAGGTGGTTCCAAGCTGGAAAAAGGAAAATGCCACCTTTGGTTAGCAAAAACATAAATTAGACAAAAGTACGACATCAACAGACCACATGCATGAAAAGTACATATAAAAATGTCTAACCCTTCAGCAATGCAATCCCCTAAAACAGCATAACCAGGACGTGCAATAGGCCGCCATATAGAGACTGCTCGCCGGATATCACTACCTCTGTCCCACCATATCCTCTCAAAGTTAGGCGTTGACATGTAGCAATTTGTTGCTTTTGATACTGATCTGATAACATCCCACCCAGATGAATTCTCACCATCATTTCCAGGTTTCTTTAATTCCTTAGAGTCGTCACCATTTGTATCCAGTATATTGTCTTTTGGCAAAGGATGATTTACATAGTTCCATTGAAGAAGATGGCTGAGGTCACAACTGCTATCTCTGGGAGGGTATTCACTTGAAGGATGGGCATAAAATGAAGCAATCACATTGTCCATACGCCAGATACTGAACCCAGACAAAGAACTAGGTTGTGGGGGAGCACAAAGTAAGCATTCTGCATATGTTGTAGATGCTGCAAGGTCAGAGCGAAGGCAATAAACAATGTGGTTAGGTGGCGGTTGCCTTCCTACATGTGCTACACAACCCAAAGCTGCATAGCCTGGTGGTGCAACAGGCATCCATATAGAACAATCAGAATCCAACTCAGAACTCCCTGCACAATCAAATCCTTGAATTTCAGATAGCAAGGCAATAAGATTAAATCCAATTGGCTTCCGCACACGTCCATATGAGTTATTCACAGCCATCACTGCAACTGAGGGGGGAATTGGCCTGACATAAAAAATGAGCATATACATTGTCAGAGCACAGCATATGACTAGACTATAGCACCACAAGAAAACTAAAGATTCTAACAAAGATAGCAATAGTATGCCATGAGCAAAAAAGAGAAATGCATATAGCAGGGCAAGGCAAAGAGATATGAGGATGTGACCGCAAACCATGAGAGTAAACGCAGCAGAATCTTTCAAGAGAATCAGAAAGTAAGTTCAAGCAATTCAACAACTTGGTGTATCGACTAACAAGTCAATTTAAGTAACTCCTTTCCCCTTCCATCTATACTGAGAAGACAAGCTGATCAATATGTGGATCCAAAAGCGGACATCAGTGGATACTCCAAAACAATTAAAAAAAAAAATAGCAAGATTAAACTTACCTTGAAGTCACACAATCTCCCAGTATAACATAATTTGCTGGAGCTCGAGGTCTCCAAAAGGTTAGCTTGTTACGAGGTCCATTTTCTGCATATGTACCCAGCCATACATTAGGCAAGTCTCGCATATCGGAGAGCACAATGGAGATATATAAAGAATCAACAAGATTAAAAGAAAAAAAAAACCTTTAGGAGAGACCCAAATTCGGTCAAAGTTGGTACAAGGAGCAAGAGGAATTGCATTTCCAAATTGCAAGGCCGCAGTTGCTTGATTCTGCAGGTTAAGCAAAAGGGAAATGGTACTCAAAGAAAGGTGGAAGCATACATCCGTTGATATCAAAGATATATTTGTTTTATCCTTAATAGAAGTATATCCTCCTGAAATATCCACTGGATCCAGAATCATCAGCCCGGATCCAGCCTCCACCGAAAGATCTTTCACTGCAGCACGAATCCATGTATCATTTTCTTTCGATGCATACCTATATAACAAATGAGTATACATCAGCAAATCTGCACCTCGCGGCTATGTAGCCCACTTCATCTCTTTAATTCTTACAATTAGAGTAACCTAATCAGAGTGAACAGTAGTATTTCCAGGCTATGCAAGGAAATTGTAAATAGAAGAAGCCTTACATGAAGCTCAAATCCATTTTTGCACGTAGAAGCTTTTCACCATAAGAAGAATCATCAAGTGAAGATTTTGTGCTGTCATAGAATGTCAGCTCAGGAGAAACAACCTAAACATTACCAAAAATGGACAGAAGCAGTGAGGGACATATACATAGGGAAAAGCCCAAACACATTGATCATAAATATAGAACAAACAGCTAAGGAAGAGTAAGAAGTGCATTGACACGATTACTTATCATTACCAGAATTCCACAGAGAAACAGATTCTAAAAGTAGAGAAAATTCTAGGTATATTGAAAGAATTTATATTACTAAGGTGATATTTTACGCTGGGACCTCAACCTTGGGCTACTAGAGACCGTAACTTACCAAGAATCACGGTCGAAAAGCAAAGGTACATACATATGCACACACACAAATAAAACTAGCTGATTTACAGGAGGAACCAATGTGCCCAACAATCAGTAAAAACAGTTTTATCCGTTTATAGAAACTGAATAATGGAGGAATGCGCCCACTTAGCTCGCTAATAAATTGATAGACTATGCGTGAATAATCTAACAACAACTGTAAAACCTAACATCGTGGCCTAATTTAGGAAATTTCGAAAACCTAAAATTACTCTTTTAGTAGAATAAGCATAGCACAGTTTCCAGTTATAAATTGCAAAGGAATATATGTGTTGTTAAAGCAAGAATTAGATGTCATAGTCAAAAGAATATCAACATAAGAAGCTGCACCTGCAAGCATTCATCAGCACTTTCTAAGTGCAAAACAACTCACAAACTGCAAATGGACCTCAAGAAGGAGAAACCTCAAACACCAATTAGATTTAGAACACACCTCTTTGGAACGATTACGGAATAAATGAAAATGGAATTCCATTTACATTTGTCACATTTATATAATACAATGGAATGAACTTTGGTGATTCTAAAAAAAATTAAGTGGTTCTTTTTCTAAAAAACATGAAGTAGGAAGAGAGAGAAAGCGGCAAAGAAATGTAATGGGCAATTAAAAATTTTATCCAATTAAAGTGGGACCCGTCAAGGCCATTTCCATTTAGAGTGCGTCTAGATTTAATTGATTTTATCTGTCTAAATTGCATGCAATACTGTGAGATATATTTGCAAAACATTGTTTTGTTCAATGCATTTGTGTTGAAATTGTGTCAGAAAGTAAAAAGGGACACGTGAGACCCAATACTATAGAGGGAATTTCCAAATACTCCCCACCCTCAAGTAATTGAAATGCATCATTTGTATGCAATGGAGATTGAATGTGCAATTGTAGCTGCACTCATATACATCAAAATCGTCAACGAAAAAAGATGCATTTGTTCCATTGCATGCAATAGCCAATTTCACCCTTACATTTACATCCAACCAAATGACTTCCTAACCAATTTCTACCTATTTCATTTCCCAACTGTTATTTATTTCAAACAACAGAATAAGAAATATCAGAATAAGTCTTTGTCCATCCCAAACAGGCTGCAAAAACGTACATCCAGGGAATAACCAGGGGAAACCAAAAATATTACCTGAGCTTCAAAAGTAACACTTGGTAGAACATCTGAGTCAATTTGGGAGTTGAAACTGTGTGATGCACCAGATCTTTCATGCATATAATCCAGCAGCCTCTCTTCAGAAGAAGAGTTCTCTATCAACGAAATATCCACACCGTCTTCTACGGAGATCGAGTAGCTGGCATCGTTACTCAGGTGTGTGTATTTCGTCAAAAGGAAACCATTCTGGTGGATGAAATAGTATAAGAAAGCAGCTAAAGGACCAAACCCCCCAATCAAATTGACAGGAAATAAAGATAAGATGTTCCAGTGAACGGTAAGAGCAACTAAGTTGCACAGCCGTGTGTTTTGAAGACAGCCAAATCTTTAAGCTACCAGATGTCCATAAATCTAGTGAACAATAAGGCTAACAACAAGAAGCCACTATAAAGTAGCTGGGCAGTATCCCCCTGCACCGTCCAAAGTGGATTTTTCTATCAGGGTTCAGTAGACAACTATTCCCCTAGGATAACCCTTCGGGTTTGGCTTAGTGGTAAAGGTGATTAACAAGCAAGATTACTACATAGAAAAGCATGACAATGTAACTGAAAGAGAGAGAAGGTACCTCAATTTTTATATTAACGAAACGCAACCGTTTACCACGTCCAATAATAATGATTGGTTGAAGAGGCAAAGTATCAGCTTCTTTCAGACAGCTCTGTTCGCTTAATATTATAGTATTACCACAGCCATCATAAGTATACTCATCAACTCCCTTCGAATCTGCAACTAGCCGTCTATTAGGAGACAAATGCACTACATCTTCACTTTGCTTATAAACGGGGTCACATAGCACTATGCAATTGCTTTTGTAAATGATATCCTTCTTTGGGTCCAATGACTCCTCCCTTCCAGTAATTTGGCCAAGTGATGGCACAAAAAATTCACCCACAGCTAGAAGGAAATCCGGTACAACAAGAATACGAGGCTGTTGAATGCGGAGCACAAATGACTGGGAAGAAGGTCGCCATCTATAATCCATCAAGAACATTGTTGAATTTATTACATCCGCCTCGAGGACAGCAGCAGAACTCACCCTGCGAAAACTGCCCTTGTTTAGCGGATACGGTAGACTTCCACAAGAAGCTTGTTTACTAGCATCAGCTGAGGATCCAAGCATTAAGCGCATTTCAGGTTTCGTCCCAGGACGAATGTCTACAATAGAAAATTTGGGGATAGTGACATAAAGATCCGTTTCAGACAATGAAGTAATCCTGTATGATACCCAAAGGCCTTCAAGCTGGAAGACCACAAAAAGAAAATATATGAAGCCATGACATAAAACACCTTGTCAAAACTGAAAATTTGCAGACTTGCAGAGCATTCATATTCAGAACAGAATAACTTACGGCAAGATGAGCTAAAGGTGACTCATGAACACCATTACACAACTCCAGTAGAGCATAATTTATTTCTACAGCCATTATGCTAACACTGTGCGCAAGAAGCATTTGACTATTCATGTTGACCTTATCCACCAACAGTTGCATTGGATCTTTGGAATCAGACTTGCTACCACGAAAGATTGGAGGAAGAGATGGTTCTTCATTCAAATTCATGGATAAGCAATCCAGAATCACTTTATATTCCTTATCTGACATGACACCATGCAGAAACCCCACCTGGCCAATTCAAGAGCAGTGGTGTAAGAAGCCACGAGTTTCATAATACCAAAACGTAATGATAAGCTCGGGTCCAATTGAGTCTCCCTCAAATGCCAATCTTCACAAAAGCATACAAAAGGAGGAGCAGCAAAAACCCAATTATATCAACCATAAATCTCACCCTAACTTCAAGTGCAAAGGTTGGCACTTTTCTGAATACATCCCGCAAGCTGCGCCTGACATAAATGTCCAGCCCTTGGCCTTCTCGCACCATAGGCTTTCCTAAACAACCATCAATCCCTACAGACATGTTGATGCCCAGAATCTGCAAAGACAACATAAGTTAAAAAACGGGAATTCAGAGGACAAACTCAATCACTCGTACAGCTATACCTCGGCATGAAGTACATCCATGTGAACAGCTGATGGATCTTTCACCGGACAACCATGCCAACTGAGTTCATTTGACACCTTTAGCTGGCCCAGGTCAAGTTGAATGAAACTGCAACAATGACGATGCCAAAATATTAGCATTTTGCAACTACAGCAAAAGGCAAACAGACAACATTCATGCAAGAAAAGTGAATTGGGATTGTATTCGTTCATTTAGTACAGCTGAATCTTCCAGTTCAGAAACAGCATAAACGCGAAAATTTATTTTCACTGGAAGTCTCTAGAGATAATACGATGGATTACTATCAACATTTTTTTCTTTTTCCAATAACAAGTTAGCTGATGGAAAATCAGTTCCAGAATTTACCTTTTTCTCTTAAAGAGAAGAAAATGGATAAAGCCTTTCAAAGCATATTATATAGATAACTAAACTAACTTATTATATCTTTGACATTCATTTTCTTCATCGTAAACAAAAAGATTGGGTACATACTCTTTGCTTGTTGTATTTCTAGGAACAATGATAATAGGAGTGTCAAGTGAGAGGTCGAGCTTTAGTGCAGTAGCCCCATCAATCTCATATTTCTGAATAAGCCACTCAAAGCCCCCAACTTTATCTACAAGTTTAATTGCTTCTTCTGTCTGAGGAGTGGCAAGTTGCACAAAGTAGGCAGTTATCTGTGAAGACAAGACCATTGCAGTTAGCATATTTCCAACACAAACATATTTTCTTGGGCCAAAACATCATGATGGGTTTTACAGCCTCAATTAGAGTTTTTAATGGGCTCTTAAGAAATAATTTCTAGAATTAGTCATGGTCAACTAACCGTGGATGTCGAAAAGTTGGCTTATATTTACATTACTAATTTTCATCTTACATCCACTAACTGTACTCGCAAAATAGGACATGTCAACAAAGATGCAAAACAACTAACCCACTCAGCTAATTACAAATAGCATTCAACATACCTCACGGACAAACCTGTACAGGAAAACTATGCGCACAGCAGAAAGTCGGCCACTCAAGCTGTAATCATATCCTTCATAGTCATCATCCTCGGCGCTATAAGAACTAAATTTGAACTGGAAAAGAAACACAAACATAAAAACAGTCAGATATTTCTCGAATTTCGTAGCATGCAGCTCACAATAAGACGAAGTAGGCACCTTGATAAGAGATTCAATTCCTGGATTACGAATATCACAAAGCCAACTCCAACAGTGATCCGTTCCAAGAGACATGTCACAGAGCTTAAAATTTCCTAATGTGCCTTCAATAGAGAGAGAACTTGGGTGGACCTGTAAAGTTTATATAAGACAACTCTATGGTAAATAAAGAATTTTCAAACTTAAAATCCCTCAGCAATTAGACAGGCCAAAATTGGATGATCCGGCCAAATAGATAAACTCTAAGCGGGACTCACCTTGAGATCGAAAAGGAAACTCTCTTGAATTAACATTGCCAGCTGAGAGCCATCCTCCTTGTTGAGAATCACAGTAACATTGTCAATGTTCATGTTTAGATCAAATACAACACGATTTTTACCATAACCCAGGAGCCCTTTAACACGACCAGTGTCTTCAGTCTTTTCTTTACTTTTTGACTTGTCATCTACACTCTCCACCACATTCTCACTACTCTCCGCGGAACCCACATTACCCAAATCAATGCCAAAACCAATTAAGGCAACGAGAGTTGGTCTGTTGCAGAAGAACTCTAGCTTGGACATACGGATGCTCATCTGAGAATTTAAGAAAACAGATTTAGTTAAGCATTGAAAATATGGACATCAACAAGGAAAATAAATGAAACCAACTTAGCTACCTGTGTATCGATTCCCTCATAATCTGGTGAAGCTGAATTCCTTGTGGAAAAGACAACAGAAACAAAGTCTACATTATCATCCGCCTGTGCCTCATAAAATATTTCAGATGAAATGCTCTTCCTTTGCATCGCATTTTCATCAGCAGAGTCAAATTCAGAAGAGACAGAGTGAGACATATCCAATCTCGGTGAATAGATGGGATCAGAAAGATTTAAAAAGTCTGGCAAGGCATCCGTGAATGTATCATTGTCATCATATCCAACTACAGACATCTCTCTCCCCTGAGGCTCAGGAGTGCGAGGGGATGCAAGCGGCTTATCATTCTTAACCACAGAGCAAACCAAGTACTGCGGCTTTGTAGATGGATAGCATTGAAGCTCATCTCTAATTTTCAACGAATGAAGCTTCATTTTGACAGTCAAGTCGCCTAATGAATGGATCAGGTACACCTGTAATTGCATGTGCAAGACCAGAAGATACACATGATAAGTGTCTCTATCCCAAGCATGATATGCAGCAATTCCAGGGAGTTCTCTCAATCCCAAGGAAGTTAAGGAACTGATCGTTAAACTGCCAAAGCAGACAGGAGCAGATGTGCACTGATACAAACCGAAATTATTTAATTGCCAGATAGCAAAACGCTACTCTTCATACATACTAATTAAAAATATTCATTCCAGCCATCAAATACTCAAGATGACAGTAACTGGAACAAATTTATTTAAAAAACCGGATAAATAATTCAAGGAAAATAGTGCAACACAGAATCATATGTTCAAAATAAGACTACGAAGAAATACAAATAAAAGAAGAGATTACCTTTCCCCCACTTGCAAGAACCTCGGCAATCAAAGTTTCTTCCGCTTGTTTGTCGACTTCATCTCCTGGCTGTAAGGATATAGACAAGAGTGAACTACATGATGCAGAATCTGCACAAGCCTCCAATGCAGTAAAGCAAATGTACAAGTGGGAATATCATTCATAAAAGCATTTCATAATCTGCGAGTCAGTAAAACGAACTCTTGCATGCTGACATGCATTGTGGATTCTGATATCAGTAAGCTGAGAGTTAAGCAAGCTCTTCCAGGGAAAATTTAACACTCAAGTCTTCTTCAACAATTTCTTTTCATTAGTAGAATGCATGAACGTTTATTACTACTCCATGGGATAATTTCATGCCCAAGTTCAAAAAGAATACAACCAACCTTTCCGTATATACAGATCTTTGTCTCCAACAGTGCACCATTGACAACAAGATCAGCGGATCGTGTATTTGGGGTAAGAGGCTCACTGAATTCTGCCTCTCCGAGTAGACTTAGCAATGGAGGGGCCTTCATGAAGAACAAAAGTAGATCTTTTAGATAAAAACCAATCTGGCAAAATGCCATCATTTCCAATAAGAGAAAAACAAAAAGAACATAATCGTTTCCCTACAGAAGCTTGGTATATAGTTTGTGTGAGTCCTTTCAACCAAGTAACTTTCTCATCCTCATCTGAAAATGCCAAAATCCAGGTACTAGAAGATTCCAGTGCCTGGGACAAACAGGAAGGATTAATGAGAAACCCAGAATAAGTCCATAAATTGCCAATGCCGTTGAAATATAATCACCAACAGATGTATAAGTGTAATGATAGTGAGCATTATAAAACAAGAACATGCAACAGAACGGCCCACTACTTCATTTAAAACAAGAACACGTCTAATACATTTCCAGTTTAGGGCTAAAATACTTCAAAGATAGCCAAAATCATTGCCCTTCCATCCGGAATTAAAAACCACTCCACTCCAGCACCACGAAATCCAATCCACATCGCCATGCTACACTAGATTCGACTCCGAAGAATACTGGTTGCTAATAACTGACAGGGATATCTACTTACTGGAAGAGCAACATTAGTTATCAGTTACAAGAAATAATGTTCATTCGCTAATGTTGTGAGTTGTGACAATAGGTATTTGACCTTTAGACCTGTTGCAGACAGAGAGTTGTCCTGTGATTCCACGGAACACATAAAATAGTAAAATGCAGTCCAACAGTGGAAAGACGAAGGATGACCATAAATAATAATTCAAGAAGAACAAATCAGAGTACAAGATATCACTGTGTGTCCTTATGAAGAAAATAAAACTATACTTTTCAAACCATACTACGGTAACTAGGGAATGTATGAGGAACTGAGCAAACGCCAGGATTGGATTACAGCTGCTTAAAAGAAAGAAGTCAAGATTCATTCCTTGATATTTACAATAGAAATCAGTTTCTAATATAGTCACAGGGTTCATAACTACTATAGTTTGAGAGTGTTGGAATGTATAGTCTGAACAACAAATCTTCACTATCGTAGTTTACACACTTTACCTTCATCAAATACCATGATATATTAAATTAACCACTGCTCAGTTAATGAACAAGTTTTCGTCAAGTTGACGTCAAATCACCTAGTATGTTTTTACCTTCTGAGAAATCTGATCACGGAGTATACCGTCAGGAATCATGTATCCGAAAAGCTCATTTTTATAAACCAAAGCAGGGTGTATTGACAAAGTAAAACAAGGATTATATCGTGCATTACATGGATAATTGAGAACACTGTGCACAAGAGGCAGATCAAGAAAAGCACAAGTTACCTGCTGGATGTCCATTCCCCTCAAGCTCACAGCGATGCAAAATGGTGAACCACCAACACTTGACGGAGGTACCTCATTTACCTGCCTTCCAGCCATGCTACAGAAAGTAAAACATTGTGAGGAGTACAATAGCACGTTGAGCTGCAAGATACAAGGAAGAAGAATATCCAAATTTGACGCAAAGAAAAGTGCAGATGGTAACAGAAATGAAAGATGGACACAACCAATGAACAAAGGGGAAGAGGCAAACCTCAAGTATCGCTGGTGGCTTTGGGAATCGTGAGATTCCGTAACATAAAGATATAATCCAGACAACACAAGAAAACATTGCTGCCACGTGGCAATAGAATTGCCAATCCCCTGATCAGCGAATTTGACAGAAGAGTTATATACCACAAGCATTACTCCCCAAAAAATACAAATCTATGTTTGTGTGTGTGAACTCATTCCACAATTAAAGATACAAGGGCATACCTTCCAGACCAGTATTCGTGCATCAGTAGCAATGTCTGCAGAATTCCAAGCAGAAATTTGCTGAACATTGTTGACAGTAGATTGCTCACAGCTCTCCACTGTATTAGATACTATGTTCAACAACTCCATTAGTCTATGATATCTTGCTGGAGAAAAGTGAATGCTCAGGTTCGGAACTTGAACAGAGATCCGTGTTGATGGGTACCGTGGGTGCGGCACTTTGATCTTTAACAGGAAGATTTATGAGCATCAGTAAAACAGTGTGTGTTTCAGAACTGTCACTACCAGAGAGATCGAACTCATGTGATCAACTTCAAAACAAGGGCAGGAAATGGAACAATACAAATAACAAAACCAGGTTGCTCATCAAATGATTTCTCTCCTAATTGATACTACTATCCGATCACATATTTAATGATGAAAATGCAATGACAAAAGGAGTTACATGTCATACCTGATCAACAATCACAACCATACCGCATCTATCAATCATTGAATAGAAGTCACCCTCCTCAGAATCAGTAAAAAAAGCAGCAATATCTCTTCCAGATATGTGAAAGCGAGAATATAGGCTCTGCTTGTGTTCATCAGACTGATTTTCCTGCATCGTTATAGGAAATTATTTAAGCAACCAACTATAGAAACAGCAACTAAGAGCTACTGTACAATAATACTGAAGCCTACCATGGTGTGTAATGTGAAGTGGCCAAAGTCCAGAAGAAAGTATGTATCACATGTGGAAGACCCAACTGCCTTTATAGGTACTCTAACTTTTGGAGCATCCAAATCAATATCAAAGGCGAACCTAGCCAACAAAGAAAATAATACAAGTCAATAAGACAATTAGACAAATAACCAATTTACGGGAATGGAAGTATTGCACAGAAGAAAACAGGTGGAAAACAAAAATCCCGGGGGAGATTCAAGTCCCGATGGAACTCTGAATCATTTAAAAATTCCATTGCCATTCAAGAACGTGGCTCAATTGCTCATGTAATGAGAAATAAGAAAAACCCCAACCGCATAAGCAATAAGAAGAAAATGAAAATAGTGAAAACAAGAATGAAAGGAACTGAACGGGAATGAACCTGCATTGTTCTTCCAGTGCTGTTTGGAATTGCTCCTGTGCCCTACGAGTTACTTTCTCAATTTTCATCTGCATTTGGAATGAGAGATCATATCAGCTTCAAGAGCACATGGCATTAGAGTTAATATCCCATCTGTACCTGCAATGCATTTGCCGTTTCCAGGGCTACTGTGGGGCTAACGGCATTACTCCTCTTCATAAATTCAAAAACACGATCAAGACTTTCCATTAAAACCTGCAACAAAAGTGTATCGACATTTTCCAGTCGAAAAAAGAAGGTCAAAGGAAGGAAATTATTAAGTATGTGGAAGCAAGCAGATAGTCGTAACATACAAAAGTATGATATATTAGTCAAATGGCGATCAGTAGCTCAACGATTGAGGCAATCCAAAAGAAATGGCTGTAAGAGAAAAATATGCAAGTTTCCAAAACCCAGTGTCATAATTGCCACTTCTACATACACATTTCAAAACTAAGCATACAACAATGAAGCAGGCATGCTAAGGACTTTTACAATGTCCAGCTCAACAAAGACAACAACAACCTTTTAGAACTGCCAGAGGCATCAACTGTTATTTAACAGCATTTCTCAGATGATAAATTTTGGCAACAAGTGCACATAATGATCCCACGGCAGTAATCTGAAAAGCTAAGTACTCACTGTGGCATGACAAGGGGATATGGTGGCTGATAACCTCCAGTCAATATTCTCCCCCACTGGTGAGTGTACAAAACTGGCAGCTAATGCATTCTCCTTCTGCTCACTGGAAACACTCTGCAGGGGAGAGAAAACGACAGCCCAAGTCTTGGTAAAAACAAGAAATAAATCCATAAAATACATTCACATCTAGCACAAATAAAAAGAAAACAACCAAGAATAATAGACGAAAATTAAACCAGGGGACAATGAGGGTCATCAGCATAGACAAATCACAAATCAGAAGGAAACAAACCTGAGCCAGTGAACCTTCTGGTGCAGATACACCATAAAACTTCAGTAATACATCACAGTGCATACTCCGGCTTCTGAGTTTTGTTGACACATGCAGACGCTCAAACCTTCCGCACACAATCTCAATCCCATTCATATCAATGATCCTGGCAGCAGCTTGCTCAACAGATACAGTTAGCAAATATTTGATCATATTCTGCATGTCTTTCCCCAAGTGTGGTTTCAACTCCTCATCTGGCTGGAAACTAAGCAGATTGTTAATAGCTTGCCATTCTTCTTTTGTGAGACTTTCTTCCCCAAACTGTGCTCCCTCAGATACATCTAGCTCAGTTGCATCATCAGCATTTGTGCGCCTGAGCCAGTGCGTATAATTCATTAATAAAAGTAACTTCAATGAAGTAGGGAAACCAAAACTAAAGAGATAATTGCACATAGCTATAGCACATATATTAGATAAAGTGAAGCCCTCAATCAAAACCATCTCCTACAAATTGATAATCCAGAAAAGGAAATCAGAACTTTATCACTAACCAGCCAAATGAAAACCAACTATTCTTTTTCTGCCTCCTCTGTTCAGCAGCTTCCTTTGTTTTAGCAGTCTCAACTTTGGCATGTGCAAGTAACCTAAAATAAGCCAACACAAACAAGAACGTCAAAACACAGGGGAAAAATCACTCTGTTTCACATTATAAACATTCAACCCACTACTGAAGATCAACAATCACTACGGCGTCTAGGACCTGTATACTTAATGCAACTTCCTTGTACAAGGCGAAGGCATTACAGCTTTATGATCAGCAATGTGGTCTAAACATTATCTCAAAGATTGACAAAGAAATTAAAGTGAACCAATCAAGAAGTCGAACAAAAATGGAGCTAGGTTGCAAGAATCAGCTACCATTGAGCAGTGAGTCAAAGTTGACTTCAAATGGTCAAAGGGGGTCATACTTCAACAAAAGTTTCCAGAAAGTAGGAAAATGCTAACCACCAACATCATGATCATCAACAGTGAACCAAACTTTGCACCCAGGTGAGGTGGTCACACAGATCTTACTCTTCAACAAACAGTTCCAACAAGGAACAATGTGTCATTTCCACTGATATGAACCAGTGATGCCCTCATATTAACCACCACTCCTCGCTTGAGCACAAGGTTATGAATAAACATATTTAGCATTAATACACCATAAAACCAGCTGACATCCGTGAAGAACATTTTTCATACGACCCAACTTTACATTCATTTAGTTCCAACTGTAGCAGAATAAGTTAAGTAATGCACACGTCATCTCAAAAGTGATGACTTAAATTCTTACAGGAGGATCATACACTTTCTTCAGCAAATCAAGGAAAATAGCATAGAAGCAAGCCTCATACCTCCACAAGAGAATAACTTTGGGATCAAGATCTTTCTCTATTTCTCTAAGTTCTGTCATATGGGTATCAGAAGATTGTTGCAGTGAACCAGCATACAACTGTACATAACGGTTACGACGCTGACAGAGATGTCGGATTCGGTCCCATGACAGTCGATAGCTTAAACAGAGAAAGTCGTCAAATCAGTTGCAACCACAAAATTAAGTTAACCATGATAAAAACATACACAAGTAACAAAACTGGTTCACAGAAAGTAAATGCAATCCATTTAAGATTATAAATATCAACATAGGATCTTCCGATTCATCAAGCACGGAAATGTTCCACATAACAGCGACTTCATACCACATTTTCTTCTGCTGCAAGATAGCCTGAGCAGCATAGCGCCACCAAAGACAAGGATCTTCTGATACAGGCACCTCCGGTCTCAGATGAGAAATTTCGACGTATGTCTTGTATCTCGAAACAACCTCCAAAAGTTTTATCCAGTCGTGATATTGCAGCTATAAGAAAACCCATTGCAAAGTTATTGAAGCATTATCAAGTTGATGGTCAGCCAACAAAAATAGTCAAAGTACAACAAAACTGTAAAATAAGAATTTAAAACATTAACAAAAAAAAATTATACTGTTTCATGGAATTTAAAAGTGTATTAGAAAGTAAGTCGTCGAAAATGTGAGACAATGAGAATCTCAGATAGTTCCACACCTCTGTCATTGTTAAGGAGACATCTGTCAACACAAGAGAAGCCTTCTCAAATGGAACCTCCGGATTGATTCTCTCTTGCTTCCCAAGACGATGATACTTAAGGACGCCATTAATAGGTGACACCAAGTAGTTACGCCCAGTAGCCCATTTTGAAACTGGTCCTTTACTGGCAGCAGGTTTGTTTATGCCATCTTCAAATATCTTAGAGGGAGAGGGAGAGAACAAAGAAGATTATAATTAATTTCACATTCACTACTAGCAGAGGGCAATATGAGGATTAATACCACTTGACTACCAACCTCTACCCACTCTTTTGGAGTGAGACTCTCCCAAGCCTTGTTAATCTTCCAGGGAAGACTATCAGAATTATGATACATAGCAAGCCTCTCGAGCTGCAAAGACTGTTACATAAACAACAGATGGATCAGAAGAAACCATGTACGTTATTAATAGCATGCCCTACAAAAGCTTCATCCTGTAAACTGATGACATAAGAACCGAAATACCTGCATTACGAGACTCACGCTCATAATCATCCAAAACCTTTCATAAAATCAAAAAGAACGTGGAAGCAGTAGCCACTCAATGGAGCATATGTACTAGTATACTCATGACTCGAGTTTTACAAGTGCGATCCAAAAACCTAGGTAGATATGGAGCTAAAGCATGCTTTCTCAATGCAAAAGATATATAAATGTCATTCCAGAACCTTTACTTTGACTAAGCATCGAACCTACGTTTGCATGAAAACCACGAAACTGTCTCAACTCCTGAAGCTGCAAGCTACAAAAGCTTTGCTCCTTGGGAGTTTACATGCATCCCTTTCGGCACAAACAGCACGGAAGGGCTTTCATTCACATATTCGCAAGAATAGCACCATAAAGAAGAAGAAGAAAAACAAAATTAAAAGAAAAACCAAGCTACCTTACGCAGCTTATCCAAAGCACCGCTTGCATCAAATGTTTCATTTCCCTCTTCATCAGTTGTGACAGCAGCCAGCTTGGCCAATGTGACCCCACAGGAAA
The DNA here is from genome assembly GCA_964030455.1 of Linum trigynum. Classification (NCBI taxonomy): domain Eukaryota; kingdom Viridiplantae; phylum Streptophyta; class Magnoliopsida; order Malpighiales; family Linaceae; genus Linum; species Linum trigynum. The sequence continues at coordinate 65,072,769 of OZ034819.1, forward strand.
ACGGATGCCCAGGATTACTGCAAGTTAAAATAGATGTGAACCAGGATAATGAGCTGAAGGAAAAAAATGGAAGGAAAGTCTTCCCTAAAGAAGCAAAAGCGAAGACATAGTCAGCTCTTTCACCAACTACCTACCAGAGACAAGAACTTTCCAGAAAAGGGAAAAAAGAAAACAAGTAAAACACAAACAAGGGCTGCCAACCTCGATGAATCCTCATATCTGACATGTACATTGCTGATTGAAATTTTAAGATTCCCAATAACAGTTGAAATCAGGGAACCGAGCCATGAGTTTCCAGGAGGAGGCTGCAAAAAGATCAGAGATCACCACAGATTGAGCTGCCAAGCCACACCAATTCCTTCCATAGTTACACAGAGAGGTGAAAGAAATGTTGTATAGTTCACTTCGGCCAAGAGTATAGGCACAAATCTCACGGACTCACGGTATTTAATGCTGAAACGTGAATGCATAAAACAATCAGGTAATAACACTATTGGATCCCTAAAAATATGTGGGGTCTTAAAACCAATTATGAACCTTCAAATTCTAGCTTCAGCAAAAATAAAAAGGTGAAGGAACTCTCTCATTAACATAGCTAACAAACACAAGTAATTAGGCACATATCTGAAATCAAAATTCGTCCACTCCTTTTCTATTGAACTCGCATATATGGGTTCTTTCTATATAGGTGAGGATCTAGAACCTAACATTTGTTGGATATTTCCATCCCTACCAAAAGGCCAGCCTCTTTGGGGTTTTAAAAATATTTGGCTTTTGTTCCAGCCTTAGAAACAGCAGCCACAGTTCAGAACATATAATAAAATTGGTTCAAGCTGGTGCTTTACCATCACAGTACGTTGAGCTACACAAGCAAGAGAGCAAAAAAGTATGTGAGGCAAAAGCATAGGACTAGTCATGCTCTTACACATGAGAAACGACGAAGTTGAAGACCCTTGCAGAATAATCAACATAGAAAAATGCTATACTGTCAAATTATGAAAACCATTGAATATGAACTCAGAGTGAAGCAAAGAACATACACTTCCCGGCTTTGACCGGGAAATTCCTTCAAGAGTGGCTGATTCAGCATCCTGCAGAAACAGAAAGGTGCACAAAGTTCACATCATCAGAAAACAAAGCGTCAAGACTCTTTTCCAGAGTGAAATAAGCATGATAAATGAAGAAAACATGAAGAAAACACAAAATGATATTGATGCCAGTTACTTCTGTAGCTCTGAAAAGCAACAGTTGAATCATTCCTGCCTATCACAATGCGGGTGAGGACAGAAATACAGAGTCATTGAAAGTTCAATAGCTACTGATTCAAGAAGAATCCATTTCTCAAGAAGTGAAATACCAAACAGTGAAACAGAGGAGGATAGCTCTACATGTGTAGGAGGAGGTCAATGCAATGTTTTGGGCTTGATGAATAAACAATCTACATGTCAGTTATTATGATCCCGTGACTAAGTTATTGGTGCAACAATAATAGTCATTGTGATCCATAAGGTGGAAACTTAAACTCCAAGGATTAACCACTATGAATCAGGACAGAAAAAGATACAGTAGAAGAATCCTACTCGAGACCCCACCCTTAGTGATGATCAAATCAATAGGTGAAGACAAGATCTCATGAAGAAAGGTAATGCAGCTACATGAAACAAAAAATGATGAGTATCAAGCACAATCACGCCTAATTGTCAACTGCATCTTTCTGTACACAGAATGATCAACCTAATCATTCTCCCCCCCCCCCCCCCTTCCTTCTTTTGACAGGGATCACATTAAACATTTGATAAATAGAAAATAAAAAAAAGAATCACAAATTAGAACAAGATATTCACCTCAATCTGTTGAAGTTTTGCTTCAAAAAGTTTTATCCTGTCCTCCTCCTTCAATAAAAATTAATGCAGAGTCAGAGAGGGGAGAGAGAGAGGAATATTTATCTGGAAATCAGGAATAAGCAATCATTCACCAAAAAAAGACAGAACCCAACCTTAAGAGTCCGGTCATCGGATGCCGGATGAGCAAGAATAAAGACTCGATCAATGAGAACAATAACAGGTTCTTTGCCTAAACCTTTCCACGGAACCTGCAACATGAAAGGATAATATAAGAAACCCATGTACCCAAATACATAGTACAATATTCCTGCTCAAAAGAAGGAAAATAAATTGGGACAAGCCGGGCCATATTATCTAGACAAATCTTCAGTGTATTCAACTTGTCCTAGATTCAGGATTCATTTCCTTTTCCACCAGGACAACCATTGTCCACACATGTGCTTCAATTAACTGAAACTACCACATTCTGGGATAAATATAATTTTCACAAACTTCATATCAATTGCGTAGGCATTATTTTCTCCAAATCCACATTGTGGTCGATAAAACTCTGCCCAAACTTCTACAACAGTAGCCCAGATTTTCAAGATCACAAGGGAAGCAAATTCCATGAATATATTAACATTATGAACACAAACATAAGTAAATAACCATGATCATGGTAAGCAGGAATGAAGTCATGCTTTCATCCTCATCCCCAGTTAGAAGTGAGAACAAGCAGCTTGTCACATTCCCGCAATATAAGTCAACTCATTCCACAGTTAACGAAACACCAAAAAGGGGGCAAAATGACAGCCATGTTTGTGGAACCTCACAAGAAGAGAACTCCACACAACAAAACGCCATGAAGTACAAAATCGGTTGGATAACAAGAAGCGGAAAGAAACAGCAGCATTACCATTGGATATTGAAACATATTAACTACCTTTAATGTTATGGTACCAACAAAACCAGCTTTCACAGTGACAGGAAGTTTGAGTGAATTTAGCGCCTCAGCCTTCAGTTTCAAGTCCTTGAGAACCACATCCCCTGCAATGACCGTTAGGCTGTAGTAAGGAAGACTGGAACAATGAATTATGGTGGAAGCTGGGGGAAAGAATTCCCACAATCCACTCTACTGGCTCCAAAATAGCAACCAGATATCAAAGAGATGAATGACAAACCCTTCCAAACACTGATTCGTAAAGCCTCCGATGATAGTCCATGAACATACTCCCCCAAATATCTACGGAGCAAATGGAGGACCTACAAAGCACGACATTCCAGACAACAGGGTAAAATACACCAAACACCGCCCCCGTAGACGCTGCTTCTAAATTAACAAGTACGCATTCTCCTAAAATCGTCAAAATCTCAAAATCCTTCTGCAAAATCTTCCACTGAAGTTATACAAATTCAATTCATCTAATCCCTAAAAGCGGAGACTTGCGCAAAGCGGTAGCTACATATCAAATTGTTTCATCTGCTCTAACTAACCATGCATATAGCCATGTCACAAGCCGAGTTCCTAACTATCATATTCCACTAGGGAAGGCAAATCACGCCAACCGAAAGGAGTAATTACGCACGAAGAGCATGAATTCGTAATCCAATCCGAACTTACGTGAGCCTCGAACATGGCGATCGATCCACCCCGCCGCTGCTCGTCAACAAATTGAGAATGATCGGCACGGAAGAACCGCCATTGAAGCCTGCTACCGAGTGCTCCTTACGGTTGCCGTTCCGGAGAAGGCGGGTAAGAGGAAGTCTCGCAGATTGTTTGATCTGAAAGCGGTGGAGGAGTAGAAAGGAAGGAAGAAACGAAGTTGGAAGGAGCAAGAAGAGGGGACGGTTTTCTGGAGGTGACTGACCGCGAGAGAGAAATAAAAATGTAAAACGAGGCCCAAAAAGGTCCCTTTGTTGTTGGCCCTTTGCGATAAGCGCTTTACAGTTAGCGGGACAAAGTAGAAATGAATGGCGAATGCTGACCTAATCCATTATTCCATTCAGGGCTATTTCAGCTGTTTGATCGGCCGCATAACCGAACCGAAACTTGTTGGAACTAGAACTCAAGTTAGTCACTTAGCAGCAAACGAAATCGTTAAGAGCTTATTGAGGTTTTCGGTATTTTGGTTAACCGAAAATTGATAGGCCCTTAACTGACTAGATCTCGGTCAGAATAAACTAAGAATTGTAAGTTCGTACTAGAGGTTGAACCAGAAATGTCACTGATAGGTCTTTTAGGCTAAAACAGTGGTTCAACCGCCTCATACCACTAAATACTTCCTACCATTTTAACATCCGATAGGAAGTTTTTCTGGTCAACCCGCCGATACATTACGGTTTTTCAATCCTGGAATAAACCGAAAGCCCGAAAAAATGAACCTTTAATTGTGTTGACACTTATCGATTTATTAACAATTTTCATTTTTAACCGGAATCGTTAAGGAGCTGCCGGTTTTTACATGTTAAGGGAACCGATAAGCTTATAAATCGGTTCGATTTCGGTTAAATCAAAACATCAGAAAACCAACCGCTACCCCTAATTATAACTGTATTCAACAATTACAAAATGGCCGGCGTAATTGTATAATGCCTTCACATTATTGCGTTCACACATTGGTCGACAAATCATAAGCATGTTTTAGTATTAACTATGAGGGCATGAATGAATGGAGGAGCATAGTTGTGACCGGATGGATGGAGAAGAGAATCGGAAGAAAAGGACGGCTGGGGGAAGGTTCAAGTGGGCCTACTGTATATGTAGTGAACTAATCTCAATAGGGCCACAGTCCTGCAGAGCCACACGGGTGGGGGATCTTTTGGGCTCAGCCTAAGATCCAGTTCCAATCCCAGACAAGAGACAACAAAACAAAAAAACAAAAAAAAAAACAAGTTAAAAATGAAAAGAAAGGCTGCTCCTGTGTACTCCATGACCATTCAATGTTTTTTACAGTTTAGTTACCAACCGCACTTTTAACCTTTGTCGTCGGTCGCCCTTCACCGCCAGCCGCCAGGTTAAGTAATCTCATGTTGGGCTGGAAGGACTGGACACCTATGCCTCTATGGTCCACTATCGTCCTGCTATGGCCCATTTCGTTTCTACTTCATAGCACCATCTAGTTTCCCTTCGCGAGGTGCAAAGCCCATTAGGCCTGTGCGTAAGCCCAATAACTAACCATGCCGCCTAACAACACCATTGCATAGCCATATTTGTTAACTATTTGCTTAAGTGTGGGTAATAGCATTGCAGTTAGCAATTACAAGATGTGGGACTTATTGCTTATACCTAGATTGATAAATTATAAGAACTTTGTTGATATGTGGCAATAAGGGGATCAATCTTGAGTGTGTACTAGTTGGATTGCATTGTAGGAATCGAGATTGTGATTGGGTTCGGTGTCTCAGGGGTTGTTCCCATTTTTGGATTTGGCTAGAGAGGGGCCAAAGTAATACAGTGAAATAGTCTAACTTCCGTTTTCACGTACTGAGAGGCAGGCCCTTGTATCATGGTTACCTTTATCTATTACCTTCGATATTACTAACATTGATTTAACTATGTACGCATTAAGTATACTGAGTCGGGAGAAAATCAATGAAGCTTTCCACGTGAAAGATAGTACTTAAGGTTGAGCGTTATGCAACAAACTGTACACGTGCAATGACACTTTTATACGGATTCACTTGTTTAGTTAGATGTACTAAACAAAAAGCGTAAATTTTCGTTTTCACCTGTATTTGAAAGCAACATAACTTAAGTTAGTTATTATTGATGGACCCGGTATTCTCCTGCTTCACCTGCCCGTTGAAATAAAGTATTTTACTCTAATTATTATTAAATAATTAATATATTATATCTTATTATATTTCATTTAATATGATTATTATTACTATATTATTATTATTTATCTTATTTCCTTCATTTTCATTTACTTTCTCCTCATTTCCCCAATTTTCCGCTATATTCTTCTATTTTCTTTCACTTTCACTCTCTTTTCCCCCTTCTTTCCTTCTCTTCCCACGTGAGAGTGGCATAAGCCACCCTTCCCTTCTCCTTTCCCCCTCTTTCTTTCTTTCTTTCTTTCTTTCTTTTATTTTATATTCACTCATATGCATAAATGTATGCATGCCCATTCAAATCTCTTTCCCCCTACATTTTTCCTCTATAACTCATTCACTCCTTTATTTTCCATTACATACCAACATTTTCTCATACATTCTCATACATACTTGAACTTTCCCATATACAATAATTGGTGAGGAATATTAGTGTATGATGGAGAATGTTAAGGTATAGCGGAGAATGTTGGTAAATGTTAACGTAAGTCGAGGATTTCAACTACGACTTTTTTATATAAATAGGGAGCACCCCTCCCCCTTTAGAACAAACAACATAAGTCCCTCCAAACAACAAGTCACACATACACCACATAAGTCGCTTACGACTACTTCACACAAAACAACTCACATACAATATACACTCTCTCTACTTTCTCTCTCTAAAAACGTTTTCTCTCTCCTCCCGGTCTCCCAAAAACGTGTTAAATCTCTTAACACTCAACATACTCTCAATTTGGCGGACTAAGCCATGGAATCGTGGATAGTCTCCACCGGACGGCATTACATAGCTGACGACGCTCAATTACGACCGTGGGACCGAACCAGGTCTAACGTCATCGTATTTATTTTATTCCATTCAGGTTACTAATTTGAGCGTCGGAGGAGGTTCCAACGAGGACCCCCCCCTCCGGTGGGACCTTTTTTTCAGGTATTCGCACAGAGCTGGAGGTGGTTAAAGGCTTTGGGAAATTATCGCTCTCCGCACCTTATTGAAGCAGGCTGCTCTAAACTTGACATCAACAATTATATATAATACAATATTGTGTAGAAAAGGGTAAAAATATAGGAACAAGGATAGTTCAAACGAAGTGTATCGTTGGTATCTCCTTTTCTTGAATATAATTTACTGCACATCAATGGCGTATAAAAATTTCGAAAGCACACCAAATTGAGCATATATCGAACACACAAATGAAGAACTTTCTAGTTTCTAAAACATCAATGCTTGCTCGCTAGCTCATAAACACTTCCAGCCGGCCCTTTCCATTTCAGCATTCATCCTGCATTTATTTCAAACCTTCCTCTCCCAGCTAGAAGACGTTTCCCGAAGAGGGGACCGGAGAAAGAATTCTATAATCTATACACAGAGTTACAACCAACAAAGTATACTAATTAACTAAGTGTTTCTGACCACTGAAAGCCACAACGTTAACAGTGTGCGCAGCATAGCAGAGGTCATTAACTAATGTACTTTTGTCCTTAAACCCACCACCCCATACGATGATCAACAACCACTAATCAGCGTCATTTGGCTAATCATGGGTGACTGCATGACCATAATCACACACTAGCAGACAATTTAGTCCCAGTTTTATACGATAATACATATAAGGTCGCCCCCGTGACTGACATTGTACATTCCCAACCCGTGAATCCACAGGCGGACACGTGTCGTGTCCTCAATCTCTCAGTTCCAACGAGAAATAAACAAAAGAAGGAACAGAAAATTGGACACACGAGAAGTATATATCGAGAGTCAGATCGGAATCAATGGTGGCTGGGTGTTTTAGGCAGCCAGCCTTCCATGTGAAATTGTGAGCTTGTCTGTCGTGCAAATTTTTGTTTTTCCTTTTTTTATTTGTTTTTTCCTTCTTTTTTTTTATTCGATTTATTCGTTTGTTGCGTGAACTCCTTGGAAGGAAAGGATTGAGTTTCTGTGTTGGAAATGGGAGAAGGTGAGAGGGATCTATGTCGATGATTGTCGACACGACTATGAGCTTTGGCCCATCCAAAAGCCATCCGTTATTGAAACTTGGAAGAAAGGGATAGCCAGAAGGGTAACCAATGGGTATTAGAAATTGTGGGGGCTAATTGGGCGGGCCCATTTGGAGGAAGGGACCAAGCTCAAGCATGCAACAAAGCCTGCTGGCACGGCCACGTGACATGGCTGCTGGTAGCCAAGAGATGTTTGAGCTCTACTCTCTATGTAGCAACAAGTGCAAAGGTACGGCATGATGCACGAGGTTTGATCGGAAAAATCGTCTATGAAAGTGGATATCGCTATATAAATTTATCGGTTTAAAATGAGTAAATTATAGTTATATCACTCTTTAGTTACAAAAAATAACATGTCACAGCATTTTTTTCGGCGCACTTCCAATACTATTCTACAATATTTGGTAATGACAAGATTATCAATCACATGACAAAATACGTTTTTTTATTGAGGATGCGGCCTTTTATTAATCTATCTAATTTTATTGTTTCACGGTGATTGTAAGGAAGTGGTTAAGTACCATACATGAGCCTGTATAAGATCCAGTATAACCTTCTTCCAACAACACGAGTTATTGGGACTAACTGGATTATGACATGGTATTAGAGCTGGTTTGTCCTTGAGGTCACGTGTTCAAGTCCTGACGACCCCCAATATTAACCGTTGTCTTCAAGCACATGGTATGACGGGCCTATGCAAATTTCAAGCCCATGAGTCGGCTTTCGTTTGAGGGGGCGTGTAAAGAAGTGATTAAGTACCATACATGGACCTGTATAAGATCCAGCATAACCTTCTCCCAACAACTCGAGTTATTGGGACCAACTAGTTTATGACAGTGATTGATTGAAAGACTCTTTGTGAATGTTTTATGGTAGATTTTTTTTCTTCTGCTTCCTCAGATTGAAGAAGTTAACATGAGTACATAATCGAACAAAATATATCGCAACAAGTCAAATGAACAAGTCCTATGTCACTTGGTTGTCTACAGAAGGGTGGGGGTTCGATTTGGTTCGGTTATCTGAACTGCAAAATCATTATTAACCGGAACTCGGATTAACCAATTGTCCAAAACCAAAATTGACGAGCCTTTCACATGTTTGATCTCGGTCAGCATAAGCCAAAATATGGAGAAACCATAGCCCTAACTTGGAGCTGAAGATTCTTGTCATAAGTCATAACCTTTGCTCCATCCGTGATAACGGCACACATGACACTCGATGACAGAAGTAGCCCACCACACATTCATCCTTTCTCACTGCTGCTAGTACGGCTGCCCTTCTATGATTAATAATCTCATATAACTCACAATGATGATCTCTGTTTTTCTTCCTACATTCCTTCACTGGGTATTACTTTGAAATCACCAATAACTCGAGTTGTTAGATTATTGTTAATTACAGATATTATACCACTCTCTAAAACACCACCTTCAAATGAAAGTCAACTCACGAGCTTGGAGTTTGCACATGCCCCTCCGTACCTTGTGCTTTAATTCAAGTGTTAATATCGAGAGTCGTGAAGATTCGAACACATGACCATTTCATCAAACCAGTTATCATACCATAGATACTAGTTGATTCCAATAACTCGAATCATTGAGATCAACTGGTTCTCGACAAAAGCAAGGGAGATCTGTATATCATTATCAGCGACGGAATCTAGGAGGGCGCCCCTGGGCCACGACCCAGCCCTCCCCTAGATCCGGAGCTACTATAGCCTTTGTAAATTTCATATTTAAGGTATTCGTTAACGTTCTCGTCGGGTTACAGCCAAATCCTTTCTATTTTTTTCTTCAAATGTGGCCCAGTGCTCTACCCAATACTGGATCCGCCGCTCATCATTATCATGGGTCAAGGAATAATATACAGACATGAAGACATGCTAAAAAACAGAGAGCCATCAGCCATGCATTATACTAATATTAATATTAGTACGTACAGCCAGCTTAGCGAATGAATTTTGAGGATGTGTCTTTGACTCTTGAGTGTGAGTTGAAAGGTTGGGTTTTTGGATTCAACCCGTGAATGGGGAAGGAGGGAGTATTAATTCTGTTGTCTCGGCCCTACTGCTGCTACTTACTACTGCGGCTTCCTTCCGTGGTGCTCCCTCTGTTTTGCTATTGGCCACTCACCCAAGTGCTAACCAACAACCAAGAGTCACGAGCCTCGCCAGCTTTTCAATCAAAACATACACACACGCATCATTGCTTATTTGCTTTCATTCCCCCACTCTTTAAAAAATTCAATTCCTTCGTTGTCTTTGTGTGTGCATATTTCTACTTGTGATTTGCTAATGAAAGCAAGCAGATGGAGAGGCATATATAACAGCATTTAGGCCATAAAAACAGGGGAAATGTTCTTGTCGTCCCTGTTCATCCCAATGAAAACAATCACACATGTCGAATATTGTAATTTACGATACACCATATTCATCAATACATGTATTGATTACAATGCATCATTTGAACGAACATGGAAATCAAACGAGACTCGGAATTGAGCATAAGTTTTGCACGTATGGATGCATTTGGGTTATCATTGTTATTTACTTGATTATCATTAGTTGGTTAGGTAAATTAGCCAGTATAAATTATTCGGCCTAAATAACAATAAACCTAATTGCTCACCAAGAGGGTGGCTCAAGTAGTAAGACACAACAATTAAGGTGATGTGTTCTCAACTTTATTTCTCACACCTTATCATTATGAAAGAAAATCATTTGATTATCCGAATTACACACTTTCATAAATTTGTCGAATATTCATATAAATTGAATTAGATTTCAAAGTACGAACCAAAGCCCCTCATCATCCCAATAACAGCAATTATCTGTAATGAAAAAAATGAAGCTAATAAACCCTCGTGCTCTTTTGTTAACACAAGCACACAACATAATGTGCACCCAGCGTGGTGACGTTAACCTGACCAAAAGATGTTGCGCCAGCTGCGCTTTCCCAACATTAGATGCTTGCCTGCAATTTTTTCTTCTTTCTTTTGTTCTCTGTTTCTGCATTACTCGGAAAACAGAGCATTGAAAAGCCGGCTTGTTTGACAGTGGCTTTGCCCGTAGCAAAATGAACCATCGTTAGCAAAGCATTAACGAGACTTGTACCAAACGGCAGCCTCTGTAGCGAACTAACCATTTGGCTTCAATAACTCGAGTTGTTAGGAAAAGGATAGTTAAGCCTTTTCAACCTCTTATACGCCCCCTCAAACGAAAGCCTACCTTTGTCGGGGTTTTTTATACGGTTTGCACAGGTTGAACGTATCATTGCTAGTGCTGCCAATTGCCAAACCCATTAGGCTTTCAGTTTGTACAGGTTGGACATACCATTCCTTTTACTGAACCATTATTTGCTTAAATTGGGGGTCTTCATGAGGATTCGAAACCATGACCTTTCGGTTCTAGGCTCTGATACCATGTTAGCGAACTAACCACTTGGCCCCAACAACTCGAATTATTAAGAAAGGGATAATTAAGCCTTTTTAACCTCTTATAGCCTCTTTGTTCGTCCACACAACGTCACAAACAAAGCGGCAGGGGAAGGCCGAGGTGAAACGACGCTGCAAAACCCTAACTGTACGCTAGAAGAAGGGACCAGCTGCTGCAGAACAGAACAAATTCTGTTTTCTATCTCATTCCCACTCACATGATTCAGCCACAGCGCACTCATTTGTTTTTTCTTTTCTCTTGTGTTATAGATAGTACAAGAAACTTGGTTTTTGTTGCACTCCCGTTCAGTCACGCATGGTTTGTAGGTCATGCAAGGTCCTCAACCCTCAATTTTCTATGTATTTAAATCAAGTGCTAATAATGGAAACTAAAAGAATGCAGGGTCCGACAATTTTGATTGATCTGTTCGAGATTCAACCCGTTTCGACCCGCATTATCCTACGATGAAAGCGAGTATCACTTTCGTTGAGTTCCTTATATCTCGCCTTGCTATAAATTTATCCTAACATTTCATTAACTAGACTAAATTATTCATATCAATATATCTTTCTATTACGTGTGTTAGAATGGATCGGCGATCCCACGCTGTGCGAGTATTGCCCAGCCTATCACACACTCGGTACAAGATGGATAATAATAATAATACATATTGAGCTATTCGTCTATACTTGCTCCATTGTCGACGATGTGAACACACAAATTTTTGTTTGGTCATCGAACATGTGACATGACTTACAAAGACAAGAATTCTCACATATTATACCAAATGCTAGAATTGCTAGAAAGAATTCCATAACTAGTGATCATGATACCCAGATTCATCCACCCCACTTGGTCCAGAGCTCAAACACATGTCAGCCTCAGAAAGCATGAGAGGAGGGAGGGAAAACCAAAAAGCAACAGAGACACCTTCTCCCACGCTCCAGTATAAATGAAGACCATTATCTTCCATGTTCGTGGTCCTTAGTCCTTCACCATACTTACTTTGCCTTAATTTCTCCTTCTCCAGTTTTCCAGTCACCTATTGGTTCATACCTTCAAATTCCCCTTCTCTCTCTCTCGCTCTCTCCCTTTCCGTCAGCCAAAAAAGCTGCATTGTTGTTCATTGCAATCATCCCACTCTGCCCTTTACAGATGGAGATGAAAGCTCGGGTTCTTTTCGCCATCTGGGTAGCAATGGCGATTTCTCTTCACAATGCGAGCATTTCCCAAGGCAGACATACTTTCCACAAGCCGAGGAAAGGGAAACATACAGGGACAGTGACGTCATCCCCTGTTTCTCCTCCTCCTGCTTCCCCTGTTCCTTCTCCAGAAAGTGGTGGTAGCAGCAGCCCTGCCCCGTCGGTTCGGTCCGACCCGTACCCGAGCCCCGATTCGGACTGCGTGTTCGACGTCCGGTCATACGGCGCCGTAGGAGACGGGGAGACGGACGATACGGCGGCGTTTAGGGCGGCGTGGAAGGAGGCTTGCGCCGTGGAGTCGGCCACCGTTCTGGCTCCGTCCGGTTACAGCTTCATGATCACTTCCTCCATCTTCTATGGGCCTTGCAAGCCCGGCCTGGTTCTTCAGGTGGACGGGTGCCTGATGCCGCCGGATGGGCCCGATTCGTGGCCCGACGGCGACAGTAAGCAGCAGTGGCTGGTGTTTTATCGGCTCACTGATATGAAAATCACGGGGGAAGGGACCATTGAAGGCAACGGCGATAAGTGGTGGGATCTCCCCTGCAAGCCTCACCGGGTAATTATAATATATTCTTAATTACGTAATTAATATTCTGAATTATGGAATTAATATTCAATTATCTTTTTTCTTCGTATACGTTAAAACTTAAAAGTAAGAATTTTTTTTGCTTATGGTATTTTCAGGGTACGGATGGGATTGGATCAGGATCATCAGGATCATGTGAGAGCCCTGCTGTAAGTTATTCCTTTCCCCCCACGATTCAATTGTAGTCAGTAGTTATGCTGCTGATTACTCTAATAGAATATAATAAGAGGTAATTAATTAACTGATTAGTGCTTGATAAAATGGTTCAGTTAATCAGGTTCTTCATGAGCTCAAACTTGGTGGTGAGTGGGCTGAGGATCCAGAACAGCCCACAGGTCCACATGAAGTTCGATGGCTGCCAGGGTGTGTTGATAGAGAAGCTGTCCATTTCTTCGCCCAAGCTCAGCCCAAACACAGACGGAATCCACATTGAGAACACGAAAGACGTTGGCATTTACAACTCCATGATCAGCAACGGTGAGAGTTTTTTTTTTAATTGATCTAATTAAGTTTAATTTAATTTTATAGATAATAAATATTAAGAAAACACAAAACTGTACCTACTTATAGAATGCGGCTGGATTGCGAATCCGCTTACATCAATCGCCCACTCGTAATTGTTCAAATAATTTGCGGATGGATCATTTTTAAACCGCTATTCAACTTACCCACATGTCCACACAAAACTGTAATAATGCTATGGCCTATGTATTTGTAGATACGGTCCACAGTTGTTTTGGTTACGGCCTGTTGGGTCATGTTTTGATAACAATTTTGGGTAAAAAAAAAACAGGGGATGATTGCATATCAATTGGGTCCGGGTGCTCGAATGTCGATATTGAGGGCCTAACTTGTGGGCCAAGTCACGGGATCAGGTACTTTTCCCCCTCACTCTCATCTTCTGTGTTTTCTTCCCATGTTTGGCCTAGTTTTCATCATCCTTTCTTTCCCCACTCGCTTACAAATGGTTAATCATTTCTGTACCGAATTATACCGTAGTGGGTGAAATTGGAAATTGGAATATAGTCGATAACATGTTGATGGAATACAATTATTAGATAATAATAATATACTCAATTAGTAATATATCAGTATTATATTGACCAGAACAACAAACCATGATAAATACAGCAGATAAGCAACTTAACTTCATATTACTTTGTATAAATCACAAATATATGATTCATTCTAGCATATGTATAGTGATTTATTGTATTTACCTCTTATTACCCATATATGGTAGTATTGGGAGCCTAGGAGTGCACAACTCCAAAGCATGTGTGTACAACATAACGGCCCGAAACCTGGTGATCCGCGAGTCAGACAACGGGGTCCGGATCAAGACGTGGCAGGGCGGTTCTGGGTCCGTCTCCAACATCCACTTCGAGAACATCCAGATGGAGAACGTCCGGAACTGCATGATGATCGATCAATACTACTGCAACGCCAAGTCATGCTCCAACCAGACCTCCGCCGTCTACATCAACGACATCTCCTTCCGCAACATCAAGGGCACCTACGACGTCCGCAACGCCCCCGTGCGCTTCGCCTGCAGCGACGCCGTAGCATGCACCAACATCACGCTGTCTGAGGTGGAGCTCCTCCCCCACGAGGGGGAGCTCCTTGACGACCCCTTCTGTTGGAACGCTTATGGTGTCGAGGAGACCGTCACCATCCCACCCGTCGACTGCCTGAACGACGGGGAGCCTCAAAATGTTGGGGAGCTCGATAACTATGTTTGCTCGTGACGCCTACCTGACTGAGAGCGAATATGGTTTTATTGAGCTATTTCACGATGAGTATTGATGACACGAGCCGGGTCAACACAGATCTGATCGAGTGGTGGTGTTTCGAGTTTCGAAATATTATATAATATATGAATAGGATAGGGGGGCATATAGTAGAAACTAGAAATGTAGAGGTTGGGGTTTAGGTGGTGTCGTATATGTAGAGGGGAGGACACTTCCAGGGCTATTATATGGCCATTATTGATGTGCTATTGTGGAGTTGGAGGGGACTTGTCACTACTCACTAGCTATAGTAGTTATTAGCTTCCATCATCATCCCTATTTGGGGCTATTTCTTATGATTCCCTTATTGTGCGATGAACATAAGGTTTGAGCACATGTACGTGTGCAGTTTTACTGTATTATTGTTCACTTTGGATAAAATATATGATTGCTAGTGGGCTCTATGGTCTCATTTTGAGTTATAAAATGTGGGCATGATTATGTTTGGGCATACTTATACTTGATATTGTGTTCGCATAGTGTTGTCAACATTGAATCTCAAATTTAGAACACGAGATACGTAATCATATTTACTTTGTCATTAAACCATTCCTTTCAAATTTCTCATCATTGGCTTGTTTTGAAATGTTGATGTTGTATCTGCGACCGTCGTAATATTTTATATTATTGGCAGTGGGCTCAATTGATGATCTGGTTTCATGTGGAGTTAGATAAAAGGTGATTATGGCTATATTGAGTGTATCTCTACTTGATGATGTTTTCTCAGCCTGTTATTGCCAAATTTCAAACTTCTATGAAATGATTTTAGCGAATTCAGCCTTTACGAGCTATTTAAGGGCTTGGGTAGGGCTGGCCATTCGGTTACCGGTTGCCAGTTAACCGAATAACCTAGAAAAGGGGCTGTGGGCGGTTGGCGGTAGCGAGCCTGGTCGTACCGGTTAACCGGCTAACCGACACAACTAGCCGGCCTTAAGCAAAACGACGCCGACCCTCAAATCCCTAAGGCCTCTACCATAAAATCCCTAAATCGAGCGGACCCTCAAATCCCTAATTGAGCATACCCTCAATCTCAAATCCCTCAATCTCTTTTGCGCATCGAGACCCTCAGCCATCGCCGCCGCCCGCCAGCCATCCCTCTCCTTTTCTACAACCATTTCAACCAACTTCCACTAGCAACTCTCTCTCTCTCTCTCTCTCTCTCTCTCTCTCTCTCTCTCTCTCTCTCTCTCTCTCTCTCTCTCTCTCTCTCTCTCTCCGATTCTCGGTTTTCAAGCTTTGTAATCAATTAATTTGGGCCAGGGGAAATGGAATTCGAGTCGTGGACACATCACGAACCGGCGTCGTTCCCGCCGAGGAGAGGGCAGATCAAGATCAACATCTTTAGGAGCTTCATCAAATCGGCGGCTTCCATTGCCGGAGGAAAGAAGCAGTGCCATCCCGCTGAATTGGCTGGGTGGAGGAGCGGCAGCGGCAACTCTTTCTCGTCGTCGTCTCCACCGCCGACTCCGCCTGCTACTCCGACAGGCTACTTCTCCGACGACGACGACAACCGTTAGATAGTATTGATACTGCTGATGATCATCCATCGGAATTACGAGCCGATCGAAATGTTTCTTCTTCTCTCTCTCTGCCACTCTTCTTGTGTTGTGCAGTTGTCGAACCATTCGACTACCGATCTGGCCCAAGTGTGGGCAAGTTCTGAGTTTTGTTGTGGGCCCTGGGCTTGGCCGGTTTGGTTACTGGTTCGGTTAGTCGGCTAAAACCGCATTGTCTTGTTTGTCGCGGTTACTTCGGTTAATCAAGTAACTAACCGGTAACCGACCGGTCGATTGCCGGCTAACCGAAGCTTTCCTTCGATCGGTTGGCGGTGGTAATAGCTGATACCTCGAAACCGATAACCGACATTTCGGTTATCGGTTATAACTGAACTAACCGAAAATCCAGCCCTAGGCTTGGGGGTGGTGGAGTTACATTGAAAGAAAGAAACCCGCCGCATGCCCGTGTACTGTACACGTAGACACCTTTTACTGTACAACGTGACTGAGATTTACTGTTTCAAACTGGCATGTCCTTCGGTGTGGGCTGGAGTTGGGTGAGGCCTCATTGGGATCTGGCGTGGGATTTGGCGGGCTCTGGGGTCTCGGTCGGTGTGGGACTGGTCGTTGGCTTCTGGTTGGCCTTAGTTGCGGTCGTTTGGTGGCCCCGGCGCGTGTTGGTCATCAGAGATCGATATTTGACTTTGGCCCGAGCGGGCACGCGGATCGAGGGTTTTTCGGTTACTCTGTGGGTTTTCTGCTGGGTAGGGATCGTTGAGTGGTGGGAGATCTGGCGGGTTTGGGAGAGACTGTGCTGGGAGATGGGATAGCTCAGAGATGGTGGGTCATAAGAGGGACTGAAAAGTTGATTGAAAGGAGTTGTGTTGCTCAGTATCTCTGCATTGGGGTCGTTTGGTGGCTCAGACGCGCGTTCGTCATCAGAGATCTATATGCTGCTTTGGCCCAGGCGGGTGTGTGGACCGAGGCTTATTCAGTTACTTTGGGTGTTCTACTGGGGAGGGATCATTGAGCGGTGGGAGATCTGGCGGGTTTGTGGATGTGTGGATGAGATTGACATGCCTGGACAGTGGGGAGGTGGGTCGTTCGAGAAACAGAAAAGGGTTTCCTGGATACAGAGAGATACCTTGACATGTTTTTTCTCTACTGTTTGAAAAGACCGGGTTTTGTTGTCTCTGGGAGGCCTTGGAAAGTCCTTGCGTTGTTCGACGCTGAGAGAGGCTATTACTGTTTTGTGCAGGCTAAGGCATTAATTAATTAAGAAGATCTGTTTCTTTTCTTTTTCTTCAGCTTGGTGCTTAAAGAAAACTTTGCTTCTCTTTGGCATGTTACTCTCTCGCCTTTTGTTATTCACCTCTCCGGCTTCTCTCTCTCTCTCTCTCTCTCTCTCCCTCGGTGTTCTCTCTGCGTTTGGAATTTTCATCTCTCTTCTTGGGAGAAGGAGGAGTTGAAAGCCACGAAGAAGAAGGTTTGAGAGATCTGGAGGAGATCCAGACCCACTGTGGGACAGTTCAGAGGTCTGGAGAAGATCCAGTTTCGCAGGTTTTGTATTCGTCCCAGGTGATTTCTCCGTCTCTCTATGTTGAGTTTACTTTTCTCTTTTTGCAAGTCTCTTAATCGTTTGGATCCTGTGCTTCTGTTTGTAATTGCAGGTAGTTGAAAGGCTGTTTTGTGTTCAGTTTGCTAACCATAGTATTTGCCAGTAACCTTTGTTGATCATCATCAAAGTTAAGATGGTCATTAATCAAGGGATTTGATCCGTTGTCAGGAATCTCCGATTTATCGATATATAATCACATCTTACTTTCATCTTTTTGTTTGAGGGATTGTTGGTGATTTCCGGAATCTTAAATCGAGGATTGTTTTATGAGTTGTGTGGATCTGATAGGTTTTTTGTCATTTCGATGAGGATGAAGGGGTTGATTGGATGAGGATTGAGGAGCCCGCCATCTGCTGTTTCCCTGCACCAGTGAGGATGAAGAATGCGTCGTCTGTTTGCGCCTACTTCTGACCAGTATAGGATACTGACTGTACAGATCGGCAAGTTTTCATGAAGTCTTATGCTAAAGGTCGCGTCCACTCCCTGTCTTTCCCTCTATTTTTTTTCTTCTTTTGCGTTTTAGGTTTGTTGTGAATTGTAATCATTGTTGTTACATTACCACCTTTGTGGGTGTCTACGGTTTTTTTGAGTTTGGACCGGATTTTCTGCGTGGTGCTTTGCGAAGTTGAGCACGTTGCCCGCGGAGGTCCGATCCTTTCCTCCTCTTTTTCTGGCTGTATTTTCTCGTATGCCTTCTCCTCTCTCTGGGCTTCTGATACGAGACAGGGATCTGACTCGACCCTCATTGAGAAAGAAATGGAATGTCAGTTCTTGGTGGTGGTCTCGAGACGAGAGAGGACTCAGAGGAGAAAAGGATTTGGCTCGACTCTCCTTGAGAAAGAAATGGAAGGTCAGTTGTTGTTGGTGGTCTCGAGACGAGAGAGAACTCAGAGTAGAGAAGTGGCTCCAGTTCCTATCGTGCTTTTCTCAATGTTATGCTTTCAAATTCTTTGAGTGGAAATGGTTCTTGCTAATTTTTGGGGTGCGTTTGGAGCCCATGAGTGATTACGTTCTTTAGTAGGATTAGAATCCACTCTTACTATTTGTTGGCATTCTTCTCTGTAATGTATTTGAATGGCGACCCATGAATTATTGCATGGTGGCAAAACAGGTGTTGCCTTTGCAATTGCTACTATTTTGAATAAATGTATGTATAGAGAATTCCACTTTGGCCCTTATGTGTTTCTAGATGGGGTGCTTTTACCGATAGGGTAGATGGTTACATTTGGAGGGCGGAGGAACAGTCAGATCTAGGAAGTATTAGTGTATCTAATGAACCTCTTTTGTATAAAGAAAGTAGCTAGGTTTTTGTGAGAAGGAACAAAAGATCTATGTATAGTTAGTGTACGTAGTGTAGTGGTGTTGTTTATGTATTTTTATGATGTCGTATATAACGTTGATTGCCTTGGTGCACATCTCTCTCTCATGTCACTTATCTTTTGTTTGATATTCAGCTTTTGCAAGTACAAGAGGTGCACTATTGAGTAGCTTGCGTGTTGAGTTTTTCCAGTGTTGTTCATGGATCAATGACCAAGGTTTCTATCCGATTATGGGTTACAACGGTTTTAGAATGTAGGCAAGAAAAGAGGAGCAACCAGTTGATGGTGGTTGTTTATTTTAACAAGAAATTGCAGGTGGAAGTCATTGCTTTAATTTGGAATTGGACATGTTCCAATCTGTTGCCTAATATATGTGTCTGTGGATAGTCATCTAAATATCAGAACAAACTGACCCTAACAGCACCAAATTTGAGGAACATATAGCCATAAACGAGGAACCGAGTACAGACCATGTTCTAAATATACAGCAAGAGCAAACTTTAGTTTAATTGTGTGGTATCATCTGGACCATTGACAATGTTAAAAATGAATAAACAATAACAAACTGCGGTTACATGATTAAAGTGTTATCGAATGAAACATTTGTGTTCTCTCAATTTGCAGATGTTACAGGTTGCGTTGTTCATCTGACGATTCCAGGATTTCCAATTAATGGTGTTCTTAGTTTTGAGCTCATCATAGAAGACATCAGGTTTCTTGCATATTCTTGTGCTGATTTTTGTTTGTTAGACTTCATGTGGGATTAACTGATCTTTTGCTATTATGTATAGAGGGGACAGGGCGACAGTGTACTACTCTGGAACTGAAGTTACAAAGTATTTGGAGTTGGCAGGGGAATCTGAAGCTCGACTTCCTCTCATTACCACAGTTACTGCTGTTACAAGGCTGCCAATCACAGATGCCACTGGAGATGCATATGTATTTCAATCTTCACCTGGAAGTCGTCTGATCATTGGTTCTTATAATCACCATTATGAGAAGATCATAAATATGTATTATTATATTCGAATTCAATGTTTATATATTGATAGACCTGCTCTATTGGATGCTAGAAAAACAATACGTACATTCTTTTTGTTGTTTAGGTTCATAGGTGATCGAATGCCAGTGACTTATATCAATAGCACTTCTCGCTGCTCTATTGGTTATCTTCGTGGTCTTCTTCCTCCCAAAAGAACCCTAAAGCAGCTAAAGGATGATATAATGTTCCATGCACAGACCTATCAGGTATATGTATGTTTTTTGTTGTTTTGATTGTATTGGATAACACATATCCCAAATATATAGTCATATCTTTTACCTATTATAACACAAATTCCTTCCTTCAGGCTCTCTTTCGTTGTATGCTGGAAATGACAAGATTTACATACGGTCCAGAAGTCTTTAAATCATATTCAGGTTTTCCAAGGTATGATTCAATTTTATGTTTTACTAATAATCTGTTGTCCATTGCATTTCAGGAAGATCAAAACGTTCCTTTAATTGTTTAATTCAGGGTACGATATGAATTACAAGCAACATGTGAGTGTGAGGGAGAATATGTTGATGTTGTGTTTGATCATGAAGCTGTGTTGGGCTTGGTTTGGGTGTCACCCGAGGAACTTTTTGGTCTAACCTATGAAGAAGGATATCAGTACATTCAAGACAGATGTTATGTGCCTTTTATGGCTGAAGCTTATGTTGCTCCTGGGACTTCAGAAAATCCTCCTGCAATCCGAATTGCTTCAATCTGGAACCCTAATGCTTTTGTGTGATTAGAAACTGTTCTACTTGGAACTTAGTTTGTCGGGACGGCTTATTTATAATTATGTATGTTATCTATTCAGGACATGTTGCTCTGTTTTCTGTAAAAATAACTTAATGTTTTCCCCTAACTACTCTGGTATTTTGGAAATTTACCAATGTACCCGCTTCGACAATTTGCTAGCCGCTGGTTATTCTGTTTAGTACATATGGAAATCCCTGATGTTTGTATCTCAATAATTTAGAGAGGTTAATCTTTTGATTTGATCATGAAAAACTAGCAGGAGACATTGTTTGCGTTTTGAATTCTGGGCATGTTCTTCATGTTCTTCATGTTCTTGCAGAATGACACAATAGAATATTTGATCATGATCCTTTGATCGAAATTAGCAGGAGACATTGTTTGCGTTTTGAATTCTTTGGCCTTAAACGCTTACTAAAACCGAGCCCACGTTTTCTTACGTTTTGATAATAATGGAATGGTATTGAGCCCAGCCCGAACATGCTTTAGGATTGCAGACAGAAGCCCATGGGAAACTGGCCCAAAATCACCGCTTCCTTTATAATCCCTAATAACTGTCTTCATCAACCAGATCCGCCGTCCACATTTCCATACACTTTGCTCCGCCGCGAAAGCCCCACCACCGAACTACACGACAGCCTTTAAAACAAAGGTAACTCCACGTCCTCCTCTTCCTCACCGTTTTCACACTTGGGAATTAACTTCTGATCATCATCCACATTGTTTTCGTAAAGACCCCAAAAGACATGGAGGGTTTGGCTAAAAAACAGCAGTCAACAAAGGACGCTCACATGGTCCCCACCGACAACAAAGGTGAATGCTTTCCATTTTTGTTAAAGAATACTACCAGGTATCTCGAATCCTCTGCTCCAAAGATAAAATATGTGTTTCATTTTCCTATACTGTCTTATTATAGTTCCGATCGAAACTTGCATGCCATTTCGAGGGTTGCGTCTGGGCACCAACGTTCGCATAGTAATTGCTAGGCCTGTGATGGAATGGATCGAGTATCGAGAGGCGCCTAAGCTTAAAAATCTTAGCATGCACATGATCTGGATAGATAAAAATGTTTTTTTCCATTTCAGTAACAGAATTAGATAATCTCTTCATCAACAATTTTAAACTACTATAATACATAATTTGGAACCGTTTAACTGCTTATCTTATAGGCACGACTAATCGAGTCAATGGTTGATGAAAAAGACATCGCCGAGATTTCTCGCAAGATAAAAGTCGGGAACCTTTATCAGTTTGATTCGGTTGAAGCAATACCAGCAAGAGAGAATCCAAGGATCGTTGCAGGAGAGTTAAGAGCGCACATAACCGCTGATCAAAAAATTACCAGGATTGAGGAGGACCCAGATGAGCCACGCTTGCCCGCTGGCTGGGACATTGGGATGGCTTTTTCGATGGTACCACTTCAGACAAACACCATCGACTATCATACAGGTACATTAACCATATCTATTTGATATAATAAAATGAACTTAAGCTTTTAAGTGACAAACTCTTATGTTGCTTATAGACATCACCGTATGCATTAGGCGTCTCAGTGTTCCCACAACTATTCGCAGTAGACTCAAAGAATTTCACATGGTCGTTCAGGATGTGAGGTACATTTTGTAGAATAGAATCTCGATCTGCGAATTGTATGAATAAACAACCTCACATATTATTGTCATTGACAGTGGCGCTAAGGCAACTGTTCGGTATCGTGGATATGGTATACCGAACTTCTTAGAGAACGCCCCGACAGCTGAGGCTCATCTGCCTCTGATTGTTACAATCAAGTCTGTCATTCGGGTGGCACCGCTAGCCGACCAGAAATACAAGTATCGGTTCGAATCCACTCCTGCCAGTGCACTCAAGATCAGATCTTATACAGTCCCATACCAGGAGATAATGCACATGTACATTTATTTTGACAGAATCCTTTCCATTTTTTGAATCATATTTGTTGCCAGTAGGCCAAAACCAATTACATTGACACTTTTGTCTCTTTTATGCTACAACCAGTTTCCTTTACAGCCGCAGGCAAGTTTATTTCATGGATGCCAATACCAGCAAGAAGACAGGCTGCCTTCGATCAGGAATCGAAAAGAAGACACTCTCTGACATGGAAACAATGCTTGCATCTGATCAGACTGTCCACAAGGTTAGTGAGGGACAGAACATAAACCAAACTCCTATACTGTGTACCTACATTTTTCGTAGACCTATATCTTATGAATATCTGATGTTCATGCTAGGTACTCTATCGTGTTAAGTTCTTCATCTCACAAAGGAAATTTCGAAAAGCCATATGTCAAGCGACTGAGGACTGGCCAGAGTAAGTTTTCTATTTCAAAACAACAATTACTTCTCATGTGAATGAATCTATCTACGAATAAGCCAACAAGTTTCTGAACTTATACTTATGACTAGGCTGCACTATGAGTTGGAAGTCAAATGCGAGCAAGGAGATGATAGTGTTGATGCCATACTGGACCACGAGGCTACACTATCAATAATAGGAATGTCACCCAGCAAATACAAAAAACTCGATGCAGAATCGGCCAAGGCATTACTGGTCAAAAGATGTAGCAGAATGTTTGCAGGAGAGCTCTACATCGGTTCCTCATATCTGAAGAACAGAACCAGAACAGCCGTATCCCAAATAAGAGTCGCATCACTTTGGCATACCTCAAGGATAGATAAGTGACCATCAGCACTACTGACAGAAAGGAAGGCCAACCGAAGTATCCCATCCACCCCCAGAATTCTCCATTTTAAACTGACGTTTCTATTCCCTATTTTCAGTGAAGACAAAACAATGGCAAATGTGTTTGTGTTTTTTAATTTCGTCAAGGGCATCAGATACTAAAGTTTTTATTCCCTATTTTCAATGAAGACAAAACTATGGCAAATGTATATATGTGGTGTGCACAAAGATTGTTAATATGTTTGTTAATTTCTGCGCTCTCTCGCGCAATGAATCTAAACTATTTGCGAATGGTATAGCAGAAAGAACATAATAAAATCCACAAAACAACTGGAGTCACACTTACCCCGCTGCGGAGCGCGGGCCAACTACTAGTTCTCACTTCTCATTAAATCAATCCTTTTGAATTTATCATCACCAATGGTCAATGGAGTTGTTTTAGTGTGTTGTTATTTATAATTGTGTTGGCTGATACTACGGTGCCGCTAGAAAAAGTGCGGCACCGGTGCCGCTCTTTCTCATTGGTCCACATATACGGTAACGTGGACTGGGTGGATTTACTAAACCCATGTCCAAACCCTATGGCCTGTTCGAAATGGCCCAAATCGGCAGTTGTCCACCCAGACGGAAAAACATAGCCGTCTGATGCGCATTGTCCGTTTGTTTTTTGACTTTGTCCCTTCTTTTCATTGTTCCTTCTACTTTATTTGGTTTTCGCCAGGGAAATATAAAAAAAGAACCCAAAAGCACTTCTGACGATTTCCTCCATCGTCGATCGAATCTACAGGGTCTCCCAAACGTCTCCACTGAAATCCTTCAACGTTTCCTCCTATATTTCTCCTGTAAAACAAAGGCGAACAAATCCCTCGTCTGCACCAGTCTCTGTTTCCGTCCAACTGTGTCCCCGCCACAACACTAGACGGTCCCGAGTTGAGGAAAAAGAGAGTCGTTCTACCTCTGCATCGTCCCCCTCGCTCTGGGACGTACTTGTTGGAATCGTCGGAATCAAGTTCCCGGAGTTGCGGGAGCGACTCTCCCCACCGAATGGCGTCGAAGTAAATCGAGTAGTGTGTATTGAGGAAGTAGGACAATGATTAGGATCTTTTTAGTTTCGTAAGTCATGGATGCTGCAATGGGAGGCTCGGTTTTCTGTTTTTCGTTTGTTTTTTCTGGGTTTATCGACGACCAGCAGGGCGTTACATGCTTTGTTCCTGTTCTGTTGCTGTTTTCTCCATCCCTCTTTCATCTTCTGTTTTATTGGAGAAGGCTGTAATTTGTAGTCAGTTGATGATATTTGTAATGTGGCGGGTGTTTTTCATCGTACGTTTAGCAGGTTTTTGGCGATTTGTTGAGTTAGAGGTTGTGAGTTTGTAGTAGTTCTTGTCGTGACCTTAGCTTGTGGGGATTGTTTCGTTGGTTGCTTCATGTGGTTGGACCCAGATTATATTTTTTTCTTATTTGTCTTTCCTTCGGATAGTTTGTTAATCTTTTGTTGTAGTGATGTAGGTGCTCCTCCATTGATCGGTTTCCTACAATTGCACAGATTCTCATGGAGTTGGACGATGCAGAGTCCCAACTGTTGTTACAATCTGCCGAAATCCGAATCACTGCCTGCTCAAGTCGAAGAAGGACATGATATTATCAACTAGACAAGAAACTAATGAGCTGCTAGAGTAGAAGCATAGAACAGTATCAGTCTGAATTTTGTTCACACTCAATAGATTAACTAATTAGTTGCTAGTAGAAGAAGCAGGGAAGACTACGAACGAGACAAGCAGTTTATACATAACATAGATTGACTGTATACACAAAACTTTTCTTTCCTTTATCTCTTTGCTCATTTCTCAAGAAGCGATAACTGATAAGAATTTCAAATGTTACCCTTCTAGCTAACATATATACTGCAACTGTTCAGAGCATCCTATCATACTCTCTAAGCAACACAAATGTTAGAGCTTTTCTATATAATTACAAGCGAACTGCCCTAGCTCCTGCAACCCTGCACAAACTAGCAGTAGAACATGGTCTTCTTTAGATTCCCTTAATGCTTGGAAGCGGCTGGACTTCATTCAACATTCCAATTACCATACATTCTCCTCATGAACTACGTACCAACTGTTCTGCCTCCCTCTATCTAGGTACGATCTTGAAAAGCATTCAGATGAGCATAGTATAGTAGGCTGGTGGTACTGCAAATGTAATCATAAAAGCTCTTAGTCACATCCAGCGTAATAACAAATTTACCTACTTCAAATGTTAATTCGATCACCAACCTCGCCACCTCGGTCAGTTTGAAGATAATTGACTTACATACAGAGCAGCTCAAATATGTGAAACAAGACCATGAGACAGCCATATTTATATGATAGATACATTTGCAAATTAAAAAGGACAACAGGCCTACATGAGGAACCAACGAACTACCCATTCTAGAATTATTTTCAGATTTATATCCCCTGCATATTCTACTGTAATCAAACCATCAAACAGATATTCAGAAAATAAAACAAAAGGCAAAGAATAAAACACTTGCACTAAACAATGACTTCCTAATAGTAAGCATGTACCTCTCGACGATCCTTAACAAGTTCATCTTGAAGATTCTGCAAACTTGTCTCATTTTAGATTTGATCTTGAGAAGCACCATCTCTTAACATTTCCCCCTCTTCCTATAATGGTAACGGAAATGAGAAGGCGGAATAAGGCTTCTCCGTCACTTTGGGCAGCCGGTGGTTTGGGCCAGTTCGCATGATCGTAGAGTTTGGGCTGATTTAATAAAACAGAGCAGTGCCACATCACTTATATATCCACCAATCAGAAACGGCTGCACCGGTGCCGCACTTTTAATTGCGGCACCATAGTATCAGCCAATTGTGTTGAGAAGCAGTGATGGGCCTAAGGCCCTAAAGAAATTACGAAGCCCAAAAACACGGAGTTAAGCGAACTATGAACCCAATGTCCATAAACACGATCACCTCGAATAATGGGCCTCAAGAAAACTATGAAGCCCATAAACACGTGGCCTCCAACAAAGAGCAGGCCAAAGCGCGCTGGGCACCTCTTGGTCTACTCCTTTCTGCCGCCGACGGTGACCTTGGCGATTTACGACACAAAAACACTTGCGGACACCAGACCAGTCACCGCCTCCGAGTCTGCAGTCGGCGATCGCCGTCACTCCTCGCCGCTGAGTACTGCGTTTCAGGTTCGATCTTCCTTAGCCTGAGAGCTATATCAATCGGTCTGCCTCCTCCTTCACTATTTTTTATGTCTAGCTATCCGATTGAAAAATAGGAAGAGAGGAGCCAGGAATCCTAACAAACAACTGTGTTGATTTCGGTTCTTAGCAGATTAAAAGTGAACAATGCCGTCTCTGCAAACTGCATTGCCGCCTGAACTTGCCAACAACGTTCTTAGAGTTGAGTATCATCATTTCAATTCATTTCCTTTTCAATTCATTTGGCCTTCAAAGTATCATATTTCTGGGTTATGGTTTCGTTCTGATTACTGGCTGGGAAAATCGGAGCTGCGTAATAGTGACGATGGAATTGGTTGTGTTGCAGCTTTACAAGGAATGTCTTCGAAGAGCCAAGTTCGTTGGTCATCAGGTAAAACGAAAAAAAGCCTCACCCAAATTTTTCCTTGTTTCCTGCTGCTATGGTCATTGCAATGAATTTACCTATGGTGGAAAATGGCGCGTGTTTGAATGGCAGCAACACAACACGGCGTTGTTGGTTGAAATGGTGAGGCAGCAGTTTAAAAAGCACAAGCACGAGACCGACCCTGACAAAATCCAGAAGTTGAAAGACGAGTGAGGCTACTTAAATTGCTAGACTCTACTGTTCCATATTTAATGTATGCCTCAGTGAATTCGTCGATTGATTCTTGTTGTGCTGTTTGTTTGGATGGCAGTGCGGCAAGAGGACTTATAAACCACATGCTCTACGAATCTGAGAAGATGTCTGGCCGTAAGTTCAGCAAGAGCGCTTAGTCTTTTCGCATCTTAGAAGGTTGTTGTTCCTTGGTTTTTGCTGAGCAAAGTTGCTGTCCTTTAGGTATAGAAGAACAGATTGAATAATAGGAAACGAGTTTTCTTTTCTGTATCCTCGTTGTTTCACGTAACCTTTGCTTGAACAGTAGTGTTTTGATGGCTTGATCATCTTCCACATGTTGTTTATGTGCTGTCTGTTTGTAGATGTAAAGCTTATTCTGGAAATGGCCAATGGAAGCCAGTTTGTTAAGATGGATCAAACCATTTTGGCGATCTCGCTATCTTCTATTTTGTCCCATCGCTTACTTGTTCCCTTTGCCTTAGAAGCAATCAAAGTAGCTGAATTTAGCCTTGCTTAGTTGGACAGAGGTGGGCATATTAAGGTATGTAGAGCTCGTCCTGTTCTGCGGAAGCTTAGTATAGTTTGCAGGCAACTGGGATCCTTAATATTTGTTCCCATTGTGAAATGTTGGCCATTGAGGGAGGACAAACACCAGAGCAGCTGTGGCAAGCTGCTTCTGAAATCCTTCCCGTTCAGTCGTCTTTTCTTTATATGCCACTAGTCTTTCTATCTTGGACTTTGTTTTTGCTCCATCTGCTGCCATTGGCTGCAATGCTCATAACAAGCCTGGAACCAGTAATTCATGCAAGGTATATTAGGATTCCATTAGTTCATCTATGAATACACCATTGAATGTATTTAAAATGTCATTTTGACGGATACAAAGTGCATCATCCCGTTCGAAATGCTTGTAATTTAGAAAAGATATGTGCAGAAGGTTATGTATCGCCTGAAACGCTTGTACTCCCGGAATACGTTATTCAGTAGCCCTGCGTCGTCTACACTCCACAACTAACAGAGACTGTATATAAGCTGGCACAAGCTCTTCCAGCACAACTGTGTCTCCGAGCAGTGGTTTAGACTGTAGCAAAGGCGTTCGGTTAACATATTTGATCGTTGGAGCTACAGTACACAGCACAGGTGTGAACTTAAAACCTTTAGTCTACCAAGTGAAATCAGTGATCATGGATTAAAGATTGTGTTCATTAGAGATGAGTTGTTTTAACAAATGAATGAGAATGAGGAGCATTTTACATTTTTCTTATGCCCCTTACAAAATTCTTCAGCAGCATCACTAATATCTATGTACTCCGCTTCTCCGTTTTTCTGTCAGTAGGAAGTAAACCCTACTACACCTTCTTTTCTACCCAGTTTTACCCAAGTGCGAAGGTTTTGAAGTAAATGGTCCTTTACTCGCTTGGCGAGGGCTCAGATCCCCTCTGAAACGAGTCACACTTCCTCCCCTATCTGCAACTTGAGGACCCTCGACAGTCTTCAACTCTTCCGATGCCAATATCGGGCCACTGCACGCCCGTTTTATCTCGCCTCTGCCTCGTGTAAATATCCCATCCAACATCTCTCCATCATCAGCGAAGGAAGCTCTCCTGCTCAACATCTCTATGTCCTGTTATGAAAAATCAATAGCAACACGTTAACGATCATCCACTTGAGACTGAAGCACGCACTCAAAAACAAAAGATTCCCGGTTATTTTTCGTTATTACAGTGGTCGAGTTGAATGGCATTGCTGGAATCTCTTCATATTCCGCTGCGTCCAGATCTTGAAGGTGTGCTCCTTTGAAGAACTGGGGCAGCATGTATTGCCTCACAGGGACCAGAAGCATGATCATCAGAGGGAAGAGAACTCCAGCTATTGGGATCCATGTGATACCAAAGCACACTAGCAAATAACCAGCTTGGAACAATGTGAACATTATTATGGTCTTGAACGGGACGGTTTCCAGGAATGTGGCATGATAATCTTCCAGCACTCTGAAACACAGGAGTTGGATGTATAAGGAAGAAGAAGAGTAAGCAAGTGAGGGAGAGAGGTAGAGGAGAGTTTATGAGATGGATTACTTGTATCTCCTGCTAGGAGCAGTGAAGATGAGCAAGATCCTTTCCCAGAACTGGTTCCCTGGCAAACTTTCGATGGCCATGAATGCGAAGTAGCCCCAAAGCACTGAAGTCGGGATCTTTTTAATCAAAGGCATGGCACCAATACATAATCCCACCATTACAGCCTGAAGCAAGTTGCTTAGACGTTGTTCTTTCACCTCGATGGGCAAGAGGTTGTCGATCTCCTTCTCAATGTCGAATACTGTAGTGTCAACTGGGGCATTGAAGCTTCCCAGTCTTGCAGCCATCTGGAGCGTCGAGTCTTTCAGTTCCTTCAAACCCTGTTTGGGGGCAGTAAAAAGAAAATCTCAGTTTACAGCAGATGAAGGAAGCCAATTGCTCCAACTCTCAGGTACAAATGAGGACACACATACAGGAGCAGCAGATCCCGGGGGGATCGGTGGGCTTTGAGCCTGTTGGTAAGCCTCTTTCATGCTTGCATAAACTTGCCCCAAGCTAGCATTCTCACTCATGCGCTTGCGTGCTGCGGCCAAGAGTTTTCTACGAAGCAACTGTACCAAAAGGGCGACACACTAATGTTAAACGATGTTCGAGCAACAGTTTCAGTAATTTACATAAAAGGTCACTCAACTTTGGAGTCTCTGGACTTTGATTAAGAGTCATCAGGGTGGATGAAAACTATTGAAGCGTTGTAAATTGCCATACCTGATGTTTTAAAGTAGCCAGACTCCTCGTATGCATTGGAGATTGAGGGATGACTCCATTAGCTGGAGGGATTCCGAGGAGACCACACAGGATGACCTGACATTGTTTCATTTTCAGTCAGAATAATTAATACAGCATCTAAAGTGACGCAGTGACCCATATTCTCCTTAAAACATACCATGAAACCAAGAAGAAGCAAGTCATAGTGGAAAGAGGGTGGTTTCCTCAAGTTGAACTCCTTCTGCTGAGCTAGCTGAGATGCCACACTATGATCAAAGTAATATAGCACCGCTATCATGGTTGCTGGGATGAAAGCTCCGACTATGTATAAAACCGGGACATCAAGCATTTCCTGTCAAATATTATCAAGTAAGCAATCGGAGAATCATCCATTTGAGAAGGAAGATCTGTGGCAGTAAAGTTTTGTTGGAGTAGACTATAGGTAGGTAATACCTTTATCACAGTCCAGTTCTTGTAGGCACCAGCTGACCACGGGTTTGGACTGAAGAGGCGTCTCGGGATGCCTGTCGGAGCAGTTCCAGTTGGTATGTAGGAAAGTCCAGTCCATACCATGACCATTAATGGTACACCATAATCAGCTAGGAAGCCCCTCACCCAGCCTGTGGTTCAAGACAACTTTAAATACAGGATCTGCAGAGAACGGAGTTGTTGATATGATGGGCAAGGATTCAAATGGATATATACCTGAACCATATCGCCAAGACCTTGCTTTCCTGCTTTTCAAGGCAGTCAGCAGAAGGCCAAATGAAAGGACGATGGCAAACATTCCATTTGCAAATCTCCATGATAATTGGAACTGAACTGCATTCGGGTCTTCTCTTTCCGGTATCCGAAACTCATCAATGAGTCCCTGCCAGATCCAGCCAGGTAGCAGGTTTAGAAACCAAGCTCTACATATAGCGGGCAGAGAGAGAGAGAGAGAGAGGAATGAAACGAGTTTTGATTTCTTACTTTGATCGCCTGCTGCATGAAAAGCATGGCTATGAGAAGGCCAAACAACTCTCCAGCAAGACGGGTAAACCTGTTGATTATGGAGCATGCTCCTAACACAGAGAGAAGGAAGAGCAAGAGAGCAGTCCAGACGCACACCCTGCCCCATCCACAAGTTATCAATTGCTTTCAGTAAACCTAAAAGAAAGGACCAACATGGTAAAAAAAGGAGCAAGTAACTACAAGTGAATACCAGCTGGTCCAAGCTAGATAGAGCTTTGATCCCAATTCAGGTCTGCTGTTGGCGAAATTGAACATGAAAGTGTACATGATCACGGTGGGCTCTGCGACTCCGAGGATCAACAATGGCTGACCTCCTATGATGGAGTGAATGATTCCACATACTGCAGTGGAAGCCAATGTCTGAACTGCGGTGAGAGCCCCATCTGTTCACAGAAAGAAACAAGACATGGCTTCAAAGTTGTCATCTTTTCCTCCATTTTCTAGCATATCAACATTAAAACAGGATGAGATTGAAGGGTACGTGGCCAAATCAAGTACCTGTCTCTCTTTCCAATTGTTCTCCAAAGGAAATCACTGGGATTGCAGAGGCGAAGAATATGTAGGTAGTTGGTGCCAAAATACTGGGAGCAAAGTCACAAAAATCCAACATAAATCCACCACTTCATAACACAGATATGAAATGCAACTGGGCAATAGGTGTTCATCCCAAAGTGAACATGGATCAATGGTACCTTAACCCAGAGCTGAAACCACCCGTCCAATCCTTCTTGTAGAAAGCCAATCTTCCCTGGAGGTCGTTCTTGATTCCTCGGAATGGTACAAAGCTTTCCTCCATCGCCGCCAATAAGTTACAATGAGCCGACCCAGAAACCAAAACTGGGTGGAAATGAAACGAGTCTTCACCAGCTCAGTTCAGGGCAGCAGTACGGATGAAGCAGACGACACTGCTAGCATCGGATGAATCAGGGAGAAACAGAGACGGAATCTGCATATCAATGATGAAGTAGAAGACAGAGCTACATCAATGTTTGAAAAGAAGCAATAAGTTTTACAGAGAGAATGAAGATCTAGAGAAAGCAGACACAAGAATCAGAAGAATGAATGCAGCAGCAGCATTCAGTATTCAGTATTGGAGCATTGCTTACCGCCCAAAAATTGGGATAAACAAACTTATTTTGTTCTCCTTCTGCTGCTGCTACTGATTTGTGTTTGTGGGTTGCTGATAGAAGTAATAAGATGCTAGAGTTTGACAAGCTGGGATGGGGATGGAAGCAACAATGCAGCTTCTTCCTTCCTCTTCTTTACTGGCTTAATGGCTATGGTGGTGTGGGTGCGTTAAATCTGGTCCATTCTCTCTTCCCTTGGATTTGCTGCTTATTATTAACAGTACTGTAGAGACGCGGTGCACCACACCAGACGACAAAACAGGACAGTTCGTGCATGAGACAAAAGTTGGGTTGGGGAAGTAGGAGTAGGAAGGGGGCACCGCAAGCGAAGAAGACATAGATGACTGT
This sequence comes from Linum trigynum, assembly GCA_964030455.1. Lineage (NCBI taxonomy): Eukaryota > Viridiplantae > Streptophyta > Magnoliopsida > Malpighiales > Linaceae > Linum > Linum trigynum. Next base: position 65,105,460 of record OZ034819.1, read on the forward strand.
GAAAACCGCAATCCTTAATTGATTAATTACTTAATCAAATAACAAATCTAAATCTGTAAAGTGTGAAGAGAGGAGGGGTCAGGAATTCTGGTTTGATTGTGCTCCTTAATGATAATAATTTATTCATTGTTACATTACTTAATCTCCATCACCCCATTCCTTCACAAGTGCTTGTGTTGTAGGACGATTCTCAGGATCTCATTAGAAGTTATAAATTATGAACAATAAAATATAACAAAAGACGCGTGACATACGCCAGAATGCCCGGTGCCTTTTGTCCCTCATTAGTTAGTTCCAAGACCAAGAATAATAACCCTACAGCATTCCCCAGTAATAATATTGATATTATTATTATAGCATACATCAAGTCTCAAAATTAACTCTAATTATTTGTTTTAATAATGTCAGCTGATATTATAATTATAATAATTAATTCATCCATTTTGACTTATAAATCTCTTCTTATAATCATTGTTCTGATTCTCCTTATAAAACTAAACATACAAGTAAATCATAGCTTATTTTTTGATAACTTATAGTGACGAGCTGGAACGGCCGTACAAACTCCATTTGCTACCACACATTTTTTCTGTTAATACTTTATTGTTATGATCCAACCCACTGCCGTTCTCCAACTTCAGAAAGCAGGCTAATACTTAAAACGAGTTAATTACTTTACTTTACTAATCTCCCCACCGCTGCATGCCTGCTTTAAGCTTTCTTCCCACCAAAAGGAAAACAGAGAAGAAAAGAAAACACCGAAAGCTTTAATTGACAGATGGGGCAAAAGAGTACCTGGTTTGGTCAGGTCTCTGGTGGGCCCATTTGGGTGGACGAGTCCAATCCTCTTCTTTAATTGCTTCTTCCAACCTCCAGCCCAACCGCGGCAGTATTCAGATGCCAGCTGTATTACCTTGTGAGTGAGCCTTTGGCATGGCTGGAGGATTGTATATTTGTATGGAGCCTTTGAACCCCTAGCGACCAATGACTCAATGAGTAAGCCCAGCCCAACTAAACACAGGCCCATTTGTCTCAAACACTCACGCAGCATTTCACCCAGCAGCTGAGGAACTCCACAGTTTACCAAGCTCAGCTGCCTTCGGGAGAGTCAAAAGGATTCAAATGACTGCACAAAGACAAAGTCACGTATCATCTCCTCATACTTCTACGTTTAGGAACTCAACATACCTAGCTTATCATTAACAAAATCAATTTCAGTCATGGAGAAGTTCAGCTGTAATAAGTTTTGTCGCCCGTTCATCCACAACTTCATCAAATATATATCAGGTTCCTACCAAAGAGTAAAGAGTCGCATGAATTAAATTCAGACCAGGCTATACTTGAGCAATTTAGGTACCACTTTTGGCAATGTAGACACCAGAAAACCGCTAAAATGAGGGAAGATCCCAGCAGTTACCTCTTTAGGTAGCAGCATTGTCGTCGAAGATGCAGAAGGTCCCCCTCTTCCTCGTTACCGAGCAAGTTCTCTAACGAACCTGGTGAGTGAGTGGGATCTATAGCCATCTGAGCATTATAATCATTGCAGAGCATGTCAAACTTCACAAGGTACTCACCACCACCTGGATATTCATCAAGCAAAATAACAGACAATAGATGCAGGGGAATAGGTTGCATCAACTAACACATTGGAAAGATATATAGGAGACACAGTGCCGAGGTTGGTGCTTACAGAATGTTCCATGAGAATCTCCAACAGCAAATCAACATTGTCTTCGCCTAAAATTAGAAGAATTGGTCATCAGAGAGTTGTTAACTCGGAAATGTCAGCAAACATACCATTTTCCTGAAACACCTGATCAACAAGCAAAGGTGAGAATCCCACAACAGCGAGAAAGGATCTCGCATGGCTTTCCTGACGAGCTTGCGTTGTTGTCCTGCAGTATTCGAAGTACAACGAAGAAAAAGGAAACAAACTATGAACAAACAAGTTGTCCATCAAGTAAGCTACACAGAGCGCTGTAGTAGCCAACAGATTGAAACATGCACATTCAACAAATTGAATTATCTAGTGAGATTGGCAAGTGTTGTAAAAGAACGTAAAGACGCACCCCAACTTGAGAGTAGACGGCATCAGAAGGGAAGATGAAATCCAGAACCTCTGGCTTCAGTTCATCCAGTTCGTCATCTCTGGATAATAAGAACTCCCGACGTTAAGAGTAATTGCTTGGTTTGCCCTGCTCGGGAAAGCACAAGGTGAGCAAAAAAGACATACAAACAAACGAACAAAGAGGCGGAACTGCAATTCCTGTCCCCAGCCACCGGCGCAAAAGGGCCAAACCAAACCATTTGGAAGCCTTGCGTCCAAGCCTCCCTAAGTCCAGATTCTTCTGCATGTGCGAATAAGAACATCACCGCGTCGGAACGCGAACGCTAAACCAAACGAATCCAAGTTCAAGTAGCGTGGAGAAATCAAACCACGAAGAATAGCTGCGAATTTTACTCAATCCACTTCCGCTTTACAATCATAGTGAGATTTCCAGGTTATCGCGATTGAGGGAGCCAAAATCAAAAGCATTATCGAGGAATTACCTTAGTTCGGAAGGGAAGAATCAGCAGCGACAGAAAGATAGGTGCCGGAAGATATTGCAAGACGGAGTCGGCGACGGAGTATCAGGACGTGTTACCTCCTCACCCACCGGCAGGAGATATGCCGATTCTGGGTGAATTACGCCGGAGGCCTGAGGTGTAGAGGAGCCTGAAAAATGTTTCCATTTTCCCCTTTTCCTTCTCTTCCGAAAAGATTTAACTGAGAAACCGTGATTCTGTTCATCACATGGCAAGGTAGAACCTAAAGAAAACGATTCGGATTAACAATTTAACCAAGGAGGAACTAGAGACAATACATTACAATTCTTCTCTTTTTTTACTTTCCTTTTTTTTTTTTTTTACTTTTCCATATATTCATGATAAAAATTGAAAAAGATACCACATTACAAAGTAACTTTCATCGCTTCTGGGAAGGCAAAAACAACCATCGAGAAAATAATGAAAATCGATATTCTCCCACCAAAGACAATTAGAGAAAAATGAGAAACAGTAAAAAAAAAAAAACAAAAGCAACGGAACGCCTGATAACCACGGTCAAAGCATACGCCCCCAGCCTGAACCACTTCCCACTGCTACATCATCAGGCGCGCCCCCTCCAAACCGAGAATGGTGTAAAGTGTGCAACTCTGAAGTTATACAATGAATCCCGCTGTGACAAAAAAAGAACTTGCAAAACCCCTTTACCCCGCCAAAACACTGTTACTGCCAACCCCAAAATCAATCAAACCCCAGCAAGCTCTTTAGACTGCATTTTTCTTCGAAACACAACCTCCTTTCCCGCCCTGAAGAGCCCTCGAATCAGGTGGAATTGTGCCAAAAGTTAGAACCCCAGAAGACGCAGCAAATCCATTGACTTTAACTGGGACCGTTCCTACAGTAACAACAGTAGCAGCTTTGCCTCCAGCAGCTGATACAGTTGGAACGGGCTTTGCGATGGACTGAGGCTTCATCGGGTTTATACTGAGGGAGCCAATCTTCAGAGCAGTAGCTGCTACTGCACCATTGTCTACTTCAGCAACTGCAAGGTCAGACGGATGACTTCTGACGGTGGTCGATTCGGATATAGCTGCAATTTTTTCTGTACCAGATTGTGCCCGGGCCTCCTCTGAAGCTGGTTTATCATATTTACTCGGGAAGATCCCAGGTAGACTATTGAGTTTGAGAGTGGGGTCCAATGAAGCTGCTAGGAATGGAGTTCCAAACCTCTTAACTGTAAACCTGGTTTTCTCTTCTTGCATGATTCTCTGCCGGTGCTCGTAGTAGGTGAAGTCATCAAGTAACGAAGTATCCACAACTTGCCTTTTGAAAATCTTCAGCATCTCCAGGCCTTGCTTGATCATTACCTGCAAAAAAACCATAGAGCTTGTTCAGACAAGTTTCCATAATAAGAAACCCATCTTCCCAAAGCTGAAAAGACCAAATAGACTTGCTACAAAACTACTTATTTGAACAGAGATCTCACAATACTGAAGAAGCAGTAAAGCTGAAGGCTAACTATCAAGGAACTTAAATGTTGGTATACCTCTTGAGTGTCTCTACTATTAGTCACTGGCTTATTTTCATTGTTCTCCAAGATTATGTGCCTAAAGCTCCCATTTTGTACATCTTTAATCATGTGCCACTTCACAGGGAAACTACCAGACCATTTATCTTGCTGCCAAAAATCCATATCCTTTCTGAAGTTAACTGGACCAATCATCTCAGCAACACCACAAAACTGTCCACTTGCATTAACCTGTACCACCAAATGAACACATTAATAGAGCAACTTATGATGCATATTTCTAAATAGGTGACAACTCACTACCATGAACGAAGCAAAGCTTACCGAAAAGAAAAGGAAGATGGGACAACTACTAGCTTTCTCTGCAGCCATCTTCTGTGCATCTTCATAGGCACTCTGCAGCTTTTTGTTCCCATGAGGAGTTGATGACCAAACGTTGTATTTGATGCTCTTGTGAACATCATCCTCGCTATATGACTTTATCACAAAGAACTTTGCACAAGTGTAGTCAACTTGGAAATCATCCCTGTTGTATTGATCTGTAGAAATTATGATATTCCCCTCTGCATTAGAATCACCTACTTTGGCCGTGTACGCTTTGACAGCTAACTGAGTTTTTGACTTGGTTGTTCTAGGTCCACGATTCTGCTCACCCAGTGCATCATGGCCCCCATCTGCATCATTGAGGGTTCTGCCAACATGGACATTTGATCGATTCTTATCCATGTAGGTTCTTCCATGAGAATTTGCTCCGAACTCAGAGAGGCCATTGTTGACAGGGGGAGCATGTTTCGGCTGGTTCCGTTGAGGTATATATTTTACCTTAGTTGTGCTATCAATTGGCTGCATAGGTCCAGATGCATTCCTGCTCTGTTATCAGTACATCATCGATACAAAAGAATGTGTGAGAATAGTGTCATGGTGAAGAATCATGTACATTAGGTCAGACATGACTACAAGTAACAGGCATGTTCTCTGTAACAAATAAGAAGAAAACCACAAATTACCTGAAGCACACGTGTTGCCGCTGTCTGATAGCTACCAGAAGAAACATTATCATGCACCAAAGAATACTTGCTACTTCCATTGTTAGATCTAGGTCCCTCAGAAGCTGGTCTTGCCAATGAGTTAGTCTGATTGCCAAATGATTTAGAAGGATTCCTAGAGAAGGATGCAGAAGATGATCCATGCCTTCTTCCACCTTGTCCACTATTAGCATATACAACCCCAGCATCAGGAAGGGGATCCACCAAATTGCTCGAAGAAACATCGCCTTGAACAAGAACAGGGACGTAACCAGCTGAAGAAAGAGAGTCCTGGTATGGAGGCATGGTATAGCCTACATAGGAGCCATCCACTCCCATCATGGCACCAGGTATGTAAGGATTGTATGGGTTGTATGGTGACTGTGCATATCCATAGCTAGGTGTATAACATACATAAGGTAAATTTTCAGTTTGTGCACCCTGAAAAAGGTAATAAGCAATTCATGAGCAATGCACTGGAACTGAACAAAAGAATTATCAATCAACGGAACACTCACCGCATACTGAACTTCAGGACCATCAACGCCAAAAATCATGTGGGGGTCCTCCCATTCGCCAGGTGCTTCAAATCCTGAGTTACATTAAAAATGCATGACAAACAAGTGAGTAATTATAGGTTAAGCTAGCAGCACACTCCGAAATTAAAAACAGAGCGAAGAAATTACCTGTACAGTACCAACTGTAGTTGCTGGCGGTAGGATAGTACATTCCTTGATGAACATATTCAGGGGCTCCTCCGTTGTACATGGCTTCAAATTGTTCAAACACCGGAGACGTCAATACAGGGTCAAATCCAGATTGCTGAATCTAAAGGCAACAACAGGGAGTGTGTTAACGAAGCAAAGATCCACATAATTCAAAATAGCATAATTACCAGGTTAAGGTGAAATAATAGTGCACAACAAAGATAACAAGATGCAGAAAATGAACTGCAAGAAAATACCAAATATGTTTCCGTGTTTGCATTTCCAGAAACATTGTACATTTCCATTCCCAAGCTCCAAGCCCTGGATAAGCAAATGAACCCAAACTTAAGCATGGAATGGGAAAAACCACCAGAAAAATCAAAGCGACTCAATCAGATAGCCAAAACAGTCAACCAGAAGAACACAATCAGATATGCAAAACAATTTGCACGAACCAATTCGACTACACAACAGTGGCCCCAAAGGAGTGTCGCTCTCACGAGCCATAGAAAGGAAGAATAAGCAGAACAATAGAACCTTCCAACTCGAGCCAGTGCCTAGTACCGGAACGAAGCAAGACAAGCACTAGAACGGGAACACTCGTCCAATTCAACCGACAGCAGCCAAACCAACTACACAGCCCGAATATCATTAACCCCAAAAAATCAGTGGAAAACAGCTCTGGCGAATCCCCCAATCAGGAACACCTAAGTTCAAAACCCTAAATTAAATACGAAGGACAGAAGCAGCCATCACAACAGACTTATAACTCACGCTGCAATTCCCGGCACAACGACTTAGACAGAATTCGTCGAAGAGCTTCGCAGAAGGATAGGATTAATTACCAGAGAAATAGAAGATGGAGAGGAAATCAAGCCACGGTTGAAGCAGACCGCTGCTGCAGATAGAGATTGGGGCGGTTGGAGGGCGGATAAGTTGGTGCTGGGACCATTGTTTTCCCTTCGTTTTCTCCTGGTTTTCAAAGTTGACACGACTGAGAAACCCTAACCCTAGAAGAGAGAGTGTAGAGGGAGATAAGGAGGGATAGAGGACGGACGGAGACTTTTGGAGAAAAGGCGGTTTGGGGTGTGCGCTAGGAAAAGTAGAAAAGAAAACACAGAGAGAGAGAGACGCGGAAAGCGGGGATTCGGATTCGCACCACCAAATACGAAGCGTTTCCCTCCCGTCGTCGCGGTTCTTCTATTTTCGTTTCGGTGAATTTCCTGAATCGCCCTCGAAGGTCCGCGGGGATAAATGGAACGGTGAATCGGCTTGTCGTTTTGGCTGGCGACGGAAACGGACATTTTCGGGAAGAGCCCATATTAGCTGTCAGTATCTGGCCTTTTTCTAGAACGGGCCGAGTTAGCATTCAATGAGGATGAGCAAATGCAACGCTGGCCTGCCAATCACAATATCCTGTTACGATAGCCTCAATTTTTTCCCCCAAGATATCCGTATCAATACTGTTTTCAAAAAATAACCAGTTAAAGAGAGTCACATGATCGAAAGTAGCAAAAACATAAAATCAAATCCTACTAAAAAATGGGACAAAGAAATGGTTTTCTTTGCCATTAAATAGATAATCCTAATACATCTACGACCAACAAATCTAATCTCAAATTGCACAAAAGCACTACGTAAAGCTAAGATTTCAGCCAACAATGCCCTACCCCCGAGCATCAACTATATGTCCACCCCACACATTGTCCAAAATCACTTGTGCATCCACTGCAAAAATCATGAACACCATCACCCTCATAAAGCACCATCTAATCACATCTAACACGATTAACATCCACAATAAATAAATAAATTAGAGATCCCCGAATATAGAGTGGTTGAAGCCTTTCCACCACGCATATTGGATCCTGCAAAATCCATCCACCGACTCTATGGGACTTACTACACGTAGCACCATCTATGAGCCTCACCAACCCGCATAACAGGGGAGAACCACTAGCACTATGGTTGGCTGCACCCATGCCCCTAAAGACCACGATGAACAAAAGCAGTTGCTATCTCATGTGCAATATCCCAATCTGCAACCTAAAAGTGAAATTGAGCAACCAAAACGGAAATAGTGTATTGTGTGAAGTAAAAAATGACCCAATTCGAGGACGCTAAATTCTCCAGAACACTGCAACCACCCCCAATTGCTTCCCATGATACACATTCTATCTCAATCTCTCTCACACACACTCAATATCTTATCAAACCAAGCTAACTGTGCATTTTGAATGAAAAACATGGACGACAAGATAGAGGAGAGTGTTTTATTATATAGTTATATGTACTTGACAATTTTTTACTTATTAAACATTTACGATCATTTTGTTACTACATCAAATCTATATGGCCACTTAAATAAATTATCAAAAATTCAGTGAGTAATTTGTATTAGTATATCAAACAAAAAAGTAATATGAGTTGAGTCTTCAATTATCATAGCCAGTAACTTCCGGCTATCGTGCATATCACGTTACTTGTAATTAGTAGTTGCTGCTCCTATTTCTGAGTAGTAGTGCTCCTTATTTTTAGCTGAGATAGTTAACAACCCTACATATATATCAGTTCGCACTTTCAATGAGAATGAGAATCTCAACTCCTTCCCCTCTCAACATTTCCCTCTAATTCCATAGAACGGCCATGGAAGCAGAAGATGCACCAGCTTCCGAGCTGGCTCTCGCCGACACCAACATTCACTGGGACAGGTTCTTCCGCCGCTCTTTCCTCCGCGTCTTACTTTCCGTCCACATTTCGTAGTAAATAGTATATGATCCATAATTAAATCTATCGAGTAATGAAATCGTGACGAATTGTTCGTTGGCGTGTGTATTCAGGCTGGACAAGACGAGGTTCCACGTGATCGGAGCCGTGCTGCTCACCGCGCAGCAAGCATTGCTCCATCCGACGGCGGTGGTGAAGACGAGAATGCAAGTGGCCGAAGCCGGGAGAGGGTTTTCCGTGTTCAAGAGCATACTAAGGAGCGATGGAATTGCAGGGATTTACAGAGGTTTCGGGACTTCTGCAATTGGATCGCTGCCGGGCAGGGCTTTGGCACTGACGTCGCTAGAAGTCTCCAAGGACGTGACACTGAAGTACCTGGAGAAATTCGACATGCCGGAGGCAACCAGGCTTGGAATTGCAAATGGAGTTGCGGGGATGGTGTCGAATCTGGTTTCTTGTGGCTACTACGTGCCTCTGTATGTGGTACGTCAATCAACCAAATCGACTCATCCGTAATATCCGAAAATAAAATTGAATTTTATGGGTCATAGCGGATTTGAATTTTGAAAACCGTTGCATTGTGATTGGGTACGAGTTTTGATTAGTTACAACCTGAAAACCGTAAAAATATTCCTGTAATCGCAAATTTCTTACGTTAATTGTTACACATATAATTTGTTTACATAGTTATAATTGATAAATTCTAAAGTGTTCGCTAAAGTGAAATTTTATTTTAACACTTGCATTTGTCTTGTATAAATACACATTTAAATGATATTTTATTTTATTATTTCATATAACAATCATATAGATCGTATGCTTCGTATTAGATTATTAAAATTATGAATTTTATTCTCGTTTACTGGATTTTGAATTTCCATCCAACCCGCGACCCAAATCGTGACCCAAAGAAACACCTAGGATCTTGATTTACCATAATTCAACCCGTGCGTGACTCATTGATTGGGTGGTTAAAATGCTCGAAACTGACCCATTTACACATCCCCCTGCCTTCCAGGTGCGACAGAGACTAATGGTGCAAGGGCTTCCAGGTACAACAGTGTGTTACGGGCCATTCGACGCCATCTACAAGGTGATCAAATCCGAAGGGTTTCGAGGTTTGTATAGAGGTTTCGGACTAACAGCATTGACACAATCCCCATCTACTGCTCTCTGCTGGGGTGTTTATGGCGCTTCACAACACCTTATCTGGAGGTGTTTCCCCCATTAATCTTTTCCTTCCATTTGATCATATCTACTGTTCGAGGAAACTGTGCTGAACTGTTGTTTCGTTTGTTAGGGGCTTGGGCTATGGAGATGAATTAACATCGAAGGTGGAGAAACCGTCTCATGTTGAGATGATTGCAGTTCAGTCGGCAGCAGGGATGGTAGCAGGTGCTTGTTCGTCGGTGATCACTACCCCAGTGGACCTGTCAAGACGAGACTCCAGGTAATTATCAGACACATGGTGGGTTTTTTTTTATCGTTTGGTTTCTTGTAAATGTGCAAACTGTTAGTGTTGTAGTATCTACACATAATATAATACGTCGAAGGGAAAAACGGGAGCCCCATTTCAAATTTCCTGAAACGAGAGTGAAAGTAGGAAGGACATTTTGGTCTTCACAATTACTTTTTTTTTATTCATTAAAAAGACACGTACTGGGATTCAAACCATGACCATTTTAAAGAAAAACAAGGATAATAACCAATCACACTATGCACATTTGTTGTATCTTTTTAAATTAGAAACATATAATAGCAGGGAGGAAAAAACCCTTTCCCCATTTCAAATTCCCTGCTCCATGAGCGTTTGTAGGAAGGGTAGAATAGGGAGTGTCAATTTTTTTTCTCTTTCCTCTGTGGAACGGGCCAACTTACCGTACACATGTGAATTTAAATGGGCCCATGAGTGTCAATTTTTTTTTCTTTAAGCCCTTTTATTTCTCCGTGGTGACAAAATATATATGAAAAGGTAAAAATAATACTCCTTTTTATTGTTAAAAATAAAACATTTAACAATAAACTAATGCATGGTATCTAATGGGCTAACCGCCAACCATAAAATAAAAGAGTTGAATGTGCCTGACCTACATGAGATTTGGCCATCAAGTAAAATAAATGAACATCATTGGTTTGTCATTCTAAAATAAACTAATTTCTCTGACATAATATATATTATGCTATTATTTTATATCTTAGTGGCTAAAATATAATGTATTTTAAAGTTATTCAATGGTTCAACCTCGACCAACACAATTAGTCCAATTTTTATCATTTCAAATATATATTTTATAATTATTTGATATCATAATGATCAAATTATAGTGTATTTTATAGGGAATCGTTTGGTATTTGTTAGTAAAAAATTAAACATAAAGATCTATTTGGTTATTTTAAACATTATAACGATTCTAAACATTTTCAGTTCCTTTTGAATTTTTATGGTTTTATTCCCGAATGAGTGATGTGCAAATGGCGAATTGTAGTCGTCTCTTTTCTTTCACTATTTTTTATTTTCAAATAGAAAGTTTAAAAGTAAAGAATAATTAGAATTTGGCATGGGTCGTCAAACAGGCTGAATTTCAAGTTTTGGCCCGTTTGTTTTATGCATTGCAAATTTATTAGCATTTTGATGGAAATGGCTTGGAAAAAAGACATATAAGTTGTACCTTTGCAGAAATGTCCTCAAATGTTTTAATGGTTTGTGAATCAAGTTCCGTGACTTTTGTGATGGTGTATGTGCTTGACAATTGCTCGATGTTGTAATTGCTTAATTTGAGAGTAAATCTTTTGATTTTCCCTATGAGTTGTGATACCAGTTCTGGTGGTTGCAGCATGTTGTCGTTGTTAGCCTGTAAAAGTTGTTCCGCCGTGGTGCTAAATACCTTTCTTTCTTTTTTAACAAATTGTGTAGTAGTGCTATGAAACAGACCACCCATGAACGCTACGCTTATTATAGTCTGTTCTTACTTCCGGTGGTGAGAAATTGTGAATTGAGAATCATATTCGCCTACCGCACTGTGTCTGGCTGGTGGCTGCTTACTGTGCTCTCTAGAGTTATGAAACAGACTACCCATGAACGTTTTCCTTAAGAGTCCATAACTTTTGCGAAAAACCAAATTTAGGCAATCAAAGGTGGTGGATGTGTGATGATTTTTTATGGCTTAATTGTTTGTGAATTGGATATCTGATCTTTGTATGATTGGAGGGGATGTTTGCTTAATAGAATAATCCATTTTAATTCATGTTTATTTTTAACATGAACTTTAGTAACTCAAAACCTTCGAGACACATATCACCTACTGCATTGTATCATTTTGCCTGGGTGTTTGCTGTGTTGTCAAACTTCTTTGTTGCTGCTGCTTTTACACTAACAGGGGAGTTAAGAACCCATGAATGTTTCCGTTTGACACAAACAGGAGGACTTGCTTCTAAATCGTGCACTAAAGATGATTGGAGGAAACATCTCTATTGCAGTTGATATACTGGAGACCAGAACAAAAGCAATGTATAACATCAAAACCAACCATCTGAACTATTAGCATTGTTGCTTTACTATTTTTTCGTGGTTGAGTCTCCTTCAAAAAATTTAGTTTGATTTTAGAAAATTTTGCTTCTGCAGTCCTGTCTTGCCACCAACGCGTTCAGTAGATGGAGATGGCAGAGGCGAAGGCTATTTTTGTGTTGTTGTTGCTGGTTTAGGGATCGGTTTGTGAAGAAGAGGGAGAAGAGAGGGGGAAAGGGAAATGCAGGAGAGGGGGGTAACTCTTTTCTCTGACAAAAATGGAGTGAAGAAAGGAATTATGATCAGTAAGGATATGGTTATCTTCCATAACGGTCTCTATTCTGGTTTGAATTGAGCTTGGGAGGCAGTGATAAGGACGAGCTGCAACCAATTCATAGTGAGAAGAGAGCTATGAACTGTGATCATGTCTTATTTCAAGTTAGAAGGTAGTTTCAGTATAAGGATTATTTAATTTGACAAGTTGTTTCGTCCATGATTCTTGGTAGTTTCAGTGCCATTCTAGCCATTGTTTAGTCTGTAATTTTTGAGAATTGATGTGCGAGTAATGACTTTCACTTAGCTTCAACTATTATGTGTGTATTTATTGACATGTGATAGAAATCTCTTTTCCTTTTCTTTGAATTCAGTTTCATACTCTAATTGTATCATTTGTACATAGGCAAATCATGCTCGAGATGACAACTCGCTGATAAGGCTGGTGCAAGGAACGGAGCCATCATTAGAATTCATACCGACAACGGGGAGGGATGCCCAGGACTAATTCAATGATGATTGATGATGGTATAATAAAAACTGCAGTCTGCATCAACACCAATTTCTAGGCCTAAGTAAAGTTATTCAACCCAGAACTCTGCTTAGCGCTAAAAATTTCCCTCACCCAACCTTGATCCTGTTTGACCCACTTCTGAAGAGTCAAGATATATGAATATGACTAATCCTCTCCGTTCGTATTTTCTTATTGACTCTTTCTGACCCTTTAGGTTGGGGCGGGTCGGGAAGAATTGGATTAGTGGGTCGGTCCTAATCAAGTGGAATCCCAATCCCTTCACTCTCACTTGCTTTCTCTCCTATTCCACAAGTGGGTAACAAACAGTAATCCGGCCAACGGGCCGGGTAATAGGCTAGTATGATTAATGACTGAACCTATCCCAATAATTCGAGTTATTGGGATCAACTGGTTCTTGACATGGTATCAGAGCTTTCTGTGACCGAGAGGTCTAGAGTTCGATTCCCGGTGACCCCCATTTGTTAAGCACATGATATTCTTGTCTTCATACCTGTGTAAACTTCAAGCTCTTGTGAGTGGCTTTCGTTTAAGGGGGCGTGTTAGTGTTGTGGTATATGATCCACGATTGAACCTATCCCAACAACTCGAGTTATTGGGATCAACTGGTTCTTGACACAAACTTAGTGCGATTAACTATGGTTTGGGGGTGATTGGTGAAGGTGATGGACAACTATGGTGGTGGGAGGCCTTCGGTGATGAAGACGGTGAAGAACCTTGTTGAGGAGGATGGATGGTGGGGTTTCTATAGAGGGTTTGGACCGCGGTTCATGAACATGTCGTTGTGTGGCACAACCATGATTGTTACGTACGAGCTCATAAGTATGTACACCACTACGTACACTACGTGGTGCATATGTCTTTCAAACAAAATTTTGGTGTATATATTTTTCACATGTTGCTCTCCTTCTTTGGACAAATTTGAGTGTGTTAACTTTGTTTGATTTTGTGGTTTGGAGCAGAGAGACTTTCGGTAAAACAGCAGAATTAAGATGGCGACGCGATCAGATTTCAATTGCATGCCTAACTCGACCATATTTCTTGGATGGTTCGTTGTTTTCTTTGAGTCACTAGAAGAAAACTTGGCTTTGGAGACAAATAATTAGAAACAAATAGTGCATTAGTCTCTATATCTCATTTATGGCGCAAATGTATTATTTGTCTCTCTATCTCATATGATTTGTCTCTATTTCATAATAGGAATTTTTTATTTACATAAAATAATAGTTTTAGAAGCAAATATAAGTGTATCCTAAACTTAAGTTATATAGAAACAAATCTAACAACTTCTAGAGACAAATACAAATGTTACATATAGTGTAGTTATACAGAGACAAATGAAATGCTTTTAGAGAGAAATATAAATGCTTTATAATTATGAAAAGATAAAATGTGAATACTATTCCAATCCCCTTTCAGAGATAAATATAAATCTCTCTCGTAGATAAAGTTTGGCACAAGAATATATGTTAATTTATTTGAAAAACGAAGTAAAAGGAAAGGAGGATAACTAAGGATTATCTTTAATGACAATAATAAAAAAGGAAAAAAAAGTGGCGTGGGTTAGATTTTTAAGGGTCATGAAGAACTTTTCTTATTATCAACAACAACACCACGTAAAACAAAAACTTTTCCTCCCTCTATTAGTGGCATTAATTAATTTAAGGCAAATCTCAATCGTTCAGTACTCTAATCCCTACCGTCCATTCATCTACAAATAAATGAAAACCCTAGAGACTATCTCTTATTTCTCTGTCGGTCGACTTGCGACTTTTAATCTTCCTTCTCGTTTCTTGTAGTCCTCTTCTAAATTATTCTTTCTCTTCCTTCTATTCTACTACGCACACTGCATAGTTGGAGCTTTCTTTCTGATTTTTTATTTATTTATTGTTTTACCATTGCTATTGTCAAATCAGATGCATATTTTGCTGATGATATCTTTAGTTCTATCGTCGATGCAACGCCACCTCCTGTTTTCTTTCTTCGACATGAGTAGCAACCTCTTTTCCATAATTACAATCGTGCATCGGCTTCTTTTCCACACAAAGCGCCGCCGCTTGTCTTCTTCTTGCCTGAAGAACTGCACTGTTGCCGCTTCTGTGTTCTCATCCTCTTAGAGTACTTATAAACTTATAATTAGATCTGTTTGTTGCTGTATATACGAAGGGGTAGTGAAGACATATATATGATCCACTCCCTATAAAAGGTATGTCTATCTTTTGTTCCTTACTTCTCTAGAGTAGTGATTTTTCTTTTTTCTTTTTTTGGTGAAAGAGTAGTGAATTTCATTTTTCTGTGTGTAGGTTAATATATTATTTACTGTATATTATTTTTTTAATTCCTATCTCAGTTTTGTTCTTGATGAGGGCTTGTGGAGGTGCTTAGGTCAAGGGAAGATGATTGAAAGAGTTGATGTTGATGTCAACTGTGAAGCAGTGAATAAATGGATGAATATAGAGATCGATCTTGATACACTGTACAACTCAACGGCAATGCATATTTTGTCCAAAATAGTCAACGAAATATTCTAGTTATTACCAACTGTTTTGTTTGCGGAGTATGTATGTATTACAAAGTGTATTTTACTTTGTGCTTATAATGTATTCTGCGAAAGGAAACATATGAATAATATTTATATTTATTTGTACAATTTATAGTTATTTTTCGATCAATCTTATTTATATAATATACTAATAAATTCAATCAACAATTAAAATCTTGGTAGTGGTCCATTGAGATCTCAAGTACAAATAACGTGTGCAAATATAAACTAGCCCATAAAATTAAGGGTTAATACCTTATTATGGCCTGAACTATGACCATGTAATCAACTTTGGTCAATGGTTTGAGAAATTAACATCCTGGCCCGAACTATGCAGTATATAGACAGAATTGGCCTGGAGCATGGTTTGACCGTTTGTTTGGACGGTCAACACCATTGACCGTTAGTCAACTGTCCAGGTCACTGCCATGTCACAAAAAAAATAATAATTTCAATTTTCTTTTTATTTCCTTTACAAAATTAAATAATAAAGAAAAAAAATAATAACTTTTGGCCACCCATCCCCATCTTATCCCCTCATCTTCTTTCCTTTTCGATCAAACCCAAACAAACCCTATCTTCCATTATTCTTCTTCCTCCTTCTTCACCGACGACCGGCCTCCATATCCGAAACAGCTCCGAGACAGTCGCAATTAATTGGATTAATTAAAAGCGGAGCAACCCCCAAGCTCTGATCACCTTCTCCGGTTTAGTTTCAGATGTACGGAACCCGACGGAGATAAAAAAAAAAAACAAAATCTGAAACAGAAGATTTATGGATACTATTTACATGTGCAATATTATGGAAATTTATTTATACAAATGGAGTGATGGATCTTCTTCTTCTTGAATCTTCCTCCTCTGGCTTCGAAATCCTCTGCTTGGCTGCCTTGAAAATTGCCTAGAAAGGGAAGGATCAAGGATCTGAGGACGGTAGTTTGGAATACCAGAATCGACCGGCCGATTCTCACTCCCGAACAAAATTGACGAAAAAGAAAACAGATGAGAGAGATGAGTGTGGTGTTGATTTGGACATGTAGACCCCAGGGCGCCATCCGTCAATAATTGGATCTCTCTGTATCTCAAATACAGATCTCCAATCTTCATCGATTAATTCTGGTCGATGGAATCTCCTCAACCGCGGCGGTCACTCAACAGATTTCTTCAATTTTTCTTCTCCCGAATCTGGATTGTTTTCAAGAATCGTTGTAATCGGATATTAAGGCGGCAGGTCGTCGGGAAAGAAGGCAACTGTTTCAGATATGGAGGCGGCGGGTACTCGGAGAAGAAGGAGGAAGAGGAACAATGGAAGATAGGGTTTGTTTGGGTTTGATCGAAATGGAAAGAAGGTGAGGGGATAAGGTGGGGATGGGTGGCCAAAAGTTATTGTTTTTTTTTTCTTTATTATTCAATTTTGTAAAGGAAATAAAAAGAAAAATGAAATTATAATTTTTTTTGTGACCTGGACAATTGACTAACGGTCAACAGTGTTGACCGTCCAAACAAACGGTCAAACCACGCTCCAGGCTAATTCTGTCTATATGCTGCATAGTTCGGGCCAGGATGTTAATTTCTCAAACCATTGGCCAAAGTTGATTACATGGTCATAGTTCAGGCCATAATAAGGTATTAACCCTAAAATTAATTGCCTCCAAATATACTTATTAGAGACAGATATATATGTCTCCATAAAATCGTTTAGAAGCAAATGTATTTGCCTCAAAAACTTAAATTACAAGCAAATGTACATCCCTCTAAAAATAAATAAGATTATGAAAGTATACTTTAAAAATAGAATTAGCATCAAATATATTTGCCTCCAATTTATTAATTGCTTCTACGTCTGCCTCCAAAAGGAATTAGAGAAAGAGGCGTCCGATGCAAATAAAGTATTTGTTTCGATAGATGTACAGAAGCAAATAACTGTCATTTTGAAGCAAATAACCTTTGTCTCTAAAACTAGGTTTTCTTGTAGTGAGTCTCTACCGAAATAATTTTTTAAGAATGATAAAATAAAAGGGGTTATGTATACTAGCTTTGTATCTGACTCGTTCAACGATTAGTAGTCTTGTTAATTTATATTTCATAGCTGTGTTTTTTATATTAGTATTTGATCATTCATATGCAACACACCATGAATTGAGTGTTACATAAAACTTCATATCACTTGAACGATATAATTGTGACTTTGAAAAATCATTACATCTGATCCAAATTTACGAAATGATAGTAACTTTAAGTTTTTGACAAATGAATGCATGAAGTTCGCAAACTTTTAAAACATTGTGACATTTGGTATGTACCAAAGTCCTAAATTTTCTTATTCTCCTATTACTAATATTGGAGCCTTAAAGTATATTAATTGAAAATACTTAACTGATTAATCGATTTGTAATCTCATACAGGTGACTAAAATAACACGTGAAGTAGACACTACAATTAGATCCAAAATAACACAGCAACACATGCATAGGCGGAGGCAGGGGCATTAGCCCTTGTCACGGGACAGGGGGCAAATTTTGGAGTGGAAAAAAATACCCATATATATTTATATTGATGATGGAACAAACAATTAAATGTGGTATTATAGTATTTTATCAGTACAATACAACTTATTAGTGGTTCATAAATGGATACTATTAGTGGTTCATAAATTGGTTGTTCATAAATTAATAAAATTAATTTATTATACTATAAACAGACTTTTAATTGCAATAAAGACCTAATAAAATCTTTTTTCTTCTTATGTCTATTCGATTTCCCCCAACAATCCTGAAATTTTTCAGCGACAACGACAATTCCACTAGTTTTGATTCTACCAATTTGCAACTACAAGTGCAGAAAGAACATTTTCAGCTTTGAGTTATATTAAGAACAAGTTTTGAAGTCGAATTGGCGACCAGTTTGCTAATGATTATTGAGTGCGATACATTAAAAGAGACTTACTTAACATTGTAGACAACAAATGTTTTATGTTTTTTTCACAATATGAAATTCCGTCGTGGTTGCTTATGAAAACAATGGTTTTATTAGTCAATTATTTTTTTATGTGAATGAATTATTTGGATATAATTAGTTTTAATTTTATTTATTAAATAATTATTCATTATATATTTATATTATAAAAAGAGGACAGGGGTAGTTTCAAATCCTGCCTCTGTCACTGAACACATGGTAGGAGTCGGAGCCGTAAAGACGTGCTCTCACTAGCAAAGAGTGGCCTAGTGAAGCCAAATACTCGGTTACAAAGTTTCCCTTTCGAAAAAATATGGGGAATATGAACCTCACACGGTTGAGATAGGCTTATGAATCTCGAACACCAAAACAAAATGAGTCTGGGTGACTCGCTCCTACCGTCACTCTAGAAAATGGCCAAGTGTAACCACCTCCTAAAGCGTAGTATAGCGGGTTTGGGTTTTAATGTCAACCCGGGTCCTAAGTGTGATGACTACTCCGTGAGTTCTTATTATTTAGCAGTGAAAGTGTAGTGAAGGTCCAAACAAGCAAACAAGCAAAGCAGTTAAAGGTTGTTTTCAAGTTGAGAGATGTCACCCAGATATGGTTCCCCCTAGACTGCAGTTAAGCCGAATTGTAATTTACCAAGTTCAATTTCAATGATAGTTATACTGCGGGAGGTTCTTAAACAGACTGCAGTCTCGACTAAAGGTCTCCAGACCCTCTCAATCTGAGTCCCCAGCGGGCGACTAACCTCCACCGGAGTAAACAGATTGAGGCCCTAACGAACCAAACCTCCACTACCGAAGTAAATTCGGTGCATAATAGTGAATTGACTCCTCGACTAAAGTCGTCAATTCCCTACCTTCAATCAAGGGTGCTCTATCAACCTAGGCAGATATTCTCTTTCTAGGTTAAAGCAGAAACAACAGAAATTTGATCAGGATTCGTGCCATTCAATAATTCAAACCTCAATTGAATATAATCATAACACTGAATCTGTACTTGGGTTCATACAATCAAACCTAACATACAAATCTAGGGTTCTTCATACCCAGGTGAATAAGAAAGTTACTCCATAAAGAGAGATGGGAAATCTAGCTCAGATGCGGAAACAATACTGTGAAGGATGAGATTCTGCTTCTGGCACTCAATCAGCTCTTCTCCAAGCTCAAGTCGGGCTCCAATGGTGATGGAGATCGATCAAAGGCACTTGCAGAATCAGGTTCGTCACTTTCTCTCTCCAAGTATACACTTTTTCTCTCTCAAACTCGGGTCCCCTCTCCTTTGGCTGGAAATTGGGTTAAAATCCAGAAATTCCCGACCACACGGCAGGCCACACGACCGTGTGGCTTTCCCAGCTGCCCGTGTGAGTGTGCAAAACGCCGCGTTTCACTTAAGTGGCTTCAGGTACGCTACACGGCCAAAACCACACGGCCGTGTGGTGTGAGCTCCCTGGACTTTCCGCACGGCCACAAGGGGTCCCCTACACGGCCAGTGTGGCTTGCCCATGCAAAGTGGTGCCACACGGCCAAGTCACACGACCATGTGGGGTTTTAGGCATGCCCGTGTGGCTTCCTCAGCTTCTCGCCAAACGTCCAATCTTCGTCCAATCGACCCCGAACTCTTTCCCAAGCCTTAATTCACGTACTAGGACCTGAAATATTACAAACAAGAACAACCTAGCGTGAAATCGGCCTAGAACACGAAAAATAAGACTCAAACGGTATAAGAATGGTGGACAAAAACATGTGTATATATCAAGTCATCACTGGGTTCGCTAGGGAAGTTGAACGAGAATGATGAGCAATACTAGCCAACTTTAAATAGCTTATGATAAATTGGCCATCGTCACCCCTCATGATGGTGCATGTTGTCGTACTATTAGGAGAGTGGACGATTAAGTCATAAGTGTTAAAGCATGTCCATCCATGTTGTGTTGTTGTCCAATGGATAAGTTGACGTTATGGAGTCCTCCCTACTCCAAATGGCCTGGTCCCCTCTTATAAGGCAAGTATATTATGTTCCCTGAGTTGTCTTGCACAGAACTGAAGTTGCACAGTTGTCTCAAGCTTGTCATGAAACTGATGATTATTCCGTTTTTTCCACAGTAGCCAACACGTTCATGCTAAGAGTGGAATATTAATAATACAGCTCCTGCCCGTGGCACAATGTAGGATCCATTTTGTTATGTTATAGAAGAAAAGCTCGTATGACTCATTATCCAGGCTCCCCGCCCAAAAATGCTCTCGCGAACTAGCATTCGCAGAGTATGTGAATAACGATTTTCGGGCCACCCCCACAAATGGGACATCCAACATGTTGCATGTGTTAGCGGTTTCTTCTTCCTCTCGAAGTTTGTAAGAAGGCTTTGGCTGTTGGCAAGCCAACTCGAGACCGAAGCTTGACATATAGAATACAATACACTCTTTTTCCTTTTTGGATTATCGCGGTTAATTTTTTTTTATCTTATTCAAGAAATTTATAAATAAGCTCTTCATAATATATTTATTAAGATCAATCTTGATATATTTTGGACATGTGATTCCAGGTTTTTGTATGATTTTACAAACTCCTTTTTGTATGAAAAACACAAATATTGCACAACACTACAAGCATATTCTCGACATGCATTAAGAGTATCTACAATATGTGGTCAATAAGAATATTCACAATTCGAGTTAAGAGTATTCAACGTGAATGCTTCAAATGTTGTGTAAGTTGTAACTTGTATGGATATGTAAAATATGTGTTAACAGTTCAGGTACACACAAAAAAATACAATGGAAAAACATAAAAAAATATATAAAACATTGATATCATTAGATGTAAAAAATAAATTAAGAAGAATTCATTTACAAATTACAAAAAGGAAAAACGTTTTATACCTCAAAAAATACAAACAAATTATGAAAACAAGAGTCGACAAGATAACCGTGCTGCTTTAACCAACGGGCTTGGCTTGCACAGCCGTGTTTGGGCCAATGAATCTGGAGAACTGAGTGGACGAAAGTGTGTGGGCTACAATAATTGGCACCACCTCCTCAACTGGAGTCACCGACTGATTAAGCACCGGAACTTTCTTGATTAAGTCAGTTTGTTCCTCTCCAAAAATTACACCGTCGACGAGTCTTGTTCCCGCCAGCCGCTGCAGAGAAACAGCCGGCGGAGATCCACTGGGGACGGCGCCGGAAGGAGAAGAAAGACTGTAGTAGAACAGTGATGGAGGCAGAAGTGGCAGCAGCTTCTGAGCTGGCTCTCGCGGACACCAACATTAATTGGGACAGGTTCGCTCGCTGCTCCTCTCCCTAATTCCGTTGCTTCCCTCCACATCTCGTGCTCTCAACTTGTATTCGCGGCAATGAAAATGGAATTCATGCGTAACTCGGGTTTCGAGCATCCGAATCGTGATCGATTTCTCGATGGTGTGTCTATTCAGGCTGGACAAGACGAGGTTTCACGCGTTTGGAGCCGTACTGTTTACCGCGCAGCAAGGGTTGCTCCACCCAACGGCGGTGGTGAAGACCAGAATGCAAGTGGCCGACGGAGGGATTCCTCAAATGCGGGGGTTTTCCGTGTTCAAAAGCATACTGAGGAGCGATGGAATTGCAGGGGCTTACAGAGGGTTTGGGACATCTGCGGTTGGATCGCTGCCTGGCAGGGTTTTGGCACTGACATCCCTAGAAGTCTCCAAGGACATGACCCTGAAGTACATGGAGAAATTCGATATGCCGGAGGCCACTAGGCTCGGCATTGCAAATGGAGTGGCAGGCATGTTGTCGAATCTAGTTTCTTGTGGCTACTATGTGCCTTTGGATGTGGTAGGTTAAAGAACATTTTAGTCCTTCCTTACTGAATTTGTTCCTTTGTCTGCTTTGCCATCTTTGCTTCCATTCGAGTTGTGATAGCAGTAGGCTTATTTGCGGGGCAAAGTGGATACTGCTAATCACGCATTAGCCCTGCAGACTGATATGTGGAGCTTCTGGTATATACTGTTGTGCTGATCTTGCTTGTAATGCTTGGAATGGTATGGTGTGTGTACTTTTAGGTGTGCCAAAGGCTAATGGTGCAAGGGCTTCCGGGGACAACAGTCTGCCACGGGCCACTCGATGCCATGCGCAAGGTCATCAAATCGGAAGGGCTTCGAGGTTTATATAGAGGTTTCGGACTAACTGCATTGACTCAATCCCCAGCTTCTGCTCTATGGTGGGGTGCTTATGGTGCTGCCCAACACCTTATCTGGAGGTGTGTCTCTAATCTATCCTTCCCGTTTGATAATCTGTATTGTTGGAATTGAAGATTTCCAGTTGATGTTGTTTCATATGTTTAGTGGCTTAGGATATGGAGATGAATTAGCGGAGAAGATGGAGAAACCATCTCATGTTGAGATGATTACAGTTCAGGCTGCAGCTGGGATGGTAGCAGGTGCTTGTTCGTCAGTGATCACTACACCTGTGGACACTGTCAAGACGAGACTCCAGGTAATCAATCACGTGGTCACTTGGCTGTTTAGTTTCTTATAAATGTGCAACCTAGAAGGTCTAATTATGGCTTGGGGATTCTTGAAGGTGATGGACAACTATGGTGGCGGGAGGCCTTCGGTGATGAAGACAGTGAAGAACCTTGTTAAGGAAGATGGATGGTGGGGTTTCTATAGAGGGTTTGGACCGCGATTCCTGAACATGTCGTTGTATGGCACTACCATGATTGTTACGTACGAGCTCATAAGTATGTTTTCCACACACAATCTCGTTGGTTCATGTATCTGCAGACTGCTTTTGTTCTTCCAAAGACTGTTCAATAACTTTAGTGTATTGATTGTGCTTGGTTTTGTGGTTTGGAGCAGAGAGACTTTCGGTAAAGCAAAGGAATTAAACTGGAGACAGGATCAGATTTCATTTGCCTGCCAAACTCGGCCATTTCCTCTTGTATTGTAATTTCACACTCTATTACTTGCTCCTGTATTATTCTTTGACTGTGATAACGATGCTGATTAGAGGGCTTGATTCATATTCACAAATGCTTGTGTCTCTGTGGAACGAATTTTCCAGAATAATAAAAAAAGGATTTATGCATACAGCATATATGCTTTTTTGTTACTTGTTTTAGTCGACGGCAGGTTCCTTGTTTTAGTCGACGACAGGCGAAGCTGCCGTCGCACCCTGGTCGCCTCAAAAAATTAATTAATTACTTATTAAATGAAGGGAAAATAGAAAAATGTAAAAGGAATAAATAAAAAAAAGGAAAAGAAAGAATGCTCGGTGGATGAAAAATTAGATTCAGATTCAGAAGGAGGGCTATAAACATAAATAAATCTGGGGATCGAAAGCACTCCGTCCCCCGATTTGTTCCCCTCTCCTTCCTGACCACTGCTATAACTGCGCTTTTTTCTCTGCGAGGGAAGGGAAAAGGGAGGTTGGGAATCAACTTCGTTTCTCCACCGTCCATCTACAGAATCCGAAGACGTCAATTTCAAGCCCTGTTCAACCAATCGTCAATCCAGATCTCGCTTCTTTCTTACATCCTGGTAAGCAAAAATCTTTCCTTTCTTCTATTCATTCCGGATCTTTGCTTGATCTTGTTTCCTAGATCTCGCAAAGTTCGCTTCTTTGTCTGGTTTTGATGTTTAAAGCTTGGATCTTTTGCCAATTTTCCATCGCGAGTATCGAACCGTGATCTGAACCCTTTCGTTCTTGGGTTCTGATTTTGGATGTGGAGCAGGTTGGTAGAGTGGTATAGAAAAATGGGTCTTTCATTCGCGAAGCTGTTCAGCAGTCTCTTCTCCAAGAAGGAGATGCGAATCTTGATGGTGGGTCTCGATGCCGCTGGTAAAACCACCATTCTTTACAAGCTCAAGCTGGGCGAGATCGTTACCACTATCCCCACAATTGGTATTCTCTCCTCTCCTCTTTTCTGGTTGCTAGCCTGGTTTTTCTGTTAGATGGGACAAGATCGTCGAATAGATGACCAGATCTGTGTGCAATTTATACTTGTTACCTGTTGTATCTTGAGATCATTCAATGATTTTACCACTCCGTGGTTCAGGATTCAATGTTGAAACCGTGGAATACAAGAACATCAGCTTCACAGTCTGGGATGTCGGGGGTCAGGACAAGGTATTACTCGTCTTTCTAAGATCTCTCGCTACTGGATATAGGCTGTTCTAACTTTGCGATTTGCCTAATGATGAGTGCATCTTGCTAAAATAATTTTGTGCATACAGATCAGTATTAGATGTGTGCTTGTCCTGTGATGGTTTTGGCTGGCAGATCCTGCCCTATGATGAATTGCTTAGTTTATGGCGCATGATAACCTGTATCTAAGGAGTACATTATCCCTTTGCTGATTTTGTGAATCAAAATGACAGTGTATTACTATTTATTCACGTGACGTTTAGCCACATATTGAGAGTGGGGTAGTGATTATGCATGCTAGATGAAAGGGGTGTGCTTTTGCCTTGTAAGCAACTGAGCATGCCTGTTGCCGAGTTCTTCTTCGGTTTTCATGCAAGTTTAATAGGATACGACTTGTCTGAGTGCTTAATATCTTCATTTGGTCTTTGTATTCTTAAGATCCGACCCTTGTGGAGGCACTACTTCCAAAACACACAAGGGCTGATATTTGTGGTGGACAGCAACGATCGTGACCGTGTTGTTGAGGCTAGAGATGAGCTGCACAGGATGCTGAATGAGGTAATAAGAGCATTTCAAGAGGTCCATTATTCAGTGATGAAGTTGGTTATGTGGAAATAGTGTTCAAACTTTATCCTTGATTTCATGTTTGCTAGGACGAACTAAGGGATGCTGTGCTGTTGGTGTTTGCAAACAAGCAAGATCTTCCTAATGCAATGAATGCTGCTGAGATAACCGACAAGCTTGGCCTTCACTCTCTGAGACAACGCCACTGGTAAGATTCTATCATTACTCTATCATATGAATGTCTAATTTGGGGGAGAAATTATTAGGGTATCTGGTTTTAGAGGATGCCAATGCTTGCTATTCTGCAGTCGTTAAATTCAGGTCCGAGTTTTCTTAGTTAGTGGTAGCCTTTCAGTTTTTGGAGAGAAAAAGTTCATTGGCTGTACAGAATTGGCTACACAAAGTAATTACTTCAGTTCTCGAGGGTCTGTCTTTGTGGTAGAGCACTAGAATCTCCACGATGTGATTCCTTGTGCTGCTACTGAAGTGCTTTTACTCAATTTTAGTGTTTGACCCACTTGTTTATAAGTTGAGGCTGATACAGAAACACTGGAAGTAACCTTTTATTGTCTGTTGCAGGTACATCCAGAGCACTTGTGCCACATCTGGGGAGGGACTCTATGAAGGACTGGATTGGCTCTCCAACAACATTGCTAGCAAGGTATGCTTCACATTCTCAATGTCTATTGGTTACCTTGCCTCTTCTCCTTCATCCTCCAGGCTAAACTAATACGTGGTCTATGTGATTTTGTTTTCCAGGCTTGAGTGTCTTTTTGTCAGGATCCGACGAAAGAGATTTAGCAGTGGGTTTCGTTGTTGAAAGTTTTCTTTATTGTGCATGTACTCTACTCTTAGAATTCCAGAAAGTTTGTATGTACACTACTGTCATTTTTTCATGTTATATCTGTTTCCTTTCCCCCGTTTTTTTTTTTTGCTTTGAAGGAGTGTTGTGAAATAAACCATGGTGCAATTTAGTTGAATTCTTGATTTGGTTACCACTTTTATCATTAGTTTTTTCATGTTGGTGCATCATTGTTCCGCCTCCTGGTTGGATTTGGTCTGGGAGTTGCATGCATGTTTTGTGGTCTCAGTGCTTGCCCCTGTTTCGCTAGACACCATGGTTTGTTTATAACATACTGCCAGTCGAATGGCTGAGGTGGACAGAGCAGAAGCAGATGGTGTTGGCTTTGGCTGAGTGGATCCAGTACTTGCTTATTGGGGCACTATTTGCTGAATGTCTGTTTTCGGTTTGATCAACTTTGATTTGTGAGAGGAGAGTGTTTGTAATGGTGATGTACTGCGATTGAATTGAACAGAAAACCAGAAGAAACGCAGAAATGGTCAGGGGTTACTTCCTGCAATAATAAACCAGCGTTACAGCTAAACAAACAGACATCAAGTGGAACATACACCATGGATTAACTGAACAACCACCAAATTCCTTCCAAAAATAAAAGAAAACTCATGAATTAGTTCACAATTGAGAACCCGACAACAATTGACAATTACAAGGAGCCGATGAAGGAAGAAACCCCGGGTCCTCCAGCAGGCCTCAAAAGCATAAAACCACCACCAATGCTCAGTGTGAACCCAATGAACAATGTCAACATCGAACAGCCGCGCCTGACTCCTCCGGCAGTGAAGCTACCAGCACCTGCCACCAGAAAGAAGGAAAAAAGTGACCGGATCATCATTTTATTAGGTCGACGTCGTAGCATCTAATTCGTATTAATAATCAACCAATCGTGGGAGATACTCATAAATATCGTGGATGTGTATCAAAATTAAGGAAACGACCCTTATTAGCTAGGTAATCGGCAGCAAAAATTAGCCTCTCTATACTCAAAACAACCGACCAACTAGTGATAGTGGCAGAGCATGGAAATCTCACCGCATTGTCTTGTTCCGTTGCTAGAGCCAGAGCAGAGGCAGAGCATCCCTTCCGTCTCCGTATCAAACCCACAAGTTCCCCCCGACGCCGAACACCGATCACACCCTCTGTCCGGCAATCCATACGACAACTTAATCCCGTAAACCCAATCCAACGGCGACACTCCCCTCATCCCATCGGCATCCACCACAGTCGTGTAATGCGAACAATCCAGTATATTCATGCTCATGTACCTCACCGTGTCATACCCAGTAAAACAGCACGGCGGGGTCGAATTGGTCAGCAGGCGAAACACCCGGAACGCGTTGCACGACGCGTAGAGCTCGTCGCACGAGTGCGACGACACGTTGAAGCAGAGGGACCTGTAGTGGTTGAGCACCGGGGAGTCGACGGAGCAGTTGAGGAGGGCGAACACGGTGTCGGAGGAAGGCGGGATGACGGCGGTCTGGATGTCGGTCATGAGGAAGTCGTGGTGCGGCTGGAGGATGGAGCAGGTGGACATTGATGGGTCGTAGATGGTTAGGGTGGATTTGAGGTAGTCGATGTGCTGGACCTTGTAGGAGCCCGAGGGTGTGAGGAAGAAGAGGTCAGGGGATGTGCAGTTGAGGGTGTGGCGGAGCTGGATTGCGCCGCAGCCGTCGTCGATGCCGAATGGGTAGTTGATTGGGATCGTGCCGCAGAATGAGCGGCATGGGGTTGTTGTGGTTGTTGTGAGTAGAGATGTGGCGAGGGATGGGAAGAGGAGGACGTAGAGGAACATTTGGTTTAGTATGACTGAAGAGTCCATCTATTTCCCCCCTGTTTTACTCTGTTTTGGCTTTCTGTTGCTCTGCTTATGTGGAGAGTGAAGAGCAAAGGGTTAGGAAGTAGAAGTGAACCAAGTTGGATGATAATGGATGGTGGGAAAGGTGAGACTGGGGAGTAAGTTTGGGGTGGGTTGGCTCCCGAGATTTACTCGGGTAAAGGGACCTTTTTTGACTTGTAAAGTGGCCAGAGCCAGAGGGCCCGCCATTGTTGCAGATTTTGAAATTTGGAGGTGGAAAGCTTTATAATTTCTATGGCCTTTTTCAGGGAATCGGGGACACGAGAGTCCCACTCTCAAGTATGGCTACGCCGCTACTGTGATCCATGCCCGAGCCAGGCTCGTTTGAACAGAGCAGTCGATTCAACATAATTTGCTCTCAGGCTTGTGAGTTGGGTTCGAACTTGATTCCTGTACCATAACAATGACATGTATATTGATTCGAGCATGAGCTCACTCCAATTCTCAGAACTAAAGTTTCGAACATTTATTGTTGTTTGATAGCAAATACAAGTTCACAACTCAAAATGCAAGTATGCAACTCAAAATGCACTTAACTCGGAATTGAACTCAACAAACATTGAACTAGGGCTAGAGGTTCGATTATCGGTTGCCGGTCGGTGGTCGGAGCTCCTAATAGGAAATTCGGTTAACCGACAATAATCGAAATAACCGACCGACCACCCCCTCACCAAAACGAGGTGAAAATGCCCGGTTATGAAGTTTATAACTTTATGTTGTTGAATTTGAGACATTAATTTGGTGATTTAGATGTAGAAATGTAAGTTAGAACCTTTCATTTTAGACAATTTTAATAATTTTACCCGGTTAAAACCGAACCACCATCATTTTTTCGGTTATCTCGGTAAACAGACCAACTCACCGATAACCAACCGATCGATTATTGGTTAATCGAGGATTGACGTCGGTCGGTGTTCGGTAGGAGGAGATGGTGTTTCGGTTAACCGATAACCGACCAATCGGTTATCGGTTACAACCGAACCGAATCCACCCCTACATTGAACTCTCCCAACATCTAATAGTCAACATCCACACACGCCACATAACTCTCCCAACATCTATTAGTGAAAGACCCATAATACGGATTAGTATTATTAATTATTATAACGGGTAGCTAAGTACATATTACACAGCGATCTGGCAATAGTACTAATTAGTCGACGTGGGTGAAACGGAGGTAATCCTTTCCAGACGGCAGGTCGGGCGCCTCGTAACCCTGAGGGAACATCTTCTTGGCCTCTTCATTCGACACGCTGGGCGAAATCACCACGGGATCCCCTGGCTTCCAGTTCGCCGGAGTCGCCACCTTGTGCTTTGCAGCTCTCTGCAGCGACTCCACCACCCTCATCACCTCGTCCATGTTCCGCCCCGTGCTCGCGGGATACAGGAAGCTCAGCTTTATCTTCAGATCGGGCCCGACGATATGGAGGGCGCGGGAAGGGACCGTGTTCCCCGAGTGATCTTTCTCGTCGGGTTCCACCATGTTCAGCTGCTTTATCACCTCTCTGTTCGGGTCCGAGATGATCGGGTATGTCACCTTGCTCCCTGGCTGCATCCAACCAACCATAAATCGTATTACTAAGAAAGAAAGCCATACACATATTGCAATTAGTTCGAAATTCGATCGATCGATAATGGGGCTATCGATTGCTCACGGTGAAGGCTTCAACGTCCTTGATCCACTCGACGTGGGACACCACGTCGTCACATGATAACCCCAAGAGCTTCACCCCTCGCTTCTCGAACTCCGGCGCATACGCCGCCATCTTCCCCAGCTCCGTTGTGCACACCGGTGTGAAATCACCTACCCAAGTATGCAAAATCAAACACCAAATCCACCTCCGTTGTGTATGTATGTTATCTTAGTTTACCTGGGTGAGAGAAGAGGATGGTCCAGGAACTGGAGAGGAAGTCGTGGAGTTTGATGACGCCATGAGTGCTTTCCACCTGAAGGTTTGGGATTGTATCTCCGATTGTGAGGCCCGGCATGATTCGTCGATGTAACTGGTTCTAGCTCTGCCTCGTTCGATAGCTTTGTTCAAGTACAGAGTAACGATACACAGAAGTTTTGTCAAAGTATGATGGATTGTTGGGAACTTGGCAAGGCAAAGGCAAAGGCAATGAATTCAGTGACCATATAAAAGGGGGGAAAAAGGAACGGAGACGGACTAGTAGGATCCTTGCATGGAGAGAACGTGGCCTGCTTCTTTGTCTACGTGCCAACTCCTGAAATGCCCCATCCTTCGCCAGGTGTCACGTTTGACCACGCTCATTGACTACCTGCACCGTGGCCCACACGCTATGTGGGCCTTTGAGTTATCTGGCCCAACGGAGCCCAATGTGCGCGGAGATGAATTTGAAAATTGAAATACCATTGGGGGTATTTCGTTGTTTTTGAAAAGTTAAAGCATCATTGTGCAAAAACACTGAAACGAGAAGTTCGAAAAATTGAAAATAAAATGGGCGGGCGCCTAATCCGAAAAATATTCAACTTTCTGTGCCTTCCTGCGTTCTCCAGCTTCCACCGCCACCACTGGTGAGCAGTTTACCTGTCCATCGCGTTCCACCATCCACTTCAGAAATTCTTCGATGTTGCAGTCTCTGGTTCCTGTTCCTCCAACCAGAATCCATCACATCGCCATAGCAGAGCAGCAATGAGCTCAAGCGAAGTCCAATCAGCAATTGCATTTTCCTTCTGCAGATTTTCTTCTCAGTAGAGTCTTGAAGAGAGCATCAAGCATTTTTTCACAAGGACTGTTCCACGTACAGCTCTCCGATGACCTCAGAAGCTGCTCCTCGTCACTCCACGAGCAACCCTGGAGATGAAGCCAAGGAGAACGAATTCGAGAGCTCGTTCGTTTCTGCTCAATTTCCGCCTCCAAGGACTCCGCTCCACACAATCGCAGATCCAGCTCAGTACCACCACGAACCGGCACGAATTGGATCGCCTCGATCCGTTAGGTTTCTCGATAAGAACTTCGATAGGTCGGTCTCGGCGAATGCCACTCCCAGAGGCTTCAATCGTCCTGCTAAAGCGCACTCCGAGCCGAGCTCTGCACACAGCACTCCCGCGAGGACCGGACCTCGAGTTTCTATAGGATCGTACACAGTAGCAGCACCTAGAAACGGTCAGGTTGCAAGGGGGAAGGAGCTTGCCTCTTGCAGTTCTTCTAGGGTTTCGAGAGGCATTTCCGTGCCCAATTGTGATGTCTCTGAAGATATTCCGCACTTTGAGCTCCGTGGAGATCCCTCCTTTTGGGCAGAGCACAATGTGCAGGTGAATTTTCCCCCTGTTAGGTTGTCTATTTCACTGCATTATGGAGCGTGGAATTATTGTTGTTGTCTTAGTTTCTGATGCACAGGTTGTTGGTGATTTAGGTTTTGATTCGAATTCGACCATTGAATTCGGCAGAGAAGGGTTCGCAAGGATACAACCGGTGTCTCAGGCAAGAGAGCGCCAACTCACTTGTGTGGCTCGGAAATCCTGAAACCAGATTCACATTTGATCACATAGCGTGCGAGACCATATCTCAGGTTCCTCATTCCCCTCTCAAAAGGAATATCTTAGCTAATATAACAGCATAGAGCACTTCAATTTTGTTTCGTCTTATTGAATTCTTCGTGTTCAATTTTAGTTCTTTGATATTATCAGCCTTGGTCTAAGTAGAACCTAACTAGGGCTCAACCGCTATAGTGTCCTTTTCTAATTAGTTGCCAAAGCCTGGTTACAGATTCTAATCGAGTACTTTGAGTTCTCATTCATGTAATGTTGTGGGTTGTATCAGGAGGAACTATTCAGGGTTGCTGGATTACCCATGGTGGACAACTGCATGTCTGGATACAATAGTTGCATATTTGCTTATGGCCAGGTAAGGAAGGGCGTATCTGTTGTCCAGTCAGGCAAGTTACGATTTTAGCATTCTTATATCTTTCGATGCTTTCATACAGACAGGCAGTGGAAAGACTCATACCATGATGGGTGAGATAAATCATGGAGAGGGCCAGCTTGGTGAACATTGTGGGATGACCAGTCGTATCTTTGAGTATTTATTTTCACGGATTAGAATGGTGAGGGACCGTCTCTTTTAGAGCACAATATTTCAAGGATTTTAAATCCTCTTCGCATAGATTTGATATTCTTTTTGGAGTGGAGGAATAAGCTTATCTTAGTGTTCTTCTGTATTTTCAGGAAGAAGAGAGTAAGAGAGACGAAAAACTGAAGTTCCATTGTAAATGCTCATTTCTGGAGATATACAACGAGCAGATAACTGATCTGCTTGAACCTTCTTCAACCAATCTGCAAGTATGCACTCACTGTTCCCACACTGAGCTTCTAAATATTGATGTACTTAGTTTCCACCATTCCTGCTGAGCCAAGCATGTTTATATCGTAGCTAAGAGAAGACTTGAGTAAAGGTGTATATGTCGAGAATTTGTCTGAGCACAATGTTCGGACTGTTAATGATGTAGTCAATCTTCTGTTACAGGTAATTAGAACTCATTTCAGTAGTTAATAAACTGAATTTTGAATGAGTAGACCATTTGATTAATTTCCAAAACTTCAGGGTATTGCAAACCGGAAGATTGCAGCAACCCACATGAACAGTGAAAGCAGTCGTTCTCATAGTGTGTTCACCTGCATAATTGAAAGCTCTAGGGAGAAGGACTCCTTGACCCACTTCAGGTTTGCAAGGTTGAATCTAGTAGACTTGGCTGGTTCTGAAAGGTACATGCCTCGCTTCACAGGAATATTTATCTCTCTCTTTTTTTTTTAATGCCCTCATCTCTGGGCTAAAATACTTGTTTTTTCAGGCAGAAGAGCTCGGGTGCAGACGGAGATCGTCTGAGAGAAGCAGCAAATATAAACAAATCTCTTTCAACTCTAGGGTAATAATTAACTACCATTTTCTTACAGTCAAGTTTTTCCCTAAAGGATTGCTTAAGCTTTTTTCTTTGTTTTGTACACTTAACCGAATTGTTAGAGCTCAATCAATATATTCATTGAACTTTAACTTTAACCGAATTGTTAGAATTGCTTAAGCTTTTTTCTTTGTTTTGTACCCGAACTTTAACTTATCTGTACTGGAACCATCATTACATCTTAATGACCATTAAGTTAAGTTTTGCATCGCTATAGGGTTATTAAATTTCCAGTTCAGCCTTTGATTTTACAACAGATATCATTTGGTCTAAGTGTGCTCTGGTTTCAATAGATAAGCAAATGCTTCTAATCTGTTTCCTCAACTACCGTACCAAGGATTAATCTACATCATTTTGTTCATATGAATCCTATATTCTTAAGTTTTGTCTCCACTTGTAATGCAATATAATAATTGTCTCTTTGTACTTATTTACGGGTAATGATTCATGCCTTTTGCCTTTAGCTTGGTGATCATGTCTCTGGTTGATTTAGCACACGGCAAGAATAGGCATGTCCCATACAGAGATTCTCGGCTAACATTTTTACTTCAGGTTAAAGAGTTAACATTGGACTTCGTGAGTTACTCTATAATGTCTTGGTACTTCTTGAAAGGTCTTATGCATTTAGTTTATTTGCTGCAGGACTCTTTAGGTGGAAACTCAAAAACGATGATTGTTGCAAATGTCAGCCCTTCTATATGGTCTGTTTCATTTTAAATGAAACTATGAATAGTTTTAGAATTTTGTTTCCATCTACATAAATTTGCTTTGCTTGGTCTTGCAGTTCAGCACATGAAACAATCAGCACTCTCAAGTTTGCTCAGCGTGCTAAACTCATCCAAAACAATGTACCTTTTTTTTAATACTTATTTTAACATGATATAGCATTGAGTCTCTGCTTTGGTATAACCTCCCATTTGGATTCATCTTGAAGGCTAAGGTGAATGAAGATGCTAAAGGTGATGTTGGTGCTCTCCAGCGCCAAATCCAACAGCTAAAAGTATGCTTGAGTCAGTTCTCTGAAAATTTTGATTGGTATCCTATTGGATAGGTGTACTAATACATGCTCTATGCAGGAACAACTATTAATTTTAATGAAAGAGCAGAGACCTCCAAGGCCTATTGCAAACTATGAAGAGTCCCAGTTGTCTGACTGCTGCCGAATGGATGATTCTCTTGATGAAAAAGAATTGATAAATGACAGCAATATGCTGAATTCTGAAAGCAAGAAGGTAGCTCTTGCAATTACTAATTGAGATTTGTCTTTGTCGAGACATTATACAATAGTAACAGGTTAAGAGTTCATGCAAAATCGATTGTCCAAATGTCAGCTACGGTGCATGAAAACTATCATGGTTGGCGCACTTAGGAGAGAAAGGACAGCAGAAACTGCTCTCAAACAATTACAAGCTATGATCGAGCAAGCGAACCAGTTAGTAAGTCTCACCTTTCTATAAACAACAATCCTTAGCCACCTAAGAATAGGTTTGATGTTCATAAAATACTCAAACAAATGAAATACAATGAATTTTTCTTTTATAACTTCCAGGCTCATGAGAAGGAAGAGGATGTGCAATGTACTAGAATGATGGTAAAAATGCGAGATGAGAAAATTAGGCGTCTTGAGTTGCTGGTGGATGATTCAGTGCCTGCGGAGCATTATCTTAAGGAGGAAAATAAAGTATTAATGGAAGAGATTCAGGTACTTCATGCAAGAATTGACAAAAATCCTGAAGTGACCCGCCTTACTTTGGAAAATGCGAGACTTCAGGAGCAACTTCAATTGTAAGGGCTATTTACTAGTGCTTTTTATTGATTTCATCTTATATTCGTTCATTGATACCTGTGACAAAAGTAAGGATGAACTGGATAAGGAAAGCTCTAATAAGATTGCTTTCTTTTTAAAAACCCAAAAATTGATTTCTTTCGTCTGCCACGTTTGGAATGTGTGAATATGGTGTCAGGTCTCAGAAGTTCTACGAGGAAGGAGAACGAGAGGCATTATTGACAGAGATATCATTATTACGTGATCAGGTTGGTGGATATATTTTTCTTCTTGTTCTCTACCAGAGTTAAATGTGTAAACAAATGGTTATCTTAAGATTTCTCTTTGTTGTGCAGATTGTGGAATTGTTTGAAACAAAACCTAGATTGTTGTCCAGCAAAGAGAAGCAGGTAGAAATTTTTGGGACAATCATCTCTTGCAGTTTATTCAGGAGTATAGCTTTAACTAGTTCGCGTTTTCTGTACACTTCAGAGTATGAAGGAGAATGGCAATCTACAAGAGCTGGAATATTGCAAGAACATGAATTTGAGATTGATGAGGTAACAGTCCTTTACATTTTCTTCTGAAACTGCAACTCTTGTTGTTCCCATAAAGTTGAGTTTGAAGATTGGCCTTTTATACTCTTAGCACTATAACTTTCATAACATCTAAGCAATTAAGTGTAAGTTTAAATCAGAGTTATTAGACAGTGGTTGAAATAACCAAATTGGTGCTGAGTCTCCAGTCTATTAAGGCTATTGTTAAATAATGTCCACTTCATTTGAAAATCTGAATGGTCTAGAAAATGATATTTGCTTACTGTGTTCAGTAGTTCCCTTGCTTTATGGAAAATCAAATGTAACTTTGCACTCACAGTCACTTATAAACTTCGTTTATGAGTTATATGCTTATGGCTGCAGAGAAGTAGACGAGTTACAAGCAGAAATGAACGAACTCCTGTGTTATAGCCAAGCTGCTTCTGACACCGTAAGAGTTCCATCTTTTGATATTGGTGTGGTGTTTGAGTTGTGCTGTTATTTTTATCCAATAATTAATGTTCTTATCTCTTACAGACTAGTTCCCTGTTAAAAGAGCCAGAGGAACTCAGGCATGCAGATAAGTATTCACTGGTAAGTAATGATGTAACTCCATTTTAGAAAATGTTGATTATGCACAAGATATAGTGTGTTCACTGCTTTTTTTGTTACTGAAAGTTGTGTGATGTAACCTGCTTTGCAGGTTGAAACCATATCTTTTGGAAGTGAGTCTGGAGATGAGGCTGCATCTGTAAGTCCAGAAAATCTAGACCACCAAAAGAAAAACTATGGAAACAACAGTAAAAGCTCGGTTATCCAGCATATGGAATCTAGTAATAGTGAGATAGAGAAGAAAGGTCCATCTATTGAGGGAGGTGAAGATAAAAAATACACGGCTCTGCAAGCCAATTTAGAAAAACTAAGAGAAGACCTTAAAGAAGCTGTGTCACTTAACTTCCGATATCAGGTGGATCAGGCTTCACATTTATCCCAACAGCGACATGTGGAACTTGTAAGTGAGCAAGTTGAGGTTGAGACTGCTGCAACAATCCTTAACCTACAATCAGAAGTCAATGCCCTTCAGTCTCAACTTTCAGAGAGATTGAGTCTCCTGGCCCAGGAAAATTTCAGACTGGGAAATGCTCTAGCTGCTAAAGAGGATGAAATAAGGGCGGTTAATGAGGAATGGGAGCACTCAACTCTTGAACTTACAAATTTCCTTGCCAAAGGCTCTAAATCCCTCCGAGATGCCTCTGGTCAGGTTGAAATGATAGCTCGTTCATTTCCGCAAGTGAATCATTGGATCTGTGACCATGTTGAGAGGGCTGCAAGGGTCTGCATTGAAAAGGAAGAAACTATTTTACAATTAGAGAGGAGCTTGGGAGATACACGGAAGATGGTATCTGAATTGGAGCTGAAACTGAATTCCTTAAAGGAAGCAACACTGGCTTTCGAATGCTTTCCGAATATGTTGTGGGGAAGGAGTGAAGATGCGAGTGATTTAAGGTCAGCATTGAATGGAAGATTTCATAAAGTAGAAATGCAGGAGGACAGGCTCACATGCGAGGAGGATGATATTTATGATGGAAAGGAAATTGGTCCTTGGAAGAGTTCAAGTGCAGGTTTTGATGGAATTGCTGCACTTGAGGAAAATACCAAACTAAATAAGAAGTATATGGATTTGCAGGCTTCTTCTGTCAGACGTCAAGCATTTGAGCCATCCAAGTTGGGGAAGCAGTTGCATATTCTGAATCCAATAAGAGACGAACTCAGAATGCTAAATGACAGGTTACAGATGGTTTCAGATTTCATTAATAGCAAAGTATTTCCATATGATGGACTTTCAGAAAATGCATGTCCAGTTGAGTTAGATGGCTGGAGTCCCAACGTTTATATGTCCGCTAGTTCTCGGGTATCAGATTGCTCATCCGGAAGCATTTCTTCAAGGAACCAGTTTGAGGGATGGTCGTCTGTGAAGTCTGAATTTTCAGAGAACATAAATAACCAGATGGCGGAACTAAAGTCTTGGAAAGGAATTGTGGTTGGAACTGATCCAGAAAATTCAATTGCATGCTGTTTAAGAAATGTTTTGGATGGGGCATTCGACACTTTAGGCAAAATATATGCTCAGTTGGCTACATTTCTGGACGAGAATGAAACTACAAACAAGTCACTAGCAGAAGGTATATGTTTCACTTGCTATTTGGTTGTACCTAATTATGCTATGCAATGATTGCAATCTACAGAACACTTAACTTAGCTACTGTGTGCAGAGAACAACAAAGCAGTTCCTTGTTTTATGCTGACAATGGAACCTGATGATGGATGCTGCCAAAATATCAGAAAGGTATAGAATTTTGTTTACATTCATCTGTGGTACCCAAATTGGATATTCCCAAAGCCTTTTCTTTATGAAAAACTTTGCTATGTTGCAAAAACAGGTTGGGAATGACAACAAAGCGGATCACTTTAGCTCCTTCGTAACAAAATGTGAAGAAGCCCGTGCAACTATGAAGGATGCTGATGATATGTTGAATATCTTATTGAAGGCCAATGAAGATGAGAAACAAATGAATGATGCACTGAAGCAAGCTAGTGGAGACTTGATACTAGACAGATCACAGGTAATGGAAGAAAATGAGCAGCTTAAGATTTCAGTGGCTGTGAAAGAAAAAGATAATGAATCACTGCTGGATGAAGCGTCTCGAGGCTTGACTGAAGTAGAGAACTCCATAGCTTCACTTGAAGGTTGTTTTCAGGAATTGCGAACACATCTTCAGGAAGAGTGTGAAGCCCTACACCGGCATTCCTTATCCATGGGTCAAGATATACTTTTTTCCATTAGACGCCTTAGATCTTCAATGAAAAGTACTTGCTCTGAGATAACAGGAAAAGAGTTTTCATTGTGCAACTTTGACCAGCGCATACTACAGGATGCTGTGGATAGAATTCAACTTTTAGAGCAAAACTTAGCCGGTACTTCACCAGGTTCTTGTGCAAGCAGTGAAGGTCACACACTAATTACTGGTAAAAATGGCACTGAGGAAGGAGATAGTTGCACACCAGTCACAAATTTGTCGCTCAGAAAGGAACTAGAGAGAAAAGAGATTCTATTGAGGGGATTGCTTTTCGACTTCAGATTACTGCAGGAAACTGCTGCCAAGCGAAAGGACATAAAAGATGAAACTGAAAAGATAATTTTGACTCTGAATGAGGTCCATCAGCAGCTAGAGATGAAGACAAGTGAGGTGGAAAGCTTGCTGGCCCAGAACCAGAAGGTTGAAGGGCATCTGGTGGATGCTGAGGAAGCACTGGAGATAGCAAATTCTGACCTCGATCAGGCCAAGGAAGCAATTGACAGTCTATCTGAACAAAATGCTGAGTTGAGGATGCTTGTCAAAGATCTATATCTCAGCAAATCTGAAATTGAACAAAGACTGGATGAGGAGAAAGAGGTTGTCAAAGGTTTGGAAGAGGAAATAATGAACCTGACTAATTCATGCGTGAGCAGATCTATTGAAGACCTAGAAGAAGACTTGAGCAAAGCGACATTAGAAAGAGATAATCTTCGTGAAGAAATTAGCTCATTGAGAGAAAAGCTTGCTATGGCATACTCATTAGCTGATGAAAATGAAGCTATAGCTGTTGAAGCCCGACAGGTATGACTAATGGCACTTTCTTTCCAACGGATCACATATTTTGTTATGGACGCTCTGGTGATCATACATGTGTGACATGTACTATGATTCTAGGACCTCGAAGAGTGCAAAATTTATTCTCAAGAAAAGGAAGAGGAAGTCAAGATTTTAGAGCACTCTATAGGGGAGCTTGAATGTACCATAAATGTCCTGGAGAAAAAGGTTAGTTTTAATTTCTGTCTCAGGGCAAACTTTGAAGTAAGTTTCAAAGTGCTACTTAAAAATCATATTTTGAACTGGTTTCAAAGTGTTTAATCAATGTGCTTAAGGCTGGATGAGCTAAATTCATGGTTTCCTCTTTGTAGGTGCATGAAATGGATAAGGAGGTAGAAAGACATCGATTGATCAGAGAATCATCAGAGTTAGAACTTCAAACTTTGAGACAGAGATTATCAGCAGTAGAAAACTTCGCTGATATTGTTGATTCCGAGAATAAGGGGTCTGCTCTAAATGGAGAGGCTACAACTAGGTTCTCGCTTCATCCCCTCAAGAACATTCTTTCACTTTTTTCTGTTTGTTCTCGGGTACCTTCTAGTTGGTCTTACTTCATATTGACTCCCAACATTCGTCTGACGCAGGCAACTGAAATCTAGATTAGTAGAATTGCACGAGGCACATAACCGTATTTCTCTTCTTGAGAGGCAGAATGCTGAAATGACTAGAGAGGTGGAGCTATATTCTTTTTGCTTGTTCTGGTTTGCATTAACATTTTTTCCACTTGCTTTAATATACCTTAACACATCGTTTGTTCTTCTGCCTATGATCATTGCAGATTACGCAGCTGAAAGAGTACATCTCTGAGGTTGTGTTACATTCTGAAGCCCAAGCTTCACACTACCAAGAAAAGGTAATATATTATGACATGAAGCTCAATGTTTAACCGTGTATTCTGTAACAAGGTGTAGCTTTCTTCACTGAAATTAGTTTGTGCACGAAAAGAAACATCGATTAATTTCTATTGCAACAGTACAAGAATCTGGAAGCAATGGTTCGAGAATTCGAACCAAATTTACCAAGCACCGAATCAGGTTTAGCTTCTTCATCAGACAAAGTTGAGAAATGTGGGACAAGAGCAAGAGGGTCGAGCTCTCCTTTCAGATGCATTTCAGGTTTGGTTCAGCAGATGAATGTAGAGAAAGACCAGGAATTGTGTGCAGCAAGGATACGGATAGAAGAGCTAGAGGCACTGTTGGCCAGTCAGCAAAAAGAGGTAGGACTCAACATTCTATTCTCATCAATGAAAAATTAAGGACTCGATTCCATTAAACTAATAATACACACGATGCGAATCTGTAATGTCAGGTATGCATGTTGAAGACTAGACTGGCTGCTGCAGAAAGCATGACGCATGACGTAATACGAGATCTGCTGGGAGTAAAATTGGATATGACCAATTACGCAGTAGGCTCTTCAATCGACTCCCACCCTGAACCCTATTGATCTACACTGATTGCATATATATAGTTATGTGGCTTTGCCTTTCTCTTGCCTGTAGAATATGATCGACCAGAACCAGGTTCAGATATTAGTAGAGGAAGCCCATCAGCAGAAAGAAGAATTCCTCTCCATGGTTAGCACAATACATGAATGTGTTTTGCTTGTTTTGGCTGTGAATGAAGTTCAACTAATCTAATACTTTCACATTGTGTCTCCTCTCCTACCTTGGCCTTACCAGGAGCAAGAAATCCTGCAGTTACGACACCAGATCAACAATCTCATGGAGGAAAGAGACAGGTGCGATTCACCTATCCCTATCCATCTCAATTTCTGTACCTAATGATATCTCTCTTTTGTGCAATGAATTTATCGTAACGGATATGATTTACTACTCCATCAGTTGCATGTCCGAGATGAATAAGAAGGCAGCTGAATTGTTCGCTGCCCAGATGACGGCAGAACAACTTGAGCAGAGGGATCAGCTACTGTCTGCACAATACGAAATGCTAAAGGTGAGCAACGCTCTATTGCATCATGCTCCTATAAAATACCAGCTCTCTGGCCGACGGCATTTTACACATTATTACTATCAATGGCAGACGGACAAGAGCAATCTACTAAGGAGGGTTTCAGAACTGGACGACTTGGTGAAGACCCTTCTCAGCACTCAACCTTCTCAGCAAACGACATCAAGATCGACAACCAGGGTACATAGTTGCATATCTCCTCTTGAATTATTACTACACTCACCTAGCATCCATGAATTCCTCCTCCATTTCTCTTTCTCTCTGGCTATCTCTCTACTCATCGCATTTCTGCCTGTCTCGGACTTTCTCTAGCTTGGTGCCGACAAGAGGTTGATACCCAGCTCGGACGACAACCTCATGTCTCGATTGAACGAGCAGCGCGCTCAGTATCGGAGGATGAGTATGGGTAATACAACTAACAACCCGCACGTCAAAAGCTACGGCCGTGCCTTGGAGCTCAAGCATAAGAACCAGCAGCAGGTAATAAATAATAATCCCATCTTGTACTTTGCTTGCATAGATGCCTAGCAGTTTTTGTTTTGTCGGCAAATGT
This sequence comes from Linum trigynum, assembly GCA_964030455.1. Lineage (NCBI taxonomy): Eukaryota > Viridiplantae > Streptophyta > Magnoliopsida > Malpighiales > Linaceae > Linum > Linum trigynum. The sequence goes on from OZ034819.1 coordinate 65,146,646, forward strand.
CGTCAACGTCAATCATCTTACAAGCATATTAATTTCTCAATATTTCCGGCAGTGAGTTTACAGAAGCCGGAAGGCAAAGCAAAGTTCCACGGCCGCCAGAGGTCGCCACGTGGCTCACCCTACTTAGAAGAAAGGGCGATTTCCCGCCAGTGAAAGAGCAAACCCCTGTGTTGTTGTATTTTTCTTTTATTATTATTTGTTTCCGGTGAAGTAAAGAAAAGGGTATAAAAGGAGAAAGGAACGGGTTGTTCCTTGCTTGTCATGGAAGGAACATAAAAGAAGAGGGTTGGTTCTTCATCCTTGATTGCAATATGCCTGAAGAAGATGGCCATCCATGGGCTGGGCTCTCTTTGGGCTCCGCTGGGTTGGGCTGAGTGGGCTGGGAATGGGATACTGCATTGTGTTGATTGTATAGAGTGGCTTGATTGCTTTCCTTTTCGTGACTTGATTGCTTGATTGTTTCCTAGCATTTGCTTTCATCAGCGTCTTTGAGCTGTTTTTTTTCCCCAACTAGATCGCATTATATCAGATAAGGTTACAAGGAGCAGATTGCACTATGAAAACAAAACCAAGAATGGAAATCCAAACATCAAGTGACACAATTCATACAGTAAGGTAAACCAATAACGAAAGGGAGACAGATTGATCGAACGCGAAAAGGAAAGCCATTACAGGAGCAAAGGTTTCAACTTCCTCTACAAAAACAAAACCTTGGTGATTGAACATGCAACCCCATAAGCTGCCATTTGGGATTGTTCAGAGATCCATCACAGTGAATTTGGAAGGGATTACTCGCTGGTGGGCAAGGTTGAAACAAGGATGTTTTGACTATTGGTTTGTTGTCATGCCTCGAGTTGGAGGCATGACAGATCAGGACGCTTAATTTATGTTTTTAAGTCAAGCAAAATTTGTGAAATTCAATTTTTGACATAAAATAGATGTATTGTTATAGAATGCAGATTAGTGACAATATATCAAATGAATTTTCGAACCTTGTCCAAATTCATTTCCCACCCACTCAAATTTTAGGAACTATCAAAAGATAGACTCATATCCACCCAAACTTGTATTGTATGGATTTGTTAGGTGGTTAGCAGTTGTCTCCAAACTTAACAACGTACAACTAACCTTAAGCAATGATAGGAAGCCTAACCTTTAAAAGACAACTCTAAGCAAAAACTATTCACCAGCTACTACTGTTAGGTGGCTAGCGGTTGTCTCCAAACTTACTCACGGTATCACTGTATCAGGCACCCTTCTCTGTTACTTCTAGCTGTAGCTGACATCCCTCACCCGTTTCAATCATCAAATGAATCAGCTCTCGGTAGATCGAGCATTCACTGTCTACTACAATAACGCTTCAAATGGCGGCAATAGAGGGGATGGCAACAGTAGTTCGGTCTATTACCTGGAGAGTCTCCAGTTTTGTAACTAGCCTCAGGTACTGGTCACGAGCCTCAGGGCGACGAACCATCGACGTCACTCTAGCCACTGCCTTTCCAAGTACTGCAGATTTCTGTTGACGACCTGTGATCAAGAACTCGTACTCATTCATCTCTTTGACATGAAATCCTCGCAGTCCAACGTCATTCAGCCTCCGAATCTGATGCCCTCTCATATGAGCCTATCATATACACATGACACCATAATTACCAAGTCGGAACCAACCAGTCATCAAATAAACGACAGAGAATGCTTAGAGAGCACGATCCAGACAAGCAATAATAATTCAGGCAAGCAGGTAGGCAGCAGAAGAGCCCAGGAATAGCAACTCACCTTCCTTGTGCATCTCTGAAATTAGGATTGCCACTAGCCTCAACAACAATGTCTACTGCTCAGAACTAGCCAAGTGGAGAACCCCTTGGCCTTCATCATCTAAAAATATATGCACCTTTACTTCCTTTCACGAGCATTACACAGCAGCCACTCACAGAGTTTGTCTGTCATCAAACTTTGAATCAACATATATCTAGTATCTAGGCATTCGACTTTGGTGATCTTCCATTTCTCAATACCCCGAATCCTGCTATTTTCGGCTATTACTTCTATCAGAAGCTATGTCGCTCCTCAGCTTTCAAGCATTGCATCTCTGCACAGAGCAATTCAGCCACTTCCTTTCTAGATTGAGAGATAACAACATAGCAACTAGACCGCTAAATGACATAAAATGGCACATTCCCTAGTACAAGGGGCATGACATCTAATGGCATTACAATTCAAAACTGCAGCAGAGATTTCAAATAAAAACTTCTATCAAAATTGCATTACAATTCACCAAACATACAGTCCCAAATGGTCCCATTATCGGGATTGGGCTTCTCTAAAAAGATACCAGCAACTAGAACCTTGAAACGTAAGTCACAAAGTATGAGCTACTCAGCATAACGAGGCAAAATAGCTAAATAGCTGCACCTGTGAAAGAGAAGCCTCATGAAAAGATCCAATTCCACATGATTTCAATAGTCCGACGGAATAAGAGAATCATCGAAGTCCTGCTTAAATTTATTATTCATCAACCTTCCGCAGATATAAAGTTTTGTAAGGTTCCAGCTTGGTCTGTTCCACCGACTACCATCTGAAACTCTGAATGATGATGAATTTCGTTCTGCATACTAGATATATAGGGTCAACTATCCGATTGTACCTCTCTGGCCATGAGAATGGCATGGCCAGCCATATCAGATTTCAGAAGACCTGTTCTCTAGTCTTGCAAATAGCTTCAACCTTGTTTCTGCAAGTTTTCAGCCAAAGAGATGATCCAGTGCCTTGTTGAAATTTAAATCCATTAGATCGTGTCCAGGAGGTTTGCCTGGTTGGATATAAAAGCCTGAAAAGCAGCAAAAACTTGGATAGTTCAAATTAACAAGTAACAGAGTGACAATCACACGCAGACATTAGCGTCAAATACATATGCAAGTTAAATGTATTTTAACTATGATCAAAGAGACAACCAACCTTTCGTATCAGATGCTTACAAAGAAGCATCATCTGAAGCTTGTCTTTTCCAATCATCTTTGTTTTGAGGCACTGCATAGGTCTTCTCAATGGCAGAAGCTGGTTAGGCTGGCTTTGCGAATGAGGCAACAGAACTGGGATCAAGATTTTCAACCTGATCTACTGGAGTAGATGATGGCGCTGAACTTGATTTCTGCCCAAGTACCATCACTACGTACCTAGTAATGAGACACACCAATGATATTTGGTGAATTAACAAAACCCAGCCGTAGAGGTCAGACACCATATCTAGATAACAGATTCCAAACAAAAGAGTATTTTTTTTTGTAATGAATCGTGTTGTTGTATTTCATAAACAAGCAGTACAGAGATTCAAATGGCGATAAGCTTTACATTAATGTCAATTCTGTGACTATACCCTTATACTCCAGCACCTATAGACCAGTAAAAACTATCAAACACCACTAATAGAGCCTCTAGTTGATAAACAACAAAGAAAACCAGAAGCTAAGAAGCCCAGAATCTTTGTAACCCATGATCTGCTAGGACTGCCACAGGACCAGCATTAATAAGATTCACCATTTGCAACTCGGAACACTTGGAACCTGCAAACACTCTGCTACATCTTTCCCAATAAATATGGCTTATCAACTTCCAGCACTGTCGACATCAGACAATCTGCTCATGAAGCTCCTCATCCCAGCCGGTCTATGGAGCATGATCCGTAAAGCAACCAAAGAGTTGCAGAAACACAACTAAGGATGCATTTTTCCCCTGAAGCTTCTGCCAGTTCCAGCCATTCCTCTCCTTCAGTTTGTACGCTAGAATCCAAGCAACCCAATGGAGAGTTTCTAATAAGCTAAAGATTCAACCAACCTCGCTGAAGCCATACCAGCACCAGCACCAGGTCCCTGTCGACGGCCATCCTTGCCACCCCTTCCTTCAGAGGCCTACTCAGCGGGTGTGATTCATCGCCCGCCCGAAGTCCGCCAGCTTCCGAGACCGATTCGCGCAATATGACGCAGCCATGGAGAGATTCGGCTTCACCGCCACCCGCACCTCACCAAGGTCCGGCGCAAGGCTCCCCGCCTTCTGGTTCCAGTGCCGATTGGGGCTGGCCCTCACCAAAGGACTCAAGCAGAAAGCAAACCCTGCTGCAGCCCCGGTCGCATTACTATTGCCACCATTGTTACCGCCCTTCGCCTTCCCGCGTCTCACCGACGTCGGCGTTCTCTTCAATTCCCACACATCGCCGCCTGGAGGAGTCGGATCGCATTCCTGGGGCAACTCGCGATCTGCGGGAGACATTCCCCGGTGTCTCCTCCGAGGAGGCGGGAGAGGAAGGGATTCCACAGCAGATTGCTTCTTCCGTCGACCGGATAGGATCGAAGAAAACCAGGAAGACGAAGAAGAAGAAGAGCCAGAAGGTTGAGCTGAATCCGCTGCAGCAGCGGTGTCGAGATCTGGATTCCGCAGTTTGTCGGATCTGGAACGGAAGAGATTCGCGAAGAGAGACAGCTTGGCGTACTTCCTCTGGCAGGAAGACGTGGACGCTGAGGAGTATGTGGGGCCGAGCTGTGGAGTGGTGTGGAAGCGGAGGTGTTGGTGGTGGTGTGACCAGGAGTCTAGGTCGTCGCCGCCGCCACGGTGGTCGTGGGATTTGCGACGGGCGACGTAGGGAGAGACGGAGCGGGGGAAAACGAGCGGGTGTTGGGAGGAATCGGATTTGCGAGGGAGTTGATCAGAAGTAGAAGAGGCTGCAACTGGAGGCCGGGAATGGGAGCGGGGGAGGTGGCAAGGGGATGAAGTAGATTGGTGGTGGTGGTGGAGCTTTGACTGAGCTGCAATCAGAGCCAGAAGCCGTTGCCGGAGACAGGAAGCGCAGACACCCACGCTGCCGCTGAGGTCGCAGGGGTGCTGCTTACAGTTCATCCCGCTCCGCCGTTGACGATGCCCGATTGCTGTAACAGTAGATACCAGATCAGAAGAGCCTGGCCTGACGTTTACTTCCCCCAGATGACGGGGGATACCGACGGTGGCCGATTCTCCGGCGAAGGAAACTGTATACAGAGAGATCCGATTCCGATTCCGGGGGAGGAGAATTCGGGGACCGAAAATTGGGGAAGAAAGGTAGATTTTGTCTGGGCTAATAGGAAATTAGAAAATTGGGGATTTTCGAGAGAAATCAGCTTAGCTAGGGATTTTATTGGAGACCGCCAAAAATAATCAGCGAATTCTCATATCTACAAGCGCGAATTCAAATTCCAAGACCTCGTCCGCTTGCTGGTTGACTCTGCTCCTCCTTCCTCCTCATCGAAGTCACCGCCGGAGATCGAGTAGTTTCGACAATTTCCAGTCCTCAAGCTTGAGATCGACGGACGACGGCCGACGAAGAAACTGACGCCGGAAGAACTTCTGTTCACAGCGGATGCTGCATGTCGGAAGAAATTGATTCTTCTGTGGCCGGAGGATGAATCCAGCTGCCGTTGACGCGACGTTGGAAGCAACGGAGGAAGCTTTGCTTTTGGTAGCAGAGGGAGTAGGTAGGACTTTCAATGGCGAATTGTTTGGGAGAGAGAGAAGGGAGAAGGAGGAGCTATGGAGGAAGAAGATGAATGAGAGGGAGACGACCAAAGCGATTGATAATCAACAACAACCACCACCGCCATCATTTACTCCCCACCTTGAAACTATTATTATTAGGGGCTGGAGAGGAAGGCCGAGGCTCAGCTCAGCTGGAGTTTTTTTTCCCCCTTTTTTTTAATTTATTTATTTTTGTTTCTTTGAATAATGGGAGCTGTTGTGGTGCGCATTGAAATCACAGATTGATACCAAAGTGGAATTCAACGGTCATTCTTCAATGCTTTTGGAAAAAAGAAAAACTGCTAATATTCGCTTTAATTTCAACTGAAAATGAGGATGCAACGGGTCGGATTAGGAATGAATAGTGATTATGCATTGTCTTATGACTTATGCTAATTAGTTTGAGTTTTGTTTATACATGCTGTATTCATGTAAGATTTGGATAATAAATGAGAATTGTGCTCATATTCAGATTTGGTTTTACTGATTTAGATATTCATGGATATTCATAGATAATGTTTTGCCTTTATCTTCTCAAGTATTATGTATGTTACTATTCAGAAGTATATTATTACCATAACAAAAGTGATTGATAATAATCACCAATACTAAGAGAAATATTAAAAAAAAGGAATACTAGTTCATTGGATGCTACAGATATACTATGAATATCAACCATGTTAAAATAAAAATTAATGATTTATACTAAATATTAATATCGCATATGAATTTGTAATTGGATGAGTTCGAGTTGGATAGCGGAAAAATAATACCACTCATTACTCTTGATATTTATGTAAGATGTTACCCATACTATCAGGTATTGTATTTTAATTCTTGTTTTGCCTACCCAATCAGATCGATTTTGGAAGGGTATCCATAATTATAGATTTTTTTTATCATTCCTAACATGAAATAATAAAAAAATACCGATGGAGACTACATCGACGGAGGTACATGTAATTTAAAGTGGGTGTTATAACGAAATGGACAATCAATAATGCATTAAAATAAAGAATACATTTAGGAGATTACTAGATTTCAAATCATAACACGTAATTAGTTTCGCCCCAATTATAAAACATGTAATCAATTGATAAACAAACATTGTAAAATCGTAAGATTGTAAGTTATTAATCCCGGGCTCAATACTCAAAGTTTAATTTCAGAAAAATTTATTGAATTTTCCCCCCTAATCTCCCCACGCTTCAAGAACAGTGTATTGGCCATTGAGAAGCAGACAACGCCACGATAAGCAACTAAAAATAATTGGGGGGAAAGAAAGGCGTTTGTCAGTGTGCTTCGTTTTTTCATTTAGGTACACACCAAAATCAATGCTTGCTGTTGCTAATGGCCTTAATTGATTACAACTGTTCTCTCCTTTCTTATGCTTCTTTTTTTGTGCTGTTTTGACTTTGCATTTCTGTTTGGTTTCGGTGGAGGGTGTAATAAGTAAAGGTTGGGATTTTGTCTGTATACGTGTGATGATGATGGCTAATTGATTAGCTTACAGGAAATTTTGGGATTTATTTGAGACACAGAGAGAGATTAAGATAAGGAGTTGTCATTAACTGATTAATTAATAGTGTTTTGAATCAAAGCGTGTAAAAAGGGGAAGAAAGGAAGAAGAATCCAACCTTCCAAAGGCTGCAAGAGGAGGAGAGAAAAAAGAAGGGAAAAAAAAAAGAGGACGGTAGGAGCAACGACTAGTGACAGACAGACTTGTCTTGACATTTTTTTTTTTTTTTTTGTGTTTGGGGAAAACAATATAAGAAAGGATATTGTGATTTGTGAATACCTACTACGGTTTGTCCTCTTGGGTGGGTAAGTTAAATCAATTCATCGATTGTCTTCCACTGCCGCCATAGCTACATACAACTACCTGACTTGAAATATAAGATATCAAATCTAGTGTTTTGAACGATAGAAGAAGATGAAATGGGGTTGTAGGGGAAGATTTGGACTCTCTCATTCGATTTTTTTCGAGAGGCGTGAAAATTGTGACGAAGGGAGGGGGTGATCCCCGTTATCTACGCTTTGACGTCTAAGTTAGCGTAATATATAAAATAGTGAGCGGAAATGTAGAGAGAATAGAGTTTAGAAAGAGGCCTTGTGTGGTTAAGGGGTCGTTTGGAGAACAAGATTTGGATCGTGGATTTATTGAATCCATAGATTTAGAAAAATGTTATGTTTTTTTGTTACTTTTTGTATCGTGGATTGTAACTTCAGAGATTTTAAATCTATAAAATCTAGAGATATCAAATCTCTCATAGTTAGAGAGATTCTATATCTTGATTTTGGTGATTTTCTCCCTCCTATTATATCTCTTGTTTTTTTTTTCATTAATCTCACTAAATACCCTTACAAATAAATTCTCAATATTTTTCGAGCCAGTCTAATTATTTTGGTTAAGGATAAACATGTTATGTGATAAAAAATAGAATTTCTTTTTTCATTGGATGTTAACAATCATAGTTACCAAACAATGAACATTTTCAAATCTTTTTTCAACAATCCTGAGAGTTAAAATCTTTGGATTGTCTAGAATCTAGAGATTTAGGGCACGTTTGGAGAATTGGAGTCTAAATCTCTATATTCTAGACAATCCAAAGATTTTAACTCTCTGGATTGTTGAAAAAAGATTTAAAAATGTTCATTGTTTGGTAATTACGATTGTTAACATCCAATGAAAAAAGAATTTTTTTTTATCAAATAATATGTTTATCCTTAACCAAAATAATTAGATTGGCTCGAAAATATTGAGAATTTATTGGTAAGGGTATTTAGTGGGATAAATGAAAAAAAAAACAAGAGATATAGTAGGAGGAAGAAAATCTCCAAAATCAATATATAGAATCTCTCTAATTATGAGAGATTTGATATCTCTAGATTTTAGAGATTTAAAATCTCTAAAGCTACAATCCACGACACAAAATGTAGCAAAAAAACATAGCATTTTGCTAAATCTATGGATTCGATAAATCCATGATCTAAATCTTGTTCTCCAAACGATCCCTAGACTCCAATTCTCCAAACGAGCCCTAAATGGAGGAGGGGAAGTTAGCCTTTTGCTTAGAAGGCTGGAGTCTCTTTATTTTTAATTTTTATACAAGAGTTTGTGCTTTCGGTGGGCTTGGGCATAAGCAGCAGAGCCAGCCTTATTGGCCATTGTCTTGGGTTAGGGGTAAATTTTGGGAGAAACAAAAATACTTCATATATATTTATACAAAAGATAAAACACAATATCTAGTACAACGTATTATGTCATTATATCACTTACTGATTACTTGATCATAAATTAACATTCAATTAATTTATTTATTATACTACAAATTAAATCTCAATTGGAAAAAAATCTCTTTTCTTCATATGCATATGCGATTATTTGCCCAACAATCTTGAAGCAGTCTAGGGGCAGCGGCGATTCCACTAGTTTTGACGGCAAGTGTAGATAAAATATTTTAATCTTTGAGTTATATCAAGAACGAACTTCGAAGTTGAATTCACGACCAGTTTGCTAATGGTTGTTTAGTGATATCCATTGAAAAGGACTTACTTATTAGTGTAAAATATGAATGTATTTTTTTGTTTCTTTCATAATATGAAAACTTGTCATGGTTGTTTATGAAAATACCGAGTAGTAGTCGTTATTTTTTATACTAGAAAATAAATGATTTAGATATTGTCAATTAATTATATGTGTTAAATATTTATATATTTATAATACGAAAAGAGGACATATGATACATGCCATAGGTAGTTTCAAATCCTACCTCCGCGACTGGGCTTGGGCTCATGTGATACATTGCAATGAGCTTGGTGTTAGTAAACAGTATATAAATCATAATCTAACATCTTCAAACAACTCGAGTTATTGGAATCAATTGACATGATATCATATTTTCCTGTGATTTAGAGGTCTTTTTTCGATTCCCGGTAACTCCATCTGTTCTATTAAACACATCAATTTATAATTGAACTCCTCCCAACAAATCAAATTATTGAGATCAACTGGTTATCGGCCAATAACTTAGTCGTTTATCTTATTAGACAAATTGATATCATATCTCAACACCTCCAATTGTTTCTGTCGAAGAAGATGAAAAGGGATTAAAGGGGAGACTTAGATATCGAAGACCACTACTCTTTGTTTGTTGCCTGTTGGTACTGATTGCCGACAGAAAGATCCTAGATTTGTAGGGGAGGGGTTTGCAATTGCTAGTGTTGCCAATCGGGTTAGATCAGGTCCTTAAGGGCCTAAGTTCAGGTCCTTAAGGTCTCTTTTTTAAGGAGGAACTTAAAGCCTTCTGATGGGCTAACTCAAGATTAGGTAGTTAGTAGGGAGTGATTAGTTTAAAAGTTGTTAGGGGTATTAAGGAGAATATAATTAAATTAAAACATGCGTTTTTTTTTTCAAAAACCCTAACCCATTGCTTTTCGTCTGTTTAGCATATTCCTCCCGCAAGAAGAGCGACCGTCCGTCTCCCCGACTTCTCCGGCTGTCGTCCCAACTTCTCAGTCCGTTGTCCGGTCGTCCCTTCTCCGTCCCGAGTTCTCCGTCGTCCGGTCGTCCCTTCTCCATCCCGAGTCCATCAGTCGTTGTTTCCGTCTCCCTCCCGCTGAGATTTCCGACAAAGGACAACAGCCAGTCGTCGTGCCGACGATTCCGTCCCTTCTCCGTTGTTTCCGTCCCTTCTCTGCCGCAAAGCCTTCGCAAAGCACAGCAACCCTTCTCGGTCAGGCGACGATTCCGTCCCTTCTTCCGTGCCGACGATTCCGTCCCTTCTCGGTCAGCCGTTGTTTCCGTCCCTTCTCCGTCGCAAAGCACAGCAGCCTCTCGTCGGCGGCAGCAGCCTTCGCAAAGCACAGCAGCCGACCGACGATTCGAGTTCTCCATCACGTTGCTCCCGTCAGCCGACGATTCGAGTTCACCATCGCTGAGACCTTCCGTGATCTCGTTTCAACTCTCAGTCTCTCATCGGCGGCGTTTTAAGGTATTTTTTCGTCTCCAATTTTTTTGTCGGTATTTTGTGGGGTTTTGGCGTTGCATGGGATTAGGGTTTTGGCACTGCATGAGATTAGGGTTTTGGCGCTGCATGAGATTAGGGTTTTGTCAACATTGTTAATCAATATGTTCTCGCTCTCAACCTTTTGCTCTCTATTATTAATGAATCTGTCGTGTTATGTAAATTATTAATTACATTGGATTTTTTTTTTAATGTTCATTTCTAACGTGATAATTTTGTGAACACTGTAATCAATTCTTGTCGTGTTATGTTTTTTTAGTATTGGTCGTTATCAACACTACTAAGTTATGTTCGTTATTAACATTTTCTTTTTGTATTGATCGTTATTAAAAAATGAGTTATTAATCATTTCGTGGACGTTCTTTATAATTTTTTACAGTGGTCCACAATATAATATGGCACGTACGAAGAATACTTTGCGTAAGTCTGCACCGTTGAGTAAGCCTATGAAGAAAAAGGCAGATGCACCCATAGCTGATGACAATAGCTTACCAATCAGGTGCAGTGTGTCTCAGGTCCGCAAAATCGTTAAGAATATTAGCCCAAGTCGTGCGGCTATACTTCGAAGTTATGGGTTCGGCTTCGTTCTTAACTTGCAGATGCGTAGTATTGACCCGGATTATTTGCGCTTGGTAAATGTTAATTTTGATGGTGAGTGAACGCACAACTAGCATTTTTAATTGGATTTATTTCCTGTTGTGTTTTCAACTTTATCCTAAGTCATTATCCATAAAATTTGTTTCAGTATTAATTGTGAGCACCTGTCCTTGTAACATTTTGTAGGTCAGTCTATGTCGTTCCAGATGCCTGGCGGGGTACGTTTGTATCTTACTGAGGATGACGTCGAACGCGTGTATGGCTTGCCCAAGGGTACCAATATTGTTGATCTTGACATCTTCGACCAGCGCAATACAAAGGAATGGGCGTTGGCTCTTGGCATATCCACAGCCGGCCCAAATATGATCGACCTAATGCAGTTGAAGAATGACATGAGGAACACAATCGATGATGAATCTTGGGTGCAGATGTGCATTCTATTGAGCATTGGATATGTTTTGGACCCAAATGGCAGTATGACTGTGATGCATAAGTACCTTGGATTCATGAGGGGGAGAGATGCTGAAGAGATTAGAAACTTCAATTGGTGTGGTCACATGCTGAGCCGAGTGAGACGGGCTATTCTTGGGAATTCAGATAGAAAATATGTGGAGGGCGATGTGCACTTTCTCATATGTGCATTCCTGGACCGGACCGGTGTGCCAAACACACCCGGAACAGTTTCTACCATTATACCAAGTTGTACGTTATGGAATGAGAAACGAGTGTCCGGTCGCAAGGAAGCAGTCCTTAGTACTTCCAATGATCTGAGGGTTGTCCCTATATTGGATTTTCCAGGGTCTAAGACCAATAAGAACAAACTGGTGGAGGAGAGGTTTGTTCGAAAAACTAGGGCTAAGCATGTTGATTCTATGGGCATTGCTAGAGAGGTTTGTTCGAAAGGGGTGCAACCAGAGAATTCTGATGGGGGAGAATCTGAACAGAACATGAAGCCCAAGTCGCTGTTCGAACTTATGTCCTTGAGGACCGACCACATGGACACGAATAAGGTTAGCCCCTTAATTTTTATAATTATCAATGTTATTGTGTACATTATCAATAATTTCAGCCTTATTATCAACTACATTTTCGGTTGATTATGTCTTCGAAATGCAGCTTTTGTATATGCGGAAGGAGGCTTTAAGCTTCCTTGCAACGCTTCGCGGTCAGGTGACCTTCTTCAAAAGACTGGTTGGTGTTTGCGAGTCAGAGTTAATCAGTCGTGACGTCACCTCATTTGATGATGAAGATGAAGCTGTCAACGGCTCGGCCTCTCGGGAGCAGACTGTTCCTGAGTTTTCGGTGGAGGGATCTGCTTCGAAAATTGCATCCCCACTTGCCAAAGGTCTTGCAGAGATTTGCACATCGGTTGATAACCCCGGTTAGTTTCCTACCAATTTCATGACAATTATTAACTAGGATTCCCAATTCATTACTTTTATAGAACTTATTATCACTATTTTCACACGATAATTAAATTTGCCATCCTTGTCATAAATTACATATTGAATATGTCATAAAACTGTTGATAATAGGTTGAAAAATATTAATGAATTGGTATTAGCAGTTAATAATCGTGTATGATGATATTGATAATAGGTTTAAAAATAGTAATGACTTGATTACATGCAAAGTTTATTAACTGATGAAGATATTCCTCTCGGATTAACAACTTATTATCACTATTTTCACAAGTTAACACGATAATCAAAAAATATGTAATTTTGAATATGTCATAAAACTGTTGATAATAGGTTGAAAAATATTAATGAATTGGTATTAGCAGTTAATAATCGTGTATGAAGATATTGCTAATAGGTTTAAAAATAATAATGACCTGATTACACGCAAATTTTATTAACTGATGAAGATATTCCTCTCGGATTAATTATTAACAACCATCAATATCATTACTAATCTTTCCTTCTTGGATTATTAACCTAAATCGACAATGTAATTTTCATGCAAAGTTTACTATTAACCTAAACACTTGAATTATTAACAACTCCCACATGAATTGTTAATCATCCCTCTCCGAGTAATGACTTTTACTTATTAACACATTGAATTATTAACCATGTCTTTTTACGTGCAAAGTGGATTATTAATTTAAACACTTCAATTATTAACAACAACCACAAGTATTATTAATAAATTGGTATTATCAGTTAATAATCGTGCATGAATATATTGATAATAGGTTTAAAAATAGTAATGACCTGATTACATGCAAATTTTATTACTAATTTAAACACCTCAAATATTAACAGTTAACGAAGGCATTATTAATTATCCCACACCAAGTTATTAACTTAAATTGTTAACAACTCTGGCCTGTTTTATTAAACAACGAGGCAGCCAAATATACGTGAGCAAAACAAAGTCCCAAAAACTTACCAAAAATAACGGAATATCTTCATCAGTTAATAAAATTTGCATGTAATCAGGTCATTACTATTTTTAAACCTATTATCAATATATTCATACACGATTATTAACTGCTAATACCAATTTATTAATAATACTTGTGGTTGTTGTTAATAATTGAAGTGTTTAAATTAATAATCCACTTTGCACGTAAAAAGACATGGTTAATAATTCAATGTGTTAATAAGTAAAAGTCATTACTCGGAGAGGGATGATTAATAATTCATGTGGGAGTTGTTAATAATTACAGTGTTTAAGTTAATAGTAAACTTTGCATGAAAAATTACATTGTCAATTTAGGTTAATAATCCAAGAAGGGAAGATTAGTAATGATATTGATGGTTGTTAATAATTAATCCGAGAGGAATATCTTCATCAGTTAATAAGCTTTGCATATAATCAGGTCATTACTATTTTTAAACCTATTAGCAATATCTTCATACACGATTATTAACGGCTAATACCAATTCATTAATATTTTTCAACCTATTATCAACAGTTTTATGACATTCTTATTAATTATCTCGACATTATTTGTTAATAAAACAATATGTAATTTTGAATATGCTATATAGAAAATGTTAACAACGACTATAAATTGATTAATAATATAAAACAAGGATGGAAAATTTAATTATCGTGTGAAAATAGTGATAATAAGTTCTATAAAAGTAATGAATTGGGAATCCTAGTTAATAATTGTCATGAAATTGGTAGGAAACTAACCGGGGTTATCAACCGATGTGCAAATCTCTGCAAGACCTTTGGCAGGTGGGGATGCAATTTTCGAAGCAAATCCCTCCACCGAAAACTCAAGAACAGTCTCCTCCCGAGAGGCCGAGCCGTTGACAGCTTCATCTTCATAATCAAATGAGGTGACGTCACGACTGATTAACTCTGACTCGCAAACACCAACCAGTCTTTTGAAGAAGGTCACCTGACCGCGAAGCGTTGCAAGGATGCTTAAAGCCTCCTTCCGCATATACAAAGCTGCATTTCGAAGACATAATCAACCGAAAATGTAGTTGATAATAATGCTGAAAATATTGATAATGTACACAATAACATTGATAATTATAAAAATTAAGGGGCTAACCTCATTCGTGTCCATGTGGTCGGTCCTCAAGGACATAAGTTCGAACAACAACTTGGGCTTCATGTTCTGTTCAGATTCTCCCCCATCAGAATTCTCTGGTTGCACCCCTTTCGAACAAACCTCTCTAGCAATGCCCATAGAATCAACATGCTTAGCCCCAGTTTTTCGAACAAACCTCTCCTCCACCAGTTTGTTCTTATTGGTCTTAGACCCTGGAAAATCCAATATAGGGACAACCCTCAGATCATTGGAAGTACTAAGGACCGCTTCCTTGCGACCTGACACTCGTTTCTCATTCCATAACGTACAACTTGGTATAATGGTAGAAACTGTTCCAGGTGTGTTTGGCACACCGGTCCGGTCCAGGAATGCACATATGAGAAAGTGCACATCGCCCTCCACATATTTTCTATCTGAATTCCCAAGAATAGCCCGTCTCACCCGGCTCAGCATGTGACCACACCAATTGAAGTTTCTAATCTCTTCAGAAGCTCTCCCCCTCATGAATCCAAGGTACTTATGCATCACAGTCATGCTGCCATTTGGGTCAAAAACATATCCAATGCTCAATAGAATGCACATCTGCACCCAAGATTCATCATCGATTGTGTTCCTCATGTCATTCTTCAACTGCATTAGGTCGATCATATTTGGGTCGACTGTGGATATGCCAAGAGCCAACGCCCATTCCTTTGTATTCCGCTGGTCGAAGATGTCAAAATCAACAATATTGGTACCCTTGGGCAAGCCATACACGCGTTCGACGTCATCCTCAGTAAGATACAAACATACCCCGCCAGGCATCTGGAACGACATAAACTGACCTACAAAATGTAACAAGGACAGGTGCTCACAATTAATACTGAAACAAATTTTTATGGATAATGACTTAGGATAAAGTTGAAAACACAACAGGAAATAAATCCAATTAAAAATGCTAGTTGTGCGTTCACTCACCATCAAAATTAACATTTACCAAGCGCAAATAATCCTGGTCAATACTACGCATCTGCAAGTTAAGAACGAAGCCGAACCCATAACTTCGAAGTATAGCCGCACGACTTGGGCTAATATTCTTAACGATTTTGCGGACCTGAGACACACTGCACCTGATTGTTAAGCGATTGTCATTAGCTATGGGTGCATATGCCTTTTTCTTCATAGGCTTACTCAACGGTGCAGACTTACCCGAAGTATTCTTCGTACGTGCCATATTATATTGTGGACCACTGTAAAAAATTATAAAGAACGTCCACGAAATGATTAATAACTCATTTTTTAATAACGATCAATACAAAAAGAAAATGTTAATAACGAACATAACTTAGTAGTGTTGATAACGACCAATACTAAAAAAACATAACACGACAAGAATTGATTACGGTGTTCACAAAATTATCACGTTAGCAATGAACATTACAAAAAAAATTACCAATGCAATTAAATAATTTACATAACACGACAGATTCATTAATAATAGAGAGCAAAAGGTTGAGAGCGAGAACAAATTGATTAACAATGTTGACAAAAACAGTTTGTAACGCCCATCGAATGATTAATAATAGTTAGCAAAAAGGTCCAGAACGAGCAGAAACTGATTAACAATGGACAGGAAAAAAATTAAAAATAAATACTACTGTGCACCGACTAATCCCATGCATCGACGAAAAGCAATAGGTTAGGGTTTTTGAAAAAAAAATACGCATATTTTAATTTAATTATATTCTCCTTAATACCCCTAACAACTTTTAAACTAATAACTCCCTATTAACTACATAATCTTGAGTAGGGATGGCAATCAAACCCATGGCCGCGGGTACCCGACCGCCCCCGACCCAGTCAACGCGGGGAATCCCCGCTTTGACCGGGTATGGGGCGGGTATGGGTAAAACCCGCAAAAAGTTTGATGGGTATGGGGCGGGTATGGTTTTAGCCTCCCCCGCCCCATACCCATACCCATACCCGCCCCACCAAGAGAATTTCTTCACATATCAAAAAATATGTGGATTAAATTGTAATCTATCAATGATGATGAAGATAACTCGAGAAAATAAATAGTAGAAATGCAATTGAGTAACCATCTTAAACAAAACCTAATTCATTTCCCTCAATTCTCCTTCCACTCTTTCACTTTCCCCCTTGTCAACAAGATTATGTTAGTTAATTATTACTTAGTAAATGTATCAAGAGTTAGAGCATAATAATTTAAAAATATTATAGTCTATATTATGTATTAATGGATGTTTTAGGATCATATTCTTTGAATCGTATTTAGAAAATGACCGTGTTTTGTTGACTTCATGATATATAGGTTTATTTATGGTTATAATTAAAACTTTTCTTGTAAGTTTTAGGTATAATAATGTTGGATGTACGGGGATGGGTATTACCCATGGGTACCCGAAACCCACGGGTATGGGGATGGGTTTCCAAAACATTCCCCGCATGGGTATGGGGTGGGTATGGGTTTGGGTGTTTGAAGATGGGGATGGGGATGGTTTAGGCAAACCCGCCCCAAACCCGCCCCATTGCCATCCCTAATCTTGAGTTAGCCAATCTTTAAGTTCCTTCTTAAAAAAGAGCCCTTAAGGACCTACTTAGGCATGTTGCCAATACTAAAATAGCGAAAATGAGTTGAGGGTTTGTAACAAAAGCTAATTGAAGCCGGGCAAATTAATGCCAGTAAGCTGTTCTCTCTCTCACCGGCTAGTCGCCGGCGATCCACTGACGTAACAGGAAACAAGCCGGATTGCCGACAATTGAGCAAAACGGGCTTGCCTAACGATCTGCGTCGTGAAATAAAGAGATTGTAGTCAAGTTTTTAGCGATGTATGTACCCCGATCCATTGACAAAGTGGGAGATGTTTAACCTTACACCAGTTTTATGGCAGGCCGGAAGACGCATCCAAACAGACACGAACACAATCGATTTGAACTGGAAAGAACCAAGATGAACAGCAAAGGGGAGACAGAAAACGAATCTGGAACTTCAATATTATCGATCTCGGATGAAGAAACCTCCATGGTCCTGCTCAATAAGCAAAACCTTACTCAATTTGAATTGCAGGCTCCCTCAATCGTTCACAGAGTAACTCTCCGCTGCTGGGTTTTGATCTGACGAGGAAGAAAGACGAATAGAGAAGTTCGGGGACCGCGGAATCTTCCATGGAGTCGGGATCGGAGAAGGCTTTTAGATCTGGGATGTCAAAATTCAGTTGACCTTTCCCTTCAATTTTAATTGCAACCGGGTGATACTCTGCTACTACTCTGCAACAGCAGCAAGCTTAGCCGCGACGGAAGGAGAATAGCCAGAGCCAGAGCCAGAGCCAGATCCGAATTTGTTGGGAGCTCCGCCGCCTCCAGAAGGCGCCAATTGATGGCTATTTGACTCAGCCATGACAAGCGACTTGTAGATCTGGAGGATCATCTTCTCATCGTACTCCTTAACCGCCCTCCTCCCAAACGACGAGACCCCGTCGCCGCCGTAACCCGCGGCGCCGACCATCCCGCCGCCGGCGGAGTTGGCGAATCCGAGCATCATCCTGACGTAGGCGTCGCGGAGCCAGATGAAGAACTTCTTCGGTGAAGAGAGTTTGTGGAGGAACTTGAGCTTGGGCTTGATCTTGATCCGCCACGTCATCCTCCGCCTCCTCCTCCCACCGCCGAGCTCGACCTGCTCGATCCTGGTCGAAGTGGCGGAAGAAGAACCGCCGTGGATGCGGCGGTAGCCCTGCCGCCTCCAGTAGCGTTTCATTTTGGTGTATACGGTGGGAGAGATGCCTTCCATTTTGGGAGAAGTATAGTGTTGAGGATTTGATTGGTTGAGGGCTTGAGGCTATTAAAGAAGAAATGGGGATCTGGATTCTGGAGGATTTCCCGGCGAGGATCGGGAATGGGAAGGAAGAGAGAAGCACCTGTTAGTCCAGTGTCCACTCCTGCAATGTTGGCGACATGAAACGTGTCCGTCAGCGCCGCTACTGGGATGGGATCAATAGACATATAGAGCCCATAATTTTCAGATTTGGGCCCAAAACCTCCAATCCAGCCTTGTTCAGCCCGGCCCAAATGTTCGAATCATTCCAATTCCAATACGCTATTTCCAGTGATTTCAAACACATAAAAGGTAATCAGGGGTAACAGAACAAACCGATTACAAAAGTTTTGTTTTGCATGATTTGGTAACACAGGTTTGGATGTGTAACAAATGGTTATTTTAGTCCGATCTTTATGTAAATTTCCTCCAAATTCATCCATTAAGCATTCACGTTATATAAAAATAATAGAAAATTGAGAGGAACTCAAAAGATTAGACATAGAAATGATTTTTTTTTTGTCACTTTCTGTCTAAGCCGTCCAATTGACAATTTTAGAAATTGCACAAAATTTTAAATCGGAATCATTTTAGTGTTCATATTTAATTGCATTTCATTTTTTTTATAAGGGTGATTTAAATTATTTTTTTTATTACGTACTACTTAATAGATTCGAATCCGAAGACTTCCAGATTCAACTATCGTGGTATTACTATTACCACTTATTCAAAATTGTACATATACAATGAATAGTCATATTAATACAATTTATTTTGCAAATGCAAAAACCATACCATATCATTTCGCAGTTTGAAATGGAAGACAATGTCACGGTAGATACAAACAAACCATGTTAGACAACTTTGTATCTCTAGGTTCCTGATGCCCTCTTCTATTACGGTTACCCTTTGTCCTTCTCCTTCTCTTTCTAATAATAAGAAGACATTTCTTCTTACTAGTATTTGTTGTTTGTTTCAGTAAAAAAGTTTGTTTATCTGAATTCTCTACTACCAGAGAGACGAAGACAACGGAAGGTAGCATGCCATGCTCTCTTTGACAGGGAAAGGTGCTTCCATCAAGTAATGATCACTTCCGTCAAGCAAATCATGCATTCCTCTTCAGCCGAAAGGCAAGGAAGTGACAAGACATTGCTATGTTTATGCACTTTCATACTCCTGTACTCCATCTGTCTGTTGGTCTCATTATGTTTCTGAAAGAGACCAACCCTTTTGAGTTCTGATAGCCGTGACAGTAATGGATTCTTCATTACTGGTAGTAGTTTCCTTTCTTTTGCAGAATGAGACTTCGAATCTGAATTCTGAAGAGAACATTCAGTTTTCTCCTTTTTAATGAATGAAAAACACAGTTGCTAAGTCATTATTTTGAAGTAGATACTTAAGGAAGAGCCTGAAACTAGAAGGGTGAAGGGATATGCCTGGTAATCGATCTACCAAGGCGAGATTACTAAAGTACTGAACAATGGAAACTTGTTGGTGGGTTCTGTGGTGGCGGCTCTTAGTTGTGCTGGCGGTGGCAGATGTTGGTTTGGCCATTGATGAGTACAGCAGAGCTGATTTTCCAGATGGGTTCATATTTGGAGCAGGAACATCTGCTTATCAAGTGGAAGGAGCTGCAAACCAAGATGGGAGGAGCCCCAGCGTATGGGACACTTTTGCTCATGGTGGATATGCAGGCGGACCTACAGGTGACATTGCAGTTGATCAGTACCATAAATACAAGGTCATTCCTCTCCCTCAGGTTTTCACATTGTAACCTGCAATTCTGCAGTCCAATCATAGTTTTCTCAGGAAGCCCACCTACCTTGTTTCAGGAAGATGTACAGCTAATGGCTGAAATGGGTTTGGATGCATACAGATTCTCCATCTCCTGGTCCAGGCTCATCCCTGGTATTCTGTTCACCTTTTGCTAATCTGTTCATGGTTCTACTTGGTTGTTTCTCTGAACCGAGTGACTTGATTCATTCTGTTACCACGTTTTCCCGTGGCAGATGGAAGAGGAAATGTGAATCCTAAAGGACTTGAATACTACAACAACCTCATCAATGAGCTCATTAGCCATGGTAGGAGACTCTCCTTCCAGCCTCACATACGCTTGTTGAACTTCCATGCTCTTTGATTTTCTAGTTGCCTTTATGGTGTTTTCAGGAATCAAACCACTGGTTTCTTTGTACAACTTCGATCACCCTCAGGTTCTTGAAGATGAGTATGGTGGATGGGTTAGTCGAAAGATGGTGTATGTATGCTCCCTTTGACTGAATCCCTTCCCTGCTTTTTCTTGGCTTGAAATGAAGTGATTTGCGAGAATGGAAATTTTTGCAGGGAAGATTTCAAAGCTTATGCAGAGGTGTGCTTCAAGGTGTTTGGGGACAGGGTTTCTCATTGGACAACCGTAAATGAACCAAACATACTGGCACATGGCAGCTACGATCAAGGAATAAGTCCACCGGGCCACTGCTCCCCTCCATTTGGTGCTGCAACATGTGTTCATGGCAATTCCACTACAGAACCTTACCTGGTTCTCCACAATATCCTCCTGGCACACGCCTCGACTGTAAAGTTGTACAGAAGAAACTATCAGGTTGGTTGGTTAACCTTCTATCCATCTCCTCGTGCATTACTTAGTGACGATCATGAAGAACAACTGTATATTGTCCAGTCTGCTGATACCAGATATCTGATGTAGTTGAAGTCTAACAATAAGATCACAAATGGACCGAAATTTTTTAGTACCTGAGAACATCATCCATTACTCAGTTTGAATTTGCAGGGGAAGCAGCATGGGCTGATTGGGATTACACTCTATGCTTTTGGTTTTGTTCCTGACACTAACCTGACAGCAGATGTAGAGGCAGTCCAGAGAGCCAAAGCATTCTACTTGGGTTGGTGAGTCATAACGAACTGAAGTCGGTCTGTTCTGCGCAACCTGAGCACGAATTCAGGAAAACTGAATTCCAAACTGTGTACTTGTTCTTGTACAGGGCTGCAGATCCTTTGGTACTTGGAGACTACCCGGAGATCATGAAGAGGAATGTTGGTTCCAGACTTCCAAGATTCACGACCGAAGAATCAGAGCTCGTGAAGGGAGCTTTCGACTTCCTTGGACTCATACATTACATGCAGGTGAGTGTCAAAGACAACCTCAGCAGCCTCAGTTTGGAGCTCAGAGACTTCAATGCGGATATGGGTGCACAAATAATGATGGGTAATGGCATAATCTTTACTCTCTCACTTCACCCATTAAAATCCTGGATTATTTCTTCCTGCTGTTATAAGACTGAAAGGGTTTTGCTTGCTTCTGTTGGCTTCATTCCATCTCGAAAGACCATGACAGTTACTTCACTGGGGTAAGAACTAAGAACTTGCAACTCTTTTGTTACGACGATGCCTGCCCACCTGTAGCTTCTTTGATTCGTCGAATAGTAAGCAATGATGCACTGCTTGGATATGATTTGCTTGTGTGTTCAGTTCCCTGTTAGACCGCGGGCTCTGCAGGAGATCTTGGAGGATTTTAAACAGCTTTATGGAAACCCGCCGATCTACGTACTTGAAAATGGTTAAGTTAGTAGAATTGGTTACTGTCCTTCCTTGCCTGCTTTCTCTGGTAGGCTGGATGTACTGAGATAAAGTTTTGCAGGTCAAGTGAACGTTCGCAACACGAGCTTGATCGACGTTGCCAGGGTGGAGTATCTGCAAGCCTACATTGGTGCTGTACTAACAGCAATCAGGTAAATATTATATACCACCGGTCCATTCCTTTCTTGCTCAAGCCCTTTCACCATTTCCTGCGCCTTTCTAATTCGGTCATCATACTACAGGAACGGATGTAACGTGAAAGGTTTCTCCGTATGGTCACTGCTAGACGTGTTCGAGTTATTGGGTGGTTTCCAGACAGGGTTCGGATTGTATTACGTGGATTTGGACGACCCTGACTTGCCTCGATACCCGAAGCTCTCTGCTCACTGGTACTCCCATTTCCTGAAAGGCGGCATCATTGATTCTTCTGCAAATGTTGAGCTTGCCTCGAATCTGAGCAGCGTCACAGATCTTCGCAGTCAGCGTTCATCTTACTAGGCGACGATTAATTCTGCTGCTTCACTGTTTGCTACATTTACTTGTATCATCCAAAATTTCCAAAAAAGCTAGTCAAATAATAAAAAGGCCAGCGGTAAAAGAACTAAGAAGCAGTTTTATTCATCTGTTCTGTCAAACACGTACAACTAAAACTTAACTAATAAACTAACCTTTCCAGAAAATCAACACTAGTCTACAGTCTACTGACCAAGCTTCTGATGTTAGATGATTGGTGCTTGGCTGTTGTTTCCGTTTGATTCTAATTTTAACCGTCAGTCATATCACCTGATCCTAAACTTACTCCCAGTATCAAACTATTTAATCACCCTTCTGCATTACGCTAGCTGTTGCTGCCATCTCTCACCTGTTTCAAGCGTAAAATGAATCAGCAACTCTCGGCAGATTGAGCATTCACTGTCAACTACTATAACACTTTGAATGATACATTGTCTACAACAGTTGCTACTGGTGTGTACCTTGAGCGTCTCGAATTTCGTAACTAGCCTCAGGTACTGGTCGCGAGCCTCAGGGTGACGAACCATGGACGTAACTCTAGCTAGCGCTTTTTCAACTCCTGCAGATTTCTGTTGACGACTGGTGATCAAGAATTCGTACTCATCAGTCTCGCTTTCTGGCACCCCCTCCGTCTCTTTGGCATTAAATCCTCGCAGCCCAACTCCTTTCCTCCTCCAACGTAGTATTGCCTTCTCAACGATGCTCACAGACCAGACAACCTTGTTGTAGTTCCTCCGTACCTGATGCCCTCTCATATGAGCCTGTAACATATACATATGGCACAGAAATTCGCAAGTCAGAACGACCAGTCAACCCAATGAACAACAAAGAAGGGGCAAAGAACAAGGAAATGGAGTTGTACCTGAATTTTGACAACCCGATCGCGAATCATTAGAAAATCTTTCCTCCCTTTCCACCCGCGGTATTTCTTTTGGATCTTTACAGCGGCAGAGTGCAAGGAATCTTCAAAGTGAATGTGATTCCTTTTCTGATGATTTTTCAATACACCAAGAACAGCCAATTCACGTGAAACCTCATGAAGCTCATCATCATCATTATTATCACAACTTCTATTCTGTGATGATCTAAATCCAAGCAACGACTTCTTCTCCCTGTACATTGCTTGAATAAGAGCTGCTGCGTGGGCTGATTTCCTCACAGCAGCCAGAGATTGTTTCAGGGAGAGCTGCTCACCTGCTGCCAAGTTCATTGGAACAGAAACTTGGGCTGCCATCCTTGCATTTTCGGCAGCTATTGTGGCGTCCTCACTATCCACCAGGTCTCGCTTCTTACTTAGCGAACAGAGTTGCCTAGATAAAGATGCTTCTGCCAAGTATCCTGCAATTCCTTTGTGCCCTTGTCCTGATGCAACTTCTGCAGCACTTAGTCCTCCCGGAAAAGATGGAGTTGGATCATCAACAGCTGTTGGATCAACCCCCAGCCTAACCAGAGCCACGACTGTTTCTTCCCTGCACAAAGGAGCCAGAAAAAAAAAAACCAAATATATTTCAGTATCATAAAGATAATGATTTCTCTGTTACAAACAATATTTTTGCAACAACACTCTCAATCTTATGAATAAAGAAATGGCGCTGCTTCGTAAATTATTTAAGGAACTTAAGTAATTTATATCCATCACAAAAACAACAGGTGGACATGATCACAAATATACAGTTTTTAGTGACTTGGATGCGACAATAGTGGCTCTGAGAAAAATAGAACAAATTGGCAACTCAGAGAGCACAATCCATACTAGTGATATAATAAGTTAAGCAGTCAGGCAGTAGAAGTGCCCAAAAGATGGCAACTCACCGGCCAAAGTATGAAGCCCAATGTAGAGCGGTCCTTCCTTGTGCATCCCTGAAATTAGGATTTCCACTAGCCTCAACAACAAGGCCTACTGCCCAGTAATAACCGAGACCAGAAACCAAGTGGAGAACCCCTTGGCCTTCATCATCTAAAATATCTGGACCTTTACCTCCTTCATGAGCCTTACACAGCAGCCACTCCCAGAGTTTGTCTGTCATCAAACTTTGAATCAATCTATCTCTAGTATCTACTGGTTCACCTTCGGTTATCATCCATTTCTCAATGCCCCAATGCTGCTCTTTTCGGCTATTACTTCCATCAGAAGTTATGTTTCTCCTCAGCTTGCAAGCGTTGCATCTCTCGACAGAGCAATTCAACCACTTCCTCTCTATGCCGAGTGATAACAACTTAGCAAGACGGACTTGAAAACATACTTCTAACTGTTGCACACTTCTTTCAGAGATTGAAGAAATTTTTATTGGATTTTCACGATACTGAAATTCCCTTACCTCACTGCACGCTAACCTGTCACGACAAGTGACATAAAATGGCACATTTCCTTTAGCATGTACGGGGGCATGACATCTAATGACAGTACCATTCAAAACTTCAGCAGAGACTTCAATTTCACCAAACATACAGCCCCATCTGGTCTCATTATCGGGTTTGGGCTTCTCCAAAAAGGTACCAACAATTAGAATCTGGAAAAACAAGCCACAAACATGAGCTACACAGCAAAACGAGGAAACTCATAGAAACACTTTTGTAACAACTAACAAGGATCTTAGAGTAAGTGAATGTTTAAAATGATAACAAACCTTTGTTTCAACACCAGTGTAACCCCATTCTGGTGTGAAGTCCTGAATGGTAAATAGCTGCACCTGGGAAAGAGAAGGCCCCAAGGAATCAACATCCAATTGCATATGGCGAGACAAGCTAGACACTTCTCTCTCCTCGTTTTCTGCAGCAAGCGTATCCCAGTAATTTCCAGAGTCAGACAGAATCAGAGAATCATCACAGTCCTGCCCCATTTCTTTATTCATCCACCTCCCAAAGCTATCAAGCTTTTTCAGGTTCCCCAAGTCGTTATTATCTGCATCATCTTTCCATTTTCCGGCTTGGCTTGTACTACCGATAACCGTTTGAAGCTCAGAATGATGATGGATTTCACTCTGCAACATTAATGTATATAGTCACAAATTATATCCAATATTCTTCACCCTACAATAGAATTTGACAACCAACATAACCGGGCAATTCAATTTAAACATTTTCCGTCTCCAACATTACACAGAAACAACGAACGACAACAAGAAAGAATAATCTATCATTCTGTACTAATTATCTAATTAAATTTGGCCTGCGGAAAGAAAGCCAGTAAGATTAATTTTATAAAGGGGAATGACGAGAAGTTGAAGCACATAAGCTACAATGTCAGTAGAACATACAGCAGATTGTGGAGCTTCTTTAGTAGCAACTGCAGGTCTACTATCTGATAGTGCAGCTGATGCCATAAGAATGGCATAGTCAGTCATATCATAATTCAGAAAACTTGTTCTCTGGTCTTGCAAACTAGCTTCACCTTTGTTAGAGCTGCAAGTTTCCAGCCAAAGAGAAGGTCCAGTGCCTTGTTCAAATTTAAGTCCAATAGATTGTGATCCATGAAGATTACCTGGTGGGAAACAAAAACCTGAAAAACAGGAAAAACTTAAATAGTGCAAAATGGATGATATGCTAAAATAAATAGGGACAGAATCAACATCCCATGCGAAATTTTGCGTCCAGTACTGATGTAAACATGCATAAAATTATCTCTACTGGCCGAGGAACCATATAAACCTATTTCGATCGAAGAGACATCCAACCTTTGGTATCAGATGCGAACAAAGAGGCATCATGTGATAATGTTTGTGTTTTCCAATCAGCTTTGTTTTGATGCACTGTATAGTCCTTCTCAATGGCAGAAGCAGGTGAGGCTGGCTGTGCGAATGAGGCAACAGAACTGGGTTCAAGATTTTCAACGTGATCTACCGGAACAGGTGATGCGCGGAACTTGTATCTCTACAGAGATCATGTGAGCAATAGAAAGATAAGAAAAAAGTACCCAAATTAAGATGATATAAGGGAAGTGGCCATTTCATGAAATTTAAAACCGTCAAAAACCATAATACAAATGAACTCATTCAATTGCTACAGTGGCATAACATTATAGCAACCAACCAGAAAAATGAATAACCAATTAACCATTTCTTTATCCCCCATGGAAGTTCCCACAGCTTGTTAACCAGCTTTTTTACAAACATATTCTGAAAACCTTGGTGAAAATGCAGGAACAAAAAAGTGGATACTGTCCCTCGTTGAACCCACCTCTCTCACTTCTCTGTAATGAACAAGAACAATGTGGTCTAATTTCCTGAAAACCAAGGAAAATGAGAATAGCTCAGAGACATAACCAATAACTAGAACAGAAGGCACTGAAATAATAGTGTGCTTTCTAAAAATCATCCATCATATGAGCCTAGTTTCAACTGAAGAAGCATGCGAGAATACACATACTCATCAAGCATCCAATAGCATCGTCGCTGAAAATTCTCATTGTCCTCCCCATGGGCATAGTAACAATGGAGAACATCTACACTTCCAACCTGAACAAATCAGTTAAAGTCAAAGAGATCAGGAAACCGAAATGAACAGCCATTAGGATTGGCAAAGTATCATAAGAAAGCTCATCAGCACACAATTGTTGCTTCTTCAAAACCTGTGGAAGTTCCAGTGGCTTTTCGTGGAATAGAAGTAATCTAATGGAGAAACTTTGAAGCAGCAATACAGAAACAACCAAAGCACTCAAGCACACGACCCGCAGAAGAAGTGTTTTGGTGGTCGAAAACCCGAACTTACGAATAATAAATTGAACAGCACACCTTCAACTTTTCGTGCGCTTCTCGGACTGTCTTCCCATCTTTCTTCTTCTTCCAGTTGTGGTTATCTCTGCGGAAATACCGAAGCGCTTTCCGATCAAAAAGGAAGAGGGAACCAGCTGCGAAAGAAGAACACAAATTGTGAGCATTAAAACAAGTACCGCACGAAAGAATTTCTTCAAAGTCGAGAAACAAAGAGAATTGAGTAGAAGACAGTAATGGCGGACCTGGAGGCAAGTGAGGCGGCTCTGCACTCAACTTGAATATGTTGTAGTTGCTCAATATCTGCATGATCTCGGAAGGTCGTAGCCACCGGTGTTTGGATTCTCGCAGAATATTTTCCAGCTCTGCCAAACAAAATTTTCAAAACAGCATCGACAAGCCGCGAGAAAATTTTAGCTAAGCAGTTTCAATTCAACGAACTAACACATTACGCGCCACCATAGCCGAACCAATTAAGCACCAACGAGAACAGTTTTCCACTTCTAGCATAGGGGAAAAGGCAGAATGAAAACGAACCTGCAGGACTCAGCATCATATGCTGCTGTTGCTGATGACGATTCATGAGCTGGTCCGGAAAAGTGTTCGCCATGGACGAGGAACCCTAGATTTTCATCAGCTACCTTGAGATCACAATTCAAATTCCAGGAGGCGGTTCAGGTACTATAAACAACAGCAACGGTGGAGAAACATCGTACATATAAGCATAGCAAGAAAGCTAAAAATAGAAATGGCTGGAATCAGTCGATCAATCTCAGGCGCGGAAAGTGGAGCCGGGAAGAAGGAGAGAAGCAGAAGAGACGAGAAGGAAGGTGTGACGAACGGCGGCGGAGAGAAGGAAAGGAAGGAGGGCGTTATGGAAATGGAGATATGGGAAGGCGGGGGCAGGGAGGTTCATCGAAACAGAGCTCTCGATACATTACCGCGTGATATGAAGGAATCTGCGGGTTGTTTTTCATTTTTTTGAAAAAAACAACAAAATTGCATCAGTTTCCGGGACCGCCCTTATTATGAATTTTAATTCACTTCTGATTTGAATTTGTTGATTAGTAGATGAATGAGAGGAGCATAAAATTAAAAAGGTAAGGGTTCCTGCCTGGCGCTAATCCAACTCGCAATAAAAGTCAAAAGAGAGAAAGAAACAGAAGAAGTGTTCACATTTGTGACTGAAATCAAAATAAGATTGTTTCCAGGTAATTAACTAATTCTTTATTAATACCAATTTTTGTATAGTTTAATAATTTTTGAAACTTATTGATTCGATGAATATGATCCTAAATACGTTTAATTTATCGAGTCTTACGTGACAAACTATTCCAACTTTATTGACGGTCATCAAAATCTCAAGAGAAACTCATAGTGACTTACGTATCAAATCATTCGGGCCTCTTTGCGATCATCGGGGCCTTACATGATCTCACATGACAAGTTATCCAGATCTCTCTCGATTGTCATTAGGACCTCACATAACCTCATGTGACCACACGTGACAAGAAACTCTTAACGGAAAGGAAATTTCAATTTTCATTTTAAGGTGATATAGCAGTTATTAAGTTGATTTTGACTCGCACGTTAATGCTGACCGTACATTTTGTTAAATATAACAGAAATGAAAATTTCGTTCACGATTGTCATATAAAAACTATAATATGTAAATGACAATATCACTAGAAGTTTATATTTGTAGTGATATATTATTATAGGCAAAATACTCTTTCATAGCCACAACTTTCACGTTTGTGACATATATAGTCACAACTTTCGAAAAACACGACTAGTCAGAATTTTTATAGTAGTTTGACAAATCTAGCTATTTCCTCTACAAACTGTAGCAGTGTAAGAGATTGTGTTAGTTAGGTTAACGACACGCTGACTAGGATGCCAAATTGACGCACACGTAGCGAAAACTCGGCCTCACTTGCCACGTAGATGCCACGTCATAATTTACTTTAAAAATATAGCAATACAAGAAATAGCCAGAATTTCGATGTTTTTTTTTTACAAATCTAGTCATTTCTGTTACGAACTTTCGAAATACACAAAACAGTCGCGACTCGCGACCATGTGCTTGATTTCTTCTAAGGGCTCTGTTTTAGAAGGATTGCAACGAGTCGAGCTAGTTGACAACAACGAATCGAGCTTCATCGGAAACAAGAACAACCGTACATGCAACAGTTACGAGGAACTGGAAGGAAAAATGCACTACGAGCCGCCACATCCTTCCTTCCCGATCCATCATTCTCTGTCGTCATCGGAGACACTGTCTCCTCTTTCACCAGCGTCGCCGATGCCTTCTTCTTCGCGACAGTCATCAGCTTCTTCCCAACAACCTTCTTGCTCTCTTTCTCGTCGTTTTTCTGTGAACTCGCCAAGTGTTTGAGGCCTTATTCTTCAATCTAGCGATTGAGGATCTAAATCAGCAATTCGGGAAATAATGCCTCATTCTCAAGTCATACACTCATACTGTTAATCCATGCGAATCGCCAACGCAACACTTCTGTTAGTCCAGTCATACTGTTAAGTGACATGTTAAATGGATGGACGAAAGTGGTTGTTTTGTGTATTTCGAAAGTTGTTGCTACAACTGTCACAAACGTGAAAGTTGTGGCTATGAGAGTTTTTTTTTTGTTAATCCACATGGATCGCCAACTCAACACTTCCGCTAGTCCAGTCATACTGTTAAGTGACACCGTTAAAGGGATGAACAGAAGTGGCTATTTTGTGTATTTCGAAAGTTGTGGGTATAACTGTCACATACGTGAAAGTTTTTGCTATGAAAGTGTATTTTGCCATTATTATATAATAATAAAAAACCCCGAAACGTTTGGATTTTAGCAATCCGTTTCGCGTCTACCGTCTCTCAATCCCGTTTCCCGTCCCTTGTCGTGGTTTCGAGTTTCTGCGCGAACGTTTCGCGTTGGCCCAGCCGCTTCGTGGTTTGGGTTTTCACCCCTTTCCCCTTCTTCTGTTGCATTTTTTCCCCGCAGGATCAATCGGCTTTTCGATGTCTGGTTACCATCGTCACGCAAAGAATGCAAGTGCGAATAATCCTTCCATCCGCTTTATTTCGTCTTCCTTTACGGAGCAGAGTGGGGCGTCGTATTTGTTTCCCCTAATAAGTTAATGGTCCATCCAGCATGGGATTGGCATGGTGGTGGTTCATCCACTCTTAACAAGAAAATGGCGGAAACATACAGATGGGTATAAGAGGGTGAAGCTTCTGGGTTAGACGGAGAAACTGGAAATCAAGACGGTGGAAGGGAAATACTTGCTTTTGCGATAGTTGCCTCTTTGTCTCTGTGAGTTCTTCTTTCCCATTTGATTGATCGACAAAAGTTGGCATTTTAAGTGTTTGTTACTTTGTCTCAGTGACTGAGTGAGTATTTAATTAATTGTAGTTGGTCGGAAGAGGTGCCGGCCGCCGTCGGGAAGAAGGGCAACGGACGCCGGGCGGGAGACATATTATTATTGTTGCCTGTTAATTAACTTAATATCAATTTTTTTTTTGTTTCTTGTTTGGGGTTGAGGGGTAAATAGGAAAGACCGAAAGAGCAGCCTCCCTCACCACTCCCTCGCTGCAACAAACACGCAAACACAGATCCACACTCTCTCTCTCTCTCCTCTTCTCCGCGTCCGAACTTTCTTTCTCCATCCCAATCGACAATTCTTTCTCTCCTGTCGATGGGAACGGTAATGGAGGTATTGGGATGGCCATCATCGATGGCTGATTGATTTTGGAGTATGGTTGCGATGCCCTTTGATTTTTCGCGCTCTTCCACTCCTGCATTTACTCTTGCCCTCACTGCTCTGCTCACTCTTTCACCCGTCTCCCGTTTTGGGTTTTCATGACGCGCGCTCTCTCTCTCTCTGTCTAATCTCTCTCTGCAAGCTCGCTTAGCTTTTGGATCCACCGTCTGATCTCCGACTGCAACATTTCCCCTAACCTCCGGATGCCGTCCTTGTTCCCTCTCTTCTGCTAATTAAGCAAGCAGCTATCACTGTCTCCGGCACTGGGTTTCTCCGCCTGTTTGTATTCAATCCCTGCTCCTCGCTCGCTCACTCTCGTTACTGCAGGCCGCATTTGAAGCTTGCAAACTGGGTCGACCATGGCGATGATAAGCAAGCCCCTCGTTTTCACTTACATCTACCTTCTGATCTACATCATCCTCTCCTCCGGCGTCATCCTCTACAACAAGGTATACCATCAGTCACACTCCCTTACTACTTCCTGCTTCTTCTGCTTGCTAGCTGCCTGCCTACCTCACGCTTCCTCTCATTTCCCTTTTTGCAGTGGGTTCTCTCACCCAAGTATTTCAATTTCCCCTTCCCCATCACGCTCACTATGATTCACATGGCGTTCTCCGGCATCGTCTCCTTCTTCCTCGTCCGCGTTTTCAAGGTTTGCACAATGTCTTTCTTCTTTTGGTCATTCTGCTCGCTTATATGTGCTGATTACTACTGCTACTGTCAACTTAAATTTCTGCAATCTCAATTTGGAGCAACCCATTTGACAGGAAAACCCTCTATGCCTTGTTCTTGCCTGATCATTGTTGCTAACACTACCTGATTACGGATTTGGAGAGACAAGAATAAGGAGAAAACACCTACCCTTCTGAATGCTGCAGAATTTCTAATCATACTCTCAACCTTGTTTTGCCATGTTGACTGAAATAGCAAATTAGCTCTATACTGCTCTTGAATCCCCCTTGTTGCTGATTTTGTTTTCTTGATTATGTGCCTCGTATCCTTTTGTTCCCTTTTCCTGT
Source organism: Linum trigynum (assembly GCA_964030455.1). Taxonomy (NCBI): domain Eukaryota; kingdom Viridiplantae; phylum Streptophyta; class Magnoliopsida; order Malpighiales; family Linaceae; genus Linum; species Linum trigynum. The sequence goes on from OZ034819.1 coordinate 65,178,742, forward strand.
GTGCTTACTGTAGCTCTTACCTTCTGTCTCTCTTTCGCTTGATGGTGTGCAGGTTGTGTCTCCTGTCAAAATGACCTTCGAAATGTATGTATTTCTTCTTCCATTTGACCTTATTGTGAAAACCTCCCCCCTCCTTTCATTTCCAGTATTAACTTCTGTTTCCCCTGATGTTGCAGCTATGCCACTTGTGTCATACCCATAAGTGCCTTCTTCGCAGCAAGTCTTTGGTAAGCTTCTGCACTGTCTGAATACCGCACACATTCTTTAACTTGCTTGGTCTTACTGTGGCAAAGTAGTGATGCAACTTAGGGAAAACAAACAGTCATGTCATGCCTCACAATACATGAATAACTCGATTTCATCAGTACAACATAGGCCCAGTTCTTATATACAATTTAAGTTGTTGTTCGCAATACATGCCTTCATTGTCCAGCAAGACAACGCATCCAAATTTCTTATTTATTTTCCCGGCTTCTACGCTACGTTTTTCATGTATAAGTCCCACTTATTCTTATGATTACCTTGAAAATTTTGCTAGTTGAGTTACCTATGGGTGAATTCATATATGCAGGTTTGGAAACACTGCATATTTGTATATATCAGTGGCCTTCATCCAGATGCTTAAGGCTTTAAGTAAGTGGAATCAAACTGTGTAACATTATTCTTGGTCAAATATTCTGTTTTGTTTGATTTAATCTTATGTGTGCTCATCTTCTTGTGAATTTTTCTTTGCAGTGCCAGTGGCAACTTTTATCATGGCTGTATTATGTGGCACTGACAAAGCAAGGTGTGACGTGTTCTTAAACATGTTGCTGGTCAGTGTTGGAGTTGTCGTTTCCTCGTATGGGGAAATCCATTTTAATGTAGTTGGTACAGTTTACCAGGTTACGGGCATCTTTGCAGAAGCACTTAGGCTGGTCTTAACTCAAGTTCTTCTACAGAAGAAGGGCTTGACCCTGAATCCTATCACCAGTTTATATTACATAGCTCCATGCAGGTACTTATGAATTTATTATGATGCCTCGGATCTGGCTTCCCCATGTGGCATGTCTACCTGATTTTGAACTCTTAACGTTCGAGTGTCTGATCGTAACTTAAATTTACATGCGAGTGGCCGTTTTTGTGCAGAATTCTTCCTTATGTGTCCATGTTATCCGTGCTTTCAGATTTTATGGTCATTCTTATAGCGAGTTTTTGTCTTGTTGATTGGATGTAGTAACTGGAATTCTCTAGTTTTCACTACCGTCTGCCAATGGAATCAATAGTATCTACTTGTTCGAGTTGGATTAATGGAGAAGCTTGATTACTTTGTAGTGTTACTCAAAGTTCGTCATGTTTGGCTGAACTTGTGCTTAAAGGACAAGGAGAAACCAGCTGTTGATGCAGCCAATATCTTCTGTCTCATACAGAATTAGCTGAAATTATTTCCAGATGCTTTCTTGGATTATAAAGTTGCTATATCACATACTTGTACCAATGTTTTAGCTGCTCGCTCATGTAACTCTATTCTGTTACCTGCAGTTTTGTGTTTCTGTTTGCGCCTTGGTATCTACTGGAGAAACCAGGGATGGAAGTTTCGCAGATTCAGTTCAATTTCTGGATTTTCTTTTCCAATGCACTCTGTGCATTAGCCTTGAACTTCTCCATATTCTTAGTGATCGGAAGAACTGGAGCTGTCACCATCAGGGTTGCTGGTGTACTTAAAGATTGGATACTGATAGCCCTTTCAACCGTAATATTTCCAGAGTCTACTATAACTGGCCTGAACATAATTGGTTATGCAATTGGTATGTATTCCTAATAGCTATCTCTGAGAAATTCTAATGTGTACCTATTGTTAGCACATGCATTTTGGAAACTTATTATGTGATTTGATTTACTCTTGTGCAGCTCTTTGTGGTGTTGTAATGTACAACTACTTAAAGGTTAGGGATGTCCGTGCATCATCGCAGCTCCCTGAATCTTCTCCTGAAAGAATGGCTAAGGTTTGTAGCTTTTGTGCTTTATTGACTCATATGTTCTCTATTGTACCTCAATGATCTCACTAAGGTGGTTAACCAGCCAAACCAAAACCTGTTAAGGTGTCGCTAATGGAAGGTGTAACTAACCGTTAATCTACAACCGAAACTATGACCAATGGGCTAAAACCGATCAGTCATCCTAACAGTTTTCTGAAAACAAGAAAACCTATACCATCTTTTCACTATTTAGTGAATCATTCTTGGTTGATTTTCCGGTTTTTGGTTATGTTATGATTTCCGCTTATGGAACTGCTACTGCAAAACCAAAAACTGTCTAAAGACTATTTAAACCGGTTAGCCATCTGCAATTTCAGCCATACATTTTCCCGCGTCGCTCATCTAACTTACTGCTCGTTGATGTGGTTTTGCGTGTTCAACAGGAGTGGAAACTGGAAAAGAAGTCATCCGATATATATGTGCCTAACAATGGCGATGGCAGTGGAGCAAACATCTTGTCGTCCTCCGATGGAGCGGATGAGGAAGCACAACCGCTAATTGCATCCTCCAGATTGTCCCATATTGGACGTACACAGGCTAGTAACCATGGTGGATGAATACATGCTGCTGTGGCATGTGAATCCAGAATTGCAGAAACAGGAGGCCGGGAACCTGTGCTTTAAGTTTGCAAGTCCGAGGTGCAATATGTTACGTCAGTGGCTGCTTCTCGTACTCTTAAATTCTGCTTGGTTCGATTTTGTTCTTCTTTTGAGGCTATAGTGAGTGCTCTTATTTTGTCTGGCTTTCTCTAGGCGCATTTCGAGCAGCGATAGGGGGTTGTAGTAGCATCAGTGTTTCGTAGTTTTTCCTATTCTTGCGTACGCTGCCATCGGTTGCAAATCTATTGAAAGTTTGTAACTACTGACTGCACTTCTACTAGTGCCACACGTTTGCATAGATACGTAATCAATCTGAGGAAGGGACCTGAACTTTTTTCGATTCCCTGATCCTTGAGCTATTGCTGGTTTAAGTAGACTCTATTCACGTTACGCAATTAAGGTATTGTGGATTGATGGATACATTAACGGAACAGAAGAGAACATAAAGCCCTATAGCAATTCACCAGAAGCAATATGCTCCAAATCACACGAGCACAAAGCATATACAGCTACGGCCTGAGAGTGAGCTGTGTTTGATCCGACTTTCTGCCTAAAATGGTAAACACCTACGTTCGTGGGCTTGGAGTGACGGAAAGCCCACTTCTAAAAGCTCAGCCCAATAAATATAAACTTTAGACTTGCTTCTTCCTCCATCCACAATTTGTGGAATCAAAATGCACTCGTGTTGATTTCGAGAGACTTATCATCCGTAAAATTGAATCGAAAGTTGTACTAGGATTCAGACACGTTATTTGTTTTTGCAATCGAGGCTGGTTCACGATCTCAACCAAACATGTTTGTTTTAACTCTTCATCCTTTAACAAATTATGGAATCAGAGTGCACGTGGTGATTTCGAGATATTTTTAGTTGAATCGGAAGTCATGTCAAATGTATGTTAGTGATTTTAGTGATACAAATATGGTTCAATAAATCATGTATCGAAAAATTATCTTAAATAAAATAGTATATTCTACTAGTATCATTTTCACTCCAGATATATCGGGTAAAATTAATTAGACATGCCACTTTACTTTTTCATAGTAATATATCGGATAAAAGTATTTTGTAAATAGTAATTACTGATTAGGCACGACGACAAGTTGCTAACTAATTGAATTACTTGTTCCTCCATCCTTAGAAATAGTAACTCATCACTACTCCTTAAAAAAAAAAAGGCAAGAACAAGACTGGCCGAATATAGTAAGTTACCACACCAAAAAAGGTAGCAGTAAATTAAATAGACTACAGCAACTAATAATAGGCGACCAAGTTATCCAAAATAAGCACCAAATACCATAACCCCAAATCAAGACCCAGTCCCACGGCCTCAGCTTCATCCTCGCACTCTCATGCTTCTCTGGTTTTCCCCCCTTCACTTCCTCTTTTCTAGCGGAGCCTTTCCACGTCACCATCATCGTTTCCTCACTAGTTTTACGTATAACATATAAATACCACCTCTCCTCCTCCCTAATCCTCCATCAACAACAAATAAGTAAAACACACTTCATACACATTTCCAATAAACACCTCAATAATAACAATAATAATAATAATAATCCCCACCATTCACAATACCATAAACAAAATCCGCCACTAGAATAAAAATCATACAATAATGGCGGTGAACAAGAAAGCAATCGGAATAGGAGTCTCCATCATCCTCGTGGTCGGAGTCTGCATCGGCGTCATCGCCAGCGTCTCCAAGACCCACGGCAAGGGCGCCCCCGACGGAGGCGGCGGCGACGACAACGCCGCCGCCCTCTCCTCCGCCTCCAAGCAAGTGGCCGCCATCTGCGTCTACACCGACCACGCCGAACAATGCGTGGACAGCATGAGCTCCGTCGCGGGCAACGAGAGCGCCACACCGATCGACTACCTCAAAGCCGCCATCAACTACACAATCACCCACGTGAAACACGCGGCCTACAGCACGGCCGTGCTGCAGAACCAAACCACGGGAGGGAAAAACAACAACAACAAGAACAACATGACGCAGGAGCTGGCGTTCAAGTACTGCGGGGAGCTGCTGGACCTGTCGGTGGACGAGCTCCAGAACTCGCTGGCGTTCCTCGGGACGGCGGAGCAGACGACGGACGTGGTGGAGATGGAGCAGGAGATCAGGAACTGGCTGAGCGCCGTGAGGGCGTACCACGGGACGTGCGTGGACGGGTTCGAGGGCACCGGAGACCTCCACAAGGGGGTCTCCGACGGTCTGTTGAACTCAACCCAGCTCACCAGCAACGCGCTGGCGATATTCGCCAGCGTGTCGAGCATCCTCGCGAACTTCAACCTGACCGCCGCCTACGACGGCCTCATCGACGGGCCGAAGAGCCGCCGTCGTCTCAGTCTCAGGAGGAGGATACTGGAGGAGGGAATCCCCCGCGGGGGCCGCGGGGGGTTCCCTCACTGGTTGTCCACACAGGACAGGAAGCTGTTGCAGGCCGGTCCTCCCAAGCCCGACGCCGTCGTGGCTCAGGACGGGAGCGGGCAGTTCAGGACCATCACGGCCGCACTGGCTGCTTACCCTAAGGGCCCGCTCAACGGAGGGAGGTACGTGATCTACGTGAAGGCCGGGATCTACGATGAGTACATCACGATTACGAAGAACCAGCCGAACATCTTTATGTATGGCGACGGTACGCGCAAGACCGTCGTCACGGGCAACAAGAGCAACAAGGGTGGCTTCCCCACTTGGGGCACTGCTTCCTTCGGTACGTATGACCGTATTGTTAGAGAGTGCGTGGTATAAGATTCAACATAACCTTCTTTCAACAACTCGAATTATTGGGAGCAACTGAGTCATGACAACGTATCGTATTGTACTATATTAGTCGCGTATTGTACATGTAACATAATACTAATCGTACTACTCATGCTATGCTGTGATATACAATGCAGCGGTGATCGGGAACGGGTTCATCTGCAGGGACATGGGATTCCAGAACACGGCCGGCGCGATAGGGCACCAGGCGGTGGCGCTGAGGGTGCAGTCCGATAGGTCGGTATTCTACAACTGCAGGATGGACGGGTACCAGGACACGCTGTACCAGCAGGCGCACTATCAGTTCTACCGTAACTGCGAGATCTCGGGGACGGTGGACTTCATCTTCGGGGACGCGTCGGCCGTAATCCAGAACAGTAAGATCGTAGTCAGGAAGCCGATGCCGGGCCAGGCGAACACCGTGACGGCCCAGGGGAAAACAGACAAGAACGAGGTGACCGGGACCGTCATCCAGAACTGCGCGATCGTGCCTGAAAAGGAACTCGCGCCCGTGACGGCCCAGTTCCCTTCGTTCCTCGGGAGGCCGTGGAAGCAGTACTCGACCACGGTCATCATGCAGACCGCGATCGGCGGGTTCATCAACCCGGCCGGGTGGATGCCCTGGCCCGGGAGCAGCTACTTCGACACGCTTTTCTATGCGGAGTTTGGGAACCGGGGCCCGGGTGCCAATACGGACCAGCGGGTCAAGTGGAAGGGGTTCCGAGTCCTTACCCCTGATCAGGCGAACCAGTACACGGTCGGACCGTTCCTTTTGGCTAACCAGTGGCTACCCAACACCGGATTGCCTTTCACCACCGGCATGGGACCTTGATTTATATAATTTTTTTTGAAATATTATTCTTTGGTTCTTTCTAGATATTATTTTTGTAGTTGATGATTCATTTTACACCCGCTCCATGTCAAACCCTTCTCCCCCCTTTTTTCCCCCCTTCCACATGCATGGAATTTTGAATAAATATTGATTCATTCAATATACATAATGATGAATTCAAGTTAATTAATGATCAATTCATTGGTAATTTTTTTTTTAATTCTTGCCTTCTTAATTATGATGATCATATTCATATCACTCAATGCTTTTGATAAGGATTAACTAGTGTATGTCTATCACAAATTGAGTAATTTCTCGAGTGAGTTTAGCCGACAAATACGATCAACCCATTTAATTATAGAATAAGCGATATCTATCGTGTGGCTTATAATAGTATACCTTGTCATCATACCATATTCATTTGAATTGAAGATGTCTATACCAATAGCAAATTGTAATTTTAATTCTATACCATTGAATAAAAGTTGCATATACTTCAAATATCTGACGACTTAAAGTGTTAACACAATCTAATTATGATTAACTCTATACTTATTCTTCACTTTCCATACATTACATATACACAGTCGATCGGTGTATCGAGATTAATTACAGAAGAAGAACAATGAAACATTTAGACTGTGTCTGTGGCCATCAATTGAATCTCCCATCACACTGGAACGGTATGATCTGGCCGAATCAGGCTTCCGCCAGAGCCATGGTACAACTTGACTTTGGGGTCGTAACTGACGATGAACTCCCCAAGTCATTTGATAGCTTTTCACATAACTGCCATGTCAGAATGGAAATTAAAGGTCGATATTACAGCCATGAAATTGCAATGTATATAGTAGTAGTTTCTGCTATTGCAATAAGCTGATCAATTGGGTAGGTAAGCTGAAATGAATTACTTGTCTATAGACAGAGGAATCTCCATATGATTTCTGCAGTTCAACTACGTAGAGTGAAGGGCTTATCTCCAATATCTGCCAGGCCAGTACGCATCAGAAAAAAAGAATACATATATATATAGTGTGGTTTTCTACTTAAAAAAAATGAGTTGATGTTTGGCGTTCAATTGTAAAAGTAGTTTTAAAACATTGAATTTAGAATTTTAATGGGTAGCATTAATCTAATATGATATAACATATGATCATAAGTTCACAATTAATCAGAGCATTACCCTAACCCTAAACCACAAATAGAGAACCTTAAACCCAAACTCTAACCCCTAAATAATATCTAAAACCTTAAATCCTCCGGATGAAACTAAATCTTGAATAATTCCGTGCAACCTCATGTGTTTTTATTGTCCTATCATATTACAAGTGACGAATGATATCGCGATTTGACAAAACTCACCTACTCAGAATGACGAATATAAGTACGTAGAAAAAAAAAAGTACGCCGAAGTTTTTATGCACAGTACCTCCGCAGCAACCGAGAGATTGGATTTGGCAGAACCCGTCATAATGTGCTGGCCGTTCTGCACCACTTTCATGATCATCAACTGCATCGATTTTGATCATCACCAATTAGATCAAATAACTGATCATCATGCGAGGCACGCACTGAAAATATATAACGTACATAATAACGTAACTCTCACCCTAGGCCTGATGTGTTGGTTCCTCATGACCTTGCGGACGTGGAACCCCATCGCCGTCGCAATCCCCTCCATCTTCTTCATCAGTTGCTTGAACGAGCAGTCGGACGCCGCAAACCTGACCTTCCGCTCGGAAACGTCCTCTTCCTCGAAAAACCCGGAGAGGTCGAGACACGACGACATCCCTATCAGCTGGAACGCGTTGATGACAGGACGACGAGTACTGCTACGACGAATATTGCTGCTGGTGGCTTCAGATAATCCGGCCGGTAGAGATTGAGTCTTCGGCAGTAGCACTCCAGCTGCAGGTGGCGGCGGGATCATCAACCTGCAGTAGCTTCCATCTTCGTCATCAACAACGATGTCATCGTCGTCAACGTCGTCGTCGTCGGCCTCATCGACTAATAATTCTGCTTCGTATTCTTCGTCATCTAATAAGAGTAGCGTTGCTGCTGCCGTTGCGACGTAATCTTGCTTGAACCAGGGATCGGACTTGATGCCCGCCATTGTGATTCTGGTGGCGGGGTTTGGATCCAGGATCTTGCTGATTAGGTTTCCAGCCCCGGGGCTCATCCATTTCGGCATCTCCACCTCCCCCTTCAATATCTGTTTCATCACAAAAATCTGAGTTCATATTGTGAAGCAGTAGTCAATTCTAAAATTAGTCTTTTCAAATATCGAAATTTGAATTTTAATCGCGATAGTATATTAGTCTAATAAAATTATATAACACAGGATCACGAATCGTATAAGTTTTAAAAACCTTTGGTTTTGAAAAAAATGACGTTAAATCTCACAGCTAGTAAGCCCTAAATTTCTAAACACTAAAGTTTCAAATCAAAGCGATGTTTCTGCTTCCCTTACTTTGCTCATCATATCATTAAGTGATGATTGGCATAATTTTTACATGATCGCATATTTAAAATAACAATTATAAAGCGCGAGCATGCACTCTGTTAAAAAGAAAATCACGTGTATATATATATATATATATATATATATATATATATATATATATATATATATATAGTACCTTGTGATACAGCACAGCAAGGTTCCTGTCGTCGAATGGGAGGGAGCCTGTGAGGGTGACGTACAAAATGACACCACAGGACCATATATCAGCGGTTGCACCATCGTAGCCTTTGTTCCTCAGAACCTCAGGTGCTACGTAGTTTGGAGTTCCGCAGATGGTATGAAGTAGCCCGTCATCCTGTATATCGAGTAAACCAAGATCGAGATCAACAAGGAAACGAAGTTTGGAAGTTGCGATTGTTAAATAGACGTATTGTTGAGAATGCATGTATAATATTATACATGTATTGTCGAATTTAATGCATTGTAGAATACAACGTTTGGTATGTGTGATTGTGTATGTCGCATCAGCTAAAAGCTGTGACAAAACAATCTCAACTCAACTATCACAACAATCGCAACTAAAAGTTGAGATATAACAATCACTCAAAATGAGTGATAGTTTCTGTCACATCATAGAAACAATCCATGCATTGTTTCTGCTAAAAAAAACAAAAAAAAAACGATGCATTGTAAACAATACATGCATAATGACAATCTCAACAAAACAATCGCAACTTTCAAAGGAAACCGAAGATATCAAAGAACACCACTGACCAGCTATCTAGCACATATGTAAGGAATATTGTATATATATATATATATACCTACGTACCCTGAAATGTTTTGGCAACGCACTGAGTCCAAAATCTGATATTTTGATGCGCCCTTTTGCATCCAGAAGAACATTCTCCAGCTGCAGGTGTTGTTGGTGTGTAATATAAAAGATCAGTGCAGATTGAAGAACATACACAACCACTGATAGAAAGCCAACATATATATTTTACATTATAACTTAATAAGTGACCTTAAGATCCCTGTGAAAGACACCATGGTTGTGACAGTAACTGACACCGTCGATCAACTGGTGGAAGAGCTTCCTTCCTTCAGCTTCAGATAGCCTCCCCTTGAATGCCTACACCATATGCATGCAGTGAAAAACTAATTTAAGAACAGTAAGGCTAGAGCTAAATCAGGGGCGGAGCCTGGATTTCGAGACCAGGGGGCCGAAAATAATTAAACAAAATGTATGTAGCCATGGTGGATCAAACCGATGTGCTTTTAAAACACAAGTTAAGCTTGTCTGTCATTAGACTCCATATGACTGTTACACAACAAAATTTACGGGACAGAAACTACTTATAAAATTCGTACTAAATATCCTTACGATCCTAGGAGCCGTGACCAATCCCGAGGGGGCCGGGACCCACCCTAGCTGTGTAACTCCTCCCCTGAGCTAGATGTATCTAACTAAGTCACGATTTTAGTAAAAATTATCTTACTCCTAATTTTTTTCGGTACAACTCTGATACAGTTTCACAACTCGATCTTACGCTATAAGCATTTTCATATTATAACAATAATAAGCTTGATCTGATCTTACAATTCTGTCGTAGAGCTCACCGCCGGTCACATAGTCAAGGACCATGTAAATTTTGGATTTGCTTGCCAATACCTGCACAATAATGTAATGCAGAATATAATGTTGTGATGGTAGCATATGGTGTGACAAATTATTAAATAAATGTCACGTACGGCGGCCGGCAGGAATACATATTGTTATTTATATAATATCAATTCGATATACATTATATATAACACGTCACCATTTGGAAGAACGAGAGATATAGGGAATGGTTACGTGGCGTGTACGTGGATGGTTATCTACCACTACCCAATCCAAGATCTCTCCCAGCACACAAGTCACCATCCAAATCACAATTTATTAAATGCTCACTTGCAGCGGCGGATCCAGAACACAGAAGAGCACTTGGCCGAATTACATTAGAAAATTGAATAGTAAAAAAACATAATGATTATAGTTTTTTTTCCAATATAAATTGTACATGACGGTATTTTAATTTAGTGATGCATCAATAATGGAGCCTACATCCAGACCAATAGTATACACCGTTTCAAATAAAATACTTGAGCAATCGGCAAGAAATTCATCGCTCATTTTGTTGAGCAAATCAGTTCTCAGATATTTTATTGTTGAAAAGGTTCTCTTCGTGGTAGCTGTTGAAACGAGCAGCATTAACACTAGACAAATCAATCGACTAATTAATTGGCATTGTGTGTCAATCCCTGCATCCACCAACTGCTCTAGTAAGTTTTCAAGGGAACAAACCTCATATTTCTTTTAGTCTTTTAGGTTTTAAACTTTTAGAATTTTAGGTTTCATTGTTTTTTTTTATATGCATAGAGTAGTGATTTGAATATGGTCATCTGGATAATTTTTCTAGTTATACTCAATTTTATTATAAATCACACTAAGTCGAATGTCTAAAATCGAAAAATTCATAAGGACTATAGTAACTACGAATCCAGAGAAGGGCTGGGCCGGGGTCCGAGGTGGTCACCCCTGGATCCGCCACTGCTCACTTGTAATTTTAGTATACGTGTATAAATCAAATAATCAGAGGAGGAGCCATTTTATATAAACAGAAATTAAATTAATTTGTCTAATTAGATGATTAAGAAGAGTCAATTAAAGACGCCTACTGTACTGTATTAATAGTGTATACATAGAAAAACAACGCCTTAAATTACGTTACCTCGTGCAACCTGACGATGTTAGGGTGCCTGAGGAGCTTCAGCGTTGCAATCTCCCTCTTTATCTGCAGCCCCAAAATATTTCAGTACTGTGATCACGTGTATCATAATCCTCACCACCTTGACCAATTAATTAATTAATTAAATAAATCATGCGCCCATTAATCAATACCATGCGTATATATTCTATAGCTGACCAGAAACTAATTAAAAAAAAAAAGGGTGCGGGCGTATCACGCAACTTTAGCAGTTCATGATATACATAATACAATGTAATTAATGAAATCTGTGCCCTTATTAAAATACATCTTAATCATAAGAAGCATTTCGAGTTAATTAAAAAAAACAATTAATTGGATGAACTGATTGATTGATTAATTATACATTACCTGATCGGCGATGTTACGGTTGAGGATGTTGGCCTTGTCGAGGATCTTGATGGCAAAAGGGTGGCCGGTGTCCAAGTTCCTCGCTAGCTTCACTTTGGCGAAATTGCCTTCTCCCAGGGTTCGTCCCACCTCGTATTTACCTATTCGCATTTCCCGCTCACCCCGCCGGCCGGCCGCCCGGTCTGATCGGATATCGGAATCGATCTCCGATCTGCAGCTCTCTCTCTCTCTCTCCCTTGCTAGCCCGGCGGCCGGTCTCCTTTTTTTCTTGTTCTATGTATTTTTCTCCTTCTTGCTTATTAGCGAAACCAATGAAGCAAGTTGGTATATATATGATCGGTATATGTGGAACTTCCAGTTGCTTTCTTGCAGTTGTGGGTCTCTGCCATGTTATATCAATCCATTAAATTAATAATTTGCCTTTGGCGTGGGGAAAAGCTGGATAAGGTCCCCTCCCGTTTGCATCTTTTCTCTTTCCCCCACATCCCAACCACCCCGTGTGTGGCCTATAGTCATGGAAACATATATATGTTGTTGCGAAATTCATAATCATGGTTTATCGGGAGAGATTGTTGTGACAGTACTTGTGTAGTCGAGTTAGAGTTAAATGTAGGTGCATTTGAGGAATTAACTTCATGTCGTTGAACATTTGGAGTTGTTTTGACCATTTTTATCAAGATTTCTCCATGGTAAAAGCTACATATTTTAAAAAAACGGATTAACCAAATAATTAATTGAAAAAACTCAATTAGATTGGGACAATAACAATAAGAAACCACAATGACAATCTCTACCTACAGGTTGAGGCGATGATAATGGGAAATTGGTCAATCGGGATGGAGTGATGCTACCTATAGGTTACCTTTGTAGCAGAAGCCTGGAAGGGAATTTGATTACTAGATTGGTTTGTTATCCTTTTGATACTTTTTGGATAAAAGTATTTGTTTTAATATGTTATTGTCTCAACTCCTAAACGTCCAAGTCCACAAGTCCAGGTGTAATTTTAATGGGCTCTTTCCAACATACACCTATTCTCCCTTTGTTGAGCCCAAAGCAAGGGTGTGCATTGGCACCCCCTTCTCCTGTGCTAGCTACGCCCCTGCTTAACAGTAAGTAAGAAGTGTAAGTCACAACTTCATAAAATCATTGATCAAGAGCTCGCATTGAAAAGATTGTACGTTGTAGATGATGTTAATTTCTCCATTACGATATTGACGGTTCAGCTCCACCTAAGTGTCACTTAGGTGCTGTCGTACTTAATCGCCACGTTCTGAATTTCTAACTTGTTGCGAAACCTCTAGACAAAGTGTGTTTTTTTTAACGTTTGTCTAGTACCTAGGATCAGCTTAAAGGTGTGCATATAGAGGTTTGCGATAAGCTGTGTTTTTAACACGGGATAAAAATAAACTCCAATTAACCCAAACGAAGTCCCAATATAATAATAAAATTATTATGATTATTAGAAGGAGAAATAACAAATAAATCGAATAGAAAAATGGGTACGTGGGAATTGCGGATGGTTACTCCCGCATGCAGCTGCCGGCCGCCGCGTGGGGAGTGGCGACCGGCCAGTACGAGTAGACTTCTGACTTTTTGATAATTTGCAGTGTCATTTGGTTTTCAAGTCGATGGTGATGATTCTAATGGCAGTGGTACTTACTTGTGATGCAGCAGTAGTGAAAATGAGAAAATCAAGGAGAAAAATCCAGCTTGCAATAGTACGATTGTTCGGAGATTTTGGAATTTACGTATTAATTGGACTAATAGAGTTTATAGATGTAAAATGTAACCACTTATGTAACACAGAATTGATGTTTCCAGTGGAGAACTCGTTATCATGGTACCTAATGGTGGGAAGTTCAAACTTCAAACCCCACCCCTGTCTACTTTTAAGTTTTAACCTTTTTTTTTCCTTTAATAATTTATACCCACTTTTTTCATCAATAATGTCAATTTTGATAGAAAAGTCAATTTAATCATTTGATTTTTAACATAATTATTTAAGTTTTAAATATTAATCTTGAATAACATGCTACGAATTGAAATGAATGAATAGATTTAATTAATAAAATATTATATCTTGAGTCAGTCTAACTATTTAAAAACATCTTATGCAATTTCATAATTAACATCAGTATTATTTTGTATAACTATACTTCTAGTTTAGTTTCTATCTATTTACACTAATATGTTAACAAAATTTTGATTCTATGATTCCAAAATCCTGGCTCCGCCCATGATGGTTACGCGGCAAAAATAAAAAAAGTTGCAACCTTAGAAGTTAGAACACACCGGGGAAAGGTGGATGGTGGTGGCCGGTGGCCGGTGGATGCTACGTGCGGGGGTTGGCTGTCCTCGCGCTGCGTTACGAGAAAAATGAAACGACACGACGTCGCTTCCAATTAAGACTAGTGAGTAGTGACTGAGTGGCGCCACCCCTTGGGCTGGGCCCGTAATAGGCATTTATGAATTCTGGTCCGGGCCATCAGATTGAATTGCAGCCATATAATTGCTCGCCTTATGGGGCCCGTTGAATCACGGCATATTAATTGCACAGGCCCGCTGGGCTGGTGCGGAAAGTTGAAAGAGATGGTGAATGGGAATTGACAGAAAGGTTACTATTATTGTACCAAAAGAAAAATGTTATTATTGACTAATGTTATTATTAGCTGGGTTAGAAACTTAGAATCAGTTCTCTTAAGTCTTATGTGTGGTCGCAAAGGTTATTATTGACAAATGTTAAGCTCGAAAGGCTGCAGATGTGAGACAAGGTCGGAAACTTGTTAGATGAAGCACCCATGTCCAACATTTCGTTTGTTGGTCAAGTTCATAGCAGGATGGATTGGACAGACCCATTTGGTAGCTCGTAATGCCCCAATTTTCGTCAGCTCGCATATTGCAAGATCGGCCTCTGTTTCTTAGTTACATTGTCACATAAACTAGTTCCACTACAACTGAATCTTAGTTTCCTCGTTATGAGTGAACTAATGACAAAAAAAAAAAATGGAATAGACAGAAAAGCCACAGGATTGCTCATGTCTAGTTCATCCAAAACTAAGTTACTAACACACACTCAAGAAGTAAGCTGAAATAGAGCCATCCCTCGCTCCAACAATTATCACTATTTAATTACATCATTTTATAACCTAATTACACAATACAACACCAATGAAAAAATTATAATCCCCCCAAAACCGTAACTAACTCCGGATTCCAACTCAGGTTAGCATATGACAGACTAACAGCAGCCTACTTTCAGTTCCATACAGCTCCAAGGGACCAGTTCCTTGGCTCGAAGCTCGGTTTCTGCTCGACCCTCTTCTAACGCAACATCAACATCTAGCCTCTTGGTTTTCAAAGGTATAATGACATGAATCAACAACAATAAATAGTGATGCATGTGCTGCCACGAAGATCAAATACACACATTGTCGCATACCCATCTTGCTAATGCTCATCTTGTACTTTCAAGGACACGAGCTCGCTTTCTTGCCCTGTACTACTAGATTTTGCAGTGTTAGCAGGCAACCACCTTTGCAGCCTCTCAGGACAGAACCTGGAAAAATATTTCAGGCATCCCAGCCACCTCCAGTTACATGGTATCACATGATTGATCATTTAGGAACAGAGCAAACAAGAAAACAAATTACAGAATCATCTAGCCTGTTAATGCTAGAGTATAACTGAATATGAACTAATCTAGTAATCTCAAGGCAACATGTTTCCAAAATCATCCAACAGCAAATTGTACTGTATCAGAATTCGAACACCGACTATTCCATGGAAGCACATCAGCAGGTTTTTCCGGGCAAGAAATAGCATTAAACAAACGCAAGACAAGACCCCAATCTCCCTAATCTTCCTACTTATACTCATAAACACAGCAATGCAAGGTGAGATTGCAGCAGCAAGCCAGCAACAGTAGCATTCACAAGAAAATCTCTAGATAAAAGTAAGACCATACCATAAAATGAGTGTCCTCAAAGGTCCATCAAGCATAAGATGTGTCATTAAAAACAATTAATATAGGAAAGTAGATATCAATGCCAATCAAATTGATGAATATGGCGAAGTTTTATCTTACAGGTCCAATCTTTCAGAGATTGCCCGCCGGACCGATGAATTCAACCCATATGCTATCGAGTTGAAGAGCCCCTGTAAGAACAGGAGAGATAATTAACACCTCATCTGTGAAATGGCCAGACTAGTCTGTCATGAAATGCATCCAAGCCATGCTAATTTAAACTAAAACCCAATATGACAGGGCAGCGTACTGCAACCCCAAAAGTGAAAAGGAAAAGAAACTGCACAGGGCAATGCCAATATTGACTTTTTAAGAACGGCCATCAATTATTACAGGCCGGAAATATAGCTGTAACTGTAAACCTACCAAACCCCACCAATGGAAGTTTTCACCCTGCCATTCTCATGGCTAATCAAGATACACTCAACTGTTAATCAACTAACCTCCATTTCATTATGACAATATTCCAGGCTATCAGAAGTTGTTTTTATGATAAATAGTAAATTGATCCATTCACTATCAGCTAGCACTCCACAAGTACGGGATAAGATCTCTCAAAAGCAGAAGCCAGAAGAAGAATGGTAGCGAGAATTACCATAAGGGCAGCTGTACCCACATCAAGCACCGAGAGCCAAAAGATTTTATGGCCTGGTTCAATAAGATCGTGGATGACATTTAACGTGCCAAACGTCCATGAACCTATTAGGATAAGCGGATAATATCCCCACCTATTCAGAGCCTACAAGAAGAATAGAGACCAATTATAGGGGGAGGTTATTGAATGCAGTGCAACAGTAGAGGGTCAGTTTTCACTATGACTTGAACAATATACAAGTTCAAAACATCACGGAGGAACAAATGATTGAAAGTTAGCAAATAGAGGAAACATGTACAGCTTGCAAATGATGAATTTGGCAAGGAAGTTCCAGAAGCATCAAGGAAAGGGCCTATTGTATAACGTGACTAACCCTGTGAAAGAGTATAAGAAACATCAACAGTGGAAAGCAACACACCTTCATGTCCAGTCTTCCATCAGATGCTCGGTCTGACATGCCCTCTGCCATCTGAAATTCAGAGAAGAACATAGTTGCCTATCATAATTTCCATAATAACAAACCCACTTATAAGTGAAAGGTTGGAAGTTGGTGCGCGTACACGAGTTGCATTGTTTAGCATCCGGATGACTTTAAAATACGTAAACCCGTTGTAAAGTATGGCACCCCAAAGGGGGACATAAAATGTTATGAAATGATACGCCTGCAGAAAGTAGATAACACAAACAAGAACTGATGATCAAAATGGACAAACTTTTAGTCAGCAATATATACCATATGCAACTATGATTGGAACAACTTAGAGTTTCAACATTAAACACATATAACAAATTTTTCGTTTAACAGAAGTCGTGGATCAAGAGCATCCACACAGCAAGAGGATGAAGCAGGTTGGTTTCATCAAACAACATAGTACATTTGGCAGAAAAGCAAGCAAAGGAATAGAGAAAAACACAGTCGTGAACTTGCCTTTTTTGTTCTCCCTGTTGGTGTTGAACACCAGGCGCCGCCTAAGTGTCTATGATCATTACCCATGGACCGTATGACAGTCATGACCAACGAGGTTCCTGTAAGTGGCAATTAAACTCTGAGACAAGTTTGCATAAGAAAAAGAAAATGGCATGAGGCATGACATGGGCAAAGCAGAAAGCAAATTAGAGATGGTACTGAAGGGATAATGAGCAAACAAAGAAGAGACAAGGAAAGGAGGAAAACATGGAAGGCTGAGCACACACTAATTGACAAAACAAGGAATCAGGCCATGTTAGAAGAAACAATAAGTGGATAGTTGAAAGGGTTGGGTATGGAATCATTCTTACCCCAAACGTACAAATGAAACATGGCCTCCATGTCTTCAACATCAGTCTTGTGTTTAACAACAGTACGATGCAGGGTGAAAGCAATGGTGGTAGTCCAAAGGAAAGATGCGATGCAGAAGAAATGGGTGCTATAACCCTGAGCGTAGCAGAGGAATCCTGTGGAGGGATCTCTGCATTAAGAAAGGGAATTGAAGTTCCCACACAATACTATTCAAATCAGGCTCTCCTTTTTCCTGGGTCACTATTGCCTTGTCTCTCGTGTAAGTTCTAAGAGGAGGGGAGCAGAAAAGAAAGGCAGATATCTGAAAGAATAGGGTTTGAAGAGGGAGCTCACCCAACTATGCTGAAGAAGCTGCATAGCATGTCCTGCCAATGGATGGAGCACAAATGTCAGTAGTTAGTCGCTAGAATCGCCGTAGAGGCGAAAGTGTTACATGAGATTGATCGGTCTCCCGATCTCCAGAGAAGGCCACCCAGTGCTCGAGCGAGAGAGAGAGAGAGCATACCGAGATTGCGAGGTAAAAGACGAGCTTGAAGGAGAACTTTCGAAGGTCTCTGAAAAGGAGGTAGCAGAGGACAATGAAGCTGGAGCCTAGGAACGAAAGAGAGGATGCTCCTGCATTGACAGTCCTCAGAATCCGGCGATCGTAAGCAGTTAGGTTTCCGGAACTGAGAGCTGCAGTCCCCATCTCCAGTTTGCCGCGATGAGTCTGAGTTCTGAATCAACGGAGCAAGCAACCGACGACGGGGGAAGGGGGGCGAAGGCGGAAATGCTCCTGGGCATAAAGGTTAGTTAAGACTTTGGATATTCCCTATCACAAATCGTGACTTTGGCCGAGTGGTTAAGGCGCTTGCCTGCTAAGTAAGTGGGGTTTCCCCGCGTGAGTTCGAATCTCACAGGTCACGAATTTATTTTTGGCTAATGCTTTGCTGACTGTTAGTTGACATTTACAACTTATTTGTTTTTTTCCCCCACTAATTTCCTGCAATTAATATCCACCTGTTGTTTACATTTACAGATTTATGCTGGACTATAATTGTTACTTACTTTTTTTTATAAGAGACTATACCATTAGTTACATTTACAACTTATTTGTTTTTTCCCCACTAATTTCCTGCAATTAATATCCACCTGTTGTTTACATTTACAGATTTATGCTGGACTATAATTGTTACTTACTTTTTTTAGGCAAAATACACCTGTATAGCCATCACACTTTTGACAAATATAGCCATTTCTATTCGAAAACCAAAAATAGCCAATTCCGTCCATCTCTTTAACGGTGTTACTTAACAATCTGACTGTACTGACGGAATATGCTGAGTTGGCAATTTATGGTCCCCACCAAGCCGATGTGGATTAACAAAAAAATTAAAATATAAAAAATCATTATTTAGTTTAAAAAAAAATTGCAACCCTAGCTTCTCGATGCTCTCCACCACCACTGCCGCCGACTCTCCCCTCCTCCTTTCTTCTATCTAATTCTAACCCCACATCTCCCGATATCCTTCACCAATGGCGGCCACAACCTCCAACCTCTTACTATGTCTATTCCTCTCCCTCGCCATTTCCCTCGCCCACGCCTCCAACCCCGACCTCGACTTGTACATAACGGTGCCGAGCTTCTTCCGGTGTCCGATTTCGCTCGACGTGATGAAATCCCCCGTCAGCCTCTCCACCGGCGTCACCTACGACCGCTCCAGCATCCAGCGCTGGCTCGACTCCGGCAACAACACCTGCCCGGCGATGATGCAGGTCCTCGACACCAAGGAGTTCGTCCCCAACGCCAACCTCCACCGCCTCATCCAGACCTGGTCCAGCCAAAACCGCCACAATCCGCTCGACGACTCCTCGGCCTCCTCTGCCGAGTCGGCATCGCCGCTCTCGCTGGACAAAATCCAGATCGTCGTCAAGGAAATCGGAGGCGAGGAGAAGGAGTCCGGAAGAAATTGCTCCTTCGACGACCTGTCGAAAATCGCGTCTTTTGCCGAGGAATCCAGCGAGAATCGGAGGTTCCTGGCGAAGATGGACGGATTCGTCACAATGCTCGCTGCTCTGATTCATTCGGATGACAAGGATCTTTCCCCGCCGGTGGTGGAGCTTGCGGTTAGGGTTTTGGATTCGGTGTCGACCGAATTTGGGGATTTTCACGAGCTGAAAAGATTGTTACTGATTCCAAAGGAGAAATCCCCCAATCCGCTGCCGCCGTCGCTCGTCCGTGTCATGAAACAGGGGAGCCGGCCAGAATCGCGAATCGCAACGGTGCGGATCATCCAATCAATCGCCATCGACGCCGAATCGAAGCTTGTTGTGGCGGAAAGTGACAGATTACTGCTCCACCTAGTCAATTCCATCGCTCCACGGACCGATCTGCCTCTCATCGACGCCGTCCTCTCCGCTGGTCAAGTCAGCTTTTTGTTTTTCAATTGCAGGGTAGATCTATGTTTGACTTGAGTTCTCGCTTCAATTTTTCTCCATTTCTGGATTCTGAATTGGCCACCGTCGTCGTGGCAATGCGAATCGAGACGGTGGTGCTACCGCTGGAGAGGTGGTTGGGAGAGGAGAGGGAAAGGAGGAGGAAGAGGAAGCGAAGAGAGAGATGATTGGAGGAGGAGAGGGAAAGGGATTTGGGCAGAAGATGTTGCGGGGGAGGAGAGATAGAATTTTTTTTTTATAATTTCAAAATTAATTATTCAAAATGACATGGGAATGATTTGATGATTGGTCGCTGACGTGTCCAATGATTTGGCATCCTAGTCAGCCTAACGTTAATCTAACTGACGGAGTTTCTAACACCGTTAAAGTTTCTAACAGATTTGGCTAGATTTGTCAAACTACCTTTAGTTTTTTGGGCTATTTTTGGTTTTCGAATAGTTATGGCTATATTTGTCACAAACGTGAAAGTTATGGCTATACAAGTGTATTTTGCCTTTTTTTTATAAGAGACTATACTGTTAGTTACATTTACAACTTATCTTTTTTTTTTTCCCACTAATTTCCTGCAATCAATATTTATGCTGGATTATAATACTGTTAGTTACATTTACAACTTATCTGTTTTTTCCCACTAATTTCCTTCCTGCAATCAATACCCACCTGTTGTTTACATTTATAGATTTATGCTGGACTGTAAGGGTTCAATATCAAACCAAACAAAAGCCAACAACACATTGATGCCCACGCCTGGGCTATATGGATGACAACAAATCGGTATTGGATAGTGCATATTTATTATAATACTTTAAATAATTTGGATGTACTTACATTCATACTCATATAAGAATCGGATTTCAAATTAAACTCATATTCGTGTTGGATTGGGTTCTGGGTGTCCACCGCTACTCATGGTAACAATTTCTCTTTATAAGTTGAACCAACATGTTAAGGAGATTTGGGGTTGGATCGAAAATTTGAGAGCAACCTTCTGACGATAAGACGTGAAAAACATGCTAGTTGGGAAGCATCCCAATATTGGTTCGGTTTCTTTTCCCTTAACTTTCAATAACGAACTTGCCTGCTTGTACATTGTTCTAAGGAGTGTTTAAAACTTGAGTAATAGTGAATGAATCCTTGTGTTGGTTGAGAATGAGCTTGAATGGATGTTGGTGAAGTGATGAATGGTGAAAGGATTAGGTTTTATTTGTGATGAATGAGTGTATTTCGTTTGGAGGCATTGTTAGGCATTTATTGTGTGCATTTTAATGCTTCCAGTGTCGCCCATCAAGGCTTGATGAAATTCCCAAATTTCATGAGTTGTGTTGTTTATGATTCGATGAATCACAATTGAACTTCAATGCTATTGGTAAACCCCTATATTTTATGATTCGATGAATCACAATTGAACTTCAATTGAGTTTATGTTTTATGGGTGTGAAATTTTCTTTTAGTTCTTCATCTTATGGATTTTTTCTCAAGGATCGATCACACCCACCCAACCCAAATTTCCCACAATCAACTCGACATCATCATTTGGTAGCATCGTCCCTCTATCCATCACTTGTGCTCACGTTGAGGACAATGTTATCCTTAACTGTGTGTGTCTGCAAGGGGTTGTGCATGAATGCTTGTGTAAAATCTATATTGTTTATTCTGTTTTCTAGTGTTATGAATGATTGGGTGAGAGACCTGCCTTTTTGAGTGATTGTGGAAAATGTTTTAACATAATTCGACCATTAGGAGTCTTGTATGTATGTCCAATTTTTTTCAAATTTGAGTGCTCCAAATTGGCTCACTTGCTTACAATACAATTACTTGCTTTGAATCGTGAATCTTGCTCCCCTACAATCTTGACCAATGTTGAGGAAAGTGTAGTGAGTGAAAAGTCTCGATTTGATGTAGTTGATTTTACTGCTTGACGTTTCCTTATGTGGATGTTCACTTGTGAATGTGTGGTAGGTTTGTTTGGATGCGCAGTTTGATCTTTAGTTGTTGGTCGATTGGTTGATGCTCGGTTTTATGCTTTTCACAACCAAAGTTTATAAACAAAATAAAGTGGGTTGTAGCTTGTTCTTTAAAGATTTATGTGTTAGGCATCAATCAGATGATTTTATAGAATCTTTAGTAATAATCGTGACGTAAAAGTGACTATTCCCAATTGGTGGTAATTAAAATGTTATTCACATGAGATGCCAACTAATTTTAGGGGTCGTTTGGAAGTTGCGATTTTTAAATAGATGTATTGTTGAGAATGCATGTATAATATTATACATGTATTGTCGAATTTGATGCATTGTAGAATACAATGTTTGGTATATGTGATTGTGTATGTCGCATCAGCTAAAAGCTGAGACAAAACAATCTCAACTCAACAATCTCAACAATCACAACTAAAAGTTGAGATATAACAATCACTCAAAATGAGTGATAATTTCTGTCACATCACAGAAACAATTCAGTATTGTTTCTGCTAAAAAACAAAAAAAAAACGATGCATTGTAAACAATACATGCATAATGACAATCTCAACAAAACTATCGCAACTTTCAAACGACCCCTTAATAACTCGAATCGTTGAAGGGAGTATAACAATAAATCATAAGGCACACCAAAAAAAGTACAAATCATAAGGAGTTGTGCCAACCGGTTTAAATAGAAAGGCAGAAACTACCTGATTTACCAAAGTCTTCATTTTCTTTCTTGCCCAACGACCCACGCCAAGAACATCCGATTAACCTCGATTTGACGATTTGCTCAGACCTTCGTTGGATTGGCAGAAGGGAATTAACCTTAGAAACCACAAGGAAAAGGAAGGAGAAGTCAATCAAGAAAGAGCTCCAGAAACCTTGGGTGGAGCTCCGACTAGTGGAGGACAAAAACCAGAGGGCGATCTGTCAACAATTGAAGCGATCTGAAGAAACAACAAAGATGGAGGGAGTCGGAGCGCGACTGGGACGTTCGTCCACTCGATACGGACCGACCACGGTGTTTACCGGTCCTGTCCGGCGGTGGAAGAAGAGATGGGTGCAAGTTTTGCCGTCGTCGAATAATAATAATTCTGCCCACCACAACGGTGGTCAGTTTCATTCCAATCTCAATTCCAACGGTACCGCCACCGCTCCCGGCGCAGCTAATGGTAATCACAGTAGTTCGCATGTCTTGCTTTACAAGTGGACTCCTTTAACCCAATCCAATAACAGCAACACCACCTCCAGCAATAAGGAGAGCGGCGGCGTTGCTGTTGCCACCGACGATGCGCCCGAGGAACCCCAAAGGCGTAAATGCAAATACATCCCGGTAATTTCCCATTCTCTGTTCTTAGTTGTTTAATTTGCTTTGAATCTAATGCTCGGTTGCTGGATCCAAATCTATTAGTACTACTGTAAAGAACCTGCCTTTTGACTAGTGTGATGATCGCAATGTACCCCGTCTCAGCCCCATTGCACTCACCATAAGAGGAGGGGTCTGAGTCAGACCCGATCGAGCCAGAGATCCTCATGATACTCGTAGATTAACGCCGTTTTCTTGAGCTTTCTATTGATGGGTAGTGGTTGATACTAAGTTTGAACTTTATTTACCTGCTGTGAGTCAGTTTGATGAATCATGGTCATTCAGATTCCTTTAACACATGCTATGATATGAGTTCTGTGGCAGGGCTACATTTCATCACAATTCTATTTCTAGGGCATTTTTCAGGGCATGATTTGCACTTCAGTTATGCTGAAAAATGCTATATTGCTGAATATTTGCGTTCACTAGTACTTCCATTGGTTGTTGTTGGCACTAACGTGGTAGAAATTTTGATTCAACATAGGTGGCTTTGTTAGAGGCGCAGAGATTAGAGGCTGATGAAGAAATGATTGATAGTGAAGTTAAACCAAGCGACGGCGATGGAATTGCCGATGACCCAGTTTCTACATCTGCTGGGGTTGATGAAAAACCTGATATTAATGAGTCTCCAAAAGAAAGCCAGGTTAAACACTCGTCGACTTTGTCTTTTATTGGTCTTCCTTTGGCTGCTTTACAAGTCCATTGTGCATTAGCTTGCTTGTTTTTGGAGATATCGATTGATTTGATAGTGAACAATGTCCTGGATTATTTTCAAGTTCAGGGTAGTGGTCCTCTGTCCATATTCTTTTTGTTCTGTTTTCTATTGGTTATTGATGTCCAATTGGTTGTAGCTCTAGATTAGCACCCGAAATACTATGTAATGCTTCTCATGTAGTATCTCTATGCTAACGTGGGATGTGCTGTTTGCTTCAGTCTCAGGGTTAGTTGTTTTTCTTCTCCACTAGTAATGCTGTTGCAAATGGTTTTAACTAAGATAACACAAAAGGTATTGTGGAATACTTCAAAATTTCCACCTCTATGCTGATCTGGCATTTTCTGTTGGCTTCCCTCTCAGGATGATGAACAGGTGGTACGGCAAGACCTCAATGAGAGTACCTTAGATTTGTGCTTAGGATTGAACTCGCATGATCATGATTCTGAATCAAAACCTGAGGAGCTTGGTGAAACAAAATCCGTTCAGGTTGATGATTCGGTTCCTTCTTGAAAGGCCATGTTAAATTTGTTTGTTCTTGATTTGAAGACACTTTATACATTGAGTTGATCATTCGGTCAAAAGTTTTTGTTCATCTTAGAGGCAGGCACATTTGCACTTCCAATTTGGGTTTCTTTCTTCGGCTGCAGACTTAACAGGGATTGATGCTTCAAGAGAGTCAATATTTAGATTTCAGACGAGTAATGGCTAAATTTTAATCCGCCAGGGTTGTTTCACCATTGACAATTCCACTTTTTTGAACTCAGATCTTTTTCGGCTTTTATGTTGTGAACATTACCTTCTATTATTCTTTTTGTTTAGCATCTTTTCTGTTGTTCATTACAAGAGACATCTATGTTTTACATTTACATCAATCATACTAGTCACTAGTCACTGGTCAGTTGAAAGTGAAGTCCAAACAATGAAATGCTTTGTTTTGGGAGCCATCATTCCTGGCATTAATGTTTCCTGCTTCTACTTGATCTGGACGCCAAATCCCCCGACCCAAACGAAGCAAACCCCAAACCACAAGTATTTCTCTTTGAAGGGGCTCAGATTTGTATTCAAACCTTCCCTTGTCTGGTAAAGCTTCTTTCTTAGCTGTTGGGGAATATGGTCTTCTGCTTATGTTGTTGTAGCTCTGTGGAAGGATGGGATAGCTATGCATGTACAGGTATTGACGATGATGATGTTGATGGTGAGGATGATGAGCTGACAGATACACAGCCTTTCAGCCGTTCAAGAATGAGGTTGCGGCTAACTAGTCTGGCATGCGAAGTAAGAGGAAGACCCTCTTTCATGCACTCGTCATAGTTCTCCAAAGCACAGACAATGTCGCTGAAATCTGGTCGCTTTGATGGATTGGCAGCCCAACAACACTTGATTAAGTGCGCAAGTGCAGGCTGACAGCTTGCTGGCAGTGGGGGTCGTTCTTTCTGTCGGAAACAACAGCAAATGAAGGTGGATGCAAACTTTAGAAATAGAGATGGTGGCTTATTCGAAGACTCATTACATGGATGTCACGAGTCTATTGTCATAGAATGAGGGGGAAATCCACTACAAACAGTCTTTACCTTCTCAGCCACTGCAAATGCGGCCTGGACTGGAGTCATTCCTTGAAATGGAAGCAAAGCCGTGATGAGCTCCCACAATACAATCCCAAAGCTATAGACGTCGACTTTACGAGTGTAAGTTTTCTCCTTGACCATCTCGGGTGCCATCCAGCGATAGGTGCCTTTATTTCCTTTAGTCTCCTGGCATTGTGTCTCGAGGCATGAAGTCCCAAAATCTGCCACCTTAACACGCATCTCATCATTCAGAAGCAAGTTGTTTGATTTCAAGTCTCTGTGAATTACACCTTGTGAGTGAAGGTACTCCATCCCTCGTGATATGTCGAGAGCTAGCCTTAGAACCGTCTCAGTTGATAGCGAGTAGGGCTCTTTCTTGTTCAGGTACATTCTGAGTGTTCCTTGTGACATATACTCTGTGATGATACAGTACACAGGGGGTTTCTTGCATGCAGCAATGAACTGAGTAATGTACAACAACAACATCAATAGGACGCACGAGCTTGATGGAAAATCAAATGGCACATTTAGCAGCCCTATATACCCTGAAAGTTAGGTGCATTTGATGAATCAGAATCATGGGTTATTGTTCTTACAGTGGCCTATCCTATATAATACTATTCTCGCTCAGCTAACGACAGTGACCTGCAATGGCATCAATGTCGGTCGCCAACCAGCCGGAGGTATCATGCCATATGCTGTAGAAGCTTTGTAAGCAAATACATACACAGAGCTCCACGAGAAAGAGGGGAACAGTTAGTTACCTGCACTATATTGGGATGATAGAGTCGGGAAAGCAGAGCAACTTCAGATTTAAACTGCTGCTCGAGGACAGATCTGGTCTCTTCCTTGTGGCTAGGGATCCTGACCATTTTGACAGCAACTGCTCTCTGCTTGTAAATCCCTCGATATATCCTACTGTGCGCCCCAGAGGCAAACTTGTTCCCTATAAACAGCTGTGAAAGGTCTGCTGTCCACTCATCTTCGTCTTCCTTGGGAGAGGCCTCCCACGTCTCCACGTTCTCGGACTCCAGTATCATGGACCAAGATTCCAAGCTGTCGAACCTCTTCCCCTCCATGTTCTCCTCGGAGTTCAGCTGGTGCTCTCTCGACGACATGGGAGGCATTCGTAATCTCCGCTTGCTCCTGGGTTTTCCAAGGCGGAAAGCAGGGAAACAAGAACCAGCCATTCCAACACTATGTAACTTTGTTCCCAAGGAAGCAGGGGAAAAAACAGAGGATGCAATGATCAGAACAGAGAGCCGTACGTTCTCCTTCTGAAAGTGTGCATGGATTTCAGGAAGTGCATGAACTGATTCAGAAACATGGGTTGTGTGGGGAGATTATCAACTCATCGATTGGATAGAAGAAGAACGTGACGATGAGGTCTCCTGGTAACGGAAGGAAATGATGTCTTCGACGTAGGAAAACAGAGAAGATTTCAAACTCTCATGTCAGGAAAGAAACCCTGCTGCAAGAATATGCAGGAAGGGAGTTGCAGGAGGGTGAAGAGAGAGATGACGACATTGCGAAGAGGGAGGTTGATTGGATGAGATTAGAGAGGTGGGTTTTGGAACTGGAATGGAAAGCAAGATGGTGAATTTCAGGGACGTCTCGTGATTGTCTCATCTGAAAGTTGTGCCTTTTTAGTTGGAATGGAAGGAAAGGAAGGAGGGCAGCTTTTTACTCTTCCTTACGCCTTCTCTGCTTTACGTATTCCTTCTACAAGTTCTAGCCCGGTAACCCCTTCTCCAGTTCTCCCTTCCCTTCCTTTAGTCTGATGAATGGTTGGACTGATTAATTATGTAAAGTACATGGACATCAATGTCGACTGTAACTAATGGCTAATTATTGTTTGGGACAGTAATTCAAGAACTGAGTTCATATCAAGCTCCATGAATTTTACGGTAAAATAACATGGATAAATATTAAGTAGTGTCACTATATGTATATGCTTTTTATGTTGCTAGCTTAATGCTCCAGTTTCGTAACCTTATGTTACGTACATGGAGTGAGAGGTTAGTATCTCATATGTGTTTAGGAAGGGAAATTGTTTAGCTTGTAGGGCTCGTAGGGGTTATTCTGTCATTATAGTTGTTTATGTTTCTGAGCATGATCTTGACATTCGCTATTAAATTTTTTATATATATGACATGATGAGATTTCTTTATTTCGATATATTAATGTTATGAAATAGTAGTGCTTCGAACCATTTTTCTTATATTAAATAAATAAATAAATATTTACCTTCCACAATCAACAAGAGAAAGGTAGGAATGATGGTCAGGGTGAGATAGGTTTTCAAATGTGCATACCCGCCGCATGATAAGTCGGATTTAAAGCGAGTATTTTAACTTTGATAGCTAGTCAGGTGGTCAACCTAGAGCACTTCTACTATGCTATATAGTATTGGTGCTTTAATGTACAACTTAAAGTTGTACCATAACATTAAATGTATGAGTTTAGGTTGTACCATAAAACAATTTGTACCATTATGTTATGGTACAACTTTGCAACTTGAAGTTGTACCCTCACATAAAGGTACAAGTTCAAGTTGTACCATAAAAGAATTTGTACAAAAAGTATAGGTACAATCTGAAGTTGTACCATAACATAGATGTACAATTTTAAGTTGTACCATAAAGGCAAAAACTTATAGCACCAATACTATATAGCATTGTAAAATTTCTTGGTCAACCTATTTGGATTTGTATCTCAAGGGATGGGATTAGGTGCTAACCTTATAGGGGTTAGCACCGTGATAACTAGCAAAAAGCGCTACTAAAAATAACGAAATCACTACGGATTATTATAAAATCAATACAACATCTAAGCTAAATCACTACTAATTCAAACTAGTAGTAGTTTTTCTCTTGGTTAGGACGGTGCTAACTATTGTACAATTAGCACCGTAGCCGTTCCCGTATCTCAAGGAAGAAAGAACTCAATAGATTAAATGATTAATGTTTTCATTAAAAAGTACAGCAAAATATTATATGGCAATCAAGTTGAATTATTCTAGAAATCAAGACTCTCACATATTAAATAGTTTTTTTTTTTTGCGTAAAAGGAGGCTAGCGCCAAGAAGGGGTACAAGGGGAACAGAATTACAAAGACCGGGTAGCTAGTACCCTCCGCTCAAAAGAAATTCCTCTCATATCGTCCTGAAGAATGCTTCCGATACCCGTAGGCGGATTAACAAGCTCATGCATACCATAGGGATAGACGAGACTGTGCTTCGAGAGCCAGTCCGCGGCTCTATTCCCTTCCCGGTATGTATGAGATATGCTAACCAGCCAGTCTTGCGCCGTGCGTCTCCTGATGGAGGCCAGCAGAGAGGCATGAGGATGGAGAGGGTCACTTCTGTTCTTCAGCCACTGGACCACCAATTGAGAGTCCGTCTCAATCAAGAGGTTGGTGCACCTGTACTTCCAAGCGAGATTCAGCCCATGGAACAGAGCCCACAACTCGGCCAAGGCAGCGGTCGCCTCCCCAATCATTGCCACAAACCCAACCTGCCATCTGCCTTGCTCATCCCGAATTAGCCCTCCCGCACCAGCCTGCCCTGGATTCCCGGCCGACGCCCCATCCACGTTCAGCTTCATCCATCCGCCGGGGGGGGCCACCCACCTGATGTCCGCCAGCACCCTATGAACCGCAGGGGAGCCTTGGAGCTGAACCGCGCTGCCTGAGACCCACGCCGTGTGCCAGAGAGAAGCTCTATGAAGGATAGAATTCGCCAGAGAGGGGGCAGTCAAAGCCGCTCCAATGCCTTTGAAGCAGGCTGTGCACCTGTTCTTCCACAATAACCAAATAGCAGATGCAAAAAACTCATTCCATGCCATACCTGACTCCATCTCCTCCTCCCTGTTAACATTGCTTCTTATCCAATCCTCAACTGAGGCCGAGAAGAAATCGTGATGCTCTGCCTGAGGAACCTGTCTATACCAGAAATACGCAGCCGGCGGACAATCCCGGAGAATGTGAAGGACAGTCTCCGGGGTGCCAGTACATCTGTGACAATCTGGGGAATCCGCACACTTCCTGGTGAAACGAAGCACATTAGTCGCAATCTTCCGCAAGGCCACCAACCAGGTAAAACAACAGACTCTTTCCGGGACGTGAAGCCGCCAAATCTTCTTCCACAGACTCTCATTGTGCCCCGTCTGTCCGGGGTACGCCATGAGATACGCCGATTTAGCAGTGAATCGGCCATTTTCAGAGGCCGACCAGAAGAGAGCGTCATCAGTGGTCGAGAGCGGATCAACCGCCACCGCCGTGACTTTGTTCAGGGCATCCTCCGTTAGCCAGTCCTTCAAACGGTCCACATCCCAGCATCCATCTTCGTCCACATAATCCGCCACCGAATCCGCCAGCATCTCCTCCGGCAAGGGCTGCACTGCAACATTCATCAGGGGAACCTGCAAACACCACACATCCTTCCAGAAATTAGTGTTCTTCCCGTTGTGAATATTCCAAGCAAGACCCTTTTTTAACAAATCAGAAGCTTTAGTCATGCTTCTCCAAGCAAAAGAACTTCCCTGACTCGACCGAAGCATCTCAATGCCCTTCCGCTTCCTCCCGTATTTGTCCTCCATAATTCGCACCCAAAGGTTGTCTTTCTCCGTCAGGAAGCGCCAGCCCGTCTTAGCTAGGAGGGAGAGATTCGCCTGTCTTAAGGACCGAAGCCCCGCTCCTCCTTGCCCCTTTGGCTCCAAAAGCTTCTCCCAAGCTACCAGGTGCATCCTCCCTTGGTCCTCCTCTTCGCCCCAGACAAAGTTCCTGTTAATCTTATCAATAGAGTTGCAAACATTAACAGGTAATTGTTCAGTGTGCATAGAGTAGGTAGGGATGGATGACGATACAGATCGAACCACAGTGAGTCTCGCTGCCAAGGACAAGCGGCGCGCCTTCCAAGGCGCCAACTTTTTCTTGATTCTCAGAATTAGACTCTGGTATCGATTCCTAGTGACCCTCCCATGAATGGTATGGATCCCTAGATACTTCCCCAGATCTTTAGTAAGCGGAATCGAGGCTCTGGAGCTTAACACCTGCGCAGTCTCCTCCCTAACATTTGGCGACACATACATGGAGGACTTGCTGAAGTTGACCCGCTGGCCCGAACTCTCACAAAAATCCTCCAGGCATTGCTTGATGATCCGCACTTGTGATCTTTCTGCCTCCGCGAAGAGAATGAGATCGTCTGCAAAAAATAGATGAGTGAGAGCCGGACCAGTCCCCGAGAGTTTGACAGGCTTCCAAGCCTTGTCCCGGACTGCCTGATCAATTCTATGAGATAACCTTTCAATACAAAGAACAAACAGATAGGGTGAAAGGGGATCTCCCTGGCGAACTCCGCGGGATGGAGTGATAGGGTGCGAAAGCTCCCCATTCCAAAGAATACGCATATGATTATGCTCCACACAGTACATAATGCAGTGTATCCAGGAGCTTGGGAGGCCTACTTCAATCAGAGTGTCTCTGAGAAAATCCCAGCGCAGTCTGTCGTAGGCCTTCTCAAGATCAATCTTCACTACAATCCCCCCTTTCTTTCCTTTCCTCTTCCTGAGAGAATGTAGCACTTCCTGCACAATGAGAATATTGTCCGACGTCTGCCTTCCGGGGATGAAACTGCTCTGGCGAGGGGAAATCAAGCTCTTCATAAGCGGCTTCAGCCTGCTAGTCATGGCCTTCGTAATCGCCTTGAGACTGACGTTATTAAGGGAAATAGGGCGCAACTGGTTAACGGTCTCAGGATTCTCCACCTTTGGAATGAGCACAACTGTAGAAGAGGAAACCTCCTCCGGGAGAGACCCATTTTCAAAGAATGATATCGCCATGTCTGTCAAAGCTTTCCCAACAACACTCCATGATTTTTGATAGAAGATCGCTTGGAAGCCATCAGGGCCCGGAGCTTGCAGCGGCTTCATGTCAAAAATCGCCCTGTGGATATCCATGATGGTGAAAGGACGTAGCAACGCAAGCCACTCTGCCTGGTTAGGCCTCGGAAAAGCTCCCTTGGGCATGCGATCGATGTACTGATCCCCTCCCTGTGTATAAAGATCCAAGTAGAAGTTAAAAACCAGATCTTTCAACTCCTGCATATCATGAATCCAATCACCATTATCATTCTTCAGACATGCGATCTTGTTAGCCCGCCTCCTAATATTGGCAATTTGGTGAAAGTAGGCGGTGTTGCGCTCCCCGAACTTGACCCACTTCTCTCTAGCTCTCTGAAACCAGAGAAGTTCTTCCTGTTCGAGGGTTTTATCCAGCTCGGCCCCCAGCTTAGAATGAAGCTTCGCCAAGCCCGGGCAAAAACCAGCCGCAAGCCTCCTCTCAATACCCCCAATCCTTGCCAGCAGTCTCTTCTTCCTATAGTGAATGTTCCCAAAGACTGACGCATTCCACTCCTGAAGTTTGTGGGCGAAATCCTGAAGAGCTTGGGGGAGGGCCACCTGCGAATTCCAAGAGGACGTTAGCAACTCCTGGAAATCATTATGGGTAAGCCAAGCGGCCTCAAACTTAAACTTTTTCGGAAGATGGGGAGGGACTCCCTGAGGTGAAACCGTAGTCAAAACTGGATTGTGATCTGAGCTCAATCGTGGAAGGTGAGTAACAGTCGTGCTGGGGAAAGCCTCATTCCAGGCCAGGTTGCAGATCGACCGGTCGAGGCGGCTAGCTCTAAAAGAGGAGGTATCGCGTCCTCTAGACCAGGTAAAAACCGGGCCAGAAAAGCCCAAATCCACCAGCTCAGCCGAATTGATCCACTCACTGAACCTTCGGCAGCGCCGAAGAGTAGCTACAGAGGGAGCTCCAAACTTTTCTTCAGGCGTCAAGATTGCATTGAAGTCTCCAGTTAGTATCCAAGGGCAGGCAACCTCCTTGCTCTGATTGATCAAGAAATTCCATAGCAGCTTCTGCTCACACTGCCGCGGAGAAGCATAGACCGCTGTCAAAAGCCAATTCGGACAGTTAGGCTTTCCCACCATGAGAGAAAGGTGCTGGGGGCCGGCAGAAGAAATGTGGACTGTGAAGGAGCCGCCATTCCAAAAAATCCAGACTCCCCCACTCCTCCCATTCGCTTCGACCCTAGCAACATCAGAAAAACCCATCTTATCACAAACCTTGTTGGCCACCTCACCACTGACCTGCGGTTCCAACAAAACAACAAAATCAGGTTTGTGAAGCTGAAGAGCGAGCTTCAGAGAGCGAGCAAAAGCTTTCCCTCCAGCTCCCCCTACATTCCAAGAAAATATTTTAAAAGACTCAAACATAGTAAAGGACATCGACATGAATAAAAATGGGAAGAAACAGAGGAGGAAAGAAGAAACGCAGGAGATTCCGAGAGCAAAAGGACACAGGTTAGGCAGGGGGCGGGGTCTCCGAGCTGGCTCTCGTTTCCCTTCCATCATCGCCTTGAAGGACAGAAGACGATTGGCCCCCGTTTATCCCCTCTCTAATTCCTGCTGCCGCGGTCCATTCTTCGATCTGTTGGAGGGTTACCGAGACCCTCCTCTCTCTGGGTTTGGATTTCTTCTCCTTCTTGGGTGTCCAGATTTGCAACGCTTTAGAGGAAATTTTCCGCCCACTCATTGCTTTGGATGGGGAAGCACGATTCCCCCGGCGCTCTTCGTTGCTGATTTTCTTTCGTTGTTTGGTCCGAGCGCTCGCCGAGGGGGCATCCGGGTTCTCTTTTCTCGCTGACGAGGACGGGTAAATGGAGGCTTCCACAATCTGCATTTTTGTGCCGTTTTGGCCATTCAGAACTTGGGCTGGAACTGCCATTGGGCCCTCCACATTCAGCTTCAGATTTTGGAGGCCCAACAGGCGACCATCGAGCCCATCCCCCTGTCCCCTAGAAGAGGAGGCTTCCTCCTTATCCTTTCCAGCCGTGGACTTCATGCTTGGAGACTTAAGGCCAGATGGGCTTGGGCCCAGAATCCCATTCCCACCAACAGAAAAATTATTATGCACCTTCTCCTTTCCCTTTTTGGAGCCATTCCCTTCCTTTTCTCTCCTCACCGAATCCCCTTCTTTGTTCCCTAGTGATTTGCTCTGAATCTGGTTCTTCGGAGGATGTCGAGATTTGGATGTCTCTTGGTGAGGAAAGTTTCCTTCCGCAATATCCTTTGTTGCTGCTACTTTCCCCATCTGCAACTTGTGATTCCCGTGAACGGCATCGTTGGTCCAAGCAGGAGTATCCCGAGTGGGTAATTCCCGCTGATTCCGCCTGGACTTCCGCGTAACTAGCATCCAAGGCCCGAACCCGCCATTCACCTCCGGTGTCTCAGAATCGCCGGCGTCAACCACCGGAGGGTTGCCATCACCTTGTGTGGCGACGACCAGCTGCTGTCGGATCTTTGGGCAAGTAACTTTAGTGTGCCCCACCATTCCGCACTCAAAACACACAGTCGGAAGGTTCTCAAATTCGACTTTCTGCCACTTACCATCAAGACGAACCCGGGGCACCAAAGGCTTGGTTAGATCGACTTCAACCGCCACCCGGGCAAACTTAGTTCTTTGTTGATTCTGAGTGTGGTAGTCCAGTTTAATCGATCTGCCGATCATGTTGCCAATCGAGAACAAAATGTCCTTGTGGTAGAAGTGAACTGGAAACCCCGGGAGTTGAATCCAAACCACCATAGTACTTGGAAGCTTGTCATAAACCCGAAAAGATGGAGACCATTGTTGGACAATGAGATAGTGATCAAAGATAGTCCACGGACCATCCGTCAGAGCCTTGTAGTAATCCTGATCATTCCCGAGTTTGACGAGAAAGAAGTCCTGATCAAGAGCATGGACGTCCATAGAGCCAGTCGGACGCCACAATGCCCTGAGACGATTGCACAGAAAAGCATAACCAATAGACCGCCCCAGCAAACGGACTACCAGCGTTCTCTGCCATGGAGCGCTAAGTCTGGCCCTGAAACCGTCCGAAATGGTCAGCTCCGGCTCACCGTTGAAAGTTCCCGGAATTAGATCGCGCTCTCCGACGGGTATCCATTGATTTATCGGCGCTCCGGGTGAGCTGCTCCCGCCGGCCACCACACCGGCGTACGACGCGAGAAAGGGAGCTGGAGAGGAACTTTTAGCGGACTCGTTCGGCGCAGTCTCGTTCAGATTCCCGGAGGGAGAACCAGCGGGTGCGATTGAGTCGACGTGCATCTCCATCCCATTGGGGTCCTTCTGGGGCAAAACCCCCTCCTTATCTCCTTCTAGCGGTGGAGCTAAAGGCTGCTCCCCGGTTGTTATAGGGTCCGGCGGCCATCCATGAGGGGACACGGGCGCCGCCGGCGACTGAAGACTTAGAGGGTTCATACAGAGGATTTCAGACATGAAAGGTAAGGATTAGTGCATATTTTGTCTCGTCTCACATATTAAATAGTTACTCTACGGATTAAAATGTTAGTAATTTAAATAAATGCTATATTAAATTGGGTAATGACTATTTATTAGCCAAACTTTCTTCGGATTCTTTTTTATTAGCTAAACCTATTGAAATACTAAGATTAGCCAAATGCTAACTTCCAGTTAGCCATTTTATTAGTAACATTAACCTGGCAACATGATACTAACTTGGAAGAGACACATGAATGTCAGCATTTCAAAATTTTGGTATTTTAACTAAGAAAAGAGTTATAAAATTATTAATGATAAAGTAAAAATGGCTAATAATTTGATGCATTACAAAAAATTTGGCTAATTAATAGCATTTTGATAGATTTTGATAATAAAAAACAATCAGAAAAAGATTTGGCTAATAAATAGTCATTACCCTATTAAATTCAGACTAAATCACTAAACATATTGAGAATAAGACGAGGAAATATGAAACGTGACCAAATGAGGATTTTAATCTATCTATCCCACATACGAGACGACAAGATGGGTTTTACTCACTAGGACCGTAAATGAGCCGAGTCGAGTCGAGCTTTAGCCTTTATCCCAGTTTGAGTTTGGCTCGAGCTAGCTCGTTTACTAAAATATTGACTTGTATTTGATACTTCATTTTTGTATATTATGATACATGTGATTCATTTTGTTAGTTAATCTCATATTATACTTTGTTGGTATCATATTATTTAGGTAATAAATTTTAACTAGTCCAAATCATGTTATTTCATAGTATCGAAGCAATATATGATACATAATTCTTTATAAAATAAAAAATAAGTTATATTTGCTCACATACTTAACGTGTTAAGCGTCATATATGGTGAGATATATAATTTAACAATCATATGAATTAAAATCATAAGATATAGATCGATTCACCCATAAGTCGGTAATCGAGTTGGCTCTCTAGCAACATGTTGAGACATCTCATGAGGCTCTAAACGAGTCAGCTCACGAGTTTAACTCAACAAGCCACCGAGTTGAGCTAGCTCGTGAAGCAGGCTTAGCTCATGCTTGGCTCGTTAAAAAAGAATGAAATTTCAAAAGTTTTTTTTCAATTCGAACGTCGTACCCTCGACTCATTTGCAGCCGTAATACTCACCGTTAAATGAATGGAAACAAATTAGTGGGACGGATGAAATCAAAATTATGAGTGGCTATTTGTAGCCCATTTCTCAGACCCTGCGGCCCATTTTAGTCGCCGGCCCCTGCTTCAGCCTTACGCACTCCCTGATAAGCCCGGCTCAAGAGCGTCCGGGGACCCAGTCAAAAACAGACGGCCGGCAAAACAGAGGGAACATTCACCGTTGCATTTCTTGCTGGGCAAGTGGACAATTCCTGATTCCCTCCCTTCCCCATCCCCCACAAAATGGAATATCAGTTTCAGTGGGCGTCCAAAGGAGCCGGAGACTGAATCGGGAGGTTTAAGGTCTTACACCGCCATGGCAGCAGCAGCGTCAGCTCTGTGTACTACTGTCCTTGCCATCTCGCCAGCAATTCACAACGCCCGAAACAACCTTTCTCGTATCAAACTCCTTCCCCTTGCCTCACGCCGTCCGTCACTTTCCAGGTATGCTTCACCTTCTCCTCCTTCAACTTTCCGGCCTATCGGCAACAATCCCCGGCTATGTAGTTAATTTGCTTGCTTCTTTGTTACGCCGATTGATTCATTGGAAGAATTTGCAGAGGTCGGCAGCTTATTCAGCTTATGTGAAGCTAATGATTCCTTTTCCATTTCCTCCGATTTCCAGGAATCGAAACCCTAGGAAATTCGGCAAATCCTTTGCGATACGAGCAGCTGTTGTGCGCGAACAGGAGGAGAAGGAGGTGGTTGTAGAAGAAACTTTTCAACCCAAGACATCTAGCTACGATGTACAGGAGGGCGGCGGAGGCGGACCGGGGGAGCCTCCTCAAACTGATTCTGATCAATGGATCATCAGGATTGAGCAATCCATTAACGTCTTTCTCACGGTAATTTTTATCATTTCGATCGGTATGCACACTCCCCACAAGTCCTAAAATGTTTTCTGCTTCTGATTATAGTAGCTCTACTGATATTGGCAGGACACGGTGATAAAGGTTCTCGACACCTTCTACCGCGATCGAGATTACGCGAGGTTCTTCGTTCTTGAAACCATTGCGAGGGTTCCTTATTTTGGTGAGAGTCCTTGTTGTTTATATGGGTAACTACTCTTTACTTGTCAGTTTGCTACAACTACTTATGACTGACTTGCCACGGTTCATTTCTTTCTCACTGTTTTCTTTCACAGCCTTCATTTCTGTTCTGCACTTGTATGAGAGTTTTGGTTGGTGGAGAAGAGCAGATTATATAAAAGTACATTTTGCTGAGAGTTGGAATGAGATGCACCACTTACTCATCATGGAGGTAAGGATTCTTATCCGATAAGTTTCCGCTGTTGCTATGAGTGTGGCAGGCATGGCATATTATTCTTGTCGTCACTTAATTCCTCTCTGCCTTGTCATTGTAAACCCCTTGCAGTTGCAATCTTTTTTTTATCTTTATGACACATATTCCCTGTAGTAGTAGGCTACGCAGAATTATCAATTCTTCGCAGGGAGGTTCGTTTGGCAAGATTATATAACCATTGAGTGCTGCCCCATACCCATGTAGTAATTTGCCCGAATCTAGGATTGTACAGATGAGAAAAAATTAGATTGTATTATGCTTGTCACAAAGAAAAAAGAGAGGTATGCAAAACTTGTTGATGGCAATGGTTTTGTGTTTGCAGGAACTAGGGGGTAATAGTTGGTGGTTTGACCGATTCCTCGCTCAACATATTGCAGTGTTTTACTATTTCATGACTGTCTTTATGTATGCATTGAGCCCAAGAATGGCCTGTAAGTACTTTCTTTTTGTTGATTAATTTTATCAAGTACTTTCTCTGTTGATTGATTCTATTAAGTACTTTCTCTGTTGTCCTTAACGATAAGTAGTTCAGCCTGATATATTTTGTTCATCATTGTTGCAGATCACTTTTCTGAATGTGTGGAACACCATGCTTATTCAACTTATGATAAATTTATCAAAGCGCATGGAGGTATGGTGTCATACAATCTTGGAGCCTCGCTTAAATTATTATCATCTTCATTTGATTACAAATTATCCATGAAGTTTTTGTGTCGAATGGTAGTGGTTGGGAGTACATATATCAATGAGTGTTACCCTATAAGTGACATATACATGGTCGGTCTTGGAAGGAATCCCTTCAGGGCATTGGACTCAGGGTTGAAGACCCTTATCATCTATAAGAAATTGTATCCTCATGTTTGGTAGAGTTTTGACCGTCATTGTGTAAAGCTGCTCCCTCAGGTGTATTCTTATGTTAGCCTCTACAGAAATAACAGATGCTGAACTTAAGTTATAGGAACTGGAGGTAGTTAAATGCACAGTATTTTTTTTATAGATTTTGCTGAACCAATTTGAATTTTGTTTGAAAGGAGAAAGGAAAGACAAAAAAAAAAAAAATTATGCATAATAAAAGGAACTATCTTTTCCACAGGTGTTTTTGTTTTCTCTTCTAACATAAACCAATTAGGGTAGCAGAAAAGAGATCCAAGTAAGTTAGCTGCAAGAAACATATTCACCATTTGATTATACATATCTGTCCAGATGAGCTGAAGGAATTGCCTGCACCAGAAGTTGCCGTGAGGTACTACACTGGGGGTGACTTATACTTGTTTGGTAAGTAAGTTTCTATTCATTGATATCCCTCCCACCACCATTTGATTGTGATCTCTGAACCACCGCAACTTGAATATTGATGTCCTTCCTTTCTGAACACAGATGAATTTCAGACTTCCAGAACTCCTACCTCACGAAGGCCAAAAATAGGTATTCTACCTTCTCAGGCACTCATTATGATCCCAAAAATGATATGAAAGCTCATTTCAAGTCTGTGCATGTTGCCGCCGCCTGGCCTTTGATGCTTTTGCTTTCAAGGTTGATCATCTTGGTCACTTTATACTTGGAATTAGGAATCCCATTCGGGGAATATATATTCGATTGGCCTATGACTTCTGATTTCTAATTCCCGCAATGGACGTATGATCCTCTTTGCTTTCTTATTATGCTCTGCACGACAGAACTTTTTTATTAGATGTATAACTCATTACTGCCGCTGATTCCAAGCCATATACTATGTCTGACTAGCTTGTCTTCTGCGCGCAGATAATTTGTACGACACTTTTGTGAACATCAGAGAAGATGAGGGGGAACACTGCAAAACCATGAAGGCCTGTCAAACTCCTGGTAATCTGCACTCTCCACATTCATATGCAGATGAGGACAGCAATGAAGATGAATCATCTTCCTTGTGCATGGATCCTGAATTGCACTGCGAAGGCATTGTTGACTGCTTGAAGAAATCTGTAGGCCCTGGTTTGTCCAAGACCAAACAGCAAGTTTAACCAACAGAAATCTCTGATACCATTGTGACCCAATGTAAATGCTACGAAATATAGTGTGTATTCGTATATTAAGAAAACTATACAAAATGGCAGGATGAAGGCTATTAGCTCCCCTCCGAGATCTAGCTTCAGTTGTGGGAAATCGTCAGGATTTCTTATATCAGCTCCATCGTACAGGCCAATGTGTTTTCTTCCACCATGGATGCCTCATCTAGTCATCTTCCCCGGCACTGTGCCGGCGGGAAAGATTTCCAAACATGGTTCTTTCCTTTTGTAATCCTACTGGTTTGTTTTAAGGCTTTCATATACGTAACTCTTGGTTTATACATTTCGGCTCGTTGCCATGGAAAGGTTATACTTGTATCTGTTCCATCTATTATTTGGTTGGACTTTCTACACGTGCGTATTCCCTCTAGGGTTGGGACGGACCAGAAACAGAAGAACGAGTATTAAGTAGACAGCATTCATTGAAATTCATGACATAGATAGGCTCGAAGCCGAACAAGGAGATGTCCCAACTCCCAAAAGACGTTAAGAAAGACTGAAAACGTAACAAGACTAAGAACACTAAATGATCATTCCCAGAAACCCGCCAAAACGGAACCGATTTCAAACAACGCAACAACAGTAACAGAGAGCGAGATTACATCCATGAACTTTAATCACTGAACCGCTTCATGCTCCAAGGAAAACATTTGTCAGAACTGTCTGGGACTGCAGAGACGCCTTGAGCAGATTCAGCCCCTGAAACAGCAAACAAAAGAAGCAAACTATTATTAAACCCACTTACGAATCGAAAGCCAGGATTTGATAAGATCCTCAGGAATGATTAAAAAATGTTGCAGGGGGGGAAAAACAGAGTGGGTTACCTCGTCCATTCCCAGCTCAATGACCTTCTCTTCAAGAGCACCAACTTCCTGAACATTGAACTTATTCAACATCGTGATGCTCGAGATTGTCGACATTGGCTTCACCTCCAGATTGTCCATCACCATGTAAGTTATCACATCCTTCACAAACCCACCTTCTTCACTGTTCACACCCACAGCTTTGTCTGTGCTAGCAGCAGCAGGAGGGGCGGCGATTACAAAGGGAACCTCGCAGCTCATCGTACCTCTGCAAGTAGGGCAAAGAGCTTGCGGGTTATCAGCCACGTTCCTGTGGAACGTAGGGCACATGTAGACCTTCCTGGCCGTTGCTCCAATTCCGTCCACGCCACCGCCGGATAGCAAAAGGGTGCTGCTACCAGTTGGACAGAACGGAGCTTTTGGGTTCAGAACCGCGCCCTTGACTATTTTGGGCTGGAAGAACGTATCGCTGAGCTCTTCGATGCTGTGGTACAGATTTCCAAGGCTGCCCACCATTTTGCTCTTGGACAAAAGCTTAATCACGGTTCCCAGCGGGAAGGAAAGGAGGGTGAAGAGGAAATCAACGAAGTCTTTCCCTGCTTCAGCAAACAGCACTTTCTTGGTTTTCTTGTTGATCAGGAGCTTCAGGGTGACTTTGGGGGTCGACATTTTTGGTGGGTATTTTTGCGAGTGATATGTGAATAGAGGGTTTGTGTAGTTCATGATGAAGTTTGGAAGCTGGAATTTATAGAGAGCAGGGGGGGAAGAAGGTTCAGGCAGAAGGGGAAAATCGTGCCTCTTGTGCATGGGGAGACTTCAATTTTTTCCATAGGGAATCGAAGAGGATCGCCGGAATCAGGGGTTTTAATGGGCAGGATTATGATTTCCTGTTCCATATGCAAACTCAGCCAATGGAACACAGTCAGGTTTGCAGGCTTTCGTGGCGGTGTGGAGAAAAGATACACATCATGAAGCGAAGCAAAGCAAAGCAAAGCAGGCGTGGTATGGGAAAGATGGCCGGCATGTGTGTTGAATGTGGTGAGCTAGAAGAAACCATAATGAACGTCTATGGGAATCCAAAACTAAGAAGAGGATAACACTCTCACTGATGCTACGAGTTTGCTTTGCGAGGACTTGAGCTAAATCGTATGAGATAGAACCGGTAAAATCAATAAGTTGATAGGGGATGACTAGGTGTGTAACGTATAGTATTTGGTCTGGTCCATGGTCCATGTTCTAGGCTCTCAATCTAGATCGCATACAGTATATATGGTCGGTCTGGTCTAGACCACATCGCTCTCCAAGCCTATGTAGCAAGCAGGTCAAACATGAAATAAGCTGGTAAACCGGTTTATACCATTATATGGTAGATGATACGATTTGATTGATGTAGAACATGTTTATGTCAGTTTCGACAAAGTATATGAGAATATTAGAAAATTATTAAAATCAAATGAATTATTGCATATATCAAGACAATTTTAGGGATGACAACATGTCGGTCGATCGGGTCCTAAAAGTTCATATTCATTGCCTACATAAAATAGTATGATTTTACTAGGGGTGGGCAACGGGAAACGGGTATTTGGGTATACCCGTCCCGTTTTTTAAGGGTTACGGTTACATTCCTAATAAGGGTACCCATATTATAAACGGATGGGACGGGTTGTACATTCCTAATATGGGTACCCGCGGGTTACCCGCGAATACCCATTTGGGTAATATGGGTACCCGTTATACCCATTTAATACAAAGGCAGTCCAGCCCCATTCAGAACCTGGCTTCCCATGAACCTAAAAATTTGGACACTTTCTGCATTCAACAACACAAGAAAAGTAGCAGCATGCCTCCCATTTTGTTGTGTTGAATGAAACTTCTTATTTGATAATTTGGTGCTTGGAATGATTTATTTCTATGTGTTGTGATTGTTTATGAATGTGTTATTTGCAAACCGAGTATTTGTGATTGGGATGTATTTTGTGTCTTGTGATTGTTAAGCAAATACAAGTTTAAACTTTTGTTAAAATTTTAGTGGTTTAAACTTTGGGTATTTATGGGTAGTATGAGTACCCGTTATCCGTCCCGTACGGGAAATGAGTACTCATTTCCCATATGGGTTTGGGATATGGGATGGACTTTGGTCTCCAAACGGGACGGGTATCCCGTCCCGTCCCGTTGCCCACCCCTAGATTTTACCCATACCCACAATCATACAATAATTTGTAAAATATCAAAACCAAACCCCATACCCGACATGTTTCACGCATCCACAATTAACCATGAAT
Source organism: Linum trigynum (assembly GCA_964030455.1). Classification (NCBI taxonomy): domain Eukaryota; kingdom Viridiplantae; phylum Streptophyta; class Magnoliopsida; order Malpighiales; family Linaceae; genus Linum; species Linum trigynum. The sequence continues at coordinate 65,221,482 of OZ034819.1, forward strand.
AATAACTTCTCTTCTTAACTTTAAACATGTTAATAGTTTTAAATATACTAACATTACTAAGTGAAAAACTAAAATAATACATAACTAAAATGAAGAAACTTAGTTAAAAATAATGATTACTTAAAAAAAATACATACACAATGTGTATAATAAAGTATGAATAATAAAAGAGTGAGAAAACAAAATCCAATCATCACCCACAATATTATTCGAGTTCAGATTTTAAATAATGCTTATTTTTCTTGGGTAAATTGCAAGGTTGATCACTGAGAATACTAAAAACGTTCATGTTTGGTCACTATAAATATTTAATTCCAATAATGATCACTAGATTTAGTAAAACAGTTCAAGTTTGGTCACTCTCTGTTAGTCTCCGTCCATCTCCTTTAACGAAGACCGTTATGTGCTGACATGGCAGACAGAATCATCCAATCGACCTAATTAAACCCTAAAATAATGAGACCTGACCTGCCACGTCACTAACCCCCGCCACGTCTTCTTGCCCAGCCCAATCCAACACTTTAACCAAACCCAACCCAATAACCGACCCACTCAAGCCCCAAACCTCCGACTTCTTTCGCAGCTGAGATGAACACGCAACAGTTGGCTCCATCTCCCTTTCCTCTGCTTCTTATCGGATCGACCAGCACCTCCGATTAAAGCCAACATGGCTCTCGTCCCTGGGCAAATAAGAGGGTTTGGCGGTGGTTCTAGTGCGATTGGAGTCTGGAGAGACAATGAGCGAGGGGAGAGAGAAGATCCGACGGAGAATAGATCTGTGTCGCGACTCCACTCCTCCATTCTAGTTCACGACGGCACGGAGAGGAATAATCGACGGCGGCGAGTACGACTATCAGAGAGGGGTCGAGGGAAGATGGAGAACTGGGAATCCAAATCGTTGGGTGGGGGTGCATGGAGGCCGAGACGCGGAATCAACGGAGGAGAATGGGGAGAGAGGGATTTGAGGGGAAGGAGCCAGGGGCATAAATAAAGGAGATGGGATTTTGGGTGCGGGAAAAATTGAATTTGGAGCGTTTGGATTCAGATTTGGGTTTCGACTCTGTATTCCATGTTTCGACCCTCTGTCGCGAAATGAGTTCGGGGAAGGAGATGCAACGGTCAGTGATGCTGCCGATGATAGGGATTGCGAGCTTGGACGGATAGCTGTGGTCGAGCTTTAGTGGTCCGGAGGCGAGCTGATCTTTGCTAGTGTTGTTGGCGATGGAGTTGGTGAGCAAGAGATATGGGTTGGGTGGGTATCTCATGTGGTGGGTTTAGCTAGTGACCAAACATGAACGTTTTTAGTAATCTGAGTGACCAATCATTCAATTAATAACTCTATTTTTCTTGTTCTTGTTAGACCATTTGTAGTTTGGTATGATATCAGCTTCACCACGGAAGAAAGTTACGATTTATGGGCCAGCAAATCCGGATTGTTCAAATTGGTCTCAAATCAAGGTTGTCAAACCGATTTGTGCCAGTGTGTCGGTTTAGCAAGTGGAATGGTTCGACCGGTGGTACATACCGGTTTGTACCGATTCATGCCGGTTAATATTACAAATAATTTACAAATACTCATATTTAAGCACGACATTTAACGTAAATACCTAAATATTTGTACTTGAATCCAACAACTAACATCAACATTTAACTTTTTAACACATAAAATAAATAATAAATTACTTTTTATCAAATAAATTCACTAATATAAGATCATTTTACTTAGAGATTCATATATCAATTATGCCGGTCATACAGATTTTATGACCGATACAAGTTGAATCAATTATGCCGGTCATACAGATTTTATGACCGATACAAGTTGAACCAGTAGTACATGCGTAACAACCATGTCTCAAATAAATATTAACTTAATGGTTCTGCGGGGTGACTTTTACTCATTTGGCCCATTTTTTATCACTTACACTAACAGATCTATGACGTTTGGAAGGTTGGTGTTTCGATCAAATTGAATTGATTGCAAAACTCAAACTCTGATCCAATTCGATTGATTGAGAAATTAGGGGATCGCAGAAATTGATGAACTAGCTCCGTCTCCGTAGCTCTCGCTTTCTGCAGCATCTAATAAAGATTTCGCCCGATACGGTTCCTTCCTTTCGTTGACCTTATCCTTATGATTTTTAGATAGAGATTCTGGTATTAAGATGAAAAGATAACAAGGGAAAATATATGAATGTGGACGAGCAACAATCGAATCGTCAATCCAGATATGACGACCGAAACGATATCTCGGCCAACTTGCTGTCAAAACCGCCGTTCGTTTCCGCCGGCCAAGAGACACTCCATATCAATCTCTGGCCGGACATATATTCGGAGGAACGGCGGCAGGGAACTCAAAAACTTCTAAAAAGAAACAGGAAAACGATAACCGATTAGCATGAATTCGAGAAACAGAAGATTGAGAGCGTTGGAACTTGGAAGAACGCGACGCCGGTGAGCTGAGCGGATGAATTTGAGAAAGAGGCGTGCGTGGTGTTTATAAAGGCGTAAATGGTAACCCTAGAGGCGAGAAGACCCTAGTTGGGCTTTTGGTTTGGATCCAAGAATTGGCCTGTGCAGAGACAGAAGCCCATGAATATTGTCTAGTCTACTGGAGCCAGCCCAGCCGCCATAGTTCCCGCAAATTATTTCTACTTAGTGCGGTTATATCCGTCTCTTCTTCTCGCTCACGCCTGCTGCGTTGATTTGCAAAGTTCTGGCCTCTTCTCTGCTTCTCAGCCATGGCAACCGTCTCGCGATTGAACCAGTTTGCATGCCAGAAGACCTTCCCCACCATCGCGCCTCGAACCCCGCTAATCTCCCCATCTGCAATTCTCCATCTCTCCCCTGCCAAACCCACCTCCCCTCCTCTACTCTTCAAATCCAAAGGGTTCCGCAAGCCTGCTTTCCTGTGCCGAGCGGCGGGAGAAGGCGAACAGGATGCCGCCGCCTCCTCCTCCTCCTCCATGGTCGCCGACGCCGGCGAACCCGAGCAGCTCACGGAGATTGATAGCTTGAAGAACCGGCTGGTCGACTGTTTCTACGGTACGGATCGTGGGTTGAGAGCCAGCAGCGAGACGAAAGCTGAGATTGTGGAGCTCATCACACAGCTCGAAGCCAAGAATCCAACTGCTGCACCTACCGATTCATTGACTCTTCTTCAGGGCAAGTGGATTCTTGCGTGAGTGTTCTTCTTCTGTTTTCTAGTTTGTCCATTTTCGTTATTTTTTTGTGGGTTCCTTTCCTATTACAGTTCTTAAAGCAAATTAAGAAGAGAAGAGAATGTACTCTAGGATGAAAATGAAATTGAGTTGCTGGTGGTGGTGCAGGTACACGTCTTTTCCGGGGCTGTTCCCTCTGCTGTCGAGGGGAACTCCGCCACTAGTGACGGTGGAGGAGATATCTCAGACCATAGATTCGGAGAATTTTACCGTCCAGAATTCTGTGCGCTTTGCTAGCCCGTATGCCACCACTTCCATTAGCACCAACGCCAATTTCGAAGTCAGAAGCCCTAAGAGAGTGCAGGTTGATTCCTTGCTTCCTTCATTGTCTTTTCTAATCGTTGTATATATACACGGTCAAGTCTTGGACTTAGTGGAGAATATGGATTTAATAAATGTGCTTGCTTTGCTTGGTGTTGTTTCAGATTAAGTTCGAAGAAGGCGTCATTGGAACGCCCCAGCTAACTGATTCCATAGTGATTCCTGAGAGCGTGGAATTTCTGGGACAGAAGATCGATCTGACACCTTTCAAAGGGTTGATCACCTCGGTTCAGGACACAGCTTCGAGCGTGGCAAAGACGATATCCAGCCAGCCACCGTTGAAGTTTGACATCTCAAACCGCAGCGCAGAGTCGTGGTTGCTCACCACGTACCTGGACCAAGACCTTCGAATTTCGAGGGGAGATGCTGGGAGCGTGTTCGTGCTGCTCAAGGAGGGCAGCCCCCTTCTCGCTCGCTGTTAATTTCAATCCTCTGCAAGTAGATAAGCAGCCGTAGCACGCTCGATCTGGTGGCCTGTAATGTATGGTTTGCGCTTACGATATAGATATATGTACAGTTGTGTTGTGTGTGTGAGTGAGTTGTTTGTTTCGTGCAGAGTCCGTCATAGATATGGCTCCATGTATCTACTGTATACACAGTGTGCTCGGAAGATGCTGTTAGTTATGGGGAATTCTTACACTTCCACCACGATGCATCCAAGAGTACTGTTGTATTGTGTTGAACTTAAATGAATAAACAGATTAGAATAAGAGGGCTTGCTTTGGTGCTCTTCTTACATAATAACAATCAGTTGAGTTGATCAAAAGTCTGCAGAATAAGAGTAGCATTTAGAAGACGAGAACATATCAGTACAGACCTGATAGAAAGCATCCAGAATCATGACATGAAGTTCTTGGGGGTTGACTGACATGTAGTAGTCGAGAAGTGCACGGAGGTTGTTTGGATTCTGAAGCTTGTTTGCAGTGATCATGGTAGCCACCGAATCTACAAAGTCTTGTCTGGGATCCTCACTGCACTTCTCGACGACCACCATCGTAGTACCTATGCCTGCAGTCGTTGTTGTTGTTGTTACTGTTACTGCAACAGCATCGCAACCAGTTCTTCTACCACCTCTCCTTCTTGCAGCTGCTGTCACTTCTGTCATCCTACGTCGGTAGCTTTGTTCTGTTGTGTCTCTGATCATCTGATCCAGTTGGTGCTGAACCATGGTGTGTTCCAAGGTGGAGATCTGCTTGCGCCCGCTTTTATGGATGTCGAAATGGATGCTACCACTATTATGATTCCACGAACGCCGCCGCCTGCACGCTCTGCTGCTGCAGCAGTAGCACTCCCAATCCTCGCTCTCATAACCATCTTTGGGAGAAAAGCTACTGAGCCTGCTGCAGCAAAACCTGCCCCTTCCTCCTGCTGCTGCTCTCTTTTCTACCTCCTCCTTATGGTACTGCCTCCTGTCCCCTGATCCTTTCATTCTGCACTGGCTTGGCTGCAAGCTGGTTGTCTCAATTATGGCTGTAGTAGCAGATCCCCAACAGCAAATTAAAGTAAGCAGCTGTTGTCGAGTTTGCTGCCTACTTCACAGGAGGTGATGGAATGTGATCGAATAGTATATATAAGGTCACCACCTTTTTGCATCTCATATCAATTAAGAAAATGCAGCTTAACTTTTCTTTAGTTTGCGTAAATCTTAATTTAAGTACAATTTGGCGAGATGGGGGCCAGGAATCGACCCTATCATCATGGTGTATCCAAAGGTCTAAACCAGCCATCAAACCCTTTTTCATCCCCCTTTAGAACGTTGTGGCTCTTAATTAATTGCTTTCACAAAGCTTTCTTATTTGATTATTTGAATATATTTATATATATTGGGATTTCTTGTATTAAATTGACTGGTGGACAAATTGGGTGAATAAAAAAGAAAAAGATTCAGCAAAAATACAAATAAGAAACAAAGAAGTAATGAAAGATTCTCTGAGGTGATTGCAAATGGGTTGAACCGGATGATGGGTTGCATATTTTGGGTTTGATTTCTTGAAAAAACTAATTAATGCATAACACTTTTGATTTTCGGTGTTTTAGAATGTGTATTGGTTATCTATTTTGCTCATCAACTATTGTGGCGGAAGGTAAACAAAGACGATTTTATATTATACAAAAGCGCTTTTAGGTCTTTCAAAAACCGAGCTTTTAGAGATGTTTGGCCCTGCTTCAGTTTTTGAAGCCGAAATACACTTCTAAAAGCCGGGCCAAACATAGGCAATATTGAAATAAGTGCTTATGCATAAATTTTACTATTTTAGTGACAACTTTGTCGATGACTCAAACTTTAGGGACCATTTTTGTAATTGAGCCCATAATCAGCGGAGGGAATACTACGTACAAATCACGCGCTTCAGAATAGCGCGTAATCAGACGTCAACAACTGCGTTGATCATTGGCGCGGATAAATCCAACCGACTGCAGGCATTTCCTGCTTTGCTTCTTCCCCGATATTTGATTCAATCAGAGAACAACCGGAAGAAATGTCATCACGGGACAAGAAACCGGCGAAACCGTCCACCAGCAGAGCCGGCGGCATCCGCACGCTGTCCGATCTCAATCGGCGGTCGGGTCCCGACTCAGACAGCGACGAAGAAGGTCCTCAGGAGTATTACACCGGTGGCGAGAAGAGGTCTCTTCCCAAACCCTAATTCTTCCTTGATTCTTATGCGCACGACATTCCCCTGAATCCACTTGCTTCGTTGTCGTTAAATTTCTCATTTCCAGTGATCCAAAGGGCTAATTCGTGTCTCTTTGAGGTGCTCTTAGGCCTTAGCCTCTCTGATTTATTGTTTGTTATAAGAAGAAATCGAGGGAGGAAAGGAGGAGATCCAATTGAGTCATTTTTAGTCGCTGAGTGCTGTATCACCTGCCACTCAGTTTTTTTCTTGGCTTATTTGGGAGAAATCATGACGTTGCCTGAGACCCCTTTAATGATGGTGTGGACTAGCTAATTGAGCCTTGCGGATTATGGTCTATTGCTGTTCCTTGTTGTCTTTCTTATGAAGTTACTTGATTGGGTATACAAGTGGGAACTAAGCGACGTAACTCATTCTTTTCGTTATTATCTCAGTGGTATGCTTGTCCAAGATCCCCAGAAAGTTAATGATGTAGATGCAATCTTCAATCAAGCTCGGCAGTTGGGAGCAGTAGAAGGGCCTGTCGATCATCTCCGTCCTGGCTCTAGCTCAACAAGCTTTACTGGAACTGGTAGATTGCTTTCTGGGGAAGTTGTGCCATCAGCTCCACAGCAGCCTGAGTCTGTTGTTCATAACATCATCTTCTGGAGCAATGGATTTACTGTGAATGATGGCCCCCTACGGAGGTTGGATGATCCCGAAAATGCACCTTTCTTGGAGGTACTGTGATGTAGGCTTCTATGAGATCTAGCGATGCGAATAATCTTTCTCCATGTGACCATGCTTTTTCTTCCACCTGATCGGTTTAGTGACGTTGTATTTGATAGCTCTAAGATTTGCACACTTCAGATTCTACCGCATAGCAGATCCAGATTCTTAGTTCTGCAATTTGGGACTGCCAAATCATTGGCGGGTGCAATCTTTACTTGATTATAGATAGTGCAATATGCTCTGTTGATCCGTAAATGTTAAAAGGGCCTTGGGAATATAACAAATCTGGTCCTGTGCATTGGATGGAAGATTCTGATGCATAATCTTCCCAACTTTAGTTTTGACTATCAAGATTGCGATGTCTGAAATTGTTGCTTGTTTTATCGACTTTCCATCTGTTGCAGAGCATTACAAAATCTGAGTGTCCAAAGGAGCTCGAGCCAGCAGATAGGAGGTCCTCTGTTCATGTAAATCTGATTAAGAGGGATGAGAAGTGCCCGGTAATTACCTAACTTTCATTTTTCCTATTTCTTGCTTCTGATTTCACTTTCTTGTTATGGCAGTTGCTTTATGTTCCTGCGAGAGTTAAAAATGATGTTGACTTAGTTACTCTAATAAGCTCTAGGTTCATATTCTGACTTCCGCAATTGTGGTCTTTTAGCAGAAAGCTGTTCCCCTCTATTTCACTGAGGGTGTTGGAAACTTCAATCCAGCTTTGTACTGCATTCGAAACACTTGTGCATACCTGTTCTAATTTGCCCCTGTCACCTTTCTTTCCCTTGGCTTGCAGGAACCAGAGAAGCAGCGGCAGGTTGCATTTCAAGGTGTAGGCAGAACTTTAGGTGGCAGTGCTACTCCAGTGGCGACAGAACCGGGTGTTGGTTCTTCCACCAATTTCACTGTTAATCCAACCCCTTCAACGGGTGTGGTTGTAGATGAGACATTACCATCAACTTCAGTACAGCTAAGAATGGCTGATGGGAGCCGCCTGATTGCCAACTTCAATTACCATCACACTGTTAATGACATACGCGGGTTTATTGATGCATCTAGGCCCGGAGCAGCACAGAATTATCAGCTGCAGATGATGGGATTCCCTCCTAAGCTTCTTAGCGATCCAACTCAGACAATAGAGCAGGCCGGCCTTGCAAATTCAGTTGTAATTCAGAAATTTTAAGCCAAGTCCTGCTACTGTGCTGCAAAAAAATTGTGGTGACTGGTGAGGGAACTGAATTGTTTAGAACCCTAATATCCTATAAGAGAGAAGCTTGGTTTTGTGGGGGAGGGGGGGTTTTCATGGATGGGAAACGAAGGAGAATTTTGTGGTGGGATGAATGTAATATTTCTGTTTGTGTATTTGTTTTCTGGTAAATACAATTCTTGTGTCTCTGGGACCAACCAACCCTGTACTCTTCTTCATTCATATTCCTCTGGTCTATTTGGCATGAACAGGATAACCAGATTTCGGATTAGATCTTGTGTGTGGTATGATACTGAACCATGAGTTTAGGTTGATGTGGATTCCTCTAAATTCGAAGGTGAAGTTTAATCATATATTTTCACTCTAATTTGTTCTAAATCATGGTTTGTGATACTATATTGAATTACAGTATCAATAGTCGAATCACAAAAATTGTCAAATGACAGTCAGACCAGGGCGATACATGCATATATAAGAAATGTAATGGTCCATGTAGTTCAATTAAATTGCTTAGTCACAATATGCCAATTGATATTACTAGTACTAGTTGATCAATCGATAATTATCATGAATCAATATTCTTTTTGTACCATTTTGACAACGATATCTTAATAATATATTGTTGATTGGACACAAATTTGTACCGACAAATAAAATTTATCTGTCTTGTACAATTTCACTCACTTATCACTCTAAATTCCGTACTTCTTCTAACGGTATTCCGTTATCTACCTTTTTTTTTTTTTTTTTTGCCTGTGCCCGGTGCCCCGGTCACGCTGCCCACCACGGTGGTAAGAGAAGTTGAAGAAGCCGCTGTCCGTGGCCGTAAAAATGAAAATGAAAAAAAATAAATATAAGGTCAAAGGTCGCGTCTTGTCAACCTCTTCGCACACTCTCACTCGCTCTGTTTTTTTATTTTTTTTTTTTTTTTGCTCCTTCATTTCCCCCTGGGGGTTCTTACTTTCTCTATGCCCTGTCGTTCTTTCTCCCCTTCTCTTCTTTCTTCTTTGTCGCTACCAAATGTGAAGGAGCTGCTGGGTAGAGCATGAGCTGAAGCCCTAGGGTTTCTTTTCCTTCTTCCCTTCTCCCGACAAGCAATCCAATCAGTCCAATCAATTAGATCCTCCAGTTACGTATCTTACTCTAGCATAGATTTCTTACCCCCCTTCCATCATTCCTTCCATGGCTAAAACCAGGCCAGGCCTCGCCTCCAGCAACGCCAAGCCCAAAGCTACTGCTAGTGCTGCTGGCGGCAAGAAGGAGCTCGACTCCTACACCATTCGCGGCACAACCAAAGTCGTCAAAGGTAAAAATGGGCTCTCTTCGCTCTCCCTGGTCTTTTCCATTCTCCTTTCCAGCTTTGCTCTCAATAATGGGGGATTGCATAATGTCGGTTTGTTGCATTTCAATGTCAAATACCCAGTTGGCGAATGCGTGCTGATGAGACCTTCCGACACTGGGAAGCCCCCTTACGTTGCCAGAATCGAGGGCATCGATTCAGACTCCAGAAACAATGTCAAGGTCCGGGTCAGGTGGTACTACCGGCCTGAGGAGTCTCTCGGTGGCCGACGCCAGTTCCATGGCGCCAAAGAGCTCTTTCTTTCTGACCACCACGACGTCCAGAGCGCCCACACAATCGAGGGGAAATGTACTGTTCATTCTTTTAAGAACTATACCAAACTCGAGAATGTTGGCGCCGAGGACTACTTCTGTAGGTTCGAGTATAAAGCTGCTACTGGAGGCTTCACACCAGACCGTGTTGCTGTGTGAGTTTGTTTTGCTCGACAATTTTTCTGTTCCACAATTCGCTCCTTAGTCCTTACCCTTTGTTGGGTTTATCATTAACCTGTTGCTCCTTGGTTTTTTTTTTGGGCCCTTTAGGTATTGCAAATGTGAGATGCCATATAACCCGGATGACCTTATGGTCCAATGCGAGGAGTGCAAGGACTGGTAAAGTTACTTCCTTTGTGTAATTTTCGCATAATCAATTGCTTCCGATAGTTGAATGTTCATGAGACCAGCATTTCTCAGCCAGTTTGTTTGGTACTGGCGGGTGAATGGGTGATTGTGGCTCAGTGTTTCAAATTATGTGGAGAAAACAAATGAAGATAATTCAAAGTCTCGGTTTTTACTTGAGAATTCAGTATTATGGGTGTCATCTTGGTGGTCTCTTGGGTCTTCATCCTCTCTTAGTCCCTCTTCTTCAGAACCAGGATTTCGTTCTCTGGTATTGTGAATACATCTCATGTTTTCACGATACTTGTGTCACCATTGATAAAGTTTCTTGCTTGCTCATGCCCCTTCTTGTGGCGCTACTTTGTAGGTATCATCCAGCATGTGTGGGAATGACAATTGAAGAAGCTAAGAAATTGGATCACTTTGTTTGCTCTGAATGTTCTCCTGATGACGACGTCAAAAGACCGCAAAATGGGTTTTCAACATCACCAACAGCTGATGTCAAGGTGAGGTTTCTTTAACTATCCAGTTCTGGACCATGTTAGGCGAGCTTCACTGGTCTCACTTGCAACATTCTTCTAGTGTGTCACTCTTGGCGTTCGCAGTGCGTGCTAGTTTGTGGCTGCATGTTGACGTACATCATTCAGTTCTTGATTGAGGTGTTTCCCCAAGAATATCTACTCCTTCTGCATTTCTTATGTTTCATTCAATGCTGGAAGTGTTCAGAATTTCATATCCATGCTTTTCAGTCTTTCCAACTTGGTACAGCTCTAAAGAAATCTGGGTCTTCTCGAGTTCCTGTTTCCTGGTCTGGGTCTACCCATCCACAGCTCTCTCTATATGTGGAGCTGATGTGGCATATTCAGCCACCTTTTCTTTTAGCAATGAATGTTCCGTGAGCGATACAAATCAGTATGGATATCTAGACGATATGGCTGAATGTGATTGGCAGGAACATATTCTGCATTGCCGGTTTAGGATATAACAGATGCGTACTTAACATATATCCACAGCAACACTCCATCAGATGCTTTTCGCTTATTGTCGAATTTGTTTCCTGTATGCATCTTCGACGATTATTCATTGGCATATTTTTCAATATGTTGAGGTATTTTTAATAAGACATGGCTTCTCTATCTTAAACAGCTGCCTTTCCTTTTGAAGCTTCACTTGAGTATAGCATTTGGTTAGTTACTTTCGGTAGATTAACCTTACTCATGACTCAGTTTCAGGGGTTCGAGGTCATTTTGGATGAGGCAATTTTTTACAATTGCCTTATAGCAAGGTATTTGGGGCTGAATTGTCTTTGGCAGTGAACGAAAAAATGCAGTGGCAACTTGAGATTGTCTCATTTTGTGGCAATTTGAATGGCCTCATTTTTTTTTTTTCTAAAACTACTCATTTGGCCCAAAATGCCCCATTTTAGAAAAACCTCATCCAAATGACCAGTGCAAGACGGTTAGATAGTTAGGTAGGGATTCTCATTTCAGTGATAGGCTTAGTCTGCATGCTTGATATGTGTGCTTTCTTCTGCTTGAAGATGGGGCCTAAAACATTTCTTGTACACGATAAATCTGCACATGTCGTAAGGGTTTGGAGGATTTTGGCAATATGAACCAGGCTTTATTGCATTTCCTTGCTAACAGGTTGTTTTAGGCTTCTAGCATTTCATGTCTAAGAACTTAAAACAGCTTATGTTTTGGGTTTTCTGGTAGTTTTGAGCTCTATGAGCAGTAGAAGAAACTCTAAGGTTTGTATTCTTTTTAGAATTTGGCTGGGAAAGAATCTTCTGGTTTCTTATGATCAAGTGATGATTGTTTAAAGCTAGGATGAACATTTTGCAGGTGGAGACTAAGCGGCGAAAGAGATGAAAATGACGAGCAGTGTGCTATGCCTGATTTTAGCTTTGATAGAAGAACGAAGACTGTTGTTTTCTGTGAGGCTTGGAGGAGCAGCACAGAGAAAACTTCGCTGTGCTTTGCTCGATTATGCTAGCTGACTGGTTTCTTGTTTGTAATATATTAACCCTGTCTGTCTGTATGTGGAACTAACTAGAGCTTCAGACATACAGTTCTCTTCTTCTAAATTTATCTTCCTTTGGCCCTTTACAATCTCCATCCCAACTGTTAATCAAATCTGTCGAGGGAACAGTTCTCTTGCCAACTGTCACTGTGACTGTCTTCTTTGGAAACACCAAATGCACATACTGTAAGGGACCTGTTTAATGTGGGTTCGGAATGGAAGCTACCAAGTTCCAGTGATGTGCCTAGGATGCTCATCCTCAATGAGAATAAAATTGCAAGGGTTGCTATAAATTGAAAGAAATTGGGATCTTTAAAGTTTTTGGTTGGTGAGATGGAGGAAGAACCTACACTAGTAGGTGATAAGGTTCGGGGCTAGGTGTACGATCAATGATAGTGATGGCAATTTGAACCTGCTTCATTGAGTATTATTCGACTTGGTCTGTGATGGGGGCAGTAATACCCGACTTGCCATTGCCATTTTGTATACTTTTCGGTTTTTGCAATACAATTTTATCACCATTATAAAAAAAAAAAATACTCGACTTGCAATAGCATGGGGCGGGACATAGTATATAAATATAAGATCAATTAATCACATGTATCAAACATGACATACAATATTAGTATTTTTAATTTGTATATTATTTTAGAATTTACGTTATGCCTTTAAGGATCAAGTGTTTATTATAAATTAGTCGTACTCGAGCCAAACTCGTGATCTTAATGACGAGTCAAGATTTTAATAAATGAGCCGACTCGACCCAACTCGTTGACAAACAAGTCGAAATTGAATTCACCTCGTTTATTAACGAACCAAGCCTGAAGAAAGCGAAACTAAAATCCTTAGCACTTACATGACACTTGTAAAGTTCAACTCGATTCAGCTCATTTTCACTTACATTCACCACTTACCTTCGTTTTATCTTCCCACAAACTCTATTCCTCCGTGTGAAAAGCCACTTCTTGTATTTTTTAGCGAGCTTGCCTAATGTGTTGTTTACCCGTAATTCGATCAACGACGAATCAAAATCATATCAGCCGTTGAAAGTTTTCTATCGCGTGTCCTGGTTTGGATAATTGTCATGAGGACTGCGAGGACAAGGACAAAGACTCTTTTCACCACCCTGATCCACCCACGAGAACGGAGAAGATGATCTCATGTAAAACCCCTCCTCTATAATGGGTGACTCTCAACTCTGACGACTCTGTTCCTCTTAATACAGATCTGGCTATTGCGTGTTGCCTAATCAGAGATTACTTTTGACGTTGCTTGGCAACATTCGTTTTAAACCTGAGAATTTGTTTTATCATTTGAGCTAAGTTGAGAAACGCTCTAGAATGACTTCAACTGGTTTGAGACATGGGTTATAAACGTGTTCATATGGAGCTCGACTCCATATGTGACATTCAGCTCATCTAAAGCTCGTCATACTTGGATCACCAACACGCTGTTGTGGTTGATCGCTTTCGAAGCTTGCTTCATAATGATTAGGATGTTGTTATCTCTCATGTTTATAGAAAGGGAATAAGTGTGATGACTTTCTAATTACGAGAGGCTTTTTTTTTTTTGGTCGAAAAGTTGGCGCAAAGGCACCTAATTCGTATTAATAATAGAACGACTTTGGGAAATCCCCATTACATCGTAAAAGAGCCGTTGTCTAAGACCGGCATCGTACACATCGAAAGAATGTGTACCAAAAGGAAAGCGGTGACCCACATTAGCAAGGTAGTCCGCCGCAACATTCATTTCTCTAAAAACATGAGAAACTTTAACCTCCCAATCGAGGTTCAAAAAGAATCTAATGGATGCAGCAAGCAATCCATGTCTATGATCATCATTCTCCAACAGGTGATAATGGATATAGCAGTTTTGGAGTCAAGATTCAGCTCCACTTTACGGTGCCCCTCTTCCCACGCAATCTTGAGGCCAATTGCGGCAGCTTTCAGCTCAGCACAGGTGATCGAGCAGGTTCCCAAGTTACACACAAAGGCTCTGCTGCAGTTTCCAAGGTGGTCACGCAGGAGTCCCCCAGCAGCAGCTTCCCCTGTAGAGGTGTACACTGAGCCATCAGTTTGAATTTGAGTCCAGCCCTCCCTAGGTGGTTTCCAAGAAACCTGTTTCACTGAACGTCCAGGGGAGTTTCCATTTGAAGTTTTCCTGATGCATTCCTGAGCTTGCTGAACAATGTTGAACCAAGCTTGTATTCTGCAACAGAGCCCTTGAAAGTTGAAAGGTTTCCCTTCCATGACAAACTCATTCCGCTGCTTCCAAAGATTCCAACACACAATACCAAAATTGATACCACACTCCATATCAGCAAGGTTAGCCATAAGCCAATCCTCGAAATCAATGGTAGGAGAGTTCGTTTTCATCTTGTTCTTGAATTTGGCCCATGTCTGCTTTGCAACAGGACATTCCTTAAGAATGTGTTCAATGGATTCTTCCCTGTCCTTGCAATGGCAGCAGTACTTGTTGTCCGTCATCTTTCTCTTCTCACGTTCCTTGTTGGTCATCAGGCGGTTATGCAACACCAGCCACAGGAAATGCTTAATTCTGCTCGGCCCTTTCCATCTCCAGAGTTTGATCCATTTGTGTTCCTCATCAGTCTCTTCCAATCCTGCAGCAAGTGCATAGGCTGATTTAAGCCTGAATCTTCCATCACGTTCCAATGCCCATATCATCTTATCCTCACCAGTCTGTGCAACTGGAGCTTCCATGCCTGCAATCAGATGGAGGATATCATCAGGAAAAAGGGGGTTCAGTTTGCCCCAGTCCCACTCACCTTCTTCATTCACCCAGTCAGCAACAGAGGAGTCTTCCTCCTGAATAGATTGTCCCTCCAGCAGGAAGTCCTCAAGCTTGATGTCACAATCGATCCAGGGGTGTGACCAAAAGCTGGTAGTAGCACCATTCCTTATGCTCCAGCAACATCCACTTCTCATCAAAGGCATTGCTTTCACAATTGACTTCCATAAACTCGAGTGGTTGCTCTTCTTCATAGAGGTAATGGCACCCTCCTTGTGCTTGAAGTATTTCCCTTGGAGAACCTGCACCCAAAGCTCATTTTCATTGTTAAGGATTTGCCACGCCAGCTTGATCATGTATGCCATGTTCAAGTTGCGGGGCAGAGCGGAGTCTAAGACCTCCCTGGCTTTTGGGCTTGCACACAGTATTCCATGATAAGAGGTGGGTTTTCTTCTTCCCTGCCTGTCCTCCCCAAACAAACATCCTTATTTTCCTGTCAATTTCATCACACACAGCAGCAGGAAGGGGTGAAGTTTGCATTGCATAATTAGGTATAGCATTTAAAACAGCCAAAGCTAGAGTAACTCTCCCAGCAAGGGAGAGTGTCCTAGCCTTCCAAGCAGTGAGCTTGTTGTCAATTTTCTCCAGGATGAATCTGTAGGTGCTTTTGGTAACTCTGCCATGGATGACAGGCATGCCAAGGTACCTCCCAAGGTCTTGTGTTTCTTGAATCCCAAGTCTGGAACACACTTCACCCCTTGTAGCTCTAGTTGTGTTCTTTGAGAAAAACACTCTTGATTTCTCCTTACTAATGAGCTCCCCAGATGCCAGGCAAAACCTCTCCATACAAGACATGACAACCTCAGCATGCTTAGGATTGGCTTCAGCAAACAGCACCAGGTCATCTGCAAAAAACAAATGGGAAAGAGGAGGGCCATCTGCAGACAGTTTCATAGGTTTCCAGTTTCCATTCTTAACCTCACTAAGGATACAATGGCTAAGTCTTTCAATGCACAAGGTAAACAAGTAGGGAGAGAGAGGGCAGCCTTGTCTAAGGCCTCTAGAGGGCTTGAAGCTCTCAGTAGCCCCTCCATTCCAAAGAACCTGGAAACTGGTGGAGGTGACACAAGCCATAATGAGGGAGATGCAGTCATTGGGCAAGTGAGCTTCCTTCAGTGTGTTTTCCAGAAAATGCCAATCTATCCTATCATAGGCTTTGGCCAAGTCAATTTTGAGCAGCATATTCCCTTTCTTTCCTGACTTCTTGGACATAGAGTGGACAGCCTCCTGCAGAATAATAATGTTGTCAGTGATGTGGCGTTTGGGAACAAAACTTGACTGGTTAGGGTGGACGAGGTCAGGCATAAGGGTCTTCAGCTTGTTGGCAATCCTCTTAGCCACCACCTTGTACCCCACGTTACATAGGCTAATAGGTCTGAATTGATTCATAGAGCAAGGTCCTTCCACTTTTGGAATCAAAGCCAAGAGGGTTTCGTTGACCAGCTCAATACTTTTATGCTCTCTAAAGCACATTTGGATGAAGAGGGTGAACTCCTTTTTGATTTGAGTCCAGCATTTTTGGTAGAAAAGCGCCTGATATCCATCTTTGCCAGGTGCTTTTAGACCGTTCATCTCCATAACCGTGGCCCTGATCTCCTCCACTGTAGGCATGCTTCCAATACAAAGCAGCCTATGAGCATCCAGACGAGGGAAATCAGCAGGGAGAGGGATTTCTTCTGTTCTTTCTTCTCTTGAGTAGAGTTTGACATAGTGGGTTCTAGCCATCAGCTCAAGGGCTTCAGGATCAGTCACCCACTGTCCATTGTCATCTTTCAGGCTCAGTATTCTGTTATGCTTTCTTCTACTGAGAGTTGAGTTGTGGAAGAAGCTTGTGTTCATATCCCCAAACACAACCCAGTTGGCTCTAGACTTCTGAATCCAGAGTAGCTCTTCCTGCCATAAGGTATTTTCCAGTTCCTCCCTTGTTTCCTGTTCTTTTGCAGTTGAGTTCCTGGTGGGATTCTTGCAGTTGATCAGCTCCAATGATTTAAGGCAATTAAGCAGCTCTCTTTTTCTCTTGAAGATGTTACCAAAGACATTTTGGTTCCAGTCTTTCAGGTCTTCAGTCAGGCCCTGCAAAGCACAATGAAAATCAGAATTTCTCTTCCAAACAGATTGAAGGAAAGGGAAGAAGTCATCATGAGTAAGCCAGGGTGCAAGAAACTGGAATCTCCTCACCGGTTTCTTCTCTCCTTTATCAGTGGAGCTGCATGTCAGGATCGGGCGATGATCAGACTTAATCTTTGGGAGGTGAGTGACAAAGGAGGAGGGGAATTCCTTGTGCCAATCCAGGTTGCAGATACTTCTGTCGAGTCTTTCCTTTAGGTTAGACTTGCTTGTGAACCACGTAAACCTAGGACCTGTGAATCCTAGGTCCATAAGCCTACAGTCCTCCATACAATCTCTGAATGCTTTGGTCTTGGCCATGTTAAGGGGAGCACCACCTTGCTTCTCTGACGATTTGAGGATAGAGTTCCAATCACCTGTGAGAAGCCATGGCCTGTCAACCTGCTGTTCCATTAATCTGATTCCCTCCCATAAGGCACCTCTCTCATACTCATTTGGGTTGGCATACACAACCGAGAGAAAGAACCTGATCCTTCAATTTTCCACACACTTCATATGTATAAACTGCTTGTGTTTATCAACCAGTTCCAGGTTGATGTTTTTGCTGTTCCACATCACCCAGATACCACCACTGAAACCAGTAGCATCAGACACCTCATTAGAATTATAACCCATGGCTTTGATTACTTCTTTGGCGTCTGTACCACTGATTCTTGGTTCCAGAATACAAACAACATCAGGCAAGTGTAAAGACTTGAAAAAGGCAAAGGTAGACTGAAATTTGGGGTGTCTAGCACCCCTGCAGTTCCAGGAAAGCACTTTAACCATAAGAAAGGTTAAGAGACGTTTCCCTAGACTTTCTGAGACTAGGTCAGCAATTATCGATGGCCATGGCCACCTCTTCCCTCCCTTGATCTTTTGCATTAGCTTTGATCACGGATGGAAATGCACATTCTGGCAACAGAGGAGCTTCTACCTGGATCTGGTCGAAGTTGATCTTTTTTGGGCACCCAAGTTCACCATCAGGGGATCCCAATTTCTTCTTGGCTTTCTCTTTACTTCCAATGCAAGGATCTTCAACCTTCATTTTTGGTTGGTGTCCTGCTCTAGCTCCTGAGGCCTGTCCTCTTTCATTTCCACAACCAGGGGATCCAGAGTTGTTTGTGACCACTCCACTTTTTGGTTTGGCCAGCTTCTGATGGGGCGGTTGCTTGACTACATTCGCTTGTTTAGTGCTCAGGGCACTCTTGGGGGTTCCTTTGGCAGGGCGATCACCACTGCTTCTAACTTGCTTGGGTGTGCTGGCAGGCCTGCCACTGAGGGGTGGGTTACTTGATCCAGCCTTCTCCATCTTCTCTTTGTTCCCTTCTCTAGTTTGCACGTCCTTCTTTGCCTTCCTCTCCTTCCCATTTGATGCTCCATTGACTCCTTCCTTGATTTTCTCATTCGATTTTCCCTCGGGTTGACTTGCAGAGTTAGATGTCTCCAGATTAGTCTGTGGTCCCTCTTCTTCATTGATTGTTGTCCCAATATTCTCCTCTGCGTCTATTTCCATTTCCCCATCCAGAACACTAAATCGAGATCCCTGTACCCCTGGCTCTTCTCTCTTTTTTTCCTGGTTGTTATTCTTTTGGTTGCTCTGTTGCCTTGGTTTTCTTTTGACCCTCGTCGCCAACATCCAGGGCCCAAAATCTTCAAGAATTTCTGGTCTAATCTTCTGCTCCTGCCCTGCCTCCTGTGTGGTTTTCGTTCTTTCTTCCGGGTTTGCTTCTGGGGAGTGGGCAAGGGGGCAAGAATCCTCCAAATGGCCATAGCAACCGCACCCAAAGCACACAGTGTGGAGCCCTTCATACTCCACTCGTCGCACCCTTCTTTTGATTCTGTATTTTGAGACCAGTCTTTTCCTCAGGTCGATCTCAACACAAATTCTTGCGTAGTTTCCTCTTGACCCATTAGCCGTATTGTAGTCAATCTTCTCAACCCTTCCAATTCTGTCCCCAATGTCCTGAAGAATTTCCTCATCAAAATAGGCCAGGGGAAGTCGAGGAAGCCTTACCCAAACAGAGGCTCTGGTGATGGTGTCGAAGTCAGGGTCGAAATCCAGCCTCCATGGTTCCGCCGCGATGTAGTGGTCATCGATAGTCCATGGCCCTCCATACAATGCTCGATCATGATCTAATTGAGAATCAAAGGAGGCCTGGAAGAACCCTTTGCCTATGTCTCCAATTCGGACTCCTCCTGTTCTTGCCCACATTTTCTGGATGCGCCGGTGAACGAATGCAAAGGCGAGAGATTTTCCTAGCACACAGAAGGTAATTGCACGCCGCCATCTGTTTCTGATGCGAGCATCAGTGCTTTTCTTGATGCGAGCATCAGTGCTTTTCTTGATGCGAATGGTGGGACAATCAGGATCGTCTTCAGTTGATTCATCTTCCGATTCATCTGACATGAGCTCATCGCCCTCTGGTATATCGATTGGCGGACTATTCCCCAAGAAGGAGTCCTTGTAGGAGATTCTGGGGATCTCAGTCTCCTGTACTGGCTCCATTGGGTGATCGAGGTTCCCCCCCACCCCTTGGTTCTCCATTGCAACCTCATCGACGTTCTGGTAATGGGCTGTAGTGACAGAGATTACCATTTCTTCCCCTCCTGAGAATCCCTCACTCATGCTTGCTTTCGCCTTTTTGGTAGGCTGCGGCGGCGTGAACGGCGGCGTTCCGTCCGGCGGCGTCTCATCCGGCGGCTTCAGGCAGTGGTCCGGTTCCGCCACAGGCGGAGCAGGCCCAACGGTCATTTCCCCAGAGGGGGGAACTCAACGTTCGAAAAACTCTTAGGAGAGAGGGGAGAGCGATCTTCTCTCTACTTTTTCACAACAACTCCTTGATTGAGCAATAAATGCCTTTGTTCTGGCTACGAGAGGCTATTTGATGGGCCTGGGTTTTCAAATTGTTCCTAGTTCTGATCCTACTTTGATGTACTGATTACTCTATGACGTTTAGGAAATCTCCGAATTCGGACTAATTTTGAAGAAAAATTCAAATGCGTTACATTCATTTATAAAATAAATAAATAAAATTAATTGTTGATAGAGTTTTGAATTAAAATCCACACGATCCACCAAGTACCCATAATCTAAGCCTTTTCAGAAGCATACAGAAAGGTCCAGTAGCCCAGGCCCATGAATTGGGTTGCTGAGTCCATCCATATCCGCCCTCCGCGCCTGAAAGAAAAGTGAAGGAGAGAGTGCGGAGATTTAGCTCGTACGAACCTGTTCGCGCAGGGTTTAAGGCTTCTGCCCCAATCGTCTCCGTCCGGCTGCTTCTCTTCTCCCGCCGCACCGGCAACGTGACTTGCATCAGTCTCAGTGTGACCGTCGGGCCCCTCGATTTGATTTCTAACACTGCCTTTCGCTTGCCGGAGGATTTCACGATCCTAGGGTTTTGTATGCCACCCTCAAGATAAATCTTGCGCAGTAGGTTAGTCCTGTAGCGCTCTGGGCCGGATGGCAGCTTCAATCTCGAAAGGAATACTGCGTTCTTTTGGTTCCTTGTCTGCTCTTCGCCGTTGCCAGGGTAAGCTTTCTTTGCCCATTGCCCAAAATAATTGCAAGTTGGTGACTGCTCTCTCTCTTTCACTGCTATTCATTTTTTCCACTTCCCATCCTTTGATGTAGATGTAAGCATTCGAGCTTCAGGGGACAGTTTATTCTCTCGGGCATCCTCTTTTCATTTGGTAAATCTCTCTTCTTTTTGCTTTCCCGGATTGCAGTACAGTGGCTGACTATCTCCTCGTTGCTTTTGCTACAATGTAGGGGTCGGCCACTACCCTTTCGCATCAGAGGTGGTTTACATCTGTATTGACCCCTGAATCAAGCGATGATCCATTTCCCGCTGATTTGTTATCATCAAGGGCTGTGATAACCCCAGATCGTAAAATAGGCATGGAAGCTGTTCTCTGAGCCATGATACTTGAATTTTGCGGAGTCATTTCATCTTATGGCTGTTTGGTTCCCTATATCTGTTGAGCAGATTAGCTTCTATTTTGTTGTCAGTGGGCTTCAGGTAGCTTGTAATTGCGTTAATGAACAATGCTTCTTATCTTAGGGCTTTATCAGGACCTGGCAATTCCTTTGACAAATTTCCAAAATGAGGACAAAGGGTTTATGGTTCTAGCTGGTGATGTGTTTGATGTACCCATTAGAAAAGACATTGTTCATCGAGTCGTGAGGTGGCAACTCGCCAAAAGGCAGCAAGTAATTCTCTCAGTCCTGCTTCAGGTCTATCAGTTTTATTGTTATTGAAAATTCAGGGGTATTGATGTTTCGAAAATAAATATTTGATTCTTAGGGAACACATTCGACAAAAACTATCAGTGAGGTTAGCGGGACTGGGAGAAAGCCATGGAATCAGAAGGGAACTGGCAGAGCTAGGCATGGAACGCTGCGTGGGCCTCAGGTAAAGTTTATGACTTTTGAGTGCTTTTGATATGCATTTGATCATGTCTATTTCTAATTCAAATTGATTTCCATGTGCAGTTCAGAGGTGGTTGTGTTATGCATGGCCCCAAGCCACGAAGCCACGCCTTCAAACTAAATAAGCAGGTCAGGCGTTTAGGTTTGAAGATTGCGCTGACAGCACGTGCGGCAGAAGGAAAGGTATGGTTCTTCTTAATTTCTAAACTTTTTCTATGTGACGAGTAATTCGGTTGTGTAAGTATGTAACTTTATTGTTCTTCCTTCCTCACTTGAGCTGGATTCCATTGTTGTGACACGACCACAATGTGTTGTTGTATTGGTGACCAGTTTCTTGTTGCTTCTCTTTGATCTTAGTCCACAGTTTTTTTAGTCTGTTGGTTAGTATCTTAAAAGATGTATAAAATGTGCAGCTTTTCGTGTTTGAGGATTTGGAGGTTCCTACGCACAAAACCAAGAACATGGTCAACTATGTCCAGCAGATGGAGGATGCCAAGAAACTGCTGTTGGTTGATGGTGGTCCCATCAGTGAAAGACTGAAGCTGGCTACACAAAATCTACATTATGTCAATGTTATACCTTCAATTGTAAGTGAGATTGAATCACAATTGAAGGAAAACAGTGGTTCCAGTGGTTCCTGTAGTTTGTTTAGCTTATGGAGTTAGTTTCAGTTATATTGATTTCTTCTCATGCGTGTCAGTAGTTCTGTGGTTGCAACCTATATTAGATTAATGGTTTTTGTTAAATGCTTTTCTTGCAGGGATTGAATGTCTACAGCATACTGCAACATGACACATTGGTGATGTCCCGTGCTGCTGTGAACGGAATTGTGGATCGAATGCACACGCCAATCAACCGCTAACTGACTGCAATGCTGTTTGAGGAGGAAACCTGTTCTTCCTTGTCCTTTTAGGCGAAATCATAGGCCAAAGCAAATAAGATGTGTCCGTCAAAGATTTATTTTGCTTTGTTCCTCTCCCCCTCTGTTTGGAGTGCCTCTACGACTTGGCACTATGTTAGCTACCTTGATTTTGTGATCCCTATGGATGTGGTTTTGATGTAAGCAAAAGGTGCTTCACTCGTTTTAGATCAATGTGGTTGAAACTTGAAGAAACCAATGGTCTTTTCTTAAACCTGTGGCTTTGTCTGTTTGTCTCTGTTCTTGATCGCCTTGCAAGATTATAATGATGAATGTAACGAGCCTCTTCTTGTTATACAGCGGCAGAAATGCTTTTGAGGTCAAATTGTTCAAAATCCAATAGCTGCAAGAAACATGTGTTGTAGATTTGAGTTATATGCATGGATGGCAAGTTTCTGGCACGCAGAAAATGCCTTTGGGAGGACCCCTTTCCATCCTCGCTGATATATGCCTATATTTTGGTGGGGAAAAGAAAACGTTCTCCCAAGAGACTGAGAAGGGCAAAAAGGCCATGGGAGGAAAAGTTGCCGTTGAGAGTTCATCAGCAAGAAAAGCTGTTGCTGCTGTTGCAGTAGTAGCTTTGGTTTATGTGGGCTGCTTTTGGAGCTGTTCTGCAGAAGAGCAATCCTTATACTTAGTGTTAATGGAAGGAGAGATGGGTGGAGCAAGGAGTGAATCTTCTCATGATCTGCTTCTGCAGGACACCCTTGGAATTGGAAGCTACAACAAGCTCTACAGCTTCAAACACCTTGTCAATGGATTTGCCGTGCACACCACTGCTTCTCAGGTTCGAATGATCATTTTGCACTTATGGAACATACGTACCTTAAGAAGGAAACGGAAATCAAACCCAGGAAAGAAAGAAAGAAATGTGTGTAACTATATGTTCTGCTGCAGGTTAAAAAACTGAAGGATCATCCAGGAGTGAAGATGGTGGAGAGGGATAGAGGGGCCAAACTGATGACTACCTACACTCCGCGCTTCCTCGGTTTAACTGCTGACAATGACAATGACAATGACGGTGACGAAGATTTGGCAATTAAGACAAGGAGAGGGGCAGGGGAGGAGATGGTGATTGGTGTTGTGGATTCAGGGATCGATCCAAGGCATCCCAGTTTCGCTTACCATCATCCTAAGTTACCCTTACCATCTCCTTCTCAGCGCCGATTTCCCGGGGTATGTGAGGCAGGCCCTCATTTCCCGTCCAGCTCTTGCAATGGCAAGATTGTGTCAGCTAGATTCTTCTCTGCTGGGGCTCGCTCCATCGCTACTCTCAACACTTCTCTCGATTTTCTGTCACCTTTCGACGCTGTTGGACATGGCACGTACGTACCTCCTCTGCCTGTTACTAACTGCTTCATACACGTATAATGTAACTGTCTGTTTCTTGTTTTTACGCTCCTCAGGCACGTTGCATCAACTGCTGCTGGGAATGCTGGGGTTCCGGTGGTGGTGAACGGCTTCCATTACGGACGAGCCAGTGGAATGGCACCTTGCGCCAGAATCGCCGTTTACAAGGCTGTGTACCCAACTGTGGGTACTCTCGCCGATGTTATTGCTGCAATGGATCAAGTACGTACCTACTGATAAAACACACCTGCATGCACTGTGTGTGTTATATGAATGAATGAATGAATGCATGTGCAGGCCATCCACGATGAAGTAGACGTATTGGTGGTGTCGGTTGGACCAGACACTCCGCCAGAGGACACCGACGTGACATTCCTAAGTGTGTTCGATGTGACCATGCTATTTGCACGACGTGCTGGTGTGTTTGTTGTTCAGGCTGCCGGAAACCTTGGACCTGATCCTTTCACAGTAGTCTCCTACAGCCCTTGGGCTGTGAGTGTGGCTGCTTGCCGCACTGACCGAACTTACCCCGCCTTTCTCGTCCTAGGAGACACTGTCGATGTGCACCAATTTGTTAGCGGTGTCGGCCTATCAGCACCCACGTTAGGATCGTCTCTGCTGGTGTTGGCTAGGGATGCAGTGAAGCCCAATGGATCTTTCCCAAGGACACCACCCTACGTTGATGAATGCCAGCATCCTGAGGCCTTGGACCCGTCCCTCGTCCAAGGACGCATTGTTTTATGCACCTTCTCGGCTGGCTTCTATGACCAAACCTCCACCCTGGCCGCCATAACTCAAACTGCTGCACACCTGGGATTCATGGGGTTTGTTCTTGTTGCGAATCCTGCTTATGGAGATTACATTGCACAACCTATCCCATTTGATGCTCCAGCCGGCATCATCATCCCAAAACTCGCCGACACCCAGGTATGTATATGTTCTTCCAAATCATAAGCTATGTTAGTGAACTAGTTAACTTGATTTGTGCATGATTAAGATGCAGACCGTGTTAAGGTACTACGAGCAGCACATCAGCAGAGATGAGATGGGACACGTGACCGAGTTCCATGGACGAGCGAGTATAGGAGAAGGCAGAGTTGCGAAGTTCGGAGGGAGAGCTCCAATTGTGAGCAGGTTCTCCTCGAGGGGACCTGATTATGCTGATGCCCAGAGCCAGAGCCGTCAAGCTACTGATGTGCTGAAGCCAGACATTCTTGCGCCAGGAGATCAAGTATGGGCTGCATGGAGCCCCCTCAGCGTGTTGGAGCCGTTACTAGTTGGGTACAGTTTCGCCCTGCTGTCTGGGACAAGCATGGCGACTCCTCATGTTGGAGGAATAGCAGCGCTCATCAAGCAACGCCATCCTTCCTGGAATCCTTCCATGATCGCATCTGCCATTTCCACCACGGCCTCCAAGTATGACTCCCAGGGGGACCTCATTTCGGCAGAAGGGCCCGACCTTTATGGTGTTCATCCTTCCACCTTCTTCGGATTTGGTGCAGGCCTCATTAATCCTGCTCGGGCGCTCGACCCAGGCCTCGTCTTGTCGTCGAAGTTTGAAGATTACATCGACTTCCTGTGCTCCCTGTCCAATGTCGATTGGGTCAAGGTCAGGGCTGCTACTGGAGCGTCGTGCAGTCGACCATTGGCTCACCCAGCTGACCTCAACCTCCCATCGGTGACCATCTCTGCGTTGCGAGTTGGACAGTCTGTACAAATACAGCGGAGTTTCACGAGCGTAGGCAGCAAACCTGAGACATATCTCTGCTCCGTCTTGTCCCCAAATGGAACATCAGTAACCCTCTCTCCGACTTGGTTCAGAATCGCTCCAATGGAAACTCAAGCGATTCACATGGAGTTCAATGCCACACAAGCACTGAATGCATTCAGCTTCGGCGAAATTGTTTTAACTGGAAGTTTGGATCACATCGTCCGACTTCCACTGTCGATTCATCCCATTCCTCCAACGTTGTAACTCCTGCGATGACAGGGAAATTAAGGGTTGTGAAACCGTACATACTGAAAATCAAACCAGTTGGGTTAACCTATGAGAGATGCAATAACAAAACCGAGTGAGTAGTTTCCCTGTATCATACTGTTTACCTGCTCATTGTTAAATAATATAAAGATACTATTTACCTGCCAGTAAAATAGAGAATAAATCTTTCTTCATATCACAAAACTTGGAGATTGGGTATGTGTTTAATGGACAAAGAATGAATACAACAAGAATAACAACAATTACAGCAAGGTATATTAATGCCTTCTCTTTCTTTTTGTTTTTGTTACAACATCTGCTGCTGCTGCTTCTTCAGCAACACACATGCACTCCTTGCACCTTGGAAATCTGTACATGCTCCGACCCTTGGGCCTCTCAAACACGTGTTTCGTCTGTCTAACTGCTTTCCTAACTCTTTGCTCAAACACTTTCCATTCTATGGTCGAGTTCTTCATGAATATACCAGCCAGTCTCCTCTTATTTGGCCGTATCGTTGGCATCCTGCCTCCCCCATAATATACTCTGTATCCAGACACCAAAGATGACAACTGGCTTCCTGAGTCTGTCATTGCGAAAGCATCTGCAGCCGTGCATCCTATGAAGTCCAGCGCTGCCAACTGATATCAAATCCACAAATTACTAGCCTATAACAAATGACCAGCAACAATTAAAAACAATGAAGCACAGCGCTGAGTGCATAGATTGCTTTTACCTGAGATGAGAAGTTGGCGAATGGCTCAATTTCAGATGCTGAGAGCAATTTCTCTTTGGTGACCAAATTGGGGAACAAACTGGTTAAAGCAGCTAATCGTGAAGGCCCTCCATAAATATTTGCCCCTGCCACAAAGACACGGGTTCTCCGATTGAAACCAAGAGCAGACAGCATGAGCACTGCTTCTTCAGGAGTTAAAGGGCACAGACCCTCTGATCTCAGTGCAGCAGGAGAAGGCAGCCTAGAAAAGGCGCAGAATGTCCAAAGGCCATTAGGGGAAAAAGAACAGTACAATTGCACACAATATAATTGGAAATGGTAAAAGTCACTTCAAATTATTATAGGGGTCGTTTGGATGGATCAATTGTAAAACGAGACAACTTGACCAATTGTTTCATTTTACAAAACGAGTCATTTAAAACGAGTCAATTCAGATTACCTGCCCCCACCCCAGACAACTGTAATTGGCTCAAAATGAGTCAATTCAGAATTCCCCAGCCCAAATTGCTTCATCCAAAATTTATGCTGCCAAACGGATCAATCTAGCACAATTGACTCAAAACGAGACAATTGTGTCAGATTGATCCATTAGAATTCCTCATCCAAACGACCCCATAAACAACCTCTTGCATTTTTCAACAAGTGAGGCTGTTATGGTCGCGGGAAAATGGGAAACATGGGTGCTCTAAGATGTTTGGAATATTGAAAAAAGATGATAAGCAAGAAGGTATGCCTGTTCACTGAGTACAAAAAGGAACTAAGGGGCAAACTGGAAAACTGGAGTTCAATGAGCAAATATAATGTAAGTTCCTTCTCTGATGGACAGCTAGGTACTAGACGAAGCAACTGGATCTGAAGCTAGAAGTGTAGAAGATATACAATGAAGATAGTGAGAAAATTTTAAGAGGCATACTTCCTTGTCTTCTTAAGAAGTGTTAGCGCAGGAAAATGGATCTTGCGGTATGCTTCCAATTCTTCTGCTTCTTCTTGGCCTCCACCATATTCACACAATGAATGTGCGACCATATCAATTTCAAATCTCAGGTGCAATGCTAGATACCTCGAAGATTTTACAGCATTGCCACCACCCATTTTCGGTTCTGCATAATAAGGACCAACAAGAGAGTGATCCAGCCGTCCATGATAAGGTGCATGATTCCGCAACCTCCGAAGCAGCAGAGCACCTGCTTCTTGTATTTTGGGAACAAATAATAGCGCATGAAAATTACATCTGCAGCGAAGTCTCTAGATGAAGTCACCCATATTAGGAAGAAAAAAGAGAAAAGGAGTGAATGCTTGCAATCTCGCATACCATTGGTTACAACTGTCCATAAAATTGAAGGAAATAGAGGAAGTAACAAAAAAACAAGAGATTTACCTGCAGATCAAATGGTATTGGATCAAATGCCAAGCGATTCCCAAATCCAACAAAATGCACAACTTTATTCTTATGCAGTAAAGGAAGTATATTTTTCAAATAAAAACTCGGCTTGGCTTCTTTCATAATATCAACATCCGTAACCTGCAAAGGGGTCGCAATTGTCACTTCCATGACTATTGAAGACCAAAAGGCAAGTTTATTGACACAGAAATCAAAGTTGATTGACAAAATGGACTCACAATACTACCAATTGCCTCTAGATCAAGAGACTGCAGCTCCTCAGGAAGTTCCTTCACTATCCGAATATCAGGACTCAGGTACTCTATGAAATGCTCTTCCTGATAGATATCCCCGAATTGACTGGAAAACATTGAAGTTCTTGCCATTGTCAAATCTGATAACTAATACCTTCATTCACAAGAAACAACTTAACGCAAGAACATTGCTCGAGAATCAGAAGGACCACAGAACCAATGTGCTGAGCCAGTCAGTATATGCAACTGAAAACAAATGCTGAAAGGACTAGTTGAACCCTCCTATTATCATAGAACTATTCTCATAAATGCACCACGCAACTTCCTCAAGCATAGTGCAGAAACCAACTTCAACAAAGCATCAAATGAGTAACCAGTAGCTATGCTCTTATTGCAGGGGAAAAAGGATGATTCACCTTACGTCCTTCCAGACACTGCTGTACATGAAGCTAGGAATTACAAGAGTGGAATTCAGCAACCGGGCAACAACAACAGCATTGCAGACCTGTTTCCATAGAAGATTGCTGCACTGTGAGACAGGTGGCGCAGGAGCTATTATAACAAATGCTTATAGAAAAAAGATAGCACTCACAGCTACTCGCTGCTGATTTATCCCACCATTTGCAGTGATCATAATGTAACCGTTGTTTCCCTCTAGTGAACCACAAGAGAAACAAATGTGTCAGAGCCAACCGCTTAACTCGCTGGACTTTGCTATTTTCACAATGCATCCACGGACGCTGTGATACGATAACGAAAAAGGGAGAGCAGAAAGAGAGAAACTCACCACTGCGTGTCCAGTTACGCTGATCAGCACAGGGTGTCCAAGCAGAGGCAGGGATGAATGGCTCTTCCCACAAATCTTTTGGCTCATGCTTATTCTGCATGAAAATGACCTAACATATCAGCCACAAAGCAATTGCGGCGATCAACAATTAAAAGTGCGGAAGAAAGCCAGAGACTTGGATACCTCTGCAAGCGCATGGGCAGCCAAAGCTAACATCCTTGCGTAGATACCATGTTTCCATTTTTTTCCTTTGCCCATTTTTCTCAACTCTTCCTACAATCACCAGAGAGCAAAAAGATGAACAATAGGCACACAGAGGAGCACTAAATGGTAGGTCTGACATTATGCCAATTTCAAAGATCAGCAAGAATTTTTTGAGCCAACAAAGAGATTTGAGCAGATATCGGAGAAGAATTGGGAACACAAATGGAACCCTGAAAATGTAGCTCCGCATTGCATCGGGCAAGAATTTATAGTGGGCATGCCCACTTGGGTAAAAAGAGAAAGGAATTACCTTGAATGAGGAGGGAAGATGGCGAGAAGGATTGATGGAGGAGAGGAGATGAAGAGGTCCACCGCCACCATCATCATCACCAGGATCCTGGAGGCGAAAAAGCATAAACCAATTGAGGAGGAAGAATGAGGCTAGCAACCCAAGTAGGGCGAGCATAACATGGACTCGTCGTCTCCGCTGGGACTTCTTGCGGTGGGACTTGCTAGGAACGCCATGGCCGCGAATTGGAAACGCCCAAGAAATTGCAGAAGCGATGAGGGAGGAAGCGGGTCTGGAGAGGGAAGCGGAAGAGGAAGAAGAGGAGCGGGAGGGAGAATGGAGCAGATCAGGGACCGAAATCTCAGGGGCTCGCCATTGCTCTGCATGGCCGCGAGGAGGTGAGGATGAAGAAGGCATGGTAAGACCCACCAAGGTGATGATGATGGTGGTGAAGAAGAAGAAGATAATGATGGAAGTTTGACTTCCAATTGGATCCTGTTATGATATGGCGGGAGTAGATCTGGTGGGGGTTGTTTGTTCTTCGCTAATTTCAGGCAGAGGAGAATTGAGGGAGACCGAGAAAGAAGCGGTAGCTTGTTCTTTCATCTCCCTTTCGGTGTTGGTCGAGTGTGGGGGTAATTGTTCAACATTCGACATGGTCACTTAATTTTTGACTGGGAACAAAATGGTGACGTAACTTTAAGAAGTGGCAGAACGATCACTTAAGTTCTGTATTATTACAAAATGGTGCCATAGATAGTTGATAGTTCGCTCATTATGTTATGTGACTAACTGAATTCATAACACGACCCAATTCACAGACAATAGAATTTTAACACGACTCATTTGCCATACTCGAAAAACCTTCTCAGTATGTTACTACGCTAACACACATCTCATTTCTCAAGTCAAAGTAGTTTTACAAGATTTGAAGCATTGAAAAATGGTTCTGCCACCATGTCTCTAGTTAGCATAAGAAAAATTCTGCATCAAAGAGGGCCTGAAATGAAATGGAGCAAGCAGAAGAGCACTAGTATTCTGAGACCATCCCACATCATAGTGCAACAAGCGAATAGGCTAGTTCTTTTCGGTTTTACAGAAGGCTAATGCTACTGCTGAGCTGAACATGAAACACAAGTCAGCGAGCTTAATAAAATGGAACTCAGGAGACTTGAGTTGGTTACTCTCTGGTCTGGTCTAAGCTGAGCACAATGATCTCTCCCTCTCCCAAAACTGCCTTCATCTTCCCTTCGTTGTGGACCTCCGCAGCAGCGCAGAAATAATGGTCACCTAGCCTCGCATGTTTAGTCCGAAACACTCTCTTACATATCTCTATCTATAGACTTCTCTACATAATCTCTCGTTGGTTCCTAATCCAATCCGTACCTCTGTTTCAGCTTTCACGCCGTGAGTCAGTTACTACCGGTTAATAGCTACCTCTCTTTCCTGTGCACATTCTCCCAGCAGCTGCAGTGCTGACATGGTCCGATGCATGAAATGCTGCACTAGTAAGCAAGGGGATCCAGCGGAAAAGAAAGAAAAGCTCGTCTTGCCCTCGATTTCATCTCCTTTAAGGATGTGTCATGGTCGACAACAGAAGCGCAGAGGCATCGAAGGGACCCACCACACCCTCGCTCAAAATCCGCATTGCTGCTCCCCTGGAAAACTTTCTCCCGAACAGAAAGCAGGGGACCAGTGTGGCATTGGTGTGGCACCACTCGTTCCGATACTCCGTCTCGTAATAAACATGATTTATCTCCTGCAGAATGAAAGAGATTCTCATAATGAAATACTCATACCAGATTAGATAGAAATGGTAATTGGAATTCTTCATCTCCTTACCTTGATCGCTTTAATCTTTTTTGGGCCAGCACTAGCATAAGTGAACGTAGTAGGATGCCAACCAGTATTCTCCATCTTGTTTGCTGGCTGATTCCACTCTGTGTAAGTCACTGTTCTTCTTTCAAGCTCTTGTTCCAGGTCCTTCATCTGATGATGCAAATAAACAACATTCAACCAACAACTTACATCCTTCACCACCCCCAAGACAATCACCACCACAACCACTGCATATGATGATACGGCTTACCGCAAGCAATGTCTGAACATAATGCTCGTCTGGAATGCAATTATGCTGCTGCTGAAGTTTCTGCAAATGACAAGTAGACGGTTAATCAACAAAGCATGTTCAAAGATAGAATAGACACTTCATCTGGAAAAAGAAGCATCACCAATGTGGAACTTGGTCCGTGACATTCCCCAAGTGATAAGCCAACTCTTCCGTAGTAATACTTATGAAAGTCTACCAATTCCCAACATCAACTTACCCAATTAAGCTTTCCCTTACTGGCATCTACTGGTGGGCGTCGCTGCACAGAATAAACAAGCTTGTAATTAAAGCATTACCCAAGAAGGGCTTAAATAGTCGGGCTTGAACCACAATTCGAGCTACTAGCTCATAACAAGCTTACTCAAGGTAACAAAGAAGATGCATATATAGGATAGAGCCCACACGCAAAGATTCAGAAAGGTAAAACTGCTAGATGTCTGTGGTGGAATAAGGTTGTTTAGAGCTGGAACATCAACATGCTGCACTGCACATCAGAAATTCATTTTATCTACGATACCACCGCGACATTGAATGAGTGCCTTCTTCAGAGGATCCATATAAAAGACAGGAGGAAATACAAACAAAACAAGCAAAGGGGCAAATCATGGTAAACTGAGCAGAGCAACAGAAGACTGCCAGAGCCACCAACCACTTGGCCATCAAACAGGAAAAGAACACTAATAAAAAAAGAGAAACACACGGCAAACAGTGTGGAATGAAAACAACTTCGATAAAACCAATCAAGCACGGAATTCCTAATCATGAAGTCAATCAAGCAGGAAGTCATAATCAGCAATAAGTCAATCAAGAGGCAGTACCTTGCAAAACTTCTTAAAAGCTGCCAGTACACCATCATCATCTACAACCACTTCGGCATGACTCCGGACCAAGGTTATCCACTGCAATCAAAAGAGACGTCATTGTTTGTAAACGGTCCAGACAGCCATATTGTTCATAACTAGGATGACAGCATTCTGTGAGCAGTAAGCTACCAATAAGTGCAAGGTTGCCTATGGTTTGCAACAACTGCTAGGAGCAGGTGGGCAGAGTTGGATAGATTGCTACAACGCATAAGGCGTTTATGCTCCATTACTCAAGTTCAAGTGCATAAATTGAGAAGTGAGAACTACACAACGAATAGACTATTTGGGCAGATAACACAGTTTCTAGCGCAACAGATAACCACATCAAGGTCCGAGGTAACTGCTTGTATATCCATTATTATTCATCAAGGGATGTGAAAGATACCTGTGATCCTTTTCGCCATTTCTCCATGGGTATAACAGGTGACATCTTTTGGTTGTAGCGGCCTTCCTTTGTGTCAAGGAAACTAGAACACAAAGCAAACATGTGAAAGATAAAAGTTAGTTGAGGCACATTATAGTAATATAAGGAAGTGAAACAACCGGATTGATTAAAAATCAACAGTGCGTGGGCACCTCAAGAATCAAAGGCCTTCCATCTACCTGTCCACGAAACTCCTGGGGGAAGCCATCAAGTAGTTGTATATGTAACTAAAGTTGTACAATGGCACACAACTGCAGCATTAGGGAGGAGATTAGAAAGTTGATAGCTAAAAGAGGCCATGATTGTTAGCAATGGATGCAGAAAGTAGACAACTTTAGATCCCAGGAGGGAAGTAGAAGAAAGATGGGTTGTGGGTCCACGAGGCTTGGAGCTCAAATGATGAGGAAGAGAAGGATGAGACGAACCTGTCGGAGAGGAGAACAAAACGTTGATTAGCAGGATCATCCAATGCAGCTGAAAGTAGCAACTTCTCTGCCTCAAGCATACTCGATTCTCCCCATGCCACCTGAGAAAAACATCAAACGATTGAGTCCCAGCAATTCTACGTAGTAACTTCCTACCATCATTTATCCAATTCACTCTACTCTGCCTTCTGATGGTGGAAAAAAAATCGGACCCTTTCAGCCATTTGAGAGAGAATGAGAATGACCCACCTGAATAGAAGCGTTGAGTTGCCGACCGTATAAGTGACGGGATTTGGAGGTGGATTCGTCGAATTGGAACCCAGGGGTGGAACTGTGCACGAAGACGGAGAATTTAGCCACGTCAGCACCCTGCAAACACACCCACAAACAAATTCAGCCAAAAACACAAGACCCATACCAATCAATTGGATTTGAGCAGGGATGGGGAAGTGGGTACGTCGAAGAAAGCTCCCCAGAGAAAATCGAGGGGGACATCACGGCGGACGAGGAAGAGGAAAACAATCTTCGGCGGTCCTCGGAAGCTGAGAGGGAAGGGAGACATCCTCCTCCTGGCGGCGGAGATTCTTACGGTGTCGGCGGCGGAGGAAGAGTAGTACAAGTGGAGGTTGAAGATGGCGAGGAGAGAGAGGCAGAGGGAGAGGAGGACGGGGAGCTTCCAGCACATGGAAAAGCGGCGGTGGGGAGGGACCGCTTGAGCTTGGAAGATTTTCCTGGTCATGATTCTTAGTCTTCCGCCGCCGCCGAGAGGAGGGAGCGACATCAATCAACCAACGGCGGATTGACTGATTCTTTCTCCCACCGCAATAATTTGCGGGTGGGGACAAACAGTGAGAAAAGACAAAATCTGTGAATCTGAGGAATGAAAACAACGGGGAAAATTGAGAAGGAACACAAGGGAAGAAGAAGAAGACGAACAGAAAGCAAAACAAAAATGGCGAACCAGCAGATAGAGAGAGAAGGAGAGTGACGTCTGGTTCAAGGTGTCCAGCTAGCAGAGCAGCACACAGCTCACATGCCCACGCTATCAGGCAGACAACCCGCAGTAAATCTTCTTCATCACTTTCCCGCCGTCTACGAAAAAGGAAAATCGTTACGCATCATTTTCTTTTTCATAAAGAATTGAAATAGATAGATGAATGAACAATCAACAAAATTAAACATGGTCGGTGGGCGCGTGCACGTGTACGCCCCTCGCCAGTCGGGTCAAACCAACCCGCCGACTTCGTTGATGGATCCCGGCCAGCCCAGCCCAGATCCGACAGCCCGCCGACCAGGCCCATTAATACTAGCTGAACCAGAAAAAAGATAATTACAGGAAGAAAAAAAATGGAAGGACAAGAAGGTTCGTTTTATAACGATTTTGGTAAAATTAGGACGATAAATAACAACCCAATGTTAAACAGATCGACTAACATAATACATAATAGTACACAAAGATTTCGTCATCGGACAGTAGTCCGTGAAGCATCAGGATTGGGCTTGGACTTGGGCTTGGGCCCCTTCCCGCCCAAGATCACGTTCAGTATCTTTCCTGGAACGTATATCGTCTTGATGATGGGTTTCCCCTCAAGGAACCTCGAAAGCTTGCTGTCCTGGGATGCAAGCATGAAAGCTTCCTCCTCCGAGCAACCTTCGTCTACCTCCACGGTTCCTCTCGTCTTTCCGTTCACCTGAACTGGAAGGACTTTCTTTGCATCCTTCAGGTACTCCGTCCTCGCCTGTGTCGAGCATTGCATGTTAAACCATGCATACAAGGATAAAAGTGAATTTCTTTTTCTCTGTTTTTGTTTACCTCTGGAAATGGTTCGTAAGCTAGTGTGCTGGAATGCCCCAGACGAAACCAAAGCTCCTCGGCTATGTGGGGCGCATATGGTGCCAAGACGAGCACGAATGCTTCGGCTATGCTTCTTGGGAGGTTGTCCCACTGCCAAACATAAGTACTTGTGTTACTGAATCTTCACTGCCAAAACCATGAGAAGAAGAAGACGATGATAACAGAGAGGATGCTGAGTTTTACTAAACCTTGTTGGCTGCATTTACGAACTCCATCATTGCAGAAATCCCAGTATTGAATCGCGTGGCTTCAATTTCCTCGGTTACCTGTTACCCAAAAAGAAAAGTTACTTCAATTCAGCAACCAAAAGATAAATATTCACACAGAACAATCTCCTTCCCTATGTCTCTCTCCAAATTTCTCACCTTGGCTATGCATCTATGCAGAGAACGGAGCTGCTCAAAGCTAGGTTCGACATCAACCGCCAAGCTCCCATCTTGGAAACTGCCATCAGCTAGAGGCGAGCCAACAATCAACCTCCAAGTTCTCCCCAAAAAACGATACACACCTTCGATGCCACTGGTGTTCCATGTTTTTGTATCCCTACAACCACCACCACACTCCATCTGTCTCAGCATTTGTTTATTCAAATCATCCACTTTCTTATCCTAAACCTTATACAGGGAGGGAGTTAAAAGGTACCTGAAAGGCCCCATGAACATTTCATATAATCTCAAAGCATCAGCACCGTACTCCCCAACAACATCGTCAGG
The DNA here is from genome assembly GCA_964030455.1 of Linum trigynum. NCBI lineage: Eukaryota > Viridiplantae > Streptophyta > Magnoliopsida > Malpighiales > Linaceae > Linum > Linum trigynum. The sequence goes on from OZ034819.1 coordinate 65,257,181, forward strand.
GTTCACAACGTTGCCCCTGCTTTTGCTCATCTTGTGTGCTCGTGCCAACACCTGGACTCCAGGATTATCATCCAGGACAAACCCATCTCCAGATTTCTTCACCTGCACGTCCAATAGAAGGAAAAGCTAACCCCTTACTAGTAATTCCACCAGAGTCTATCCAAAAATAGAAAAGGGAATGCAATGCAGCACCTTTTCCTCAGGGATTACTTCCTGATAAAGTTCATCAGATGCATCAACTGAGTCCGCGGACACATAGTTGCCATCTTGGTCTTTGAAAGCTGTGTATTGAACCTGCAAGTTCCAGCGTTTTTAATTATTCTATTTTAGGACTACTACTTGCTCACAGAACCAGTTGCCAGAACTTACTTCCCCAAGGATGATTCCCTGGTTTATCACGCACTTGAAGGGCTCTTTGGTTGATACAATACCAATGTCGTAAAGGACCTGAAATATAACAGAAAAGGGTTTCATTCATAGAGCTTAAACTGCCTAGATGTTTGGGTTAATGTACATATGCTTAGGTTTTATTTTACTATATTTCAGAATGGGAGTATAGAGTGCTTATAAATATATGTATTCATGAGACATAATCATCCTAAATTAACTAACTCTTCTTAGCCTCATGCATGTGTGAGTTTAGATGCAGACCTTGTGCCAGAATCTTGAATAAAGTAAGTGGAGAACAGCATGTTCAGCACCACCAACATAGACATCAACAGGGCTCCAATAACTACAGGGGGAAAAAACATCCATATCCATTTATATTAGCTAAGTGGTACCAAGACGGCCTAAAGAAAATAATTAACTTCAAAAATGATTGATCATATAATAAAAAATACTGACTTACATTTCTTTCCTCTTGTCAACTAATTCTTTGGAGTTTCTTGGGTCCATGTATCTCAAATAGTACCTGTACATGGTCTCTGAACAATCAAGGAAAGCACGCAGAATTTTATGGCTTAAAGACAGAAGCTTGAAATTATATAACTTTATAGGACAAGGAATTGACACTTTACATGATAAAATACAAAGAACTCGAACTTGGCCGAGTTTTAAACTTTACCAGCAAGAACCTGCCCACTGCGGCATGGTACTTGTTTCTCTTCTGGCAGCTTTTCCGGACAAAGGATCAACAGTGTTAACCTGGACAGAATTCCCCAATCTACAGTCATTAAGTGGGGGAAATGGATTCCAAGTAAATATGACAAAGACAAATGACAAGCAGCAAGTCATCCTATACAATTACTGGTACTGCCAAATTATTTACTGCCTATACATCTCTATACGAGACTAGGGAGTAACATAAGCCATGCAGCCATTCCAGATATTTTCAAGAATTGAACAAACACCTTCCTTCTTCATTGTCGTTTCCCTCTATTTACCAATGCATATCATGATTCTAATTTTCCAGACAAACTTGAAAGAACCAAGGAAGATAAAATGCACATTTCGAACAAGACTAACATACCCAAGAAACAGCTTTTGTTAGGGGTGGCTCTCCAGTCCCGGTGGGAGTAAAATCATCCAATTCTGGAAGCGTAAGAGGAAGGTCACTTTCTGGAAGGGGGATGCTTTCACCAGTATCTTCCAAGAAAACAACTGGAATAGGTTCCCCCCAATAACGCTGCCTTGCAAAAAGCCAATCCCTCAACTTGTAGTTCACCTGAAGAAAAAATGACTCAGCGAGTCAGCTGCACTGTACACAAAACACATAATATACTATCTCTATCTAGCAAGAATACTGATGTTCTGCTAATTAACAGTAACAAAACCTTTCTCGTCCCACTTCCATATTTCTCAGCCCATTCAATGACTTTGGCAGCTGCTGCTTTGCTAGGTAAGCCATTGATGTCAAGACCAGACGTCGAATTTGCTGAGTTCACAGCAGTGCCTTCGCCTGCAAAAGCCTTACTTGAATCTATACAATGGTCACCATCTGGCTTTACAACCACGCACACTGATATGCTGTATTTGGCAGCAAATTCATGGTCACGAGTGTCATGTGCAGGCACAGCCATGATTGCTCCTGTTCCATAACTGTAAAGAACACTAGTTACTACACTGTACCATTGCCAGCACTCTAGCTAGCTAATGATAACACATGCCAATAAAGTCCGGAGATAAAAAGAAAATGCCAACAACGGGATACTTATACTTCATAACACATATCAGAGTACGAAAACAAAAGTAAGAATACGACCAATCATACCTCCCCAAAACATAATCGGCAACCCAGATTGGGATTGCTTCCCCATTAGCTGGATTTCTAGCATAACAACCACTGAAAACCCCAGTTTTTTCCTTGTGGAGCTCAGTCCTCTCCAGGTCACTTTTCCTAGAAGCAAGGTCTGTATATTCCTCCACCTGTGATTGGTGACCAGTCTGTCAGAGGTGATAAACAAGTGAGAATGAGTATTACAAGGAAGTGATTACATACCATTTTGCTTTGGCCAACAGAAACTGTTGTTGAAAGCAGGGAATGTTCTGGTGCCACAACCAAATATCTGCATAAAAGTAAGCAAAGAGAGACATAAAAAAGAATCCAGCAATTGGGACTGTCCACAAAGTTTACATCAGAAACAGAAACAAATGAGTAAGAAAAGTACGTCACTCCGAAAATGGTATCAGGCCTCGTGGTATAGACAGTGATTTTTACATCTCTTTCATTGGCATCTTCATCAAGAACACAAAATTCCAGTTCAGCCCCTTCAGATCTCCCAATCCAGTTTCTTTGCATCTCTTTTATGCTTTCAGGCCAGTCAAGTTCGTCTAGGTCTCGGAGAAGGCGATCAGCATAGGCAGTAATCTTGAGCATCCATTGCCTCATTGGCTGCTTGGTAATAAACAATGACACTGTAGAATTATAAAACAATTCAACAAAATGGAAGAAGAGAACTGAATAGAATCATATAAGTGACGTAACAAGTGTTTGTTTCACAAAACCTTTCTTATAACCGGATGACCCCCACGTTCACTAACTCCATCCACCACCTCCTCATTTGCCAAAACTGTTCCAAGAGCAGGGCACCAATTGACAGGCACTTCTGCCTGGTATGCCAGTCCTCTTTTCAGGAGCTGAAGAAAAATCCACTGTGTCCATTTATAATAATCAGGTTCCGTGGTAGAAATTTCCCGGTCCCAGTCATAGGAAAATCCCAAGGATTTGAGCTGCAACACAACATCAAAAGCAACAAACTCCAACTCTCAGTTATATAAAAGGCTGTAGCCATAAGCTGTAAAGCTAAAGATCGATTACAAGGAAGAAATTAGGAACAATCGGAAGAAATAAGCAACTAGAAATAAGAAAACAGAGACATGGACCTGCGAACGAAATCGGTTGATGTTCTTTAACGTTGTGAGTTTGGGATGTGTCCCTGTCTGCAAGGAATATGACGAGAAGCACCTAATCAAACAAAACGGTAGACTTTTTCGCTTCTCTTAGAATGTGGTATAGCCAGAATGATCAGGTACCAAGAAAACAACTGGGGTGATTCAATGGCTTACATCAATGGCATACTGCTCAGCGGGCAAACCAAATGCATCCCAACCCATTGGGTGCAAAACGTTATAACCCTGCATTCTCTTGTACCTAGCAAGAATGTCGGTAGCAGTATAACCGAGTGGATGGCCAACATGTAAACCTGCTCCACTGCAACAATAAACCAACCCACATCAATATATTGGTTGGTTAACATCAGAACATCATCCATCAAGCAGATAGACTTAAACGTAGTACAAATTCAAACACATTCTCGCACAGTTTAGGGCAACAATCAACCAACTCAAATGCTGAATCATAAAGAAATGATCAAATTGGTGAAAAGGGAACGAAGTTAGCAGAGAGACAGAGGGTAAAGACCTGGGATAAGGGAACATGTCGAGCACATAAAACTTGGGCATGGAGGTATCCACTTCATCGGGGGTCCGGAAAATGGAATTCTCTTCCCAGTAGAGCTGCCATTTGGGCTCAATTTCATGGAAAGGGTAAGCTCGATTGGGCGCTTGCTTCTGCCGCTGATGTTGCTTTTCTTCACTCAATTGTCGACTCACTCCGGCGCTGCAATTGCAACTCAGAACTTCCGTCCGCGAAGTTTGAAACGTCCATCGACGAGACCGAGACCGAGACCTCCGGCGTGACGAAGAAGGGAAGGGAAGGGAAGGGAGGAAGAAGGTTGGAACTTGGAGCTGGAAGGAAGTGAACCTAGAACCTATCATTACTTCTCTTCTAGTGTGCGCCCCCCGCGAGAAGAATTCAGATTGCCGGGAAAGCACTCCAGTCACTGCCGCCGATTCGCCGCCTCTGCGGCAGTTTCTGTTCTGCTCCGGTTTTGCGTTGTTGATAACGTCTCCCTTCTCTTTCTCCCTCTCCCCGCCTTCACTCTTTTTCCCTTTGGTTGGCGCTTTGCTAACAGAATTTTTTCCTAATTAAGCGTCCCAGTATGGGCCTACATGGTCCTTAAATCTATGGCCTATCATTGGACCCGTCCTCGATAAATGAATCTGGGCTTATCTTCTGAACGGCTCGGCCCGCAAAAGATTACGAGATATGAATGGGCCCTGGGTCTGGCATTGGAAGGAAGGTTAGGGGTGTGCAATAGTTCATACAAAACCAAATTCATGGAAATTTTGATCCAATAGTAAAAGAGATTATAGGATCAAGGGTCGAATCATTATTGCATTCAATCTGATTTGATCCAGTTCGATCTCATTCCAAATATCAATTCAATTCATTTATATTGAATATTTATATAATTTATAGGACCAACAATCCGACCGTATTATACTCGATTCGACATGTTTGGTCCGGTACAATCTGGTATGGACTAATCCGTTTGCACACCACTAATTGGCAGAGACCGTTAAGCACTCTTATAGTGCGTTTAAATCACCCACTCTAATACTAAGAATCGTCCTCGTGCTACGATGTTTTCCGTATTAAACACGAGTGTCATGTCAAGATGCATATCGATTATAGAGGGAAGAAGCGATCCAGCCTGCATACAGTAGTTGGAAAAACACGAATACGAGTTATCAAAGAGCACTAGTGATACGACGTCGCAGAGCTGCAATGGGCTTGGTGGTCTTGACGCCCACCCAAGTGACCAGATCCCCGACGCCGTACTGAGAAAGCCGCGCTCCAGGATCGCCACACTTGACGCCGCCGCAAAACAGCTCCATATCCTCGGCTCCAATGTCGTCCACCCCGGTCCCACGCAGCTGCTCGACGACGAGCCTCCTCAAATCCGCCACGGAGTCGAACTCGTAGCAAGGGATGGGATACCCCAAATTGTCGTAGTCGGTGAACCGCGCCATGACGTTGATCTTCGCGATGTCCACCGTCAGCCACGTCATCTCTCCTCCGGCCGGGATCCGGTAAGAAGCCAGCGTCCGGTGGCCGGGCTGCATCGTCGTCTGGTAGGGCATCAGCTTGAGGGTGATCCGCTCCGGCGCGATCCCGAAGTCCTGCGAGTAGAGGTGGCAAAATGTACATGAATCAGGTCTTGGATCAATATGTAAAATTTTAGAAAGTTTAGTTACTAAAATTTCATAATAAAAAAATTATATATCTAAATGGTTTGATTATAACCTGCAGGATCATCTGCTTCAGCTGCGCCACCGTGGTCGACGGAGGGAGGGAGTAGCGGTGCTTCCATCTTGCCTCGAAGTCCAGTTCCATGAGGCAGTTGTTGTTGTTGTTGCTGCTGCCAGCTGCCGCCGCCATCGTTGTTGTTGATGATCGATTAGAGAAGGAAAGCTGTATATTAATTGCGTTGTAGGGTTTTGGTGTTTTAATTTGGGTATATATTGCAGAGGATCATGGAAAATGAGAGTGTGTGATGATGATGTGATCGATCGATCTACGTACGTACACCCAAAACGTATGTGTGATCTAGTCTTCTTCTCCAGCCATGCATGCATGTAGCTTGCGCTTGTGTTTAGTGATGGCAATGGAGCGGGGCGGGTACCTCAATTCTCATGCCCCGTCCCACGCTATTACGGGTCGGGGCGGGTAAAACTCGCGTGGGTACGGGGCGGGGAGGGTCGACCCACTCTTACATGTTGTTAAAAAAAAAATACAAGTACATTTTACTTTTTACAATAAAACGTTGGGAAAAACACTTTAAGAATGAAAAATATTGATAATAGAATGGATAATTGAGCCTAACAAGTTGAAAGATCGACTCTAACTAGTTGAAGAAAAGTCAAAATAGGAGAAATATGTATAGATATTGTAAGAAATTGAGATAAAATGAGTATAGAACAGGGCGAGGTGAGGCAGGGCGGGTCGGAAGTAGATAAACATGCCCCGCCTCACGCTACTGCAGGTCGGATAATACCCGCCCCATCGCAAGTCAGATCAGATAATACCCACAGGGCGGGTTGAAATTGCCATCACTACTTGTGTTCGATGGCGATAGAAGGGTTGCATGATGATTTGCATGATGGCGAAAATGGCATCATTCATTCATCGTATTCTTGTTTTTCAACCGTATTCGTGTTTAATTAATACAAAAACATCAAATAAACGGGAGACATGAGGTGGCTAAATGTTTAATTCAACCGTATTCGTGTTTAATTCATCATTCATACAAATAAATGAAATGTTCATAAGGTGGCTAAACCATCTATGACAATTAGGAATGTGCAAAGAGTTTGGTCCATACCGGATTGCACGGGTATTATATTATGATACCGCTCTCGTATTGTTGGGGTCGGTTAGCTTGCTAACCCCATAAGGTTGAAAAATGACACTCCCTTAATATTAAATGCTAACTTATATAATTTAACACTCATATTAAATACATATAGAAACTAGCGTGGGCCCCGGCCATTTGGCCGGAGGAAGGTGAGGTATGAATAATGTAATGGTGTGTATAGCTTATTGTTGTATAGTTTTTTTTAACACGTGATAAAAATGGTGAATTTTAGTAGGAAAGAGACATGAATGATTCAACGAATAAAAAATCAGCCTTATGAACCAAAATCAAGTACTTGTTACCTTGTGAAACAATATTGTTTATGGTAATATGATGAGGTGGAGTAAGTTCTATGAAAACCGAATTCCAGAAAATTGAATAAAAAATCGCCTATCCCGCCGGTTTTCGGGAAATGAGCATCTCACAATCGTTGTTGGCCGATTAATTTGCTTTTTAAAACTTTCATCTTGTCATCATTGTACTTTCTGGTTTTTTGCCAAGCCATGATAAAATCTAAAGAAATCAAGAATGAACAGCACGATTTGGGATAGGAACCACCGTTCCTGTATCCCTAGAAAATGGTGGTAAACACGGACTCACCTCCCAAACTGGTTTGGATTGAGTTTTTTATCGGGTATCAGGGAACAATGTGATTATAAATTAGACTTGATTAAAACCGGCCAAAACTTGAAATTCAACCTGTTTGACTGACCCATGCCAAACTCTAATTATTCTTTACATTTAAACTTTCTATTTGAAAATAAAAAATAATAAAAGAAAAGAGATGACTGCAATTCGCCATTTTCACATCACTGATTCGGGAATAAAACTGTAGAATTTCGAAAGGAAACTGAAAATGTTTAGGATCGTTTTAATATTAAAAATAACCAAATAGATCTTTTTGTTTAATTTTTTACTAACAAATACCAAATGATTCCCTATAATATACACTATAATTTAATCATTATGATATCAAATAATTACATAATATATATTTGAAATGATAAAAATTGGACTAATTGGGTTGGTCGAGGTTGAACCATTGAATAACTTTTAAAATACATTATATTTTAGCCACTAAGATATAAAATAATAACATAATATATATTATGCTAAAGAAAATAGCTTGTTTTAGAATGACAAAGGCAAACCCAAGATGTTCATTTGTTTTACCTGATGGGCAAATCCCGTGTAGGTCAGGCCCATTCAACTCTTTTATTTTATGATTAGCGATTAGCCCATTAGAATCGGCATTAGTTTATTGTTAAATTTTTTTTCTTTTTAGCAATAAAAAGAGTTTTTTTTTGTCTTTTCATATATATTTTACCACCATGGAGAAATAAAAGGACTTAAAGAAAAAATTTGACACTCCTGGACCCGTTTAAATCCGCATGTGTACGGTAATTTGGCCCGTTCCACAGAGGAAAAATAAAATAATTGACACTCCCTATTCTACCCTTCCTACAAACACTCTTGGAGTAGGGAATTTGAAGGGGGAAGAGTTTTTTCCTCTCTGCGATTATATATTTTTAATTTAAAAAGATGCAACAAATGTACTTAGTGTGATTAGTTATGATCTTTGTTTTTTCTTTAAAGTGGTAATGGTTCGAATCCTAGTAAGTGTCTTTTTAATGAATAAAAAAAAGTAATTGTGAAGACCAAAATGTCCTTCCTACTTTCACTCTAGATGCAGGAAATTTGGAATGGGGCTTCAAGTTTTATCATTTGACTTTTATTTATTGTGTAGATTTAAATACACCATATTAATTACTTGTTTTTTTTAATTGAAACCTTCACTAAATACAATTCTCTCTCCCTATCTCTTATTCTTCATTTTCCACCAGTCTCCGACCGCCACACTTCTCAGGTGAAATCCCGCCGACAGACTCTCTCCGGTCACCTACAAAAATGTATCAGTGCAGTGATATGTTGAACCACTATACTGATATTTGTACCACTGCATTTAAACTCAAATCTGATATTTGTACTAGTGCATTGATATCGCTACCGGTGCATTGGTAACACTACTAGTGCACTGGTGCAAAATATCATATCTGAGTTTTAGTGCAGTGGTACAAAAATCATAACTGGAAATCGAAAATTCGGATCTGGAAATTTATACTTGCACGGAGAGGAGATGGGGAGAGGAAACGACGGCAACAGGATGAGAGGGAGGAGAGAAGTGGGATTACTAGCTTTTTTTAGAGAGAATTGTATTTAGTATAGGTTTAAATTTGAAAAAAGCAAGTAATTAATATGAGGTATTTAATTCCCAATGTGTATATAATGTGAGTGTTAAATTCTACAACTTTCATGAATACTTGCCAAATGATTGAGGGAAAATGGACCCAATGAGGAAGGGGGTGTCAAAAATCAATCTTTGAAGGTAGTCACTGTATCCTACCCCTGTATTGTTGTTATATTATGGTGCCTACCCCATGAATTTGGTGCCATATAAATGTCAATATTCTATAAATCGCTATGTTATATATGAGTTGGGCTACTGTGCTAACACTTTTTTTGTTAGTATGGTACTAACACTAGCTCCAACCAATAGAAACATCTCGTTTGGATGACTTTTTCATTTAAATGAGTTGACCACAATTAATGAAGTGGAAGGGACGGAGGGGCACGCTGGTCATTAAGAAAATATGGGGGAAGGGAAAGAGGGAGTCACGTGTGCAATTAAATGGGGAAGGGAAAATCCACCCAAAAAACCCTATAATCCTACTACGGGTTGGGTGAATTTTAGTTTCAAATAGATCCACCAGCTTACTATCCACCGACATTATTCTGCGGGTTGGATTGGGTGGGTGGCGGATGGGTGCTGTTGGATTGTGGGTTAACCAGCAAAAATAATTCTCCAATTAGCCATTTAGAAAGTTTACTGACATTTATAATAAGTTTCTTGTAAATTAGTAAGATTTTATCAATTCATACACCTCTCACTTTATCTCATGTGAATCCATGTAGTATTGGTATCAAAATTTTCAATACTACATCAACCAATGGTATAGAGAAATTGACAAAATGGATAAAAATAAATCATTTGTAATTTACATCCAATATCGAATGGATACAATAACCAATGATAGTAGCCCAAAAATATTCTTTATTCTCTATTTTTAGAAGTAGATGGTCAGTGTGTAGTGCAGTTAGGAAATATAATGAATATTCGATAGCAAAAGAAACAACATTTTGTCATGTGAAAAATATTGTGCGGGTCATTCGGTTGACCCCCAATCCACCCATCACCCACTAAGTGCGGTTCGGGTTATGTGCGGGTGGATCGATATCAACCCACGGATCAACCACCCATGTGCCCACCCCTAAATCCTATCTAGAAATCAGAGAATCCTCTCCACAAATAATCATCTCCACAAACCACATAATCCTCCCCACAAACCAATTCACCCCACAAACCGCAAAATCTTCCCCACAAACCACAAAATCCATCTCACAAACCACGAAATCCAGTCCACAAATTTCTTAAAGTGGCCCGGAAGTTCTTTAACAACGGACCTGTTTGTAAAATTTTATAAGTTCAGGTACCAAAATGTAATTTTTCATCAATATTTTTTTATGCGAAATAAAAAACTTGCATTAAGCTCAGGCAACCATCAGAAAAAAAAACTTGATGTGCACAACCAAACGTTCCAGTAGGGAAAAACACTACAATGGAGAAAACTATTTTCGCTATAACCTATCTATATGCTCCAATTCAGTCTGAAGAACAGGATCCCCAGACACTCTATACAAAACATCACTATGAATTACTTTCAATAACTCAATAGGAAGCTTAATTGTCTTCGTTCCATATAGCCTGGTACATCGCTCTCGCCAAACAGGACTTGGGGTCGGGCACCAAACCTGTACAAACTATAATTTTTCATCAATATTTTTAGGACTAAAATGTAAAAAAATTTAATTCTAAGCACGAAATATTAAGATTTATTAAATTTGGGGTAAATGCCACATTTGGCCACTGAGATTACTAAATCGTGTCATGTTTAGCCACTAGAAAAATTTAATATCAATTTTGGTCACTCGAATTAATAAAACAGGTCACATTTGGTCACTCTCCTGTAGCCTCCGTCCAACTACGGTCACTCGAATTATTGAAACATGTCACATTTAGTCACTCGAATTACTGAAACATGTCACATTTAGTCACTCTCCCGTTAGTTCCCGTCCAACTCCATTAAATTTTTCTAGTGACTAAACATGACACGATTTAGTAATCTCAGTGACCAAATGTGGCATTTACCCATTAAATTTGAGTATCAAAACTGTAATTTGTATGTATAAACATATGACGTGAGAAAGAAGAAGGGGTAATTACTATGGTACCCTTAATGAAAGTGTTAGTATGAAGGTTGTTAGCACCCTATCTCCTCCAATATATATTATTATTTTCTGTCGTTATAATTATGATTAGTTATAACTATGATTATGATTAGTAGGTCGGCGATATAATTTGCCGGGAATTAGTTTTTTAGGGAGATAGAGTTCGAGTAGGATTGGTAAGGGTTAGGCGGTGTCATTAGCATTAGGGTTTTGGATTGTTCTATATATGTGTTCTTCTATCTTTAGGTTTATAATCGACGGGTAAAGTAAAACCCTATTTTGTTCTTACTTTTCTTAGTTTCTTCGTAGAAATAGTTTAGAAGAGCTTTTGAGTTTTGTGAGTATATACAACAATTGGTATATAGCTGGTTGATTTTCAATCTGATTATCATAGTGATCACTATGAGAGATTGATAGTATTGAGATTTGATGCTAGATCTACACGAAGTAGGTTGCTGAAATAGTCATTCGATTTTCAGAGGAGTTCCGGGCATCGAAAGAAATCTTGTCCAACATATCGTCAACCATCAGCTCTGCCCATTGTTTTCGAGCAACCGACACTGGTTGTTGAATTCCCTCCTCTGCCGCTAGGCATGCTTCTTTGCTAGTTGTCGACGTTTCACCTTCCATCATCTAGGACCATTCCAACTGTTGTTCTTCTTATCGCTTTCAACGACTCTGCCAAGATTTCTCAGGAAGCCTGGATGTTTTTCTCTATGTCAAAGAAACTTCGATTCCAAGCTTCCAACGATGAGGGTTTGAGGTGATTGCACTCCGATTTCTTACGTCTTCGATTTCAGCTTTTTTTCTCAAAATATTGCATCTCAAACCCTTCTTTTGCCACATTCAGTTCATCACAGGAGCTAAAGTGAGAAGGGATATAAACAATGATCAATTAGCAATCCGGAAGTTTTGTATGAAGTCGTGCCACCATAAGATCTTTCATCACGCGTTACTAGTTCTAACCCTCGAGGACAAGGTTGGTGTTCGAGGGGAAAAGACTTTCTTACCACTGAAGACCGCCACATCACCACCAACCAATCGGTCCTTTCCTTGTTTCAGTAGGATCTCTTTCTTTGTTTAAAGCCTAATTTACATTGTTTCCTTCTTTGTTTCGCTATTATTATTCGTTGATAAGAATAAAATTAAACGTATAAACCATATTAATTCTTCAAATAAATTCATTTACTTGTTTTAGTGTGATTTCTTTCCTTGTTTAGCAGCCTTGGGCTATGGTAAGTCTTTATGGGTATTTAAGACTTTGATTGTCGTGTCACCACCATATTAAACGTATAAACCATATTAATTCTTCAAATAAATTCATTTACTTGTTTTAGTGTGATTTCTTTCCTTGTTTAGCAGCCTTGGCTATGGTAAGTCTTTATGGGTATTTAAACTATAATTTTTTATGTTTCCTTCTTTGTTTCATTATTATTATTCTTTGATAGGAATAAAATTAAACATATCAATCATATTAGTTCTTCAAATAAATTCATTTACTTGTTTTAGTGTGATTTCTTTATTTGGTTAGCAGCCTTGGGCTATGGTAAATCTTTGTGGTTATTTAAGACTTTGATCCTTCCTTGTTTAGGCTAAGATTCCATCCAAACCTTGTAAATACAAGGCTTAAAATGGAGAAAATTACCCTTTGATAAATGAAGCTTTGTTTTTGGTACTCAAGTCTTGAAAATTTGTCCTATCATCCCCCTTTGATGCGTTACTACATGCACTTAATATTCAGTTCTTTATATCTATATGTGTGGATGGAATTCCACCCTTAGCTCGTGCATTCAGTTTACTAACATTTGTCTTTTAGGGATTTTTCCTTTTTCGCACTCTGACTAACAAAATTTCATCGTGACTTTCTTTGTGCTTTAGATATTCCGGAAAGGAACAACCAAGAACGAGAGTTCATAAGATGGTTGTTGGTCAAATCACAAAAGAAAAAGAGAAGTATCTTAGTCAATAAGATGCTGAGCTAACAATAAAAAAGACATATTTTACCACGATATGAATGTCCCTTTCTACCTATGAGAATTGAAGAGCATAAAGAAGTGATGCTCTTTATGGCAAAGTAGAGAAGATCTAAACTTCACCTAACAGAGTACCACCCAAATTCAGCGTTCGAAGAACGACATTGAAAGACAAACAACCCACCCATGGCTCTAGATATTTCCTCGTCGAAAAATTGATCGAGGAGGTGGGATATCGTAGCAAAAGAAATAAAGCTCCAGGTATATATGTTTACTTCTCTTTTGATGATAGTGTCTAATACAGAGCATGTATGTTTCATTTTTCAATTTTTAAGTTAGAAAAAGCGTTGAAACAAACACAATTTTCCTTTTATAAAAAAAAATTGCCTCAAAACTCGCAAATTATCAAAATCTAAATTTTATATCTCTGTAATTAAGAAATTAATTAACAAATTTAGCGAATAAGAGTTTGGACTAGTAATATCACTAATTTTGTACTTGAAGGTCCCTAGTTCAAATCATTTCAATAGCACCTAACTATAAAAATCAACTCATGTCACTCTTATAAAAAAAATATTCATAAATTTATACTTATTTTAATATTTCTCATAGTCTACACTAGTTTATTGTTAAACAAATTATACACCCATACCCTCAACTATCTTTTCTAACAATAAGAAATAACGCACATCTCATTAATTTGGAACGGATTAGGTGTGTAACCTTTAGGTATAATAAATCAATCTATCATCATTAATTCCAAATCATTCTCAACGGTATGTTTTTTTTATTATATAAATAGAGCTGCAACCTTCTATTAAATGTTGGTGGATGCAAGTTACAGTTTGTCCTCAATTGGAAGAAAATAAAACTTTTGGGTCTCTCCAACCATTTTTCTTTCCCATCCTAATTACAAAGTGTGTGGGCAAGAATGTGTGTCGATTCAATTACTCGTCTTTCCCAAAATCTCCACTCTACCACATTCATTTCCTTCGCATTCTCTAATTTCTTCACAAACACCTCCAATTTCTAAAATTGAATCATCTTCTCGATTCAATTTTGCTAACATCGTGAGGCAGTCAGTTTCAATTATCACTGGTCAGAGATCATGTTGCTCGGCAAAGATTAAGGCCCAGAGGAACGTTTGAGCTTCCACGATCTCTGGGCTCCATCACCGGTGATCTCGTCTAACTGTCGCCACCGAGAAGTTCTCAGAGTAGTCTCATACCACAAAACCCATCCCCGTTTCTGCACCTCGAATGACCGTTGCATCAATATTCATCTTCAATGTCACCTGCGGTGGTGGCTCCTAGACATACATACGATGTTCCAGATATAGTGTCACTGGCGTGGTCTGGTGCTCGATGAATTTCTCCAAGTAATTTCTAGATCTACCATAAATCTCCCATTCTTCCAATTTTGCATTATTGAACAAGTGATTGTTGCGTTCTCTCCATATAAACCCTAAAAGTATAACAGATTGTTGGATCTGATTATCATCATAGGTTTCTAGTACTTCCATAGCCAGTCCTCACATGTTGCTTCTGCCCCAATCTCAAACATTTAGGTCAGCGATTTCGAACTTTATATTCTGCTTGTCCACACACAGTCACAAAAAATATGTTCATGTTTTTAGAAAGCCCACAAAACGGACACTCATTGGAGAAGTTCTTAAGAATTATACCCAAAGTTTCTCCAGTAGGTAGGACGTTTAGGCCCTATTTCCATACAATGATCTTGGTCTTCGTGGGGCTTTAGTTTCCACAATCGTTTCCATTGAATCGGAACATATAGTTCTCCCTCTTCTTCTTGCTCCAATTTCTGCCAAAGCTCATAGCTTGTTGTTGTACTGAATTTGCCTGTCTTTTCCATTCCCAGCAATGGGTATCAAGTGTCAATGGCGTATGATAGGAATTTGTAGGTTTCTATGCATATCCTCTACGTTTAAGGGTGCCTGCAATAGATCCATTTTTCATGTTCTTGTCTCATGATCAATTAATGAATCCATCGTTGCTTTTAGACTTAGACCTGTAATTTGGGTTTGTACCTTGTTTTCTTCAACTTCGGGAATCCATTTATCCCACCAGATTGGAATAGTGTTCCTATTTCCTACTCTCCATCTTGTTCCTGCAAGATCTAACTTTTTGCCGCCATTAATGCTCTCCAAACAGAACTTGGATTCTAACCTACTGTCACTTGTAGAATGTTGCTAATTGGATGATACTTGGTTTTAACGATTTGAGCCCGTAAAAAGTTAGGTTTATTGAGCAGATTCTAGACTTGGCGTCCCAGTAATGCCAAGATTAAAACCATGTAAATTCTAGAATCTCATACCACCTTCTTCTTTAGGCTTACAGAGTTTCACTCATTTTATCCAATGAATACGCTTCTTCATTCTTCTGTCCCCACCAGAGTCCTATAATGAGTCCCCTTGTTCATCCAAAACTCCTTCTGGTATTAGAAACACATACATGGCATTGAGGGCCTGAAATTGTGTTACAACCTTGATTAAAACCTCATTAGTAGCATTCGACAATAGCTTGTTTTTCTAAAAATTTACCTTCTTTCGTACTCTGTCAATAAGATAGCTGAAGACTTGGTTTTTTGTTCTTTCCTACTACTTTCGGCAACCCTAGATACTTTTCATGGGACTCCACATGTCTCTTCGCATGATTCTTGCAATCTCTTCTCGTGGATCTATTTTCACATTTGTACTAAAAGATAGTTTTGATTTCTGCACATTTACTATTTGACTAGATTCTTGTTCATATGCTAGAAGAATGTCTTTTAGAACTTTGCTTTCTTCCCCAGTAGCTCTTAGCGAAAAGATATTGTCATCTGCAAAGAGTATGTGGGAGACCATAGGTGCATGCCTCGAATCTCTATGCCATATATTTTCCTTCCATGAATGTGTTAGTAGTCAAAGCTGATAAGCCTTCTGCGCATAAAAGGAAAAGAAAAAGATAAAGTGGAATTGGAATTGGATCACTTTGCCTTAGGCCTCTAGTAGGATAAAAAAAAACCTTTGTTTGATGACCATTCACCATTCTTGCATAAGATATATTGGTAACACAATGCATTTTCGCAGTAACCCACCTTTCTCATAACGACCTTTAAAAAAGTCCATTCTACCATGTCATATGCTTTTCCTATATCCAGCTTAGTTGCTATGAAGTATTTTTTTTTCTTGTTTTCCATAGCTACAAAAGATTTGAAAGCCTCCATCACATTGTCTATTATGTATCAGCCTCACACAAAGTCACACTCTAGTTTTCCACAAGAACTTTACCCAAAATGGTTTTAAGCCGATTTGCTAAAATCTTTGAATAAGCTTATGGGTCTGAATTCCTTCATATTTCGTGGTTCTTTAACCTTAGGAATGACCTTTGTTTTATACATATACTTTTTCGTACAAATTCTTTTACGGTACAAACTGAACTATACTTCTAACATTCAATTTGTACCTATAGTTTTTCGTACAAATTAGTTTATGATACAAACTAAACTTGTATGTTAAACATTATGATTTACAAATTTAGTTTGTACCTATATCTTTTCGTACAAATTTCTTTATGGTATAAATTGAACTTGTACGGGACACAAAACTTTGTAGCATAGTTGAGCTATTTCAAAAAATATATAAAAACGAATATTATTAATGTGGATCACCATTGAATATTTTAAGATCAGAGTCATAATGGAAACTGAGTTTTTTTATCATTAATCATAGGAATAGTCATGACACATTAGCTTTTTGTAAACCCTTATATATCTTTCTTTGTTTTCCTCATAAACTTTAGGATCCTCAAACTTGGGAATAGGAGACACCTTTTTGGAATTCCTGCAGCCATGCCATTGATTTGAAGGCAGGCATCGTTTTATTCTGACAAGAAAGGAAGGGAAGAGACGGCAGTTATGAAACTGCTTCAGCTTCCCTCAGGGCTTCTCAGTTGTCACCCTAGCCATGGCTCTGTAGTTCAATGTATAAAAACAAAGAAGGCAGAGAAACACAGCCCAGCCTTGCAACGTTACACTCTTACTCTGTGCTCTGTCAAACAGACAAAGAAGGAGAGAAGAAGCCTAAGCTAAATCTAAGAACCCCTTGGGGGGAAAATAAAAAAAAATAAAAAAACAAATTTCATGAAGCTTTGTTTAAGCCTTCATCATCGTCAGCTCTTCCAAGTCGCGGACTGCTTCTTCCATCGCGTAAACCATCATTTTCTTGATCTGTTGATCAGTAAGTAATCATATGGAAGGACTGTTAACCAAGATTGCAATGCACACTTGATTAATCCCAACATACAACATCATCTAGGAATGCTTATGCTTTACCTCAAGTTTGTCTTCCCTAGCCCTGTGGTTCTTGGGAAGTTGCCGGAACTCCTCTGTCAGCCGGAGGCACTCGCTCACATTCTCAGGGGAAACAAAATCCACGGCGACTTTCGTGCACGACTTTACCCCACCCAACAAACAACAACAACAACGTTGTCATTCATTATTATCAGCTACTCTATCTATGCTGCTACAGCTAGATAGTGGACACATGATCATAAATGAATTGTACCAAAAGAAAGAAGTTACTACCTTTAGATTCCTGACTTGATGTGGGCATCCAGCAGGAATGAACACAGCTTCTCCAACTTTCTGTTCGAATGTCCAAGCCTCCACTCCTACAGTTATAATGCGTAAAGTCGGCTTAGGGAAAGCAGCAGTAACAGTTGGAAGGGGGGAAAAAGGCAGAGAAAATTATCGGGTTCTTTCCTCCTCTCTAGAACTCACCAAATTCCTCCTTCAATCTCTTCTTATGCTCCAACGTTAAATAAAAGCATTGGTCATGAATTGGATGGATAACCTGTATCTCAAATGTAGACATTAGAACATTTAATCATCATATCCTATAGTTGCAGACTTGCAGCTAACAAGAAGCATCCGTATCGGTTACCTGCTTCACAGGACAACAGTATGTATGCCTGAATTCTGTAGAGTGCTTCCAAAGATATTCCTCTAACTTGGGGACGTCTTCTCTCCTGAAGATATCCCAAAGAGCACCAATTGTGTCCTCTGGTTGTTCTGAATGCAAACCCATGCATCCAGACTCTTCAAGAATCTCAACTCTCCTTTCGGTCTCAGCAGAATGCTTCTCTGCTTCACAAGTAATTCCCCCACTGTTATGATTGCTCCTATTATTTTGTGCTACTTGCTCTTTTCTATCCTGCTCATTGTGCAACTTTTTCAAACGTTCAATGGCAAATGATTGCTCTTCGTTTACCTCTACCTCAGCCACATGAGTCAAAATATTCACCTACGATAAATGAAAGACCGACTTCACATTGATTGAAAATGAAAAAGAAGAAGAAATAAGTACATGTGATGTAAGCGACTTGAGAAAAAGAAAGGCACAAACAAGTGAAGTAGGAATCGTATTAGCATACCGCATCTGACATATCACAGTGAAGCTTGGTCACAGAGTCGCCTCTGCCAAGCTCTTCCTTCATTCCGTATGCAATATAAGTTTTGGGACCCAAGTCGGGTTTCAGGAGACCATGGGGAAACTTGACAGCAAGGTTTAGAATTCCAGCTTTTGGATCACTGTATTCTTGAAATGGAAGTGCACTGATGAACTCGTCACAGTGACGAGGCAAGAGATCTTCGAATTTATCAGAAGGGGGCCAATCCTTTAGCTTTAGCATCTCAGGCCAAAGATTGAAATATCTTCTCCCCTCAGTATATCCTTTGAAAAACATGCGGGTGTTGATTTCCACCTGCATGTTTTTGACAAAGTCAGCACAATAGCCATAGCCAATCACACTTTGACCAAGTTTACAAAAACATTTATCTGAAAAGTTATTGGCAGAAAATGCTTTTGATTAACCTCGCAAGCAGCCAGGCAATCAATGGCCTTTACTTCAGACATCTTCGAACTAATATCGGAATTAGCATTATCGCATAATGCACGCATCATCACCATTGGCTCCCAGCTTAAATGAGTGGTTGTATTAAGTACATCACGAACAATAACGGGCTCCCCTTTTGCCCAGTGCTTCTGGAAATGCAGAAGATCTTCCTCCTCTATAATGTCCTCTGAGACTGGGCAGTACAAGTAATCATCCTCATTTGCTTCTCTAGAGGCTGCTCTCCTGATCGGTTCTCTCCCGGTTTCACCACATTTGCAAGGCAGGCTCTGCTGTCTAGTGTTACAGCAACCAAGGAACTTCCTTGCCTTCTCAGTCAAATCAGAAATCCATCCCGTTGGGAAGATACGTTTGAGTTGCAATACCGAGTCTCCACAACCCCCAATCTCTTTGGGAGGACAAGGGATACTCCCATCATTGTTGGCATTCCACAACAATTCAGTCAAATGCTCAGTCATATCTTCAGGAAATTGAGAAGGAAAAGTTTTCAATGGATCTCCGCCATGCATGTAGTCGAGGCCACGATCTACATACTGGAACTTCATCTCAGCACGATTCAAGAAGCTGCCATTGCGGATGTCTTGACAACAACCGAGGCACAGTTCGAAGTTGCATTTGGGGCAGCATCGATGAAAGTCAACAATAGAGGTCGCACAGTAGTTGCTGCAAACCAAAAGGCAGCAGCAATAAGCATACAAGTTCTCTAACCCCACTTCTACACTACTCCAATAAGGGAATGAGAGAAGGGAATGTTACCAATAAACTCGCTCATCATTGTTACAGAAGTTCTCAGGTATGTCAGAAGGGGAAGCTGGGTTGACATACAAACCTTCAGTTGGGTTTACCAGTAAACAGTATGAACATTCTTAAGCCAGATTCATAGCAAAACGGCAGCAAAAGGGTTTACCAGAAAAGGCAGCATCTGTTAGTATTTCCTCTGCTTGTTGACGACATATTTGTTGAAGGAAGGGGAAGAGTGAGTTGACAAGATAACCCAAATGCCGGATCTTTTCACCCGGAGAGAGCTCCCTTTTGGAGGTCTAATAGTTTTGTGAACAATGCTGCTGTTAATTGGAATGTCCCAATGGTAATTGGGTAAAAGAGAAGAGACTTGAGAGTTACCTTGATCATGGTAGTGGAGTGAAGACAAGCATTGCAGTTGCAATTTTTCCGACAGAATGGGCACTGCTGTGCTATATCCACATCTGTCATCTCAGGGTACCTGCATCAATTGAATAAAACCTCCCCCATCACTTGCTGTCTACCACTGCCCTTTCAATTCAATTCATTTTATCAGTGTTCAAGTGTTTACCACATCTTGATGCATCTCAAGCAATAGAGCTTGGCACAGCTGAAGCAGCGAACATAGAGTTGCCTCTCAGCTTTCAAGCACTGATGGCATCTATTGCTCGCCGGCGCCACGGCAGCTCCTCCTCCTCCTCCTCCTCTAGGCCGCTTCATGAAATTAGACATGAAGAAGCACAGATTCACACGTTTGCATACATTTCATCGCAATCCCAAAAGCGAAGAGCAATTAACTTACGTGAAACAACAAAAAAAAGCACCTGAAGAAGCCTCACAGAGGAGGAGGCGGCGGCGATTAGCGGAGGCGTTTCTGGAGCTGCAGCAGCAGACGAAGACGACGATTTCGATGACGATGACGACGAATCTGAAGAAGAGGAAAGCGACCTGGTTGCTCTGCCTCTGACGCGGTCTCTGATGTTGGCGATGGAGAGCTGCTGGAGGAGCAAATCATCATCGGAGTCGGAATTATTCGAAACGGAATCTTCGTCGGAATCATGGATCAAAGCGATCCTGCGCCGCTTAGGAATTTCCGTCGGAGATTGGGAGCGAGACGCCGCCGCCCCATTTTTCTTCTTGTTTTTATTGTTATTGTCCTTCTTCGCCCTCTTCCCCCGCGATGAAGCCGGTTTAGCTCCGGCGGCAATCGGCACCCAATCGTCGTCGCCGTCGTCATCGTCGTCGAGAACAATGCGATTCCTGATGTTCGGGGAGGAGAACCCGATGCTTCTGCGGCGGTGGTGAGTCGGAGGATCAGTCCGATTCAGGCGATGATGCGGCTTGGCAACCTTCGCTGCCGACATTTATCTATCTTCTTCTCCCTCCTCTCTGCAAATCCGAAGAAATTCAGATTTAGAAAATGGGGAATGTAACAGTAGGTGGAATACTAAATACATGAATCCCCCCCCCCCCCCCCCTGAATTGGATTGGTGGAGGAGAAAGAATCGAGGTTGACTGGGAGAGAGAAAAAGTCAGCTGCGCAGGGGAAAGAGACCTGTGATTCAGTGATTGTGAAGCAGCTGACAGAGAACGGAAGGGGAAAATCGGATTGATCGCCGGTGGTGGGGGAAACGGTGGGCGGCGGCGGCCGCTGGTTTTTAGGTTCTTACTTCCTTCTGTTTGGATTCGTACCGGAGCCGGAGGAGGGCCCTTGAAGAAGATTTGTGACGTTTTTTTTTCGTTTTAATCAGTGGGAGGAAGCGAATATAAAAATAAATAAATAAAATAGACAAAAACCTACGCACCTTCTTTCTGACTGGCTGACTCGCACTCACTCCCTCGCACACGGCTCCGTTAATTATCGTACGGCCTGATCTGATTTCCTCGGTTTGTTCTTCTTTCTCCGTCAGAGTTCCTTCCGTTAACATACTGTTTGGTCACCCGTCTTCAAAATCATTTCAAAAAAGTACGTAATTCCCTAATTCCATACAATGCTCACAGATTACACGAATTTCCTTGGATTTATTTTATGTTGGGATCTTCTTCAAGAACTTACGTCGCATTTGGAGACAGATAGATAGGCAGGTAGAAAGTACAATAAATTTGAGAGTTCAGAGACTTGGTTGTGAGAAACGTGTGGAAAGCATGCTCGAATTACCCTAATCCTACTGACCTCTTCACAGTTAACGCACGCATAATTAACTAACTGCAGCTCACTGAGAAAGACGCCAATCAGGTAGCTCGTAGGTACAGTACTGTTAATTCCTCTTCTCTGTGCACACGTGGGAAGCCAAAGCCTCCATTATTAGTTAGGACTCACTCACTCGTGCGGCAAGAAAGCAAATTGCCAGGTGGCAGGCATACAAGGTACCATGTCAGTAACTGCCAACAACGTAAAATCTAACACTTGCACTCTCTGGATCAGGCAGAAGAAGACTGACGAATCAAAATGCACCCCGTCATCCATTTCTACGTTATCCACAGTGGAGGATATATCATATATGCCAATGCAATCAAACAACAGTTGTCGCGAGTTCAACAAGTACACTAAAACGCGGTTCCTCGAGGAAAACGCGGTCGTTTTACAGTGCTACTTACAAGTGGTTCTACTTACACATTCAGGGGCCTGCTTAATTATGGCTCAGGAGGAGGGCCGCCCTTGGCAGAATGACCTCTCTCCTCGGACATGGAGGGGGAGGACCCTGCACTGACTCTGCTGGGAGCTGGGGTGCTCCTCCTCGACTGCCGCTTCGTCGGAACCAGCACGGTGTCGCTGTGGTCAATCTTCCCGCTCAAGTAAGACATACCGCCGTCCTCGTCATCGTCTATGTCGTCGTCGTCGCGCTCGTCCGCACTCTTGAAAACTGGGTGAACGTAAGCTTGCTGAAGGTATCCCTTCAGGTTCAGGTTGGGTTCCCTGGCCCGCTCGAGAGTGTCCTTCATCATGGCTTCCTGCAGCGGGTACCTGACGAACGCTGGTTCGTACCGGCCCTGGCAGAATCTGTAGAACCAGAATGTGAGCACGGGCAGGGCGAGTAGGAATGGAGTTGCCAGAGCTGCTCCCTTGGTGCTCAGCAGCCCCATCATCAGCAGCTGCGAGATGACTAGCGCGATGAGTACGCGACCGTGCACTGCTGGCCAGAATGCTGCTGCGCTCTCGTACTCTTGGTTGTACACATTTATGATCTGAAGCAATAAGAGTTTGGACATTGTTAATGAAATAAACCAGACAGACACAACCAACCATCTGAACTACAATTGCCCTGGAAGATTAACTATTATGATTAGTTATTTACCTGGTGGCGGAAGACAACGTAAGCAAATGCAAAGAAGATGATGATGAAGGGCAGGAGGAAAGGAGTCACGGTTGAGTAGACAAGCCCCAATAGGAAATAGAACTGTATCCGGGGCTCTCCTGTGTTGAACCCGAGACTCCCCGGGTCCATGGCTTCTTCTCTATCCTTTTCAGTCTTCACCAGGAAGAAGTTCTTCAAGTGGTAAAATATCAACGGCTTCAACATCAAGATTTCTCCAGCAATTCCAGCCCAGCCATCGACCATTATGTAGGTTATGAAGAAAGTTGCTTTCATGGGGATCGCCACACCTATTATCTTCGGGATTCTGCAACAACATGCAAACAAGAGGGGCGTTTAAGATTACATGCAACAAACCAAAGTAATGAAAGAAAGAACAGCTTCTTGAAGTTCCCCGAATCACGTACTCGCCAGTGGACTTGTTCAGAAATGTATTCAGCTGCTCGAATGCAGTTCCGGCAATTATGCTCCCCAGGAAGACATTCACAATGTTGAATATATAAAACCGGGTAGCTGACCTCCTCTCCAGAGAGGACAGGGAGTTAAAGCCTTCAAATTTGGACATCATCATCAGTATTGATGGTAGGAAGATCAGGAATAGCTTGAGAGCGATACCAGGTAGGAAGCCCTGGATAAACGACTTAATAAAGTCACTGCAGAAGAAGGGGGAACGAAGTTAAAAATGGAGAGCAATGAATGAAAACAATAAATCTAAGATCTGACTGGAGGAAATGGAACTAACGCTTCGATTATAGGCTCCAGAAAAGGTGCTGCCTTCTCGATTCCTTCGATACTGGCCAGGGATTGCACCATTGCTATGGGGATCATGAAGAAGAAGGTAAGGAAGAAGAATGCAACTCCAATTATAAGCCGCCTGATCGTGAGGGAAACGTAAGGGATGGCCAGATTCTGCCAATATACATCCCGTGGTTCTGGAGCCCATTCAGTCAACCATAGAGTTGGGTTTCTTGATTGTTGAGTTTGTGCACAAACAGCTGCACCCCATCTAGTTTTGAACGAGACGAAAGCTACTGGCATGATTGACTTTGGATCCTTCGCCACCCTTGCCCTCTCCTCAGCTATCTGTATAGATAAAAAACAGTTTAAGTCCTCAATAAGGACAAGTCTCGTTGATACTTCCAAAGCAAGTTTTCCTTTTCAAGGTATGAAACAGCGTAAGATATCAATCTATCAATGTAAGATGGAAATAGATTGCTAAAACATCAATGTATCATAATCCCACTCGAAAATCCGGGAAACACAAAGATCAAGGTCAAAAGCTACATTTGGCCCTTTGTGCAAGCGAAAGAGTAGAAGGACGTGCAGCACATGTAAACTGACTACATCAATAATAGATGAAGTTACAAACTTACTTCCATAGATATCTTCTCAATCTTGGCAGTGTAAAGATCAATAGCATCGACTTTTTCTCCCCGACATCCCAGAAATCCGGTCTGCACAATGAAAACAATACTTATCAGTCATATTAACGCAAAAATTAAGTTGAAGACTAGAAGTACGGAAACGTATTACAGCTACCTTGATCGTGGGGCGCTGAGCTTGGTTCCTGGAATACTTAAGTTGGTAAAAGTCCAACCAATTTCTCAAGCTTTTCTTCTTCTTCACCAAGCTGGCTAGCTTGTTTGCGTTGTAAACCACCTGAAATAGATAGGATATCAAAATGAAACGTGGGTTTGTCTCAATAATTCTATAGGGAATAGAGGATACTCTACATCAGTGCGGCCATAGATGGTTCATAGTATAGTCATGAACAGATATAAGTCTACTTCGATACAAACAAACTTCACCACCAAAGATTTGAAGGTATGTCATTTAGTCAAGAGCAGAAGCCTACCTGATGCGTGAGGTAGTTATCTGGGTGATTGACCAGGAAAAAGTGCTCCACAAGCTCGCTCACGGATTCGTCAGCATCAGGCGGCACATTCTGAACAAGGACCTGTGAGAGAAAGTAACCAACAGCATTTGTCAAAACGAGAACCACTAGGTGCACAAATTTCCACTATGCTGGACTAATCAAAGTTTACCGAGTATTGATCTGGGCGGCGTTTCTCAGAGGCAAGGAACGCCAATCGCATCGAAGCAACTTTCTCATACTCCTTCATCAACACATAGAAGGTCCAAAACGTGAATGCATAAGCCATCACAATATGCGCCCAGAACCTGCAAGACATCAACCCCCACAATTCAGTGCTAAATATAGCAACCTAAGCTCGAATTAAACACAAGAGAGAGATGGGAGCAAGAGAAGCTAGCTGCAATAAGTACCGTTGAGATTCCCGCGGGATATTGGAGATGGAGAGCTTGTCGATGTCGCTGGCGGTGACATTGGCAGCCTTGTCAAGGGTGTGATTCGTCACGTTCACCGGGACGAGCACCGCAAACGCCAAGCAAGCGATAGGGATGAAAATCTTGAGCCTGCAATCGAATCTCAACAATACTAATCAGGACTACCGAGCCCGGCCAAGGAATCAAATCGATTGTAGCTTGTATTTACCCTAGGAGATAAATGCGGAGGTAGACGGCGGAGTCGAGCCCGGCGTGGTCGATGAGCTCCGGCTCGGGCATCTTGAGCGCCTCCGGCATCCAATTGAGGAAGCGGAGGTAGGACCGGAAGTCCAGATTGACGACGCGGGTGACCAACGCGCCGCCGGCGTTGGTGGGGCTGGTGCGGAGGCCCTTGAGGTACCATTTGGGGAAGTAGACCCGGTCGTTGAAGGGCTGGAGCCTCAAGATCGCGAATGCTATGAGGAAGATGAAGGCGCTGAGCAGATTGATCGCTGCTGAAACCGAGATATCCCCAAGCGTCGCCATCGATCCAAGCTAAAAATAGCTGTACAGCTTGTAGCTGCTTGCGTACGATTGCGACGGCGAGAGAAGCGGCCGGAGCTGAAGCAGTAGAAATGAGGAAGAGGAAGGAGGAGAAAAACCTAGCTCGTCGCCTTCTACTTCTAGTTTCTTCTGCTTGGCGTAGAGGAGAATCAAAGGTGGAAGAAGAAGAAATGTGGAGGTGAGGAAATCTGGAGATGGAAGACAGCAGCAGCTAGCTGAAGCTCAAAGCTAGCTACCACGCTTCGGTTGGCGGTTGGGGGAGAGAGGAATAGTTTCGGGAACACGCCAATGGTCCACACCGCTCACATGGCGGACGCGGAGGAGCGAGAGAGAGAGATAGAGACGGCAAAAGGAGTTAAACCAGGAGCTGGAGCTCGAGCTGCTTCTTCTTCCTTGTTCTGGTTCAGCGGCAGATGGAAGGGAGAAGGAGGGAGAGAATCAAACAAACTGGTTACTGTTTGGGGGAATAGCTTCTGTTCCCCGCTTGGATTTACCCAAAGCACTCTTTATCAGAGGAGAGAGATGCGGTGGTTCTGGAATCTGGACCCTTCCATTCCACCTCCCTTGTTGATAAATGAACCTTTTATCTTTCCTAATAATAATAACGTTACAGAAAGCCTAATGATCTGATCTAAGGTTATTTATTTAATTAGTAGAAATGAAAAATCTACGTGAGTGAACCTGCTCCATGAAGGGAACTTTTGCGGTTACACGTAAACACGATATGAAATGTAAACGACAAAGATGAGAAGCAGCTAAAGAGTCTAATTTCCCACTTGGGGAGGGGGAAAATATATAAATGATGAAACGTGGTGGTAGTATTATTATACATCATTGTCTAAAATTGGTATTATTGAGACTTTTTTGATTATTTATTAATTAAGAAAGGGGGATTATGATGAGAGAGAACTACTAATGAATGTCGGCAGACAGGGTTTGATTAGCAAGTGAGGCATCCAACAACGGCTACTTTTTCTTCTTATAATGTTGCCATCTGACCATCTCCCCTTCCCCTTTCCTCTTCTTCCGCCCAATTTTTTAATTGCAGGAATTCAAAAGGCATAATCTCGCTCGTATTTTAATTAGTGTTTTTCTTAATTGATTCGTATTTTACTAATTTTTATTAAGAAACCTTTATTAGAAGATTTTTCTTAGAGAGAGGAAGAATGTGGAAAGCAGAGCGCGCGTGAAAGAAGCGTTGCCCCCGCGGCCAGGCCACCTCCATTCATCTAACTAAATCTGATCCCCAAATGGCCGTTTCACAATCCCCACAT
Organism: Linum trigynum; assembly: GCA_964030455.1. Lineage (NCBI taxonomy): Eukaryota > Viridiplantae > Streptophyta > Magnoliopsida > Malpighiales > Linaceae > Linum > Linum trigynum. The sequence continues at coordinate 65,284,293 of OZ034819.1, forward strand.
TTTCATTACTACTACATGGAAATGAAAGCAACGGTAGCTGGGGCCGGCGATTTTTTGCATTTATTTTTACAATTCCCATGCCTGTTTATGAATGAACACACCGTCCCTACTCGACATTCAACAATAAATTATTTTAGGTAGAAAACAGCTCAACAAAATAATTTAGTGTTGAAAAGGAAGCATCCATTATTATGACTAAAAGGCTCAATCGTGGGTTTCTCAAACCCAGCTCTCACCTGCGTCTCATGATCCCATGGACTAAGGGCCATTTGAGGGGTTTAAATCTCTTTGCGGTCAAACGTAGAGAGAGAGAGAGAGAGAGAGAGAGAGAGAGAGAGAGAGAGAGAGTAATTCTAAAGGGTAAAATTATTCAATAATGCACTGTCAAAATACCATTATGGTCCGTTATATCAGGTCATCGAATTCGGTTGGGGCGACCTAATCAGCCGACTAAATATCCAACCTAAAGACAAATTGACACAGTGAAAAAGGCCGCAAGTGTCAACGCTATTCTGGGCCGGCGACATAGTTCAAAGCCCAAAAAATACAATGTTAAAAAGCCCAAAAATACCATACTAAAACAAGAGACTTTCATCTCAATTGAAACCTACAGTAAAAATACAATGCAGAATCTGGAAATCCATGGTGATCACAATTTCGCCGAAAAAAATATCTCCAAATGCACTCGAATCTGTTATGATAATGCCGAAACTTCACTGTAGATTTGCTAAATGCTGACTACTAGTGACCACCACAAAAGCGACTGGCTTTAACAACAAGCTATTACCCGATTGGACTTTGAATGAAAACAAAACTACGCATTCAGCAGCATAAAAATCTTTCCATAATACAACAAACAAGTGGGGACTTTGCCGAATCAAAACCAGAAACCGAGAGCAACAGCCCACCGTATATGTACCTGTACAGATGGCAGGAGCCCATTCGTACATATGTCGGCAGGCAATTGGCACACTCCATTTCCCATATTCGGCCCCCATTAATGAAACTATATACATACATAAGAAGAAGATGTAGCTGCTTGTTACCTTCCGGACATGAGATTAACGAGAGCTTGGTTTTCATAGAAGGACCCGAAGTCCCAATCCTCGCAAGAGGATGAAGAAAGCGTCATGAGGGCCACCACGATCGACCTCATGCTCGGTCTCAGTTGCGGGTTCTCCTGCGTGCAGGCTCTCCCCAGCTGTGCCATCTGCAATACAAACATGCCACACAAACACAATCACGCAAATGCTAACCAGTTACTGAAACTATAGAGTAAAAACCCTGCCAAACACCACAAGAACTCTCACCTTGAGGACTGAATCCAGAGGATAGTCATCACCGAGCCTCGAATCAACCAGTTTCCGGAGATGTTCTCTCGAAACACCACCACCATCATCTTGCTGGTGCTTTAACACATCCTCGAACTGCATGCAAACCCAGAATTTCAGCAGATGTTTTCGTACACAGACGAACTTATGTGTTTACTAATGCCAGAGACAGACGGAGAGACAGAAGGCAAAGCTAAATAACAAACCAAGGCTACCAGTCCCTTTGACTCGTTCACACCAGCATTCGTCTTCACCACAGCTTCCTTGGCAGATATGAGCTCGAACAGCACCACCCCGAATGCATACACATCAATCTTGGCCGAAACATCACCATACTTTGCATACCTGAACGACGTAGAAGGAAAAACAAAGACGATCACTGCAATACCAAATTACATATAGATCTTTGTTGTAGAAGTCTTTGAGTCACCAAACTCACTCTGGAGGCATGTATCCGAATGTACCCACAAGCCGTGTGTGCAACGACGAACTCCCACATTCGGTTAACCTTGTCAATCCAAAATCTGCAACCTGAAAGCACCACCCATTTGATGATTAGGAAGAAGGAATGGACAAACTTTCAGAAATGTCAAAGTAGATAGGATCAATGCTCCAAGAGTTGCACAACCTTTGCGCGGAAGTTCTTGTCTATCAAGATGTTTGCAGGTTTGATATCGCGGTGAATGTACACAGGAATGGTGTGCTCATGAATATACTCGAGCCCTCTAGCTGAATCCAGAGCGATTTCTACCCTTGTCGGCCATGGCAAAGGATCCCTCCCTAGTTGACCCGGCCAAGTACACATCATACTCAGGTTAAGACTGTTGATAGAATCTGAATCTCTACTCACTAGATGGATGCATCAGAGTTCACAAACATACCTGACCCTCGCAGATGCTGACATAGGTTGCCATTCTCAATGAACTCATAGACCAGGAATAGACAACCTTCAACACAGTACCCTATCAAGCGCACCTGCAAATAAGACTTAATGCATTAATTGGCTTATGGCGATACCATATCAGATTTACGGATATTCACTAATGGTATCCTCCTACAAGCAAATGATGGGGTGGAAGAGGATTTCGAGTACAAGTGTATCATGAACATGGAGTACAAAGAACACGTGAAGGGCAGGGGAAGTTGTTTCAGAAAATCATAGTATTACCAAGTTCAAGTGATGTACGTGCGTTAACACCTTCAGCTCTGCCAAAAATTCTTCTGATGCTTGCATGTCCATCTTCTTAATCGCAGCATTCTGCATAGTATACACAAGCGAACATAAATTATGCATCGACAGGCACAAGAGAAGCGGAGTAGATTAGAGTGAATTACAAGCTGCACACCTCTCCTCTTAGTTTAGCATAGTATACAACTCCAAAGCCACCTTGACCTATCTTATTGGCGGCACTAAAGTCATCAGTGGCCTTGGCAAGCTCCTCGTACGAGAATTCAACCGATTTGTCCACCGTAATGCCAGTAAGCTGTGAGGAGGCCACAAGTGCAGTTTCTTCTGAAATTTTCTCTGGGGCAATCGCAAGACCTAAAAGCCATACCATCAGGGAGATAGATGCATGACCCCGTTCACAATTCAGAAATTCACCAAGGAAAAGGCCTCCTCACCATTTCTCAAGTTGTCTGGGGTTGCAGGTGGGAGAAAGGATGATGCATCCACTTTCTTCCTCCGGTAAACCCCAGCATAGAGGCACAGGGCCAAGAGTAAAGCTCCAGCAACTCCAGCAACAGAAATGCCTGCAATGACTCTGCCGGAGATTCCTGTGAGGAAAGGACAAACATAATTAAGCTGCCTCAAAGCTTAGATTCACTACAGCTTAGATTCACTACAGCTTAGATTCACTACATTCATACAGGTGATTCTGGCATTAGATTTATCAATGGAAATTGAAGTAGGGTTTAAGGTGGAGAGAAGAAAATCGACACTTACCAGCTGTGCTGCAGAAAACACGGAAAAAACGGTAAATGCAGCAGTATTAGACCAGTGGCTATGGAGCTCCAGCAATTCAATTAATGGAACTAGAAAAGGTAGCTTACCTTATGTATAGAGGGGGATAGTTGCCATTTTCGTCTGCAAATAAAAACCAGCAAGTAGCCCAGCCAAACACCATCACTAAGCAACTTCACCACCATAAACCTAGAATTTACACATGGAAATTGTAAGTTGAGCAACAACCGACCTCTAGCCGGCAAGAAGACGAGGCCGGATCCGGCGGAGAAGTTAGACGAAGGATTGTAGCGTCGGATCAAGTCCGGCGGGAGGCCAGTGGAAGCGGAGAGGGAAGCGACAGAGTCGCCGGAGCGAAGAGGGAAGGTGGAGAAGACGCCGTAGCTGCGGGAGACGCCGGGATCGCCGCAGGAGCAGTTGAGAGTGACGTTGATGGCGGCGTAGTCGGGAATCCTGGTGGTGTCGTAGAGGTTGACGCGGTGGACCCAGTCGTCGGTGGTGAGATTGGCAAAAACGTCGGCGGCGATCTTGGAGTAGGTGTCCCCCGGCTGGGTGACGTAGGAGAACGTGTGGCCGAGGAAATCGGCGTTGAGGCACTCGCAAGGGAACGGGATGCGGATCTTGCCACCGGCGGCGACGGCGGCGCCGGAGTTATAGCGAAGGATTTGAGAAACCGGCTGGGAGAAGATCCCGCTGATGTAAGTTAGGTTGACTCCTTCCGAGACGTAGTAGGAGGCGAAGGCGAGATCGCAGCCGCTCCTGCATTTCGCCTCCACTGAGAGGAAGCAGACGAAGACGAAGGAGAAGAAGAAGAAGAGCGGGAGTTTTGGGGATGGGATTGAGACTGCCATTTTTGGGGGAGAATTGGAATTTCTGCAATTCCCTCTCCCGCCTCTTTTCCCTTCCCCGGGAATTCAGCGAGGAGGAAGAGCGACTGAGAGGAGGGAGGGGACGATTTTGGGCTTTTTCCGTTGGGCCCATTGGGTTTTTTGGAAGATGCTCTTCTCCTTCAACGTTATTGGTGGATGGATTATTTAATTGATTACTGGGCTGGCCTTGATTAGAAAGTGATTAATTTTTCTTCCCGAAACCCTAAACAAATTCGATTTGTTCATGTGGATTGTGGAGAGTATTAAAAAAATAGGACGACGCAGGATAATATCGAACATTTCAGAACCTTCGTCCGATCCAACGTAAGCCAAACCGGCGATCAGCCATTAGTTAATAATGCAGAGTAGTGTGGATTGGTTTGAGCAGGTTGAAGTTGGCCTGGTCTTTAACAGAAGGCGCCAAAACGATGACAAACCTCTTTGTTTCATTCTCTCTCTTTTATGCGAAGGAAGTCAAACTACAAGAAGCAAATGATGAGGGACTTGGGCCCCCGATGTTGATTTGAAGCCCATGTAATATAAATTTTTCTTATATAAGAAAGCCCATGCAATAGCGGCTGTGTGTTTTGAATGCAAACAGGAGGATCTGATGAAGATAACAGAGAATTTCCCCTCCCTAATAATCTTAGACCTGCAGCCAACTATGGCCATAGCATTACCTCGTTGAAGCCAACTTTTATTATACCTGCGCTACTGAATGTACATATTAAGTAATCAAAGGTTTCAACTACTAGGTCTTCCAATGATCAGCATTACAGTGGTTTTGCCCCATCATTCTCCTTCAAGCCTCTAACATCGTGTTCCTTCGATAGCCATAGAGAAAAATGGTTCAATGTCAGAGGACCTAAGGATCATAAAAGTCAATACACCCTGCAATTCATCAATTTTACCTTAATGTAGCGACTGACATCTTCAGAAGCCTGTATGTGACCAGCCCTGAAATATGCTTGAGCATTCTCTTCAATCTCCTCAACCCTGCAATTTTAGGGGCATGTCGAGCAAGACAGTTTAGTTTACGAGATTTGGGCCCAAGTTTAAGGCTTGAATCTTTAATTCTCGTTGGCACCATATGCAGCATTCTAAATTTACAGGAAAAGGGTTTTGCATATTTTATTACCTGTACACATAGTTTACCATAATCCCACCACTTTGACGAAGACCTTTCTCGGATCGGTCAGCCATCCAATTTATTCTTTCAATCATCTGATCCACGTTAGAATACCCATGGAATTAGCACATGACTATGTATTAGTACGTCCTTCCAGGCATATTATACAACATAATAAAGATGTACAATATACCGCTCCATTTTGCAAGTGAAAGTTTGCAACAGAGTCTAGGGCTTTGCCTCTCTTCTTCTCTTGCAAAAGGTACCTAAATACATTAACCCATCATATATCTTAATTCCGTTTCAGAGAAAGCAGCCAAACATTCTGCACACCAGAAGCTTGGAGAAAAGGTCCAATTCTACTAGCTATAATACCGTCGACTCCTTTGCACCACTCTCGATGAAGTAGGGTAGGAGGGGACAATTTATGTTGAAAGCGGACAGCTAGCTTGGCCAATGACTATGACATTTGTCACATCTCAAGTAATACCACAAACATGCAAAGAGTTCAAAACAATTTATATGCAAGTACCTGGCACAGAGTCTCATGAGTGGCGGTTTCAATGCTGAAAGCATTTCAGCATTGGAAGCCCAATCATAGTTGGTTGATGTCAGCATGCTCAACATCACTTCTGCGCCACTTTTTCCTGCATAAGTCTCTCTAGAAGCGGAAATGTCATGATGTGCCTCAACAAACAATATAGTCAAAAGTAACTTACAAGGTAGACGCTGCCCTACAGGGAACATTGAGCGTTATGAAACTCACCCAGAGGAGTTCATGAGGGCCCTTTCTTCATCTGGTTCAAGCACGCTCTCCATAAACGGGGAATCAGATACACCTGATGATGCCTGCGACAGAGATGCCAACTTACACAGCAGCCATTGCATGTACCCTGGGATAGGGCTCAGAGTAGCAAATGTCTGCCAAAAACAATGATGTTGTGAGGCTCCATAGCTGGATCGAAGTTTTCAGTTTTCATGGTAGCAAGCAATAGATTATGATTCAGACAAGGAACTGCCATGTTATGATGAAATAAATTAACATGTATGATAAATGTATAACTTGTCCAGATGACTAACACTCTCCATGTGTACTCCCTGACAGCCAATCTCCGCAAAGTATCATAATAAATAGCGTCAAACCTTAAGGAAATGTTATTCAACAGCCCCTCCCTCCTCTCTGATTGGCGAAGATAATAATACAACTTTAAGCAATAGATTGAATCAAAATTGGGAAGGTGCTACAGAATTGAAAGAAAATACGAAGAGAGCAAAAACTACTTACAGAAATGTGAGGCATGTCCCTTTTCACCAATGTGATCACACGTTTTATAAGAAACTTCCCTAAGTTTATCCCTGCCAAGCCAGACTGTCAAAATTCTGTAAGTACATTTCTGGCAAAGCAAGCAAAAAGAACAGAGTTCGGAATCCATCATTCTGTCCGAATATATCAAACCCAATGTTGATGTATACCATAAAGGAACTCTACAAGCATAAAAGAGTGCCTAAACGAATCTGAAAGGAATCTGAAAGAGATATATTACCTTGAAATATCCACGTAACAGAAAAAAGATGAGTGACTCACTAATGTAAGGAAATTCATAATTCACGTAAAAAAATCCTAGGATTTTGTTCTTAACTTCAACTTCTGATTTCTAAACTTAAACTGGGTGATCTAAGTCAATTGAAAGACAGCATATGAAACCCATTCATCAATAAGATTTCATTTGCTTAAATACTGAAGCAACTGCAAGATATTAATAGGGACTGGCTAACGTTAGTGACTAAGCAGTCAATTTCAATTAAAATTCGTAAGTCAAACCAAGAACAGAAGTTTTGAAGACCAGAAGATCAACCGTCACATTCTCCATCAACAAATGCATAAGATAGTACATGACACACCACCCCAAAAGAACACTAAGCTTGTAGGCATGAGACCAGAAACTCTTGATACGAGACATCGGATACTATAAGGACTGGTCTCTAAAGACTATAGATATGAGGGAACAGCTTCACCCAACTTCAACCATACAAGCATGTAACAACCACTATAGAAAAGCAGGTGATGATGGTACAGAGAACATTCACCAGTAACTAGTTTTACCTGGGTTGATGATATGGAATAAAATAATGCACATGTAGCCTCAGATTCTGGAATAGGAGGATCATCCCACAAAACTTCCTGTCATATTCAACAACTAAATATCAATGAAAAATCGGAAGAAAGCTAAGGGGTGCCCTAAAGGTAACGTGGATGATAATGTCCACCACGTACTAGGTTCAAATCTTGCAGCAAACACAGCCTATCTAGAAAACAATCAATTGAAAGTAAATAGCAATTGGATGCCTTGAACTAGCCTGAATTGTTTGAGCCACATTCTTCAAGAGTGCAACTTCAATGAAAATAAGGGGCTCGCCTGAAAGAACAACAAAGTTTTCACACAAGTTATTTACCTTGTCCTTGTATCTGCTAAAAGTCGCATAAACTTAACATTCTCTACTGACAGGTGTATGTATCAGAGCACGTTTGTTTGCAATATGTCTCTAGTTTCACAGCATCGTTAGCAAAATTACACGTTTTTGTTTATGATAACCTTAAAACCTTTATACAATATGAGGAGAAAGAAACGGATCATCAAATAAGGTTTTTTTTTGTCATTATTAGTTTTTACATAACTCAGCTTAGTGAATGGCTATCAGTCTTATCTTTTTTATGTTTTGTGGATGGAATAATAAAACTGGAACTGTCACTAACCAGGTATTGCAGGGTGTATATATCCAAAACAACGACGACCAACGCCCAGTCGTCTTTTGAGGTCTAAAAGATTGCTGATAGGATGTACAGCCTGCACAAAACTGAAGTATGATATGGAGAGGGAAAACAGAAATCGGTACATATATAAATAGGTGAATACAACAGGAAGATACCTCATAAGCCACGATTTTCTCAAGCAAAGAAGCAGGGTCGTCCCAAGTAATCTGGTAAAGCTCTAATGCGACAGGACTAAGCCAAGTTGTAAGTTTCTCCTTCAAACTGGTGTCTAAAGCCCGCAAGGATGCAATGTTTTCATCTCTGTAGTTTAAACCCGTGGTGAAGCAGGTTAAACACAGCCATAGATACAGAAGCAAGCAACAACCATTAAACCAACTGACTGATTGACTTACTGTAAAATGGACAAGATATCAGCACGAAGGGTGGATAGGAATCTCAACCCACCAGGGTGGGTGTTGAGTCTCTCAAAGAGGACCTCGTAGGCAGGCTTGAGAGCCTGTCTGAGGTTTCTTTCAATGCGATAGAAAGCAGAAAGCATAGCTTCATCTTTTGGGGAATCAGATTCACCTCCATCACCAGCTGAAGGGAGTGGAAGAATGTGAGGATTAAAATTAGCAGCAGGAATGAAAGAATCAAAGGAGGGAAGGTTGAGAAAGTGAATTAGACCAGGAAGCTGGAGACCCAGATGCTGTTTCATGAGTTCACGAGCCTGGTTGCGGTTGAGATCATACCCTTTAGCAAGGATGAGTAACAGCCTGCGGCGGTGATCACGAGAGAGGCCAAAGTAACCCTGCAGAAGTGTAGAGAAATGATTCGATAACAGGCAGAGTAAATCAGAACTGTAAAAATTCAAATTGAATTTAGCGGGACGGAACCTCGGAGAAATCACGAAGAACGGTATCGAGAAGTTCAGTTTTGTTCGACGATATGGCGGAGTGCATTGCATCTCGCACGACATCCAGATCTCTGAGAACACAAACAAGCAACATGCATTCTTAATTTAGAAGCAGTAAGGACTACGGAGTACCGCAATGACGACGAAGGGAACGAGAAGTGAAACCTCTGAGGAGGAAGTGAAGCAGCGGCAGCGTTTCCCTGTTGCTTACAGAGACGATCGCCATCTCCGTGGGATCGGATTGCTTCTCCTTCCCTCTGATTACAAAAATTGCAGTTTACCAGAAGAAGACGAAGAAGAAACTCGAAATCCGGAATAGAGAGGGAGGGGGTTAGGTTACTGACCGCCGTAGGGAGAGGCGCGGCAGCAAGGGCGAGCTTGCTGTTAGTGCTCGCCGGAAAAGAAGAACCGTCTGCAGCTGCTGCCCTCATTCTGGCTCGCATGAGGATGGCCAATCCTTTCTTGTTCATCTATCTAATTCGAACCCAAATTGAAGCAACAAAGAGGGAAAATGACAAGAATTGAGCACAAACGCTGTCTCTATCTCATTCTTTTCCCATGATTTTTCCCCCAAAAAACTCATCATCTGCCATAGCTGCAGAATAGTCCGTCCGCCATCTCCATCACAGTGTGCTTTACCAATCCTTCTTTGCTTCCCCCGCTCGCAACGCCACTGCACGCCAACATCAGTCGGTCTCGGTCCTCTTCAGTAATTTTGAGATTTTATGAAATCTCCCCTCCCCTCCAATTTCTTTGTTTGGCGCCGGGCTACTTTTCTTCTGGGCCTCAATATCCGTATGTCGCCTTCCGTCTTCGTGGGCTTGCTTCTGCCCATCTCTGGGCCCGAAACCCAATCGGGTAATTTCGCTAGTGAATTTATATTTTTGCTGTATTTTGTTCTCATACACTCTGTGATTAATTTAAGCTATATGATGTTCTTGCAACATTTTACCTCTAAAATAATAAAAATAATAATAACAATAAATTTTGGTCTAATATGTGATTGGGGATTATCCTCGAGTACCTGAAGACTACAAGAACGAGGATGACATCTTCCACCGACATAGGGTCGAGGAGAGTATAAGTTAAGAAATTTAAATGAGTAATGTGATCAGTTCATCCCAAACCCGAGCCATTGTCGTCCCTATTTATCAAATGTGGAAATGAACCCCTTTACAAGTTGTGGTTATGAATGAGTTTACTAATCACATATGAGTTATGGACTGACTAAGTCGTAGTATCATCATTCGAGACTCAAGAATCTAAATAACATTTCAGTAAGGATGGACATAAAGATGCACCCACAACCCCCTGTCATAATTAGTGTTTGTGAACTAACGGCCAAGAAAATTTCTTCCTGAAAGTTGAATTACTAATTGATTTTTAACAATACGAAACAATTGAGCAATAATTTCAACACAAATGTCATTTTACTAACTTTTCCAATACACCAACATTACAATCTTATTTATAACATATAATCCGAAACGTGGGATGACTTGGGAGTTGGGGATGTAAACAAAGCAATGGACTTAGTTAGGTGGAGTCTACAATAACAGGGAGAGATCAATAATTAACTCAAGACCCTGAAATGACGGCCGCCCCAAACTTTGATGCCTTCTTCGTGTTTCCTTGTTGTTGAAACACAAGTGGCCGGATCCTAATAACTTTGATGCCGACAAGTTGAAAATTGAATCCTGTCCTCTTGTGAAGGAACTCGACTTGGGCAAAGGGTGGAGTAGGAAGAAAGAGTGCTCATGATTACCAACTTTTGTAACTTTCTTTCTTCGACACATCCATCTCCAACAAACTTCACCACCAACCTACGAAGGAGGAAAGATGGACCGTAAAAGTTAGGGTTGATAATGGCTCCAACTTTACATTAATAGATTAACTTGATCTCTGGTTTTTTGAAATACTCGTAATTTATGATTGGTATTTCAGAAATCGTCTGTCAAATTAGTCTATCGGTGTGAATTCAGGGTCGTTTAATTTAAGGTATTAACAGATACACAAATGCATATATGCTTACTGGCGTCTGTATCGTTGGATCAACTGTTGCAGACGATTCACTATTTTTTGGATCAGATAATTTATTACAAATTGCTACTTTATGAATCCGACGGCGCGGACTGTATGCACCCCCCCCATCCAATATGTCATGTGCAAGTATGTGCTTGTAAAAATCGGCAGGTACAAATAACGGGAGTTATGGTGGGGAAATGTTTTAATATGGACCATATACCACATACCAACACGCCTCCTTAATAAAAATCACTTACATGGATTTTGAAGTTTTCCACGGGTCCGAAAATACCACTTTCTTAGCGAATGAGGTCGTCGATATTTGAGCAGAAGATCTCTCAATTACAGAATGCTCCGGTACAATGTAAAGAACCAATTGTTTCTAATAACTCGAACCGTTGGAACATGTTCAGCAATGAAATCTTGTACCACATACTAACGGTGTTCACCATACGCGCATGTGAGAGCACCGTACCCTAATTCAAAGATAAAACCTACCGCCAGCTATGCATAATACTTTCTCCATCATGCAAAGTATCTCTGTTGACTCGTGGTTGTTGATGGTTGTTGTTGCTGTGAGTTATTATCAAACATTGTTGTTTATTAATTTATTGTGTGTGTTTGGTTGATATTATCTTATTAATGTTTGGTTTGTGGAGCTGTCTATCATGTTATGGTACCACGTACGATATTACCCGGAAGAGGTAGACTAATATTCGCAATGTGCGTTCCTCCCCGGCCGGCCCCAAACTCCACCACCGACGACAGCCAAAAAGAAGAAGGGGGAAAAACAAAAAGCTACACAGCCGACAGAATAAGAGGGAAATAAAGCAGCAAAAAAAGAAAGAAGGGAATGGAATGATGCGGCGACTGTGATTGAGAATGAGTGGGATGATCGGTTGAGAAAGAAAAGTATCATTCTATTCTATTTGCAGAGAATTCATGTGTGCTATAGATTTCAGTTATCTATTTGTGTTCAAATTTGTGTGAACTAACGGTATAAAAATGAAGGGGGCATGTAGTAAATGGGAGAGAGATAATAGAATGAGTAATTTTGTATAATTATTTGAAAACACAAAAATACGAGTAAATAGTAAGACAAATTCAGAGTTAAAATAAATATTAAGGCAAATCAAGATGTGAAACACAGTATACGATGGAGTAGGGGGCAGATTTCGGATTTTTTCGAGAGATGTATTAGTCAATAAAAATAAAATAAGTTAAATAACTAAAACTTAGAATTTTATTCATAATGCATACAATTTCATTGTTTTCACAAATTATTTATAATTATAAATATTTATGAAATACATTTCACCAACCATATCTCCCCACTCTTATGTAACAAAAACTAAATCTCTCCGCACTCTTATGTCATTCACCAACCAAGAAAAAGAAAAAGGAATAAACAAAATAATCGACTCCCTTTTCTTCTATCAATATGGTGATTAGTTCGTGCGAGATTGTCTAATAAGATTTACTAACGGTAATTTACAACTTTCTCAAAAAGATTAAAAAAAAAATGTCGCTGGTATGTAATTGTAACTTGCACTAAACGGATATTTTCTTATTTAACAAAATTATATATATATATATATATATATAATTATTATCTTAATTTAAATTTGAAAATGAAACCCTCTAAATAAAATTCTCGTAACACCACTCCATGTCATATTTCGTACTAGAAGACAGTAATAACCATAAGTGTATAGAGGTCATTAGATTGAAAATTTCCATGTAATATACCTTTTTTTCCCGTCTCTGATAAAGTGGTAATCCATCACTAATACACCTAACGGCCATGGGGAGACACGCAGAAAATCCGCCATTGGCAAGTAGGGCTGCAAATGAGTTGAATTGTTCGCGAGCGACTCGGTGTTCGATTCGCGGAAAGTTTGTTCGAAACTCGGCTCGTTAATAAACGAGCCGAACATGATCTAAACTTTCTTGAGCTCGTGAAGCTCGCGAGCTAGCTTGACTCGGTGGCTTGTTGAGCTAAACTCGTGAGCTGGCTCGTTTAGAGCTCATGATATGTCTCAACATGTGGCTAGAGAGCCAACTCGATTGCCGACTTATGGACGAATCAATCTATATCTTATATTTTTAATTCATATGGTTGTTAAATTATATATTTCACCATATATAAAGTTTAAAACGATGAGTATGTGAGCAAATATATCTTATTTTCTACTTTAAAAAAAATTATGTATCATAAATAGCTTCGTTACTATGAAATAACATGATTTGGAGTACTTAAAATTTATTAACTAAATGATATACGATACCAACAAAGTATAATATGATATTAGCTAACAAAATAAATCATGTGTATAATGATATACAAAATGAAGTACCAAATAAAAGTTAAGATTTTAGTAAACAATCTAGCTCGAGCTCGACTCGGCTCGGCTCGTTAATAAACGAGCTGAGCTCGAGCTCAACTCGTTTATTAACGAGCCGAGCTCAAACTGGGGTAAAACTCGACTCGACTCGGCTCATTTGCAGCCAAGCCAAAGCCCGAGGTAAAATAAAAACATAGCAGGAAGTAGGGGTGGTAAACGGTAATCCGGTAAACGGTTTACCGTTTTACCGAACCGGTGGTATCGGCAGCCGAGCGGGAAGTTCGGGGAGTCGGTTTACCGGACACGGTATCGGTAAATACTGACGGTAAATCGGTATTACCGATACCGAATCCCCCATCCCTACTCCCTAGTGCTACGCTGCGTTTTGTTGCTTTACCCCAAAAATATAAAATATTACATACATGAATGTAAATATAGGCCTCAAAAATATTGTAAATAAGAGTTAATAATAAATTATTAATTACAAAAATGATGAAAAAACTCAAAAAAATCAAAATATTACATCATCACCCCACTTTCAGAAATTCAGTTCGGTAAATATTCGGTAAATCGATCGAAAAACCGCCCGAAATAGCTTCTCACGGTATTTCAGTAATACCGGTTTGTAACCGTTTACCGGTAATTCGGTAATCGGTAAACCGGTTACAAACCGGTATCGATAATCGGTAACCAGTTTGGCCAACTTCGGTATACCGAAACCAGTAAACGGTAAATTGTTTACCGACCGAATCCAACCCCTATCAGAACTCAGAAAGCAGTAACGTAAAAAAAAATGTCAAAACCCGAGACAAGGGTTTTATTGGTTAATGGTGCTTTGCTGGCTGTTTTCCATCTCATTCATTCCAATGCCATGCCCGGCGCTCCAATCCAGCTAGATCATTACATAGCGGCATCTCTCCTCTCCTTTCTCTCTGCCGTGAGTTTGGGCTTTTATTACTGCTCTTTCCCCCCCTCACTCCTTCTTCTTCCTCGGTCTCCTCTGCATCTTCATTTTCTTACAGTGGATATAATTTTCTTGATTTGGTCTCCTCTCTGTTCGCCGACACGTAAAATGTATTTTCTTTCTCTGTATTCTCGTTTTACAGCTTAATTAATTCAATTATAGAAAAAAGGAAGTTGTTGATTTGGAATCTTCTCTCCTCTGAGTCCTCTCCCTTCCATCACCCACTCTCACCTCCCTGTCTGCCATTTCTTTAATGACCGATGCTATTCCGCTAGTCCAACCAACTACTGACTCTTCTCCCTCCACCTCCTCATTCATTTGCACAGCAGCAAGCAACCCATTCCCCAATTTCACCATTACCCTTCTCTATCTCTCTCTGTCCTCCTCCTTCTTCCCCGGTGGTTTCCCACCGACAACCGCCATGCCGCTTCTCTGACCAATGCAATCGGCCGCCGACTGCTAAAATGGCTGGTTTCCAGCTTCTGATTTTCCTCCTCCCGTTTCTTCACCCGATTCTCGTCCACTCCACCACTGATTCCACCGACGGTAACTTCTATTCAGCAGTCTGGAGCTTTTTTTTTCTTCTTCTTCTTCCACAGTGTGCTCTGTAAATTTGATCCCCTGTTTTTTTTTTTTTTTTGGTTGCTTGTTGGGTTTTGGTGGCAGTTCAAGCTTTGCAAGTGGTGTACAGCTCAGTCAACAGCGCTTCGCAGCTGACAAACTGGAAGAGCAATGGCGGAGATCCGTGTGGGGAGTCATGGAAGGGGGTCGTTTGCCAGGGATCATCTGTTGTTTCACTGTACGGTTTTTTTGTGGCAAAAAGGAACAATCTTTTTTTGCTTGTGTTCTTTTGGGTTGATTTCACTTCATTCTGATCCCAGTCCTTTTCCTTTTTTTACATTTGCAGGGAGCTTTCCGGTTTGGGGCTTAGTGGGTCAATGGGATACTTGCTTAATGACCTTTCCTCTTTGAAAACTTTGTCAGTTTTTCTTCTTTCCCACCTTGCTTAACTTCGTTTTCTTTCTTTACCCCTGTCTGCAATTTCTGATTTTGGTGATCTCCACAGGGATCTGAGTAACAATAACTTCCATGATTCAATCCCTTACCAATTGCCCCCTAATCTCACCTCCCTGTAAGTAAAAACGCCTCTCCTCTTTTGCTCACTTTCTAACTTTGCTTCTCACTTGATGGGATTTCCAGCAATTTTAATGAATGTTCTATTCCGAAATGCAGAAATTTGGCGAGGAACAACTTGTCTGCAAGTCTTCCTTATTCCATTTCCACCATGGCTTCTCTGAGCTACTTGTGAGTTTTTGTACGATTCTGGTTTTGGGTTTGCGCAAGTGGCTCAAAAGAATTTGATCTTTAAGCCTAACGTCTGTGGGTTTATGGGTTCAGGAATGTAAGCGGTAATTCACTTTCCCAAGCTGTTGGAGATATGTTCTCTAATCTCCTTCTCCTAACAACCTTGTAAGTTAAGATAAAGATTAAACCACCATTAAAGTTCCTAGCTTTGGACATGATAATTCCTTGCGTGTAAATGTAATGTCCCTCTAATGTCTTATTCTTCCCTTGTAATATAAGTAACTCTGCAATTCCTCTGTTCATGGATGTAGGGATCTTTCTTTCAACAACTTCAGTGGAGATCTTCCCGCTTCTTTTAGCTCACTATCCAATTTATCTACGTTGTGAGTGTTTAATTTTCCTCATTGCTAGAACAATTATTAATCACATTCCAGGACAATGATCTTATCTCATTAGAATGCTACCATTAACGTTACAGAAATGTCCAGAACAATCAGCTCAATGGCTCTCTTAATGTCCTCACCGGTCTGCCTTTGACCACCCTGTAAGTTAGTTGTCATTTATCAGCCTGTTTACGTAGCTAGGCATTATCTTCATACGGTATCTTATTGCAGCGCTTTTCTTGAAACAGGAATGTTGCAAATAACCATTTCAATGGCTGGATCCCTCGTGAGCTTATTTCAATCCCAAATTTTAGGTCAGTTAGCTAGCCCATCTTGCTGTGCATACTAATTATGGTGATGACTGTAGGCAAATGCTGACATCTTAGTGAAAATGCAAACAGATCTGAGGGAAACTCCTTCAACAATGGCCCAGCTCCTCCTTCTCCACCTTCCACTTCTCCCCCCGGCAGGCCTCGTAACAATCGTGGTCGAACACCTGGATCTCCATCGTCAGACGGGCAATCATCACAGTCATCATCTAAGGGATTGGCAGTGGGTGCAATTGTAGGGATTAGTCTAGGTTCTGCCTTTCTCCTTGGCATTCTGTTAGTTATAGTGTTTTGCATCAGGAAGAGTAAAAAGAAAGAAGTTGGCTTCATTTCATCTTCCCATGGGGGAACTCATCCTGCCACCACGAATACCAGTATGTTCCTTTTACCCTTGCAGTTAATTGTTTGTTTTGATAACGCAAAGTCAATCTGAGTTGATTGTTATTGTTACTTCCACAGTTCAAATGGAGATGAATGAACAAAGGGTGAAGAACATGGCTGCTGTTACAGATGTGAAACCCCCTCCAGCCGAGCAGTCTGTGGTTAACAAGTTACAAGGGAACTCAGGATCCGTAAAGAGAATGAAATCGCCAATGACTGCTACTCCCTATTCTGTTGCTACCCTACAAACATCAACAAATAGCTTTAGTCAAGAGTTTCTGATTGGTGAAGGCTCTCTCGGTCGTGTTTACAGGGCAGAGTTTTCCAATGGAAAGGTAACAACACCTTAATCTTTTAGTAGGTTAGGTAGAATAACCAATATAAGGAACTCTGATTTAGTCAACTTGCCTTGTTTTTTTTCTTCTTCTTAGACAATGGCGGTGAAGAAGATAGACAATGCAGCACTATCTCTACAGGAAGAGGACAACTTTCTTGAAGCTGTCTCGAATATGTCACGGTTGAGGCATCCAAACATTGTCTCCCTGGTGGGATACTGTGCTGAGCATGGACAGCGGCTTTTGGTCTATGAATATATAGGGAATGGAAATCTGCATGATATACTGCATTTCGCCGATGAGGATGGGAAGAAGTTGTCGTGGAATGCACGAGTGAGAGTAGCACTTGGCACAGCCAGGGCTTTAGAGTATGTCATATTTGTACGAGAAGAGCTTAACTCTCTTATCACTCTCTGCCCCTCATCTTCATCAGAAGGTTTATGTCTAACACATGCTTTTGCCATGGCTCATCAGGTACTTGCACGAAGTCTGCTTGCCATCTGTTGTACATAGAAACTTCAAATCAGCAAACATTTTGCTTGACGAAGAGCTAAATCCTCACTTGTCCGACTGTGGTTTAGCTGCGTTAAATCCGAACACAGAGAGACAGGTACCCTGGAGGAATTCAAAGAAGTTATTTTCCCATCAGTTGGCATTAGCCAAGTTTTCATTTTTATCATCTCATTTGAAAAATCAAGCTTGATTGTTGAAACCATCAACAGGTTTCGACGCAAATGGTTGGCTCATTTGGTTACAGCGCTCCTGAGTTCGCCTTGTCAGGAGTGTATACTGTTAAAAGTGATGTCTACAGCTTTGGGGTGGCCATGTTGGAGCTGTTGACTGGTAGAAAGCCACTGGACAGGTACAAACAACATTCTTATTCTCTTCATAAACCAAAACTTGGAGCGCAAGTCACCAGAATATGGCTGATCATCTGATCATTTTGTTAACAGTTCAAGGCCTAGACCGGAGCAATCACTCGTGAGATGGGCAACTCCTCAACTGCATGATATCGATGCACTGGCGAAGATGGTTGATCCTACGCTGAACGGCATGTATCCTGCCAAGTCACTCTCTCGATTCGCTGACATAATCGCCCTGTGTGTCCAGGTCAGCATTCATGCTAATAACTAGCTATATAACTCACTCATCAAGTTGATTCTTCCTACTCCTACTGATACCAAAGCATTTCCACTTCTGTTGTTGCAGCCTGAACCCGAATTCAGGCCACCGATGTCTGAAGTTGTGCAAGCACTCGTGCGGTTGGTGCAAAGGGCGAGCGTGGTGAAGAGGCGGTCCAGTGATGATTCAGGGTTTTCGTACAGGACACCGGACCACGAGGCCATTGATCTCTCCTTTTAAGTGTCTGGCTGGCACTGCAATCTTTTGGAGGTTTTGCTGTTACAATCTTGGAGGTTTTCCCCAATCGAGAAATTCGAGAGTGAGGCATATTCTGTAAATGGACGTTGATCAAAATTGTATTTTTAAGATCGTCAATTCGTATCCTGCATTTGTAATCTTCATAAGGGATCCCATATCTATAAACCATGTTCACTGTGTAATGAAAATAAGATTAGTTTCTTTTTCGGCAATGCAGAATTGTTTGCATCTTGAACCCAAGATAATATTGTTTGCATACTTGAAAACATAGGAATGATCATATTCAACATACCATAAGCGAATTAAGTTTGCATTTGCTGCAGAGCTATGAGCAGCAAGATCAAGCAGAAGGGTAAGAAGCCTTTATGTAATAGTTATTAGGCCCATACGTAGTTAAAGCCCATGCAGCCCATACGGGTCAAGGGATGATTGTCGAATGCTTGACACCTAGGGGGCTCGGCCGTTGATTTATAGCTGTTCTGCAGCAGCTGTACAACTCAACAAAACATATCATCATCAGTAATATCAGTAGACCTTGCGCTCTGCCGTGGATTAGTCATGTAATTCATTTTTAGAGACATCATGTAAAATTTCGATAGTTCAATTTACAGTTTTCATTATTGAATTGTTATCATGGTATTAGAGCTTCTGATGATTAAATCTTGAAAAGACGCTGGTTCGCCTCACGTCGACGAACTATTCTCCGTGGAAGTTTCAATTCTACCCGGAAGACTGTTCACCAACCTGTCGGCGCTGGTGCTACAGATCATGACGATCTCCATGTGGAACCAAAATGATGCCAAGGTTCGTTCGTGGTTGCTGGATTGTGTTGATGCATACACTTGTTTGAGTCTCCAATTGTTTCCCACCGCCAATCCTATGTGGCGGCATTTGTCTTCAACATATCATAAATAAATAAATGAATGAATAAAGAGCTCGTCTATTATGCTTCGAAGTATTGGTGAGTTCATATACAATATGAACTTTTACTATAACGCTAAAGGTACGATTTCAGTTTGTAACATGAAGGAATTTGTACAAAAATGTATATGTACAAACTTAACTTGTACCATAACCTTAAATATACAAGTCGAGTTTCTTCCATAAAGAAATTTGTACAAAAATGTGTAAGTACAAACTGAATTTTTACCCAGCGGCGGATCCAGAATAGGGTAGAGCACTGGGCCAAATTTGAAAAGAGATGGAGAGGACTAGGTTGTAACCCGACGAGCACTGAAACTAACACCAATGGATCCAGGGGAGGGATAGGCCGAGACCCGGGGGCGGCCCCCTGAATCCGCCGCTATTCATACCAAAACATTAAACATACAAGTTCAGTTTGTACCGCAGATGAATTCGCACGAAAATGTATAAGTACAAACTAAATGTGGTCTATGACATTAAAGGTATACATTTAGTTTGTATCTTTAATAAACAAAAAATATACAATAATGTATGCCAATGTGTCGGCACTATGCTAGTTTGATTTGCTGTATTTTTAATCCAAACATGCCTTAGCAACATCCTCATCTTTAAAAACACACAAAGATTCTTATTTAGCTTACTTCTAGAGAGAAAATCTCAATTATCTAAACATAAATATGGTTACAAATGAATCTACACATAATATAATACACCGAAGGGAAAAACGGGAGCCCCATTTCAAATTTCCTGCAACGAGAGTGAAAGTAGGAAGGACATTTTGGTCTTCACAATTACTTTTTTTTATTCATTAAAAAGGCATGTACTGGGATTCGAACCATGACCATTTTAAAGAAAAGCAAGGATCATAGCCAATCACACTAAGTACATTTGTTGTATCTTTTTAAATTAAAAACATACAATTGCAAAGAGGAAAAAACTCTTTCCCCATTCCAAATCCAATGCTCCATGAGCGTTTGTAGGAAGGGTAGAATAGGAGTGTCAATTTTTTTTCTCTTTCCTCTGTGGAACGGGCCAACTTACCGTACACATGCGCATTTAAATGGGTCCTGGAGTGTCAATTTTTTTCTTTAAGCCCTTTTATTTGTCTGTGGTGATAAAGTATATATGAAAAGGTAAAAACAATACTCCTTTTTATTGCTAAAAAAAATTTAACAATAAACTAATGCATGGTATCTGATGGGCTAACCGCTAACCATAAAATAAAAGAGTTGAATGGGCCTGACCTACACGGGATTTGGCCATCAAGTAAAACAAATGAACATCATTGGTTTGTCATTCTAAAACAAGTTATTTTCTCTGGTATAATATATATCATGCTATTATTTTATATCTTAGTGGCTAAAATATAATATATTTTAAAGTTATTCAATGGTTCAACCTCGACCAACCCAATTAGTCCAATTTTTATCATTTCAAATATATATAATATAATTATTTGATATCATAATGACAAAATTATAGTGTATTTTATAGGGACTCGTTTGGTATTTGTAAGTAAAAAACTAAACAGAAAGATCTATTTGGTTATTTTAAACATTAAAAAGATCCTAAACATTTTCAGTTCCTTTTGAATTTCTATGGTTTTATTCTCGAATAAGTGATGTGCAAATGGCGAATTGCAGTCATCTCTTTTCTTTCACTATTTTTTATTTTAAAATAGAAATTTTAAAAGTAAAGAATAATTAGAATTTGGCATGGGTCGGTCAAACAGGCTGAATTTCAAGTTTTGGCCCGTTTTGATCAAGTCTAATTTATAATCACATGGTTCCCTGATACCCGATAAAAATCTCAATCCAAACCAGTTTGGCAGGTGAGTCCGTGTTTACCACAATTTTCTAGGGATACAACAACTATGGTTCTCCCAAATCGTGTTGTTCGTTCTTGATTTTCTTAGATTTTATCATGGCTTGCCAAAAACTGGAAAGCACAATGACGACAAGATGAAAGTTTTATAAAGCAGAGTAATCGGCCAACGGGCCGAATAAAAGCTAGCAACGATTGTGAGATGCTCATTTCCCGAAAACCGACGGGATAGGAGATTTTTTATTCGATTTTCTGGAATTTGGTTTCTATAAAACTTACTCCACCTCATCATATTACCAGAAACAATATTGTTTCACAAGGTAACAAGTACTTGATTTTGGTTCAGAAGGCCGATTTTTTATTCGTTGCATCATTCATGTCTCTTTCCTGCTAAAATTCACTATTTTTATTCGGTGTTTCCCAAAAAATAATAGTGTATTTTATAGGGAATCGTTTGGTATTTGTAAGTAAAAAACTAAACAGATCTATTTGGTTATTTTAAACATTAAAACGATCCTAAATATTTTCAGTTCCTTTTGAATTTCTATGGTTTTATTCCCGAATAAGTGATGTGCAAATGGCGAATTGCAGTCATCTCTTTTCTTTCACTATTTTTTATTTTCAAATAGAAAGTTTAAAAGTAAAGACTAATTAGAATTTGGCATGGGTCGGTCAAACATGTTGAATTTCAAGTTTTGAGCCGTTTTGATCAAGTGTAATTTATAATCACATGGTTCCCTGATACCCGATAAAAATCTCAATCCAAACCAGTTTGGCAAGTGAGAATGTGTTTACCACCATTTTCTAGGGATACAACAACTGCGGTTCCTATCCCAAATCGTGTTGTTCGTTCTTGATTTTCTTAGATATTATCATGGCCTGAAAAAAATTGGAAAGCACAATGACGACAAGATGAAAGTTTCATAAAGCAAATTAATCTGCCAACGGGTCGAGTAAAAGCTAGCAACGATTGTGAGATGCTCATTTCCCGAAAACCGACGGGATAGGCGATTTTTTATTCGATTTTCTGGTTTCTATAAAACTTACTCCACCTCATCATATTACCATAAATAATATTGTTTCACAAGGTAACAAGTACTTGATTTTGGTTCATAAGGCCGATTTTTGATTCGTTGCATCATTCATGTCTCTTTCCTGCTAAAATTCACTATTTTTATCACGTGTTTCCCAAAAAATTATAGTGTATTTTATAGAGAATCGTTTGGTATTTGTAAGTAAAAAACTAAACAGAAAGATCTATTTGGTTATTTTAAACATTAAAACGATCCTAAACATTTTCAGTTCCTTTTGAATTTCTATGGTTTTATTCCCAAATAAGTGATGTGCAAATGGCGAATTGCAGTCATCTCTTTTCTTTCAATATTTTTTATTTTCAAATAGAAAGTTTAAAAGTAAAGACTAATTAGAATTTGGCATGGGTCGGTCAAACAGACTGAATTTCAAGTTTTGGCCTGTTTTGATAAAGTTTAATTTATAATCACATGGTTCCCTGATGCCCGATAAAAATCTCAATGCAAACGAGTTTGGCAGGTGAGTATGTGTTTACCACCATTTTCTAGGGATACAACAACTGCGGTTCTTATCCCAAATCGTGTTGTTCGTTCTTGATTTTTTTAGATTTTATCATGGTCTGACAAAAACTGGAAAGCACAATGACGACAAGATGAATGTTTTATAAAGCAAATTAATCGGCCAACGGGCCGATTAAAAGCTAGCAACGATTGTGAGATGCTCATTTCCCGAAAACTGACGGGATAGGCGATTTTTTATTCGATTTTCTGGAATTTGGTTTCTATAAAACTTACTCCACCTCATCATATTACCAGAAACAATATTGTTTCACAAGGTAACAGGTACTTGATTTTGGTTCATAAGGCCGATTTTTTATTCGTTGCATCATTCATGTTTCTTTCCTGCTAAAATTCACTATTTTTATCACGTGTTTCCCAAAAAAAAACTATACAACAATAAGTTATACACCCCATTACATTATCAAATTTCATACCTCACCTTCCTCCGGCCAACTGGCCGGGGCCCACGCTAGTTTATATAACTAAACACAATCAGATTAGATATCCCGAGAATCCAACTCCCTGATCCATCCCCTAATAATCACAAATCATTCCCTAAAATCAGCCGAAGCTAACCCTAATCCCCCTCTGACTTCGCCCCCAAAAAGTCAGCCCTAATAACCCTCCGTGCAAACACGTCTCACTAGCAGTGTGTCTCGCCACTCTTTTCTTACCGTCACAACTCACAATCGTGTGACCCACCTCCCCCAAATCCCAACCACCATACTCTATAAATCCCTTCTCCATTTTCATATTCAAATCCCATCACAACCTTTCCCTGTGCCCTAATTTTCTAACCACCCAACTAACCCAAAGTAGTTACCTCCTTCATTCCATAACCCCAAACCCAACCATCGCCCACAAACCATGGCGTTAACGTCTTCCTTGTCACCATTGTCATCCTCCCTTCTTCTCTCTGCCGCATTACTCATCTTCTACGCCAACGTCGCGGCCGCGGTAGACTACTACAACTACAAGCCGTCCACCTCCGTCTCCCCTTACCTCCCTTCCTACTCCAAATCCACGCCGACGAAGTCGAGAATCCTCAACCCGATCGACTCGTGCTGGCGGTCCGACCGGAACTGGTCACGCAACCGGCAGGCCCTGGCCGACTGCTCGGTCGGGTTCGGGAAGGCCACAATGGGCGGGAAACACGGCCCGATCTACGTGGTCACGACCGATTCGGACGACCCGGCCGACCCGAAACCCGGTACGCTGCGGTACGGCGTCGTGCAGAGCAAGCCGCTGTGGATCGTGTTTCAGAAGGACATGGTGATCACGCTGAAGAACGAGCTGATCGTGAACAGCTACAAGACGATCGACGGGCGGGGGGCCAAAGTGGAGATCGCGTACGGGCCGTGTTTGACGATCCAAGGGGTGACCCACGTGATTGTTCATGGGCTTAGTATCCATCACTGCAGGCCCGGGAAGTCTGGGCTGGTGAGGAGCAGCCCGGGGCATGTGGGCCGAAGGCAGGGGTCGGATGGGGATGGGATTGCGGTGTTTGGGTCGTCGAATGTTTGGATCGATCATTGTTATCTGGCCCGGTGTACGGATGGGCTTATTGATATCATTCATGCTTCTACTGGGATCACCATCTCCAACAACTATTTTACCCAGCATGATAAGGTAAGCACTAAGCACTAAGCACTAAGCACATGATTTACATTTCTTTTTCACCTACCTTAAAGAAAGATTTTCAGTTAGTCGCCTAGCGGTTATAAGAAAACAGTGTAGTTATCGATAGATCGATGGCTTTTGATAAAACGATAACCGAATAGCTAGTTAACGGTTAATCAACAACTAACTAAGTATAAACACATACCTATGTTTTTCTCCTTCAAAATGGTCATATCTCTTAAAAAAACTCTCAAATTTCAAATAAACAACGTTCTCTCGCGTCGTCCCTCTTCTTTCTCTAATTTCCTTCTACTGTGAACCTTAAAATTACAAGAGACAAAGACTATCGTCGATTTTGTGGTTGAAATGTATGCATCAAAATTGAAAAAAAGAGGATAACCTTCTGTTGGTTCGATTATAGTTTCAAATTACCTGCTAACGGTTAGTTGGTTAACCAACATGATAACAGATAACCAACTATTCGGTTACAGCTAACGATTAATATAAAAATTGACTAACGATTCCGACTATACCGAAACATCTAACAACCCAAGATCTATAGCTTCGATTGGATTTAAGCACTGCAGCATAAACTGACGTAAAATTGCTGTGCAGGTGATGCTATTGGGACACAACGACAAGTACAAGGAAGACAAAATCATGAAGATAACCATAGCCTTCAACCATTTCGGCGTTGGCTGCATCGAGAGAATGCCCAGGTTGGTTCTCTAGCTTAACGCCATTATACCCACTACACAAGGGCTTTTAACTGTCTAGCTCTGTACGAATTAGTTATGTAACTTGGCTTTCATTTTTCGCAGGGTGAGATTCGGCTACGCCCACGTCGTAAACAACAGGTACGACGAGTGGCAAATGTATGCAATCGGAGGCAGCGCCAACCCGACCATATTCAGCCAGGGGAACTACTTCATAGCACCTGACCAGCCCTACGCGAAGCAGGTGACCAAGCGCGAGGTGAAGAGCGGATGGAAGCAGTGGAAGTGGAGGTCGTCTGGAGACGTTTTCCAGAACGGAGCTTACTTCGTGCAGTCGGGCTATGGAACTTGCGCTCCGCCCTATACAGGCTCGCAATCGTTCAAGGTCGCTCCTGGTTCGATGACTCCTGCTCTAACTGCCTCCGCCGGTCCACTTTCCTGCTCTTCAGGCAAACCCTGTTAATTAAGACAAACACATATGTAGGTCTCTCCAGTTTGGCAAGAGACCCTTTTGAGTTTTGATTCCCCATCATTTTGTACAATGTTCTGCTCATTTGTACATGTATACACAGTGTTACCAAAACAAAGTCTAACTTCCACTGTATTACCTTCTTCTTCCTTTTTGTATCCCATTAAAATGGAGACAAGATGAGAAAATCTATAACTAACGATATCATCTGTGGTTCCATGGTATTGATGACTAGTAGTACATTGTTCAAGTTGCATTTGTACATGTACAAACCAAAGAAGGTTTGATTGCAGAACACTTAAGAGTAGAGATCACAGGCGACAGAAGCAACCTGCAGCTGCAAATCGACTACACCCTTGGCCATTGTGGACAAACAACCTGCAAATGAACCATGTATCATCTAATTATCAACGAAATATACAACGAAATCAACGCCACAACATCATCCGGAAGTGAAAGATAGCTCAGTTGATGGAACAATACCAACCTCCAGTGTGCTGAAGACTAATCGCATTCGACTGGCAACAACTGATGGCTCCTCAGCACGTCCAGCCACTGCCATTTGCTCCAGCTGAAGAGTCTTTACTGGAAGCCTTCCAAATGACAGAAGAATCAAGAAACAAGAAAAGCGAAAAGGGTGAGTCTCATCTCATCTCATCAATGCTTTAAAAAGTTATTCTACAGATGTAACCTCACCATGCCATTCCCCTCACGAAATATGCGTTTGCAATTAGAGCACAGAATCCCTTCCAGTAAAGAAGCATTTCGTCCGAAGCTGGAGGCACAGACGACCACCTAACTATGGTGGGTTGTGGAGTGCACAAGATAGTGATGAACACAATGCTCACCCACAACATACACTCATCAACCTACAAACAACATCATCACACCCACACTAACTTCAAAAGTTCCCACACACTTTAAACACTCCAAGAAAGGGCACAAAAAGACCAGACCTCGTGGGCAGAAATCCTGGACTGAACACTAGTGATGCCACCGTAGTTCTCCATTGCTTGGATCTCAGCACCAGATTCTCTAATGGCAGTGAGTTCCTGAAGCAATCCTTGGTCGGTACAGCCGAGTGCATAGGCATTCACCCCTGCGCCAATGAACTCCTGATCACGAGAAGCAAAAAAAAAATTGAATATTTATCCGCGCTTGATCATGTTCAATTGCCTGATTGAATCAAACCCCAGAAAAGAGCACATAAAAATACATACTTTCAGAGTGTCACCTCCTCCCCGCTCAATCACATTCCTGTAGCGGCGGAACAAGCTGATTGCGATGTTGCGGGAGGAGCGAAATTCGTCATCTCCGTCAGGTGGGATTGAAACGGAATGGCGCGATCGGCACTGAATGAACCAGCGCAGGGGTTAAGTCCGTTAATCAAGTGAAACCCTCAAACTAATTCGTTTTACACTTCAGTACTAATCATTCCATCAAGAAACATAAAAAGGAAAAGGATTGAAGATGGGGAACGACGAGTGACTTGATTAATCGACTTACCAGCCATCGAGTAGTAGAAGGCGAGATCTGCGGCAAGCCGAGGGGATGGCGTTGCTTCCGAGAGAAAACAGCAGCCGGAGAAGCAGAATTACGACGGCGAACAAAAGGGGCGGCGGCAGCGGGAAGAAGTGCGTCTTCAGGAGATGGTCCGATGGAAGCAAGCAGGCGTGCAGTAATTCCAGGAATCGGTGCTCGATACACAGTGGCAGCCATGGTTAAACCATCATAAATCGCCCGCCAACAGCTTAAAAAGAGTAACAGGATTACAGAGGAAAGATCACTGAGTCAAGGCGACGATGGATTGTGATGGTGACTTTTATTCTCGATCACTAACTACTGCAACAACAACAACAACCCACTTCACCTACTACAAGAACAGAGCTCTGCAGCAAAATCAGCAAAATCGGAATCCTCTCCCTCAAAGCTGAAAGGAAGGAGAAAGAATCTGGTTGTGGGGCAGAGGTGGGAAGTCGCCATTTTGCCACCAGTTTCACGAATGGCTGCAAAGTGGCCCACGCCCAGATTCCGCTTGTGGTTGTGGTTGCTCTGTTTTTCAGGATGGGCTTTTTCAGCCCAAATGCGATATGACAGGGCCCCAGAATAGAACAGCTGAGCCCAAATCAGTTGATTGGGTCAATGGGCCTAACTATCCACTATGGTTTCCACAGGAATAAAAGAGAAAGAAGTGGATTCTGACTCAGATCACCACTACCTTATCGACTTATGACGTCATACCGGCGACTGAGTGGCGCACATACCAACTCCCGCGCCGCCGACCGGCGATTGGTGTCCGTCAGTGTAGTGCAGTCGTTCGTCTGTCCAACAAAAGTGAGTAAAAAGGGAAATTAGGAAATAAATAAAAGCCACTCAGTCTCGATTGGGCAGAGAGAAGCCTCCTCCACCCGCTACATACTGCCAAAAATCCGCCATCACAGCGAAGCTAAATCTCAATCTCAATCTTCCCCCCCTTCTCCTTCTCCTCCGTCTCCGTTCACCCACTCTCTATCTTACGGCGGGTAAGAATCTTACCCACATCTCTCCGCCGCCGCGCTTTGCTCCACCGTAAGCGCTCCCACTCCCTGTATTCCGCTCGGCATTCCGCCATTAAAGACACAGATCCCCTATTCCCGCGCTTTCCTTTTTCTGTATTACACCCTTTTCATCTTCTGCGTTATTGCTGTTTATTCTTGCTTTCCTGTTGTTATTGATGTGTTGAATGTTGATTGATTCAATTTCATAAGTTGGGTTTCGATGAAATTGTGATTGAATGAGTATTTTGAGTGATTCGAATTGGTTTTTGACCAGCCACAATGAGAGGGGGAGGTTTGTGGCAGTTGGGTCAATCAATCGCCCGCCGCCAACTCGCACGCCCTGATCACAAGAAGTCACCGTCGGCAGCCGCCGCCGCCGCCCGCCGCTACTTCGCATCGGAGGGCGACCTCAAGAAGACGGTCCTGTACGACTTCCACGTCGCCAATGGCGGCAAGATGGTACCTTTCGCCGGCTGGAGCATGCCAATCCAGTACAAGGACTCAATCATGGACTCCACCGTCAACTGCAGGGAGAACGGCAGCCTCTTCGACGTGTCCCACATGTGTGGGCTCAGCCTCAAGGGGAAAGACGCCATTGCTTTCCTCGAGAAGCTTGTGATTGCTGATGTGGCTAGCCTTGCCCCCGGGACGGGCAGCCTCACCGTGTTCACAAATGAAAAGGGTGGAGCCATTGATGATTCGGTTATCACCAAGGTCACTGACGATCACATTTACTTGGTGGTCAATGCTGGCTGTAGGGATAAGGATTTGGCTCACATTGAGGAGCATATGAAGGCTTTCAAGGCTAAAGGTGGAGATGTCGCTTGGCATATCCATGATGAGAGATCCCTGCTTGCTCTCCAGGTCCATTCCCTTTCCCTTTCAAATTTCAGCTCCCTTAGATTTTGTTACTAGGACTTGGGAAATATGAGCACTGTTAGACTGTCTTGACATAATCCTGATTTGAGAAAGAACTGTGGAAGCATTGTAGCTTATTCATTTATCTGTGGATACTATTGTTATGTTTTTGCTTCTGGATGATGTGAAGTGGAGGAAATCTGTGGCTTGGATAACTGCTAGAGGAGGAACCTTTCTTCTGTTTGAAAATCTTGTTTCCTCAGTTAACTTTGGTGACTGAGTGCTAACTTTTCACCCTGATTTCTGATTCTGTAATTGACAGATAGTCTTGCTTGTGTGATCTGCAGGGCCCTCTTGCTGCTCCAACTCTTCAGCACTTGACAAAGGACGATTTGAGCAAGTTTTACTTTGGCGAGTTCCGCATTCTGGAAATCAATGGAGCTACCTGCTTCCTCACTCGAACAGGGTACACACTTTTTTCTCTCATCTTCATCATCATCTATTCAGCTTCAAACCAGCAATGTGCCCTTCATATATGATGCAATTCACTGCGATTGTTGGTGGTGCATATTCGTTGTTGTGTGTTCTTATCTCAGTTCAGGCAATTAGTCCAACCTCTGGACTTGCATAGTGCTTACTACGTGGTTCCTTGATAATTACTTATTTTGTTCATGGATTCACTCAGGAATTCATAACTACTTACATACTACTCACCTACATTCTCCAGGTACACAGGCGAAGATGGGTTCGAGATCTCGGTCCCTTCAGAAAACGCACTAGACCTGGCCAAAGCCCTCCTGGAAAAATCCGAGGGCAAGATAAGACTAACAGGTCTCGGCGCTCGCGACAGCCTGCGCCTCGAAGCTGGCCTCTGCCTCTACGGCAACGACATGGAGCAGCACATAACGCCCGTCGAAGCAGGCCTGACTTGGGCCATAGGGAAGCGCAGGAGGGCCGAGGGCGGCTTCCTGGGCGCCGAGGTGATCCTGAAGCAGCTCGCCGACGGGCCCACGATCAGGCGAGTCGGGTTCACTTCCTCAGGCCCTCCGCCGCGATCTCACAGCGAGATTCAGGACGCGAGCGGTGCCAACATTGGAGAAGTGACCAGCGGAGGGTTCAGCCCTTGCCTGAAGAAGAACATATCCATGGGGTACGTGAAATCTGGGCTGCACAAGGCCGGCACCAATGTGAAGTTGGTGGTAAGAGGGAAGGCTTATGATGGTGTTGTCACGAAGATGCCGTTCGTGCCCACCAAGTACTACAAGCCGTCATAAGTCATAGCTTCTTCGTTTTAACTCGTTTCTTTTCTCGTCACGTTTGTTTTTAATTTGCTACTCTTTCTGCTTTTTTTTCTTCTTACCATTGTGAATTACTGCATTTGTTGCTGCACTTTTACTTTGTAACCATCGGAATTCTTGATGGAACTCTTCTGCATAAAAGTGAGATGCTTCGACTGAGCAGAAAAAAGCGCGGGAAGCTTTCTTATTACTGGTTCTGTTGTTAAGAATCAACTGTACTTGGAAGTGTTAGCTTCTTGATGATTTGTTGGAATGAAAAGTCAATCTCTGACTACTTTTAACCTGCAAAATGAGAACAATCAACTCGGAGTATTGTTTAGCCAAAGCCCAATACTCCGAGTGTTGCACTTCGGCCTTGTTATTGCCAATGCACCTGGTCGAGAGAAGAAAGTATGGTGGGCCTTAGGAATGCTGGCTCAATGGGCTTTTATTGTTACTACATGAAATATATTCTGATTTTGCTTAGAAACCATGAAATCATTCTTAATTTTTGTTCTTTTCATGGTTAAACAGTTTTCAGATTCTAGGAAGAAAACCAAAGAGTGAAAACTGTATCAGTATTCGATCAGAAAAACCTTCTATCGGTAGACGATATGAAATGGTTGAACCATGATTTTAGCGTAATATATCTTTGTAAAAAACTAATTTTACAATTTATACCAGCAAAATAATAGTGTCATTTAACGCATCTCTAAGTTCTAAACGCACCGAGTGAGAGCCCACCAATGGGATAGCTACAGATTTAAATTCTTAAAATATGGATAAAATCAATTTTCTATTTCTAATATGTCGATATCAAAAAAATGTTACAAGCACAATTACTATATTAATATATGTAGTCGCTTCGATAATCCTTGTTAGCTAGTAACTAAATCCAACGTATGAATGCGAACTAAAAAATGAGCTCTTCTAAAATACCCCCCTCAATTCCCCCTCTCCTATTTTATAACAACACATTAATTATAATGCATACCTGAGTGTGAAAATCTAATTGAGGTTTTAAACACTTACAAAGAGCTTAGTGAACAAAGGGTTAATCTGGGCAAATCGGCAGTTTGTTTCAGTAAAAATGTCTCGATGCCTAATCATGACTTCCTCGCCGCTCTATTGGGGGTTGGAGCAGTTGGGGTCCAGGATAAGTACCTGGGGCTACCAACGCTGATAGCGCGTTCTAAGATGCCCACTTTTCGATTTCTGGAGGAAGAGCTGTTAAACAGGCTTCAAGGGTGGAAGCAGAAGACTTTATCTTGGGCGGCTAAGGAGACTTTGATCAAATCAGTCGCCTTAGCCTTACCGCTTCACGTGATGTCCTGTTTTAAGCTTTCCATTTTCCTTGTGCCGGCTTTTGGATAGACACTTGGCTAGATTCTGGTGGGGAGTGGAAGGGGGACACTCCAAAATGAGATGGATATCCTGGCGTAATATGTGCACTAGTAAGCATGAGGGGGGCATGGGATTCCGCCGGTTTGAACAATTTAATCAGGCTTTGTTGGCTAAAATTGGGTGGCAAATCCTGTCTGAATCCCAGTCGCTGCTGGCGCAAGTCTATAAAGGGAAGTATTTCCCTCGCGGGACTTTTCTAACAGCTACGGCCAGGTCTCGTCCGTCGTGGGGGTGGCAGAGTATCCTTTATGGCCGTCAATTGCTTCAACGTGGTCTCCGTTGGCAGATTGGCAATGTGCGGACTGCTTCTTTCCTCTCTTCTAGTTGGATTCCTCTTCTTCATCCTGATGGCCCGATCTATAACCCGCAAGTTCTTCCAGTTGAGGGAGAACCAATAGTAGACTCAGTTATATGCCAAGGTGAGGGGAAATGGTGTGATGCGAAGCTTCAACAATGGTTTGACCCAACAGTATGTCGGGCAATTGAGGCTATCCCCCTACCTAGTGAGAATGTGGAGGATAGGTTAATTTGACATATGACCTCTGATGGGATCTTCATAGTTAAATCGGCCTACCACCTTGCGGTCTTGCTCGACAAACAAGATGGTAGGTGAAGGACGAAGGTTAGCTGGATGGATAAACCGAGTTGGATACGGCTGTGGGATGCTAATCTTCCCTAAAAGCTCAAAGTTTTTATGTGGCAAGTGGTCCTTCGCATCCTTCTGACAATATAGCCATTGATTGAGAAAGGTGTTCGGGTCCAGCCTCGTTGTCCTGTCTGCTGGGAGGAAAAGGAAACAATGGAGCACCCGTTCTTGGATTGTCCGGTAGCCAGGGCACTCTGGGATCAGGCGGGCCTTGAGCATCTTGGTCAGGGGTTGCCAAGGCATACCTTCCCTCTGTTTATGAAGAAGTTGATGAATGTCATTCACCATCCTCATTTATTCATGGCTGTTGTAGCTGTCCTGTGGCGGATTTGGAAGTCTCGTAATTGGGTGGTCTTTGAGGGCATATAATTCGGGATTCCATCACTTTTACGACAGTATTATCAATAGTATCAAGAATGGATGAGGCTCCTTGTTGACCAAGTTCAGCATCTGTGCATGCCTAGTGTTTCATTCGCCTCGACCGCTGTGTTGCAGACTGTTACCTGTCAGTGGGATGGCGCGACAAAGGCTGGTTTGCATGCGGCCGGAGGGATTGTGATTAATGATCTCTTCGGGAACGTGATTCTGGCTCGTGGAATTCAGTTTCCCTATATGGATGACCCTTTGGTGGCAGAGATGTTGGTTCTTCGGGAAGCGGTGGTGTGGTGTCTCGAATTGGGGTTTCCAGCAGCTTGCTTCCAAGGTGATGCCAAGGTCATTATTGATAAACTTAATCGGCGGGATGCGAGGGATGATCGGGTTGGGGTTGTTCTTGAAGAACTCATTTGGGTGTTTACATGTCATAGTGCGTTTAGTGTTCGCTTTGTAGGTCAGAGTAACAATAGGATAGCCCATTTGGTGGCTAGAAAGGCCCTTGCTTTGTACCCGACTGGTTGTCGATCTTTTGATTTCCAGACCTAATTGGTATCCAGGATATAATATCTTTTTCTCTATTATTATCTTTTGTTAAAAAAAAAATGCATATGTTGGAGACTAATCTGCCATCATGAATACCTGAAAACCATTAAAAAGAACAGGTGATTCAAACTTATAGCATCCACGATGGCTGGTTGTCTTTGACATCTCTTTTAAAGAATTGTATGGATATTGATTAAGAGCATTTTCTTTTTCCATCTCAGTTTTTCATTTAAAACAGGTGGAATGTAACTTCTCGATTTGTCCAAGACCTAGAAAAATAAACTAAGAACGAATCAATAGTAGCCAGTGGACAACAAGCAGTCAACTTTCTCCTCCGCCCTGGATAATAATCCGTTGTACTCTTTTCCCGATTGCTTTGTTTGGCACGGGCTGCTATATATGCAGAAATATTTGGATACCAATTCAACATGCATGGCACCATTCAGTCGTTTCCGACCTAAGCCGACTAGACATAAAGGATATCCAAAGACCAAAATATATAGAGGAATACATTGTTGACCATTAATTGTTAAGCTCGTCAGCTAATTAGACTGCTTAATTAAAATCATAAACACCACTGCCGAATCGTAGTATTAAAAGTTAAAACTACACCCAAGCACAACTTGTATCTCAACTAGTACATGTTCATATTTACGTATACCTACCTCTTTAATAATTCAAATTACATGGGCGTGATGTGAAACGTCGTAACGACAACTTATGCCACCACCATTATCTTATTTTTAATGGGCCAGTTGGTAAATACGATTTTGTTAACCGTCAATTGACTATTTACACAAACTAACAAATCCATGTACATAATGTTATGATGAGATTTAAGTACCAAAACGAAAATACACGGGAGAAATTATCTTTGTATATAATTAGCGTCAAATATAGCCTAATTAGTTAGTATGGGGTCTTTTGGGAGGACAGCCAATAGTAAATGTGTGTCCAAAATGGACTTTATCATACTGATAGAGCTATATTCTGTTTGAACATATATCAATATGTTTGTTTGTTGAATGCATGTATGCGTGCATGCTTTCTACATACAGATTTAAGATTCGCGTTAATTACACACGTTACAAATGACGAGTAAAATTATTTATATATACGCGCGCGTGTATACAGATTATTGTTTTCAGAAATCAAATATCAAAAGAAATGAATAAAATATGAAAAAAAAAACAAATTAATCAAAGAATATTTTTTGGGATGATGATGGGTTATAATTTCTCAATCCCCTCCTAGTATGTATACCCTACCCTAGTAGTCACAAATAAACTACGTTACAACGAACATTTATCTATCTTATCAGAAGAGCTTGCTAGCAAACTCCTCCAATGGCGTCGTCCCTTCCTCCCTACAGTACGCAACTTTGCCAGCCAACTCCTTCACCTCCGCCGGACTCCTCCCCAGCGCCAACCCAACCTTCATCGCAAACACCTCCCCATTCTCCCTCTCCTCCACTTCCTCCTCCCGGAGATTCCCCTCGATCGAATCCTCTAGCTCGTCGAAAAACCCGGCGCAGCTCCTGTACATCTCTACCACCATCCCAATCTGCCCGCCGTGCTCCAACGTGTTCACCGCCGCCGCCAACGCACCTGCCGCCACCGCCACCCACCCATTCTCATTACCGCCGACGACCAGCCCGACAGCAGAAGCGGCCGCCGCCACGCCGGACAGCACGGGCCCCGACACGGCCAGGGCCTTGTTCAGCTTCAGCACCACGCTTCCCAGCCTCTCGTAATCCTCCCGGTCTTTGCTCCTCATAGCGACGGCGACGGCTCTCATCTCCGCCTCCAGCTCCTCGCTCCATCCGTTGCTGCTGTTGTTCACTCTTCCGCTGCGACGTCGTTTCGGGGACTGCTGGCTGCCACGTGGAGGCCACCAGACTGCGGGGGAGAATTTTTTGGGGAACTTGGGGATCATTTTCCCGAGTAAAGGGAGAGGGTAGGCCCGGTCAATGGTCAGCACTTTTTCCACCGCGGCGTCCACCTGGGCTTTGGTGGGTTGGGATTGGGCCTGGCTTCCGGGCCCGTTTAGTTTGGACTGGAGCTGGCGGAACAAACGGGCCGCGTTGCGCTGCTCCTCGGCCAGCTGGGAGGGCTGGATGGTGTTCATGATCGCCAGCAGGCCCGTGGCGGCGGCGAAGAGGATCGTCGAGCCGAGGGTCAACGGCAGGGAATGGTCGGCGGCGGAGGGGGAGACGGCGGCCATGGTGGTGGCGGCGAGGATGGACATGTTGATGGAGGAGAGGAGCAGGGAGTTCCAGTTGTCCCGCTGGACCGCCACGTTGCTGTGCATCTCGATCCTGTCCGCGATGGACTCCAGGACAGCGTAATACAGCTCGGAAGTCGCCGCCGCCGGCGTGGCTGCTCCTTCGTCGGCCGGTGGTGATGTAGTAGTAGTACTGATAATAAGTGGGTGTTGGTGGGTGATCTCCGGGCGGAAAGATTGATCGGAGAGGTGGGTTTTGCTGGTGGAAGAGGTGGGGATTTTGGGGAGGGAGATTCGGATTGGGAGCTTAGGGAGAGATATTGCGGCGCGTGGAGCTGGATTAATGGATGAAATGGGGCGTAGGGTTTGTATGGAGCTATAGGAAGCCATTGATGGGATTAGTATAAGAGATTCTGAATGGTGAGAACTGAGAAAGGAGTATGAATGTAATGGTGTTGAGAGTGAATTGGTGGTGATATGGGTTAAGTTTTTGGTGAATGATATATATAATGGCGTAGCCGTAGCCAACTACCACATAAACCAGAAACAATAATAACGGGGAAGGGGCGACAAGTGGGAAGGAAGAGGTCAGATGTGGCGTTGAAGATCGGATAGATTTGACTGACCGGACTCGTTCCCTTCGATCACGCAGTCTTTTATAAACGCTTTGTCGTTTTGACGTTCTCAATAAATAATATTCTTATTCCAAATTGGGCTAATGAGGCTGGGTACACTTGTTTATTATATACTAGATTTGGGTCCGCCCGTTGGTCGGATAAATTATATCAATGATATAAATAATAGTTGTAATTGTCTCGACTAAGTTATTGAAATTCAAATTAATTTGTTACTGAAAATATAAAAAGGAACATATAATAAGTTTTCCAACACCTTGATCATTCACGAAAAAAAGTTTCTATCAAAATAAAAAACATAACTCATGTAAGGAAACCGGTTCCTAAAAAAAATCAATGGCACTTCAGTTGACTCTTTACTGTTAGAAATTCCTGCAAATTTTCTTTTGGACTTGCTTGTGATTGTCCTGCCATGAAAAACATTATCATCTCCATGCTACTTCATCTTCACTAATGAAAACTTTCTATTCACCATCAATGGTCTACTCCTTCTCATACATTTTATTGAAAACCAAACTTTATAAGAAAAATGTTCAGAAATGTGAGACATCATTTTTATGCTAGTAGAATTTTCCTTGTCAAAGTCATAAATATTATTGAATATTTGGTCTTTCCTCTCTTCGTTGAAATTTTATATCCACGATCAACAATCTCTTCCTTCTTCTCAACAATGTTATTTATCTCCATCACCGATTCCACTATCTCTAACATTAACATACTCTTTCTTCTTTTCCTACTACCAACTATAAGCAAAAATTTAGTGGTAAAATATGTAAGATTGCAAAACACCATTTTCAAAAAGTTAAATTTATCGAGTCCATGTCATGAAAATTTTCGAGATTGCTCTTGTTCGTCTTTTTCTTCCAAATTGTATAATAAGTTATGAGATTAGTGATGTTGTAATTGGTGAGCTTGATATGAAAGTTACTTCATTCCCTCAATTTGTAGGGAATGAGGAGGTGAATGTCCTTTCATTCTATCACTATCTTCAAATAGTTTTTGAGTAAACGTTCCAATGTACATAGCTCCATCGGGGAAACAATTAAGTAAGATTCACAATTTTGTACACAACTTGGCTTAATCTTGAATCTATAAAATGACACAAAGTGAGATACACTATTTGGTTGAAAGCTTTATGTCTTAGTGGGTGCGAATTTTTGTTGTTGTATTTGATGCATGAATTTGAAGTTAAAAAGAATTGAATCTTAGAGATTGTTGTCTAACTAATGTTGTCTTCATGTTGTATAATTACAGATTATATTGTAAATGAAATCACTATAATTTTGATCCATAGTTCAGTCTCTTGAACAAATTTCTTTTTAGGAAGCGTCTTTCTCCATTAACAATAATTCACAAAAGTTTTATGTTTTTAATAGTCGAGGGTTTGAGTTCAATTGTCAGGGGCTTTTATAATTAAAAATATAAAATTATTCCTTCTAAAATCACTCAAAATGTTGAAAATTTGAAATTAAATATGTTGTGGTTAAGAACCTTTTTATATTAGTGTTACTTTATATGGCATAGGTTATAAGCTTTGATGTTACTCTAGGTTCCGTTAAAGTTAAAAAAAACAATACAGAAGAAGCCAATTTCTTTTAATAAATTCCCTTTAGTTTGTAGCTGTTGGGTGAGTTAAAATTTTGGATTAAACTGCCCACCTATGTACATATACAGATATACTTATATACACTCGAACAACCCAAAAAGCCTCATTTGTCATTAATTAAAAAAAAAAAAAAAGCGAAAGACAAAGAGGCCCTTCCTAACTATGCGCAGGAGCCAGATAAAAGTGAATGAGAAGGGTGCGGATGGAGAACCTCCATATATAATTGGAGGATACTTTCCCACAATCTTATTAATTAATCAAATATGAAGCGAAAATTATCAACTATCAAAATAAAACGACTACTGCATGTTATAAAGTAATAATTAACAGGCTAGATAGGAATACCAACAAAATGTATTGTATTCAACAAAAGTAAAAATAAAAGGGGGAGGGAAGAAATTAAGGAGAGCTATATGTATATTTTAATATTAGTTTATAGCCCTACTCTCGGCTGGATTTGTATCTTTATTTTTGACTAATTTCTCAACAAGACTAGTGTATATATTATTTCGTGAAGGAGAACGAGGGTCTCGTTTGGCCATGCCAACCTCGAGGTTCCTCGACCTGGTGCTGCACATTAAAAAATTTACCGACATGCAAGCGCACTTTTTACCATTTTTCTGCATAATAAAAACACCGCTATAAAATAAAAAAAGTATACTAGTGTTGGTGCATAACGAATCTTTATTGTTTCCAGCTAAGTAGGGCTAGATGTTCGATGGAGAGGTTTACCCAAAACCGAAACCAAACGCATTGGTTATCGCCGAACCGAGAATAGAACGAAAAAAGTTCAAAACGGTATCAGTTTTGAATTAGGATTGTTTTTCGGGTTTCGAGGAAATCGTACTCGAACCCGAAACGGACCCAAACCCCACCCGAAGGATAGGCCCTGGCCTGCTATCCCCTAGCCCATCATGATACCCCAGTCAAATTCTCAACTCCGAACTCAATTCTTTTTTCACTCCTCTACTCGCCTCAGCGGCCTGTAATGGAACAAAAACGATAACGTGCTACCAGGGGCGGAGGCAACTTGTTAGGAGGGTGTGCCTTGGAAGAACAAAGTTAAAAGAGTATATTAGATTGTTTATAATGAAGTTTTGTACATGGAACCGCAATCTTATTGTCACAATATCACTAGGTGAACTTATTGTGGTAGTATTTAATTATGTTTTCCTTTTCAATTCCAATCAAAACTTTTCCTCTCAGACATGATCGCTAAGTCGCTCGACTCTACCTTTCCATTCAACCGACTTTTATCGGCTATCCATGAGCACTAGAAAGTCTTTACCGTAACCCATCATGGATTGGAATTATTTACAAAATTATGAAGCACTAGTCGATAGGATATATTGATAATAAGGTCTTTGATAGTTTAGATGAAAAATATATAATTTAAAAGTTTTATTAGAGAAGAAAAATGTTGTGAGTCATTGCAAAAATTAATAGTTTCTCATATAAAATATATTTATTTAATACAATTGGCACCCCCTTAATAGAAAATCCTAGCTACGCCATTGCGTGCTACCCTGCCACTACTGTGTTTGGCTTCCGCAACTCCGCCCTCCAGTCTTCATCCCTCTCCGCTGACCAGAGGAGATTCAGAGTTGTTCGTCTCCCCCCTTCGAAGAGAGCAACTTGTCGAAATCCCATACGGTGACATGGTCCATCTCGCTGGTAATCACATCAGACCCGATAGTCGTAACATTATCTTCTCGTGTAACCGAAAATCGCTAAGGTGTCGTTGTTGTTTTCTGTAATGGTGTTGTTTTGTGTTCGGTTAAACGACCGAAAGTCAACCCATACTCTAGCTTGGTAGCCAAGTACTACGTTATTAGGTTTGAATATCTCGGTTGGTTTTAATTTGATGTCATTCGTGGACATTGTAATAATGATTATATTGCATCTCATCACTAGAATCTAGTCGTTCATTCTATATTATCATGTTGTGCAGTATAATGCATAACAAAATTATATTATTTTATTAAGTGTGACAATATCACACAGTTTCGCAAGACCGTGAAGAATTGTCCATCTAGTTTGCAAGATTAATTTACATTAAAATTTTGGTACAACCTCCAGTACAATTTCACATTGAAGTTTACATCCTTTCTTCAAATATTATTGAACTCATTAAAATCATTTGTCTACCCATATTTGTGTAGTGCATGACCCTATTCTTGACCCAGAAAAACAGTAACAATAAATATGACCAATGACCATGCACATTTTATTTTAATGCACGAAGATACCCATTATATGCGTGAAGTAGACTACATGAGAGATAAGTAGGTAAGTTTCGCAAATAAGACTTGCATGAAAACACAACCATATATAGCTGGGCAGATCTTAACTTCAATAGACAAGGAATAATAACTCTCTTGAACTTTTCAGTTGATCCATAGAGAAATACGAGATATTGGAAGAAATTAAATACAACAAACGAACAAAGTGAGCTTTAGATGTGTGTGTATGTTTCTTTTTCAATAATGATGTCTCCAATTTCCCCTTCATTCAATTTAATTGAATTGTTTTCAGTTATTAGTCATTTGGTTTGATCAATAAACTACAGGAGGTGATATCCCTAGTTCCTTTACCTGAAAATTAATGATGATTTGCGAAGTATCTTAAGTTTTCACCAAAAAGAAAAGAAGTATCTTAAGTCATTCCTATTAGGTTAGAGTAATTTTGGTAGCTAATAAAAAGTTTGTGGTTAAGGGTAATTATAGTATTAGTATTGTTTTTAAATTAATCTACAAAACACTATAAGCCAATGTGCAAAAGCCGGCTTTGCCACGTAATCCCCAGCTAATTAACTCGCAGAGTTCGGAGGGTCACTTTAGTCAATTCCGCACCCTCGCTGTCTTGCTCGCCGTCTTCCAAATTGAAACCGGAAAGCGACGCTATTCTGTAGCCGTCTTCGCTCTTCCCCAACGAAATCCTTCTTCTCGTCCTTCTTTGGTGCTGAATCGGAAAATCATGGTTATGCTGGCCCTTTCTGTGCGCATCTTTTGAAGCTATAGGATGGGATTACTACTCCAAATCGCCCTCGATCTGCAAACGAAATTCTTTGCCCGTCTTCCCCAACGAAATCCTGCTTCCCGTCCTTCTTTTGCTCTGAATCGGAAAATCGAAGCTATGTTGGGCATTTCGTTGCTCATGTTTTGAAGCTACAGGGCGGGATTACTACTCCAAATTGCCCAGGTATTGCATTCAGAAACCTTTTTCCGAACTTGGGTGTGTTTGTTGGTGGAAAACGACGCAAAATTTGCCGCATTCTTCCCAACGAAATCCTTGGGACCGTCTTTCTTTGGTGCCGATTTGCAAATTCCAAGTTATTCCGACCCTTGGTGGCTTGGTCTGCTCATCTCTTCAAGCTACAGGTCGGGAAACATAT
Organism: Linum trigynum; assembly: GCA_964030455.1. Classification (NCBI taxonomy): domain Eukaryota; kingdom Viridiplantae; phylum Streptophyta; class Magnoliopsida; order Malpighiales; family Linaceae; genus Linum; species Linum trigynum. Next base: position 65,325,343 of record OZ034819.1, read on the forward strand.
CTTCAAATCGCACTTAATCTGCCTCTTTCACTTCTCCGAGCTGTGGTGTGTTTGTTGTTGGGTGCTCTGACTTGCAAGTGGGCTGGATATCGCTGTTGATTGTTTGGTGTATTTGAGTCTAGGACGGCTGTCTCCATCAAATCCTGCTCTCGGTGGTTGTCTGTCGGTGCATCTTGCTCCCACCGGCAATCTTTATTTGGGTATGCGTTCAAACTTTGAAACTGTTAAGCAATTAGTTGGAATCAGCTTCTTCCTTTCTTGGCTTTTCCATTTTGCATCAAATCATAGTGATCCTGTAATCTGTATTAGAGGAATAAAGTTCAATTTTAGTAAGGTCAAACTCATCTCCACATAAGTGCAGCTACTATCTTGAGGAAACCAGCAGGACTAAGCCAAGTCCCGAGGTTCTTTGAGGAAAAACCTTAACTAGACACAAAAGGAAGCATGGGGACAACTATGACCCTAAGGAAGTGAAGTAGTATTGTTGGAGCCTGGAAGTTTTGTGTAGTTAAGGGCCACGTTGTGAACTGTATTTTATTAATGTGATTTCCCATCTACGAGATGTTTGTGAATGGTTTGATTTTTACAGCATTTGAACTTTTAAATTGTATATGGTTTGCTTTATCATTTTCCAAAGACAATCGTTATTCAAGTTAAAATATCATTTATTTGTGAGTTTAATATATCACTATTTTAAAGCTCATGTGTTTATCACTGCTACAAGTTTGATTTTTTGTGTTTTTCTTGGCATCATGTAGAATTTGTGTTACTTTTGGATAGGGGCATACTGCATTTGTTGTTTGTGGCAGCAGGAACCTCAATTTTTTACTATTATGATGCTACAACCTGAAGCCTCATTCTTAGTCAGAGGTTATTTAGCATTGTTTTCACTTTTGCTTCTTATATCTATATTCCCTTCCTGATTTTTGTCTTACATGGATCCAATGAACTGGCCTCTGTGTTGGGACTCCATCTGGTCAAATTGTAAATGACATCAAGACTACTTCATGTTTATGAGATGGAGACAACGATGATGGTGCTTAGTAGAATGGTGCAGGCTGTTCACATCATGAGTAGTTGTGTTTTTCTGACTATGGGGTGTTTGTTAATGGTTTGGTTCTTATGAGTTTTAAAATTCATATTATATATAGTTTTATTTATCACAGCAACAAATTTGATTTTCTGTGATTTTCTTGGGAGCATGTAGTAGTTGTGTCGCCTTTGGATAGAAGCATATTGCGTTTGTGAATGGTTTGGTAATTATTAAATTCATACTTTTAAATTGTATAAAGTTTTGGCAGTCGATGTCCAATGAAAATGGGATTTGAAGTTCAAAATAGAAGGCTTTATGTGTGTTTATTACCACTGCACCTTGCATCTGTCTGTGTCCTTTATGCCAGCAACTTGCATTATTTGTGTAACTTAACACCAACTGCCAGCTTCAGCATGTTCAGGGCAGAAACATCTTGGAATTGATCGTGGTAATGATGTAGGCATGTAGCAGCCAAAACATTGCTTCCTTGCCAGGGGTCATCAAGTAGTAGTGTCTTCATTTTTATATGGTGTTTTATGTATAAGTAAGAGAACATTATAACAGCAATAGCAGTTAATCTGAATTGTCTAAAAAAGCTAATCCGGCAAACGGCCGGGCCCAATGCTAGTTAGTTATAATAAAAATGAGGGAACAGAAACGCAATTCATCTCCCTCGCTCTCGCCTACTGAAATACTTGTTTTTTGCTTTGGACAGAATCCTACCAAACTTCACCCTCATCCCTTTCAGCATTTGTTCCCCCTTACTGAAACTAGCCCACTTATTATACCTCACACCAAAGCCCAACACACCACTAACCTCAGTTCAAACATCTCCCTCCTCACTCCCCAGCCCACCCCGTTTACCGTCGATGATGATGGCTCGCCCATCGTAACTCACGCTGCTCGCGCAAACAACAACACAACAACTAACGAACAAGACCAAACTGAGAAGAGCCCCTTTTTGTATTTGCCTGCAGCTCGCCATCCTCATTTACGTGTTGCTACTCAAAACTGGACCAAATCTTTTTCCCTTTGTATTACTATATATACACACAACTAGTTAAGCTAGGGTTGAAGTCGATCGGTTATAGATATTGGATCGATGATTAATCCTACTGTACGTGGCTGCCAAATCCTTTCAGATTTTGTTACATGGATAGCAGATATTGTTAACTGATTTCTGGATATGTTGGCGAATGTGGCCAGAGAAACGGATGATGCATTGCATGAACAATTATCCCCAAAATTGACCACATTGTGTATTATATATATATCGTAATAGCAACTACTCTTCTTCGTTTTTTCCTTTTTCCAAAAACATATTTATCCGTTTTAATTAAGAATTTGTATTTCCATGTAAAAAAAAGTTTGATTTCACAGTAAAATATTTTACCATAATAAATCAATAATCTCCGATAGAGATCGCATCACCACACCATCCGCATTACACGTGAGTAGTTGAGATCCGGAGTTGGTTGGCTAGGCCATGGACAGTTCGCATAGATAATGTTTACCGTGAAGCTAATTACGTCGCAGATTATCTTGCTTCGATAGGTCACTCTTTTCCGATTGGGCACCATGTCTTTGATAGCCCGAGTAGTTCTCTAACTTACTGGTTGTACTATGATTCTGTAGGGATTCAAACGTCTCGTCTCATTCGTATGAAATAAAGGTTTGGGCGTCCGAAGCACCCTATTCTCGCAAAAAAAAAGTCCGATAGAGAAGCAACTCATTTTTGTACATCAATCAGAGCCATTTTGACAAGTGATACAAAATGATGACCCATGATATTGATGAGGTACAAAAAACTACATAAACTTCTTTCACTCATTCACATGCTACTCTAGTATCATCAATACGGCTAGCGTGCTATGGTCCATATATTTATGGCTTGGCTTAAGACCATTTTATGCTCCAAACCGAACAACCAAAAATCTACCCAACCAACATATTATACCTCACACCAAAGCCCAACTCACCATTGACCTCGGCCCAAACATCTCCCTCCTCACTCCCCAGCCCACACCGTTCCCAGGCCTTGAACCACCTCGTGCCCAAGGCTTTTACCAGTCACCATTACAACTTAATAACCCTAAGAAAATTGAAAAAAATGTGCACACCCCTCTCCTCTTCGTCGTCATCTCTCATCTCCAATAAGACACAACCGTTCACCCTCTCCCAACCACAAACCCAAGCTCCAAATCCTACCTCCCCTACAATCCAATCACGCCGCCGACAATCACATGCAGACGGCGGGGAGCGTAAGTGTCGCGTTGGAAGAGGGTCTTCGTCGTCGATTACCAATGATCAGTATGTTAGATCTTTCTTGATTTGATCATCCTCTATTTCGCCTCTTGATTTCGAGTGTTTCGACAAATCCTTGATACAATTTATGTTCAGTTTGCATTCGATGTATGGCAATAGCCACATTCTTCTCAAGATCAATTTATCGTTTTGTCTTAATTTCGTGTGTATATCTAGATCACATATACGATCCTTCCATACACTGATATAGTTTCGTTTCCCTCTCTTCAGCCCACTGTTGTTGTAAAACCATCACATCCCATTTTACTCTTCTTAGGATTCGCCGGTGAGAATGTGGGTGTTCTCCCCTTCTCTAACTATGGGACTCTATCCGTAGCTCACATATAATGTAACGCGTGAGAATTCGCATACAAAATTGAATGGAAATCGATAGAATGATTTAATAGTTAGTAATGAAAACGCATAGTTTATTAAAATGTAAATATTTATAACAATTTATTATTGACCTCAAGGACTAAAACATAAGTGAATTTTGTACTTATAATAATAAATTTAAAGAGGATATTCTAGGCAAAAAAAGAATTCCTCATATTGTTTCTTCATTTTTTTTGTACTTAAGCATTTAGCCATGTAGCTCTTAGCTAGTTATTGGGCTTTTATCTGACCGGCCTATGAATAATAGTTATAACTCGGAGTATATCCGTGGAAGAAATGCGGATTTGGGAATCTTCCCAATGGTTTTAGCCCTGGTTGGATCCGCCCTTGACCCAGTTCACCCACTAAAAGACAGGCAGACGCATAATATAGACAAAAGGCCCGGCCCTCCAAATGGCCCAAGAAGGGCCTTTTGGATCCGGATCCGGCCGTCCTGGTATTTATTTTTGGAATTTAAAACGAAAAGAGAAAATCAGAAAAATATTCCACTGTCAGTTAGTTGCTTTAAATAAGTGGAAGCTCGAGCGAAAACGTAACTTGACTCTCTCTCTCCTACCGAGTCACAGATACACAGACAGGCCAGAGAAGGGGAAGGGAAGGAGAGGATGGCTTCCATGGCGAAGAAAGGTCTGCAGCAATACCTTCTCCAGCTCCAGAATCATCCCTTGAGAACTAAGGTCCTAATTTCCGTTTGCCGCCATGCTTCGGTCCCTTTTTTGTTTTTTTTCCCCTTCTCTTCTTCTGCTGATTCAATTCGATTCTTGATGGTGATTGCTCTGGATTCTGCAGGCGATGACTGCTGCTGTTCTATCAGCTGTCAGCGACATAGTAGCCCAGAAGCTCTCCGGCATTCCCAGGCTCCAACTCAAGCGCCTTCTTCTCAAAGTGGTGAGTGCTTGATTGTTTTCATTTCCCCCATCGTTTGCTTTGCCTAGCTCCCTTAGTTTTTGGACAGTCTTGTTAGTGAAATGATAGATAAGGAAACCCAGAAAGCGATTGGAGTTAGCTTAGAGCTCGCTCGCTCGCAGGCGGCAGTTAAACTCACGCCATAGCTAACTGTTTTGCTTACTTGATTATGGAATTCTTGTAATCTATGGAACCCTTTGTTTATGGATCCAAGATTTTGCTAAAATGAATTTTCCAACAACCGACTAATCTGCTCCGACCTAACTTGAATGTTTATGCAGATTTTGGGGTTCGGGTATCTGGGTCCGTTCGGGCATTTCATGCATATAATCCTGGACAAGATCTTCAAGGGAAAGAAGGATACCAAAACTGTTGCCAAGAAGGTATATGCCTGGCTATCTCTTCAGTCCCCTCTTCTTCTGGTACTCGTTGTGTTCGGCTGTTTGTCTCAATCGATTTTGTGCTTGAAATCAATGTTTCAGGTGGCAGTGGAGCAGTTGACAGCTTCTCCTTGGAATAACTTGGTATTCATGATCTACTACGGGTTGGTTATAGAGGGTAAGGATTGTTTTTTCTCCTTCCTTTCTTCTTGTTCTGGCTGGAAGAGATAGTCATATGGGTGAAATCGGTTCTGACTAGCTGTGGACAAATTGCAGGGAGACCCTGGTTTCATGTAAAAACCAAGATCAAGAAAGAGTATCCGAAGGTTCAATTCACATCATGGACGGTTAGTCACTTTTTTTTCGAACTCTTAGAACAATTGAGAGAGTGAAAGAGGAGTAATTCTTATCAATGGAGCTGCGTCACCATACTCGAATCGACCTGAAAATAACTGATGATAACAGACTGAAACCTGGGTCTGACCTAAACTAAACCCTGACAAACTAACCACTACTAATTAACCTGAGCCAGTTTCATAACAGACTTCTGAGGCATTCTAACCCGATCAATCGACCAATCACCGTCACTGACATTAGTATTGCTCTTCCATCAACCCCTCCCCTCGTCTAAGGGTTCCAATGATGCGTGTATATAACAATGGTTGAAACAAAATTTTGCAGTTCTGGCCGGTGGTGGGATGGATAAATCACCAGTATGTACCGCTTCAGTTTCGTGTCATCTTCCACAGCGTTGTTGCTTGTTTCTGGTATGTTATTCAGAACCCTTTTGTCATGAGTGCTAGCTGGTTGTAGTAGAATCAGCAATGGTGGCATGATGTGGAATTCCTTTGTTCTTGTGGTATGTTTATTGCAGGGGAATATTTCTAAACCTGCAGGCGAGGTCTATGCCAATAACTAAAGGTTAAGAAATTGGGAGCTGCCGGCTGTGGGAATTAGCTAGGCTAAGTCAACAACATGTCTCCTGTTGCTGGCTGGAAGCATCAATGGGGAAGTGGAAAGAAAATTGGCTAGGAAGACCACTAAAAGCCCCCCTAAGAAAAGAGGGGGATGAAGATTCAGAGATGACACCATTGTTACAGGGTGTTACTGTGTTGTTTACAAGCGTGTTGTATTAGTTAGTCAAATGGTTGAAATTTATATGTGGAATTTCTATTGATTGGATAAATCAACGAACTTGTATTCTTATTCTCTAAAAAAATATTACATTTGGACTCTTGCAATCCAAGCAAGAAAAGTCTCATGTTGCTCGGCTCGCACAAAAGTTATTACTTCATATAATCGAGGTGATGGTCTAAGTTTCAAACGATAGACCTCGTACATTGAAAGGGAAGAAGAGAAAAATAACTTAAATATTCACGAACCGTTTTAAAAATCACCAGCTCGTCATTAATATTGGTGCATCAATTGTCCATCCAAGATGGTGACTGGTACGTAGCAGGAAATTGGTAAGCTCTTTGACTCTTCGGAATGTCATACAATGGTGTGTTCCGATAGAGACGTGCCGGAAGTGCACGCGAAGGACGTCTTGTATAACGTTCAAAACAAATTAATGAGCGACTATTTTTGAAAATATTTTTTCGACCAAAAATTTACTTTCTTTGCACCCTTGTTTAGTTGTTTAGGTAGGATTTTATTGTTGCTCTTGAATTCGCTTGAGGAATAGCCATCCAAGTTCCAAGGGAAGGGAGGCTACGCTTTCCGTTTCTTTCTAGAAGAAACGCGGCGGAGAAGTACAATTTCGACCGGCACAAAGAAAAAGAAAGAGACAGGATGCCTCCGATTCCCTTCCCCTCCTCTTCCATAAAAACCTTCAATTCCTTTCTCCTGGATTCCCCTCCTCGATTCCATTCATCGACAGAAACTTCTTCCTACTTCCGTCTTCCATCGTCGCCTTCCCACCCTTAATTCCGCAATCTCCGATTCTTCCAACCCCCTAACGACTAGGATTTCCTTGTTGGCGGCGGCGGCGGCCAGAATCAACATAAATCGCGGAAGATCGGGCGATCCGCCGGCGGGGCAAAACACGATGATTCAGCTTCTCTTCACCGTCCTCTTCTGCCAGATGGCGTTCATACTCCTCCTCGTCTTCAAAACCCCCTTGCGGAAACTGGTCATACTGGGGCTAGATCGGCTGAAGCGCGGCCGCGGACCCGTCGTCGTCAAGACCGTCGCCGGAACCGTGCTTCTCGTCTTCAGCTCCAGCGTTTACAGCATGGTCGGCATCCAGAACCGCTGGACCGAGGAAGGCGCCGTCATCAATCCCACCGATCAAGTCATCCTCGCTAATCACCTCCTCGAAGCCACTCTCATGGGTAAAATTCTGCAATTACCTTACTAGTTGAATCTCGATTTTGCGATGTTGCACATTGTCTCTGAGCTGTGGGGTAAATGGGTAAATTGAATCTTGCAGGAGGGCTGCTGTTCCTGGCGCTAATGATCGACAGGCTGCACCACTACATGAGGGAGCTTCGGATCCGGAGGAAGAGCCTGGAGGCGCTGAAGAAGCAGAGGGACTACAATGTGCTTGAAGATGAGGTGACCGAGCTTCGAGCGAAGCTGAAGCGGCTGGAGGCCGACGTTGAAGCGAAGAACAAAGAGGTGAGCTCCTCGAAAGCCAGTGCTGTAGCTCTGAAGAAGCAATCGGACGGGTTTGTGGTTGAGTTTGATCGTTTGCAGGGGGAGAATCAAACTCTGAAGAACAAGTTACAGTCGCTCGATTTCAAGCTGTCTCGTTCCGGTAGCAAGAAGGATTCTTGATCGTTTGTTGACTTCAAATTTAACAAAGCTTGAACGCTAATTTTGCTATTGGGTTCTTTCTGTGATGGGTCCTGATTAGATTCCCGCTAGGACTTTGCGAAAGTCTAGAACTTTTGAGTGTATGGGTATGGCTGGGTTGCTAAGGCTACTCATCTGGTTTTTGTAGGAACAGAGTAGTTTCGAGTTTGTGCACAAGCGGAACATAGACGGCTATTAATCATGGGATTCTGGTTTTTCCTTCTTCTGTTGCATACACTCTTAACAAACTACTGGGTTTTTCCCCCCAGCGGTCGTTTCAGCAAGCTGAGTTCGTCAACTCGTACGGTTTCAAACTTAATTTGAACCGAAACAATCTATTGGTATGCAGATTCATGTGCTTTCGTTAACGATAACAGGGCCTCGAGCTAACAGATTAGTCTGCATCCTTGGAAGTAGCACAGACATATATGAACATGATGATGAGCAACCGAAAGCTAAACCACAACATCATCTCTGTTTGTCGAACTATAGACACATAACTGTCACTATTTACATTGTACAGACTCAAACTCTCGGCCGAGGTCTTTCTTTGCACAGGGTTGGTTGAAAACCCTCCAACCTTATTACACACTCCAGCCAACACCAACTTCCGATATTACATAAACATGAACTCACAAGTTACGCCGACTACGCAGCTTCTGCAAATCCGACTTGCATGTTTCCGGAGTCGAAGACTGTGTGGTAGCGTCCCATGAAAACATCTCCCAGTATCCTGAACACAGAAGGAATCAATTAGTCAGCATGGAATCTGAAACGATATGCATGGCTAATTTACCATTCAGCATGTAGTGATAAAAGGAAGCATTCAGTACCAGAGAGGGCCTCGGGGAGGAGGAATGTCCAAAGCAGTAAACCCACTGATGCACTGAGCAGCTGAGCCCTCGCCCACCTTCAGAATGTACTGGTACGAGTACAAGCAAAGCCAGCAAATTTATGCATGCGCATCGTCATACATTCTCAATCGATGACACGATAAAATCGAACAAGGGGATGACGTTTACCTCTTCTGGCCGGAGGTCGAAAACTTTTCCTCCGATGGTGAAGGCAACATTTGGCATGGAAGAAAGGCTTCCACATTCGACAGCAGATTCTCCCATAGGACTCGGCATTCGATCACAGAGCTGAGCGCAATGTCAAAACAGATTAGATCGTAATAATCAGGAGGAAGCTACTGTAAAGTAGAAAGGACGTATATCTAGTAAGTAAACCTCATCAACGTATTTCAGAATGCGTTCTTGTGTCTGGTTCTGCATCAGCTGGTTCTGCATCCAAACAACTGCCATCTCACATGCAGAGCACATGGCATCACTGACAACTCCGGATGACCTCTGATTGCCTTCATCCACAACGCTCTGGATGCCCATGCTGCAGCAAAAATCCACGGACAACAAGCGTCAGGCGAAATCCTGTCCATGAACTATAGTATGGGATTTAAACTGTTATAGTCTTACCTAACACTTTGTGTTCCATCAAATGTGCAGAGCCCAACTTGAGAGCAGATCTTCTGTGGTCCAGCCTGTAAATATTGTTGAGGGACAATCATTAGATGCTGAAGTTATAGCAGAAGGCGCACAAAGAAGATGAGGTCTGGTATTCACCTCAGCCATGAGCATATCAAGGATGGTTTGTCCATATTGCGCGACAACAGCCTTGCATTGCTGGCTAACAACTCCAGAAGCTCCAATTGCTTTGTTTATCATGGCAACCACAGTCTGGAAGTGTAGCAGAGAGTTGGCCAAACTTCAGCATACTTTGCACACAAATTTTTATAGGTATAAAGCTATGCACATATATGTCATACCGTTGGACCAGCCAGCAAGGAAGTTCCTGAATCTGCTATTGCTGAACAACCACGTCCGCAATAACCTGAAAAAGAATCGATTCGAAGGTATGCATAACCCCACAAAACCAAAGATAGTTTCACATAAATTTAGTTCATGGATGCAGATCTTTGCTAACATCAAAAGACAAATACCAGTTGGTTTGCCGCCAATGATAACATCACCCATGTCAAACTGGCACAGAAAATGTGAGACAGTAAGGGCCAACTTGAGTAATAAAGAGATGCTATAAAAAAATTATGAGGGAACATGATCAAATAGGAAGATCCTATGGTAACTGTGACCAATTCACCTGCCAATAACCTTTCTTGGTCACTGGAACATAAGTGTGCTTTCCTTTGAAATGACTTGGATCAACACCGCCAAACACAATCTCACCTCCTTCCTCTTCATCCACATGGCGGTTTAGCCAGAACGAAAATACTGGCTCCTTGATGAGACCTTGTTTCATCATGTTGTCCCTGCACAAGAGAATCAACCAAGCACTTCAGTTATAGATGCTTAAGTCATAAACCGAAAACCTTCGATAACAGAAACAAATGATCTTATACCAGACGGGGACAGCATCTCCCACTGAGATCTCACGAAATCCAAGCCCCAAGATACCATCAAACTTCGCCACCAAAAAGGTAACACCAGGCTCCCTCGTTGCCTCAATAAACTCCTAATCAAGTTTACAAGGATGTTACACGAAATATATTCAATCGACAAGTATCTGCATAGGGTAATTGATCGAACAGAACGTTATTTACCTGCTCTTTGACCACAAGGTTACCAACTTTCACGTGGTCAACACTAAAGAACCCGGCAATAGCTCCAGTACCATACTGAATCTCAGCACTCTTGCCTGAGAAATACTGGAAACGTTTAGACGATAACAAATTCAAGCAAGTCTGAATCCGATGTATTAGTAAAAGGATGCTAAATAGAAGACCACGAACCATTTTTCTTGTAGGTACTCGACTGGCCAGACTTGTACTTCGAATGGAAAAAACACGAGACCTTATCGCAAGGATCAAACAACACCAATGTCAAACCAAAAACATAGAAAATACAACGGCTTTAGCAAAACCCATACCGAGTCAAGGGGAACTCACGGAGAAATAGCATTTGGCGGAAGGCACCCACAAGTTCGAGCTACCAGTGTCGAATATAACCGTGAACTTCTGGGGAGGACTGCCCACACCAATCTCACCATAATACTGAGCATCCAAGTAGTTCTTCAACGCCACGATGTCGGTGTCTCGTGGATCACCCTTGTCGCCCAGCAGGCCGCCATACTTCCTGTTAAGCGCAGCTCGCAGTCCCTCGCGAGCATGACCGGACTCCAGCCTAGCAGCCACTCGGTTGTTCTGATCAAGTTTCAGCTTCTTCAGCCCAATTCTGACCAGCTTTTCCTCTGATGCGCATGACACCATCGAAGAAAACAGGACAAGGGAGCAGAGTAACAGATGCAACAGCTCCATCGCTTTACCACGGTTCGTTCCCATGGCTACCCAACACGATCGAAACAACCTATTCATGAGAGGATCAATGGTCATCAATGGTCAACAATGGTAATATGAAGGTCAACTAATTACTAACCCCTATATGGCATGTTTGCTTTGTTCCACCAAGTAAAATATTCTGCAGGGTGCAGATGGGCTTCAGAGTGCATCCTTAGGTAAGAAGATGAAGGAATTAAACTAGTAAAAGAAGCCGTAAACCTCCAGAACTTTTCTACCTAACGTAAAAAAGCATCCTAATCCGAAAGATGGTGGAATTACTTTACTTTATCGACGAGGTCCTAATCAGCAAATCAGTGTTGTTTTCCACTCAAAACAGCAGCAAAAGCTGTTGCAAGCTCAGTAGACCAGTAAAAGCAAGTACCACCCACAAAAATCTATCTGAATCGGAATTTTATCGCCAAATTGAAAAGGTAGCAGCAGCAGCAGATTAAGCTTTATCCCAATCGCATCATATGAACAGTGAAAGTTGCTCTTTAATTAATTAATCCCACCATGAACAATTCATTCCTTCTGATCTTCCCCCATTTCAATTCTATCCTAAAGTTCATCTTGTTTCCACCATTGAACTCACTATCTACGAAAACCTGGCCAAAAATTCGAAGCAGAGCTATATACTACAGGAAAATGCCAAAAGAAAGCAGTACAGCAAAGACTGTGCATGCGCATACTAAAGGAATCGTCAACGTTCGCCCTAAACATTCAAGTGAATCCACGGAACGAACAATCTAATCCTCACCAACCAATCGTAGAATACTAAATTAGAAACGCATACAGAAGAAGAAGAGCCTCACTCACAGATTGATGAAGAAGGGAAAGCAACAATGCGGCAGGGTTTCCTCGACTCCGAAGCAACCTCCTCAACGGCGGAAAGAAAAAGGTGAAGGAAATGAGCAGAGGACGAATAATCTGGAGAGCATATATAGCAGTGAGTGAGAAAGGGAGAGACAGACTGAGAGGAAGGAAAGGAAAGGATCGGGACCGTTGATCGAGGATATGATCACGGGACTCACGAGTTCGTTTTGGTGGAAGGCATACAAATCCAAATGCGGCTTACGTGTTAGCGGCCGCATGGGATTCGTGGGATCGTATTTTTGGCGGTTGGAACTGACGATAGAAAAGATGGGGAAAGAGAGGGACCCGTTTTTAATGGTGAGAGGGTTTGACGTGTCGTTGCCGCATGCACCTGGCTGTTCTTTGCACGCCACACCTTCCTCGTAATTGTTGGCATTTCCGCCACCCAGGCAGAGGCTGCCAACCCGGGTTCTGCGCTCGTCGTCGTCGTTCGTTAACCAGCATGCATGTGGGCCCATTGAATTGCTATACGGGTTTCACGAGCCCATTCTCTCACGCTCAGAAGGGTTTTTCTAGCCCATTTGATACGAACTTTAATTAGGGTTATGTGGGCTGTAAAGTTTATAAGGGGAATAGTTTAGGGCTCTCGAGCCCAGTAATTACGTGGACCCAAGTAAGCTGCAGACGGCTTGAAATTCAGCCCATAATAAAAGCTTGGAATTGATGAAGAGTGAAGAGTGAAGACCGATGCTTTAGTCTAAGCCATGTCGTCGTCGAAACCGAACTAAAATATTAACCAAAGTTCAGGAACGCACTAGGCAGTCGCTCAATGTTTGTTCGATTCGAGCAATTAACATCTCGAACTGTTTTTTTTGTCAGTCGGTTCAAAGCAGACAACTATGTTATGTGAGTGTGTTGAAGTGGGCCGGTGGCCATGTCTTAATTTAACTGTTGGAACGATTAGTCTGGATTGATTTTTTTGTTGCATTGAGTCTATGTCCAAACCACTTGAGTGCACAGTGTCGATATGTCTCCTCTCTTCATCACATCACGCTCACGCATATGAGATTCAATTATTGATTGCGAAGAGAAACGAGTCTTATACATTAGTATTTGGTATATAATTCATAATTGAACCACTTAAAACAACTCGAGTAGTTGAGTTAATACGACCAAACTATTCTTTACGTGATTAGCCATTTAATATCTTGATTCATGATTGTTGATGTGACTTGAATCGGACTATCAGCCGCTACGACTGGTCACATGGAGAAGTACTATAAATATTTCTCATACTCCTCTGTAATCTGTAATCTCCTTGATATAGTGAAACTAGCTCTCTCTCGCCTATGGACGTAGCTAACACACATCGTGTTAGTGAACCACGTAAATCGTGTGTCTGTGTTTTCGATTCTCGCTTTCGTATTCTTGCTTTGTCGATTCCAACGATTTCCCGATCCGTAGCAGCGCGTTTATAACAATGATCACTCATGGTGAAGACTGAAGAGTGAGTCATTGTTGTTGGCATCAATTCCAGTTCATAATGATATGGTTATGTCCCCATACGAGAATATCGTTAAATTAAAGCAGAAGCGAAAAGGGCTTGGAGTAGTAGTATATAGCATGGGAAATTATAGACACATGGGATAGATAGTTTACTTGGATTACATGCAAGGCATCTGTGAGATCGGAGCCGAAAATCACATCTGAGCATGTGGTACTGCAATATACAGGGCCGTCCCATGATATTTGGAGGCCCAATTCGAAAATTTAAAATGTGGCCCTAATTTTTTCCCCCATAAATTTATCAAAATTAAAAATTAGTAAATAATTGTAAAAAATACTTAAGCTCAGGAAAAGATTACATCAGGAATAAACGATCTCGTTTCCAGTTTGACCAAGAAACCAAGACCGAATTCCCAGTCCTAGTAGAGAGGAAAGTAAATCTGGAAGGAAGAGAAAATGGATATAGCGCAAAAATTGAATGGGGAAATGAAAATAGTCTAAATTGATCGAGAGATGGGTGCAGGGTTGTCTACTAGATCGTGGAGGCCCTATTTCAAAATCTAGACGTGGTCCAAATCGACCTTTAACTATAATAAAACTAAAATGATTATAATAACATTATTCAAAAAGTAATATCTTTCTATATTGTTTAAATTAAAATAATCTATTATTTTTTAGATTTTCGTATTCTCCATGAGATCCTTTTCAATTGTTATTATAGCTAAAATTATCTATTAAACACATCATCATACTCATAATCAATCAATCATACACTAAAAATACAACCTACAATATACGATCGGTAACTAACGAATCTAAGTAGAGGCCCCTAATATTCTGAGGCCCTGTGCCGGAGGGCGGGCCAGCACACCCTCTTGGCCGACCCTGGCAATATATCATTCACAAGTCATAACTGGATAACCATCATAAATTATTGATTTGATAACAAGGGTTGTGAACTCGCGGCGCGGGTCAATCCACTTTGATCCTAACTCAGTGAGAAAAAACGGGTCGCACGCATTCGTAGGGTTGACCGCTACAAGGTATCGGGTTGGAAGTCAAATTGTGTCATTTTTTCTTTTGATTTGAGAAATGCGCTTAGTTTCCGATTTTTCTTTTCGCCTAACTCAATCTTTGGAATGCTAAGTTGAACATTTGAATATTGATGTTATATAAATGTGTGAATTTTCACTATATGTTGGATCTAAATACGACATGTTATTTTGGTGCAATGTTATATGTTATTACTCATACAGGGGCGGAGCCAGGATTGAAAGTTCGGGGGGGCCGGATTTATTTAGTAAATTATTGTGATAATCCAAAGATAAAAATAAATAATAACGACATATATTAATTAAAATAGAAAAAACTCAAAATATAAATAATTTAAAGTTTGCTAGTATGTTATACTCAAAATAAATGTTTATAGTGTGAGCAAAAATTATCATGCATTTTAACATGTAATTGTTTTATACCTTGAATATGAATTTATGATTATATTATTGTTTTTAAAAATTAATTAATTACATATCCAAAAACAACCTTTGAAAATATGAATGTAAAAGTTTAAGAACTTGACTGAATTTATTTGAAATTACAGAATTTATAAGACAAAATAGAAAAATTAGAGGATTAAACTGAAAAAAAAACTGTTAAAATTATAAAAGCAATGCTGTCTATCAGAATCGAACCCTGAACCTTCTAGCTAGAACTGCATGACTTCTCCGCTACACTACAAATCTGGGCTGTTAAAAATATTTCACTCGAATTTTATATCCTTGTTAGATTGAGTTTATACGTAATTCTCGGAATTTCCTAGGACTTTATACGTAAGTTTCAAAATTCTCGGGGAGGCCGGGGCCCCCCCGAGAGCCTACATAGCTCCGCCCCTGTACTCATACGTTATATGAGATTTGATATAATTTATCATAATAAGAACAATATAATGACTCTTTCCATATTTCCAGACTAAACCGAACTAAATCGGGTGACTCATTAATCCTTGACCCACTAAATCGACCGAGTACGGGTCAACCCGCGGGTTGACAACCTATTCCCATATCACAACAATTTATATCCCAACTAGCTAGGGTACGCGAGCGTACGGGTATAGATGCGGTACGGGGAGCTACTCCCTTCACCCACCAAGTTCCACGACTCCATTAATATTTTTACATTTTAATGACGATTTAATTATAATTATAATTATAATTTCTTCTCGAGCCCCACATAATCATCATAATGGAGACTTAATCAATTTTTTTTTTTTTTTATAATAGTACCCACGGCCACGACTGAATGAGAATGACCACATGTCAACCCACTGGTCCGCAATCCAAGCACTTGAAAATAATCCCCCCTCGAATTATTCATAATTAAGACAATACGAGAACTTGCTGAGAGATTGCTATAGCGAGGTCAACTACAGTATCCGACTACGTCCTGTAACCTAGCTAATAAACAGCTGCCACGTCGCCATCATTTTATATGTCTTGTTTGGCTCCTCTTTCTCTGAAATGGGTGAGAGAGATTAGAGGATTTGTTTGTTTCTTTCCTCTGGCTTCTGCCAAAGTTGACCACCGTCACGGGGAAAATGGGAAAGGCATCTCATCTCGAAATCAGACGAAATCTCCAGTTTCCATTCAATTCAATCCACCTTCCTTCCTGCAGCTTCGCTAGTCACTCACTTCATGTGGGGCAATTTAATTACACACGATTGATAATTGAACTTGTTGCCTTCCTAGAAGTCTCCTTATTAAGTCCATGCAATGCAACTCACATTATTCCTTTCCCTTTCTCCTAGTCAACTTTCTTTGCCTGTGTCAAACTGAGCTACCCGCTCGCTCGGCCGTATTACTTGACTTCCCATTCCCCCCCGCTCCCTTCCCTAATTCTAACGTGCCAAACATAGCTTTCTTGAGTGTTGTATGAGATAATTCAAGTACGATATCGGATATACAAGAAAATTGACTCGTGTATATTAGTGTTTAATTAAGTTAATTATAGTGTACGATCATCCAGACTTGTCTCAAAGCAGATATTATTGTACTAATTGAGTATTAACGGTTAAACATTATTCAATTTAATTAAACTGAAGAAGAAAATAACAAATTAATTAAAACTTTGGTACAAAGGATTGAAAGGTCTCATAATCTTTATCTAAAATTCTAACCCTAGGCCACTAAGGAAACTTAAACCGTATATGTCCAGAAATGATCATGGAGGGCACGTAATTAACATGATGAAAAGATAAAAAAAAAGAAAAAAATAACAGAGCGTGCATGTCTATCTACGAACCAAGAAAAATAAACATACTGTAACAAGATTTAATCAACACATTCGAAGATTCCTGCCTGCTGTCTTTCCATCGTCGTTTTTACCGTTGCTGTTGTTGTTGGCCGCTCATGATGGAAGAGATGGCAGCCGCCAGCGCCGCCGTGAAGTTAGGATCCGAGGTGATGGCAGCCGTGGCCGCACTCACCGACCGATCCACCACCGTCGTCGTAGAACCCTCCTGCCTCGCCGCCACCGGCGAGGCCACACGTGGCGGCAGCTGATGCTGCAACTGTAGCAGCTGGGACGATGACAGCTGGAGCCCCGAGAATTTCGACTGGTTGTTGTACACACCGGCAAACCCTTGCTGCTGACGTGGCAACTGCACCGAATTATTAATATTATTATTATTGTTTGGCGATGACGCGTGGGTGAGGTCCAACGTGACGGTGGGGAACGGCGCGGAAGCCGAGATCGAGGCCACGCTGTTACTACTGTGGGCCGCGCCGTTGGGAATCATAGCTCGGGCGAGCAAGTTATTGGTCGGGTGGTTGACCATCATCATGGCGCCGTCGGGGCTCGACGTCGAACCGGAGAGGAGCATGGTGGCGGCGGCGGTTGTAGTCGACGCCATGGCCATCGCCGCGGGAGGGAGAGGGTGGTTGTGGCTTCCTTCGTAGGTGGTTATTAATATCGTCTTGTCCTCCGCGCAGCGTTGCACCTGTTTCCGCACCGGGCAGCCCGCCGCCATCGTGCAGCGGTAGTACGCTCTCGGGCAGGGGTTTCCTTTAGCCATCTTCTGCCCGTATTTCCGCCACTGGCACCCGTCCGATATCATCGGGGCCTCGGAGCGGGCCCGCACGGAGACGCGGGCTTTTCGCATGGTCGCCTCGGCGTTGCTGTTGGGCTGCTGCTGCTCCTGTTGTTGTTGGGCCGTGATGGATTTACTGGGTCCAGTCGAATGAGCAGGAGGAGCAGACAATTTCTGGAGTTTGTTAGGATTGTTTGGACTATTCCACCCTTGAGTTTCCGATTCCGGACTCTCGGCTCTGCCACCGCTGACCGACGACCTTTTGCGCGGGGAAGATTCCGAGCGGGTTCGCTCGTCAGACGATGAGTTTGAGGTTTCTCCTGGTGGCATCAACGCCAAGAATCTTCTAGGAACCTGATAATTTGATGGGGGAAAAATTACTATTTTTATATTCGGGTACTTAATAATTAATATCGATTTATTAATCAACTAATTAAAGATTTGATTTTAATTAGAAGATCGGACGTACCACTTGTTCTTGGTTGGAGTTAGGCCGTTGATGCATGACTGAAGCAAGGTGCATTTGGAGGGAGGTGTAGTTGTTGCTGACTTGGCTAAGCATGTCCCTTAATCTCTGGTTCTCTACGTTCATCTTCTTAAGCTCAACTCGTAATTCAGCCAGCTGATCATGGAAAAGATATAATTAGCAGAATTAAATTTATTTGTTACAAGTAATTATATATCATGTTCGGTAATTAAGTAAGACCACCAAGTATTTAATATTAAAATAATAAAATATATACCTCGGGTTTGGATCGGCTATCATCATGGTTCGTCCGATGATCCGACGACGGAGGAATCCCTTCATCCACCGTCGATTGGTCGCTCCGCGTGTTGGCAAGATGCAATCCAGTCTATAATTAACCATAAATAGTAATTAGTAAGATTTACCAAACTCTAACAGGAGAAGAAACTAGATGAATTTATTTTGGGGGTTCTTACATTTACTTTGTCGTCATCCTCCTTCTTGACCGGGCTAGATTTCAGATCTTGCTCGTCGTCGTCGTCGTTGCGACTGCTATCATCACGATCAACAGAACGAGATGACGTCGTCTTGTCGTTGCTATGGCGGTGAGCAAAGAAGTCGACCTCGCCGACGGCGTGGAGGCGGTCGGCGGCGGCGTGGTGGAGGGATTCGACGTCAGGGAACTGAAACATCCTCATCATGGGGTTACCGGCGGCGGGCGGCGGGAAGAAGGGGAAAGGAGTACTATAAGCTGCTGGTGATGGACGGGGAGGAAGATCGGATTCAACGGCGAGACACCATCCTTTTTCCATATAAATCTCGGCCGGAGAAGAGGTCGATCAGAGGTAGATCGGAGAGGGAGAGTGAATGGGGAAGTTGGACACAGTCTAGAGGGAGGATAGAAATAGTGGGGGAAAGAGAGGAGAGGTCGGCTATAAAAAAGGGGTGGAAGCGAAGACGAAGACCAAAAAAAAGATTAGATTTGTGGACTTTTTTTTTACCGGGGATTTTTGGTTTAGTTTCCAAGTTTCGTCACAGTATGCGTCACGATCGCCAGCTGGCTAAGCTAATTAAGCGGCTGCCTCTGCCTGTTTTTTCGTCTCCGTTTTTCCTTCCCTTTTTCTCTAGTCCTTTTCTTTTAAAAAAAACAACTTCTCTAGTCTTTTGCTCAACCCGAGTCGGGCGTTGAATTGATTCTGTCTCTTCAGGCAATAAGAGACTAATCAAGACTTGGATTATTCTAACGAATCAGTCCACAAACTTTATTTTTTTTCCCCACTAGTTTCTCGATCGAGTTTGAAATCAACACGATAATTCGATATGTTCTACTGCATCTCGACACATTAAATTAAGTTCTTCGCAAATTACATACAGGTCGTTGATGGATCCAGCTAGGTGCGCCCGGCGGTGGTTGAAACTTGAAAACTGAACCACAAAAAGGAAGCCATTATTTTCTCCAAGAGGGGGAGGAGGTTTAATTTAGTCTACTTTTCTTGGTCAAGACAGTAGTATTCTTTGACTTGTTCTTCTATCAAAATGGAAACACAAAGAAAAAACACAAGAGGGAGGAAGGAAGGATCGAAGAGAGAGAGGGGTGTGTTGTTGGTGAATTATTAATAAAACAATAATAAAATTTCCACTCCACCGTTCCGATTGGTGCGGCGCATTCCACGTGAGAAAATCCCCTCATTTCTTCCCTCGGTGTTTTTTTAATATAGTAAACAATCACAAAATGTCAATACAAGCACTTTTTCAAATAATACCAATTTCTACCTCAATCAAAGTCACTCTTCCCCAAGTTAATATTTGACTATAACAATCTATTAGTCCCGTACATACGACGATGGTGGATGCAAAGCAACGAGGATTTATGCATTCTTTCGTTTATTTCGCGAGGATTTGAATTTGAGACTTTTTAGTCAAACCATGATATGATATTATGTAGCGAGCTAATTGATCCAAATTATTTAATTTGTTGGGCGAGAGAGATCCAAAAGTACGAATCTCATGTTACTTTCTCTCGGTAGTTGGTTTCTGGGTTTATCTCGTGCAATTGAATAGACCTAACCATTAGAAGTTCAATTATAGTAATGTATAAGAGCTCGGAATTATTTGATAAAGGAAGTATTATAAGTAACCACGCAACAACCCAACAAACGAGGTCTTTTTCCGAACGTGTGCTTGCTCTTTTAACCATAAAATCAAGCTGATCATAACTAACCATCTCATCAACAAACAAACTCTCAACACTCCGATAACAACTCACAGATTAAAATGACTTAATTGACGCAAAAAAACATAACTTTAGGAACAAAACGAAACGCTGCAGTGTGATGAAACTAAACAGACTTCTTATATCGTACTAACTTGTGATAACAAAGACCATAATATTTGTCTGTACAATATTCTCTGCAAGTTCTCGAGTCATGGACTGAATTTTTATTTTTTCTTTCTCCCCCCTTATCTCAAATGTGACGACGGTCCTCCCTTCCATCCGCCTTCCTATGTAGAAAATTTTTCTTCTTTCTTTTTTCCCGTCGGCGTTGTGGTGTTTGTTCCGATCTGTCTGCCAATAGTTTTGAGGTAATAATAATTTAGAAATAAGAATAGGGGGACCAATGACCAAATGGGCGCAGCCCAATTAGTCAACGAATTTGACGACCTGGCTGGCTACTAGAAGAGACCGGCGACCGGGTGGGGCAGAAGCGAAGACTAATTTTTACATTACAACAAGGACGGGAGTGGTGGACAACACATGCATGCACACGTTCACAACACTCAGATCTGCTCCCCCCTTATAACCCGCGCGCCTCGTTGACTGCTCAACGGTGGGACCGGCCGACTCCCTTCGCCTCTGAATGAAAAATTTGTTTTTTTTCCCCCCACGTTCAAAATTAATATTTCGGCTATTTCATTATAATTTCCGAGCATATGATAATAATAATAATAATAATAAGTTAATGACTGGTGTTAAAACATACGCGACCGCCTCTTGCTCCGGCTATCATGCTGTCCTTCTCTTTACGACTTCACGTCTTCACCCGTAGTCAATGAATAAGCATATGGTCTGAAACTATCGGGTAGCAGTTCGGTTATTTCGGTTATAACCGGTAATCGATCGGCTGGTTATTGGTTAACCGAAATAATCGTCTTTTATATCAAAAACCAACCGAAATAGGCTTTGGTTTCTCGGTTATCTCGGTTATCGGTTAACCGAACCACTTTTAAGACCAAAAACCATTTTGTCCAGCCTCCGATAACCGACCGAAGTTCGGTTATTTCGGTTACCGGTTAGTGGATAACCGGCCGATTGTCGGTTTAACCGGTCGTTTATTGGTTAACCGGCCACCGGTAACCGAACGGACACCCCTATATGAAACAATGGGCAATACTTTACACGAAATTTGAATAAGGTATGCAAGTAAAAATGACCAGTTGTCGAACTGTATAACGTTCGTTCGATATTTCATAACAATTAGAGTTATAAACGGAATCAATGAATTCTTTATTGTGTTTTTTTTATAAGGGTGATATAGGTTTCATTTTGTTGTCATTAAGGTATTACTTAAGGGATTCGAACCTGGAACCTCTAGGTTCTAGGCTAGTGGTATTACTACTAGGCCAAGCCCTTGTTCGTCAATGAATTCTTTATTGTTAGTGAATGGTATAAGATTCATTATTGAACCTCTCCCAACAACTCGGGTTGTTGGGACTAACTGGTTCTTAACATGATATCAGAGCCTGTTGTGGCCGGGAGGTCTTGTGTTCGAATCCCGGTGACCCCATTTGTGAAGCACATGTATTCTCGTGTTCAGGACATGTGCAAACGAAAGCCCTTATGATCCATTATTGAACCTCTCTCAACAACTTGAATTATTGGGAACTCACATGTTTTTGACATTTATACGATATTAAAGTTTAGAATGAACAAAAAATTTGTGTTTGGATAATCTTCTTGAACTACAATGCAATTTTATTTCATCGTTAAAAGTATGTTGAGTCTCAAATCTATAATTTTGTTTTCGTTTAAACATATAAAATTTTATAACATAAACAATAAATGGGTAGATAATAATAACCGATCGATCATCAAGAAAAAATGGACCAAGTCCCACCAAACAATGACAACAAACACGTGCGGTTGTTTTGAAAAGAGGGCAAAGACATAACAGTTTTAATTCTTGGAGTTGGTCCTAACTTGGACGTAAGAAAGTATGTAGGTCAGGTTATTATTATTTATGGTCCATTGAATAATTTGCATTAATGCGTTTGGGTTAGGTGATCAGTTGATTTCGATGACTTGCCCCGTTCAAATAACCGATGCGTTCTTTTTTTGTAATTT
Source organism: Linum trigynum (assembly GCA_964030455.1). Lineage (NCBI taxonomy): Eukaryota > Viridiplantae > Streptophyta > Magnoliopsida > Malpighiales > Linaceae > Linum > Linum trigynum. Next base: position 65,347,718 of record OZ034819.1, read on the forward strand.
TCCGTTTTAGCGAAACCCATTTCGATCCTTATACATAAAAGATCCATATATTTTTTATCAATAAAATGCACGTTAGCTAGAAGAGTCGTCCGGGGAAATTAAATGTTCGGTCGTCGTGAGTTATTACAATTTGCACAAGTGGGATGAATTTTGCGGCATATGGATGACGGGACAGTTTGATGGCTAATTTTGTCTTTGTTCAAGTTTTGGATCGGATCCATGGAAGTAAACAAGGGAAATTAATAGGTAGTTGGTGGGTTTTGAATTTATGTGTGTGTGGAAATTTGAGGTCCAAGAAGGAAATACGTACTCTCGCGAAGCCGTCGTCGTCTCTCAAATTATCAACGGAAAAAGCCATCATTTTTTCTTCGCGGCAGACGTACGACGTCCATGCATTCACGATCACGACGACTGACTTTTGTGTGTTTGCGAGAAACTGAGGCGGGCCGGACACATGGGGTATTGATTGCTTTGCACAACGAATATGTAAATTGTCACTTACAAGCGAGAGAATGACGTAATTGGTGCTGAAAGACCTTTTCTTATTAAGTCGATAATCGGAACTAACGCCCAGCATACATATTTATAGAACGAACGAGTAAACCTAATGTTTGACCACTTACCCTGTTGAAAATTTGATTTAACCGGTTTTGATTTATACTAATCAGTTTGGTTCGGTTTGAATCATGAAGATGACGATGTTGCACTTTGTTGCTGAACATCCGAGGTTGGAGACAGGTGGTTTAATTTCTCGGGTTATTCGAGAATCAGTCGAGCTTGCTTTCGTCCGGTTTGATTTGAAAACAACAACGCATGAAGAAACAGCATCGACTTAAAAAAAAAGGATCTTTAGTTGTTTTAATTAGTATGAGTTTTGCCACTTGGCTTTCTGACATTAGATAAATTATTAGAGTTAGCCTCTTTAAATCCCGCTCCTCTTAATATAATCTAAACCAATCTAATAGTAAAAAGGCATTCTTTCATTTTCATCCAAAATTGCCTCTATACTCTGTTTAATACACGTATATGTACCCGTACGTATTTTATACATTTAAAACTTCCGTATCCGTATGATTATCAAGCCGTTTTATTTTTTCCGTTCATTTGATGACTTTCTTATTAAACACATATAAAACCTGTATAACACATTTAATTCCCGTATTTAATGAATTAAATTGTTAACTTTACAATTATTTATATTTTTAATTATTTTTAAAATAATTAATTTAACATATTTATGACTATTAACGTACTATTAAACGTAACATTAGCTTAGAAGTGAAGTAAAATACCCGTACGTATTTTATATGTAACTTTCCCGTACCGTATTTTAATAACTATGCTCAATATCTCTCCCCGAAACTCTAGTTGCTGTTAGGACGAAACATTTATCGAATTTGGATACAATGTGATCATGGAATATAATTTTAGACTTGTTATGTGGAGTTAACTGGTCGAATGACGGATCCAGTTCACTCATATATATGCCAACATGCTTTCCACGATTTGCAGGTAACTGGCTCAATGATATATAGCAAGTTCGTTTAGTTTATAGTATACATAAATATTAATAGAGCGATATATTTGTTGTTCTCGAAGTATAAACTGGTCCAACCCGTTTGATATGCTTGAGCTGATAATCCTCCGCCAAAATTTTACGTGACGAATAAAAATAAGTGGCGAATTATACTGTTAACATAGATAGTTTCAAATATACATGAGTAGTAAGTAAATACACTCTAATAAAAACAAAACAAGAATGCTAGTCGGAATAATTGATTTAAGCAATAATGTTAAAATACAAATTCGTCGTCTCTAGCCACCGTAATTTGATCTTAATTAATTACGTGATGGCGACCAACCTGGATTTTAGGTAGCTTCGTGACAAGCTCCCCACCTCGTCCTTCACAAATCTGAAACCTTTAACAATTAGCGTATTATTAAGTATATTAACGGATAGACTAGGCAATGTAGAAAACAATAAACAAATTGAAGAAATGGCCAAGACTAGTATTTTGCTGCATCGGCTACAATCGAGATGGATTGCAAAATTTTCAAACTTCCAAGGAACAAAATCAACATGGAAGACTAAGCCAAAGTTGACTAAAGATCAATTTACGTTAGACCAAAGCAATAGCTAGCTATCCACCCCCCACGTGGCTTACTCGATACGTCGTCTGAATATGATGAGGAAACTTGGGGTTATGGGTTAGGTTTTTTTAAAGCATACAGTGGTTACATGACTTACAAATATATATATGGGATGACTGGTGTACGTCAGGCGTATAGTATACGTCAGGTGATCTAGCCTTTAGATGTAATTAGATGAGCTCCGGCCGATCTCAACGGTCAATTTTTGTTTTTTAATAAATCAAACTTTGGGTTAGGGTTTAGAAAATCGGTACCCAGGGTTTATCCATTAGAAGTTAGGGAGGGTATCATATCATGCCACAAACTCGATTTAATTCATGGTCTGGATAGAGGTATCTCACTTGTAGTACCTGACATATAGTATACGACTGACGTACGCCAGTCTGAACCATATATATACTATGAATTACAAACCGAGTTCAATTAATTTCTATGTTCGTTCATATTTCATGGTTCAACCGGCCAGTTGGACGACATTGTTGAAAAGGTCCATCGTCGTCTCGCCGGTCCGCCGGCCTCCCACTCCACAAGGCAAGGAGCCGGCTTTTTTTCCCGGTCAATAATAGTTGTCGGTGCCTTTACGACTCGGGCTGCCACTTTGATCTGGAATTGGATCAGAAGGCCTTAATTTGGTTTTTGGTTTTGATCGGATATTGACCGACGTCGTTTTGGTCCACAATTTTCCATGATTGCTGAATAATCTGGTCTGGAGGCTTTTCACTAATGGCCCGCAGGGATAATAATTTGGTCTCGTATAGACTTCGGCTTGGAGGCGGCTTGGCTTTGGCTTGTTTACTAGCTGTCGACCCACACTTTTCATCTTAAATTACTCCTTTTTTTGCTGCACTAGTAATTCGGCGGAAATATCGCTTTTCCAATCGTGTGTGGGAAAAGGAAATAGTGAGGAAGCAGCTTGGATAGTTCTTCAGGAGCTAAGCTAGACATGGTAGGCCCGAAAAGCTAATTAGCTGGTTGGAAATTTGTCGCCATCGGCATACTTGCATGCATGTGTTGGGTGACATTGGGCTGCGATATAAACCTACACACGCGTCTAAACTGGGCTTATTGGGCCCGTTTTGTGGAGGTTGGACTTGTCCGCCAAACAATGGGCCCATGGATCCCACTCATTCCGCCGGAATGTCAATGAATACAATGAAACCCAATCCTACAAACCCCTTCCTCTTATAACAAGGAAACCCAATCCTAGAACAACAAGTGAGTAAATAATAACTTCCTAGACAAGACATAATAATAACAATTCTAGACACAAACTAATACGAATAACCCGAATAATAACTGAATATCCCAACAAATAATAATACGAAAACAACAACAACAACATTAATAATAATAACGGGATCGGCCCAAGATGCTTGTCACGCATCAATATTCCTCCTCCCTTTTAACAACCTCGTCCCCTGCTCCACCGCCATCTTCCTCCTTGAAATCGCCGATAATGACGAAAACATTCGTGTTGGCGCCAGCGATGCCCATACGTAAATCTCTCGTCGTAGTTATAGCACAATCCATCATGACGACGTCTAGCAGCTTCCTCCGCTGACAGGTTGCAGATGATGCGCCGTGGTGGAGGTGGCAGACCTCGTCCTGGTGCTGCCGCAGTCGGCGGTGGCGCCATAGATATTTCCGCGGCATCATCCAAACTGACACGGACGTTCCGTGATGTTGGAAAGTCCCCCGGACAAGTCCTCGAACGCATCATCCAAACTCTTTCAGAATGAATATTCATTGATTCAGGCGAGGTTGGGCTCACCTTCTTGTCTATTGTCTATGGGAATGCGCAAAGACCATCCCTCAACCATTAGTCCATTACTAAGCTATTCTAGAACATGTTGTTGTACTAGTAACAAAGACTGCTCTGTTTTTCTTTCAGCTGTATATTCCATTCCCTTCTGCCCATTCTGGAAATTTTGTCTTGAATATAATACTCTCAACTTATCAAAAAATAGTACATTAAAACGTCACTAGTTACTGTAAACAAAAAATAATTTTTAGATTTACCGTGAAAGATGCTATATATTTGTTCATAGGTCAAGTTGAGCTAGAACTAGAAGACTTTTTATTTTATTGTATTGTATAGACAAGTGGTGGTTACTGTTGTTGGCCTGTCCCATACATGTGATCAACTATATCCATGTATAAATTAATTGTCATTAGCGACATCTTAACCTTCTTGTTAAGTTAATTTGCTGTCTGTTTTGTTATCAGTCATTATAATTTTTTATTATCAGAACCTGTATTTCATTTATTCAGCCATTAGATTTGATAATGATATTTGAGGGAGAAATTTATTTTTCAGAATTATTATCACTTGGTTATATGAATTTGCTGATCACTATCACGAAAACCCAAAAGTTTATGCTAGAATCTCATCAAGCGGATGTGGCAAATGCGGCGGATGATGGTCGATTAATTCGAGCTTTTACGGTGAATCTTGGAGGAGGCTCCATAACCCGCGCTGAATTGGCGGGGATTATGGCCTAAAAATCGCTTGGGATGCTGGCGTTCGTCAGGTGGTACTACAAACTTACTCAAGTATAGCAATTCAGTTGTTGCAGTCAGCCACGGTAAGACACCCGCACTACTTATTGGTCGCGGCAGCTCGGAAGCTCCTTGCGCTGGAATGGCAGGTCAACATAGTTCATGTGTTTCGAGAAGGCAATGTAGTCGCGGATTATCTTGCATCGCTCGGCCATAGCCTACCGGTAGGAGAACATTCAATAGAGGCTCCCAATCCTGCTTTCAATTTTTGGCTATCATCGATTACGATATTTCTCGCCATTCACACAATATATATTGAGGCACAAACGGGTTTACAATAGACAATGTTCTCCAATCTTACGCAACAACATAGTAATTAGGAAACTAAGTACATAAATGTCAGACACATAGAAACGTAACTAACAGATTAATTAATTAAGAATTTAAACATTGAAATGAGTACGATGAACATGAATCTCTATCTTTTTTCAAGAAGTGTCTTCTGTTTTTGTCATCCTCTCAAAGCATGGCATCATATGCGACTGGAATCAAGTGCAGACTATGGTATCTTCTAAGTCCAACACCAGCACGCTCGGTCATGTCAAAATTCTCATGGGTAATTCCACTGGGGAGTTTCCAATTGAAATGATATAGCAGATTTGTCAACATCAGTTTCACGGTAGCTAATCCAAATGACATTCCGGGACACATCCTCCTTCCGAAACCGAAAGGGATGAATTCCAAATTATTTCCCTTAGAATCGTTTGGACGGTCGAGGAACCTTTCCGGAATGAATTTATCAGCTTCCTTCCAAGCACGGGGATCTCGCCCGATGGCCCAGGCATTAACGATGACTTTAGTTTGGGAAGGGATCTCGTAGCCAAGGATCTCCACCCTCTCCCGGGCTTCTCTGGGGAGAAGTAAAGGAAGCGGAGGGTGCAATCTTAAACTCTCTTGAATAACTAAATCCAAATAAGTAAGACTACCAACATCCTCCTCGCCGACGTTCACTCTGCCGCGAAACGTTCGTCTCACCTCGTCTTGTGCTTTCCGCATCACGCTTGGATGTCTCATCAATTCCGACATGATCCACTCCAGTGTTGTTGAGCCGGTTTCGATACCACCAATAAATATGTCCTAATTAAGAACAACAACAACGATAAACAAATCTAATTAGGAAATTGAATTCTAGCAAAAACCAAAAGAGGTATAGACGAGACACTTACCAAAATGACCGCTTTGATGGCTTCGGTGGTCAATGGGAAATTCAATTCATGACTTCCATCGTCCTGAAGATTAAGCAGAATATCCACAAGATCCTCGGAATAACAATTACGATCGGATGCAGCCTCGGAACCGGCACAAATGTTCCGGCGTCGGGCTTTGTGTTCGTTAATGATGGCCTCAAGCATCCCGTCCGCCGCTAAATGCAACTTGGTAAGGCACGATCGATACCCGGTCAACGCCGGAAGGAACTTAACAGAAGGGAACAGATTCGATACCGCGAAACCGCTCGAAACCCGGGAAATGATCTCCGTGAACTTCGCTTCCGTATCACTCGCCGCCATCCCGAACGCCGCCCTGAAGACAAGGCTGCTCGTCGACGACCGCAAAAGCTTGCCGACGTCTACACAGCCGGCGCCGGCGCTGACGACGGCGGCGACGAGCTTGGCGGCTTCGGATTCCCTGACGGGGCGGAAAGAGAGGACTCTCTTGGAGCTCAGCAGCTCGACCACGCAGATCTTGCGTAGCTGCCGCCAGTGGGAGCCGTAAGGCGCCAGGCCGATGTCCTTGGCGCCGTAGAATACGACGTCGGAGAGCAGGAGCCGCGGCCGCGTCGCGAAGCTCGGGTCGTGGGCTTTCATCACCTCGCCGGCGGCTTCCGGGCTCGAAATCACGATGTAGGGGAGCTCGCCGAGCTGGAGGCCCATGACGTGTGGGCCGTGTTTGTGGGCCAGATCGCGCAGCCCGCGGTGGGGAAGCTTGCCGATAAGCTGGTGGAGGTTTCCAATCACCGGCAGCTTCCGTGGGCCCGGTGGTAATTTCCTCGGCAAGTGGGATCTGCTGGTTGCGGCTGCTGGTTTGTTTCGGAGTAGTAATAATATGATTAGTGCAGTAATCATTGTGGTTGAGGCGATGGCGGAGAAATAATCCAGCAGTAGAGCCATTGATGATGGGAAATCAATGGATCTGTGGTGTAAGTCGATGGCAGGGTTCTAAATTATAGAGATGGTCTGCTAGCTGTACGTAATCACCTAATATAATTAGAACGTCATGAATCAATTTGTGTACTAGTTTATATATGTTTTTATCTATAATTAGAACATCATGAATCGCGATATTGGACATTCCAGCCCTATTATTTTTGCATCAGCTAATGTAATTCTTTAATGGATTATAGTAACTATAACTACCAATTCATAGGAGCAGGTTCCTTATTCGGGAAGGGTTAGGAGTGGTTGTTATAGAGAGGTCAACGCATTCTCTTGTGTATAATATTCATTGTATAATGTTCTTGTTAGTTAAGAAGTTTTGTACTGGTATTAGCCACCAAACTAGTGTATAATAATGCATATGATGAAAATGATTACTTTTCATAACTGGGATTAGCAGAGCTCACATGGAGACAAGACAACAAGACCCGCCCAAATGCAAGGGGGTAGCTGACAAATTAGCTTAGTCATAGGCCTGGTAATCAGTCGATATCGGTTATACCGGTCCTCGAATTATCGGTTATCGATATTACCGATATGCCCATTGCAACTTCTGGCTACTGGTATCGAGTAATTGGCGGTTAACCGGCTTGCCAGTAACGGTTACCGTTCTCGGTTATCCGAAAACCGGTAATGCATTCCTCTTTCTCCGTCTTCATCTTCTTTCCCATCCGACCCACTCTCTGCAGAGCACGGAGAACAGAAGCAGCAGGCGACTGGGACACTTCCGAGGCAAAGCACCATCTTCGGCGTGCGACGACCCTCTATCTCCCGCATGCAGTCATCCGCAGAATCTCCAAATCCACCGTCGGAGGTTGGGATCGAACTCGGGAATGAAGGTAGAAACTTTGAATCTCCCGAATGCAGTCATCCGCTGAATCTCCATTTACGACGGCGGATCTAATTTCAACAAATCGCGTGGAGCGCCTCTCCATTACGGTGGCAACAAATTGTGGGTTAGGGGAGATATGGAGATTGAATTCGGTTTGAGGCTGAGAAGGGAAAATCTAGAAGGGAGTGAGGGTGATTAGAGAGAAGGGAAGCTGTTGTAGCAAGGGTGGGGATTGGGAAGGGGTTGGCAGAGATATGTTATCAGTATGTCGGTATAATCGGCTAACCGTTGGTTATTAATCGGGTTGTATCAGGTATACCGATCCCCAAATTTCTTCTAACGCGTACCGATATCGTTGGTTATTGTATAACCGGAAAACCGATTCCCACCCCTACTTAGATTCAGTCGAGAAGTACTACATAATACAAAGTCAAGAGTCCAAGATTTTTTTGAAGCAATGTTTAGAAAACCGTACTGAAGATTATAAAAAAAGAGTGAGTGGAAGATTATTTTGTACTAAAACCCTGATTTAATCGTGATTGGACCGTTTTCTACCGGTAAAACTACGTACAATAGGGTTTCCTAAACCTTTGATTTGAAGTAATAAGTGTGTGCTTTTGCCACTACTTGTTCTATATTTCTGAAAATTGAGATTGACGACTTGGATGTTGATCGAAACATGGCGATGCACATCACATCATCTTCATTATATGCCACTATGTTTCTTATGCAGTCGAACATAAACCATTGTGCTAGATTGTGATTGGGCAGGAAGGATATGGCGCCCTAGTTTCCTAGCCAAGTTTTTCTCTATGGGGGAAGGAAAAAGATGCGAGGAATGGTTATGTGAACTTATAGACAGTACAAGTGAAGAGGAGCTTCCTCAAGTTCTGATTATCCTATGGTTTCTATGGAAGGAGCGTAACAATCACATGTTCAACAATCATAAACTAGAGGAATGAGAGATAGCAAAAAGAGCACAGGATTACCTGGAAGAGTACCAACGAGAACACGACAGGGGACAGGGAAGAGAAATCCCGCGACCGTGATACATATGGGAACCACCACCGTAGGGTTTCTTCAAGGTTCACACTGATGTTGCATGTCTGCCTGAGGGAGGAACGAGGTACGACCTCGTCATAAGGTATGAGCAGGGGGATTTCCACATGCGGGGCTCACCGGACCCGAACGACTTGGTCACCGGAGATGGCGGAAGCACAAGCGATGATGTGGGGTTTGAAACTGGCAATGTCGAATCATTTCGACCCGATGCTGATGGAGAGTGACTTTCAATCTCCAATTCAGAAGCTGGAGAGACCGGACACTACGAATTTGGAAATCCAGGGCATTTGTGAAGAAATCTGTGACTGGGCAAGAAGAAGAGGAGGTATTGAATTGCGTTTTTTTTGGAAGAAAGGGGAATGAAAGAGCCCATGTCATGGCCGGAACGAAATGTCGATGGGAGGATACAGAAGCCTAGCTATCTCGGCCTCTTGTCTTTTTAGTACCTCAACTTTTGCAAGATCTGTAACACCTGAAGTTTGATTTTAATAATATACAGGCGAATTGTCAAAAAAAGTGCAGTGGTATCGGAATATTTCTCCCGATGAAAAGCGAATAGAACTCTAAATTAAGTAAATTTTTTTATTTATGGAAAGATGAAAAGCGTGTAGGGTGTATTCCAAACATACTACATATACCATAAGTGTATTACTTATATATATACTAGGATTCAGCCCGCGCTCTGCTGCGGGATACTATTTCTGTCATAATTTAAATGGGATTTAATATAATCTATAACCATAACTGTTATGTCCCAAACATAGACATAAATGTTGTCATTGTCATAAACATAAAAACTGCGGTCATTATGCAAAAGATTGACTGGGTTTGCAGAATAAACATGAATGTAGTTAGGAGTGTAACCAAGTCTCCACGATATATCTACTAAACTAATAAAAGTTCCATGGCGGAGACTGAAGATTTGGAAAACAGTAGGACAAAATGCTTTCAGAAGTTTTGTGCCTTTGTTGTTTGCACGATATCAAAATGGCAAGCTTCGAAGGACAACATCATTTCTCGAATGCTGATCGGTCCCACAGGGTGAGCACTGTCGCTCTCGGATGCATGTCTGAATCACTGTCCCCCACTTTTTTCCATGCGACATTCAACTCCGCAGCATATTTTTTGTTACAATTCTTTGCGATCAATTCGATGATTTCGTCCTTCTTCAGAAACTGATAATCAGATGGTGACTTACGAATAAGTGACAAAGCTGCTTCATGCTTAAACACCACATCTATTTCAGATCCTCCTTGGCGACATTTCCCTTCCAGTTTGTATGTCAGTCTTGCAATAAAGTTTTTTTTGTTAGGTTATACAAAGAGTATTATTATGCCTTGTGTAAACATGGGAGAATGGTCAGAAGCTTACCCTGTGTTCTCTCCACGAACTTTGCAGATGCTTTTTCTGTATATAAACCTTGGAATGTTAATCAATGTCATGTAAGTAACCTGTTGCAAAAAATGTCAGATGTATTATACAGGTAAACAGATGGAAATGAACAGCTGTTGTTAATGTTGGTGTTTGTTCGTTTACCTCTGTGAAATCTGACAGGTCCTCCATCCTTTCTTTTATCTCTCTCAGCGATTTCTTTTGCAGTTGATTGCTCAGCAGGTGTCCAGTTTTTTTGCAAGTGGCATCATCGATGAAGTATACTGGTTTGCGACATGCAAGAAAGCTAGACGTTGAAAATAAATGTGTAAGTATCACTAACTCGATAGGAGTTGAACCAATCAGTTGGGTAAACCAATATACAGCAACTCACATGTTCATGACATCCTTGCAGCAGTCCTGATAAGAATGGATGATGAGCTTGCTTGCAATTGTGGATTGAAATTCATGCTGATACTTACTGTTATGTCTAGGGGTTACTCTACTAACTGATCTGATTGTCACAATCAGTGGTAACTTTGACTCAATTGCTGGAGCATTCTTTTGAAAATCATCAATGTCATGCCCACTGTATTCAACATAAGCCTTTGCCCCACTGATTGCAAACCAATGCGTTAACTATACATTTTGACAAAGTAAAAAAAAGTGTACAATCTTAAGTGCATACCAGACATCTTGTATGAGCAGGTCTAATTTCTGAATCCTTCCTTTAATTGTTTCTGGATGAGTTAGTCTTCTAACACATCCTGTAACATCTATAGATTTCATGTTTGTTATGCTTTGTTTAATGGTGTTCTTAATCATGGATAGAGAGACATATATTTACCTGAATGGCAGACAAAGTCCTCTGATAGTTGAGGCACAATGGAAAAATCGGCTGCTGTGTATGATCCTGCTGGGAATTGTTGGGGTCCATTTCCTTCTTCAATGTGTCTCCTAATTTGATCTGAAGTGAGGAGCAGGCGTAACTCTCGATGGACAACGCGTTGCACTGACCTTGCTGGACCTGCTACAATATCTTGTAGTTCATGCAGGCAACCAACCTTTATTTTCTGAAAAACCTCAGATGCATCTTCTTCTTCAACTTGTGCTTCGATCAATTTGTTCTTCAACTTGTGCTTCGAGTTTTTGTTCTTTTAGCATTTGGCAGTAGGTTAATTGATGTCCAGGGTTTGTATATTGGCAAGTTCTTTTGTCCTAACACTGAATCAAATGCTCTGACGAATATTTATGAATATGGTTTGGGTATCTGGAGTCATACCTTTTTGTCAAGCCAGAGCATGTGATGTGTCCTTTTCTTCCATGTGGATAAAGGCACTTCTCGGAACTCAGTCCATGTAACGACATGTCTTGCTATAACGGTTCGATTGTTTGTTCCCAAACGCAGTCCCCGAAAGCACATGCTTGATTCAATAGACTCTGCAATCCGATTAAAGAGGAATCGATAAATAATAAATGGGAAAAACTTGCATAGGAATCGAGATGCGCTTGTCAGATTTCTTTCCAGATTCAATGTATTTACCTTTCAGTTCGTTCGGGTCCATTTTGTGTGGGTCCACGGAATCTCACGTATCAGTCGTACTATACAACTGTAAATCTGTTGGGTAGAAGAATGCTTGCAGTTCTTCGAGATCTTGGTTTCCCTTTTTTGTCTTTAATCTTGACTGCGCGGTTGATTTTAGAAGGCATAAAAAACAATCGGTAGTTTATGTAAGCTAGGGTTAACTTAGGGTAAGTCCTTTTTGGATCGATTGTTTGGGCCTTGACATCGTGTTTGGGCTCTGTATGGTATGCAATGGGTTCTAACTATTGAATCGGGCCTTTTCTCGAAAAGGCTACAATACGCTCCTGCGATGAATGTCTGTCAAGTTGTATCAGTTGGGCTCATCGATTTTCTTAATAAGTTCTCTCTGGATAGTCCGAACCGATGTTAACTGATCATAACTCATGACTGCTTTCAAGCTTTGAGTTTCGAAATAATAAACACAAAACGTGTCTCTTGTTAAGAACAACGCAAGAACTGAAAGAACAAATTTCCCCAGGCGTAAAATTCAAAAAGTTGGGAGAGTTAATAATAATCACTTCGAGCTTCTTCGATGCTTTCAAAATTAACCAGGTGCAATATCTGTGAAGGCTTCTGAATATACAATGTTTCTCGTGTAATTGGCTGGAATGTCCTCTTCATTTTCAATCAAGAATCTCAAACCACTTGCAGATCTTACTCTTGATGCTGCCACATAAAGCTGTCCATGACTGAATACTGGTTTGGGCAAATAGACTCCAACCTTGTCCAGCGTCTGACCTTGGCTCTTATTTATAGTCATCCCATAACATAACCGTACTGGGAATTGCCTCCTCTTCAGTATAAAGGGCCAACGTATGTCTTCTACGTTGAGTACTATTCGTGGTATAACAACCTCTTTTGTGTCAAAAGATCCTCCCATGATGTTTCCAACAATGATATTTTCCCCCAATTTCGTAATCAATATCCTCGTACCGTTACACAGGCCGTTTGGTGGACTCAAATTTCTCAGCAACATGATCGGAGTGTGAACCTTAAGTCTTATTTCATGATCTGGAACACCATTGAACTGAAGAGCATTCAAAAATTCTGTTGGGTAAGTTTCAGCAAATAGTTGAGGTACCTCTGTATCAAGTTGCATAGAGTCTGATAGCCAGCGCTCCGCGGCGGGACTTGTTTTCATATGTGGAATATATGGTGATTAAATAGCAGGTTGGAGTTTAGCTCAAGTCTATAAACACTTCCATTGTATTGGTAGAGGCTTTTCCTTAGAATTTAATTTAGTATGGGAGACAACTTTTATAGCCGTCAACCTCCGTAAAAGCATTGTAATCTCATAAACTCAGCTGTATTTAATCAGTTGGTATTTAGCATTATCAAAGATACTAAAGGTCTAAAGCTTACATCCTGGAACACCCAATTCTGATTGGGATTGGGTGCATAAACACAGAAACAACAAAACTTGGTGTTCGACTTTGCATTTCACTAATGACAGATTACAAAATACTTAAAACACCCTTAGAAAATTGCACAACCTCAAGAACCATCAAATGCTAATGAGCAAAGAGGATTCTATGAGCAAACTACAGAATCCAAAAAATGAGAATGGCAGGGAAAAGAACATTATCTTAAGTCCCAAACAGAAGCTCGCCAACACCAGACTTGGTAGGCATTGCAATATCATTTGAGTATCAAAGAGAGCAGAGTCAATGAGATTGGGGAAATAACCTTTGTTGTATATGAGGTCAACATAAACCTCCTGAAACAAAAGATACAAAAAGAAATTGTTGTTAACTCCAAATCATTGAGGAATCTGACATTTATATATTAGAAGTAAAAACACGATCAATTAATGACGCACTCCAAGAGATTGTGAGCTAACCAAATCTTCTTGTGTCTATAAAACCAGCTTGAAAAGAGCAAAGTCAAATCCAGAACCGCCAAAATCAATCAAAAGCCGAGATTCAAGAAAGTTGGGCGAACCCATTAAAGCTAAAATTCACATATGCCCCCTAATCACCTTGCTCAAATCTAATTCTTGTGACATGGACGATGAATTGTAACCCATAACCAACCAAAGAACAATTGAAAACAGAAAGCGACTCTCTTAGGAAAGAGATTGACAAACTGAGGAAGCTAAGGAAACATAAGCACTGAAAGGTTGAGTTCATGGGCAATGAATCGGCTCATCGATTAATTTTCACCCTCAACAACACAGGGAAATCCTTAACTGCTCCCACATAAAGAAGAAAATGAATCCATAAGATGAATGAAAGAAAGAGAAAATCGTCAAGTAAGATAACTGAGAAAAAAAACTCGGTAAGAGCAATGATTACCTCAAATAAGCTCAAGTCTGTGGATCTGCCTCTTCTGTGATCACTCTCTGTGCCTCTCAAATCTATTGAGCAACCTAGAGCTCTACTCCTTATTGTGTGGCTGAAAGAAAAAAAATAGGACAAAACACAGAACCTTCAATTTCAATCTAGAGTGAGAAAGAAAGATGCAGAGAGAGAATGAAGAACCACCTGAAACCAGAACGGAACTTGTAGATTAGGGTCTCCAACTGAATCCTCTATTTACAACTTTGGGAGGTTCTAGAACTTGACGTTGAGGGCCTCATAGACAAAATACACTGCACAAAAAGTTCGAATCATAAAATATCGACAAATAAAAATAAAGAAACTGATATGGCTGGGGAATGAGAAAAGAGATTTCCATCGATTGGCGATTGGAGAATGTAGAAAGATCATAGTTATCGAAAGGTAACAATAGAATCTGCATGGAAGGCAAGGCTTCGCCAATAACAGAAACGCAAAAATACATAAAAGGGGATTAAGAAGCAAACCTCGCACGAATTCCACGACTCTTTCTGCAACTCCAAACCTCTGGTGTTGCCCACACCATCCTTAACAACTGCATATCGATCAACTCCCCACAGTTTGCCTCATCTTGAGGAATCTCAGCTGAAAAGTAATCAAAATAAACCCTTACTGTGAAGGAACCCATGAAAAAAATGACCAAAATCATGAACGACAGAAAGATGGAAGAAGCCAGAATATTACCCGAGTATCTGGGCATTCTTTAATTCTTCTTTCTCGTCCTCTCAAATCCACCATTTGATCGCTTCGAGATCGTCTCATCTTCCAAACTGAGATGTGAGAAACCATTGCAGATAAAGAAAGGTTGGATAGAAAGAGAGGGAAAAAAGTGAGAGAGAAAGAGAGGGGAACGGGCATTGCATCCGCCAGAACAAATTTACGGGAATGAAAGAAATAAGGAGAGGCCGATAAGACCACCACCACCACCTAAAACAGCGTGAGAATCTATCCCCTTTCTACCTCTCTATGAGGATGCACAGCTTCCCAAGAACCCCTTTAGAACACGAAAAGGCAAGGGAAAAATTAAATGCATAATATTGGATGCATTTAGTCTCCATTAGCAAATAGCAACCCTTCCTTTCCTTTCAGTCTTTGAAACGAAAGCAATCAATCAAAAACTGGTCTCCATCAGCAGGCCTCCGTCCCTCTTCCACTCTCCGCATTCTGACATGCAATCGAATCACTCAGAAAGCACCATATGGAGGAAAGTCTCCCAGTGACCAACGCGAGTGGAACTGAGTTTCAATTTGCAGCAACTTTTCCCCCCTTCTCTCAGCATCCTCCAATCCAGTCAAACTACTCATTACTGTTTCCGTGAATGGCCCACAATTCATTCATGGGTCTGTATCACCACAGAGAAACAAAGACAACCAGCCACTTCCTGCTTCTCTGACTCCGCACAGTAAACTATCAGGTGAATAGGAAAATTAAGTCTAAATGAATAGGAAAAACAGTCTGGATGTGCAGAGCTCAGTCACTTCAGTACTTTCCCCAAAACCCTCCAGCCTCTCTAAGCCTATCTCTGCATCGAACAACGCGAGCCCACAATATCTCTCTGTGTCCTGCAGAGCTCAGTCACTTCAGTACTTTCCCCAAAACCCTCCAGCCTCTCTAAGCCTCTCTCTGCATCGAACAACGCGAGCCCATCCCTCTCAATATATCTCTGTGTATCTGAAGAATCCTTTTGTCTCTCGAACGACTCATTTCTCCACTGAGCAGAACACCCAGAGCAACTGATTAAGCCTCGATCGGCGTGCCCGCTCGGGCCAAAGTAAAATATCGATCTCTGATGACCAACACGCGTCCGGGCCACCAAACGACCCCAACTAAGGCCAACCAGAAGGCAACGACCAGTCCCACCCCGACCGAGCCCCCAAACTCCGTCAGATCCCAATGAGGCCTCACCCAACAACAGCCCACACGCCAGCCCACGCCAGTTTGAAACAGTAATTCTCAGTCACGTTGTACAGTAAAAGGTGTCTGCATGTACAGTACCAGGGGCTGCGGTGGGTTTCTTTCTTTCAATATATATTCCTAATTGATAACTTGGTGTTCCCGTAAAGCAAAAGTTAAATAAATAAAACTCGTTAGCTCACCAACCTCCATAGGCGTGGTCATCAGAATTACCCTCAGGGTCGTTTGGATAGGTTATTTGCTTGCGTTATTTGGTCCAAATAACTCATATTGGGTTATTTGATTCAAAATAACTTGTCTGGGTATGCAAAAGTGTAATTGGTTATTTGGCATTGAGTTATTTACGAATAACTCAAAAATGAGTTATTGTAAATAACACCTATCCAGCAGTTATTTGATAATAACGCGTTCTGCGTCATTTCCCTTCCAACTTTGCTCCTTTCTCTTTCTTCCTTTTCAGTTCTTCCCCTCTCTCTCAAACGACTTCCATCTTCTCTCTGCTTCTCCTCTCTTCTATGTTATATAATCTCTTGCAGTCGATTAACCTCCCCTTCTCCAATAGATAATCTAACTATCTTCTCCACATTTTTGTTAATTCAATGACACCCATAATCCCCTCTCTTGTTGACGATTCAACAGAACCCCAAACCCTCACTGTTGACTACTGTATATAGTATGTGCGATGGAGAGCGAGGACGAGGTAGGCGAAGGTTTCTAGCGACAGTCGTGGTTGGAATCATTGTCGGCGACGGAGGTTTCGAGCGACAGTTCGTAGGCGGCGAGAATCAAGCATCTTTGGAGTTGGTTGCGAGTACTATTGTCCAAGCTAGGTTTTGATTTGGGACTGCATGCAGAGCTTGGGGCAGATTGACGAATTGAGAAGAGAAGAGAAGGTGCCCTTTTTGTTTGGCAGCAGGGGCAGATTGACGAATTTGGATTTGGCCTCCGTTCGTAGTAAGCATCCCTAATTGATTTTTTCTGTATTTATTTGTCAATTAAGTGGCTTTGGACACGTCTTTAACAAGAATAGAGAGGCTAAATTCTCGTTGGTGGGAATCTTTGGATTCGTGGGTTCTGATTTTCCTTATTCTAGGCTCAATTGAATAAGAACAGAGAAGTGGAGGATGAGAAGAATTCGATGCAAGGGAGGATGGGTGGTGGTTTCTGGTGTTTTCGTTGTTCTAATGGTTTGCTATGAATGAACGAATAAATGGGGTCAAGGTACATTTCTCGAAATGAATGAAAGCTATGGGAGAGTAGATGGTGCCCTCAATTGAGGGCAATATTGTTATTTAGCATCTTTTATAATCAAATACCATATCTAAATATTGGTTTAGCCAAACAAGATTATTTATCCCAACTTTCATAAAAATACCACACAAATACCACATCAACTACAAATACGTTATTTCACCTTACAAATACCAAAAAACAAACAATTCATCCAAACGACCCCGTTGGCTTGAAAAAACACTGCCAACCTTCCGTCTTGCCCTATATTTTTCTTCTCTCTTGCTCAAAACTCTTTCGTCTTCCCCTTCAATAAATAGGGTAGTCCCCTAATAAAGCTTGCCCCACGTTAACAAAAGAACTGTAACATTACACTCAACTCTTAACATAGTGGTGACTAAAGCCCAAAAAAGGGAGAGACCACACAAAAGCAAAAGCCATTAAAGCACAACCAAAGCAAAAGCAAAAGTTGGACCAAGAACAGAGTATGGAATAATAAACATCACTTCTTCATACTTTGCTCATCACTCACTCTACTTACTACCAACCCAACAAACACAAAATCAAACCTCAAAAACTCCCAAACCAATCCCCCCACTCCCAACTCTCCACTTCCCTTTCCACAAAACAATGGCCATTCATTTCCACTGGTCACTACACCTCTACCCCATCCTAATCTCACTCCTAACCATCCCCGCCGCCGCCGTCTCCGCCACCGCCCGCTGCCGGACCACCTGTGGCACGATCCCAATCCGCTACCCGTTCGGCATCGACGACGGCTGCGGCAGCCCCTACTACCGCCGCCTCCTCCTCTGCTCCTTCAACACCCTCCACCTCCGAACCCCCTCGGGCACCTACCAAATCAAATCCGTATCCTACACGGACTCCCCGCACCTAATCCTCACGGACCCATCCATGTGGGCCTGCAGCGACGGGCCCAACTTCCGGCCCACCAGACCCTTCAGCCTAGACTCCAGCACCCGCCTCACCCTCTCCCGCCACAACGACTACCTCTTCTTCAACTGCAGCCCGGCCCGCGTCATCATGGAGCCCAAGCCCGTGTTCTGCGAGCGCTTCCCCGACCGCTGCGACTCCACGTGCGACACCGCGGGGTACCTCTGCCGCCACCTGCCGGGGTGCGCCTACGCGCTGTCGTCACGCGCGGGGGGAGTTTCATGCTGCTCGTATTCCCCCAAGGCGACCGAGTCGCTGAGGCTGATGCTGGAGTATTGTGCCACGTATGCGAGTGTTTATTGGAGGAATAGTGACTCCGGGGCGAGTAATTACTACGGGGAGACGCCGGAGTATGGGGTGCGAGTGGATTTTGATATTCCGGTGACGTCGGGGTGTCTCCGGTGCCAGGATATGAGGAGAGGTGGCGGCGGGACTTGTGGGTTTGATACGGTGTCGCGGGAGTTTCTGTGTCTTTGTAGGCAGGGGAATGTCACTACTTCTTGCGAGCAAGGTAATTAATTAAGATCCATATTACTGAATATTGACCTTATGTTCATGAAAAGTAAAGAATAAAGTTGGCAAGTGTAACGATAAAAAAAATACTCTTTCATCGATAGTTTGGTTGTATATGGACTATCGGGTGTCGTCAATCGATTTTGCAATTTGGTCCTCTTTATGTGCGACTTCCTGATATTGGGCGGGGGAGGGGGGGAAATAGGCCATTTGCGACGTGACTTAACTATATATCTTGACAACATGAATGCTAAGCGTATTTACTCATAAGAAAAAAGTGTCACTATGTAGTCTCTCGTTTATTATTGGTATAATGTCGGTTCATTTGGTCAGTTTGCTAGTCGAGTCGTATTGGCTTGTCATATTTACCGAAATCAGCCAACCAATTTCATGCATTGATCACAGTTGTTTTGGTTATCATTTCGTTACAATTTTTGTGCGATTTTTTGTGTATATTTTACAAGCTACTTGTTTAGTTAGCATTTTGTTACAATTTCTATGCAGGTTGGTAATCGTATTTTACGCATTTAAAATCCTTTATTGCAGATCATGATCAACAAGGTTCTTCTAGGCACAGCAACGCCGGAGTGATCGTCGGGACGGTGGGCGCGGTTTCGGCGGCCGGAGCAGTTGGGATCGGAGCTGGGGTTTGGTATTTCAACAAGATAAGAGCTAAAGCGCCGGTTACTTGTGGAGTTCAGAGCAATGAGAACAGGCTTTTTTGAACCAGAATTAAAGTTGGTTGAGTGGGAATCAAACCTTTTTTTTTTAATTATCCATCACATTTTTTATTGGCTTGTTTTGCTATTACAGTCAAGTTTTGTATATTAAGATGGTTGTAGTATTGTTGCTGCCCATCCTTTTTTAGGACATATAGAATCCACTCTAAAAGAGACTTGTATTGCAAGTAATGATAATATTCTCATCAGTCATCACTACCCAAGAATGAAGAAAGCTAAAGTAATCTACATTATGGTTAAGAGTGCAACCACTCATTGTTGGGGCCAAAGCCCAAATGTAAAGTTGATATCACATTATGCCTTGGAGAAAGCAATGATCTAATAAGTCATTTCTATGGTGGCTGACTATGTAAGGGCATTTGGTTCTTCAATCAAATAATCTATAAGGATAAGATAAATTGATTTGGTTCTTTTATAGTCTATATAACCTAAAATCATTTTCATGTTATGACGGAGTGAGTAATCGACAAAATGGGGGGGGGGGGGGACTAGTACATATGAATAATTATGATGCACTAATACAAAGTGTGCTAAATGCAAATATACTGATATACAGGTCGTCTGGTTTTGATGATAGTTTAGGTGAAATTGTTACAATATTTGCATTGTCAATAATGCATCATTTTTCTGTTTGTTTTCTTCCACAATGCATTCACTGTTCCGTTGGTGTGATGGAAAGGGATCACTCAAAATGAGTGATATTAAATATCTCATGTAAAATTTGAGATTGTTGAGATAGTTTATTGGGATAGTTTGATTTTGCTTTTGTTCCAATTATATTCCTATACCCATGATACCCTTGAAATTTATCATCTAATCCGCTCTCACTTTTTTCTCGGGAACACCATGCTCAGTTCCCTTCCCTCCACTTTTTTCGTGGATGTCTCCACCACCCGCCCAATTTAACACCCATCGCCTTCAAAATTTCATAATCGGTCTAGCCTCCTCTGTCCCGTCATCGGTCTAACATCTGTAATTTCTGTATCTTCAAGTAGAATACATGTGTCTATATCCCTTGCTTAATGAGGGGTGTTCATCAATTGTGTGTTATAGCTTTTGCATTCAATTTTGCTCTTATTGATAACTTATAAAAACAAGGTCTTTGGTTTTGGTGATTGTTTGGTTGAGGTAGTTACAATACATGTATTTTCCACAATGCATCATTTTTCTGAAATTTCTACACAAACAATACATGCATTGTTTGCTTGATGTGACACAAATTATCACTCAAAATGAGTGATAGTTAAATCTCAAATTTTGGGTGAGATTGTTGAGATTGTTTGATTGAGATTGTTGTGTATTTTTTTCTTCCAATTTTGTCCCTAACTTTTTATGCGTCTTGCTTTTTTATATTGCAAACTAAGGGTAAAAGTGATATTTCACCCAAAAAGTAAGATAACTTATTTAAATAACACAATAACTATCACATAAACCAAACAATGCAAACTACAATACACCAATTTTCTTATATACATGTATATTATTATGCATACATTGATGACAATGCATCTATTTAACTATCACCAAAACCAAACGAAATATAAGTTTTTGAATGCTAAAAGTGATATTTCATGCTAAAAAGAAATATAAGTTTTTGAATGCTAAAATAACTATCACCAAAACCAAACAAGATAAACTACATTACACAATTACATCATTTTCCTTATTTGCATGTATATTACAATGCATTGATCACTGATTTAAGTATCAACAAAACCAAACTAACCCTTAATACAATAAAAAAATCAGTAAAAAAATACAATAAAACAAGTCTCAGGCCCACTCCAAATCCCGCGCTTCGGGCGAATACCCACAACGGCCCAGCCCAAATTGCTGAACATTCTGCGGCCCAGCTTGAAGGCGGAACCGTCTCCGCGAGTTTGAGTCAGTCTCATTGTCTCGGTGAGTGAGGGGAAAGGTCAAAAACGGATATTCCAGTTTTCAATCCTCTATTCTATTCCCAAAACGCGATTCAGGTGGAGGGAAACGTCAACTTGACGGCGAAGCAAAATTCGGTCCCATTTGTCTCTCTTCGCGGTATCCCTGCGCTGGGAGATCGATTCGATATACTCTTTCCGCCTTCCTATCTTCCCGTCGCCGACACCGATTCCGCCGCCGGCTTCGAAAAATCCAGGTGAAAACTCGCAGATCTAGTGCTCTTTTTACCCCTCTCGGAACCCCCTAAAATGGCTGCCCACGTACATATACCAATTAATTTCTTTCTTCCTTTTATTTTCTTTTAGTTGCAGAGAGAAGCGCCGGCAGAGCGACTTGGTAAGCTCTCTGAATTCCTCTGTGGTAATGCGTTTCCCGTGATTGATTTTCGTTCTGATTGCTTTCCCATCGAATGTACGGGCCCTTTTGAACGATCTCCTAATGGTTGTTGTGATCGCACTCTCCCAACTCTTCTCTTCCTCCCTTCTCCAGTTTCTTCGTCGGGTTTGTGATAATTCCGCAATCTAAGGTGTACGGTTTGGATAAAAGTTAATAATTTCGACCTGGGTATTCGCTTCACTGCTGGTACATGTTGGTACATAAGTCTTGGGCTGGGGTGTGCTTTGGATTCTTTGACATTGAATGCTTGTATTTGTCGGTTAGGTGCAGGTTCTGTATCTGGTTAAGTGTGTGTGTGTTTGATGTGCACAATAACATAATAGAAGAAAGCCGAGAAATTTCTGATTCTGCTTATGGGTTTTGGATCACATTTGCTATGGGGCACAGCGTGTATTTGTTTGTTCGCACAACATTTTGTTGCTGAATTGATGGATTGGCATTTTTGTTGGAGCAGATGCTTGCCTATTGCTCGGGATTGTAGGTAAATTTTTCAGAGGGTTGTTCTGTAAAGGGATATCTGTGGTTCTTCATCTTAAAGGGTACCGGTGATCCGCCAAGAGACGTTTACAGAGAAATGGCATCCACAGATGGCCTTGTGCCCATCACCAGGAAATTTTTGGCTTCTTATTACGACAAATACCCTTTCCCCCCATTATCTGATGATGTCTCTCGTCTGTGTTCGGAGATTCGCTCTATCATCCCTGATTTACTCAAGGAATCTCCACCTTCTTCAGGTTTTTTCATGTCTCCCTTTATCTGGAATTTACATGGACGATGCTTGGTTTTTCATTTGTTATGATGGTGATTTCTGCTTTGAGGTGCTCTCTAGATAAAATTATTTGACTTCACTGCAGAAGAGAGTTCATTGGTAGATGAAGCGGGTTGTCAGCCTCCTCGCAAAGTTGATGAGAATATGTGGAAGAATCGTGAACAACTGGAAGAAATTCTGTTCTTACTTGAGAAATCACGTTGGCCTCGTGCAGTATATATTCATTCCTCTTTTTCCTTACCACCTTCACAATAGTTTGCTTGCCTAGGTTTTTATATTTTATCGTTTCATGAAATAATATTAATGTTTTCACATTTTGGTCCGACAGCTTCAACAGCCCTCAACTTCCGATGACCGTGAACTTGCTATTGCATTTGTCAGCATTCATGACAAAGTTCAGAAGACTTTGAAGATGTTGGAGGCTTTCCAATCTAAGAATTCTGAACGTGTATTGAATATAGGTTAGCTCCTTATTCTCCATTTTTCCGCATCTTTTTAAACTTCTGTATCATTGTTGGAAATGTTATATTTATCTTCAGTTACTAGACACTTTATTTTCAAAATTCATGCTGTTTGACTAACCATTCATCATTGTGATTCCAGTGATGACATACCTACCTCAGGATTTTCGAGCGACACTTATTCTACAGCAAAGGGAGCGGTCAGAGAGGAATAAGAAAGCAGCCGTTGATGCGTTGGTTAGTTCAGGAGGAACCATACGTGAAAAATATGCTCTGCTTTGGCAACAACAAGTGGATAGGAGGCGGCAGTTGGCTCAGCTTGGTTCTGCTACTGGTGTATACAAAACTCTTGTGAAGTATTTGGTCGGAGTTCCAGAGGTACTAAGTCTAATGACATCTGTATCCCAAATTTGCATTGACCATGTCGATTAGCATTTCTGTTCTTTCCATTGGGTCATTTTGGACCCCTCAAAGCACACAGAGCTGAATGAGTTGATTGCTTTTATAATTCAATTTTGTCCGTCCAAGCCCTTATTCAGTGTTTTTAGTTACTGTTGAAATACTTTTTGAGCCCTTCGTGCACATGAGAATCTGATTCCTGCCTTACGTTTTCCCTTTTCTGTCTTGATTTCAGGTTTTACTAGATTTTGTTCGGCAGATAAATGATGATGATGGGTATGTTTGTTTTCTTTTTGGTATAGTTATTTGACCTACCAAAAATAAAGACCCTGAAGGTACCTGCTTGATGATAAAGCTCAATCTGTTTGTAGGCCAATGGAAGAGCAAAGACACCGATATGGACCCCCTTTATACAGCCTGACAACTATGATTCTTCTAGTTCGAGTTTTTGTTTTGCTGTCATGTAGGAGATTTGATGCTGGCCTAGTGTAAGTTTGGACCGTATTTTACATTCAACATCACATTTCTTGTTGTGTTTGAACTCTTCTTTGACCATCCTTCTACTTGGTGTTGCTCTGTTTGTCTGAGCAGAAAGAGACATCATATCACTGTATTGGAACAAGCTGTTGATGTCTACTCCAATGAGTTTATAAGGTTTATCACCTTCTTGAGGTATTGTTGTTTCCTAGATATCTCTTTGATATTGTTTGTGCTTCTTGTTGTAAGTCTGAAACATAGCATTCCATCTTTGCGATAAACCATCATGTTTATGGTAACAGAGTGTTAACTCAACCAAAAAAAAAAAAAAAAAACAACGTACTGTGTGTGTTGCAGTTGGATATTTCTTGTTAATGTTTCCTTCCTGTATAGTTACTTCTTTATGTAATACTGATTCATAGTTTTGAGTTTGACGAAATGAATGTCTCAATTTGGCGTGGGAATTGCATGGCTGTGTTATTACTCTGTAAACTAATCTGTTCTCGAAGTTCTTATATTGTTTCATATGTCGATTTGTCTCAGTGAGGTCTTAGCAAACTCTCCGTTCCTTATTTCGGCTAAGGATGCTGGTGCTTTGGACGGAAGGTAAGTTTTTTCCTGAAATTGTTATGACACATTAAGGTCTCGTCCTTTACAATTTGGAAGGGGCTGTTTTTTTCCTGCAATATTGTTTCCGATGCAGGAACAATGATGATTTCAAAGAAATCAGTGTTGCAGCTGGGAGTTCTCACGAGGTTAGTTTTCCCTTTGTTCATTAATGTTATATTGTTGCAATCACGAACAGTGTTTCCTGGAATTGATCCCATAGTTACCAAAGGTGCGTTGAGCATTAGACATGCCTCGGTTTCGGATGCCAGGAGCACCTTTGCTGCACCTCTCCCAGTCTGTTGGTGTTTTCTGTTAATCTAGCTGTTATTCTCTCTTATGCTAATTCAGTTGGTATTGCTTCCTATCTTTATGGAGCCTTGCTTAGTGTGAAACTGTGAATACACATGCGGAGTGATAATGTCAAAACTAAACCAAGAACGTCTTACACAATAGTAGTTTATTGATGAGGAAAGGCTAAACAACTCCTGCTTCCCGTAGCCATCTTTGTTGTGTCTTTTGGTTTAATGTCAGTAATCTGCCATGCTTCTTTCACTAGGAACTTGTATTATTTACTTAATTAGTCTCTAGTCTTCTTGCTCTAAACATGTGTTTAAACTTTAAAGGCCTTCATCTGGTTAGAAATTTGTCAAGTGCTTTCTGCTTGTGACCCGTTGGTTCAGATATCTTGCTTATGACAAATAATTATTGGATACTCCAGGTGTATAATCCCGTTCAATTAAAATAACATCTTCCCTCTTCTTTCTCCTTAATTAATAGTTTATTACATATTCTTATGACATAACATTTATTCATCAGAACAGTGTTCACTGCAATGTCTTGCGTGTTTGCTAGGAGATTTGTGTTTTTAGCATATTTGTTGAGTATGTGTTATTACAATATACATATGTTTCAGTGGCTTCTTTTCTAATTGCTGTGTCGTCCCCAGGTTTTGTTGTCAGTGGAATCGATTAACTCCTACATTGCTTGGGATTTCTCACTGATACAGGGCAAGATGAGCTTGGTACAATTCTCATTGGAATTTATCTAAAATATTTGCTTCCTAGTTTTCCTGAATTTTTTAACAGTCAATAATTTGTTGATAACATGCGAAACCTGAATTAGTTAGACTCGCATAATTTCAGTGGTTATTAATTTGTCACTGTTTACTGATCAGGACATTGGGTTCAGTGTGGAGTACATAAATCCTTCAGGCCAAAAGACCGTGAGTAGAACTACTGTGTTGGTGGTCCTGTCATGTTATTATCATCCTTGAAGCTATGAAATGCTTCCTTAGATGTATTTATCTGATTTCTGTTTTACTTGTTTTGCATGTTTGACTGCTGCTCAGCTAATTTTACCCTATAGACGTTGCGAGTCTGACCAAGTGAGTTTTTCAGTATCCTGATTTTAGCCAACCTTTGAATCGCCTCTTGCATTATACCTTTTAAAGAACAGAATGCCTATAGAGAGTTCACCAGTGACCCGTTTGCATACATTGCTGCAGGGGAACTTCTGCACGGTCATGACCGGAGATTACAAACTTGTTTGGGATAACTCCTATTCCAGCTTTTTCAAAAAGGTAAGAAATGAACTGTAAGAGTAACCAAAGGCGGATTCTCGAAACTGGGTTGTTTTGGTATTGATTCCTGCGATCATGTTCTTAGGTCGTAAGGTGTAAGGTGGATTGCATCCCACCGGTTGTCGAGCCTGCTGAATCGAGGAGTGAAGTGGAAGGATAAGTAAATTCTTTTTTTCACCACCAGGACTTTATTGTTTGTGATATTACTTAGAGATATCTTCCCTCTCTCCTTTCGGTTCTGAGAGAAAAGGGTGTTTGATTTGCGGATGGGTTTGTATCTTGCTGGCCCTGCCCCTTATTTCCCCGTAGAGGAAGAACAGTGTGTTGTGTGAGACGTTTGCCTGTAGTTCTTCTCTGTTGTATACTGGATTGTCTCTTGGTTAAATTCACTAGCGTTCAGGCATTGACACACATAACTAATCAGCATTTGGTTTCTTATACTTGCTCTTCTTCTGCACCCGCACGTTGTCTTTACCCTGACCTTACTGAACACTGAAAGATGTAGCACTTCTGCAGCTTGAATGTGACCATAATATCAGGTTTCATTCGACAGACTGCATCAACATTCTTTTCGTTGCCAACATGTTGAATGTGATGATAAGTAATCAACTCTGTTTCCATTTGTTGTTGCTTGCACTGCAAGCTATGTATGGTGCAACTTGAGTCTTACGATATATTTACGACGAATGATGGTGAAGGAATCTTCTGTAATTCATTGTTCAATCAATCAAGAGCCACCCCCACCGCCGCCGGTCCCCATTGCATTGGCACTTATACCACCACCTGCTCCATATCCTCCTATTGAAGCACTGTTACTGCCTCCTCCTCCGCCACCTCCACCTGAAGCTCCGATGCCAGCACCTGCACCAAATCCACTACCATGACCATATCCTCCACCAGAAACACTCTTCCCATTGCCCTTCCCTCCTCCACCACCGACTCCTGCTCCGAATCCACTCCCATGACCTTCTCCTGCTCCACCATTTCCACCACCGCCGCCTCCAAAGAAGCTCCCACAGCTCCGCCAGTTCCGGTAGCAACTCTCAGCTGCACCTTCATCCCTCCATGGCTCTTTATGATCATCACCGCCACCGTTTCCATCGTCCCCCAAGCATGTACAACTCAGAGAACCTGCCAATACAGTTATGATAAGCACGAAGTCAAGAGCATTCTTCATCGAGGGCACAATGATATGGATTCCCACCATTAATTAATTTGTGGAACATATATATGAACAATTTCAAGTAGGGTTATACTATATTGTTTTCATGACCATCTAAGTTAGACCAAATTAAGAGTTATCATACGAGTAATAAGATGACATATATACCACAATTTTGTGTTTGTAGGTTGAGTTATATGTCACCATCATATTAATAAATTTGCATCCATCTGTAAAATTTACTCCACTTCACTTTGTTGCCTATTTTGCTAACAATGTCTCTATATGATTCACAAGTCACAAATTGCACAGCATGTGGTCTGCTGGGGAATATTTGTATTCCAACTGCTCCAACTCAAGTTAAACTTCCCTGAGTGGAAGCCAGTACCGATTTTTATAACATTATAATAATTTGCATGTTGTTTCGTTGATCCTAAATAATCTTACATTTGCTACATAATTAGGGCTCTAGTTGGGATCAAATAATCATTCATTTTGCACATTACATTACATTACATTATATAATGGGAAATAGGAATCGTTGCAGCCTCAATTATCTCTTTTGGTTGCCGAATGAGTGCGGCCGGCTAGCTAGTTGCCTTCCGATTGAGAATGACGACGAAATCAGAATTTAGAGTCAGAGGGTTGTAATTTATTAGAATGAAAGTCGTGTTTCGAATTATCTGGAATCACTCAATTATCTCTTCGAAGTCAAAATTTAAAGTGAGGAGTCTATAAATGAAAACAAAATCATAACAAAACGTTGGAGTTGAAATCGGTTCATAAATGATTATAACATCTCTCAATTCTATTGAAAGCGACCTATTGAAAGCGAAATCGTTTCTTGGATTATCATACTAGTCCTCAATTCTCTCTCTGGGTGTCAAATGAGTGTGGTAGCCAATTACCTTACCTCAGATCACCCAGAAGTTTGAGTGAGGTTAATAATAAAAAAGATAAAAAAATTAAAGCAACCTATTGGAATTGAGACTTCTCAACTCTCATAGCCTATTATCTTATCATATTTTTTTTTCAATTTTATAACCTAAAATAATATATTATAGAGATGCTATAACTCATGCCCAACTACAAAATAAAACCAACCTCTTTAGATTTTCAATTTTTTCTGCACCTAAGAAACACATTTCACAATCCCCCTCCAAAACACATTTTACAAGCTAAGACTTTTTTAGTTTCAGGCTACAGGGTCAGGTGCAGTGAAACATGACTTGAATTGGCGGGCTGATGAGGATTGCAATTGGGCTTGGTCCCAGCCAACGAGCCCAGAGACAGGGCCAACATTGGGCCTTCCTCATCCTTCTCCTCCTTCTCTCCAAGCAAGCTTTCTGGGCCACAATAGTGATGGGCCTTATCACCATGTTCCTCCTGGACACAGCTTGTGGGTTTCAAGATGTCATTGAAGATGATGTAATAATTACGATGGCGTTGATCGTCATCGTCTCTCCTCCCCAATTCCCTGCAACATATAGCACAATTAGGATGTAGCTCCAGGCTAGCCCATAATCATCGATGTAAGTTTTAAGTAATTAAGCAATTAATTACCTCTTGGGAAGCTGGTGATCATGATCATCAGGGCCATAATCCATGTAATTAGTTGACATTGGGGAGCAATATTGATTGTCACGTTGCCCGTTGTACAACCCAAGCTGTGCATTTCTCTTGGCTGCTACTCCCACTGCTTCTCCTGCAATTACCAAACGGAACTAAGTGGTCAAGAAATCCTTGTTGGTATGGTAGATGACATGGTGGGATTAGATGTTAATTACGGTGATTATTTTATGTAATATGATGATTAATAGGGGGATCATGTACATATATGATATATATACCTTGCATTGCCTGCTCATGCTTCATGCTCCTGTACATCTGCCCAAATCCCCAACACAAATACATAATTACCACTTAAACAATGTAATTGGGAACATGATCGCACCGAGAGTGGAGAGACGAAAAAGGTAATTATAACGTTACATATAACTTTTTTGCCCTAAAAAACCGCAACGCTCATGCTCGATTTTGCTTTCGGTTGACTTTACTTTATTTGAGCGAGAATCTAAAACATACGATACTTTTAATGAGTCACTTGAATGCTAGATTATATGGAAAAAAAATAGCTGCAAGTAAATCGAATTAACGATAATTTACATAAAAAATGTATTTATAATGTGCGATATACAACATATAACTTTGATTTTTTTTTTGGCTAGTTGGTGAAATAGTTCGAAATCGCGACATCATGAAACCTTTACTCTTCTCTTCTCCCTATATGCTTTAGTAAATTTCCTTTACCTCCCCAATCAACTCACTAATAGCATTGGTGATTGTGGAAGTTTATAACAGCCACTTTACTCGCTATTGTCGATAACGAAATACATGTATTTTTCTCACGCGTTTCTATCTTAATTTTCTTTTTCGTCCTTCTCCGTTTCGTATATTCCTTAGTTTATCTTCGGACTATTTCGAGAGGGTTTCGTAACGTAATTCACTCAGTTATATAAATAAATAAAGAATCCATAAGATTGAGCAAGCTCGAGTGATTAAAGAAAACCCCAACCTGGAGATGGCTCTTGACGTGGGAGATGGTGAGTCCCTTCACATCCATTATCTGCAGAACCATCTTCGGCGTCGCCCCTGCACCAAAAATACAACATCGCATCAAACCCTAAAAAAAAAAAAAAAACGTAACCAAAAGAAACTCATCATTTTTGACTGACGTACGGTCTTCTCCGCCGAGGCGGTCAACGGCATGGACGAAGCACCGGTGAAGATCCGGAGTCCACCTCAGCCTCGGCGACTTTGACCGAACGTAAGGCCTCACCACCACCTGCTGCTGCTGCATCGCCGCCGCCACCTTCCCCCCGCCGCCGCCGCCCAATTCCCATGAAGACGACGTCGTAGTCGATGATGATAGAGAAGAAGGAGTGGTGGAGGAATATCCCGCGAGTTTCAGGCCAATACCTTCGTGCACTCTTTTCATTCTTGCTTCTTCTTCTTCTTCTTCTTCTTCTTCTTCTTCTTCTTCTTCTTCTTTGGGTGTAAGAAATGAAGAGAGGTGGAGGAAGGGAGAGGGAAAACGTATGTAGGGAGGAAAGTGAGGTGGTGGGGAGGATCGGGAGAATAAATGCAACAGTGGAAAGAAGAGAGTGCTGCTGGGCTATTTTTTGAGTCAGTGAGATCTGTTGCGGTGTTTTGTCACTATGTTAAGCTTGCAGCTTTTTTTTTTTTTTTTTTTTTTGCCATGGGAGTCAGTTGCATTGCAGCAGCAGCATGCAGTTTCGTTTTTTTGAGAGTTTCGATTTTGAATTAAAGTGGGGAGAAACGCGACACTGGATTTCCGGGGTCCGACTACGTGCGCGCTCCCTTGCTCAATGGACAACAGAATGAATGAACGTTATTAGTAAATTAATTAATAAATAAACAGCAAGAAACCATATTGCATGGCATCCTTTGGGCGCTACTATACATAGAACATTCTTGGTCCTTATCTTTAATTTTATTGTATGGCCGGCTTGTGTATCTATACACATTTGACTATGAGGTTAAATTGTTTCTAGAAGAGTGTGACATCGCGATTAGCTCCGTTATTTCGATATTTGTTTCTGCGCGCGTGTAGTCTCGGAAGGGTTGCCTAGGAGGGTGTGATTGGATTCGAAGAAAAATGGAGCTTGCGGCGGAAGAAAATACGGAAAAAAGAGAGGGTTTGTGGCGGGGATCGACTTTCTTTTGGTGATCGAGGTTGAGTTTATGGGCGTGAATTTTGGAATCTGCCTGTAATCTGTTTTTTTTTTTTTTTGAGTGCAGAAGTTACGTGTCTCGAATCTTACGAGACTACACATGTGGAAACAAATAATTATATCAATCTAAACATTGTACATGGTATTAGAATATTAAGTTTTGTTAATTAGTTATTAATCTCTCGAAGCTACGTACAATCACCTATGCGAAATATATCGATCCTTCGAATATTAATTTAGAGAAAGAAGGAAGAATTTTTTTTTTGGCTTATGGTCATACTGAATCATCTTTAAAACTTTCAATAATATACACCATACAAGACCGACACCAAAATAATAACACATACGATCATTATACATTTATGTTCATTTAGAACCTTGTCATCGACATCCCCTTGTCATCGACATCCCGGTTATAAAAAAAAAGCGTTATTATGCAACGTAGATATATACGTGGATACGTTGATTCCACGAATTGTGTCACTCGTGTGTGGGGAATATGGGTTGCTTGTGGATTGAGGAATGGAATATATTTTTGTGTGCATTATTATGTCACCCAATATTCTTCTTCTTTATAGTTTTCAAGGGTCGCATATATGACGGAATTTAACGTTGCTGGTATATATATATATATATATATGTATGGGCGGGACATCGTCACCTTTTCTTTGGTTGTTTCTTTCTGTATTGAAATTGAAGGCGACAAAACTTAGGCCAGAACAAACAAAGCTATAAGGTTGCCTTGAAATGGCAAAATGCGACCCAATTCTCTCATCAAATTCCCACGCCCACTTCCCTAAAACCCACAACGTGTTATTGTATACTATTATTCATCCCACAAAGGGTATTTAAATATACTATTTGATTTTTGTATTAAGGGAATTTAATTTGTCGTGTACGAATGAATTTATTCGGATAATTCTAGTTGTTCGCAAAGGTTCGAGAACTTATACAATGGTTATTATTTACTTGATTGAAACGAAACCTCATTAGCCACGAAGGAAAAAAAATTCTAAGGCGTAATTTCGTCGTGATACTGCTTTATAAATAATAAGTTCACCTGATTAATTTCAATTTCAAATTTGAATTTCTCAATCATTTTATATGAAAAAGAAGAAAATAATTATAATAATATGAACTAAAATGTGTTGGATAACTTCATTCGAACAAAAATTCTTTGAATCGTTACGAAATTGAATTGGAAATTCTTTTCATTTTTCTTTCATTTTTTCTATTAATAAATATTAACATTATCATATTTTGAAAAAAATAATCCTCTAGAGTGCGTGAGTCAGAAATCCGAACGAGACAGTTGTCTTGAATTATTTTGATTGTATTCTAATTTTCTAAATTTGCACAAAATTTACATGTAGTTTTATCTATGTTATAGAGGGGATACTGCCCCTCTTAACTTCAATCTAGTAAATCAGATCATTCGAAAAAAATAAAATCTTATATCAACAAGGATGTAAATTGTAAAATTATTTTTGTACAATTTCCCCCCTACTCACTCATTCTAGTATAGAACATGCATAATTAACAAGCCTTGGCTCTAGGATGGCAATTTCGACCTGACCCGATTTACCCGACCTGTTTGACCTGATTTCGATCGTAGGCGGGGCGGGGCGGGAAGGGTACCTCTCATCGACCCGACCTGCCCTGACCCGCCCCATTCTCGACCCGTTCTTGCCTAAATTACATGTAATCTTAGTCAAATGACTTAGGATTTTCCTCTTATTACATCATATTTTATGTATAATAAAGTTGTAAATAAGTGAAAAACTCAATTTCTCCAATAATTTAACTACATTTTATTAAATTATGATATCTTTCTCGGTCTTTTAATAAAAATAACGAATAATTCTAATGTTTTCGCATAAATTATATACCCAATGGGTCGACCTGCCCCGACCCGCACTCCATGATAAATTACCTGACCCGACTCAGCCTACCACGAGGCGGGTATGGATATCGAAATACCCGCCCCGGACCTGCCCCATTGCCATTCCTACTTGGCTCTTGTTTTCTGGTTTTGTTTAGATGGAAGTTATAGCTCACTTTTGATCAGAAACTTCCAAACATCCATAACCGCAAAGTGAGCAAACCTAGACCAACGTACAAAACCCTAAAGAAAAAGCTAAAACACCATTCCACATTTCCACGAGCGAAGAGGAGAAAGGCCATTTTTGCTCTCTGAATCTTTCCTCATAACTTCACCAGTCAAAGCATATGCGCCTCTGAACTGAATTCTTTCTTTAATAACAAGAATTCTTGCCACGTAACATGCCTTGCTGGCTCCGGTAGTGACACGTGGTGGTTATGAAGCGTCACCATTGGTCGTTGGGGGGCACTTTGCCCTTATAGCTCCATGCATGAGAGGCATTTGCTGACATTCGCACATGTTTATATTAAATTAATTTCAGATTCTTTTTTTTCCCTCATCCGTTTCTTCTTTGGTGATATAGGGAATTGCTCTCTTGCCGTTATTTCTATCATCAATTCTTCTTCTTCTTCTTCATCATCATCATCAGTCCATGAGTGTCTATCATTCCATGGCCTTGGTCTTGTTCAAGGATTATATAATATTATATTATCTACCGCACCGGTCCAACCGTAAAAATTACATAGTGTCGTTCAGATTGGTACAATATACAAATGTCACGAGAAAAACAAAATACGAAAAGCTTACATGAAAATATCTACCAATCTCGAACATGATATTATATTCTATGATACAAATTGAATATATCGTTCGATCTAATTTTATTTTAACAATGGTATTCCACTAATATGCACTCGGTTGTATCACAACTGAATCACTAATACATCATTCTTTAATTTGTTTGGTACGACTTTCAGTACGGTATCATAAACCATATGCTTACTACTGTGAAATTGCGACCTAAATGAAATTAATAAAAGGTTAATACCTTAGTTTTGCCCGAACTATAGACAAACTTTCTACGTATCGGAAATTGCTATCCTAGCCTGAACTATGTAGCATACTTCCTTATTTGGCCCGGAGGCAGGTTTGACTGTCAAATTAGAGTTGACCGTTAGTCAAGGTCCAGCTTACTTTTCCACGTCAGCTAGCAGGGAATAAAAAATTATTTTTTTAATTTTTGTATTTTGTTTACGTTCTAATAATAAAAATTATATATTATAGAAAAAAAAAAAATTATCATACAATTTTTTTTCCTGTTGGTGGTGTGCGAAATGTGATCGACATTCATCATATATATTTTTTGTATAATATTAATTTTTGTATTATTAGAAAGTAAACGAAATACATAAAAAAATTATATGGAAACAAAATACAGAAATAAAAAAAAAATTATTCTCTGCTAGCTGACATGACAAGTGAACTGGACTTTGATTAACGGTCAAACCCGCCTCCAGGCCAAATAAAAAAGTATGATATATAGTTCAGGTCAGAATACCAATTTTTGATACCACGATCCAAAGTAGAAACTAGAAAATTTGCCTATAGTTTGAGCCAAACTAATGTATTAACCCGAAAGGGCTGTGATAATTTTCTGAAACCACCCCTTTCATTCATTTTGACGGCCTTTTCCTCTGGGCCAACCTAGCTAGCCAGCCAGCACTACCAGGTCTGTAATGTATTGGGCTAAGGTTATTAAGGCCCATTATTCTCTGTTCACTTCGCATATGCTGATTTTGTTTTTTGGGTAAACTTGAAATGGTCTATTATTATGGTTGTGAGAAGCAACCCAAACTAGATCCAACAATCTAAAACCCAACAGAAAAAGCCCAGCCCAAGGAAAACAGAAACTCAACAACACTTAAGCCGAACAACGTAGGGGCCCGAGTCAGGCCCACAAAAGCGCATCATCGACCTCAATCAAAGCGTGGGAAAAGAAAGAAAGAATGAATCGAGAAAAGACAGATTTAGAGCAGCGGCCGAGTGTGACGGCGGCGAGCCCGGCCGCAGAGAAGCGCGTTCTTCGGAATCGGCAGCTCATCTCTCCACGAATGCGCCGCACTGTAAACCCTCAGATACAGCTGCTGCCCGAGATACTGCCTCGCCCAATTCTCCGATCGAATGTTCCACATCCCCACATTGTCCAGCGCCATATAGATCGCCGTCCACGACCTCGGATACACCTGGACCGTGCACCGCGACACCGTGTCCCTCAAATTGTACCGCAGCCTGCTCGCCGCGGTCCACTGCCCGCCGTCCATCCTGAAAACCAAACAATCGCCTCGTCGGTCAACAAATTTGCTTCGAGTTGGGGGAAAGAAGTCAAAATTGGCTCGGATTTTGCTTACCCTACGACGAAGAAAGCGTGGCCGTCGACGTGCCACGACTGAACAGAGTCCTCCCAGTTTTGAAACACGATCTCGACGAATTCTCTGAAATTCGCGCCCATCACTGAGGTTTGGAGGTACGCGTTCCCGCCGGAGTTCGGGCTCATCGGGATGCTAC
Source organism: Linum trigynum (assembly GCA_964030455.1). Classification (NCBI taxonomy): domain Eukaryota; kingdom Viridiplantae; phylum Streptophyta; class Magnoliopsida; order Malpighiales; family Linaceae; genus Linum; species Linum trigynum. The sequence continues at coordinate 65,383,110 of OZ034819.1, forward strand.
CGACGTTGAATACTCCGGGGATGTTGAAGTAGTCCGCCAGCTTCAGCGGCGTGTCGGCGGGAGTGAAGGAGACGCCGTTGACGGCGTACCTCTGCTTCCCGTTGATCCAGGGAGCGGAGTTCGCCAGGGTGATGGTGCGGGTGGTCTTGATCATGCCGTAGTGGTACGATCCTTGTGGGTTCGGCCTCGGCCCGCTCGCAGTCAGATTCCGCCTGCCAAGTGTTTGATGAAAGGAAGTGGTTAATTATCGAGACCAATTGGTTTACTACATAATATCATAGCTGATTTGTCCTTGATGAAAGTTTACCTAATGGTTCTGGCTTGGTTGAGGGACCAGTTGATCTGAGTGGTCGGGCCGCGAGGGACGGGGCCGGAGACTCCCTGGCGGGAGTTGCTGTAGTGAAGGACGGCGGTGGTGGTCAGGACCTTGGTGGTGAACCTGGTGGAGACGGCGATGTAGTAGTCTTTGGCCGGTTGGTCCATGGTGACCAAGACAGAGTAAGACTGACCCAGATGGACGTCGAGGCTATTGTAGACGTTCTGAACCGTGTGAGCTCCTTCGGCCTCCACCAACTTCATCTTGTGGCCCTCGAATCTGAAATTGATGGACGTTGCAAGTCCCACATTCGATATCCTAAACCTGTAAGTCTTCCCTACAAATTTGAACATTTGGATCTTAGTGTAAGTCGAATTGTGAGGAAGAACAATTGTGGATGATACTGTTAGTACTACTGAGACCTACATGGTTCGACTGTGAAGGTGTTTCCATTCCATCCACGGCCATTGATGACAAGCCCATCTGGCATGGGAAGAGCACGACCGGCGTTCAAGTACCTCCTCAGAATCTGATATACAGCATTGAAGCCAAGAGATCAGTAACGGTGATCACTTAAACTTTTCAGTCAGTTAATTAACAGAACAATGTGGCTGGCTGCTGCTCTACTTACATAGTGATTGGTCTTGTACCAATCTCCAGCTAGAAGGTGGAAGTCACCAGCAGGTGGAGGGAAAGGAACTGGGATTCTGGGACGGCTCCAAACCCTAATGCTGCCATACGCACCAGCAGCCTTGTGGAAACCCAGAGATGGGAAGTAGAAGAAAGTCCCGATTTGGTCCTTGAATTGGAGAATGTAAGTGAAGTTCTTTCCAGGTAAGATTGGACAGTTGGTTCCGTAGGTTCCATCTTGCCATGAGTTCCTCCTGTGCTGAATCCCATTCCTAATCAAAGCAGACGAGTTGATGAGATTGCTAAAATTGCAGAATCTGGGATTAAAATAGCAGCATAAAAAAGAATCATTATTATATATGCCAAGCCAGGCCAAGCAACAAGATGGGTGTCAGAATGAGATGGGTTGTTGATCTAGAGAAAGGCAACAGCATGTGGGGGACGAAGGGATCAATTGAATGCTGCCAGCTGCAGAAAAGATGTTGTTGTCTTTTTCGAGATACAGTAAATGCGTATATCCCCATCCCAGACTTGGTTTAATCTAATGAAAGTTTAAAGCTGAGGTGCTATCAACTTAAGGGCTGCAAAAAGGGAACATCTTTACTGGGTTTCAGAGAATGAAGGCAACCCAGATTCAGGTGCTTGACATGAATTTTAACGGCCAGAGCAGACGGATCTCGTATGTGAAAGGGGGAAATCAGAAGTTTTAATTACCAGGAGAGGAGGAAGGGCTCTTTGAGGTAGTTGTAGACGTTGATAATTACGTTGTCATTAGTCACGGCGTCGATGTGAGGGCCTGGGAATCGGCCATTAATCATTATCCCCTGCAGAGAAACAGTTCCAGACAAGGAAGCAAAAAAGAATCAAAGATTGGATCTTTCCTTCACTAGGAACAAAACCCAGAAAGTAACTGTTCGAGAAAGAAGTAAGAAAGGGAAATGGGAATGGAACAGAATAGAAGACCTGCTGCTTGACTCCTAGAGGGTAGACATCGCCATAGGTGATTTTCCAGGTGTAGAATCTGTAGGGTGAGTCTGCATTAACCCCAGCAACAGCAAGAAGCAAGAAAATAGCGAGTGAAGAAACAAGAATGCTGCTTCTGCTGCTGCAGCTACTGACGCATTCGCCCATGGTTGTTGTCGACGAAGAAGAAGAAGAAGAAGAAGAACAAGAAGAATGAGATCTACTGTAGAAAGAATGGGGAGGAAGGAATGAAAGAATGACTAGTTAAGAGTAAGGAGCAGCAGATTTATCATTTGGAAGGAGAAGACATGTGAAATGGGATGCTGAGAGTGAGTATGGGACTAATGCTCTTCTGTAAGCTTTGCTCCCTCGCCCCTTACAAATACCGTACCAAGTCATTACTACAATGACAAGTTGACAACCCATTTTTTTTTTCTTTTCCCATTTTCTTTTAGTCAAACCAATAATGGCGCGCGGCCGCGGTGCGAGATGGCGGGGGCGAGAGGTCAGATTTGGGAGATAGCTAGCTCAGCTCAGCTAGCTGTCAAAACAATGTTCACATGGTGTAGAATGCGGAGCAGCGGTGCAGCAGTAAAAAAAAAAAAAAAAAAACAATAGCACGATCTCAGATAACATTACCATCCAAATGAGATCGAACATTTGAATAGTTGGTTTTGCTTGGAAGCTGCTGCAAGGCTGCAGCAATTGAATATGGTGGATGGATGCAGCCTCTGCCTCTCTGGCGAAGCCCATTCACGTGCCGTTGATTGAGGATTAAACAGACCGAGTGAGTTACAGAGTCATTGTATTTGTATGGTGGACAACAAAAGGTGCTCTGCTTTGTTACCCCTTTTCTGCCATTTTTTCACACTTTTGGGTTCGTCTTTTTACTTGTGGGCTTTGAAATTTTGTTTTATGATTTCCGTTAGTGGGAAAGTGATGCGATAAGAAAAAAGGGGGGAAATGGTGGTTAAGGAGGAGGACTTGCTCTGTTTCTTCTTCCTCTGCCATGTTATGGCCGTGATTAATGCTTGCAAATGGTCGTGAGGGTCAACTGAATTGATTATCGAAGTGTGGTTTGCTTATAAAGTTCTGTCATTTAGACAGGGCATAAATTATGATTGAACACTCTTTCCCCATGGGTGATTTTTGGTGGAAATGATTGCATATTCTTTGGTGGAAATGATTTTTGCTATTCAAGTTGGGGAATGATATGGAGGTGGGTACCAATTCCAATTCTGAAAGGTTTCTTAATTGTCCATTCGTAGACATCGGATAAAATTGTTGTTATGGGATAATGCAATTTAATTTGAAATGTCAAGCAAGTTCCTTTTTAAGGTTTTAATAAAATCAACACAAAAATCAAGAAAATTATTATTTACAATTGGTTTGGTCGTGATACTATTGATCTTCAATTTGGAGGTCACAAATTTGAATCTTCTAAGTAATATACAACAATAAATATAAAAATTGTTATATGAAAAAAAATATTTTGATCAAGAAAATTATCCCAAAAATATACTATGGCATATGTGATGGTTATTTGCTTTTAAATATCCACATGGTTGTTATTATTGAAGATAAAGCTAGGTTTCTCTCTTTCTAATAACAAATTTTAATTTAATATCTCTTCTTAATAATTGTACTCCATTTATTTATATTGTTTTAATCAAACATATTATTCGAATATAAGTTATTAATTAATAAGATCTAACACCATTATTTTACACGAGATATATATCATATCATTTTATTCACCAGAGATGATACTCTCATTCCAAATTTAGTTCCCTTTTTTACAACTTTAGTGAAAAATTTAGTAAGCTATTAAATTGTGCACTTTCATAAGATTTTTCTTAATAAGTATCCAAAAAACAATATATAAATTTTGTTAGATATTTTACATCGTATAATGCACATACTTTAAAGTGGTTGAATGATTTTTAATTGATTACCCAAAAGATATGCACGGATCCTTCGGGTAGTTTGAAATCTAACTTGTTACAATAACTAATTTTACCATATAGGATACGGGGAAGCCAAAGGGTTAATGCAAATGAGCTCGGATACAAGTCAATGCAATGTACACTCTCGCGTGACATATTCGCAAGGCAACTAGATGAACTTGTCATTAGATGCTAACTCCTCCAAAGATATCATACATGTTTTTACAAATTCGAAGTTTGAGACGATCTTAACTGTCAAACGACACCAAAGAGGTATTAAAAACAAATAGGTGGGAATGTTTGTGAAGGAACATGGTGCTAACTATACACCTCTACTTAGGACCTTGCACTTAAGCCTTCTCATTGTAGTGCCCTTCACAAATCTCGACCTCCAACGAATGATACTCGAGCATGATGATTATCTAACCCTAAATTAAATACAGATATTTGCAACTTCCAACTAAACTCGAAATCATCCAACACCGAAATGGATTATGATTTTCGATAGAATGACATCTCTCCTTCTTTCTACAAAAGAGCAAATCGCCCTCTTCAAGAAAAACTTGGCTACCTCCCAACTTCTGTGTTTTTTTTTTCCCCCTTCTTTTTTGGGTGTCATTTAAGCCACGAAGAAAAGACGTCTCATTTGCACCTCTGTGGTATATAATACATAGGAATAAGAGTACATGCGGTCAAAACATGGCTAGAAACCAAAAAACCAGGAGAAAACAAGAGTGAGAAGTGCCGGGCAAAGCACTCACTCATCCATCCCCATTCTTACTTGTTAAAACCGCATGCAATCAAAAGTTTCACATTAAAAAACTTCACGTCGAGACCAAAATTTGGCGGTGAGATCAACTCATCTTCCCAAAACAAGAAAAAGAGATATAGATGTACAATCACTTACGTTGAAGCTGTTTGATGTTGATCACGGTTGACATTCCCAAAGAACTGCCGTCCCTCATTAACCCCCATCGCCACCTCTTTCCCTGATCACAATCAATGTGCCGCTGTACTGAGAAGATGAGCTTCCGTTCCTGTGGCAGCGCCTGCAATGGCTTCAAGGAACAGGAAACCAACCTTCAGAACTCTAAACTACCCCACAAACGCAAAAACAGACTCACATTAACATACCAGGGCCGTTATGTGAGACGCTTTTATCTTTCCTAGTCTTCTGTATGGCTGCGATAATTGATGAAATGGGTGTTTGAAGAACAGTTCTCCTTCTTTTCTTGTATGCAGGTCATCCTGGCAAATAGCATAGTGAAGCTAACGTTGGTGAAACCTCAAGGGTGGTTGGCCGGGATCAAGTATGGAGGAATGGACAATCTCCTCGACATCAAGTCGCCTGAATCTCATCGAGGGTATTCAACATTTCTCTCTGTCTCTCTGTCATTCTGCAAAACTCACAGAAGCCATATCTGTACAGACTGTGAAAGTTGTTTCCTTTTCAACTCTCATGCATGGTTTCTGGTGAGCAGATATTGGGATGTGAATTGGAGCGTACCAGGAGGCCTGGAACCACATCAATTGTATGTTTTGAAGTTCTGAGCTTTTAGTTCCTAATGATGAAAATGGTCCAAAGTATTTGTGATAATGTACATGAATCAGCAATGTGCGATGCAGAATTAGTGGGACAGAGTACAATGTTATCCACCACAGCTACGACAAGATAGAAGTTTCGTTCAGGACTACTTACAATCCTTCCGGCCTGGGGATCAAGCTTCCCCTCAGTATCGACATAAGGTAAAATCACTACCTGCAGGGAAACGAAGCCTTTCCGAGGTTGTTCGTGTGAATTTACTCATATTGTATTGCCTTTGGATGTCCAGGTACATACTGCAGAATGGGGTTTCAGGATTCCATTGCTATGCAATCTACGAACGTCCTACAGGTTGCCCTGCCTTCGATCTTTCTCAGACAAGGATGGTCTTCAAGCTCAGGAGAGAAAAGTAAGAATCAGTAACCAAGCCAGTTCACTAGTTCAGAATGGGTTTTTCTGTCATGTTTGTAACAATTGCTTTAACTATGTCTTCAAAAGGTTCCACTACATGGCAATCAGTGACGAGAAGCAAAGGATAATGCCAATGCCAGAGGATCTGCTTCCCCATAGAGGCAAACGGCTTATAGTGCCCGAGTCAGTTATGTTAGTCAATCCCATTAACCCAGATCTCAAAGGAGAAGTAAGCACAGCGAGATATAACTGTGTCAAGATGCACAACATTCCTGGCCTGTGAATATTTGAATCGAGATAATTGAATGATAATGCAGGTGGATGACAAGTACCAGTATTCAATGGACAATCAAGAAAGTGGTGTCCATGGATGGATCAGCTCTGAACCGTTGATCGGTTTCTGGGTCATCTTCCCGAGCCATGAATTTCGTAGCGGTGGACCAACGAAGCAAAACTTAACCGTCCACACTGGTCCAGCTTGCTTAGCTGTAAGTTTTCACAACCTCGACACCAAATGTTCTACTTTTCCTTCTGATGAACCCAGAACAATGATCATCCCGATGGCTGACCAACCACAGATGTTTCATGGAATGCACTACATTGGAGATGAGATGGTGACTCATTTCGAAGCAGGAGAGGATTGGAATAAGGTCTTCGGCCCGATCTTTGTTTACCTTAATTCAACCCCAACCATATCGAATGCACACAGCTTATGGCTTGATGCCAAGAAACAGGTATATAATTACTGGAAATGTGTCTGCAGGAACTCAGAAACATATGCATTTCGTCCTCTTACTTGTGGGTCTTTTTCATTTTTCAATTTGGCTCATAGTAGAGGCTGCTTGAAGAGGCAGCATGGCCTTATGACTTCATCTCTTCCAAGCATTACATCAGGGCTGCAGGACGTGGTTCTGCTTACGGAAAACTGGTTGTCCAGGACAAGTAAAATCACCATTTCCTGATGAATGCTTACAGGCCTCTATTCCCTTGAATCTTAATCACCAATTATCAATGTTGTCTTTCCAATATGTCTTTCAGATTTCTTCATGGTTCGCTCATCCCTGCCAAATCTGCTCATGTTGGTCTATCGGTCGCAAAAAAGGCAGGAGGATGGCAAACAGAGAGCAAGGTACCATAATAATATAGCTGGTCAAGCAACATTATCCATTTCAGACAGCTACTAAAATTTCAACATTCATGTCCCTGCAGCATTACCAATTCTGGGTGAAAACAGATTCAAATGGAAACTTCAACATCAAGAATGTTATTCCTGGGATCTATAGACTTCACGGCTGGGTTCCTGGGTTCATCGGTGATTACCTCGAGAAAGGATTCATTGACATCACTGCAGGTACTCATAATAAGACAATGGTATTACTACTGATGTTTTTGTCGCTTGCTGCCGTAGAAACTCGGTTTGAGTAGTCACAATCTTCCGTTTTCCCACAGGCTCAGAAATCCAACTTGGAGATCTTGTCTATGTTCCTCCCAGAGATGGTCCAACCATGTGGGACATCGGCTTCCCAGATCGTACAGCCAGTGGTTACTATGTCCCTGATGTGAGTCCTATCTATGCCAACAGGCTATTTCTCAACAGCCAAGAGAAGTAAGCAAATCAGCAGCTGCTGTCTTTATGAATTGCATGAGAATATTGTTATCTTGTTTCTAGTATGTTGTTGCTGATCAGCTATCCCATTGTGCTCCAGGTTCAGACAATATGGCTTGTGGGACAGATACACAGATGTGAACCCAGAAACCGAGCAGACATTCACAATAGGCATCAGTGATCCAAGAAAAGATTGGTTCTTTGCCCAAGTAAACAGGTCTGCATTTCACTAATAACTTACATAAGAGATGGGCTTTTGGATCATGGTACAACGAATTGATGTTTTTGAATCTCGTTTGAGCTGCACAGAAAGTGGGGAAAGAGTCAGTATGTGCCTTCAACCTGGACAATCAAATTTATTATGGATTCAGTAACCACTGGTACTTACAAGTTGAGACTGGCCATTGCATCAGCAACCCGTTGCAGTCTTGAGGTAAAAAAGAAAAATGAGAGCTTTCACTGTTTTGATATCCCTTATCCCCAATTTGGTGTTTGATCAAACAGTCATTTCCTTTTGGATCAGATATGCATAAATGGTATGGATCCAGAGCATACAGTTTTTGAAGTACTAAATCTAGGAACAGACAATGCAGTATGTCGACATGGAGTCCACGGACTATATCGGCTGTTCAGCATTGAAGTTCACTCTTCACTATTGATCAAAGGAGACAACTCCATGTTTCTTCGACAAACGAAGGCTGGGAGTGCACTTTGTGGAATCATGTATGACTACGTAAGACTAGAATCTCCAGCATTCTCCGAGAGTTCAGAGCAGAACTTTGAATTTAAAGCACAAACCTCTTGAGTTTCTGCTGCTCACATAGCTGCACCTGCATCAATCTTCTAACAAACTCACAGATTTTAAGAGTTTAAATAGCTAGCATGCATATCTTTTTGGTCAGAACTATCACAGCACTAACCATTCAATGGAGTTCACCAAAAATAAAAGCACTACTTAAAGAAATGTGAGCTTGTCAATTGTCATGTATTCTGTTCAAAACATAAGCATCGCGGAATATTTTCATGTCCTTACAAATCTCATAAATCAAAGCAACGACCAAAATGGAGACAGATTTCTTGCCTCCTGTGCTTTGACTACACCATCATTCCCAAAGCCATTACTTTGCAGAAAGAGTTAAGAGCAACCCATAATGGTCACTTGGAAAAACAGGAAGCTCGAGCTTCTTCACCTCCTGCCTAACTTTCTTCTCTTTTATGTATGATAACCCAGGTATAGCCTCCTTCCCAACCATTTCGATACTACTGACGCTGAAATCTCGCAGACAGCATAAAACTCGATCGAGTCTCTTCTGTAGTGTCCTATTTCCGGTCAACATCTGGTTGGACTTGGTGTCATATGTCCATCCATTATCCCCTGCCTTCAACTCTGCCCAGGCATCAATCCATCCGCTAGGTAAGGGAAACTGGCCATCCAACTTGTCATCCCAGTTCATATCACCGGCAAAGATCACATTACGATTCTCCTTCAGGAAGTTGACAGCCTCATTCGCCTGAACTACTCGTTCCTTGCTGAACATTTGATCCCATTTTGGTGGGCCCGGGCAGGGGCTCTCGAGGTGGCTAGTGGCAACAACTAGTGGCTTGTTTCCCCCAATTTGAAGCTCAGCAATACACAGCTCTCTCCCCATTATGGAGTTCCAAAAAGGCCTTATGCTGAAGGATTTAACAGGAAGCTTGCTTAACTGCAAGCAAATGGAAACCAAAAGAAATAAAAAAAAAATTGGAAAGAGATTCAACCCATGTAAAATCTGAATCACAAATCTAGTACCAACTAACCTGCATGCAGAAGTAGGCGCTTGAACTTGGTGTCTCACTTGAAAGATTACACCGATACGTTTTCCACCAAGTGGATCTCTGAAATATTTCGAATATTTCCGGAGTAACCTCCTGCAACAAATATAACTGTCAACCACCAGCTGAAAGTTAACAACAATCCAAGCCCAGTAAAGTATACCAAAGGGAAAACCTGAAGGCATATAATATCAGGGGAATGCAACTGAATCAAGTCTCCAATTGCTTTCATCCTCCGACGCAATTCCAAGTCCTCTCGAAACCAGACATTGTAGCTCAAGATCTTCAGAGAGCTTGCAAGCTTAGGTGAATCGACATCACCTAATCAACAATGAAAGGGCCTCTCTATAAATGAGCGATGAGAAAGGCAAAAGCTAATCCTTTCAGCACAATAGAACTCTGGGGCGAAAACTCTGGGCCTTACCCTTTAGAACAGTAACAGAAGCAGCCTTGTCTAGCGCCCTAACTCCACCCAATTCCAATCTATCATGTTCTGAGCTCGAAACAAAATCTAATCAATCAACACAACACAACACACTAAGCCCTCAAATTTCATCAAAATGGGAGAAAGAACGAAATCCCCCCAATACTAAGTCACTAACCCTTGGACAGGACCAGCCTTTTGGATGAATTAAGCACATTACCGCTACCCAGCTCTGCAGAACCCGTCTGCCCGCCACCATCAAAATCAGTCGCTTTCCTCTTGCAGGACCTCAATGGAAGGAAAACGGAGCCAACCAAAGGGTCCAATTCGGATTCGATGGAAGTATCGTCGGAAAAGGGACGAGGAGCCCTCGTGCCGCACATTACGCAGTCGGAGTTCTTGAACGAGTTGAGCAAAGTACAGGCCTCGCAGGCCCACTGCTGCGATTCCTCATCGGAAGAAGGGGAAATGGCGGCGTGAGGAGGAGAAACCGGGGTGAGGCAGATTTTACAGGCGGATTTGGAAGTAGGGGAGTTGTTGAACGTGCACTTCTTGCAGGACCATCCCGCCGACGACATTTTGACGGTGATCGGCTTGATGGGTTTTGGGCGGAGGAGAGGACTCGAGGGTTTGGTTGTCGCCGGACGTGGGATTGTGGGAAAGGTTAGGGCTTTGATTAGGAAAGGGAACTGTTTGAGTGCCATACTTCTTCTGACCTTTCTTCACTCCGATTTTTTCGTTTTCCGAGCCCGGTTCGGAGTTTGAAACTTGAGCGGTGTGCCCGTGTGGCGCGCTCTTGCTCGCGGGTTATTGTTCGGTTCGGGTAGATCGATTTCTGGGCTTGGCCCAGCTTCTGTTGTTTCATTACTCTTTCAAGAAACTCTCATAGCAAGAAGAAGCTCTAGCCAAAGTGCACAAAGGCAATGGAGATCATGGAGTTGAGAAACTGCTTCTCTGCGGTGAAGTTTGAAGACCCAGAAGACATAACCTGTTCCCTCTTAGGAGTGTTCTACATGATGGAGGAAATTTTGTTAGCAAATCAGCTGCAGGTTCCAGGTTTCAATCATTAGCACTCCAGAGTCAGAGAGGCATCATTGGCATACACCTTCATTAAAGCAAGAGGGTTCCATAAGACCATAACCATGTTCGGAAATTAGATTTCCTCGAATGAAGTTGGCCGATACATTTATGCAGCTAGTTACCAGAACTCAAATAAAAATAGCATTAAGCTTATTCGAAACAAATGGCTAATCACCTACAAAAATGAGATCAGTCACCAAACTAGAAAGAACATCTAAAAGAAAGATCTCAAACAATACAATGACCTGGTGATAATAACAATACAACGAACATACATACAGATAACAGATCTACCATATATGCATACTGCCAAAAAAAGGACGGGCAACAGAGCTTTTATGTCTTCGCTGCACCTTTTCACAGCCTGAAGCATTGCTGCATTTACAACAGAATAGAAAGGTGCCACAAAATACACGACAATACAACTACCACAGCAGCAGGAGAGGCATTCATGGCAGCAATTATTGGGGAGGACTGTTTCATTCTGAAGGAATCCGCCCCACTACTTGAGTGTGTTGAGTTCACCACTGTCTTTGTCTTATTGCTTATTCTCTTGCTGCAATCATCACCACATTGCACCATAGAAAACATTACCGTTGTGTTCATGACCAACATTATTAAAAAAAATTAAGCAACTTGATGTATAGAACAAGTAAATGCCTTTACCTTCCGGGAAATATACAGCCTTCATGACCTGAAATCAGTGATATGAAGAGGGGGGAAATTAAATTCATTGTCATTCATCATCAGAATGCATCAGAAAGGACCCATGTAGTGAAACTTTTGATCATTTGGGTACAGAAAGGGACATAATTTTTGAATTCAAATGCTAGCTCAGTTATTGTAAAGAAAGCCCACATCAAAAGGCAGATCCTTTTGCTTCCTAAGCAAATCTCATAATTGTCTCCAACCACCGACCATTTATGCAACTATCTGACTTCAAAAAACACAGATTTTCCACAACTGCAATCACTTGAAAAGTTGCCAAAAGAACTAACTTTAGTTATGCACAATCCCAAAAGCTGAAGGCTTTCCAATAATTAGCACCACAGTGTACAGTTTAAAGATATAGCATGTTTAGGAGATGGCATTGCAAAGCTGAATCTCTGATCCACTCAAACTGAACCATATTATTGCAGCACATTCTCAAGCTAAAAGGAAAAAGTACTTACTTGGATCGGTTGTAGTAATCATGGCCACACCCTTGAAATCACAAGACCCAGAGGCCCTCCCTGCCTTCTGATAATAACTATCAAATGCATAAGAAGCATGATTCTTTACATTGTTAGGCTGATAACAAGTCTCCCCTGGCTGAATCTCGCTGCAATTTGCTCTTCCCGGCCCACATGCCCAATCCAACGCAGTCTGCAGCATCTTCCCATCCACTTCATCCATAGCCACACAGTACGTCTGATTCGTAGTATCATTCGCCAAAAAAGTCCCACTCCCAGATACGTGAAGCAGATAAACAGGCGTCGAGTTCCCGTGGAACAACCCCCAGTTAGCCTCAGACACCGGGGGAGCTCTCAAATCCTCATTGAACAGTTCATATATGTACACACTCGAAGTAACCTCAGGATGCAAAGGACTACCACTTCTATCGAAAACATGCTTGATCAAGTTCGAATTATAAGTATCAGCATTATCCACTGTAGCATAAGGCTCCTTTGAATCACCTTTTGAAGGCCATCCACTCTCGGTGACAAGCACCACCACATCAGTCACATTCAAGTTCTTCATCGAGAAATAAGCAGCATCGATCATTGCATCCAGCACATTGGTATAATGCAACAAAGTATTGGGGTCAACCATTTCCTTAGTAGGAGTCAAGGGCTTGAACAAAGAGTTATCAAGTGGGACTACCCCTTTGTTTTGCATGAACACATAGTAAGGGTAAAGATTCATCATTAAAGGAGAACCAGTTCTAGACAAGAACTTAAGCAAAGGAACCATAACGGAGCTCAAACTCTGGTTGAAAAAAGACTGGGAAGGTGGGAAAGGGTCGAGAATCACTGAAGCAGCTAATGGAGTGGAGATCTTAATCTGGGTATGCAAATTTGCAGCAACTAAACCACTGTAGAGCGACTCAATTGCAGGAACAAGCAAAGGGGCAGAAGAAGGAACAGTGGTCAAAACCTCATCTCCAACAGCAATCGCAGTGATTAGAGTTTGTGGGTAGTAAGCAACTACATTGCGATCAATCCATGAAGCTGCTGTGGTGTTGGAAGACCCAATTGCGAGGAGCTGGTTGTTGGGCACGCTGATGATTACCCGGATCTTGGTTTTCGCCAGGGCTTTAAGAATCTCAGGGTTCGCATCGTAGAGACGAACGTGGGTGACCTTCTGCGCCTGGAGGAAAGCGACTACGTTGGCTGGTGACAAGAGATTGGAAACGTCGGTGCCTATGTTGAACCCCACGAAAGGATCGTTGTCCTGTTGTTTCAGCTCGTTATTGAATTGGGCTGCTGAGGAAGAACCAGCGAATGATTCACTGGCTGCAAACAAAGCCAAATTTCCCCCCACCAAGTCAGAGGAAAAGGGATTAGGAAAAGAGTAAAGCTTTCACCTTTATTAGGTGATAGAACAAGAACAGTACCTCGGGAGAGGAAGAAGAAGATGAAGAACAAGAAGAGAGGATTAGTGGAGGTAGGCATTGTTGTTGTAATTGCAGAAGAAGGCAGCTTCTGCGGCGTCGTCCTCTGTTTTCTGGTTCAGCCAATCCTGGCATTATCTATCCTCTGTTTATCGTTGCCCCTTTTTCTCACTTCTGGGTTCTGGAATCGTCGTCAGTAGGTGTTTTCTAGTTCATCGAACTGAGCTGCTACAGTTGAGAGATGGAAGAAGAAGTAGTAACCATTACTAAGGGGTCGTTTGCTTCAAGGATTTGGTACATGGATTTGGTACCAAAAAACCAACTATCAAGGATTTAGGTACAATCCGTTGTTTGCTTGCATCTTTTTTGGAGACCAAATCCGTGGGGCCCACGGATTTTAAGGGTCCAAATCCGTGGACCCCACGGACTTATAAATCCCACATGTTGATGTGGGATTTGGAATATGGCATAAATCCTTGATGGCATTTTACCATATACCCTCATGCACTTTTAATATTCCAAGGTTGCCCTCAAATTTAACTATTATACATTATAATTAACAATAAATGAATAATATAAACGTTCAATTAATGTGCAAACATGAGTTAGATTTTTTATATAATTTCTTGTGTTCTAGTTTTCTTTGACCTTTTCATGGAACGTGTAATTCTTTGTTCTCCCGATTCTAATATATGTTGTTATATGTTACTTTTGAAAAGGAGGACAAAGAATTGGTAATTGATTATGTTACGTTAAAAGTTAAAACGAAATTTTCTCGTTTATTATTATTGTCCATGTGGCAACATTATGCTTATTAGTATGTATTGTCCTTGTTTTGTGTACATATCATAAACATGTCAAACATATAGAAAAGGGCAGTAATGTAATTTTTGACTTCAAGTAGTAAATCCCACACTTTTAAATCCATGATAAAAACATCCCAACAAACAAAGGATTGTTACAAATCCATGATGCCTCAAATCCTTGATAAATCCTTGGGTTTTTAAATTACAAAACCCTCGTTTATAAATCCATGAAGCAAACGACCCCTAATTCCAAAATTCTCTGTTAAAAATTCCGCAAACTATTTTGACTGCAGGGTGGATTTGAAGAGAGAATTTAGTTGGGAGATTGGGTGAGGAACTATTTGTCTCTCTGGATTCTACTGGTCCATTATGACGACGACAGAGAATCGAGCCGGTTGAGTGAGTGAAGAGTCAAGTTTGGAGTTTGATTTACTATAAGGACCTTATCGGCCGACATGGAAGAAGGGAGCGGGAGATGGGTATATACGGTCATTTGGGGGAAAGAGTGAGGGACGTGAAGGTCTGACAGGGCAGAGAGACAGAGAGCCATAGCTTGGGTTGGCTGCTTGCTTTGCTTGTCTCTCTGGTTCTTCCAAGTCACGGACTTGACAATCACGGGCCAGGCCAGGCTGGCATTTTTCGTCGGGTTGGTTGGTATAGGTTTAATCATCTCGTCACACTGCACCGTGGGCTGCGGGGATGACACGATGTGGATTAAGGCCTACGGGCTACGAGCCCATAACCCAGCCCACTTTCCCCTGGATTAGGGTTGTAAAATGAGATATTTTGGGATAAATGTAAGAAAGAGAGGGGGGAAAGGTGAAAGGATGAAATGAAAAGGTTGGATTTATCATATACATTTGGGCGAACAATATAATATAAAAGGAGGCAATTGTTGTCAAATCGTATCGAAAATTATGTAGAAAAGTTAATGGTATGTTGTTATCAATTAAATCAGGATTAAATTGTGATCCAACTGTTTCATACCATTATAAGTCTAAAACGACCTACCGTTTATGATTTGGTATTCTATATTTTCGGTCGGACCGACCTGTGCGATAGGTTTCCAAAACATTTATTACGAAACGACATTCTCGCGTGTTTTTTCTGGAATTGCCCAATGGACAAAATACTTCATTAAACTTGTTTTGTAAGTTGAAAAAAAAATTAACGCACAAAATACGATTACGATTAATAGTAATACGATCAGAAGTTCATATCCTATTCATTATCATCGGAATGAAGCTCATGCCATGATTAACCGCGACACATGCCTCCTACACCAAAAATATGCTGCTTTTAGACATTTCTGAAACTTCATCATCCTCATTTATCCCTTTCATGTTTTGTGATCATCATGCTCACAACGTTAACGTAATGAACTAATGATGTTAGTCATTAGCTATGATGATTCCACTTCGTCCTACAACAGTACCACATGTGTTCACCTGTTGCAGCATCAGGACAAAGCACGTTTACCCACCTGCAATGTTTTTCACCTGCCGACTGCACGTTGTAATTCCCACTATAACAGATTCGACCACCTCAAATTTTCACTTCCCATTGCCAATTTCCATACACATATCGACCAAAACGGCAAACAACATCCCAAATCGAACGACATCAATTACTCCCCCACTGTCATCAACCTATAAACCCAAAATTTTGCCTCATTTAGGCGACCATCATCTCCATCTCCCCGACCCTTTCTATACAAACAGCAATCAAAGAAAAGCTAGACACACAGGATACAGCTATTACACTGCTACTGCTAACAAACCTAACATGAAGCAAACAACTAAGTTCTGCTCCCATGAAGCTCATCATTATTCCCATCTTCAACAGAACCAGAACTACTTCCCTTTCCGCATACCCAAATCACCTCAAAGCATTCACGAAAGCCATCAGCGAATCAACATCCCTCTGCTCCGACGGATACTTGATCGGCCTCGACGAATGTTTGGGGAAGAAGAGGATCGTCGGGAAGCTCCCCAGCTGCAGCTCTTGCTTGGCGAATTCCTTCTGCTCACCATCCGCCTGAAACTTCCCCACCTTCACTCCACTCCCTGCCAACTTCTCCGCCAGCTCGACGTACGAGCTCTCCATCCCCTGGCAGAACTGGCACCACGGTGCGTACAGCACGACGATCCACGGCTCTTCCCTCTTCTCCAACTTCAACAAGTTCTCCATCCCGTTTCTGCTCAATGCCACCAGGTTCCTCGCCTCGAACAGGTCTCGGTTTGCAGTTCCGTTGACAGGCACTTCCTGAGCGTCCTGTTTCAAGTTCCCCTTGTGGAGGCCGCACTCTTTGGCCTTGGCATCCTCCCACCACCACCTCCCTTCTCTCTCGTGCTGTCCCGGGAGGACAGCTCGAGTGCAGGGCTCGCAACCGATCGACACGTAACCCTGAGAATGCAGTGAGTTTACAGGCACCTCCATTGCACGGAGGAACTTCCAGATATCTCCCCCGTCTACATTGGCCACTGGGTTCCACTTGATCAGGCTGCCGGCTCCTCCTTCCAACCCTTCGAATACCGGGTCGACCTGCACGACTGGAACCTCTGACCGGGTTCCAGGTGACTGATCCTTTCTCTGGCCTGTGATCCATGCCCTCAGACCCTTCAGAGCTCGGCGTAATGGTCTGACTTTTCGGACTCGGCAGCACTCCTGGTGGCCGTCCTCGTAGAATGAGAAGAGGCCCTTGCTGCGGACTAGTGCTTGCACTTCTACTGCGTCAGGGAACATGTACTCGATCCGGATTCCGTAATGCTTTTCGACTGCGTCGAAGAATTGGTATGTTTCCGGGTTTAATCTGCCGGTGTCCAAGCTGAAGACCCTGAAGGGGCGCCCTGTCAGCTTCGCGTATTCGATCAATGCTACGTCTTCTGCGCCACTGCAGTAGAGTAAAGAACAAGCAGCAATTCACCATTAGCGAAACTAGAATCATTTTCCAATTGTATTCATACATTCATATTGTTCCCCTAATCCAGCAATCAGAATGTTTCATCCGTCTACTTCTCTCTTCACTCACCAATCAAACGGAAATTGCTGGGGGAATTGAATTGGGGGAAACGAAATGAACTAAGACCCAACGATTGAATTCGAAACTTGATATCATAGAGCAAATAAGAGAGGAATTCGATTCAAATCTCTACCTGAAGGCGATAGCAATATCGTTGCCGAATTTCTCCAGAGCCTTGTCCATGATTTGCAAGGGAGAAGCGTTCTCGAGCTGCTTGGCAAGCTGCTCGTAGTCTTCCACCTCCACTTTCTCCGCCACTTCTGTAATAAAATCTAACCACGGTTCAGCGATGACGAAATCGAAGACCAATAAGCCAAATAACACAACGGGGAAAAAGGACGGATTCTTACCGGGAGTGGCGACGGCCGCCGCGAGAGGAACGATTCCATCGTTACGCTTCGGCTCCGCATTCACCGGCCTCACGGACGACGCGCGCCTCTGGGAGGAGAGGTTGACGGCGGCGGCGGAGCGACGGTCCAACAATCGGAACGAGCCAATTCGAGGAGCTAAACAAAAACAAAAATCAATAAATTGAAGGGGAGCAAAAACAAAGCACGAAATCAACTGCTTGGAGCGCGTAATCATGAACATACCATTGGGCTCAGAGGAAGAACCAGTGGAGCGAGCGAGATTAGAAGCCGAAATCGCGGTGGTGGAAGAAGAGGTTGCGACGAAGGCCATGGTGAGTTTGGTGCTTTGCCTTGTAATCGCCGGAAAATGATATCGGAGACGGAAAATCGGGATTGTTTGGTTGCTGTTTGTTTTTCCTTTCTGTGCGGTGGTGGGTTTTAGATTCGGGAGTATTGGGAAGGGACCGTTAAATAATAGGAGGGCTTCGGATTTCGTGGTTCATTGAACCTGGACGCTATTATTTCAGGGCTCAGCCATTTTCTTACGTGGATTATTTCCATTGGTTCATCGGAGAGCCCGCATCAGCGCTTTCGTCACAACTGGCTTGGGACCCTTTGCTTGCGTGGCTGCATCGGCGGGAATTTTGGGGAAGGAGGGAGGAATCTCAGAAACGGCACAAGCCAAGCCACTAGAACATAATGGAATATGGTCAATTTTTGCCGCTTTAGTTTTTCTGTTTCCATATAATTGAGAAAAAAGTGAAATATAGTTAGTAATTTGTAATATTAATCATCCAATGAGTAACTGCATAAAAAAGGGTTTCATCTTAGGAATAACAATCTCCGGTGATTCTCGTCGTAATCCCACATTTATTCGTCGGCAAGAGGATGGATCGTCACGATCAAAATGAAATTTAAAATGGATGAAATGACCATGATTACGAAGGTATAAAGTCGACGACAATTTTTTTAGATTTTCGATAAGTGCGATACATTTTCAAAACTCATTTTCTAGTATCTTGTATTTCGTGTTCAGTACTGCAAAAATGACCCAAGTACTCCCGTTGTAGGTTAACTTGTTCTAAATACTATTCAAGATATTTGAGCAACTCTGTTTGCAGAGGCATTTAAAATATATTTTTTTTTACTTCGAATTCATTACCGTAATGAATTTTTTCGTTATAATAATCCCTTATATACCATCAAATTATCAATTTTCTTCCCCTTTTGAACTATCCTCCCCCTCATACATTTTTGCATATCCTTTTTTTTTTTCTTTTTCTTTTGCTAGTGTGTGATGCTCACCCAAAAAGAGAAGGAATTTGGAGGAACCATTATTGGATGGACTAGATTATTTTGCCTATCTCTATGTTCTTGTGAGTGGTGAAGATCCTTAGCGGTCGAAATTGTAACCACATGAGAAGGGAAGAAGATAACAAAGATAGGGAAGAATCTATGGGCCCGCCCGTCGAAATTGACTTCCGAAGGCCTCTTCCCCCATGGGCTTCATTTGTGGACCTGGTGTCGTGTGGCAACCATGAATCCAACTTATTTATTCATTTTTCTTTTTATTTAATTTCAAGTCTCTAACGTTACAGTCCAACGAAAAGCATATTATTCGCGGCTCTTGGAGGGCTGGGAAACGGAAATGCTCCGTCGCCATCCCTAATTTCTCTTCTTTTTTTTTTTGCTTTTGTTAAATTGGATCGGATCATCAATCCACTAATTTACTAATGGTTTAGCTTGGTAAAGGGGCAAATAAAATCAAAAGGGCGGGAAGTATTAACCATTAAGGAAAGTGAACGAGGACGGGATTAAGGTAAAAATCCATATCATAAGGTGGTCATAAACCACCGCGACATAGCCGTTGCTGCTTTTGACTATTTAATTACTTCTAACAATAATTAAAACTATAAATTATTAGTCAATTGGACGACGTAACTCAAAATCAATTTGCAATTTGCAAGTTGGTGGAACTTTCCCTTTACTTTACCCCCTTCAACTTTTGCTATAAAGGAGGAAAGGAGAAAGCGAAATGGTAAAGGAAAGAAGAAACTAGTCCAGCCGACGAACGGGCGTTTTCAGGCCCATCTTGCCTCCCAGTTCTGTTCGCCAATTATCTCTTGGGCCTCATGTTCCAATCGAGTCAATTTACACATTGGGCCTAATACCGACCCAACTGTGGTTTCACGGATACGAATGGCCCAACTTTAGTTCAGTTTCCACAATCCAAAGCCCATAGCTGACTCATTGCCGGCCGATGTAATGAAAACAAAAAAGAGGTAGGTGGGAATGGATTTCCGTTATGCCATTTTTTTTTTGTGCCATGATGTTGTCGTGGCCCCTTTTTTGTGTCACCACGTGACAAAAGGACAAAGCAATCGTCAAGTGGTCAAAATGCGCACGTGCGAACTCAATCCACCGCGTTCAGTTCAGCCGGATCACAGCCATTGATCAGCGGCGGAGATTCATCCACGACGACGAAAAAACGGTCACCCAGCTCACAGGCTGTAACGCAGCAGACTCACAGTAATAAATAATTAAACCAATTATTATTATATATGCTATACACAATGACTCGGACCAAATTACAATCGATCAAACCGGAAAGCTCACTCTTTCCAGCTTCTTCTTCCCCACTTCATTTCTCAGCTAAGCTTCGCTAGGGTTTCTTTGACAATGGCGGAATCCGCGGCCGCGGCAGTTGCTCCAAGCGCCGAATTGCTGGAGTTTCCGAAGAAGGACAAGCGACGGATGCTCCACGCCGTCTATCGCGTCGGCGATCTCGATCGCACCATTCAGTAAGCTCTCTCATCTTCTTCACCTTCCTTCCCTTCTCCCCACCGATCGATTCGCTTTCGCATCACTTATCGATCTGAACTCTAGGTTTTACACTGAGGGTCTGGGGATGAAGCTGCTTAGGAAGAGGGATGTTCCAGATGAGAAGTACTCCAACGCATTCCTTGGATTTGGACCCGAAGATTCACACTTCGTCGTCGAATTGACCTACAGTATGAATTGCTCTTTCTTTATCGTTTGATTTTGAAGAGGGGAAACTAAACCGTCCCGTTAATTTGATCTTTCCTGTGCTTGCTTGCTTGCTTGCTTCAGATTATGGCGTGAGCTCTTATGATATTGGGACTGGATTTGGGCACTTTGCTATTGCCACCGAAGATGTAAGTACAAAGCATGACTATGAACTCTCTGTTCTTTGCTTTGGGTGTCTGTGAACTCGAAATATAAGTTTTCCCATTGCCTGGATAGGTTTACAAGCTGGTGGAGAATGTTCGAGCTAAGGGAGGAAGCGTGACCAGGGAGCCAGGTCCAGTGAAAGGTGGGAAGAGTGTCATTGCCTTCGTGAAAGATCCTGACGGTTACATGTTCGAGCTCATTCAGAGAGGCCCGACTCCTGAGCCTCTCTGCCAAGTTATGCTTCGTGTGGGCGACCTGGATCGTGCCATTAAGTTCTACGAGAAGGTGAGGAAATGCTCTTCTTCTTGCTCCTTACACTATCAAATTAAGGGTTCTTCATTGCGAATCTGACAGCTTTGGTTATTGTATCTTTTACTATAGGCCTTGGGGATGAAGGTGTTGAGGACTATTGACAGGCCTGAATACAAGGTGAGAGATGGTTGTTTCTTTATTGACTGGAAGTGGGAAAGTGAATTCCTTTATTCGCTTTGCTAGACTCTGATGTTCTCTGTTTTGCACTCGACAGTACACACTGGCCATGATGGGTTATGCTGATGAGGATAAGACGACTGTTTTGGAGCTGACTTACAACTATGGCGTGACTGAATACACCAAGGGGAATGCATATGCTCAGATTGCTATTGGCACCGATGATGTCTACAAAAGTGCCGAGGTGATCAATCATGTCATCCAGGAAGTTGGTGGTGGGAAGATTACTCGACAACCAGGCCCCCTTCCCGGGATCAACACCAAGATCACTTCTTTTCTGGACCCTGATGGCTGGAAAACTGTAAGTTTCTTTCTCTAGCCTCCCACAAATTTGTCGAATCGATCGGCCTTTTGCTTCATCAGTTATCTCGTGTTAATGAAAGAAGATGCTGATGATTCATTTCTGGCGATGCCTTTGGCTGTTCGTTTTTGTAGGTGTTGGTTGACAATGAAGATTTCCTGAAGGAATTGCAGTGAAGAGAGATCGATAGTTTACTGGATCTGGATGTCTGTTGAGCAAATGGACGGCGGATTATGTACTCTGTATTGCTAGTGTAGTAGTTAAGTGTTGAATAAACTTGAGAGAGCGGAGTGTAATTTTATCTTAAACTCGATTAAGTCTTGTTGCTTGCTCTAATTATGGACACCCTCCCTTCGCCTTATATTAGGGTGTGGAATGTTAGGAGCTTGTTAATGGAGATATATGTGTTTCTTCTTTACATGGTTTTTTACTATCTAGGCTACAGCCTGAACTGCCCTAGAGCCTAGCAGCTTGCGACTATCGATTGAGCTTTCCTTAGCTGCATATAACCTGCAAATGATTTTCCATCTTCACCCAAGTCTTCATGCAGGAAAAATGAATAGTTCTTCGCTTTGACAAATGACTGAATAAGGAAAACTGCATGTGTGTTAAGTTGCGAATTTAATTATGCTCTTTCGTGAAAGTATGGCGGATTTAGTAATATGAGCGATAAATAGGGAGATCTCTCGGCTTGCAAGTACCTTATTAGCAAAGTTCTAAACCAAATTTTGTGTGTTTTGCTACATGGCTGCAATAGATCCAAAGCATTGCTTTGTAAAGCAAACCAACCAAACCTTCGCCTATGCAGGACTGGAAAGGGGGAAAGCCTGCTTAATGTACTTACTCAGTTATTTAGTTACTTAGTTATTTACACCTTAATGAAACTTATTTGTTATAGATTGTAGCCGAACAAGAAAATGAAAGTAGCCAAAAACATTACAAAGGAGAAGGAAACAAAAACAAAGTTCACATCTTTCACCAACAACAAAATAAAAATAAGATCACAAATTCACCTTATAAATCCCCTATCAATAAAGTAAGCAAAGAAGAAGCAAAGAAACAAGCAAATTCTTCCTATGCGGCCGGCTGGTTGGTTGCGTTTACTCAGGCTGGTTGGTTGCGTTTACTCGGGCGATGAAATCCATACAGGCATAGGGCTGTTACGTATAGAGGCAGAGAGGGGCTGGATAGTGCCGGTGGTCAAATCGTAGATGCCCATGTCGTGACCTGCATAACGCTTTTCGTTCCACCATGGATAGCAGTCATAAGTAACATCGTCGGTGAAGTAAATGGAATTAGCCGTCAGCTCCGGATGCTCTTCCGTAGAGACGAAAGTAGGAGAATTAAAACCAACGAACAAGGCAAAATCACCGATACTATCCACCTCATCCCATCCTTTCCAGCCTCGACCGTCGTTTATCCAGTTATCATCGTCGGCTATCAGCTTGAACACCCTAAACTTGCTGGTCCAGTAAGTTACGACGCTCGTAGTAGCCGCACCATCATCATCGTCAGGTTCATCAACAACAACATCAACCGCCTCTTTCTCCTCCTCACCATCGTTGTATTTTGCAGCATACTTGCTGTCAAAGAGAGCATCATTCTCCGGCGAGACACACATGTGTCTAGTAACCATCATCAATTCGTCTCCGTCTGGACTTATCACCAAGTAGCGAGTGTCGGAGACAACAAGATCGAGTTCATTGTCGCGCAACGAAAGCTCGGGGTGATCGGGATTAGAAAGATCACAGGCGTAAACGCCACCGTTGTGGTCAAGGGCGTAGAATTTGCCCTTCCAGAAGGCCACGTCAGCGAAAGGAATGACAGCCTGATGAGTAATCGGCGTCCACTTTGCATCGCCGGGCTTGCAAAACGCGAGGCTGAAATTGCTACAGAAACAGATGGCCATCACGACGAGCTCCTCCTCCTTCGAGGAGCCGTCGGGATCAGCGGACATGGCAGTTCTTACAATGTACTTCTTCTCGGTGTACTTCTTGTCGTGTGCATACGTCTTGCCGGAGCCATAACGGAGTACATACTCGCGGCCGGGCTTTTCGGGCCGGTAGGCGAGAACGTGAGGGAAAGTTGTCAATGGCGGCAAGGGGATCTGATTCCCCGTCAGAGGGTTCAGTAAGAAGACGGGCGGCGTTTGCTGGACCATAAACAGCCAACCGAAGGCAGAGCCCCGACAGGTTTTGTCAACCGGGAAGTCAACGTGGTCGTCGTGAAACTGCTGCTCCGCCACATCGTAGCAGCGAGTGTCTTTATCGCCATCGGCGCGGCACAGGAGCCATGGCGCAGCAGCGGATTGTCGGAGCATGTTGAAAGGGAATTTGGGGATTCTACTGTTCTGTGATTCGGGGCTTGATCTGCAAAAACCTATTTATACTAAAAACATTGATGCTGCCGATCTCTTCCTACAATGATTTGGATTTGGAATTCGATTTGGATTGGGAATCCTACTCCGAAACGAAAATCCTGAATAAGGAAGAAACACAGAAGCTCTCTATAATCATGGCGCCTCTCGGACGTTTGACGCCAATTTTGTAGTTGTTAGAAACCGATTTATTTAGGGTTTCTATATTTATTATTATTATTACTAATAGGGTAACTCTTATTATGGTTAGTAGTCTTCTAGTAGAATTAGGTTTATTGTTAGGGTTTTCTAGTATTTTCCAATATATACTAGCTTATAACCCGGCCCTTTGGCCGGAATGCTCATATATGATTATTTATATTTTTATGTTACTTTTAAGTCTATTAACCCGTTTAATTTTATTGATAATTATTCGATCGAGATGATACATAAAGAAATAATATATAGGTCGAACATTCGGAGAAATATAATAATCATTAAGAATATAAAATATAAAAATGTATCATTGAGCCCATTTTCATAATGCTAATTAAGTCCCTGTTAAAATGCTATTGGTTAGTTTTCTTTGACAATCAAGAAATATATAGAGTATAAAAGCTCACTGAAATTCTCACACAACCTATTGATAGTTTGAAACTAAATCTTAAACCTCACAATCCTATATAAAGGGTTCAATGCTCTCCTTTTAGAAACAATATGTCACTAATCAAAAAGAAATAGAGAGTTGTTGATTCAAGTCATCTATATACTAAAAACTCAGCTAAGAGGGGACCATCACAACTTGAGAGCAAACGAAAAAATCAGGGTTATCTCCAATATACGAATAGACTCGATCAAAGTAATAAGGCGCAAAATTAGACACTCCTTATCTATTAGTTCCAGTAGGTTGAATAAATAATTCAAACAATCAATCAATGATTCCTCGTTTTAAGATAGAAATAGGTTATGACAGTTGCAAAAACCATAAACCTAAAGATCCAATAGCCACCACTCTCCGTTGTACAACCAAATTTCTATCTCAAGAGGCATATATTCAACCAAAAATTCAATTTCTAATCTTTCTTCTACAACTTCAGTTATTGATGAACTCCATTCTATTCGCCATGAATTGATATCGGAGTTGAAATCTTCTACTCGCCCAGCTTAAAATCTCCAACAATAAAACCGTAGTGCCAAGAGATACATGAAGATTGATTTTCAATAACAGTCTTGTACTGGGAAGTGAAAGGCGCAAACTTTGCACGATGGATGAAATTTCGGAGGAAGTTAGAAAGAGAAAAGAACAAAGATAAAAAAAACACAAAATTTAAATTTAAATTGAAAAATGCAAGGATACAACAGTAGTTACATAATTAGTTTCTTCCATGTTGGCCAATTACCCATTTACCTTTAGCAAAAATTAAGGAGAGAGCGGGAATTTAAAATTGAGAAAATTACATGAAACTCTACTATGAAAATAGAAGTATCAAGCTCGATAAAAATACATACGGTAGACTTAGTGAGCTTGCTAATTATGATGAAAAAGTCCTGATTTTCAGAGATTAACTTTGTCTATTTTTTGTATAAAAAAGGATGCAATAAATTTGTTTAGTGTAATTGGTTGTGTTTGTTATCTTTGTTTGAAGAGACCCGGGTTCAAATCTTGATATTGCTATTTTTATATGAAATAAATAATAAATGTGTAAAGACAAAAATGACCTTCCTACTTTCACTCTCGTTACAGGAAATTTGAAATGGAGAAAAGTACACAAAACTCTACAATATATTAATGGAGGATGTACTTTGGGTCATTCGTCAGATTAAGCAGAAATTAATAAAAGAATTATCTCCTTAATCCCTCTCCCTATCCTCTCAATTCTTAACCTCAATCCCTCTAAAGGATTAGGCCGATTCTCTATAATTCTTCTCCAAATTCTCCTCAAATCCCTAAATCCCCAATTCTATTCTATAAACCCTAAATTCTCAATCTCTAGATCTGATCTAGAGACCCGTTAGAAAAAGTTTCTAACAGTAGTGTGTTTCCTTGTGTGGACTGGGTGCTTTTTTATGTACTTACCTTATTGCTTGAACTGCTGTAGCAGCTTTCAACTATTCGATTGATTGAGCCTTCATTAGCTCCATATAACCCGAAAATGATTCCCCCCTCCTCTCCAAAAGTCTTCATGCAAGGAAAAATGAAAGTGGTTAGCTTTGACAAATAAGGGAAACTGCAGCAATCTCACTCAAGTTCAACACTCCTTAGAAAGTTATAGACATACACATTCTCCAGAATTGACAGAAGGAATTCCCTCAGCTCGCATCGTTATTGTAAACAATGCAAGGAGAACAAAAATGAATGAGAAAGAAGGAAAGCAGAAATGAAGGGGGGAAAACGCTGGCTCCTTTACAACAAGTTGGCAACCATCAGCAGTGCATCGATGGCGCGCCTTACCTATCTCTATCATATGTCTGTACAACATACGCCACTGCCCAACTGTTTCTTTTTCTTATCAGCCAACTGCTTTCCTTTCTGTCTTGCTACTCAAGTAAAACACACCGCGGGCTCATCTTATCGAATGGTATCCATTGGGTAGCTACCGAGAACTCGAAGGAATCTAGCAAACTCCTGCAGGAACAGCCAGCACACCAACAACAATAACAACAAAAAACATATCTTCAACAAAACCAGAACTAATGTATCGTTTGAAAGACAGCTGATGTTTCAATTTTCATACAGATGAAAGAGATAGTGAGAAAGGACCCTTGCCTCTAGGTTTGCAAGAGCACGCTGAGCACGTGGTTCTGCCATGGAAGCTGCGAAGTCTATGTAAAAGAGGTAGTCGAAGTACCTGTTTACACAGACACCACAAAGTATTGGCAAAACAGAAAATTCACTACTTCCAACCATTCTGGAAGCCACACAGATTTATGTCCCCTATGGCAACTCTCAACTTCACCCATGTCCCAAGTTTTACACTCTCGGCAGTATTCTGAATAGACCTTATGTTTCAATACTCACTTGGCACTGCCGTTGTTAGAACCATCGACCACTCTCATTGGGCGCTTTCTCTGTGGCCGGCTCTCTATCTGCAAGTTTGTCAGAAGAGAGGTAAATAGATAGGAGCAGACGGTGATTTTTCACTTTTACGTATGGAATATAAAAAAGTTCTCACCTTTGTCAAGCTGATGCCCCTCATAGCAAACACTGCCAGTGCTTTGAACAGCACACCTGGACCTTCTTCAAGGGTGAAAACAATGCTTGTCTAGAAAAGATATTGAACAACAAAGACAACGTGACTACCGATTACTGAATGATGGTTCTCCAATATTGCCTTGATATGCCAATGAAAGAACAAGCAGGAGTGCATGGTAATTACCCGATATGGCTTGTCGTTCCCAGCAATGATAGGTTCTCTCGCGAGTATAAGGAAGCGAGTAATGTTGTTTTCATCGTCCTAATAAAAATAATTGTAGTTCGAAAATAAAGTTACAATCTTTTCGCAGACAGACTGAAGTCTCTCCAACAATTGGAATATTTAGGCCAAATCAAAAGTTATGATGCCCTATATATACATACATCACTCCTTCACGAAGTAATAATTGAACACAATTACATGGCCACCGCAAAAACACAGTTAGGTTCAAATTTGTGATTCCTCTAACAAGTTTTTTGACAGACAAAATGTAGCTCAAACGGCAGTTCAAACAGTTAAAAAGATTTTGGCAACTCATTTTACATCCATGGAACAGCTTGGTACAGAGGCACAGGGAATGCCCTAAGAAACTCATTAACTATTTTCAGATGCTTTAGTGTATAGCTCAAATTTAAACACCCATGTTCCTGGAATGAGAGTCACTACTTATTTTTCTCTTACAGGCCTGAAAGCAAAATCCAGATCCCAATATGTGGATGAGAATAACACACTTCCAAAAACTTCAACAAGTTGGATGGAACTTGAAAGGAATAGAAGACCAATCGTTTTCTCACTAGGGTGAGGTCAATGATTAGTGCTAATAATCAGAATCAATTTCTTTCGTACATATATCCAAAATTAAGTGGAAGGAAAGAGGCCATAATGCTCACCTGAACATTTTTAGCTACAATATCAAGACCATAGATCTCAGCTGCTCGAGCACTAGCAACTGCCCCAGTGTCTCTTTGGCCACTTGCAGCTACTATCTGTTGACCATTTCTTCTTCCTCAGCATACAAGTATCTATAGTTTGTTCAAATGTTATTGAAAAGATGATTCTGGACATAACCTGAGCTGCACCAGCAGTATCATCAGCATTGACTCTAGTAATATTTAAGTTGCTCAATGTCATCTCACACTGAGCGAGTGCCTGCAAATAATAATAACAGAGTTGCACCATCATTTCCCATGTTGCTGGATTGTACAACAAGCTACCATCAAATGCATGAGTTTTCCCTGGGGGATTTACCCCAAATGTTTATCTTCCAGAACTTAAAGATACTTGACTAAGCCAGAATTAATCTTTTACAGAATCTAGGCATTTCGGCAGACAGCTATCGACACTGAAGGCTTCATTGGGAAACATTTCTCTAAGAAGAGCAGTGTAACTCTATCAAAATGACAAAGAAAAGTCAGCTGGGGGAACTAAAAACTTACCCTAATAGAAGATACTGATAGTTAACTAACAAATTACTTAATACATCAATGCCAAAAACTAAAAATGATCAATTAATGACTCACTTGGGGGTGGCTTAGTACACGTTTGAGCTCCTCCTTCCTTACACCAGGCAATGCCAAGAGGCAATGATTAACTTCCAGCTGTATCTCTCCTACTATATGAAGCCTATGGCGAAGGAGCAAGTCATAGTTACGATGGATGCTTCCACCAACTGAGTTCTCGATGGGGAGGACTGCTTTATCCACTAACCAAAGTTCTACAGCCTGTTAATTTGGATAAAATGAATACCATGTTATATTGATTAAAAATAAAAATAAAAAAGAAGCAAGGACAAAGAAACAGGCATTTGTGATATTAGTAACCTTGAAGGCAACTTCAAACTGATCACATGGTACTGTTTCACTACCCGGGTATGCCTTTAGTGCAGCAGCTTCACTATATGCACCCGGAATCCCCTGAAAAATGGGCAGAAAAGGGCCATTCTTAGAATTCTGATGAAATTTGATTGTGCAAAAAAATTTCTGTTTAAGCACTAACCTGATATGCAACCCTCACTTTTGTGCCATCATCAGATGAATCGTCCGTTACGCTTAACGGTCCTATATACGCCACACATACGACAGAAGAAGATCGATCGATTAGCATTTATTGAGGCCTCAAACAAATCTATCTCAACACCAATTATGAACAGAATGACAATCATTAAGACCAGTATCATCACAAATCTATCTCAATTTGAATTGCACTTATCAGCATATTAAGCTCCTGATCATCCCATATAATCTCAATCATTTAGAACACATGTCACGTCATTCCACTTAAAAGACACGGGAACAACCAGCTCAGAGGAGTAAAGCAAAGGAAACTCATCAACATTGGCAGCAATCTGAAAGCTTTTAACTTTCTTGAAGGTCCCTTTTCACAAAAGCTCATAGTTCCACCACTAATGCAGAACTCCAAAAGTTATCCACTATGAAAGACTACTTAATCAATTGGTCACATAACTAAGAATACAAGAATCTAACTCAACAATTCATCAAAATTCGGACCTCCCAAGACACTAGCGATGAAAAACCTTAAACATACTGGGAAGAAAGTTGAGATCCCTGTGAAATCCCTTGGACACAATCTCCTTGGGGCCATGAGTTGTTGCCCCAACAGGTTTAGCTGCTTCAGGGGTCAGAGGTTTCTCATCATCGACCGGAGTGACACTTGTCTGAGCAGGAACCAACGCCCAACGGCATTGCCATTTCCTAAACAGCCTACCCGGCCCCGAATCACGACCCACGGCAATGAGCCCGGGTCTCGCATGCGACCCGGGAGAATCTGGACGAGAGTTGAACTGGGCGCCGACCCAGATGGACTCCGCAGCTCTCAGGGCCATGAAAAGGTTTGCAAATTCGCAAAGCAGCAAGCTCTTTTACAGCAATGCGAGACCAGAAATGGAGACTCGGGAAACACAGCAATGGACCCCAGTGAGAAAATTCGCCAGTGAATCGGGAAAATGAGGGAAATCACTGTGATGGGTAGCTGAACAAATTTGACCTTCTTTCTTCCTTTTTCCCCCCTTCTTCAGTTGCTCTGTTGGCAACGGGCGAAAATGCGAGCAGATGGAATTGGGGAAAGGAGAGGAAGGAGGGTTCTTCTCTTGGAATTTGGTGAAGGAGAGAAGCGTTTTCAGTTGGGTAAGCTATTAATGGGTAGTGCAGCGGCCAGTTGGCGCCGCAGCTGCATAGTGCAGTAACCTTCCCCGCGTTTGTTTTGGTTTTTGTTGGTTTTGCTTCCTCTGGACTTACGGTTTCTAGATTTGTTTTCCATTTTTGCCAGTACACGTTGCCATGTATAACTCCATAAATAAACTTCCTACAAGTAGTGCTGCAAATGAGCCAAGCTGCTCTCGTTGTTTAACAAGCCAGCTCGCGAGCCGACTCGTTAGTAAACGAGCCAAACTTGAGCTAGGCCATGCTCGGCTTGATAAGCTGGTGAGCTAGCTTGACTCGGTGGCTTGTTGAGCTAAGCTCGTGAGCTGGCTTGTTTAAATCTTGTGGAAGGATTAATTACTCTTCTGAACATGAAAATTATCTTTTTAATAAGGATTTGTATGGAAGTTAGATGTTATTTTTAGTTTCTAGTGTTCTTTTTATTATTTTTAATTTTTAATGTTGTTATTTGTACACATTTTTCAGCAAGAATGGTTTCAAATCGAGCTTATCTTGAGCCGAGCTTGTACTCAGCTTTACAAGTTGTGTTAATGAGCATTTACCGAGCTCTATCGAGCCGAGCTCGAGTTGGATTATTTTTAATCTAGTCGAGCTCGAGCTCGAGCTGGATAATCAAAATTTGAGTTCGAGCCGAGCTCGAGCTAAAAAATTTATAAACAAGTCGAGCTCAAGCTAAGCAAAAACTCGACTCGGCTCGTTTGCAGGCCTACCTACAAGTCTGAAACTTTATTTTCTGGGAAGCAACGAAATGGGCCTAACAATAGCTAGAGGCCTAGAGGGGAAGTGTGTAGACTTCACCGGAGTCTCGTCATTTCTGATGTCAGGCCCATATTCCACCCGGAGTCTCATCAGTTCGGCCCTTTTCCCTTCTTAAGCCCAACAAGATATCAACCGAAAGTACCGAACGGGCAAGAACTTATTCTTCGCACCTCTTTTTTCTTCCAAAAAGAAAATATAACGAAAATTTTGTCTTCACTTCTCTACAGCACCATAAAGCAAAGAAGAAGAAGAAAAAAAGCACGTGCTGAGAGTTGAACTTATGAAAGAAAGGATTGGATGAATGAACGTTTTTTTTTCCCCATCATAAATCCGGAATCTGTCTCTATCCTTAGAAGATTTACGTGTAACCTAAACCACAAGGCTGGACTGGATATGCGCCAAGCAAAAACAAAGAAAAAAGAGATTATGAAGCAATTAGCCGTAAAGTTGCTTCTTATTATGATCATTACGTGATCCGAACGGAAGAGTCGGCCTCCCAATGGAAAATAAATCGGCAAATTGGTAACCATTGAAACGAAATCTTGTAAGATTGTTCAGTACTCTTTTGTTGATCACGGGAGCTTGACAGTGATTGGGGGACAATTCGTAATCAAATCAAATAAATAGTAAAATTATGTTCATCGTTCTGTTTTAAAGTTGTATTCGAGTGCGATACAATTGATTTTTACATATTTTGTTTGGAGAGTGCGAACACCAGTTATAATACAAGTTATATTGGTATTACCATTGGTTTTCGAGCTGGAAGTTTTAGGTCGAGTTGCTGTAATAGCACCAAGTGACAAAAAAGTCATCTATGGCAATGTTTTTCGTATATATAAACAAGGATCTTCTATCAATAGAATCTACATATATGGTTCGTTTTAGTTGAAGAAATTGGATCTTGCAATTAGACCAATTGCTTTAAAACGAAGCGATCGTGTCTAATGACCTTATTTGGAAACACCAAATGAGGATGCAACAAATCGGACGAGGCAATTTGAATTGTATCGTGTTGTATCGTTTTAATCGACAAGAAATGAAATTAGCATTGTAAAAATAATGCATTTTTTGTGAGACAAAGGCAATTGGTCAAATTCGGTTAGAAATTTTCTCTGATTAGCAACTAGTGTGGGCCCCGGCCAGTTGGTCGGAGGAAGGTAGGATGGCAATGGGTCGGGTTGGGTCGGGTTTTGCCAAATTCAAATCCAAATTCATGGGTTTATCCGTGAAAAAAATTCGGGGTAAAATCCCCTGGGTTTGAAAAACTCAAACCCAACTCAACCCCCTGGGTATCCGTGGATTCATGGGTACCCACAGGTTTTTGTCTTAAAAAATTTACAATAACAAGTTGCTATCAAAATTAAAGTCAAATATCAATCTCTCAATACAAATTATCCATATATAAAATACCATTCTAGAAAATTCAAGCAAATAACAAATTATCCATAAATAAAATGATTAATTGAAAGCTTCTTCCTTTCAATTAAGTTTCTTCACTCTCCACTCGATAACATCAACTTCATTCTACACAATTAGAAAGAAAAAATTAGACATGTCTCCACAAACATAAATAAGATAAGTTGTTTAGAATATTAAATATATCGAGAAAATTAATTATATGGGTGTGGGCGGGTACCCATGGGTCGGGTTTACCTAAACCCAAATCCAACCCAACCCGATGAATATTGAACGGGTTTAAACCCAAACCCGACCCAAAACCCGTCAACACGGATTTTACCCGCGTTGACCGAGTTGGGTAGGGTGGGTACCCGTGGGTTCGGATTTTGTTTTCATCCCTAGAGGAAGGTGAGGTATGAAATTTGATAATGTAATGGGGTGTATAACTTATTGTTGTATAGTTTTTTTGGGAAACACGTGATAAAAATAGTGAATTTTAGCAGGAAAGAGACATTAATGATGCAACAAATCAAAAATCGGCCTTATGAACCAAAATCAAGTACCTATTACCTTGTGAAACAATATTGTTTCTGGTAATATGATGAGGTGGAGTAAGTTTTATAGAAACTGAATTCCAGAAAATTGAATAAAAAATCGCCTATCCCGTCGGTTTTCGGGAAATGAGCATCTCACAATCGTTGCTAGCTTTTACTCGGCCCGTTGGCCGATTAATTTGGTTTATAAAACTTTCATCTTGTCGTCATTGTGCCATCTGGTTTTTTTCAGGCTATGATAAAATCTAAGGAAATAAAGAACGAACAACACGATTTGGGATAGGAACCGTCGTTGTCGTATCCCTAGAAAATGGTGGTAAACACGGACTCACCTGCCAAACTGGTTTGGATTGAGATTTTTATCGGGTATCAGGGAACCATGTGATTATAAATTAGACTTGATCAAAAGGGGGCCAAAACTTGAAATGCAGCCTGTTTGACCGACCCATGCCAAATTCTAATTATTCTTTACTTTTAAACTTTTTATTTGAAAATAAAAAATAGTGAAAGAAAAGAGATGACTGCCATTTGCACATCACTTATTCGGGAATAAAACCATAGAAATTCAAAAGGAACTGAAAATGTTAGGATCGTTTTAATGTTTAAAATAACCAAATAGATCTTTCTGTTTAGTTTTTTACTAACAAATACCAAACGATTCCCTATAAAATACACTATGATTTGATCATTATGATATCAAATAATTATATAATATATATTTGAAATGATAAAAATTGGACTAATTGGGTTGGTCGAGGTTGAACCATTGAATAACTTTAAAAGACATTATATTTTAGCCACTAAGATATAAAATAATAGCATAATATATTATGCCAGAGAAAATAGCTTGTTTTAGAATGTCAAACCAATGATGTTCATTTGTTTTACTTGATGGCCAAATCCCGTGTAGGTCAAACCAATTCAACTCTTTTATTTTATGGTTAGCGGTTAGCCCATTAGATACCATGCATTAGTTTATTGTTAAATTTTTTATTTTTAGCAATAAAAAGAAGTATTTTTTTTGCCTCTTCATATATATTTTTATCACCACGGAGAAATAAAAGGGCTTAATGAAAAAATTGACACTCTTGAACCCGTTTAAATCCGCATGTGTACGGTAAGTTGGCCCGTTCCACAGAGGAAAGAGGAAAAAATTGACACTCCCTATTCTATCATTCCTACAAACGCTCCTGGAGCAGGAAATTTGAAATGGGGGAAGGGTTTTTTCCTCTCTGCTATTATATCTTTTTGATTTTAAAAAGATGCAACAAATGTACTTAGTGTGATTGGTTATGATCCTTATTTTTCATTAAAATGGTCATGGTTCGAATCCCACTACGTGTCTTTTTAATGAATTAAAAAAAGTAAGTGTGAAGACCAAAATGTCCTTCCTATTTTCACTCTCGTTGCAGGAAATTTGAAATGGGCCTCCCGTTTTTCCCTTCGGTGTATTATATTATGCGTAGATGTAGTTAGAGCTGAAAAATGATCTTCTTCCGTCCAGATCATTTCATATATACTCACACGGTTTATTGTAAAGAAAATACAAGGGAAGAAAATTGTCATTAATTTCACAGTTTATCACTGACAAAACAAAACTAACATGTATCATCATTAACTAATTGAAAAGAAAAAGCCAGGTGTCGATAGAGGAGGGCGGAGGGCCCGTTTCAGTAGATTATGTAGGGGTCAACTTAACTCAGCCGGCCACGTGGTGAATCCCCAAGGCCACGCTAGCTCAAAACGGAGCCGTATGGTTTCTTCCCAACTCCCGTTCCGCTCCGTTCGTTGTTACGGCATTAATTCCTCATTTCCATGTGTCATTAACAAATGGAAGGACGATGAATTGTGATACGAACAAAGGTTTACTCTAGTAGTAGTTCTATTTTAGGTTTCAATTTAGAGAATACAAATTTGAATGCGTAAATTTTCGTAGTTAATAATGTCAAAAACCAGCTAATCTGAATAATACGATTTGTTTTGAGAACCCGTCACACAATATGTTTTAAGTCAACCACTCACTGCACTTTTTTAAGTCTTATTATAGTGATGGCAATTATATTTCCAACGGGTTAGTTGTTAAAGATGTGGTTTTCTCATGCTATGACACTATTCCACGTGGAATTTTTAAGTCACTACTCTTGTGGTCAATGGTTTGCATGGCCCCCTTTAATTAATTATTATCAAAGCCTACTGCATGAGGTTTCGTTGATATCAGGCGCCGTATAAGCCTAACAGCATTGCATAGCAATCAATCTCCGATTCTCCATCTTAAACTCGATTTGTCGTTCGTCAGCTTCTCAGAGGGATAGAGTCAGATGCTATTGAAGGGTCGGTGCTAAGAGACTGTCGTCAGATGATCGCTACCCTAGACATAGGCATAGAGGTTTGTGTAGGGATGGCAATGGGGCGGGTTTGGGGCGGGTTTGCTTAAACCTTCCCCATACCCATCTTCAAATACCCAAACCTATACCCATGCGGGGGAATGTTTTGCAAACCCATCCCCATACCCGTGGGTTTCGGGTACCCATGGGTAATACCCATACCCGTACATCCAACATTATTATACCTAAAACTTACAAGAAAAGTTCTAATTATAATTCTAAACGAACATATTATATCATGAAGTCAATAAAACACGATCATTTTTTAATATGGTTCGAAGATTATGATCCTAAAATATCCATTAATACATAATATAGAGTATAATATTTTTCAAATTATTATGTTCTAACTCTGATACATCTACTAAATAATAATTAACTAACATAATCTTATTGATAAGGGGGGAAGTGAAAGAGTGAAATGAGAATTGAGAGAAATGAATTAGATTTTGATTAAGGTGGTCAATGAATTGCATTTCTACTATTTATTTTCTCAAGTTATCCTCATCATCATTGATAGATTATAATTTGATGCACATATTTTATATATATATGAAGAAATTATCTTGGTGGGGCGGGGGAGGCTAAAACCATACCCGCCCCATACCCATCAAATTTTTTGCGGGTTTTACCCATACCCGCCCCATACCCGGTCAAAGCGGGGATTCCCCGCGTTGACTGGGTCGGGGGCGGTCGGATACCCGCGGTCATGGGTTTGATTGCCATCCCTAGGTTTGTGCGGTTCCAAGAACTGCCAATCGGGCTGCCCATAGTGTGGCAAGAAAAGCCCTTT
This sequence comes from Linum trigynum, assembly GCA_964030455.1. Taxonomy (NCBI): domain Eukaryota; kingdom Viridiplantae; phylum Streptophyta; class Magnoliopsida; order Malpighiales; family Linaceae; genus Linum; species Linum trigynum. The sequence goes on from OZ034819.1 coordinate 65,419,211, forward strand.
CTCTGTCTAGTTTAGGGTTGTTTTCATTTGATTTGTTTCTTGAGTAGGAAGGGACTTATAGGGTAGTCTAATTTTCTTGTATTCTATTGTCATATCTCAGATTAAAAAAAAAAAAAACTCGATTTGTTGTGTTCGTTAAGAGATCTTGAATTTCAACTTTTCACAAAGTTCCCCAATATATGCTAGATTGGTTATCTACCCACACAACTCAAACATCTAGATTCAAAAAGTCAATAGATCGACAAATGAATGGTATATATTAAGGGAGTTGATGAGACTTGAGAGTAGAAATGACAAATGGGTAGATAAAGGACGAATATATATTTTGATTACTTATATTAGTTTACATCAGATCGTATAATTTTCTAATTTATCATGGGCGCAGTTCGGATCATATCAGATCGACTCATATGGATATTGGTGTGTAATTTAGGGCGAAAAAATATTTGAAATATTCTTTCTTTTTCTTCTAATAACTATTTTTTCATCATTCTCAATCCAAACTCAAATCAATCCTAATCGATGAACATAAATATTAGGTCATTGAATCCACTGTTGGGTACGAGAGGCAAAATTGTGGACACATGTTATATGAATAGTGACAAACCAATCCAACCAACTCCATTGATTTCCTCTCTTAATACCGTAAATCTGCGATCTGCCCCTTTCATTGCTTGCTTGCATCATAGAAGAAAGGGCTCCACTTCTCGCCAATTTGGCAAATTGAAATTCAATTTTAAAGGCTGCTGTCATTATATATATAAAATAAAATAAAATAAAGGGTGATATAATATGACCAACTAAAACCCATAGCTATCCAATAACAACACGAAACGGAGTAGTGTATAGTTGATGATATCCATTTATGGTTCCATTAATTACTAATTACTGTTTAATTCCACTCATAATTATAACGCCCACCTTCTTTTACCCGCTTGGGATACAATGACAAGTGTCGGTAAGTCATTGAGTATACTTTGTTTCCATTTGTTGTGTGATAAGTTGGTGGATACTATATTTAGTTAGTAAGGTGAGTTATATAGTTTATGCGAAGAAAACAACCCAAATGTTTTAAAATGGATATTTTGTTTTATAAAATGAATGTAACGCATGTCAGGTTTCATATATCACAAAACGAGACCAAGAGATTCCTCGATAGTTGTTCATGATAAACTGATAAAGTGCAGGATTAGAAATTGAAAGAACATGAAACCCCACAGGTAAAAAATGAGCGTAGTTGGCTAGATAATCCGCACACTTATCCACATCCCGATAGACGTTTGAATTGGCACTGCCCAATTGAGGGAAAGAAGATCCTATAACTTGTCGATTATGGTTGCATGTTGATGATCCGCCTTCGCATGCTCTGAAGGAGTTGTACTGCACAAAGAGAGTCAGACTCCATGCGTATTAGGCAATAAGCAAGGTCCCGCGACCACCGAATACCGTCCACAGTGTCTCTTAGTTTTGATCTTTGTAGTTTGTTGGTCACAATGGACTTGATTCTTTCTATGAATTGTTTTCTTTTTAAATTTGAGTTTAAGAGGAGGCAACCAGTGGTAGTGGGTGATATAATTGATCCACAAAATTCCTCTGAATGTATTGAAAATTGATTAAAAAAAAATTGTTGAACATAATGAACTCGTTTCTTTTATTCGGATTTTTGTAAAGTTTGAGTTATAAAGAAGGAACTACAATTATATTAAAGAAGTGGCAGATAATCACAACCATCAGATCTGACACGACTAAAAATTAACAAATCATATCTACTTTTGATCATAAATTAGTTAATCGAACGAGTCATTAGTTATTATTTTTCATTAATATGATCGTATTTTCATTAATAACGTTCTGTTGTCAATCCACAATTATAGTTACCCTTCATCGCTCTAACATAGATGTGGCACCGGATCCGGAAGTACCTATGCATCTTCATCTTCAACACACGTACGTTGTCAAACAAAAAAATAGGTGTCATATTCGAATTCATGCCATAGTTAACTAATAAGTAATAACCTCCACACTTGCTTGCACCATCACAATTGTTATAAATTAGTTCTTACTTAATTACGGGTTCAAGGACTATTAATAAACAAAACAACACAGAATAACCTGTTAATACTGGCAACACGAGCACTGACAATCATCTTAACCTGTAATTAATGGTGGTCAACAATGCCAGGTTTTGCTTAACTCTTTCTCAAGGATTTCTCAGAAAAGTGCATTAATAAGGGATTAGGGAGAGACTAATCTCTAACATTAATGGCTAAATGTATATAAATAAAGCTCTGGAAGAGTCCACGTGTCTCCAGCTGAAGTAGTGAAACGCCAGCTGTGTCTTGGGGGAAATCATCTATTTTCTACATGAATGTTTATTTTATTTTTCCTGCAATTATTTGGGGAGTGGGCGTTAATTATTCCATTATTGCTTGGGAGGGGCTTAATTGTTTAATTAATTTAATAATGGTTTGTAAGTATAGAGATTCGAGGACGATTAGCTGTTAAAAAGAATGGGCAGGGCTAGTGCGTTGCCACCATTGGCGTCGTGGACTCGTGCGGTTCCTTGGGCCTGCACGTGATCTCCCCACGTGACCATCATTCATCCCCCGAAGTTAATCTCATCCTTTTTTAACCACCCAAAATTTACCCTACCCACTGCTCCGATAATTAGTATGATATTTTCCGTTTTGATCCAAAATTACCCAAATTTAGTTTGTGAGCATCATTCATTTAAAAAATATCGTACAGGTAGAACTTAATAAACACATACACATTAATAATTTTTCTAATGTTTTCAATTTTATACTTGAATTGCTTCGTAACAAAATCAATTTATCTCGCATTATTTTCAATAACTCGAATTACAAATATAAAATATCAATAATTTGACATAGGATTCGGATTTCTCATAACGGTCGCGTAGGCCAATGCTATGAACCGCCAATTGGACACCCTATCTTTCTCTCTTGCGTTTATAAGCCGATAACATAAAGTAATCCATCCAACGATCCGAGTTAAAAGCCAGTACATTTTTTAAGCCCGTGGTAATCCCAACTTTGCCCCTGCTCAACCCTAAATTCACATCAATGCCACAGCCGCTAAACGCCAATGCTACAAACACGCCAACCGCCCTTCTTCTCATCCGTTGACAACCACAAGAAAAAAGAAAGGAAGAGAAAGGGGGAAAAAAAAAAAAAGAACAAGAGCACGTGGCCGGGCCTCACGATTGAGGCAGTGGGCTATAGTGTAAGAAGGGTAAACAAATGGTATGAGATTGCAAGTTTTCCATCTCTTCCCCGCACCCAGTTGAGCCGGCCCATCTTCTGTTCCAGGTGACAGCTGATGCAACCCACTACTCCAGCAATAGTGGCATTCCCGTAAAATACGGAACGTTGCGGTCCAACACCGGCGGCCCACCACCACCGCACCGGTTAACTGAATAAACTGACAGGCAGGCCCAATAAGTAGAGATGAACACCACCACCATCTGACCATCTCGCTCATTAGTCATTCGTCCTCCCTCCTATTTTACTGTTTTACCAATTACCATGAGGTGAAATTGATTTTGACTGAAGAAGCCCAAATAATTGGTGGCCGATTAAATGGGTTATGAATCATAGAGCAACTGAATTCATTTCAACGAGAGTCAGACATTTATGTATCTAAGCCATAGTTTCAGTTGGCATGACGATTACTCAATTAAAATAATGTTATTAAGATATACTCAGTCCAATTTTGAAGGAAAATCCGTGATCGTGTTAGATTAGTAGGTCATCAGTTAGCATATCAGTAGTAGAATCGCGAGTCTACTAGAAAATAAAATTAGGCATGAATAAAAATCTTACTTGCATATATATCCAATCATTAGTTACGAAACAAGAAACTCTCTTTGCACTAGGTTGCTTAGATTTTAGGTGATATCACAAGTAAGAGGTATATCGCAACTATTTAAGCGACTGAGATCGCATGAAGTGCGATCCAACGACATCAACTCGCATAAAATTCGCTACCCCTTCAACATAATAAACTTAACACCCTAGGTTATTGCTAGCGGTGTCAGTTCGGTTTCGTTAATTAAATTGAAACTATTTAAAACAGAAAATCGATACAAGACTTTTCCTTAAAACTGAAACCAAACTTGTTAATGGACTAATTGATTTTTTTAGTTAACCGAGATCGAAAAACGATAAGCCTTTTAACAGACTCGATTTTCAATTTGAACAAACCAAAACACCTACACCAGTCGTAGTAGTTTCAATTACAGCATGGCTTAGGCCAGGTTCTTATCGATTTTCAGTTTAAATCAAAACCGAAATCATTAAAATACAAACTAAAACGGACAACGAAGCAAAATCGATAAGCTTCAAATCGATTCAGTTTTGTACTAAACCGCAACTGGCCAACCCAATTTTCCCAGCCCTAGCTCTGGCTCGACAGTTTGTGGTTGGTTGGCCTTTTGGGTCAATCAAAGGGCACCCTAGAAATAATGCACAGGGGCAGTACCGCATTTTCGCACTATGGAGAGTGATTGATGTTTTGGCTTTCTCACCGGTGGCAGAAGGAAGAGAAAAAAAAAAAAAGTGATTGGTCAGGGAAAATCTATCTCTTTGATTGGGCAGTGAAGATAGATGGAGAAAGATCTGTCCATTCATTGTGCTTCTTCGCCTCTTTGTTTTTTTCTCTCTTTTTTCACTTTTGGTATTGCCGTCCTCCAACCCATTTCCGGCAATACTTGCCGTCCCTTCCGATATCCAAACAGGGATTCTATTCCCCCCTCTCTCTCTCACTGCCGCAGCAGCACCCTTTTTACTTAACCACTGAGTAAAAGACAGAGTGTGCAGTAAAAAAACAGCGAGTAAAGAAACATATGAAAATTGGTGGCTATTTGGTAAAACTGAACAGTGATTATCAAGCAGTAATACTGTTAAAAGAAAATCCCAAATGGGAAAAGGGAAAAGGAAAAGAAGGCTGGTAGATGCTAACGTGAGCGGTGAAGCGCAGTGCGCACCTCACATGGGCCAAAGCGAAACAAAACAGAGGGGGGAAGTTGGGGGATGCTACGTGGCGGAAAATGGTAGGGGGTGCGTACGTTTGTGGGTGGGTTTTTTCTTATTTGTTTTTTTTTTTTTTTGGGCTTATCATTTGCCATGTCCTCGGTCCATGCCTGTGTCTGTATCACTGTCAGCTTCAGGCTAAGGTGGGGGAGTGATGAGCCCAATTATTATTTTTTAAGAATATTATCTCCATAATAATTTTCAATAATCACTCATTATTGTTATTCTAGATATAGGTTTTTTTTTGTTTTAAACATGATTATGGATTTTATGAGAATTGAAACTTTTGTTGCCCTTTTACAATTGGGGTTTCTTTGATTAAGGATAATTTCCATGGTGATATCGAGATAAATGTTTGTTTGTTTCAACGTGACTTGCATACAGTTTTATTGTGTACTTCAAAATAGCCTTCTAATGATCTCAAACTTAATAGTTTCGAGTCGTTTTCAGAATTGTGAACTATGCTTCACGTAGTGCGGGGCACTCCAAACCTCGAGAATTTTGAATCCTCTGCAGACTATAGCTGATATAATTTTATTTGATTTCCTGGACTAGGAGGAAGATGTGCGGGTAGTATTGTATTTTACTCTGACTCGATGTATTTAAGGGGGAAAAATTACATTACAACAATTTTTTTTTATTGTAGTTGAAGGGAGTGAAACGAGAATAACGATAGGGATTACAAAGGGAAATAAGAGCGGGTCGAGACAGGGACATAAATAGAAGTAGATTAAGATTTTCGTTTGCTGTTAAATGACGGTATCGTAAATGCATACATATCAAATAAACACGCAAAATTATTTCTCGTTAACTAGCTTTCACTTGATAAAAAACTAAATTAATCCCATTACTTTTTTTTTACCTGACCAAAACTCTATTCCCTTTGAGATATGGTTGTGTGATTCAAATTATCCATCCATTTATTGCATAATTAATCCCATAACTCTTTTTTCTTTAGAGAAATCCCATAACTCATTGGTTAACTCAGATTAGTTATAATTACGAATTATATAATAATTATTCCCAATAATCTCTCTCTCTCTCTCTCTCCTTCAGTCCTTTCCTCTCTTTCTCCTCTGTACTTATTTGTTCTTTTTTCCTTTTTCCCCCTTTCTCCCATTTATTTATTCATTCAATCTCCATTTTTCAGGCAGTACTAATAATTCTCCATCTCTCCCCCTTTGGCTCTTTGCTCTTTAGCCCATTCAGCTCCCACTTATCCTCTTCTTCACCTATCCCACACAGAGAGAGAAAGCTTTGACTCGGAATCTCTCCTCTCACCATTCCCCCAAATTTCCTCCTCCGGCGGGATCTCCGCCATGGATCGGAGCCCGAAGCGGCGGAGCATCTCCCCCGACGACGCGACTCGCTTCCCCGACGAGGTCCTCGAGCGGGTCCTGGCCCTGCTCGACTCCCCCAAGGACCGCAGCGCCGTCTCCCTCGTCTGCAAGGACTGGTACAGCGCCGAGAGCTGGTCCCGCCGCCACGTCTTCATCGGGAACTGCTACTCCGTCTCGCCGGAGATCGTCGCCCGCCGGTTCCCGAGGATCCGGAGCGTCACGCTCAAGGGGAAGCCCAGATTCTCCGACTTCAACCTCGTCCCCGACAACTGGGGCGCCGACGTCCACTCCTGGCTCCTCGTCTTCGCCTCCGAGTATCCGTTCCTCGAGGAGCTCAGGCTCAAGAGAATGAGGGTCACCGATGAGAGCTTGGAGTTCCTCGCTCTCAACTTCCCTAATTTCCGAGCCCTATCTCTCCTGAGCTGCGACGGATTCAGCACCGGCGGCCTTGCCTCCGTCGCCACTCATTGCAAGTAAGCCGCCATCGATTCATTTCCACCGGATTTCAATTCCAGATCTGTGCGGTTCTTGTTTCTTTCAATTTTCCGGGAAAATGTCGAGAGAAAACTTTTTCTGTTTGGCTGCTTGTTTCCCCTCACCGTTTCGCAGTTAATCCTATTTACCCCTCTTTTTCCTGTCCTTCGGATGAAAAATGTTTGGTTTCCTTTTTCCACGATGTGACGTATGGCCTGAATAATGTGCATTAATAATAATGGATCATGGCATGTACTTGATGTCATTCTCTCTATAGATATCCCAAAAACTCTTAAGGAAAACCATTATTGAGCTTATAGTAGTTATAATAGTGCTATCATTCGTCATTATGGGTTAATACATGTGAAATAATTACAGTTCATCATAATTGGGTTTCCTGCCAATACGATCCTCCTGCTGCTACTCTGGTTGTCCTATGGATAAAAATACCAGCTTGGTGTCACCTGTTCATCAGGCATCGAACTTGGTATGGTGTCAACTAAAAAACCAGATTCAGAGTATGATGTAGACAGATGGGAATATTAATGATGAACTTTTAGTGCGGATTCGATGTTTAAGTTGTCCTAGTACTGAGTTTTAGAATCCAATGTGAAGTGATCCAACCGGGTTTAATCAATCATGATTGCGAATCAAATTTCAATTTGCTGAGATGGGTTTGTCGCTTTTGCTTTTGCCAGGAATCTGACTGAGCTGGATATACAAGAGAACGGGATAGATGACTTTGGTGGGGAATGGCTGAGCTGCTTTCCTGACAACTTCAACACATTGGAAGTCCTGAACTTCTCCCACCTGAACACCGATGTGAACCCTGATGTGCTGGAGAGGCTCGTGAGCAGGTGTAGATCGCTGAAGGTTCTGAAAGTCAACCGGAGCATTTCATTGGATTGCCTGCAGAGGTTGCTCGTTTCTGCTCCGCAGTTGACTGAGTTGGGCGCTGGCTCTTTCTCTCAAGAGCTCACACCGAGGCAGCATGCGGATCTCGAGCATGCCTTTGGTCTGTGCAAGAATCTGAGTGTGCTTACTGGGTTGTGGGAAGCGACGGCGATGAATCTCTCGGCTGTTTACCCAGCTTGCTCGAGGCTGAGTTTTTTGAACCTGAGCTATACTGCTTTGCAGAGTCAGGAGCTTGCTAGTCTTCTTCCTCACTGCCCTTGTCTTCGTCGTCTCTGGGTGAGTACTATCAAAGACCCTCCTTGGTCTCTCATCGTTGAGCATAAACCATTGCATTTGACCAGGGCTTGTTTTGATGTTGCTCAAACATTGCATTTCACATATTTGTCATGGCGCATCATTAATTCCCTGTTCTTATTGAACATCTAATGGTCAATTTCTCCTATATCTTAATTCATAGTTCGCCTGGAGCATTATTCCCTGTTCTTATTGAAACTAAAAAGTTATGCGGTTGACTTTCCTACTCAGGTCCTGGACTCAGTGGGAGACAAAGGCCTTGAAGCCGTGGGAGCAAACTGCCCATCCCTGGAAGAAATCCGCGTCTTCCCCGCCGACCCTTTTGACGAGGACATGATCAACGCAGTCACCGAATCAGGCATCGTCGCAGTCTCCCAGGGCTGTCCCAAGCTCCACTACATCCTCTACTTCTGCCGCCAGATGACAAACGCCGCGGTGGCCACCGTGGTGCGCAACTGCCCGGACTTCACCCATTTCCGCCTCTGCATTATGAATCCAGGCCAGCCCGACCACACCACCAATCAACCTATGGACGAGGCCTTCGGTTCCGTCGTGAAAACTTGCAAGAAGCTCCAGCGGCTCTCTGTATCCGGTCTCCTCACCGATCTCACGTTCAAGTACATCGGCAAGTACGCGAAGAATATGGAGACGTTGTCAGTGGCCTTTGCTGGAAGCAGTGATCTTGGGATGCAGTATGTCATGGAGGGATGTTCGAAGCTGAGAAAGCTGGAGATCAGGGACTGCCCGTTTGGGAATGCGGCGTTGCTTTCCGGTTTGGAGAAGTACGAGTCGATGAGGTCGCTTTGGATGTCGGCTTGCAACGTGACGATGAATGGATGTAGGGTTCTGGCCAGAGAGATGCCGAGATTGAACGTGGAAGTGATGAAGGAGGAAGGGAGCGATGATTGCAAGGCGGATAAGGTGTATGTTTACCGGACGGTTGCTGGGCCAAGACGAGATGCTCCTCCTTCTGTCCTCACCGTCTCCAGTCTATGACAATTTCATCAGTCAGTACTCCTCATCTTTCTTTGTCTTCTCTCTTTCTTGAAATGCCTCTACTTCCTCTCTTCTCCGTTAATCCTATGATGATTAGTTTGCTAATAAAAATTATTCGATTTGTGAAAACAGTGTGATGATGCTTCACCGAGCAATGGTTCGCGAAAGGAAGTTATAACAGCACGCAGCAATGTTCGCTGAAATCTGTCTATTGGAGGCTGCAATACTATGCAAAGTTATGAACGATACAAAACCAGCTCATCCCACAAGCAACCCTGCCATTGCCAAGCCATTCGTGCACCTTAGTGAAATCCAGAAGAAGAGAAGCAACCCAGACTCGGCATAATAGCATATAATCTCATCATAAACACGGGCCGACGAGGATTGAGCCTGCCGCGATCCCATTGCAGCTTAAGATCATCACCCATCATCGTGTGAGTGTCACCAAGTACAGGCCTTGGCTACCATAAATTGCAGTTGGAGAATGATGGGAATTTGGAGGAAGGAGACAATGCAAACACAGAACCAGACAAAAGGCTACGTGGTTTCTGGTGGGAAGCCGCGTTTGGTTGGCTAGATTATGGGTGCTGGCTGACGGGAAAGATGGCTGCAATGTTGGGTCCGAAGCTGCTGGCGAAGAATGAACCACGAAATGGCGGATAAGATGGAGATGTCAAGTATCGCTCTCTCTCTCTCTCAAAAGACAAACTCTGCTTCGCTTTTTGTTGTGCATTATTTTGCTTTCATGTCTTATCTTTTTGCTGGATTGGACTTGAGCAGGCATATTCCTTTTAAGTTTTTTTTTTTCTCCCTTCTTCTCGCCTATTGAAATCTGGAGGGGTTAATTTCGGTTTTCATTCTTGTTTGGACATTGTGTGGCCGGCCATGTGGAGTTGGTAACCTGTCCATTATTATGGTATTGGTCTCTCATGACGTGTAGTATGGAGCTTTTTCTTTTCAAGTGGGCATTAAGATGTTACAACTTGGAATTCGTTTCTAACCAAGCATTGATTAATAACAATATATTTTACTAGAAAAGGCTCAAGGAACGGACCATCGGTTTCGATTTTTGTAAGTAATTGTAGTGTAAAGCAGGGCGAGTATTTATCTAAAACCCAACATTGATCATTACTCAAAAGCCCAAATCGGAGGAAAGTCCTTCCCAATGTATAACCAGTAGTTTTTTTTCCCTGGCTAATATCACTAAAAATATCCACCTTTAGCAAATTCGTCGGTAACTTTTGATATGTCATTTCAATATTAAATCGTATTTTTCGTTAGTTTGACCCATATGTTTAAATGGGAGACCGGTCAAAGTCTTATCAGTGCCTAATCGAATCTTACCTGACTCGCTGATGTGTCACTCACAATTTTATTCATTTAAGTTTACTTGAACAACCATCAAGCTCATGCTCAGGGCAGGTTCGAGTAACTCTTTATTGTATGGATTGGACACCAATGCACCCTTCGGTAAGGTTGTGTTGAAGTCTTCGAAGCTTAACTAGAAATTTTTGTCTACAATTAAAGGACTTCACTCCCAGTTTATCCCACGTAGTTAGGACAACAAGTTTATAGTGGAAAAATGAGTTTTTTTTAATACTATTCAACGACGAGGAGTCGATTTGGACAAATCACTATGTATTCTGCCATTGTGATGGTTTCCTCTTATTCTTCTTCTTCGTTTGTTTCTCATCCCTCATGAACTAATCTCCTTTGATGTTTTGCTGAGACGACCTTGTCAATCTAATTTTGGATTGGTTGAATGCAATATACACCTACAGACCCTCAGACATGGTTTTGTTAGTGGCCATGCCCGAGCCCCTGAGGTTGAATATAAATAGGAAAATTTGTCTACTTAAAGGACTTTTATTCCTCTTTCGTACAAAGATCTACGAGTTCGGAGTAAAATGAAAGATTTTCCCCCCAATTATTCAACCCTTGAAGTCGATTTGGATGAATCAAGATGTTATTTTTTGCCATTTCAACTATTTCTTCCTCGTTAATTTCCCCATCCCTCTTGAACAGTTGAACTAATATCGTTTGTTGTTTGTGAGAGATGTTTGTTTTCCTTTCAAAAATTTATCAATTTTATCTTTCGAGTATCGATAATTGAGCGTTCACTAAGTACTTGTTTATTTCGTGTGAATATTGATGATGGTATCCCCAATGCATTATTGAACACATAGACATGGAAGAGACTGATAAGGTTGCCATAACATAAAACCATGTACGACCTTCGAAGAGGCCAAGAGGGTGAAACATAACATGTTGATTAGGCATAGAAGAGGCTACGAAAATCGAGTCAAAACTAATGGATAATAGTGTTTTAATACACGAGAATATCAAGTGAACACTAATCTGAGAATTTCTACGATCAAGGAAAGAACATAGAATCCTATAATGTGTCTAGTTAATACATGCGAACTAGCTAGTGGGATTCGAGTTATGCACAACACATTCTCCTACTTTAGCTTCTCTCATGAAATGGCGCTTGACCCCTTTGATTTTCTTAGTAGTAATTTAGTTTAGTTCAAACCACTTGGTTGAACCAGCTAGGTAATACAAGACAAGCTATATACTAGTATTCAAAATCGTCGGGGGATACAATCTTGCTTTCTCTGTATGGCATTTAAAACGTTACGTCAATTTGCCTTACTTTAGTCGCACTAGAAAGTTATCATTTTAACTAAGAGATAAGACATAAACTCAGAAACAAGGTTAGGAATATTACGCCAATTATCTGAAATATGATATGGCGAGCGAACAAATTACCTAATTTGCATGTGAGATAAAAGAAACACTAACAATTCAATCTACGTATTATGCGTATGTCATTGACTTATCGTACCGATCGAGCCCACACCATACCACGTTCTGAAAGGTGAATAGAATAAGAGAGTTGAAACGATGATTTGACAATATGTGAAAACAATATAGATAGTACCATATTCTTGAGCTAGTTTAAAATTTTTGAATAAAAATCTTGCTCCAACTTCAACACCATAACCAGTCACTTAGAAGTTAGAACTCCATTATAGGTTACAACTATTCCTAATAACCAATCTCCCTTCAAGTCTTCTTCCTTTCTTCTTTGTCATCATTTGTTCTTTTTTCCTTCCCCCCTTTGGCCCTTTCCCTTCCTCCCATTTCTTTATCTATTCATCCAATCTCCATTTTTTGGGCAGTACCAATAATTCTCCATTTTTTGCTCTTTTGCCCATCCACCTCCCACTTATCCTCTTCACCTACAGGAAGACAGATAGAGATTTCACTAAGAACAAAGAGAGAGAAAGCTTTGACTCCAAATCAGAGCATTTCCCATCTTCTCCCCCGGCGGGGATCTCTGCCATGGATCTGAGCCCGAAGCAGAGCAGCCCGTCGGAGTCGACTCGCTTCCCCGACGAGGTCCTCGAGCGAGTCCTTTCCCTGCTCACGTCTCCCAAGGACCGGAACGCCGTTTCCCTGGTCTGCAAGGACTGGTACACCGCTGATAGCTGGTCCCGCCGCCATGTCTTCATCGGGAACTGCTACTCCGTCTCGCCGGAGATCGTCGCCCGCCGGTTCCCGAGGATCCGGAGCGTCACGCTCAAGGGGAAGCCGCGGTTCTCCGACTTCAACCTCGTCCCTGATAACTGGGGCGCCGACGTCCACTCCTGGCTCCTGGTATTCGCCTCTGGGTGTCCGTTCCTCGAGGAGCTGAGGCTGAAGAGAATGAGGGTCACCGATGAGAGCTTGGAGTTCTTGGCGCTCAACTTTCCTAATTTCAGAGCTCTATCCCTCCTGAGCTGCGACGGGTTCAGCACCAGCGGACTCGCCACCGTCGCTACTCATTGCAAGTAAGCCACAGTCGATTTCAATGATTGCCCTTTCGCTTCCAGATCTGAGCTCTGCTTCATTAATTGCGATTCCAGATCTGGTCTGCTTCATTAATTTATTAGGCGGAATTTGATTTTGTAGTCATCTTAGTAAACTGAGTTCAGTACTTCAGTACCCAAATGTGATGCATCCTTGATCAATGGATCATTGATTGTGGATCAAATTTCAATTTGTTGAGATGGGTTGTTGCTATTGCTTTTGTTTAACTTAGGAATCTGACTGAGCTGGATATACAAGAGAACGGGATAGAGGACTTGAGTGGGGAATGGCTGAGCTGCTTTCCTGAGAACTTTAACACATTGGAAGTTTTAAATTTCTCCAACCTGATCACCGATGTGAACCCTGACGTACTCGAGAGGCTTGTGAGCAGGTGTAGATCGTTGAAGGTTTTGAAACTGAATAGAACTAGCTCCTTGGATCGCCTACAGCGGTTGCTCATTTCTGCGCCTCAATTGACTGAACTGGGCGCCGGCTCTTTCTCTGAAGAGCTCACGCTGCAGCAGCATGCGGAGCTCAAATATGCTTTCGGTCTCTGCAAGAATTTGAGTGTGCTATCTGGATTTTGGGATGCGTCGGCACTTAATCTATCAGCTGTTTACCCTGCTTGCTCGCGGCTGAGTTTTCTAAACATGAGCTATACCGCTTTGCAGAGTCCGGAACTTGCAAGTCTTCTTCCTCACTGTCCTTGTCTTCGCCGCCTCTGGGTGAGTACGATGAAAGACCCTTTGATGGCCTGGTCTCTCACATTTGTTTTTCTGTAGGCATAGAACATTGCATTTCACTAGGGTTTGTTTCGTAAAGCAGGGATCATTCCCTTGATGCTGGTAAACCATTTTGATAGCAAACAAGTATGCATATAAGATATAACATGTCATTTTACCATGGTTGGTTTGGTCACCAGGGATCGTGCCTGATCCTGTTCTCTGCATTTGGTTTGGTATTGCAGAATTGTATCTCTAGGCTTCTTGTTTTGCTACACAATCTTATATCTGGACGTTCATTCTCTGATCTTATTGAACTAACAATTATTTGTTTGACTTCTAATTAAGGTACTGGATTCAGTGGGAGACAAAGGCCTTGAAGCCGTGGGAGCCAACTGCCCATCACTTGAAGAAATCCGCGTCTTCCCCACCGACCCTTTCGACGAGGACATGATCCACACAGTTACCGAATCAGGCATCGTTGCAGTCTCCCAGGGCTGCCCTAAACTCCATTACATCCTCTACTTCTGCCGCCAGATGACAAACGCTGCAGTGGCCACTGTGGTTCGCAACTGCCCAGACTTCACCCATTTCCGCCTCTGCATCATGAACCCAGGCCAACCGGACCATACCACCAACCAACCCATGGATGAGGCCTTCGGTGCCGTAGTAAAAACATGCAAGAAGCTCAAGCGACTCTCCATCTCCGGTCTTCTCACGGATCTCACGTTCAAGTACATAGGCGAGTACGCCAAGAATTTGGAGGCCTTATCTGTGGCCTTTGCTGGAAGCAGTGATCTGGGGATGCAGTATGTTATGGAGGGCTGTTCGAAGCTGAAGAAGTTGGAGATTAGGGACTGTCCGTTCGGGAATGTGGCGTTGCTTTCCGGTTTGGAGAGGTACGAGTCAATGAGGTCGCTTTGGATGTCGGCTTGTAATGTGACGATTGATGGGTGTAGGTCTTTGGCCAGAGAGATGCCGAGGTTGAATGTTGAAGTGATGAAGGAAGAAGGGAGTGATGATTGTAAGGCAGATAAGGTTTATGTTTATCGAACCGTTGCTGGGCCAAGACGAGATGCTCCTCCTTCTGTGCTCACCTTCTCCGGTCTTTGAAAATTATCAGTGAGTAACTCTCGTCTTCTTCTACCCTCTTAAAAAAATGCATGCTCTCTCTCAGCTTCCTTAATCCACTGTTGATTATTTAGCTTATAAAGACTTGTAAATTGTTGATTTGTGTAAAAACAGAGTGACGATGCTTCAACAAGCTTTGTTCCAAGGAATGGTTTGGAAAGGAAGAGAAGATAGCATGTACCAAGTATTTGCTTAATCTTGTCAATTTGCTGGGAGGCTGCAACTCCATGAAGTCATGAAGCTATCTATCACCTACAAGAAAGGGCTGAAATCCACTGCACTCATTCCATCCGTGGAGCTTCTAGACACTCTTGGAGTAGTGAAATCCAGAAGAAGAGAAGAAACACACAGTTGGCACCAGAGCATATCATTCTCTTCCATCATTAACATGGGTCGACGATGATCAAGCTAGCCGCGAACCCATTGCAGGTTATGAAAAAATAAGACCCACCACCGCCACCACCATCATCATCATGTGTGATTGTCGTCACAACGCAGGCCATGGCTACAATTAATTGCTTGCTGCCAAAGTTGATGGAAATTTGGAGAAAGGGGATAATGCAACAGAGACCAAACAAAGGCTACTACTTCCATGGTTTCTGGTGGTGAGCCATTTAGCTTAGGGGGTTGGCTAAAGGAGATGATGGTGTTTTGTTGGTCCTAGAGTGAACACCACGAAATGGCGGGAATGGTGGAGATGTCAACTGTCGTCCTCTCTCTCTCTCTCTCTGTTCTTTCTTTTTTGTTTTTTATTGAAAGAACCCTGCTTCTCATTTTGTTGTGCATTATTGGCTTTCATGTCTGTCCATCTTTTTTGCCGGATTGGACTTGAACAGGCATCTGGCTTTTTAAGGGGTCGTTTGGCAAGCTGTTTTCCATTAGTATACACGATTTTCAGGACATCATGTATTTTTGTAATTGGGATTTGTAAGAATTCGTGTAATGTTAGAATATAGCACGAGTGCACGACCTTAATGCATTTACAAGATGCAGAAAAGAACAATGTAATGATTTTCTTGAAATAATGTATTCTTGAAATCAGGAGTTGAATACATGATTAGAACCTGAAACCCTTTTCTAAGCATGCATGCTTAATACTCAGTATCTTTGACGAGGTCAAGGCTAAACGACAGTGTTCACTCAGAAAACGACCCAGAATCGAGCCCTGAAATCCCAAATCCAAAGATTACAGTCTAAATCTAGCATAAATCCAAACCAAACACCGATTCAAGAACCCTGCGAGCTCCATGAAATATTGGTCAAACTTTCCTTTGGGCGACATTCAAGTTCTTTTTCTTCTTTGAGGGTTGAGTATGTCTAGGGAGAAGGTGGGCTTATGTAGATGGGTATTTTCGTGTGTGGGCCGCGCAGCCTTCTGAACACTGCTTGACCTTGTGTAAGAGAGAGAGAGGCTTAAGAAAGCCTACCACGAATTACTGGGCCGGGCTTCACCGTTCGAAATTTGGGCTTGCACTCTTTTTTCTTTTGTTTGCTTCCTCTTGGAATGCAAATCCTCACTGTTATTAGGCTACGTGCCAGGAACA
The DNA here is from genome assembly GCA_964030455.1 of Linum trigynum. Taxonomy (NCBI): domain Eukaryota; kingdom Viridiplantae; phylum Streptophyta; class Magnoliopsida; order Malpighiales; family Linaceae; genus Linum; species Linum trigynum. Next base: position 65,435,536 of record OZ034819.1, read on the forward strand.
CAAGAACAAACGGGTAACAAATAAACAGACAGGCGACGAAGAAGAAGAAGAAGAAGAAGAGAAGCTTTTTGGTAACTTTATTAACAGCGCCTTGATAATGGCGTCAACGCACAGTCACTTTCCTCCCTCTGACTGTTTCAGTCGTGGATGAATTGAGAGAGGACCCACCTATTGATCCAACCTGAATTAGGTTCAACAATTAAGAAAATTTATTGTAGGTGTACAAGTCTTCTTCATCAAATTCAGACAAAAAAAAAAGAAGTAATAGTTGGTATGGCTACTATTGCGAATGCGGTAAGGCTCGCTGAAGTTGTAAACGACATACAACACGTAGAAAAATGAACTGTACCGATGCTGGAAAAACCTTAACAGTCCTTTTTTGTTGGAGACAGAGGCTCCCGGCGAACGCGAACCCTGCCGTCGTGGAGAGGAATTTTACAATGCTGTATAATATTGTTTCGGTAGGTTTTTGCATTTATGGTATAATTTGAATTTGCATTTTAAACGTTGTGGTACAACTTCATATTATATCTATATGCTTTTGTACAAAGTATTTTATGGTATAACTTGAACGTGTACTTTTATGTGAAGACACAACTTTAAGTTGTAAAGTTGTATCATAATATAAGAGTACAAATTTCTTTATGGTACAACCTTGACTTATACATTTAACGTTATGATACAAATTCAAGTTGCGAGAAAATGCTCAAGTGTTGGGTGCTGGATTGAGAGTTGCATGAGTCCCTTTGCGATTTCTTCATACTACTAAGGGATTTGGAAATAGTAACTCTAGCCGTTCAACGAGAATTATGGACGAATATAAATCAATCATCCTCAAATTCCCTCTACATATTCTTTTTTTTTCGTCATTTTTATTCCTATCGTTGCAAGTTTTCGCACATTCTATATCTCCGATTATATCCAATCTCCGCTAAATCTATACATTTGTAACAATCGATCTGGGGGCATCAATCATCCATCAACATGACGAAATGCTCCATCATCGTGAAATCGAACTCGTATCGTCACTTTTCGATCGGTCGACCCGAACCATGACTCAAAAAGGGTTAGTAAATCTTGCACATCATATGTTTTTTCTACATGATGTAGGATGATGAGAGGTTGAAAGTAGGATAATTATCATATAAGAAGAAGTTAATGATGTGATACGCCGGAAGGAAGGTTGTGAATTGCGACATCCAATCATTTTCCTTCACGATACTCACTATTCTTCTACTCGGTTTGGTTTGGTGGTATGTCTCATTCTCATGGGGAGCACAAGGAAAAGGGCTTATACCTACCGTATCAACTCACTCACAAATTATATTAAAAAAAAAAACTCAAGTCTTAATCATATCACAACGATCTAAGTTTATGTGAAACAATTAATTGCTTTTTTATAAGTTATAGGAGTCGATTGGCTAATGGTTTGTGTCCATATATTGGTTTCATGGCTTAAGCAAAGTTAGGAACAACATGCAATAATGTTGAACCTTATATGACCAATGCAGTCAAAAGCGCGATTCTACGTAGAAACGTTTTGATGACCTAGAATCGTAAAATCGTAAGATTTTAAAGCATAGATTTTGACTACATTTATAACAGAAAAGTGTGATTCTACATTCTACTTAGAAGCGCTTTGGTGACATAAAAGTGTAAAAACGTAAATTTTTAAGTTTTAAATCGCGATTTTGACTGCATTGTACATGACTACCAAGAGTAGTTTAGGTGTTTTACAATTATTTCGCTGATCTATTGCTTATAATTCATTGAATCCAAAAAAAATTGACAAATTTCCACAATTGATCTTTCACTTTGAGAATTTAAATATTTCACAAGCTACATATTCTTAATATACACTTGTTTCAGTCCCTCGGAAAAGTATTATTAGATGATTGAGAAGGAACCAATGCCTAACTCCTGCATTGCGCAATACAGACAATTGATTTGAGCATAGGATTTGGTAGGTTTGCAAAAATCTGAAGTGATTTTTTATCTTCCCACACTCTTAATAAACCCTGATCAATGTCAATGGGTTATTTATATATAAGTTCGCAAGGAGTTTCAGAAGACGTGCGAGAAGAAAGATACAAGATCTTGTTTGAATTTTTTTAGCTAACTTAGACATAATGGTTAAGTAATGGAGATCATGACAAAGTCCATCTTGCAAACCACAGAATTTCCATATCCAAGAGGAATGACTTGTTAAAAACACAGTTTGGAAACCATATATAGGCCTTACTATTTGTAGTCCTAACTAATTGACTTCATTTCATTTGATCTCAAAATCTTAAACCTCAATCATGGAGCTTTCCATCTCTCTGTACATGCCATTGTCTTCAAAGCCAAGACACATACAAAAAAAAATTGCAATGAACATAACCTATAACTTAGATAGACATGGTTTCCTATACAAATTTCCCCCCTTTTCTTCACCACTACTCAAGCTCCATTGTCTTCTTCTTCTCCCCCAATTGTGCAAAACTATCACTTTCTTGCCTTTGCATACAAATCATGCCGACCACTTTCCATATTATGTGACACACTTTGCACCTAACACTAGGTGGTGCATTAAAAGCCAACCAATATGCTAGTAATTGTGTGAATTGTAGCCTACACAACAACCCCCATAATATATGGTGTAAACAAACATATAATCGGCTACATAACTTCCCAACCAACGGCACAATTCTTATCAAATGATCCTAAACTCAACGACTCCAATTGGTTGGAATATTAGATTACTAGACTAGTCATGCATCATGGTGAATTGGTGGAGTAGATGAGCCACCTCATCAACATGGGCAAAGCGTCGATCGCTAGATCAGCTAAGTCGTTATTCATAAAAAAAAAGAACTAGTTACGAGTCGCGCTCGATTCATCTCATAATTTTAACTTGACTGTAGTGTGGTAAGGTTATTCCACGAATGAATTTTTCAACTAGCGTACTCCACTGTATATCAACATGGCTGCTGGCCGACGATTCTATCTCGATGGTTGGTTGTATGGATTTTGGTGTGTGAGCTGATATATGTTTGTCATACTCAACTACATTAGACCATGATTATGCGATAGGCCATACATGTTTATTTTTTTGGATCGTTTATCAGCTATTATGACATTGCCAATTTTCTTTGATTTGAGGAGAATGAAATATTTGTGTTCTTTTCACATAAAAGGGAAACATGAAAACATAATCTCCGCTCTCTTAGGTTTTTTGTTGTATACTTCGTGATGTGTGAGCTTGAAACGTCTTGTCATGCCTATAGAAAATCAATTTGTTACAGGTTACATTATAGAGTTAGGAAATTGTTATTATGACATATCCAGTTTTATTCTATCTATCGGGAACAAAATCTTCACATTTCAACATAAAAAATAAAACGTGAAAATACTGAAACAAAGATCAGAGCGAAATTTTAAAGATTAACTCTGTCAATCATACTCATTGGTTTGAATTTGATAATTGGTTGTCACCTTTGACTTCACTATCCTTTCTTAGGATTCAAATGACAATCTGTAATGTTCAAAATCCCAATTCAGATCATAAATATTTGCTGCAAATGATTAACCAAGATTAACATGGAGAAAAATAGACTAATTTTTAAAGCCGGGGTTCCTCACGTGTCGATTCAGCCAAGATCATGTCTCATGATTAATCATTTCGAAAAGAGAACTTAAATCTAATCAACCCAAAACTAAGTGTGCTTAGTTGGAGCCATAAAGTAATAACAAAGTATGCCCGTGACAAAAAGAAACCAAGGGTGTCAATGCATTTTATTTAGAACGCAAATTGACACCTACTCATGTCATCATGGGCAATATATTTGTCATCTCGTAGGGCTTAGGCATGCAACCAAAGTGAAGTTAAGTCATAGTGGATTACCCCAAAAAAAAAAAACACTTTTCTATATAAAAAAAAGTTCTCTAATTAACTAAAAGTTTAAGAAATTTTCCAATCCTACCCCTTTTGATAATCTAGAATGATTCATTCAGCGAGCTCGTGAGATCGCGGTTGTATTTACCAATATTGATCATCTAGGGACAATACTTCTGTTTTTAAACAACGATACCAATATTTTCCATCTTCTTCTATCCCAGATTACCAAAGATATTCTTGAATTTAGTTATGTATACCATGACATAATAAATGACACCAAAGGTTTGGTGGATATTACTTGTTTTAGATTATCACGAGACTAATATGTTGATGTGACTTGAATCAGACTATCGGCTATGACTGGATGTCACGGTGGTCACCTTGTATGGGTCGATACACGTTTGGGTTGCTGTTCTGGGCCTCGTTGTAACTACTTTTCCTTAATCAGATAGGATTAGGGTTAGACCACATGAAGAAGTACTTATGACTACTTCTCATACTCCTCTGTAATCTGTATCTCCTCGAAGTATAGTGAAACTGATTCTCTCCTGCCCGTGGACTAGCTAACACACGTTGTGTTATTGAACCACATAAATCCATGTACCGTGTTCGTTCTTGTTTTTGCATTCTTACTTTATCGTTTTTTTTTTTTTTGGTTTCCCAATCCGCAGAACAAGAGTCGTGACACAATCCATCAGATTTAACGTGTTAACGTGCCTTAGAAATCCTCTTTCTTCTCTACTCCACTAGAAGATGGCTAGTGGAAAGGTGACTGCCTGTTATCTTGTTAAGGGCATCGCATTCCCTCCCAAAGGTCCCCTTTTTTCCTTTCACATGGTGGGGGTGTAGGGTTTTTTCTTTTGATTCTCCCATCATCTCCCTTTCTCACTTCACAGAAAGCTACTCTTTTGCTATTTTTTTTCCTGCCTTTTATGTTACGCCCAAATCCGAAGAATATGTTCCTCTCGATCTTTAACCATATTTGGTCCATTCCAGTTGGCTTTATAATGCAGTCAGTAACCGCCTCACCAGCCTCCCTTCGTTAGGTCAATTCAACTCTTCTCTTAGGTCTTGCCGATTTGGTTATCGGGAAATCGGGTTTAGAGACGGATGGATGTTGTCATTCCGATATTATTAGTCGACCAATCATTTTGAGTCTAGTGAAAAAAATAAGCTTTAAAAAAGCTTGCAAAGAAAAGAACACCATCAAGAAAGCAACACGGATTATGTGTGTCAACTGAGCTGCACATTGAACTCTGGCTTCCAATAACCAGAGGACAAATGCTTGATTTGATACTAGGGTTGCTTGTCATACACTAAACAATTATTGAATAAGTGAACTATAGCTTACAAGTCGATTGAAGAAAAACAAATAAAAGCATCTTGATAAACTTGATCAATTTTTATTTCGCATTTATTGTTAGTTCTAAAAGGTTCATACAAAAACATTTGATCGAAGACGTTTTGTTGCTCAAAACTAATTAAGTTCAGTCGAATTAATATTAGACTTGAAACATACTGTATGAACTATCTTAATCTCTTGATTAAGTCACGGTCCAAAAAAATCTCTTAATTAAGTCGTATAATCTCATAAATCCCTTGATTTATAAAAAAAACAATCTTAATCCCTTAATAAACCAGAGGGCCCCAAATGGCAAAAAAAGCGAGGCACTTTTTCCCTTTTCATTTGTTTTTTCCCGCTAATTATTATATTGTTAACCACTGTCCTGTCCACTCCCCCGAGATTAGATTACTCCCGCCATGGAAGTTTAATTAATTAATTACAATATTTTCGCCAATTAATAAAAACTAAACCTCGGCTCGGCGGACGCAACCCTTAATCCAAAACGGACTTCCGCCTAAAAGCCAAACACTTTCTCCCCACTTGCAAAAGACCAAACTACCCTTTTCCCCGCCAGTTTCTTTTCCTTCCTCTGCTCTCTCCATTCATAACTCTCTCCTGCAGAGTAAAGAAGAAACAAGAAGATAAAAAGCTCTCTGCCCAACAACAATGGCGGCAACCACACAGTACAGCTAATCATATCCTGAATTCTCCACACTTCCCTTTCCATTATCCTTCGATTCCATTTTTCCATGGCCGGTTCGTTGACAAAGATTCACTAGATGGGTCGAGTAGTCTCACAAGAATCGGAGTCCCCATCGTCGCCATCGCCATCGACGGCGTCGTCTTACAGTCCCAGGCAAGCCATCGATGTCCTCTCTTCTTTGGTCTCTTTTTCCCACTCGGTCAAGGTTTTCGCGGTGAAATGGCAGACGATAAGGCACAAGCTCGACGAGCTCACGGCGAGCTTGGTCGCCATCGAGAGCTGCGATTCCGAGCAGAACCCGATTCTATCCGCCATACTCTCCGGCATCATGGTCTGCGCCGGCGACTGCTACGACCTCGCCAGGAGGTGCGTCGACGTGTCCTACAGCGGGAAGCTGCTGATGCAGAGCGATTTGGACGTTCTGGCGGCGAGATTCGACCGCCATTTGGGGAATCTGTCCGGTGTCTGCACCGCCGGAGTTCTCTCCCACGGAGGGTTCGCCATCGTCGTCTCCCGACCCGGCCCGAGCGCTTGCCGCGACGACATAAGGTTCTACGTTAGGGATTTGCTCACCAGGTTGAAAATCGGCGACGGCGAGATGAAGAAACAGGCTCTGGTGAATCTGAGCTCGGCGGTGGATGAAGACGAGAGGTACGGGAGAGTGGTTGTGGAATTGGGGGAAATCGTACCCATCTTGGTCAATCTCCTCGACTCGCCGGAGATCGAGATTCGAGATGAATCGGCGAGATTGGTGTGCTCAATCTCGAATTTCGATGCCCACAAGCCGATCTTGATCGGCGCCGGAGTAATCGCCCCTCTGATTCGCGTCCTGGAGACCGGCAGCGAGTCAGGTAAAATTATGTCCACCAGGTGTTTGATAAAATTAACCCAGAATTCCGACAACGCATGGTCAGTCTCGGCTCACGGCGGCGTCACATCTCTACTCAAACTCATCTCCGCCGCCGATTCCTCGCCGGATATCATCTCCCCAGCCTCCGCCGTCTTGAAAAACCTCCTCCCCGTGGAAGAAATCAAGCGGTTCATGATCGAAGAAGGAGCAATCTCCACCTTCATCAAGCTCTCCAGATCTCCCCACGAAGCCGTACAAATCACCGCCGTCGAGTTCCTCCAGAACATCGCTTCAGGGGAAGAACCGGTGAACCAATCGGTTCGAGCCATGATCCGAATTCTCGACCCGAATTCGGCTTCTACTTCCTCCACCAAATCTCGAGAGACCGCATTGAGAGCAATCGAGAATCTCTGTTTCCAATCTCGAAACTGCATTTCCCAGCTAACCACCTTCGGATTCCTGGACCCATTACTCTACTTCCTCCGAAACGGCGAATTCTCGCTGAAAGAACTGTCCTTGAAAGTCGCCTGCCGCCTCGCCGGGACCTCCGACGAGGCCAGAAAAGTAATGGGCGACGCCGGATTCACACCGGAGTTCGTCAAATTCCTCGACGCGAAATCGCCCGAAGTCAGGGTCATGGCAGGGCAGGCGCTCCTCGGAATGCTGACGATTCCGAGGAACAAGAAGAGGTTCCTTCACGACGATTCTAGCATCAAGATCATCCTCCAGCTGCTCGACGACGGAGTAGCAGAAGAAGAAGTAGTAGAAGAGACGAATCAGCGTGGTAGCAAGAAGGTTCTGATTCAGATTTTGATGTCGTTAACGGCCAGCAATAGCGGGAGGAGGAAGATTGCAGGGTCTGGTTATCTGAAGAGCATTGAGAAGCTCGCCGAAGCAGACGGAAGCTCCGACGGGAAGAAGCTTGTGAAGAAGTTGGGGGCCGGCAGGATTCGGACATTGTTCAATGGGATCATTTGGCATTCGTGAAGATCAGAATTCAGAATTTGTTGTATATTAGGTAAAATTGGGTTTCGTTATTTGTTCTGATAATTATACTTTTTTCTTGTTCCAGCTTTCTTAGCTTTTGATGATCATAATCACAATTGTGGAATGTGTTATTGTAAAGAACGAAAAAAAGAGAGTGTTCTTAGGAACTTCCGGCTTTCTACTTACTGATTGTGCTGCAGAATCAGAATCGCCATTTTTGTGCAGCAGCTTTTCTGTGTAAAACTTTTATATGGATTGAAAGGAAGCATCCTAATCTAATAAAAGAGAAGGAAGGGGCTAGACAGATTCTATTCTCTAGAGTGTCAAGTTCTGTTCTTTCTTTGAGGCAGACTTATGAATGAGATTCTTAAGTTCTGTTTCCTGCAGGAATCCTGAATTTGTCAATAAGGCGAGATTGTGTATTCCCATTCGAATTCATTATCAATTGATCGTCGAATGACAATGATTTGGGTCGAATATGAATCCAGATGAAGTTTGGATCGATTTGGATCGAATTGAATGCAAACATTTTGTTTATTGAGTCGAATGTGAATCCAGATGAAGTTTGGATTGGAATTGAATGCAATCATGTTGTTTATTGAGTCGAATATGAATCCGGATGAAATTTGGATCGAATTGAATGCAAGCATTTTGTTTATTGGGTCGAATATGAATCCAGATAAAATTTGGATGGAATTGAATGTAAGCATTTTGTTTATTGGGTCGAATATGAATCCAGATAAAATTTGGATGGAATTGAATGTAGGCATTTGGTTTAGTTTCGATTCCAGAGAGTCTAAATGAGAAATAAGTGGATCGAATCGAATGTGTTTTGATCTCTCCTCATTTTGGGTTTATCATTGATGATATGATGATGTACCCAATTTGGGTGGCTGGATTAGATGCCGGATTAGACCATTGCATTGGAAGTGAGAGCACATGGGGAATGGGGCGATGGAGGGAGAAGGAATTAGCTAGGCAACAACAAAGGGAAACAAGAGCATGTGGAGTGGTGGAGTGGGGATTACAAGTAAGTATCGGGAAGGGAAGGTGGCTATCTTCTTCCTTTCTATTTGTTTTGTTTTGTCTGTTCTATCTAATCCACCAGTTAGCCAGCCAACAAGCCAAGCCAAAACCAGAGAGAGAGAGAGAGAGAGAGATTGGGTTGTCTTGTAGCTTTGTGTGCATGAGATGGAGCTTTCATATGGGGGCTGATGACCAGACCAGACAGTGGGTTGATGGAGGCATTTAAGGTGCTGCATAGATTCAGCTAAGGAAGGAACTGATCTACCTGTCAAGTCTGTTATCTCATCTGCCCTCACTACAAGCAAAGTGAAAGCCCAGCTCAGCTGGTAGTATTATGGCCATGGCTGAGTTGGATTGGATCAACCAGATGAAAACAAAAGCTCATGGGTGGATAGTGGTGATCTGTGGAACTCGGTTGTTTATGGTTCTGGAATATGAGTCAATATGGATTTGGCTTTTCATTTGATATTTGCAGACCTGTGATGGTTGAAACTGATTGAAAAAATTGAAGTTTATCATAGTTTCCAAGGTTCGGTTTTGGACAAGTGAAAGAAGGTTGAAAAGAAGCCAACAAAGAGTCCAAGTTGCAGGACAAATGAAACAGCATAAATTCCCGGACCACCTTTTGCTTTCCCTCTCCCTTTGGGAAGAAAACAAACTTTTGATGAGCCGAAGTAGCCGGTTGAGGGAATGAGATGAACCACCTTCAAAATTCAAGCTGGGTAAAACTCGACTGTTAAGTCCAGCCCAAATATCAGCCCACGATGAACATCTCCTTTTGTTAGAATATGTCAGGTTTCATCAGATCATGGGCTTTTCGGCGTCACACAGGCCCACTTCAAGTACTCCCGCCAGCCCGTTGTATTACTCTGTGCAGTGAAACAATGGGCTTTTTTGAGGCTTTTTCTCGTTTCATTCATCTAACTCGGCTGTACTGTATCGAAGACCCAGAAACGACAATGGAAGGCCAGACTCAACAAGTCTTTGATCAGTCAAAACCCAAACAACATTGTTTGATTTGGATTTGAAAGTTCCACCTTCTTTTAATGAGAATTGATCATAGACTTTGAAGTTAATCATTTATACAAACTACCTTTTCTACTATTTTTCTCTACTCATTCCAATAAGGGCAATATATGTAAATTTTACTTCACACACAAATCTAATTAATCAAATCCATAATGAAATCTGTGAAACAAACAATGGTATTTTTCAAGTTCATAATGAACCGAAAACTTTAAAATCTTTCATTTTTCAAATCCCCCGAGCCCTACAGCGAATGTAGACGGATACAACCGAATAAAGATATATTCATAGTTCCATACCACTATATGAAAATCGAATGTACTTAACTTGGCAGCCTACATTTTGACCCTAAATTCGTCCTCAGCTCTACATCCCCTTGTATTCTTCTCACCACTTGGACCAGCTAGCTTTGGAAACTGCAAGGTTGCATCTTTCAATTATAACTCGTATGATTTACTTTTGTATTTGACCCGCTGATATATTAATGACTTTACCCTAGAGATTTTATGCAGACCAAATTAATATTTCATAATGGAAACCAAACGGCAGAAATGGATGAGGTGACGGCCTGCAGGTAGTTACTGCTAGGGCTGTCGGTTCGGTTCGGCTAATCGAACCCGAACCCCTCTCTTTAGGCAAAACCGAACCTGAAACTGTCATTTTCGGTCTTCGGGTACCCGAACCCGAAAATTCCACTAACAGTTATGGTTTGGTTTTAATGAAACCCGAAATCCAAAAAGGAATGGTGACTTCTACAAATACTTGCCCATTAACTAGCACCATTCATTCTGCCAAATACACTGCATATCCACCAAAATTTAACTCATTAGACGAGAAAGTAAATTACACTTGACATAGAAGATTACACCAGCTAATGAACTACTAAAATCGAACCAACTTCAACAAACACCATGATCTGCAGGAATAGATAGTTCCCCAGCAAAGCGATCACCAAATAGTGTCAAGGTTATGCAACTTGTCAATAACCTGATGAAAGCCCTAGAAGTTGCTGCAACTATGCAAGAACTTAGTTTAAGTGGTTTATTAGAAAACATGACATAAGGAAAGAAAGAAAGCATAGACAGGAAGTACAGCAGTTGAGGCGAAGGCTGAAAGGCCAAGAGGGCAGATAGAAAGTACACCAATAGATTAATTATGCAGCAGCGAAGTCTGTCCTCTCCTCTACAAAATCCGAAATGTCATCGTGAGAGGCCAACTACAGCTTCGGGTTTTCGGGTTCTTATCGGTTTATCGGGTTATAGCAAAATCGAAACCGCTACAGATAGCTTTCGGGTCAAATCGGAAAAACCGAACCCGACGGCATTGTTATCGGTTCGGGTTCGGTTAAAACCGAAAACCCGAACCCAATCTGACACCCCTAGTTACTGCTCTGCTACTGTGTGGCATGTGATGTGAAGAACCGACCAAACAAACTGTAAACAATTATGCCCACGGAATCGATCAATTCACCGTTGGAATTAAAGGCGACCGCCATATATATATACGTACCTTAATTACTTATTTGTCTGATGAAATTGTGATTGCAATCACGGTTTAACTTAGAAATTAATTATACCGCTAGCTAGGCTGTCAGATGTCTTGTTCGGTGTCATGATTTGGGCTGCAGATATCACATTTTTCATATATGCACCCGTGGTTCGTTCTATACTCCGTTTGCACGTGAAAATGAAAAACTATCTAAAGCAGTTGCTTTTGTAGTTCGTACGACCGCTTAGGCAATTTGGCAGCAGGCCACTTGCCGTTTTAATATAAGTGTCGTGATTAAGATTAGAGGAGCTTTGGCCGACTTGGAGCCTTGGACTAATTAGTGAAAAGGCCGACCACAGAACCCATATGGAACAAGTTGTCCCATACTGCTTAGGAAGTAAGGTTTTGTTTTTTTATGTACAATAAGGAAATTCGACCACAGAACCACATCGATTTGATCTCTTTAGTATGTAGTTTAACTTGTATAGTTTATCGATATCGTATCGTAAGAAGAGACAGACTATAACTTAAGGGCACGTCTAAAGTGTACTTACTGACTTTGAATATATCTTACATGCTTGTGTCATTATCATTTGCAAAATGATTACTACCAAGAGTTTAATTTGTTGGAAGAGATTCAAAAATGGATCTTACACCACTAACTAATACACCCACCTCAAACGAAAGCCAGTCACAACTCAGTCCGAATACAAGAATACGCCATGTGCTTCACAAATGGGGGTCACCGGAATTCGAACACAAGATCTTTCGGTCACATGAGGCTCTGATACCATGTAAAAAACCAGTCGATCCCAATAACTCGAGTTGTTGCGGGAGAGGTTCAATAATGGATCTTATACCACTAACTCAACAGTTTCCTACCTGTGTTCAGTCTCGTTCATGGCCCATGCTATAATTAATATCTACATGTTTTCCTCGTATTTCGACCTTTCTAAAATCATATTTTCATCTCAACAATTTTTTTAAGACTCTACTTTTAGCTGTTGAAACTCAATCATTCTTCGTAATAGTATATTTCCCGTTCATTTATATGAATCGTTTTCTTAATGTGTCTTTTGTAAAAGAGTTAAACATCACCGTGATTTCCCCCTCCCCGCCCCGCATTTAGTGCGTACGGTATTAAGGTACCCGCCTTGGTCCGATTGCGGTCAATGTAATAAACTCACTGACCTTTTCTTAACCATTTTACAAACGGTAACATCGTATGCATCTGGAATTCAGAAATCTATGTGCCAGATACGAGAGCATGCATCATAATAAGCCGGAAAGAAGGTTTAGCTAAATTTGGAGGGTTTGCTTAAATGTTTGTTAATATGTTATAGTTTTTGCGAAAGTTCAATCAAACCTCACGGCCCACAAAGAGGACTATAAACAACGTCTTATGAAAACGGTCAAATACAATTGACAGACAGGCAGCATTAAATATTTTTGCCCAAAATGCGAACCCGACGATTCTACTACTGTTGGAAAGATACGACTACTCCAGCACAAGGATTCCAGGAAATTCAATTGATTCAGGATCCAGATCCAACCACCCACCACTCTGCAAAATTAAATAATCACCAAAATAAAATATCTCCCAAATTAAATGCATTTATATCAATATGGGCCTCCCCTTTGCGATCTTCTGATAATCAATAACCATGCAACTCTCTTTCTGTATTTTTTGTATACTATACCGATCAATAGTCAGCAGCGTCTCATCAAAGCTCTCGATCGCTTTCTTTCTGGATCGAGGCCCATCTGTGTGGGCCGGGTTTTTTTTTTTTTTGCTTTCAGTCGAGACATTGGGGTTTGGACGAAGTAAACGTGATATTGACTTCTGACTTGTTTCGTATGAAATGAACGGTAGAAGAAGATTGCATCAAACTTCGTCATGCATTGACCTATTCACAAAGGGCAGCCAACAAGTATAAAGTATATATATCTCGTCTCCGGTCTTCCATCCACATATAACTATTGTCAATTTATTGTTAGGGTGGAAGTTTGGGTTGTAGGTTGTGGATAATCCGCAAACCGCACCAATCCGCACCTATTGTTGGTAACCATACCCATAAGTTGTGGGTAGTAGGTTAGGTGTGGGTAGTAAAATAACGATTTTTGTGGTTAGTGGTTATTCACTACCCACTGCGGTTAACCCACAAAATCCACAATAATTATATTTATTTAGTGAATTAACTTTATAATATAATAGTATGTGAAAAGTGTGAGGATAAAAATTAAAGTAGCCACCAAATAAAAAAGACACACCTAATCACTTTTATGTAAGAATTTTTTGGTTTATAAAACACTATAATCAATAGAGTGGAGAATAATCAATTGATTAAAAGTGAACACCTTTTGTAACTTTTATCGGTATGTTTTTGCTTTTGTGTAAAAAAAATACAAGATCATATTTAATTGTCATATTTCACTCCTAGTCGGGGAAATATGAAATCACAACTCTCTGACACAAAAGTTGAATACCAAACTCAAAAAGAAAAAATCTCCACGTTGAGTAAGATCGATGTACAAAATTGTATCTCCACGAACAACACAAGTGTATATCACTATAGTCTAGTTACGAGCAACAAATACATTAGTGGCGACTAGAACTCTATGCTTGCAAAGATGGATTTTTGCGGGTAACCACACCCAACTCCTACAAACCATAGTGAGTAGTGATTACCCACTAACCACTGTGGTGCGAGTTGTAGATAACATAATGATTAATTCATTTATATCAATCTCTAGCTTCATATTTCACATTTAGCTTCACATTGTCGCGTCACATGGTGACGGAGAAATGATTGGTATATAGCTGAAAATATCTCGTCGATTTTATTCCCTTTTTTTCATCAATATGTGAATTTTACTCATATATAGTCAGTTGTCCATAATCTACTCCCCACCCCACCTCCGACTCCAAATATATTATATACGTGTGATATAGACATGAAATCTTTATATTAAAAACAACGGCTCCAAATTATATGATTGCTCCTCCAATAATAATAGTTTTTTTTAAATATTTTGTTTTCGATGAATTACAATAATATATTTGAATGAACTACTACTACTATTACAATAATATGGCAAGACGTTGACCTGTCGAGTTAGCAGCCTTGCATGAGACCTTCTTAGCTGTACCTTCAACAACAAGCCAGCCATGTAGCTAAGGTATAGGCTGCTAGAATATGAGTGACAGAGTTTCGAGTCAACTCTTTTCCTATCTCTACAGCGCCCATATATATTGTGTCGTCTTCGGTGCACTCACTTTTTTAGGTACATTTAGTGCACTCGCTTCATAATCGTTATTTTAAACATGAGATTTATGTCAAAATGATGTCAACCATCACTTATGATGTGATGAACAATAACGCACATGAATTTGCACAAAAACCATGAAAGATTTGCTTTAATTTGAAGGATTTAGAGTTTAAAGATCTAGGGTTAGGGTTTACAGTTTGGGATTTAGGGATAGAACTCAAAATTGGAGGTATAGGGCTTAGTGTAATCCGCTAATTAGTTGTTAGCATACGTTATATCATCATATTATACTAATTCTACAAATTAAAGTTCAAAATCCGACTCCTTAAGACTAGTTTTTGAGTTGAGTGCATTGAACGCACTCATTTTTGTGAGTGCGCCGAAGTAGTTACCATATATATTTCCCATGCTACACATTTACCCGCAAAGTATCCATTATCTAATTATTTCCTCGTTACATTTGAGTACTTCTGCCTATAACACCGTGTACTGGCAAATTACAGATAACTATCAAATATTCTCAAAAACTACATTTTGATGATCCTATCATCTTACTGTATTCAGAATTGATGGCGGCTTTGCATTTCCATTGGGAGTTGGTCCATTTTCTGGGTTTGACCCATTTATTCTGCAGGAATCACCGGGCAGACGAATTGATTTCCACAGTTACATATATTTTGCCCTCAAAATGAGCTCCCAAAAGTCAATGGTCAACGGGCGGTGGACGAAGAAATAACTTAATCGACGTCTGATGTACATCATGGATATGGATGGGTTCAATGGCTACTAATTGTGAACCGTTGGACTTCCACCATCCTCGCTGGTGATCTATATGATCAGAATTAACGTAACAAAATTATGATAGATAAAAAGTGTATGTATATCGAGTAACGATCGATTTAGTTAATGTATTTATTCAGCTTATCAACAATCGTCATGATCCGGTACACCCTTATGCTAGGACAGGACTGGTTGGTGAAAATCACTCATACATACCGAGAAGGGAATAGAGCCGCGGACTGGCGCTCTCGAAGCACAGTCTCGTCTATCCCTACGGTATGCATGAGCTTGTGAACCCGCCTCATGGGCTAGCTTCGATTCTTCAAGATGACCTCATGGGTATCGCTTTTGAGCGCAGAGTTGTAGCTACTTCTTCCTCCTCCTCCTCTCGCCTGTAATCTCCCTTTCTTGACTTCTTGCCTCCTTTTATGCAAAAAAAAAAAAAAAAATTATTACAACAAGTTATTTATGTAAGGAATAGGAAAATGTGTTCCACTGAATAATAGTTGTCTTGTCCCCCTAATGATGTACATATGTATGACTTCTTGTTCGTTAAATGACATAATTGATTTATGTATCATATTGGTTGTGTTATTGAACATACAACCGCAGGAGTAATCAAATGGGCACAGAGAGGGACAGAGAATCTGTACTGTAATTTGGGTCTAAAAATCGAATAATGCATATTATAATCAAAGTGATTGGCGTCAGGTGGTTCTTGACATGTTATCATAGACAGTCTTCTATGATCGAGAGATTTTCTATCCGATTTCTCACGTCCTCATTTTGAAATTGTTTACGCTTAAGGTCATATTAATAGTTTGAATTTGTTATAAAAAAAACTGTTTGAATTTGAGAAACGCATCAGTACCTAGTATAAGATTTATTGAGACCAACAAATTTCTTTAAGAGATTAGTTGTCAAATTATCACGTACCAACTGCCACAGTCAATTGCCGCACTGGGTTTCTCATCAAGTCTTTGATTTCGTGATTTGTTTTGACTTCTGAAGCGGCTAGCCTCCATTTTTTAAGCCGCAATTGCATATATAAGGGGGACATAGGTTTTATACGAAGATGTGTTTCATTTTGTTTTGCTGATACGTTATAAGTTTTATAACAGAGAGGGGTTATGGTGATTATTATGAATTAGTAATCACTATGGTTACTAAGGGTAAATTGGGTATAGAAAAATAAATTGTATTAATTAATTTTTTTAATGAATTTCATTTTAGGTAGTTACAAAAATCTATTAATTACAATTTTCTCTTTCTCTCACTTCCCTAATCTCCAGCCAGATCTCCTTCCCTTAATTTTCTCAATCTTTTTGCAAAAGAAAAAAAAACACAAAATCACTACCAATCCATTAGACAACCACTACCACTTTGAAAAACATAAATACCATTGCAGAAATAAATCTATACTATTACATGAAAACTAACAATATAAACAATCTACCAATATAAATCTATACCATTACATGATAATCAATACCAATGCAGAAAAAAATAATATCAATGCGAAAACTACCAATAAACAATCTACCAATATAAATCAATATATGCAAATCAATACCAATGCAAAAAAAAAAAACCAATACCAATGCGAAAAAAACACTACCGCTGTGGGAAAAAAATACCAATATAAACAATTTATATTTACCATTACAAAAGCCAAGATAAGAGGGAAGCAATAATTGATAGTATGTTATGATTGAAAGGAAAGGAAAGGAGATCTGGAACTAGAAATGGTCGGCGCTGGTTGAGAAATTAGATTTGGAGATGTAAAAGTAGTGAAAAGTATTAGAGTGAGTGATCGGCAAGTACATACCCCATGGGGGGAGTCATACCGAGGCCATTGGCAATTAGACTGCGTCGATCGGCAGCGACGGCAGCGGGTTTTGACGACGATGCTAATAGAGCTGCTACCACTAGTAGCAGTAGGCAGTAACGGCAGTGGATTGTGGTAGACGGCGGATGAGGTGGGTGAGGTGAGGCGGAGGGAGGGAGCGGGGAAGGGAAGAGGGATCACGGTTAGTGAGATGGGTTGCATTAGGGTTTGGGTATAATATATAGAGTAATCAGGTGTGGTATTTTTTCATTTCGAAATTAACCTTAATCTAATCTTTTTGATAATGGTGATTGCATTAAGTAAAAAAGAGGAAAGATACAAAGGTTCAGAAGAGCTGAACCGAACCACAAAAAAGGAGAAAGGAAAACTACAAGTAAATGGAAAACGAACGTCATCAGAAAAAAATAAAAAATAAAAAACAGAGTGGCACAAAAAGAGGAGAGGAAACCTAGCATGATGGACCAGACCATCTCCGCTGAGGAGGGTGGAAAAGAGAAAGATGAAATCAAAGAAAACAAGCACAGCAATAACCCTGGCAGGGAAAGAGAGACAAGAGATACAATATTACATTCGAGACAAGCATTCACGTAGCCAAACCGCAGATAGATTCTTGTCGACTTTGTGATGAGCTGTAAGCCAGGAGATGACCATTCTGGAAGCTTGTCGAGCGATAACCTTCGCAGTAGTGTGCGTGTTGTTGAAAATGCGCTGATTCCGTTGAAGCCAAACCAGCCACAAAGTAGCATGGAGAATGCAAAAAGAAAACCAGTCGTTGATGTTGCTAGGTTCTGCAGTAGATCTGCCGTTGATGATTGCAGATATGTCGCCTTCGAGAGGTCCAAACTGAACAGCCCCTCTTCTGATCATGTTCCAAACATCTTGAATGAAGTCACATTTAACAAAAAGATGAGATAATGAAAGGTATAGATTTTGGTAGTCAGTTGATTACTTTTAATTTGGTAACCACCATAACAACCATAACCTATTCCTTTTATAACATACGACTATACCAGGACTAAATTAGATTTACTAACGTATAAAGGATAAATAAAGTAAAAGGGTTAAATGATTGTGTTGGGATCCGATTCCCCTTTGCCCCCTGTTATTTCCTTGCTGTTTTCAGTGAACGAATTGAATTTACCCCACATTTGCGTCATTTTCCTCTTTTGGAACACAATAACATACCTAATTAACTTGGGAACAAGGAAAAAAGTGAGAAGATTGTTACATATAGGAGCAGCTTGATCAGCGGGTGATGTCAAACTATGAAGTTCCAAAAGGCTTCAGATTAACTAAAGCTAAAATATTAATTAATAAATAAACATTAAATTGGTAACAAATGTGCCCTCAAACTTTCAATTACCCCCACATTTGGTTCCCTTTCTTTTTGGAAGCTTCTCTTGCGTAAAGCCTTTTGTAAAAGCAACAAGATATATAATAGAAGATAACATAATGATTGTGGATATGGAATCTTGTGACCACCACAACCAAGATTTCCGGAGAACTTCCACGCGGTACTTAATGGTTCTGTTGTACGATTTATAGGTCGGATTAGCAATAAGTTAGTCCGATTTCATTTGAGTCATTTCATCCCTTTGATTTTTATCAAGGTGCAATGTGTTTTTATCTTTATTTCAATCAACATATGATTTACCTTTTGTAAAAAAAAAAAAACTTAATTAGTGCATCTATGTAATTATTGGAGTTTTAAAAACAAAAGGTTGGGTGATCTCGGATAAGTTTGACAAAATTTTAGATTCATTTTCGAGTTGATACCTAATAAAACAATTGAGCATACAATCAAATCATACATACAAAAACAAAAATCGTGATAAAGAATGCACGCAAATAATTGAAATTACCATTGATTTTTGTATATGAAATTGAAATTATCATTGATGGGTCAATCTAACTTGTGACCTGAACAATTTACATTTTTCTTCAGAGATAAAAAAAAAGATCTTTGCTCAGAAATGATAATATCGACTTGTTTTTATCAGTATTAACTTGTTTTATCAATTGTTTTATCAGTATTAATTTGAACTGAATGTGACTTCTCTGTCAATAACCGTATGGAAAGGATCGTTCAATTGAACCTAGCTGTCTTTTAAATTCTAAATAATCTTATGATTCATGAGTTTTCACAGTACAAACCAATTCTCTTGATAAGAGCAATGCGTGCAATTGTGTCGACAGAAAAACAGCCGTTAATTATAGATTGTTAGCGACAGTAACCAAAGGACAAATAATAATAATAATAATAATAATAATAATAATAATAAATAAATAAATAAATAGAAGTGAGTGAGAGGCAGAAGTAAGAGTCTGCTGCGGAATAGTATTTACCTCCTAGTTAATATCTCCTAAGCTAAGATAGTAGCGAGTTAATAAACCTCTTCGGCCTTGTTTAGGGTTGCTTGCTGTCATCTGCCGTTTCATAATTTCTACACTAATAATGAACGTCATTGCTGAGGGGATCGTTTAGTGAACTATCGACAAATGGTATTGGTTCTTTCACCAATAATTAATACCAAATGAATTTATCATGTATACAATCTAATCTAAAACATTCATTCATATTTAGATTCGATCCAACAAATAACATCGATAACTCCAACAAATAACATCAACTTTCGACATTCAAATTCAAATTCACGATTTATTTTTATTTCAATTTACAAAAAAAAAAACAAGGTCATATTATTTATGCGCTGGAAATCGATCATTATTCCAGTCGGACCATCAGCTACCTCGATTTCAATTGGCTTCATACCGAGGGTATTCTAGTCAATGTTGCGTATGATACTGGGTGAACCCAATTGTACCGACTGACGTACAACGAGTTTGACCATGTTCGATATCATTAAGTAGTAAAACAGACCATTCGATTTTATATAGTCCTCACGGTGCATTGGATTATACAAGTGTGAGCTTTCCGGGCTGGATCTGGTTAGTTATAACCTTATTCCTCACCATATTGGATCAGGGTCAGATCGTTTGAATAAGTAGTATAAATACTTCCCATACTCCCCATGTAATTTGTTATCTCCTTGAGTATAGTGAAGCCGACTTTCTCCGCGTGCCCGTGGACTAACCAACACACGTATCGGTGAACCCACATAAACATTTACGTTCTTTACTTTCTTGTTATTGTCGATTTCCCCAATCCGTGCGCCTAAGTTATAGTTCATATACATATAAAAATGTACTTAAACTTCCCTCGAACAGTGAATCACATATGGTTTGTGGAAGGAAATAAATGAGTCTCATTTTCTTTCCATTCCTTTCTTTTTAATTTCCAAAACCTGCTTGATCAAGGGGAAACTGGAAATGTACAGCTAGCGGTGGCGAATCATTCATGGACGGTGTCACGATTATTATGGCTTACCATTAAACAATACACTCAATGTAAAAGCAGATCAAAAGCGGGAGAGAAGTCACGTTATTGAGAGAAATTCTCACCGACTGCAACAATAACGTTATCCAATTGTCGATAAGGTTAAACCTATTAATTAGTCTGAGTAGGCGCAAAAGCGCGGCTGACTCAGCTTTCCTCGTCGTCAACACATAAAATTTTATCCATCAAAATTCGAGCAGATAGATCATTTGTAAACAAGTACTTCGCCGACTTATGGTTGGGTTTTAATGCAAGCAAGAAGAGGGGAAGAAGAAGAGGATAGCTTGCAAAAGTGTATTTTAAATTATGGTAATTCTGCCAAAATCATGGTTTAAAATATTTTATATTATTGAGAATAGTCTATCGATTCAGAATCCGATGATAAATTTTTTTTTCCTTCTTCTGTCAGACCGTTGATACGGCACAATTTCACAAACATGCTACATAATAGGCCATTTTTTAGGCAAGTACTAATGGGGAGGGGACACACCGCCATAAACGACATTTCTTGTAAAATTCGACGGAAAAAAGTACATTCTGGAAATAAAATATGGTATCTCTTTATCTTCTTAATTCCTATAGTACATCTACACTCATTTAATTCAATAAGGACAGTTGTATTCACTTATTTGAAATTCAAATACCATGATCTGAATTCTCGTAATTATTATGATCCTCTTTTATGGTGAAAGGAACGCCGATGTAAAAAATCTAATTAGTAAGTTTGGAAAAAGGAAATTATTATCCTGATTGCGTGGATTTCCCATTGTCCATTAACATGCATGTTCTCACTTATTAACACCTTTTTTTCCAAGTCAGAATTTCAATCGAGCAGAAATTAATTTGTTTTACAGACAAACAAAGTGTCAAGTGGGGAAGGTATATAGTCGTCGTCCCTACCACCACTAGAAAGAGAGTTCTCATTGTTTTATTATTGTTCACAAGAAATTAATTTCCACAATCGTGTGAACTCAAACCCAGCTCAGTCAGATACATGGGACTATCCGACGGTAGATAGATATCTTATTGCGAAGACTTTGCACTTTGCCCCCTCCAACTTCTCCTTATTTGCCCTCACATCCCTCCCACCACCATTTCTTCACAATAACACCCTTACATTTTACATAACGAAACTCCAATATAACTTCGTACAAACATTGAATTACAATACAACGTAGAAATGTTCGATCAACTTACCCGATAAAACTAAAAGTTTAAGATTACAGCGACGAAATGTATCGAAACAAGTATCTGTTTGAACACCTTTCTTCCAAAATGAGAAACACTCAATTGTGTGTCTTTATCACAACTAAGCAAACAAAGAAAGAAAGAAAAAAAACTACTCAATTAGAACCGAGGGAGGGGAAAAAAAGATAAAGAGGATAATCATAAAATAATTATTACGACAGCTGGAACAAGAAGAAGAGGGAAAGAATTATATGACCTTGCCTCCCATTCATTTTTCTATAAATACACTACTCCGCCATTACCACTCTCAACTTCTCATCTCATTTTCTCCCTCCTTCGACTTGGGAAAAAGAAAGAAAGGAAAGAAGAAGAAGAAGAAAAAAATTCCTACTCGAATCACCGGCGAAGAGAAAAATGCCGGCGGCAGGGATCGCTCCCGGTGGCTCCGGGAAGGAGTACCCGGGGAACCTCACCCCTTTCGTCACCGTCACTTGCGTCGTCGCCGCCATGGGCGGGCTCATCTTCGGCTACGACATCGGAATTTCCGGTATGTAAAAAAAAAAAAAAACAAATGGCGACAGATTTTCAATTCCGTCGCCAAAGAAAAAAAGAGACTTATTTCTTTCTTTCTTGTCGTTTCTGTTGTTGTTGCTGACGTGGCGGTTGTTCATTGGGCAGGTGGGGTGACGTCGATGGATTCTTTCCTGCTCAAATTCTTCCCGTCGGTGTACCGGAAGAAGCACGCCGACGACACGGTCAACCAGTACTGCCAGTACGACAGCCAGACGCTCACCATGTTCACCTCGTCGCTCTACCTCGCCGCGCTACTCTCGTCGATCGTCGCCAGCACCGTCACCAGGGTCTTCGGCCGGAAGCTCTCCATGCTCTTCGGCGGCTTGCTTTTCTTCGCCGGAGCCCTGGTCAACGGCTTCGCCCAGGCCGTCTGGATGCTCATCCTCGGCCGCATCCTCCTCGGTTTCGGCATCGGCTTCGCCAATCAGGTAAAAAGAAAAAAGAAAAAAAAACATTTCTCACCCCCTTTTAGCGACCAAATTTAATCCGCCGATCTAGTGGTTGTAATTAATAAATAATCACGTCATAAAGTTTAAATATCATATCTTCTATTTCCTTTCACATCATAATCACGGTATTAAATCAATTTCCTTTCTATAATTACTCATTTTCTTACTTGCCCATAAGTCAAAACTAAGTGAACACACTCTTCAGTCTTCACCTACCCAGACGGTAAAATTTTCCAATAATCATGACAAAACTGAAGCCAAATCTGTAGACTTTTTCTTCCCCAATTTCCATTATTGATTTGAGTATTTATTTTAATTTATTGTATATTTCGTCACTACTTGTAATTATTATACTTTTTGAAACACAAACTTTCTTCGTCATTATTTTACTTCCCCATCACATAATTTTATTCCTGACGTCCCTCTGACACCACCCACCATTTCCCCGCAAAAGTTTACTTCTGGACGCTATCTAACGGCGTTTGTGGTCCTCCATTGTCACAAATCACAAATTAATTTGACCCAAAAATTGTCCCAATCCTTGATTTTGATTTCCCCCCTCGTCATTAATTACCAATCACCGCCCAGTTTCTCCCCTTTTGTCCATTTTAGTCCAGCAACTTATGATTTTATTCCATTATGTGAATTGATTACAGTCGGTGCCGCTCTACTTGTCGGAGATGGCGCCCTACAGATACAGGGGATCCCTGAACATCGGCTTCCAGCTCTCCATCACCGTCGGGATCCTCGTCGCGAACGTCCTCAACTTCTTCTTCAACAAGATCAAGGGAGGCTGGGGATGGCGCCTCAGCCTGGGAGGCGCCATGGTCCCAGCCCTGATCATCACAATCGGCTCCCTCGTCCTGCCTGACACCCCGAACTCGATGATCGAGCGCGGGCAGACCGAGGAGGCCAAGACGAAGCTCCAGCGAATCCGCGGTGTCGAGGACGTCGACGAGGAGTTCGACGACCTCGTCGCCGCCAGCGCGCAGTCCAAGCTCGTCGAGCACCCTTGGACCAATCTGCTGCAGAGGAAGTACAGGCCGCATCTTGCCATGGCCGTCTGCATCCCCTTTTTTCAGCAGCTGACCGGAATCAATGTGATCATGTTCTACGCGCCCGTGTTGTTCAACAGCATCGGATTCGGCGACGATGCTGCGCTTATGTCGGCGGTGATCACCGGAATTGTGAATGTGTGTGCCACCATGGTGTCGATTTACGGTGTGGATAAGTGGGGGAGGAGGTTTCTGTTCCTCGAAGGTGGAGTTCAGATGTTGATTTGTCAGGTACGAATTACGAATTTGTCGTCGTCACGTTACTGCTAGGCCAATTTCGTCGATTTTTTTCTTTGTGCGATTCGAGTTAGTTTTGATGGGAATTTGATTAATTCGAATTGTCTTGTACAAATTGTCGATCGTCACGTTACTGCTAGGCCAATTCGTCGATTCGAGTTAATTTTGATTGGAAATTTGTGTTTTTTTTTTTGTGGGATTCAGGTTGTGGTGGCGGCGTGCATCGGGGCGAAATTCGGAATCGACGGGAACCCAGGGGATCTGCCGAAGTGGTACTCGATCATCGTCGTGCTGTTCATATGCATCTACGTGGCGGGTTTCGCGTGGTCGTGGGGCCCGTTGGGGTGGCTGGTGCCGAGTGAGATCTTCCCGTTGGAGATCCGATCGGCGGCGCAGAGTGTGAATGTGTCGGTGAACATGATCTTCACGTTCGCGGTGGCGCAGATTTTCCTGATGATGCTCTGTCATTTGAAGTTCGGGTTGTTCCTGTTCTTCGCCTTCTTCGTGGTGGTGATGTCGATTTTCGTCTACTTCTTCTTGCCGGAGACGAAAGGGATTCCGATCGAGGAGATGGGGCAGGTGTGGAGGTCGCACTGGTACTGGTCGAGGTTCGTGGAGGCGGAGGCAGGGCATGGGAATGGGAATATGGAGATGGCTGCGAAAGTTGTATGATTGTGGTTTGAATGGGATTGATGGGGAAATTGAGGGACTGATTGTGAAATTTGGATCTATACTTTGCTTTTTTTAGAGGGTTTTGAAGGGGATGTACTTGGGTTTGAATTTGGTTTAGTAGTGGTACATAAATTGTATTTGACTTTCAAGATGAATGCAAAATACATATTTCGGAAAGTGAGATTTTCTAAGATTTGAGTGAATTGAGGAAATTTCCAATATGGTATCTCCCCTTTTAATGAATATAATGTGATATCGGGTGTGAGAGTGTTTATCTTATAATTTTACATATTAAATGATTGTTATGAGATGTTTATTTTGTAATCGGTTTCTTTATTTATAAATATTTTATATTATGGAGATTAAAACTTAAAAGAGTCGATGTGATTGTGCAGATGAATTTCAATCAAGAAAGATTAACGATGATATGCGAAAAGTCTTTATTTTGAGGTGTGTCTATTGTTGTGAATACCAGTGCTCAAACCAATAATCATACCATTTTTACCTCTATCAAGATTTAGAAATTGCATATAGCTTATACTAGTAATGCAAAGGCTTGCGGTCAATCTCCCATTCGTATTTCGTAAAACAAGGGTGAAAAGGAAGATAAAGCAGTTATCAATTGTTCAGTTTAGTAGTCGCTAATGACACTAGAGGTGATATTGCTACCTTAATCATATAGTAGAATTGTAGAAATGTTGGTTTCTATCAGATGCGATTGCCGTTGATTCTGGATATAAGTTACCTTCTTATTACCACCAATTGAGAGTGCTTTTCTCAAGGAATGTCAAACAAAAATTGTAGATTAGAGATTTAGAAGAGGAAATTAGATAGAATATGGGAGAATTGTCGGTGGCCTTAGCGAGAAGAGGGATTGGATTCTGAGAACTGAGAGAAGGAAAGATTAGGATTTGAGAGATAAATAGTAGGCCGGTTCGGCCAATCACTACACTTAAACATTTAACTGCTTTAAAAATACTAACAGTATACTCCCCAAAAAATTAAAAAAAAAAGTCGAAAGACAAGAAAAGACCCTTCTGACCTTCACCATTGAACACAATTACACAAACCCTTTGCTAGAATTATGATCTGCTGACCTATAACCCGATATTTTTCCAGGCATGCTTGTGTGGATTAGAAGTAAAAGCCAGAAAGGAACGTCCATTTGGTGTAGCGGATGAGAATCAAAAGCCCCCTTTTTTGGCATGTGGTTTCAGAGAGGTGGGAGAACACAGCCTGCTAGCTACCAAATCAAATCTCATTCACAAACTGTGAACGTGCTCTTGGAAAGCTTCGAAAGGAAAAAGTGGAAAGAAAATGGAGTTTCGCTTTCTGTGACAGCTAACAGATCTCAACTGTCATTGCGCCTTCTGCAATAAAATCTTTTGTTCTAGGGTATTGGATAACATAGTCCAGGCATATCACACCAGATAATTCCGTTGTATTTTACAAGGAATAAAGAAACAGGGGCCAAAGAGACAGAGTACTCTGTTTTCTCAATAAGTTTAGGGTCACGGTTAAGAGAAGAGTGAATGGGAGAGGGGAGCAGGTTAAAGTTCATGTTTTTGCTCGATAAGCGATTGCAAAGACCGAATCGGACTTAGGTTTGAACAAAACATGCACTTATCTGAAAATCGATAATTTCATACATAAAGTAGTATGATATTATGTTTTAATTCGAGCGCTGATGTAAGTTTTGTTGTTTAAGCATTGTAGAGTGGAGGGCATGGTCCAGTGTGGTACTATCCCTAATCTTGTAGTTGTATGTGGAGGTTTCGGGTTCGAATTCTTTAAATAGCAAATTATAATGAAACTAACATACATAACTTATATATATAAAAAACAGTATTTTAAAATGAATAAGTTATTCAATAATATCTATCCGACTTCAACCAAATTTAAATTTGAATTGAATTGTATGATTGATGCGCATCCCCCCCCCCCCCCCCCCCCCCCCCCCCCCTCAATTGCCTCTAACCGATCCGAGGCCTTAGAAAGAAGGAAAAACTGACTCTATTGTACAAAAGAAGAAAAAGAAGGAAAGGTTGACTTACCATATAGAAATTGGAATGGATGAAATTGAATCTAGATTTAGCTTTTATCGAGTTTTGATTTGTTCGTGGGTGTGTCGATTATATTCCAGTATAAATGAAATTTGATTATGATTACATCTAAATAATGAGAAAAACGAATAACAAATCGATCGAAGATGCATTAATTACAAGATAAGTCTTTTTTTCCCCTTCTTTTTCTCAATAATTAGTTTTGCATACATATGAATCATTTATAAGTGGATAAGATTGTTATTTTTTATGTGTCACTATATATATCCTTTTTCCATGGAAAAGGAGGTTGGGAATCATGTGCTCTTGTACATCTGTGGTTGGTGCATCACTTTGATTACATCCCCATGAATACATCCATTCTAGAGATTTGAGAAATCACAAAAAGGGAAAGTAGTCTATGATGACAAGGTTGTCAACCCGCGGGTTGATCTGGACCCGGTTGAGCTAGTGGGTCAAGGGTTAATGGGTCACCCGTTTTAGCCCGGTTTAGCCCGAAAATATGGAAAGCGTCATTATATTATACTTATCCTGATAAATTATATAAAATCTCATATAACATATGACTTATAACATATAATATTACACCAAAATAACATTTCGTACTTAGATTCAACATATAGTGAAAATTCACACACACTTATATAACATTAATATTCAAATGTTCAATTTAGGATTCCAAAGATTGAGTTAGGCGAAAAGAAAAATCGGAAAATAGGCGCATTTCGCAAAACAAAGAAAAAAAATGACACAATTTGAGCTCCAACCCGGTAGCGGTCGACCCGACGGGTGCGTGCGGCCCGTTTTTCTCACCGGGTCAGGGTCAAAGTGGGTTAACCGCGGGTCATGCCACAAACACCAAACAAATGATTCTTCCTTCTTCCCCTCGTGACAAATCTTCTTTCTTCTTTCTGCCTTTTTCCTTTTTCTGAATAAATGTTCTTAGGATTCTTCTTTTCATTTGGCACTAGCGCTGGACCCGGCCCATTGGCCGGAAGTTGTGAAAATGAATAGATGATTGAAACAATAAAACTGAATGTAATGTATATTTTTTAATCTTCGTTATACATCTCTTGTGTCTTTTCGATTCTAATTATGAAGTTCGAATTTGGTGCACAATTAGAGATTTATTAATTAAAATTGCTTAAGAAATGCTCTCCCAAAAAATTCTTTAGAAATCAAATATTCAATTTCTTATTGAGTTATATGTTGAACAACTATAATTTAGAAGCAACACTAAAGAATGAATGATCATTGAGATACTGAATCCCAAACAAAAGTGAAAGAATTAAAAAGTTACCAACAAAATCTTTTTACTATACCATTTTACGTATTGGGTTATAGGTATAATATGCCCCTCTACTATGACGTTTTATCAAACATGCCCCTCTATTATTTTTTACATCAAACATGCCCCTGTAATTTGGAAAAACTATCAAACATATGCCCTTCAGTTAAAATTTCCATTGAGAAAATCGTCAATCATGGCTGAACCGAGATTTAGACCCTTGCTTTATTTCTCTAGGTCTCATCAAAGTGAAATTATTAGAATTATTTGGCTATACTAAAGAACAAAAAAAACTCTAAATTGAAATTATTAGAGATATTTTAGATATTTGGGTCGCCCAAACCAAAGTTCGGTCTTGGTTAACGATTTTTGGATGGAAATTTTAACAAAAGGGCATGTTTGATAAGTTTTCCAAAGAACATGGGCATGTTTGATGTAAAAAATAGTAGAGGGGCATGGTTTGATAAAACGTCATAATCAGGGCGGACCCATGCATTAGCAAGGTGTGTCAACCGACACACCTTGACTCGGAAATTTTGTGAGAGATCCATGTTTCATTGGTACAAAAAAATTGAATTTGGAATTTCTGACACACCTCACATAATTGCAATCGACACACCTTTAATACACTACATTGATTTTGATGTCATATAGCAATAGTTACCAAAATACATAATTATATATTATTTATTTTAATTTTTAGTGAATATGTCGAGAGGAAAAAATCCACAACCCATGGCTCACAATTCTCTGTCCTCTGCTCCACTCTCTAATTGCTAGCACCTGCCGGTGGAACCTCATCCTCTTTCAAACTTTTACGTTAACGTCTGTCGCCAACGTTCCTGCTTTCCATTTTATGCTATGGAGTTAATCAAGAGTGAACTTCAAATCAGTTTTATGAATTAATTTATACTTTTGTACGTCGATAAAAGTTTGATCACACCATAAGCGACAAATATATTTTACAAACCTTTCTGAATATGAAAAGTTATCGTGTGTCACTGTGAAAAATAATAAATCACGACCTTAATGAATTAATGATTTATTTTACTTTTTATTTAATTCATTTAATTTATTAATTATTTTTTGTCTGCCGACACACCTATTAAAGAATCCTGGGTCCGCCACTGGTCATAATAGAAGGGCATATTATACCTATAACCCTTACGTATTTAATTATCACATATAGTGGGGTTATAAAGACCGATAAGCTCATTATGAACCCAAACAATTAATCCAAAATCTGCATATTCCAATTTGGTGTGTTCAACAACAAAACAAAGTTAATTTCAAGCAATTATCAAACAATTCCAAGTTATTGTGTTTACTTATCATCATTGTCAATCAATTGTGATGTATGTATCCCCTTCCACCATTTTTGCAACTTTTTCCAATTCCCAAACCCATATTTCACTATATTTTCCATACTTCTCCAGACCTTGAACCAACTTATCAATTGTTGATGTTTTTGGGATGCAATCCTTAGTATTCTCTTCCTTCACTGGGTTGAAGTTATTTTGTATGGGTGCCTTTCGCCAAATTCTCATTCACGTTTCAATTAGGCGAGATACCTTTGTTTGCATCCCCAAGGCTAAGACTAATTCACTACAGATTCTGTTTAGAAAGTTGGTAAGTCTGATCTCCATTTGTCCCACCATATTGTTGCCTGCTCACCATCTCCAATCTTGCATATGAAGCTAGTCTTAACAACATTCTTAGTTGCATAAGACTATGCCATAGGTATCTTGGATTGTTCCCTTCTTATGTTGTTAGGATATGATAATCTCATATGATACTTTCTCTTGAGTAAGGGTACCGCTAAAGTGTATGGGTTTTACATTAGATTCTATACTTGTTTTCCAAATAAAGCACAAATTATATGTAATTGGCTCACTTTTTGCGGCGGATAATAGTAGATAACTAATATTGAGCTACACCGAATTGAATTAAATCGAACCTTTAATTAGACTGATTCATATCATACTTCGATTTAACTTTATTCAAAAATTCAAAAAATTTATTAAAAAGAATGCAAAACATAAACCAAATAAAAATCATGACCAGAGCAAATACCATTTTAATCCTCACGGAGGATTTCTGAAGACTTTTTTAAAATTTAAAATTCATGTACTTTACTTGATGCATGGTTAGTAATATAAATAACGGTATAAATTTTTTAAATGAAAAAGAAAATGACCACGAAAATCCTCATGAATGTTTTTAAAAATTATTGAATATAATATATGCATGGTATCTTCTTGTTTTTTTAATAAGGCCTTCTTGTTTTCTAAGTGTACCATGAAATATTTTTATAGGTTCCCCAAGAAACCAAAAAACAATATAGCATTTCAACTTTCTTCACTATCAATAAGCATTTCAATGCACAATCGAAAGTTTTCATTTCAATCCATCCAATTGATTCATTTTTTAAGTTCTGAAGGACCAAGAGATACAATTTTGAATTTTCCTTCATCTCCGACTATATTTTTGAATCACCAGCAAAACTTAATTTGAAAGAAGAAACTCATATCTAAAATTTTCTACCCAATTCTACTGGTGATGGGGAAGAAGCTTGCTTGATTAGCCCAAGAACATTAATTGTTCCTTGATTTGGAATGTTACGAATAGATCGAAAACAAAATCAGAAGATATATGAACTAAATAATAATCTAAACATAGCAATTGTAGTATAGATTTCACAGGCAGAAAATATCATCTTAATGCTAGAACTAACTAAATCATTTACCTAAAATGAAAATAAAATAAATTCAGTCAATCCTACTCGTCATTGCATCCTTAATTACAACTACAAAGAATTATAATGACAAATCTAAATAAAAAAGAGGGAGATATGTAAGAATCCAGTAATCCATGCTCTTGGTTGGCCCATCATTAATTAGATAAAAAGTAGTTAGACGGGAAAAAGAACTAAAGAAGAAAAAAGATATCATTTTATTTTTAATTGATCCCTAAAATTGTATCATAAGGAAATGATTTGATGATGGTAAGTGGCCAGGTGTAAATTTTTGGCTGCAACGTGTAATTCATGCACAACTTTGGTTAGAATCAACCAAATTAAATAAGAGCAACAACTTTGGTTAAAGACATGCACTCTGATCTTTCTATAGCCATCAACTTTTCTTTCTATCCATCTTGGAGACTTGGACTAATGCAATCTAAAAAACAGCCATCTTCAACAACTGATATGTTGGGAGCAAAGTGGAAGGAGTTGAAATCAGAGGGAGCAAATTGAAAAAGATGCTAAATATGATGAAGCATGCAGTCATAACTCAAAGGCCACAGGCCGCAGAAGCCACTAATTGCTCGATTTTATCCCGCTATGGTGAAGATCGAAGGTCTATACGGGAAGAAGGAAAGGTGACGCGGCCGATCGATCAAGCTCCTCAAAGTTGGATTTCCATTCAATCCAGGGCACCATTAAGATAGCATGCATAGGCGGCTATGAGATTTTCATTCTTGCAGTGAGGGAAAAAATGGTGGGTTGATCGAGCTAATTTCACCTTATTGATTAGCTGTCGCTGGCGAGGAGCGTTGGACTGCAGTTCAGCTTGTTGCAGAGATGTGTCGTTGTCGCCGACAATGGCTTCCCAAGCAAGCTGTAGGGGGTGAAGTTCGTTCGTTCGATATCAGGCTGGAAGGAGGCGGAAAGGGAAAAGGTGGCCCAACGGGAGGGAAACTCAAGTTTGGCCCAGGCCCAGTCCTAGGCCCGTGTTTGACAATGGAAGTAAGTGTAAGCATAATAAAACACAGCGTCCCACTAATTAGTATATGCGAAATGACTATATGCCCCTTCCGGAAATCAATCTGGAGCCAGCAAATTCAAATCTCTGAAAAACTAACCCATGTTTTGCCTTCATGTATTGCGTAGATTTGGGTGAAACTTGTTCCTTCCTTTTGCATTTACAGTCGGTCGGTTGGTTGTTGTTGGGTTCGAGAATGGATAGCAGTCTACTTCAAAAATGGGCTACTGGACTTCTTCTTCATGCGTGGGCCAAAAGTATGGCCCAAGAAGCTTTAACCAAGTCTGACAATTGTGGTGGTTAACAAGTTCGGGAAAATAAGAAAGAAAAAAAAAACATTCTGTATTTGACTATTCCTTGCCTTTCCTGTACAACAAGGTGCTCTTTTTTATACAAGCAGCAGGTTAGTAGGGTTTGGTAAATAAATGCACAATCGCAGTAAACAAAAGAAAACGGAAAAATAACAAACAAACGAGTTCATCTCGAGATTGAGGCTTGATACTGTCGGGCCACACGCCACACCAGGCCGAAAAGCCCTTTTGCTGATCTCCTGCCGTTTTGGACAAACTCGGCCCAATCTCAGTCCATTATACGGGCTCACGGGCTCGTCTCTAGGTTTGGGCCCAGCAGCTGAGATACATCACTCTCTGCATCGACTCCTCGGCCCATTTCTCCTTCCTTCCTGCACCTTCGTACCCGGTGAGAAAGCAGCCTTTCTCGCCGGAATCAGAGCGCCGGAGGTCACCGGATTTCCATTTCGAAATCCCACCATCTGGGTTCTTCTTTTCTTCCATCCCAGAAACGATGACCGCCGTCCGGAGTATCCCGAAGTAACTCATAGTTTTTGCGTTTGGATTTGGTAGATTGTTTCCTTTGTACAGAGAGGAAAGGTTTCCTAAGAGATAGTGAATTCAAAGAGAGAGAGAGAGACAGAGAGGAAGTTAATATCTTTTTTTCTGGGATTGTCAGTTCGAGAAGATGGCAGCTTATGATAATGGAAGCAATCGAAAATCCGTTAGTGGGGAGGCCACAGTATTAATGGTTTTCCAATTGGCGGGGTGAGATATTTAGTGATTGTTTATTGGCGTAATGGATAGAGATGTGTGAAGTGGTCCTATGACCGGATTCTTAATTATCTATGTATAGATTTGTCCTGAACTATGGGCGCTAGAAAGCACTAGTGTAGTGTCATACTCATATCATATGCATTGATATCATATGGTATCGGCTTGTAGTACGATTCTATCGTAAATCTTTAAACGATTGTGTGTTATCTAGTTCAGGAGCAGTTTAGAAAAGAATCAAATCTTTTTTGTTATAAACGCGATGTTACTGATCGGGAAATCGTCGGAATCGATAAATCAAAAATACGAAAGCGAGAATCGAAAATACAGACACACGATTTACGTGGTTCACTGACACGATGTGTGTTAGCTACGTCCACGGGTGAGGGAGTGAGCCAGTTTCACTATATCGAGAAGATTAGAGATTATAGAGGGATATGAGAAGTATTTATAGTACTTCTCCATGTGGGTCTAAACCTAATCCAATCTGGCAAAGGAAACGGTTACAGACCAGGCCCAGAATCCGAACCCAAATAACATTGAGCCCATACACCCCCGACTACCAGTCGTAGCGGTTGATAGTCCGATTCAAGTCACATCAACAATTTTTAAAGAAGAATTTTGTTATGCACCCAACCTACGAATCTAGGGCCGGAGTTCATTTTTGGTTAACCCGAGAATCGAATGTTCTGATTTTTAGTTATACTTTGGTTACCCATATCGAACCTTATAATCCATTGAATTTGGTCCATAATCTGGTTGGATCTTAGAGTTGGAATGACATGGTGGTCTAGACTCAACTTCGATCGAATTTTCGATTTTATTCAAGTTTTCTTGATTCGATTCGGTTTGCGAAAGATAGTCTAGACCCACAACCGAGACCGTCTATCGTTCAATTTTTTAATTCTTAGTTACTCGTTAACAAACAAATTTAGTTTCGGTTAGCTTAACCGAACTCGAACGTACGGCCCAACCATAATCGATCTAGTGCAAAAGAGTTGTCGTGCGAGATTCGTAGGTTGTAGGGTACCCAACATGTTGTTATGGTTTGAAATCATATTATATGTTCTTGATTGGAAGTCACGAGGGTCTCGTTGTAATGTTATAACATAGTTGTGCTTAATTCATTTGGTGTTAATAGTTTTTAACTTTTCCTACATATTTTGTTAAAACTGTCATCAACCCATACCATATACCACTTACTAAACCGATGTAATGATATAAACTCTCACTCTAGCAAGCTCGAACATATCGTCTCTCTCAATGACTCGGCAGCATTGTCGAGGATGCCAAGTAACTCGCTCCGAAGTGCCTCCAAGCCCTCTTCCAACCTCGTCACGCGTTGCCCCGTACCTCGCATGTCACTCATGAGTTGTTGCACGCTTGCCTCCGCTTCCGCATGGCCTTGGCTCAAATCCCCGATCGCTTGTCCCCTTTGACCTTGCTTCGATTGAGATTCTTCACTTGGTCCCTACTCGAATCCAGAAACCATCTCGTCAAAGCTCTTCCTTCCTTGCAAGTATGAACCAGACTCCGATATCAAGTGTTTGACAACCTTGACAAGAATTTGTTGAGTTGACTAAGCACACTCATTGCTAGGTAGGAATATTTTTCGAATTGATAAAATTAATGGTTCAATATTCAACTGTGATATCGCCTAAAGTTCAATATTATACCCTCTATAAAATAACCAATTAACCATCATTGCAGAATGATTACCTATTTGATCTCCTCTATGCAATGCGATCGAGTCAGAACGACGTGTCATCAGTATGCAATCAAACCAAGACGACAATATATATGGTAATTGGAGAGGGAGAGTTGAGTTTTGGTTACCGTCAGCATGTTATGTTGATATGTACAAAGAAACCAAGCTCTGTGAACATCAATTCAAACCATTATCTGCAAGCTAGGTGCAAAAGAACGTGGCAGCAAACCCACGTAACAGCGACCCTTTTTTGATTAAATATTTTGTTTCATTGCTTCGCTTTGCTTTGTTTGACGAACCTCTTCTTGGCCATATTCATATATAATAAATACTCTGGCACTCTGCAGTCTGCACAACCAAAGCAGCTGAGAAATCTAAGAAAGGAATTCGCGTGGTCAACTCACTACATCAAAAGCATAAGGGACAAATGAATGAAAGAAAAGCTTCCTGAGATGAACAAAGAATGAAGGCATTGCAGTTGCAGGGAGATATAATTGAGGCAGGGCTGAAACAAGGGTGTGAGTTGGAATTTGGGGTGGTCGACTTCATACATTGACTAGTTAGCATTGTCAGCTGTTCTTTTTGTCACTATCACACTATTTAAAATGATGTGTTATTGCCTTATTGGAGTGGATTGACACAACTTTTATATATCTTTGTCAACCTCAAAGCAATGCTCTATAGGTTGCCATCGATACAATATTATCCATCCAATGAATGGTCATCAGGAGGCAGGGGGAGGCATGATCTAGTTCCAGAAGCTAGATCGAATCGGAAGTGGCCTTTAGACCAAATGTACGAAGCGAAACGACGATTAAAGTCGAACCAAAAGCGTGTTTGGACCGAATCACTGCTGATCCTGTGAGCTTTGAGTTCTGCAGATTTTCTTACAGAGGGCAAAAAACAGGTTGGTATTGATCAAATTATGAGCATTACAACCCAACATGACGAGACCAGTTCTTATTTTCTGGCGCACAGAAGCAAGAAGGCAGGCAGCCAAATCAAAATCGTCATTTTATCTACAGGCAGAGCTGAACGGTGGGGGAAAAAAAAAACAAGGGGTTCTTCTAACACTCCCAAAAATCAACAAAGCAAATCAACCTTACAACAACAACAACAACAACAACAACAACAACGCATCATCTTTTCTTTACATTGACACATTCTCAAGAGCTTTTTTCTTTTCACTCTTCCCGCATGGTACAATGGAGTAGAAGAGGAGCATACAGACATCAATCAATTTTCCATTCATCTTCTCAAGCCATGAAGAACAAAAGCTTGTTGCTCATTAGGGTCATCTATACTGAGTCTACCCCTTCACCCTGCTGTCGAGCAAGGTATCTCTCCCTTCGCTCTTTCTGTTTGATACACAAAAGATGATGGACAATGAGACTACGAAGTGCGGCTAGTGGGTTTGCAAATAAAATTTATTAGGGGGATAGCATGATGATAACTCACCCATTCATCAATCACAAGTCCTTCGCCTATGATTCTTGGACCTGCATCCTCTGGGGGTTTCTTCCGGGCTTCCACTGCAGCATCAGCCTCTGCTAATTGGCGCTTCAACTTCTCCATAGACTGTTATACCATGACAAAAAGTTGCAGTTCAATGAGAAGATCCAAGTTTACACCTTTTGCATCAGATGAAGTTGTTAACCTATATTCGAACTTACAGGGGTTGAACGCTCGGGATCTAGAAAAATAACGCGCAGTATCTGCTCTATTGCTACTTGGTCCTTCTGTTCATCAAACTGCAAAGGGAAATTGGGAATTCCAGTAGATTAGGGGAGAGAGCTTGTAATGCCTACAAAGAAACCTTACGACAAGGGCTTGGCCTAGTGGTAATATCACTAGTCCAAGGGCTTGGCCTAGTGGTAATACCACTAGTCCAAGGGCTTGGCCTAGTGGTTCCAGGTTCAAATCCCTTAAGTAGTACCTTAATGATAACAAATGAAACCTATATCACCCTTATCTATAAAAAAAAGAAACACAATCACAATGACACAGAGAAAATCAACAAGTTAAGCACTTACCCACAGTCGCTAGAGGAACTTCTTAGAACTGGATTACTTAAAACTCAAGAGGCAGAGCCCAACCGAAGAAGGGGGAAAACATCTATAGTGCAAGCAAGTTTTTAAGTTTTTGCCAGAGCTTACACATTTCACCAACTAGATTGATTCCAAGTCTTGTCAGT
This sequence comes from Linum trigynum, assembly GCA_964030455.1. Classification (NCBI taxonomy): domain Eukaryota; kingdom Viridiplantae; phylum Streptophyta; class Magnoliopsida; order Malpighiales; family Linaceae; genus Linum; species Linum trigynum. Next base: position 65,472,389 of record OZ034819.1, read on the forward strand.
TATGACAACAATTTCTAATAAAGTTGGAATTGATAGCTGCTAATTGCATTCAAGTGTAAACTAACCAGCTCAGGCACATAGTCCATCGGCCCTTTCACCTTCAGGCTCATAATTTTGAACTTAACCCTGCTCTTCTGGTCCATTGGTTTCTCATTGTTCTCTGGGTGCTCGACGAACTTGAAAACTAACATCCACAAGCAAGAAAATATACCATCGTAAGATACCAGTATGCAAGAAGAAGCCACATAACCAAAATGCATTTAACAGCACAGACATAACCAATGCTGAGAGGAATTACCAGTAGCGATGATACTCTCCCCGGGAGCAAGAATAGCCCCCGGTGGGCGCATGAAACAACTCTTTGGCGCAGTTGTTTGGAACTACACAACACCAAGATAGCAAATGCATAAGAAATATGATCAGATGGGCATCAAGTTCTTTCAGGCATATCATCGAACAACCTTATATCCAACCCAAGCCGTGAAACAAAAAGGGAATTTGATTGAATCAAGCTATACCTTGAACGCTACATGGGATTTGCTACTGTTCTTAATCTTGATAGCACTCCTCACCTGCTTCCCAGGTTCATCTACAACCAGAGTAGAAAGAACAAAGCTTCATCAATTCCCAGTAGAAACCATAAATACCCAAACACAACCAATTAAGAAAGCAAATAGCAGCAATTATTAATGCAGCAGAAGCCAAGCCAGCAATTTCAGTCAATTCTTTCTCCCAAAGTAACAAAATTACCATAAGATCCCGCCGGGAAAAGAAATACCCAGAAACCTAGCTAATAAGGCAAGGGAGATCGAGAAAAAAATAATCAGGAGCTCACAAGGGAAGTAGAGCTTGGAGGCCGGATCGAGCTTGAGGCGGCGGCGCGTCGGGAGAAGCGATCTGGCGACGGAAGAGACCGAATTGGGAGGCTGAGGAGTAGATCCTTCAACGGCGGCGTTATTCTGGCCGTGGCCGTGGTGGTGGTTGTGGTGGCTGTGGTGAAGCTGCGAAGAAGGCGAAGGGGACGGCGTCGCATTCCCGTTGGTTGCTCGGAAAGGCAGCTTGAGGAAACCCCATACTTTGTTGGAGTTGTCAGTCGGCGACTTGTTCTCAACCATAGCCATGGACGGCGGAGGAGGAGGCCGTCAGAGCATGAACTGGGTTCAAGTTATCTTTGTACGGGTGGGAGAAGGTCCGATCCAACTCCTGAAGAAAAGTCAGTCGAGAGGAAATGGGGAAAGGGAGAAGAAGAAAGACAGCTTTTTTCTTCTTCTTGGGGAGAAGATTTGATGTGAAGGAGAAGGTGGGCAGCTTGTTCTTTTGAGTGGGTGTAGGGAGAAAGAGTTGAAAGAAAGCTGAATTTTGTTGTGGGTTCAGAATTCAGATTAAAAACTTCTCTGTTCTAGAAGAAGCAGTCGTGGTAAAATGCTGAGGGGGTGAGTGTGATAACGAGGTGCATATACAGAAATAATCATTATTATTTTTTTTTTCCACTAATAAATCATGTAAGGAGTAGTTTTCGAGCATACTCAACTACTTATTTATTATATTTTTCGTCTAGTTTGTTCTTCGTTTTCAAATTTTTGGTTACATCACACATTCTATATCTCTTAATTGTTTCTTTTTTTGCATTATGTGCAGTAACTATCATGGTCTCCTCCTCACTAGGGCCGCCCTAGCTGACCTTTGATGCTCGCGATGTTGTTGTGCCTCGATTCTCGCTTTAGGGATAGTATAGTGTAGTGTAGTGTTTGCAGGTCCAATTGGATTTCAACATGATGGCGCCTAGGGTTCTATGTCTTGTTGAGTGGCTAGACGATTGAGATGAGAATTTTCTAGTGTTCAGTCTTCGTTTCAAGGCGTGTGTGCGGTTTTCGAAGGAGGCTCGCAAATGATGATCTCTCGGCTTGCTCATAGTTTGCAGTCAGCTATCGTTGGGTCGCTATATTCTCCGAGATTGTCTTCATGAGGGATAAACTCTTGATTCAAAATTAAAGTATAAAATGGTCCCTAAACCTGCTAGTTGGGGGTGGCCATAGAATGTCAAAAAAGCCTTTTTATTTGAGTTGTCTAAAGTTGTTTTTGTTAACTTTGATAATGCAAACTGACCAACTTTATTGATGCAAATAGAAAGCCTTAAATACAATGAAGCTGGCCACTGATCTCGGTCACAACTAACCACTAAACCCTCATGATTCCAGCTCCCTTGATTCCAGCTAGCATGACTAACAGTTCTAACCTACAAATCTGCAGACTTGGTTACAAGACAACCAACTACTTCTAATTTGACGCTTAAGACTCTACTGCCTAACAAAGGACTCAATCAAAACGACACACCAGCAACTTAAGAACTCCTAACGGCTTCTTTATTCAAACTACCTTCTATCAACCCAGATTTGAATCCTGCTGACATATCCTCCCCTGAACTGAAGTCCATCAGAAAGCTTCAGTTCACATCATCCTCAATGCTGGTTCCTGCAATTTCAACTACTCCAAGCTTACTCCTTAGTAGCTCGAAAGCCTCAAGTTTCAAAGCCTTGGTCATAACATCTGCAACCTGCTCCTGAGTTCCACAGTATACCAATTCCACCACTTCCTCCTTTGCCAGCTCTCTAAGAAAGTGAAACCTCACATCTATATGCTTGCTTCGGCCGTGAAGAACAGGATTCTTAGAGAGCTTGATTGTCGAGTTGTTATCACAGAATATCTTTGTGGCACCTTCTACACAGCTGCTCCATCCCATCTGATCCAATATCCTTCTTAACCATACTCCTTGAGCTGCACAATAGGAGGCTGCAACGAACTCTGCTTCAGTAGTGGATAGGGTGACTACCGGCTGTTTCTTCGAGGCCCACGAGACAGCAGCTCCTGCCAAGAAGAATGTATAACCCGATGTGCTTTTCCTGTCATCTTGATCCCCAGCATAGTCACTATCAGTGTATCCAATTAGGTTGTCCTCCCCACTGTCCTTCTGGTACCATAAACCAAACTTAGAAGTCCCCTTTAGGTACCTTAAAACTCGTTTAGCAGCTAGTAGATGCTGCCTCATTGGACTTTCCATGAACCTGCTCAATAGACATACAACATACATGATGTCAGGCCTCGTTACAGTCACATAAAGCAAGCTCCCTATCAACTGCTTGTATTCAGTGGGGTTGACAGGAACACCATCTCCAGCCTTGGTTAGCTTGATTCCAGGAGCAATCGGATTCCTGACAAAGTTGCAAGCTGACAGCCTAAACTTCTCTAGAATTTCTTTTATGTACTTGTGCTGGCTGAGGTAAATTCCTTGATCATTCTGAATGATTTCTACTCCCAAAAAATACCTCAGTTTTCCAGGATCTGTCATCTCGAACTCAGCTTTCATTGATACCTTGAACTCTTCAATCATGCTGCTACTGTTGCTTGTGTACATCAGGTCATCCACATAGATACTGACCATTAAGAATGATTCTCCAGATCTCTTGATGAACAATGTGTGTTCATACGTGCTCCTTTCAAAACCAGCCCTGTGAAAATAGTTTTCAATCTTGCTATACCAGGCTCTAGGTGCTTGTTTTAAGCCATAGAGAGCCTTGTTTAGCTTGTACACTTTCCTTTCCTCCCCAGCAACCACAAAGCCTTGTGGTTGCTCTACATAGACGTCCTCAGCTAGATCCCCATATAAGAATGCACTTTTGACATCTAGTTGATATACAGTGAGATTGTGATGAGCAGCTAGAGCCAGCAGTGTCCTTATAGTGTCCCATCGAGCTACTGGGGCAAAAACTTCTGTGTAGTCTATTCCAGCTTGTTGAGAGTACCCCTTAGCCACCAATCTGGCTTTGAACTTGTCCACACAGCCATCCTCCTTCAACTTCGTCTTGTACACCCATTTAAGTCCAATTGGTTGGACTCCTTCCGGTAGATCAGTCAATGTCCAAACTTGATTCTTCTTGATAGCCTGCATTTCCACTTGCATAGCAGCATTCCACTTTGGATCAGATGCTGCTTCTTCAAATGTCTGAGGATCGGTAGTGAGAGCCACCATTGCCTTCCAATCAGTGTCGGTGAAGAAATTGCAGTCATACATGTCCAGATGTGCAGGTCTGGTTCTTGTCCTGGGACCAAGACCAAAATCTGGTACATGAGAAACAGGAGGAGTGACAGCTTGTTGATCTTCTCCTTCCTCCTCCTCTTCGTCTAGCACTTCAGTTTCTTGGTGGGAAGTTGCACCTGCTGGTTGAGAATTATTTGCAGCAACAGCAGCTTCATTTGATGTCATGGCTTGTTCTTCTCCTTCATCATCTGACTCATACCACCCTTCTTCACTGTCTTCCCAATATATCTTGGTCAACACAGGCTGAATATTAGATTTCCACTCCCAACCCTTAGCTTCATCAAAAACCACGTCTCTACTAACCACAATCTTTTTGGTGTTGGGATTATAGAGCTTGTAGGCTTTGGATTCTGCTGAGAGACCTAGGAAATGACAGGGAGTGCTCTTGTCATCAAGCTTTTTCCTGTGCTGATCAGGAATGTGAACATAGGCTGTGCATCCAAAAACCTTGAAATGTGAGACCGAGGGAGGTTGGCCAGTCCACAATTCTTGTGGTGTCTTTCCTTTATTTGCAGCAGTAGAGCTTCTATTGATGACATGTGCAGTCCAAGCCACTGCTTCTGGCCAGAAGGAGGCTGGTACCTTCCTGTCATCTAGCATACATCTAACCATGTTTAGTATGGTTCTGTTCTTCCTCTCTGCTACTCCATTTTGCTGTGGAGTTAGCGCAGCAGTAAGCTGCCTTCGTATGCCTGCTTCTTCACACAATCCTTTGAACAGATTTAACATAAACTCCCCTCCTCTATCTGTTCTCAAGCAAACTATTGGCAATCCAGTTTCCTTTTCTATCAAAGCTTTAAATTTCTTAAAGGAATCTAATGCTTCAGACTTAGCAGCTAGGAAGAAAACCCATAACTTTCTACTGAAATCGTCAATCAAGGTGAAGATGTACCGTTTCCCACCATTCGAGGTAGGTGTAATTGGTCCACAGAGATCAGCATGCAGCAACTGGAGCTTTTGAGTAGCCCTCCATGTACTTTTCTTTGGGAAAGGGGCTCTGTGTTGTTTTCCAACCTGGCATGTTGAGCAAACTCCAACCTCTCCAGTGAGCTTTGGCAGATCTCTCACAAACTCCTTCTGTTGCAGCTGCAGAATTGCCTTTGGACTTAGGTGTCCAAACCTCCTATGCCACAGCTCCAATGAGTGTTCATCAGTAGCCTGCAAGCATTGAGTGTCATTGATTAAATCTGCCTTGAGCACAAACATTCTATTCTTCTGCATGCTGGTCTGCAGAATCATTCCTTTCTCTTCATGAAATATCCTGCAAGAGCCACCCTTGATCAAGAAAGCCAAGCCCTTTTCCTGGAGTTGCCCTACACTAAGTAGGTTGGTGTTCAGATCTGGAACATAGTAAACATCCTTGATTTGCAGATTTACATGTTCCAGCACCAACTTGACAGCTCCTTTTCCAGCAACATCAAGTCTGGAATCATTTCCCAACCTTACACTTCCTTTGAAGCTTGTATCCAGATCAGTAAACCAGTTCTTATTCCCACACATATGGTTACTGCATCCGGAATCTAAGAACCAGCAAGCTTCATTTTGTTCTCCTTTGTGTTCTTCCAAAAAAGCCATAAGTAAAACATCATCTTTCAATTCGGAAGAGGTAGAATAGTTAACATGTTGATTGTTGTACCATTCTGGGCACTCATGCCTGAAATGACCCATCTTATGACATTTGTAGCATTCCACAGATTCTCTATTCCACCCTCTTCCTCTTCCTCTTCCTCTTCCTCTTCCTGGAAAGAAGCCACCCCTGCTTTGACCTCGACCTCTTCCTCCATTCTCATATCCCACCTTGAGAGCCTGATCTTCTTCTACTCCAGTCTTCCTAAGAAACTTCTGCTCATGCACTATCAACGAGCTTTGCAGCGCATCAACACTAAGCTGCTCAATGTCTTTTGACTCCTCAATTGAGCAGACCACATAATTAAATCTTTCTGTCAGAGTTCTCAATATCTTTTCAACGATCTGCACATCAGTCAGATCTTCTCCACAATTCCTCATAGAGTTAGCAACAATCATAACTCTACCAAAATAATCTGTGATTGATTCACCTTCTTTCATCTCCAGCAGCTCGAAATTCCTTCTCAAGGCCTGCAACTGTGCCTTCTGAACCCTGGCACTACCCTGGAATTTCACCTTCATAGCATCCCACAATTCTTTTGCTGTCCTCTTCCTTGTGATGGTCTTCAAGATTGTCTTGTCGATTGAACTGAAGAGGTAGTTCTTTGCCTTGAGATCTCTCAGTTTTGAGTCCTCCAAACTCTTGGATTGAGTTTCAGAAAGAGTCTCACCTTCCGAGGGTTCTCTGAAACCTTCACTAACCACTCCCCAGTATTCCTTTGACCTCAGCAAATTTTCCATTAGAAGACTCCAATGATCGTAGTCTCCATCGAACTTGGGAATGCACACCTGTGCAAAGCTACTGTTTTCACTCATCCTTTTCACAGCAGATCTCTTATCGATAGATAGCTAGAGATCTCACTCACCACCCTGATTGATTCCTCTCTTGTTCACTCGTGTTTCCCTAATCCCAATTCTGCAATCAGACTTGCAGAATTCTCTGTTACTCTCTAAGATCTTGGTTACAGTTCACTCAAAGCTCTGATACCACAATGTTAACTTTGATAATGCAAACTGACCAACTTTATTGATGCAAATAGAAAGCCTTAAATACAATGAAGCTGGCCACTGATCTCGGTCACAACTAACCACTAAACCCTCATGATTCCAGCTCCCTTGATTCCAGCTAGCATGACTAACAGTTCTAACCTACAAATCTGCAGACTTGGTTACAAGACAACCAACTACTTCTAATTTGACGCTTAAGACTCTACTGCCTAACAAAGGACTCAATCAAAACGACACACCAGCAACTTAAGAACTCCTAACGGCTTCTTTATTCAAACTACCTTCTATCAACCCAGATTTGAATCCTGCTGACAGTTTTTTCGTATATTGGGTTCAGGATGAGCACTGACATACTACCTTCGAGCCTATTGATGGTATGTAAACCTATTGGATCGAGTAAGTTTACCTTGTTACTAAAGTTCAGAATCAAGACAGCGCGAAAGTCACTAAACGTATATTCGATATTTATTTTATCATGCCTTGGTTAAAAAAAAATAGAAAAATTCTCTCAAACAACTTCCTAGTAATAAAGGAAGAAATTAGCAGAGCCGGTTTGGTATAGTAAGTTAAAATTGAATTAAGTAACAAATATGTTTGGATTTAGTATGACTTAGAATTGATCGTCCTTGTTAGATTACTAATTTTATTATTGAGTAAGAAGTCTTCGTAAATCCGTTCACTTTAGTAGTAACGAATTTTCCTCGCCGGCCGTTGGCGACTGATTGGTCTGGAAATTGGACGTTTCTTTTCTTGGAGCTCATCGGCGTTGACGAACCACTACAAACCAAATAGAAAAATACTATTCTTTTGAGGGAAACGCAAGTGGTAGGTTAGGAGCTAACAACGAGGGTTTTGCCGTTTTTTTCCCCGTAGAGTAGACTTTTCGTTGATTTGTGTGGTAAAGCGTGTTGAACGAGTGGTGGATTAGTTGAATGTGATTATTTTAAGTTCTTATTCCAAAGTTTAATTAATGGATTAATTTTGACTAATTGGGTAAAAATCCGTTTTGGATTGATGTGAAAAACGAAGAAGGGAAGTGTGTAAGGTGGTCGTGGTCATGGACTCATGGTGCATTTGTGGTGGATTACACGGATTTGATCCGTCTCGATCTAATTGATAAAGAATTCAAATTCAATAGTAGATTAAGAAGAAAAATATGAAACACTATTGATTCTACTTATGTTATTTTTTTTTTATACTACTTATGTGTTGCATCACTTGAATTGCAAGGTCGTTCAAATCACGGTCACCATAATAATCATAATTTATCAACTCATAACTGAAAAGTTAGTTGTACAAAAGTTTTTGGTTGGAGAAATAAAGTCAAGTCGTGTCTAACAACGAAAAAAAAAATATTAGATACATACATCTTTTTTTTTTTATAAGCAGAGATACATACCTGTATCGTTTATAATATAATTAACGTTCTCGAGTTTTACTGATTAATCTAAATCTCATCTCACTGAAATATGTCATTACATACCTTTTTTTTTTTATGGATTGTTGTGGGTTGGATGCTGCCTACTTGTTTGTAATGCAGAGCACCCTAGTGGAAATTGCAGTTGCATTTGGATGTTGGGATCCATCTCAAGGAGATGGGTTAAGGTTACGACTTTATATTATTGTTCATTGGAGCTCCCTTCGTTCTCAAGTTCGTTTTATCTTCTGACGCACTCTTAATTAGGACAATTGACTTTCAGTTCCTTAGCAGCTGCAAGCATGCATTCATATAGATTGTTTCCGCTCGATTTGGATGCACTAGTAAGAGAGACTTCATGGGTAATGTAACAAAGTAACGAACATACAAGGATTTATTAGATTGGGAAATCAGAATCGTCCCACTGAAGGACTGCAGAATCAATGTTCTGTTCGCGTTTCAGCTTGTCCTTCAAGAACCAGTCGCATACTTTCCCTGCATTCAGCTCCTCAATGGCGCACCCTTCTTGCTCCGATATCACTTTCAGAAGGTTCAACGAAGATATCTGTTCATTCAAACACCCAAGAAACAATAAAACCAGAAACAAATCCCCACAAGAATTTAGTAATTACTAATTACGGTCGGAGTAATTAATTTAAGGGCGCCTGAAACGAAGAACTTAAATAATTACGAACCGTTAAACGGCAGAGGAACCGCTCGTGGGAGCTGAGCCCGGACATTTCCACCAGCCCAGCTTCCTCCAGGCTCAGGAAGCTCCGCCGCGGCCCCTCCGCTGCTCCGCCGCAGCATTTCGTCAGCGCCGGCCGACTTCGCCTGCTCGGCGGGAACCCGATTTGCCTCGCCCGGGAAGCTTGGAGATTGTGATTACCCGAGCCCGATAAGAATGGCGGGTGGCGGCGGGGATTGATGTTGTTGTAAATGGGTCTCAACAAGATCATGGCTTTCTCTTCGTTGAGATTTCAATGGCGGAATCGACGGAAGAGTGGATTGGAATTTGGAAGCGGGAAGGTTATCCTCTCTGTTTCTTGTGTGTGGTGGTTGAGACGTGGAGATAAGAGTTGTATAGAAGTGGGCCTTTCTTTGTTTCACCAGATCTGGTCTGCCACTTAATTGGGCTTGGATTTCTCTTGTGGATCGGTCCATCTGAAGCAATGTTACTAGGCTGGGCCTGGATGTACCTTCCTAACTATTTGCATAATTTGATTTTGGAGTAAGATGTTTCAAATGAGGCGTCATTCATGACTCAAATCATACAATCCTTTTTCATTTAGAGTTTTGCAGTCTATTTGCCATGTTTTCCATGACTTTATGGTATGAGGATGCGACGATGATTCATAATCAACCATGACGTGCAAAATAGTTTCGGCATTCTTTATCTATAATTGAATCTTTTTAATCCTGTTAGCTACAACTCATGACATGATCTTATAAATACAAGACGATAAAAAAATGGTGAATCCGAAACACAATTGCTAGTAGGGATCATGATGCATCAACATCCTTCAATGATCATTAGATGAGTACTTAGGGAAACCCCAATTAGTAATCCCCAACCCAACTCAACCATCTAATAGAAAATGATGAAACTTTTTACAATTTTTTACAGTTTTACAACACAAACGTAGTGGCGGTGATGATCAATTAGGAGCCCAACAACTCAAGTACATGACTGTTCTTAGAGACTCTTCCGCCCTTTCGCTCATCGTATTGCTCGCCGGTTTGCAACCGGCGGCGCTCGACAAATTCCTCGACGAAGACGAAGGAGAAGAAGAAGAGCTGCCACCGGCAGAATCTTTCAGCGGCTTGGCGGCGGAATCTTTGCTAATAGTTCCTTGAATGGCTCTTCCCAAGAACGTTCTCGGACACATTGTTGCCCCACCCAGGAAAAAAAAAATACAATTGGCGACGAAAAAATGGGAGAATTGGGTTTGTTGGAATTGAACTCCTTTGTTTTTTGAATGAGATTTGGGAAGATTTATATGCAGAAATGAACGGGTATGTATATATAGAGAGGATAAGGCAAGCTTGGAGAACAAGGCAGGCGGCTTGCGGCCGGGGAGATTATGAGGGAAAAGGAAAGCCGTGTTTTTGGATAAGCATAGTACGACCGAAGCTGACGTTGCGGGGCGATTCGTTTGTTAGTTGGTAGATTGGATTGGATGTTGTTAATTGACTTTTAGTTAATGACGATTTGACATAGAAGATAAACAGAATTATATATATGGGCTCGTGTTGATGTCAAAGTTGTCGATTTGATATGATTGGTGTTTCTGATAAATCTAGTTCCGATTAACATTACGAAGCACGATCAACATGATGTAGGGTTTACGTGTGCTAGCTAGCTCCGATTATAAATTAAGATATCGGGTTCATGGTTGATTCAGGTATGAAAAGTGAAAGAGAGCCGGGGGGGTTCATCCTCCATCTGAATTCTTATCTCCATTGCATGCAAGTAATGTAATCACATGTATGTATATTGATTGGCACGAAATCGTTTACAAATTACAGTTTACAAACCGATTGCAAGAAGGTGAAGTTGACACATAATTCTCGGTCCATCATCGCTGGCCCCGCGCTTTAATTTGCTTGATCAACGTGCATGGTCGTCATCAATCACTCAAGTGGGAGCCCAGCAGCTTAAGTACATGATGGTTCTAAGAGACTCTTCCGCCTGCTTAATTTTATTGTGTTCTTTCAGCATCATGTTGTTGCTGTTAGCCGTAACGCTTGAGAGATTCCTTGTATTCTTTAAAGAAAAGGAGGAGAAGGAGGAGGATGAGGGATTTTTCAAAGACTTGGTCGCGGGATCTTTGCAGATCCCTTGCATTCCTCCTCCAATAGACCTCGAACTTTTATCCATGCAATATAACGAACAAAGAACAAAGAAATCGCCTCTCAATATAACGTTAATGTGATGAATGATTCTTGAATATAAGATAAATGGTTTCTTATGATTAATTTTTGTTTTTTTTGTGTTGCGACCGAAAATCTAGAGAGAAAATGCATATATAGGATTAGCAGAAAGTTAAATTTAGTGCGCAGGAGCTTATTGATTGTTTGGGAAACAACCTGCCAAGTTCCATAAGGCCCATTTTTGGATAAACATGTAACAATTATAACGACGAAATTTGACATGTCAACGTGCGATTTGTCGAAATATGCGGGTGGAGATGGCAAAACTTTATCAAGTCTGTTATTAGTTCATGGGTTTAGCGTTGATTGCTGTTATATATTTCTGCATGCTAGGATTGGAAAATCGATGCTGCAAGATCGATGGTTAAAATGAGCATTAGAGCATATCGTTGTTGTTTGTTTTGGATAACTGAGAAAGTTTGATTTGGAAAAAGAGGACAAGTTTGATTAAAAATGGGTATGGTTTGGGCTTTTGGCCCATGTGAATGAATACTGTGAGTCGCGATAAAAGAGACAGGCCCATTTCTGCCGTGGACCGAATCCAAACTTTACCATCTTCACGGCAACTACCACATTGCCGCCAGTTGGCTGGCACCCATTCCTTTGCCGGCCGAACTCTCAAAACAGCCGCCGCGCCTCAGCCGTTAACCGCTCCAACTTCCCGCCATGAGTATAGTACACGCCATCCATTTCTCCCCCGCCACGTCATCCCGCCGCCGCTTCCCCGCTCATTCTGCCGCCTCCCTCCGTCGGCGAGTCTTCTCTGTAAGGTCTTTCCACTTTAAAATCTTCTTCTCTTGAACCCATTTCTATTTTCTAGGGTTTCAAATTGGGGCTTAGTTCTTCTTCTGTCTTTTTCCGCCGTTGCATTTTGTTTTCAGGGCCAGCCTTCCCTTTCCGACCCAGAAGGCGAAGTATCACAGAGAACTCGAAGCTGCAGTGGGCATTGTTGAGCGCGCTTGTCGGATTTGTGTCGATGTAAACTGCTTCCCCCATTTGTTGTCTTTTTCAATTTTACACTCTTGTTTGGTTCCTGGGAAAATTTTGACACAGGGAACGGTGACGCTATTGGGCAGGTGCAAAGGTCTTTGCTTTCCAGCGATGGAGGGATTGTGGAGAAGAAAGACAATACCCCAGTTACAATTGCGGATTTTGGAGTCCAGGCATTAATCAGCCTTGGTAAGCTCACACTACCTTTCAAATTCAATCCGAAGACGCCGTACATGGCTATAGTGGTAGTTCTTATATAGCTTTCTTGGATTGTGATTTTGGGTGCCAGAGTTGGGCAAGTTGTTCCCGTCGATTCCCTTGGTTGCTGAAGAGGATTCCGGCTTTGTGCGTGCTAATAACCTGGTGGATTCTGTTGTGAGTGTGGTTAATGATAAGAGGAGCTCTAGTGAACCTTTGAGTGATGATGTTGTTCTCGAGGCGATTGATAGAGGGGGAAGTGCTGCTTATCTCTATGGAAAGTCGCCAGCTACATATTGGGTATGTTTCTGTAAGTCAGAAAGGTGGAACTTTAACTACATTTGGTAAACTTGATTTGTTTGTATTGCTGTGGCTGCAGATCCTGGATCCAATCGATGGCACCAAAGGGTTTCTCAAGGGATGTGGCGCCTTGTACGTGGTATAAGTTGTAGTGCTAGGTGTTTGGCATAGCTTGGCTGGTTTTTTGAACTGTGAATTTCACTATAGAATTGTCTAAGAAGTAAGTAGCAGCATGTCCAAGATCATAATCATAAAGCTGTGAACTTTTCAGGTGGGTTTGGCTCTTGTAGTCGAAGGTGAGATCGTGCTAGGTGTTATGGGTTGTCCAAACTGGCAGAACACCGGCGACAGCCTAGGGTCCGTGATGATTGCTCATACTGGCCATGGTACATGGAACAAGACATTACAAGTGTCCAATGATTGGAGTAGATGCTTGGTCGATGGATGTTCAGTAGTTCCAGAAGCTCGATTCTGCATTCCTGAGAGTCAGAGTTGGGATTCTTTGCCTCTATCGAGATCATTCACTGCAAAGAATGATGCAGATAGTCTTGGTGACAATGAAATCCATCTTTTAACTACATGCTGTGGAAGGTGAGTGTCCTATTTAAAGTGATAGTTTCGTTCATTTTGCTAGTTCTTTGCCTCATCAGGATCTTCATCTCTTAGTCTTGGCTCTCCACGTAATTGTGTAGTAACGTTTGCACAGTAGGTTGCCTTATATTACTAGCTTCATGTGGGTTTAAACAGAATCTATAATTGACATGGAGTAAAACCGTTAAGTACCCTTGTGGCCCTATACAAGAATGATTCGTTAGGTCAAATACTGTTACTAAAGTTTGGAAAACTGACATAATAGTCACTTAATGTTGTTCAGGTCTTCAATTCAAATTAGTCAAATTACCATCCCAACTCCCATAAATTAATAACAACAAAGTAGCATAGAATGCTGCTTCAATCATATTGTCCTTTTAAGTATCATTATTATTTAATTTGGTGAACTAACTCACCGATATGAACAATTTAGACAAAAAACCAGACATTCTGACTTCTGGGTAATGTAATACCAAATCATAATGACAAGTTCTTTTTAAACCAAAGTTACCTACACAATTCCTCAGTGACTGCAAAGTTCAATAACAGTTTGCTGTAAGTGACCCCTGATTCTTAGAATGCCTTCTGTTCACCTTATTCGCTCTTCCTGGCTGCAGTTTGTGCAAGTATTTAATGGTGGCCTCAGGCAGGGCTTCGATGTACATTCAAGCTCAGAGAGACACAGCTATCAAGGTACGTGTTGCTTTCTCTCAAGACACAACGAACTAGCTTGAATAATTCCAACCGTACTTCCTCGCTGATAATACAGGCTTGGGATCATGCTGTTGGTATGTTATGCGTCCATGAAGCTGGAGGCAGGGTACGTTGCTCCAGCCTTTACTTGCTTGATCAGCCTAAGCTGGTCTTTGTCATCGTTTGTTGAAGATATCTCCATTGGCTACTTTTTTTCCATTATGAAATACTGATGCTTTGTAATTGTGTTTGTTAGGTGACTGACTGGGAAGGGGGCGAGCTTGACCTCGCGGCGGATCAAGTGGAGAGAAGGATCATATATCCTCCTGGGGGGATCCTTGTGACCAACGGCAAGATTCATGAACAGATCCTGGAGATGATCTCTTTCAGTTCCTCAACTGTTTTGAGTGAAGCTGCTGAAAAGCAATGATGAACCTTGAATTTCCTTAATGGCGTGGCCGGAAAAATTGGAGTGCCAGTATTTGGATGCTCCTCTTACCATTCTTTTTGAGTTGGGGTTATCATTCTGCCCAAACTACTGCATAAATTTCTCATTCCTGGTCACTGAAAATTGCATTTTCCCCCTTCATTTTATCGTTTAGTTTGGTTCGAGTTGAATAAGATCTCATTAAGGGTCATCTAATTTTAGCTGAAAGGACAGTTATCATATGGGCTTCAAATAAAGATCCTTTGAACGAGGATCTGGCCCAAAGGTGTGGGCTTTATTCAGTGATAGCGAGTCTCATTATGGGCCCGCCCAAGTTCCAAAAGAGTATAGCAACCGTTCACGTGCTGTCACGACACACAGCGGATTAGCGGAATAATGGAACCCATCCAACTATTCTTTATTTATGCAGTCACAATAAATGGGCAAAGCCCAACAATTAATTTCACACCTCATCTGCATGCATGTGAATTGACTCCAGCTTTTCACGTTTTATCCCGAGTCTCATGAATATTCTACGAACATATGAGTGACGGATTCGACTTACTGATCATTCATCGAGGAAATTTTCTCTCCGAAATTGGATTTGTGAGATTGCGACGACGACGATCGATATGTCGCGTGCGACAATCGATCCATGTAACGTTAGAAATCGATTGGTCAGTTAGAGTGTTTCGCGATTTATTTGAAATAACTCATACATTTCGAGATGAGCTGGTTTCAAACTTGGTGAGTAGTTTTTAGCACTATAAATTATTTTTCCACCCAACCAACCATATTTGGCAATCGTGCATTGTGTGGAGTTAAAGTCTCCAACCCTAGCTTTTGTGTTCTTCAATATCAACATTAATTTTAATGCATTACATGGAAAGTTCTTGATGGGTGACTCACATCTTCCAGCATGTGAACCCCTCCTTCGTGTAATCAATTTCATGAATACAACATCTATATAGTTTAGTTGGAAAATGGACTACGTGCACACCAGCAAATTATAAACAAAATAATGTACATATAAAAAGATAAATTGTCATAATTACTAACTGGTCTCAATAACTCGGCTTGTTGGAAGAAGCTCATATATGAATTTTAACCACTTCCTTAGACATGTCGTAAACGAAAGCCAACTCATGGACCTCGAAAATTGCACAGACATGCCATATCATATGCTTTTTTAAGACAACGACTAACACCGAGGCTCACGAGGAATTGAACACAAATAACCTCAGGGACAAACCAGAGACAAACTCTAATATACCACGTTATAAACCCAATTATTCCCAATAACTCGAGTTGTTGGACGAGATTCACGTGTAAATCTTAACCACGTACTTACATTATAATAACCCGGTGGTTGGTCATCAGCTTGGTCGCACAAATGTAGCTTCTCGATCAGCCAATCACAGCCATACAATCAACCACAATGTCGTTTACGAGCACCAACAACAAATTTCAGTAACACTGAAGAACACGAAACCCTAACTATTAGCTTACCCAATGCCAGTTTTTAAGCAACCGATTGGAGACCACTCTCACAGTTAATAACTTAATTAATATTGTTGTTGTTGTTGTCTTAATTGTGGACATCAGCCAAGTCAACTATGTATAATTCACGTACACGTAGCCACAGCCAAAGACAAGTCCCCTTTTGGGTAAACCCAATCTTGCAAGCATATACCAGTTGGATTTGGACACCTCATGTTCTTTCCACTATGATAACTCCCAACATAGTTAATTAATCTAACTAGGATCTAGTTAATTGTGTGGGCAATCTTTTCCTTGATCCCTAATTAAGCATATATACAGTTGATTCCCTCAAAATCGTTTGTATTTTAATGTTATAATTACTTATAAATGGTTCTGCATATAGATTGCATCTCCCAATAACTTGTGGGTTATTGATGAGACAAATTGATTCCATATAGACGCGCGCACGCATATTTGAAGTTCACGATCGAAAAGATTCTTAGATTTCGAATCAGCACGGATAACTAAATGATTTAAGCACAAATTTGCATGAAGAAACTCTACGTAAATACACATGAGTTCGAACATTTTAATCTCATATGGAATATTAGGGAGAGCAACTTAGCGATGGCATCATTGAATTTTTTTTTATTATAAATATTATGTATGATTATTTGGTTTGTGGTTATTTATTAATTCATTGTGCACTATTTGTAAGTCAAGAAACTGATGCAGTTGTGTTGAGCCACTTATTTAAGTATATAAACGACAGGACCATATGTATAATATGTCTATAATAACAATCCCTTTTCTTGCTACAATGGGAAACAAAACGAACTTAATGGAATGGAAGCTCGAAGAAAACAAAATGGATTTTTTTTTTAATAATTATTGCATTATATATGTAAAGCTAGCTACTACAGAATTGACAACTTAATTAATTAAACCTATTAATGTATATCATAGATGCTTAAGACATTATTAAGGTACGACTTTCACCATCGTAGTACGAGTTCTGTGGAGATAAGCTTCGGATCCGATAATGGATAATCCAAATGAAACTACGTGTTGATAGATGAAATTGAGAAGTGCATGTAATCATCCAATATATGATTCAAATTTCAAGACCTTCAGATTGAAACCCAAAGATATTGTCACTGGGGTTACATTCTTTACAAAAGCTTTGTATGCTCTGTTAAATATAAAATAATGATATGTATTATTAATTAATATTTTAGTTGATAGGGTTGATCCAAGAGTAAGATTAAGACAAATCTTTGCAGTGACGGCAACAAAATCCCTAATCCATGCTACGTTTGTAGTTTGATTTGAATTAATTAGACAATTAGTAAATAAATGAGATTAACCCCATAATTATATACTATAGCGTGGACTTGTTGATGTAAAGATGGAGGCGAGCTTCTGGTTCTGTTAAAAAAAAAAGATGGAGGCGAGAGGAAAATTTCGTGCAGCAAAATCGAGCAGCCATTGGACGTCAGATTCGGCTAGGCTTGGCAGCTTCTTGATGGTCCGATTTAGTATTTTTTTTATAATTTGTATATTTATGGTAGAAATAATATTTTGTTTAGAATTTCAACATTTTGTTGAGGTTGGAGAGCACCCATTATTTATTAATTAATCTATTTCGGGGTAGGGATGGCAATTTTGACCTGACCCGTTTTACCCGACCTGTTTAACCTGTTTTGGGGCGGATCCGACCCGCCCCGTAGGCGGGGCGGGGCGGGCATGGGTACTCTCATTGACCCGACCTGTCCTGACCCGCCCCATTCTCGACCCGTTCTTGCCTAAATTACATGTAATTTTAGTCAAATTACTTAGGATTTCTCTTTTATTACATCAAATCTTAGCTATCATAAAGACGTAAATTAGTGAAAACCTCAATTTCTCCAATAATTTAACTATATTTCTCATAATATTGTTTGTTTCCTTGGTCTTATAATAAAAACAACGAATATTTCTAATATTTTTCATATAAATTGCATACCCATTGGGTCGACTTGCCCCGACCCGTGACCCATGATAAATTACCCGACCTGGACCTGACCTGCCACGGGACGGGTCTGGGTATCAAGAAACCCGCCCCGGACCTGCCCCATTGCCATTCCTATTTCGGGGGGACGAAATGAAATATGGTGCCCACTCTAATGGTCCCCGACTATTTTTGGAAGAACAAACAAGGGACACGTGTGCTAATCAATTGCGGTTTACTTTACTTAATGATCTGGTTAATTGCAGATTAATTAAAATAATAATATGTTGTTCAAATTGTTAAGCAAAACGGGAAAGGGACATGTTCGTAAAATGGAGTTCGTCATCCATGCAGATATATTGCGTATTTTTTTTGTTTTTCTTTTTTTACTAGATGTGTGTTACGTGCTCTTACATTTTTTTCTTCCATTTATTATATTTATAGTTGTATTTTTCAAACAATAGTATATTCTTTAGAACCTTATCTGGTTAAACTATATTGTACAATCTCAGACTGCATCAGTTCTCGATCTAGAGAAATGACGATCACAAAATGAAAATCGACCTGATCGAATACACTTATAATTCGATTTATACTTCAACATCGATTAAGTCCACCGCCACAAAAGAGTCCTCATCATTGAGCCAAGAAAGGTTCATCTCGTAGGACCAAATCGCTAAAAAGTTGGCCATAATTAGTCCTAGTATAATTACCTTCTTTTCAAACAATGAATAAAACCCTTTTCTTCCCCCCCCCCCCCCCCCCCCCCCCCCCCCCCCCTTTTTTTTTGATAGCATGATTGCTTGCTAACTATTTGCTTATAATAAGAAATTAAAGCTTCCTTCTTGTTTTTTCTCACTTTCCGGCCATCCAAAAAGCTCTTCTTCCTTCCTTACTAATTCCAACATCCTTCCAACTTAAGACTTTCTAGCTTTCGTCTCCATTAGTGGAAGAAGGAGCACAAATTTTCAGACCCACTATTTCCATATGTCCTTTGCTTTCATACCATGATAGTTCTCTGTTTTGGCCTCTGGTGCCTTATTAGCTTGGGAAAAGAAAGAAAGAAAGAGCCCATTTCGTCCTATTATTGGTCTTGTCGGGTAGTCCCTAAAGCTTATGATTGAATACTTTGATTTTGTTATAATTACTTGGCCACAACAACCAATAAGAATAAATAATATGTATTTGGTGTATCTTGTATTGTATAGGGTTTTATAATTTGTATAATATGAACCGCCAATCCAGCTGATGGAGATAAGCTAGAAAAAAGGGGGGAAATTTGATTGTATAAACAAGGCCCAATCAGATGGAAGATCCAAGATAAGGGCATACATAATGGTTCACTGGAAATTTTAGGGTTTTTTGACAAATTTGGTACTTGAAATGAGTTTATCACTAAACATTCTTGTTTATTTAACAAAAATAATAGTAATCTTTGCTTTAGTTTCACACCCAAATCATTTAGATAAGTAACAATTAAACTCATCCAAATCAATCTTGCAAAAAAAAAAAAAAAAATCCATTTTTAGTTGGAACCAAATCTAGCCTGAACAATGTCGTATTAACCCTACTCAATCCGTACATTGTTGTTTGTGGTTTGAGTACATGGGTAATGGGGTTTTTTTCTTCTTCCATATTTGATATAGAATGAATCATCCATTTAAAGTATCATTCGTTAATTACTTATTCATTCATTCAACTTTTTCATGCATTGTTGATGAGAATAATTTTGAACGAAGATGAATGGAATGACTCTTGCTGATCTTCTTAATCGATCCAGACTTCAATAACAACTTAAAGTTTAGCCAATGATTTGTTTGTCACCCTAAATCTCAATAATAACTTATATAAAATAACCTGTAATATTTATGTATAGTAGGTCACTGATTATATAAAAGGAGTGGCTATGAATGCAAGGAAACATGCAATCGAGTTATGTATAATAAATCAATGAATAATGGAAGGAAAATTAATAATAATTCTATTTTATTAATATATGGTGTAGATGGATGTTGTGGACTGGAGGGAAATAAATGGCCACAATCAAATCAAAATCGCGTATATACATATTATCCAACCAAATTCCAAAGTCAATGAGGTTGAGTTGTGCTTCTCCTCATTCTGCATGGCCTTCTTACTTCTTCTTCCTTCTTCTTTTTTTTTTTCGTGACAGCGAAACTTCAAAGCTTTTCTCCATCCTCATTATCATTCATTGTTCGATCAGAAAATAGAGAAGAAGAACTCATAATTCATTGATTGCGGCTAGCCAGCTAGGGGGTGGAACATGATGCATATACGTACGTAAATATATTTGTATATTATGGTATTTTGTATGAATATTGTTCATTGGTTAGTTATTTTTAATCACTAATATGCATATAGATCACTTGGAGGTGGGTGGTGCGTGTTAAAATAATTTGGTCCCGATAATTCGATTTATTGTTAGATTAAATTATGAATCTTATATATCATTTACTAACACGGTCCCATCAAACGAAAGTCTGCTCATATGGATTGCACATATCCGGAAACCATGTCATATGGACTCGAAATTTGCACATATGTAGAGTACTACATGCTTAACAAATATGGGTTTTGCAACACCAAATGCTATTTGAATATATAAGAGAAGGCATCCACGTTTAGTGATAATTACTTAGGAAGTACGATGGTACGCGAATGAGAGAATTGGCAGCAATTCTTGATGCTAATTAAGCCAGTTGTTCTCCGTCCAAACAAGAATTTAATCTAGTGATAAGTTTTAAATTTTTTATTAGAAATTGTGTAGTCCAAAAACGTCCTTTAATTAGCACCGACTTCTCCACATCCATGGACGTACTACAGATCATGGATGATAATCTGGCGCCATTTGTCGACAAAAGTGCCCTTTTTAACAGGAAGATTCACTGCCCAATTAAAGACAACATGTGCATAATGATAGCTATAGCACCAAGTGTGAACAGTGGAAATCACTATACATATAGGCACGTTGATACAGAAAAAAGAACACATGGAATTGTGTGCGTTTGGATTCAAACTAATCGGAACCCTTTTTACCTTTTCTGTTCGGTTCTTGATCGATCAGTTTGATTTGCCTTCAATCGGCTATAGCTGTTTGACAAGTTTGAATCTATAGCTGTCGACCAATATTCTCCTCCACGCACCGCCGCTCAACCAATCTAAGTACCGGTTAAATTTCACCCATGTTGATGTGATTTGAATCGGACTATCTGGTTGCGACTGATTGTAATCTTATAGTCGATCAATATAGAGGAAAATAAAAGAGTGCGGGAGTCGATCAATAGTCGAACTCCCGATGAGAGGGCCTTTTGTGCCACATGGTGGGCAGCCCTATTAATCCGACGAGACACAAAGCAGAAAGAAACCCTGTTAAAGTGAGAAGTCAAGCTCTGAATATCTTCGAGAATAGCTCTACCGCGATCATGTGCCAAATCACCTCCCACCATCCGCCGTATCAACTGTTGAGAATCCCCATGAAAATTGACAGAGAGAAAGGAATGTGTTAAACACCATTGGATGGCGTCACGTTTATTCTTTTACTAGATTGGATTTGGGTTAGACCACATAGAGAAGTTCTATAAATACTTATCATATTGGTCTGTAATTTGTATCTCCTCAAATTATAGTGAAACTGACTCTCTCCCGCCTGTGGACTAGCTAACACACATTGTGTTAGTAAACCGTGTAAATCCGTTCTTGTTTTTCGTTTTCTTGCTTTGTCGAAACCTCTAATTTCCCGATCCCTAAAAAAACAGTCGTGACATGCATTGTCTTTACTTGTTATTTCTATATACTTACAACATTATTTACATATATTGCGAATTAATTTTTTGACTTTATCGTAAATTAATTAAGGAGGTTATTTATATTGGATAGAAGGGGAAAACAAGTTTGGCTGGATTTTTGGGTCGGGTCGTGATCGCAAGAGTGTGCACTATAAATGTTATCTTTGCATATTGGTTGAGACACACACGATGGATGGATCATCAGAAGAAGAACTCCATTATTGGCCTTACCCCAATTAAATGCACACCACACTCAACTCGATCGATGGATCTCCCAACTTCATTTATTGTGCTACATATAGCTATAAGTAATTATTCAATTAATCTCATCATAGGAAGAAGAGAAAAAAAAAACTAATTAGCTAGTAATACTACACCACTTTTAGTTTTCAATGTCATCCAAAGTAGTGATGGCAAAAATATCCGTAACCGTGGATATCCATCCGAATCCGATCTAATCGGGTAGGGTAAAAATATCCGTAACCCGAAGCATTTTTCGTGGGTACGGGTAAAACCCGAACCCGAATATTGCGGGTAATGGGTGGGCATGGTTATCTCACTATCCAACCCGAACCCGCCCGGTTATACACATGCATATGTATTTTGTCTAGAAATAATCATTATTTTTCCCTAGAATATTTTATATTTAGCATATAAATATAATATTTTCATGAAATTATGTTGTTTTAATTAATTTTCGTCATTCTAGTGAATTATTGTCGTACTTTTCCTCTTACGCAATGTGAATATACGTGTGAATGTTAACATATTGGTTGGAATTATAAGGAGAAATTATTACCCATGGATAATCGTGGATACCCGAAACCCGAACGAGTATGGACATGGTTTTGATTTTCTACCCGTTTCTCATGTGGGTACAGGTATGGGTAAAACCCGAACTACATTGGGTAGGGTAACGGATATGCACTATCCGTCCCCGACCCGACCCATTGCCATCCCTAATCCAAAGTTGCATGGTGATTGGTGACTAGTGATGGCAATAGGACGGGGAGGGTACCTCAATACCCATGTCCTGCCCTGTGCTATTACGAGTCGGGGTGGGGCGGGTCGACCCATTCTTGCATGTTATTTGAAAAAAAAAACACATACAATTTTATTTTTTACGATAAAATGAAGGAAAACACACATTTTGAATGAAAAAATAGTGTTAATATAATTGATAATTGAGTCTAACTAATTGAAATATCTAGTCTAATAGTTGAAGAAAAGTCAAAGCAGAAGAAATATGAATAGAATTGCAAGAAATCGAGGTAAAATGGGCCGAAAACGGGGCGAGTCGGAAATAGATACCAATACCCGCCCACGATGTTGCGGGTCGTGTAATACCCGTCCCATCGCACAGGTCAGGTCGGATAATACCAGCAGTTTCATATCGTCATTCGTAATGGTGACTCCATTCATAAACCTCATAGTAGCTAATCATCAATAGAGATGGCAATAATATCCGTAACCGTGGATATCCACCCGAATCCGGCCTAATCGGGTAGGGTAAAACCCGAACCCGAAGGACATTTAGTGGGTACGGGTAAAACCCGAACCCGAATATTGCGGGTAATGGGTGGTTATGGGTTTCTAACTATCCAACCCGAACCCGCCCGATTATACGCATGCATGTGTATTTTCTCTAGAAATAATTATTATTTTTCCCTAACATATTTTATATTTAGCATATAAATATAATATTTTCATGAAATTGTGTTGTTTTAGTTAATTTTCTTCATTCTAGTGAACTATTGTCGTACTTTTCCTCTTACGTAATGTGAGAATATGTGTGAATGTTAACATATTGGTTGGAGTTATAAAGAGAAATTATTATCCATGAATAACCGTGGATACCCGAAACCCGAACGGGCATGGGCATGGTTTTATTTTTGTACCCGTTTCGCATGTGGGTATGGGTATGGGTAAAACCCGAACTACTTCGGGTAGGGTAACGGATATGCACTATCCGTCCCCGACCCGACCCATTGCCATCCCTAATCATCAATGGTCATGCTACATGCTTTAGATAAAAAGGGACATACAGAAAGAAGGTTACGTGGCCTTTTCACGTCGGGGACAGCTAGCTAGGTAATGTGAATCAAGAAACCCAGGAGAAGAGTCACCAATATACAGCTTCCCCAACCAAAATTAAAACGGGAAAACGACGCCTCAGTATTATCACCAATTCACCATAGTAATTAAGGCAAACAACGTAATTTAATCTCTCAATAAACAACTAAAACCCCATTAGTAGAAAGATTTCGTGTGACATCAATAATAATCCCATAACCCCCAAAGAAAAAGAAAAAAAATTAGAACGGGACTTGATTTCTCTGTTCTCACAATAACAATTCAGGGACACGTTGCCATGCCAATGCATACAGGACGGCACCGAATCCTTTTGACTTTCCTAAACTGTCCCACTCCCATCATCTTCTCCCCCTCCAAAACCTCTATTTATACCCCTCCAAAAACTTCGTCCCTACATCAATCATACTTCAATTCCTCTACCTCTCTTTCTTCAAACGATTCACTGAACTCTCTTAATCTAATTCATCAATAGACAAAGAACAAAACTATGGGAAGATCGCCCTGTTGCGAGAAGAACGGCCTGAAGAAAGGCCCCTGGACTCCAGAGGAAGATCAGAAGCTCGTCGATTACATCCAGAAACATGGTTATGGCAACTGGCGCACTCTCCCCAAGAATGCTGGTACTATTCGCTAAAAACCCACTCCCCTGTTTTCTGTTTTTACGCTGTAACGAATTGCAGGCTCATCTCTCTGTTTTCCTCTGTTTTTTGCTCTGTTTTTTTTTTAAATGGGAACAGGGTTGCAAAGATGTGGGAAGAGTTGCCGTCTCCGGTGGACGAATTATCTCCGTCCGGATATTAAAAGGGGTCGATTCTCCTTCGAGGAAGAGGAGGCGATCATCCAGCTGCATAGTATCCTCGGAAACAAGTAAGTTTTCCGGTGACAAAATCATAAATTGCTCTGTTTTTTTTTCCCTCCACTGTTTTTTTTGTTGTTGTTGGGCTAACCATGTGGTTGGGTTGAACCTTTTTGTGTGGTTTGGTTCATAGGTGGTCGGCGATCGCGGCTCGGTTGCCCGGACGGACCGACAACGAGATCAAGAACTACTGGAACACGCACATTCGGAAGCGGCTCCTGAGGATGGGGATCGACCCGGTCACCCACAGCCCGAGGCTCGACCTCCTCGACCTGTCCGTCATTCTGGGCTACTCCTCGTCGTCGACCTCTGCCTTCTCATCCTCGCAGCAGCCGAATTTCTCGAGGCTGCTGGGGGTGCAGTCGTTGATCAACCCTGAGATCCTCCGACTCGCCAACTCCATCCTCTCGTCGTCAACAACATCACAAACACAATCCACGTATCATCAACCCGAGAGTACTCAAACCCAAAATCAGATATTTCTCACACCCGATCAGCAAATACAATACCAACCGGAACCGGTCCAACCGGCCTGCTCAGGATTCCAAGAATTGACGGCTAATTGTACGACGACAACCGCCACGACCACCGCAACGACGACGGCCATGGAGAACACGCCACGTGTCCAGTTCTCCGACGTCGATGTGGTCCCCACGGTTTGGCAGAGCAATTATATGGACGGCGGCGGCTATGATATCCAGCATGATTACTTCTACGGGTCGGGTCAACACGATCAAACGGGCGGTGGTCTCGTTGACCCGTCAACGACGACGGAGAGCTGCTTTGGCTTCCCGCCGGCGTCGGTATTGTCGACGCCGTCATCGAGCCCGACGCCGTTGAATTCGAACTCGACTTACAATAACTTGAGTACGGAGGACGAGAGGGATAGCTATTGTAGCAATGCGTTGTTGTTCGATATGATGGCCGATAGTATTTTGGATGTCGGTAATTTCATGTAATTAATAAATAATATAGTGTGATGGAAATGGAATCTCGATCATTTTTCTTTCTTTGGTTGAATTATTTTTTTTGTTTTTTGTTTGGGTTTTTATCTTAATTTATGTTCTTTTCAAGAGCTATAATTGGTCATTGGTACTATATATATAGTAAAAGTTTCTGTGCTTTTGTTTAATGATTAATTAATTGCAAGTTTAGGAACAGACAGAGACAACCGTGCAGAAATTATGCATAAATAATATTAAGTAAGGAGAAAGCGAGGGTTTCGTGTTTTGGTAATTATAGATCAAGATTGATCAAAATTCAAATTTGCTTCAAATGTGAT
This sequence comes from Linum trigynum, assembly GCA_964030455.1. Lineage (NCBI taxonomy): Eukaryota > Viridiplantae > Streptophyta > Magnoliopsida > Malpighiales > Linaceae > Linum > Linum trigynum. The sequence continues at coordinate 65,498,179 of OZ034819.1, forward strand.
GAGAACAATAAAAGACCTTATCAGCGTATCAACAATATTACCCAAAATGATAACAAAGGAGAACGATTATCGGTCATGATTGAACGGAGCAACTACTGAAGTGATGATGATTGGAGGCTTTTTCCATTCAGCTAAAATAGTATTTTAAATTTTTATTTCGAAAAAATTCCTAATTTAACCTGTCCAATATCATTCAAGTTGAAATTTCAATATATCTCTATTTAGCAAGCAACCTCTTTTTCCCGCTTCACTAAATCATATATTGAGGGAATGAAGGAAGACAAGCAAAATTCTATGATGAGAATGGAAGTGGAAACCAACATTTTTACAGTATGTAAAGAGATAGCTAGTTTATAGCGATGATAATACGAAAACCCGAATCCCCGAAAACCCGAATCCCCTTCGTGGATTCGGGCACACTTAGCATGTTGAATCAAGTCCATAATTTGATTCTCCTGCAAACAATCCATGTTCATGAGTTTATTTTTTATTTGTCTGTTGATATTTTTAGACGACTATAAACCCTTTGATACATTGTCGAATATTTAATCATATCTCCAATAAATTGAATTTCGGTACGTGATACTAAGTAATAAAAGAAATTTTTATTGATGATATCCACAACATTTTATTATAGTTTCATGTTGATTCTTTGAAATGTTCAAGCTCAAAGTATGTTAAGCTTCTTGTCTATATATAGGAGTAGTTAACTTCGAGATTATAACTCTATATATGAGATGATCGGGTTCGTCAAATTTTCGATCTGTATAACGATTTTCTGACAAGTAATTATATTTATATAAAAATAAGAAAAAAGGATTTTAAAGTTATCCAAATGCACTAGCTATTTACGTTGCAGATTTCCTTAACAACAGGCAAAACACCATTATCATAGTGTAATCAACAAGTCCAAAGTTATTCAGTTTCTTCGTTGAATTAGTAAACCATAAGAGGAAAGGAAAGAATGACAGAACGCTTTGATTGTCAACTGCTCTTTCAGTCTTTTCTTTCGCAACAAGATTCAGTTTATCTGCTTATCTGCATATCTTCTGCTGCAGAGATGCCGACAGTTGGTGGTCAGATTCCGGCGACATTTCCGGCGACAGGAGACAGGAGGTTCAAAGGGTGGCAACTGACACGCGTCCTGCCACCTGTACTCTAAACCACCCCCAAATAATATATTGTATTCTATTTTCATCCCATCGAAGTCGAAGACTTCATTTAATATTAAAGTAATAATTTGCATGGGGATTATGGCAAGGAGGAGTCGACTAATAAGGAAAGGGAGCGTTAATACGTGTCCACATTTCACCGGCCACTTCAATTTGGTCTTCTGTGGGGTCCCCACTCCCGGCTTACAGCTAAGCCTTATTTGTCCTTTTTTTCTTGTATTGAAAACCAGACCGAGCTTCTTGTGCTCCAATGTTAAAGCTTTTTTTTTTAATCTTTTTTTTTTTCTGTTAACCAATGGTAAGCCGCCAGCTTTGCAGTGTCAGAAGGACTGCACGAGCGTCAGCAAGATTTTTGGGGGGGACACGTGGGACTCAATCATGCACGAGGTTGGGTTTCTGTCCCGTATTTTACTCCATTTTCGTGTGTTAAGGTTACTATTCTAGTTGAAAACTTGACATAGTGACGACGGGTGATTAGCCATTTGAGATTTAACTAGGTTCGTTGGGCTAAATTCTTCAGTTTCTGAGTCTAATCCTAACTAGCTAGTTAAGTTGTAGCACACACTATATGTCTTAGCTTAAAATTATCAGCAGAGCAGTTCCGAGTCTGATCCTAAGTTGTATATTCACGGTTATGAATATTTTTGTTTACGGTAAAACTCAACTTCCGAATTGAAATACATGTAAAATTTAACAAAAATCTGAGAAGCAGAACTGTTGAATTATCTCATGATTGGTCACTAGTGGTTCGACCCTTGAAACCTATCTTTTTGGTTATTTGGTAGCCTTATTTAAATTTCTGTCTCCACTACTAATTATTCATGCCTTGCTAATATAAAAATAAGAACAATAACATTCAATAGTTGCTAAGAATTGGCATGAAAAAATACAAAAGGCCAAGGAGACCCTTGTTCCCCGGCTCAACCGGTTGATAAATCATTATTCTAATACAATGCTTGATTATGAGAAGAAGAAGAAGAAGAAAAAAAAAACTGACGAGAGGGTCACCTCATGCATGCGTCATAATATATGTAATATTTTGGAATGCATATCGACAAGAAAACATGGAATTAATAATTACAAAAAGGGGGGGGGGGGGGGGGGGGGGGGGCTATGTACAGCCCATGCATGACGCTTGTTCTGTGAGCTGGACGTTAAACATGTGACGGAATTAAGTGGAAAAAAAAAGGAGTGCCCTAATTATAATGACCTTCTAATTTGACGTGTCAATAAGAAAGAAAAAGAGTACCGTGGTGTCCTTTTCATTAATTGTTTCCCCAACTCCGTAATAAAGCGACATGTCATTAACGTTTAATTATTGTCTATATTACGGTTCTGTTCTTTCTGTGTTCGTCGCTGTTAATTATTATGGGCATTAATTACACTACTTGGTCCACGTTGACCAGGAGCCGACCTTTGGAAAGGGAGCAACGTACAGCAAAATCTCATTCTCATCCATCCCCCACTCCCAAAGCTTTCTCTATCGATCGACCGCCCAAGGAAATTTTGTTCCCGTTGAATCCTCATATAATGATTCCATTTGGAAAAGTGGGTTTCTGTCCTAGCTAATTAACAAGCCAGCTTCCCACTATAAGGATTATCGGAGAGGACCCGATAATTTGTTTTCGGATAAAATCGAAAATGTGAATGAGATGACGATAGAGATGGGAGAGACTTTGTTCGTTACGGACCGAGTGGTTGTTCTCGTTCAGTTGCATATCTTGTTTTATAATAGAAGATTGATTCGATGAATACAACACAACTCGAATCATTTATTCTTTTATCTATGAACAATTAAATCAAAATTTGGCTATTGACTTTTTGATTGGAAAATTCTACAACAAACAATCCCCATCGTGTAAGTTGACAAGGGACATTGTATGGGAGAATGGCTTGTGGGTTTTGGCCTCCCTGTCTTTCTTGTGTGTTTTGACTTAGGGTTGTCCTCTCCATACCAGGATTGGAAAGGTTTCAAATAAAAGCTTTCCTTTCCCTCGAAAGAGATCGATCTATATACGTGTTGCTCTTAGCCTACCTAATGCAGCTAACAGTAGTGTACTTGTTTCAATCGTTGAAGCTAAGCATGAAAGACCAAATTCATGTGCTCAAATCTCGATCAATGCAAATTTTAAGCTTATGGCTGGAAACGGCGTATGTATAGTATTTGCTTTTGGACATTTTCCCTAACGCTCCACTTGTTGGAATAAGATCATGTCATTGGTTGGAATCATAACGTACAATTTTGTATCGAAATTACTTGGGACTCGAACATTAACTACTTCTTTTAGATCATATGAAAGAAGTTTGATGCAATGCATGCTGATAATCAAAATTATTTCGATAACTTACTGATGTCGTATAATATGTAATTCTGTCGCGACCGTTAACGTTAACAAATTCATCAATTGAGTTTGACGTCGAATCTACTTAACCAAACGCAGGATTGTTTCTATCAATTCATTTCATTTTGGATTGTCCAACCTAAACATAATTGAATATATATATATTATATCTATCTAGTTTGAACTTTTGGTTATATATCTAGTTATCTACAATAGCTTTTGCTTGTTCCATCAGGGAAGGACATGACACCCCATTATCAAACAAAACACAAGTCCATGCATGGCCGTTTTGTCAATGGCGATGTAATCATAATTTCATTTAAATTTAAAAAAAATGTATCGTTTCTTAATTAACCTTTCTTTACTCAACGTCAAAAGATGAATGTGACGGGCTTCTAGAATTGCCCCCAATTTCTTCCCGCACCAGAAAATCTTGGTCAACGTCGACAACGCAAACAAAGTACTCCCCCGCCAAAAATTTAAAGAGAGATTGCTTGCAAGATGAAGATGTATCTATTGCTTAGAATGGATGGAAAATAAATAGATCTTAATTCAGCATGCGAATTAGGCGATTCACTAATTTGCTCACATTTATTTCGTATTAAAAAATCGGTTTTAAATCATTTACTACGTAATATGATTCGAAACGATCACAAGCACAGCTATCATTCCGAGCTCGAATCATTGTAGCCACGTAAAATCGATGAATGCATAGGCATGCGTTTTAATAAATCCAGTCAACTCTATGCGCCATGTACGTATTGTAAGCGCAATGCCCCACAGCTAGCTCGTAAATTGACCTTGTTAATTTGATATACCATGCACGGATTGAATTTAATTAACCACGTTAATCAAGGATAAGATTTTGCAGCCGTCAAAAATAGTGGCTAAACGTCACGGTTTTTACACCACATGTCCATTTCCCTCCGTCAGATCATCGCCCGCAATATATAATACCAGTTTCTAAACTTTCAATAATTATAATAATTTCACATATCTAGATTCATGACCCTATTTGTAATTTTGTGGCCAATGGAAGAAAAAAAATTTGCGATTGCCGACAATGGGTGTCATCAATACGTAGCAAAGTCTTCCTAGCATTGTTATTTTATATTTGATAAACAAGTGATTCCTCTAAATAACTTGATTTGCATTCGATTGTTGAATGTCAATATCATTTCTCGTCATAAATTGAATGACATTGTTCGCCAGAAAGAGTTATAGAGTATATATGAATTAAAAAAATTTGAATTTCACACTTTTGAAAATAAAACGGTATCATAGACTTAAAATTTGTACATATGAATTGTTAGATAGTAAAATACTAACATGCAATAATCCGATCAAAAATCCAATTTGATTACCTAACAAAAATCAATAATCTCAACATACTTCAAATTGTTGAAAATATACCGATCTTATATATTACTTTTGCATTCATAATCTTAATCTCACTTGGAAATGAAGGCAATTCATATTTATATCCACCGCACCAACCCTTTGGGTAAGCCACTTATAGCCCATTCCAATGTGCTAAACAAGGGCCCGAAAAGCCCATAGTTAGCAGCCAATACTGAAGAGTTAGCCCGTCACAAGATTATCCCAGGCCCTACCCAGAAAATGGACAAAATCCTTTTTCTGAAGAAATCAGAATCGGCCCATCACTCGGTCCTGCAAGTCCAAGTTTGGACGTCTAGCATCTGCTTCAGAAGAATCCTTTTCCCGGCCCACGACTAGTTACTGGAAACCCAAACTTTCTCTAATTTTACTTGGGCAAATCGAGCCAATCTAGGGCTAAAGGCCCATCTATTATCGCTCATAATCATATGATGTTTTACTTATTTGGTGGCGTCGCCATCAATCATCGTCAACTTAGGGAGAGAAATCAGTGAAACGTGAATGTGATTGGTGTTCCAATTCGATAATATTAATAATCTTACAGCCAATAACCAAAGTTCCCACCAAATCACGCATATTATTTATTGAACAAAAGTGGGGTCTGGGGTAATGCTGTTAGGTATAAGTACACTTCACCTTTTGGATTAGTGTACTAGGCCCTATATGATTTCGTGTGATTCGGTTAACTGAATAATCGTTGGTCACTCGAGAATTGCGTAAGTGCGCGGAGGGGCAAGGGTATTGCTTCCAAACTGTCTCGTTTTGTCCCGTTCTATTCTTCATTATTGACTTTTATAGAATCACATTTTTATTCGTCGAAAGAAATTTCAAAACTCTATTTTTTAAACTATTAAGCCTCAATTATTCATTCTACTATATGTATAATTCATTTACGGGGCGTTTTCTTTATTTGTTCTTGTAAGAAAATTAAATATTGACGTTGTCTTTTAAATAACATATAATAAGAATTGATCCATCTATCCCACCTCGTACCCACACGAATATTACCCGACCTGAATCGCGTATAGTATAAAACGAATATCGATATTGCGATACCCAACCGACCTGAATCGCGTATAGTATAAAACGAATATCGATATTGCGATACCCAACGGGTCCCGCCTCGTTATCATCACTAAGCACAACTCTATAGTGCCAACATTATTAATTTGTTGATTCTTGTAGTGGTGAAAACAGCCTGATCGGAAAAAACCGTCTCTCCCAAGTGACATCAATAACCGACGGTGATCCCAAACGACAACACGTGTCCACCTGCCGCCATCAGCACTATTGACGTGTCAAACCTGGAAGCCTTCACGCTACGTGGCGTCATAATAAAACCCCTCCTTCTCACCAAAACTAACTCATCCCCATTGGAAAAACCCACATAGGAAAGTTTGTTTCTTTTCCTTCGCTAAGTGGGAAAGTAAAAAAGAAAAACTTCCACTCTCTGACTGATCATCAATCGATCGATCGAACCTCCCCGGATCCCATCCGCCGCCGCGCCATGGCTCGGACCTCGATCGAGCCGCTGATCGTCGGGAAGGTGATCGGAGACGTGCTCGACCCGTTCCACCCGCTCGTCGAGCTCACCGTTCACTACGGGTCGAGGAAAATCTCCAACGGATGCGAGATCAAGCCGTCTGCCGCCCTCCAGAAGCCGTTCGTCCAGATCGTACGCGATGCTCCCCCGCCGATCTCCTCCGTGCTCTACACCTTGGTGTGCAGACGGCTTTCCTCAATTTATCCGAACGATTGGGTTTGCATGTTGGAAATTTGTTCCTAGTTCGATGAAATTAGAGTGTGTGATTTGCATGTTTTGTAGGTTATGGTGGATCCCGATGCTCCGAGTCCCAGCGAACCTAGGCTTAGGGAATGGCTACATTGGTACGAGAAGATAAAATTAATATCGATCGATCGATAACTAGCGCGCGTTGCGTGACGCCGTGAGTTCGAACGTTGGTGCTTTGATTTAACGGAGGTGGTTTCCTTTTTTTTGTCGTGCAGGGTTATGGTTGATATTCCTGAAGGGTCCGATGCTACAAAAGGTATGAATATCCGACAAATCGATGAGCGATTAGCATTTAAAATTGTACATTTAACTATTTTTACTCTAGAAATGTTTTTATTTTTTATTTTTTTGAAATGGGGGTTTTGGTTTTGTAGGGCAGGAGCTGGTGCCGTACGTGGGGCCGCAGCCGCCGACGGGGATCCACAGGTACGTGTTCGCCCTTTTCAGGCAGGAAAGGGCGCTGATGGATCGGAGCGTGGCGGTGGCGCCGCCGGAAATGCGCGGGAACTTCTGCACCCGCCACTTCGCGGCCCGTAACGGGCTGGGCCTTCCCGTTGCGGCGGTCTACTTCAACTCGCGCAAGGAGCCTGCCGTTAAGAAAAGGTGCTAGTGGTCGGGGACGGGCCGTTGTGGGCTATTTACGGGTTTGGGCCGGGTCTGTATATATTATGTAGGTTAACTAAGTACCGATGGAGAAATGGGCTTTTTCTGGAAATCCTAATTTGCACTATTGCATTGCATGTATAGTCTGGCAGAAAAATCTCACCCGACTCGGAGGTGACTCTAGGTAGCTGGCTTTGTTTGGTACATTTTATGGTCACATACCAGCTGTTAGAAAAACATGGTTTTCTTAGCATGTGGCTTTGTATGTATCAAGCATCATTGCATCGAGATGATGATGTGTCTTTCAATCCGATCGCGGATTAGGTACCTTAAGCCGTTTCATGGTTTGATCGTCCTCCAGGCACCATGCCACAGTGCAATCCTCTCGGTGTCGAGTTTCCCTAGCTTTGTATAGGTAAACGCTCAAACGCCATAGAAGCAAGAGTTTAGGGTACAAGTTTTTCATATTGTGCAAGGGCCTTCGTAGGGCATAGCTCGATGGGATCATGTAGAGGTTGGAGACAGCGTTTATGCTCCTAGCAAGGTTAGTTGTTGAATGTTTTATAGGTATAATGTTAAGAGTCTAATGGCTTGCATTTTTAGTGAATTCGTCATAAGTTGTTTACAACTTTGGATTGAAATTAATGTACTCATTGTTGGGTATGCATGTGCCTAATTTGGAATATGGATTGCCACAACATACCTCCCACTTCCTGGTCAGAGTTAGTTGAGATTGGAATGACCATGACCCATTTTCGTAATTTTTGGGCGATTTTTTTTTCGAAAGGCTATTTTCCTTGTATTTCGAAAACTACAGATCATGGATTCGGCCTTAGCCTATTCTCCATCAAGATTAAGTCCATCAAGCACCGAATTGGGCAGATTTCTTTTGGGTCTATTTTTTGCAGATTTCAAACGGGGTAACATCACAGATTTTGGTGATTTTTGCGAAATGTCATTTCTTCTGATTTGGAAGCCTAGAGATCACGAAATTGGCCCGAGGCTATTCTCCACCGAAGATTAATTTATTGATCCTATTCTCCGTCGATGCTTAAGCCCGTTAGGCACTAATTTGGGATGATTCATTTTCGGATGACAATTTCGTAAATTTCTAGGCGATTTTCTTTTAAGATTTTTTCATGGATTTCAAAGGCTACAAATCACGAATGCGGCCTGAGGCTATTCTCCACCGAGGATTTAGTTCATCAAGCACTGATTTGGGGGATTTCTTTCGCAACCATTTTTGGCAGATTCCAAAGGGGTACCATCAAAGATTTCAGTTGATTTTTTCGAAATGCCATTTTCTTAAGATTTGGAAGGCTACTGTAGCATCCCATTTCGGCTAAACCCATATTTCGATCGCTAGAAAATTTCATGATTTAAAATCGAGCATTTCGACACTATTTCGGCGAAAATCGGATTATCGATCGATCGGATAAGTATACGTATTAACTATATATATATAAATTAATTAGGCGGCCGAGCATATATATGTATATAAACCCTCCCCGCCCTTTTAATTCTCTCCATCATCAACTTTTCCATTTCCCCACCGAGAGGAAACCGGGAGCACAGCGAGCTGAGCAGAGCGAACAGGGGAGCTCAGGAGAAATTCCAAAGCTCAAATTCTTGAGCCCTAGTGATCCAAAAATCCTGTAAGTAATGCCTAATTCATCTATAAATCGTGATTTATCGATTTAGAGCTTTAAAACGAGTTTTTGGTTCAGGAATTTCTTGAATTCCCGATCTGCCAAATTAGGGTTTCGGAGTATCCGGAAGCCGGATTGAGCCCAAATTTCATATACGAGCTTCCTGCAGCGAGGTAATCAATCCTCTAGTTCTAATCCCTGAATTTCGGCTATTATTTAGGCCGGGGTCCAAACCGCTGAATTTAGCTCCGGCCAGGGTTTGATGTGTTTTTATCGAGAATTTGACCCGGAGCCCAGAACTAATATTGACGGGGATACTGCAGGGGATATTAGGACGGTCTCGGATTTTAATTCGGGGTTCGTTCGTGAAATTGACATTTTAGTACGGGAAGGTTAAACCGGTGTTTGAACGACCAGAACTGGTGAGGGATTGGCACGGCATACCGGGTTTGTCGTATCATGATAATTATATTGATGCTTAGAATTGATCTAGGTGAACTAGAATGGCATGATTAGGGGTGTATGAACTTTTGTGCTATATGTTGAACCCTGGATTGCTGTATGATATTATTGACTTGCCCTAATCGATATGAACCTTGTTTATGCGGATGATTGTGTATATGTTGCAAATTGTGGGCTTGACTGTTAATATGCTTTACGATGGTTCGAGAAGGTGATTAGGTATGATTTTTCATGATTGTTGTATTTGGATGCACAAGTGGGAAAATATATATTCCCAGGGTGATATTATGATGTTTAATGAGGATGACTTGCACGAGGGTTTATCCCGAGGAAGTGCAATTATACGACTCCTGATTTACCTATGTTGAGCCAATTATGGTCAGGTCAAGTACATGTGCAAGTAACGAATTGTGATTAAGCAAGATGAGATATGAATCATGTACAAGGATACCAAATATGAGTGTTGTGGTCTCATGGTCAACTACATAGTAATTAGGGCTCCCTATGCTATTACTCTATTATGATATGTATGATAGTCACACCTCTCATGTGGTGGTGACTGAAGAATTCTTATGAGATATGACCACACCCAGAGCGGTGTCGGGGTATGACTACACCCATAGTGGTGTGGGGTATGTATGACCACATCCGACGGGATGTTGGGGTATGTATGACTACATCCGACGGGATGTGGGGTATGTTTCCCGGGAGAGTTATTAGCATGGGAGTAGCCAGGCGCCTATGATTAAAACATGATAAGATGCATATGCATAAGTCAAAGTGGTTGAGTCTTTTGCTTATTGGGATATGAGGATGGCTGAGGTCCGATCCTAGTGTTTTGGCTTGATTGTTAGATGTATGATAGGGGTATGCTATGTTATGAACTCACGATGCTATGATTATCTCACTCAGCCATGAGCTGACCCTCTTTTATTCTTCTTCTCTGCTTATGCTATGTGTAAGCAGATCATCAGCAGCAGCAGTAGATAAGTGTTAGGTGGGAGAGGAGCTAGAGTTGAAGCCAGGATGAGGTATGGTCTTCAACTATTCTGTGCTTGGACTACTACTCGGGATTTTGGCCAGTGATCCACACCTTTTTGTAAAAAAATGTTTTGAGAACGTTTTTCATGTGCATACTAGCTTCTGATGTAGTGTGAGATATCCACAGGTGTGGAAAGTTAATGATATGTGTATATGTTGTGTAACTGTGTAAGTTGTGACGATTATGGCTTGTATTAGTATGATATGCAGTTGTGTAGTATGAAACTGTGACTATGGCTACGAAAGCCAATGCATATGGTTGTGAGTATATATGTTTGTGATGAATTATTTTGCAGGATAAGTTGCAAGAACTGTTAGCCCATTACGCGAGTAATTCATGTCGAAATTTTATTTAGGTAAATTTTGATAATTATTGTAACACCCGAGATTAATTCCGCTGCAGTTGTATGAACAGTATGATTAGGCAAAACATATAGGGTAGGGTGTTACAGCTACAGATCACGAATTCGGCACTAGTCTATTCTCTATCGATGATGCAGTCTATTGATCCTATTATTTGCTGATGCTTAAGCTCATTAGACACCGATTTGGGCAGATTTTTTTTCGGATGACATTTTCGTAATTTTTTGGAAATTTTTTTTTAAAGGCAATTTTTCTTGAATTTCGAGGGCTATATATCACGGATTCGGCCCGAGGCTATTCTCCACCGAGGATTAAGTCCATCAAGTACCGGTTTGGGCGGATTTCTTCCGAGTCCAATTTTGGCATATTCAAAAGGGGTACCATCAAGATTTCGGGTGATTTTTTCGAAATATCATTTTCTTCCCATTTGGAAGGCTAGATCACAGATTCGGCTTGAGGTTATTCTCCACCGATGATGAAGTCTATTGATCCTATTCGCCGCCGATGCTTAATCCCGTTAGGCACCTATTTGAGTGCATTTATTTTCGGATGTCATTTTCGTACTTTTTGTGCTATTTTTTTCGAAAGGCCATTTTCCAAGGATTTCGAATGCTACAGATCACGAATTTGGTTTGAGGTTATTCTCCACCGAGGATTAAGTCCGTCAAACACCGATTTGGGTGGATTTATTCTGGGTCCATTTTTTGCAGATTCCAAAGGGGTACCATCACTGATTTCAGGTGATTTTTCCGAAATGCTATTTTCTTCTGAATTGGAAGGCTAGAGATCACGGATTCGGCCCGACGCTATTCTCCACCGATGATGAAGTCTATTGATGCTATTCTCCGCCGATGCTTAAGCTCGTTAGGCTATGATTTGGGCGGATTTATTTTCGGATTGCATTTCGCAATTTTTTAGGAGATTTTTTTCAAAAGACCATTTTTCTTGGATTTCAAAGACTATAGATCACGGATTCGGCCTGAGACTATTCTCCCCCGAGGATTAAGTCCGCCCAGCACAAATTTGAGTGTATTTCTTTCGGGTCCATTTTTGGCAGATTCCAAAGGCGTACCATCACATATTTCAGGTGATTTTTCCGAAATGCCATTTTCTACCGATTTGGAAGGCTAGAGATCACGGATTCTCCCAAGGCTATTCTCCACCGATGATGAAGTCTATTGATCCTATTCTCCGCCGATGCTTAAGCCGATTAGGCACCGCTTTCGGCGGATTTATTTTTGGGCATTTTCGTAATGTTTTGGGCGATTTTTATAAAAAAGGCCATTTTTCTTGGATTTCGAAGGCTACATATCACGGATTCGGCCTCAGGCTATTCTCCACCAAGGATCAAGTCCATAAAGTACCAATTTGGGCGGATTTCTTCCGAGTCCATTTTTGGCAGATTCAAAAGGGGTACCATCACAGATTTCGGGCGATTTTTCCGAAATATCATTTTCTTCCCATTTGGAAGGCCAGAGATCACAGATTCAGCTTGAGGTTATTCTCCACCGATGATGAAGTCTATTGATCCTATTCTTCGCCGATGCTTAAGCCCATTAAGCACCGATTTGGGTGCATTTATTTTAGGATGACATTTTCGTAATTTTATGTACGATTTTTTTCGAAATGCCATTTTCCTTGGATTTCGAATTTTACATATCACAGATTCGGTTTGAGGTTATTCTCCATCGAGGATTAAGTCCGTCAAGCGCCGATTTGGGTGGATTTATTCCGGGTCCATTTTTAGCATATTCCAAAGGGGTACCATCACATATTTCGGGTGATTTTTCCGAAATGCTATTTTCGTCCGAATTGGAAGGCTAGAGATCACGGATTCGGCCCGAGGCTATTCTCCACCGATGATGAAGTCTATTGATCCTATTATCCGGCGATGCTTAAGACTGATAGGCTCCGATTTGTGTGAATTTATTTTCAGATGACATTTTCGTAATTTTTGATCGATTTTTTTCAAAATGCCATTTTACTTGGATTTCGAAGGCTACAGATCATGGATTCGGCTTGAGGCTATTCTTCACTGAGGATTAAGTCCATCAAGCACTGATTTGGTCGGATTTTTTCAGGGTCCATTTTTGGCAAATTCCAAAGGGGTACCATTACAGATTTCATGTGATTTTTTCCGAATGCCATTTTCTTCCAATTTGGAAGGCTAGAGATCACGGATTCGGCCCAAGCCTATTCTCCACCGATGATGAAGTTTATTGATCCTATTCTCCGTCGATGCTTAATCCCATTAGGCACCGATTTGTGCGGATTTTTTTCCGGATGACATTTTCATAATTTTTGGGAGATTTTTTTCAAAAGGCCATTTTCCTTGAATTTCGAAGGCTACAGATCACGGATTCGCCCTGAGGCTATTATACACAGAGGATTAAGTCCATCAAGCACCGATTTCGGCGGATCTCTTCCGGGTCCATTTTTGGCAGATTTCAAAGGGGTACCATCACAGATCTCTGGTGATTTTTCCGAAATGCCATTTTCTTCCGATTTGGAAGGCTGGAGATCACGGATTTGGCCCGATGCTATTCTCCATCTACGATGAAGTATATTGATCATATTCTCCGCCGATGCTTAAGCTCGTTAGGCACCAATTTGGGCGGATTGAATTTCGGATGTCATTTCCGTAATTTTTTTGGCGATTTTTTTCGAAAGACCATTTTCCTTGGATTTCGAAGCTACAGATCACGGATTCGGCCTGAGGCTATTCTCCACCGAGGATTAAGTCCATCAAACACCGATTTGGGCGGATTACTTCTGGGTCCATTTTTGGCAGATTCCAAATGGGTACCATCATACGTTTCGGTTGATTTTTCCGAAATGCCATTTTCTTCCGATTTGGAAGGCTAGAGATAACGGATTTGGCCCGAGGCTATTCTCCACTGATGATGAAGTATATTGATCCAATGCTCCGCCGATGCTTAAGTTCGTTAGGCACCGCATCGATTTGGACGAATTTATTTTCGGGTGACATTTTTCCAAATTTTTTTTGCGATTTTTTTCGAAAGGCCATTTCCTTGGATTTCGAAGGCTACAGATCAATAATTCTGTTAGAGGCTATTCTCCACCGAGGATTAAGTCCATCAAGCACCGTTTTTGGCTAATTTTTTCTGGGTCCATTTTTTGTAGATTCCAAAGGGGTACTATCACAGATTTCAGGTGATTTTTTCGAAATGTCATTTTCTTCCGATTTGGAAGGCTAGAGATCACGGATTCGGTCCGATGCTATTCTCCACCGATGATGAAGTATATTGATCATATTCTCTGCCGATGCTTAAGACCGTTAGGCACCGATTTGGGCGGATTTAATTTCGGATGGTATTTTCATAAAATTTTTGGCGATTTTTTTCGAAAGGAAATTTTCCTTGGATTTCGAAGGCTACAGATTACGGATTCGCCGTGAGGCTATTCTCCACCGAGGATTAATTCCATCAAGCACCGATTTGGGCGGATTACTTCCGGGTCCATTTTTTGCAGATTCCAAAGGGGTACCATCACAGATTTCGGTTATATTTTCCGAAATGCCATTTTCTTCCGATTTGGAAGGCTAGAGATCACGGATTTGGCTCGAGACTATTCTCCACCGATGATGAAGTCTATTGGTCCTATTCTCCGCCGATGCTTAATCCCGTTAGGCACCGATTTGTGCAGATTTTTTCCCGGATGATATTTTCGTAATTTTCGGGCGATTTTTTTCAAATAGCCATTTTCCTTGAATTTTGAAGGTTACAGATTACAGATTCGGCCTAAGACTATTCTACACCGAGGATTAAGTCCATCAAGCACCGATTTGGGCGGATTTCTTTCGGGTCCATTTTTGGCAGATTTTAAAGGGGGTACCATCACCGATTTCGGGTGATTTTTCCGAAATGTCATTTTCTTCCGATTTGGAAGGCTAGAGATCACAGATTCGGCCTGAGGCTATTCTCCACCGATGATGAAGTCTATTGATTCTATTCTTCGCCGATGCTTAAGCCCGCTAGGCTTCGATTTGGGCAGATTTCTTTTCGATTAGTATTTTTGTAATTTTTGGATGATTTTTTTCAAAAGGCCATTTTCTTGGATATCGACGGCTACATATCACAGATTCGGTCTGAGGCTGCCATCACTAACCAAGATATCTAAACATTGATTGCTAGTTACAGAAACAATGCAAAATGGTTTGTCGAATATGGATACTCGAGAATTAAACTGTATGAGGAGCTAGAGCAAATGTCTCTACAACATATCCAAACCCAGGGCTTAGGATATGGTCAGCAACTATTGGTTACTGACCTATGAGTAACTAAATATGTACCCTTAGATCTAAGTGAGCCTAGAAAATCTAGATCTAACTTCAAAGGGTTGTCAATTAAAGATATTTTATTTTACCTAGTTTTCTTTATCGGCTCTTATCTTCTTCGTTCTAACTCGGATTTCAATTTTTTTGCACAGATGTAACTAGTTCGTTGTGCTCTACAAAAAGAGATCAATTTTGAATATATTTCGAGAATTTATTTTTACCAACTACATACCATATGGTAAATTTTTGGTTTTTAAGTCGTTTTTGAAAACGTTTGCTGAGAAGGAACGAGTTCATCTTGATTTATCGGATCTACAAATTTCCGGGTGAAAAAAATACTAAACAAAAAATTACCATATTTTACCACTATGGTATGTGGGTGGTAACTTGTAGTAAACAATGATGAAAGTCATAAATAACAGTTAGTATACTCCTACTATCATGTATTCAACCTTCTTATCATATGTCCATATTGGTATGTTCGTACCATCATGGTACGCTTTCTTACCATATGGTATTAAATATGAGCATACATATGGTAATGACTGGTAAAAAATTATTCAATTTTTTTGTACTAAAAATATACAAAGTGAATATCATTTTAAATAGCACATTTAATCTGATTTATCTGTGAAAAAAATTTAAATTGCGACTTAAAACGAGAGAGAATTCGTCCGTTAAAGATTAAAGAGAAAATATAAAAGACTTTTCAGGAGAGAGAGGGATACTGATATCATGCTAATGTGGACGAGTTACTCATAGTTACTGACCATAAGGTTACTAACCTCATCCGTTCCCAAAACCAGACCGGTCAAGGAATATGGTTTGACAATGTTGGATTCAATTTCGGTTTGCAAACATACTCAGTTGGGTCAATGCTTGTTAATCCAAATTCAGGATTATGTAATTAACCAATCGAAGTTTTATTATTTGCATTATGGTCCCAATCGTCGAATTTCTTTTTGAGGACGTGGATAATGAGAGCACCATTTAGCGTGCAGCCCACGGGCGCCAGAAGCGACCGACTCCAAGCAGAACTCTCAAAGCCTCCGTTGTGGGCCCAAACGGTAACAGCCCAATTAAATTCATGTCTTCTCTTCCCTAACGTCAAGGCCACTTTTCCCCCATCGTCCCGCCGTTTCCCACTCTCCAGCGTTCGTCTCTCTTTCTCTCGCTCTCTCCTCCAGCCTTCTCCCCCAAGCTTTAGGGCAATCTCTCCCTTCCTTCTTTCCTTCCCGGAGTGAAACGGGCAATTCCCCCTCAACGCCGATCGCCCATTCCGGCAATCAGCCTGAAGCCCCAACCTGAAAGAAGATAACGACTCCGGGACAGCTGGGAGGAGAATCCATGAAAAGATGCTAGCTGCCGCCGCGGCGTTGGCTTCATCAACTAGCTCCCGAGATTCCGGATCGCCATGTCGAGGTGGGTTGCTTCCTTTTCCGCCCTCTCATCTTTCTTGATTTCCTCTCTTCCATTTTGGCTTTTTTTTTCTTTCGCGGGGGTTAGAGAGAGAGGGGGGTTGGGTGTGACGTGTGTTGAATTGGGTAATTGGCTGTTCCGGTGATGGCGAAAATTGGTTCGTTGCCGGAATCAGACAGTGGTTGTGGAGCGGAACTTCTAGGTAGGTTTTTCAGGGGACCCAGGTTTTCGGAGTTCCCGCTAGTCGGTAGTGGCTGGAGTTGCGGAGCGAGTGCAACTGTGCAAGAACAGAGGCGAGTTAGGACGCCGGTGGAGGTGGGGGTTTCTTTGAAATTGTGGAAGAGGAACTCTTTAAGAGTGGGCGATAGGTTGGTTATGGAGGGAATGATATGGCAATGGGAAATGAGAATGGTAGGAATAACAGTTGATGCGAGATTTTCCTGACGGATTATCTTGAGGGTCTTTCTTCTGCTTGGTTGAGTCTTTCCTGCTTTCTTGTGATGGTGGATTCATACTTTATAAGTGGCGACTGTTGATCGCGATTTTGCCAATCTTTTGGTTTTATCTTTCATAAGTCGGGCTGAGTCTGATTGTGTGATGTCTTCTTTGGAAGAAAATGAACTTTTGAAGTGAATTTCTTGGGTTTCCTCTTCTGCCTTCGAATGGGTTTCCTCTCAGCTACATAAAAATTTCATATGCATTTACAGACTTGCTCCTAACTGTAACTGTACCAGCCATATGAGGAAGGTTACTCGACTTTCATGAACTATTGATTATTAATGACCAGCGATTGTCATTGTAACAACTCTCCTTCATTCTCCTTCGCCTTTAGTCTCATGTTTTCGTTTGGATGATAGAAATCAACAGGTGGGCGGCTCTGTGTGCTTTCTTGCAATTTAACTTAGCCTTTTTTGGTTGGGAAGGAATTGGGATTGTAATTTTTCTTCCACTAAAAGTTGAGTTACAAGAAGTTTATGCACAGGCTCGATTGTGCCCCATTCAGTTAGTATGATTCCTTGGTATCTTCTTTGGAGCAAAATGAGGTATTGGAGTGAATTTCTTGGGTTTCCTTTTCTGCTTCCGGATGGTAAAAGAATGTTGAGCTCGATTGTGTAAGATCTTTTCTATTTGCTCCACTCTGATTCTCTGAATAGAGAATTGTTATGGGAAACATAAAATTTGAGACTTGTTGGAGAGATTTGGACTTGAGAATTGATGGACTGATGAAATGAGTGGTGTTGGAATGCAGATTTTTGACGTTTGGAGCCATTAAGAGGATTGCAAGTTCAGTTGCTGAAAGCCAGAGCAATAGTATTTCAGGGTATAAGAGGTATGGAACACTAGCCCAGCTGGGCTCTCATCTTCCCCATTTTAGACACTCTGCTCGTTACCAGCTCCCACAAGTGGGATCTTCTGCCTTCACCAGGCACGCAGTCAAACAGCATTCCCAGTGTGGTCTCATTTCTCGGCCATATTATGGATCTTCACCTGCTAAACTTTTCGTCTACAATGCCCATCTTGCATGGAGGAGGCTCCTTGCAAGAGGCTCTCATGGCAGTGATCACCCCACGGTTATAAGCAGGATAGCCCAAGCAGTCAGCTTGGCTTTAACAAGATCACCTCTAGTTGTCTCTGGTGCACTGGCACTTACGTGTGGGCAAATGGCATGGGCAGAGAGATCAATGGCCGACTCCTTTCAGTATCCATACCCCTTGGCAAGTTCACTATACAATCGTGCACAAGACGGGCGGGCTTTTGTCACATCACTAGTATACTCTGCTGTGGAAGGTGTCATCTTGCTTGTCAGAGCCTTCTACTTGACCATCTTGTTTACCCCAAGCATAGTCATGGCACCATTTGTTGACTTGTTTGGACCAGGATTCAGGCGCTATTGGCTTCATGTCGTCCTTCGAACACTTGAAAGAGCAGGTCCAGCATTCATAAAATGGGGACAATGGGCAGCTACACGGCCTGATCTCTTCCCTCGAGATCTCTGTACCAAGCTGTCGGAGCTACACTCAAAAGCTCCCGAGCATAGCTTTGCCTACACAAAAAAGACAATTGAAAAAGCGTTTGGTCGTAAGCTAAATGAAATCTTCGAAGGGTTTGAGGAACTTCCTGTGGCATCTGGAAGTATCGCTCAGGTGCATCGGGCATCTTTGAGATTCAGGTACCCTGGTCAGAAGCAGGCGAAGCCTCTTGTTGTGGCGGTCAAAGTTAGACATCCTGGTGTTGGCAATTCAATTCGTAGAGATTTCACTATCATCAATGTGGTAGCAAAGATGTCGAGATTTGTCCCGGCTTTGAATTGGTTGAGATTGGATGAAAGTGTACAGCAGTTTGCAGTTTTTATGATGTCTCAAGTTGATCTTGCTAGGGAGGCTGCTCACTTGAGCAGGTTCATATATAACTTCCGGAGTTGGAAAGATGTATCCTTCCCTAAACCAGTGTATCCCCTCGTGCATCCAGCTGTTTTAGTGGAGACTTATGAGCAAGGGGAGAGTGTTTCCCACTACGTGGATGACCTGGAGGGACATGACCGGGTTAAAGCTGCACTTGCCCATATTGGGACTCACGCACTTCTGAAAATGCTTCTGGTAAGATACTTTGAGTTATATTACTTAAGGTTATAGTTTGAGAAGCACTTGGAATTTAGCCTCAGTTTGCCAAGTGAAATTTTTTTCTTGCTTCAGGTTGACAACTTTATCCATGCAGACATGCATCCTGGGAATATTCTTGTGCGGGTGGCGTCTCAGACCAAGCCCTCTGGGAAAAAACGGCTTTTCAAGTCAAAGCCTCATGTCGTTTTCCTTGATGTAGGCATGACTGCTGAACTTTCGAAGAATGACAGAGTGAATCTACTTGAGTTTTTCAAGGCTGTTGCTCGCCGAGATGGACGCACTGCAGCAGAATCTGCATTGCTGTTATCGAAACAGCAGAATTGTCCTGATCCGAAGGCTTTCATCGAGGTATGTTTAGATATCAGTAGTCTGACCTTCTGAGACTCTAGAACATCTACATTTTGATATCAGTAGTAGAGGTGTCAAATGGGTATGAGTAGGGTTCATGGATATACGGGTCAGTTTAAATGGGTCTGCAGGGTTATGGCTTGGATTTTAATTGGGTGTTTGGGTCGTTGGGAATCCATGACAATCTGCTGAAGTCCTTTCATAAGGTTTGGTGTGTCATTAGTTCAATGTCAAGTTGCATAAACTTTTGGAAATTTGGGCCCATATTTGCAACCTGTATGGAAATGTCTTCAGAAACTTTCTAATTTTGATGTCCCTTTCCGAATTCTGTCCTGCGAAAGGTCTTGCTTTGCATGGTTATTTACACTTTCTTATTGGCATTCTTTGCTTGAAACAGGAAGTGGAAGAGGCATTCACATTCTGGGGAACTCCAGAAGGAGATTTGGTTCATCCTGCTGAATGCATGCAGGAACTACTCGAGAAAGTAAGACGACATAAGGTCAACATTGATGGAAATGTCTGCACTGTCATGGTGACAACTTTGGTTCTCGAGGTACAATCTTAAAGTCCTATAGTTTTCCACGGATGATTGGAGTGTAAGTCAGCTTATGGGTCTTTATCTTCATACGCTTTGTTTATATAATTTGCAGGGATGGCAAAGGAAGCTCGACCCCGCGTACAATGTGATGAAAACGTTACAGACGCTGCTTCTTCGAGCTGATTGGGCTAAGTCCCTATCTTACACGATCGAAGGGTTGATGGCCCCATAGAAGAGAAAGAAGGTTATTACAGGTTGGAAACAATTTTGTAAGTGTTTAGGACCACTAAAGAGTTCACTTGCAGTCTAAGAAATAACGATAACTCTCTCAGGGATGTATCCATCCCTCCTGAAGCTTTAGATGATTCTTTGTAATTTCCTTCAACCTTTAGGAATTCTTCCTTTTCTTCTTTGTTTACTTCTCACTTTTTTCTTTTGTTTCCCGTTTCTTTCTGGGTCTTTTTGTCTGTACTTAATTCGATCGGTTTTTCCAGACAAAGGAAGAGCAACAGAGAAAGTAAAGAGAAAATAAGTGATGCTAGTTCTTTTAGTATATCATCTCTTACCCTAGGAAGAACTAAATCTTCCCATTTATCGGCATTATATATGTAAATCCTGTGCCTAATATCCCATTCCATTCATCATATTGGTTGTAAAAACTGTAATAAATAATTTCGCTTCGTTTCTGTGGTTGTATCAGATTGAGAGAGTGATGCATGCTTTTCATTTGTTCTTTTTCCATGGATCATACAAGCTTGAAAATGCACTTCTTTTATCCCCCCAGACACTAATCACACAACAGTTAGCTCTTCTGTGCTAAAAAAACCCAGGAAAAATGCAAGTGGAAACGAAAGATGTAGTGCTAGGTTATCACCCTCTGAAGATCTAGAGACAGTCGACTAAGAGTCTCAACCTTCGTATCCCAGTACACAGTGTCCACAAAAAAGGACATTGCAACATCTCTTGCATAGCAGATGTACCTTCAAGCCAAACCGGCTGGCTGTGCCCCTAAAGTGCAAAAAGGCCGTGCAAGCTTCAGTCACAGCTTTAGCCTTTAGTGCCTGGCTGAAGTCAATGTGTGTTCAGCAGTCTCGACTCTCTATTAGCTAGTTGGAAGAGACTGCTTCATGTTGTTTGTCTATCAGCCGCAGTACATTATCATAGCAAAGTAGCGTCAAGTAAAAGTTCTGAATCAGATCTGGAGCTATACAGAGAAAAAGGATAACAGTAAAATTTTGATTGAAGAGAGGCTGTTGTGTTCAACTTACAATCTAAATCCCAATCTAACATTCAACAATGAACTACTACTCAGAAAGACTACCAGCAATAATATGTACAACCAATGGATTGGCAGGGAAAATAAAATTCAGGAGTCATATACACTAAATCCAAAGGCCTGTTACCTCGAGAGAAAAAAAAAAATATAGAAACCCTATCCTAACTAGTCTTTTATCTTTGGTCTACAAGAATTACCTCCCTTCCATCTTCTCTCCAATTGCAGATTATGAACCCCATGAAATCTTACAACCATTGTACATATATGCCTATACTCTGCTGCAGAAGCCAATCAATTTCTTCCACGCCTCTCCAACAACTGAGCTTGCACAGCCCGTTGAGTCTTATTCATTGATGGGTGTAGTTCATCTGTGGTAGCAAAACTCAAAGAACTGGATGAAGATGCATTCCGAAAGTTGCATCTCACAATGTTAGTCAGCACAAGAAGTAAGGTCGCGTATCTCTTTAATTGCTCTACTGACACCATGGATGGCCATTTGCTTCACCTCAAGAGAATCAGCTCTGGCCTTGTGCTTATCTGGAAGCAGACGAAGCTCGTCGATCAACTGCATGGACTGCACCACACTTTCAGGAGATACAAAGTCCAGCACTATATTTACACATGACTTGAGATTCCTAATCTGGTAAGGACATCCAGCTGGAACAATGACAGCTTCTCCCACGTGTTGCTCGAATGACCATGGCTCGATCTCTGCATCAAATAATATAAAGAGGTCTTAAGAAACTGAAGGAAATGACTATAAAAAACCAGAACTGAAGAACAAAACTATTACCAAATTCCTCCTTGAGCCTTCGTTTATGCACCGCATCAAGAAAGAAGATTTGATCATGTATCGGATGAGTAACCTGCAAAGGCATACAGCCACTGATAAGTAAAGCATCTGTCTTTAAGTTACCAAACACTTTTTTCTCCTCTAGATTTACTGAAACTTAGCAAAAGCTAAAACAAGCACGCCCTGTATCCTCTTAGCTTACCGGCTTTCTGGAACCATATGTCTCAACAAATTCCTTCGAGTGCAGTCGTAGATACTCAACAAGCTTAGGAACATCTTGTCGACGAAAGACATCCCACAGGACACCACACGACTCGTCATGTTTCTCGGATTCAAATTCTTCATCCGAGGTTGTTTCCGTGTGTTTTATTCTGGATGGTCGGTGGTCTGAAGTCCTTGACCCTTTGACTGGACCAAAGAAGAACTTTGAGACTTCAGTATCAGTATCTGTATCAGTGTCGGAATCGGTGTCTGAACACACTCCATTATTGTGGAAAGCTGCCTCAGGTTTCTCATCACAGGCTTCATGTTGTGCAGCAGCAGCAGCAGCAGCGAACCAAGAGACTCGAGCAACTTTCTTGTGCAACTGAACTTCTTCCTCTACCAAATCATGCAATCCCAATTCTTCGATGCTTCCTCCATTTGCCCGGTTCTCTTCCTTGTTCTTCTTCATCAGCTTGCGGATATAGTTAAGTTGTTCTGTTGAGACGGGTGCATCGGTTGCATGCACCAGAACGTTAACCACATCATAGGTATCATAGCGTAATTTCGATACTGAATCAGCTGTTACGATATCATTCCCACTATTGTACGAAATGTAGATGGAAGGACCCAAATCGGGTTTTGAGATCTCCTGGGGCAACTCTGCTGCTACGTTCAAGAGGCCAGAAGCTGGGTCCATATATTCTGGGAGAGGTAGAGCATGAAGGATTTCAGAGAAATGAGCAGGAAGATGTTCTTGGATTACTTGAGAAGAAAGCCATCCTTTCAACTTTAGGTCCTCGTGCCACATATTGGCTTTTTTCGGACCCCTTATTGATCCCATGAATAACTGCCGCACACCGATTTCCACCTGCCATTTTTACATCAAAGTTATCATGCAGGCTTCGAAAACCCTAACCTTTGCACAACGTGATTCTCAAACTACACCTTTCTAGCTGTACAATGTGACTTTCAAGCTGAACCTTTCATGAGATTTAAGGATTGCAACTTTAGAGTCATGAAGAATGAAAACTTGAGTTCTAAATACAACAGAGCAGTTCTTCTATTCTACAATAAGCAAACATCACCTTAATAGGACTAGACTATCAAATATTACCCTATTCCATTGATGTGCGTGTGAACTAAAGCATCACTAACCTCAAAGTGGTCCAAAGAATCAGTAGCCTGTGTGTTTCCGGGTGTGTTAGCATTGTTCTTGAGATAAGTGCAGAACATGACAATTGGATCCCAGCTAAGATCAGATGTACCCAGAAGCACATTGCGGACTTTTACAGGCTGACCTTTGCCCCAGTGTTTCTGGAAGTGTTCAAGGTTATCACCGTGAATCTCTGCTGCAGTAGGACAGTATAACAGGTTGTCTTGGGAATCTTCTCTTGCAGAGGCTTCTTGTGACTGCCTTATCTCATCAGTATCCAGGTCACTCTCAGTACATAACGAACAGCTGGAATTGATATCTAAGGTCTCGGGCAACTCGTAGCAGCCAATAAGCTCTTCTGCACTGGTTTCCAGCTCCTTGGCCCAACTCAATGGGAAAAGAGAGCTCAAATCTAGAAGGCTATCGCCACAACCACCAAACTCAGAAGACGGACAAGGTATACCAACACAACCATTGAAAGCTTTTCGATTACTGGGACATCTACCAGGTAATCTCTTCTTTGATGTGAAAGCTGATATCACCTCGCATTGTTGTTTGCCAGATATGAAAGTTTTCCTTCTTGTGGGGCATTTAGATACAAGCACATCGACATTCCCACATACTATCCCTTGGAAAACATCTCGACAACATCTTAAGCAGAGGTTGTAGGAGCAAATTTGGCAGCTTCTGTGGAAATCCACAATCGAAGCCTTGCACTTATTGCTGCATCATCATACATCAGAGAGTAAGAAAGTATGGAGAGAAACTCATGAAGGTGAAATTAGGAAATATAATGATCTGGAGAAGAATAAGAACAAACCACGAACGTTGGTTGCTGCTTACTTTAGCCAGCTCGATTTGAACCTCGGAAGGTTTTAGACCTGTTAGATGGCATGGGATTACTTACACTATCAGAATACCATTAAGACAGATCAATGTGAATTTTACCTTTCATTTTCGCCTCCGTGTCGATTTCAGAAACAAGATCTCGATTCATTTGTTTCAGCACTGGAAGAAGCATACAGATCATGTAATGGAAGTGCAAAACCTTATTCACCTGTCTTCCACCATTAGAATACTCCTGCAGCAAACATGGGGGACGGATGTAAGCATAGGGATTTTTCAATACTGAAACCAAGGAATATGAATCCATCATTCCTTCAAAGTTAACAATGACTAATAAAGATGCCAGACCTCACAGTCACTGTCCTTAAATCGGCCAGCCAAGCATGGTTTACACCCACAAGTCCCACGGCAAACTGGACAAGCATTCTGAACTTCTTCTTGCTCATCAAAGTACCTATAGTTATAACCTTTATGCTTCAGTTCCAACAATTAAGCAGTATCATCAGGAGAAACCATGAACGAATGTTTCCAATAGTTAAAACCGCTCATAACAGTCTGTTTTACATACCGATCTTTGATGCAATCCGTACAGAAGAACTCCTTACTACAACTGGAACATTGAATCAAAGTACTACTCAGCCCATTCTTCCTACACCAGTGGCACTTCTGCTTCTTCTTCCCTCTCCTCAATTCCACCATATCCTTAACCTTCACAAATAAACACAACCCACATTTCAATAAAACATAATCTAAGTAGAAAAGGCACGTACAATCATTCTGACTGCAATGTAGTTATTCCTTCAGAGTTCAGTAACCTGCAGGGCAGCTCCAATGGGCAATGGCTCGAGGTTCTTAGACCGAAACCGTATCCCAGAACTCGAATCCGATCCAATTTTAACGTCGCAGGAAGCTGCTGAAGCTGAACATGAACCCACATTGTTGAAATGCTTAACTGGAGATATAGCCATGAACCCATTAGGCAAATCTCTCATCAACTCTGGCTCTTCATCTTCATCGTCTTCTTCCCCTTCTTCCCCACCGTTATTGTCACTGCTACCACTCTTACTCTTAGAATTGGGTTTCTTATTGCTGGTACTCTGCCCTTTCCGCTTCTCGACTTCTCTCTTCAGCACCATTCGAATCAGCTCAAATTGCAGCGTGTTCTTCTTGGTCTTAACCTTCTTCTTCATCTTCTTCTTCTTTATCTTCACTACCTCTTCAAACCCCTCCGATTTCTTCCTCTTCTGCCCCAATTTCGACAAAACGACGTCGGCCTCCTCCTTCTGTAACCTAACTCGAGCGCCATTGCTGATTTTGTTGCGGTTCTTGTACTCTCTCTGTATCTTGAGTGACTCGGGGACTTTCCACTTGTGCTGACGATGCTTCCCTTGGAGGTGGTGAATTTCGCAGAGCTTCTTCCCCGGCAACACCTTCCGGCCGCACCGCCACCGCCGCCCGTCCGTCCGCTTGCACCGGAGATGGTCCGGCAGAGGCCCATTCTCCGCCATTCCCCGGCCAACGAATTAAAGAAGAATCCCCCCACGGATGAAAACCCCACACCGCAGCCTACTCTCTATATGAAATTTACTCGGGAAAGTGACAGAAAAAGAGAGAAAAATCCCGTCTTTTTCTATTAAAAGGGGTGGAGACTGGAGACTGGAGACTGGAGAGGGAGAAGGAGAAGGGAAAAGCAAAGAGAGCTTTCGGTTTTAGGGGTCGAACATTTAATACCCAGTAAGCAGAAGACGAAGAAAGGGAAGAATGGCGAATGGCAGCAGGTGGTAATTTGGGAGAAAAACAGAGCCCTATCTGGGTCGCGCTGGAAAACCTTGGTTTGGTCTTTTTCGATATGCGAAATTAAAGATCGAATGATGGATCGGTGGGAGGAAAAGAGTGTGTCTAGTAAGCTCTGTTTGGCGTAGTGCAGAGTATCAGAAGCAAAAATTGTTAAAGACTTCTTTTTTTCTTCCTATTCTCCAATGTTTATCTAAGGAAGTGGAAGTTCCAAACAGATTATAGAAGTATAAATCTCTGTAACTGTAATCCCACCACTTCTGCAGTACCCTGGCAGTCAAGCAATTGGACAGGACTGAGGTTAATTCGAGGTCTAGATACGAGAAGCAGGGAGTGCTCTGCGTTCGTGTTTGGATTCGTTAGAATTGAACCATCGTTAGATCTCTACATTCGTCGAGAATGTTATTAGTTTTCGAAAAGCGTTAATATTCATGATTCTATAATCTCGATGTTTGTCTTTTGGACGTTGTGATGTTAGTGTGCAATGTTGTATATAAGAAGAAAAAAAAATGCAGGGAATATGTGCTGATGTTCAAATCCAACCTGTGATTTAGAGAGGATTCTGTATCTTTTCTCTGTTTGGTGGTCAAATTTCTTGGAGTTGCACAACTGGTTCAATTGGTTACTTACTGTGCAAGGTGGATTTAATGCTTACGTTTATTCCTGGATTGGCCAATCTTTACTGCAAATTTACTGGGCAAACAGACACGTTTGTGGGTTTGTTTATTTGATTTTGATTGATTTACTCTTCTGCAAACTTAATCCTGGTCCTGGCTGGGAAAGCAAACTAGAGAACAGCAACAGCAAAACATAGCTGAAAAAAAGAGACTCAAACTCTCAATCTTGAACTCTTTTACACAATCTTTTGACCATATTGGGAGGTTCTCTGCCTTAATTTTTGACCATTCAAATATTCCTCAAAATTACGATAATGCTCCGACCGAATATCAATCATCCAACGGCTGCCTATACTCTCCTTGCCTCATTGTCATTTTCTCGACTATCATAAATCACGATTCTTCTCGATGAGGGGTTTTTGTAATTTCATAACATATTAGCTAACTTGGTAAAACATCCATAAGTAAATGAAATGGTAAATAAGTAATGAAATGCAACTGATCAAATTCTTCACCAAACCAGAGCATAAGATTAAATCCTGGTTGCATTGGCCAGACTTCTGGAATCATGCATTCAGTACTGCATAGAGTTTGCAACTTCACCTGGCCCAATTTTCAGTTTGGGCCTGCCCAGTGTTTTTTTTAAATACAGTTTGGACTTCTTGGCAGTCATCTTGTATTAATACCGACTTGTTTCTCATAAAAGGCCCGGCCCAGTTCTCTCCACATTGGTATTAATTATTAAATTATGCTCAATACCATATTTTGTCTCTCTAGTCTCTACTATTATAAAACGGTGTTAGTAAACGATACCGGTCAAAAAAAAAAAAAAAAGGTGTTAGTAAAGGATGAGATATCTCGATTTGTATATTTATTCGTATTTAGTGTGACTCAAATTGAGTTATTATCACACACAACATTTTGTGGTAGATCAACTCTTTTTGACGCATCATTTGAAGTAAATAAATAAAAAATTAAGGAAAACATATCACAAAATATTTTTGAAGTAAAAAAAAGGAAGAAAATAATTTGATGACCCCATATAATATTGACAAATTGAAGTCTATTCTGATTCATAGATAAGCAATTGTGTAAACGAGCCAAAGTAACATAAACGCAAATGTATATTATAATAAAAATAAGATTGAACAGATTGGGGAAAAAAAATGCCCCACTTGTCCATTCATGAACCATGATGCATATGGAACGGTTAATTCTCATAGTCATAAATAATGAGTTAGACGAAATCAGATCGAACGAATTAGGTTACCGTGCACACCAATAAAGTACTTTATTCAATTCTTTGCCTAAATGATGCATACTAATCTC
The DNA here is from genome assembly GCA_964030455.1 of Linum trigynum. Classification (NCBI taxonomy): domain Eukaryota; kingdom Viridiplantae; phylum Streptophyta; class Magnoliopsida; order Malpighiales; family Linaceae; genus Linum; species Linum trigynum. The sequence goes on from OZ034819.1 coordinate 65,526,236, forward strand.
GCTACCTAGTTGTTTTTGTTAGGCCTAAGATCTCAATTAAGCTTGCTATGCTTAAAGTTTACAGTTTTGTAATGACGTGACCGCAACTCAAACAGGACATTTCCCGTATGGAGCTTATAATTTATGGGATTCAATTTACACGCACAATCAAAACATTGCCTTGGGATTAGAGGAAAGGCGTAGTGTAACATGTGTCAAGGATAATACTTAATTATGTATTTAATTACTTTACTTAGTGGTTAGGTGGTTCCTACATCACAGGCTACGTGAGTTAGTGATAGCTTTTCTGTTGTACAATTGGGTATTTAATCCCTACTCAACTTCTAATAAACAATCAAGTATCCAATCCTTCTCATGGTATCAGAGCTAAACCTCAGATCCCTTAATCACTAAAACCTCCTCTCTCCTCTTTCTTTTCCCGACCTCTCACCCTTCTGTTTCTTTTTCCAGAGACTCTTTTCTCTCTTCTTCTTCCCCTATCCCTCTGCTTTTCCTCTCCGCCCTCCGTCCAAAACATCCTTCCCCATACTTCCCATCAATCCCAATCTCCCACCTTTCTTCCCTCACCTTTTGGCCCACGCCCAGCCGCCGTCGTCTTCCAACGCCGGTAAAGCTCGCCGCTGACACCTTCCCTCTTTCCCTTCTTCCTATCGCCACTATGTCTCAAAATTATGGCGAGTCGGTGCTTAACATCAATGACACCAACACCATCATCACCCTTAATCCTGCCTCACAACTGCCCACCAAGTTAACTGGCGATAATTTCCCCACATGGAGAGCACAGCTCTTTACTCTTCTCCGAGGCCTTGATCTCCTCAAATTTCTTGATGGTTCTCATCCTGCTCCAGCCGCCACTGCCGAGGCATCTGTTCGCACTCTCTGGTTTCGTCAGGATCAACTTCTCCTTCATGCTATTCATGCCTCTATATCTCCCTCTGTTGCGCCCTATGTATCTGCCGCTACCTCTTCTCATGATGCCTGGACGACATTGGAGCGCCTCTTTGCCAGTCAGTCCCGCCAGCGTGTCATTCACCTCAAACAGAAGCTTGGCCGTGAAACTCTTGGCAATCGCCCGGTGGCTGTCTACCTTCAGGTCATGCGCACCACAGCGGCTGAACTCGACCTAATTAATGCCCCGGTGTCAAACGAAGACTTGATTCTGTATGTTCTGTGTGGTCTCCCTGAAGCCTATGATCATCTCTCGGCTGCCATTCGGGCACGTGATACGCCCATTCGCTTTGAGGATTTACATGACCGTCTTGTTGATTTTGAAACTGATCTGGCTTCGGTGCGCCTCAACCCGCAATCAGCCCCGACCACTGCCTTCTCCTCTGCTCGCGGCTATCCTGGGTCCTCTGGTTCTTTCTCCCGTGGGCTGCCTGGTCACCGTGGTTATTCCAGTCCTGCCCGTCGCAATTCCAGTCCTCGTCAGCATCGGGGTTATTCTCCAGCTCGCGGCAGCCATGGTTTTTCTGGTAACTCTTCTGCTCCTTCTCTATTGGGCCGCCCACAACTTGTTTGTCAGTTTTGTGACCGCTCGGGCCATTCCGCAAAAGAATGTTATCGTCTTCAAGGCCGCGCTCAAGCTCATCATACCGTGGCCTCCAGTTCTGTTCCCTCGGTTCCGGGTGGTTGGCTAGTTGACTCTGCTGCCACCAACCACATGACACCGGATCTCGGCAATCTCTCTCTCTACACGGATTATAACGGTCCGGACGCGGTTCTCATTGGCGATGGGTCAGGTCTGCATATCTCCCATATTGGCACTGCTATCTTACCTTCCTCTATGACTCCATTGTCCCTTACTGATGTGTTGTGTGTTCCGGCAATCAAACGTCGTCTTATGTCTGTTGCTCAATTGTGTAAGACTAATCCTGTGTCGGTGGAATTTTTTGCTGATTTTTTTGTTGTGAAGGACCTAGCCACGGGGGCGCAGCTGCTAAGAGGCCAGAATAAAGGAGATGTCTATGAGCTTCCGGCAGAGGCCTCGCCTGTTCGTCTAGCCTTGTCTGCTTCTCGCACATCCTCTGCTGTGTGGCACAAGCGCTTGGGCCATCCTCATTACAAATTGCTTTCTCGTGTTCTTCGTAATGAATCCCTTCCTGTTATATCTTCATCCTCTCTATCTTCCTGTGTTTCTTGTTCTCTTCATAAGAGCCATAAACTACCATTTTCTGTTTCTAGTTTGACTAGTTCGAGGCCTTTTGATTTGTTATATATGGATGTTTGGGGACCATCTCCTATTATTTCCCATGATCATTTTTCTTATTATCTAGTAATTGTGGATCATTTTACTCGGTATACATGGCTTTATCCTCTATCTCGAAAATCTGATGTTTACCAGGTTTTTGTCACCTATAAAGCTATGATTGAAAATTTTTTCCACACTACTATCCGCCGTGTTTATAGTGATGGCGGTGGTGAATTTCAGAAGCTATGTTCTTTCTTCCAAACTAATGGTATCACCCATCTCTTAACACCGCCTCACACTCCTCAACACAATGGTCTTGCTGAAAGGAAACACCGTCACATTGTTGAGACAGGTCTCTCCCTTCTCCATACTGCCTCTCTTCCTCTACGGTTTTGGTCTCATGCTTTTCAAACTGCCACTTATCTTATTAATCGCCTCCCGTCTTCCTCCCTTCATGGCGCCACCCCCTACGTTTCTCTCTTTAATGAATCACCTAATTATACTAAATTGCGTGTTTTTGGGTGTGCTTGTTATCCATGGCTCCGTCCATATTCTCCTCATAAACTTGCTCCTCGTTCACGCCAATGTGTGTTTCTTGGCTACTCCCTCATCCAAAGTGCCTATTATTGTTATGATCTTCTTTCCAAACGTTTGTTCACCTCTCGTCATGTCTTGTTTGATGAGCAAGTCTTTCCAGGTGATTTATCTACCTCTGTAGCTTCCTTGGATCCGCCTCACTGGCTCGCTGCCACTACACCTCCGCTCACTATTCTTCACTTGCCCACTCCTTCTTCTTCCTTGTCATCTCCATCCTCCTCACCCTCGGCTCATGGACCGCTCCCTTCGCCTTCTCCTGCTGCGTCTCCCCGGCCATTGTCCTCTCAACATCAGCAGTCACCACCTCCTCCACCGGCCAAGTCTTTCACCCGCCCGGTCACAAGGAGTCAACATGGTATATTTCGGCCGAAACGGCTGTTTCTCTCTCAGGTTGATACTGTTGACATTGAACCCACCTTACTACACCAGGCGCTTGCTGATCCGCGGTGGCATGCGGCCATGACGGCAGAATTTCGGGCTCTTTTATCCAACAACACCTGGACGCTGGTGCCCCGCCCCGCCGACACTAATATTGTGGGTTCCCGTTGGGTTTTTCGTATCAAACGAAATCCTGATGGTTCTGTGGACCGTTTTAAGGCCCGTTTGGTGGCCAAGGGCTTCACCCAGCGACCCGGTGTTGATTTTCATGAGACCTTCAGCCCGGTTCTCAAACCGGTCACTATCCGGACTGTGTTCACGATCGCTCTATCTCATCAATGGCCTATTATGCAGTTTGACGTTAATAATGCTTTTCTACAGGGATCTCTGCAGGAAACAGTTTATATGGCTCAACCGCCCGGTTTTATTGATCCCCATCATCCTGATCATGTTTGTCGCCTTACCCGTGCTATCTATGGGCTTCGTCAAGCGCCTCGGTCTTGGTACTTGGCGCTATCTGGCTTTCTTGCTACTGAAGGCTTCGTCAAATCAAAATCTGATGCCTCATTGTTCATTTACCATCATGGGGGTGTCACCCTCTATTTCTTGGTCTACGTTGATGACCTTCTTCTCACGGGAAATGACAGTCGGGCTCTAGCTCAATTTCAGTCTCGCCTTGCCGCCCGCTTCTCCCTCAAGAGTCTTGGTCCCGTCCATTACTTTTTGGGAATTGAGGTCATACCCACAGAGTCCGGCTATTTGCTCTCTCAGCAGAAATACATTCGTGATCTTCTTCATCGTTTTGGGATGGCTGATTCTCAACCGGTGCCAACTCCACTCGTCTCCTCTGCCAAACTCTCTCTGGTTGATGGTTCTCCCCCTGCTGATTCTACTCTTTATAAACAGGTGCTTGGCTCTCTTCAATATCTGCTCTGCACCCGTCCGGATATTGCTTTTGCAGTCAACAAGTTATCTCAATTTATGCATGCACCGACTACTCTTCACTGGCAGCATGTAAAGCGTCTTTTGCGATATCTCAATGGTACTTCCTCGCTTGGTCTTCGTCTTGCCCCATCTGCCTCCTCTGATCTTGTTGCGTTTGCTGATTCTGATTGGGCTGGCGATCCCAATGATCGCACCTCTACCATGGCTTTCCTTGTTTATTATGGTGGCAATCTCATCTCTTGGAAGTCGAAGAAACAGCGCTCTGTGGCCCGCTCCAGTACTGAGGCCGAGTATCGGGCATTAGCTCATGCTACTTCCGAGATCCTGTGGGTCCAAAATCTTCTTCGTGAGCTCCATCATCCACTATCAGATCCGCCCGTTCTGTTCTGTGACAATCTTGGTGCTGTGAACTTTGCCGGTAATCCCATTCATCACTCGCGTATGAAGCACTTGGCTCTGGACTATCTTTTTGTTCGTGACCTGGTTCAGGAGTCTGCTCTTCACATTCGCCATATTCCTACTGCTCTTCAACTGGCCGACTCTCTTACCAAACCGCTACCCATCACTCGGTTTCAGCTTCTTCGGTCCAAGATCGGTGTTGTACCCACCACCGTCTTGCGGGGGCGTGTCAAGGATAATACTTAATTATGTATTTAATTACTTTACTTAGTGGTTAGGTGGTTCCTACATCACAGGCTACGTGAGTTAGTGATAGCTTTTCTGTTGTACAATTGGGTATTTAATCCCTACTCAACTTCTAATAAACAATCAAGTATCCAATCCTTCTCAACATGAAACGTTTAAGGTTCTTTCTTCTGCTGCATATGCTTTAGCCAACTCTCCCGCCATCAAAACTCTTCACAAGTTTCAGAATTTTAAGAGGATATAAAATCTTAAAAACAATTTTGTACCTGATTTGATTTATACAAATTTACAAAACATTACGTATAAGATAACTACTGATTATTCAATTAATATACGCAAAAATATTTACAATTTGACATACTAGTTACAATTCAATGTGATCACTAACGGATGAATGTTCCTATCTCTTCCGGTTCCGAATGATGATCTTCCCCACGACATCATCCTCCTGCACAATCCGCCGGAGAACATCATCGTCTGTCGACACGTGTCGTCCAACCCTCGGCCGCTCCAGGCGATGTCACATTTGGGCACACTTATCTGGAAGACTGGAACCTTGTTTTCTTCTTGATACACGTGACCTACTTTATAGTTGACCATTAAGTTGTCCGCGTTGGAACATGATTCTACCATTGTTATGGTTTACTACTAAATAATGACTTTGTTACCACTTAACCGGAGTTAATAGAAATCTAAACTTCTATATATAACCATCTATGTTATTAGTTTGTCATTCTAAAGATTATGTAAACTAATCTTTGTAGCTTTGGAGTTTGATGGAAAAGAAAATATATAGTTTATGAGAAACCAATATATAATATGTACTTATCAAACATATACATCACAATTCACAATCAAATCCGAACCCAGATGAGTGCCAATGACGATTGAACATGAACTTAAGCGCGAGAAGAGCCCCAAACAGGAACGCCGGTGACCACTCCTCCGCCGCCACCGTAATTACTCCGGCCATCCACCATCGGCACTCCCCACGACGGAGGCGTGGAAGAACCGCCGCATTCCGCCTCCACCACCTTCTTCCCCGCTGCCGGCGAACAACCATAAATACTTCCCCCGCCGCCGCCGCCCCTAACCCTAACCGAGAAATTGATGATTCCATTCTTAACCCCTCGCGGGTCCCGCAGCCTGTAGCTCAAAAAATGCAAGTAATCCTCCGGCGTCAGGCCGTCCCCCAAGAAATCGGAAACCGGCACGGCCACCGCTCCGACCACTCTGTTTCCAGATCGGACTTCCAACGTCACCGAATTCGCAGGCGGCATTGGCATCTCGACGACAACCTTCTCGTTCCACTGAGGGTAGCTCCCGCCGTCGGAATCCGCCCTGGTCGACCCGGAATTGATGAACGGGTCGGTTTTCACGACGGCGAACGCGTTCTTCTTGACGGGTCTCCCCTCGAGGCGGAGTTCCTCTGCTGAGAGGATTGTGAATTCGAGAGTCCGTGTTCCGGCGGCCGCCATTTTGAGAGCGCCTTCAGGGGAGTGCTGATTGAACTATGAAGGGAATTGTAACGAATTGAATCATGGGATGATCAGGTTTTGGGATTGGTGTATTCTGTATTTATAAACAGAGTGTGGGTTGGGGTTGGACGCGGGAATCCGAAGGAGGGTCGGAAAGTCCTAATGTGTGAGTTGGTTGTTTGGTTACAGTTAAGTAGCCAAGAAAATGTTGATGTGTTTTAACCGGCCAGTTCAGGCCAACGATGATCTGCGTTGTACTTTTCCAAGAAAAAAGAAGAAGAAGAAGAGGGTAGGCTACTTCCAGGAACTCTAGCTATTAGATGCACATGGAAAAGAATAAGGATTGGAATGAATTTGTAAAGGAGGTGTTTCATACTAATGTATTAGTTGTATCCACTGTTGTTAATTCCAGCCTGTGATGTCAAGGCGCCAACAGAACCTCTTGCTAGTTCCAGCGAGGGAAATCAAGCTAATAGGTAATCACCAATTCCATCAAAGTATTAAAAAAATATACGTCAAGATTACAACAAATGGTTTCGTGGTGTAGTTGGTTATCACGTCAGTCTAACACACTGAAGGTCTCCGGTTCGAACCCGGGCGAAGCCATTTGTATTTTTTCTTCATGATTTTGAAAGTTACACTGAGCTGCTCTTGGTCTTCACTTCTTTCTTCTATGTTAGCCTACTGCAAAATATATGTGTAAATTTTAATTTTTCCTTTTTTGTTTAATTTTGTTTTTGCAAAAAGAAAAGTTGCACTGAGATGCTCATGTTCTTCCTTCCAGTGCTAGCCTGCATATCTTAAGAGTTCAACCCAACACTGAGAACAGTTTCCAACAGATAGAATGAAGCGTGATATGTTGATTCTTATTGCACAGATCATACATATGTGTAATAGGCTGCAACTTTCTGCTAATCTTTGGATAGTGATTGAACTGAGCAGTCTCTTTCTATCTCTACAGAATGAATCGACCAATGGTAAACATTTACACCCAAGGCTATGCAGTGAAATCAAAACTCAGATGAGAGTCAGGGCTAAGATAAAACGGCTGGGATTCTTCAGAAGGCGTTCTTCTTCCCAATTAGCCACATCCAATCGAGGGTCACTCCAGCGAAAATGCCAGCCAGCAAGAACAACACGAGCAAATTCCCCAATGCATTCTGCTCCGGACCCTGCAGCAACCCAAGCAAAAAATAGTTCAGGATTTAGAATTTATGTAAAACCTTTGAAGCTAAGTCTATGGGGGGAAAAGGAAAGGACTACTAACCTTGTAGCCCTTTGGAGCTACAGTCATGACACAAACGGTCAAGTAGCCATTGGTGAGCCCTAGAAACGAAGTGAGGAAGATCATCCACCCTTGATCACCATACTTGGCAGTGAAGTAGAATGCAGGAATGAGCAGGAACCGAGACAGGATTGCGATCATAAGCCACTTTCGGGAGGTCAGCTTGATGCACTTGATCAGTGGTACGTATCTCCCCACCAAATCCAAAGCATTGTACATTGCAATCAACACAAGTATGTACCTGGCAGGAAAAAACAATGGACCAAACACTTCCTGATGAGACAAGGATTCGACAGCTTTACTATTAGACATAGTAGGGTAATTCTTGAGCAAAATGGGTTCTTACCATGAACCCAATTGGTGGGTGCCTGTGTCCTCAGAGATGAACCCCGGGAAGATTGACAAAGTCAGGACATAGATGAAGAACAAGTCCAAAGCATAGTCTATGTTCTGGCGTAGCAACTGTATGTTGCTCAGTCGCTCCATCGGTTTGCTGTCCTCCCCCTAATAGGATCGAACACGATATGTCAGATTCATATGAACTAAAACTAAAAAGAAGAGGAAGATCCTGGTGAAATTCTGTTGACTTTACCTGTTCTGAAGGAGTATGAATGCCAGCAGCTTTAAGGTCGGCTGAAACGGTCTTCGATCCTTCTTTAGCTGCCTTGGCGCGGTAGTACTTCACTATTGGCAGCTTTGGCACGTAGAACGCATAGAGCAGGAAGCAGAGAAACTCCGCGAATGTGGCTATAGCAAGAAACAACTCTGCAATTGGAAGAAAAGAGTGAGCAAAAACCAGTTCAAGTCTGAGAATTGGAGCGTTGACCAAAATGGAAAATGAGAAGTTAAGTGACTTACGAACTCCCTTGCGAAGTCCATTGTCGGCATTCTCAAATGCTGCTTTGGTGATCAACCTTAAGCCTGAAGTCATGGCTCCTGATGCAGCCAAACCAGCAAAGAAGGACTGCAGCAATGGCAGATCCAACCGTTTCAGAAACACATCAACAAGCGAGAATACAAGCCAAAGATGTAAACTTTTCTTGAGCTGAGGTAAAGAGAGGGAGATTTCTAACTAACCTGCATGAATTCAGGGCACATGAATGACAAATCTCCCACCATTCCACCTTGAACGTGAGCATCTGCAACCCCAAATAATCCAACAATCAAGCAAATGCCAACGAACGGCCCAACTCCTCCCTTCCCAGATGTCGCGAAATCCAGCTGGGTTTACAACAAAGTCAACGCTTTTAGTTTCAGTGTGTCAAAGAAACTCCAAAATTAGCAAGTGTTTTCTGGTGATCATCACACTTACAACAAGTAGCATGAGAGTGCTGACGAAGAAGAGTAGATATCCAGCTATATTCCTTGTCCTGGTGTTGATCCTCGACTCGTTGTAGGCCAGGATCGCCATGGTTCCCAAGGCGAAGGGTTGGTAAACGAGTGTGAGAACCCTTGAAGGGTGGTATTTCTACGAACACATGGTAGGCATTCCAAAACAAAGTCAGGGGAAACACAAAACGAAAAATATCGGGGGAAATGAAGGCCGAGGTTCTTATTTTACCGGGAACAAATTGAAGTAGTAATCCCCAATTGTAAGCATACTGTTCCAGGAAACCAGTGACCCGAATCCAAGGACCCAACAAACCAACAAAGCTTTGAACCTCCCCTGAAGAAACAACAAAATAAAAACAAGTCCCTTGTTCAAAATTTACAGACCCTTTTGAGCTGAAGAAGGGAGGGGGAAAAAACAGGGTAGAAACAAACCTCGAGCCTGGCTGGCTCTCCTTCGTCTCCCCCTCCATTGGTAACACTGACCTCTATCTCCTCCTGCACCAAAAAAAAAAAAAAATCACCAACCTGATATAGAAACAAAAATCCCAGAAAACTGAAACGACTACAGAGCTAAAAAGACAGGGGAAAAGGAAGAAGAAGAGAAAAAGCTCATTACTTGCACCATGTTTTGAGCTTCAATCAGAACCCAAGTTCCGGAATAGGCAAAGCCCTTGTCAAAGCTGCAGACTTTATGGGAGTGAAATGGCGGATGAGTCTCTTCTCACTCTTGTAGGCCGACTAACAGTGTGAAAGCAGAGAGATAAGAGAAGGAAGGGGCGCAAGCAAGATGAGATAGGCGAATCGGCTAGGTCAGAGATTGTGGGAGGGTGAACTAATTGATTAATAATGGGGGAGATAAAAGGGAAGGTTAGCGTTGACGTTATTTGCTCGGCGCCAAAGGCGGAGTTGAATCCAAAGATTACTGGAAAAGAGGCGATTTGGGAGGAAAAGGGAGAAGAATCATGGGAGGATCTTTGATGCAGTTAGGAATCTGTGGCCAGAGAGATTAGGAGGGGATATTTATATCTCTGGATTCCAAGAACCTACCAAATCATTATTCATCGGTGAATTTTATGTTTTACTTGAGGGAGGGGTTAATGTAGTTGTAGTTGTAGTTAGGGATGGCAATGGGTCGGGTCGGGTCGGGGGCGGATAGTGCATATCCGTGATCCTACCCAAAGTAGGTCGGGTTTTACCCATACCCATACCCACATGTGAAACGGGTAGAAAATCAAAACCATGCCCATACCCGTTCGGGTTTCGGGTATCCACGGTTATTCATGGGTAATCATTTCTCTTCATAACTTCAACCAGTATGTTAACATTCACACGAATTCTCACATTACGTAAGAGGAAAAGTACGACAATAATTCACTAGAATGAAAAAAATTAATTAAAACAACACAATTTCATGAAAATATTATACTTATATGCTAAATATAAAATATGTTAGAGAAAAATAATGATTATATCTAGAGAAAATACATATGCATTTGTATAATCGGGCGGGTTCGGGTTGGATAGTGAGAAATCCATGCCCACCCATTACCCACAATATCCGGGTTCGGGTTTTACCCGTACCCACTAAATGTCTTTCGGGTTCGGGTTTTACCCTACCCGATTAGGCCGAATTCGGGTGGATATCCACGGTTACGGATATTTTTGCCATCCCTAGTTGTAGTTGCTACTACTCTTTTTTTTTCATTACATTTTATTATAAAGGTGGGTTTATTTCATCGACATTTTAAGTTTCAAAGAGTGCGATAATTAAGGTCCCGTTTAGTATTGTTGTCTATTTTTATTTTTTGTTTTGTTTTTCAAGATTGGAGAAACAAAAAAAAATGTTTAGTTGGGTTTCTATTTTTTGTTGTGAATCAGATTTGCACAACAGGGCCCAAATTTGAGAAACAACAATTTATTGCTTTGGATTTGATTCTTGTACATGTTTTACACGGGATTCCCGTTTGTTTTCATTAAAACAACCCTCAATTCGAATCCCACCTAAAGCAAAAAATTTCTCTTTTTTTTTAACTCCCAAACCACCTCCAAACCCTAGTCGGCCAACCCTACCCTCTTTCTCTCCCAAACCCGCCGCCCAACAGCTCCCTCCCTCTCTCAACTTCTTCCTCTCGAGACCCAGGCCGCCGATATCTTCCATCTCCCCCTCGTCGTCGATTTCGTCCCTTTGCCCCCGCCGCCTCCCTTTCCCCTGGCCCGACCTCGCAACCCCTGCCGCCTCCTCCTCTCGATTCCCGTCGCCGACTTCGAATCCTTTCCCCCCGCCGCCGCCTCCTCCTCCTCTCTTTTCTTGTTTTTAATTTTAATAGTAGTAATTGAACGCGTTTTTGTTTCTTGTTGTCTGCTTTCATTATTTTTCAGATTATCAACTAAACAGGTTTGTGTTTTCTGTTTTTTTCTGTTGTGGTTGTACATCTGTTTACACAACACCACTGCGATAATTAAGGTAGGGATGTTGTTGAGGGATGTTGTTGAGAGAAAGGTGGGTTTATTTCATCGACATTTTAAGTTTCAAAGAGTGCGATAATTAAGGTAGGGATGTTGTTGAGAGAAATTTTACAATGCTATATAGTATTGGTGCTATAGGGTTTTGCTTTTATGGTACAACTTAAAATTGTATATTTACGTTATGGTACAATTTCAGATTGTACCTATACTTTTTGTACAAATTCTTTTATGGTACAACTTGAACTTGTACTTTATGTGATGGTACAACTTCAAGTTGTAAAGTTGTACCATAACATAATGGTACAAATTGCTTTATGGTACAACCTAAACTTTATACATTTAATGTTATGGTACAACTTTAAGTTGTACATTAAAGCACCAATACCATATAGCATAGTAGAAGTGCGCGGTATGCTAATGATTTTGCAAATAAATGCCAAATTTTATTCATGTATATAGTTATCTATAATTATTATAACGCTTTGATATAGGATTACTATAATATGAGTATATGACGATCATCTATGAATTTCATTTTATTTATAATTAATATATAGACACCGCTAATGAACAAAAATACTCTTAATTGCCACCAACCAAATAAACCTAACCAAAGAACAATAATATTTTGATAGGCTAAATTACACGTTTAGTCACTCGGATTATACAAATCTTTCACGTTTGCCACCCGAATTACTTTTCTTTCTTATTCACCACTAACTTTACGGATTGTTTCACCGTTAGTCACCGACCGTTACATTCCGTTAACTATGTCCTACGTTGCAGTCAACTATAAAGTTTGACCGTCAACTAGATGACGTGGAAATTTAAAAAAATTAAAAAAAATAATTTATTTGTCCACATCATCATTCCACTTACTTTCTATATATTATTTATCATATTACTTATTTAATAAAGATTAATTATATTATAAAAATAAATAATATGATTGTTGTCCCTTCAAATGATGTCGTGCTGCCTGCCGACGTCGGCGGCGGCGACCACCTTTGCCGAAGGTGATGACGGCCTTGTCGAGTCCCGTGGGCTCTTCGTCGTCGACGAAGCGTCCTTTGTCACCCAAGGCTTCGATGGCGCCCACAGAGTGAAGAGGATGAAGAACAAGAGGAGCGGCTCGGCTTCGTAAATTGGGATTCCAGTTTCCAGATTCAACTGGGATGGAATTCCCTTCCGTGTTAGAGCTTCCCCAAGCAAAGATGCCTGCACCAGCCAAGCCATATATAAAACACATGTGTACAATCACACTCAGCTGAGAGTCTATAGTTGAAAGAGGGCAAAGGCAAAAGCAGAGGCCACGAAGACTCACAGCAAAGCCAATCATGGCGGCATGCCCCACGAAGAGCTCATTCTGCTTGGTGAAACCAATCCCTCCAAATGTTCCAAAGATGCCATCCTCAACTTTGGGCTTTGGTGGAGGAGCCTATCCATGCATATACACATAACTGAATTCAACATTTCCGTATTAAAGGAGCAGAGCAAAGAACCGTGAAAAACAGAGTCTAGGCTCACAGATTGGTTTGAAGGTCTTTAGTCTTACCTTCTTAGGAGCAGCCTTGGTTTTAGATTTGAACAGAGCGACAGTGGTAAGTGATCTAGAAGAAGAAGGAAGTGGGTTGTATAGGAGATGAGATGCGAATGACCTGGGCTTTACTAAACGGGAGAGGCCGCAGCCGCAGACGGAATTGGAGGCGGAGGAAGATTTGAAGACTCTGAAGAGGAGGAGCTGCTTCTTCTTGGTAGGATTTGGATTCCTCCCCTGCTTCAGCTTGCCGTTGCGGAGAATAAATCATCTTATTATTTATTTTTATAATTTGATTAATTTTTATTAAATAAGTAATATGATAAATCATATACACAAGGTAAGTGCAATCATGAGTTGGACAAATAAATTAATTTTTTAATTTTATTTTTTTAATTTCCACGTCATCTAGTTAACAGTCAAACTTTATAGTTGACTGCCACGTAGGACATATTTAACGGAGTGTAACGGCCGGTGGCCAACGGTGAAACGATTCATAAAGTTAGTGGTGAATAAGAAAGAAAAGTAATTCGGGTGGCAAACGTGAAAGATTTATATAATTCAAGTGACCAAATGTGTAATTTAGCCTATTTTGATAATTAGAACTTGCGTGTGTAGGTGTAATTGCTCGGTAAAACAAAACAAAGAGGGGGATAATTCAATAGTTGAATGTATCTTTAAAAGCACGTCAACACGTCATGAATGATATATTCATATTTTATAATAATAAAAAAAATTAATTAGAGTTGAGTACTTGAGTCAACCGATTGTAGTGTGTACACGTGAAAAATCACGACGGGCCAGCCTGTCAAATACCTGAAAAAACAAATGTTTCTTTTATTGTCTTCTTTGTTATTTCCACCTTATAAAACAATTGAGTGTTCGTTCTTCAATAGGTTAGTGTCCAACTTATGGTTGGCTAATAACATGGATTACAAATTGCTCCATAAATCGACCATATTTAGAAAACAATAATAAAACAATAATGGTAAACATAGGGAGGGTACGATCATTTGAGGTTGGGGATGCTAGTAACAAGACTCCAAATGTGTGTGTGGGGGGGGGGGGGGGGGGAGAGACAGAAAGAGGGACAAGTGACAAACTTTTGAAAGATTTGATGAATTCTATGAACACTTCAATTATTTCGCGAGAAGATTTATTATAATTTCACAGTTCACTTTTCGATCTCGTAGTATCGGACATTTCTTACTTGTTGTTTTTGTGTTGAACATGAAGGACGTTGTATACATAAAAGCAATTTCGAATTAGTGGATTTTCAATCGTTTACTACCCTTATGCTCAAGTGAATAATTTACCAAGCATATGGTCTTTTAAAAATGTTCGCTAATCTAACTCTCAACCAGAGCATATTCATGCTATGCACTTAAAATGACGTCGCGAGAATTCGTTTAATTAGAAACGGTATAATAACAACACATCGGTTCGCCTATCATCATTGTGCAAAACGTGTTTATTTGCCCTGGTCTTAGTTAGGTGACTTAATTAGGTCCATCATTTTACATGCATGGCTATATTTTATTCAAACTTTTTTTTTTATCACTTCAAGTAAAGTTTGAATGGAAGACAAGATAGCAATATCTCACGACTCACACGTGTTTTTTAACCACTGTGTAAATTCCTGCCACCAATCTTCTATGGATCTATCATTCATACGACATTGAACTGCGTATCATTACAATATCCTCATAAGATTTTTGCAACTTGTTTTTCCTTTTACATGCAAAATATTGTATATTGCAATTTTTCAGTAAGAATTATAATTATAAAGATTATTATTTAATCGATATAAGTATGTATAGAATTCAAGCCACATAAATTAATAAATAAAAATCGCCAAATGTATACTATTTTGATTCAAGATATAGGACCCGCTTAGTGGGTGTTTCTCTGGATTTTGATGCGATTTTTAAGAAACGTTTAAATCTACATATAAAATTCAGTGGAAAGCCGTAAATCGACGAAAATCGTATGTATGATTTGAAGGGAGGTCTTTCATATCTGTCGAGATCCACCATGCGTTATTAATAAATTATTTTTACTACGTGGCACATATAACACGTTGAAACCATTAATATAATGGTCTCAACAGTATATCATATCTTTGAAAATGGATAATTTCACATAAATACATGATTCATGATTATATAGCCAGCTCAGTCACCAAAAAAAGAAAATTGTGGGTCGGAAGATTTACAATTTTTTCAAAGCCTGTTTCGAGTTTCGACTTGTTGATATGACTTGAATCGGATTATCAGCCGCTACGACTGGTAATCGGGGGTACTATAAATACTTCTCATACTCCTCTGTAATCTGTAATCTCCTCAATATAGTGAAACTGGCTCTCTCTCGCCCGTGGACGTAGCTAACACACATCGTGTTAGTGAACCACGTAAATCGTGTGTCGTGTTTTCGATTCTCACTTTCGTATTCTTGCTTTGTCGATTCCTGCGATTTCCCGATCCGTAGCAGCGCGTTTATAACACGACTTTTGAGAATTATTTTTAAAGAAAACGTCTAAATTAGTCATTTCCAAATTTTTGGGAAAGCATGGGCCACAAGCCCAACTACCGGTTGGTGCTGGGCATCTGATAAGCGGGACCAATAAAGTTGCTCTATTGTTTTGGGGAGCCCACATTGTTTGGTCTCAAACGAGCCCAACAGCCCTAACTCCTCCTTTGAACCAGAAAGCCAAGGGTAACTTACTTTCCCTCTTCTCCTTATCATGGTTTCTATGTATAGTTCGAGCTGTTTGATCTGATAGCAGTGGAAATTTGTTTCTGCGCATGCACTGGCCTCGGATCTCGATCGAGTCGACGGAGAACTATGAATGCAGTCGCATTGCTATAAGGGTGTTATATGTACGTACTCTGAAGTAAATCTATCAGTAGATTGTTCGTTTCTGGTTTGTGTTCCGAGTATGTTTTCCTTTCATATTTTCCGATCATATTCGATTCGTAACGATTTTGCAGTTATTGGTCCAACATCAGAAACAAAGAGCAACAACTTGTAATGAATTGGGAGGTGAATGAACCAGTTCCACAACTTGTCCCCTTGATAGGATACAGGCCCGGAGTCCAACCACCTTTCTCATGGTGACCAAAGAAAGTAATATGGATCCAAGGATCAGGTCCGTTAGGGAAGCCCACATGGCCTATATTGGTTGTTGGGCTGTGACGACAGCCCATGTGGGTGTTAGGGATATGTAGCATCCCGAACTTTTTCCCGAGCAAGATATTATCCGCTTTGGGTCTCGACCCTCACGAATTTCGACTTGTGGTGCAATTCAATGTGACTTTCCATAAGGTCACCCTTCCTTTGCTGTACTTCACATTGAGCACGTTTAACTTCAGAGTTCTTTCATTTCACCCCAAAAAAACGCGTCTTTTCAGTTAATGTCGGTTTCTTACTTATGAACCATGGATCTCTCCCGTGTTTTGTAGACGTGGAATTCGTCTAAGGTGTTAGATGATCTCTGTAAAAAAAAGAAGAAGGGAAGATCGCAAGGTGCCATTGACCAAGTCACATGACAGCAGAGCACGAAAGGAGGGAGGGAGGGAGTTTCTCAGGTGACAGCTCCCAAGTAAGGTTGTCAAATCGGTTTATGCCAGTGTGCCGGTTTAGCAAGTGGAATGGTTCAACCGGTGGTACATACCGGTTTGTGCCGGTCCATGCCGGTTAATATTATAAATAATTTATAAATTCTCATATTTGAACACGACATTTAACGTCAATATCTAAATATTTGTACTTGAATCCAACAAATAACATCAACATTTAACTTTTTAACACATAAAATAAATAATAAATTACTTTTTATCAATTAAATTCACTAAAATAAAGATCATTTTATTTGGAGATTCGTATATCGATCATGCCGGTCATACCAGTGGTGTCATGCCGGTTTTATGACCGGTACAGGTTGAACCAGTGGCACGCCGGCCGGCGTGACAACTATGCTTCCAACTAAAGGACCACGAGGTTTTCTCCATGATTTGATTGGTCAGTCATACAGCTGCCTCCTAGATCTAATGTAACACTAGCAGATTCTGCATGCTGCCAGCCCGGACCAAACACCTTGGTGACTGGCGTCCACGTTGCAGCACCCAATCACAGGTTGGCACGTGGATGTCGGCCGAAGACATCTCTCGGAGAGGGTTGTGCTTACGGAATCTTAAAACCTTGGGAGCCCAGATTTATCACCTACGTACTAGGTTAGCAGAAAGAAGTTGATGGATAGAGATTGATAATTTCGATTTGGTTCGTTTTATTCGATCTCTTTTAGATTGTTTTGAAGTGGGTATAGACCTGACTTATTTTATCAGATCCGTTTTGACACGAATATTTCTAGTATTTTATTTTTTTAATCATATATTCATATGGATCGATTTGTCCTGACCCACGTCCTATGATAAATTACTCGACCTACACTCATTACACCATTTTATCATATTTAGTATTAGCTAGTGGCGCAATCGTAGTTAGACTTCTGTTTAAGGGACCTTAATAGCCCCCTACATACCAATCATGGCTTTGATTAAGCAGAATATTTAAAGGTGGAAAGAAGAATATATCTACTTTGATGATGTAATTGAAATTTGTTTAATAATGTGTAGTTGATTGGTAAACTTGTCTATACATTTAAAATAACACAGGAAAGTAGCTATTCTTTCCCCTTTGTCTGCAACTCTGAATCAACATCACAAAGCAGTTTGTTTTGGAAAAAAACCTCAAGCAATTGAGCAGTATTGTGCCTGTCAAATGACTCATCTTTGTTTCGAGACAAAGACTCTGACTCTGAAAAGTTTAAACCTAAGTCCAACCAAATCAACTAATTGATCAGTTACAAAAGTTTCGGAAATATAATATGCTAATTTAGATTCTAAATGAATTAAATAGCAAACGAATCAAGGTCACCTTATACTTAATGTATATAGAACCCAAAAATTTACACGGACTCAGTCTAAATTAATTCGAGAACCACTTGAACCCAATAACTCAAGTTATTGGAAGAGATTCAATCGTTGATCATATATGTTTACTAACAATCTAATAGGATTGGATTCCGTCCAGTGTCCATGAAACCGTACCGTATCTGCGGTTCAACCACGAAATACCAGTATCGGAGGCTAAACCGATAAATGGTATTTACCGGTATAACAGTTAAACTACGATTAAACCACGATTTTACCATAAAATACCTTATCGCTGACTTTTCCGAGATTGACACGACCATAGCGACACAACGTGACCGATAAATCAACACAAATCTGCGTACACGAGATTTTCTCGTTAATTACCCCAAAGGGAGAAAACTGGAAAGCATATATGATATATCCAAGTCGTACATATCCGCCGCCCAAACACCCACCACCACTCGTCGACGAAAAGCTTGAAAACAACGGCACAAAAAATAAAAAAGAGAGGTTGATGTATGTATTTGTATAGCTGGAGGTCGCTATCTTTGAGTTTTTAGTTTAAAGTATATTTATATATACTTCCACTACAGGAGGGCACATCATATTCAAGCAAACTATGGGTCTAATAATCCATTACCATTATAAAAAAAAAAAGAAGCTATGAGTCTGAATCGTTTTATTTGATTTCACTTTTACGTCGTTGCCATGTCAGCAACACTAGGTGCTGACTCACTCAACATACACCATTTATATACTCTTCCACTATACGTTTTCAATATTGACTCAACAAACTATGATGATCGTAGTAACTAGTAAGAATGGAACGACTTCATGACTGAAAATGAAGCTTATAGTTAACTCAATTGTTGTTTGTTTCATCATTCACGAAAATAAATTGTTAATGAATTTATCTTGTTATGACATTGACAATTCACGATGACACAGTTGACTGTACTAATTCGTTTCATGATTTGCGACAACTATACAATATCGATCTAACAATCAGATGAACAACTATAGCATTAATCATATAAAATCTTCAATAACATCATGTTATAAAATCTTAAATTTCATAGTTAATAATGTACAACTTAATATGTACCACAATCAAAATGGCATGATAAACCAAACCCGAAATATTATTATTTGTGAGAAAACACGGAATGTTATTCAAACTCTTCTGCCCTAGTCAGTAGTCAGCTAGCTATCAAATCAAAGCCAGCCTGCCCGATTACTTCCCAAATTAATCTAATAATAATATAAAAAAAAAAATATATTATTCGCCCGCACTAATCCTCACAAATATTCCCCCCCGGCGCTGAATCCCACGCGCTCCGTTTCCTCCTTTTAATTACCCCTTTCCCCTTCCTCCACTTTTTTCTCTCCTTTCCCCTCTATCGCCCTCCGCCGCCGGGAATCGCCATGTCGTCATCCCTCCACCAACCGGACCTCGACTCCTCGGCCGCCGCTGGCGACTCCGTGGCGTCCTCCCCTCGCTCCGAATCCCACGCGCCTTCCTCCCAGCAGGACCAGCGCGTGCGCTTCATGTGCAGCTTCGGCGGCAAGATCCTCCCCCGCCCGCACGACAACCTCCTCCGCTACGTCGGCGGAGAGACCCGTATGGTCGCCGTCCACCGATCCACGACCTTTTCCTCGTTAGTCTCCAAGCTCGCCAAGCTCTCCGGCCTCCCCGCCGGCGTCACCGTCAAGTACCAGCTCCCCAACGAGGATCTCGACGCGCTGATCTCCGTCTCGACGGACGAGGATGTCGAGAACATGATGGAGGAGTACGACCGCGGCGCGCTGAATCAGAACCCTAGATCGGCGCGATTGCGCCTCTTTCTTTTCCCCAAGGGGGAATTGGAAGGTTCTAGAACCAGCAGCATCAGCTCGCTCCTCGACGGGTCGACGAATCGGGAGCACTGGTTCCTCGACGCGCTCAATTCGGGCCGGGCCCTGGAGCGGGGCAGGTCCGAGGCGTCGTCGATCGTCTCCGAGGTGCCCGATTACCTCTTCGGGCTGGAGAATTCCGACGAGAATCAGCCGCAGGGGAAGCTGAGGAACAAATTCATCTTCAACGACAGCGTTTCGGCCTCGGATCCGGGTTCGCCCGCCCCGGTCGTCTCGTCGTCGCCGTACTGCTCCACCTCGTCGGTCGCCGCCCCGCCGACCCCGGTCAAGACCAAGCTCGTCGACCCGAGGCGGCAGGCGTCGGAGCCGATTCCGGTGGCTCAATTGCAGCCGCCGGCCGGGTACGCGATGCATTACATTCCGGAGTCTCAGTATTCGGGTCCTGCCGCCCCGGTCCAGCACATACCGGTTTACTACGTGCCGGGTCAGGGGAACGTTCCGGTTCAACAGGTTCAGTATCGGCCCCAATACGTCCAGCAGTATTCGGTTCAGCCGGGTCAAATGCAGGGGGTCGGGTACCATCAGGTGCAACCGGGTATGGGTCAGCAGGTACAGGGCGGGATGGGTCAGGTTTATGGGGCAATGCGACCGGCTATGGACCCGTACGAAGGAGCGAGGATGGTCTCGGATGGGATGAACCAGCAGATTTATTACGGGGTTATGGGTGGCAACGCGGTCATGACCGGTCAGGGTCACCCGGGCATGGTGATGGCGGCAACAGGGGAGGAGATGCAAAGAGGCGTGGTCGACCCGAAATCGGGCCGGATCTCTGGGCCGTGACGTCAGGTGATGATTGAAATTCTCTCTTATGTATTTTTGTTTGTCATTTCTGTGGTTGATTTTGATGTTTATTTATGAGCTAATAAGGCCCCAAATTGTAATTAGGTTTTGGTCGGTTTTGGGTTATCTTTGTTTTGATCTTCCTTTTGCATTTTCCTTTTTCTCTTTGTGGTTTGTGACAAATTTGGAAATGTATAAAGATTAAAGAGGCATATATATGTTATATTGTTGCTAATGGTGATGAGACAATTTCTTAAAGGAGATGTGCTTTCGTTACAAAAAAATGTATATAAACTGAATTTGAATTTTGTAATGTTTGGATATAAATTTAGTTTGTATCTATACTTGTACCTTTTTGTACATTTTTTTTTATAGAAAATGAGCATGTATCTTAATATTGTTATGGTGCAAATTTAATATGTAGTTGTAGTTTTTCGTACAAATTTCTTTATAGTACAAATTAAACTTTTACTCTCAATATTATGATGCAAATTCAATTGGTACTTGAAATCGCAGTCAAACGAGATGATACATTGTAATGGTGGGTCCACATCCTTTAGCTTTGGATATAACTTTTCGGTATGGTCGACTAATAAGATACACTAAATTACTTTCACACACACTCACATTACATGTTTTTTCTTAGCTACAATGGTAATGGTATGACTAGGTCACAAGGCTTATTTGAGCAGGAAAGACATTTTGGTCGCTAATTGATTACAACGACTTATGATTTATCCACCGTTGGAACATTGCATAACATTCCACGGGCCTGTTAGTTGGAGCGATATGCGAACCACCCTAAGTATTAAGATACCAAAACATCATGGTTACAAATATGAAATACTATGGATACTATAAATATAATTAGAGATTTAAGATAAGAAATACCCACTTTCACAGTTGCATAGGTCATTCCGTTAGAGTACGTCCTCATATACCTGGAACAATATATTACCCTTTTAGCAGAGCAATTTCAGCGGTTAGATTAGGAAAGAAGGAAATTATAAACGTGTACCAATACATTACCCTGCAACTTGACCTTTCACGTGCCATGATCTCCAATCCTCCACGATGGAGTAATTGAGAGCTCGAATCCATGCTTGTGTTCCGATATACGGTATTACCATATCGTGATCGCCACTGTTCAAAGGATCATAATGTTTACCGCGCCCAGGATTCTTAGTCTTAACAAAGAAACACAAAATTTCCTCATAAAGAAAATCTGTAGATATATGAGAAAATGAAGGACCTGTAGATCAATGAACGATAGCCCTTGATTGAAAGGTTGACATGATACACGAAACTGGTAGAAATATCATGTTCGTAATCCGATCGACGATTACAAACCTCCCACTCCTCTATCTTCCCCTGCACCACACATAATTGTTAGAGGAGAAAGATCACAGAGAAGCATTCCAGAAAAACCTGAATTTTTTTGGGACAATTCTTCCTGCAACTCTTTACCTCTCTTATGTGAAGCGCTTTCTGGACTAGTTTGTCGTTGACCCAATGTTTGTAGACTATTAGATTGGTGTCATCCTGCCGAGCAAACTTGAATACTCAGGAAGAAAAAGAAGGGAAACTGATCACCAGAACACTAGGCACAAGAACAGAACTTTTAACAATGTAATTAGTAATACGTTACAATCGAGCTTAGGCGGATCAACGGTCGATAACAGCTGAGAATCGTCCTGGAACATTCTTCTTCTTAGTGCAGCAATCTCCACTGGCATTTTTGCTGGATCTAAATTGCATTCTGGATACAGTATGCTAAGTGTGTTTATACCTGAGACACACTGCAGAAAAATAGAACATTCTTCTTCACTAAACGAGAAGTGGACAGCGAGATTCTTGATGAGAATCTTGAGTTCTGAGGTGAGTTAAGATGATCAAACTATAGGTTTTACCTCGGAGAAAGCCTTTAGATTGTTCTTACATTCCAAGTTGGTAGGTTCAACTGTGATGTACTCTCCCTTGCAGCTTTTGTGAAGTGACTGCAACAAAGTTCAAGTGGACTGCTCTTAGTGCTAGTACTTAGTTTCGAAAATTCACAGTTAATTCTCTATTTATATAAGTGAGAAATGTTGGGTGAGGATTCCTCATCCCAACCAGATGTTGATTGATAATAAATTCAACCTTGTAGAGTTCATCAGAAATGAGTGCCATTCCATGTGCGTATGGGACTCGGGCGTTCTTATCAAATTCACCACTTGTTGCTGGATTTCCAAGTATGTAGCCCTGGAAGAAAGAAAGAAAAAGAATGATTTCACCAGAGTAAAAATTCCAAGGAGAAGTACAAGGAAGAATGAAATTAGGATCGTTTCGATTGAGAATGTGTCGACGATTTGAATGTTCGAACCTTGATGTTTAACATCGGCTCGATGCCTTTCTCGTTTCCTGCACAAAATCCATATATGAGACACTCTAAAAATCTTGAATTGGGATTGGATTAGTGCCACAATATGTGTATATATATATATCCTGTTCTTACCAATGGACAGTTGTAGGACAATGGGTGGAACAGTCATGCCTGAGTAGGAATCCCCTGCAATATAAAGTGGATTTTGCAGCAACTCCGAGTGTTCTCCCAGCCACTATGAAGCAAAATGGGGGGAAAAAGGTATAGAATGAAAATTTGTATTCCTTCCAAGGATCCTTTCATCAGAAGATGGCTTCTTACCTTTCTGATGAACTCTGCAGCTTGAGAAACTTGAACCTGGTCACTTGGATGATCATCAGGAGATGGGTTTGTTGAGTAAGAGAATCCAGTCCCAACAGGCAAGTCCAGAAATATGATGCTCGAAAACTGCAGCGGATAAGAGCGATCGAAATGAGCGAATCAACGAACTCCGGAGCAGGACGTTAACAACTGTCTCAATGTTTCTGGGTTGCAGCACCTCACCTTAGTCCAGGAAAATGGGTTGAGGTTCAAATTTGGCAAGCTCCCGTTATGTCCCGCTACTGGTACTTGCAACCTGATTGGACCTGAAGAGCAATCGTTGGTGCGATTTGTAGAAAGTCTAGATTGAAAACATGAAAAGAATTCTACAGTAGGAGATGGGTTGTTATTTGGTTAACCAATTTCCATGGTAAGAGCAGAGAAGGCAGAGCAGCCAGGGCCGCCAGTGAGCCAGAGAAGGAGAGGGTCAGCTTCAGGATTCCCTTCTGACTTCACAAAGTAGTAGAACAGCTCTGCAGCTTCCCCAACTCCAATATACCTGAAAACAGCAGGCACAGTACATATAAGACTGTTTCGTGGTGAGTTTTAACATTGCATCGATGCGAGCACGCGTATACTAATTAACCCGGTCTCGAGGTAAAATGGGAGTCGGCCCTGGAATCCAGGAAGGTTTTCGACAGTTGCTTTGGAGGCTGCAACATGGCCATGATGCGACGAACATATGAGTGCAAGTAGAAGAAGAAGTGGCAGCAGGAAGAAGCGGAGGCAGTTCATTAATTTGTCCATTTTTTTCTCTTTCATCTGCTCTGTGTGTACTGAAATGTCTCTCTGGTTTGTGATTTCTAGCAGCAGCTTTGGTTGGTATGGTGGAAGCTGAATCGTGTCTGCAACTTGGAAAAATGGCGATTGAACTAGCTCAATGCTGGAGGAATCAAAGATCAATCGCTATATAGATTGAAAATTGAACCAACCATCACTTTGTTGGTTGATCCATCACTTTAGCCTTTAGGGAATGAACCATACGGCATTTGCTTTCATAAACTACAAACCATCAGATATTAAGATCCCTCTTCCTTTTGCATTTTTCCTTTTCTCTTTGTGGTTTGTGACGAATTGGGAAAGGTATTATAAAGAAGCATATATTGCAGAAAGCAAACCTTCAGAGACGAGGTATCTCTGTCGCCAATATTTTCGTCACAAAATATCTGCTTTTTTTGAGTAACTACGGTGACTACCAAAATCTACACCATTAATTATTGTTATTTCAGGCCTTTTTTAAATTGATGATAGAGATTAGATTAAGGGTAATTTTGGAAATAAAAGAATACAACACCTAATTATTATCTTTTAAAACATAAATTTATATATATTATAACCAAACCCTACTTCGTTCACCCTATTCACTCGTCCCCTCTCTACTCCTCCACCGCCGGATGGGAAAAAGAAAAAAAATTGAGGGAATTCGACTATAGAACATGATGTTTGTTTTTTATTGGTACGTAGTTTTTCGTATTGGTGGTGATTTCTTCTTAGTGGTAGTGTTTTTCATATTGATATTGTTATTTCCGCATTGATATTGATTATCATGTAAGCATATTGTTTTTTATTTTTTGAAATGGTAGTGTTCTTTTTCTATAGTGGTAGTCTTTTTCGCATTGGTATTGTTTTTCTCTTTTTTTTTTTGCATTGGTATTGATTATCATGTAATGATATTGATTTGCAAATATTTGTATTGATTAAATCTGCAATGGTATTGGTTTTTTGTGAAATGCTAGTGTTTTTATTTCTCGAATGGTATGGTGTTTTGTGAAATGGTAGTTTTTTTATTTCTCGAATGGTATTGGTGTTTTGTGCATTGGGAGTGTTGGTTTCTATATTTATTACTATAACTATTATTAGGGTAATTCTTATTATGGTTAGTAGTCTTCTTGTAGAATTAGATTTATTAGTAGGGTTTTCCTATATTTCCTATAAATATGTACTTGGGCTAATCATTCAGAAATCAGGATAAATAAGAAGAATATTAAGAAAATCTCAGAAACCCTAATCTCTCCCTATCCTCTCAATTCTCGATCCCTATCCCTCTAAGGCCTCGGTCGGTTCCCTATCTTTCTCTTCTTTCTCAAATCTTAATCCCTAATTCTGTTCGTATAAATTCTAATCCCCAAATATCAAACTCGTTAGGATATTTGTTTCTAATCGGTTTGTTGGTTGTATTGGTAACAAAGCGGCTCATTTGGTGGCCACTCTTGCTCTGTTTTTGTCGCCTCGAATGTTTGTGCTTCGACTTTGTTGCTTGTTTTGTAGTAGGCAAGTTTATGTTGTAAGCCTACAAATCTTTGTATGTTTCTCTTTTTTAGAGTGATCCAATGACAAAAAAAATATTGTAAAATTCATCCTAAAAATGTACTACAGAATTCCTCCTAAAAATTTACTACATACGAAACGATACATCGATTTATAATGATGGGTTGATATACTTTAGCTTTGCCTATAACTTTTCGGTAAGATCGACTAATAAGATACACAAAATGACTTTCATACACACTCACATTACATGTTTTTTCTTAGCTGCAGTTGTAATAGTATGATTAGGTTACAAGGCTTTTGAAGCACAAAAGACATTTTGGTTGCTAACTATTTACAAAGACTTATGATTTATCCACCTTTGGAACATAGCATAACACTCTATGAGCCTGTTAGTCGGAGGGATATGCGAACCGCCCTAAGAATTAAGACACCAGAAAATGATGGTTACAAATATGAAATATTATGGTTAATAAAAACGACAATTAGAAATCTAAGATAAAAGAAACACCCACTTTCACCGTTGCATAGGTCATCCCATTAGAATAAGTCCTCGTATACCTGAAACAATATAACTACCTCTAGGCTTGAGTAGAGCAATTTCAAAGGTAAGGTTAGCCAGGAAGGAAATTAAAAATAGTATCAATAAATTACCCTGCAACTTGGCCTCCAACGTGCCATGATCTCCAATCCTCCACGATGGAACTATTGAGAGCTCGAATCCAGGCTTGTGTTCCAACAAATGGTATAAAAATATCGTGATCGCCACTGTTCGAAGAAGCCCAGAGTATACAGCCAAAGATTCTTAGTCTTTTTTTTTTTTGACAAATAAAGATTCTTAGTCTTAATGAGAAACAAAAAAAAAAAAATCCCCAAAATCTATAGAGATATGCAAAAATGAAGGACCTATAGATTAATGAACGATAACCCTTGGTTGAAATGTTGACATGGTACTCAAAGCTACTCGGAATATCCTTTTCATAGTTCCACCTGCTATTGCACCTCTCCCATTCCCCTATCGTCCCCTGCACCAAACACTGTTAACTTACAAATGGCTAAAGGAAAAAAGAACCCAACAAAGAAGCATTCTAGAAAGCCATTGAAGTTTTGGGGAAGTTCTTCCTGCAACTGCAACTCTTACCTCTCTTATGTGAAGCGCTTTCTGGACTAGTTCATCGTTGGCCCAATGTTTGCAGAGTAGATTGATGTCATACTAGCAAAAGCAAACTTGAATACTCAGTCAGGAAAAAATAAAGGGAACTCACCAAAACACTTTTTTAACAATGGAAGTAAGTAGCTACCTTGCAGTCGAGCTCAGGCGGATCAATGGTCGATAACAGTCGAGACTCGTCCTGCAACAATCTTCTTCTTCTTAGGGCAGCAATCTCCACTGGCATTTTATGTAAAATGCATTGTGGATCCAGCGGGTTAAACATGTTTATACCTGAGAGACACTGCAGCAAAATGGAACATCCTTCTTCACTAAACAAGAAGTGGGCAGAGAAAATGTTCATGATATATATATATATTTTCATGCATGCTTTATTTTTACCTCATAGAAAGCCTCTAAGTTGTTCTTACATTCCAAGTTGGTAGGATCTACTATGTGGTACTCTCCCTTACAGCTTTTGTGAAGTGACTGCAACAAATTTTTTGGGTGAGGACTACTCTTTAGTGCTAGTAATTAATTTAACTTCGAAATCTCGAAAATTCTCTGTTTATATGGGAGAAGTGCAGCAAGATGATGGTGTGATAGAATTAAAACCTGGTAGAGTTCATCAGAAATGAGCGCCATCCCATGTGCAGATGGGATTCGGGCGTTCTTATCGAATTCACCACTTGTTCCTGGGTTCCCAAGTATGTACCCCTGAAACAACAAAAAAAGAACCTTGAGATTTCGATTGGAATTTCCGAATTCTGATTGAAAACGTTTTGATCTGAATGTCCGAACCTTGAGATTTAACGTTGGCTCGATGCCTCGCTCGTTTCCTGCACAAAAATCCATGTATGATGATGATGATCCTAAGAATAAACGAAACACTCGCGAACAATCTTTCGATGTGATTCGATTTGGTGCCACAATATGTATACATATTATAATCCTGTTATTACCAATGGAAAGTCGTTGGACAATGGGTGGAACAGTAATGCCTGCGTAGGAATCCCCTGCAATATACAATGGATTCTGCAGGAACTCCGAGTGTTCTCCCAGCCACTATGAAGCCAAAAAAAATCTCGAATGAAATATTGTACTCTTCTTCCCAATGATCCTTTTCATCAGAAGGTGGATTCTTACTTTTCTGATGAACTCTGCAGCTTGAGAAACTTGAACATGGTCACTCGGATGATCAGCAAGAGATGGGTTTGTTGTGTAAGAGAATCCAGTCTCAGCAGGCAAGTCCAGAAAAATGATGCTCGAAAACTGCAGCAGATAGCGAAATCATCAGGTTTCGATACGAGCACGAATCACCGAACTTTCGGAGCAGGACGTAACAAATCTATCAATGGTTCTGGGTTGCAGCAAGCACTTCACCTTAGTCCAGGAAAATGGGTTGAGGATCAAAGTTGGCAGGCTCTCGTTGAATTTGATGGGACCTGAAAGAGCAATCGTCTCGAGCGATTGGTTGATGATCAAAGATTGACAAAATCCAAGAAAGAATTCTACATTAAGAGATGGGTTATTGTTGTTAGTTAACCAAGTTCCAAGGCAAGACCGGTGAGGCCAGAGCATCCAGGGCCGCCAGTGAGCCAGAGAAGGAGAGGGTCAGCTTCAGGATTCCCTTCCGATTTCACAAAGTAGTAGAACAGCTCTGCAGCTTCCCCAACTCCAATATACCTGAAAACCGCAGCACGCGCAGTATGTATAAGACCGTTTCGTGGTGAGTTTTAACATTGTATCGATTCGAGCACGTACTAACCCGGTCTCTAGGTAAAATGGGAGTCGACCTTGGAATCCGGGAAGGTATTCGACAGTTGATTTGGAGGCTGCAACATGGGCATGATGCGATATTGAGCATATGAGTGCAGGTAGTAGAAGTAGAAGAAGAGGCAGCAGGAAGAAGTGGAGGAAGTTCACCAATTTGGCCATCTTTCTCTTCATTTGCTTTGTTTGGAGGTGGTGGAAGCTGAATCGGCTCTGCAACTTGGAAAATGGCGATTGTACTAGCTCAATCGCTATATAGATTGAACCAACCATTACTTTGTTGGATGATCTGTCGCTGTAAGGAATGAACCATACGGCATTTGTTTTCATAAACAACTCCTAGCCATCAGGTATTGGTAGGGCTTCTGTTTTGTTGATGTTGTCTGAAATTTTCAGGCTGGCGAATGTCAACCTAATTTTCAGGTTATAGTGTTTTGGTGGGAACTTTAGATGGAAAATTCGCCTAAAAAAAGTTTGGACTAGAAAGTTGGGCTTTGTAACGTTCAACAAGGAGCAGGCACAAGCCCAAATGGAGATCCCTCTTTGTGCTCACCAACCGAATCTGGGCTTCTCCAGTCAAAGCAACTAAGCAAGCTACCACTCCAACCCAAGGATAAACGGTTTTCTAGCTTTATTGATAAATAAATGAAGGGTAAATGCGATATTTGGTCACTGAAATTATTAAATCATGTCATGTTTAGTCGCTAGAAAAAATTAATATCAATTTCGGTCACTCGAATTACTGAAACATGTCACATTCAGTCACTCTTCGTTAGCTTCCGTCCAGCTCCGTTAAACGCAATGTGGTTAACAATGTCGTAGGATATTACTGGCAATTGAGTGGGGAAGTATGGGGAGAGATACTGTTGATCAGTCAAGGTCCTAACTTGTCTAAGTGTGTGAGTGTGTGACACTCAGAGGTTGCAATGTGGTTAACAATAGAGATGGGCTTAACTAGCGCTAACTGAATACAGATAAAAATAAAACTTCCTTTAATTTAGACTTGACGCTCCAACTTTCGTTCAAAATAAAGAGTTATAGTGTCGTTTGACATGGCAATGACACATGGTGGTATCTATGGCATTGTTACTGTGACCGACTTGCATGTCTCGTCGTTAGTTCTTTGTGTTTATCGAGATAAGAGGTTAAGTCGCCCGTTTAAGTTTAGAACATCTTAGTCGTCCGTCAAAGTTCGAGCCATTTGAGATATTTTTCCTTGAACGTTACGTTCGTTCGACCAATAGAGTACTTGACTCTTTGTACAAGCCTTATTGATCATCAATGTCAGGTGAAGTGAGCTCATTGTAGTGAGAGTGGATTGTGTCATGGTCGGTCTACGGTCTAACAGCTTGCCCTGCAGCAGCACCATGCTGAAACTCACGTAACGTACGTCTAACAACTGGGGGCTACTACCTCCATTACCGCAGAAACCAAACACCACTGGCTTTTATTCAGAAACAGGGGAAGCCACAGTTGGGGGAGCTGATGGGTTCAACTTTCATGATTTTGTCCCAAATCTGCACCAACTCAAAAAAAGGAAAAAGACCCATTTGCTGGCCTGGTGACAACAAGGACACCCCACCCCCTCAATTATGCTGTTCTTGATGGTCATTTTGAACCCCCTTTTCTTTCATTCCATATCGTTCCGGTCCATGAACTTTCGAGTTTTGGCCATTGGGATACTTGAAACAGCCGAACATTGTCGTCTTCGTGTTCATATCTATTCTACAATGTCCCCCAATGCGATGACAATTTTTCGTAGACATGTATGTTAGTAATCTTAATTAGAACGTAGAACGATTCTCACCAATCATATCACTTTGTGGTCTTAACATGCTCGTAAGTGAATGATCTATTATTGCCCTCCCGAAGTTCAGAATTCGTGTACCGAAATGTCGGAAATGAGAAAGTATAGGGATCGAATTGAAATTCTAGGCCACTTCTTTTTTTCTTTCACCCTTTTAATCTTCAAAATGATGGGAATAGAGGGAGTGAAAGACAAAGGGATCGACAGAGGCGTGCAATGGTTCCACTACACTCACATTTTCTCATTTCATGTATATGCAGAAAGAAAGACCACAAATTTTAGCCTCTCCCTCCTTTCTATGCTGCTGGGTGTTTGTATATGTAGCTAGGGATGCAGCTTGCCTTAAGAACCCTAGCTAGTGGGACTGGAAAAAGTGACCTAAAAAAAGGAAAGGGAAAGAAAAGCTTATGCAATGGAGAGGGGGTTTTCTTTTGAGCTTTCTCTAGCTTCCATGATAGCAACATGGACAAGGAATTATGAAGAGATATTGCTTGTGTCTAGTGGCACAAGAATGTCTAGTTCCAAATTTAGTTGCACTCTCTACTGCCGTTCACCGTTCGGAATCGAAACTGAACCTCATTTTGATACCACTCGTTGAGATCAAATAACTCCATCAGTACAAATTGTCCGCTTTAACTCAATCCTGCACGAATTTATTTTCGGTTTCCTTTCCCACAAGAAATTAGCTTACATGGACAGTTATATACAAATGTCTATCTCCCCTGTATTTCCAATATAGTAATTGTACTGTCTCCCAAAAATTTTAATAGATTATTAAAAAAATATAGTTATTAGTTTTTTAAAAAGAGTAGAAAGTGTAATCAAGTCGCCTTTCAGTTTCCCCAATCTAATCTAATGTTCATATAGCCCTTTTCTTTTTGCCTTTTCCCTCTTTCTGAAAGCTGCATATTCAGAGTTGCTTGGGGCATATTGAAAAAGAAATTGATCAATGGTCTTTTGCTGTTTCTTTACACTTTCTTTGAAAGTTCCCCCATTTACTAATAAGAACCGTATAAAAAAAAAAAAAATAGAAATGAAGGATTGTTGTCTTAGGTTAGCTTTCGTTGATGAGAAATATTGTATCATCAACTAAAGAAATTGTAGCTACTCAATAAAAATATTAACAATTTAGTAACCCAAATAATTAAGGCATTGAACTCGTTCGAGAGATACTTTGAGATCAAGTCCAAACTCCTCGATCCCACCACCAAGATTCACATCTTTCACTTGTTATAAAAAGAGCACTACATGCTATCAACAATCAGTTGATACGTACATAATAATAATGCGCACATTTGTGAGATCGATTCCACACTCCATATCAAGTGGCAAATACATTTTTGCATGAGTAGTGAAGGTTGGGAAATTAAATACATGTATGTATTTTGATATTTTGTATTGTTTCCTATAGCCAGCCAGCCAGCCAGCCAGCCAGCAGGAGGGCGCACCACTGACATGCACACATGATATAAGTCTGAAAGTACTCTGCAAATTTCTTAATGACTCCATGTCTTATTCTCTCTTCATTCAACACAAACAAAAAACAAGGCCCATCAATCTAGCTAGCATTCACAAACAGATGTGATTAATCTGAAGAAAGATTACCAAAGAAGTTTAAGTTTAAGTTTAAGTTTGCAACCACTTAATATCTCTCTTTCAAACGACATGTACCACCACCATTTTATAAGGGGCCCTTTTGGGTGCTGGATTTAGAAAGGAAAATCAATGAAAAAAGTTTATACTTATAAATCTTGAAATTGTAAAATCACGGTCCAACCAAGCTTCCAATAATCAAATTGTAGGAAGGAATCATATAATAAAAATAGATTTTGTATCAATTCATCCCAATAATTTAATTTATTAGGTGGAGCAAAAAAGAAAATCATCAATATGTTTGGTCATATCATAACTAGCGAGAAGGCGGAGCAAACTTAGTGGAAGCGACGCCGAGAACATCACTCGTAGTAGATGTACCAAAAGCAGAAGAGCCCAACACGCGGTGAAGAAGATAAAGAGAGGAGAAAGGAAGGAAATAATTGATAGAAGATCTATTTTCATATAACTCTCGGTTGTTCCGTAGGGTGTAATACAAGGAAAAAAAAAGAGCCAAACACCTTAGAAGTCCAACGCTCAATCCAACTATCTAATAAAAATATTAGCCGTTAGGTGTGTCACGAAACACGTCTTACATATCATTCAAATGTCTTTGACCGTTTAAGAGGTTATCTCCACTCTCAATTCCCACCACAACATTTTGTGCAGGTCCAAAGAAAGCTTAGAATTAGAATCGATCCTCTCATCCTTCAGTACGATCACTATCTAGCCATACCTGTGGCCACAGATCCTCATCACCCTCTCTAAACCTACCTTAGCCCAGGCAAAAAAAAAAAAACAAAATCAAACAATCATTGAGCAAATCGGTCACATGAAGGAATTCTACACGTAAATGGGAGAAGATCAATCGAATACCAACCAAAAAATTTCATGTTGGTATTATGGTTAGGTCGTGTCATGTCGAGACACCGATTAGCTGTATTTTGCAGCCATGAAAACGAAAGAGTACTGTTGCAGTAAAAGGGTCACAGACGACGACACACTCGGTTGCAGGCTGCTATGTACATGTACGAATGCCAATTTGTATGCTCCCAAACCGCGAAAGATTTCCTTGGAGGTGTCCGAGAAAAAACTTCTTTTTGTGTGGCTGAATGTGAATCCGTCGGGATATTCCCGTTTGTCTTATCCTTTTCAACGAGAAACGCCATTTAGTGTTACAATACATAAGGCCTAGCAAGAATCAGGGGAAAGCCATGGAAATTTATGCTGCTATGGAACAAAACCACACGATGGTGCTAAGAAAAAATTAGGTGGTTGCTAGTAAATGGCTGTTATTGAGATATATATTGGTTTTTGATATGGTATCAGAGTCTTTTTTTTTTTATCTTTAATTTGTTCTAATCCTAGTGACCTCAAGTGCTATAAACACATGGCATTCTTTTTTTTATTTTTATGATTGAGATGTCTTGTGTGTTTGAATTCCGACGACACCCATATTTGAAGCACGCGTGTTACTCGGACTACTTGTGCAAACTTCAAAAACCAAACGACATGGTATAAGATCCATATAAGTGAGTATCTCCCGGGTCTCAACAAAGTCAGGACAAACTAGTTATCCTATCGCGACTGAATAAGAATTACGTGATTCACTAACATAATGCGTACTATAACTAACTAGGAAGATAGATGATGCTCGCCCGTAAAAAAAAACCCTCATAAATTGGCCATTGCCCTCCTCCTCTCATTTTCGGAATCCCCACTTCAATTCCCAATCAATTTTCCTCTTGCCTTATTGAGCTTTGCAAGACGAGGAAAGGAAGAGAGATCGACGAGGCCGTGAATGAGATGAATGAATGAATGGAGTTATACTCTGTGAGAAGAAAACAGTACGTACTAACTATTACCCTTCATTTGATATCATGTATACATATTTCTCTCGACATTTATCAGACACACGTGAGTCATGACATGCAACAAAGAAGATATCAGAGGAAATACAGATGCCAATATGCCATCCCTCTCTCATTCATGTATCATATACGTGCCCACCCGGCCTCTACGTCGTCGTTTCGCATCCACACACGTTATATCAGTGGACATGAATAATGACGAGCTGCTGCAACCAGCCAACTTCCAGCTAGCCGTGCCAAAAAGGAAACTCTCCACTCGCTGTAAATTCTAAGCTACTTGCCTGCTTTTGGTTGGAAGTTCCCAACATCCATGGTAAAAAGAAGAAGAACTATTTCATTTTGTAAAGATGATTACATCAACTTATGTATCAGTAGGTCATTGGGTAAGTAGGTCTTTGGTTCGATAGCCTCGCCCCGTCTCATACCGTCCTGTATTGACCGTCGGTTTTTACGTAGATATATATAACTGAACGTGTAAGCAAACGTTGTGATTGTACGGGTCGTCGTTTGTACTGGCTCTGTCTCGTCGTCTCTCATAATGTGTTCCTGACGTACACCTTTCATAGCTATCTATATTATCACTAATGTTTACTTGTATATTGATTTTCCTATTTGATTAGACTTTTATTCGTCCATCAAGCAAACAATTTGGTTTCATTGTTCATATGTTGTTTTCTTCTTTTTTCTATTATAGTTGTTATTTAGGCACCTATATGAGAGGATGCAAATGTGGAGATGTCATATTCAAATGATAAGAATGTATGGATGTCGTCTCGCATAAGAGGTGCACATAAGAGGTGTACAGACAATATTTGTAAACATTACAATCATAATAACGAGCGAGATTCTAGATCGAGGAGTGCAAAATTAAATCGTGACAAACACTTTGTAATTGAGAATTGTCTTTTTTTCCCTCCAAACCTTGTTGTCAGTTGTAATTATAATCACAAATCCTTTCACTTTTCACTAACATAGTAGTAGTTGTGGAACTCTAGAAAATTTCCATGAGTGGAGTCAGCCACCTAATAGTTGGAAAATTAGCAGCATTATGGTAAATCTCATTTGCCTCTATGTGCAGGTAATTTGAAGCTTCCTTTTTCCCCTTTCTTGAGTAAAAGTCCCAAAAAACGCCCTATTACTTTTCTTTCCTTTTGGTTTGATTATCATTCTTACTTTAGGCTAATGACAAATGTGGAAGCTTCTTTCTCAATCATTATACATCCAAATTACCCCACCTCTTTTCCCTAATATGTTTATTTTGCCACAATTCTATCCTTAGTAAACCGGTTTAAGATTTATTATTTGAATGAACTTATTCGATAATGAATTATGGTGTTGATTAATTGAACGTGAGCGTTAACCAAATGTTGAACCCTTTGTTCATGTACAAAATATATATATACCGATCATACATTTTCAATTGATAGAAAATTGTGTTTTATCAAGTTCCTCTGGATCGATTTTCAAAGTATTCATTTAACGTTTTGAACGAAAACACTCTACGAGTAATTCTCCATACGAAATTAAATTCATTACTAGTTTATATACACATATCCAACTGTAGAAATTTCCATTTGTACCATCAAAATTAGTGATAAGCTAACCAAAAATAAATCCACGAAATGAAACAGGGAAAATCATAATTATTAAATTCATGATAAACGACTTTTATTTTTCTTATTTATTTATTATTCACCTATCCATCTTTTCACTCTCTCTCTCTCTCTCTCTCCTCTCTTCTATTCTCCCTGTCCCTCTGTTTTCCCTCTTCACCATTGCCTACTTAAACCATTTTGTCCTGCTTCAAAAAGCTCTGAGCTTTCTGAAACAATGGAGTTCGATCTCGAAAACCCATTAACGAGCATTTCAAGCTCCAAGGATTCCGATTCCAAAACGACCCCACTTCTCCTCTTTTCTTCAGAGTCCGATCACATGCCGTCACCAGACTTCCTCAAAACCTCTGTTTCTTACGCACTATTTCGTCGGGAAGCCATCAAAATCGTTTCCCAGGCTGATTATTCAGACCCTTTTTTGCCCTACCTCGCCGTCAATTACATGGATCGTTTCGCTTCCCGGCTCGAAAACATGGTACTCAATCGTAGTAAAATTCCATCGCTCTGTTTTTGTCTTACTCTGTTTTTTTTCCCCGGTGAGGAATTTCTGATCGCCGTTTATTCTTTTCAAGGAAAACAAGCCATGGGTTGTACGACTCGTTGTGATGTCCTGCCTCTCATTAGCTTCCAAGATGAGGAATTCGGATTTCTCAGCCTCTGATTTTCAGGTAACGAAAAACAATCTGTTAGAGAAAATCTCTCTGTTCTTTTTTCTCGAATCCTTGTTTTGTCAAGTACTAATTTTACTGATTTGGGTTGGGGGGAAAAACAGAGAGAAGGGTGTTTTGGTTTCGACGAGAAGACGATTAACAGGATGGAGGTGATGATTCTCCACGCTCTTCAATGGCGGATGAGATCGATAACCCCCTTCTCTTTCCTTGAGTACTTCGCGTTATCCTTCGATACGACGGCGTCGGAGCTAGCAGTGAAACAACGAGCTCTGAAATCCCGTGCCCAAGATATCATCTTCAAAACCCAAAACGGTAAAAAGAGCAAAACAGAGCAAAATTTATTTACTGTTTCACTTTCCTGTCGTTATCTTTGTTCTTTCTGTTTTTTACTGCTTGGACTTTGGCAAAAACAGAGATGAAGCTGCTGGAGTTCAGGCCGTCGGCGGTGGCGGCGTCTGCGCTTCTTGCAGCGTGTCAGGAATTGTTCCCTCTCCAATTCCATTCCTTCGAGCGCTCCATTTCCTCTTGTGATTGTGTAAACACGGTGTGTAACATTTTTTTTTTATTCCATCCATAAGTTTAACTATAAGGGCATAAATGGTTCTGTTCAATTTAAAACCGGATCAAGTTGGGTATGATTACCTAAAACAAAGGCCAAAAAGAAAACGAAATCGTCTAAACAAAAGGGTAATCTGTCAAATTCAATTGATTTGGTACGTGTTTTTGTTTAATTTTTTAAAAAGTTGTAAAACTATAATCGACTTGCTATTTATCTGGTTCAATTTGATTTGATCAAAATATCGATTGATCTAATTTGGTTTGTTATAGACCGAATCATTATCGATCGGTAGAAGCGAACTAGAGCTATAAAGTTATTACCGAAAAATTGAAATGTAACGTTACCTTTTGCTAATTTGCACTTACCAATTTTGTTAATTTTTTTTAAATTATTGTGGCAGGACAATTTATCGAGGTGCTTGAATCATGTGCAAGAAACAATTATGTGTGGTTGTTTGACCGAAGATTATACGAAGTCTAGTATTAGAAGAACTCCGTTGAGTGTTCTCTATTGGGAATCTGCCAGTGGCAAATCGGAGAGCGAGAGCAATAGTCTCAGTGGCACCATCATCGCCTCGGATGACGTTATTGGAGTAGCGAGGCCAATAAAGCGGCAGAAAACTGATGTTAACAATATGTTTTTATGAAAGATAAGTTTTTTTTTATGACTTTTGTGTCAATGTCAACAAAATTCAGGGAGATATTGACGTTTTTCATGTTCTAGTCCATCCGTTCCTTGTCATAGAGTCTAGGTTTAACTGTTAAGTTTGTTAATTTCGTGAAACCATCAATCATTTTTATGGATTAATCTAGTAATATGAAGTTGACTGTCGTACAATCTAAATTATAGATACCAACCATCATATGAAAGCACAAGTGTAGTAAAGCCACCATCAACTAAGAAGAATAGGGAATAATTGAATTTGTGGATATTTCCTTTTGTTTATGTGTACATCATGTGGTCGAGCAACATTAATCGTAAAATTTGAACTCGAAAATCCAAACTACTGCTTATCGTTTTTGTAAGATTGCAAATACAATTACGAGCAATTACAAAAAAAACATGGTGAATCAAATTGACTGAAGAACACACATAATGACATGATACAAAACACAAAGAATTTCACATGGCTTTGATAGTTGTGTCTAAAGTCCACCATAGTTTATTAATTTCCTTCTTTGGTTACTACAATCAAGCCGTTTTTTTTTTGGCCCTTTCATATCATTGTCTGACTTTTTCACCTCAACATATCAAAGCAGATACACTAAACAAAACATTAGTCTAACCACAACTTTCAACTTTGACATCAAACCATATTCTCCCAATGACGACCAAACCAGCTTGTAACCACAATGGCTAATCATAAAAAAAGAAACAAGCAATCAAACACTAGAGCAGCAGAGTGATCAAAGATGGCATTGGGTTCTCTGTGTAAGTTTAATTGCTGCTGCTGTTGTTTCTGAGCAGAAGTGTGTACTTTGTCGCCTGCCAGAGTCTCTGGCGCACAGCTAAAAGAGTGTTGTTTGTTTGGCTGTCAAATTTCCTGCTTTCCTTTCAGGAAGAGAAAGAAAAAAGGACACAAAGGGAGATGCTGCTAGCCTGGTTGGGTTTCAACTCTGAATTGAATTGAAGCAGCTTTGTCTATGTGTGACTGTGTTTTGTGTTCTTTTGGGGTTGTGGGTCAAAGTGGGAAAGAGTCAACGTGAGAGTGTGAAGTCGTGCAAGAGCAGAGGAACCAAACCCAGAGGCTGGCTGGCTGGCCGGCGGGAAATTTAATGAAATGAATGAACAGCGTACGAGGCACGGCCTGACTGCGGCTTGTCCTTTTTTTTCTTCTTCTTCTTCCTCTGTTTGTAAATTTCGAAAAAATGAGAAAAACAGAATTCCTCTGTTTCTGTTCTGTGCTCTGTTTTCTGTCTGTCGATGTGTGGGTTGACTAACCCAAACCGAACCCAAAACGCGACAGCCTGCCCAGCCTAGTGAAATTAATTAGGCTTTGCTGAAAACAGCAACAACAATTTGTTCATTCAATATTTCAACTAGCTCATTTCTCTGTGTGAGTGTTCCTCTATATTGTGTATTTTGCTGTTGGATATTCTCACGTCGACACAACATCGTTAACTTAAAAAGCGATAATGTATCAAGTTGTTAATGTATAACGTTTGTATAATATAATGTGCAATGATTTGAAATGAAACATCGTCCTTTTTTGAGTATTGTCCAAGAATAAGAATTAATTGGAAAATTGGTTAATTGGGGTTTGTATTCGCAACGCCATTTTTAGAAGAAAAGAATTCATGTTTCATTATGAATTTTGTTCAAGGAGCCGTTAGCAAGTTGCGATCATAAAAATTGTAATTATTGAATACATAGGATACAACATTTGAAAGTGTGAAATTATAAATATACGCATTGTTGTGAAGATCCCACCTACAATCAACAAAAATGATGAATTACAATCTCAACCAAAATTATCGTTGATTTTAGATTTGAGTGCCTCTTTTTTTCTTTTTAATTTTATCAGCTCCTGTATTAAAAGTAGAGTAAATGTTGCAGTTTCCCATAAATTACTTTACGTAAATCAATCCATAAAATACATATGTTGAATTACCCTGAAAAAAATGCATCTATTGTGCATGTATTTATATTACACTGGTTCATTAAAATATAAATATTTAAATAAGCAATGTTAACAGACCGTTTGGTACCAAATGAATCGAGATTCATTTCATTGTAAAATAAATTACCATGTAGAATTCATTGTCAAAAGAAATCTTGTGTTTGGTATGTAATATTCAAATCTGTAGAAATAAAATGAATTGTCATGTAGAATTCATTGTCAAATGAATTTATGTGTTTGGTATGTCATATGTATAAGTAATTTAGTTAGAAAGAGAGGATAATTATATCATTATATTATAATTAATTAATACTTGTGGAATTCATTTGGAAATTCCATCTCAATTCCCCAGAATTGCTATAACTAGTTCCAATTCCATAAAATTCAAATTTTAGAATTGAGAATGAAATCTCTTAAATACCAAACACAAAAATGTTTCATTTCAAAATGAATTTCTCAAAATTTATAGAATTTATGTAATAGATCTGTTTTCTGGGTTTGATCAAGTAGTAGGGCTGTCAACCCCGCTAATGGAGTGAAACATCGAACCTCTCATTATTTATTATTATTATTATCATTATTATTATTATTACTACTACTACAATGAGATTAAGATTAACTAATAACCAGATCACACCCTGGCAATTATTGACGAGTGGAGAAGAAAAAAATACCAAACCCATGCAAGTGTCATCCGGGCCCAGTGTGGCCCAACGTTGAAACAGTCGTTTGCCGGAAAAAGCGCGAACAGGCCCAAGTATTTGAATAGGCCCATTGTAGGAAGCCCAAAGTAGTTTACTTGGACGCTTCACTCTCGTTATATTATCATCTCCTCTGGAAGTTGATGAATTTCAAAGACGCGGCATAGGCAGAGAAGAAGAGGATGCTGAAACAGACGAGCACCCCGACCGAAGGTCCAACCATGTTGGTCCCGTACCCATAGTACTCCTTCAGATAATCTTTCACCGAGCCGCGGAACCCTGGCCCTTCGATCACGGTCTCCACGTCACCGAGCTGCGACGAGATGATCCCTTGCAGGGTCCACGCCACGGGGCAGATGTAGTATAGCCAGATCCACCACCCTGGCACGAACTGAGAGCGAAAAAAAGAGTCTGAATACAAAACCAGCTGTCTTTCAAAATCCACCATTATGATATCTCCCTGCTGGGTTACCTGCTTGGAGATGAGGAAACCGGAGAGAAGGTCGCAAAAAGTGTAGAATACTGCAGACACCACCGCGGAGAGGCTCTGGGTATCGGTGAGCCCGACAGCCATCATCCCGAAGAATGTGAAGTAGGTGAATGTGAGGAACATGAAGACCACGTACGTGAAGAACTTCCCTGTACCAAAACAAGAAAGGAGAAGGCAAAGGTTACTTGCTTCTCAAGGCGAAAACAAAGTGTAAGAAGATCAGAGGTCTACCAGCATCTCGCTCGAAATTAATCATGAAGTACGTAATGATGCTGTACAGAATTGTCTGTACAACAATGTATGGGATCTCCACAATGCCCTGTGACCCGAAAGAAAGATTGGTCAAAGACTTCCTCCAATCATGCGAAAAGAGGATTATAGAAATCGGAACCAACCTGTGCTGCAGCATAAGCAAGGGGAGAGTACATCCCTGCCGCCTTCTCTCGGTAGAACACTGTTCTCTCAGTTGATACTCCAGCCTGCACCGCAGCCGCGTTACTAACTCCGAGGATTACGCAAGCGGAGTACAAAGCTCCCATTACAGTGAACAAAGAGCGTGTTGTGTCCCTAACATTTTATTAAGAGGGAATTGTTAGGCATGATGCTGATGACGGTTCTTCAGGAGGGGAAAAGGGATTGCGACAATTACCTCAGTGAACCAATGTCCCAGAACTGGGTGCCTAATATCAAAGCAACAACCACAGTTAGAAGCAACCTTACTGCATTGTACTGTGGGCTTCTCCAGTAGACAAGCATTTGCTTTCGTAAGCAAATCCGGAACTGGGACAATAGGTCATGCGCATATGGAGAGGAAAAGTTTAATAGTTGGGAGGCAGGAGGAGGGGCACTCGAACTAAGAATTGAAGCTTCGACGTCCCTGGAGAAAAAACAAGAAAACCCTCAAACAAGAACTTTAACAGCACTTCAGCTAGGGCTTACCTGTGATCTACCACAAAACATTTTGGGATTACCTGAACTGCTGAGACGTTCTGTACGACTGTGCGAAGTCTAGATGCATCCTCTGTTCAACGTTAGTAGAAGTAATTTCTAGCATCCAGGTTGCAGGGTTATAGCCATTCGGAATCGGATGAATCCCGCCAATTCCCTAACCAAGCAAATAATTTTAACTTCAATTCTGACCTCAACTTAAAACAACTCAGGCTTTTGCAGCATTACCTGAAAATAGTCAATTAGAGTCCGGGAGTAGAGACCACGCTGCCCACCATAGATGATCTTTCCTCCTTGCTTCATGAGAAGCAGCTGCCATAACAACCAACATGATATCCGATATTCGGAAGCAAAAGCAACATAATCGTCCTAACAAGGTATTTACTCCAGAACAAATTGTAGGAACAACCTCATCGAATGATTCAAATATGTCTATACTCGGCTGATGAATGGTGCAAACCACAGTCCGTCCTGTGTCCACAGTATTGCGCATAGTTCGCATCACCACGGCTGCAGCTCTTGCATCAAGCCCAGATGTTGGTTCGTCCATGAAAATTATGGAGGGATTCGCAACTAGCTCCA
Source organism: Linum trigynum (assembly GCA_964030455.1). Classification (NCBI taxonomy): domain Eukaryota; kingdom Viridiplantae; phylum Streptophyta; class Magnoliopsida; order Malpighiales; family Linaceae; genus Linum; species Linum trigynum. The sequence goes on from OZ034819.1 coordinate 65,568,086, forward strand.
CAGCGATTGTCAAGCGTTTTCTTTGCTCTCTTGATAAACCAGAACTACCCGGCAACCCAACCAAAGCAAGTCTTAACGTATCAAGCTCTACCAGCCTCATTACTTGTTCAACAAATTCCTGCAATAGAATAAAACAAGTTGTTAAAAGTGGGAGGGACCAATATTTTCTAAACAAAAAGTCAAAAAAAAAACTCACTTGTCTTTCTGCTTTGGTGACTTCTTTGGGGAGCCGGAGAGCAGAAGAAAACCAGAGAGATTCCTCAACAGTGACTTGAGGAGAATGGATGTCGTTTTGCTCAACATATCCCGAAATCCTAGCAAATGTGCTCTGCACTTTAGGATGTCCTGCTATCTTTATATCCCCAGTTATGTATCCACCAGTTTTCCTTCCGGCAAGCACATCGAGTAGCGTAGTTTTCCCAGCCCCACTCGAACCCACAATCGCAGTCAGAATACCGGGTGAGAAAATTCCGCTCACTTCTGATAGTAGCTGCAGATGTGTCTCAGATTTACCATGACGCATTTCCTGAAACCATAACAGCAGGGTGCTAGTTCAACATAAGCAGTTAATAAACAGACCTGAACAGGGAGGAAAAATATACCTTTGGCATCTCAACGAAGTAGCTCACGTTGTGAAAAGTCATCACTAGCGGTTCAAAAGGAAGGAACGTCCCTCTCCTTACAACCTCTTCCATGGACGTTCCACTTGATTTCTTCTTCCTATCCCCTGCAGAAAAGAGAAACCAAAAGGTTGTCCTATTGGCTGAACCAAAAAAAGTGGAAAAAAAACCATTAAGGAGCTGCTAATTCAGTGATCGAACCATTCAACACTAACCACTTTTGTTGATTTTCGCTGAAGCATCATCACCAGGATGAAGAGCTTGATGCTTTTTGAGAGCTGCAATTGGGTCAAATCAAGAACGAAACATTTGTTTAACAAATGATATAAACAATTTCACTGTACATGATGATCAACTGCAATTAGAACTTACGATGAAGAAACGTCAGTGCAAGTGTCGCGATGACATTTAGAAACAATGCATAAGTCAACAAGACACCAACTCCAAGCCAGTACCAGCGGTCATCAGTTGTTAGGCTATGGTTGTTGAGAATGTTGTGACCAATCGTACCATTTCCAAATGTTGAGCTCTGTGGCACATTGCAGAATTTTTTAGTAGCCATACATATACATCTATGCATCCATATAATGGGATAGCGTCAATATGAAGTAAATGTTTGTTCACCTTCATCCACCTTTCAGCACCAAACTCATTTACAGAGATTGCACGTTGAGCAAATGTCAACGGTGAAATCCAAAACGCCCAAGCCCACCATGGCTTGACCATAGCTGGAAAGAAAGAAACAAAACTGAATCAGTAACCACAAATCAAACATCAAAATCGGTTCCAGCAAGTTGACTCTTCTATTTGAATGATCAATTACCTTTCGGGATGATAAAACCACCTGAGGAGAAGATGATCAACAGACAGGCTGATACAAGAGCAAAGGTGGCAACCATGTCCCGAGCAACTGAGGCTAATGTTCGGAAGAGGCCTATAGTCATTTGGTGAACCGAAAAAAGCACCAGCACAAAACGAAAGAACCTCCATATTTCAGGAGCAAAACCAACAGAGTAGTAGACGATTGCAGACCATACAACAGATTCAATAATGGAGTATGGAACGCTTAGCAAGAAGCTAGCAAGCGACCACGCCCAAGCTGGATGGAACAAATTATCCCGCTGCTTGTAAAAGACTGGGAGCCGAAAAATTAGCAGGGGCAACTCGGCATAGCAAATGAATATCATTTGAAGCAGACAAAAGTACAGGCATGAGAGGTATAGATTCCCTTCTATCTCGCTCTCAGGATGCAATCTCGACCGGGTGAATATGGTGCAAGTGACGAATCCAACGATCGCAAGCTTTTATCAGCGGGAAATTGGGATGGAAGATTAGTGGTGCAACATACAATTATACAGCATTCACTACTTACCTAAGACATTTCTCCACCTATTCGGAAAGGGGGAAAACAAGAATACCTGGCAAGTTTTGAACACATACAGGAACTGATTCCGTTTCATCAGCAAGATTTCCCGCTGAAAGCACGTTTGAAGCAGTTCCCACCAAGGTGCAGCATATTTCGTTCTAGACAAAGCTTCAAGATGGCCATTGGCTTTGTCATACTGGACAGAGATTGCTGAGCTAACAGACTTCCCAATTGCAGAATCCTTAAATGCTAGGGCAATCTCCGGGACAGAAATGTACACATATGGTTTTGAAGCATCCGCCCAATATTGAGCTTGATCCTTTCTAGAGGTCACCTGTCCAACCAAAATACATGAATAGTCATCAATGCAATAGCAAAATTATGCTGACGCAGGCAATCCAATGACATCAACATGTACACAATCCCCGAGGTCAACATAATAGCAAAATCTCCATTCATAGAGCGTGCACCTCTTGGAGGAAATCCGCAATGCCCTTTCTAGGAGGCAACTGGAACCCGAGAGACTCGAAGAATGGTAAAACTCCACCCCTCGGTCCTTGGTAAACCATGTATCCCTCCGATAGCAGTATGAGGTCATCGAATAGCTCAAAGGTCTCGGGTGGCGGCTGAAGAAGAGCCATCAACGCAGTTCCTTGCCTCATATGTATGAAATTGCCCAAGCATTTCACGGTTTGGTAAGTTGTTGAACTATCAAGTCCAGTTGATATCTCGTCCATGAAAAACGTTTTCCTTGGCCCTACGATCATTTCTCCTGTGACAGAAACACCGTTCAGAAACATCTGTTAACACCCACATTAACAACATTTGAGCAATGTGGGGGGAGGGGGGTAGAGAGTACCAATAGTAACTCTTTTCTTTTGGCCGCCTGAGATGCCCCTGACCATGTAATCGCCGACTAGAGCATCTGCACATGTATCTAGCCCGAGAGCTTTCAGGACATAGTCTGTCGATACGCTATGCCTCTGTCCGGGAATCAATGATGCCTTTCACAGTCAAATAACAACCAATTGCAGTTATGGTGACTGTGAAATCGGGTCGTACATTGATTTCACAAAAGACTTCAGTATAAGGAGGGACCTCCATGAAGACATCAATCTCAGGACTGGGATGTTGTCCCCTTTCCTTTTCCATTACTTCTTTCATGCAGCCTAAACCAAGAAGCATCACATGAATTTCGAATCGAACGCCAATAACCAGTTCATCGTTAACAAGCTTCTTACATAATCTCCCTGAATGACTGATACTGCATGCATTAAACAATTAAGAAGCTAGTAAACTAACCGGCAAAATCTTGGCTCGTCCCTTGACAGCGAGCAGCAAAATCGAGGGTTTCTCGCACGGTGAGCTCGGCGATATGATCGTCCGTTTGGCTGACGTACGCCGCTGTTCTCTGCACGTAGAACTCGTCGACGCTTTCTCCATTGTAGGTGACTCTACCAGTTACCTGAGCAAAAAGATAGGGCAAAAGCAATTCGCTCAGAATTCGATAAGGTTAGTGATATATAGCCACATTTCCCCGAGTTTATGAGCGCAAGATCAAGGAGTTGATTACTCTATTTCAGTTTATTTGTACTACTTCTCGCGTCGGGGAAAGCAACCCAACCGCTATCCCCCGCCGCCGGTGTTGTTGATCGAAGAGGCGGCGGTGGCAGCGGCGGTTGTTGGAGAATTTTGGCGCCAGTTTCGTGGTGACCAATTGCATCATCGCCTTTCGTAGTTCAGAAATCAGGAGGTCGAGGAAAGTGATTCTAGAGTAAATATTCTATTTAGTCACCATATTTTGTTGTTATAACAGATATATCTCTGTACTTTATGTTTTATCCGTCTTTAGTTCATCTTTTATATTAGGGTTATAGGTATAATATGCCCCTCTACTATGACGTTTTATCAAACATGCTCTCTACTATTTTTTACATCAAATTGCCCCTGTATTTTGAAAAAATTATCAAACATGCCCTTCTGTTAAAATTTACATTGAAAATTTATCAATCATGGTTGAACCGAGATTTAGATGACCCGACATCGGCAAATGGGAGGGAAAATGTCAGTTTTGTCACCTGTTTTATTTCTCTGGGTCTCGTCAAAGTGAAATTATTAGAATTATTTAGCTATACAAAAGGACCAAAAAATTCTAAAGTGAAATTATTAGGGATATTTTAGACATTTATGTCGCCCAAACCAAATTTTGACCATGATTAATGGTTTTTGGATGAAAATTTTAACAAAAGGACATGTTTGATAATTTTACAAAGTACAGGGGCATATTTGATGTAAAATATAGTAAAGGGGCATGTTTGATAAAATGTCATAGCAGGGGGCATATTATACCTATAACCCTTTATATTATAATAATAATTTATCCAAATTTATCTTCAATAGTCCTTAAAATAATAGTTAGGAGGGACGATGGCCGCTTCATCAATGTTTTTTCTATGAACCTGGGAGGGGGTTCCATCACAAGTGCTGAGCTATCAGGTATTGTGCATGGGTTACGACTTACTTGGGAAACAGGAATTCGGAAGGTTATTCTACAGACAGACTCAACTACGACATTGTAACTAATTGACTCAGCGACACCACACCACTCCCATTACTCTTGTGTGGCCGAGATTAGACGGTTGCTCCATCGAGATTGGCATGTTCAGAGAGGCGAACGTGGTCGCTGACCACCTTGCAAACAAGGGGCACTCTTTGTCGATTGGCATCTATTGTTTTTCAGCTCCTGATAGCTATTTAGCTTATTGGTTGTATCATGACACTATCGGGGTTCAAACACCCCGTCTCATTCCCGTATAAAGGTTGGGGCGCCCTTTAAGCGTTCCATTTTCTCACCAAATCATTTTCTGTGAAACTAGCTAAATATTACTAATTAATTCCTTACTATTACCAACCTTCAAGTTGTTGTCAAGTTGTCCCCCAAGAGCATTCAACAAAGTTGATTTACCCGAACCCGGAGGTCCTAGCAGCAACGTCATCCTACATCAACAATAACAAGTGTCGAGAACTTATTATTTTTCTGGTTAAATACCGACAGTCAGCCGACGGAACAATATGGAATTGACCCACTTCTTTGGGGCCAATACACTAATGACGATTTTAATCATATCTTCCATTGTATTTACATTAGATTAGCAAAAATTGTGATTACCTTCCAGGTTTTAAAATGCCATTGACGTTGTTCAAAATCGTCAAAGAATGTCTCTTGGGATGATATATCCGCAGTTTGGTGAGTAAATCCTGCAAAAAGAGTGAACAAAACCGGTCAAAAGAGTTAGCCCACCATATCTCTTATCGATAGGTTATCCAAATATGCAATCCCTACGATAAATGCCTTTTCTCCACCATTCTTTATCTTCTTCTCCATACCATGTTGGAAGCTTTCAATGTTGCATTACAGTTGGGCAGATACTTCCATGTTGGTACTCACCGACTCCATAACCAATTGAGTACAGGTTGGGTGTTTTTATCTTGGATCGCAGGTAAGAACATGTCAAATTATTTGTCTATAAAAAAATTCAACAAGCTAATTTATTCGATAAAAAAGGTCGAGAAATATCATTATTTAAAAATGAAGAGTATAATAAATTACGTCTTATTATTAGAGAAATAGAGACCTGATCATATTATGATAGCTACAGGAGAGCTAATAAGAGGACATAAGAAAATATAACATAGGTAATCGTAGCTTATCTAAGTCAGATAAGCTGGTCAAGAATGCGACAGATCAAGACATGGTACCCATGTTCACACCTCCCTCCCACGCCCACTAGATGGATATTAACAAATCGAGTATGGCAGGTCACGTCGAAAATTATCATTCCTAATTGCAACAACTATTCCAATATGATTATACACATATAGGAAGTTTTGTGGTGCTCATGGTAAATATAAAGGATTCTATATACTCTAAATAAGGAGGTGCTATCTGGAGTTTAAACTAAACAGAGTTTTGACCATGGTATTATACCCTCAACCCTAATGAGCTAAAAATAGGTCTTAATTCTACAAATCTTATTTCCTAATATCAACTTGATTAGAAACATTTATCGATGATTTTGATTTATCGAAATACATCCAATCCAAATTAACATATTAGTTGCATCACCCATCTAAGCTAGTATAGGATTTCGAGAATTATAACTTAGGATTTACTTTGAGGCACAAAAATGATCACCAAAATCCTATTAGTTCAAGATTTAAATCGAATTTGAGATATGTGTTTTACAACAAACACACATCAATCGACTAGATTATCGGTTACTTGCATTATGAGCCACTTGAGATTTTTTTTTTTGCCCTTTTTTCTTCTTCTTACCTCTATGGTGTCACGGGCGACATTGATGAGGGTCGGCAGAGCTCTCGAACCCACTTGAACTTCGGCCGCCACGTTCAAGTTCTCAAATCTTACTTCCACGGTAGGCACCTCGACGTCCAAAACGCGCTCCCGCCGGCCGCCATCGATGTCCTCCTCCAGCCGCTGCTCCACGTCGCCGGCGGCAACCCACTCAGCTCCGACGGCTACTAATACTGCTTCCCCGTTTCCCGCCGGCAGCTCAACGATCTCGGGCCGGTTCGGTGGCACCATCGTCTATAACTCTACCGCGCGCATCACACTAGGGGAGATTCTTTTTTAGCTCCGCCGTAGACCGGCGGGGATTAAGCGGCCGGGGAAGGTGGGTACCGGTGTCGGAAATGGAACCAACTGAATTGAGGAGGATGGACCTTTTTTTTTTCTTTTCTTTTTAATCTAGCGGTGCCTTTTCCCCCATTTTTGGATAGAACGAATCGAATCCTATCTATATTGGACCGTGAGTCCATCACCTTCATTTTATTTTATTTTTTGCATTTTTCTTTATGTTACTGAATAATGAATTTTTGTTTTATGTTTTTGGTCGTTGTGTATGTCTGCAATCACACAAGCCGTCAAACCATCTAATTTAACGGTTAGAACAACTCAAGCAGAGTAATTAATTTGAAAATAATTTGTACATTTTGGAATTCCAAAAGCTTGGGTCAGAGTAGTTTCTTTTAGTGCAAAGTTTAGACTGAACTGGAGTATATGTTAACCTCAGATGGTTAATTGGTTTATTGATATAATGTATGTTGGATACGTTTCCGGACAAAGAAGAATGGACTACGTGTTCGACCAAAGAATAATATATTTCACTGGTTTTTTGTATAAGGGTGACATTAATTTGTTTTTTTATGGTACCAATGAAATAGGAAAATGTTTAATAGATTGAGACATTTATAATATTATGCTATAATTAATTTTTACGCAGATGACAAATGACTCATCAATGGCTCGTTGTTGACTTTAAATTAACTATGGAAGGAGATCTAGGAAGAAGCTTCTTTAGTCTTTGGATCTCATTTTTGAAAGTGTGTTTTCCATACTTAATACTAACGGTTACAAAAAAAAGAAGTTAATGTCACAAAAAATATTGTGACTAATTGTGAGGATGACAGGAAATATGTACTCAGTGGCGGAGTCAGGGGTGATTGGCTCTGTCACGGGACACATGTAAGTTTTGATAAAACGATTATAGATTTCAATGTATGCATATAAAAAAAAAAGTTAATAATCACCAAATTAAAATGACAGTAAATGTATTTTGCCACTATGCTAAAGCTCACTTATTGTTATTTGATTGTCATAATTCAATTTAATATATTATAAATGAAATCTCTAATCGAAATAATTTATATTCAGAAAAAAGGACACATCTAATTTCTTATTTCTAGGTATGGCTCCACTTAGGGGTGGGCAAACGGTTCGGTAAACCCGAACCGAAACCGAATTAATGCTATTCGGTTCGGAATTCAGAAGAAAAATATGGAGAGTTCGGAAATCAGGGCTCTTTCAACCGAACCGAATTTCCGACCGAAAAACCGAAATACTATAATTGTAAGTTCCAAATGATGGATTTTTATGTTTGTAGTTGTTTTTTAGACTTAAATATTTGAAATGTTTTAAGACTTATGTGTTGAAAAATTTGGTTTTATCATTGATGATGCATATAATTGATATTTATTGTTTATATTAGGGGTGAAAAATAATTTAAAAGTGAGAAAATACAAGTACCTTCACAAATTCGGTTTTGTGTGAAAAACCGAACCGAACTATAATTCGGTTTAAACCGACCGAACCGAATTATAATTCGGTTCGAATTCGGTTTGAGGTTTGGGAGAATTCGGGGACCCGGTATTCATAATTTCGGTTCGGTCGAAACCGAACCGACCGAATGCCCCCTAGCTCCACTGTATGTACTGTGACTATTTCTAGTCAAACTTGGAATAGTATCTCATGTTGATTGGTGCGTATAAGCCACACTCTTCATTTTCATACCCAAATACGAGCAGGAAATTATGGTGATATGCTTAAAATTGCATATTACCGTGACTAATGCTACAGTTAGAGTCAGTCATTAGTCACGGGAAAATAGTCGCTAAGTATCATATTTTTGTTGCAGCAATAGTGACGTGTAGATGTAGTGTTGGGTTGCAACTTTGATTTTACCAGCTGCGTTAAGAAGAAGTTAAAGTTTAGTCATCATACATGATGATTTGCGACCAAGTTAGAGGATGGTAAGCAAACAGCCGCGCTGTGACTAAAATTATTGATCATTTAAACTCCGGTCAAACGTCACCAAAAATATGTAGTGGTCACAAATAATATGAAAGCATACCAACTCATTTCCATTAGCCTAAAATGATTATGTGACGAAATCAATCAATTACGAGTTTATGACCAATAAATTTGTTACAGGAAGATCCCCATACAACTAGTTCAATCATTTCTAATAACCACAATTATACACTATAGATCTCATTTCTAGTTTCAAACATGACATTGGTCACAAATCTCCGTAGGCCTTAATGATTACACTCCTTAATGGTTACATTGCAGACATTTAAATACGACTGAGATAAATATCATACACTAGACTGATAGTTCTTTCTGTTTAAATACATACATACAAACACAAACCTTACTCACCATCCTTCTCATCTTCTCTGGAAGTTGATGAATTTCACAGACGCGACAAAGGCAGAGAAGAAGAGGACGTTGAAGCCGATGAGCACCGCGATCGAAGGTCCAACCATCTCCGTCCCGTACCCATAGTTCTCCTTCAGATAATCTTTCACCGAGCCGCGGAACCCTGGCCCTTCGATCACGGTCTCCACATCACCAAGCTGCGACGAGATGATTCCTTGCAGGGTCCACGCCACAGGGCAGATATAGTAGAACCAGATCCACCAAACTGGAATGAACTGAAGACACAAAGGAGAATGTAACATGATTGTAAGATAAAAAACCATTATGAAATCTCACTGTTCTGTTACCTGTCTGGAGATGAGGAAACCGGAGAGAAGGTCGCACAGTGAGTAGAATGCAGAGGAGACCACCGCGGAGAGGCTCTGGGTAGCGGTGAGCCCGACAGCCATCATCCCGAAGAATGTGAAGTAGGAGAATGTGAGGAACATGAACACCACGTACATGAAGAACTTCCCTGCGCAAAAAAGGAGAGGGCAACGATTACTTGCTTCTCAAGGCGGGAACTAACAGCAATGTTTAAATTGAAGTGTAACAAGATCAGAGGTTGTACCTGCATCTCGCTCGAAATTAATCATGAAGTACGTAATGATGCTGTACAGAATTGTCTGTACAACAATGTATGGGACCTCTACAATGCCCTGTGCCCCGAAAGAAAGATTGGTCAAAGGCTTCCGTTCACGTGAAAAGAGGATTACAGAAACCGGAACCAACCTGTGCTGCAGCATAAGCCAGGGGAGAGTACATCCCTGCAGCCTTCTCGCGGTAGAACACTGTTCTCTCAATTGATACTCCTGACTGCACCGTGGACGCGTTGCTAACCCCGAGGACTACGCAAGAGGAGTACAGAGCTCCCATAACAGTGAACAAAGCACGTGTTGTGTCCCTAACATTTTGTTAAGGGAAATATGAGGGATGATGCTGATGGCGGTTCTTCAGGAGGGGAGAAAGGGATTGCGACATTTACCTTTGTGAACCAATGTCCCAAAACTGAGTGCCTAATATCAAAGCAACAATCACAGTTAGCAGCACCCTTACTGCATTGTACTGTGGGCTTCTCCAGTAGATAAGCATTTGCTTTCTTAGGCAAATCCGGAACTGGGACAACGGATCAGTCGTGTATGTGGAGGCAAAGTTTAAAGGTAATGAGCTTGGAGGAGGGGCACTCAAACTCATAATTGAAGCTTCTACGTCCCTAAAGAGATATAAGAAAGAACCCAGAAAGAAGAATTTTAACTGCAATTCTGCATATCATTTGAAGGAGGTAAGATCAGACCTGACACAAAACATTTCGGGGTTACCTAAACTGCTGAGAGGTTCTGTATAGCTCCGCAAAGTCTGCACGCAGCTTCTGCTCAACATCAGAAGCAGTAACCTCTAGCATCCAGGTTGCAGGGTTGCAGCCATTTGGAATAGAAGGGATCCCCACAATTCCCTAACCAAGCAAAGGAGTTTTATTATTTTAAACTTCAATTCTCTGACCTCAGGCAAAAAACAACTCAGGCATTTAGCGACATTACCTGGAAATAGTCAATTAGAGTTCGCGAGTGGAGGCCAAGCTGCCCACCGTAAATGATCTTTCCTCCTTGTTTCATGAGAAGCAGCTGCCATTAAAACCAACATGATATTAGATACTTCAAAACAAAAGCAACCAAAGCTTCCATAACAAGTCTTTGTTCCAGAGCCAGTTGTAGGAACGACCTCATCGAATGATTCGAAGATGTCGATACTCGGCTGATGAATGGTGCAAACCACAGTCCGTCCTGTGTCTACAGTATTGCGCACAGTTCGCATGACAACAGCTGCAGCTCTTGCATCAAGCCCAGATGTTGGTTCGTCCATGAAAATGATGGAGGGGTTGGCAACTAGCTCCACAGCGATTGTCAAGCGTTTCCTTTGCTCTCTCGACAAACCAGAACTACCAGGCAACCCAACCAGAGCTAGTCTTAACGTATCAAGCTCTACTAGCCCCATTACTTGTTCAACAAATTCCTGTAGTAGAGTAAACCTATGTTTTAAAAGTAGGAGGGACCAATATTTAGTAAACAAAAAAGTCACAAGAAACTCACTCGTCTTTGTCCTTTGGTGACTTCTTTGGGGAGTCGGAGAGCAGAAGAGAACCAGAGAGATTCCTCAACCGTGACCTGAGGAGAATGGATGTCGTTTTGCTCAACATACCCCGAAATCCTAGCAAATGTGCTCTGCACTTTAGGATGTCCTGATATCTTTACATCTCCGGTAATATATCCACCGGTTTTCCTTCCAGCAAGCACATCCAGTAGAGTAGTTTTTCCCGCCCCGCTCGGACCAACAATGGCAGTAAGAACACCAGGTGAGAAAACTCCGCTCACTTCTGCAAGTAGCTGCAGCCGTGTCCCCGACTTTCCACGACGCAATTCCTTCGGCATGTCGACAAAGTAGTTCACATTGCGAAAAGTCATCACTAGGGGTTGGAAAGGAAGGATCATCCCTCTCCTTCCGACCTTTTCCATGGACTTTTCACTTGCTTTCTTCTTCCTGCCCCCTAAAGAACAAAGGAACGAAAAGGTAAGGATCGCTGTCCTGTTAGCTGGACAGAGAAACTGAAAGCCATTAAGGAGTTGCTAGTTCAAAACCATAATCAAACCACTTCACACTAACCACTGTTGTCAACTTCGTCTGAAGCATCATCACCAATAGGAATAGCTTGATGCTTTTTGAGTGCTGCAATTGAGCCAAATCGAGAATGAGAGGTTAGCTTAAAGAACGAACAACTGTATAGGTTGATCAACCATGACTAGAACTTACGATGAAGAAACGCCAGGGCAAGTGTCACGACGACATTGAGAAACAATGCATAAGTCAACAAAACAGCAACTCCAAGCCAGTACCAACGATCATCTGAGGGTAAGCTATGGTTCTTGAGAACATTGTCACCAACTGTACCATTTCCAGTTGTTGAGCTCTGGGGCACATTGAAAAAATGTTTAATTGCCATGCATATATATCCATAAAATAAAGTAGCATCAACAAGAAGTAATTGTTTGTTCACCTTCATCCATCTGTCAGCACCAAACTCATTCACAGTTATTGCACGTTGAGCATATGTCAACGGCGAAACCCAAAACGCCCAAGCCCACCATGGCTTTACCATAGCTGGAAAGAAAAACAAGAACTTGAGTGAGTAACAAAAGCGAAACCTCAAAATTGTTTTCAGCAACTCGTCTCTTCTATTAGATGATCAATTACCTTTTGGGATAATAAAACCACCCGACGAGACGATGATCAACAGACAGACCGACGCGAAAGTGGTGGCGATAACCATGTCCCGAGCAACTGACGCTAACGTACGAAAGATGCCAAGAGCCATTTGGTGAACCGAAAATAGTAGCAGCACATACCTAAAGAACCTCCATATCTCAGGAGCAAAACCAACGGAGTAGTAAACAACAGCAGACCATATAACGGATTCAATGATGGAGTACGGAACACGCAGCAAGAAGCTAGCCAGCGACCATGCCCAAGCAGGATGGAACATATTATCCCGCTGCTTGTAAAAGACGGGGAGCCGGAACATTAACAGGGGCAACTCAGAGTAGCCATTGAATATCATATGAACCAGGCCAAAGAACAGGCATGACAGGTAGAGGTTCCCTTCTATCTCGCTCTCAGGATGCAATCTTAACCTGGTGAATATGGTGCAAGTGACGAATCCAACGACTGCAACCTTCGAATGACAGAAAATTGGAAGCGAGCTTAGTTGGGCTGCGTTAACTTATACATCATTCACTTCCTGGAACCAGAATTTCATATCAAACTAAGACAAAGCTCCATATGTTCAGGAAGAAGAAAAAAACAAGAATACCTGGCAAGTTCTGAACACATATAAGAACTGATGTCGTTTCATAAGCAAGATTTCCCGTTGAAAGCATGTTTTAAGCAATTCCCACTTCGGTGCAGCATATTTCGTCCTCGACAAAGCTTCAGGATGACCCTTGGCTTTGTCAAACTGAACAGAAGTCGCTGAGCTGACAAACCTCCCAATCACAGAATCTTTAAATGCTTGGGCAATCTCCGGGACAGAAATAAACACATATGGTTTTGAATTATCAGCCCAATATTGAGCTTGATCCTTCCTCGATGTCACCTGGTCCAACAAAAAAAGAAAGAAGAGAACTGATCAAAGCAATAACATTATTAGGCTGACGCAGGGGCAATCCCAACAGCATCAACACGTACAGATTGCTCCCCAGCTCAACATAATAGCCAAATTTTCCAATAACAGTGAGTACCTCTTGGAGGAAATCTGCAACACCCTTTCTGGGGGGCAGCTGGAACCCGAGAGACTCAAAGAATGGTAAAACTTCGGTTCTTGGTCCCTCATACACCACGTATCCCTCGGACAGCAGCATGAGGTCATCGAACAGCTCGAAAGTCTCGGGAGGAGGCTGAAGAAGAGCCATCAACACAGTTCCTTGCCTCATGTGAACGAAATTGCCTAAGCAATTAACAGTTTGGTAAGTTGTGGAGCTATCTAGTCCGGTTGAAATCTCGTCCATGAAAAACGTTTTCCTTGGTCCTACAATCATTTCTCCTGTGGCACAAACATGTTAACAAACAAATGTGAACTCTAAATATCTTAGCCCACATTAACAACATTTGTGCAATGTAAGAGAAGGTACCGGTTGTAACCCTTTTCTTTTGGCCGCCTGAGATGCCCCTGACCATATAATCGCCGACCAAAGCATCTGCACATGTATCTAGCCCAAGAATTTTCAGGACATAATCAGTTGATATGCTGTGCTTTTGACCCCGAATCGATGCTGCCTGCTCCAGTTAAAAAATGCAATTATGGTCACAGATTATCCGCTAAACCTCTCACGCAAATCAGGAGTACATTTCACACTCAAAAAATCTGTATAAGGACTGACCTTCATGAAGGCATCAATCTCAGGACTCGTATCTAGGTTCTTCTCCTTTTCCCGTTCCATCACATCTTTCATGCAACCTTAAACCAAGAAGCATAATTTGAGTTTCGAATCAATCAGTAATGACACTGATCTATATTCGTGCCAATAAGCAACTCGTCTCTTACAAAGTAAGACATACTGTGATAACTGATAAGACTGAATGCTGCATTTACATTAAGAAAGAAACCTGACCCGCAAAATCTTGGCCAGCCCCTTGCCAGCGGGCAGCCAAATCGAGGGTTTCTCGCACGGTGAGCTCGGCGATATGATCGTCCGTTTGGCTGACGTAAGCCGCGGTTCTCTGTACATAGAATTCGTCGACGCTCTCTCCATTGTAAGCGACTCTACCAGTTACCTGGAAGGGGGAAACAACCGCAATTCAGATGAAATTTAACGAGTTTCGTGAAACATAGACGCATTGCCCACTGTTTTGAGTATAAGAAAGGCCGCTGGGTACGATCGTGCGAGTAGGCGGAGTTCGAAGCTAATTCAAACGGGGAAAAAAGGGCAAGAGAACGAAGAGTCGATTACTCAATTTCAGTAGATTTTGAACTCCTACTTGGAACGAGGAACGCAAACCAGCCGCCCGTTCGCAGCAGGAGCGGTTGTTGTCGAAGGATTGACGCCGGAATTTTGGCGCCATTTTCGTCGTCGTCGTCCATTGTTCAGGAATCAGTTATCAGGCGGCGGAAGGGGGCAGGGGAAGATAAATGTTCTTTATAGTTACTATATCTTTTGTTTTAACAGATACATTCATGTACTAAAAGTAGTTTTTGTGTCTTTAGTTCATTTCTTTTTTAAAACTTACCGAATTTATTTACAATTGCGAACGGCTCTCAAATCGTTTAAAATGTGGTACTAGTGATTGCACACACATTATTGTAAGGTCAATTGTTTGTGCTTTGTCTTAATATAATAAAAAAGATGGAATATAATAGGTTAAACGTACCTTGATCGAAATTTTAGATATCCTTATGACAAACTAGAAGCTCGAAATTACTAATTAGAAAGCAAATCGTGTTTAGTTAGTATTACCAACCTTCAAGTTATTGTCAAGGTTTCCTGCCAGAGCTTTCAACAAAATCGATTTTCCCGAACCGGGCGGTCCGAGTAGCAATGCCATCCTACGTCAAACCACAAATGACAAATCATAGGAGAGGAAATGAATTTGCAAGATTTGATCATGTTTTCTGGTAAAAGTAAAACCCAATGGGCCTTGGACTGGGCTTCTATCCACGACTAGAATTGGCCCATTTCCTTGGCCCAATATGCTAATCAACTTGTGTAAGTTTGTTACCTTCCCGGTTTCAAAATGCCACTGACGTTGTTCAAGATCGTCAAACTACGTCTCTTAGGCCGGTATATCCGTAATTTGGTCAACAAATCCTGCAAAAAGATTGGTTTAGTTAGGGGATAGAAAAATTTACAGCTGGATTGTTTCTACTTTTGTAGGGTGGATGAAATTACTGTGGTAATTCGTGCACAAAAGGTAAAAAAAAAAAATTGTTACCTCTATGGCGTCAAGGGCGGCATTGACGAGGGTTGGTAAAGCTCTTGAGCCCACTTGAACATCAGCAGCCACTACCTTCAAGTTCTCAAATCTTACTTCCACACTTGGCTCCTCAATTCCCACTCTTACCATGTAAGAAAATCCACAGCGGCAGGTAAAAACAACTATGCAATTTTTAGTTGTTTGATTGATTGTCGGATTATGTGATACTTCGAATACGAAAATAAAATAGTATCATAAAAGTTGAGTATGAATAAACACGTATTTACATAATCAAGAAAGGGAATTGACTTGGAATGACAACTTTTCAATTAGGATTTTCGATTTATCTTAACAAATTCGGTTTTGACCAGAATAAACCGACAAAATAAAAACATTTGATTGCACAAATGCCCATCGGTTCATTAACAATTTTCAATTTTAACCGAAACCATTAAGCACTTATCGGTTTTTACTGATTAGGTTTTGGTTAAAAACGATCAGAACCGAGTCCATGTTTCAATTAGCGTTACTATGTGTTTCTTAATTTGCACGAACAATTAGCGTAATCAAATTAATTACCTAACAAGTAACAACCATGTTCGTACACTAACCTATCGAGCCGTTGTTTGACGGCGGCGAGAAGATTGTAATTGTCTTCCGATTTTGTCGGGGTCGTGCCGCCGGCGGCCAGCGCTTCTTTCAAAACGCGCTCCCGCCCGCCGCGATCCAGTCTCCGAACGTCGACCGCCTCCGCCTTCCTCTTCCCCCGGGGAGGGACTACTACCACCACTCCATCTTTTCCCGGCGCCGGCAGCTCCACGGTCCCGACCCCGTTTGGCGCCGCCATTGTCTACAAGACCCAACTCTGAAAAACGTTTCCTTTCTTCTAAAACTTGCTAACATATTAGTAGCTCCGCTTTTAGAGTTTGGGGATTACAGGGATATTTATACATAGAGATCGCCTTTTAAGTTCCGTACGATCGAGACAGAGGATTAAGCGGGAAGGGAGAGGAGAGATTGGGAACCATCGGAGTTGCAGATGACGTAACGACGTACTATTTATGCTCTGTTTTACTAGTGGATCGTTCTTTTCTTTGTGCTTGATGTATTGTCATGTATGCCTCTCTTATACATTTCACTTTCGCGATAGTTGAGTTTTCCTTAGAATGGAAACCCCAAACACAACGGCCATAAAGTACGAAATAATTGAGAGAACATGATGAAAGCTGAAGAACATATTTATGGTTCCTTCCTAGTCCCCGTCTCCCTGCCACCGTAGTTGGTGCGTGCCTCTGTTTCGTCTATTCAAGAAAACAGGGTATGGTGGAGAACGGGTTCGAATAGATTCCACGCTGGTTTTAGCTAAAAGTCCTAACACTAGCTTCTAGTCAAATGGAAGTCTAGGGCTAGATCATGTGTTCCACAGTAGTAAGTAACCCGATAGAGCTGATGTCGAGCCGAGCACGTTCTCGGTAGGGTGTAGACTCGGTTCGAGCTCAGCGTGACGTGAAGTCAGTTAAGAGAATGTAGCTCGAGCTCGTCTCGACAAGAGCTTTATCAGTAACAGTAGTCTCATAGGAATGCAGCTCTTCATGTAAGCCACTGTTGGTGGGAAGTAGATGACAATGTGGTGTCAAATGATGCTGATTTATCTGATCCAATTTTATTCCTTTCATATAAATTACGAAGACTAAAGAAACGAATATCATACACTTGGACTAATACTTCCTTGCGATCGAGTATATACAAACTACAAACAACGCAATTAGCTCTCTCATCCCGCGTCATTCTCGTTCCTCAAATGTTGAGCGAAATTGCAGAGCGGGAATTGAAAGGAGAAGACGAACTTGGAGACACCAGTCATCAGCATTCATCGTCACTAACCTTCTGTGGGCTGCTGCTGTTGTCTGGGGATTTGGTTGTAAAAATGGCAGGAGGGTGAAGCTGCAAGTAAGCATGGCTCCCTTCGCTATACCCGCCTACGCAGATCGTATCACCCCGCCCATGCCACGTCCCATCTTGTACATTGTTCATCTCTAGCGTTCTCGCCTCCTACGGAAACAATCGAATTAGAATTTGGAAATCCAATCGAATCACAGAGAAATCATATCACACAAAATGAGAAAGGACAAACCCTTCTCTAGCTACCTGGCTCAAAGCGCAGCAAGGGCAGAAGATATGGTAGAAGCAATCGTCCAATGAACTATCACTACCCTGAAATAACAACACAAAGAAACTCAATCAGTTACTTTCCATCTTTCGAATCATATGATAAAGCCGAGTCAAGTCAGGTACAAATTCAAAGCAGCTAGCTCACCCTGATGTTAAACTTGTCTTTGATCTGAGACCGGAAGAAACCCAGATATATTCCCACTAGAACTGTGAACCCGATTGCTAGATAGAGGAAAGCATGCCTCTTTGTGACGAAGAATGCAACGAGATTGAGAAGCGCAAATAGAGCTAGAATGTAATACGCAGTTGCCTGCAAACAAAAGAGATCAACACCTTCATCTCAGAACTAAAACTTACTGATTCCGCAATTGAACTCGCCTATTAGCATTAACATAGCTAAAGCACCAAACTCGGCGTGATAAGTCACTATTAGCATTTCCCAATTTCTCCAGTCTACCACATCAGTAACATAACCCACGAAAGTTGATCGATGAAACGAGAATGCTAATATGCACGTTTATTACACCGAGTTTGAGTACGCCATTGTGATAAATGTAGTGGAGTTTCGTGATCAAATTGGTGATTTTAACACTTGAAAGGGAATGATGGTTGTACCTGAAGGAAACAAGAACCAAAACCAGCTCGCCTCATGTTCTTCCCAAATCTATAGCAAGGACAACTGCAAAATCATCGAACATTCCATCACGTATCAACCAAACAGTAACCAACAAAACCTAGCATAGTTTGAGTGCAGGAAGCAGTCAAACGGTGTTGAATTTGAATGATTATCGAAGAAAGGGCTAATCAAGGCCGTTTGACTGCTGAACTCATTTGGAAAAATTCAACGCCAGAAGAACACATTCGTCAGCCGATGATTCTTACGAAATACATACATCGTATTAACTGCAAAGTAAAACCTAATTTCACTTCAATCTTTGGATCAGTTTGGCTTAAAATTTATCAGAAGTTGAGGAAATATATTCGCCGCCGGGAATTTTTCCGGGAGAATCTCACTGCGTGTGAATAGGAAGGAAAGAGAGAAACCCCGGTTTCTCCCGGCAGGAAACAAGGAATCAAAATGAAAGAAAATAAGCAAAAAAGGGGGGAAAAAGATTTACCAGAACGATTCAACGGCAAGGCGGCGGTCATCGCAGAAATCGAGCACCCCACCTTCCCACATCCGGAACACGGAGGCGCCGCCGTCGTGGAATTCCTCGTCGGCGGCTTGGACCTTGGTCGTCCATTTCCCCTGCGTCTGCAGCGCGACGGTGGAGCAGAGCAGGTCAAAATCCACCACGGCGACGTCCTCGATCAGCTTCTGCTCCTCCTCATTCCGCCCCTCCGCCGCACCATCGTCGCAAGCTACCCGGTTCTCGAATTCCCCCATTCTAGACCCACAAAGAAAAAAACTCAAACCCAGAAGCTAAACCTAGGGGTTTTGGGGGAAATCGTAAGAAAACACTTCCCGATACGGAAAAAATCCCTTCTTTCCCCCTTTCTTCTTCCTTGGCGAAACAGTTGAGTGGCGGGGGAGAGAAATGGGGAATGGGGAAAGAAGATAGAACGAGCTGAGGTTTTTCTCTCTTTTTAAAAGGGACCGATTTTAATAATGAGAATGATGGTGGGTAGGAGGAGGGCGGCGGCGGAGGCCGCTTTTTTAACGGGGAGCGAGGCGGAGAGATGACGACGATGATGATTCATCTCCCTCTGTTTCTCTCTCCAATTCATTTCTTTCTCCTTTTTTGTTTTTCTTTTGGGTGGGAATTTGGTGGGAAGGCGTTGGCGGGCAGAGCAAATGGAGATGTTGTGGGACCCACTCGGAAACGGCTCGTAATCGACGGCTTGAATTGTGACACGTCACCCTCAACTTCCTCTCTGATTTTCCTGGATTTCCATGGATTTGTTTTTAACTAATCCCAGATTATTAGATCAATAAAGCTTTTTTGTTTGGGAGTTAATTGTTTAATTAATCCAGATTAGTGGTCTGCTGACTCGTTAGAATTGGGGGGTGAATTAGCCTAGGAAAGGGCGGTGTTTAACGGTATAAGAAGACAGAAAATGTTTAGCTGGAAATGACCAACGAGAGAGGAATAGTTGAACTACAAACTGGAAAAAATACAGCATAGTTGTCAATGGAGCACATGCTCAGATGATGAACTGGTGGTGCAAATTATCAGTGGTGGGTAGATGGCCCCTATTATTAATGGCATCCTGATTTCTGGATATAATAACAAAAATGGTTTGGGGATAAGAAAGAGTCTCAACAGGGAAAAAAAGGTCCACTTTCCCTCTCCTTATCCGAAATTCCCAACCCACTACATCACATGTACAGTCAATGCCAACCCAGAAAGGCCAATCTATTACTGTAATCAGACTGTTAGGTTCTGATGCCATTCAAGCTAGGAATGAAAGGCTTGTTGCTGATGTAGTAAATGGTGGATTCAGGTTCGACCACAAATCCAACATTTTGACCAATAGGGGATGAATGAATTCCAGTTTGGTTGTCTTACCAGCTAGCCGAAAGGGTCGTCCATCTTTCTTCGGTAGCTCAACCTGATGAATGACTCGGTTCTGAGATAGATGAACCTTCATGGAGTCTTACACTCTTTACTTCCTACACAAAAAAGAAACAAGGCGATTTAGGGTTTGATAGGGACAGAAAAATGAGCAGCTGTAGCCTGTACATGAATCAAAATCCAGAGAAAAAGGAAATGAAATCGAAAACTTCGAGTAAATTGACCATAGCTGGTTTCCCAAAACATCAATCTCCAAATCCCAGGAAGGATGAGTTTCTTTGTAAACACGGCAGCTGTCTAAACAGATTAGGCAGAGTGCCCATTCAGACAGGGCCCCTCAAGTTTCCTGTAACATAACCATCACCATGTAACGAATTCAACACACAGAACAAAGAAGAACTCAGGTGGATATTCTTGGATTCGATCTAACGAAATAGATTACATTGTCGAATGGAAAAAAATACAAGCCAAGAGTAGTTCAACATAAGATCAAACTTTCGAAGAAGGCCTCACAAGTCCCAAACCCGAACCACTACCCAAATGCTTGAAATCCGTAGCCACAAGACCCTCGTCGTGACCTGCAAACCCAGTCCCGCCCTTCTCCAACTGCACCAAATCCCTCCCTTTGCACCCCTTGCTGCACTCCAAGCAAACCTTGTCCACCGCCAAGAACTTATCGGCACACTTCTTGCAGAACACATGGCCGCATGAGCTCACAGCAACAAGCGTTAGCGTGTTGGTCAGGGTGACCTTACAACTCGGACAGAGATAGCTCTTATCGAGAGAGCCCCTGTCACCCTCACTCGTGTCTTCAGTTAGATAGATGGGGAAGAGGCTCTTCATTTTAAGCTTCTCGTTCCCCTCGGGGCATGTTGTGTGGGAGGACGGAGCATCCACTTTAACGGTGGCTTCTGGTGTTGCTGAGGGAAGCCAGAAGGCTTTCATCGTACGAAGGGCTTCCTCTTCGAAGGAGGTTGTCTTCACGCTGTTAGCACCGTGGAAACCGTTCTTGTCTTGGTTACGGTTTCGGCTGTCGTTGCTGTACTGTGGAACTGCACCGTGGTTCTGCTGGTCGAACGCGTCAAGTTCTCGAGCTCTCTGAGCCGCTAACTTATCTTGTTCCTCTTCCTTGTCCTGCTTTTTCTGTAACTCATGGGCGGCTTGTTTCCTGCGAGGTAAGCATACATCATCTAACTAGGCACAGTATAGGGGAGCACCAAATATATGAATAGTTACATGATGCTCAAATTGCATGCACATTGAAGATCATGTAGCCCGTTTTAAGACAACATAAACACATGTCATAAGTGAACAAACCATATGCATGATCAATAATACAATCATGAAGCTCCTCATAGAATTCGCTAATTGTTAATGCACGTACATTGAAGATCACTTTGCAAGACAAACAGTCAGAATTCGTCCAAAATGCTAACAGTTCAACCCTACTAGCACAGCCAGTAAAGCAAGCAAGCAAGAACCGCAGGCCTGATACGAACCTATCTCAATCCTAAATCTTCGAGAACAATCCAAAAACTAGCTTAAAATTCTAAAATCCTTCAATTTCAGAGACAAAACAAAAGAAAAAAATATCCCCAAAGCTCAGAACACAGCCATTAGCTAGATTATCCTGCTAGGCACAGGTCAGCAAATGGGATAGCCAAAACTAAGAGATACGAGCAACTATGATTATAACAGAATTCACACATCATCAAGACACTCTAATCACATTGAAGATCACCTCGCAACCAAAACTGTCGAAAGACACCCGGCAACCACAAAAATGTTCCCCACGACACAGGAACACATGTATGAGATCCACTTCCTATAGCTATGCAATTCAACTCCACTAGGTAGATTCACAGACGAACACAAGACAATTCCCTAGTTTTCAATTGAGGGAAATCCATACCTAGATCAAAACACCCAATTATTCGTCAATTTCAGACACCAAAGAAGCATCTTTATTCTTCATACAACAAAGCCACTAGCTTGACTAAAATCCGACTAATTCAACTTCAACCAAACATTCGTAGCCAGCCCACAATTTCTCAAGCTCGAGTGAATCAGCTCATACGGAAAGAGATAAAAGGGGGGGAAATGGAGGGAATTTTTTTTTGGGTACCGAATGATGTCTTTCTTCTGGGCGAGGAGGCACTCGAGGATGCATTCTTTACAAAAGACGTGACCTTTGGGACAAGACATGGGACTGATGAAGGGCTTCAAGCAGAGGCTGCAGGCGTCGAAGGGCTTGATCGAGTCCTTGCCCAGCCGCTCCCTCTGCGTCCCGTAGCCGAGCTTCCTCTTCTCATCGTAAGTGAAGAACGCTAGATCGTTGTTGTTCTTCGAGTGTCTCTGCGGCATGGTTAATCGACTTTCAGGAGTATCAGACGCCGGCGATTTAGATTAGGTGATGGAATCGGAGTGTCTTTAACTCTCAAGAAGAACCCTAGAAATTTGCCGATACTGATTTGGATTAGAGAAGTTCCGAGATCGGATTCGACTGTGACTTCTCTAATACGGTGTCCTATCATATTCTGTTTGGGCCAGTTTTCGTGTTCGATTTGGTACCACGGGCCCATCCATTTGGGCCTAGTCGCCCGCAGATGAGATCAATATTCTAGGCCCGTTAATTAGATTCCATGGAACCTAAAAAATGGCACTACCACCAAGTACCAATACATTAAAATATTGGTCACACTCCAACAATAGGTAGAGTTTATCATTGTTAATGTCTTGATTCGTTCACGCTAGACTAGATCCATCTAATAAAATAAAAAATGTCGTTATTAATGTCTTAATTCGTCTAAACTAGACTAGTTCCATCTAATAACAAATAGTAAAGTACTTTATCACCAAATACTTTTACAAGAGTAATATATATTTATTATTAGTGAGTAGGTGCTACTTAAGAATTTCGAATCTAACTCCTTTTGGTTCAAGACTAGTGTTATTATCACTAGACCAACATCTTATTCGCATTTTTATCACTATGCAGAGTTGGGAAGGACTTTTTAATTGCGATGTTTTTTTATAAATTTGTACCATTAGAGATGAAATCGTAATTAAGTTATTAGTTAGAATCAATTGATTCTTGACAAAAAAAAAGAGTAAAAAATTACAATTCACACTAGACGGGAAGGAATTCACCGCATATCCGCACTACATATTGATGCTAATCATGTCTTCCGTAAATGCACCAAGCACATTAAGACCGACTCACTTTTTTCGTGAAACGACTTCGACGTTCTTCCCTCCTCTCCTCCATAGTTATAATTCTGTAACTCAGAAAGATAGAAATTGAAGGTAACAGATTCGAACCTCTATAGTGATACCCTAATAAAAAAAAAAAAAACTTCTATCACCCTTATATAAAACTCGTTACTATCTCATTTAGAGTCAGCTGGTTTCCTTTTCTCTCTCGTTCTATCCTGAGGAAAAAAATTTAAAGACTCGTTTGTTTTACAGGGAAAGAATGAGCAAGCCGGCTGATAACATGATCGAAATCACAACCCCCTGATATTCGGCACATAAACAACATCATCTCAGCCGTCGAAACTGTAGAAGCAGAGCATCATTCCAAGTACGGATTGCTATAATAATGCTTTCTATATGCTTTCTATATGGTTTGCTATAATATATTGAAACGATTGTTACCTTCTCGAGCTGTAACCGGGCCAAGCGATCTAACTCGTGAAGTTCACGTGGGCGGTGTCGGGGGACAGCCGGAAAAATTTCCACCTGATGAGCATCATCGTGAATCTGATCAGAAATGAGGTTCCGATTAAACCAAAGGTTGGCTATTCTTAACTCCTTCATCTTATATTATCTTCTTCACATCAGAGATGGAATTCCGATTCCCTAGAGACAAAACAATGGGGGGAGAAGGAAAAAAAAAAAAAAAAAAAAAAAAAAATCAAAGAGAGCCACGGCCACGAGGAGAGGTGATGGGCAGCACACTCTTGCGAACGTGATGCGTGGGGTTATCTGCGCGTGCCACTTGGACAACCTGAATCAATCAATATCAAAATCAAATGAGATTTGATTGATTGAACGTAACATCTCTACAATAGTGTGATGTGAGTCGATGATCCGGCTCATATGTTTCAGTCTCTATAGACTATAGATTTTTAGTTCCGAATTGATCATAATTGGATTCAGACATTCAATATCGAATAATGTATATGCGTCGATTGTTAGAAGTTTGAAATTAGTTTGTGGTGAATTTATTAGTATTATTAATATTTTCGTTTTGCAGTTAGGTCGATCCTTTAGGAATAAGGCAATGGTGTTTTGCGATATTTTTTTATTTATTAAGAAAGCTGATAAAGTATGAGAGGGATAGAGACTATAAAAACAAACTGGTCAGTTCCAATAATTCGAGTTGTCGGGAGATGTTAAATAATAAATATATTATACAACATACTAATACAAATTAATAATATGAGCAAATTCCGAAATGATACGTATCTGACCAATTTTAATACGTCGTTTAATTTTAACTAATTGGAAGTTTTGGAACCAAAGGATGTCAAAGGAAACTCACTTTCATCTTTGTATCAACATAAAATTGGGTAAATGTCACATCTGGTCACCGAGATTACTAAATCGTGTCATGTTTAGTCACTAGAAAAAATTAATATCAATTTTGGTCACTCGAATTACTAAAACACGTGACATTTTAGTCACTCTCCCGTTAACCTCCGTCCAACTCCGATCACTTGAATTACTGAAATATGTCACATTTAGTCACTCGAATTACTAAAACAGGTCATATTTAGTCACTCTTCCGTTAGTTTCCGTCCAACTCCATTAATGAAGTTGGACGGAAACTAACGGGAGAATGACTAAATGTAACCTGTTTTAGTAATTCGAGTGATCAAAATTGATATTAATTTTTTCTAGTAACTAAACATGACACAATTTAGTAATGTGGCATTTACCCACATAAAATTCATAAGCTCAACATACTTAGCGATCATAGACATCTAAATTTACCATCCAAAACCTTATACACGAGCACAAGAAGGAAGCATGATCGAAACCCAAAATTAGGGCGACTGATAATCTTTATTCATACCTACCTGCAACCATTTTCATCCTACATTTTTGAGCACCTAATCGACATTCAAAGATTTCACAACTTAGTTCCCACCTCCCAATCACCTAAGAACCCCAAAAGCTTCGGACTTTCGAGCAGCCCACCAAACCCGACGCCGTCGTGTTCTCCGGCGGCGCCGTCGACGACCACGGAACCACTTGATTTTCTCCGTCATCTCCATCCCCGCCGCCGCCATCATCCTCGTCGTCGTCGTCGTCATCGTCACCATCTTCATTCTCGTCTTCATCAGAATCCCCTGAACCTCCGTCGTCTGAATCGCCGTCTCGGTCTCTGCCTTCGCCGCCGTTTCTGCTGGAAGTTGAATCATTAGTGGCGGCGCAGCCTTCGCAGAGAGATATCGTCGGAGCGAGCCGGGATCCGGACCCGGTCCAGGGAGTCGGGCTCTGGCACTCGTGGCAGAGGAGGGTTCGGGTGTGCTTCGCGACGAGGAAATTGGCGCCGTGGACTTTGCCGTCGCAGTCCCAGCAGAGGCTCGCTTGATCGGATTCGCAGTACATTCTCGCCGGAGAATCGCAGAGCTCGCACTTCTTCATGTTTTTTTCTCCCCCGTTGTGATTTACTGTTTGAGATTCGCCTGCTCTGTTTTTTTTTTAAGGGGAAAAGGGAAAGAGTATAATAGAGGCAGAGTATTTGCGACCGGCTAGTCATAGGAAGGGGAAAAGATTAATATAAACAAAAATGAATAGTTAAATGAAAAATGGGAACTGTTTCTTTTTTCCTGATTAGCAGCTTTTTAGAGGCAGAGTTAGCTTCTAACACGATTTAGTTTTTGATTGGCGTGTTTTAGGATGATAAGGAGATTGTCGAGTAAGTGTGAATGAGGTGAAAATTCGAATTACATAAATATTACACAACATAAACCAACTAATAATCAGCCACAAAATTATTACTGTAAGTAGAGAAACTTGCAAGTGATCCTTCTAAATAAGTCTAATTGCTAAACAATATTCGTGATGCCTACATCTCAACCGATTTTAAGACTAAAGTTGAACTTAATGTCATCAATTTGTCTGATCTAGTCCTACAATGTCTACTGTAATTTTTAAAAATTTAAAAAAATTACTTCAAATCTAACGATCTATACAGTGTGTAATATGGTTTAGATTGCTTGAACATTTTTTATATGATAAACAAGTAAAAAATGGAAAATTACATGCTTTCTAGAGCTGATTTTTTATACTATTTAGATTTGCTTCAACACTTGTAGTACAGTAAGTCAATAAAAAAATAAGAAATAAGTTTTTAGATAATCGTTCCGTACAGTTAAAAATTAGTTTACGATACAATTTAATTTTGCTTCAAACGCTTCTAATATGATTAACATATTGTTGATTATGAGTGATGGAGTAAGAACCCTTTTAAGTTGACAAAAAATTCTTCTAACTGTGACAAGATCAAGCGATCCAAAACGAAACATAATCCATTTGGACAACATTGATCTTGAAATCCATAACATCATAATCAAGTTTGAGACCATAAGTATATCTATAAACTCTAAGATCTTAGAAATTCGAGGGACACTTTCTGATCTTAGAAAGGCTACAGTTTGTAAGAGCACTAGCAGCCCATGCCCTCGGATGCATCCCATATAGCTTCAAAAAACGTCCATATTATCATCTTCTTCTGGTCCTTAAAGTTGAAGCAATATTTTGCAATGCTTATATCCCTCTTTAACATTCCGACCTAATTCAATCACTGAGGTGGTTGACACTAAAACGGTGGGGATGGGGGGACAAGAAGCAGAGCAAAAGGTAGTGTCTTCTCAAAATGGTGGGTGATTAGCTTTAGCTATTGTTTGAAGGCCGCCATTGCACCTAACAATGCCCATACCGCCACCTTTTTATTATGCGATTACATTAACCATATCCGCCCAAATTCTTCTTATGTTATGTCGCGTTCCTTTCGACAATAACTCAATAAGTCATGTCAGAATTTGAGTACATGGATATATATATTTATTTACTAGATTAGGGCTTGCCCGTTGGCCGGTTGAATTTCATTAATAATTGTACAAAACAAGACATGTTATATTTAATACCATAAAACGTTTTTGAATGATTTAGTTACTGGAATCATACTCGTATAATTTTCAACATGCTAACCCGATTTATTGACTGTCCTTACTCAAAATAAAAATAAAAAACATAAATCATGCAAGGAAATCGACTCCTAAAAATTTAATAAGGCGACCACACTATTTGATCCTCGGTGTCAATAATGATTGCAAATTTCATTTTGGATTTCATGTGATCGCACCTCCTCCTCCCTTACTTTATGAGATTTGTTCTTTTAAACTAACGTTGATAAACAACATTGCAACCAACACAAAATTTGATAATTTATAGATTGAAAACTTAATGAATAACCAGTAGGCGTTGACGATTCTCCAATTCTTTTTTAGATATATGCAATTTGGTTGTCCAAATTGTAAAAATGGCTTACGAAAGTTTAGCTGTCGAGAATGGGAATACTTAAACCTGCCACGAATGTCATCTTCTATCTATAGTGGTTTTATTTTTTATTTGTAGATCATGAATTAAGTGGGGAGTAGCATGATCATTCTGATTTGACTATAAGAAGATTAGTCAAAGTCCAATTAGTAAGGTGAGACCCACTTTCATAACAATCTAACAAAAATGATAGTGGAAATACGATTAGGAGTTATCGTAGATATCAGGTACCATTATAGAAGAATTGATAGGTCATGAATGGTATTATATATGATGCTATCGAATGCTACAAACATTTTTTTATTCCAAAATATGTCAAACTGGATATAATTTTATATAATATAATAAATTTAATATTTTAGTTAAAATTTTGTAATTTAAATTATAAAAATGAAAAATGATTAATTATAAACTATAAAGAAGTGGTTATGCATCTTGAATTATACACCTAATATGTTAATAAACTAACAATAATCTTACATTGCATAAATGGAAACAACGAAATACAACTGTTAATAATAACTTTAAGGACTTTGCTCGGTGACATGCACTTTTCGGTCGACCTCATATAGGATTAGGTCGACCTAATCTGTTGTTTCAGTGTAAAAACAGTTTCATGGTGCCTACTTTGGAGATTCATATCTTACAATTGGCTAGATGGAAATTGGAGATTAAAGGCTTGTTTTGAAGCTGAAGTGTCCCTATACACATTAAAGTACTTGGGAGCTCAATAGAAAGCTCAGAAGACCATTTTTGAACCTGACCAAAAGGCTATGCCAAAACTGGGAAACTGCCTGAAAATGGCTAAGTCTGGCAACGTGTTTGTCAAGCCTACTTTGGAGCTCAATTTGAGAAGCATGGATGCGAGTCAAGTCCAGGGGCCTCTACCACGTTAAATTACGTATTTTATTATACAAAGGCAAGACATTGGATGAAAGATTGAATATCTTTAAAGCTTCAAACAAAATGCTCGAAGTTGCTACGAAGGCTGTTTTTCAGGCAACTTGCTTGTGCTCGAAGTCCGCCAGAAAAACAGCCTTCGTAGCAACTTCGACCCTTTTGTTTGAAGCCTTACAGATATCCAATATTTCATCCAATGCCTTGAATTTGTATAAAAACATACCTAATTTAACGTGGTAGAGGCTCCTGGACTCGACTCGCATTCATTCTTCTCAAATTGAGTTCCAAAATAGGCTTCACAAACACGTTTCCAGACTTAAGCCATTTCCAAGTAGTTTCCCAGTTTTGGCATAGCATTTTGATGAGGTTCAAAAATGGTCTTCTGGACTTCATATCGAGCTCTCTTCCACTTCAATAGGTAAAGGGACACTCCAGCTTCAAAACAAGTCATTAGTCTTCAATTTTTATCTAGCCAATTGTATGATATGAATATCCAAAGTAGGCACCATGAACTGTCTTTACACTGAAACAACAGATTAGGTCGGCCTGATCCTATATGAGGTCGACTGAATCCTAAATGAGTTCGACCATATCCTATATGAGGTCGACCGAATTCTAAATGAGGTCTACCTAATCCTAACTGAGGTCGACCGGAAAGTGCAAGTCACCGTGACATGCATGTCACCGTAGGCACACCCTAAATTTAATAGATATATAGATAAATGCTTCATATTGTTGGTGCTTTCACTTACAAAAAAATTTCTTTATAGTACAATTATAACTTGTACCTTACATTATAATCAGATTTAGTATGTGTCTATACATTTTTGTATAGATTTTTTTATATTACAAACTGAAGTTGTACTTTTAAAGTTATGGTATAAATTTAGTTTGTATCTATATCTTTTTCATACAAATTAAATTAAGATTCAAACTGAACGTGTACCTTTAACATTATGTTATAGTTTGTACTGATATATTTCGTACATATTACTTTACGATAAAAACTAAGCTTATACTTTTAACATTATGGTACAAATACTATAAAGTATAATAAATGAGATAATATATAACGTTATGGTATAAATGAGATCATATATAACATAAGAGATTAGTTAAAAAGTGATGTCCTTCTTTTTAGTTGCAGACCTTTTTTCTTAATTAATAAGCGGGCTTCCGTATTTTTTAATTACTAAGTGGCCTTTCTTTTTAGTTGGGGTTCCATTTTTTTAATTAATATAAGTGGAGTGTTTTTAGCCTCTAAATGACTAAACAATCCTTCCTTACTATGCGCAGAAGCTAGGAAAAATTGAATTGGGTGGGTTCTCAAAGAGAACCTCTATATATTGTTTGGAGGATAAGAACCTAGTTAAATAAAAACAACATACTGTAGAGGAGCTAAATTCGGAATGGTACAAGGAAAAGTTGTAAGAAATCGTGTTGATTGTATTCAGAGTTTGAATCTATGAACCACATTATTCTAATCGGTTTTAATCATACCGAACAACTAAGTATTCCGTTTAAAAACAAAATACCCCAACATCGAAACGACATCATTTTGATAGAAAATTAGCAAGAATAAAAAAATCAGGCAGAGCCCTCCTCTCCAATAGAATTTTAATCGACACTTACTCCATCCTTTTCTCTCCTCATCTAAAGCGACACTCAATCCTCTCCGGCAAACAGAGACCTAGCCATCTCTATGAGGGATGAGATAAAAGGTAAAAGTTGCACTTTACAATTGGGTTTAGTTATAGACTAAATTTGGTGTAATCGTTAATTTGGTGAAATTTTTAAATACCAAAGGAAAATATATTTGAGCTGGACCAAAACGGACCATATACAATGTCGGTCTAGTACCATTTCAACTGGTTAACTCCTATTAAGGCTGATACTTTCGTTCTTGTGTACTGGACCAATGGTATCTGTACTTAATCATCGTTCTATCCATATACATAGATCATAGCCGGTAAACAAAAATGAAAGAAGCAAAAACATTGCGACGGAAAAGGAATCGTAGGAAGTTCACGACTTTCACCAACAAAAAGGAAACATAATAAAGTTCATCATACAAGTTCCGATCAACAATGTAAAAAGCAAAAAACCGAGCAGAACGATAAATTGATAACTAAGAGAGAGAGAAAAAAAACAGAGTAATTGACATCTCATGCCGATGGCTGCAGGCTGGGTTCGAGCAAGTACTACTTGGGTGGTGAGATCCATACAGGCGGCAGACTGCTACAAATCGAAGCACTGGAATAGAGCGGCTGAACAGTACAAGTGGTCATATTGTAAATCCCCATGTCGTGACCTACATAACGCTTCTCGTTCCACCATGGTTGAAAACTGAAAACTATGGGAATGATGATCGTTTCAATGAGGAGAAAGGAAAGAAAAATGAAGAGGGAAAGGAAAATACGCCCGAGGATATGCTTGAAAGTCCAAAGATTCTCATTTAAGACCCTTAACAAGTGATGTAATCTATAGTTTAGTTCGGTTCTAGATATACATTTTCTCCAAAAATATTAGTTTTCCAATTCTAACATGTATATGAGATATTTTAAGAATCTTTTGGTGTTTTGTGGTTCCTATTCTCCGCGATAATATATATTTTGCAGTTCAAAGCACGTCTCACTTACTCGCTATTATTAATTAATTTATTTAAGTTGCAACATATAATTAGTAAACTTTATTCTTAACTTCACTTTATTTCTAGAAGTTAAGATTACCAAACTATTTATAACCAGAAAATATTCACAAGAGTATCAGTTGTCATTCATTTTTATTGTCTATACCCCCAGACTCTAACAGACCCTCTCCGTCGTGAAATAAGTTCTTGAACCCAAGTATAGTTGATGTGGATACTGAGAGGGGCAACAAACGTTTCTTCGACTGTTCAGAATCACAGAAATCATAAACAAGAACAAAAAAGGAAATACCAAAGCTACATGTTTCAAGGATTTGGGAGAGGGAAAACTGAGCCATGAGTTGAATGTTCATTTCGTACCTGTGATCATAAGATATAATATAAAAAGTGTGATTGGCCTCGGAATGCCATCGTTTGTCACAGATATGGCATATGAAGGATTTGAAGTAAATGCAGAAATCGCAGTCTTGGGAAAGAAAGAGTACGTAGAAGTGGAAATTGAGTATCAGGGGAGCGGGCTGGATTTCTTCATTGCCTGTCATTGCCATTCCATACGAAGAAATTCTCAGGAGGAAAACAAGGGGAAGGGAGTTCGTTTCAATATGGGAGAAAGGAAATTAAGAGGAACGGGGGAGGAAAATACACTCAGTGATGTAATCTATAGTTTAGCTCAATTCTAGATATATAGTTTTTCCAAAAAAGTTAGTTTTCCAATTCAAACATGTGCGCAAATATTTTAAGATTTTTTTGGTGTTTTGTGCTTCCTAATTCCCGCGATCACATATATCATGCGGTTATAAACATGTTTCACTTACTCTCTTCCATTAATTAATTTATGTAAGGTGCAACATATAATTAGTAAACTTTATCTTTAACTTCACTTTATTTCTAGAAGTTAAGATTAAGATTGAAGACAAACTTCTTATAACCAGAAAATATTCACAAGAGTATCAGTTGTCATCCATTTTTATTGTCACTCTCTGTCAAAGAATTTTTAAATATTCAACTAGGTTTCATGCATAATTAATTTCATGAAACACAAATTTCACCAAGAAGGGATTGAATAGGATTATACAAATGAATATAAAATATACATAGGGTAGCAACTCTTTGATTCACACTGGATCAAATAGAGCCAAATGATCACTGAAGTAGTCAAAACAGAACCTAATATAAGATGAACCAATCCTCGATCTCATTAATTTTGCGAATCTTAAAAAAAAAGCATTAAATTGACAAAGATGAATGCACTGGAGATTTATTTTGATTTGCAAAATTTCTATACATTTGAACCGTGATTATCAAATTATATTGTTGGACACCCAAAGATTAGCGGCTGAGCCATGAGTTGAAACTAGATGTGTCCTTTTTCTAAATATAAATTATTTCAAGTGAGGATTCCATTTATAGTGTAATAAATTATTTTTTTGGCAATCAAATGAAAGTAATAGATGTACGTCCCGTACATTCAACATTATCATACATAAGAATGTACATATAATTTTCAGTAAATTTTATTGTCTATCCCTATTCCCGACCTAGCGCGAAATCAACCCGTATAAGACCAAGGTAACTTGTATCGTCCAACTGTCTTCGGTTGTTTGGACCTTTGACCGATCTGGTCCTAGGTCAGCCTGGTCTTTGACCATTCTTGTCCTGGGCGATCGGGTTAATTTTCAATTAAGTTATAATTATTAGTGCGTGATGTAATTATGATTATTATTATGCGAATGTGATTCACAAGCTTAGAATGATTAAGTAGGCAAATTTAGAATTATGATTAGTATGCCAATATCATTAATGTGATTAAGTGAAAGTGATTAATATGATTAAGCATGTGAATTTTGATCAAATCGAATCTCCTAATTGAGACCAAGACCAAATCCAAAGATGAGCAAGTGAATAGTGATGACAACACAAAGACCCACCTTCTTGTCAATCTTTACTGGTACGTAATTATATAAGGTAAGACATGCATACATATATAGAGATTAGAGAAGTAGAAAATGACAGGATAATCTTTCGTCGTCGCTTGGTTAATTGATACTTCCCACCATCGCGAAAGCTTGCTCATCATATATCGAAATTTCCAAAGGGAGAAACCCTAATAACGAAAATCATAAAGCTCGAACCTCATGCGACAAGTATCACCAGAAGAGACGTCAGCGCCTTGTCTGTGCGCGCAGCTATCCTTGATAACATTTTTGGCCTGAACAAGACAGTTGTCGGCGTAAGGTTTTAGGTTATCCACCCACCTGTGACCGTACACCGGCCAGCCAGAGCAATCAACTTGGTGGTAAAAGTCGCCGTAGCTCGGAGGGTGGCCTATCGACCCGGCCAAGGCGTCTAAGAGGTTAGACACGCACAGGTTTCGGAGGTCGCTGGCCTCGAACGAGTCAGGGTTGCAGAGGCAGTTGAACTCGAAACCGTGGGCGCAATGAATCATCAGGAGGAACATTATCCCGAGGAAGAAAATTGATGGCGGTGGTGGTGGTGCCATTTTTTTTTTTTTTTGTGGGTTTTGATTGTTGTTTTGCCGCATCGAATGCATGCAACGGAGTTCATTTTATAGAGTTGATGCAGTGATTCGTTGTTATTTTGGTTTTATTTTATATTATTAATATTATTATCGGGAGCTTACTACAAGACAAAAAAAGATGGTATTGTATTGTATCAAGAAATCACTTGTTAGCTAGGTTGTAAGAATTAATGGATGATATGTGTCATTTTGCGGGTTGGTTTACGCGGTTTAATCTTATTCCGAACGGCAATAGGGTCCCATGCAAAACTTTCTATAATCCAATCATAATCGTAGGTGGCCATCCCTTGGATCCGTCACACTGTATGGATATGGTTCTGTCCGGTTAAATTAGAGACGAATTGTCGGATTGCTTTTTTGACTAAAATAATAGCAATCGTAAACATGATATGACAATGATATGATGAAATATCTCCTCCGTTTTAACTTGAAATCTGAAAAATGTGCATAAAGAACTCATCAATTATGATATACACGGTTACATTCATTTTATGATATTTCGAAGAAGGAAAAAACTCTTTCAAAACACATGTTTGATGTGATGATCTTATCATTATCATATCACGACCATTCTATTATGAGAAGGCTGACACCACAATCATATAACTGTCATATCAGAATTTTTTGCTCACATATATGGCTTCATATTATATTATCCCTATATATTATACCAACAACATACCACTATATATGATGACATTTCATAATATCAATATTTTTTTTTAGACCGACCAGTGTCACGCAATGTGTCATATTTTGAAAACATCTAAGATGCATTGTTATGATAATAATTTCAATATATTTTATCAAATAATCATTCGTGATTTTCCAACTCATTCAATACTAAAGAGTATATTTCGCATAGCTCATTCCACATGTGCTTTCGATGCTTTCAGTAAAGGTTTATGCAACAACAACGTTGAGTTACTTCTTTGAATAACCATGATCATAAAAAGCTCGGAAATTTTATATAGTTGTAGACAACCTCTTCTTCACGTATGGTAATCTAATTGAGGTTCAAAATCTAGATATAATTATTAGAAAACTCAATATTAGGTAAAAGGAAGATAGCGAGTTTCAATATATGAGAATTTGATGAAAGAAGAAAAGTACACTTAAGAATTGAGACCTAGAAGACGAAGTTATATTTTGTAATAATCCTATTTATTTAGAAACTAAAATGTACTATATATACCAATGATGAAAACTAAATTCATTATTTTATTGCTTTTTTTGTGGCAGAAATATTAGGTCATATTGCGAAAGTGAAAGTTCATGTGTCTCTCACAAAGATCTACCTTGGCACATCCTGCTCTTTTTATTTATAAGGGCGATATATATATATATATGTATATATATATCTTTGTTATTAAGTTAAAGATTTAAATCTAAAATCTCTAACATTCAGTGGTATAATAATCACTATAACAATCAGCTCTTCCTCGTTAGGCAGTGTTTTCTTTCCCCAGTCTTTCCGTTGGTTTTTTGGCCACTATATAAAGTTCGCCGGCAATTACGCTGATCACTCTTATGCAACTCAAACTTTATCCTTGATTAGATTAAATTATTTATATTTTTTTAAAATGGAACTTCACGAGGGTAAAAAGCATCAAACTTGTTGCAAGACAACATTATCATATTATATTGTATCAGAATCGGTTATGTAAAATGGTGTTAGCTAGCTAGGTTGTAAGAATGCATAATATTTGTCTTTTAGGAGTTTGGTTTACACGATTTAATCTTATTCCAATCGGCAATAGGGTCCTACTCAAAACTCTGTAACCCAATGATCATAATTAGAGAAATACATTCTCAAAACTCTCTGTAATCCAATCACACCAGCTGCTGCTGAGATGTGGTGTATTTTAATTTCACTTCTTCTGAATGGTTGTACGTACTTTAATATCCGTTCCGTTTCCAATAAAAAGTTAAATTTTCCTTCTTGTCGTGGTTACTAAGGATAAATTGGGTATGACAAATAAATTGTATTAATTAATTTTTTTAATAAATTACATTTTAGGTAGTTACAAGAATCTATTAATTACAATTCTCCATCTTTCTCTCACTTCCATAATCTTCAGCCAGATTCCTTTTCCTTATTTTTCTCAATTTTTCTGCAAAAGAAAAAAAACACGAAATCACTACCAATCCATTAGATAATCACTACCACTTTGAAAAATATCAATACCATTGCAGAAATAAATCTATACCATTACACGAAAACTACCAATATAAACAATCTACCAATATAAATCTATATCATTTCACAAAAAATCAATACCATTGCAGATTGAATCCATACCAATACATGCAAATTAATACCATTACATGATAATCAATACCAATGCGACAAAAACAATACCAATGCAAAAAAACACTACCACTACGAAAAAGTCACTACCAATGCGGAAAAAAAATCAAATCTAGGGTTTTTATTCATCCCACCTTTTCCAGCGCACAACCTAAAAACTCAACTACCAGTCTCACAGAACAACAAGATCGAACCTAACAGTCACCAAAGGGAGGAAGAAAAAAAAAATCAGAAAGCAGAGAAATCCAACCTGAGGATCCTGGACGTCGTGGTAGAAAGGCGAAGCGGTGTGGAAGACGCCGTCGCAGCCCTGGACGCCGGAAAGGGGTCGAGCACGTCCTGGACTCGAAACTCGACTCCTGTTTCAGGGAGGAGATATGCAGAGTTCTCAACATTGGGATCCTCTGCACGAGTCATCTACCCATAAACCGGCCCTCGATGAGGAGGATCGTGAAGCAGCTGCAGGAGATCGGGGGAGAAGCTCAGCCGAAGACCGAGGGGAAGAAAGATGGCAAGCTGACGCCGTACTACTACGAGGATGCCTCGGATCAAGGGAGTGTAGCATGATTTTGGGAAGAGATGATTTACTGGGGGGAGTTTGATTGAGATCCCTAGTTTGTTTTTTTGCACTGTGGGTTTGGTTTGGGGGAAAGTGAGTGATTCTATGGGGGTGGATTCTGTACAGTGGCCGTCGCAGCCCTGGACGCCGGAATCGAACGAGCCTTCCTCGAGCAAGTTCGCCTTGAACAGCTGGAGCCGCTCGGAAGCTCCGTCGAGCGCGCAGAGGTGCTCGGTCTTCCTCTGATCATCTGCGAACAAACAAACCGCCGCGAGCGGTGGTGAGAAAGGGGGGAAATGGAAAAGAGCGAAGAAATGGAGAGGGAGGCCCTGACGGTGTAGCCGCGGGAGAGGAGGAGCTTGACGAGCCAGGAGGCGATGTAGCCGGAGGCTCCGGTGACGCAGACGGTTTTTGAGAATCTGTCCGGCGGAGTGACGCCGACGGGGGTGGGAGAAGGGAGAGACGGCGGCTAGGTAGATAGGTTGTATTAGGGTTTGAGTATAATATATACAGTAATCAGGTGTTTCCTAAATTACCCTGAGCTAATCTTAATCGTTAATTTAAAAATATAATAAAATAAAGATAATGAATGGTATAGATGTTGGTAGCAACCGTGATTACTCAAAATTGAGTAACCACCCTAACCTATTCCGTCAAACCTGTTTCTACATCATGTTATAAACTGATCGGGTACCAATAGGTTGAGTTGGTGGTGAAGTACCCAGTTATGAATTTTATACAACTTTATTATATATATATATGTATGTAAGAACGAGAGAAACACGTACATTGTTGTACGCTGGTCGAGTTTTACTATTTAGATCACGAATTAATTGGTGTTTGGGACATGATACTATACCTTAACCTCTAATGGGTGAACCCCGGTTCCTAATTCTCTAACCCAATCCACAAGATTCAGTTGATCTAAAAAATAATAACCGACGGTTCTGATTCAGCGAAATATATTGAAGTGAAAAAATCAAGCGTGAACACAGGCGTACAATACGCCAGCCATTGTCATATATATAATAAACCTAGATATTCTATTAAAGCAGTAATGAAATAACCATTACAAAATAGCCCTAAAACTATACATCAGTTACAATTAAGTCTTTGCAACTTTTTCTCGGACAACTCCCCCTGCAAGCTAGCGCGTATATATCCAAACGTTCCAGTTTGGTCTGCAAACACCGAAAAACAAAAACCGGAAGAGACTTTGTGAACATATATGCCAATTGGTTAGCCGAATATACATGTAACGCTTTGATTACACCATTTTAAATATGATACACCTAATAACATGGCAATCAATTTCTATATATATGTTTGGTTCGTTCATAATTGATAGGATTGTCAACTAATTTATGACAAACATACTGTCACTGAATATGGGACTAGCCGTAGGTAAGACAATATGTAAATCCTGTAAAATATAGTATAACTAAGGGCTCGTTTGCTTGTTGGATTTGAAAATGAGGGTTTTGAGTTTTCAAAACCTTTGGATTTATGATGGATTTGTTGCATTATGGATTTGGAAGAGTACATTGTTTGTGTAGTTTATTTTTGTAATAGATTCATGATGGATTTGTTCACATTTTGCATTCCATTATCAAATCCCAAATGAAATGTGGGATTTGCAAATCCGTGGGGTCCACGGATTTGGATCTAAAAAATGGGTCCAAATCCGTGGGCCCCACGGATTTGTGTCCCTTAGCAAACAATGGACTTGTGCCAATTCCATTATGCTTGGGATTTGGGTACCAAATCCATCACCCAAATCCCACAAGCAAACGATACCTAAATGATCTTACAAGTCAAGCTTGCCATTGATCTGTACTCGACTTCTACTGAAGAGCGCGAGACGGTCTTTTGTTTCTTCGACCTCCAACTGACGAGGGAGTTCCCTAGCATGACACAGAAACCTGTTGTTGATCGGAGAGTGTCAGGGCAACCAGCGCAATCACTGTCACAAAATGCCTGCAACTTCACAGTAGAATCGATCACTAGAAAATAACAAACCTTACCCAACTGCACCCTTAATATATCTAAGAACACGTTCATCCGCTTTTAAATGAACATCAGTAGGAAAGTGAGTAATCTGACTTAATTGGTGGACAGCATACGCTAAGTCAGGACGGGTATTACAAAGATTCAATACTCTGCCTATAAGCCTTTTATAAATAGATGGATCTAAAAGGGGGTTACCAGACATGGCCGACAGTTTAGGAGCTTAAACAAAAGGTGATGGTGATGAAGGTTCACTAGTAAGAGAACTAGAACTAAACCCTGGAGGAGAAATAGAGTCTAAAAAATGAATATGGAACTTGAATATTGGAGAAACAGACATCAAAGTCCAGTTTATCCTTAAGATTTAGATAAGGAAAAACGTGTTCATGGAATATTGTGACTCGAGAGAAGAAGATCTGATGTGTGACCAGATTGTATAGCCGATACCCTTTAATGGAATGATGATACCCTAAAAACACAGAAAGGATCGGATTAGCTTTAGGAGCAAATTTAGACCTGTTGTGTTGAAGGGTTGAAGCACAACCAAGAAATCCGAAAACTTTTATGTCAGGATAAGAAAGGTTTGGTGTTATAAAGGAGCTCAAAAGGGGATTTATTATGTAAAATTGGAGTTGGCAAACGATTGATAAGAAAAACAGAATGTAGAATCGCAAATCCCCAAAAACCAATAGGAACTGAAGCTTGAAACATAAGAGCAACGAACAAGGGCTTGGTCTAGTGGTAATACCACTAGCCTAGAACCTGGAGGTACCATGTTTGAAACCCTTAAGTAGTACCTTAATCACAAAAAAAAAACCTATATCACCCTTATAAAAAAAGGAAAAAAAAGTAACATAAGAGCACGCAAACACAGTCAAAATGTGTTGGTGTTTGCATTCTACTCTACTATTCTCTTGTGAAGTAGCAGTACAAGTAGTTTGGTGAATAATTCCAAATGAATAAAAAAAGGAACATGAAACTGTTTTTCTTTGTCAATATGAAGGACTTTCATTTTAGATGAAAGACTTTAATTTTAGATGAAAATTGTGTACTGATATATATAGCCTAGCTACACTTTTGGTTTTAAGAAGGTAAATACAAGTATGTCAAGAACAGTCATCAACACAAGTAAGAAAGTACTAAACCCATCGACAGTTGGTGTTTGATAAGGGCCCTAAATGTCAAGATGTAAGATTTCAAACAAAGTAGAAAAATGAAAAAGACTAGAGGAATAAGGAGGTCGTTTTTGTTTAGCCAAGGGACAAATAGTACAATGATTCTTAATAGAACTAATTGAAGACATGACAGAAATGTCTAAAAGAATAGACATAGGAATGGCAGTATGCCCAAGACGATAATGCCAGACATCAAAAGAAGTAATGAATGAATTGAAACAAACATTACAAGAGGAAGGGATAGAATGAGATCCATGATTATATGGAACTTGAACATGGTATAGGCCATATTGGTTGTACCAATCGTCTTTTGGGACGAAAGATCATGCATGAAACAAGTTTCAGCATGAAAACTTAACACACAATTGGATTTTTGAACTAATTCAGATACGGAAATCAAGTTAAAATTAAAACAGGAATACAAAGAACATCATAAAAGGTTAATTTGGGAGCGACTTGAATGCTTCCTGAATGTGTAACCTTAACCCTAATGCCATTAATTAGGTAGTGAAACATGCATATTATCAATAGTTCTATAGTAATCGATAAGGTGTACATGACAGACACTACATGGTTAGTGACGCCACTATCATTTATCAAGATCAATGAATTTAATGAAAAGTATGTTGAAGAAAGAATCAACCTGTAAGAGACCCCAAACTAGAAGCAGCAACAGAGAATAAAGGAGCAGTTTGAGTAGTTGCGACCGGATCCAAAGTGAACCCGAGTGTTTTTTCTAGTTTTTATGATTTGTCGGTCTAGTTTGTCATTTTTGTTCACCATGTTTGTAATGTTTGTATGTCTAAAAAACAACCGGGTTGACTTTGGGACGAAGCCACTCTATATAGGGATGGAACCTACAAAGTCAACCCGGTTGTTTTTTTTCTTATTTTTGTATGGTTTGTATTGTTTGTACATTTGATATGTTTGTATTATTTGTAAATCTGTTTGTATGTTTTGTCGTTCTAGTTTGTACCGTTTGTATGGTTTATAAGTCCGTTTTGTATAACTTCGATTTAGTCAAATGACTAAGCACCACCTTATTCACCTGAACCACCCTCCCTTTTCTACCTCTCAATGGCTCTAAGCTGGCATGCGCATGACCTTGAACAATTATGCTGATCATTGTCTTCAAGCTGATATGCTGCTTATCGCATATGCAGTATAGAATTCCCCGGCAATTATGCTGATCATTGTCTTCAAGCTTTTGTACATACATTCTTTTACAAAAAGCACATGTACATTTTTCTCCTACGTTTTACATAGTGGCCAAAAAGAAGAAAGTAAAGAAGGTGAAAAACACTACCTAACGTCTAGAAGACCATTAATTGCCTACATATTAATACATATATATAATCTCAACCTCTCATTTACTAATTATCACAATAACAAATGGATTACAACAACTACAACAGGTTTGCTGCCGCAGCAACAGCAGTACTAGTAGTTGTTATATTGGCGGGACACTCGATCAGCGCCGATGATGATGCTCCGATCTGCGGCGCAACTCCGGCGAAAGATCAGGCGACGTTCGGAGGTTATGTGGATGCTCTTCTTCACATTCTGGTGGAGCGCACCACAGGCTATACACCGCCGGCCGGCGTACCGTTCCTCGCCAGCAGCGCGAGATATCCACCGGAAGGCGGTCCTGGTTCCGTTACAGGCGACGCCACTTGTGACTCCGTCAACGTTGCCAATTGCGTGACGTGTCTTAACCAGCTGCTGCCGTTTTTGCACAAGTGTGAAACCACGTCTTCCTCCGGAGGAGCCAAATATCCAGGGAAGTGCATAATTCAGTTCTGGGAAAATACCGAGTGACCAAATAATATGTTACCAGCTGCTGGTGTGTGTATTTTTCTCTTTTTTTTTTTTTCTGAATTGTTGTACTTTCCATTCCGTTTGCCAGGAATTTTTTTGGTCACTATTTTCGAGCCATTCGCCTTTATCTCAGTTAAGTGTTACAAATTTTCGTGCCCTCCGCTTTATAATGAGATATTTAGCCAATATATGTTATGGTAAGTCATTTTTTTTTTGTTCAATTTGAGTTACAATGTATGTATTATCTTTTTGGCTCATCTACAATCACTCAAAATGAATGATTGAAAGTTAGGATTCTCTAAGTTGATGCATTTAATCAATGTATGTATTATAATTAGATGCATTGTTTCAATATATGAATTTGAAAAATACATTGTTTGGAGATTGGATGATTTTGGTTGGTAAGGAAGAAAAAGTAAACCAATAATCCTTGAAAGACAATCTCTGCTAAGAGCTGAGATTGACAATCATTCATAATGAATGATTCTGGTGGTCACAGTGGTTGTTCAAATACAAACATTTTGGAAATGATGTATTACGAGAATGTGTGTATTAAAGATTATGTGTATACTAAGAATGTGTGGTTTTGAAAATTTATTGTTTGGAACTCATGGATACTCAAATCTCACCAAAAAGGTAAGATTATGAATACATTATTTTCTATGTATTGGGAATACAATATGTATTATGAATACATGCATTCTGTTATTACATCAAGTCAAAAAACATTGTATTCTCAAGATATATACTTATATACTGAGAATACAATATCTGAAATCGAAGGTTGCAAACGAGCGCTTAATTAAGACAAAAATATGATGAATTCTTCTGATTACATGTATTAGCTAATAAATACATCATCTGGTATTCCAACTTCCCCCCTAAAACTCTACCAAAATGCGAGATTGTTAACAAGCTAGGGATTGTCTACACCATTTTTGTTCCATCATAATCCCTCCAAACAAGGTATTTTCAGAATATATGCATTGAATCAATACATCAAATGATAATACACAGATTGATTAAATGCATTATCTATTTGGAGAATCCCAACCTCCAAACATGCTCTATATAAGATTCATGGTGTATTTTGTGAGATCTGTGTCTCCGTTTTAGGATATTTATGTTTTACTTTCTCGTGTTTCTGATGTATGCGATCTGTGGTATGATTTATAGTAATTATAGTGTGGTCTGCTTTATAAGATTTGTGGTACGTTGTTATGATATTTATTTCTAATCTGCAAAACGAAAACCCTAACTACGTAGTGTTCTCGTGGAACACAATGTCGCACCTTCCGCCATAGTAAGCTCCTCCGCTAGAAGACGTGGTCTCGCACTGCTGCAAATACGGCCACATGTCGTTGAGACAAATAGCGCATGCGCTCACACTACCGTATCCCACTTCGTAACACCTGGCAGTGCCGGTGACGGAGCCAGGACCGCCTTCCGGTGGATACGTCGCCGTATAGGTGATGACCATTGCTCCAGGTGGCGGGAGATGGTTTACGCTGTGCTTCACCAGGTCGTAGAGAAGATGATCCAGATAACCGGCGAACGTCGCCTGGTCTTTCGCCGGAGTTGGCCCGCAGATTGAATCTCCATGCACACGCCCTACAATGACCGTAATAACGAGTACGGCTGCTTTGAATGTGGTGTAGTTGTAGTAACACATTGTTGTTGTCTTGTTGAAATTTTGTAAATGGCAGATTCAGATATATATAGTAATTTTCCGGCTAAGGAGAGATCGATCTCGTTTGTTTGCTTTCTGTCTGTCCCACTCGATCGGTGACGGTAAGTAGGTAGTGTTTTTCTCCTTCTTTTCTTTATTTTTCTATGGCTACAGTGTAAACGTAGGAGCAAAACGTGTTGTAAATGTTCTAAATAAAAGAGGAAATTGATTTGTAAATCCGATGAATGCATCAATGCGAAACAACGTCTCTTCTACAAGGAGGAGCTATCTAGCAAGGTGTATAATTTAGTTCCGGGAAACTTTAGATCACTAAAAAATGTGGGTCGTTCACGTTATCGAATCATACTTCGGTTCGATTTTGACATCATTGATTTAAACCAATAAGAAATCCAGAAGAGACTTTCATTTACTTTAGAATTTACAATTGGTTAGAGAATTTTATTTTATCCGTTTGGTTCAAAACACATTCAGTTAATTAGAACGTAAGAAGAAGAACAAAAAAAAAACCTATTTGGTTAACGATTTCGTTTTAATTTCAAGAAAATATATATTTTTCATTTTTTATTCGATTAAAATGGGAGCGGATATGGTGACAACACCATATTTGTTGTTATTGTAACAACACTAGTCTCCAATCAATAGGAAGCTAGGATTGTGATGACTTTTTATTAGCTTAGTTGACCTAGTGTAAAATCAAAACAGGGGTACAATTATTGAAAACATGTT
The DNA here is from genome assembly GCA_964030455.1 of Linum trigynum. NCBI lineage: Eukaryota > Viridiplantae > Streptophyta > Magnoliopsida > Malpighiales > Linaceae > Linum > Linum trigynum. Next base: position 65,612,223 of record OZ034819.1, read on the forward strand.
TAAATAATAATAAAAAATAAATATTTTTTTATTTTCTGTCCAAAATTTTGGTCGCCGGAATTCTGCCACTGGTCGCCGGTCACTGGAATATGTTTTTTGTCGCCCGAATATGCTATTTTTTGCCGGAATATGCTTACCGGCGTCGGAATCTAGTCATCGGGGCCGGAATATGCCTATCGGGGTCGGAATCGGTCACTGACGGTCATCGGAGTTCTGTCAACGGTTTTCGTTGACCGGTCAACGATCACCGAATGTTATGGTTAGCATTGTGAGATTTATGGTTTGATTTCTCATATTTTTTTATGCCTTTTGTGGTTTGCTTTATCGTGTTTGTGGTTGCATTGAGAAGTTTCTGGTTTGCTTTCAAAAACTTTGTGGTTTGCATTGTGAGGTTTCTGGTTTGTTTTAATATATTTGTGGTTTGCATTAGGACGTTTATGGTTTGCTTTTTTGTGGTTTGATTTACTGTGTTTGTGGTTTGCATTAGTAGGTTTCTAGTGTCCTTTCGCAAATGTTGTGGTTTGCTTTGTGGGGTTTCTGGTATGTTTTAGAAGATTTGTGGTATGCATTAGGAGGTTTCTGGTTTGCATTAAGAAGTTTATGGTGTGCTTTCGAAAATTTTATGGTTTGATTTTTGGGGTTTCTGGTTCGTTTTAATGGATTTGTGGTCCGCACTAGTAGGTTTTTGGTTTGCTTTTTTGTGGTTTACTTTACGGCGGTTGTAATTTGCATTATGAGTTTTTTGGTGTGCTTTCGAAAATTTTGTGCTTTACGTCGTTTTTATTTGCATTATACGTAACAAAATCATATTCCTATATTTACTAACTAAAACAACAAGCACATTAATTACTTCTCTTTAAGACGGGAATACTTAAGAAACAACCTACTGGTGCATTAAGGATGAATAACAGAAGAATCCAAGCCAACATCGCCTCCTGGATTCGGGGAAGAGCAGCAGCAAGCTGCTGGCGAGGTAAAGATTGTGTACTCACATCATCCACTTTTAAGAATTTGCCTCAAGTGCATGTATAAGCTTGGATCCCGTCATAAAAAAATACAGAAGAACAGCAGAGGAATGCAACCCTTGCACAAACATATATATACTTTAAACAATTAGGAGAAATTTTACAATGCTATATAGTATTGGTGCTATAGGGTTTTGTCTTTATGGTACAACTTAAAATTGTACATTTACGTTATGGTACAACTTCAGATTGTACCTACACTTTGTGTACAAATTCTTTTATGGTACAACTTGAACTTGTACCTTTAAGTGATGGTACAACTTCAAGTTGTAAAGTTGTACCATAACATAATGGTACAAATTGCTTTATGGTACAACCTAAACTTATACATTTAATATTATGGTACAACTTTAAGTTGTACATTAAAGCACCAATACTATATAGCATAGTAGAAGTGCTCAACAATTAGAAGCCATGGAAATATTTTGTCAAGGGTTTTGCTTCAGACACAGATCACTCTATTGAAAGATTACCAACAGCATGACCCTTCGAAGCTTCTTTATCATTCGATTGAGCTCCTTCGAAGGAAACGATGCATGGGGGAGGATGATGTAATTGTGAGCGAGAGGATGAAAGGCTGACGAGTAAAGAGGACGGCGGCGGCGCGGGAAACGACGAAGAGGGCGTGGAGAGGATGGCGAAACCACGGGTCCTTCCACGACGACGAACAGGAGAGCTACTCCAACTTCGGCTTGTACTCCAACTTCACCAGCGGCACGCTTGAGTTTTCCACCCGTGGATCAGCCCGCCGACTCCTCCCCCGAGGGCTTCGGATTCGGATCTTCTTCAGCCCGCCGACTCCTCGTCCACCACCGTTGTCGCGAATTTCCGAAGAGCGACCGCCGTCTTTGCTGTCGTCGGTGTCCTCACCCGACTCTAGGCAAACTGCACGCCCCACGATGTGGTGCCAGCCAGAGTTATTGGATTTGTGCCGGCGCCGGAAGAAGAAGGAACGCTGGGACGATTGAGTTCCGTAGGGATTGAGATTTGGGAGCGGAGAAATCAGAAACGTGTATTTAATTGTTTTTTGTTTTAATTTATTCTTTTATTTTTAATGTATTTATTAATTGACCCTTTTACCCTGCTGTTATTATAACAACACTAAAGGTGTTGTTATTCTATCCGGCCCCGATTAAAATGAACCTGATATCCAACCGCTAAATAATACACACCCGATCTCTAGCTACTTTGTCTATTTTGATATTCAACTTTCCAACTGCTTCGAGATCATGGGTTTCTAGTTACTCCGATCCCTATATATATCCACCCATAAATCCATATGAATTCATTCAAATTATTTACCAGTCTTTATCGAACGGTGTAAAAAGGAGTACTAATTTGTTTAGCTTTCAAGTACGAACAAAAAGATTACATGATAAAGAAAAAAAGCACGAATGACAATATAAATGTGATCATCGACTAACACACTATGAATTAATCTGGTGCAATAAATTTGGTCTTTGAAGAATGACCAAAGCATGAACGCCACACTGTTGAACTCTCAAGTTTTTGGAAGCAACTTTGGCTTGAGAAACAAGGTCGCCAAGTAGATAATATAATCCACGAGTCTCGTTAAAGACGTCGATCATCTTTTTAGAGAGTAAGTCATATGCTCGTAAAATTAATTGATTGATGAATTGATATCAGATTAGTGTTTACCAAATGGTTATATGTTCGAATCTTCAAAACTCACACAATGAATTCGAACATAATATATGATGGGCATGCATGTTCACACTTCAAACCGCTATAAGTTAACCAAAGAAAATTTAACCGATACCAAATGAAAAAAAAAACGACTTGGAAAGTAAACTTATTTTGTCAAACAAATGAAACCGAAAATACAACTTCAAATGAAGTAAAATACATCAGCTAATCCATAAACCTCAAACAGGTGTTTTATATAGCATACGATAAATTAGACAGGGTATACGGGTACTATCTGGTCAGTCATTATATAATTTCCCAGAACTGAATCTTGCACCCTTCGTAGAAAGCTCCGCCGCTGGACGACGTCGTTTCGCATTCCTGCAGGTACGGCAGCAGCTGCTTAAGGCAGATCGCGCAGTCGCTCACAGTTTCGTCTCCCTTGTCGGAACACGTGGCGGTGCCTCTGGCGGAACCCGGAGCGCCTTGCGCTGGACAATTAATTGTATAGCTGATCCCCTCTCCAGGAATTCGGTGCACCGACGACGCCGTACCGCTCACCAGAATGTCGAGAAGACAATGTACATTACCGGCGAACGTCTTCTGATCTCTCGCCGGAGTTCCGCCGCAGATCGGATCTCCGTTAACAAAACCGCTCAAGTGCCCGACCAGTATAATAACTGCAGCAAATGTGGTGTAACCCATTACTGTATATGGGTAATTAATCAATAATTAATTGGCAGGTTGAGATTATTATTAACTGCGTAAACTGACCATATTTCCATCCTTTTTATACGTGAAAAAACCCCGGCCTTCTCGATCGTTTGCTTCTCCAATTCGATCGATATGGGCAGTGTTTTTCTCCTTCTTTCCTCTGTTGCTTTTGGGCCAGTTATATATATTCGTGTCGTTTCTCAACTTGATGTATTGAATGATCCATATGTAAAATGTTGGAGAAATTGTTTTAAAATACTGGAGAAGACAAATCGACCGGCGGATATGGCAAAATTATTATATATGTGCAAGGGAAATTAACACGAGTTATATATATTGACAACGTGATTAAGATGATGATAAGAACTATATATATATATATAGTTGGCTTTGTAATTTCATTGATTGGAGGCTCTTATAGATCGCGAGAAGCAATAATCCTTTAGGTAAGTCTTGTAGTATATGATACATGATTGAACCTCTTCCAATAATTCGAGTTATTGGGATCTACTGGTTCTTTCTTGACAAAATTATGTCTTTCACGGATTAGTTTATACAATTTAATGTTATTCCAAATGGCCTCTCCTTGAGGAATATGGAATCCTACGATTAAAGGAGTGGACTTTAGCCACGTGACCAAGTGGACTTTGAACTTTCATTAATTTTTTTTATAAGGGTGAAGATTTATTAAATAAAAGAAGGGAAAAAAAACAAAGTACAGAATATTTCAACCATAACCCAGGATCGCAAGGCATGATCCAGAAATAGAAGGAAAGGAGAGGATGAAAACAAAACAAAGCTGCAAAACGAAGAAAGAGCAACAAACAGAACCACCCTAAAGACCTTTCATTTTAAATTTGCATCTTAAGAACTTAGAGTAAGTCAGTTTGATAAGAGAAAGGAGAAGGAAAAGAGAAGAATCAATAAATGGTGATATGATGATAAAGGAGACAAGAATCAATCAAATTAAGATCGAACATGTCTTGGTGAGCCAACTGGTCTAGAGAACATGTAATGAACGCTGAGCAAACTAAACTCGAGGTGCATTTGGAGTGAAGACCAAGAGTGAGGACGTGGAGTTTCCTCTATTTTATTATCTTGATCAACTACTTTATACTATGCTGCGAGGTTGATATTTCGAATTATCGTACCAAATATAAGATAGTTGAAACCTTATCTTAATGTACATTGTCTTATTAGATCGAGTCATGTTTAGTCACTAGAAAAACTAAATATCAATTTTGGTCACTTAAATTACTGAAACATGTCACATTTAGTCACTCTCCCGTTAGTTTCCGTCCAACTCCATTAAGTACAATGAAAATTACCATAGAAACTTCATGGTTAAACATGCTTGATTTGGTGTTACAAAATGCACACGGTCAATAATAAAATCTCAGTCGGAAAGTTGGTAAAATTAGTGTATTTACATGAGTATAAAAAAAATTATTCTATTTACATTAGTTAGAAAGAGTTATTGTATTTACAGGCTATCACAAAATCTATAGTCTCTAAAGCCTGCCGGTTGGGTACCTGAGTTGGCCCATTGGACATTTTCTTAGCAGGACGCTAACTGATCAGGTCCAGCCCATTGGTATTATGGTAGAATGGCATAATTCATCCTGTGGTCTAACTCTAATATATCTATCAGGCTTAATTGCAAGTTTGGTCACTCGAATTGCTAAAAAAATTCATGTTTGCCACTCAAATTAATTTATTCCATTTATAGTCACTCGAATTAGTTGAACAGTTCAAGTTCGGTCACTCTTCGTTAATCTCCGTTAATTTTGACTGACGTGGCGGTCAACTCTGACAGTTGACCGTTAAATGTGTGACGTGGCAATTAAAAAATAACAAAATAATATTATTTTTTATTTTTATTTTCCAGCTAATTATTATAAATTAAAAAAATCCTAATTTTTTTAGTTATTATTTTCCACCGCCAGATCGTTCCTCTCCACCGATGCCGCTCGTAAAACCTCCTGGCCGATTTTCCTCGCCACCGAGATCTTGATCTCGTCTCTCAACCTCGAGTTCAGCATCACCCACGACGACTGCTTCCTGTACACCTCCTCCGCAAGCCACTCCGACAACGGAAATTATCCCAAACGCGTGCCACTCCGACAACGGGGACGGGTTGATTCTCCCCAGTATCCCTGGTTTAACCCTGCCTTCGAATTTGATCAACGAGGCGTGGCCCAACGAGATCTTGACCGGAACCCGTCTCACGGTCAGCCAAGGGATGATGATTAGAATAGAAATCACAATCGTGAACCTAAACTCCTGGTGTTTGATTAATTTCGAACCCAATTCGTTGATGTAAGATTTGGTTGCTCTGTCGTACGTGATTGTGAGAGTGACAGACGCCCAGAGAAGGCAGAGCGACGTCCAGCCTGTGAATCGATGGACTCGATCGAATAAATTGTGGTGGAGATGGCGGACGAGTGGGAAAGCTGCTAAGCACGAGAATCCAAGAAGGGAAAGAATGGCGGATGCTTTCGCTATGATTTCAGAGGAAGTGTCGGCTCTGTTTTTCAGGGTGAGAAACAGAGCATAGACGAGCCAGAATAAATGATCTCCCCAGACGTTTCACGGCGAGCCAGAATACGATCCGGAGAAAGGCCTCGCTCCGGCAGAGAGTTAGAGCGAAGATGTTGGCTATTGGAAACAGAGCAGCTCTGTTTCTCGCGTAAGGGAAGTCTCCGGTGGCGGCGAGGACTAAAGCGAGGATGTTGAGTGTTAAGCAAACTGTGAACAGCCGTTTGTAAACTGTCAACATTCCTTGGTCGAGTAGTATGACGGACAGTCTCGACGGTGGCAGCGGCTTTGGCTTTGCTGGAGCTTGGCTGCGCCTGCTTGCGGCGGGGGCTAGCGCTGCATTTTTTTTATCCAATTCCCCACCTGGAACGTTGACGGAAGTTCCTCAGAAGAGATATCCGAGGCCAGAGAATTTCAGAAATTGGATTACGTGAAGAAGAGAAGAAAAGAAAGATTTTTTATCGCTTAAAGATTAATGTATGTAAAAATGAGGTGTAAATTTTAAATAATTAAATTTTTTTAATATATTATTTTTTATTTGCCACGTCACACATTTAACGGTCAACTGTCAGAGTTGACCGCCACGTCAGTCAAAGTTAACGGAGATTAACGGAGAGTGACCGAACTTGAACTGTTTAACTAATTCGAGTGACTATAAATGGAATAAATTAATTTGAGTGGCAAACGTGAAATTTTTTAGCAATTCGAGTGACCAAACTTGCAATTAAGCCATATCTATCAGTTTGTGTATTGGAAATTTTCTTAGCAGGACGTCATTTTACAACAACAAAAATAATATCGGAGTTGCTAAAGGTCGCTCTTAAAATTTTTAAATGTCGCCCTAAAAAACATTAAAGTTACAAATTTAACCTTTTAGCTTCTTTACTTTACCTTTAGCAAACAAACACCACTTAGTAAAGAAAATAAAATATGGTTTATCAAGAATACGCAAGAAAAGCACTTCGAGTTCTTGATTCATCGCCAGAGATGGCTTAGAACCAATAGTTCATTATCTAATCGATGTTTCCTTATTCAAAAGAGAGAATCCATAATCGCCATTCTGGATTTGGAATCGTCAATAGGACGTCTGGATCATGACTAGCGACTCTTAATCGGTAAAGTTCACTCCAAAAATTGAAAAAAAACAAAAAAAAGGGAACCGTAGCTCATTTGCGATTGCACCATAGGCCAACCGCAGCTCACTTGCGGTTGGTCCATGGTACAACCGCAAATGAGCTGTGGTTGGTCCATGGTGCAACCGTAGCTCACTTGCGGTTCCACCATGGGCCAACCGCAACTCACTTGCAGTTCCACCATGGGCCAACCGCAAGTGAGCTGCGGTTGCACCATGGACCAATCGTAACTTACCTTAGGTTGAGCATTTTTTCTGAAATTTCGGTAGAGAACGGGCGACGACGACGGCGGTAAAGGCGCCGGCGAACTGGTGCGTCGAGAGAGATTCACGAAGAAAGCATATGAGGGGTTCAATTTGAGGAGTTAGGGATAGTTTGGTTTGTTTAAGTTTTAAAACTTTATTGTGAGTATATAAGTAATTTATCATTAGAGTTAGGGCGACCGTTAACAATTTTAAGGGCGATATTTGGCGATTCAGAAAATTATATATCGGGGAAACCCAGACCATTTAGTTTGGATTGGGTTTTAACGCATAACTTCGGGTGTTACACCGTTACTCATATCATGATTAGAGTAGGATACTTAAGATTCAAAGATAATTATAGAACAAAGCAGCTGGGTGCACTACCATTGCTATCATCTGGCAAATGAATAAAAGTAATTACGAACCATAACGACGTTGATTTCTCGATTAGCGTATATGTCGTACTTTAATAGTGTCGGTCCAAAGATTTTGGATCCTAATCCCACCGATGGATGTGGTGATACGGAACTCGCGTGGGGACGTTAATATTTTCCGCCGGCTCATATTCCATGAACTTCAAACAAGTCTCGGTTTGGAGAAGAAGAGTTTAAATCTATAGATTGTCAACAATCTAAAAATTCTAACTCTTCGGATTGTTGAAAATAAATTTTAAAATGTTTGTTGTTTGGTAACTGTGATTATTAACATTCAATGAAAATAAATATAAAAATTTTATATGAAATAACATGTTTATCCTTAATAATAAATTAGAGTAGTTTGAGAAATATTAAAAACTTTGTTAGTAAATATATTTAATATGGGGGTCGGAGTTTTACGGTACCCCGAGTGAAATCCGGGGTACTGCATACCTTAAGTAAGAAAACGCTATCCAGAACTTGAATTGACTGATCTTTCGGACATGATACTATACTGTAACCCATAAAGATCAAAATTTAGGTCTTAATTCTCTAAATCTTATACCCCAAAATCAATTTAATTAGAAATAATAATCGACGGTTATGATTCGTCCAAATATATGCAAAAAAAAAATCAATGCACCATCTTAGGGTTTATAGTTTTGATTTAGATAATTAGGACCTAGAGTTCACTCATTAAGGATTAGGGTATAGTATCATGCCAAAAAATCCTGCTAATTCAAAGTCTAGATAGTGTTTTCATACTCAAGGTATGCGGTATCCCGGATTTCACCCGGGGTACCGTAGAAGGCACCATTTAATATGATAAATAAATAAAGAAAGAGAAAAGGTAGGAAGAAAAATATCATGAATCAAGATATAGAATCTCTCTGATGATGAGAGATTTGATATCCATAGATTTTAGAGATTTGAAATCTCTAATGCTAAAATCCACAATACAAAAAACAACAAAAGAAAAAAACATAACTTTCTACAAAATCTACGGATTCAATGAATTCACAATCTAAATCTCCCGTTCTCCAAACGAAGTGTTTCTCAGAATCGGCCATTCAGCCGCCTAAACCGAGTGAAGCCGTCCCACTGCTACAATACAAAGGACAAGGTAACAAGCAATGGCATTAAGAACTGACAATGAACGCGAAGTTATTAATGGAAACGTAACTCGATCAGTATATGTTAATTATTGTATTTTACACAGTTATCCAATCCATCCCTGCTATACCCTCTTGCTAGCTGTTAGATCGGTGATGGTAGAGCTTCTCGATCGGGAGACCAAATCAATCAACTCTGCTACCTTAATTTGCCTATATAAACCACCAACAGCAACATATATATCCCACCATCATCAACGTAACGTATTCCAGCAGCCGGATAACAACAGAATCCCTAATATTCCCACTGCTTTCTGAGGATGAACTCCAACAAAGCTGTGGTGATCGGGTTCGGCCTGCTTCTGCTTGCTTTCCTTCATGTCGCCATGCTGCCTCCATCCATGGCTGCGGCCCCATTGATCCCCCGCTCCAACCATGGTAAGTAGCAGCAGTCAGTCAATGTAGTCAAAATCGCGCTTAATTTTTTTTTTTTTTACATCAAACATCAGTCATTTCATTCCAAACCCAAACATTGGGAATCATTACAATTACAATAATGGAGCGACAAGGTCGACAACGACACCATTCTGAGGGAAGGAGATCAAGATCCGAGAGTTCCTTTGCGATCCAATCAACCAACTTATTAAATCATCAGGGAACAAGCTCAATCGAAATCCAAGGAGAAGCACAGAGAATGGACACCACTCGTCGGGCAAGGCGGCTGCCCGGCATTGCCAGGGCCAAAGGCTCGGATCCCTGTCTCAACGCAATCGTCAACCTCTGACAATCGTATCTGATACACGTTGGGACTGGATCCTGGCTCCGTCAAGATAACTGCATTGAGAATCGGAACAGTTTTCCGCTTGTAAAGGAGAATTAACAAAAGAATCTCGCAACCTTCCCGTCGATAACCTGACCGTCGGAGGCTTTATAAAAATTAAAAACGTAGTCACTAAAACGTTTCTACACAAAATCTCAATTTTTACAATTCATGTAGTTAAAAACTCCGCTTTAAAAAACTTAAAAAAAAACTTACGATTTTACTCTTCTAAATCACCTAAACGTTTCTACGTAGAAATTCTTTTTTTTTTTTTTTTTACTACAACAATGATCATCAGCTTGTTCATACCTTAATTATACGTTACAGAATTCGTAGATTGCATGATTGATTATATACTTTATGTGCGTATTGTAAAGAGTGGTGTATTTGCAGAGATGGTAGCGGAAGGCAGCGCATCCACCCAGAAGACATCATGTAAGTCGTATGACTCAGGCTGCAAATATAATTTCTGCTGTGCTTGTTCGATCATAGGCCAGCCTTGCGGATCTTGCTGCGGGTCATGGTGAACCGGAATGGAAAAATTAACAAGATGAACGTCTGGATTCACAAATCTATATATGTGTCTACTTTACCCTTCTGAATAATGGGTTCTTCCCTCTTACTACTACTAATTAATATTTGCTCTATCTTTTGGAAATGTATTGTTGTGTGAGGCTCGGATAAATATGGGTCCCAAAATAATCACTTTCTTTTGTTTTCTTATTACAATCCTACAAATACGTGCTTGTATATCGTATTTGGTTCGTGGCATTAATAAATATAAGTCCACTCGATATTTCAGAACAACGAACCAAGGTTAAACAAGAACAACTAGCAACAACATAATGTACACAATATAGTATGGTTATTATCATTACATCCATCCCATCGTAGTTAGGAAATACTTCATTTAATACATGTATATACAATAGTACGTATATTATCCGCTTAAAATTTCTATATCCGTATTATTGTCAGGTCATTTTTTTACCGTTCATTTAATTGCTCCCGTACTAAACATGTATAACACCCGTATAACACGTTTGATATCCGTATTTAATAAATTAAAATGGCTAACTTAACTATTATTTACATATTATTTTTTAAAAAAATAATTAAATTTATATATTTTATAATTATTGAAGTACTATTAAACGTATCATTAGTTTAAAGACAAAGTAAAATACCCGGATTTGTTTTATACGTAACTTACTCGTACCGTATTTTACTCATAGTTTTCGTTTATTACACGTATATATGGACGTACGTATTTTATCTACTTAAAAATTCTGTATCCGTATAATTTTCAAGTCGTTTCATTTTTTCCGTTCATTTAATGGCTCCTACACTGAACATGTATAAAACTTATATAACATGTTTAATATTCATATTTAATGAATTAAATTGTTAATTTAACTATAATTTATATATTAATTTATTATTAAAACAATTAATTATGTATATTTCATTACTATTGACATACTATTACATTTATAAAAGAATTAATCAATTAAAATATTCGTACATATTTTATCCATAACTTATCCAGAGTATATTTTTGCTAACTATGATTTTACTAACATCTCTTGTGGGAGGTGATAACTGATAAATGACACTCTTCTTGACCCTAACACCGGCCCAACTGAAGTCCATTAGAAGAGCACGATGGGAATGTATTAACGTACTGGTGTTGGGCCCGGCCAGTTGGCCGGAGGAAGGTAGGATGGCAATGGGTCGGGTTGGGTCGGGTTTTGCCAAATTCAAATCCAAATTCATGGGTTTATCCGTGAAAAAAATTCGGGGTAAAATCCACTGGGTTTGAAAAACTCAAATCCAACTCAACCCCCTGGGTATCCGCGGGTTCATGGGTACCCACAGGTTTTTGTCTTAAAAAATTTACAATAACAAGTTGCTATCAAAATTAAAGTCAAATATCAATCTCTCAATACAAATTATCCATATATAAAATACCATTCTAGAAAATTCAAGCAAATAACAAATTATCCATAAATAACATGATTAATTGAAAGCTTCTTCCTTTCAATTAAGTTTCTTCACTCTCCACTCGATAACATCAACTTCATTCTACACAATTAGAAAGAAAAAATTAGACATGTCTCCACAAACATAAATAAGATAAGTTGTTTAGAATATTAAATATATCGAGAAAATTAATTATATGGGTGTGGGCGGGTACCCATGGGTCGGGTTTACCTAAACCCAAACCCAACCCAACCCGATGAATATTGAACGGGTTTACACCCAAACCCGGCCCAAAACCCGTCAACACGGATTTTACCCGCGTTGACCGAGTTGGGTAGGGTGGGTACCCATGGGTTCGGATTTTGTTTTCATCCCTAGAGGAAGGTGAGGTATGAAATTTGATAATGTAATGGGGTGTATAACTTATTGTTGTATAGTTTTTTTGGGAAACACGTGATAAAAATAGTGAATTTTAGCAGGAAAGAAACATTAATGATGCAACAAATCAAAAATCGGCCTTATGAACTAAAATCAAGTACCTGTTACCTTGTGAAACAATATTGTTTCTGGTAATATGATGAGGTGGAGTAAGTTTTATAGAAACTGAATTCCAGAAAATTGAATAAAAAATCGCTTATCCCGTCGGTTTTCGGGAAATGAGCATCTCACAATCGTTGCTAGCTTTTACTCGGCCCGTTGGCCGATTAATTTGGTTTATAAAACTTTCATCTTGTCGTCATTGTACTTTCTGGTTTTTTTCAGGCTATGATAAAATCTAAGGAAATAAAAAACGAACAACACGATTTGGGATAGGAACCGTCGTTGTCGTATCCCTAGAAAATGGTGGTAAACACGGACTCACCTGCCAAACTGGTTTGGATTGAGATTTTTATCGGGTATCAGGGAACCATGTGATTATAAATTAGACTTGATCAAAAGGGGCCAAAACTTGAAATGCAGCCTGTTTGACCGACCCATGCCAAATTCTAATTATTCTTTACTTTTAAACTTTTTATTTGAAAATAAAAAATAGTGAAAGAAAAGAGATGACTGCCATTTGCACATCACTTATTCGGGAATAAAACCATAGAAATTCAAAAGGAACTGAAAATGTTAGGATCGTTTTAATGTTTAAAATAACCAAATAGATCTTTCTGTTTAGTTTTTTACTAACAAATACCAAACGATTCCCTATAAAATACACTATGATTTGATCATTATGATATCAAATAATTATATAATATATATTTGAAATGATAAAAATTGGACTAATTGGGTTGGTCGAGGTTGAACCATTGAATAACTTTAAAATACATTATATTTTAGCCACTAAGATATAAAATAATAGCATAATATATTATGCCAGAGAAAATAGCTTGTTTTAGAATGTCAAACCAATGATGTTCATTTGTTTTACTTGCTGGCCAAATCCCGTGTAGGTCAAACCAATTCAACTCTTTTATTTTATGGTTAGCGGTTAGTCCATTAGATACCATGCATTAGTTTATTGTTAAATTTTTTATTTTTAGCAATAAAAAGAAGTATTGTTTTTGCCTCTTCATATATATTTTATCACCACGGAGAAATAAAAGGGCTTAATGAAAAAATTGACACTCTTGAACCCGTTTAAATCCGCATGTGTACGGTAAGTTGGCCCGTTCCACAGAGGAAAGAGGAAAAAATTGACACTTCCTATTCTATCATTCCTACAAACGCTCCTGGAGCAGGAAATTTGAAATGGGGGAAGGGTTTTTTCCTCTCTGCTATTATATCTTTTTAATTTAAAAAGATGCAACAAATGTACTTAGTGTGATTGGTTATGATCCTTACTTTTCCTTAAAATGGTGTCCTTCCTACTTTCACTCTCGTTGCAGGAAATTTGAAATGGGGCTCCCGTTTTTCCCTTCGGTGTATTATATTATGCGTAGACGTAGTACGTGGACTCCATGCAAAGCCCGCGGCCCAACTGAAGTGCATCCGATGCATGGGCCCGCAAGCCCATGGAATAAAAAGGAGCTGGAGAGGATCAAGATTGCGACTTGCGAGATATCTCAAGCAGTTTAGAAGGGGATGTGGTAATTAGTTAGGTTTTTGTTCAAAAATTTGCCAACTGTTGTGCCTATTTGTTGGCCCATCAGCCCACAAAATAGAATGAGACTGTTATTAATAACAATAGGAGCCTGTTAGTGTGAGAGAGTTTTGATGAATTATGGATCTGCCAATGAAATGAAAACAAACTATCTTAGAAATTTGGTTAGTGATTATCAAACACTAATGCAGAACAAAATTTCAAATGCCACATAACAATTTAAATGTTGAACTTACAAAATTTCAGAGACTCAAATTTTCACAACAATCATGAAATTGATACGGATTTGTGTAAACGTTGGATGAAATGAAAATTGTGTTGATGTGATTTTGAATCGGACTATCAACCAACTGCTAGACTTTGGAGAAATAATATAAATATTTCTCATACTCCTTTGTAATCTGGATCTCCTCGAAGTACAGTAAAACTGGTCCTCTCCTGCCCGTGGACTAGTTAAGACACATTGTGTTAGTGAACCACGTAAATCGCGTGTCGCGTGTGTGCTTTCGTTTTCTTGCATGGTAGAATCCTCCAATTTCCCAATCCGTACAGAAACAATCGTGACAAATCGGTAAACTTTCACATAATTTCCTATGGAACAGTACTAGTCCCTAACCATAGATCTGTAGCGGTCCAAAATCGATCGAAACATGATCTATCACCCACATCCGGTTCAACCAATATCCACAATTCTAATAGTAGATGGGGGGATTGATGCCAACATCAGGCCAGGGCTAAGCCTGAACATCAAGCCGAAAAACTCCAGTTCTAGCTCAGCCCGGCCACCGTCGCCGTCCAAATCCTCTACTCTGACCATGGACCCACATTTTTTGAATAGGGTTGCATGGCCTAAAGGCTAAAATTCTTCAAGTGATTGGTTATTAATTATGCTGGCTATTTGTTTGAGGCTTCTTGGTTTTATTCGAAATCGGACCGTATAATTCATACCGAGATCGAACCGAAATCGGATAGCAAACAATCCGATCCAATTTTCCGTCCTAAATTTGAGGTAAATAATCGTTTGAGACCGGAGCGAAAACCGGATAAAGACCAAATAAGAGAGCCCAACACCCAAAATTTAACCTCATCACCCTGCCACTCAAATCTCCACAAGCTCAATCTAAAATCAAGATCGGATTAGGACCGGACCGGATCAAGATCAATCTATATCCAATCCAATATTTGGTCCTTATATTCTCAAAGAGACCAGACCGGAACCGGATCAATTCGAGCCAATTTAACCGGATCGGACCGTATAGCCACCCCTTTGTGTAACCCGCACCTTGATCACAGATTGTGAATCATTGCCTTGTCATTATGCTTTTGGAATGGACATATATAGATCACAATTCTTAACTCTTTCTCCCTATGGTAAGATTCACGAATTTGGTTGTGTATTATATTTTGCACGTTTATCATGCAATTAAGTCGCAGAGAGAGACAGGACAAGAGAGAAGACCTGCAATCCATCCCAGCTAGCATTAGATTAATGGCGATGGTATTGTTTTGTTTCTAAGGAGACATAATTAACAAGCTAACCCAGCGCTTTGCCTATATAAATCATCACCCAACATACCCATCAACGTATTGCAGCATAACCACTGTAATCCCTAATCTCCGATCGACTTTCTTACCGCGTTAGCTTTCTTGGTGCTAGCCACCTTCCTTGTAAGGATGAATTCTAACAAAGTTGTGGTTATCGGGTTCGGTCTTCTTCTCCTTGCTTTCCTTCATGCCGTCGTGGTGCCTCCATCCATGGCTGCAGTCCCGTTGATCCCACGCTCGCACCTGCAGGGTAAGCAACGATGAAATAATTGTAGCAACGATCAATGTAGTCAAAATATAGCGTTTTAAAGGGTTAAAAACTTACGCTGTTTTTTACTACATTTGACAATAATCAGCTTGTTTGTACCTTACGTTTATGCATGATGATTGTGTTTTTGTACGTACTTATGACGTTTGTATTTGCAGAGATGGCAGGCGGAGGCAGCGCATTATCCACAGTTGAGCCATTGGGATGGGGCAAGAAGTGTCACACGGTTGATACAAGCTGCCCGTCTAAATTCTGCTGTTCTTGCTCAATAGGTTCTTGCGGAGCCTGCTGCGGCTAATGAGGTGGGATGAAAAGGAACAAGACTATATCAAGATGAAAATTATGTTTTATTTGGGTTTACAAATCGATCTATAATATGTGTACGTACTTTCCCTTTGGAATAATGGGTTCTTCCCTTTACTTAATAATAAATGTTTTTGTCTTGTGAATGTTATTGTTATGTACGTTCGTATGTATGGCTCATATCGTATCCACTTTCTTGACTTTACTTATTTGGTATTTCTATCAGATTTCATTGTTCCCTCGCTTATTATAATCGTACAAATACGTGCTCCACTGTCATATTTGGTTCGTGGCAGTGGACGGGATGTTTCAGGAACAACAATACAAGATTAAACGAAAACATAATCACAATATATAGTATGATATCATTAGTCCATGGGGTAATGACTAATTATCAGCCAAATCTTTTCGGTATTCTTTTTCATAAGTCAAATCTATTGAATTACTATTAATTAGTCAAATGTCAACTTCAAGTTAGTAATTTTGTTAGTAATATTTGTTTGGCAACATGATACTGACTTGAAAGAGACATATGGAGGTCAACATTCCAAAACTTTAGTACTTTAACTAAAAAAAGAGTCAGAAAATTATTAACGATAATAGAGAAATGAATAATATTTTAATATATTACAAAAAATTTGACTAATGATTAATAATTCAATAATTTTAATCTAAAAGGATGTGAAAAAAATTTGGCTAATAATTATTACTTATCCTATTTTATTACATCCATCACACCACATCTAGGCCTAGCTGTGAAATTAACCCTTCTTGCCCCTAACACTGACCCAACTCAAGTCCATTGGAAAAGCCCAACGGAAATATATGTACGTTACGTAGAACGTGGACTCCATGCAAAACCCAAGGCCCAACACGTAAGTCCATAAATCGGCCCAACAGTAGTTTGAACTTTGAACAGGCGAAGCAGCAGCTTCTGGCGTGTGCGCGTGGAACCGGTATGATGGTTACTAGACACATATGTGTCTCGCCGGAGAATTCGGCTCTCTTTTGCCGCCACCGCCGTGTTAAGTATGCCGCAAAATACAACGATGGCGAGGAGGAGAAAGAGGCGGCGGCTGCTGTTGTTGATGAACCTGATGATGGTGCGGCTACTAGCATCGTAACTTACTGGACCAGCAAGTTTAGGGTGTTCAAGCTGATAACCGACGATGAAAGGCCGTATAAACGACGATCAAGGCTGGAGAGGATGGGATGAGGTGGATAGTGTCGGTTTTAATTCTCCTGCTTTCGTCTCGACGGAGGAGCATCCGGAGCTGAAGGCCAATTCTATTTACTTCACCGACGATGTTACTAATGAATGCTATCCACAGTGCGGTCCGAATCAGACCATATATATTCATGGTTTGAGGTCCAAACAGAGAGATTGGGACACAGATCATGGACCACACCATATACTATACGGTGCAGTCTGGTACGATCTAGATCAAGTAAACCTTGTTAAAAAAATTCACTCTTATTCCACCCTACTATCCTCCCTGGGGTCAATACAAATTAAAATTTCAGTAACCAATATACTAGTGAAACAAAAAAAAAATAGTGATCGTAATTAAAATGTGAAGAAATATATGAGGGGAGAAGTGGACTTTTTCAATTTTCAAATTCTCTCTCGAGTAGCTCTATCCACTATCCATTAAAAAAACATACATCAAATATCCTTATTTCCCTCTTCCTCTTTGTACTGCCGCTTCTCTCACTCGTGTGATCTGGCAGGTTCTCGTAGTCGATCACCGTTGTGATGACGTCGAAGTCGTTTTGAACCACTAAGATGGTCGCTTATATCTCAATAGTTTTCCTTATCTCATCAAGGTGAATGTATTTTTTCTAAGTGTTTATGTTTTATCGACTCCATAGTCTAAACATTGTCAGTGAATATTAGTTACGAATCTTTCATGTTTTTGTGTGATTCTTTGATAAGAAAACAATGCATAAGAGATCATTTAGGCAATCTGTTGGGTCTCAACTGGATGAATAATCAACTAACTTAGTTCTTTAAATACAAAAATGGACGTTTAATTTAGTGTTATTTTGGTGTGAGTTAGAAGGTAGTCTGTCACGATTTACTTTGGTAGATATCACGATCCAGACCATTTCAGACCACACACTAAAAACAGAGGCCACAAACCAGACCAAATCATAGTCTTGGTCTCACGGTCCAAATTATATGATACGATTTAGACCGCAGTTCCTCATACGATTTGATCTAAATTCTCAGCCCTACTACGTACCTTTCAATAAGTAAAAAAAAAAACCCTATCAATTTTACTTTCTCCAAACACTTACCGAAAATATGAGATTGAAACAAACACACCCATTGGCAAATCCGAAGATTCCGATGGGGCTCAAATCCCACATATACAACGACAGATTTGGTGATGATACCAATTACGTACCAAGCTCATGGGACTCTCTATATTCAATCAACTCTCCTAATGATTATTCCATCTTAACCTAAACTTCAAACAATTCTCGCCAAACTGCAAGGTGTTTCTGAGAATCAGGCAACCAAGCGAATTAAAATGCAAAGAACAAAGCGTACAAGCATTGGAATTCATGAATGAAAATTAACGTCAAGTTAATTATACGTAGAAAACATAACGTAACTCTTGATATTATATTTCACACAATCATATACAGACAGGACAAGAGAGAAGACCTGCCAAAGCTGGCTAGCTTTTGCCTATATATATATAAATTAAATCATCATTCAAAACCCCACATAATTACCATCATCAACATAGGCAGGATAACTACTGAAACCCTAATCTCCCTCCACTTCCTGCTTGCTGGCTGGCTAGGTTTTTCTTGTAAGGATGAACTCCAACAAAGCTGTGGTGATCGGGTTCGGTCTGCTTTTGGTTGCCTTCCTCCATGTCGCCATGCTGCCTCCATCCATGGCGGCGGCCCCGTTGATCCCCCGCTCCAACCACGGTAAGCAAATGATCATCAGCCAGCTTGTTTATACCTTACACAGTTAAAGTTTCGTAAATTGCATAATTGTACTTTGCTTTTGTATTTTTGCAGAGATGGCAGGCGCCCAAGGCAGCTTTTCCACAGTTAACCAATACACGATAGCTAAGAAGTCATCATGTTGGTCGATTGATACAGCCTGCAAATATAATTCCTGCTGTGCGTGTTCGATCATAGGCCAGCCTTGCGGAGCATGTTGCGGATTCTGAACTACTGCAATATGGAAGGAAAAAAGAAAAAAAACACGAGATTGACTATCAATGCGAAATGTTTGGATTTACAAATCCATGTTATGTCTACTTTCCCTTTTGAATAATGGGGTTTTCCCCTTCTTTTTTTTACTTTAACAATGATGTTATGTCTTTCGAATGTACGGTTGTGTAACTCATCTATTTGGTACAAAAAATTCAACTAAACTAAGACTAAATCACGATGTTACTTTATCCGGTATGATTTTCAGTATGATTTCGTGCATTGTCTTCTCTATCTATTTTTATGTCATATATGACAGATTTTATCTGAAATCTCTTTTCATCCGGATAAGTACTCATCTGAAGTAATTGAAAGAAAGAAACTACCCAGCTACAATGATGGATTGAATGCTTAGAAAGGAAATTCACAAGAAACTTTGTATAGATAAAAAAAAATCCAGAGAGGTGCCAACAAAGATTTTGGACGTGGTTTCTGCGAAGGTCGATCTGGAATGTACCAGTGCTAGGAATGGCAACAGAAAGTTGGGTTGGGACGTTGAATGTGAGAGAGTATCAATGCGAGACACATGCCTTGATAAATTCAAATCCAATGGAATTTGAAATTCAGAATGAACAGTCGTTACTATCAAGCAAGCCACAAATAAGAATTGTGAGTATTCAAAATATTCATATCTGACAGAGTTTAGAGCTTGCGATGATTTGTACTATTCAAGGGATCGCTTGCATCAAACGTAAAACATTGATTCCTATAGCAAGCTGAAGTGAGCGATTACCGGTTTCGACGACTTGTTCTGAATCAAACAGTTGAGGCTCTCTTCAGATGCCTTGGAATCGGGGTAGGCAAACACTTGTTGGCTCGAGGATGGAACACCGGCCAACGAGACGCACCTCGTTTCACTCGAGCGAAATACTCTAGATTTCCCTTCCTCATATCGCAAGTGAAAACCGTGGTAGTAGTAGTCTCCATATTACCGCCCTGATGATGACTATCGCGAACCTCTAAAAAGACGATTTCCGGCTTCTCCGGATGCAGAACGAGCATGCAACACTCCAAATCGTCGAATCGTTCACAATTCGACGTCTCCAAGAACGTGGAGTACGTCTCCCACCATATCCTGCTGCCACTGTCTTTTTCGATCAGTCTCCAAACCTTCAAGACATTCCTCGTACCATAAACTGCGTCGACGTCCAACTCGACCTCGAGCCGAACCAAGTGAACCTCGCCCCGGGAGACCGAAATGTCCCAGAATCTGGCCGGCCTCTCCCCGCGCACGCGATCCACGATCGAGGCGGCGGGCAAATGGATGCGAAAGGGGTCGAGCGCGAAGACATGAATACGATGATACACGCGATCGTCGTACTCATCAACACGGTCGCCGTCCTCGTCGTCGCGCGACCAAAACAACTCCCCGTTGCACGAAACTACATTCTTCGCCCCGCGGGGCCCCACCTGAGGGTGGTCGAGGACCCGAACCGCCTCGGTCCACCCCCACGACCGGGACGAGAACACGTCGACCGCGGTCGAGTCCTGCCAGTAGGGCTGCCACCGGTACATCAACACGACCCGAAACTCGTAGTCCGAGTAGTCAAACCATGGTTCACCGTCGTCTAGTTCGAAACGTTTCGAGTTTCGGGGCTTGCACACGAGCCTTGCAATCACCCTCAGGCTGAGCGGCTTGCGTGGGGCTAGAGGAAGGGCGACCCATTGCTTCGTAAACCGGTTGCAGATCAAGTACGCGGTACACCCGTACCCGTCCTTGATTTGGTCCGAGTACCCGCATAAGACCAAGTCCTTGAAGGAATCCAGGACCTTGAAACGGAGTCGTACGTTGGGTGGAAGATGTGGGAGGAAGCTCAGGATGGGTTTCGGCGGGGAGTCGGATGAAGTGATCAAGCTGATCGGTTCGACCGGGGCAGTGGTTCGAATCGAAACGAAGCGGTTGATGAAGAGGGGAGTGGAGACGAGGGAGCGCCACTGCTTGCAGACTGGCGTGCAGCGGGCGGCGGAGCTAGGGCTCGGTAGGCGGATGAGGATTTCTAGCAGGAGATCGTCTCCGAGGTTGGAGATGGGTCCGGGAGGGTTAGGGTTTGGTAAGGTTTGTGAAGTGGTTCGTTGTTGTTGTCGCCGTTTTCTCGCGGCGGAGCTGCTGCGGTTCGTCATGGCGTGGAGCGCCTAGCGATGGACGGATTATTTGACGGATGGAGGAAAAAGTAGACGAGAAGGGCGTGACTGATGTCTAATATTTGGGTTTGCTACTCCTAATCGGATCTGGATTTAGAATGGGCTTGAAAAAAATGCTTTCAACTCGTTGTTTTTACGTCCTAGTTCTTTTTTTTTTTTTGGTCATAGAGAGAGGGTAAAATAAACTCTTTGATTGATAGAAGGCAAAACCAAATTTGTATAGTGTTTAGTATAGTGTTTTTGTACCTTCCTTTACATTGCGTATCATGAATGTGAGCATTTGTTCTTTGAACATTTGTTGGAGATATAAGATGTTCATCATGTCCATTGCATATCTCGATGTACGGTGTGTTGTAGTTGTAGACATCGAGAGAGTATTGGATATTTGTTTTTTTGGATGTGCTTCATGCTCTTTTAGGTCTTACCTCTTATTGGTTTAAGTTATTTCCTTGTTTCGGCCCCACTATCAATATTTTCTCACCGTTTGGTAGCATAGCATTTTTCTCGTGAGGCGTAAATTTGGTTGCCCATAGAATATTATGGCGTTTTGAAGCCTCGTTACTCCAATAATATGGTAGAGTTTTGCGTACTTTTCTCCATTTCAAATTTCGTATAACGAGAGTGAAAGTAGGAAGAACAATTTGATCTTTACAATTAATTATTTATTTCATATGAAAATATCAATCTCAGGATTTGAACCTAGGTCTTTTCAAACAAAGACAACAATTGAAACCAATTACACTAAACAAATTTGATGTATCTCTATGAATACAAAACATACACGATGTTTAACTCTGAAAATCTGAGGAATTTTCTATTATTAGTAGCAAGCCCACTAAGTCTACCGTATGTATTATTCAATTTAAATATAACTTTTGTGCTTTTTTATCTGTGTTCTTATCTTTTTTTAACTTCCTCTGAAATTCTCTACATCATGCAATAGTTTGCGCCCCTCTGAAAATCAATCCTTCGGTATATCTAGACACTACGATTTTATTGTTGGGGATTTAAGATGGGCAAGTAGAAGATTTCAACTCTGATATCAATCCATTGCGAATAGAATCGAATTCAATAAATGGAGTTGTAGAAGGAGGATTGGAAATTGAACTTTGGTTGGAACATATGCCTCTTGGGATTGAAGATAGAGTGGACAAAAATTTGGTTGTACGACAAAGAGTGGTGGCTATTGGATCTTTAAGTTTATTATTTTTGCAGATATCACAACCTTTATTTCTATCTTAAAATGAGGAGTCATTGATTGATTTACTGAAGTAGGTCGATTCTTTATTCAACCTACTCGAACTGATAAATAAGGCGTGTCTAATTTTGTGTCTTATTACCTCGATCGAGTCTATTAGTATATTGGAGGTAACCCTAATTTTGTCGTTTGATGATCCCCTCTTAGGTGAGTTGTTAGTATATAGTTGACTTGAATCAACAACTCTCTCTATTTATTTTTTATTAGTGTCATATTTTTCCTAAAAAGAGAGCATATTTTGTGATTAGTTTCAAGCTATCTATGGGTCGTGTGGGAATTCCAGTGAGGTTTTATACTCTATCTATGGGCAGTGTGAGGACTTTCAGTAGTCCGAGTGTCCATCTTCATCTATGTTGCGGCTGGTTTGATTGATGAACAGAGCAACGGTAACAGAAGAAGCTGGGCAACCGGTCGACGGAGTTGAACAACTTTTGAAAGTCTCTGTACGGATTCCTGGCGACGTGTACGCTTACGTGGCAGAAGAAGAAAGTCCTTACGCGATTGTCTTCTCTTCTTTAGGTCGTCGTATTATATCACTCGTGTATGGCCACTAGGGCTTTGGATCTTGTGTTCTTCCTGGTCAATGGATTTGGCGGGATTAGTAGACTTTGGAAGGGTTAATTTTTTTTTGTTTTCCTGAAATTGTTCAACTAAACCGAGTTCCCTGGATTCCCATACTTTCCCACCTGCAACAGGCAGAAATAAATTAAAGCAGGGACTAGCTAGTGGATTGAGTTTTAATCGATTGTATTAGGTTTGTTCTGGGATAATATATATATATATATATATATATATATATTGCTAATTAAAGGTGACTAATCAATTGTCTTCGTGGATTTTAATTTATTTATTGGAGTGGTGAATTGGTATATTCGTGTTGAATTAAATGGATTTCTCGATGGATTCATAGACTCCAAATCACATCTAACATTTTGAATAATTATGATAGTTTTATGTAGTAAAATTTCGTTATAAAATTTCAAATGAGTGGCTTAGTGGAGATAAGATCATCCATCGCATTATGGGTTTTAATTTTTATTGCCAACAATCAAAAAAAAAATATTATTATAAAATAATCAGATACCAAAATGTAATTTTGGAGGTATATTTTCCTTTACAAATTAAATTTTGGGTATTTAATTGTAAAATAAAAAAATATGTAAGTATTTTATGATAATTTTTTTTTGACAATCAATGAATCCCGTTTATGAATTCACAAATCTATTAAATTTGGATTTAAATAAATTAGATTAGTTAGATTTTTAGGGGATGAATTGGATTGAATTCAAATTTCTATATCATATATAAATTGATTGATGAATAATTTCACCTTAATAAATACTGACGATTACAAATTGATAATTAAAGTCTAATTTTGATGATTGAGGTTTCCTATAGACAAAAACAATTAGGGGTGTATATATATATAGGGTTATAGGTATAATATGCCCTTTACTATGACGTTTTATCAAACATGCCCCTCTACTATTTTTTATATCAAACATACCCTTGTACTGTGGGAAACTTATCAAACATGCCCTTTTGCTAAAATTTCCATCCAAAAACCGTTAACCAAGACCGAACTTTGGTTTGGGAAACCCAAATATCTAAAACATCTCTAATAATTTCACTTTAGAGTTTTTTTTCTTTTGTATAGCCAAATAATTATAATAATTTCACTTTGATGAGACTTAGAGAAATAAAGAAAGGGTCAAAACTGACATTTCCCCTCCCATTTATTGATGTCAGGTCATCTAAATCTCGGTTCAACCATGATTGACGATTTTTTTTCAATTGAAGGGCATGTTTGATAGTTTTTCCAAATTACAGGGGGCATGTTTGATGTAAAAAATAGTAGAGGGGCATGTTTGATAAAACGTCATAATATAGGGGCATATTATACCTATAACCCATATATATACTAGAGTCACCCATACATATGGAAGGGTTTATGGTAAAGATTCAGTTGGGTTGATTTTTTGTGAGCTTCCTTAACTCGCTTGAATGAATTGGTTGGGTGTAGTATTTGGATTCAAATACCACATAATGTATTAGAGCCTTTTTACTATGCTAGAAAGTATTGGTGCTTTAATGTACAACTTGAAGTTGTACTATAACATTAAATGTATAAGTTCAAATTGTACCATAAATGAATTTGTACTCTTATGTTATGGTACGACTTTACAACTTGAAGTTGTACCATCACATTAAAGTACAAGTTCAAGTTGTACCATAAAGAATATGTACAAAACAATGTAGGTATAATCTAAAACTGTACCATAACATTGAATGTACAATTCCAAATTGTGTGATAAAGGTAAAAACCTATAACACCAATACTATATAGTATTGTAAAATTCCTCATGTATTATTCTGGGGAAAAAAATCTTATGCTCCCTGTTATGGGACAATCCAAGTACCACATCGGTTATACAAGGGAAGGAACCCTTATATATTAGTGTCCACAATCTCATTAGTACGAGGCCTTTTGGGGAGGACACCCAAAAGTAAATCCGTGCGGGCTTGGCCAAAAGCGGACAATATCGTACTAATTGAGCGCCCCGTTATGACAAGTGGTATCAGAGCCTGGTTCGGTGCGGGGCAGTGGACGTCAGTTTGGTGGACCCTCATTCGGTGGCTTCGGGATTTGAGATCTGCATCTGGTTTGGTGGATCCAGGAGAGATCCACGTTTGGGCTTGGCGGATCAAAGAGAGTTCTGCGTCTCGTAAAGTCCTTGTATCGAGAAGCCCATCGATACAAGGCATCTGGCGGATCAAGATAATCGCTGAGGTGACGACACGATTTCGTGGTCCTTGGCTTGAGGGGAGGATTGTTATGGGACAATCCAAGTACCACATCGGTAATACAAGGGAAGGAACCCTTGTATATTAGTGTCCACCAATCTCATTAGTACGAGGCCTTTTGGGGAGGACACCCAAGAGTAAAACCGTGCGGGCTTGGCCCAAAGCGGACAATATCGTACTAATTGAGCGCCCCGATTTCGAAAAGTGGTATCAGAGCCTGGTTCGGTGCGGGGCGGTGGACGTCAGTTTGGTGGACCCTCATTCGGTGGCTTCGGGATTTGAGATTTGCATCTGGTTTGGTGGATCCAGGAGAGATCCATGTTTGGGCTTGGCGGATCAAAGAGAGTTCTGCGTCTGGTAAAGTCCTTGTATCGAGAAGCCCATCGATACAAGGCATCTGGCGGATCAAGATAATCGCTGAGGTGAGGACACGATGTACGTGGTCCTTGGCTTGAGGGGAGGATTGTTAGGGGACAATCCAAGTACTACATCGGTAATACAAGGGAAGGAACCCTTGTATATTAGAGTCCACCTACCTAATTAGTACGAGGCCTTTTGGGGAGGACACCCAAGAGTAAAACCGTACAGGCTTGGCCCAAAGCGGACAATATCGTACTAATGGGCTGCCCAGTTATGATACTCCAAAAAAAATCTACAGGCAGCTTGAATAAAAATCTTGCAATTGCATGTGCGTAGACAATTGAAAATATCACATTTTTGCCCCATATTTCTTGTTTTAAGTTCGAGATGTCACATTTGGAGGTTGACAAAGTTGTCTAGTAGTATTGTCGGATCTGTACCGTGGTTAATTAACTCTGTGTCAGTTCCATTGTAAGAAGCTAGAAGGACAATGACATTTGCCCTAACTCATTTTTTGCAACTGTCGCTGTAACCGGCCAATCTATGATTCTTGACGGTTTTCACATTCCTTTTTTCTCCGATCTTTTGCTCAGTTGCTTATCGTTTTCGCATCCAGTTCGACTCGTTTATCATGTGAATATATATATATACGAGCAGCATCGTATTAATTTATTGATAAGCGACCTTCGAGAATTTAGTGTACGTGGTAGCTACAGAGAGGTTGAGTTGTTGTACATTATTCCGGGTGTGGATCTCTCGACTAAGCTCCACCTAGTCATTAGATCTGGACACTTTAATCCAACGGTTAAAAAGTAGGAAGTGATTTTTAATTAGTGAGTGGGGTAATTTGGGTATTATGAAAAATTAAGAAGTATACAAATCGTACTTACAAACAACACAAACAATACAAACAGTACAAACTTGAACGACAAAACATACTAACATTACAAATATATGGACTGTACAAACAATACAAACTACACCGACAAACAATACAAACCATACAAAAAGAAAAAACAACCGGGTTGACTTTGGAGGCTCCATCCCTATATAGAGAGGGGCTCCCTCCCAAAGTCAACCGGTTGTTTTTTAGACATACAAACATTACGAAAATGGTGGACAAAAATGACAAACTAGACCGACAAAACATACAAACTGGAAAAACACTCGGGTTGACTTTGGAGGCTTCATCCCTATATAGAGGAGTTTCATCCAAAAGTCAACCAGGTTGTTTTTTAGACATAAAAAAACATTACAAACATGATTGACAAAAATGATAAAAATGGTGCACAAAAATAACAAAGCTTGACAAACATTACAAAATAATAAAACTTACAAACATTACAAAGTAAACGACAAACAGTACAACACATAATAATCGTACAAAATCTCACTAAAAAATGACAAACAATACAAACCGAATCGATACAAACATTACAAAATAGGTCAACAAACATCACAAATCCAACACTATCGCTGGAAAATCTCTCTCTCTCTCTCTCTCTCTCTCTCTCTCTCTCTCTCTCTCCCTCTCCCTCTCCCTCTCTCTCTCTCGGAAGGAAGATGGGAGGCCGGCGACCAGTGGGGCGGAACGGATCGAGACTCTTCAATTACTTTTATTATCATTAAATAAATAAATATGAAATGACTACTCTATCCTTCATTAAATTAGATTATTTAGAGCCATTAAATTTAAATGAGGTTGGATGGCTGAGATGCACTTAGCCAACTAAGGGGACCCCCCTTAGTCACCTGATCTTAGCCCAATTATTCTCACGTAATCTGTCATGATCTGAATGAACAAGAAACACATAGGTCTCGTATTCGAATCCTTATGATAACCTGTAATATAAACAATGATTTAATACAAGAGATGAGATTCAACCTAGGCAAACTGAAAATCAAAAAGTGAACCTTTATATAATGAAGGTGTGGAAAAAAAAAACAAATGACAATTAGATCGAATGAATCATATTTTGAATCAAAATTTTCTCTATACAAAAAGTATCTGATTTACATTATTTATTTCGAGCTATTCATATATTATTTCTTCCAAACGGAAATCAGATTTCCAGATGCACATCATAATCACAATTCACAAGTACGGTTTGCTGGTCTTTTTAAAAAATCCTGGAAGTCGAAGTCTCTGAAACCACTTTCCGTCCTCTTGCCTTCTCGGAAGTTGTAACTTGTGTATAATTAAAGGCCATCCATTTGTAATTAATTCAGTTTAAGGCAGTCTTAATCAACATATTAATATTAACAGTCTTTTTCTAAATCACATGGTGCATTATTTGGCTGCATTCGATAAATTACTATGATTAGTGGGTGGGACTGCCGCCGTGTCGGGCCCGCCGGCCGGAGACTATTCATTTCTTTCTTCCCACAATATTCTCCCTTCCCGTCTGCCACGTGGCAAGGCTGACGCACTTCACACCAACTTGGCTAGTGGCCACTCGCCGGACGTGAGAACTTTCTCCGCTTCTTCGTTGTCGTTTCCGGCGGGCAGTCAATTTGAACAAAGTTGGCCTTTTTCCATCCAAGGCTTTACTTTTTGGTTTTATGAAGTGATAGTTTAAATCTGCAAGAAGCGAGGAGAATGAGCATCTGCAAGAAGCGAGGAGAATGAGCACTTCTACTATGTTATATAGTATCAGTGTTTTAATGTACAATTTGAAGTTGTATCATAACATTAAATGTATAATTTTAGGTTGTATTATGTTATATAGTATTGGTGTTTTAATGTACAATTTGAAGTTGTATCATAACATTAAACGTATAACTTTAGGTTGTACCATAAATAAATTTGTATCATTATGTTATGGTACAACTTTACAACTTGAACTTGTATCATCACATAAGGTACAAGTTTAAGTTGTACAATAAAAGAATTTGTACAAAAAATACAGGTATAATCTGAAGTTGTACAATAACATTAAAGATACAATTTCAAGTTGTACCATAAAGGTAAAAACTCATAGCACCAATGCTATATAGCATTGTAAAATTCCTCCAGGAGAATATGTTGCGGAGCAACAAGATCATATTCCTATGTGGCGGAGTGGGAAAGCATTAACGAAGGATAAAAAATTTACACTCAATTATTTTGAGAGTCTTGCCAATTATTTTATTTTTTAAATTTGTTATCAAATTTACATATAAAATTACATACTTTTTGAGAGTCGAGAGGAGTTGAAGCCCCTACTACCAACCTCACCTCCGACATTGATATTATTCCTCTCTTCAATTTGACCTAATTACGAGAAGTGCATGCACAAATATGACGCTAACTGTTTTTTCGTGTTCAATTGACAGTAAAAAAAAGACGTTGCGGTAAATACAACAAGATATAGACACGACACAATTAATTTCCTCAATTCACTGCATTATCATTTATCGGAAGGGTTAAAAGGACATATGTATCATGTTTGCACCTACTCCGGGTACAATAAACAAATTTCCTCACTCACTCTCTCTCTTATTGAGAGTTGATATTTTGTATGTCACTCTTACATTTGCTGGAAGATGCTTCTTAATTCGTTTGGCGTATGTGATTATTAATAAGTAATGACTTTGACGCGTAATTCATCAAGGTATTATATATAGGTGAAAGTAAAAATTTACATGTGGGATCAATATAAAACTAGGTAATGGGAAATTAGATAATCCGCACATAAACTGGAATTTGGTGAAGCTCATCCCGATTGGTCGCAAAATAATGGACGTCTTAAACAAAACTGTACCTAATCCATTATGACCTCTGGATCAAGAAGTAGTGGAAAATTACCACCAATGACGAACATTATGCAGATGAAACATGTGACACATCATATAGATCGATCAAGCAAGCGAAGCTATATTCTGTCAAATATAAAATTGATATTTACGTGGAAAAATCTCAATGTCGATCCTCTGGTAGCATTTCGGTGAAAAGATCGTAGCCCGTACTTGCAGGGTGATCAGGCCTTCGTATTAGCCTTCTAGTAGTCCATCCTCCAACAAATTAACAAACGGGTTGTGTGACATCAACAGTTCCAAAATTTATCTGATAACAACGTTGCTCAAATAGTACCTCTCGAAAGAGTTAGGCTCACAAAGGCTTCCTATATATGAAAAAAGAATCACAAATACGAATATTCAATGAATCACAGTAGAGCATAAACTTGAAGAACCTTTGATTTGGCATGAATCAATCACACACCTACGGACAATACGCATGGAGGGACTTTGATTTTTCCATTCTTCCCCAAAGTGGAACGAACTGTTTTGTTTGTTTGAACATTGAGCACTTTCCAATTCCTTTTTATTCCCTCAAAAGAACCACTTTCTAATTCCATGGTAGACTAAGTAGGCCACTTGGCCACTAATTTTTGAGGTGGCTAACAAATCGGGGTCACAACATAATAGTTATTCCATTTATTGATGATGATAACTTTGGACAATGAGACCATTTGTTCAAATATTGTAAGGTGTCGATATGGACGTTTGCTTTTAAATATTCATCATTGAATTGATGGACGGACAGTCATTGTACTTATAGATTATCTAAACTTAAAAAAAAATCTTTGATCATCTAATAGTAAAAAAAAAAAAGTTTGTAATAGTCACTCATCTATCATCACAAAGTACTTCTTTCGTCTTAAAGTATACAAAACTAGCGCCCCGATTATACCAAATTATTAATTGTACCCTGCACGACTCAAAAGATACATGTGACTATTTTATTAGTTATTTCAATGTAATTTCTTTCACGACCGATCTATTGTTGTTATGATTTGAAGATAAATTTATCTGTTGTCGGTGTATGAGTTTATACGCGTTTGTTTATGTTGTTTTGGGTTTGATTTGTAACATTTTCCTATTCTTATTGGATTAGGAAAAATGGTCCCAATAACTTGAGTTGTTGGAAGAGGTCCATGCATGATACTTAATCACTTTCTTATACACCTCTCAAATAAAAGCCAGCTCATGGGCTTGAAGTTTGCATAAGCACAACCATACAATGTACTTTAAGACAAGGGTTAATATTTGGGGTTGTAATTACTTAGACACGTGACCTCAACCAGTGGCGGACCCAGGATTCTTTAATAGGTGTGTCGGCAGACAAAAAATAATTAATAAATTAAATGAATTAAATAAAAATTAAAATAAATCATTAGTTCATTAAGGTCGTGATTTATTATTTTTCACAGTGACACACGATAACTTTTCATATTCAGAAAGGTTTGTAAAATATATTTGTCGCTTATGGTGTGATCAAACTTTTATCGACGTACAAAAGTATAAATTAATTCATAAAACTGATTTGAAGTTCACTCTTGATTAACTCCATAGCATAAAATGGAAAGCAGGAACGTTGGCGACAGACGTTAACGTAAAAGTTTGAAAGAGGATGAGGTTCCACCGGCAGGTGCTAGCAATTAGAGAGTGGAGCAGAGGATAGAGAATTGTGAGCCATGGGTTGTGGATTTTTTCCTCTCGACATATTCACTAAAAATTAAAATAAATAATATATAATTATGTATTTTGGTACCTATTGCTATATGACATCAAAATCAATGTAGTGTATTAAAGGTGTGTCGATTGCAATTATGTGAGGTGTGTCAGAAATTCCAAATTCAAATTTTGTGTACCAATGAAACATGGATCTCTCACAAAATTTCCGAGTCAAGGTGTGTCGGTTGACACATCTTGCTAATGCATGGGTCCGCCCCTGACCTCAACAACAATCAAGCTCTGATACCATATCCTAACCAACTGTCTCAATAACTCGAGTTGTTAAGAGAGATCCATATATGATATTTAACCACTTATTTACATTGTATGTTTGTTTTCGTACATGGTCAATTTCTCGATGTTTTCTAGCAAGCCATCAATATATTTTGGAAGTTTGGTGACCATTGATGTAATTTCCCCCCTTTATAGTGGAATTTCTATAACCACGCCCTAAGTCGGTCAAATTATACTTAATCAAAAGAATGTCAAATCCTCCAAAACGCATGTGTCCATTGAAGTTGAATTTTCCCATCAACCGTGGATGTTAACTTCCTCTCGCCCGCCTAATAATACCAAAAGATATTCTCCCACCAAAATTTGATTATTTTTAAAAAATAAATCCCTAAATCCAATTTATCAAAAAACCGCTTTATTTAACAGTCAAACCTTTGAATTATCCTCAAAACGGGAAATCCCCATTTCCCAGTCAAAAACATTTCTCCTCCGTCTCCCCCTCCCTCCTCTTAAGTCCTTCTAAAACCTTCCGCCATTAAAAAAAATCCTCTTTTCTCAGAGATCGGAAGAAAGAAGAACTGCCCAGCAGCCACTATGTTCACCGGCGTCAACCCAATCAAGCGATTTTGCTTCCACTCCTTGTACACCCTCCTCTTCCTCGCCCTGTCTTGCGCCGCGGTGAACCAAATCACCAGAGGACAGTCGCTGAGGGACGGCGACACTTTACTCTCCGTCGACGACAAGTTCGAATTGGGCTTCTTCAGCCCCGGGATTTCCACCTCTCGGTACCTGGGAATCTGGTATCACGACGCCGCGGAGGCGGATTCGTTAATCTGGGTCGCGAACAGGGACCGACCGTTGCCCGATCGGAGCGGCGTGCTGACCGTGGCCGGAGATGGGAATTTGGTGATTTCCGATGGGAATGGGACGCGGATCTGGTCCAGCAACGCGACGGCGAGGGTTGAGTCGAACGATACCGTCGCGCTGCTCGCAGTCACTGGAAACCTAATCTTGTCCCAAAACGACACCGTCGGGGATGTTGATCGTGCCTTCTGGCAGAGCTTCGCTAATCCGACGGACACCTATCTGCCGAACATGAGGGTTCTCGTGGACGCGGCCGTAGGGGAGAACCACGCCTTCAGCTCGTGGAGATCGGCCGACGACCCGTCGCCGGGGAACTTCACTTTGGGGGTCGACCCGCGCGGGGCGCCACAGATTGTGATTTGGGAGAACGGGAATCGGCGGTGGCGGAGCGGGCAGTGGAACGGGCTGATTTTCACCGGAGTTCCCAGCATGACGACGCTGACGAATTTCCAGTACGGGTTCAAATTAACCCGAGAAGACGACGGTCGGTTGTACTTCACTTACAACCCTGCCAACGCCTCCGCGCTCTTGCGGTTTCGAATTGGGTGGGACGGGATTGAGGAGCAGCTCCGGTGGAACGAAAGCCGGAGAATCTGGGACGTGCTGCAGAGGCAGCCGGAGGAAGGGTGCGAGGCGTACAATCGCTGCGGCGAATTCGCAGTCTGTGACGAATCGGGACGGCCAACGTGTAATTGTATGGAAGGGTTCCGGCCGAGAAACCTGTCGGAATGGAATTCAGAGAATTTCACCGGCGGATGCCAGAGGAACACGCCGCTGCAGTGCCAGAGCAACAGTAGTAGCGAGACTGGGGGTGAAGAAGACGGGTTTCGATCCATACGCTGCACGAAATTGCCGGATTTCGCCGATGTTCATGAAGGAGTCTCGCCGGATTCTTGCCGTGAGAGGTGTTTGGACGATTGTGAGTGTAAGGCTTATTCGATGATCAATGGGATTGGGTGTATGATTTGGAATGGAGGTTTGGTTGATGTTCAGCATTTCGGCACCGGCGGTGGCAACGTTCTTAACCTCCGACTAGCTGGCTCCGAACTCGGTAAGACAGTTACTGCATATAATTGATGGGTTGTTGTGAACTCTGTATTGTAAATGATCAACATGGTCTAATCGGTGGATTGTTAAAATGTGAACAGATGATGGCAGGAAACTATCGATTCCTGTGATAGTAGGCATTGTTGTGGCATCAGTGGTTGGTTTGGCCGTAATAGTATGGCTGTTCTGCAGAATCAAAAGGAAGCTTCAAGGTCAGTAGCTATTATTGATCTTCTCGAGCAACTTCTGTTTAATTTACTTGTCAATTGTCATGACTCTGATAGACAAATTTTCTCGACAGTTATTCCAGCAGCCCCTTCTGTGTCAGGGGCAAAACAGAATGAGACTCCCATGTTTGATACTAGCAAGAGCAGGGAGTTTTCCTCAGATCTTTCTGGCCCAGCTGAGATCATTGAAGGAAGTCAAATGAATCCTGCGGATTTGCCATTGTTCAATGTCAACTGCGTAGCGATTGCAACGAATAACTTCTCAATAGAGAACAAGCTCGGCCAAGGAGGATTCGGCCCGGTTTATAAGGTGAGTCATATGTTGTTGAATGAGGATTTAAACACGATGTTGATGAAAATAAATCGCTAGAATCGTTCTTATGCATCACTGTTAGTTTTCATTCTGTTTGCTCTGCAAGTTTTTGCTGATATGGTAGCAGCCTTTTGGTTATCCAATTAAAAGCTGCCAGGGTAGCTACATAACTGTAAAATCAGGTGGAGGTGACATGGGGAGATGACAATGATGAAGATGATTATTAGGTTGAGACTAGTGCCTATTGTGACATGTATAAGTGAGTTTAAGGGTGTTAAGAACAAGGCTTTAGTAGCAAGAAGAACATGAACAAGTTGAAGCCAGATGGGGTTTTGCAGTTTTTGGCTAAAGTTTGGTTCTTTATCATGTTATAGGGAAAGCTTCCGGGAGGTGAAGAAATCGCAGTGAAGAGGCTATCGAGAATCTCCGGTCAAGGCGTGGAGGAGTTCAAGAATGAAATAAGCTTGATTGCGAAATTGCAGCACAGGAATTTGGTGAGATTGTTGGGATACTGCGTTCAAGGAGATGAGAAGATGTTGATTTATGAGTATATGCCCAATAAGAGCTTGGACTTCTTTCTCTTTGGTAAGTCTTACTACCCAAATTCCTCACTTTTCATTGCAAGTGCTTGAACTGTCAATTTTTTCTAATTTGGTTTGTTTGCTATAGACCCAAGAAAGCAAGCAACTTTGGATTGGGCGAAGCGGTTCACTATCATCGAAGGGATAGCTCGAGGTCTGCTCTACCTCCATAGAGATTCGAGGCTCAGAATCATTCATAGAGACTTAAAAGCCAGCAACATTCTGCTGGACGAGGAAATGAACCCGAAAATTTCAGATTTCGGCATGGCTAGAATCTTTGGTGGCAACCAGAATGAAGCCAACACAAATCGAGTAGTTGGGACATAGTGAGTTTCTTCTTGCCCAGACCTGTTCGATGGAAGTCCTTGCTGAAACAAAACTCCATTAGCTAATTTGATGATCATTAAACTCTTGCAGCGGTTACATGGCGCCTGAATATGCAATGGAAGGATTGTTCTCTGTCAAATCAGACGTGTACAGCTTCGGTGTATTAGTATTGGAAATTGTCACTGGTCGAAGGAACACAAGCTTTCGCTCGTCGGATCATGTGAACCTCATCGGATATGTAAAGCTTCAATCTCTTAAACCAATTGAATATTTTTCATCCGGCCATAACGGTGTTCTTGATGTCAATTTTCCGTTCTTTTTCAGGCATGGGAGCTCTGGAGTGAAGGCAGAGCACTGGACCTCGTGGATCCTTCGGTTCGAGGTTCCTCTCCTCAAGAAGAACAGTTGAGATGCATACAACTAGGGATGTTGTGTGTACAAGACAACCCCGTTCAGAGACCAACGATGGCGGCAGTGATGTTGACGCTGGAAAGCGATAGTCCGAGCTTGCCAATGCCGAGGCAGCCGACTTTCACGTCTTCCATGAGAGCTTCCGTTGACAGAGATCTCTATTCAGAAGGTCAGGATATTGTGTCGAATGAGTTAACTGTCACAATGGTTATAGGAAGATGAGTATATGCAATTGCATATGTTTATCTCCCTTTTGTTTTGACCCTTTCTCATTTTTTCTTTGCATATACCTATACATGTAAATTGTTCATTCTGATTGATAATACGTAGGTTTTCATTAGATTTCTTGATGTAAAGACATTGGTTTATCACAGACTTGGTATGATGAGGTTTGATTATGAGGCGAAATTATGTATTCTGAGGGCCACAACAGTTCACCTTGGAAGATTGGATTTGTGTTGTTGTGCACAAAGGATGAACACTTCGCAACTAATTTTATTCAACAAATCATTTTCTGTACAATGGCCTTTTTTTTTTTTTTTGTAAATCGAAAGGTAGGAGAAAAAGAAACTTGGCTTGGCCTTACATTGTGATTTTAATTTTTTTATTATAAACTGTAACATGATCTGAACGATAAAAGCGTGTGCATAATACTTTTTTTAGACATAAACAACTTATTCGTATCAACTAAGATGTAAAGAGAATACGTTATTAGAGAGATCAAGTTTGAGAAGAGAACCTCAAAGTTTGAGAAGAGAACCTCATAAAAGGTTACTTTCATGTCAAATCAAATTATAAATCGTGTCCACCATCTTCTTCTTGTGTCCCTGGTGTTTTTGGTGTGGCTGGAGTTTTAGGAGTTGCAGGAGTTTTGGGTGTAGCTGGTGTTTTTGGGGTTGCTGGGGTTTTAGGAGTAGCTGGTGTCTTCGGTGTTGCTGGTGTTTTTGGAGTAGCTGGAGTCTTTGGTGTTGCTGGTGTCTTCGGTGTGGCGGGTGTTTTAGGAGTAGCTGGTGTCTTTGGTGTAGCAGGTGTTTTTGGAGTAGCCGGTGTCTTAGGTGTTGCTGGATTTTTAGGAGTAGCTGGTGTCTTTGGTGTGGCTGGTGTTTTTGGTGTAGCTGGCGTTTTAGGTGTAGCCGGTGTCTTAGGTGTGGCAGGTGTCTTTGGGATAGCTGGAGTTTTAGGGGTGGCTGGTGTCTTTGGTGTGGCAGGTGTTTTTGGAGTCGCTGGCGTTTTTGGGGTGGCCGGGGTCTTTGGTGTAGCAGGTGTTTTGGGGGTGGCCGGCGTCTTTGTTGTAGCAGGTGTTTTTGGTGTGGCGGGTGTTTTAGGAGTCGCGGGTGTTTTTGGTGTTGCTGGAGTCTTTGGCGTTGCCGGTGTTTTGGGAGTAGCTGGAGTTTTTGGTGTTGCTGGTGTTTTAGGAGTGGTCGGAGTTTTGGGTGTAGCAGGTGTTTTAGGAGTAGCTGGAGTGGCAGGTGTTAATGGTGTCGCTGGAGTAGCTGGTGTCTCTGGTGTGGCAGGTGTTGCTGGAGTCGCTGGTGTCTCTAATGTTTCTCTACCATGACCAGTATGACCTGTGTGACCAGTATGTCCTGTGTGACCTGTATGACCAGTATGTCCTGTGTGACCCGTATGCCCAGTATGACCGGTGTGACCTGTGTGACCTGTATGGCCAGTATGACCAGTATGTCCAGTATGACCGGTATGGCCTGTGTGACCTGTATGGCCTGTATGACCTGTGTGTCATGTATGACCCGTGTGCCAAGTATCCCCATTATCTTCCTCTTCTTCTTGATCATCTCCAATAACGAAAGGAGATATAAATAGGATGATGAAGAAGAAGGTGACCGTCAAAACCAAAAACTTGTGATTTCTCGCCATGAATGCTTTATATTTCCCCTTTCACACCTTCTAAATTGTTTGTCTTTTATTACTTTAGTTTGTGACCTATTCCAAGAGTTTTATAGTGTGGAAGAATACAACATCCCGTTTAAAAATGTATTAACTTATGACAAATATAGAAATTCTATTAATAGAGTTCTCCGTTTATGCCATGTTTGTGGAGTGTGTTGACATCGATGTCATTTTTCGCGGTTTTATCAAAGCCCCATAACTAAAAACAAAAAACAAATAAAATCGTGTTTGAGAAATAATTCCCAAAATTTCCTTCTCCGATAATATTTTCCCACCAAGTAATCATTAGTTATTATGTTCTTGTATGTGAAACAAACAAAAAAACGATTTCTTATTTGGAACTCTCACTCTCAATTCTCCATTGCCATATGGCATATTGTTGCCCCCAATTGTAAATAAATGATTAGGGATCATAATAACAATTCATAGTAAGATGATTTCTTACCACACAAAAAATTTAGGGTGCGTATAGGGTGCATCGTGAATTTAGGTGTATACTGTACACTCAAATCTTATAATAGTAATCTTATTCATTTTACTTGTTTCAAGTGTTTAATAATTAACATAAATACATACGTGAAATTTTATTTGTGATTTGCTTGTATGTTAGATATTTTTATACTTGCTCTCTACAACATTAAAATTTTATTTAATGATCATTAAGAACAAAAGTATGAGTAAACATGCATGAATTAACTATATTCTTGTCCATACCATCATACTAAACAAATACCAACAATTAAAGTTTAATTTTAGACCAAATACACCCAAACAAAAAGTGTATACTGGACGTGCCCGAAGTTTCAACACTAGCTATAAAGTGTTAGATTTATTATTCTTCAAAAGGTTATAAAAGAAAGTGAGAAATTAACTCATTTCGATTTTTCTCAAGAATCCTTCGATTTTTTTATAAGATGTTCTATTTTTTCTTGTACTTTTACTTCAATAAGTACAACATGGCTTCTACTTTTGTGGGTTAAAACTTAAAAACAAGCATTTTCATCGATAGTTCGATTGTTTATCAATTGTCGCGTTTTATTGTTTGGTGTTACGTAACAATCCATATGAAGTCAGTATCTATAATTAAAACCATGTGACAAGAGATTGGTCATTAATCATCACATTTGACGGTGGATACTTTGTTAAATACATAAGCAGATGAAAAGTTAAAAAAAAAAGCAATAAAAAAGACACAAACCAATCTTCTCAAAGTCGTTATCATCCCTCAAGTTAGATCAAAGATACACTACTTTAATGAATAATAATTGATAAGTAAGATCCGTATCGTACAACATCCTCATCCAATTTTACGATAGGTTGTGTGTCGCAACAAATTATTTTGCACGCACACTAATTAGAACAAGTTCATCCACGTCCATTTTATTCGGAAATATAAAGATGATAATTTCATTGGATAATGTCCAAAACGTTATTAGAAAGATCAAGTTTGAGAAGAGAACCTCATAAAATGTTACTTTCATGTCAAATCAAATTATAAATCGTGTCCACCATGTTCTTCTTGTGTCCCTGGTGTTTTTGGTGTGGCTGGAGTTTTAGGAGTTGCAGGAGTTTTGGGTGTAGCTGGTGTTTTTGGGGTTGCTGGGGTTTTAGGAGTAGCTGGTGTCTTCGGTGTTGCTGGTGTTTTTGGAGTAGCTGGAGTCTTTGGTGTTGCTGGTGTCTTTGGTGTGGCGGGTGTTTTAGGAGTAGCTGGTGTCTTTGGTGTAGCAGGTGTTTTTGGAGTAGCCGGTGTCTTAGGTGTTGCTGGAGTTTTAGGAGTAGCTGGTGTCTTTGGTGTGGCTGGTGTTTTTGGTGTAGCCGGCGTTTTAGGTGTGGCAGGTGTCTTTGGGGTAGCTGGAGTTTTAGGGGTGGCTGGTGTCTTTGGTGTGGCAGGTGTTTTTGGGGTTGCTGGGGTTTTTGGGGTGGCCGGGGTCTTTGGTGTAGCAGGTGTTTTGGGGGTGGCCGGCGTCTTTGGTGTAGCAGGTGTTTTTGGTGTGGCGGGTGTTTTAGGAGTCGCGGGTGTTTTTGGTGTTGCGGGTGTTTTTGGAGTTGCTGGAGTCTTTGGCGTTGCCGGTGTTTTCGGAGTAGCTGGAGTTTTTGGTGTTGCTGGTGTTTTAGGAGTGGCCGGAGTTTTGGGTGTAGCAGGTGTTTTAGGAGTAGCTGGAGTGGCAGGTGTAGCTGGTGTCGCCGGAGTAGCTGGTGTCTCTGGTGTGGCAGGTGTAGCAGGTGTTGCTGGAGTCGCTGGTGTCTCTAATGTTTCTCTACCATGACCAGTATGACCTGTGTGACCAGTATGTCCTGTGTGACCTGTATGACCAGTATGTCCTGTGTGACCCGTATGCCCAGTATGACCGGTGTGACCTGTGTGACCTGTATGGCCGGTATGACCAGTATGTCCAGTATGACCGGTATGGCCTGTGTGACCTGTATGTCCTGTATGACCCGTGTGTCCTGTATGACCTGTGTGTCCAGTATCCCCATTATCTTCCTCTTCTTCTTGATCATCTCCAATAACGAAAGGAGATATGAATAGGATGATGAAGAAGAAGGTGACCGTCAAAACCAAAAACTTGTGATTTCTCGCCATGAATGCTTTATATCTCCCCTTTCACACCTTCTAAATTGTTTGTCTTTTATTACTTTAGTTTGTGACCTATTCCAAGAGTTTTATAGTGTGGAAGAATACAACATCTCGTTTACAAATGTGTTAGCTTATGACAAATATAGAGATTCTATTAATAGAGTTCTCCGTTTATGCCATGTTTGTGGAGTGTGTTGACATCGAAATCATTTTTAGCGGTTTTATCAAAGCCCCATAACTAAAAACAAAAAACAAATAAAATCGTGTTTGAGAAATTATTCCCAAAATTTCCTTCTCCGAGAATATTTTCCCACCAAGTAATCATTAGTTATTATGTTCTTGTATGTGAAACAAAATAAAAGACGATTTCTTATTTGGAACTCTCACTCTCAATTCTCCATTGCCATATGGCATATTGTTGCCCCCAATTGTAAATAAATGATTAGGGATCATAATAATAATTCATAGTAAAATGATTTCTTACCACAAAAAATTTAGGGTGCGTATATGGTGCATCGTTGAACTTAGGTGTATACTGTACACTCAAATCTTATAATAGTAATCTTATTTGTTTCAAGTGTTTAATAATTAACATAAATACGTACGTGAAATTTTATTTGTGATTTACTTGTATGTTAGATATTTTTATACTTGCTCTCTACAACATTAAAATTTTATTTAATGATCATTAAGAACAAAAATATGAGTAAACATGCATGAATTAACTATATTCTTGTCCATACCATCATACTAAACAAATACCAACAATTAAAATTTAACAATTAAAGTTTAATTTTAGACCAAATACACCCAAACAAAAAGTGTATACTGGACGTGCCCGAAGTTTCAACACTAGCTATAAAGTGTTAGATTTATTATTCTTCAAAAGTTTATAAAAGAAAGTGAGAAATCAACTCATTTTGATTTTTCTCAAAAATCCTTCGATTTTTTTATAAGATGTTCTATTTTTCCTTGTACTTTTACTTCAATAAGTACAACATGGCTTCTCATTTAGTGGGTTAAAACTTAAAAAAAAAGCATTTTCATCAATAGTTAGATTGTTTGGTGTTACGTAACAATCCATATGAAGTCAGTATCTATAATTAAAACCATGTGACAAGAGATTGGTCATTAGTCAGCACATTTGACGGTGGATACTTTATTAAATACATAAGAAGATGAAAAGTTAAAAAAAAAGTAATAAAAAAAAGACACAGACCAATCTTCTCAAAGTAGTTATCATCCCTCGAGTTAGATCAAAGATACACTACTTTAATGAATAATAATTGATAAGTAAGATCCGTATCGTACAACATCCTCGTCCAATTTTACGATAGGTTGTGTGTCGCAACAAATTATTTTGCACGCACGCTAATTAGAACAAGTTCATCCACGCCCATTTTATTCGAAAATATAAAGATGATAATTTCATTTCGATAATGTCCAAAACAACCTAACCAGTTACTCTTCAAAGCATCCGATAAAATTGACAGTTCGTATTACCAAGGGGAGATTTCCATCACGCTCAGCTGATAGTATTGAGCTAAGATTAAACTAATTACCATAGGTCTAATCTAATTAAATACACTAACCCTTGCCTTCCCGCCAAGTTACTACCTAACACAAAGACAAGGAGGGAAAAAGTTCAACAGAAAATCCAAAGGCCAAGAAAACAACAAACTACTGGCGTTGAAAACCCTGCGTCGTCTACGGTCTACCTACTAAACCATCGCTACGCGCAGCTCTCCAAGACTCACTTCACCAACAATGGCGACCGCGCCGTCGTGCTCCCGTGATCTGCAATTGGGTGGATGGTCAAAGCTTATCAGTAAACAAGGTTCCAGCCAATCCCGGAAAACGTGACAGCTTGGCCTGACTGTATTAAATGGTGGACGACGACGAGGAAGATGACCCCCAAGTCAACCCACAAAATCTTTTTCCCATTCATCCTTTCCTTTTCAATTGATGACCTTCGTTCGATCTAGAAATGGACAAGCAAGTTCCCCTATCCAATTTTATACTTTTTATCCATTGACTCACTTTACAACTACCCAACAAATCGCGCCATTGATGGTCCATCAAGCTTCAATCTTTCTCAGAAGGGTTCTCTCCGATTCGAATGGGTCGAATTGGGTTCTTCTTCTTTGCTCTGTTTCTCTTCGCCCATGTCTCCGATTCCCTCCCTAACTTGACTTCTTCTTCTTCCCCGCTCTTCCCCAACCAAACCCTCACCTCGCCGAACCAGATTTTCGAAGTGGGGTTTTTCGCTCCGGATAACAGCTCGAGAAACCGCTATTTAGGGGTTCGATTCAAGCAAACTTATCCCCAGGCAATTGTTTGGGTGGCCAATCGGGGAAACCCAGTGACGGATTCCGCTGCGAGGCTGATCGTTAACGCCGGCGGCAATTTGGAGCTACAAGATGGGATGCGGCGTCGTGTTTGGTCAACCAACGTTTCTGCTTCTTCTCCTTCTGCAGCAATCGCTTCGCTTCAAGATGACGGGAACTTGGTTTTGAGGGACGGCTCGACGGGGCAGAATGTGTGGCAGAGCGGCGATCACTCCGGCGACACGCTCATCGCCGGAAAATGGCTGATGTTCAACGCCAGCAACCCAACGGCTGAACCGTTCCGCCTCAACGCATGGAAATCCGCCGCCGATCCTTCCCCGGGCGAATTCACGGCCAGTTTCCTCCTCCAAACGCCGCCGCAGGCTACCATATGGAGGAATCAAACGACGTATTGGAGATCCGGTCCCTGGGACAAAGCAAGGTTTACCAATATCCCAGACATGGACACCGATTACCAGAGCTCACTCACGCTCCTTGATGATCTTGACCAGGGTTTGGTTTATCTCTCCTTGAGTCCACCTAGAAACTGCACTTATACTACATTTGTACTGTCGTCGTCAGGATCTCTGGAATTGAGGTGTTGGGATAGAACTAGAGGTTGGTATGCTAGGTGGAGGACTCCTAAATCCCAGTGTGAGAATTATGGTTCATGTGGGGAGTTTGGTGTCTGTGAGAGGAATGATCCTTTGGTTTGCAACTGCTTGAAAGGGTTTGTGCCGAAATCGGAGGAGGAATGGAGGCAAGGGAACTGGTCTGGAGGGTGCATAAGAAGGACCGAGTTGTTATGTGGGAAGAGTAGCGTGAGTAGTAATGGAGGAGATGGGTTTCTGAAGTTGAGTGGAGTGAATGTCCCTGATTCTTCAGAGTTCATGAGGGTTTGGGACGATGGCGAATGCTCGAGGCAGTGCTTGAACAACTGTTCATGCACCGCGTATTCGTTTGTGAATGGGATCGGGTGTTTGATGTGGAAAGGGAAGGTTGTGGATTTGCAGGTGCTGCCGTTTGCTGGGCAGGATTTGTATCTTCGCCTAGCAAGTACTGAATTAGGTGAGTGTCACTTACTGGTTAAACCGATTAACCGGACAGTCATTGGTTGAATGATATTGGGATTGCATCTGCTAAAGATAGTTGCTTTACTTCCTTTTTCTTTCTCAGATGATGAGAAGCAGCAGACTGCAAGGCTGATTGTTATACTACCTACTATTCTGGGAACCCTTGTTATTGCTGCTTTGGTATTGGTTTTGGGTTTGGTTATGTGGAGGAAAAGAAGGGTTAATACAACAAAGGGTAGGTAATTAATTAGGTCTGATTAGGAGATTCTGTCACAAAGTGTTGTGCTTGACCTGTTTTGATCCGTCCTGAAGCTCTTATTGGGAGTGATAGTACTGCATTGTGGTCCT
Organism: Linum trigynum; assembly: GCA_964030455.1. Classification (NCBI taxonomy): domain Eukaryota; kingdom Viridiplantae; phylum Streptophyta; class Magnoliopsida; order Malpighiales; family Linaceae; genus Linum; species Linum trigynum. The sequence goes on from OZ034819.1 coordinate 65,655,600, forward strand.
TGTAGGTGGAACTGACAACTCGAGTGTACCTTCGAAACGGGTTACATATGTGCCAAAGGGCTATTCAGAGGAGCCGGACGAGTCATTGGAGCTTCCCATGTTTGATTTGGAGAGCATTGAGATAGCGACAGACAGTTTCAACACAGACAACTTGCTTGGCCGAGGAGGTTTTGGTCCTGTTTATAAGGTATATGATGCATTTTACGACTACTTCTAACAAGTCGAGTTATTTCGATAAATTGGTCTCGACATTATATCAGATACTTTGATGGCTGAAAGGCTTGTCCAATGCACAGGGCAAGCTACCGGATGGGAAAGTTGTGGCGATCAAAAGACTCTCGAGCAGCTCGGGACAGGGCGCGAATGAATTCAAGAATGAGATCATGTTGATATCCAAACTGCAACACAGGAATCTCGTCAGGCTGCTGGGGTGCTGCATTGACAAACTGGAAAAGATCTTGGTCTATGAGTATATGCCCAAGAAAAGCTTGGACAATTACCTCTTTGGTTGGTTTCTTGCTCTACTCTCCCTTTCATGCTTCATTTTGCTTGTGCATCTGAGTTTCTTCCTTCTCTTATGTTCTTGTTACGTTGGTTGACTTGCATTGTTTGCTCAGATTCGACAAAGAAGGCAGAGCTGGACTGGCCGACACGTTTCAACATCATACACGGGGTTGCTCGAGGGCTTCTGTATCTCCACCGCGACTCATGTTTGAGAATCATACACAGAGATTTGAAGGTCAGCAACATTCTCCTCGACGAGAAGATGAACCCAAAGATATCTGATTTTGGGCTGGCAAGGATTTTCGAAGGGACACAGGATTTGGCTAGTACCCATAAGGTGGTGGGAACATTGTAAGTAGACTCTGCCATGGAACACTTCTTTTCTTTTACCACTCCCAACTGATTCTGTATCTTATTTGCTGATTTTTTTCATGGCGGTTGATCTCAAATTTGTAGGGGGTACATGTCACCGGAGTACTTACTGGCTGGGATGTTCTCGGAGAAATCTGATGTGTTCAGCTTCGGAGTTCTCGTGTTGGAAATAGTCAGTGGCAGGAAAACTACCAGCTTCCATTACGAAGAGCACCATCCCAGCCTTCTTTCTTATGTAAGTTGAGCCTTCTTTCTTATGAACATCAAATTGTTGCTCACCAATGATCTTCTGTACGTGATGCTGACGAGAAGCATTTCTTCTGTAGGCATGGCGATCATGGGAGAAAAGCTGGGGAGTGGACATGGCCGACGAGACAGTTGCAGAGTCGAGTAAGCCGTCGGAAGTGAGCAGATGCATGAACGTGGGACTGCTCTGCGTGCAAGATCATGCTTCTGACAGGCCAACAATGGCGAGTGTGCTCTCCATGCTTAGCGGGGAAACGAGTCTTCCGCGGCCGAGCAAACCCACTTACACGTTCCAGAACAAGGCACCGAATCCTGCGATCTACAATGCTCAATCCTCTTCCAGTGCGGAGAAATGGTCCATCAATGACTTGACTGAATCTATTATCGTTGAAGGGCGATGAGAACTGACATGTTGCAACTTGCAAGTATATGTATATAGGAGGTAGTATCGATGTAAGTATAGATTATTGGTACATTATTTTTCTATCATCCAATTCTTGAACCATCAGAAATCAGAAATGATGATTTTCGTCAATTGAAATCAGTGATCGTAATCAATTAGTTAATCGTCCATTTGTCATACTATCTAAATTGTCCAATCAGCATGTTGATATGGTCCAACTCTTTCCAATCGATCGTAGAGTTGGACCGAGCCGTAGGTGAGGTACTAATCGAACTAATGATTGCAGTTGTAGCCTGTAAGAGTACAACTCCAACACAATCATACTTGTCGTCGTCTTTTGCAGTTATATGATTACAACTTTGTTGTCGACCACTACAACTCATAATTAACACGGTGCTAACCCATTATAGAGTTAGCACTATACCCTGTCCTGAGATAAAAGTGATTAATTTGTTAACTATCAATTGGTTTAGTTAGTTTTTGTGTTATCTAGTTTAATGACCATTTTATTACCAAGCTCACAATTAGTGATCAGTCACACATGAATTGTTGCCTTCACCAATCGCCATGAACTTGACACCAAAAGAGTATAGAAGTCCTAAACCTACTTAAAGATGTATCATCTTTTTACATTAGAACCATGAATTGTGGAAGTCATAAACCTAAAAAATGCCAAAACTACCAGAAAGGAACCACCTTGTACATTAGACTCTATGAACAATGGAAGCCATTCATCACTGGACATTCATGGACAGAAGAAAAAAAAAAAAAAAAAAAGGTGTTGCAGTAACTAGCGAGAGAGAGACATTGTGATGGTGACCTGATTGATGGAACATTGCTCTTCTTCTTGTTGTTCCGACATTAATGGATGTTCTCTAAATATGAAAGCAGGTTGCTTGGGGGGAGGCAGTGTTCTTTCACCATTCAACATCAGAAGTACTGCTAACATATCTGGTCTATCATCTGCTTTCTCTTGGACACAAAGGAGAGCAGTTTGGATGCATCTCAAGATGTCTTCGAAACGCTTCTCCTTCTCATCCTCCAATGATGGATCGACTACCTGCATCACTCTTTCCGTGTCTACTTTCCATAGTTCCCAAACCTGTTTAGATTTTCAATAAGCCATTAAATTGTCGTGAATGGAGCGATTGGTTAATTTAGTAATCTCTAAATATGATAAAATCAAAGCTCAATGATCAATTTCGTCAGTGATTCCGAAGTTCATTCATGTAATAGAGCCTGTAGCGCAGAGAATCTTTGAAAGGGTTCTACTTACATGTCCTATCAAGTTCTGGGGTTGATCCTCCTCACAGAACGCATTGATCCTGATCCCACTTATGATCTCCAGCAGCACGACCCCAAAGCTAAACACATCGGATTTTGTCGAAAAATGTCCTAGCACTGCATACTCAGGTGACATGTACCCACTGCAAAATAAATAACAGATTCAAGAAGTGAAAATGCAGATGACAGAAAGTTGATAAAATGAGTACATGTGGATCATGAAATATAACTTACTACGTTCCAACGATTCTATGTGTCCGATCTCCAAGTAGATCGCCTTTGAACATTCTTGCGGTCCCAAAATCTGAAATTTTTGGGTTCATGTCAGCATCCAAAAGAATGTTGCTGGTTTTCAGGTCCCTATGAATCACTCGCAACCTCGAATCTTGGTGAAGATACAAGATGCCCCGGGCGATGCCAACCATAATGTTGTATCGCTTGTTCCAATCCAAGGACACCTTCCTGGTTTCGTCTGTTTTAAGAAAAACAAACAACTCATTACATGTGTCAATTCCTTAGCCAGAGATATGGTTGGAGATGTATGAACAGATGAGAGAGACTCCCTCACCAAAAAGAACTGAATCCAAGCTTCTATTTGCCAAGTATTCATACACCAGCATTTGTTGGTGATGCTCAATGCAGCATCCCAACAGTTTTACAAGGTTCCTGTGCTGAAGCTTTGCAATCAACTCGGCTTCATTCTCGAATTCTTCTGTACCTTGCCCTGAATTCTTACTTAAAACTTTTACTGCAATCTCCTGGCCATCAGGTAACTGACCCTGCAAAAGTCTCAAGGTAGCATATGATCAGATCTTGTGTCATTTGCTATTTCAATTCATAACCAAACCAATAACCGAAATAGAGATGACTAAATACCTTATAAACTACGCCAAAACCACCATGACCAAGTTTGTGAGCCGGAGAAAAGTCATCAGTTGCTGCTGATATGCTGCTCAGACTGAAAAATCTAAGGTCCTGATGGTAAGTCCTCGTTCCACTACCGATGGGAAGCTCATTCCCCATTCTCTCTCGGTACCCAAGTGAACCATCAGTTGACTGGTCAGACCTTCTGCTATTCGCTTTATCCTTCACTGTATGTCCATACATCAAACACAATCAACATTGAGTTCATGAAAATAAACAATCAAGTCGTTTGATTCGATAAAACAAGGTTCACTGTCAATTCACCTTGACGTTTCCTCCTCAGCACCAAGTAAAATGAAACAATGACAAACCATGCTGCAGTAACTGAAGCTCCCATGACGGCCACCATAGACCTCCTCTTAGGTAAGCCATCGAGATCTGTGGACCGTCTAGCTAAAATTGCATAATGACGAGAGTTGGAAGGCGTAAAAAATCAAACCGAAACAACGATAGTAAGCAAAAATGAATGTAATACCTACCCAATTCAACCGCATCCACTCGAACATAGAGATCATATCCATCAGTTGCTCCACGGTTTGTGGTGTCCACCAACACGCCATGCCATTGCAGACACAACATCTTCTTCTCTTCATTCGCATTAACGACCGCGTATGCGGAACATGAACAGTTACTCAAACATATCTTCCCACATTCCAAATCAATGCTCGAACTCAACAACACATCCACCCAAATAGCATGAGAAGAATCAGGGAGCTTGACATGTTCTAGTCTCAAAAACCCATCACCCTCCCCGCACGTTGAGGAACTATTCACCCGTTTGCTCACACACCCATCAGATCCATCTCTCAGAGACCACTCCATCGGGTTCTTCGGTTCATACCCAGGTAAACAAGAGCACTCAAATGTGTTAACCCTCAAAGGATCACAGCTACCATACTCACCACAATGAGCATACAAGTCACACCTGAGCTTCGGAGCAGACCAGAACTCCCTCCAATCTCCATTTCCATCTCTCTCGTGCCATGCCATTGGTTTCAGAATTCCCACCCCATCAAGCAGTATCCTGATCGTAACTGAAGGGTCATAAGTATGGTATGAGAAAAGCACCCCAGCTTCATTGTTCTCAAAGGTGTAGTTGTAGACATGAGGGTACTTCTTCCATGGCCAAGGTGCGCTTCTCCAGTAAGGTTCTCTTCTTGTTGTCCCCTTGACAAGGAAGAGCTGAGGAGAGCCTCTTGGATCGAGCTTCAACGAGTAATCTCCAGTACCAGGATCGTCTGATGATCTCCACGATGTTAAGGATGATAATGCGCCTGTCGTCCTATTCAACCCGAATTTCATCCCTTGTAGAATTGTATCAGTAGGATGATCAAAGCTTTGCCAAACCATTCCTCCCCCACCATGAAACAGCACCAAATTCCCGGAATCAAAGAGCTGAGCTGCTGCACCAGCAGAAGCATTGAAACCCATTGGCATTGCTTCCTTTGAAGCATTTGTGGACCAGAGTTGTCCTCAGGGGAATGGCTGCTGAACAGAATGAGATTCCCATAATTGTCAACAGAAACTTCCCCAGATGAATCCGTGATTGGATTGTCGCGATTTGCTACCCAGACGACTGTCTGCTTTGGCACTTTGTTGTACCATATTCCAAGATACCTGGAACTGGAACCGGACTTCGCATTATCTCCCACAGGGCTGAAAAATCCAAGAGCAAAGTAACCACCTTTGGAAATTACCAGGCTTCCATCTTTGAGGGGTTTGTTTATGGAGATGGTATCACTGTAATAGCAAGAACACAGTGGTAGTAAGAGCAAAACGTAGTGCAGAAACAGGCTTGAAGAACCCATTTTCCGTTTAACTCTGTGTGTTTCCTTTGGCCCTTATCATAGTCCAACACACACGGATATGCGTTGGCAGCCATGGTTGAACATCGAGTAGGTGCTGAAAGGGAAAAAAAGGAAAAAGACTTTCTTGCTTTAGGATCCCTCCAAGTTGGCAAAATACTGCAGACCCATGCTTTCTTCATTAGTTTAATATCCCGTTTTGGTAGAAAAAGCGGCATTTCTTTAGTTAAGGTCTCTAGTGATTTCTTACAGCTACCCTCTATTTCAATTAAACCCAAGATAAATCATGAGAACCCAATAAACCGGATTAATTCCCTAAATACACATAAAACTAAAGCAAATTCCTAAACTACCACACTTTTAAAAAAATTTCCCAAAATACCTAAGTTTGGAGTGGTTCGAGTTTGAGAAACTCGAACTACTAACCGGTTCGAGTGTAGGAGACTCGATCTACTCGTAGATCGATGATATAAGCCTCGAACCATGTGGGGTTGAAGTGGTTCGAGTTCAATGAACTCGAACCACTCCTTTGAAATTTCCAAACCCCTTAACTTTGTGCTCGGTTATCCGATTGTAGCAAACTTTTTTTTCATTTCGCATAACTTTTTGAGGACTACAACTTTTATAATAGAAATATTTTCAGAATATATGTGAAAATGTGAAAATTAAAGTTAAAGTTACTCCCAAAACCCCTTATATTAAAAACTATTCCTATTTTGAAAATTTTTTCCTAGTAAATGTTGTAGTACTCAAAAAGTTATGCAAAATAAAAAAAAAACTTTGCGACGTTCGGATTTTGGAGCACAAAGTTATGATCCTCTAAAGTTTGGTAAAATCGAAAAATTGCTCGTTTAGGGGTTACAAATGACATTTTCTCGGAGCGAAGGCACAAGAAATTTTTTTATATATAGGAAATTTCTGCAAAAAGAGCAATAGTTTTCCAAACGAGAAATTTTTGGATGACTATCTTCCTTGTAAACGTCATTTGCTACCCATAAACGAGCAAATTTTCGAATTTGTCAAACTTTGGAGGATCATAACTTTGTGCTCCGGAATCCGAACGTCGCAAAGTTTTTTTTTATTTTGCATAACTTTTTGAGTACTACAACATTTACTAGGAATAAATTTTCAAAATAGGAATAGTTTTTAATATAAGGGGTTTTGGGAGTAACTTTAACATTAATTTTTACATTTTCACATATATTCTGAAAATATTTCTATTATAAAAGTTGTAGTCCTCAAAAAGTTATGCGAAATGAAAAAAAAGTTTGCTACAACCGGATAACCGAGCACAAAGTTAAGGGGTTTGGAAATTTCAAAGGAGTGGTTCGAGTTCAGTGAACTCGAACCACTTCAACCCCACATGGTTCGAGGCTTATATCATCGATCTACAAGTAGATCGAGTCTCCTACACTCGAACCGGTTAGTAGTTCGAGTTTCTCAAACTCGAACCACTCCAAACTTAGGTATTTTGGGAAATTTTTTTAAAAGTGTGGTAGTTTAGAAATTTGCTTTAGTTTTATGTGTATTTAGGGAATTAATCCCAATAAACCTCGGTTTAATGTTACTGCAAGTTCATAATCAGGGTATAAGAAGAGTCGAGAGGGAAATGAGGGACGGATATCTCGCACCTTTCTCGGGGAAAATTTGACGGCGGCTCAAGCTACTACGGTCGACTGTCTCCGCCGTCGGAATGGATCCAGTAGCCGAGACCGGAAAGAGAAGCTGTCGGGAAAACACTGGTTGCCCGCCGCCGCCGCCGGCCGCTGTGATTCCGAGCAGAGATAGAGTTCGATCCGGAAGGAACAATGGATAAACGGGAATCGTGTTCCCAGGTAAAACAATGGATACGAAGATCGGTCAGCATGATTCATCTGAGGATGAAGTTTTTGACTTTTGTCCTTATATGATGATTAGGTAGCCATTAAACAACTCTCCAACTCTGATCCTATCTCTATACAAACGCAAACTAAAAGACGAACAACAGTCAATATCACTAGCGTTGGGCTTCAACTCCCTATGCAGGCTTGGCCCAAACTGAAGAACACACGTCGCAGGACAACAAAGTGGCAGGCTTTCGGGCCCAGATGGTAGACTGGAAGTGAAGAACTGGAGTCTGGAGAGCTTCACGGTCTTCTCTTAATTTTGTCTTCTTAATCCGAATTAGTTAGCACAATCTGATGTGATCTCTACATCAAACCCTTTATTAAGTTACTGTTATTAGTCAGTTCAAGTTGGAAAATAAAACCTTACCTCAGTTTATATATATAATGGAAGTGTGAATTACAAGTCGTTGAAATTTGAAAACCAGGTTAAAAAAATGCACCATATTATATGAAGCAACGACCAAACACATTATACAAAAATATATATATATACGAAATGAAATACAGAAGATTTAAAAGGGAGACCAATCAGACCATGCACTAGAAAACATGGAGATTGTCTATAAAAAAAAACATGGAGATTGTCTACTTAAGCTTGTTGGTCTTCCCTCAAATTTTGGAATTTTGTTTTGCGGTTTATTTTAAGAATATAGGCATCTAGGTTACTTGTGTTTAAGTAACATAATAATTCGATATGTTTGAAATCGCATGCTTGATGTAAGATTTTAAAATATAATTTATTTGTAAGTTCATTCTACGTGAATCATATTGTGAAGGGGGGGTGGGTGAATGTAAGAGAGGCTCAATGACGATTGTAACTTCTTAACCTTAATTAAAATTTAATAGAACACATCGATGACATTTTGACAGGGAGAAATGGATAACTTGTTGATAACTTTATGTTTCTATCCTAGATTCGAAAACTTCATGCTGGATGCTGGCAGCCCGCTTGTTCGGTTTCGGTTTCGGTTGCGAGTTGTTGTTTCTTTCGGCCTTTGTTGTTCTCTGATATTGTATCGGTTTTCTTTTCTTTTCCTTCTAATAATTGATTTCATCTTTATAAAAAAAAAATCAGGCTATGGAAGATGAAAGGAACACATGATACGTTTGCATTATTGACTTATTGTTTGCTACATGTTTAACATCTGAAATTGAACCGCACAATGTGTACCATTATAGATTAGCTATATTAGGTTGTACTTGTAAAGGTTGAGCTCCATCCATGATGTTGTTCATATGAACTTATTTAGAATCCTAATTTTTACTAATTGTATATATCCTAAGAACCTGCGCATATTTTGTTAAAACAACTTTCATGAGCGTGTACTGAACGGTAATCATGTCTCATTGTATCCACAAGTGGCCGATTATTAGTGTAAATGTTAAGTGTATTATTAGTCATAGGTGTACAAATAATACTCAAAAAATCCAACAACGAAATGCAATTTTTTAGAACCGAACATATGAAATATTCAAATAACCAAATAGACAACAATTTTAGCCGTTCATACGAGATGAGTGGAGCAGATTACGAGTCTTAAATCAAACCACCGGAATAAAAAAACATATTGAAAATCCAAATCCCGCTTCATTCAAATCATTACATCTTGTACTTGTCAATATGACATGTCGTTGACAACAGAATAACAAGGGTTTGCGATTATGAGTTGACCATGTCGTACATATGTGCAAAAACAAAAAACAAAAAAAGAACAGAAAGTAGAAATATCGAGAGACAAACTTATTTTGGCCCAACTTGGCTTAATTTCCAAGGAGTTGTTTGGCTCTTGAAAAAACTAAACAATTAAATAAAGCGTCCGTGTGAAATGTGAAACCAATTCGCTTCTGTAAACTAAAAAAGAATCGAAAAAGAAGGAAAAAAGAGGATTTACGTGTGAATCCATATTTGTGCAATTGTGCTTGGTGGTACGTCGTACTTATAATAATCCGGCCGACCACTCTTTCTTTCTTTCTTTCTTTCTTTCTTTCCGGCATTACTGCTTTTGTCAAATGCCAAAATCGAATTCTGCCGATCGACGGTCGTGGCCATTGGTATATCGGATTTTAACGCCGTTTTGAGTTTTGACGTCTTCAAAGTTCAAACGCAGAAGAAACAATCGGGTCGGGATTATTTGGTAGAAAGTCCGGCCAGTTACCAACATGCATATATTTTGCTTCTCATTTGTCAGCCATATGGTTTGGATTAAGGATTAGCCGAGTTAAGGTTGACGGCGATTTTGGAATGATGATTTTGTTAAAATAAAAGTTTCTATTAACATTGGACATGCAATAGAAGATATATAAAATCATGTGGTCGATGTGAGACCTGTTCGCCTGCATCGACATGACTTGTTATGTTCTCTAATCGAATACTTGGTCAGACGTGTACGTATACATGGATCAACCCAGCTATTTGATCCCATTCATAAACACCTATTATGTCTCATTTAAAACACCTATTGTGTCTCATTTACGGGTATGAGTTACGACTATGTAATATACTCCGTGCACATTTCCTGCGCCATTTCTAAGTTAAATCGAGGCGAGTTTTTTGAAGATAGAAGATATACACAATCTCAGAGAAAAATAATAAATATTATAAAAGAAAATATTGTTGTGAAAAGAAGGAAAAAAAAAAAAGAAACACAGACCGGTTATACATAAGATAATGTCAAATTGAAGATGTGTACGAGTCTAAAAGAATAATAATCTTTTAGCATCTAAGATATATCGTTAAACACGAGTTAAAATTCGAGTTCCATTGACATCTCAGCGTGTGTTGTTGTTACAATTGAATATGTCATAACTGGGCAGCCCATTAGTACGATATTGTCCGCTTTGGGCCAAGCCCGCACGGTTTTACTCTTGGGTGTCCTCCCCAAAAGGCCTCGTACTAATTGGGCTAGGTGGACTCTAATATACAAGGGTCCCTTCCCTTGTATTACCAATGTGGTACTTGGATTGTCCCATAACAATCCTCCCCTCAAGCCAAGGACCACGAACATCGTGTCCTCACCTCGGCGATTATCTTGATCCGCCAGATGCCTTGTATCGATGGGCTTCTCGGTACAAGGACTTTACCAGACGCGGAACTCTCTTTGATCCGCCAAACAGACATGGATCTCTCCACCAGACAAACGCGAACCTCCCTCAATTCGCCAGATGAGCCCAAATGTGGATCTCTCGTGGATCCACCAAACCATACGCAGATCGCAAATCCCGAGGTCACCGAATGAGAGGATCCACCAAACTGATGTCCACCTCCCCGCACCGAACTAGGCTCTGATACCACTTGTCGAAATCGGGGAGCTCAATTAGTACGATATTGTCCGCTTTGGGCCAAGCCCGCACGGTTTTACTCTTGGGTGTCCTCCCCAAAAGGCCTCGTACTAATTGGGCTAGGTGGACTCTAATATACAAGGGTCCCTTCCCTTGTATTACCGATGTGGTACTTGGATTGTCCCATAACAATCCTCCCCTCAAGACAAGGACCACGAACTTCGTGTCCTCACCTCAGCGATTATCTTGATCCGCCAGATGCCTTGTATCGATGGGCTTCTCGATACAAGGACTTTACCAGACGCAGAACTCTCTTTGATCTGCTTCCCAAATGCGGAACTCTCTTTGATCCGCCAAGCCCAAACGTGGATCTTTCCTGGATCCACCAAACCAAACGCAGATCGCAAATCCCGAAGCCACCGAATGAGGGTCCACCAAACTGACGTCCACCGGCCCGCACCGAACCAGGCTCTGTTACCACTTGTCATAACTGGGCAGCCCATTAGTACGATATTGTCCGCTTTGGGCCAAGCCAGCACGATTTTACTCTTGGGTGTCCTCCCCAAAAGGCCTCGTACTAATGAGCTTGGTGGACACTAATATACAAGGGTCCCTTCCCTTGTATTACCGATGTGGTACTTGGATTATCCCATAACAGAATATGTGGATCATGATGTGGTTGTTGTAGTTGGATATGATATGAACATGCAATGGCTAGATGGTAGACTGTGTGTTTATTATCGACTTCTTCATCGTGGCCAATTTTGAGAGCTTTTTAAATGGTGAATGGGTTGGCGGGATTGATTACGATTTGCGAGCAACACCTTATTATTTCTTAAATAAATGGATAAAGTGGGAAACTAACAAACCAAACCCGAGTTCGAGCCTGTTTCTATGATCTAGTCAGCTCCAATTTGTTAATTAGTTAACATTGACTTAGTTAAGAAATTATACACCGCGGTTGAATTTTTTTTATGGGGAAATTTAAAGTCGGGAAATTTCACGTAAACTATATATGTATTCAAGTAATGTAACACGTAGTTAATATTGGTGAGAAGTTCGATCGTTTAGCGGATTTAGTTATAATCGTGAACGAAACAGTTAATTATTTCCGACTTTCAATGCGCGCTAATATTATGATATTCCTTTCTCTTTCTCATGCTCTCATTCCTATGATACCGATGTGTGTCACAACATGATGCGTATGAAGAGTGGTAGCTAGCTAATTCTATCTTGCGTTCACCTCTTTATCACAAGAACTAAAATCTTTTTTAGCAATCACTTTGGCATAGAAATATTCTCGAATTTTATAATTAGTCTACTCAGTTATGCATAAATAATTTTTTCTTTCTAATATACGATTTATCTCTACCGTATTTCATATTGAACGAGAAACGGTAAAAGAAAAATTATGCAAACATGTTGAACTCAAACCGGCCCAAAATAGAGTTAAACCATATCATCTATCAGTCAAGATTCAAGAGGTATTATTGTTATTTAGCTTTGTGCATGTTGGGGCATCAACCGATTATAGTGGACCAAATAGAGAAGTGGGGTTTATCTTTCTTATACAAACTTATTTTAGTTTGAAAATTAGTCAATTGTGAATGTATAACCCACGTAATTTAGAATGTGAGTCAATTGTATTATATTGTTGGGTTAAGTAGTTGTGAATTGTGATCGATAACACGGTGAAATTTCAAAAGGAAACGCTGCTGGTTTCAGAATTCCCGGCATCTGTTTGATTTTGAAAACATATATATATATATAAGCTCCTTTTGAATCGCGTACAAAGTGGGAGTTGGTGTATGATGTACCAATAGTACCATTAACGACATGAATGTGCAACATTTTTTTGTGAGAATCAAACCTAATAAAATTGTGCATTCATTTCGTCGATTTGAACCCACTATTGGACATTGGTTGCATTTGGTTCGACTTGAGTACCACAATGATGCTTGTACCGTTGTACGTAAATTCTCATCCATTGAATTAATATTGTTTGCTTGATGAAATAAACAGTCTCAAATATAGTTAACATGATGACTTAATTAGAATGTTGGAAAGACTCGCCAATTACATTCGTAGTAGACTAGCATCCATTCTTTATTTTCTGTTTCTTCATTGATAAAGTTGTTGAGGTTGATAAGTATGATCTCCACATTTAGAACTCGGGATTACAATCACTCCGCCAAAAAGTGTATGTAGTATTCTTTATCACGAGTATAAATAGTCGCAATAACTCTAAATTATATGGACCGCTTGTATGTTGCGGTCAACCTGATGATGAAAATGTCGATTTTTAAAAATAAACCAGGCAATCGCACCATGGTTGGAGAGATCGGCCGATTAAGGCTAAAGTTATCTTCATACATCAAGTGCCAATGTCGTGGAGAGTGATATAAAGACGAGAAACCCCGTGATTGCACCTGAAAGGTCGACCGGTATCCAAAGTGGTCGACTTGTTGATCGAAACATCTTGCACACAACAACTACCTTTGATATTTCGATGTCTTTTATATATTATTCACCAAGCTCAAAAGTCATAAGAAATTGTTTACACTAATTTTAGAGTGATAAATTAATTATGTAGATTGTTATTTATAGAGGTTCGTGTTGCTAATGATTTCGGTTAAGTGATAGCAAAGTCCTTGTTTAGTTGTACCAACCGATCAACCATTTTGTTTTCATGGTCGACCATTCTTTTCCTTTGTAATAGTGTAGTTGTATTATCTGGTCGACTCTTTTATGATAACGGTCTACTTTGTTACGATAACAATCAACCTTTTTTTACAAATCACAGTGATTCACAATGCCAAATTCCTGAACTACCTTTGCAATTTAGCATAAAAGAGTCCATACAAAATCAACTACTTAATTTTAGCATATAAATTCACCAAAGCTGGCCTAGCTCAAGAAAGGAAAGATGCCGAGTACGTACTCTGACCTATTAATTAGGTTTAGAATTCCAATTTGGCGCGGGGAGTTGTTCCACGCGTGCATGAAAAGTCCCAAATGTACATAATTACCACAAGCCCGTCCACGTAAGCTTCAATCGCGACGTCTTATGACCTCATGATTTCGTTCTAATTTAATTAATTACCCTAATATTTATCCCGGGAATTCAAATAGAAACAAAGGGATTAGTTAATCTCCCTCTTTTGACCCGTCTAAATATTATCCTACCAATACCAAATATACGCCGACCATATATAGAGTATGGACCCATCATCCTATAAAATTACCATACGTTTACATAATGCTAGATTATCTGATTTGACTAGCATGAAATGGTACCTCATTTTGTCACAACAAAGAGGCAGTAACGACGGATAAAAATTGAAAATCGAAATAAAATTATGTATGACGACTGATAAGGTTTGTGTGTTGCCATTTTCGTGGATAGCTATGTTCTGCAAGCTGTATATGAAGTGAAATTAGAATTGGCCATGTACAAACAATAGGGCAAGTTAACGAATATCTAATAACAGGGGGCCATCCGCCGATGATTATATGAGACCTATTGTGAAATTTTGCTCAATGACAATTACTCGAGAATCACCGTCAACAATGGCATCCTAGAGTTGATAATCATCTCGTGAAACCATTGGTATTGCAACACAGGGATCAACAGTACAAAGATATTGTGGGCGTGTTAAGTTAAGAGGATAGTGCCAGCGGAGTCGCGCGTGACAGACACATCCCAAGCCTGGAAAATAGCATAATCAAAAAAATTTCCCCTCAATCTAACTATCAATGAGTGAGATCCACGCGCGTGTACTATTAAACGAAATGCCATGTATGATAATTATAACGGTTTTACTTTATTTATTATAATTTATGTTCATGCCTTAAAATAAAAAAAAAACAACTTAATTTTTCCCAAATAAAAGCATGATGGTACTAATTTTAAAACTAAAAATTTTGATGCAAAGTAGAAGAAGTACTAGAGAATGAACAAGCAAAAAACAGCCAACACGGCTCTCTCTTTCCACCAACATTATTCCCCCTCTCTTCACCGTCATCTTCTCCCCCATCAAAACCCCAAAGCCAAAAGAAATGCCTCCACCACAACAATGAAGGAGAAACCAGAGAATCCCTTTTCTCCTCCAAGCTTCTCGTCGGAAAAGATGAGACCTTTACTTCTCTTCTGCTTCCTCTCCCTCCTCTCCCTCTTGCCCCGACCCGGATCCGCCACCGACGCCCTGACCGCCGATCAATCCTTAGTCAACAACCAGACCCTCCTCTCCGCCGGCCAGATTTTCGAGCTGGGCTTCTTCACCCCGGGGAAATCCGGCAACTGGTACCTCGGTATTTGGTACAGGAACATCCCCGAGCGAACCTACGTCTGGGTCGCCAACAGAGACGACCCGATCCGAAACCCTTCCGCCGCCGCCCTCCGAATCGCCAACGGAACCCTCGTCCTCCTCCCCGACCAACGCGCCAACACCAATCCCGTCTGGTCGGCGAACCGGACGGCGTCGGAAAACCCAGTCGCCCAGCTTCTCGACTCCGGGAACCTTGTCCTGAGGGATCCGACCCAATCGGGCCGGATCCTATGGCAGAGCTTCGATTACCCGACGGACACTCTGCTTCCGGGGATGAAATTGGGCTGGGATCTAACCGCCCGATTCAACCGGTTTCTCAATTCCTGGGCCGCACCCGATAACCCAGGAACCGGGAAATTCTCCTTCAAATTAAACTACACCGGTTTCCCGGAAGTCTTCTTATTCGATTCGTCCAGCATCGAGTACCGGAGCGGGCCGTGGAACGGGTTACGGTTCAGCGGCGTACCCGAAATGCAACCCCTCAATTACATCTCCTTCGAATTCGTCACCGCGAGCAGAGAGGTCTACTACTCGTTCCACGTGTCCTCCGACACGATTTACTCACGACTGTCGGTCACCCCCGACGGGGTTCTCCGGCGGTACACGTGGATCCCGGACATTGGCCAGTGGAAGCCGTTCTGGTACGCGCCGAAGGACCAGTGCGACAGCTACAGGGAGTGTGGGGCCTACGGGATATGCGATTCGAATGCGTCGCCGGTCTGCAAGTGTATGCGCGGGTTCCGGCCGAGGAACCCGGAGGCGTGGAATTTGAGGGACGGGTCGGGCGGGTGCGCCCGGGAGACCGATTTGGATTGCCCGAGGGATAAGTTTTTGAGGATGAGGAACATGAAGCTGCCGGAGAGCGCGGCGGCGGTGGTTGATAGGGGATTGGGGTTGAAGGAGTGTGGGGAATTGTGCGCCGGGAACTGCTCGTGTACGGCGTACGCGAGCGCGAATGTCTCCGGCGGCGGGTCGGGTTGCGTGGTTTGGTTCGGTGGGTTGGTGGATATGCGGCAGTACCCGGAAGGCGGGCAGGACCTCTATGTTCGTTTGGCCGCTTCCGATGTAGGTAAGTTTTTTTAATTTTTTTTTACTGGTTGGGTTTTTTACTGCGTATTGTTTTACCCTTTTTGGTGGTTCCTTTTTCTGCAATTGGCGCACAATTTGCGGCTTGGTTTCACATTGCATAGGTTATTTAATTGTTTTGTTACATTCTTTAGTTTAGTTAGAGGGCTCGTAATTCAGAAATTCTTTTCAAAATTTGATCGGATTGATACAAGATTGGGTTAAAAATTGAAGCATATAGAAGGATTAAGATGGGTCAGGTATAATATGAAATTGAGTTAAATGAATGTGCGTGGAGGGTTAATTTTTTTAGTACAATTTTCTGATTGTTTATATATTATTCCTCAATTTGAGTTTGGGAGGTTAGGAATAGCCAATTACCTGGCAATTCAAGGGGTTGGTGTATTTTATTCGCTAAAATGATCGAGGGCATGATTTCGAAGATCAAAATCATACGAAAAACATTCTCAAATCTAACTGATTTGGTGCTAGTGTAGTCCAAAGGGAAGTAAATATCTAAATATATGTTAGTTTCGAATTATATTAATAATGTATATATAAATCAAACTTAAAAATAAATAAATAAATAATGGAAATCGAATGTAAGATATACTCCGTTTGTTACTTTGAGTTAGGGAACCATGTCCAATTGTCCATCAATCATTTAAGAAGAGGTGGATGGAATGATAGAAATATAAAATATTATTATTGAGGTCAAAGTGTGGGGAGTTTAATATTAGTTTGCAGGTTGTAAGCAAGATTTTCCTCGCATTTCGATTTGATTCTATTTGGTGATGCAAATCTCCATACAAACTGATAAAATAGTGGTCTCTCCGGTAACCATAATCCAAAATTAATTAACAATAAAGTACTGATTGTTAGGTTTAAAGAATAGAAACTGCCATTCTCTTCTTCCTTTCTCTCTCTCTCTGCAATGTGACATGCAGGGCTCAATGTTCAAAATTTCTAAAATTAGGTAGCTGTGTTTTCATTTGTTTATAATTTAAAACTCTCTTAGCCACATAATTTTCCATTTTAACTTCCATTTCCAGATCGACATACTAATGCCCGATGGTAAAAGACTTGGAGAGTCGTAATCAAAATCCTTAAACATCATGATTTATGATATTTTTTTAGTTGTAAGTTTCCATAAAACAAAAAAAATAAGAAAAGACCACAAAAAAATATCTAAAAGAAAAAAACACGAAGAAAACGAAAAGACCTTGTCAAATGCTTGCATTGAAAAGGGGCAAAGTGTGAAGGAAGGCTAAATGGGAACCAGCCGTCCACGTGGAACCCGAGAAACCCGGGTGTCTGCTTGTACAGCTCAGCACATTATTCATTGTGTGTGGCGGGACCCGGATCCGGGTCTAGGATCCGTTTTGTTCATAATCTATTGGGCCGGCAGATCCGTGGACGGTGGACCACCGTCGTGGTGGCCCAACAAACAAACATAAGTTCGTTAGTTCGTTCGTTTTCCACGTTGTCCCCCGCCGTGGGAATTTGCTATGTTGTTCTTTTACATGAATCCCAAGATGTCGCAAATGGCCTAGTGGTTCATAACAAGTTGTGTGGGTTATAGGGATGAGTGAGGTCTAATCGGTTTATTTGGATCGGGATGATTACGGGTAGCGAGATAATGAATAGTAAAAAAAATTTCGAGTTAAGCATCTCTTTTGAACGAACATTAAAATTAGGGATGATAATTTCAATCTTTCCGTGGTAAGCCGCGACCATGAATCTCACTTCTTCGTCGTATCATTCTTGGCCATGAATCATGGAGTCGTGGTTCACAAGAAAGGAAGAACTCGCCGGGGCCCGCCCGAAGAAGTACGAACTAGGTGAACAGTGAGTCTTTCCGGTTTATCTCCGATGAGATGGCGACGGCCGGGGGGTCCCATCGTCCTCCAACAACGCTAATTTAGGGTCGGCGATTTCCAACGTTTTATGGCCCCTCTAATCTTGCTGTGCCGACAAATGTTGACTTGTTTAGTGAGGTTGGGGCCTACACTTTCCTTTTGCTAAAGAGAAAACTGGAATCCACCGTTCTGTCGACATTGAAGAAACCTTGAGCCATATATAATCTCTCTATTGCATTTTTCATAAGAAAATCCCATAAGCTCTTGTATAGTGATGGCAATGGGGCAGGGCGGGTACCTCAATTCCCATGCCCCGCCCTACGTTATTACGAGGCGGGTAAAATCCGCGCGGGTACGGGGCGGGGCGGGTCGACTCACTCTACATGTTATTCGGAAAAAATACAAGTAAATTTTACTTTTTTACGATAAAACGAAGGGTAAAACAATTTAAGAATGAAAATTAGTGATAATAGAATGAGTAATTGAGTCTAACAAGTTGAAAGAACGACTCTAACTAGTTGAAGAAAAGTCAAAATAGGAGAAATATGTATAGAAATTGTAAGAAATTGAGATAAAATGAGTTTAGAACGGGGCAGGGCGGGTCGGAAGTAGATACCCATGCCCCGCCCCACGCTACTGCGGGTCAGGTAATACCCGCCCCATAGCGGGTCAGGTCGTATAATACCCGTGGGGCGGGTTGAAATGACCATCACTTGTAGTTCACTAGTTTTGATACTACTGCTTGCTGATTCTGACATTAATTCACCTGATCAGGTTAAGTACTTACTAGAATCGTATGGTTCTGTTGTTTTGATAGCTCGGGTTCGAATTTGGAGAGTGACATGTGAAAAATAATAAAGTTCAAAACAACTTGAAAGTGGGGAATTATGATTAGCTTATAGTCTTTTGGTCCTCATTGCAGAAAAGCTAGTTTCTCCAATCTAATTGGAGATTTTTCAATCTTATGCATCAGAAAGTCAAGAACTACTTGATGTTATTTGTTCAACTGATTGTGGAGGGTAGCTTTGGATGTGATTTGGTTTAATTATGAAGAAAAAAAAAAGTAGTTAGCCAACGTTTAGAAAATTTGCTCTAATGGGACCATCGAAATCTATTACCTTCCCCCCCTTTTTCTTCCTTCTCTCATAGAAAGTGTCAAGACTTTGAATTGCCATGGAGGGAATTTTTTTCCTTCTCTCACAGTTAAACCGAATATAGCGGGTTTGGTTCGATTTGGTTCGATGTCCCCTTACCCTACCATGGTGTTACCATATCCAGCATTTATTTGGGTTAGTTGCTTGGTCCTGGTATGATGATTTTTTCAGGGTAGTGCAATAACTATCTAGTTCATTCCTGGGATTCCATCCATTGCCAACTACTTGTTAATCAATGTGTGGTTTTGTGGCCATAGCTTTTCACCATTATTGAAGTAGCTAGAGGACCTTTCAAAATCAAGCAATGAATGTGTTTATGTTCGTGTGACAGATTATGTAATGTGGTGTTTGTGTTTCCAGGCAATGATGGGACCATGGGAGGATTCATTATTGGGCTATCAGTTGGACTTTGTGTCTTCCTCTTATTGCTCAGTGGCTGCCTCGTGTGGAAAAGGAAGAGACTGATTAGTGCTTTCCGGGGCCAGAAGAACGACCACAAAGGTAAAAAAAAAAGGAAGCACAACTTGCTTAAAGATGAAGGACCTTTTGACCTTTCATACATTTGCCAAATCTGATATTGGAATCTTGAACTGTTAGTCTTAATGGATGTTATTGTTCAGTGAGAAGATTGGGATTGCCAGAAAGAAGTCAGGATTTCATGTTGAATGATGTCGTGATCTCGAGCAAGAGGGATTATTCGGGCGAGAGGAACGTGGACGAGCTGGAGCTCCCGTTGTACGATTTCGAGACAATGGCGGTTGCCACGGGCAACTTCTCTGATGATAACAAGCTTGGTCAAGGTGGATTTGGTGTTGTATATAAGGTGATCGACCTTTCCTTTTTCTTCCTTTTAATTGAAAGCTCATGAACCCATGGTTCCTAGTATACTGAAAATGTGTGATGCATTTTGAAATGAGCAGGGTAGGTTGTTAGAAGTAGAAGGGCAAGAAGTAGCCGTGAAGAGGCTGTCGAGAAATTCAGGGCAGGGATCGGAGGAGTTCAAGAACGAGGTTAAACTGATTGCGAAGCTTCAGCATAGGAACTTGGTTCGACTCATGGGTTGTTGCATCGAGATGGATGAGAAGATGCTCATATACGAGTACATGGAGAATAGAAGCTTGGACTCCATCATATTCAGTAAGTAGTTTCCTTTTACAATCAAACTGGTTTTCAGAATTTGGGCATACATTGTTCTAACTAACATTCATATATGTGTTGCAGGTAAATCAAAGAGCAAGTTACTAAATTGGGAAAGGCGGTTCAATATAATCTGTGGGATTGCCAGAGGACTTCTGTATTTACACCAAGACTCCAGGTTCAGAATCATCCACAGAGATCTCAAGGCAAGCAACATTCTCTTGGATGGGGAGTGGACTCCAAAGATATCCGATTTCGGCATGGCTAGAATCTTTGGCAGCGATCAGACAGAAGCCAACACCAGGAGAGTCGTAGGGACATAGTAAGTTACCAAACTTAACCCTGATCATTTGCTAGCTACCTAGCAAAATTCGCGACTAACGTAATTCGTATGGTGTTTGGTTCAGTGGCTACATGTCTCCGGAGTATGCAATGGACGGACTCTTCTCCATCAAATCGGACGTGTTCAGTTTTGGAGTTCTGGTGATTGAGATTGTGACGGGGAAGAAGAATCGAGGGTTCTATAATCCCAACGACGAGCTTAACCTCCTCGGACATGTAAGTATAACGAACTAACTTATTCGATGGAACTAGCTCTGTAGTGATACGTATCTAATTGAAATCACCCACTGTGTTGCTCAGTGCTGGAAGTTGTGGAAAGAAGGCAAAGGGCTGGAACTACTCGACGCAGCAGTTGGTAATGTATACTCGGCCTGTGAAGTTCTGAGGTGCATTCAGGTTGGGTTGTTGTGCGTCCAGGAGCGAGCAGAAGACAGGCCGACGATGGGATCGGTGGTGCTGATGCTCAACAGTGAGACAGCAACCATGCCTCAGCCTAGAACACCAGGGTTTTGCGTTGGGAGGAGCCCTCTCGAAACTGACTCGTCGTCTGGGAAACAAGACGTGACTTTTACTGTTAACCAGGTTACATGTACCATGCTAGATGCTCGGTGAGAAAAGGGAAGAAAGAAAGGAAATTTAACTGGGTTGGTATAAGTCTTCATGTTCAAGATGTTAATGGCAGGCTGCTGAGAATGGAGGGCTTCAGAGTTCAGATCATCTCTGGTAATTCGTGGCGAAAATGGTTGGTGCTTGTTGTTCAACGATTTTGAAGGCGTATTGATGCTTGGGTGCAACAACTTAGGAAGGAGGGATGAGGAAAAGCTTGCTTGGCAGCTTGGCATGACCCTCAGAGTAATCTGTAAATCTCATATATAAAGTTTGTTTTTCCTTCTTTTTTTAGAAGGAAACTTTGGAAGGATTTATAATTTTTGTTGTTGTTTCGATTGTGAAAGGGAAAATTGTATATGGGTTTTGGTCTTTTGGGTTTTTATTCTTTTCGTTTGGAGGGATGAAGATTTGTTGTTTCATGGAAGCATTTTGGTATCATTGTTTAACTTATTGACGGGTTAAGCACTTCCACAGATGAGGAACCTACAAAGTTCACACCATCAATCAAAAACATTTAGTAGATAGGAGCAAAATGCAAGAATAAACCTAGTACCACGTTCAATACAAACCACATAAACCTGGTACCACGTTCAATACAAACCACAACCACGACAAAATTTCTTGATATAACCTTAATTAACGTCATCCGCACGTGCAAAGACTTAAGAACAATTTCGCTAATGTAACATTAACACCATTTATCATACATATAATTGTTCAATCATCCCTAATTATTATTCATGTCCTCCAATGAAAATTAAAAATTCGTACGAATTTACGTCAATTTGTCAATATATATAAGCACTCAAATTTATCATTTATACATTATACATAACTCATACATTATACATAATTCAATGTTGAAACTCAAAATATTGGGATCATACCCTTGATACTCATCTCACCAAATATATATCATGATCAATGGTGAAATAAACCAAATCAATACTCTCTCAGAATCACCGGAAAAACACAAACCTTGTAATTATTGTTCATGATTACTAATTTGAATTAAATAAATAAATGTTAACTGTCAAAGTAAATAGTTTCGAATTATACAAAACCCTATTCCCCTACCGTAGCACCATCGTGGCCGCAGCCACAATAGCCTTCCCCAACATCTGATTCTTTTTCAGCCCCCATTTAATCGCAATTCCTTCCTCCCCTACCTCTGTCTATGCATCCTTGAGAGTCATCATATCTTTGTAATCGATCATCGAATTATCGGCTGGATATGAGAGAGGCTCTGTCGGCTCGCCCTTTGCCGCTTCGTCATCCGGTCGTTCCACACTCGTTGTTGTGGCCGCCAACTTCCGCCTCGATGGCGAATCGTTTTGAACGCCTCGGCGACATCGCTCTCAGATATTGAAGGTTGGAAGAAATGGTAGTTATTGGGGGTTTCCGGAAAACAAAATTAAAAGTAGAAGCGCCTGGTAAGGCTTGAGGAAATAAAGGGTCGTTCTCGTGAGAATATTGTTTTTTCTCGCATGAAAACTAAAAATTATAACGGCGGAGAGGGGTCATGGATCGGAATAAGGCGTGTTGACGTGGCTACTTCCATGTTTTAGTGCGTATAATGTGAGGTTAAATCTAAAAGTCTTTTAAAAATTTTAAAGATAAAGATTAAGAAAATGAAAAAGACACCAACAGTTGCGTGGAGAAGTTCACTGAGAAAGCCTTTAATAGTATTTAGAGAAGATTTGTAGATTTAAAAAAAAAAAACATTCCCGGACGAGGTTTCAAGATCATATAAAACAGTACTATTCTTTAAGTGAAAACCCTAACCTAAGGGGACGAGAACTGAACGCCTAATCTTTCACAAACAATACCCCCAATCCACTGAAAACAGAACCCCTAGCAATCCCAAATACAACCCTACATCCTTCAACAAGAAACCACGCAATTGAAAGAATCCAACCAAGAATCGAATGAAAACACCAATCTTACTTGCATTAAAGAAGCAGGCCAGAGATTGGCGTCAGGCACGACCACAACATCAGGCTCGGCCATAGGGACATCATCCCCCTTCTCTTCAGCTATGTGTGCAAAACTCACATGGAGGTCGAGCCTCTCCAAGGTAGTCCAATGAGCGATGCAAATCTGGCCGGCAAATGGCGGAAATACGCACAGGCGTCGCACTCGTCGACAGGAAGACCACACACCACGAGTAGGGGAGTGTGGGGGGTCCTGGTTGTGTGCCAACGATTTTCACAAAGGAAATGAGAAGTGGAAGAGGAAAGGGGGATTACTGCTTTGCTCTACTCTACTCTCGCTGCTCTATCTCAATAGTGGCGGAACTTGGCGAATCCAAAATTTCTCCAATTGCTATTTTCTGTTACGCTTTTCTTCCCTCTTTTGATATACTCTTTTGTTGCTTAATTACTCTTTTGCCCCCATCTGCTGCCGTGCTAAAGAAGATTTTTTGGTTAACCGAGAATGTATTGGGAACCCCTCACAAGGGCAGTGCCTGCCCTTCATCAGCCTTGGGAAGTCCGTTTTCACCTAAGGAACCTTATAATAGTGCATTAGTTGTTCTAATTAATTCAGCAGAGAAAATGGTGAGTAGTTAACTTACTAAATTTCTATTTATTAATTGATGTACTAATTGTTGTATCAAGTATTTTTTAATGACAGCCTACACGCTGCGTGGATTTTTGTTTTGTTTTTAGCCCTTTACTACCTGGCCCCTTTTTAATTATAATTCAAAAACCTTTAGGGGTCGTGTGGAAGGTAGAATTCTAAATGAGTGATTCTATTAATGTGTGTATTCTTTACAATCCATTATTCTTTTGACATAAACTTGTAAAACATACATGTATTAAAATCAAACTTTAGAATCTCAAATGTTTACAATCATTCATTTTAGAATCTCTACAAAAAGATGAGGTTCTCTCAATTTACTTTTGTAATTGATTTTTTTGCACTCTTATCTTTATTCCTTTTTAATATATTTCATATTTGTCCTTCTTTTAATGATTATATGAAAAAATTAAAGTTATATAAGTATTTTAGGTAATTAAAGTGAGAATCCTTATATTCTTCAAAAGTAAGAATCACAACAAGCAAACAATTTTTTTTTACAATCACTACACTCAGAATACATATATTGCAAGAATACATGCACTCGTCGGCAGGAAGACCACACACCACGAGTAGGGGAGTGTGGGGGGTCCTAGATGTCCGGCTTCGATTTTCACAAAGGGAATGAGAAGTGGAAGAGGAAAGGGGGATTACTGCTTTGCTCTACTCTACTCTCGCTACTCTATCTCAATAGTGGTGGAACTCGGCGAATCCAAAATTTCTCCAGATGCTATTTTCTGTTACGCTTTTCTTCCCTCTTTTGATATACACTTTTGTTGCTCAATTACTCTTTCGCTCTCATCCCCTGCCGTGCTAAGGAAGATTTTTTTGGTTAACCGAGAATGTGTTGGGAACCCCTCATAAGGGCAGTGTCTGTCCTTCATCGGCTTTGGGGAGTTTGTTTTCACCTAAGGAACCTTATAATAGTGCATTAGTTGTTCTAATTAATTCAGCAGAGAAAATGATGAGTAGTTAACTTACTAAACCTCTATTTATTAATTGATGTACTAATTGTTGTATCAAGTATTTTTTTAATAACAGCCTACACGCTGCGTTTATTGTGGATTTTTGTTTTGTTTTTAGCCCTTTACTACCTGTCCCCTTTTTAATTCTAATTCCAAAGCCTTTAGGGGTCGTGTGGAAGGTAGAATTCTAAATGAGTGATTCTATGAATGTGTGTTTTCTTTCAATTCATTATTCTTCTGACATAAACTTGTCCAACATACATGTATTAAAATCAAACTTTAGAATCTCAAATGTTTACAATCATTCATTTTAGAATCTCTACAAAAAGGTGAGGTTCTCTCACTTTACTCTTGTAATTGATTTTTTTCACCTTATCCTTATTATTTTTTTATATATTTCATATTTGTCCCTCTTTTAATGATTATATAAAGAGAACTTTAAAGTTATATAAGTCTTTTAGGTAATTAAAGTGAGAATCCTTATATTCTTCAAAAGTAAGAATCACAACTAGCAAACAACATATTTTTACAATCATCTATTTCTTACAATCACTACACTTAGAATACATATATTACAAGAATACACGCATTGTCCAGAACTTCAATGTTAATTCACACGCTGCATTTTCTGTGGCATTCTTTTTAGTTTTCCAGCTTTTAGTTTTCAGGTCTTCCTATATCACACTTTGGTCAGCATTTGGATTGCCTCAAATTTCAACTTTTAATGAAGATAAAAGAAGCAAAGCAATTGGATCACCTCGATTTTAAATATCATTTTCTTTCTCATACGCGAGAATGCGTACGATCAATAACGGCTCTGATTGATTTCTGATCATGAATACATTTTTTCTCAATTAAATTTGATGGATTATATCTCTTCAATTTAATTCGAAAATGAAACTTTTTATTGAAAAATCATACTGATCATAACTTTCAAATTCCAATCATTTTAATATGTTTGGAACAAAAAAATGCAATTAATTAATTAATATATAAAAGTTTAACATTGTAGTTACTATTCATTAGTGGCTCCCAAACTCCTACAAGTGAAAGTGGGAAAGTTTCAAGTTCTTTTTTTTACCTTATTATCTCATTCTATAACCTATGTCATGTGTTCATCTATTATTCGTTGGGTCTACATCTATTAGCCATTAAATTTCCCAAAATAGTTATTGTCTACTTAAGTTTTCATCTATTGTTCACTAGCTTATAACCCGGCTCGTTGGCCGGAATATTTATATTTGATTATTTATATTTTCATGTTACGTTTAATTTATCAACCCGTTTAATTTTATTGACAATCCTTCGATCGAGATACATAAAGAAAGAATATGTAGATAAAATATTTGGAGAAATATAAAAATGTATCAATGATCTCCTTTTCAAAATGATAATTAAGTCTCTGGTAAAATGCTATTAGTTAGTTGATTGTCAAGAAAGATAGAGTATAAAAGCTCACTTAAATTCCCTCACTAAATCTTAAACCTTGCAATCCTACATAAAGATTCAATGCTCTCATTCTAGGAACAATATGACACTTATCAAAAAGAAATGAAGAGTTGTTGATTCCAGTCAACTATATGCTAACAACTCAGCCAAGAGGGGACCATCACAACTTGAGAGCAAACGCTAAAATTAGGGTTACTTCCAATACACTAATATATTCGATCAAAGTAATAAGGAACAAAAGTAGACACTCCCTCTCTATCAGTTCCAGTAGGTTTGAATAAATAATTGACCAACCTACTTCAGTAAATCAATTGATGATTCCTCGTTTTAATATAGAATTAGGTTGCGATAGCTTGAAAATCCATTAACCTAAAGATCCAATAGCCACCCCTCTCCGTTGTACAATAAAAAATTTATCCCCTTTATCTTCAATCTCAATAGGCGTGTGTTTTAACCAAAAATTCAATTTTTAATCCTCCTTCAGCACCTCCATATATTGAACTCCATTCTATTCGTCATGGATTGATATCGGAGTTGATTTTCAAAGGCGACCTTGTACTGTGAACTGAAAGGGGCGCAAACTATTGCACAATGGAGGGAATTTCTGAGGAAGTTAGAAAGAGATAAGAACAAAGATAAAAAAAGTATAAATTTAAATATAAATTGAAAAATGTAAGGACAAAACACGTAGTAATAGAATTAGTTTATTTCATGTTGGCTAATTACCAATTCACCTTTAGCGAAAATTAAGGAGAGAGTAGTGATTTTAGAATTGAGAAACTACATGAAACTATGCTATTAAAATTACAGTATCAAGCACCATAAAATACATACGGTAGACTTAGTGGGCTTGCTAATCATATGATGAAAAAGTCCTTTGATTTTCAGAGTGTCACTTCGTGTATGTTTTGTATTAAAGAAAATACAAAAAATTTGTTTAGTGTAATTGGTTGTGATTGGTGTCTTTGTTTGAAAAGACCCAGGTTCAAATCCTGATATTGACATTTTTATATGGAATAAATAATTAATTGTACAGACAAAAATGACCTTCCTACTTTCACTCTCGTTGGAGGAAATTTTAAAATAGAAAAAAATAGACAAAACTCTACTATATATTGTTGGAGGATTGTTTTTCCTATTGTAGCAATTATCAATTATGTTTTCGTCTATGATCTTTTACCCAAATCATCACCTTGGCCTAAAGTTCGTTGCTGAGAAATATGATAATGTTGGATTGCTCTGATGTTAATAATCACTTCAGTGCTTCAAACTCATGCTTGAATGTGTATGAGCCTACTATGGGGTGATCACAGAAGTTTACGTCTTTCCATAATTAAATTAAAAAAATCAACTCTAATATTGCTATCAACCAACTCAAAGATCTTCCAACTTAGTGGGAAACATCAATCTTAGCTTGCTCTGTTGTCCTCTGTTCTGTGCGAAATTGTCCAACAGAGGGAAGAAGAAGCTTAACCGGGCCGAAGTGGAGCCATTTTGGTCTATGAAAGTTCCGTGTTGTTGGGCTTCGGCCCTGTAAACAAGTTTCTTTAAAGTTAGCGGCCCAAGCCCGCCGGCAAGAAAAAGGAAAGGTCAGGTAGGATACGAAGAGCAGGTATGGCCCTATGGCGCTTCTTCGTCTCCCTCAAACTCTTCCTTTCTGCTCCGCTCCGCTCCTGAAGGGTTTAGGGTTTTGGCTTTTTTCTCCCGAGTTCAATGTTTCATCGCACCGGCATATTATGCCGTCGTGCCCGTTTCTACGCAATCACCATTAATCCCGCCTCCACTTCCTCATTCCAATCCTCCTGCGCTAGTTCTCGGAACCTCAATTCCTTTTCCTATGTCCCACCGGGTATCAGCTATATATCCCGACTTCAGCTCGCCAATTTCGTTAATCGCTATCCAAAGTTGGATACTTCTTTCCTTCTGGTTGGGGATGCCAAGTTCGCGAGAAATTTCTGCTCAGGAACGGGCAGCGGCGGCGATGGTAGTGGTGGTGTCTGGACAGAGGAGATTGAGTATTTGGATGAGTCCGGCAGTTTAATTTATGCCGGGAAAGGAGTGAGGGCAGTGGAACCTGGAATCGACGACCATGTGATGATTGGTGGGCTGAAGAAGCCGATCCTGAACGCTTCTGCAGTGGCGAAAATTGTCGAGGTTGCGAAGAGGTGGAGATGGGGTCCTGAATTGGAAACCCAACTGGACAATCTGCAGTTTGTGCCGACCATGATCCACGTCATTCAAGCTATGAAGCTCATTGATGATCCTGGCGCCTTGTTGAGTTTGTTCAAATGGGGTAAGAGGCAGCCGTGGTATGTCCCCAGCGACGAGTGTTACGTCATGTTGTTTGACGGGCTGAATCGAAGCAGAGATTTTGATGCCATTCAGTTGTTGTTTGATGAGCTGGTTCAGGATTCAAGTAAAGCTCAGGTTCCTTCTTCGTTTGGTGCGCACAATAGGGTGATCCAGCATTTGGCTAAAGCTGAGAAGCTGGAGGTGTCATTTTATTGTTTCAAGAAAGTTCAGGATTCGGGCTGTAAGATTGATACGCAGACCTATAACGCGCTGATAACTCTGTTCCTGAACAAGGGTCTGCCTTACAAGGCATTTGAGATATATGAGAGCATGGAAGCAGCTAATGCTTCTCTGGATAGGTCAACCTATGAGATGATGATACCAAGCTTGGCAAAATCAGGAAGGCTTGATGCAGCTAATCAGTTGTTTCAACAGATGAAGGAAAGGAAAATTCAACCGAGCTTTGGGATTTTCTCAGCCCTCGTTGATTCCATGGGCAAAGCAGGGAGGTTGGATACATCCATGAAAATCTACATGGAAATGCAGGGTTTTGGACACGGGCCATCTGCCACCATGTTTGTTTCGTTGATAGAATCGTACGCCAAGTCAGGGAAGCTAGATAGAGCTCTAAGGCTATGGGATGAGATGAAGTTGACCGGTTTCAGGCCTAACTTCGGCTTGTATACATTGATAATCGAGTCCCATGCAAAGTCGGGGAAGCTAGACATTGCAATGTCCATTTTCAGCGACATGGAAAAAGCTGGCTTTCTGCCAACCCCATCAACATATTCCTGTCTTCTGGAGATGCATGCTGCTTCTGGACAAGTAGATTCTTCCATGAGGCTATATCACTCAATGACTAGTGCAGGCCTTAGACCAGGTCTGAGCACCTACACTTCCCTTCTAACCCTTTTAGCCAATAAAAAGCTCGTTGATGTGGCAGCGAAAATCTTATTGGAAATGAAAAGTATGGGGTTCTCAGTTGATGTTAGTGCCAGTGATGTTCTAATGGTGTACATAAGGGATGGTTCGGTTGATCTTGCTCTGAGGTGGCTGCGTTTCATGGGCTCTTCTGGGATTAGAACAAATAACTTCATCATCAGACAGCTCTTTGAGTCTTGTATAAAGAATGGTTTGTATGAACAGGCCAAGCCACTGATCGAGACTTACATAAACTCTGCTGCTAAAGTGGATCTAATCCTCTACACTTCTATACTAGCCCATCTTGTTCGGTGCCAAGATGAGCATAAGGAGAGGCATCTGATGTCGATCCTGGGCAGTACGAGGCACAGGGCCCACGAGTTCATGTGCGGGCTTTTCACCGGCCCTGAACAGAGGAAACAGCCAGTGCTGTCCTTTGTCAGGGAGTTCTTCCAGGGAATAGACTATGAGTTGGAGGAAGGAGCGGCGAGGTACTTTGTGAATGTCCTGCTTAATTACTTGGTCCTGATGGGACAGATTAACAGAGCGAGATGTGTCTGGAAAGTGGCGTATGAGAACAAGCTGTTTCCAAAGGCCATTGTGTTTGATCAGCATATTGCTTGGTCACTGGATGTGAGGAACCTCTCAGTGGGGGCTGCTCTGATAGCAGTTGTGCACACGCTCCATAGGTTCAGGAAGCGGATGCTGTACTATGGGGTGATACCGCGACGCATCAAATTGGTGACTGGGCCAACCCTGAAGATTGTGGTGGCTCAGATGCTGAGTGGGTTGGAGTCGCCGTTTGAGGTGAGCAAGGTGGTGCTAAGAGCACCAGGGGATGGGGTGATGGAGTGGTTTAAGAAGCCCATTGTGCAGCAGTTTCTGGTGAATGAGATTCCGTCGAGGGCTGACATACTCATGCACAAACTCAACATACTATTCCCTAGTTCTGCGCCTGAGATCAGATCACTCTCCCCTCCCAAACCACTTATGTCCGTGGGTGCGAACAGGGCTATGTAAAAAAGGTAATGAGCAAGTTTATTTAGGCTTTTTTTTCTGAAAGGAAGTGACTTGTTTGCTTTCTGAAAGGAACAGGGCTATGTAAAGAAGACATCTTCGTACAGTCTCACTGAGGATCATTATGTGGATGTTTGCTTGTACTCTGCTGGCGCATATGTTATCAAATCATAGGGTGCTTGAAAAGATTAGGCAAGCGTTTAAGCATATGCTAGGATGAGGTCAGGATTGCGGTTTGGTCTCCATGGGACTCCAAGTTGGAAACATTGTGTTGACAAGGTGGGGTGGATAAGCCAGAAAGCCCAACTTATTCATCTAATGGAACGGGAGACGACAGAGGGCTTATGGGAACGTTACAGGTTGGAGAGAAGTTTATTTCCCTAACTGGATTCCCCATGTGTGCTATTCGAAGCTAGAGAAGAATCAAGAGAGCACTTGTTCGTCGGCTGTGAATTTTCAGAAGTTTTGTCCAGTCTGTTTGTTCAAATGCTGACAGCACAGTTATGTGTGGCTTGAAAATCTGTCAGCTACGGGTGCCTTGGCAAATAAGCTACTGCTAGAGGAAGAATGTCCAGAATTATATGGTGATTGTTGGTCTCTACTTTGTGGAAAGAGCATTGTTGTAGGGTACATGGAGAAGCTCCGAGAAGTAGAGCAGATCTCATCATTGCCATCAGGGCTGAGATATGTCTGCTAGCTATGGATAGTGTATTGCAGTGTATTGTAGGGACCTCAGTACTTAATTTAGAGGCTCTTTTTGCTGCTATGCTGCTGCTTTCTGTTTTGGGGGGAGTAGTTTCAGCTTATATTAATGTAGCAAGACTCTGTTTTTGCGGTTTGCTGTTACAGCATTTAGAAATTTGAGCTAATAACATTCAATGAATTCATCGAAAAAGTTTGTTTTCGTTGTTGAAGCCTTGGATGGGGCGAGTTAAAGAGCGTGCTTGAAAATGGGAACACTTCTGTGTTGTTCAACTCTGCAAATCTGTGTGAAAGAAGTCCAGCTGAGTTTGTGATAAATTCATTTCGTTTGAATGAAGCTGTGTGAAATTTGATCGGTTCCTTGTGGTTCCTCTTCAAGCATAATGCAAGTAGTAAGATTTGTTTCCCCGGCAGCACGCGGCGACCCGGCAGCACATAGGCCAAAAATTCAGAGTAATTGTGTTATTTTAGGCCGTGGCTGATCCATTCGCGCATCTTGTTGAAGCAATGTAGGCTGGTAGAAAGTAATTTTTATATTTTACTTAGCAATTCATGATCAAGCAACGCAGAACAGTGCTGACCTGGTCTTGTCGATTCGCGGCGGAAGCTGATGGTTCCTCCGCTGCTGCTTTGCTGCCCACGTGCATCCTCAGATTGCGGCTCTTTGATTCGTTCACGCTGGGTGAAAGAGTAGATTGGTTTGTTTCTACTCTGATATGATGCCCTTCCTTTGTACATTTCGAAGAGGACTAAGGAAGGTAGTATGCTGCTAGCCGTAAGCTTACATGGAGGAGCATTTCCTTGTGGCGACAAACACTAAGGACCCATGGCGGATCTTCTCAAGTCAAGTGAAGTAGAATATATATTGTTTGTTCATAAAGGTGTCCATTTTCCAAAGTGGAGCTTAATTCCACCGGTTAGCCATAACAGTTGCCAAATCAAAGACCCTTCTCTTTTCAGTCTCCAACTTCTTTCTTACACTTCCACAATCTGTCTTTATCTCTCTGTCCTCTCTAAAAATTCATACTTTCATTTGTTCCCTCTGCATTTTCTTTTCGTATATATACTACAGTTACCAGAGGCTCTCTTCATCCACAAGACCACAACCCACCAATCACTGATCATCTGGTGTGTTTCCTCTTTTTAAAGTGTTCCCATACCTCTGCAAATTCTTAGTTCAAGCAGTAAGTTCCGTGGACTGCAGGAGCTATCTGCTGCCTTTTCCTTTTAATCGAATAGCTACAGCCCAGAAAGGAAAAATAATGGGTGTCCAGTCACTTGATGCAGTTATGAAAGAATCCGTCGATCTGGTATGTGAATGGATAATGTCTGCTAACTTACTTTGTACAATGTACAAGGAATGACTTTGTTTGGCTGAACTTTTCATCCCTGGACAGGAAAATGCATCAATGGAAGAAGTTTTTGAGCATCTCAAATGCACAAGGGAAGGTCTGAGCTCTGATGAAGTTCAGGAGAGGTTGGAGCTGTTTGGATATAACAAGCTTGAAGAGAAGACTGAAAACAAATTCCTCAAGTTCTTGGGATTTATGTGGAATCCTCTTTCATGGGTTATGGAGGCTGCTGCTCTCATGGCCATTACTCTTGCACATGGAGGGGTATGAATATCAAAGTTCCTTACTTTTTCCCTGTGCTGAACATGTTCTTGAAAGATAATGAAGTTTTGATCGAGGGAATTCGTAATCTGGTTCAATGCAGGGGAAGAGTGCAGATTACCATGATTTCGTTGGCATCATAGTGCTGCTTATAATCAACTCCACTATCAGTTTCATAGAGGAAAACAACGCTGGCAATGCCGCTGCTGCTCTCATGGCACGGCTGGCGCCTAAGGCCAAGGTCCTTCGAAACGGCAAGTGGAGCGAGGAAGATGCTGCGGTTTTGGTGCCTGGAGACATTGTCAGCATCAAGCTTGGCGATATCATTCCTGCTGATGCCCGCCTTCTTGAAGGAGATCCCTTAAAGATTGATCAGGTTAGTTCTTTTTGAAATTTAGACCTTTAGAAATTTTGTGCTTTCCAAGTAATGTCTTGTTCTGAAAACACACGTATCAAATTCTTACAGGCTGCTTTGACTGGAGAGTCTCTTCCTGTGACCAAGAGTCCTGGAGATGGAGTATACTCTGGCTCAACTTGCAAACAAGGCGAAATAGAAGGAGTTGTGATAGCAACTGGAGTTCATACATTCTTCGGCAAAGCAGCTCATCTTGTTGATAGCACAAACAATGTTGGCCATTTCCAAAAGGTTTGTTTTATCCTCTTAGAAAAAGAATATAAGGAGGGACCCATTTTGCGATTACCTGGATCACTAATCGAGTTGGTAATACTGCACATGATTTCAGGTTTTGACAGCTATCGGAAACTTCTGCATCTGCTCAATTGCTGTTGGTATGGTGATCGAAATCGTGGTGATCTATGGCCTGCAAAAGAGAGCATACCGAGTTGGGATTGATAATCTACTTGTTCTCCTGATCGGTGGAATCCCAATTGCCATGCCAACTGTTCTCTCAGTCACTATGGCAATTGGATCACATCGCCTGTCTCAGCAGGTAATGCCTGTGGTTAATCTTCAGCACTAATATTTGGTAGCAAGAAGTATAAAACTTGGGGGATATATCACTGAACTTTGAAAATGTTCCACAGGGTGCCATCACTAAAAGAATGACAGCTATTGAAGAAATGGCAGGAATGGATGTTCTTTGCAGTGACAAAACAGGCACATTGACACTCAACAAGCTAACTGTGGACAAAACCATGGTTGAGGTAAGTGAATAGAATGCTCTTCTTGAGACCTGACCTAAGTTGCCAGAGGAACTAATTGCCTTCCTTCATGATCCTAAGGTTTTCGCCAGGGGGGTTGACAAGGATTTGGTCGTGCTGATGGCTGCCAGAGCATCAAGGCTTGAGAACCAAGATGCCATTGATACTGCAATTGTTAACATGTTGGGAGACCCTAAGGAGGTACTCTCTTTTTTCTAGTTCAATATAGCATGTCTGCTTCAGAATGGAAATTTTTTGGTTTTTCACTTTCCAACTACAATGGCTTAACTTTTGAAGGCACGAGCTGGGATCAGAGAAATTCACTTCCTTCCCTTCAACCCAACTGACAAAAGAACTGCCCTCACATACTTAGACGGTGAAGGTAAAATGCACAGAGTCAGCAAAGGTGCACCAGAACAGGTACACAATCAAAACATCGATAGTACATGAAAAATGGTGCATTGGCTTTCATTCTAATAAGAAAGCTCACCTCTTCTTGCTGTTACATTCAGATTCTCAACCTGGCACATAACAAAAAAGAACTTGCAAACAAGGTTCATTCTATCATTGACAAATTCGCAGAACGCGGATTGAGATCCCTTGGAGTTGCTCGCCAGGTGAACTACTGATGTGCAATATCATCAGTCATGAATCATGTTATACAAGGGCCCATTTCAATGCCATCAATCATACTGAAACACTGGAAAAATTCTTTTTCTCCCTTTTCAGCAAGTTCCAGATGGAAACAAGGACAGCGCCGGAGGACCGTGGGAATTTGTTGGCCTTCTCCCCCTCTTCGACCCTCCTCGTCATGACAGTGCTGAAACAATCAGGAGAGCGTTGGATTTAGGAGTCAGTGTTAAGATGATTACAGGTGATCAGCTCGCTATTGGCAAGGAGACTGGAAGAAGGCTTGGAATGGGAACAAATATGTACCCATCTTCATCTCTGCTTACCGAGGGTGGCAACGAAGCAACTGGATCTCTCCCCATTGATGAGCTCATTGAGAAAGCTGATGGCTTTGCCGGAGTGTTCCCTGGTAATAAAACACAATCAAACACCTTTTGGTTTCCATTTCAAGGTCTGTGATCACAACAACTCAATGAGACACCTTTTCACATCATATGCAGAACACAAGTACGAGATTGTGAGGAGACTTCAAGCTAGAAAGCACATATGTGGAATGACTGGAGACGGAGTGAATGATGCCCCTGCCTTGAAGAAAGCCGACATTGGTATTGCAGTGGCGGATTCAACCGATGCTGCCAGGGGCGCTTCTGATATAGTCTTGACAGAGCCTGGTCTCAGTGTCATCATCAGCGCTGTGCTGACTAGCCGATCCATCTTCCAGAGAATGAAGAATTACACTGTAAGTAAACCCATCTTCCTGAAAGCATTTTTAAAACTTCATGAAGAAATATTAACCCTGTCCTGCTGTGATATGATTTGTTCTTGTTTCCAGATTTATGCAGTGTCCATCACCATCCGTATCGTCTTTGGATTCTTGATGCTGACTTGCTTCTGGAAGTTCGACTTCCCACCTTTCATGGTCCTAGTCATAGCCATTCTTAACGATGGTCAGCTTCCTTCCATTTCCCCACTTTCTTGTTCCTTGAATTACAAGCTTACATGAACCATTATCCAAGTTTCTACAAGTTTTCATTGGTTTCTGTTTCGGGTTGCAGGAACAATCATGACCATATCCAAAGACAGGGTTAAACCATCACCCGTACCTGATAGCTGGAGGCTGAGTGAGATTTTCGCCACTGGCGTTGTCCTTGGTGGCTACTTAGCACTCATGACCGTCGCCTTCTTCTGGCTGGCTTACGAAACCAACTTCTTCTCGGTAAGTAGCAAACAATCAGTGTTCTTTCCTCTCATGATCGTCCACTAGAAAATCGAATGCATCATTTCCCCTCTCCCCTTTTCCCCTTTCAACAGAAACACTTCCATGTGAAGAGCTTCCAGCAGGACGACTATGACCTCACAAACAAAGCAGTAGCTGATCAACTCAACCAGCAACTAGCCTCAGCATTGTATCTCCAGATCAGCACCATCAGCCAAGCTTTGATCTTTGTCACCCGCTCCAGAGGATGGTCTTTCCAGGAACGCCCTGGCTTTCTGCTCGTCTTCGCCTTCCTAGTCGCCCAACTGGTAAAAACCCCATTTCTACTTTTCCATTCAAAGGTCACCAAAACGCTTCTACGTATAATCACGCTTTCCCTTACAATTGTAGTCAAAATCTACGCTTTAAAGCTCAAAAGCTTAAGTTTCTACACTACTAGTTCACCAAAACGCTTCAACATAGAATCGTAATTTTGACTGCATTGTTTCCAATCCTACTTAAGAACAAATAATACTCTCCTGGGTTGCTTGTATGCAGATTGCAACAGTGATCTCGGCGGAAGCGAACTGGAAATTCGCGGGAATCAGAAGCATTGGATGGAAGTGGACTGGAGCCATCTGGGCATTCAACGCCGTCACTTACATGCTCCTGGATCCGATCAAATTCATCGTCATGTACGCTCTCAGCGGCAGAGCTTGGGGACTGGTTGTGGACAAGAGGACCGCGTTCACCAACAAGAAGGATTTTGGAAGGGAAGAGAGGGAAGCGGCATGGGCGACGGAGCAGAGGACTCTGCATGGACTCCAGAGCGATTCGGAAATGAAGATCTTCTCGGAGAAGAGCACTTACAGAGAGATAAGTCTCATGGCGGAGGAAGCCAGAAAGCGCGCTGAGATCGCGAGGATGAGGGAGCTTCACACGCTCAAAGGAAGAGTGGAGTCTTTTGCCAAGCTTAAGGGGTACGATATCGACTCCATGAACCAACACTACACTCTTTGAAGAATTGGAAGAATTACAGCACTCGTCTGCTCCAAACCAATGTCATTGAATTCATTCTACTCTCTCTTTCTTTCTCTAATATATATGTTCGTCGTCTTAATTTCGCATTTCTGTAACAGAAAGTAAATAAAATCCAAATTAATTTTTACAGTTGAGAGAATATGCTTATGATTATTAAACAAATACCAGAGTTGGGCCCAGTCGACGGGAATTCAACACGAGCTAAAAAGCCCAAGTGGGTATGACAGCAGGCCCATTTAGTCCCCGCCACGAAAATCTAGTACTTCATCCCTAAGCCGGAAGAGATTGGCGCGCTTTTCCGGTAATGGGTTCTCGATCAGTAACCGGAGTTCTAATTTGGTCGTCGATTCAGTCGAAGATGAATCGACGACGACCTTAATTCGGCGGGTGTCAGGTCGCCATTTCTATCCATTCGTATGTAAGTTCTCGAAACGGTCCGCAATCGGTAGCTCCTCTATTGGAATGCTATTCTCACTCTCTGTTCCCAAAATCATGACCTAAATTTGAATCGCTATCTTTCGGCTCACCGGAACTGCTATGGCACTGGATCCAGGAGTCCATCTCAGGCGAGGATCCTGAGATTCGGCGCTAAAGGTGAGCTGTTACATTTTGCTGACTAGTTCACAGTAGTCCATGGTTGTTTAAAAGTCATCGCCACACGGAGGTGACCAAATAGTCTCCTGTGGAAATTTGTTTCTCGTCCGTTTACTTTTTGCATCTTGAAGGAAAGGAAAAATGGTGGGCAACGAGTAAAAGTCTCGATGGAGTCAGCCTGCCGTGTATAAACGTCAAATTTTGGCTTCTAATGAAGGGTGGGTTGGCGGCTCTCTCTGGGAAGGAAACTAACCATGAACTCTGCAAAATTTGTTCTACTTTCTCTGCTTCTTTTCTGCCACCAAACATGCTCCGCCTCTCGTGATGCGATAGCCGCAAATGAATCCTTGAGCGACGGGAGCCTGGTGATCTCTAGAGGTGGTAGGTTTGCTCTGGGATTTTTCAGTCCTGGTAGTTCGAGCTATAGATATCTTGGTATTTGGTACCATGGGATACAAGAGCAATCCGTGGTGTGGGTTGCAAATCGGAACGATCCCATCTCTGGAACTTCAGGGATTTTTATGGGTCATGGATACTGCAGCCTTTATCTCTATAGTAATAGTAGCAGCAAGCTTCCGCTGTGGTCTGCTAATGTTTCAGCGGGATCAAATGGTACTTGTGTAGCTCAGCTGTTGGATTCAGGAAATTTAGTGTTGAGGGAAGGTAAAAGTAAGACGACTACTGTGTGGCAAAGCTTTGATTATCCTTCGGACACTCTGCTGCCTGGGATGAGAGTTGGGTTGAGTAGGATAACAGGTTTGAGCAGCTTCCTGACATCTTGGAGATCAGGAGATGATCCAGGTACTGGGAATTTCTCATATCAGATAAAGCCAAGTGCCTCGTCGCAGTTGTTTATGAACCATGGTATCAATTCTTATTGGCGGGCCCCTCCTTGGCCGTGGCAGAGTTGGGAGGGTAACCAGGAGCTCTACAATGACTCATTTGTAGACAATGAGGATGGGATATTCGTATCAATTGCTCTTGTGGATTCATCTGTGCTCATGAGGGTAGTCGTTGATCCTTCAGGAATCTTGATGTTAATGACACACGATGAAAGCGATGGCCAGTGGAGGGTCTACTATACAACCCCTAAGCAGAAGTGTGATTTCTATGGAAGTTGTGGCCCTAACAGTAAGTGTGATCCTAGCATTTCTTTTCCATTTGAATGTACCTGTTTACCTGGGTATGAACCTAAGTACCCTAGAAAGTGGCATTTAAGAGATGGATCTGGTGGGTGTATCAGAAAGAGATCAGAATCATCTTCTTTTTGTGGGGACGGAGATGGGTTTGTGAGAGTGGCAAAAGTGAAGCTTCCTGATACTTCAGCAGCCATCTGGGTGGACTTGGGAACAAGGAAATTGACCTGTGAAGGTGAATGCAGAAGAAACTGTTTGTGCTCAGCATATGCTACCATTGATACTGATGAGAAAGGGATTGGTTGTTTGATATGGTACGGGGCACTGATGGATATTGTGTACTCTCAACCTCGTGATTACGATCTCTATGTTCGTGTTGATGCTCTTGAACTAGGTAAATCAATATGCTCCACAACACTACTCCTCCGCAGCATAACGAAATCTAAAGAAAGCAGGAGAAGGGAGTGAATAAACTGATGTTTTTCCTCTCATAAGGCTATGCATGCTCCTTTCTTATTATCTTTCTATGTTTCTGATTGATGTTGTTTGTAACCCATTTCATACAGCTGATTATCTGAAGGAGTCCAGTGGCTTTCTTGAGTTGAAGATGAAGTTGCATTTCAGTATTATTATACCATCCATCGTCTCAGCGTGGCTTGTCATTTTCTTGTCTGTTTATTTGTGGCTCAAAAAGCGGAAGAAGAGCAGGGGTATTGATGATCTACCTTCACTATTGCTCTGTGCCTTCATAATTAGTATTTGTGTAAGGGGCAAAGGCTTCAAACATTCTTGTCTGTGTTTATACTTTTGTTTTTTATGGCAGCGAAGAACAGGCAGATCAGGAATATATTTCATCATCCCAGCGATGATTCAAATTACTTGGATGATTCTTTGGCTTCAAAAGACACAAAACGAAGTACTATCTACCCTGAATTACCGTTTTTCAGCCTGAACACCATACATAAAGCCACTGACAGTTTCTCTCTGGCAAACAAACTTGGACAAGGAGGTTTTGGTTTAGTGTACAAGGTAAAGTCTCTATGCAATGTCCGTAAAACTTGACCATGGCTGCTATGATTTAGTTATTCTTGAAATCTCAGGGAAAATTGCCCAACGGACAAGAGGTTGCTGTAAAACGATTGTCCAAAAATTCAAATGAGGGGATGGAGCAATACAAGAATGAAGTATTCTTAATTGCAAAGCTCCAACACAGGAACCTTGTGAAGCTTTGTGGTTGCTGCATCGAGCAAGATGAACAGATTCTGATTTATGAATACCTGCCCCACAATAGTTTGGATTCGCTTCTCTTCAGTAAGTCTCCTGTATCTCGTGACGTCTTCCTGGTGGGATTCTACGATGGAGCTGACTTGACATTTTCATTTTGATATCCACGTGTAATCTTTGACAGTTGACGGGAGCGTAAGATCAGTTTTAGATTGGGGGAAACGGTTTAACATCATTGTTGGTATTGCTCGTGGGATCTTGTATCTTCATCAGGATTCAAGATTCAGAATAATTCATAGAGATCTGAAACCTAGTAATATTCTCCTGGATGCTGAGCTGAATCCCAAAATTTCTGATTTTGGGATGGCTAGAATATTGAAAGGTGACCAAATGGAAAGGAAGACAACTAGAATTGGCGGAACTTAGTAAGTTATATTGCTTGAAAGAGCTACCTTTGCGTTCTAGTGCATTGTGATTGTGAATGTTTGAAGTGGAACACTCTTTTACATGTTGCTTGGTGCAGTGGCTACATGTCACCTGAGTACGCGCTCTTTGGAAGGTTTTCTGTGAAATCAGACGTGTTCAGCTTTGGGGTGATATTACTGGAGACTGTCACTGGGAAGAAAATGAACGAGTTTTCTTTGGAAGATCCTTCGTTGAGCTTGATCGGTTATGTAAGTGGTCTAACTGAAAACATGACCACAGTACACTACTGTCGCTGCATTGTTCTTGTTAGAAATAGACATTATCAGTAGCTATCTGATAATTGTCACGTGATTTCTTATAAATTGTCACTGGAACTCTGCCCATGATTTCTGTGCTACGGCGAATCACATGATTCTTATTGCTCGTAAACTTTACATGGTACCAGAGCTGTTAAGCTGCCAATGATGTTTATCATCTAACAGTTACAATGGTGGAACTTTTAACAGGTGTGGGAGTTATGGAGGGCAGACAGAATCTCGGAGGTAGTCGATTCGTCTCTGTCACTGTCACACAGATACTTGAACGAGGCACTGAGGTGCATCCAGATTGGACTGTTGTGCGTAGAGGAAATTGCAGCACATCGACCCGATATGCTGGCTGTGGTTCTTATGCTGAACAGTGAAGCAACACCTGTTCCGTCCCCCAAACAACCTGCGTTTGTTTGCGCGAGACCCAAGGTGTTGCTCACAAAAGAACGGACATGCTCGGTAAATGAGATGTCATATTCAGGGATCTTTAGTCGCTGACATAACCTCTCCTTAGTCTGATGCTAGATATCAATGGATATCAGTTTCAATGTAATCATGTACTGGTTTGAAGTTTCTCCTTAATTAAAAACACATTTGATTCGATATGGTCTGATATCTTCATTTGTCTAAGGAATCGAATAGAATGGAGACATTCTTGATCTGCAATGGTGGCTTATACTCGAACAGCCACGGTCTGGATCATGCAACATATGCTTACAAGTAATCATCTTAATCGAAACTTCCATTGTGCAGTAACTGGAGCTGCAAAGTGGAGCCACGACTCTGCCACAGATGGGGGAACCATCTTTCAGTACTCCAGTGAAGACTGATCCAGATAGCTAGTTTCCAAGCATCTTCAGTTCAGTGGACCAAGTATAAAGTTCCACCCACGAACATGTTATTTTTTGCTTGATATTAAAAAAATGATTTAAGCTATATCTGAATGTTGGATTGCTGGTATGCAAGAAGAGGTGACAGGGAGGGGATGAGTGTGCTGCCTCTTCTGCATTCTGGTGTGTTCTGGTTGGCATAGTATGGAAGTAACATGGCGGAAAGCATTTTTGGTGGGAATTGGGCTTCGTTATTGTCCACTTTGTAGTTGATGTTGGTTCATGGGTAGTTAGAAAAAAACTGTGTATAATTATTTCTGAGTCATTATTTTGACAATGTACAGGCAGAGAAGAAGTCTCTTTGCTGACAAATCAAGCTAACATGCATGCCAGATCATAAGCACATATATTACACACACTAGGCGCTCACGTAAGAGCAACGATTAATGCTCACATGGAGAAAAGATACTCTCGGTTACGATGTGAGATTCACCTGGGAGGAGTTCAAGCAAGGAGAAAGAACAGCAACCTACAACTTGCAACAACAGAAACAACCAACTAACTTTCCCGCTGGTTTCTCCCGTGGCCTAGTGGATGGATGCTCAGTCTTCTAATTCTTACTACATCACCTTGCTGTTTAGGTTTCCGAGCTAGTTAGACGCCGGCATCTTTCCCGACAAGAATAAAACAATGATAAAACTGTCGGAGTTCTCCCCGGAAAAGGGACCAGGTGTGCAGCTGATTGGGGAACCTGCCGCCCGATTGGAACTCGAAAACCCGGTGGGTGTTGGAGGGCGGGGAGACCCGCCTTCCGATTGGCTTCCGTTTGTTCTCCTCTCCGATTGAGATGTCTACTTCCACGGATTGTTTCCATAAATAGAGTGTTTCCAGAAAGAAAACTTCTACCAACACTATTCCTCTTCTTCTCCTTTCTCCCGCCATAACATGGAAGCTAATTAAAAAAGATGGCGCCACCGCAATATTGAAAGAAGAAACCAGATAAGAGATAATAAACCCTTTTCTCCTCCAAGCTCCTCATTGCAAAAGATGAGAACTTTACTTCTCTTCTTCTTCTTCTTCTTGTTCTGCTCTGTTCTTTACCTCTTTCCCCGAACTGGATCCGCCACCGACTTGCTGACCGCCGATCAATCGTTAGTCAACAACCAGACCCTTCTCTCCGCCGGCCAGATTTTCGAGCTGGGATTCTTCACCCCGGGAGGAAACTCCAGCAACTGGTACCTCGGAATTTGGTACAAGAACATCCCTCAGCGAACCTACGTCTGGGTCGCCAACAGAGACGATCCTTCGCAAAATCTGTCCGCCGCCGCCTTCAGAATCGCCGACGGGAACCTCGTCCTCCTCGACCAACGCGCCACGTATCCCCTCTGGTCGACGAACCGGACGACGATGTCAGGAAATTACCCAATTGCGCAGCTTCTCGACACCGGGAACCTGGTCCTGAGAGATGGAACAGAGTCCAGTCGAATCCTATGGCAGAGCTTCGACTACCCGACCGACACTCTGCTTCCGGGGATGAAATTGGGCTGGGATCGAACCACGCGGCTCGATCGGTTCCTCAATTCCTGGGCGGGGCCGGAAACCCCAGGAACCGGGAAATTCTCCTTCGAATTAAACCACACCGGGTTCCCGGAGATCTTTCTGGTCGAATCCAGTTCGAGAATCGTGTACCGGAGCGGGGCGTGGAGCGGGTCGCGGTTCAGCGGCGTACCCGAAATGCAGCCCCTCAATCACGCCTCCTTCGAATTCGTTACCAGCAGCCAAGAGGTCTACTACTCGTTCCACGTGTCTTCCCACACGATCTACTCCCGATTGACGGTCACTCCCGACGGGATTCTCCGGCGGTACACGTGGATCCCTGAGATTGGCCAGTGGAGGCCGTTCTGGTACGCGCCCAAAGATCAGTGCGATAACTACAGGGAGTGTGGGGTTTACGGGATCTGCGATTCGAATTCGTCGCCGGTTTGCAAGTGTATCCCCGGGTTCCGACCCAGGTACCCGGAAGCGT
The DNA here is from genome assembly GCA_964030455.1 of Linum trigynum. NCBI lineage: Eukaryota > Viridiplantae > Streptophyta > Magnoliopsida > Malpighiales > Linaceae > Linum > Linum trigynum. The sequence goes on from OZ034819.1 coordinate 65,698,907, forward strand.
GGAATCTGAGAGACGGGTCGGGCGGGTGTGCCCGGAAGACCGATTTGGATTGCCCCCGGGATAAGTTTTTGAAGACCAGGAATGTCAAGCTGCCGGAGAGCGCGGCGGCGGCGGTCAACCGGGGATTGGGATTGAAGGAGTGTGGGGAATTGTGCGCGAGGAATTGTTCGTGTACGGCTTACGCAAGCGCGAATGTCACCGGCGGCGGGTCGGGTTGTGTGATTTGGTTCGGCGGGTTGGTGGATATGCGGCAGTACCCGGACGGCGGGCAAGATCTCTATGTTCGTTTGGCAGCTTCGGATTATCTGAAGGAATCCAATAGCATTCTTGAGTCGAAGATGAAGATGTTGTTGATCATTATCATCCCGTCGGTCGTCTCAATAATATGTGCAGTCATTGTCCTCTCTGTTTATTTCTGGCTCAGAAAGCAGAAACAGAGCAAGGGTAATTTTTCTCCAGGGTTCAAAGCTTGAAACTTTCTTTATCTGTGGTTGGACATTTTTGGTGATTTTTGTTTGATTTGGATGGCAGTGAAGAACACCCGGATCTTAAATCTGTTTCATCCGAGTGACGGTTCAAATTACTTGGACGATTCTTCGGCTCCAGCAGACATCAACCGAACTACTAGCTACCCTGAATTACTGCTCTTCAGCCTCGCCGCCATACACGAAGCTACTGACAGTTTTTCTCCAGCAAACGTACTTGGACAAGGGGGTTTTGGTTTAGTGTACAAGGTAAGATCTCTACTCGATGCAATCTCTGCTCCCAGATAAAAAAAACTTGACTGTGGCTGCTGTGATTTAGTTCTTCTTGGTGTTTCAGGGAAAGCTGCCCAGCGGGCAAGAGGTTGCTGTAAAACGATTGTCCATAAATTCAACTGCTGGGCTGGAGCAATTCCAGAACGAAGTGTTCTTAATTGCAAAGCTGCAGCACAGGAACCTTGTGAAGCTTTATGGTTGCTGCATTGAGCAAGATGAACAGATTCTGGTCTATGAGTACCTGCCCCAGAATAGTTTGGACTCGCTTCTCTTCGGTAAGTAATCTCTCATATTTCACGATGGTCTTCGTGGCGGGACGCTGATGATTTGACATTGTTGTTCGTTTCATTTTGGACAGTAGACGAGAGCTTAAGGTCAGTTTTGGATTGGAGGAAACGATTTAACGTCATCGTAGGAATTGCTCGTGGCATCTTATATCTTCATCGAGATTCAAGATTCAGAATAATACACAGAGATCTGAAACCCAGTAACATTCTCCTTGATGCTGAGCTGAATCCCAAAATTTCTGATTTTGGGATGGCCAGAATATTGAACGGCGACCAAGTCGAAGGGACGACAAGCAGAATTGGCGGAACGTAGTAAGTTCATATATATATATATCTGCTTGAAAAGAGCTACCTTTGGTGCTCAAATGCGTGTGAATTGTGAAGTATAACACTTATTTTTTCCATGTTGCTTGGTGCAGTGGCTACATGTCACCTGAGTACGGGCTCTTTGGAAGGTTCTCTGTAAAATCTGATGTGTTCAGCTTTGGGATGATATTGTTGGAAACAGTCACCAGGAAGAAGATCAATGGGTTTTCCCAGGAAGATCCTTCGTTGAGCTTGATCAGTCATGTAAGTGGCCTAGTTGAGAACATGGTCACAGAGCTATTAAGCTACCAATGATGTTTATAGTCTGATAGTTTTCAATGGTGAAACTTTGTCAAACAGGTGTGGGAGTTATGGAGGGCGGACAGAGTCTCGGAGGTAGTCGATTCGTCGCTGTCACTTAGAGACTCGAACGAGGCAGTGAGATGCCTCCAGATTGGGCTGCTCTGCGTGGAGGAAACTGCAGCACATCGGCCAGATATGCAGGCTGTGGTTCTCATGTTGAGCAGCGAAACAACGCCAGTTCCGTCTCCCAAACAACCTGCATTTGTTAGCGCGAGATCCGAGGTATTGCTGACAAGAGAACGAATTTGCTCGGTAAACGAGATGTCATTTTCGGGAATTTTCAGTCGCTGACGTAACTTGGTAGTCTAGTGGTCTAGGAGATGTTCGGGAACTTTTTAGTTGCTAACATAACTTTTCAAAACTCAAAATTGAGTCGGATGATATATCACTTTGACATAGTTAATCGTATTCCAGAAAATTGTGTCAGTTACGGACGGCAGGTTCAAGGCTCTATATACTCTCTACTTGCTTTTACTCATCCTCTTTGATGATGTGAATGACTAATTGTAGTGTAGGTTTTACAGAAAAGCATTAATACCCATTTGTGTACATGTAGTATTGCTAGTTGGGAATCATTCACTTTGGATTGTGTTTGCTAACACATATGCAATTGTACCATAGGGGTTGTTGGGTGTTTGAGATTGTAAATGATGCATATGACGAATTCATGTACTGTTGTATAATATTTTTTTTTTGTGTTTCGAATTGAAACATAATATATGTATTTGATTATTGATTTGATATATTGAATCATTTATTCTTGAATTATTTATAATCTCAATCAATGACTTCTTTCTTGTACTCGTTTTCTATGATACACCCAAATTCAGTAATGTTTATGCCTTGGTATAAATTCAATTTCTTTTCTCGTTTCGCGTTTCGGTTTGGGTTTTAAGAGCCTGAAACGGCTCCCGTTTCAGCAACGTTTCATAATTTTACGTTTCTTCAACCGTTTCGCCTCCATTTACAGTTCGTGACTCGGACAAATGCTCGACTGGGCCAAAAGCCCAGTGAACTGGAAAACCGGCCCATTTAGCGCCCGCATCGGGAGGTCTGAACTCTGAAGCCTTCCGCTGGATACTGGATAGTAGGTGTTCTTCGCGCGCTCCGTCCGTCTTAGAAATGTGAGCTAACCGGACGGCGAAGAGCTAGACGTATGCTCCAAGATTAGGGTTAGGGTTAATGTTTCCTCCCTCCGATCTTAATCTCGATTAGGAGCAAAATTCAAACTTTGGTGGACGATTCACTCGAAGATGAATCGAAGAGATGTACGTCGATCCTTGATTCGGCGGCACCGGTACCAGCGCCGCCGACAAGTTGCCCGCAAATCAGTTGTGACTTGTTCAATTTCTCCGTCGTTAGCGAGAGTCTGCAATCAGGTGCCTTCTCAATTTCTATCTCCTGCGGCGGAAATCTCGTATTCGAATGGCGTTCACACTTGCTTTCCCGTAAATCTAACCTGGGAAATGGTCGCTATCAATCGCCCACCCGAATCACTGACGCATAACTATGGCCCTCCACCCTCGGGTGGAAGAGTCCATGTCAGGTACAGATCTCGTGAGTCAGCGCTAACGGATAGCGGTCCTCTGTTGGTACAATTTTTTATTACGCAGCAGCAGTCCGTAGAAACGTAAAAGTCATGGACACTTAGGCATGGATATGGAAATTTGGTGCGCCGTCGATTGATGTTAGGTATCTGGAGGCATTACAAAATGGTGGACAATTGAATCAGAGTCTCTAAATAGTCAAGCCTGCCACGGCAAAAACTTTTTTTTTTGTTTGGCCTTCAATGAAGCTTCTCGGTAATTTTGTACTTTTTGATGGATGGGTTTATCATTTAATGAAGCTTAGGCTGGCGGCTGGTCGTGTGGAGGTAATGATTCACCACCATGGACGTTGCAATACTTGTTCTGCTTTCTCTGCTTCTTTTTTGCCAACAGACATGCTCTGCCTTTCGTGCTGCCATAGCTGCGAATGAATCCATTGCCGATGGAAGCCTGTTGATCTCCAAAGGTGGTAAATTTGCGCTGGGGTTCTTCAGTCCGGGCCGTTCCAGGGGCAGGTATCTTGGAATTTGGTACCACGAGATACCAAACCGCACTGTGGTGTGGGTTGCAAATAGAGACAATCCAATCAGTGGGACTTCAGGAGTTCTTTCGCTTAACGGATATTGCAGCCTTTTTCTGTATAGTAACAGTAGCAGCAGGCTTCCAGCATGGTCTGCTAATGTTTTAGCGGGATCAAAAGGTCCGTGCCTGGCTCAGTTACTTGATTCAGGAAATTTAGTGTTGATGGAAGCTGGTACGAGTAAGATGACTACTGTGTGGCAGAGCTTTGACAATCCTACAGACACCTTTCTACCTGGCATGAAAGTTGGTCTGAACCGGACAACAGGTGTAAGTCGCTTCTTGACATCTTGGAGATCAGACGACGACCCTGGCACAGGACAGTTCTCATACAAGCTTAACTCAAGCGGCTCCCCACAGTTGTTTCTGTACCGAGGTATAAATCCTTATTGGCGTAACGTTCCATTTCCATGGAGAAGTTATGAACTATTTAACGACTCTTTTGTTAATAATGAAGTGGAACTATCCTATTCATATACTCCCGGGGATGCTTCTGCTCTTATGAGGGTGGTCATTGATTCTTCGGGTTTGTTGAAGTTCTTGGCATGGGACCACAGTGATGGTGAATGGAAGATATTTTTTTCATCACCTAAGCAGATGTGTGATTTCTATGGGAGCTGTGGTCCTAATGGCAAATGTTATTCTAGCATTGTTTTCCCATATGAATGTGCTTGTCTACCTGGGTATGAACCGAGGTACCCTCGAAACTGGAAATTAAGAGATGGATCGGGTGGCTGTGTAAGAAAGCGATTAGAATCATCTTCTATATGTGGGAGCGGAGAAGGGTTTGTGAGAGTTGAAAAAGTGAAGATTCCTGATACTTCAGCAGCAGCTTGGATGAACTTGAGCGTGAGTAAATTGAATTGTGAAGCAGAATGCAGAAATAACTGTTCATGCTCTGCATATGCTACCTATGATAATGGGAAAGGGACTTCCTGTTGGACATGGCATGGGGAGCTGATGGATACGGTGAACTTGCCAGTCGATGCTTATGATCTATATGTTCGTGTTGATGCTCATCAATTAGGTACCCGTATGCTCTTCAACATTAACTCTCTCACGCGTTAGAGAATCTACACAAAGTTTGAGAAAGGAGGGAATTCAAATTATTTTTGTTCTTGCATTCTGATTGCGTTTGCTTTTGATGAACAGCTGATTATATGAAGGAATCCAATAAATTTCTTGAATTCAAATTGAAGTTGAAGTTGAGTATCATTGTACCGTCCGTTGTCTCAGTATGGCTTGTCATTATCCTGTTGGCCTATTTGTGGCTCAGGAAGTGGAAGATGAGGAGGGGTATTGATCTGACTTCACTGGTTCTTTGTGCCTAATTGTCTTCATAATTAATCTGTTTGCTAAAAGGTGTGAAGGACTCTGAGTTGTTAATTTATTGCAATTAATCTGCTGTTTCTGTGAATGGCAGTGAAGAACAGACGGATCAGAGATTTGTTTCATTACAGTGATGGTTCAACTTACTCGGAAGATTCTTTGGCACCAAGAGATTTCAAGCGAAGTACTATCTACCCCGAGTTACCATTTTTTAGCCTCAGCACAATACATGAAGCCACTGACAATTTTTCTCCGGCAAACAAACTTGGACATGGGGGTTCTAGCTTAGTCTACAAGGTAAAGCCTCTTTGCAACAACGTCTAGAAGCTTGATTATGGCTGCTCTCATTTAATTTCTCCTCTTGACATTTCAGGGGAAACTATCAAATGGACAAGAGGTTGCTGTCAAACGATTGTCCAAGAATTCAAGGCAGGGCATAGAACAATTTAAGAATGAGGTACTATTAATTGCAAAGCTCCAACACAGGAACCTTGTGAAGCTTTATGGTTGCTGCATTGAGGAAGATGAACAGATGTTAGTTTATGAATACTTGCCGTATAACAGTTTCGATTCTCTTCTTTTCGGTAAGCTCCTGCACATATTGATGGTCTCATTGTGTGACTAAAGAATCTTGTCTGCCAATCTGATTTATTATTCTTTTCGTTTCATTTTTTCTTTTCTATCTTTGATAGTTGATCAGAACAAAAGATCAATCTTGGACTGGAGGAAACGGTTTGAGATCATAACCGGTATTGCACGTGGGATCTTGTATCTTCATCAGGATTCAAGGTTCAGAATAATTCATCGAGATTTAAAACCGAGCAATATCCTCCTTGATGCTGAGTTGAATCCCAAAATTTCTGATTTTGGGATGGCTAGAATGTTGGACAAGGATCAGGTTGAAGGGAAGGAAAGTAGAATTTGTGGAACTTTGTAAGTTTCTATTTAGAGAATAAGCTGTTAAGAGTTAGGTATTCGAGTGTATTGTGTATTGGTGAACTCTAATAATCATTTCAATGTTGGTTCTGCAGTGGATACATGTCACCCGAGTATGCGGTGTTTGGAAGATTTTCAGTGAAATCCGATGTCTTCAGCTTTGGCGTTATCTTGCTGGAAACTGTAACTGGGAAGAAGAGCAATGGGTTCCCAGAGGAGGATGCTTCTTCGAGCTTGATCGCCCATGTAAATGGTTAAATATTGGTCAGCAGAATTCAGTTGATTCATGTTGCTGCATTATGTAATTGAGGAGCTTTCTTTGACAGGTGTGGGAGTTATGGAAGGCAGACAGAGCCTGGGAAGTAATCGATTCATCGCTCTCACTTAAATGCTCGAATGAGGCACTGAGATGCATCCAGATCGGGTTGCTGTGTGTGGAAGAAAACGCATCAGATCGCCCCGATATGCTGGCTGTGGTTGTTATGTTGAGCAGCAAAACAGCTCCTGTTCCCTTGCCTAAACAACCTGCATTTGTTTGCGTGAGATCCAAGGTACTATTCCCAAAAGAAGCGACTTGCTCAGTAAATGAGATGTCATTTTCGGGAATCCATAGTCGCTGAAGTCGCTCCTTAATCCAATGTTGAAGTTGTAATTTCAATGTGTATACGTACTGCTTTGAAGTTTCTTCGATTCTTTCACCCAGGTTTACTTTTGTAAATGGAAATTCCACTGTTTCTTCTTAATTAACGTGAATATGTGATCATATCCTTGTGTGGAAGAACTTGTACTATAATTAGTTATTATTAGAATAATTAAGCCACAAGTTCCCAAGAATTAGTTAGAATAATTAAGCCACAAGTTCCCAAGAATTACCAAAAATTGCGTTCACTGTTCCTTACGAACAAATCGCGTGCTACTGTTCACGGAGAAGTTTTTTTATTGCATGCGGACGGTTTTAGATAAACTTGCATTCACCATATTGGGCTGGACAAGCTGTAGCGATTGATGGTCTTTTATTTTCGTCAAATGCATGGGCCCACGTGTAAATGACCACATCTGACCAGTACCCCCTCTCTTTTCCGTACGTCTCCACAATCCCTTTTTCCCCATTCATTATCTTTCCCTATTCTGAACAAAAGATCTCTTTCCGGATTTTTTTTTTTCTCGTCCAATCTCAACCGGAGAACCAAAGAGTACAAATCATTCGATCCATTTCTCTACCAATAGCAATCGTGTGTTTCCTATTATGACAAAAAAAGATCTCTTTCCTAACTAAGTCTTCCGTCCAACCTCAAATGGAGAATCTAAAGTCAAGCCGATGGTGATAGAAGAAGATGAACAAGAAGAAATTGAACGTGCGGTTGCCGGAGCTAGGGGCAGACTGAAAAGATCGTTTGAAGGCTTCCTCTTTAAACCCGTATAGTTTCCGAAAGAAGACGCAAATCAAAATTGCAAGCTTATTCTCTACAAAATCAAGGGTTCCCCACCATCGCAAAATCAAATAGAAGCCTTGGGAGGGTAGAACTAGAACCTTTCTTATATGTGAAATTGAAGCCATTGGAAAATTGGACAGACTAAAAGAAAACCCGGCCATATGATGTTCTTTTGCCCGCTCAGCTCAATCAACACATACGACAACGGCGGTGGTTAAGCAGTAGAAAGAGAGGACGAGAGATGAAGCATTGAGAATAGAATGGTTACTCCTCTCTTCTGAGTTTTTGGGAACATCAATGCTTTTATGAATGGAATTGCATGGAGTACACATGTCTCCATTTGCAATTGAAGAAGGCCACCTGTATACATGTCCACACATGTCGACTAAATTTGGGTCTTCCCCAAATATAAATTTCTTATTTATTGGATGAGGGGTGATATAAGAAACTTTCCTTCTTTCTTAACTATGGTTTGGTTTGTGGAATAATATATAGTCTATTCATTGTTATTTTTTAGATGATAAATTAAAACACATATATACACTATAAAATATATGTTTCTTTGGTTTGATTTTGGCAATTCATACATACACTATAAATTACAATTTTTAAGAGTGTTAACAACATTGTATGTTTGAAGAAATTGTTTACTTCATGATTATAAAATTTTGATAATAAATTTTTTCGAATTACCAGATCAAGCTACAATAACCAATTTTAGATAAATTCAAAATTAACGAACCACAATCTATTTTGATGTTCTTCGTTTTGACAAAAATAAAATACTAATGGTTTCTTGCAATAAATTGGGAGCCTAAATTTTATTATTTGAGTTTCATCCTAATTTATGTAATTAAAAAACATTGTATATAAAAATATCGATGGCAAGTACAAGTATGTAACACTTCAGGTACATGTATATGGTACTCATAAGGAACAATTCAATTTTTACTGAAAAATGTGTTTCAATGATTAAATGAATGATTTCTTACAAACTCTAAATTTACATATATCAGGGTGGAGAACTTAGAACTTACAAGAACAATACAAAAATACAAATATTGAAACAAAACAAAGCAAACATCCACAACATGGAATGCCGGGTAAATAACTGTATAGATATATAACCACAAGTTAAAAATAATTGTTCATTACTAAAAATAGAGCATACTATTAAAAACTTCTTTTCCTGTGTACTATTCACTTATTTTGTTATCCCTTATACCCAGCTTTACCATAAATCATTTTCCCTTATACAAATTGTATAAAAAATTATTTATTTCTCAACCATTACAATCAATTTCACTATAAATTATATTTCCTTAATTGTCTGTCTAGATACTTTGTTTTCTTTCCTAAGAATTCCTTTCACGTTATGAAAGATATAAATATTACAAATACATTATGTACAACTTATGAAAGGATAATCATTTTATATGAATCAAACATTACGTAAATTACAAATACATTGCGTAGGATTTATAGAGAAATATTCATTTCTTATGTATAAATTAAGCTAAATGTATCATGTAAGTTTTTGGCAATGTTCAAGACACTAATTATAGTGAGTGATAGTTATTTATTATGTATCAGTTAAACATATTACGTATTTTTTTAGTAATATAAGTTTGACCTTGAATTTATTTATTAATAATTAAATTGTTGACGATGTCATCAACTTGCATTACAAAAAGGTTCTGTAAAATTAATTATTTTGCACACAACAGTTTAATCAAATTTGATATATTTCATAACTTGATTTATATTATATCACACATCACAAGAGATTTAGATAACATCATTCTCTAACAATTACCTGAAAACAGTGGATTGCGTAAAATTTATGAAGTGATAGTTATTCTTATGTATCATTTTTTATGGACGCAATGTAAACCTTATGGAGGTATCTTACACAATCTATTTTATGAATTGTTTGATTTTCATTGAATTTTCATTTGAGTGAATGCATTTTTAGAGATAATTAATTTTCTACCGCATTCATTTGAGTGAATGCATTTTTAGAGATAATTAATTTTCTACCTGCCAAAAAACTAGTTACCTTTAAACCAGCCGCCAATCGTCATCCTAGTCTACACTCTATAGTATACTAATACAAGTGATGAAGAATGAAAACAGGGGATACAATCCTTAGTTTCCAAATCAAAAGATGGCATTTAGTGAATTAACTAAGTATTAAGTTGATTAGTATCCGTTGATTACTACTTCTAACAACCGCCACTCACCCAAATCCGCCGCCGGCCGAAATAGAGCGCCACCCACCACAACAGCGCCTCAGTCATATAACCTTTTACAGTCCAGTTTCTCACCAACAATGGAAATTCCTTTCTCCATAAATCATGATAGGAAATTTGAAAAATAACTCCAGAAAGCCCGCCATTCCAGACAACTCTGACCTCCATGATGAAAACTTGCGTCACCAGATTTCAGATAATGGCCGGTCGCAGGCTCCTTCACCCGCCATTTCTCTTCTTTTTCCTTTTCTTTTCCCTCTTTCGCGCCACCACTTCAAACGACACCGTGAACGCAACCCAACCGCTCAAAGACGGCGACGTATTGGTCTCGGAAACCGGCAAATTCGCCGTCGGATTCTTCTCCCCCGGCCGCTCTACCAACCGGTACCTCGGCATTTGGTTCCACGAAGTTCCCGAGCTAACGGTAGTCTGGGTAGCCAATGGGAACAATCCTATCGCCGCCGGGGACTCCGGAATCCTCTCAATCGACTCCACCGGCAATCTCGTACTCCTCGCCGGCGGCGAGCAGAATCAGAATCAAACTAGAACCCAAGTTCCAATTTGGTCAACCAACGTCTCGGCCAATCTCGTTTTCAATTCTCCGCGCTCGGCGCGGATTCTGGACTCTGGGAATTTCGCGCTGTTCGGCAGGTTCAATTCGACGATTCTGTGGCAGAGCTTTGATTACCCGACGAACACTTTCCTACCCGGAGCGAAACTCGGGTTGGACCGGGAATCGGGTCTGGACCGGTTCTTAACCTCGTGGAGGTCCGAGGACGACCCGGGAACCGGGGAATTCTCGTTTCGGGTCAACCCGAAGGGCTCCCCGCAATTCTTTTTGTACAAAGACGGGAAACCTTACACTAGAAGCCTCCCTTGGCCGTGGGGGAGCTACGGCGATATCTTCAACATCTCGTTCGTGAACAACAGAGAAGAAGGAGCGATCTTTCAAATCACCCTGAACGACGATTCGCTTCTCTTCTGGGAAGTTTTGGATACGACGGGGATCTTGAGGGAGAAAATCTGGCGAAAGGGCTACGACGGATGGAAAGAATACTGGGCGACCCCGACTCAGAAATGCGATACGTACAGACGCTGCGGCGGGAATGGTTTGTGCGATCCGAGCAATGACAACACTTTTGAGTGTTCTTGCCTGCCTGGTTATGAACCCAGGTCGCCGAGAAGCTGGCGATTGTTCGATGGGTCCGGAGGGTGCGTTAGGAAGCTATCGAAATTGGGATCGAAATTGGAATTGGAATTGGGAACTTGGGATGGGTTTTGTGGCGCGGGAGAAGGGTTTGTTAGAGCGCCGAAGGTGAAGGTTCCGGATAGTTCAGGAGCAGTTTGGATTGGAAAGGAAGATGGCGGGGAACTGAGCTGCGAACGCGAGTGCAGGAAGAACTGTTCATGTTCTGCGTATACTGAAATAGATGCTGCTTTGAAGGACAAAGGTTGCTTGTTATGGTATGGAGAACTGGTGGATACAGTGTATTTCCCTGCCAGTTCCCAGGATTTGTATGTTCGTGTTGATGCAGAGGAATTTGGTAAGTGAACCACTCTTTTGCTTCGAAGTTCACTAAGTCTTTAATTTTTGCGCATATTTTCGAATTTGGTAATGATTTATATGAGAATGTGATCCAATTCGCGGCCAATAACTCTAGTTGTAACGGATGTTAAAAAGAGAAGAAGACATATTGTAGTGCATTTCTTGATTAGTAGCAGTTTTAACTCTTTGTTAAGCTTGTGGCTCCTGGGTGCTTTAAGCTTGAGCATAAGCAATTGTTGATAGTTCATAGTTACAAAAGATAAGACCATGACATTGTATCAAGAATTAGTTCTCTGCAGTAGTTTCTCTGGGTTTTAGGACAGGCTACAAACTCTGGATCTTATTGTACTCTCTATCTCTTGTGATATATGATTTTTGTTGTAGCTAACTATAAGGGTGGATTGAATGATTCGCTTGAGTTGAAGTTGAAGTTGAGCATTCTTCTGCCATCTATTGGTTCAGCATGGCTTCTTGTTATCGTGTTTGCCTTCTTTTGGCTCAGGAAGTGGCGAAGCAGGTCAGGTATAGAGATTGCACTAGTCTATTGTGCTTTGTGGCTGAATGAATGTTTTGTAACCTTCATTGAGTTCTTAAAGATGATACCTTGGTGTGTTTGAGGACAGTAAAGAAGAGAAGGATCAGAAATTTGTTCCATCTAGATAATGGTTCAAACCACTTCAATGATTCTGTGGTTGGAGAGGAAATGGAGGGTCATTCAGTATACCCTGAGTTGCCATTCTTCAACGTCAATGCCATTCGAGCTGCTACCAACAATTTTTCTCCAGCTAACACGCTTGGAAGAGGAGGTTTTGGCTCTGTGCACAAGGTAAAGGAGGAACTTTAAGTATAGTTTTGACGGTTGCTGTTTTAGCGTACGTAGAAGAAATGGAATTAATTAAACCCCTTTGCACATTCAGGGGAGACTACCGAATGGACAAGAAGTTGCAGTGAAACGGCTGAGCAAAAATTCAAGGCAAGGCCTTGAACAATTCAGGAATGAAGTCCTATTGATTGCAAAACTCCAACACAGGAATCTTGTGAAGCTCCATGGATGCTGCATCGAGGACGAAGAGCAAATGCTAATTTATGAGTACTTGCCCAACAGAAGTTTGGACCTTTTTCTTTTTGGTTGGTCTCTTTCTATTCCATTGTGACTACTTCATGGTTGTTCCATTGAAATTTGATACAAAGAATCCTCCTTTTGTTTGTCAGATCGAACAGGATGCAGAGTATTGGATTGGACAAGGCGTTTCAATATCATAGTTGGCATTGCACGTGGAATATTGTATCTTCATCAGGATTCGAGGTTCCGAATCATCCATCGAGACTTGAAAACCAGCAATATTCTCCTGGATGGAGATCTGAACCCCAAGATCTCAGATTTCGGCATGGCTAAGATACTCGAGGCTGACAAAGTTTATGGGAAGACGGCCGGCATTGGTGGAACTTAGTAAGTATTCTAGTTTCTCTGTACTCACTTCGAACAAAATGTAGTCCGTAGTTCATTAACTTTCTAATAATGTCTGTGGGGGATTCTCATTTATGCAGTGGTTACATGTCACCAGAGTATGCAGTGTTCGGGAAGTTCTCCGAAAAATCTGATGTTTTCAGTTTCGGTGTCATATTGCTCGAGACAATTACCGGAAAGAGGATCAATAGAATCTACTCAGAAGATGACAACTTGAATTTGATAACCTATGTGAGTATTAAACTAGAACTTTACATGCTTGATCTAGTGGGGAGAAAATGATATGAAACCTGGTTGGACGAAATTATTGAAACGAATTGGTTGTTGGTGATGATACAGGTATGGGAGCACTGGAAGGAAGACAAAGGACTAGAGGTCGTGGATTCTTCGATGGAGGGTTCTTTCAATGGTCATGAAGTTTTGAAATGCATCCACATTGGGTTGTTATGTGTAGAGGAAGATGTTCGAGATCGACCGAATATGTCGACGACGGTTCTTATGCTGAACACTGCTATGCCTCTTCCTCGCCCCAAGCAACCTGGGTTTCACGGGACAAGTTGCTTCAACAAATCCAGACCAGCAGAAGGATCATGCTCTGTGAACGAGGTAACTCTAACGACAGTCATGACACGCTGAGGAAGATGCACCGTTGTGATGTGTAAATGATGCATCTAAAATTTTCTTGATTGTCTTGATTAGCAGAGGACAAAACCGGACTTTTCACCTTTATTTTTGTTCTTAGGTCACTGTTCAGTCGATTTGGATTAGAAACATGGTTGACTATTTGCTTCTGGATTTTAGTTGGATTATTTTCGAAACCCGCCAAAACCCGCCGCCGCTAAAAACGAGCAAACAGTACTATTTCCCGAACAGGTAAACGTCACTTTCACTGCTTCAATGACGATTGTTCTTCTTCTTTGCAATCCACAATAATTCATGATCTTATGCATAAAATAACAAAAAGAATGGAAAACCCAGAATTCCCACCGCCATAGAAGACCTGCTTGACCAAAAGCTCTCTTCTTTCCAGTTCATAACCATCGATCACCATGGTCGAAATTCGCGCCAAAGCAACTTCCTTATAATGGGCGGGAAAATCATTCTCCTCCCGCCATTTATCTTCTTCTTCCTCTTTCGCGCGGCCGCTGGCAACGATACCGTAACCTCAACACAACCGCTCAGAGACGGCGACGTTTTAGTCTCCGAAACTGGTAAGTTCGCTCTCGGATTCTTCTCCCCTGGCGGTTCTTCCAATAGGTACCTCGGCATTTGGTTCTACCAAGTTCCCCGGCAATCCGTCGTCTGGGTAGCCAACCGGAACAACCCCATCGCCGCCGGCGATTCCGGAATCCTCTCAATCGATGATGCCACCGGCAACCTCGTCCTTTACGATAGAAATAAAATTCCGATTTGGTCAACCAACGTCTCGGCCAAGCTCGATTCTCTGCCCTTCGCGCGGATTCTGGATTCAGGGAATTTCGCGCTGTTCAGTCATGAGAACTCGACGGCGGTTTTCTGGCAGAGCGTGGACTACCCAACAAACACATACCTACCGGGAGCGAAGCTCGGATTGGATCGGAAATTGGGTTTGGAACGGTTCATAACCTCATGGAGATCCGAGGACGACCCGGGAACAGGGCAATTCTCGTTCCGGGTCAACCCGAAGGGTTCCCCGCAAGTCTTCCACTACAGAGGAGAAGGAAGAAAAACCCCTTACGCGAGAAGCTTTCCCTGGCCGTGGAAAAGCTTCACCAACATTTTCAACGGCTCGTTCATCAACAACGAAGACGAGGTTTCCTTCTCAATCTTCTTGACCGAAGAAGATTCTTTTCTCTTCTGGGTAGCTATAGATCCGGCCGGAATCCTCCGGGAGAAGATCTGGCGGAAGGGTTACGAGGATTGGAAGGAGTATTGGGCGACCCCGACTCAGAAATGCGATTCGTACGGACGCTGCGGCCCCAATGGTGTGTGCGATCCCAGTAATGGCAACGCTTATGAATGTTCTTGCTTACCTGGATATGAACCCAGTTCGCCGCGAAGCTGGCGATTGTTTGATGGGTCTGGTGGGTGTGTCAGGAAAAGGTTGCGAAATTCTGATGGGTTTTGTGGGCTGGGAGAAGGGTTCGTGAGAATGCTGAAGGTGAAGGTTCCTGACACTTCAGGAGCTGTTTGGATTGACAGGCGTGGCGGTGGTAGTGAAGTCAGCTGTAAGCGTGAGTGCAGGAAAAACTGTTCTTGCTCTGCGTATGCTGAAATGGAAGGTGCTGGAGATGAGAGTGTTTGCATGTTATGGTTCGGAGACTTGGTGGATACTGTGTATTTCCCCGTGACTTCCCAGGATCTGTATGTTCGAGTTGATGCAGTTGAATTTGGTAAGTTAAGGGGGTCGTACTTTGTCCAATACAGAATTCGAGATATGGCTTTGGAGGTGATTTTGATTTTGTACCTGCTCTGTGCAGCTCATTATCAGGCAGGGGTAATCGACTCTGCTGAGTTGAGGTTGAAATTGAGCATTGTCCTGCCATCTGTTGCTTCAACCTGGCTTGTTGTTATGGTGTTCTGTTTCTTTTGGCTCAAGAGGCGGCGAAGCAGGACTGGTACGAAGTTATCTAGTCCTTTGTTTGTTTGGTGAAGGTTTTGGCCTAATGTCTATCTGTTTGCCCTAAGGATTTTCCTTTGGTTATGTTTTAAGGACAGCAAAGAGGAGAAGGATCAGAAATTTGTTCCATCCAAATGATGGTTCAAGTCGATCCACTGTTCATGCAATGACAGAGGAAACGGATGGAAGTTCAGCGTATCCCGAGCTGCCATTTTTCAGCTTCAGCACCATTCGTGCTGCTACCAACAATTTTTCTTCAGCTAACAAGGTTGGACAAGGAGGGTTTGGCGTTGTGTACAAGGTAAAGGGGCAGAAGATTATTGTGTTATGGAACTTGAGGCATGGTTTAAAGTAAATTCGGTATTTGGGTTGTTTTGGTTTAGGACAAGGAGAATATTGCATTACTGGCGCTGGTGGCACCTGTATAAATTAGCATACATTCATACACCGTTTCTGTTTCAAATCTCAGGGGAGACTACCTAGTGGACAAGATATCGCTGTTAAGAGGCTTAGCGAAAAATCAAGCCAAGGTCAGGAACAGTTCAGGAATGAAGTACTGTTGATTGCAAAGCTCCAACATAGGAACCTTGTTAAGCTCTATGGATGTTGCATTGAGGAAGAAGAACACATTCTGGTTTATGAGTACTTGCCTAATAAAAGTTTGAACCGTTTTCTTTTTGGTATGCTGTCTTTCTGTTACATTACTTGCATTTCTTTTTTTTCTTTTCCATTGAAACTCTAATACAAATGATGGTACCGGTTTGTTTTGTTTCGTAAGATCGGAAAGGAGGAGCAACATTGGATTGGAGGACACGCTTCGGCATCATAATTGGTATTGCACGAGGAATCTTGTATCTTCATCAGGATTCGAGGTTCAGAATCATTCATCGAGACTTGAAAACCAGCAACATTCTCCTAGATGAAGAGCTTAACCCCAAAATTTCAGATTTCGGCTTGGCTATGGTTCTTGAAGCCGACCGATGTCATGGGAAGGCAGCCAACATCGGAGGAACTATGTGAGCATACATCTATATACCCATTTTTTTAGCAAAAATCAATTTGGTTCAGCTTCACGTTGTCATTACTATGCCCGGGATTTCTTTCATTTGTGCAGTGGTTACATGTCGCCAGAGTACGCAGTGAAAGGTGTATACTCTGAAAAATCCGATGTCTTTAGTTTCGGGGTCATAGTGGTTGAAATGGTAACCGGCATGAGGATCACTAGACGCTTTGAAGGAGATGAAAACATGAGCTTAATAGCCCACGTGAGTGTTGAAGCAAACCTTGCAGCTTTCTTCTGATGCATCCAGTGATTGAGACGAATTGCTGTTTCGTCAATGATACAGGTGTGGGCGCTATGGAAGGAATACAGAGCGATGGAGGTTGTGGATTCATCAATGGTGGGGGGAATGCACAATGCTGAGGAAGTATTGAGGTGCATCCAAATTGGGCTGTTATGCATGGAGGAAAATGTCGAGGATCGACCTAATATGATGACAGTGGTTATTATGTTGAACAGTGCAATGCCTCTTCCTCGTCCCAAACAACCTGCGTTTGCCGGTGGCAGCAGCTGCTTGAACCATCAACCTGCAGGAGGAACGCTTGCCTCATGTTCTGTAAACGACCTGACCCTGACAGGAGTCATGATACGCTGATTCTTTGTGGCTGCGGTTGGGAAAACATGGCTGATGTTTGTTTGTCCAGTTTCCACTGGCTATGCAGTCTGTCTCACTCCTGTGGCGTATTTGGAAGTCGCGAAACTTGGTGGTTTTTGTATGGACAGAGGGCGGAATGGATCGGGGTGCCTGCTTGTGCTTGTAGTGATTGAGCTTTGGTACGGGTGGATGGTTCCGTCGGAATAGGCACGAGCTTGGGAATTGCATCCATTGTTTGTTCGTTTGATGGTGCAACTCATGCAGGATCTCATTCTGCGTTAGGTCCTTTCCGTGAGGAGATGGTGGCTCTTCCCGATCCTTTTAGATGGTGCGTTGATTTGGTATTGCAGGGACTGGTGCTTGAAGGTGACGAAAAGGTGGTGATTCTCATCTCAGCAGAGCTGGCGCAATTCATTCAAGGTTTCATCTTTGAATATACTCGGGGTCTATGCGAGTCTTGACCGATTTGGCGCATTCATTGCCTTTTGGGATTATGCGGTAACCTGATTGGTTAATTTGATTAACTACTTAACCAAATCGATCAAGTTTTGATTTGGTTTGATTAATATATCGTAGGCAAAATATATCTGGATAGTCATAACTTTACGATTTGTAATAATAATAATTAATTTGTAAAAAGATTTACAAATATATTCAGCTTTTCAAAATATGATTAACAAATTTAATCATTTTCATTGAAAATGTTGATGACGTTGGAAATGCTGTGGCCCATCAGCATAAAGTTGAGATGGACACCATCTCATCACTCACGTCAACTCCTAGTCACCATGTCAAGCCACGTATTTCCAATGTCAGATTAAGAAATACTATTGATTTTAAAGAAAAATTTCTAAACAATAATTATTTATTAATAATGAGACAAGAAATTCAATTATAGGTTTATCATGCGACTGAGGGTTATGTCTACTCCGACTACTTCTATCCAGCGGCGGAGCTCCTTGTAATAGAGTGGATCCCGAGACTCACCTTGACTCTAAATTAAAATACAAAAAATAACAATATTTGTGCACAATTCATAGTACTCGACTCCCGTATTTCATGTTCACAGGTTTACTTGCCTCAATAAAGTGTTGAGAGTTTTGTAGCACAAATAAACCATACATATTATATAAATAACTCTAGATTTTACATGAAAATGTGTCTTTGTTTGTTTATTCTGAGTTTACTAGAGTTCTTCATTATCCTTTAGCATGTGAGTCAAGTCCGGATTTACTAGTTTGGACTGAAGAGTCTGATGTGACATATTTGTTTTTTATAAGGGTGATATAGGTTTTTTTTTTGTGATTAAAGTACTATTTAAGAGATTCGAACTACCTATTGAGTCTCACAGTAAGGTGGTACGTCATTTGGACGAGATGTAGGGGGTTGGGAATCAGATTTGTCGCTTCGTGGATGGGGCAGTAACTGATAAGGATGGGTCAGGGGTTGTTCTCTATGTGCAGGGATGCTTACATGCAGGTTTTGGTGGATCCATACTTGGTGGAGATGACTGTCTTTCGAGATGCAATATGTTGGTGATCTTTACGGGGTTCTACAAAGAGGTTGTGTTCTAGGTGATGCCCAAATCATTATCAACAAATTGCGGGATGATATTGTTACGAATGCGAGGGGTGGTGGTGTAATTCTGCAAGAGATCAATAGATGGAAGCAAAATTATCGAGTTTTCTCAATCCGATTTACAAGTAGGGATGACAATTGGGTGTCCCATTTGGTAGTTAAAAGACCATTTCTCTGCGTTCCATGCAAGCTATTGGTAAAAAAAAAAAGAAGAAGCTAATTCTCCATCCTCAAACGGAAATCTTTGGACAAACTATGAAAAATCGGTGAGTCATTTAAATATTAATAAAGTTCAATTAATATATTCTTATTTTTAAGTTAAACCCATCATAAGTGAAATACTGGTCATGCCACTGCTTCTATCAACAGTGGTGACTGGGATGAAAAACGATTAAGAAGTGAAAAAATCGAAATTGAGAGAAATAAATAAGGCTTGGTTTCGGTGGCTACTCAATTACATTTCAACTATTTATTTGTTAAATTACCTTTCATGTCATTGGCTAATTACAAATATGATTCCTATATTTTTTTTTATAAATGAAATTTTTTTTTGTGTGGGACAACTATGAATATGAGTATGAAACAAGGAGTCTAAAATCATACCTGCCAATATCTACTAAATATTTTTTGAATTTTATCCACACATGTCTCATACGCAATTAATATACAAATTCTCTGTTAGACTAGGTCTGAAATGATCGAATATCCACCAACGTGGATTTGATTGCGTCCCTATCCGCCACTAATTCTTCTAGTTTGACTATTTAGAAACAACCTTAACCCGCCAAAATCTGCCGTAAACACAAAATCAAGCATCCGTATGGCCTGGGCAGGTAAACCGCAGCCCACTTCACCCGCCATAAAAGCTCTTGACGAATGACGATAGCTCTTAGTCCTATGGTCGCCTTCTCCTTAGCAGCAATGGAACATCGGTTCCATAAATCACATCAGAATAACAAGAAGATAAAAACCCAGAAATCCAGCCGCCATAGAAGACCTCCTTGACCAAGATCCCTCTTCTTTCCTATCCATCGCCATCACCATGATTGAAACTGGCGCCAAGGCTTGTCGTTCACTGTGATGGGCGCGCCATTTCTGTTCTTCTTCCTCTACCTTCTTCCCGCCGCCTCTGCTTCAAACGATACCGTGACCCCAACCCAACCGCTCAAAGACGGCGACGTTTTGGTCTCCCGTACCGGCAAATTCGCTCTCGGCTTCTTCTCCCCCGGCCGTTCCACAAATAGATATCTCGGCATTTGGTTCCACCAAGTCCCACAGCAAACCGTCGTCTGGGTCGCCAATCGGAATAACCCCATAGCCGCCGGCGATTCCGGAATCCTCTCGATCGACTCCACCGGCAACCTCGTCCTCCACGAGCGCAAGAATCGAACGAAATTTCCCATTTGGTCAACCAATGTTTCAGCAAATTTGGGTTCTTCTTCCTCTCGAGTCGCACAGCTGTTGGATTCAGGGAACTGGGTTTTGTTCAGCACTAATTCGACGGCGGCTATGTGGCAGAGCATTGATTATCCGACGAACACATTGCTACCGGGCGCGAAGCTCGGGCTGGACCGGAATTCGGGTCTGGACCGGTTCTTAACCTCGTGGAGATCCGAGGACGACCCAGGAACAGGGGATTTCTCATTTCGGGTCAACCCGAGGGGTTCCCCTCAAGTCTTCCATTATCGAGGAGAAACCCCTTACACTAGAAGCTTTCCTTGGCCATGGGGCACCTACGCGGACATTTTCGACGTCTCCTTCATAAACAACGAAGACGAAGTTTATTTCACCATCACTGTGACCGAAGATTCTCTTCTCTTCTGGGAAGTCTTGGATTCGAGTGGAATTCTGCGGGAGAAAATCTGGCGAACGGGTTACGACGATTGGAAGGAGTACTGGGCGACGCCGACTCAGAAATGCGATTCCTACGGACGCTGCGGCGCGAATGGTTTGTGCGATCCGAGCAATTTCAACACTTTTGAGTGTTCTTGCTTGCCTGGTTACGAACCAAAGTCGCCGACAAGCTGGAGATTGTTCGACGGGTCTGGTGGGTGCGTTAGAAAAGCATCGGAGTCGGAAGTGTCGGATGGATTTTGTGGGGTGGGAGAAGGGTTCGTGAGAGTGCAGAAGGTGAAGGTTCCTGATAGCACAAGAGCTGTTTGGGTGGGGAAGAAGAGCGGCAGCGAGTTGAGCTGCGAAGATGAGTGCAGGAAGAACTGTTCGTGTTCTGCGTATGCTGAAATGGAAAGTGCTGGTGGGAATGTGAAAGGTTGCTTGTTATGGTTTGGAGAGTTGGTGGATACTGTGTATTTCCCTGCAACGTTCCAGGATTTGTATGTCAGAGTTGATGCAGCTGAATTTGGTAAGGAACACCCTTTGCTTAGGACAATTTAGTTTTTTGTTCTTGGTTCTTGAATGAATCCTGATCACTGGGGCTTAAGTTTGCGCAAATTCATAGTTTCTTGTTCAGCTTAAGACAATTGTTGATAGTGATCACATGAATGCTTTTCTATCAAGAAGCAACTTGCTAAGATAACTCCAGATCATGAACTCATTCGCTGCTGCAATACCATACACTTTTTGGGTGAGGTCAAGATTGGATCTTACATCTCTCTTCCTTAAAATTGATGCTGTTATCCAGCTAATTATCAGGGTGGATCGAATGACTCTTTTGAGTTGAAGCTGAAGTTGAGCATTCTTCTGCCATCTATTGGTTCAGTATTGCTTGTTGTGATCGTGCTTGGCTTCTGTTGGCTCAGGAGGTGGCGAAACAGGACAGGTATAGAATTTGCACTCTATGGATTTGCCACAGAATGAAGGTTTTGTAAGCTTGATTGAGTTCTTAATGATCTTGTTTTGGTATGTTTAAGGACAGCGAAGAAGAGAAGGATCAGAGATTTGTTCCATCCAAATCATGGTTCAAACCACTTCACGGATTCTGTGGTTACAGAGGAAATGGAGGGAGGTTCAGTATATCCCGAGCTGCCATTTTTCAGCCTCAATGCCATAAGGGCTGCTACTGACAATTTTTCTCCAGCTAACAAGCTTGGAAGAGGAGGTTTTGGCTCCGTTTACAAGGTAAATGAGGAACTTTAGGTAGTCACTGCCTTTGGCTAATTACAAGAAATGGGATTCATTAAACCCCTCTGCAAATTCAGGGGAGACTCCCCAATGGACAAGAGGTTGCAGTCAAAAGGCTGGGTGAAAATTCCAGGCAAGGCTTGGAGCAGTTTAGGAATGAAGTACTGTTGATTGCAAAGCTCCAACACCGGAATCTTGTGAAGCTCTATGGATGCTGCATCGAAGAAGAGGAACAAATGCTGATTTATGAGTATTTGCCCAACAGAAGTTTGGACCTCTTTCTTTTTGGTAGGTGTCTTTATATTTCCGATGCAGTTGTTTTCTTGTTGTTCCTTTCTTGCATACTGATCTCTAATGCAGAGATGGCTCCTTATTCGTTTTTAAAGATCGTAAAGGAGGAACATTGTTAGATTGGATGAAACGTCTCAATATCATAGTCGGGATTGCACGTGGTATCCTGTATCTTCATCAGGATTCAAGGTTCAGAATCATCCATCGAGACTTGAAAACTAGCAGCATTCTCCTTGATGCAGAGCTGAACCCCAAGATCTCAGATTTTGGCATGGCTATGATACTGGAGGCTGACCAAGTCCAATGGCAGACAGCCAGCATCGGGGGGACTTAGTATGTATTTGAGTCAAACAGTCAGATTGATTCACTCAACATTGTAATAATGTCCGGGGATCTCTCTTTTCTGCAGTGGTTACATGTCACCAGAGTATGCAGTGTTTGGGAAATTCTCCGAAAAGTCCGATGTCTTCAGTTTTGGTGTCATATTGCTTGAAATGATAACCGGCGAGAAGATCAGTAGAATCTATCAAGATGAAGAAAACTCCAACCTGATAACCCATGTGAGCCTATTGATAGAATTTTTCATTTCCCCCGATTTCCCATCGAGAGAATGGTATAAAACCTAGCCTGACGTGACTCACTAAATTATTTTGCAATGCCATTACAGGTGTGGATGAAGTGGAAGGAAGACGGAGCGCTGGAGATTGTGGATCCGTCAATGGAGGAGGGATCCTACGGCACTCAGGAGGTATTGAGATGCATCCAGATTGGGCTGTTGTGCGTGGAGGAAAATGTGGAAGACCGACCCAATATGCTGACGACGGTTCTTATGCTGAGCAGTGCAATGCCTCTTCCTCTTCCCAAACAACCGGCATTTGCCAGCACTAGCTGCAGCATCATACCTAAAATAACCGGAGGATCATGCTCGCTAAACGATGTGACTCTAACAGGGCTTGTGACACGCTGACAACGAGACTATGAGAGACTGAAGAAGGTAACCACGCCAGGTATGCGTTGGTTGGTTAAATGCTGTCTCTTACAGTGTGCTTTGGTTGCGATGTAGTATGAAAGGAATGATGTTGGCGTGTCTTTGGTGCGATGGGTGAGCTAGCTAGTGAGGTTAGACTAGACCGTTGATTTTGTTCAGACTTGCCCTTTTTATCTTAGGCAATGAAGGGCTAGATGCTGAGATGCTGTCATACTGACCTTCCTCGTCTTCACACTATACTCTGTGTTAGCTCAAACATGCAAGAAAAGCTTATAGAAGAATGGATATCTACATTAGGCATAATAATGGTATCGAAAGGTCAACTATTAGTGTTCACATCTGGAAAAGATAATGTCAACTGCAGCTTCAGACTTCAGAGTGAACCTATGACAGCCAGCCCCCACACGATCTGAAAGATCAATTTTTCGGATGCCGGCCAGCACGTGTACTGATAGCTGCTCCTGCTCCTGCTCTCACCTCTTGCCCATGGCGGCAAAAGCGGCGTCCTTAAAAGTCTGGGGCTGACACATGACATGAAAGAACTGTAAATTAATACGACCTCGAGGTCAACGATTGATGAGTTTTAGTTTTGTTAATGTGGCATTCGGAACCCAAATCTCTCTGTAATTCTTTTTCTATGGCTTCTGATGAGAAATGAATCGAGTGACTTCAACAGCTTTTCCTGCAGGTCCTCCTAATGGAAACCGGCCGGCGACTGGGTTCCATGAAGGGCGGACAAAGGTCCACGTTTTGACCCTTCTCCTCTACTCTCCGTCATCAACATTATCATCGAGAAAACCCCAAAAGGCGGCGTCTTGGAATCATCTTCTTTCCATGGAGTTTACTCATCGCCTCCTTCTCCCGCCATTTTTCTTCTTCTTCTTCCTTGTCCTCTTTCGTCCCGCTGCTGCCGCTTCAAATGATACAGTGACACCATCACAACCGCTTAGAGACGGCGACGTTTTGGTCTCCAAAACCGGCACATTCGCGATCGGATTCTTCTCCCCCGGCCGATCTACCAATAGATACCTCGGCATTTGGTTCCATCAAATCCGCCAGCAATCCGTCGTCTGGGTAGCCAACCGTAATCACCCAATCGCGGCCGGCGATTACGGAATCCTCTCAATCGACGGCACCGGCAACCTCGTCCTCCATTCACAAAATCGAACTTCGATTTGGTCAACCAACGTTTCGGCGAAGTTCGATTCCCCGCGCTTCGCGCGGATTTCAGATTCAGGGAATTTCGCGCTTTTCAATTCGACGGCGGCTCTATGGCAGAGCGTGGATTACCCGACGAACACATACCTACCGGGATCGAAGCTCGGGTTGGATCGCAAATCGGGTCTGGATCGGTTCATAACCTCGTGGAGATCCGACGACGACCCTGCAACAGGCGAATTCTCGTTTCGGGTCAACCCGAACGGCGCCCCGCAAGTCTTCCACTACCGAGGCGAAGGAAGAAAAAACCCATATGCCAGAAGCTTTCCCTGGCCATGGAAAAGCTTCCCCAATCTTTTCAACGCCTCGTTCATCAACAACGAAGACGAGGTCTATTTCTCCATCTTCTTGACCGAAGAAGATTCTTTTCTCTTCTGGGTAGCTATGTATCCGAATGGAGTCTTGCGTCAGAAGATCTGGTCACAGGGTTACGAGGATTGGAAGGAGTATTGGGCGACGCCGACGCAGAAATGTGATTCCTACGGGCGCTGCGGCCCCAATGGTGTGTGCGATCCTGGTAATGGCAACGCTTTCGAGTGTTCTTGCTTGCCTGGATATGAACCCAAGTCAATGAGAAGCTGGCGATCGTTTGACGGGTCTGGCGGGTGCGTGAAGAAGGGATCGGGAAATTCGGATGGGTTTTGTGGGCTGGGAGAAGGGTTCGTGAGAATGCTCAAGATAAAGGTTCCTGATACTTCAGGAGCCGTTTGGATTGATAGGCGTGTTGGCGGAAGTGAAGTGAGCTGTGAGCGAGAGTGCAGGAGAAACTGTTCTTGTTCTGCCTTTGCTGATATGGATGGTGCTGGGAAGGAGAGTGTTTGCATGTTATGGTACGGAGACTTGATGGATGCAATGTATTTCCCTGCTACGTCCCAGGATTTGTATGTTCGAGTTGATGCAACTGAATTTGGTAAGTTATGGTGTGGTGCTTTGTATCAGCCGATTCTGGATATGATTTTGGAGGCTGGAGGATCAAAAGATTGGATCTTTACATCGTTTATAGCTTCTGATGTTTTATCTTTCCTGCAGCTTATTATCAGGCTGGGTCAAAAGCCTCTGCTGAGCTGAGGTTGAAGTTGAGCATTGTCCTGCCAGCTGTTGCTTCAACAGGGCTTGTCCTTGTTGCGTTTTGCTTGTTTTGGCTCAAGAGATGGCGAAACAGGACTGGTATAAATTAAGTTACCATGTCTATTGTTAGTTTCTGACTCTGAATGAAGGTTTTGGTCTAATGTCTGTCCTAAAGATTATCTTTTTTGTTATGGTTTAAGGACAGCAAAGAGGAGAAGGATCAGAAATTTGTTCCATCCAAATGATGGTTCAACTCGATCCGTGGTTTCTGTGATGACAGAGGAAACGGATGGAAGCTCAGTGTCTCCAGAGCTGCCATTTTTCAGCATCAGCACCGTTCGAGCTGCTACCAATAATTTCTCTTCTGCTAACAAGCTTGGACGAGGAGGGTTTGGCTTAGTGTACAAGGTAATGGAGCAGAAGAAACTTGAGTTATACAACTTGAAATGTGCTGGAAATACAATTAGAATTGGGGTAGTTTTGATTTTTGACTAACTACAAGTAAGAAATGGGATTACTGGCGGTGTCTGTAACAGTTGAGCAGAGCACTTTTTTCCATATTTCAGGGGAGACTACCTAGTGGGCAAGAGGTTGCTGTGAAAAGGCTCAGTGTAACTTCTGGGCAAGGACTGGAACAGTTCAGGAATGAAGCACTGTTGATTGGAAAGCTCCAACATAGGAACCTTGTCAAGCTCTATGGATGCTGCGTTGAGGAAGAAGAAAAAATTCTGGTTTATGAGTACTTGCCTAACAAAAGTTTGAACCGTTTTATTTTCGGTAGGATGTCCTATAAAATTGCTTACAGTTCTTTGTTTCTCCATTAACTCTCTAATACAAATGATGGGTTTGTTCGTTTCGTAAGATCAAATTGGAGGAGCAACATTAGATTGGACAATACGTTTCAATATCATAATTGGTGTCGCACGTGGAATCTTGTATCTTCATCAGGATTCGAGGTTCAGAATCATCCACCGAGACTTGAAAACCAGCAACATTCTCCTAGATGCAGAGCTTAACCCCAAAATCTCAGATTTCGGCTTAGCTATGGTTCTTGAAGCCGACCAATATCGTGGGAAGGTAGCCAAGATTGCAGGAACTTTGTGAGCATTCTGAGTCACTATGTACCCTCTGTAAGCGAAAATCAGTTTGCTTCCCAACTTCTTGTTGTAATTATAATGTCTGGGATTTATCTTATTTGTGCAGTGGTTACATGTCCCCAGAGTATGCAACGCTTGGTATATATTCTGAAAAATCCGACGTCTTCAGTTTTGGGGTCATATTGATCGAAATGGTTACCGGCATGAAGGTCAATAAACTAATGGAAGGAGCTGAAAACAAGAGCTTGATAAGCACCGTAAGTGTTCACGTGACTTTCAGCTTTCTTCTGATGCATCGAGTGATCGAGACTAATTGTTTTCTCAATAACGATACAGGTGTGGGCGCTATGGCAGGAAGACAAAGCGATAGAGGTTGTTGATTCATCAATGGTGATGAGATCATACAATGCGGAGGAAGTATTGAGATGTTTCCAAATTGGCCTGTTATGCATGGAGGAAAATGCCGAGGATCGACCCAATATGCTGACAGTGGTTCTCATGTTGAACAGTGCGATGCCTCTTCCTCGTCCCAAACAGCCTGCATATGCCAGTGACGGAAGCTGCTCCAACCGCCAACCTACCAGATCATGTTCTATAAACGAACTAACTCTGTCAGGAGTTGTTGCACGCTGATTCTTTGTGGCTGCAGTTGGAAGAACGCAGTTGATGTCCAGTTTTGCCTGACTTATGGATCTTCCCTGGTACGCAATGAGATGCCACTGCATTATCGTTGGCTCAGCTAAAATCTGAACCTTCTGTGCACGTGGTTGCTTTGATCTGATCCAATCCAAATCCGTTCTCCCCTTGTTTTGCACTTGTTCCGTTAAGCTGCCAGTTTGTCGGTTAAGCGAAACATGTCTCCCAGTCCCAGGTCAAATCGAGAGGGCACGAGGCTGTTCAGACATTGCGTCGTGCTGTTCAAGTGCACGATGAAGGCTGTAATCCATGGTCCGTTTCAGATTTGATTTCTGGGTCGCCTGTATGAGAAGGAGCGGGAAAGAAAAGTGTTCAAGATTGCGCGCGAATTTATGAACTGACTTGGTGTAGGGCCTAGAGTGGAAAAAGTCTTGTGCCCATTAGTTGTCGTGCTTCTCTTACCTTCCTCTCACCTTCCCCGTCGACCCGATGTAATGAATGCAAACAGAAAGCGAAGCTTACTGCTAGTGATGTGTCTTGACAGGATAATGCAACGAAAGATTATGAACCGTAGACTTGGAAAAGGCCAAAAGAATTCCCAAGAAATTCCCCTGTTAGTCTTCTCTTCTTTGTCAGAAGCAGATCATTATGGATCTCGCTGAAGGATTAATCATTTCATTGCTTCTTCAGCTTACCATCTCTCTTCATCTCTGTTCTTCATCTACAGACACCTTGAATTTCAACGAATCCCTTGCAGACGGTCAAGTGCTAGTCTCTAATGGAGAAAGCTACACTCTTGGTTTCTTCAGCCCAGGGAATTCAAGCAATCGATACCTTGGAATTTGGTACACCAAAGTTTCGGTACAAACCGTGGTTTGGGTCGCGAACAGAGACAACCCGATCAACGATGCTTCCGGATCGCTCTTGATCGATACTCGAGGGGCCGTGGTTCTGCAACGGGCAAGGAGGAACTCTGCTCCTCTATGGTCTACGAATGTCTCTGCCGGAGGTATTTTTTCGGCTAAGCTATTGGATGAAGGTAATTTTATCCTGGTTCGACCGGATGGGAAGACGATTATTTGGCAGAGTTTTGATCACCTAACGGACACCATCTTCCCTAACATGAAGTTCGGGTTGGACCGCAGAACGGGACTGAACAGATCGATTCGATCGTGGAAGTCGCCCGACGATCCTGCCGTGGGAGATTGGTCCTACGACTTGGACCCGACCGGGGTGCCTCAGATGATCCTGCAAAACGGTCGGACCAAACGGGTGAGGTTCGGACCATGGAACGGCATCCGCTGGAATGGGGTTCACGAGACATCCACTACTTTCAAGTTCAACACAATTGTTGTAGACGTGGATAGTGAGACGACGGTGGTTTGGAAGATCCAAAACCCGGCAGTCATATCGAGGATGTACGTGGACTCGTCGGGGTTCACGAAACTCGCCACGTGGCAAGATCAGGATCGTCGGTGGATCGATTTTGGGTCCGCTCCAAAGGACCCGTGCGATTACTATGGACGATGTGGGCCGAACGGGAATTGTGACCCTTTCAATGCAGGGGAGCTGGAGTGCAGGTGCCTCCCTGGGTTCCAACCGAAGGAACCGGGCAGCTGGTACGTAAGGGATGGTTCGGGTGGGTGCGTCAGGAAACGGTCGGGAAATTCGACTTGTGGTAATGGCGAAGGATTCGTGAAGTTGGAAAATGCTAAAATTCCCGATACATCGTTTGGGCGATTGAACGATGGTGTGGATTTGGATATGTGTGAACGGGAATGCTTGATGAACTGTTCTTGTATGGCTTACGCAAGTTCTAATTTGACGAGTGGAGTTGGGTGCGTTACATTCTACGGGGATTTGATGGATACCAGAGTGTTTGCTGATGGTGGCCAGTACTTGTACGTGCGAGTGGATGCAATTGAGTTGGGTACGTAAATAAATTTTGACCTTAAAAAGTTTTAATCAGCTTGTTTCCCTTCACATTATATTGAAGAGGATGTAACAATGAATTGTTGATTCAGCTGAATACATGATGAGAAGGTCGAAAGGGCATAAACGAAAGAAGGTGTTAGTGATAGTTTTGACCACCTCCATTGGTGCGGCCATTGTTTTGGTGATTTCACTTGCATACTGTCGGCTGAAAAGGAAGACAAAAGGAAAAGGTAAGCAAAAATGGTTATTTGCACAATGACTCGAACTGTTTGGAGGTGCTAATGTTAAATGTGGCAGGAACTAAAGGAGACACCAATCATATTATCCTTGGAACGGAGTATGACGATGAGAAAGAAAACTTGTATGAAGACAAGGAATCCCACGTACAAATTTATGACGTAAATGACATATTTGCTGCAACTGAACAATTTTCTTTAGCCAACAAGCTTGGACAAGGCGGCTTTGGGTCTGTGTACAAGGTACAGTGTAGTATTGTATCTACAATTAACAAGCATGTATAGTCCACATGAAGGTAAGATGTTGGTTTTTGGTTAGGGTTTGCTATCCGACGGGCAAGAAGTAGCTGTGAAAAGATTGTCACAAACTTCGAGGCAAGGAGTCCAGGAGTTCAAGAATGAAGTGAGGCTAGTGTCCAAACTCCAGCACAAGAATCTTGCAAGGCTTCTTGGTTGTTGCATTCATGGAGAGGAGAAGATGTTGGTCTATGAGTACTTGCCAAACAAAAGTTTAGACTTCTTCATTTTTGGTTCGTATTCTTCCATTTGTTTATGTTCATTTTAGAATCATCATGCTAAAAGTTTGAAGGTAAGACCAATTTATGAGATATTCTTTGTCATGTTGTGACAATATATGTTGGGTGAAATTGCATGTTCTTAATCCAGATAAAACAAAAGGCTTGTTATTGGATTGGAAGAAGCGGTTTGATATCATTATCGGAATCGCTAGGGGTTTGATGTACCTCCACCAAGATTCCAGGTTGAAGATCATCCACAGAGATCTAAAGCCTAGCAATATTCTACTTGATGCCGCAATGAACCCCAAAATTTCGGACTTTGGGATGGCTAGGTTGTTTGGAGAAGATCAAACAGAAGCCAATACCCTTAGAGTTGTTGGAACATAGTAAGACTAGTCATTGAGAATGTCAATCTCTTAAAAACTTTTTGAAATACTAAATGTTCTTTTTTTCCGTGTATTGCAGTGGATACATGTCGCCAGAGTATGCGATGAAAGGTCTATACTCAACGAACTCGGATGTCTTCAGCTTTGGTATATTAATGCTTGAGATTGTTAGTGGCATGAGAAGCAACCACTCTTACCAAGAAAGTAAATCATTCAGCTTGATTGATCATGTAAGTAATTTGGTTTAATATCACACCAACCTGGTATCTGGTACGTAGTAATTACTCTTTGGTTGGGTTTGATCCTACTAAAGGCATGGATTTTATGTGGATTCTAGGTGTGGGACTTATGGAGAGAAGGAAGAGCATTGGAGATAGTGGATTCATCCAACATGGGAGAATCGTTCTTCAAAGATCAAGTAACGAGGTGTATTCATATAGGTCTCTTATGCGTTCAAGAATTGCCAGCAGATCGACCAACAATGTCAAACATTGTCTTCATGCTGGGTAATGCAACAAGTCTCCCATCTCCCAAGAAGCCATCATTCATCATTCAAAGCAGACATGATGATTGGAATTCACAAGCTTCTGCCCGATCTAAAATTCCTTCCATTAATCGTGTGTCAATAACGACAATGGAAGTGCGGTAAGGCAAACGGAGTGAAAAACTACTAAGGAGGCAAATTATCTAATGTTTTTCTTTCTTTTTACGAGATATGGATATTTTTAAGTTTATGAACTCACATTTATTATTGCTAATGGCTAGATTGGAAATTAATTGCAATTGTGGGTTATATTTGACGTTGTTTAGGTCCTCAATTTCTTTCTTTTTGGTTAGGTTTTTTTTGTTGTTTGCATTTGTGTTAAAGTGAATTTCTAATAAAACATCATTCATAAAAAATAAAATAAAAACTCAGAGATAGAGTCAACTGTTGGGTTAATATCTTCATATTACCTATATGACCTGAACTTTACCTTTTTTAGCATTCTGCCAATCATTTCATTAATTAACATCGTGGCTCAATTTTTTATCAAAATTTAATTATCTAGTCTAAGACGAGTGTTGACCGTTATATTTGACGGTGAAAATCGTTAACTAACAACCAACCCGCCATGTCATTGCCTAGTCGGCAATAACCTAATGAAAAATTCCCAATTCCCACAAATTTACCATTTTATGGATTTTCCTAAATTTTGTTTATTTTATGGATGAAAATTATTTTTAATGTTTGTTTATGATGATATAACAATAACATGGTTTGTCGACCGTTAGTCAATGATGTTCACTGTCCAACTTATCGATTAACCCTTGGGTTGAGCCAAATGAGTCTTTATGGGTATTACATATATGAAATATATTAACCATATTAATATGTTAAAAAAAACATATCAAAGTAAATGTCATTTTCTAAATATATCAAATCTTAAAATCCAAACTGAAACTTTATATAATTTGTTAAAAATAAAAGAAAAGTAAGTGATTTATATAGTGATATCCGTCATTTGTACTCAACTACTCGAGATCTTCAACCCACGCACCCAAAAAAAAAAAAAATTTGTTGATTGAAGACTCGATACAATAAGTCTTGCTTTGAAAATTCAGATGTGTCAGTTGTGAAACAAAGGAAAGCAACTAAACAAGCAGTGGGAAAAAAATGTCTCACTTATTTGATTATCACCTCTTTGATATGAATGAAAGGCTACCACTCGGCCACCAGTTGCTTAGCACAAAGGACAATGAAACCAGACTTCAGACTTTTCCTTGTTTATCCTTCTTATAAATCAACGACTTCTAATAATTTGAGTTGTTGAGATATATTGATACATAATAATTAATTATTTTTTTACACGCTCACTCAAATAAAAGCCAATTAATGAGGTTGAAGTTTGCACATGTTCATTGTACCACGTGATTTAAAGACCTCAGTTAATATTGAGTGTCATGGTCTCATGGAGGATTTGAACACGTGACATCTGTTAGAGTGTGGTATAAGATCCAACATATAATTTTTTAAAACAACTCAAGTTATTGGGACAAACTGATCTATGAGTTATGACATAGTATCAAAGTTGGTTTTGACAAGTGGTCTATGGTGGTTGTGGTTGTGGAGCGCTTATGTCAAATCATTTCCACTAAAAAAAATATATGTCAAACAGAACTTTAGACTTCTGATTTTTTTTTCCTCTGCAGATTATGGACCTCATCATCATTTTGCTTCTTCAACTGACAATCTCCCTTCAACTCTGCTCATCATCTAAAGACGCCATAAGCTTCAACGAATCTCTTGCAGATGGTCAGGTACTAATCTCGAATGGAGAAAGGTACACCCTCGGCTTCTTCAGCCCCGGGAGTTCAAGCAATCGCTACCTCGGAATTTGGTACACCAAGGTCTCGGTTCAAACCGTGGTTTGGGTCGCCAACAGAGACGATCCGATCAACGATACTTCCGGATCGCTCCTGCTCGACCCTCGAGGCGATATCGTTTTGCGACGACGGTGGGGACGATCGCATTCCACTCGTGTATGGTCGGCTAACGTCACCGCCGGCGGGAGCTCGACGGCCAAGCTGTTAGACGATGGCAATTTCGTCCTGATCCGTTCGGATGGTAACAAGACGGTCGTGTGGCAGAGCTTCGACCACCTGACGGACACGATCTTCCCAAATATGAGATTTGGGATGGATCGCAGAACCGGACCGAATCATCTCTCGATTCGGTCCTGGAAGTCCCCCGACGATCCCACGTCGGGGGACTGGTCTTTCGAATGGGACCCAAACGGGGTGCCTCAGATGATGCTTCACAACGACCGCCGGATCAAGCGATGGCGGTACGTACCGCGGAACAGGGACACAATCCGCGACGCGATCATCACCTCCAACTTCTACTCCACCTACTTGAGCAACAACAATCAGTCTGTTTTCACCTGGGGGATCTCGAATCCGGCCATGGTGTCAAAGATGTCCGTGGATTCGTTAGGACATTTGTACCTTGGCAAGTGGCAAGATCAGGACAATCGGTGGATTGAGTTCAATTCCGCCCCCAAGGAACCGTGCGACTACTACGGGCGTTGCGGACCGAACGGGAACTGTGACCCTTACACCGACCCGGTGTTGTTGTGCCTCTGCCTCCCCGGGTTCGAGCCCAGGTTTCCGGACCAGTGGTTCACGAAAGACGGGTCGAGAGGGTGCGTCAGGTCGCGAAACGCGACCTGCACGAGCGGCGAAGGGTTCGTGAAGCTAGAGAATATGAAGATTCCCGACACGGAAACAGGGCGGTTGGATGTTGGCATGGATCTGAACGCGTGCGCGCAGGAGTGTCTGGGTAACTGTTCCTGCACGGCTTACGCGAGTTCTAATTTGACGAGTGGGTCGCTTGGGTGCGTGACGATGTATGGAGATTTGATGGATACGAGAGTGCTAAATGACGGTGGGCAGGACTTGTACGTACGAGTGGACGCAATCGAGTTAGGTACTTTAAATATTGAGTCTTTGTATCAAGATTTTTAGACTAGAGGGTTTATCAATATTGAGCTTTGGAGATGTGCATAATCTACTATTTTGCTATTGTCAGCTGAATATATGAGAAAGAATAAAGGACACAAGCGGAAGAAGGAGGTGTTGGTGATTGTTGTGATGTCTTTGGGCGCTGCCATCATTGCGGGGATTTCCATTGCTTATTGCGTGCTAAACTGCAAAAGAAAAGGTAAAAAAAACTCGTAGTGAGCTTATTATCTTAGTGAAAATAATGTCGAAGAACAAATTAATTTCAAATAACTTAAGTTGTAGATAGAGATTTAGTTATAGGTTCTATTTCTTTACTTGCCTTTGAAAAGAAAGTCAACGCATAATCTCGAAATTTATACGAACTCATTTTATTTTGTGTTAAATTAGTTGTTAGGATTATTAGGCTCATGCCCATATAATTCTACTTTAACTTTCAATTTGATTATGTCAAATATCAAAAGATTGGTCTAGTAATAATATTACTGGTCTTAGATCTATAGATCTCATATTCCAATCTTTTAAGTATAATCTAACTAAAAATAAAGTATATATCACGTTTATAAAAAAGATTAATCATACTTCTTGTCTCAATTTTCCTAATGATCTATTTTGTGAAGTTTTTCCGATTCTAAATTGCTAATTCTACTAAATTCTCATCTCATTGACTCCTTGTTCTTCCCTGATTCTCTTAATTCCTCCTCTTATCGTTCAATCCTTCATCAAATTGGTTCAAAATAACCTCATTTCTTGTTGTAGTTTTGTTCCCTCAATTGACCCAATCTAGTTATTCTGCTAACTTGAAAATTCGTTAGTATATACTAACTAATATCCAAAATGTATGAACTAATATCCAAGTCTGCTAAGTATCTAGATGATACATACTAGTATTCTAAACATCGCAAACTAGTATCCAGATAGCATATACCAACTAATATTCACAATCAACCAACTAGTATTCAATATGGATACTCTTATGTATTATATGGATACTAATTATGTGTTGTTTGGATACTATTCTGTGTTGTCTAGTTATTAGTTTGTGAATTTGGGATTATAGTTGGTTCATGGTGGATATCAGTTAGCAAACTTTGAATGCTAGCATGTGTTCTTTAGATACTTTAGTACTGGGATATTAGTTCATATATTTTGGATATCAGTTAGTATCTACTAACGAATCTTCAAGTTAGCAGATTAACTTTTCCCCAATTGACCTAGTTCTCTTTTGCATTTCGTTCTTCCTATTTTGACTCTCTATTCTTTCCCAATTTTCTTGGTTTTACCCCTTCCCCTATACTCTAATGGAGGTTCTAGGTTGGAATCAACCATTACACCAAAAGGTTTCTCTTGATGACACCCTTTTCACATAAGAAAGAAGGAATAATCTTATTAGCCGGTTCAACAGTTAAGTCTTGTGGAAATAACTTACACAATTTGGGGAGTATGTGATGCAGGAACCAAAGGAGTCACTAATCATATTAGCCTGGGAATAAAGTATGACGTTCAAAAGGAAAATGATCTCGACGAAGAGAGCGATTCTTTTGTACCAATTTTTGATGTAAATGACATATTTGTTGCCACAAATAATTTTTCTTTGGACAACAAGCTTGGACAAGGTGGTTTCGGCTCTGTTTACAAGGTAAAAAAAGGCTGAAAAACTCAAAAGTGTACATAGAAAGATATCTAAACCTTTTATTTATGACCCTTAATTTGGTCAGGGTTTGCTACCCAATGGGCAAGAAGTTGCTGTGAAAAGATTGTCTCAAACTTCAAGGCAAGGAATCCAGGAATTCAAGAATGAAGTTAGACTAGTTTCTAAACTCCAACACAAAAATCTTGCAAGGTTGTTTGGTTGTTGCATTCATGGAGAGGAGAAGATGTTGGTTTATGAGTATTTGCGAAACAAAAGCCTCGACTTCTTCATCTTTGGTATTTTTTCTCATATTAATTCAATCAAGTACGAATTTTCTCTTAGTGGTTGGTGTCCTTTTAGTAAGTTAATAACAATATGGGTTGCTTTGTGTTTTTTCTCCAGATAAAATAAAAGGCTTGTTATTGGATTGGAAGACTCGATTTGATATTGTGATCGGAATTGCTTGGGGTCTGTTGTATCTACATCGAGATTCAAGGTTGAAAATCATACATAGAGACCTCAAGCCTAGCAATGTTCTATTGGATGCTACAATGAATCCCAAAATTTCAGATTTTGGAATGGCTAGATTATTCGGAGAGGATCAAACGGAGGCTAAAACAAACATAGTGGTGGGAACATAGTAAGATAAATCATAAAAATGTTAATTGTCTTTTAGAATATTGGAAACATAAAGTGATTATATTTGTT
Source organism: Linum trigynum (assembly GCA_964030455.1). NCBI lineage: Eukaryota > Viridiplantae > Streptophyta > Magnoliopsida > Malpighiales > Linaceae > Linum > Linum trigynum. The sequence goes on from OZ034819.1 coordinate 65,734,836, forward strand.
TGACCGTGTGTTTAAATGTTGCAGCGGATACATGTCACCAGAATACGCAATGAGAGGTCTATACTCCATGAAATCTGATGTCTTCAGTTTTGGAGTACTAACACTTGAGATTGTCAGTGGTATGAGAAGCAACCATTGTTACGAAGAAAATCCATCGTTGAGCTTGATCGGCCATGTAAGTCACATGAAAATCACCCAAATAGATTTTAACTGACTTGATAATAAATCGTTCCGAAAGGTAAAACTAACTCATATAATGAGTTTGGACCATTCACTAGGTGTGGGATCTGTGGAGGGCAGGGCGAGCAATGGATATTGTGGATTCATCCATAGTCCAAGGATCATATTCTACCGATCAACTGATGAGGTGCATTCAAATAGGGCTTTTATGTGTTCAAGAATCTTCAGAAGATCGGCCGACCATGTCGAGTGTTGTCTTCATGTTGAATAATGCAACCACTCTTCCATCTCCTAGGAAACCTGCATTCATACTGGTAGGACAAAACTATAATGCAGACTCGTCTGCAAATGCTACACATACAGTTTCTTCGATGAATAGTGTGTCATTTACCACTTTCGAGGGACGATAATGTATAAAATGTATTCAATTTTGTACTTCAGAATTTTAGAATTTGGTTATGGTTCTAATGGAGGGCCTTTGTCATTATGTTAATTTAGTTTAACCTCTTTTCCTTTCACACTGTTTATTGGTGGTTTCATAGGTTGGTTGCTTTTTTTACAGTGGAAGGACAAGGAATTGAATCCTTGACATAATCACCTCCATGATATAATTTAGGTGTGAGATTTTTGTGAGCAATAGCCTTTGGGCTTTGGTTAAGGATCTTCTTCATTCACGTTGCAAACCTTTGGGCTCTATTAAAACTAGCACCCAATTAAGTTGTGGGCCAAAGCCCACTCTTGCTATACGATATGAACCCAGCAGTCCAGGTTATCAATGAAAAGAAGTTGGAGGCGTTTAGACGCAGAGGAAGAAGGACAACAAGTCAACAACAAGCCGCTGCCGCCGTCGCCGTCTACCCCCAGTTTCCTCTCACCGGCAGCGACGACGGTGGTCATTCCGGCGACGACTTTCAACATGTTATACGAAGTGGGCCTGGGCTCCGGTGGGCCCGTAACCATGATCTACGGCTGGTGGGCGGTGTTTGCTAGCTCTCTTTATCTAGCTTTGTGGAAACCAAGAGGAGCACGTTGTTGACTGGATCAGCCAACTTGATTCGACACCTGTAATAATAAACAAATTCACCGGACTGGTGTGAAATAAATCAAATTAAAGGCATCCGATTCTTTCTTTTGATAGCTGTTCTCCGAATCTTTTTCCATTCATTCACACTTCACAGCACACTCTTCAACTGCTCCCTCCTCCTCCTCCTCCAAACAAGCAAACATGGTCTCCGCCGGAGCCGACACCTCGCTTTTGCCATTTCACAACGACCCTGCAGCTGCAAATGGCGTCGGCGATGATGGCGCTCAAGATTCCGGCACCGCCCGTCTCAGGCAGCTCGGCTACAAACAAGAGCTCAAGCGAGACCTCTCGTAAACCCACCAATCCATTCTTCCGTTGGGTTGTTTTAATTTCTTCTTTCCGTGTTTTCAATCCAACCTGATTCCCATGCCAATTGCAGGATGTTCTCGAATTTCGCCTTCTCCTTCTCGATCATCTCGGTGCTCACCGGAGTAACCACTCTTTACAACACTGGGTTGACCTTCGGAGGGCCGGTCTCGTTGTTATATGGCTGGTTGATAGCCGGTTTGTTCACCATGTTTGTCGGGTCTGCAATGGGCGAAATTTGCTCTGCCTACCCGACTTCCGGTGGTCTCTACTACTGGAGCGCGAAGCTTGCCGGGCCTTCTTGGGCGCCTTTTGCCTCCTGGATCACTGGCTGGTATGCAGATCTTCATTCTTCAGGAAATTTACATAAGAACTTCTGCCACTCTAATTCATCAACTCTTAATGAAGTAGGAGACTAGGCTATAAAGATTCAGGTGTGCATTTAGTTCAAATGTGGTGCGCCTCTAGGGGCCTATTGTCGGATTGTACTGTTCTTGTTGCTGATTTAGGGTGGTGGGTTGCTGTTTGTTATGTCCTTCATGAGTGTCCTTGAATGTTTTTTTGCTTGCCCATTTAAGAACTGCGACAATAGGTATGGCTCCCACCGATTCAATTAAGTAGATTGTTTCAATGGGGGAGCCTTTGGTCTTTTTTTGTGCTTTCCTAATCTGGCTTTCTTGTTTCATCGAAAACTTGTTTGGACTTTTAACTTATTAGAGTTTCTGGATTAGAAACATGATGACATGATTATGATTGTTCAAAAGGACCCTAATTCCTAACGATTAACAACAAAGTCGCCATCTTGGTCTTGACGTGAACAATATTAGACAACTGACAAATGATTAGCAGCTAGCTAAATGACACTGCATCAGAATTCAAAACTTGTTTTTTCCTGTTATCCGTTGTTCTAATGCCAAGCACATTTTGTTTTGTTGTTGTTGTTGTTTGTCACTACCCTGCAGGTTCAACATTGTTGGCCAGGTCTGTGTGATCAACTCAGAGTTTTCATGTCAGAATTTGTAATAAGAATGTCATGAGCATGAGCTGTAACAATAATTCCACCATTTTTTGGTTTGTTGCAGTGGGCTGTAACGACGAGCGTGGACTTTTCCCTTGCACAAATGATTCAGGTGATCATTCTGCTGAGCACAGGTGGTCAAAATGGTGGTGGATATCAAGCATCCAAGTATGTAGTCATTGCATTGCATGGTGGCATCCTGTTCCTCCATGCTGTCATAAACAGTCTACCGATTTCCATGCTGTCCTTCTTCGGCCAGCTGGCTGCTATTTGGAACCTTCTCGGTGTTGTACTTCTGACGATACTCATCCCAACTGTTGCAACAGAAAGAGCGAGTGCTAAGTTTGTATTCACCCACTTCAATACTGATAACGGGGATGGAATCAACAACAAGCTTTACATCTTTGTTCTGGGGCTTCTGATGAGCCAGTACACCCTTACAGGATATGATGCGTCTGCTCACATGGTAATATATAATGTCCCTCTCTCTCGTGCGCGCTTTCGTTTTGATTGCTTCTTGGTATGGCAGCTCACTGACCAACAAATTGATTGTATAGACAGAGGAAACGAAGAATGCTGACAAGAATGGTCCAAAGGGAATAATAAGTTCCATAGGGATATCAGTCATATTTGGATGGTTGTACATACTTGGAATCACATTTGCTGTCACCGATATCCCTTCTCTTCTGAGTAAAGACAACGATGCTGGTGGCTATGCTATTGCCGAAATATTCTACCAAGCTTTCAGAAGAAGATATGGAAGTGGAGTTGGGGGAATCATATGCTTAGGGGTTGTTGCAGTTGCCATCTTCTTCTGTGGTATGAGTTCCGTCACTAGCAACTCTAGGATGGTTTATGCATTCTCTAGAGATGGAGCCATGCCATTCTCTTCGCTCTGGCACAAAGTCAACAATCAAGAAGTTCCCATCAATGCCGTTTGGTTATCTGTCGTCATATCCTTCTGCATGGCATTAACGGTTATAATGCTTTTCAATACATCTCTGTCAATTCATTCCTATCTTGCTTCTAACGCGACAAGTTGATCATACTCTTCACCTAATAATGCAGTATCTCGGAAGTGAAGTGGCATTTCAAGCAATGGTGTCTATAGCAACCATCGGGCTCTACATTGCATACGCCTTGCCAATCTTCTTCAGGGTGACATTGGCTCGCAAGAGGTTTGTTCGGGGCCCATTCCACTTGGGACGGTATGGCCTCGTTGTTGGTTGGATCGCTGTGATCTGGGTCGTGACTATCTCGGTTCTGTTCTCTCTGCCGGTAGCCTACCCGATCACCATCGAGACACTCAACTACACACCAGTAGCGGTGGGGGGATTGTTTCTGTTGGTTGTTTGTGGATGGGTTTTCAGTGCCAGGAAGTGGTTTAGAGGTCCTGTGACCAATGTGACTGTATAGATCAATTGGGATTCTGCTATTTTTGGAGTGGCATAGGGAACATTGATTCAAAGTAAAGTTGCAGCATAGTTACTTCTCAATCTCATTGTTCATAACTTCAATCTTGGCAAGAAATCTCGGTCCAGCAATTATCTATTTCTCGGGTTATGCTAAGTGGTCATAACCTAATAGTGTCAACTAATCAATTCGACTATGATACTCACATTTGCAAGCCATAAAAACGGCAAAAGTCCTCTAGACCCAGAGTCAACCCAAGTGGCTTAGAAGATTCAAATGAGGGTTACTATTTGCTGCCCGTCTCTTGCGGGCGGCAAATAGCGATTCATATTCAAATGTACCTCACGAAGGAATGAACATGCTTGGAAAATATCTCCTTTGTCTGATTAATCATTATCTGTCTCCTCCATGAAAGGAAAGATCTTAAGTCTTTACCACTAGCTAGCGATGTGACATAAAAGACAATGCAACGTACGATGATTAGAAACCACATACTTGTGTTCTGTGAATAATAATTAGTTCAATGAATGAAATGTCAAATATCTTCTTTTTCCAACCCTTTGAAATGAATACTATTCAACACTTAGAATAATAAAGACTCGGAATTTTTTTCTGGGTTTCCTTCCTTCTCTGCAAAATATTATGGATCTTACAGAAAGAATACTCATCTCGTTGCTTCTGCAGCTTGTAATCTCTCTTCATCTCTGTTCTTCTTCATCCACAGACACCTTAAAACTCAACGAATCTCTTGCAGATGGTCAAGCGCTAGTCTCCGATGGAGAAAGCTACACTCTTGGTTTCTTCAGCCCTGGAAATTCAAGCAATCGGTACCTTGGAATTTGGTACACCAAAGTTTCGGTCCAGACCGTTGTTTGGGTCGCCAACCGAGACAATCCAATCATCGATACTTCCGGGTTGCTCTCCTTCGACGGTCGAGGCGATGTCGTTTTGCAACGTGGGAGCAGGAATCAATCTGCACCTCTATGGTCCACAAATGTCTCTGCAGGAGGAATCTCGACGACTGCTAAACTACTAGACGAAGGCAATTTCGTCCTGCTTCAATCTGATGGTAAGACGATTCTGTGGCAGAGCTTTGATCATCTAACCGACTCGATCTTCCCGAACATGAAGTTCGGGTTGGACCTTACAACAGGACTGAACCGGTCGGTCCAGTCCTGGAAGTCGACCGACGATCCTGGAACAGGGGAGTGGTCCTACGACGTCGTCCTGGCCGGGCTGCCTCAGCTGATGCTGCACAACGGTCGGACCATAAGACGTCGAATCGGACCGTGGAACGGCATCCAGTGGAACGGGGTCCCCCACATGTTCATCATTGCAAACTACAACACCAGTGTGGTCAGTAGCAACAGTGAGACGACTTTCTCTTATGGGATCCGGAGCCCCGGGGACATATCGAGGATGTACCTGGACCCGTCGGGATTCGTGAAGATTACCACGTGGAACAATCAGACCGGTCGGTGGGTCGAGCTGGGGAGTTCCCCGACCGAACCGTGTGACTACTACGGACGTTGCGGGCCAAACGGGAACTGTGACCCTTACAGTAGTTCAGTGGACCAGGAGTGCATATGCCTTCCCGGGTTCGAGCCGAGGAACCCGGACGACTGGTTTTTCAGGGATGGCTCTGGAGGGTGCGTCAGGAAGCGACGGTCAGGAGAAAATTCGACGTGCAGGGATGGTGATGGTTTTGTGAAACTGGGAAGTGCTAAGATTCCAGATACGTCAACCGCACAACTGAATGCCGACATGGACCTGACCATGTGCGCACGAGAGTGTTTGATGAACTGTTCTTGTACAGCTTATGCGAGTTCGAATTTGTCGAGTGGAATTGGGTGCGTGATGATGTATGGGAATCTGATGGATACTCGAGTGTTTATCAATGGCGGGCAGGACTTGTACATTCGAGTGGATGCAGTTGAGTTAGGTAAAATTTTACTTATTTCCACATTCTACACCATTGTTTTGAATGGGATGTGTGATACCAAACTTGTTGAATGTGATTTAGCTGAACACACGAAAAGGTCGACAGGAGATGCGAGGAAGAAGAAGCTATTAGCAATTGTTTTGAGCTCTGTAGGTGGAGGCATCGTTTTGGCGATTTCCACTCTGTATTGCCTACTCAAGAGGAAAAGAAATGGTGGAGGGATACACAATACTAGCCCTGCAGGGGAGTATGAAGATGAAGAATCTCCTATACCAATTTTCGATGTGAATGAGATATTTTCTGCCACTGGAAATTTCTCTTTGGCCAACAAACTTGGTCAAGGCGGATTCGGCTCTGTTTATAAGGTATACAACTATACATTAGAACGGTCTTCGCTCACTAATGGATTTTACACCATTTTCTTATAGTGAATATATTTATTTGTGATAGGGTTTGTTATCGGATGGACAAGAAATCGCTATTAAAAGATTGTCCCAAACCTCGAAACAAGGGATTCAGGAATTCAAGAATGAAGTACGGCTGGTGTCCGAGCTCCGGCACAAGAATCTGGCAAGGCTATTTGGTTGTTGCATCCATGGAGATGAGAAGATGCTGATCTACGAGTACTTGCCAAACAGAAGCCTCGATTTCTTCATCTTTGGTTCATATTTTCTTCACCTCTTTCATTCTTTCCCATCTTTATGATCTTTCGGTTGTTTGGTGCTTGTTAGTAATTGACACGAGAACTGAAGTTGCGTGCTTGTTTGATGCAGACAAAACAAAGAGCTTGATGTTGGACTGGAAGAAACGATTTGATATCATTATTGGAATTGCTCGTGGCATACTGTATTTACACCAAGACTCAACGTTGAAGATAATTCACAGAGATCTAAAACCTAGCAATGTTCTACTGGATGCTGCATTGAACCCTAAAATTTCAGATTTTGGGATGGCCAGGTTATTCGAAGAGGACCAAATAGAGGCGAACACAAACAGAGTCGTCGGAACCTAGTAAGAAAATAACTTTTTACCAAGTCACGCTTCAGATAGCAAGGGAGAAGTTCTAATCTTTGATGCATGAAATGTTGCAGTGGATACATGTCGCCTGAGTATGCAATGGAAGGTCTATACTCGACAAAATCCGATGTTTTTAGCTTTGGAGTCCTGACACTTGAGATAGTGAGTAGCAGGAGGAGCAACAATTTTTGCCAAGAAAGTCCATCAGTAAGCTTGGTTGGTCATGTAAGTGATCTTTTCTTAACCTAAACAAAGTAAAGTCATATCCTTGAATGTGAGATTCGTTAGTTAGGAGAATTTGATTTGATGGTAAGCACTCTGAAGTTTTTCATTCTTTCTTTCTTTCTTTCTTTTATGCATATAAGGTGTGGGACTTGTGGCGAGAAGGAAGAGCATCAAACATAGTGAATTCATCAATGATGGGAGGAACATATTCCGCAGATCAAGTGTTGAGGTGCATTCAGATAGCTCTGTTATGTGTCCAGGAATCTCCAGCAGATCGACTGACCATGTCAGATGTTGTCTTCATGTTGGGCAATGCAACCCCTCTTCCATCACCCAAGAAGCCTGCATTCATACTCTTAAGACAATACGATGATTCCAACACATTAACCGATGCAGCTGTTAGATTAGAAATTCCATGTACCAACCGTATGTCAATAACCACTTTAGAAGCTCGATAATACTCATAAAGCAACCGTATGTAGTAGGGGGGAAATTGTATTCATTTTTTTTTACTTGAGATTGATATTTTTCCTATAACTACTAAGTATTCAACTTTGTACTTCTGTATCTTAAGGTCTACAATATTCATCATGAAAAAGGACAATTAAAGATATGAAGTACACCTAAACTTTAGAAAACTAGTGTGATCAAATTTGTTTCTTCGATACATCGGTTGATTCAGGAGCATCATATGTGTCACCGAGGTACCAAAGTGGATAGTGTCACACGGTTTGTTGAAGGGATTGCTGATGATCCAGTGGCGATGGTGTCCATATCATCGTACTTTCCTTGGAGTATGAATGCTGGCTTCTTGGGAGATGGCAGGGTGGTTGCATTGCCCAACATGAAGACGACATCTGACATGGTCGGTCGATCTACAGGAGATTCTTGAACGCATAAAAGCCCTATTTGGATGCACCTCGTCATGACTTGACCTGTAGAGTCTGATCCTCCCAATGTTGATGAATCCACTATATCCATTGCTCTTCCTTCTTTCCACAACTCCCACACCTAGTATACATTACAAAAAAATGTCCCTAATTAGGATTGGGATTAATGTATAATAGATTTCTAGATATAGTCTCCATATGAAAGATGTCATGACTTATTCTTTCCATAGGGGAAAGGGCACTTACATGAGCAATCAAGCTAATTGAAGGACTTTCTTGGTGACACTGGTTGCTCCTCCTGCCACTCAAGACCTCGAGTGTCAGGACTCCAAAGCTGAAAGCATCCGATTTTGTTGAATAAAGACCTCCCATTGCATACTCTGGCGACATGTACCCGCTGCAACATTTTCATGTACAAGGATAAGGAATTGTCTCATGTAAATCATAAAGAGTAAACCTCATTTTATAGTTTCTTTTCTTACTAGGTTCCAACTACTCTATTTGTATTGGCCTCTGTTTGATCCTCTCCGAATAACCTAGCCAACCCAAAATCTGAAATTTTAGGGTTCATTGCAGCGTCTAGTAGAACATTGCTTGCTTTTAGATCCCTGTGAATAATTTTCAGCCTTGAATCTTGGTGTAGATATAATAGACCTCGAGCAATGCCAATGATGATTTCAAATCGTCTCGGCCAGTCCAATTGTAATCCTTGAGTTTTATCTGAACCAATAGCACACATCAAACCGTAGTTAGTCATATAAAACAAACTCAAAGGAACTTCTAATCTGACTAGCCCTAAGTTCAAAAAAATTCCCCTGAAAATTTATTATGAAAAATATACAGAAAGAAAAATATCATGGGCGAAATTGAAGAGGGAAGAAAAATTTACCAAAGATGAAAAAGTCGAGACTTCTATTTTGTAGATACTCATAGACCAACATCTTCTCATCTCCATGAATACAACAACCAAATAGTCTTGCTAGATTTTTGTGTTGGAGTTTGGAGACTAGGCGTACTTCGTTCTTGAATTCCTCGATTCCTTGTCTTGAAGTCTGAGATAATCTTTTCACTGCTATTTCTTGGCCATCGAATAAGACACCCTGAGCAAATCAAATCTTTTAACTAGCATTTTAATGTACAACTTTCTTTACTTGTGAAGATAATTTTGAATTCATGTTTCACCTCCTTACCCTTTTCATTCTGAATCAACATCTTTCCTTCTTAGTATATTCAAAATCAACATCTAATATCTTCCTTGGCTACTCACTCCCTCTTAAAATATTCACCCATCTTAGTGAGCATGTGGGGGTGTATTTGCCTCCACAAGACAAAACAAACATATTGGTGCACATTTCCTCTCTAGAAGTTTAGAACCTAGTTATCCACTCCAAGTATTTATATTTTGAATCATATCACTGAAAAATATTCTCTTACAACATTGCCCTTCTAAGAAAAGAATAAGTTCTTACGTACCTTATAAACAGAGCCAAAACCACCCTGCCCAAGCTTGTTACCCAAAGAGAAATTCCCCGTGGCATCAAATATGTCATTTACGTCAAAAATTGGTACCGATGAATCTTTTTCTTCGTACAAAATTTCTCTTTGAGAATCAGAGTTTGTTCTCAGAATAGTATGAGCAATGCCTCCTCTGCTTCCTGCATCACTTAAGAGTAAAGAGCTCAACAAACTAAACAATCTCAATTTGGTTAGTGGCTTCAGAAGGGGTTTCAAAACTAAAAATCGAGTATTTCACGATCACGATCCACAATCATTCAATGAATATGACTATACAATTGTCGTAACTCGCATTCGATAATTGTGCATTGCAGGACCCACAAACCAAACATGCTTACAAAACATCTATAGGCACTAACCACATCCAAAGAAACCATATGTTTTGAGAAATGATTAGCTCAGTCTTTGCTTAATTACCTTTTCTTTTCCTTTTCATGAGGCAGCACACCATTGAAACCCCCAAAACAATGGCCGCACCCACAGAGGTCAATACGATCTCTAAAGACACCTTCTTCCGCTTGTCTCCTTTCAACCGTTTCATGTACTCCGCTACAATATCACAAATCATACATCAGTTCAAGACCAAATGCGAATAGTTCGAATCTTGGTGCCAACATTCGTTCACGCATACCTAATTCTGTTGCGTCCACTCGCACATACAAGTCCTGCCCATCGCCTGCAAACACTCTCGTATCCACCAAATCCCCGTACAAAGTAACACACCCGACTCCACTCGCCAGATTGGAGCTCGCATAAGCCGTACAAGAACAGTTCTTCAAGCACTCTTCTCCGCACACATCCAAATCCATATCTACATTCAATTGTGCCATTGTTGTATCAGGAACTTTCGCATTTTCCAGTTTCACAAACCCATCGCCACCACAACTCAGGTTCCCTGTTCGCTTCCTGACGCACCCTCCCGAGCCATCTCTCAAGTACCAGTCGTTCGGAAACCTCGGCTCGAAACTGGGGAGACAGGTGCAGGGGAAGTCCCCTGCAACTCTGTAAGGGTCGCAGTTCCCATTCGGCCCGCAGTTTCCATAGTAATCACATTGCTCCTTGGGATAGTACGCGATCAAGTTCCACCTCCCGACTTTATCCTGCCACACCGCCCGGTTCAACGTCCCCGTCGGATCCAGATAGAATCGCGCGATCATGTCAGGATTCCGAAGCCCCCAAACGAAAGTCGTGTCGCTTCCGTCGATCACCACGGTGGCGTTGAAGAACGTAATCCGAGCCATCTCAGGAATCCCCGACCACGCGATTCCGTTCCACGGTCCGCTCCGCCACAATTTGGCCCGGCCTCTGTACAGAATCAGCTCGGGCGAACCCCTCGGGTCTAGGACGTAGTAACAATCCCCTGTCGCGGGATCGTTACTCGACTTCCAGGACCGGACCGCGTGGTCCGGTCCCGTCTTGCGCACCATGTTGGGCAAGACCGTGTCCGTCGGATAATCGAAGCTCTGCCACAGAACCGTCTCATCAGCACCATCCTGCCGAAGCAGGACGAAATTTCCTTCGTCTTGTAGTCGAGCAAATGGGGTTCCTAGGACGGAGACATTTGTAGACCAAAACAGAGTAGTAGTGCTCTTGCTGTGCAAGAGCATGCCGCCTCGGGCGTCAATCGAGAGCAATCCGGAAGTGTCGTTGATCGGATTGTCTCGATTGGCGACCCAGACGACGATTTGTTCTGGTAGTTTGGTGAACCAGATTCCGAGGTAGCGATTTGTTGAGTTCCCGGGGCTGAAGAAGCCCAGAGTGTGCCTTTCTCCATTAGAGACCAGCACTTGACCGTCTGCAAGAGATTGGTTGATACTTATGGTGTCTGTAGATGAATAACTGAAAGGAAGGGTTATGAATGTGATTAGTTGAAGAAGCAACAAAATGGCCTGGAGCTCCATAGTCAAGCAAAAATGGGAAGCCCACAATATGGTCCTCTCTTGTTTGAGTAAAGGGGTGTGTGTGTTTGTTTTGGTTTTCTAATCAAGGAAGAAATCAACTGATCAATATTCCATTACATACAAGTCCAAAACCAGAAGAGTGATTGGCGTGGCACAGAGTATTGGATGAGAAACAAACGGTCTTTCGACGGCATATGCATGGTGCTTAATTAGAAGTTCTTGGCTTGCAAGCTATTTGTGTTGAAAATTATGTTAAAATCAGCGTAAGGGTAGAGAAAATGCATCGAGCCAATCTTCGAGTACCAGACGCTATAATGTCGAAGTAATTCTTTTATTAATCAAGAACTACGAGATCGTCGTTTCATTTTGACGCGATGGAGAAAAGTACTATCGAAGTTTTTTTTTTCTTTTCGCGTGCTCTTCCAAAAGTTTTCGAGGAAGACATGAGACTCATTTGTAATCACTTTTAATGATCAGTTGAAGAAAAACCTCACAGTATGGTTCATGTTTGCTTGTTTAGGGTTTCTAGTTTCTACACAAGGAAGAAAAACCTCATAAACCATTCCAATACAGACAAGTCAAACCAAGAAGAATGTTTGACGTGGCAATATATATATTTTTTTTTTTGGTTGTTGTTGTTGGAAGATTGACGTGGCAATATTGGATGTGAAAGAAGCGGTCCACCGAAGGCAAGGGCTAAATTAGATTTAGATTTTTTTTAATAATAAATGTTCTTTGACTTTGGTGTATTTGCAAGTTATTTGTTATACATTCATGTTATTATGGGGGAAAAAAAGGAGAGATAAACATGTGGCAGTCACTTCTACAGTTCTACTCTTTATAGAATGAGTTTCTAAATATTGTTTTACTCCCAAGTAATTGAGGTAACATTAGATTGATGAAATCGACGTCTTAATTAAGTGTAAGTTCAGCTGTACTCAAATAATACATTGAAGTGTAGAACAAAGATGTATTTGTTTGATTGCATGCAATTACGAATTTCATCCAACCCGTCAAGTTTTAATTGGAGCCAAACAAGGCCCAAGTGCTTGAATACTTTTCTGGAGATTTTGGATTATCTCATAATGGTGTTCTTCCCCAAGTTAATGGTTTGTGGCGTTTAGTTTCGTTTACCTTAGACCCTACATCAGAATTACACAAATGCGTGGAAGAATGTGCGGTCACCAAAATGGCATATGTGAAGAGATAGCTAGGAGGAATTTGATAGTTGAGACAATCTTATCTCATGAAACAGAAAATGAGGTGTGGTTTGGTTTCTTAATATGCGGTTTTAGTGATTGTTAAATCTTCGTTTTTAGTTGAGATTTGTTGAGAAAGTTAATGTTGATACTGTTGGTTTCTTTTTTTAATTTCAGTTATATATAGCTCGAACTTCTTATGTTGTTGCCTTCTTACATTATAAAGAAGGACAAAATTGATATGTCACTCGTAAAGTGATATCGCTTTTTGAAATACCAAAAACGGAATCATTAAAATTGAACAATATAATACATTAATTTTTTAAAAGGAAAATGACCGGTGCATCGAAGAAAGGCTAGACAGATGTGCTGACTTTTTTTTAATACAGAAGCCATACATGTGTCAACGAGCTATCAAAGTAGATAGTGTCACGCGATTTGTTGAAGGGGTCGTTGATGATCCAGTGGTGATGGTGTCCATATCATAGTATTTTCCTTGGAGTATGAATGCCGGCTTCTTGGGAGATGGAAGGGTGGTTGCATTCTCCAACATGAAGACGACATTTGACATGGTAGGTCGATCATCGGGAGATTCTTGGACGCATAAAAGACCAATTTGAATGCACCTCATCATAACTTCATCCCCACTATCTAGTCCTCCCATTGTTGATGAATCCACTATGTCCAATGCTCTTCCTTCTTTCCACAACTCCCACACCTAGAATACGTTACAGACAAATTGTCACTAATAATGGATGGGGTTAATCAAACTCAACAATAGGAGTACTTACTGTCAAGTTAAGCTTTCCGACCTAACAAGAAATTAATCTCATGTGAAAGACGTCATGATCACTTCTTTCATTGGGTGGAAATTGGAAAAGAGCACTTACATGAGCAATCAAGCTTATTGATGGACTTTTTTGGTGACATTGGTTGCTCCTCTTGCCACTCATGATCTCGAGTGACAAAACCCCAAAGCTGAAAGCATCTGATTTCGTTGAATAAAGACCTTCCATTGCATACTCAGGTGACATGTATCCGCTGCAACAATTAAGTTCATGTACAAAAGGATCAGAACTTGTCTAATGTAATCTGTCAAAGAGGAAGCCCTAGTTTCTTTTCTTACTAGGTTCCGACAACTCTGTTTGTATTGCCCTCTGTTTGATCCTCTCCGAATAACTTGGCCAACCCAAAATCTGAAATTTTAGGGTTCATTGCAACGTCTAGTAGAACATTGCTTGCTTTTAGATCCCTATGAATAATTTTCAGCCTTGAATCTTGGTGTAAATATAAAAGACCTCGAGCAATGCCAATGATGATTTCAAATCATCTCATCCAGTCCAATTGCAACCCTTTCGTTTTATCTGGTCAATAGGACACAATATCAACCTATCAATTTGTCATAAAACAAACTTTAAGGAATATATAATCTGGCTGGCTCTAAGTTCAAACTGTTTCCAATAACTAAGAACATATAGACAAAATATGATGGACTAAATTGAAGAAGAGAGGAGAAAAAAATTACCAAAGATGAAGAAGTCGAGACTTCGGTTTGGTAGGTACTCATAGATCAACATCTTTTCATCTTCATGAATACAACAGCCAAACAGTCTTGTTAGATTTTTATGTTGGAGTTTGGAGACTAGCCGTACTTCATTCTTGAATTCTTGAATTCCTTGTCTTGAAGTCAGAGACAACCTCTTCACAGCTATTTCTTGACCGTCGGGTAGCACGCCCTAAACACATCAAAATCTTAACTAGCCATTTTTGTGTATCGGTCTCTTGTGAAAATAATGTTCACTTCATGTTTCACATCCTTACATTATGAACAACATCTTAATTGGCTACTCACATCCTCTTACAACTCACCCCTCTTAGTGAACATGCGCGGTGTGTTTGCTTCCAAAAGACAAAACAAACATATTTATGCACATTTTCTCACTCTAAAATCTATTCACTCTATGTATTTAGATCTTAAATTCCTTCTCACTAAAAAAAGTAATAAAATAATATACTTCCAATGTTATGCCCATGCCCATAATAATCATTTCTCTAAAATCCATTAATTATTTTCAATAATAAGCATTTACCATCTCATTAAATACATTTCTCTTTTTTCCCATAATCAATTAAATACATTTCTCTTCCTAAGTAAATATTTTTTAAATAAATTTTGATAACTCTTAACGAATAAATATAGTATACGCCATACACTTTTTTAACTCGAACCAAACATATTTCACTTTTCTATCCTAAACTTTTTAGAATTTTGTTCTAAATAGATTGAAACAAAAGCACCTAATGATAAATGTAATGATATATTTTCATTTGTGCACCTTATAAACTGTGCCAAAACCACCATGTCCAAGCTTGTTGGCGGAAGAGAAATTTTCGGTGGCATCAAATATGTCAATTACGTCAAAAATCGGCACAGATGAATCTTCTTCTTCGTATAATTTTTCCCTTTGAGAATCAGAGTTTGCTCTAGGAAGAGTCTGAGCAGTGCCTCCTCTACTTCCTGCACCACTTCAGATTAAAGCTCAACAACCTAAACAATCTCAAATCGGCTAGTATGATCAGAAGAAGGTTTAAAGCTAGATGTTTACATTGCTAGGATCATACATATGATGACCACGATCCACAATCATTGGATGGATATGACTATATAAATATCGCCACTCGCATTCAATGCATGTGCATCGCAAGATGCACAAACAAACATTCGTACGAAAACATCTTTATGTATTATAGCCGAATTCGAAAATTATTTTGATTGATACCTTTTCTTTTCATTTTCAGAAGGCAGCACAAAATCGAAACCCCCAAAATGATGGCCGCACCCAGAGAGGTCGTCAATACGATTCCCAAAGATACCTTCTCCCGCTTCTCTCCTCTCAACCGTTTCATGTATTCCTCTACAAAATCACAATCATACATCAGCGTTAAATCCACTTCAATAGAGCAATATTGTGATGTAAAAAAAAATAAAAATAGAGCAATATTGTGAATGGTTCGAATCTTGGTGCCAACATTCATACTACATACCAAATTCTGTTGCGTCCACTCGCACGTACAAGTCCTGTCCATCACCAGCAAACACTCTAGTATCCATCAAGTCCCCGTACAACATAACGCACCCGACTCCAGTCGTCAAATCGGAGCTCGCGTAAGCCGTACACGAACAGTTCCTCAAGCACTCCTGCCTGCACATTTTCAAATCCATACCTTCGTCCAATCGCGCCGTCTTCGTATCGGGAACTTTAGCATTCTCCAGTTTCACAAACCCATCACCACCAGCACAACTCAGATTCCCTGCTCGCTTCCTGACGCACCCTCCCGATGCATCTCTTTGGTTCCACTCGCTAGGGAACCTCGGCTCGAAACCCGGGAGACAGGTGCAGAGGAAGTCCCCTGCAACTCTGTAAGGGTCGCAGTTCCCATTCGGCCCGCAAATTCCGTAGTTGTCACATTGCTCCTTGGGATAGTACGTGATCAAGTTCCACCGCCCGACTTTCTCCTGCCATACGACCCGGTTCAATGTCCCGGTCTGATCCAAATAGACCCGGACAATCATGTCGGGATTCAGAAGTCCCCAGGCGAAAGTGGAATCGCTCTTGTCGATCACCACGGTGGCGTTGAAGAAGGTGATCCGAGCCATCTCGGGTATCCCGGACCACGCGATTCCGTTCCACGGTCCGCTCCGCCACCATTTGGTCCGACCTTTGTACAGAATCAGCTCGGGCGAACCCCTCGGGTCGAAGACGTAGTAACAATCCCCTGTCGCAGGATCTTCAGGGGACTTCCAGGACCGGACCGCGTGTTCCGGCCCTGTCTTGCGCGCCATATTGGGCAGGACCGTGTCCGTCGGATAATCGAAGCTCTGCCACAGAACCGTCTCGTGATCGTCGAGCAGAACGAAATTCCCTTCGTCTAGTAGTCGAGCCGTCATTGGATTTCCTCCCGCGGAGACATTCGTGGACCACAGGGGAGCAGTACCAGTGGTTCTGCTTCCCTGATGCAAAACAACGCCCCCTCCTCGGGCGTCGATGGAGAGCAATCCGGAAGTGTCGTTGATCGGATTGTCTCGATTGGCGACCCAGACGACGATTTGGTCGGGAAGTTTGGTGAACCAGATTCCAAGGTAGCGATTGGTTGAGTTCCTGGGGCTGAAGAAACCCAGAGTGTGCCTTTCTCCATTGGAGACCAGCACTTGACCATCTGCAAGAGATTGGTTGAAAGTTATGGTGTCTGTAGATGAAGAACTGAAAGGAAGGGTTATGATTAGGTGAAGAAGCAACAAAATGGCCTGGAGCTCCATAGTCAAGCGAAATGGGAAGCCCAAAATATGGTTTCTCTCTTCTTTGAGTAAAGGTGTGTGTGTTTGTTTTGGTTTTCTACTCGAGAAAGAAAGAACTCTCATTGAACATTCCAATACACACGAGTCAAAACAGTAAGAGTGTTTGACGTGGCAATATTGGAAGGGAAAGAAACGGTCTACTGACGTGAAGGGCTAATTTTGGATTTTGAAAAAAAAAAAAAAAAATCTAAATGGGATTTGTCTATGTGTATTTGCAAGCTATTTGTTATGCATGTGGCTGTGGAAAAAGTATATAAGATTGTAAAAGTATTGTTGGAAACTTGGAATCGTGTGGAGAAAGTTAGGGTAGAATAAACATACTACGTAGTGATGGCAATTTCAACATGTCCTGACCCGCGATGGAGCGGGTATTACTCGATCCGCAGTAGCGTGGGGCGGGGCATGAGTATCTACTTCCGACCCGCCCTGCTCCGCCCCGCCCCCATTCTAGACTCAATTTCTTACAATTTCTATACATATTTCTCCTATTTGACTTTTCTTCAACTAGTTAGAGTCGCTCTTTCAACTTGTTAGACTCAATTACCCATTCTATTATCACTATTTTTCATTCTTAAAGTGTTTTTCCCTTCGTTTTATCGTAAAAGGTAAATTTTATTTGTATTTTTTTCGAATAACATGTAAGAGTGGGTCGACCCGCCCCGCTCCGTACCCGCGCGAGTTTTACCCGCCCCGCCTCGTAGTAGCGTGGGGCGGGGCATGTGAATTGAGGTACCCACCCCGCCCCATTGTCATCACTACGATCACTTTTATTCTAGGGTGAGTTTCTAAATATTATTTTACTCATAAGTTCAATTGTCGAACAAAGATGATGTATTTGTAGATTTATTTAATAAATATAATTAAAATTAATAATATCCAAATAATTTGTTCCAAATATCTACAATGCATTTTCATAAATAACTACAACTAAAGTGTTCATAAATAACTATAATGCATTTTCTTATTCCGAAAGAAAGGCAAAATACATTCATTGTCTATACTATTAAATATGTATTTTCAATGCATTCGTTGTCTCTTTCAATTTTATGATTCACAGTGACGAAGAGGGTCGGAGCAAGGAGGATATTACTTGTTTGGAGTGCAAAGTCTTATTTGGGAGTGACGTGGTCGTTTTGAGAAATAAAGGGGTCGTTTGGAAGTTAGGAGTCTAAATGAGTGATTCTGTGAATGTGTGTATTCTTTACAATCTATCGTTCTTTTGACATAAACTTATCTAGAATGCATGCATTTGATTGGTACTTTAGAATCTCAACTGGCTAGAATCATTCATTTTAGAATCTCTACAAAAAGGTGAGATTCTCTTGCTTTACTTTTGTAATTGCTTTTTTGCACCTCTTATCCTTATTTTTTTATATATATATTTCATATTTGCCCCTTCTTTAATTGACTATATAAAGAGAACTTTAAGGTTATATAAGTCTTTTTGGTCATTAAAGTGAGAATCCTTATATTCTTTAAAAGTGAGAATCACAACTAACAAACAACATATTCTTACAATCATCTATTTCTTACAATCACTACACTTAGAATACATACATTGTAAGAATACACATATTTATAGACTCCCAACTTCCAAACGACTCCAAAACACGTACAGGTATATGTAATCAATTAGTTGTCTGTCCATCAAGAATTGGAACATCATCAATATAAGAAAAAATGGTTTAATGGGAGCCAAATACGCGGCTCAAGTTATTGAATACTTTTCAGCAGACATTGGATATTTCATCCCCCAAGTTTGTGGCGGTTTGTGGTCACCAAAATGGCGCATATCTATAAAATTTATGAAGCAGATTCATGGGTTGTCTTTGCAGGGATTCAAAAACTCTGGCTCCTGAAAGCTTCACGGAAGGGCAGATTAGACATTTCACGGTTCTGCACATTTAATTGAAGTGCTGCGTTTTTGTTTTACTGAGCCCAATTGTTTTTACTTTTTATCATACATGGGCTAAACGGAATGCCTTCGGACATCATCTGGGCCTATTCTTGGATTTTCCCTTTTCCACAGAATTTGCAATTTAATCAAAATTCAAAACTCACCCCTATCTCCATCGTCTCTCCGTCGCTCACCAAACAAAGAAACCCATTCGCCTTCCTCTTCAATCTGCAATTCCTTCTCACTTCGACAATCAAATCTTCTTCTACCTTCGACTCTGGCCATCAAATCGTCTCTGCCACTCACTTCATCCCAGCAGAGAGTTGTTGTAAACCAGCCGCCGTGTTATTATCCACCAATTCCTCTTGCGACTCCGACCAAAAACAAGCGACAAGCATGGGAGCAGTACTCCAGGAGCTTTAGGGATTTCGTCGGAAGTTCTACCACCCCTCTGCCGCCGTGAATCGAGGGTCACTAACGCTGTCCGTTGTTTCTATCGCCCTCCTCCGCCGTGAATCGATGGTCCTGTGAATCGATAGTCACCAACCCAGCCGCTTTTTCTTCCTCTTATCGCCACAAGAAAAAAAGAACAAAGTTGATATTAAAAAAAAACAGAGTATATCTTGCTCTCTCGATCGAAGAGGATGGAGCGAAAGGGGATGGAAAGTGACCGTTTTTTAAGTTTGAGATTTAAGAGTGAAGAATATACATGCAAATTTGTATGTTGCTCATCTTGGTGGGAGTCTCGAGATGGGAAAGGACAGAGGAGATAGAGAAGAAAGAAAGTTCCAAATGGTGTTGGTGTCACTGGTGGGTGGGAGTAAACAAGCGGAGAGATAAGGGGAATTGGCTGAAAATGCAAAAGAAAAGAACAAAAATAAGTGACATGATAAGATTAATTAAAATTATTGAACATTTTTAAAAAATATTAAATTTTATTAGTTAATGATATTTCAGAAAAACTAATATGTTTTTTAAATGTAAAAAAAGCTAATATGTGTTTAGCAAAAATAATAATAAGATTAAATAATGAAAAAAATGAAGGTGACCCTCAGTTCTGTTATTAATTCGGTTTACTTAAAACATAACCTTATCGAAGTACTAATTTAAAGTTCATCTGATTAACTGACAAAATAACCGAGAACTGATTACGTGGTTTCGGTAAACCAAAAAATATAAACGGTACGGCTTGCGTTAAGCAATTTTTTTAATTAAACAGTTAAATGAAAATCGATTCAGATTATAACCGAACAAAACTGATTTTCAGTTCATGAGGCATTCCTTCGCAGTGTAATTTTGGGTATATTTTTTAATTTATTTATAATCCCCTATATAATTTTATTAGCAGCAACTGAAATTACATGAGCACAACCAAGCTCTCTTGGACCTCTGTAGATCCAACATCAAATATGTCTATAAAATTTATGATGGAGATTCATATCTCCAATTTTCTCCATTTTAAAAATGTTGTTATGTGAGTGTTTCACGGAAGGTTATTAATGACCCTTTCCCTGTCTAAATGAAACTGTGTGTTCCATTTAAGGAAGTCCATAATTGGATCCGCGCCAACCGGGCCTCCTATACTCTCATTTGGGCTTTTCAATAACAACTTTGAGTTATAACTCCGCGACAAGGTTTGAGCAATTTTATTTCACTTTAATTTATATTTTTAATTTTTAATTTTAATCTTTTATCAAATTTTATCGATTTGGGAGGAAATCCCTTATTTTCAAAAACCGCCAGATTTCGTCATCTTCCCCTTTCAGAAAATCTACCAACAACATCTCTACTCGGACCTATCCCTACTACGTAGCATTGGGCAAGAACGCACTCACCCCGAGAAGACGATTGCATTGGAGTCCTCTACGGAATTCACTTTCTCCTCTGGCAGGTGTGCAAAATCACCCTTCCATCTTGGATGTGATTTCTTTCTTCAATACAAGAGCATTTCCTTCAGATCCTCGATTGGGTCAATATTGATAAGGACATAGTATTTATAGGTCAAACAGAGAAGACGGTTGGTGATGGCGGAGGTGGAGGCTAAAACGCAATACCAATTTGGCCAAGCTAAGCCGCCTGGTAGTTAGTTTGGTAATCTTTTTGGACACACACTTGAATTCATTTATTATGGGGTTGTTTGGAGATGGGATTTGTTGTGATGTATATAACCAATCCACTAGCGAATAGAATTTGCCTTTTTTTTTAATATTGTTTCCCATAGTCGATATTAGGTTCACTCTTTTTAGATGCAAATTGATGATTTTCAATTTTTTAATTGTTAGTAATTTTTTGCATTTTTTTCATTCTTCTTAAATGTTATGTACAAAACTTATATACTTTTTTTCTGCACTCCTCTTCACTTGATTAACTGTTGTTGCCATGCTAAACTCTCACATCCATTATTGAAGTATCATTTTGTTGGTTTCTTTCGTGATGCAAGATATGGTTGCATGTGTTTTGGTGATTTAGATTAATTTTTTTTAAGTGCATCGATGCATGAGATAAATTTACCTTGCTTGAGTCACATCTTATATTTTACAATGACACCAAGTTAGATGCGTTTCTAATCAAAGTTGAAGTTGTTACTATTAGAGCATGGATACCTCCCATTTTATTGAGGTTAGGTCGTCTGAACCACAATTTGATCATGGCTAAGGTGATTTTTGGACGGAAATTCGGGTATAAGGACATGTTTGATATTTTTCTAAAGTATAAGGGTATGATGTAAAAAATAGTGCATGTTTGATAAAATTGCATAGTAAATGGCCATATTATACCTATAACCCAATTATATTTAATTAGATTTCAAATTCATTTCTTAAAACTTCATTAGTCAAATACTTGAGTACTTTCCTACATTATTGACGGCCAATAACCAAGCAAAATAGCCAGTACAAAGGGATGGCAAAAATGTCTGTAACCGTCGATATCCGCCCGAATCCGATCGAATTGGGTAGGGTAAAACCCAAACTGGAAGGAATTTTAGTGGGCACGGGTAAAACTTGAACTCGAATATTGCGAGTAATGGGTAGGCATGATTTTCTCACTATCCAACCCGAACTCGCCTGATTATGACATGCATATGCATTTTGTCTAAAAATAATTATTAATTTTCTCTACCATATTTTATATTTAGCATATAAATATAATATTTTCATAAAATTATGTTGTTTTAATTAATTTTCTTCACCCTAATGAATTATTGTCGTACTTTTACGCTTATGTAATGTGAGAATATGAGTGAATGGTAACATATTGGTTGGAGTTATAAAGAGAAATTATTATCCATGGATGACCGTGGATACCCGAAACCCGAACGGGTATGGGGATGACTTTGATTTTTTACCCGTTTCTTATGTGGGTATGGGTAACATCCGAACTACTTTGGGTAGGATAACGGATATGCACTATCCGCCCCGACCCGACCCGACCCATTGCCATCCCTAACAAGCATCAACAACATGGTGAAAACAAACATATATAAGTTAGTCATATGTACTCATATTTATCAAGCTTTCCCAATAAGGAAATTTACCAAACAAAATAATTACTACAAGAATCAACGACACGAGTGAAACCAACATTTTGGTTTCACCTATTAGAAGAAAATGTATGGTTGCAATCCATCCAATACTTACACAAGAAAAAAAGTAACACGACGCACCTATTAGGAAAAAAGTAAAGTTTCAATCCATCCAATACTTACACAAAAAAGAAAGAAACACACAACTACAAAATAAAATCAAGAAACACTTCAACAACAAGAACAACCCGGCCAACGGACGGGGCGCTGTGCTAGTGAGGGGATAGGAGGGTTTTGATAGTGGGAGTTGGAACAATCTGATTTCTCATTGTTCCTTAATTATCTCATGAAACATGTCGTTTGGTTTTTGTGATTATTTAGGCGATATTTTTACAATGTTTATTATTGAGTCATTTTCTTATTTTTTATGTGCAAATATATATAATATGATTTTTATTTTTATTTTGATGTGATGAAAAGAATAAATTATAATGATTTTTAATTCTAAGTTTTTAATTGAGATTGTTGAGAGAGTTTGTGTTGATCTTGATATCATCAGAACAATTTGGAATTTGGAGTTACCTATTGGCTGAAACGGAGGATATCTCATGGAAGTCACCTCCTCTTAAGTGGGCCACCCTCAACTCTGATGGCTTCGTTCACCCTCGTACAGGCCAAAACACAGCGAGTGGCCTCATTAGAGATCATACATGCGGAGTTGGAATACCTTGGTCAAAGCCTTCCTAGACAGACGTTTCCCCTATTCCTGAAAAGGTTGACGATGTGTATTCATCAACCCCATCTGCTGATGGCAGTTGTTGCTGTTTTATGGCGGATCTGGCGATCTCGTAATTGGGTTGTTTTTTAGGGCAAGCAGTTTGGGATCCCAGCTCTTATGCGCCAATTTAATCAGCAGTATCAGGAGTGGATAAACCTGCCGGGGGATAGGCCTCATCCGCGGCCCCCTGCTAGTTCTAGCTCGCCGCTGGGAACGACCAATGCTGGGTCATTCATTTGTCAGTGGGATGGCGCTACCAGGCGTGGCTCTCATTCTGCAGGTGGGATGGTTATCCGGTCTTCGGCTGGACTGGTGGTAGGAGCTCGGGGTGTTCAGTTTGGTATCATTGATGACCCTTTGGTTGTTGAGATGCTCACGCTCCGCGATGCTATTCATTGGTGTACTGAGGAGGGGTTGACGGATGTACGATTTGAAGGGGATGCTCAGGTGATCGTTGAGAAGCTTACCAGCTCTGAGGTCCGTGACAGCCGGATTGGCGCTCTGCTCGAGGAAGTTCTGCATTGTTTATCTAACCAGCAAGGGTTTAGTGTTCAGTTTGTAGGTAGGCATAATAATAGGGTAGCTCACTTGGTGGCTCGCAATACCCTTCTATTGTACCCGTCTGCAAGTCGGTTCTTTGATTTTGTGGCCTGGCTCAATTCCCGGATGTAGCTGCCTTTTTTTTATCGATATAAGATTATCTTTTGTAAAAAAAAAGTCTAATTTGTAGCTTTTGTGAGATGGGGTTAATTAATTAATTTGCTGCGGAAATAATGGGAGATGGGCAGACTTTAATCAAGTATCGTGTCTTGTAGGTGCAAAAAAATGTAATTCACTCATATTTTTCATTTATTCGCATCATTTTTTTTGTTATTCACGCTATATTTGCGTTATTCATGTAAGAGTGTTGATTATTCACGCAACTAATACTGTTAGGTCATGCAATTTGGTGTTTATTTGCACATATTGTTATTTATTTACGTCGTTGTAAAATAAAATTTTAAACTTTGAAATATATCAAAATGGATGTCATTGTGTAGATTATGATTAATGCAACACATTTTTACAGATCAATTGAGAATCCAAATATAATTCTATGAAATATAGCCAATACAAATTATTAGGGGAAAAAAGTCCGATTTCCCATTTATGTCAATAACTTACGCTCTTATGTGAATAACCATGATATTACGTGAATAAACACCAAATGGTGTGAATGAGCACAAAAATACGTGTAAAAGTTGGCTTCAGCTGTTTTGTCAGCTAACGTGACAATAAATTTTTCCCTTTAATCAATCATACAATCACTGCAACTAATTGATATCTTTATTTATGCATTAATGACGATAGACACATTCACCATAGTTTTAGTATTACGGAAAATCCATATCAAATATATAACGGATTTAAGCACTCTAGTAAAAACAAATCTTATTTCAACTATTATCTTCTCCATTACTAGGTTCTCATATGACCATAAAACACTGTTAATGGTCCGCGGTAGCCGACAAAAAAAAAATTATTCCCACGCCAAACACTCATTTTGTGTTGACTTAGTGTGGAACATTTTGTCAAGTCTTCGGTGTAACATTGGCATTGTGCATCACTCATAGAGCAAAGCAATATTCTGCTAGTTTGAGTAAAACTAGACATGAACGACATTGTGGTTTCTCCACTTCCTTGAAACTAGATTATTATGGAGCTCAAAGCCATTTTTGTGCTTCTTCCACTCACCATCTTTCTTCCCTTCTTCTGTTGTTCTTCATCTACAGACACCATCGGATTCAACGAATCTCTTCCAGACGGCCAAGTACTGATTTCCAGCGGAAACATGTACACTCTGGGTTTCTTCAGCCCCGGGAAATCAACCAACCGCTACGTGGGAATTTGGTTCACCAAACTGCCCACACAAGTAGTGGTCTGGGTCGCCAACCGAGACGATCCGATCAACGATACTTCCGGATCGCTCTCAATTCGAGGCGGCGGCTTGGTTCTGAGCCAAAGAAGCAACGGTACTACTTCTACTTTGTGGTCTGCAAATGTCTCGACCGGAGCGAATCCGGTCGTGGCTCGACTGCTTGACGAAGGAAATTTCGTGCTGCTCCAACAGGAGGGTGGCCTCAAGACGGTTCTATGGCAGAGCTTTGATCATCCAACGGACACGGTCTTGCCCAACATGGTGCGAAAGACGGGACCGAACTACGCGCTTCGGTCCTGGAAGTCCCCTGACGATCCTGCGACAGGGGAGTGGTCCGACATCCTGGACCCGAACGGGTCGCTTGAGCTGATACTGTACAAAGGACGAACCAAGCAGTGGAGGAGCGGACCGTGGAATGGGATCTTCTGGTCCGGGTTCCCCGACATGCCTCGAGTTTCCTTGTTCACCTTCAGCTTGGTGATCGAACGAAACCACGAGGCGAGTTTCGTTTGGGGGCTTCGGAATCCTGACATGATTGCCAGGGTACACTTGGATTCGTCCGGGGCTCTGAACCGCGGCGTGTGGCAGGAAAAGGAAGGACGATGGAACGAGATCTTCAAGTATCCGTCGGAGCCTTGTGACAAGTACGGACATTGCGGCCCGAACGGGAACTGCGACCCTTACGGAGTCGCTGCAGGGGACTTCCCCTGCATCTGTCTTCCCGGTTTCGAGCCGAGGTCTCCGAGCGATTGGTCCCTGAGGGATGGCTCGGGAGGGTGCGTCAGGAAGAATCTGAGTTGTGGCGGTGATGGGTTTGTGAAATTGGGGAATGCTAAAGTTCCTGATACGACGACAGCCCAATTGAATGCGGACATGGATTTGAGCAGGTGTGAGCAGGAGTGTCTGAGGAACTGTTCATGCACGGCTTACGCGAGTTCTAATTTGACGAGTGGAGTTGGGTGCATTTTATTGAACGGGGATTTGGTGGATACGAGAGTGTTTACCGGTGGTGGACAGGACTTGTACGTGCGAGTGGACGCAGCTGAATTAGGTAAGCGATCTAAGGGTGAATGTCGAGCATTAAGGCTTGAACTAGAGTAAGTTTATCCGCATTGCTCTGATGTATGATTTGGGATTCAGCTGAATACAGGAAACGGGAATTGAAAGGAGACAAGGAGAAGAAGAAGCTTTTAGCCGCTGCATTGGCCTCTATGGGTGCGGCCATCATAGTGGCGGTTTCAATCGTGTATTGCCTCCTGAAAAGGAAGAGAAAAGGTAGTCAAGGAAATCTAAAGTGAGCTAATCAGTAATTTCTGTATCGTTCTAATTTTATTGTGTATTTTCAGAGGGATGTGAGTTAATTTTTTCTCAAAACATGTGTAGGAAATCGAGGTGGCAGCAATCATACAATTCTGAAAATTGGGGTCGAAACACTGAAGGAGGATTTGTACGAGGATAAAGATCCATCCGTACCTATTTTCGATGTGCTTGACATATATGCTGCCACAGACAATTTCTCTGAGGCCAACAAACTTGGACAAGGTGGTTTTGGTTCTGTTTATAAGGTACACTTAAGTTATGCTAACAAACTGAGTTATCAACGAGGATAGGTATTCAAATGTATCATTTGTCTAACGAGAGTAGTGGTAAGGTGGATGATACTGAGACTATTCGTTGAAATTCTACAAATTCTCAAC
Organism: Linum trigynum; assembly: GCA_964030455.1. NCBI lineage: Eukaryota > Viridiplantae > Streptophyta > Magnoliopsida > Malpighiales > Linaceae > Linum > Linum trigynum. Next base: position 65,761,696 of record OZ034819.1, read on the forward strand.
CTATTTCTTTTTCTCATCATTTAATATAACAGTAATGTAATTGAGTAGTGAGAAGAAAAAATTTGAAGTGTAAAAATCCTTTGAGATTGTTTTAATTGTCTTATAGGTAGTCAAGGTTTTCATTTGGGTATACTATCTAGCGGACAAGAAATAGCCGTGAAAAGGCTGTCTCAGAATTCGAGACAAGGAATTCGAGAATTCAAGAATGAAGTACGACTAGTTTCAAAACTCCAACATAAGAATCTAGCAAGGCTATTTGGTTGTTGCATTCACGAAGAGGACAAGATGTTGGTCTATGAGTACTTGCCAAACAAAAGCCTCGATTTTTTCATCTTTGGTACACTTTTTCCTCCCATCTTCAATTCATTGCTTCCATTTTTTCTCGTAGGTAATTGTCAACGAAACATTTGATTATTGATGTGTTCCTTTGATCCAGATAAAACGAAAGGCTTGTTATTGGACTGGAGTAGACGATTTGAAATCATCATTGGGGTTGCTCGGGGTTTATTGTATCTGCATCAAGATTCGAGGTTGAAAATCATCCACAGGGATCTAAAAGCAAGCAATATTCTACTAGACGCTGCAATGAATCCGAAAATATCAGATTTTGGGATGGCTCGATTATTTGGAGAGGATCAAATAGAGGCCAATACAAATAGAATTGTTGGAACCTAGTAAGAAAAGAAAAGAAAAACCTTATTCCCTTTTCAAAAGATTAATTACCTTACATGAGTTCACTAATATTTTATTCTTTGTACAAATACTATTGCAGTGGATACATGTCACCGGAGTATGCAATGGAGGGTCTATACTCCACTAAATCAGACGTTTTCAGCTTCGGAGTTCTAGCACTTGAGATCGTGAGTAGTAGACGGAGCAACCAATATTATCATAAAAGTCCATCATTTAGCCTGATTGGTCATGTAAGTGCTCTTTCAAACCTATGGAAAGAAATCATGCCCTTCAATATATGCTTTCTACGAGTTTAACCTGCAAGAAGGACTCTAAAGTCTAAACCCTAATGTTGAGTTCAGATCCATGTTAAAGTAATAGTTTGGGCGTGGGAGGATTTATGGTTTCATGTATAGGTCATAAGAAAAAGGAATCACTTAACTCAGAAATATTCCTAACCATTCATTTTTGTTTGCAACTCATAATAGGTGTGGGAGTTGTGGAGAGAAGGAAGATCATTGGAAATCGTGGATTCATCGATAATAAGAGAATCATGTTCTATGGATCAAATCTTGAAGTGCATTCAGATAGCTCTCTTATGCGTTCAAGAATCTCCAGCAATTCGACCAACTATGTCAAATGTTGTCTTCATGTTGGGTAATGAAACCACTCTTCCATCCCCCGGGAAGCCGGCATTCATACTCCAAAGGAAACATGATGATGCAAACTCAGCAGAAACTAATACCACCGGATCGTCGACAAATCTTTCAACCAACCACATGTCAATAACCACTTTGATAGCTCGATAGTACATAGAAGACAAGCACACTTATTATAAAAACAAATCTATTTTTTTCACTTTAACATAAGCTTAGTAATATCTTGTAATTACAAAGTATACAACACAGATTCTGCATTTTAAGCTATACATACTGTAATATTTTCTTTACACACTTCACTTTTACTATTCCCTCTTAGTAACAATTTGCTCCCCAATAAGTTTTTTGATTGAAAAGCAGGTAAATGTAAGATGCTGAGTGTTAGATTTGAGATTTTGGTATTTGAAAAAGAATTTTGCTCCAATGGAAGAGTCAAAGTGTCAAATCTTTCCATTTTGGTTTTTTATACAATTTAATATGGTGTAATATTTATAACTTTATTTAGATAACTTTGTCGAGCTTTTACATCAATATTAATAAGTTTAAAATGAACATATTAAGTATGACATTGTCAATAACGAAAATACAAAAACTAAGACAATCAATTCTAAAATAACCTCAGACTAAATTCATGATATGTAGCCTGCAAAATTCAAGGAAAGTGGTGTTACATAAAAAAAGTCCAAAAAATTACGAAAATGCCCTCCTAAAAAATAGGCTCAAATCGGTGATTAATAGACTTCATAATCGGTTAAGAATACTCTCAGGCCGAATCTGTGATCTGTGGTCTTCAAAATCTAAGGAAAATTGTATTTCGAAAAAATCATCGAAATCTGTGATGGTACCCCTTACGATATGCCAAAAATGAACTTAGAAAAAATTTGCCCAAATTAGTGCTTAATATACTTAATCATCGGTGTAGCTTCAGGCTGAATTCGTGATTTGTAGTCTTCAAAATCCAAGGAAAATGGTATTTCGAAAAAAATGCCAAAAAATTATGAAAATGTCATAAAAAATACACTCATCAATAGATACAAAAATCATTAGAGAATAGCCTCTGGTCGAATCTGTGATATGTTGCCTTCAAAATAGGAAAATGACATTTTGAAAAAATTGCCCGAAATCTATGATGATACCCCCTATAGAATATGCTAAAATGGATTAAAAAAAGTCCACCCAGATTGGTCGAAACACTTATCTGTAGCCTTAAAAGTCCAAGGAAAATGGTCTTTTGAAAAAATTGCTTGGAATCTGTGATGGGTACTCCATTGGAATCTGCAAAAAAATGGAACTGAAAAAAATTCTCCCAAATCAGTGCTAAATAGACTTAATCATCGGTGAAGAATAGTATTATGTCAAATAAGTTATTTATAGCATTCAAAATCCAAGAAAAATGGACTTTTGGAAAAAAAGCCCAAATATTTACTAAAATTCCCTAAAAAAAATACACCCAAATCGGTGATTAATCGATATCATCATCGATGGAGAATAGCCTCAGGCAGAATTCGTGATTTGTTGCATTCAAAATCTAAGGAAAATCGTATTTCAAAAAATTGCTGAAAATCGGTGATGCTACTCCTTTGGAATCTGCCAAAAATGGATTGAAAAAAAACTCGTCCAAATTGGTGATTAATAGACTTAATCATCGGTGAATCGGTGAAGAATAGTTTTAGGTTGAATCACTAATATGAAGCCATCACATTCCAAGAAAATGCCTTTTGAAAAAAATGCCAAAAATTACGAAAATACCCTTTGAAAAAATCTGACTAAATCATCGATTACTAGACTTCATCATCGCTGGAGAACAGCCTCAGGTAGTCAGGCCTAATCCGTGATCTGTCGTCTTCAGAATCTAAGAAAAATGATCTTTCGAAACTATGATGGTACTCCTTTTGATATGCCAAAAATGGGTCCAGAAAATATCCGATCAAATTGGTGTTAAATGTACTTAATCATTGGTGAAGAATAGCCTTAGACCGAATATGTTATGTGAACCTTCAAAATCTAAGAAAAATGGCATTTTGGAAAAAACAAACCGAAAAATTTCAAAAATGTCCTTCTAAAAAATACGCCCATTTTGGCAATTATTAGACAACATCATCAATGGAGAATAGTCTGAGGCCGAATCTATGATTACGAAAATGACTTTTCAAAAAAAAAATCACCCAAAATTTGTGATGGTCACGAAAAATCTGTCAAAAATGGTCACGGAAAAAATCCACCGAAATCGGTGCTGAATAGACTTAATCATCTGTGAAGAATAGTCTTAGAAAGAATTCGTGATTTGTAGCCTTCAGAATCCAATGAAAATTACCTTTCAAAAATGCCCAAAAAATTATGAAAATGCCTTCCGGAATAAATATGCCCAAATATGCAATTAATAGTCCTCATCATCGATGGAGAATAGCATCATGCTGAATTTGTGATATGTTGCCTTCGAAATCCAAGGAAAATGGTCATTCAAAAAATCCAATGAAATTTGTGATGGTACCCCTTCGGGATATGCCAAAATGGACTTGGAAAAAATCCGCCTAAATGAGTGATTAATAGACTTAATCATAGGTGGAGAATAGCCTCATGTCATATCCGTGATATGTAGCCATCAATATTCACGGACGGGAAACTGTGTTTATACCCCATTGGAATCTGTCTAAAATGGACATGGAATTTTTTTTTCCAAATCGGTACTTAATAGATTTAATTAACCGTAAGGAATAGTCTCAGCTCGAATCCGTGATATGTAGCCTTCAAAATCCAAAGAAAATGGTCCTTCGAAAAAATGCCCAAAATTTTATGAAAATGCCCTCCGCAAACGCAATATAGGCGCTGGGTTGCAATAATGATATCCCCTAACATACCAAAACTAACCGTGACCCCATCTTACGAAATGGACAATTAACATAATTCATCATCAATGAAGAATAGTCTCAAACCGAATTTATAATTTGTAGCCTTCAAAATTAAATAAAAAATGGCATTTCAAAATCCAAACTAAACAACCTATTCGAATCACTTTTCGATATATAGTTTTGTAATGTGAGTACGTATGCCATAATTTTTGAATTATTAAGGCCCAAGATTATTAATTGTTGCATACGAAAAAAACGGGTTAGCTTTTAAACTCGGGTTACTGTTCATAAACCCTCTTTTCTTCTAATTTCCTGTAGCCGTGTGTACCTAAACCACTTGTGAGCTCTAGGGCGGCTGTCCAAGCATCTCCAATGCAGCCCTCTAATTTCTCAACCTATGCATTTCTCCTTCATAACCATTATATGGAATAGGTTTCAATACAAAACTCTTCCTATTTTCAATATTACAAAACATTTTTTTTATAATGGTGAGAGCTTAAATTAAATTAGATGGAACCGAAGGAAGAGTAAAGAGTACAAAGAGAGGCAAGATCAACTACCTACAAGAAGACACAAAAACAAAAACAAAACGCAGCACAAGGAGTGCTACTCGACGATGTTTTGCGTATAAATACAAAATTTTATGTGTTTTACAATATGATATTCATTTTGATAAATTTTTCTAACGTAAAAATTTCAGGTCATAATTCTATTGTCAATTAAATAAAATGTAAATATAAGTTTAATGACTCAGACAATACACAAACTTTATGGATATAATAATTTCTTATGAATCATTTAAAAAAAAATATCACATAAGCCTTCATGATATTAGTTTTGAATGAAAATTCCTAAATTAGTTACTAAATTTTTTACAATCTCATCAATTGCTTTACACAAAGGTTTTTAAGGTCAATTATATTTTACATAACAGTTTAATCAAATGTGATACTTTTTATAACATAGTTCACCTATTATTAACTATTTATTGTTATTATTGCCTACCACATTCAACATCTCATCAATTTGAATTACAACGGAATTAAAGCTTATGTAAGATAAGTTAATATTATATAATAGTTTAATCAAATGTAAGACCTGTATCTTGGTTTTATTATTAAACGACACATTATAAAAGATTACGTAACACCATTCATAACAATTCTTAAAATACACTCTATATGTAAAGCTTATGAAGGTTGAAGGGATAGTTATTACATATGTATCAATCAAACAAATATTTTACCTCTGTAATAATTAAGATACTACATAAAAGTTATTAAAAGTGTTTTACTTGAAATATTTTGTGAATAATTTTGTTTTAACTAAACAGTTAAATAAGTGGATGAAATTTCTTACCAAAATAAATAATTAGTTTATAACTGCTGCGAAGCGCGGGCCAAATAACTAGTCTTACATAAAAGATTAAGAGAAATTATACCCGTTCTCGAATTTTTCCGATAAGCAATTTCTCCAATAAGTCCATTTCATGAAAATAACATCTTTTCAGAGCGCGTGGACCATAAATCCTGCGGAATTTGTGACTCAGGCTCTTGTTGTGATGACCGACAAGAAGGATTCCAATTGTAAGAAATAGAAATGGGAGGATCCAATAGAAGATTTTACAATGAATTTGGCTATAAATATCCACACTTTCATGTAGGTATGATATAGGCGGGTCGGGATTAGAGTGCATATACATTATCCTTACTAAAAAATACGAGTTTGCGATATCCATGAGTAATAATTTTTTTTAATAATTTTGACTTACACGATAACAATCAAACGTATATTACAATTAGATAAGTGAAAATGTACGACAATAAATCACTAGGACAGGAAAAATTAGTTAAAAACAGCACAATTTCATGAAAAAAATATTATATATGTCTAATAAATATAAAATACGTTGAAAGAATGATAATATTTTTTTAAAACAAATGAATGCGTATAATTGGATGACTTCGAATTGAATACTGAAAAAAATCATGTCCACCCATTAACTATAATATTTTTATTCAAATTTTACTCATACCCATTAAAAAAAATTCGAATTTGAATTTTACCCTATCTCATTTAAACGAATTCGAAAAAATATCCACAGATACGATTGTTTTTTTCATGACATCAGATGAGAGGGATAATAACAAATGAGTTCCTCTACAATATTCCCCCCCATCCCTCTCTTCGTATATGTCATATATTTTGGTGAGCACATTTTCATCCCCGACAATTTTTGTCACTAAATTGGTTAATAGCAAAACTATATGTGTGGACTACAAAGCATCATTGACTAGGGGAAACGCCAAAGCAGTCGACCAACTGAAGTCCAGCTGATGAGAAGTATTCAATAACTCGGCCGCGTTTGGTCCCCATCAAAACTTAACGGTCAATTTCGTGGATTGGAATATGAGCACAAGAGCTACGTTGATGGACATTTTTTGTATGCTTTCAAATTGGCTTGGGAGGATTGAATTCGTATTTGTTTTATAATGATTTTTTATTGCATATAGGCTTGCAGTCGATCCAAGAAATCGATAACACACGTCTTGTTGTCATCTGTATAATAACAATTCGTTACATATTCATCAACAATCGGGTCATTGAACTTTCGCAAACCTCGGTTTCTACTTAATAGATTCGTTACATGAATGAAGGTTAGGATACTCCGCATTCATTTATAAAAAAAAAGGACTTTAACATACTAAGTCATATATTATTACTCTTTTGAGGTAGTTGGCGCCACAATTACCGTATCTTTTCCATCCAATATTCCCGCGTCAAACACTGTTCTTGGTTTGGATTTTTACGTGGATTGTTTGATGTGAAAAAAGTCTTATCTCTGAACAGTGCTCCATGTGGATCATTCGCACGAAAGAAGACAGAAACATCCCTACTTGTCTTCTTTAATTTCTCTGAGTAAAATACCAAAACAAACACAACCTTGATAACAAAAGAGTCCAAAGCAAAAAAAAACATGAACCATACTCTGAACTTTCCATTTCCTTGATCATGGAGCTCCAATCCATTCTACTGCTTCTTCCACTCATCATCTCTCTTCCTTTTTGTTCTTCATCTACAGACACCATAAGATTCAACGAATCTCTTGCAGACGGCCAAGTACTAGTTTCCAGTGGAGAAAAGTACACCCTCGGTTTCTTCCGCCCCGGCAGCTCACGCAATCGATACCTCGGAATCTGGTTCACCAAACTTCCCACGCAGGTCGTCGTTTGGGTCGCCAATCGAGACAGTCCGATCAACGACACTTCCGGTTCGCTCTCCATCGACGCCGCTCGAGGAGGCTTGATTTTGCAACAGGGGAGCAGGAACATCATGACTACTCCTGCTCCCCTCTGGTCTACAAACATCTCCACCGCCGGACAAAATCAGATGGTGGCACGACTGTCAGACGAAGGGAACCTCGTCCTGCTGCTGCTGCAGCAGCAGGACGGGGATCAGGAGGAGACGGTCCTGTGGCAGAGCTTCGACCATCCGACCGACACGGTCCTGCCCAATATGGTGCGGAAAACGGGACCGGACTATGCGGTCCGGTCCTGGAAGTCCCCTGACGACCCTGCAGAAGGGGACTGGTCCTACGTCCTGGAATCGAACGGGCCGCCGCCTCAGCTGATGCTGTACGAAGGTCGGACCAAGCGGTGGAGGAGCGGACCGTGGAACGGAGTCGCCTGGTCCGGGGTCCCCGACATGTCTCGAATCACCTTCTTCAACATCAGCGTCGTGGTCAACGACAGTGAGTCGACTTTCGTTTGGGGGCTTCGGAATCCTGCCCTGTTAGCCAGGGTGTATTTGGATTCCGAGGGGATTTTGAATCGGGCCATTTGGCAGGACAAGGACGCGCGGTGGAACGAGATCTTCAGGTATCCCAAGGAGACGTGCGACTACTATGGACACTGCGGGCAGAATGGGAACTGCGACCAGAACAGAGATGCAGGGGCTTTCTTCTGCAGCTGCCTTCCGGGGTTCGAGCCGAGGTCGCCGAGCGACTGGTACCTGAGGGATGGCTCGGGAGGGTGCGTCAGGAAGCGAACAGGGAGCCTGAGCTGTGGCGGTGGCGATGGGTTTGTGAAATTGGAAAATGCTAAAGTTCCTGACACGACGACGGGGAGATTGTACGCGGGTATGGATTTGAAAAACTGCGAGCAGGAGTGTCTGAGGAACTGTTCCTGTACGGCTTACGCGAGTTCTAATTTGACGAGCGGGATTGGGTGCATCGTACTGTACGGGGATCTGATGGACACGAGAGTGTTTGCTGGTGGTGGGCAGGATGTGTATGTGCGAGTGAATGCGGCTGAGTTAGGTACGAGGATGGTTGTTGACCTCAAGGTTTGAACTACGAGAAAAGTTATGGCCGTGTTGCTCTTGAATTGGATGTAGCACTGACGTGTGATTGTGATTCAGCTGAATACAGGAAACGGTTGAAAGGAGACAATGGGAAGAAGAAGAAGGTTTTAGCGATTGCATTGGCCTCTGTGGGAGCGGCCATGATAATGGCGGTTTCGATTGTGTATTATTGCCTCTGGAGAAGGAACAGAAAAGGTAATGGAGCAAAAGTGAAATGACATAATCACTTTGGTATGGTTCCAATTTTATTCGAATGTGTTAGCAGAAAATGTGAGCTAATCAATTTTTGAAATATATGCAGGAAACAAAGAAGAGACTAATCGTACGATTCCGAAAATAGAATCCGAATCCGAGAAGGAAAGTTTGTATGAAGATAAAGATTCATCCGTGCCAATTTTTGATGTGCTTGACATCTTTGCTGCCACGAAAGATTTCTCTTTGGCCAGCAAACTTGGACAGGGAGGTTTTGGCACAGTTTACAAGGTACAACAATGTGCTATGTTGTCCTAAACAGTAACAATGATGTTTTTTCATAGTGAAAAGATATTATGAAGGTTAAGAAAAAGGGGTGAATAAGATTTTGAATAACTTTTATGTAAGTAGTTAACATTTTGATTTGTTTAGGGTATACTTTCTAGTGGACAAGAAATAGCCGTGAAAAGATTGTCTCAGACCTCAAGGCAAGGAATTCGAGAATTCAAGAATGAAGTACGACTAGTTTCCAAACTCCAACATAAGAACCTAGCAAGGCTGTTTGGTTGTTGCATCCATGGAGAGGACAAGATGTTGATCTATGAGTATTTGCCAAACAGAAGTCTCGACCTCTTCATATTTGGTTCGCATTTTTCTCCCCTCGTCAATTCAATCTATAATATTTTTTCTTTCGTTCTTTTTCGTAATCAATTGTTAATAATTTTTTTAATACGAGTGAGTTAGTCTAGATGCTTGTTCAATGTTATTTTATGACTAATTGAGGAGTTGATGTGTCTTTTATCCAGATAAAAGGAGAAGCTCGTTATTGGATTGGATGAGACGATTTGAAATTATCATTGGAATTGCTCGAGGTTTATTGTATCTACATCAAGATTCGAGGTTGAAAATCATCCACAGGGATCTTAAAGCAAGCAATGTTCTACTAGACGCTGCAATGAATCCCAAGATTTCAGATTTTGGGATGGCTAGATTATTTGGAGAAGATCAAATAGAGGCCAATACAAATAGAATTGTTGGAACCTAGTAAGAAAGGAAAATAGAAAACCTTGCTCCCTTTATTAAGAGAGTACACAAGACAAATTTTTAATCCTTGATGTTGTAATTGCAGCGGATACATGTCACCTGAGTATGCAATGGAGGGTCTCTACTCAACCAAATCAGATGTTTTCAGCTTTGGAGTTCTGACACTTGAGATCGTGAGTAGTAGACGAAGCAACCAATGTTACCAAGAAAGTCCATCATTAAGCCTGATTGGTCATGTAAGTGCTTTCAACCTATGCAAACAAGTCATGTCCTTCAATATATGTTGTCTACGAGTTTAACCTTACACTAAGTACTCCTAAGGTTGAGTTCAAATCCTTGTAAAAGAAATAGTTTGGGTATGGGAGGATTTATGGTTTCAAGTACAGGAAGTAATCACTTAACTCAGAAATATCACTAACTATTCATTTTTGCTTGTCATAATAGGTGTGGGAGTTGTGGAGAGAAGGAAGAGCATTGGAAATTGTAGATCCATCAACGATGGGAGAATCATGTTCTATGGATCAAATCATAAGGTGCATTCAGATAGGTCTTTTATGTGTTCAAGAATCTCCATCCGATCGACCAACTATGTCAAATGTTGTCTTCATGTTGGGCAATGAAACCACTCTTCCATCTCCCGGGAAGCCGGCATTCATACTCCAAAGGAAGCATGATGATGCAAACTCAGCAGCAACTTATGTCACTGGATCATCAACAGATCCTTCAACCAACCAAATGTCAATAACCACTTTGGTAGCTCGATAATACATAGAAGACAACAACAATTATTACGAAAACAAAGACAGTGTTTAAGTTTTTGTTCTCTTGCTACTTGCTAGTAATTACAAAGTATACAAGCCACGTGCTTCTGCATCTTAAGCTATACATACTCGTTTATTGTAATACTCCTTTTTGGTAGCTCAATATTCTTAACGAAATTTCCCAATAAGTCTGTTTATTGGAAAGCAGTTTTAGAGTGTAGTTTCCAATACTTTTCTGTATTAGATAAGGGGAACATTTTTCTTCCACACATGCGTGACTACTGGCCATCACATATAATGGAATACTAGTTATTTGGCCCGTGCTCCGCAACGGAATACTTATTTTACCATTGTTTTTTTTTTTTTTTGCGTTAATATTTATAATATTTTCACTGTAGTTGGAATTGTTATTGATGTTTTTCTTCTTTTTCTTTTTTACACATTAATACAATGAAGTTTAATTTCGCAGACCATTATTTTCCACTGTTAAAGTTCCTTATAACATCTCGTCTATAGAGAAAAGAACTGGATATTGAGAAAGACCATATAGTAGAGGATTCTGGACATATACATACAGGTGGCATTCCTTCACAGCAAACAAAGACATGTGTAGCTCATGCAAACATCTTTTTTATCCATTCATCATGTTCATCAATGATTCACCTCATCTTCAATTCTTTATCAGTAAATATTTCTGTTTTGAAATTGGTAAAGAAGACAAATGATAGAAACCCTTCTCTTCTATTAAGAAGATGAAGCTCCAAGTGTGTTAAATTCCGGACTTCAAGTAGCAAGTTAATGCTCTGTTTTTCTGCCTTCTTGCTCTTTGAATACTCTGTTTTAAAACAGGGGACAAAGTAGGAGGAGGAGAAGAAATGAACGACAACCCAATTAGTGCAGCTGATGATTCCAATCACTGACGATCCAACCGAAACAACCATGTTTCTTTCTCACTTTCGACAATCAGTTCTTTGGCTACAGGTCGAACCAACTTTACGTCAGCTCTGCCATTTCACAAATCGTGGTTCTTGCACTTGGAAAGTTAATGGATGCAAAACAGTAATTCGAGTTGCCTTAATGATTTGGTCGTTATCGTTAAATCCAGTGCCGTTCAATTTGAAAGAGCACGTTCTCATCACTATATTCGCCAACTGTGGAATCCACGCTGCTGCTGCTATGTTGCTGGTTCAAACAACCCAGGTAAGTAGCTATAGATTTGGTTATTTTGTCTTGTTTTTCACTTACTTTGATAAAGCAAGTTCAAATCTTCGAAATTCTAGATGCTTGGGAATTAATGATCTCACATGTAGGGTCGTCTATGCTCTTCTCTTTTGTTTTTTTTTTGGTAGAACGCTCTTCTCTTTTATAGTTAGCTATGGGTGGGAAGCATTATTGTGGGATACTGGGATCTTGTGGAAGGAGACTTCTGGCAGTCCGAGATGAAAGGGCCCTCAAAGGCTAGAGCTCCATCGATCTCGATCAAGCATGCAGAAAACCGTTTACAGCAACGCCTGTCGAGAACATTGGCGCAACCTCTTTGTCCATCCGTCGTGGTCTCCTTGTTCTGATGAAAATCCTCAATTCATCTGATTCATTTGTTTGTGATTTTGAGCCGATCGGGCTGAAAGACCCAGGGAACGAAACTGCATGGAAGGAGAAGATGAGGATGAATGGAGTAGAGAGACATGTGAATGGATGAATCTCCGCCGTCGTTTGCCCGCATGCAGTTCATCGGGTTCAGGGATGAGACAAACGGAAGATTGAACCCCTCATTTTTTCAATTGAGTTTTTTTTTTCTATTGGTTATTTTAATATTTATTGTCACAAACAGAGAACTTTTATTTTTTATTTGCATGGAAAAGAAAGCGATCAGGTGCACCCGGTGCTTGGTCAGCCAATGAACGTGAACGTGGGCTCATGTAAATCTGATCGCATAGAATCGGAACTCCCTTGTGAACAATGACTCCGAAAATTTCTTAAGGAACAGTACTCAGATTTTATGGTAAGTTTTACAAACTTGGGGCTTAATAATTCTAATTTGCATGGAAAAGAAAGCGATCAGGTGCACCCGGTGCTTGGCCAGCCCAATGAACGTGAACGTGGGCTCATGTAAATCTGATCGCATAGAATCGGAACTCCCTTGTGAACAATGACTCCGAAAATTTCTTAAGGAACAGTACTCAGATTTTATGGTAAGTTTTACAAACTTGGGGCTTAATAATTCTAATAATGGTAGGGTCCGATATAAGGAAATAAAACGCCACAACTATTGACTTGGGGGAAATTATAAAAGAGGGAAATACTCTGTTGAAAAGTATTCAAGAAGTTGAGAATTAAATCGAGAAAAAAAAATTAACTAGATTCCATTCTTTGAATGAATAAAAGTGAAAATCTGAATCGCCGGAATGCTCCATTCTCCGTTCTTTCAATTCTTCCATCTCAATTCATTCACTATGAGATAAAAATTAGTCATTTAAAAACGATAAATGAGCATAGTTTCTTCTCTTATCTTTTGAAATAATAATTTCTTGAAATTTTATCGATTTAATTCCAAACATTTCATTAGAATTCGGCATTCTTTCATTAAAACAACCCTTAGGATATTTATCTATAAAAACAAATTACCAAAAATAAAAAAAAACAACCCTTAGAATAAATAACACAAGTGATATAATTTCCCATTTTTAATTTCAAACCATTTCAATAGACTAGGAAAATGAAAATGAATTTTATTGACTTGTTGAGTAATAGTCTAATCGAGTCTTTGCCGTAAGTAGACTGTTTCTTTCCTATCCAATTATTCCCCCGTCTAACACTCCTTATTTTGACTTGGAAAGTTTTGTAAAGTATTCCCTGTTAAGGCTGTAACATTCTCATTGTGCATTATTCATGGAGGAAAACAATATGCTGCTTGTTTGGGTGACATTAAACATGAACCATATTGGCGGATTCTCCATTTCCTTGATTATAATGGAGCTCCAAACCATTTTTGTGCTCCTTCCGCTCATCATCTTTCTTCCTTTCTGTTGTTCTTCATCTACAGACACCATAAGATTCAACGAATCTCTTGCTGACGGCCAAGTACTAATTTCCAGCGGAAAGAAGTACACTCTGGGTTTCTTCAGCCCCGGGAAATCAACCAACCGTTATGTCGGAATTTGGTTCACCAAACTTCCCACACAAGAAGTGGTTTGGGTCGCCAACCGAGACGATCCGATCAACGATACTTCCGGATCGCTCTCAATCGACCCCCGAGGGGGCGGCTTGGTTTTGAATCAAAGAATCAACGGTACTGCTGCTACTCTGTGGTCTACAAATGTTTCGACCGGAGCGAATCCGGTCGTGGCTCGACTGTTAGATGAGGGAAATTTCGTTCTGCTTCGACAGGAGGCAGATCATGAGACGGTTCTATGGCAGAGCTTTGCTCATCCAACGGACACGTACTTACCCTACATGCCGCGGAAACCAGGACCGGACTACGCGATCCGGTCCTGGAAGTCCCCTGACGATCCTGCGACAGGGGACTGGTCCTACGTCCTGGACCCAAACGGGGTGCCTCAGTTGATACTGTACGAAGGCCGAACCAAACGGTGGAGGAGCGGACCGTGGAATGGAGTCGCCTGGTCCGGGATCCCCGACATAGCTCGAGTCTCCTTCTTCAACTCGAGCGTGGTGATCGACAAAAACGACGTCACTTTCACCTGGGGACTTCGGGATCCTGCCGTCGTAGCCAGGGTCCACCTGCATCCGTCAGGGACCCTGAGCCGCGACTTGTGGCAGGACAAGGAGGGCCGTTGGGACGAGGTGTTTCGATATCCAACGGAGACTTGTGACGTCTATGGGAAGTGCGGGCCGAACGGGAACTGTGACCCTTTCAAAGTTGTAGGAGACTTCCCCTGCATCTGTCTGCCTGGTTTCGAGCCCAGGTCTCTGAGCGACTGGTTCCTGAGAGATGCCTTAGGAGGGTGCGTCAGGAAGCGAGCGACGAGGAATCTGGGTTGTGGAAGTGGCGACGGGTTTGTGAAATTGGAAAATGCTAAAGTTCCTGACACGAGGACCGCTACAGCGGATGCAGATATGAATCTGAGCAGGTGTGCACAGGAGTGTCTGAAGAACTGTTCCTGTACGGCTTACGCAAGCTCTAATTTGACGAGTGGGATTGGCTGCATTCGATTGTACGGGGATTTGGTGGATACGAGAGTGCTTATCGGTGTTGGACAGGACTTGCATGTGCGAGTGGACGCAATTGAATTGGGTAAGGGGTGACTGTTTGGCATGTACCAAAGTTTATCATGAAATGTTCTTGAACAGAATTTGACACTTGCGTATGACTGTGATTTGTAGCGGAATACAGGAAACAGTTGAAAGGGCAAAAGGAAAATATGAAGGTTTTAGCGATTGTATTGGCTTCTGTTGGTGGTGCGGGCATCATATTGGGGGCTTCAACCATGTATTATTGCCTCCTGAAATGGAAAAGAAAAGGTAATCAAGTGAGCGAAGTTGGATGATATTTTCGTATCGTTTCAATTTTATCGATGTTTTTCAAGAAGTGAGAGCTAATTGTTCTTTAAAACCTATGCAGGAAGTAGTGGAGATACCAATCATATGATTTCGAGAACAAAGTCCGAGTCTCGAAAGGAAAACTTATACGAAGATAAAGATTCATCGGTACCTACTTTTGATGTACTAGACATATTTGCTGCCACCGAGAATTTTTCTCCTGCCAATAAACTTGGACAAGGTGGCTTCGGTTCTGTTTACAAGGTACACATATATTGCGTGAATTACCAAAGAGGAAAGATTTTCATATATTTATGATAAGGTGAATAGTTTGGGGGAATACAAATCAGTCATTTGTCTAAGGATAGTAGTGAGAAAATGAATGATTTCGAGCCTAACCTTTATATATCGTTGATAAAGTATTTTTGTTAATAATTTTGATTTTTTTAGATATAATTTTGATTTGGTTAGGGTACACTATCCAGTGGGCAAGAAATAGCAGTGAAAAGATTGTCTCAAACTTCAAGACAAGGAATTGGCGAATTTAAGAATGAAATATGATTAGTTTCCAAACTCCAACACAAGAATCTAGCAAGGATATTTGGTTGTTGCATTCACGGAGAGGACAAGATGTTGGTATATGAGTACTTGCCAAACAGAAGCCTCGACTTCTTCATTTTTGGTTTGTATTTTCATCCCCTATCAATTCAGTGCATTATATTTTTCTTTTATTATTCCATAGTTAAGTGCCAATGAAAACATTTGATTAGTTGATTTGTTTCATTGATCTAGATAAAATGAAAGGGGTGATATTGGACTGGATGAGACGATTTGAAATCATCATAGGGATCGCTCGAGGTTTATTGTATCTGCATCAAGATTCAAGACTGAAAATCATCCACAGAGATTTAAAAGCAAGCAATGTTCTGCTGGATGCTACAATGAACCCAAAAATTTCAGATTTTGGAATGGCTAGATTATTCGGAGATGATCAAATAGAGGCCAATACAGAAAGAGTTGTTGGAACCTAGTAAGAATTAAACTATATATAAAACTTGGTTTCCTTCTTAAGAGATTTTTTTAGACAAGTTTTGATTCTTCTACATGAAATGTTGCAGTGGGTACATGTCTCCAGAGTATGCAATGGAAGGTCTTTATTCGACAAAATCGGATGTTTTTAGCTTTGGAGTATTGACACTTGAGATTGTAAGCAGCACGAAAAGCAACCAGTGTTACCAAGCAAGACCGTCCTCTAGCTTGATTGGTCATGTAAGTGCTCTTTCCCACCTTAAATAAGTTATGTCCTATAATAAGACATTAGGTTATTGGATCACGCTCTTGGTAGTTAGAAACTAATCATATTTAAAATTTTACTCATTTAAAAATTTAGTTGAAACCAAATAACCCACAAAATTTGTTCAATAAGATGCAGCAAATCCTCATAAAAAAGATGTAGTAAATCTATAGGAATTGACTGTTTGATAAGTAGTTCATCATAATTGTCTGTTTGATTCCGGTTGATTCTGAATCCTTGCAAAGGCATGACTAATTTGGTCAAGGCAGACTTCTTGTTGCATAGTTCCAACAAAAAAATGAATCACTCAATTGAGAAAGAAACCTGAATAGTTCGTATTGTTGTACACACGCTAGGTGTGGGACTTGTGGAGTGAAGGAAGATCGCTGGACATGGTGGATTCATCGACAATGGGAGAATCATTTTCCACGGATCAAGTCATGAGGTGCGTTCAGATTGGACTCTTGTGCGTCCAAGAATCCCCAATCGATCGACCGACTATGCTAGATGTTGTTTTCATGTTGGGAAATGCAAACACTCTTCCATCTCCCAAGAAGCCCGCATTCATACTCAACAAAAAATATGATGACGCATATCCAGCAACGACCACTGCCACCGGATCATCTGGAGTTCCTTCCATTAACCACTTAACAACAACCACTTTGGTAGCTAGATGATATATAGATGACAACCACATATAAAAAGTAGTGCTTCACACTTGAGCTTAGTAATTTTTGTGTAGTTACTAAAAATAAACAACTATGTTGTTCTGCATCTTAAACTCTACTTTGTTCACCATCAAACTATGGGAAAAGTATATTTGGTGCCAAAATGAACTAACCTGCATTGGGCCAACAATGGATAAACGACCAGAGCCCATTCGGCATGTGTTGCGGAGGCCCGGTATTGATGCTTACCTTGTTGGATTTGCAGCGGATTCATGTCACCAGAATATGCAATGGAGGGTCTATACAAAGTTTGTTAACCTGATTTAGCCTGTTGGCTTGGTCGAGCAAGTGAGTTGAGAATTAATGGTCCGATCGCTTTAATCCGAATACACATATGAAAACATCATTATATTGTTCATACGTTTATAAATCATATCTAATCTCATCTAATATTTAAATAATAACATATAACATAAGGAAATATAATGGTGCAACCGTGCTAGCTCAGCACCACAGATCATCGACAATTCCTTTGACCAATCATATGTCAATAACTACATAGGTAGCGCGATAATACATAGAGAATATTGTATGTTGTTAAAAGAAATTAGTGTTCATTTTTATTTTATTTTAGCTTAGTAATTTCGTGTTAATCGTAATTACAAACTATAAAACTCTGTGCTTCTGCACCTTAATTTTGTGTTTAATAATAATGATGATACTTTTTTGTTTTAGATAAGGGGAACCATTTCTTCCACACATGTGCGACTACTGACGATCACATGTGTATATGGTGATGTAGGGTCCTAGATAAGGAAACAAAACGGCACAAACCATTGACTTGGGGAAATAATGCAAAGAGAGAAATACCTCACATAAGTCTGTCGACGGATGAAATTGTGTTCACATTAAATCTAGAAAAAAAAATTTACTAGTTACCACAAAAATGTGGTTCTTCTTATCCTCTTGTGTGTCAAATTTGATCTAAAAATTCGCTAAATTCTAGGGATGATAATGGGTCGGGTCGGGGACGGATAGTGCATATTCGTTATCCTACCCAAAGTAGTTCGGGTTTTACCCATACCCATACCCACATATGAAACGGGTAGAAAATTAAAACCATGTCCATACCGGTTCGGATTTCGGGTATCCAAGGTTATCCATGGGTAATGATTTATCTTCATAAATCCAACTAATATATTAACATTCACATGTATTCTCACATTACGCAAGAGGAAAAGTACGACAATAATTCACTAGAATGAAGAAAATTAATTAAAACAACACAACTTCATGAAAATGTTATATTTATATGCTAAATATAAAATATGTTAGAGAAAAATAATGACTATTTCTAGACAAAATACATATGTATGTGTATAATCGGGCGGGTTCGGGTTGGATACTGAGAAACCAATGCCCACCCATTACCCGCAATATTCGGGTTCGGGTTTTACCCGTACCCACTAAATGTCCTTCGGGTTCGAGTTTTACCCTACCCAATTATGCCGGGTTCGGACGGATATCCACGGTTACGGATATTTTTGCCATCTCGACTAAATTCCAACACTTTGGCACTTTGATCTTACTAATAGAGACCATACTTTTTTGAGAATCTGAAACCTTGATTGTATGGTTGGAGATGGTCTCAATAGACGGTTTCTTTCCATCCAAAAATTCCAAAGTCAAACACTCTTTTTTTTTTTTTTTTTGTTGACTTGCGTGTGGGACATTTGGTGAAGTCTCACGCGTAGCATTTGCCAAATTGTGCACCATTCATAGAGAAAAAAGCAATGTTCTTCTGCTTATCTGAGTGAGCATGAACCACATCGGTGGTTTCTCCATTTCCTTGATTATCATGGAGCTCCAAGCCATTTTTGTGCTTCTTCTACTCGTCCTCTTGCTTCCCTCTTCTTGTTCTTCATCCACAGACACCATCAGGTTCAACGAATCTCTTGCAGATGGCCAAGTTCTCATTTCCAGAGTAGAAAAATACACTCTGGGTTTCTTCAGCCCTGGGAAATCAACTAACCGCTACCTTGGAATCTGGTTCACCAAAGTTCCCACACATGTCGTCGTCTGGGTCGCCAACCGAGACGATCCGATCAACGATACTTCCGGTTCGCTCTCCATCGACCCCCGAGGAGGCGGCTTGGTTTTGAGCAGGGGAAGACAGAGTCCCACCACCACTACTACTACTGCTTCCATTTCGTGGTCTACAAATGTCTCGACCGGAGCGAATCCGGTGGTGGCTCGACTGTCGGACGAAGGAAATTTCCTTCTGCTCCGACAGGAGGGCGATCAAGAGGCAGTTCTATGGCAGAGCTTCGCTAATCCGACAGACTCGTACTTACCCTACACGGTACGAAAAACAGGACCGGACTACGCGATCCGGTCCTGGAAGTCCCCTGAAGACCCTGCGACAGGGGAGTGGTCCTATTTCCTGGACCCGAGCGGGTCGCCTCAATTGACAGTGTACAAAGGTCGAACCAAGCAGTGGAGGAGCGGGCCGTGGAACGGAATCGGCTGGTCCGGGATCCCGGATCTGGCTCGAGTCTCCGTCTTCTTCTTCACCGTGGAGATCGACAAGAACGACACGACCATCATTTGGGGACTTCGGGACCCCGCCATGATATCCAGGGTCTACCTGGATCCGGCAGGGACCTTGAGCCGCGGGGTGTGGCTGGACAAGGAAGGGCGCTGGGACGAGGTTTTTCGATATCCGACCGAGTTCTGTGACGTTTTCGGGAACTGCGGGCCGAACGGGCTCTGCGACCCTTACAGAGCTGTGGGGGAGTTCCCCTGCATCTGCCTTCCGGGGTTCGAGTCGAGGTCGCCGATCGATTGGTCCTTGAGAAACGCCCTGGGAGGGTGCGTCAGGAAGCGAGCGAGGAATTTGAGTTGTGGAGGTGATGGTGGTGGTGGTGACGGGTTTGTGAAATTGAAAAATGCTAAAGTTCCTGATACGACGACGGCTGTGCGGATTGGGGATGTGGATTTGAGCGGGTGTGCAGGGGAGTGTTTGAGGAACTGTTCCTGTACGGCTTACGCGAGTTCTAATTTGACGAGTGGGATTGGGTGCATTCTGTTGTTCGGGGATTTGGTTGATACGAGACTGATTAAGGGTGCTGGACAGGACTTGTACGTGCTAGCCGACGCAATTGAATTGGGTAAGCGTGAATTTTGGCATCGTGGAGTTTAATGTGTCCACATTGTTCTTGAAGACAAGGGATTTTTATAACACTTGCTTATAGCTGAATACAGGAAACAGTCGAGAGGAGACGCGGAAAAGAAGAAGGTTTTGGCGATCGTGTTGGCTTTTGTTGGTGCAGCCATCATGTTGGGGGTTTCGGCAGTGTATTGTCGCCTCCGGAAACGGAAAAGAAAAGGTAATCGAGTGGAAAAAGCGAAGTGGTGCTAATATTTTCTCGTATAGTTTCAATTTTATTTCATGTTTCGCAAAAAAAAATGTGAGATAATTGTTACTTAAAACCATGTAGGAAGTAGTGGAGGTACCAATGATGTGTTTTCGAGAAGAAAGTCCGAATCTCAAGAGGAAAATTTATACGAAGATAAAGATTCATCGGTGCCAATTTTTGACGTACTTGACATATTTGCTGCCACCGGGGATTTTTCTGAGGCCAACAAACTCGGACAAGGGGGATTCGGTTCGGTTTATAAGGTACACAAATAAGTAATGTCCCGAAAAGTATGAATTACCAAAGAGGAAATCTATTCATATATATTTATTATAAGGTGAATAGCGTAAGGGAATACAAAAAAGGATCATTTCATTTGTCTAAGTAAAATTGTATTGATAAGATGAAAGACTTTGAGCCTGCCCTTTTTTGGTAATAGTTATGATTTTTTATTTGGTTAGGGTACACTATCTAGTGGGCAAGAAATAGCTGTGAAAAGATTATCCCAAACATCAAGGCAAGGAATTCGAGAATTCAAGAACGAAGTACGACTAGTGTCCAAACTTCAACATAAGAATCTAGCAAGGATATTTGGCTGTTGCATTCATGGAGAGGACAAGATGTTGGTCTATGAGTACTTGCCAAACAGAAGCCTTGACTTCTTCATCTTTGGTATATTTTCATCCTCTTTCAATCCCGTGCATTATATTATTTTTTTATTATTCCATAGTTCATTGTCAATGAAAATATTTTATTAGTTGCTGTGTTCCTTTGATTTAGATAAAACGAAAGGCTTGCTATTGGGCTGGATGAGACGATTTGAAATCATCATAGGGGTTGCTCGAGGTTTATTATATTTGCATCAAGATTCAAGGCTGAAAATCATTCACAGAGACCTAAAGGCAAGCAATGTTCTGCTAGATGCTACAATGAACCCCAAAATTTCAGATTTTGGGTTGGCTAGGTTATTTGGAGAGGATCAAATAGAGGCCAATACAGATAGAGTTGTCGGAACCTAGTAAGAAAAGTGACTATATATAAAACATGGTTTCCTTCTTAAGATATTTTCCTTGAGACAAGTTTTGATTCTTCTGCTTGAGATTTTGCAGTGGGTACATGTCTCCAGAGTACGCAATGGAAGGTCTTTATTCGACAAAATCAGATGTTTTTAGTTTTGGAGTCTTGACACTTGAGATTGTGAGCAGCACGAGGAGCAACCAGTGTTACCAAGCAAGTTCATCATCTAGCTTGATTGGTCATGTAAGTTCTCTTTCCCACCTAAAATCATTTATGTCCTTGAATATGAGACTAGGTTATTGGACCATGTTCTAGGTAGTAAGAAACTTATCATATTCACAATTTCACTCACTCATTTAAAATTTTAGCTGCAGTCAAATAACTCACAGAATTGTTCCGATAAAATATAGTAAATCTATAGTAATTGACTATTTGATAAGCAGTCCATCCTAATGGACTTATTGATTCTCGTTGAGTTTGAATCCTTGCAAAAGCATGACTAATTTGGTCAAGGTTGAACTTCTTGCCGCATAGTTCTTGTGAAAAATGAATCACTGATCGGTCGAGAAAGAAGACTGAATAGTTCGTATTGTACATACAATAGGTGTGGGACTTGTGGAGTGAAGAAAAAGCATTGGACATGGTGGATTCATCAACAATGGGGGAATCATTTTCCACGGATCAAGTCATGAGGTGCATTCAAATAGGACTCTTGTGCGTCCAAGAATTCCCTACAGATCGACCAGCTATGTCAGATGTTGTTTTCATGTTGGGAAATGCAACCACTCTTCCATCTCCCAAGAAGCCAGCATTCGTACTCAACAAAAGGTACGATGATGCAGATCCAACAACGAGCACGGCCACGGGATCATCAGGAGTTCCTTCAATTAATCGCGCATCAATAACCACTTTGGTAGCTCGATGATATATAGACGAGAACCATATATTGTAAGAGAAGAAAATGGTGTTTCATTTTTCATAATTTTTTGTGTAATTACTAATACTAAACAACTCTGTGTTTCTGGATCTTTAACTCTGCTTTGTTCAGCGTAGAGGTACAAATGTACAATCAAACTATGGGAAGAGGAAAACTATAATTGGTGCCAAATGAGCTAACGCACATTGGGCCAACAATAGATTAAAGGCCGAAGCCCATTAGGCATGTGTTTGAGGAGGCCTGGTATTAATGATCAGATTGTTGGATTTGGGAACGCGTTAGGGTAGTTACTAGTTTTTTAATAACCATGGTGGCAACATACATCTAAACCCTTTATTGACTCTATTTTTCTATTTTTTGAAATAACGGTCAAGATTAGATTAAGGGTAGTTTGGACTTTAAAATATTATCACACCAGATTATAACCTATATTTAAAACTTACCTCTCCAACCCTACCTCCACTCTCTCTATCCTCCCACGCAGCTCCAGCCAGCCGTCTGGCCTCAACCCTCCTGCCCTCCCCTCCCCGCCGGCCGTCACTCACCCTCCCTCTCCCCTATCACCGCCTCCACTCACCCCTCCCTGCCCAAAACCTCCACCCCTCCCTTCCCTTCCTCCCTTCTCCACCGGCCACCCCACTCCACCTCTCCATCCCATTCCCCATTCCCCATCTCCTTCCCTCCACACCCACCACAACCTGTCTTTCTCCCCTCACCCCAACCCCCTTCTCTCTCCCCCCCCCCCCCCCCCTTCTTTCTCTCTCCCCCCTCTCTCTCTTAGACGATTATGGTGGACGGTAGTGGCTGAAAAAGGGGATGAATAAAAATGTTAGATCTGTTTTTCCCGCATTGGTAGTGATTTCTTCGTAGTGGTAGTGTTTTTCGTATTGGTATTGTTTTACTGCATTGGTAGTAATTTGCATGTACTGGTATTGATTAAATCTGCAATGGTATTGATTTTTTGTGAAATGGTATAGATTTATATTGGTAGATTTTTATATTGGTAGTTTTCGTGTAATGGTATAGATTTATTTCTGCAATGGTATTGATATTTTTCAACATGATAGTGGTTGTCTAATGGATTGGTAGTGATTTCGTGTTTTTTTTTTTTTTTTGCAGAAAGATTGAGAAAAATAAGGAAAGATGATCTGGCTGGATATTATGGAAGTGAGAGAAAGAGAGAGAATTGTAATTAATAGATTCTTGTAACTACCTAAACTGTAATTTATTAAAAAATCAATTAATACAATTTATTTTTTATACCCAATTTACCCTTAGTAACCACGGTGATTACTACTTTGTAGTAATCACCTAACCGGTCCCTTGGATTTGTTTCTCGATTCAACGTCGTAAAGTTGATAGGAAAAGATTTTGAGGTAGTATAGATGGATCAATTTATAAATGAGTCAATTTGATCAATAGTTTTGTTTTATAAACGAGGCAATTAAAACGAGGCAATTCGAATTACCTGCCCCACCCTAAGGTAATTGAAATTGACTCAAAATGGATCAATTCAAAATACCTCAGGCAGATTGATCCATCCAATTTTTTTGCTGGCAAACGAGGCAATTTGGTACAATTGTCTCAAAACGAGGCAATTGTGTCAAATTGATCTTTTGCAATTCCTCATCCAAACGACCTTTAGGAAGGTCCTACGTTACGCCAAGATTGATCACTTCATAAACCTTTGTTCAAAATTGGGACAAAGTACCTATGTTGTACTTAGTGTCTCCACTTCTGTAATAAAATTGTCTGTATAACAATCATATATAACTTTTCATCTGTCAAAACAACTTAATTCGCTGAAGACAAATGAACTGCAATAAGATGTGTACCTTTATATATGAATCAAGTGTTATTAAAAAAAATATATATGAATCAACTTAAACGTTTAAAAAAAAAATCAATAAACATGAAAGCCAGTTATTACATATTTCCCATCTCTCCACAAAGGGTCTCTGAAGGGACAGAGGATCTCCATACTGGCATACTCAATTAACTATTCCCATCACCCTGGTTATTATATTATATTATATCATTAATTAATTAATAAAACTATGATTAATTACGATCTGGCTGGCGGCGGCTGCTGGATAAGATGATGATTAACATAATTATTCCTAATTAATTAAATAATAATCAAGACAGCTGGTAAAGCTCCGGCGAAAGGCGTGGGGTCAGCACGACTTCCAGCGGCTTCGCCTTGGCGAGCGTGGTGCTGTCGGCCTCCGTCATGTCCACCGGCAGGTCAAACGGCGTCCCAAAGTCAAACGCCTGGATCAGCCTCGCCGCCGTCAGCTGCACCACCTGCATCCCGAAGTTCATCCCGGGGCACGACCGCCGCCCGGTGCCAAACGGCAGGTACTCGAAATCCCTCCCGTAGATGTCCACCTTCACCTCCTTCTCGTGGAACCTCTCCGGCCTGAACTCGTCCGGCTCCGGAAACATCTCCGGGTTCCGGTGAAGCTTCCAGAAGTTGGCGAAGAAGCGCGTCCCCTTCGGCACGTGGTAGCCACGGATGGTGATGTCCTCCGATGCCACGCGCGGCACCGAGATCGGCCCCGCCGGGTTCATCCGCAGCGTCTCCCTTATTACCGCGTGCAGGTACGTCAGGTTTTCGAGGTCGGAGTCCTCCACGATCCGGTCTTTCCCTACTTTCTCGTCGATCTCTTGCTTCAGCGCCGCCATGGCTCGCCGGTTGTTCAGGAGGTTCGACAGCATCCACGTCAGCGTCACGGACGTCGTGTCCGCCGCCGCAATAATCACCGCCTATATATAAAACCACAATATTAATAAATTATTATTAGCGTGCAATAATATCACTGATCTTAAACCGGCACGTAAAATTTAGGGTTAGGACGTAAAAAATACCATAGCGGTTGACTTTATGATGGTTTCCTTGTCATGTTTGGAAGAAGGGTCGAAGTTGTCATCGACAACGGAGAGCATGACGTCGATGAAATCCTCGGGGACCAAGTTCTCACCCAACTTGTTCCTCTTCACCTTGTGCTCGTCGATCCAACCGTCCACGATCACGTCCAGCTCCTTGGAGATCCTCCTCATGGCCTTCTTCATCCCCTTGATGTCGATCCACCCGAGGATCGGAATCAGATCCGACAGCACGAGCGATCCGTTCACGTCCATGAACTCCCTGATGAGCTCCCCGACGGGGCGGCCTCCAGCATCGGCCTGCAGGCCGACGCTGTCTGCCAGGTTCTCAAAGTACTTCTTCCCGGCCACCATCATGGTGATGATGTTGAGGACGAAGTTCTGCAGCCAGTCGCTGATCACCACGTGGTGATCAGCCTGCTGGCTGTTGGTGCTGCACTGGAGGTGGAGGTCCCTGATTAGGACGTCCACCTCGGAGACCTGGACGTGCCTGAGGGCCCTGATCCTGGGGAGGGACATGATCTCGGTGATGATGAGCTTCTTGACGTTGCGCCAGTACTCGCCGTAGGAGGCGAACCCGAAGACGGCGAAGTTGTTGCCGAGGATCTTGCCCTGCGTGGAAGGAGGGCGGGCGGCGAGGGCTCTGTCGTTTTTCACGAAGCAGTCCTTCATGGACTCGAAGTCGCTGACCACCACGGTTGGGTAGGCGCCGAGGCGGATGGTGAACATGCTGCCGTGCTTGTCGGCGAAGGAGGCCAGCTTCCTGGCCAGCGTGTCTTCGCCGCCGAGGAGGTGGAGGTGGCCGATGAAGGGCAAGCCTCCTGGGATTTCAGGGATTTGCAGGGGTTTGTTTTTTCCGTTGCTAGGGTTGACCACCAGCCTGTGGAGGATCAGAAGGAAGAGGACTCCCGAAAGTGCGAAGAGTATTGAAGCAAGATCCATGGCTGTAGATGGTCGAGCTGGTTGGCTATGGAGAATTGATTAGTTAGTCTGTGGGATGAGAAGAGATGCGTGGGGTGGGAAATGTTTAAATAGGTGGCCTGGTGATCGGCTTTGCATGCATGGAGCAGCCCACGTGGAAAGAGATATAAGTAACCAAAATACAATTGTCGAAGGGAAAGCATGTGGCTAGTCAAGGGTATTAGGTCAAAAAATAATTTTTAAAAAATCTGATTTATTCCTTAAAAAAGTATAAAGAATTCTTATTTATTCCTTATGAAATTATAAAAAAAAAACGGATCTTATTCTTAGGTCAAGAAAAGATAACAGGAATTCTAGAAGGGAGAAAATGAGCTTTCATGGGTAGCTACGTAAATAGTCCTCTGTTATCTAAACGAGGAATAAAGAGTCACCTTAATTAATTAGTTTGCCCTAAGTAGGAATTTGCAGACTATATAAAACAGCAAAGTTGAAGCTCTCTACGTTGGCACATAATTCAGTTCTGGTTGCTGTGGTTTGTCTCGATCTGCGTTTTCAAAAAACTGGAAAAATGAGTTCAATGGTGATGGCTTATGAAGTACAGTCCATAAAAGACAAAAACAGTAAAACGAGGAAATCAGCATCCTCGTATCATTTTACTCAGCTAGAGATTCTATTAAATGAAGACAAAATGTCCTTGTTAAAGCTACAAATGTTGGAAACAAGACTCTTCCCCTAAGCATTATTAGTGAACCATTTGTTAACAGTTTTTAACGGTTTAATAAAATGTGAACCATTTGTTATATCGGTTGATACTTCGATTTAGTTTTGATATTAATGATTATTTTTAAGGACATAATGTTGCCTTTGGTACACTAGTTTGTTTTCAATCTGTTTCGGTGTTAATTAGAATTAATGTTGAAAAATGTCATGGTTCTTGTTGGGAATGTGGAGCATCTCCGCAAGCCATTATATGCTAATCTCTTTGGATGCAACTAGGGCTACGTGCCAAAAACTTATCTGGGGATCCCTTTGTGTCCATTATTGTGAAATTGTAGAATCGTCTTGATGGGTGGCAGTGGAGCTTCGTTTCGCTCGAAGGAAGAATTAATCACTCTTACATGACAGCAACATTCTATCGAGTCCATTCACGTTATTTGGTGATTATTAATAAAATTTGGTATTTATTTATGTAAGAGTTGTGTGATTATTATTAAGGGGAACTTCAAATTTTCTTTTTTTTTTCTAATAATTTGTCTTGACAATATTTCATGTATTTAAATTTGAATTTTTCATTTGTCTTTTGCTAAAAATAAATAGCATTTATCATCATCTACATAATAATATCCATTTAAATATATTTTATAATATAAAAATTAATTTTACAATGACGTGATTAGCACCAAACTGCACGAGTAATCATAAGTATTGTGTGAATAACATCATGTGAATAAATACAAAAATAATTACAAAATTATACGAATAAATAAAGACAAAATTATATGAACTAATACTTAGGTAAGAATTTCCGTACATAATGCCTAAGCAAGATGTGCTTAGCTTATGTAATAGTTGTAGAATAACATTACCTAAACATTAGGTAACAATTCTGGGATGATATTAGGTAACTCTCGCGTAATATATGATTTTTATGTTTTTGTCATAGATATTAGAAACAGCCGGATACAAATTATATACGAGATCTTTGTAGGATATATTACAAAAAGAGATGTACGCTGTTTGATTTAATAAGATAAAGGGCTGACCCAGCTCGGTCTTTGCGGTGGGAATCAAACTATGATACATTTGTCTATATCGTGCTCATAAGAAATCGATATATTTTGAGTAAACTTTGCATTGTTTGCCCATGCAACTAAAAGTCTATAACGTTATGGTTTTCGAAAGAGAAAAAAAAGTCTTAACGTTATGGTGAGTCATGAGAGAGACGTATATCTCTCCGCTTCAATGGCGGTGAAGAACTTAGGTGGAGTGTGTAACCGGTTGGTCCCAGACGGTCAGTTTTGACCCAAGTTGCAAATTTCCAACAGACTTTATCATAGCCCATCATCATTGATCTAATTTGTCAAAACTCTCCATGCATGTTTGAAAATGCGCAGGTCAGAACTTTCCATAGACCATCCATCGAGTTTCCCTCAACCAGAACGGAGTTCTATGCTGTCGTGGAGAGTTTTAACCGACGATTCGAGTTATCGAGAGAATTTGACGTATGAATATTAACTATTTCCTTATATGAATTTTTTTTATGACTCTTCTACTTCCGCCCGTAGGTCTGAACTTTCCATAGACCGCCGATGGAATACTTGCAGGCGAGTAAGACCGTCATCCCTGTTTTGACTATCGTATTGTAGCTATCCATGAAAGGTAGCTAGTTTTCTCCCCACCTCTACAATTCCTGGTTTCTTTTCTCGACCTATGATCATTTTTTTCTAATATCATAAGAGAAAAGTCAGATTATTTTATAATTTTACCCCTGACCATACTAATATTGGAATTTTGACTTTTTCCCCCCTGAAAACAATTGAAAATTCCAATCTGCCGGCGGCCCTAAACCGGTACCGTGAACTATGGACAAAGAGATATAGCTATTGCATGTTTTTTCTTTAAACAATTGTATTTCGGTTTTACTTATATCTCTTTCCACGTGGGCGGCGCCATGCATGCATGCTAAAGCCGATCACCAGGCCACCTATTTAAACATTTCCCACCCCACGCATCTCTTCTCATCCCACAGACTAACTAATCAATTCTCCATAGCCAACCAGCTCGCCCATCTACAGCCATGGATCTTGCTTCAATACTCTTCGCACTTTCGGGAGTCCTCTTCCTTCTGATCCTCCACAGGCTGGTGGTCAACCCTAGCAACGGAAAAGCCAAACCCCTGCAAATCCCGGAAATCCCAGGAGGCTTGCCCTTCATCGGCCACCTCCACCTCCTCGGCGGCGAAGACACGCTGGCCAGGAAGCTGGCCTCCTTCGCCGACAAGCACGGCAGCATGTTCGCCATCCGCCTCGGCGCCTACCCCACCGTTGTGGTCAGCGACTTCGAGTCCATGAAGGACTGCTTCGTGAAAAACGACAGAGCCCTCGCCGCCCGCCCTCCTTCCACGCAGGGCAAGATCCTCGGCAACAACTTCGCCGTCTTCGGGTTCGCCTCCTACGGCGAGTACTGGCGCAACGTCAAGAAGCTCATCATCACCGAGATCATGTCCCTCCCCAGGATCAGGGCCCTCAGGCACGTCCAGGTCTCCGAGGTGGACGTCCTGGTCAGGGACCTCCACCTCCAGTGCAGCCAGCAGGTTGATCACCACGGTCAGGTGGTGATCAGCGACTGGCTGCAGAATTTCGTTCTCAACATCATCACCCGGATGGTGGCAGGAAAGAAGTACTTCGAGAACCTGGCAGACAGCGTTGGCCTACAGGCCGATGCTGGAGGCCGTCCCGTCGGTGAACTCATCAGGGAGTTCATGGACGTGAACGGGTCGCTCGTGTTGTCGGATCTGATCCCGAT
This sequence comes from Linum trigynum, assembly GCA_964030455.1. Taxonomy (NCBI): domain Eukaryota; kingdom Viridiplantae; phylum Streptophyta; class Magnoliopsida; order Malpighiales; family Linaceae; genus Linum; species Linum trigynum. Next base: position 65,791,405 of record OZ034819.1, read on the forward strand.
CCTCGGGTGGATCGACATCAAGGGGATGAAGAAGGCAATGAGGAGGATCTCCAAGGAGCTGGACGTGATCGTGGACGGTTGGATCGACGAGCACAAGGTGAAGAGGAACAAGTTGGGTGAGAACTTGGTCCCCGAGGATTTCATCGACGTCATGCTCTCCGTTGTCGATGACAACTTCGACCCTTCTTCCAAACATGACAAGGAAACCATCATAAAGTCAACCGCTATGGTATTTTTTTTTTTTTTTTACGTCCTAACCCTAATTTTTACGTGCTGGTCTTGAGATTCGAGACTACTGATATTATTACACGCTAATAATAATTTGTTAATATTGTGGTTTTATATATAGGCGGTGATTATTGCGGCGGCGGATACGACATCGGTGACGCTGACGTGGATGCTGTCGAACCTCCTGAACAACCGGCGAGCCATGGCGGCGCTGAAGCAAGAGATCGACGAGAAAGTAGGGAAAGACCGGATCGTGGAGGACTCCGACCTCGAAAACCTGACGTACCTGCACGCGGTGATAAGGGAGACGCTGAGGATGAACCCGGCGGGGCCCATCTCGGTGCCGCGCGTGGCGTCGGAGGACATCACCATCCGTGGCTACCACGTGCCGAAGGGGACGCGCTTCTTCGCCAACTTCTGGAAGCTTCACCGGAACCCGGAGATGTTTCCGGAGCCGGACGAGTTCAGGCCGGAGAGATTCCACGAGAAGGAGGTGAAGGTGGACATCTACGGGAGGGATTTCGAGTACCTGCCGTTTGGCACCGGGCGGCGGTCGTGCCCCGGGATGAACTTCGGGATGCAGGTGGTGCAGCTGACGGCGGCGAGGCTGATCCAGGCGTTTGACTTTGGGACGCCGTTTGACCTGCCGGTGGACATGACGGAGGCCGACAGTACCACGCTCGCCAAGGCGAAGCCGCTGGAGGTCGTGCTGACCCCACGCCTTTCGCCGGAGCTTTACCATCTGTCTTGATTATTTATTTATTTAATTAGGAGTTAATCATCTTATCCAGCCGCCGCCGCCAGCCAGATCGTAATTAAACATGCTTTAATTAATTATTGATATAATCTAATATAATATAATATAATAACCAGGGTCCTGGGTGGTGTTATAGTGAGTGAGTATAGAGATCCTCTGCCCCTTCAGAGACCGTTTACAGAGAGATGGTAATATATATGTAATAACTGGCTTCATATTTATTTGTTTTTTTTTTTAAACCTTCATGAATTTGATTCATATATAAAGATACCACCTTTGATTGCACTTCATTTGTCTTCAGCGAAGTATGTTGTTTAGATACCAGGGATTTCATTCATTCATAATGATTGTTGTATAAGCATATCCATTAATTAAGTTGATTATGCTAACCTTAAATCGACTTTGCTGCTTTAATTAGTCTGAAAGTTGCGGTCATGGGACAATCAAAGTACCACGTCGGTAAAACAAGAGAAGGAATTCCCGTATATTAGTGTCTACCTAGCCCAATTAGTACGATGCATTTTGGGAGGACACCCAACAGTAAAACCGTGCGGGCTTTGCCCAAAGCGGACAATTTCGTATTAATGGGCTGCCCAATTTGACAAGTGGTATCCGATCCTGGTTCGGCGGATCTGAGACGGTGGACAACAGTTTGGTGGGACCCTCATTCGGTGGACCTTAGGATTTGAGATCTGCGTCTGGTTTGGTGGATCCAGGTGATCCACGTTTGTTTGGCGGATCAAAGAGAGTTCCGCGTCTGAAAAATCCTTGTATCGATGGGACAATCCAAGTACCACATCGGAAATACAAGGGAAGGCACCCTTGTATATTACTGTCCACCTAGCCCAATTAGTACGAGGTATTTTGGGAGGACACCCAAGATTAAAACCATACGGGCGTGGCCCAAAACGAACAGTATCGTACTAATTGAGCACCCCGATTTTACAGCAGCTATTTAGGGTAAACTAATTAAGGTGACTGTTTCCTCGTTTGGATAACAGAGGACTATGCACGTAGCCACCCATGAAAGCTAATTTTCTCCCCTCTATAAATCCTGGTTTCTTTTCTTGGCCTAAAATTCATTTTCATAATTTAATAATAAGAAAAAAAAGTCGGATTATTTTATAATTTATACCCTCACCATTGAAAATAATATTGGAACTTTGACTAGCCACATGCACTTTTTTCTTCCTTAAACAAATCATAATTGGTTTACTTACATATCATTCCACGTGGGCTGCTGCATGCATGCTCTACCTGATCATCCCACAAACTAGTAATCAATGTGGTTGTTATCCGGTTCGATTTAGTTATAACTGTAATCGTTTAGTCAGGTACAAGTTAATCATTAAGCAATTTATGCTTATCATTAACCACATCATTTATATTGGTCGGTTAATCGTAGTCTGTTATAATCCATAAAAAAATTGTAGTTTGTTATATGTTATTTTGTCGATTGTTGTCGAATTACTGTGCACACAGGTCCATCTTTCTATTGTGCTCCCTCTAGAACTCTTCCTTGAAATGTTCTTATTTGAATCTAAGTTACTATAGCAACTAGGATAGGCAAGAAAATTTGTAGACCTTCAAACATCTAATTATTTTCATCCTATACCTATACAGCTCATTGAGGTATATTATTTTTGGCTATAACTATTATCAGGATGACTGTAATCGACTAGTTTGTTTAATCATTTAATCGTCGATTAATGATTAATGAAATATGATTACGAGAATCTAACAGTTTACTGTTTAATCGATTATCAGTGTAACTATCATCCTCCTGTTACAATTTGGCTATCAGTTACACCGCTACAATCATATTTCATGATTTCATCATCCAAAGGAGACCAGATGATTTAGATGCCCACATGACATATCTCTGCTTTACGTGTGCCCCCTGCTTTGGGTAATATACCAAAAAATTGCCTGCTCTTTCGGACAAGTTTCAGTCACCGAAAAGGCTACATACCCTTTTATATTTGACCATGAAACGTAGGAGACCTGGCATTGACGAGCAATTGACGCCACTTAAGACCCCATAACCAACCATAACTGACTGCACAATCTCGTACTAGCTTATGTTTGGGAGAAGGTTCTGCTGAATCTTATACTTACTCTCTAATACGTCCCCTCAAATGAAAGCCAACCTATAAGCTTGAAGTTTGCACAGACCCACCATACATTGTGCTTTAATCAACTGTTAATATTAGGGGCCGTGGACATTCGAACACACGACTACTTTGCCAAACCAGCTGTGATACCATGTCATAAACCAGTTGGTCTCAATAACTCGAATTGTTGAGAGAAGGTTCTGCTAGATTTTATAGCACTCTCTAACAGCTTTTACATTTGCCTGCCTCCTTCCACAGCTAAACCCAAAACTCTCCAACCAACAAAGTTCTCAACAATGAACCCACTGTTACTCACATTCCTCCTCTGCCTCCTCCCCTGTTTTTCATCCAAAGACACAATAACCTTCGACGAATCTCTTGTAGATGGACAAGTGATTGTCTCCGGTGGAGAAAAATTCAGCCTTGGATTCTTCAGCCCTGGGTCCTCCAGCAATCGCTACCTTGGAATTTGGTTCACTCAAGTCTCCATACAGACAGTTGTTTGGGTCGCCAACAGAGACAATCCGATCAACGATACTTCCGGAGTGCTCTCGTTCGACCGTTCTGGCCGCGATCTCGTCCTCTGGTGTTGCGCAGGAACGAACGCTACGACTAGTACCACTCTGTGGTCTGCAAAAATCCCTGCTTCTTCTTCACCAGTCGTAGGTGGCAAGACAATGGCTCGTCTATTAGACACTGGAAATCTGGTCCTTCTGCTTCAACAAGAACCCACAAAGGCTTCAGATGCAAACAATCTGGTCAGTACTTAAACATCCGTTTATTTCTTTTACAAATTTATTTCTAGTACCGACCCTTTCATAGCCGTAAATTAGGGGGGAAAACAGAGTATGTTCATGAACAACAGATGTTCAAATGGTTATCATGTTAATTATCAAACTAAATAAGATTAAATTCTATTAATTATGAAATACAATATCAAAATCAAACTTATCAAACTAATGCAGCAATCAGATTTACCAAACCAATATTTGATCGATTTAGTTAATTTGTTAACCAGATTAACAAATATAATATAACAAATTATTACTTGAGAAAATATCTCATGTTAATCCACTAATCCATAATTTATATAAAGAGTAAAATCCTGAACATAAATACATAGATCTAATACCATTATCCTACAGTTATTAGAAGTAGCCATCTGACAAAAATATATGCAAATTGCCAATGATATGAGATATGGATGTGTGTGAATTATCTTAGTCTCTTAGCAATTATGTCAGGCTAAAAAAACATTTACTTTCGAAATTTTCATCCATTGTTTATCTAAATGAGGTGCTTATATGTTGTTATGTTTGTAAGAGAGTAATATAAGATCTAGTATAACCTTCTCCCAACAACTCGAGTTGTTAGGGAGAGGCTCATGTATGGTACTTAACCACTTTCTTACACTCCCTCAAACGAAAGCCGAGCAACTGGTTTCATGAAAATGTTCACCCTAAAAAACAAATGTAATATAAGAACAATAATGAAGTTTATTATTTTGATGGACCAAAAGAGAGTCACGTTTGACTATGGAGTAGTTATGTCAATTATTAAGAGCATGTATGATACATTAGATTTAAGAATTAGATTTAAGGCTAATTGCTTAACTGGTTAATTGATTTGATTGGTTAAGAGTTCGTGAAATCAAATCAAACCACCTAAATCAAACAAACTAAAAAATTTATTTAACAAACCAATTATCTAAACTAATCAAAGCAAATTATTCGAATACTAAAATGATTAACATAGTAACCATACTGTTTCAACATCCCTATTCATAAAGCACATTAGTGTAGCTAGGACAACTTGTTTCATCTCTAATAATGAAATCTTTATTTTGTGTTGGTAAGGAGGTCTGGTGGCAGAGTTTTGATCACCCAACAGACACCGTACTTGCATCTATGAAGTTGGGGTTAGACAGGAAAACTGGAATCAATAGGGTAATTCGTTCATGGAAGTCCCCTGACGATCCAGCGTCAGGGGACACGTCCTACTACTTGGACCCAAATGGGTCGCCTCAGTTGATGTTATACAAAGGTCGGACGAAAAAATGGCGGAGTGGGATGTGGAATGGCATACGGTGGAGCGGGGTTGCATACATGTCGCGTGGTTTTACTTCAATCTTCAACACAAGCGTCGTCAATGACGACAATGAGTCGACTGTCGTTTGGGGAGTGACTGATCCCACTATCATTTTTAGGATCTACACGCACCCCTCGGGAAACGTGAGGCGAGCCACGTGGAATGCTCAGCGCGGTGAGTGGTTCGAGTCGTTTTACATGCCCAAGGACCCGTGCGACTACTACGGACAGTGTGGGCCGAATGGGAACTGCGATCCGAATAGAGATGCAGGGGAGTTTGTGTGCAGTTGCATTCCGGGGTTTGAGCCCAAGATTTTGGCTGACTGGTCAATGAACGATGGGTCGAGCGGGTGTGTGAGGAAGCGGTCGAGGAATTCGAGTTGTGGCCGGGATGGTGAAGGGTTTTTAAAATTGGAAAATGCTAAAGTTCCCGATTCAATGACGGGACGATTGAACAAGGGTATGGATTTGGACATGTGTAGACAAGAGTGCTTGAAAAACTGTTCTTGCACGGCTTACGCGAGTTCTGACTTGGCTAGTGGAATTGGATGTGTGACATTGTATGGGGATTTGCTAGATACGAGAGTATTTGCTGATGGTGGTCAGGACTTGTACGTGCGGGTGGACGCAATCGAGCTAGATGAGTACATGAACAGTTTGAGAGGACATGCAGACACAAGGAAGAGGACGATGTTACCAATTGTGTTGGTTTCTGTGACTGCGGCGATCATTTTGATTATCTCCATTGTCTATTGCCTTCTAAGAACCAAAAGGAAAGGTAAGCATAACTTTAAGTCACACTAGGATCGTTCTTGGTGGACAATTGTTACACAACTATACCACACATGATCCTGCATTTGAATGTTGCAGGAAACAATGGAGGGTCCAACGGTATCAGCCAAGTGACCATCTTTTCTATCAATGATATATTTACTGCCACGGCAAATTTCTCCTTAGACAACAAACTTGGACAAGGTGGTTTTGGCTCTGTTTATAAGGTAGTTTCTTTAAACCATAAGTAAAGGAAACCGTCATTAGAGTTATTTATCTATGTGTAGTAAAGATCGAGATCTTGATTAATTTTGGCTAGGGTCGGCTGCTAGATGGACGAGAGATCGCAGTCAAAAGACTGTCCAGAACATCAAGGCAAGGTATAGAAGAATTCAAGAATGAAGTGCAGTTAGTGTCCAAACTCCAACACAACAATTTGGCAAGGCTGTTTGGTTGTTGCGTTCACGGAGAGGAGAAGATGTTGGTCTATGAATACTTGCCAAACAAAAGCCTCGATTTCTTCATCTTTGGTACATTTCTTCCCCACTTCAATTCAAGCAAAGCAATACCAATTTCCTATCAATTGTTCTTCTACGGTTAACTATTGAGGTTAAAGTTTGACGGGCCAAGTTAGACTAAACGTTCTTTATTGTAGTTTTGATTTATGATACTTGGGCTAACATTGTGTACTTTCGAGCCAGATAAGATAGAAGGGACGGGGTTGGATTGGAAGACACGATTCAATATCATTATTGGAACTGCTCGAGGGCTATTGTATTTACATCAAGACTCCAGGCTAAAAATTATTCATCGAGATCTGAAAGCTAGCAATGTTCTACTTGATGCCACAATGAACCCCAAAATTTCAGATTTTGGGATGGCTAGAATGTTCAAACATGATCAAATTGAGGCAAACACAAACAGAGTTGTCGGAACCTAGTAAGACAAGCATTTAGTCAATTTCAATTGCTGAGTTTAATTTAATGTTTAAGTTGAAAGATGATGAGATCAAAGTGAGCCACACAAAAATAAAGATGTGATATATAAACTTATGAAAATTTACAGCGGATACATGGCACCTGAGTATGCAATGGAAGGTCTATATTCAATGAAATCAGATGTCTACAGCTTTGGAGTCATGACACTTGAGATAGTGAGTGGTAGAAGAAGCAACCATTACAATCAAGAGAGTTCATCACTTGGGTTGATTGATCTTGTAAGTTTTCAGACCCTCACCCTAATAAACTTAAATTCTTTCCAATTCTTTAATGGTCTAGGTATAATATATAATCTCAGTTATATAATCTAGGACTAGGGTGGCCAATGATCCAATATGGATCAAAATTATTTGAAGGTCTGAACTCGGTTTAACCGATTCCAATGTTGATTCGATCTGATTTCTTTTTTTCTTTTTATAGTCGTGGGACATGTGGAAAGAAGGAAAAGCGTTGGACGTGATGGATTCATCAACCATAGGCTTGGAATCCTACTTTAAAGATCAGGTGATGAGATGCATTCAGATTGGCCTGTTATGCATCCAAGAATCTCCAAAAGATCGACCGACCATGTCAAACGTTGTCTTCATGTTAGTAAACGCAACTAGTGTTCTTCCATCTCCCAAGAAACCAGCATTCATCTCCAAAAGGAAATTCGTCGATCCAAACTCAGCAGCGGCCGCAGCTGGACAAACCGTTCCTTCCATCAATAATGTGTCGATCACCGATTTGGAAGCTCGATGATGCTTAAAGCTGTATGATCTTCATAACTATGCAACTTTCACCATTCGCCATGAGTAGAAAAATTCAGATCCTAAATCTCTACATGACTACATATTATTCGACGAAAAAAAGTGGTTGTTTTATTTCTGAATTCATGTATGAGATGGACTTGGGTATTTTATTCGTTCTGTTTGCTACATGTTGCTGGGCTTTGCTTAAGTGGCTACAGTATTAATTAAGCATTAATACTAGTGATTAGGGACAATAATAACACATACAGACTCCCAGTTGGGAACAAAAGGGAGCTTTACTCTTACACGAACAGGTACTCTTGTACCCACTACAATCTGCGTCGCACGTGCATCCACCGTCGCCATTCAGTCGCCGGACGTTCGCCGGCCGGTACATCTTCGGTGGTGTTTTCCCTTCATCATGTCCACCACCACCGGCCTCCGTTCCTTGCACAAATAACGTCACTGCATGCATGCGAACAAATCATTCCTTTTTTATGTTGGTTAATCAAGCTGAGCCATTTTACTATGCTCTAAAGTATGTGTGCTTTAATGTACAACTTGAATTTGTACCATAACGTTAAAGGTATAAGTTTAGGTTGTACCATAAAGGAATTTGTACCCTTGTGTTATGGTACAACTTTACAACTTAAAGTTGTACCATCACATAAATGTACAAGTTCAAGCTGTACCATGAAAAAATTTGTACAAAATAGTATAGGTACAATCTAAAATTGTACCATAACGTTAAAGGTAATAACTTCAAGTTATACCATAAAGGGAAAAACCTATAGCACCAATGCTATATAGCATAGTAAAATTCCTCTAATCAAGATACGTTACGCGGCAGCGGTACATTTTCTCACTAAATAGTTTAGGAGTAATTATTACCATAATTTGCTATACCCTAAATTCTAATGGCCAAACCATCAACTCTAATTACGATCAAAAGCAACAGACGAGATATATATAACTCGTCGAAGTACATTCAAATGCATCGAGCAACCACCAGACCACTCGGAGTATTGGATATACTCTAAGAATATGCTAATAACCTTCACATATCGCCACACATATTGTACCTTTGGTTGATATACGGTCGGTGAAAACGATTGAAAAAAAAGTTACGATCCGGCAGGTAAGGAGATTTAAGTTTAATTCCAAGATGTTGGCCTAGTAGTAATTAACAAAATATCCATCGCGCTCTAAATTCGAATCTTGTATATAAAAAGAAAAGAAATTAGACTTACGCAGGAAGACCACGAGCAATGCGGTGCACACACCAGACTGGATTAATGTAGTTTGCTTGGCCATGTTAGGAATGTATCGATGCAAGAAGGTAAGAAATCAAAGATAGATGGATCGATCTATATATATATTGATAGGAGAAAGGTTGATGGCTTTGTCCTTCCAAATCCCTTGTTTTGGTCACATAAATATGTTTTAGAGACGTACGTCTTCAAACGTGCACCTTGAAGCTTCTTTGTAGAATCGGCGTGAGTTCGTCACGAAACTCTATCCATATAAAAAAAACAAGACGCAAAAAGCCAAGTTGTGTTAGTTGTTTTATACCAAAGAAACTATATTGAATATGATTTGGCCGGCTGAAAGGAATAAGGTTACGTGCAAAATTGAGACAAATATTATCAAAAATATTATCAATCTATATTATGGTGGTAATAATTGATAGTATTATATTATGATGGTAAGAAAATATATCATGGTGTTATGAATTTATATTTACCATTTGTGATTAGGAGTAGTACTCATTGTCATTTACGTCCTTTTGGTCCGCAGCCTGAAATTGGCTTCTTTGTTGGGCTAACATGTCAGGGCGTATGGACTAGGACAGAGATCCTTAATTTGGGCGATTTGGGCCAATGCCCTCGATCAACATTATGTTGGCTTTATCTGTTCGTTTTCCATTTTGGGCCTGTTTTTGCTCATTTTGCGTAAGACAAGGTTGTCAACCCGCGGGTCGACCTGCGGGTTGACCCACTTTGACCTGACCCGGTAAGAAAAATGGGTCGCACGCACCCGTCGGGTCGACCGCCACAATGTACCGGGTTGGAGGTCAAATTGTGTCATTTTTTCTTTGTTTTGCGAAATGCCCCTATTTTCCGATTTTTCTTTTCGCCTAACTCAATCTTTGGAATCCTAAGTTGAACATTTGAATATTAATGTTATATAAGTGTGTGTGAATTTTCACTATATGTTGAATCTAAGTACGAAATGTTATTTTGGTGTAATATTATATGTTATAACTCATATGTTAGATGAGATTTGATATAATTTATCAGGATAAGTACAATATAATGACGTTTTCCATATTCCGGGCTAAACCGAGCTAAAACGGGTGACCCATTAACCCTTGACCACTAGCTTACCCGGGTCCGGGTCAACCCGCGGGTTGACAACCTTGGCGTAAGGTTAAGGAAAATGTTGTATATGAACCTCTAACCCTCCATGTAGTAGAATCGGCCGGCGTGCTGTCCATTTATTATAAGAAAACAATAAGCAAAAAGTCGAGCTGTATTAGTTATGTTTAACTAATCAACTAGTATTAGGTCACATGGGTGGTTAAGCCGCGAAATGATATCGATCCACCCGCAAATAATCCAATCCATATATAGTGGGTGATTGATGTGGGTGGATTGCGGATTGTTAAATCTCCCACCCGTACTTATGTGGGTGGATGGTGGGTGGATTGCGGGTCACCCATTTGACCCGCGTCCTATTTTTACATGGAAAAATGTTGTTTTTTATACGATCGAATATTCATCATATTTTTTAACTACACTATAGTCTGACCATATACATCAATATGTGGAGAATAAAAAATAATTTTGACTACTATTATTGGTTATTGTGTTGTGCAATACCCATTGGATATTGGATATTTGTATGCAAATTATTGTTAATATCCATTAAATATTGGTATACAAACTATAAATTATTAATTGTATCAAAATCACAAATTATTAATACAATCTTACTAATTTGCTATGAATTTATTATAAATGTTAGTCAATTTTCTTAATGGTTAGTTGGAGAATTGCTTTTGCGGGTTAACCCGCGACCCAACCGCACCGATCCGCCACCCACCCAACCCAACCCTCATTAGTATGTGGGTGGATTGTGGGTCACATGTATTCCAACCCGCTAGTAAGCGGGTAGGTCAATTTTAGACCAAAATCCACCCAACCCGCCCATTGCCCACCCCCTAACTAGTATTTGAAAAAATACGCGTAAAATTTACTTTTTACGATAAAACGAATGAAAACACTTTATGAATTAAATATATAAATAATAGAATTGGTAATTGAGTCTAACAAGTTGAAAAATCGACTCTAACTAGTTGAAGAAAAGTCAAAATAGGAGAAATATATATTGATACTGTAAAAATTGAGTTAAAATGAGTCCAAAATGGGGCGGGGCAGGACGGGTCGTAAGTAGATACCCATGCCCCGCCCCACATTACGGCGGGTCGGGTCGGGTAATAGCCGCGGGGCAGGTTCAAATTGCCATCACTATAAACAACTACGTGGTTTCGAACATCCAAACTAAGCAAATATGTTTTGAGGTGAAATATATGAGTTATTGTAAGAATTCTGAAATCAAACGTGCTTAATGTGTATCAGTACAAAAATGGACAACCTATCAGGAAGTCGTTATGATGTACTCCAAAAGCAGAATCGTGCGGGGATAGATAATCCAAATCGGACAACATCTTGGTCCAAGAGAGTTGAGATGTTACCAATATCCAAACTTTAATTACCAAAAGAGTGTCGTAGTATACCTAGTCCAATTTTTTTCAAAATAATAATTCTATCAATGCCCATCAATAGATTTCTTTCTTTTCTATCTCGGAAATTCAGATCTTCCATATTATTTGATGAAAAAGAGTGGTACTTTATTTCTCAATACATGATGTAGAAGCGGATGAGATGAACCCCGGGTATTTATTTGTTTCCGTTTGCTATTCGCTAAAACGGTGAGTCGCCGGCTATTCGCCGGCCGGTACATCTCCGGTGATGCTTCGCCTTCATCACGCCCACCGCCGGCCTCCGTTCCTTGCACTAGTGGAAGTTTTCTTTGTGGAATCTGCCGGCGTGAATTCATTACGATAATCTATCCAATTGAGAGAAAAAAGACACAAAAGGTATAAAGCTGTTTTAAACTAACTACCAACTGAAAATATGCTTTGGCCGCCGGAAAGATGAGTCGTCGTACGAGAACCTTTGCGGAAGAGTCCTTTGGTTAATTAGTTAATAGAGAGTTGTCTATCACAAATCAAACTATTTAAAAAACCAAATTCACTAATAATTTTTACGAAATCAAACTCTTTAGTCAAGTTAATCAAACCACAATTAACCAAACGTGATTGGTCAAATTGACTAACACTTAATTATTCTTTTTAAACATGCTTTGCATAATGGTATAGTCATGTACTGAAATGGTACACGATTAAATCACTTCCATTTGAGTGGCTCTCTCATCATATGAATTTTTTTATTATTATTTCAAAATATAACAAAATGGGTTTCCTCTCGTAGATCTTATTAATAGAATTTATTTATGCTACAAAAATGTAAATGCAAGTGCAATAAAGAAGATACCACCAATTTAAGATGATAGAAATAAAAAAAAATGAAGAAAAGAGAGTGTGACAGGTGAAATACTCCGATCGACTGAAAAATTGATTTACCGTTTTATTTTCATTTCAAATTGTAGTTATGAAAAGAAACTGAAAAATAAAAATGTATTTTGACGTTCATTGGGATGTCCCCATTTTTAATCAAATTACGTATCAGTGACACCTTGCTTCATTTTCTTAAATTCACCGTGAAATCTCTAAACAAGACGAGTCGATGTTGCCTAACGTTTAATTATGAATTCAAGCATGCCCTTTTCCAACCGTGATTATCCCAACGAAAGAAAGCTCGAAACCAGCCGAGCCTACTGTATAAACTTCGGCAATTATCAAATGCAAACAAAGAAAGAAAAAAAATTAAACCACCTCAATTTTATTTCAAGCAGTGGAACAATATGATCAAAAATAAAATAAAATTCATCAAAAATACAAACAAACACCAACAGTTCCACAACTCTTCTTTTCCCCCCTCTCTTCTTCCTCCTCCTCCTTCTTCTTCCTCTCCGCCACTCTCATCAGAAACTAAACAAACTTGTCTCAATATTTGGGATACTTACTCTTGTACTCTTTCCACAGTTGATCCACCGGCTTCCCCAAAATATCGACGAAATACGCCTTGGTGTAGCCATACCTCATCCTCTTGTTCAGCTCCTTGACGAACCCTTTCTTCACCTTCTCGCAGTGAGCCAGAAACCTGGCCGTGACGCCAAACCCTTGGTCCCATTGCTTCCCTTCCCCTGGCTTCACCTTCTCCGACGTCCCGTAGTGCGCCTCCATCCTCACGAACTCGGCGATTCCGGTCAGCAAACCTTTGGGGGCTTCTCTGTCCTTGCCGCCGGTCCACTGCCACACCCTGGTCACCTGGTGGTACACGATCCCGACGAACTCCCGCCGGATGTTGCCCTTGTACTTCCCCAGGAAGTTGGCGTTCACGTGGATCTCGTTCTTCCCCTGTGCGGCATCGTTAACGAACAAACCATTTAGTCGCAATGATAACTCGAGTTGTTGTTGGAAAAAAGGATTTAGCAGGTTGTTTAATTTGTATGAGGAACTGTGACGAATGGAATCTGATCTTATTTTCTCGTTCTGTAACAATTCAGACAAATCGACCTGTTTGACAGCATAAAATTTGGACGAAACAGTTTGACTTGAGAATTTCTGATTTGCTTGAGGTAGTTACAATTGTTTGTGGTGGGGCAGGTTATTCACGTTGACCGGTCCGAACGACGCCTTACCTTTTTTTTCCAATTTGCACTGCAGGTTGAATATCATCTCTCGTGCTGCTAAATCATTAGCATTTCAGTTTGCATATAGGTTGAACATATCATTCTTATTAGTACGAAACCATTGTTTATAATTGGATCGTCATTAAAATTTGAAACCGAAATGTCTTAGTCAAGAGCTCTAATACCATGTTAAGAAGTAAACTACTTACTCCGAAATAACTGAAGTGTTTGGGAAAAGATTTGTATGAATTTTTTTTTTTATCGCTTACCGGATAGGCGTCGAGGGTGTCGCCTTTCATGTTGTCGATGAAGAGCGCGATCTTCTTGACGTTGCGGCGGTCTCCGGGATGTGTCTGGTTGAACATGTTCCACACGAACTGGGTCGCCGACGACATGGCCTGCTTGGCTTCGGCGACTCCGATGTGGTTGAGGAACACGGGTCCTCCCGGCGACTTGCCGGCGTGACATGTGACGGTGTACGTCATGCCGTCGGGTGGGGGCGGTTTGGAATAATGGACGGGGGTGGCCGGCCTTTTGGCTTCGGCGGCGGCCGCCGAGGTTGCGAGCAAGACAAGTGTTAGGAGGAAGGATTGCATGTTGGTGAACTGGTGATGATGGTGGTTTTGTAAATTTTCCAAATGTTGGAGTTTGGTTTTTTTTGGTAAGGTGTTAGATGATGATGAGGAGTTGATGATGGTTTGGAGTGAAGTGTTGGGGTGAATATATATAGTTAAGAGTTTTGCTTTGTGATTACCACCATGAAGTTTACAAGCTTTCCATCTTGATCCTTTTATTTGTTTTTCTTGTCCTCTTGAGAGTTTTGATTTGTGATCATAACCATGAAGCTTACAAGCTTTCCCATCTTGGTTCTTTTATTTGTCCTTTCACTTGCATTCTTTTCAGAGCAGAAGGGAATTTCGCCGATTTTAGCATGACGAGTGAGGACGATTAGGCCGGGAGGAATATAAGGGTGGTGAAATTTATCACGGCAAAATTTGAGTTTTTTGTTGCATACGTTAACGATTCTACTCAACTCTTTTTACTTTTAGTGTGAATAACTCGAGTATATTAATCATTTATTTACACTCTTTTCTAAATATTGTATAAACACGCCGTATCATGTGTTTTAAGACAAATTGAAGGTCGCGAGTACTTGAATACGTGCGCTCTCTGCTAAAGGTACATACCAACAATTGCCTCTCTCTTTCGGACAAGTTCCATAACAAGAAAGAAGTGAGTAACCCAAAAACGAAGCAAGACCTGACAATGACCACAAATCGAGCTAGTACAGTAACCCAAAAACTCCCAATTGAAACGGTAACTTATGCTCTGATAACTATAATTGCCTCCTTCCACATCTAAAGACGCCATAAGTTCCCAAACGATGAATCCTCTGTTACTCGCCTTCCTCCTCTGCCTCCTCCCCTGTTTTTCATCCAAAGACACCGTAAGTTTCGACGAATCTGTTGAAGACGGTCAGGTGATCGTCTCCAGTGGAGAGAAATTCAGTCTTGGGTTCTTCAGCCCTGGGGTTTCGAGCAAACGCTATCTGGGAATTTGGTACACCAAAATTTCGGTTCAAACCGTTGTTTGGGTGGCAAACAGAGACAATCCGATCAACGACACTTCCGGAGTGCTCTCGTTCGACAATTTTGGGCGCAATCTCGTCCTTTGGTGCTGCGCAGGAATGAACGTAACCAGTTCGACTAGTACTACTCTGTGGTCGACGAATATCCCTGCTTCTTCGTCACCAGGCGCAGGTGGCAAGTCAATGGCTCGTTTATTGGACGCTGGAAATCTTGTCCTTCTGCTCCAACAAGAACCCACAAAGACGACGACTTCGGATGAAAGTAATCTGGTACATAATACTCAAACATCTGTTTTATTCGAGCACTGGTGGAATACAAATCTTTTGATTACTGGCTATACATTTGGCAATTTCATTTTTGGTAACGACCCTTTAACTGCAATTAGATTGTAGAAGTGAAAACCCAAGCCAACTCAACAGGTACCCGTGGATTATTGAGTTCACGAATATAATCATATATTATTTCTACGAATGCGTGATGTTATCGAAATTTTTCCCTAAATATATCTCCATAAAATTACTAACATTCATAAATTATTCATATTATTAAGTTTATATTGTTATAAAGAATAATAACATTCATAAATTATTTATAGTCTTATGTTTTTATCCGAAATGGTGCCGTTTTGCTTTATTGTTATGGGCCGGGAGCGGGAGGAAAGCAAATTGGGTTTTGGAAAGACCCAGACCCGACACTACCCGTCAATTTCAAACGTGGGTAAAACTTGCACTGATCCCAAAATATGTCAGCACTAAGTTATATCCACTTTGACCGGGTTGAGTTAGATAGTGTGTGCTCGTGAGTTCGGGTTCAATTAGCATCCCTAAGCACAATAGTGTAGTTGGACAAATTAGTTCATCTCTAACCATGAAATCGTTATTTTGTGTTGGTAAGGAGGTGCGGTGGCAGAGTTTTGATCATCCGACGGACTCTGTGCTTCCATATATGAAGATAGGGTCGGACCGGAAAACCGGAATGGATAAGATACTTCATGCCTGGAAGTCCCCTGACGACCCTGCATCAGGGGACTCGTCCTATTACTTGGACCTGAAAGGGGTGCCTCAGTTCATGTTATACAAAGGTCAAACTAGAATATGGCGGAGTGGCATGTGGAATGGCCTGCAATGGAGCGGATTTCCGACCATGCGTGGTGTAATTTTCGATATGAATGTTGTCAACAATGAAAATGAGTCAACTGTCGTTTGGGGAGTCATGGATCCCACCATCACATTTAGGATATACGTGCACCCATCAGGAAACATGAGGTGGGCCACATGGAATGATCAGCAGGGTAAGTGGTTCGAGTCATTTTACATGCCCGATGAACCGTGCGACTACTACAGACATTGTGGACCAAACGGGAACTGTGACCCTTATAGAGATCCAGGGGAGTTTGAGTGCAGTTGCATTCCTGGATTCGAGCCCAAGATCTCGGCAGACTGGTTAATGAATGATGGCTCTAGTGGGTGTGTGAGGAAGCGGCCCATGAATTCGAATTGTGGGAATGGAGAAGGGTTTGTAAAATTGGAAAATGCTAAAGTTCCTGATACCACGACCGGACGATTAAATCCTGGTATAGATTTGAGCACGTGCAGACAAGAGTGCTTGAAAAACTGTTCGTGTACAGCTTACTTAAGTTCTAACTTGACCAGTGGGATTGGATGCGTGACACTATATGGAGATTTGCTAGATACTAGAGTATTCGCTAATGGTGGTCAAGATTTGTACATACGGGTCGACGCAATCGAGCTAGGTGAGTACCAAAATTGTTGTGTTATTTGTTTAGTAATCTTTTTATAATGGTGAAACCTTTTTAGGGTGAACTAATTTATGACCTACACCCTCTAACTCTTAGTGACCAATATTAATGACTCAACAAGCCATGATTGATGTACCAAAGTTTGTTTATTTACTTAAGAATATATTTTCTTACACTTTGATATTACTGATTCTCATGGATGTGGTTTTAGTTGATTCCATAAAAAGGTTGGGAGGACACACAGACACAAGGGAGAGGAAGGGATTAGCAGTTGTTTTGACCTATACAGTTGTGGCCTTAATCTCACTGATCTTCATTCTATACTTCCTTCGAAGACCCGAAAGGAATGGTAAGCACGAGTCAAGTGACACTAGAAAAACTTAGTTGTCCGCTAGGGTTGAGTTTATTTTTTTATTTTTTTATATCTCAAATCAAACCAAAACATTAAGAGACTAATCTATTTTCGATTAACCAATATAACCCTTAATGATTTTCGTTTCAGGAATCTAACATATCGGCATGTCAAATGTTGTTTTCATGTTAGGAGATTCAAATAGTGCTCTTGCATCTCCCAAGAAGCCAACATTCATCCCCAATAGCAACTACATCGATCCAGAGTCATCAGCTGTAGCAGCTCGACCAACAGTTCCCTCCATCAATGTGGCGATGTCCAACTTGGAAGCTCGATGATGCTTAAACCCATAGTCAGCTGTAGCAGCTCGACCAACAGTTCCTTCCATCAATACTGTGTCAATGACCGACTTGGAAGCTCGATGAAATCCGGACAGGATATGTGATCATAAGTACTTTGCAAGCTCACTAACGCTTGGGCAGCACGGTTTAATCTGGATCGGTTTTCACACCGTGCTAAGTAACAATAACAAAGGAACAACCCATCATCCAGTAATACTAAAATGTTGATTCAGGTATATGTAAACTTGGTGATTACAGCCTTAACAACCAGAATGTCTGAACAATTGATGTATATCAAGTATGTAGCCAAAACCGATACCTGTAATCTGCAAGCACAACACAACTAGTACTGATACAGTAATGCCTACCTGATCATGTTCGGAACCACGGAATTGTAGTGCTCCCCGAGCCCGAATGCATGCTTATGATACGACAGCATTATGAGTTTTCCACTAGACAACCCATTTCCACCGCCGGATTTGTATTCCTGTCCCATCTCCACATCAGGGAAGGATCCTGAATATATCATGATAGGCCTCTTCAAGCAGTGAGTCAAGGCCCCCAACTCAAGTTGTCCACCCCACGCCGCTGTAGATTCGACTTCTTCACAGTAGCTCTCGAACCTATCTGCCAGTGAACTGTCAGAATCATCTCCTGCTGCTGCATCATTTTCTGAAAGGAAAAACGGCAGGAACTCGGATGAGTTCTGCCTCATGTAATCTGCCACCATTTTCCTCAGGTCTTGGTGGTTATATGGAGAAGACCCACCAGAAATGAGAGCCAGCTGATCTTCTACCGCCCGGTAGAGGCAGTTACCATCTGGTTTTATTTCATTGACAGTCAACCCAAGGGGATCCAGTTTCCTTCCCAACTTCTCGTCTTCAATCATGCGATCGCTCACGAGGTTGCTCTGCTCTTCTTGAATTCTCTTCTCTCTCTCGACTTCTTGCTGAGCTCGTTTATCCTTCCTCTTCCCACTTTTGCTCCGCCTTGTATTGTTTTCTGATTGGTCGGTAACAGAAACCCCAGCTATGGCCATCACTATATTGTCGAGTTTGCTTTTGCCATTGATGTCATTGGTGTTGTTGACATAGCCTAATGAAGCGAGCTCCTGCGCCTGTTTCTCTTTGAGTTTAGCAGAGAGTCGGGATATTTCCTCTTCAACCGCCTTCTTCTTGGCTTTCTGTTCCGCTTTGCTCCCTTTTGCAGCCGCCCTCTTGAGACCAGTTTCTTTATTCTGCAGCTCTACAGTCTCCTTCCTGAAGAGATTACCCCCGATATAAAAAAATAAAATAAAAAAAACTCTTGATTGGCGACTACTTCAATATGTTAATCAAGACAGAATACAATGTCGCAAACAGCATAATGAAAAATGGGGTCTCATGTTACTAATAATGCATGTATAATCGGCATACAGAAATGTATCTGAAACTAGCAGTTCCAATTGGGCACTACCAGAGAGTGTTTGATCATTCATAACCTCAACTCCAGCAGTAACAGCAATGTAGTTCGACGAACCATGTGATCGAAAATGCTATGAATAAAAAAGAGCAACAGAGATAAGAGGAGGAGAGACTAGGGATGAAAACCAACTCACCTATGCCGGGCTAGCAGTTCATCACGGGTTTCCTGCTTCTTTTCAATGGCGCCAACAGGAGCGACCTCACAAAGTTGATCACTTTTCTCCCCAGTGCCAGCCATTTGTCCAAACAATGTCGAACTCAGGCCAAACTACAGTTCAGGGATTGCGGATTAAAATCCTTCAACAACAAATAAGAAGATAATCATCAAACACTAAGGATTGCTAATAAAAACGAAGATATCAATGCCAAAATAAACCCCATGAAGTTAGCATGGACACAATGTAACAGAGAGGCTTCTACTTCAGCAATTAACAGCAGAACCGTCACCACTTTCGGCTCATTTATTTTCATTAAATGACATCCCTGGTGCCGAATTCAACACTTTACAATGTCCTTATAAAATGCCAACTTGCTCAACATAATATGTTCTGATTACATTACATTATCATTAATCCATCAAATTAAGCATCTTGCAAGCATCCCCAAGCCATGGAGTAGGAAATCCTAGCGAAATTGATCATAAGCTTCAGGCTAAAAAGAAATTACTGAATAAGTTCACATGTTGGTCACGGGTAGGCAAGTATAAGAGAAAATTTCATTCTCTTCCGGATGCAACCATGGCAGAAGGAAGTTAAGATTATATAATTGACGAAGAAACTACTATCCGTGCAGAGTCAGTATGTTAGTCGATTCGTAGCGTACAATCAACAAAACTGCATAATACTACTACTTCAACGAAAACGGAACCGACCACCAAAATTCCAATCCGAATTCACCAGGGACTAGATTAAGGTGGTTACCGAAGTCAATAGTGAGAGCCGTGACACTCTGATAAAGAAGGCAGATATGCGCTTGCTGCTGACGAAGACGATGGCGACTGGGGTCGGAGATGCGTGTCGGCGGGTCTGTACCTTATGCAGTGGAAAACGGCGCCAATTTCCTCTCGCAGTTGCAGTTCCCCGAAGGAAGAAACGAACCCTAATGTTGAAGAAACGATTCGGTAGAGATAAGAGAGACAGAACAGAACAAAGGAGCCGCGTTTGATCCAAAAAAAATAATTCAAGAAACTGATTTTAATGTTTATGAGTAAAACCGTTCGTTTTTCATTAAAAATGGGCCAAGTTATAATAAGAACTTAGCTTACCGATTCGTGGAGCGGGAACGAGAGCGAGAGCGGGAGCGGGAGCGTGAGAGCGTCAATTTTTCAAGAACTTAATTTAGAGAGCGCATAAAAAGCGTTAATATTATATTATATATTATATATATATATATATATAATTTATAATAATCTATTAGAAAATCATTCATTATCAAAGATATAAAGGCAGATTCTTTGACACACAAAAAAAAATATAAAGGCAGATTTATTTTGGCAAGGACTCAATTGTTTTGCCGTGACTTATTGAAATTTATTAGTTTACTTTAAACTTACAATTTTTAACCTTATTATTTTCTATTTTTTAAAAAACATAAAAAATTAAAAACTGAAGAAACAAAATTCATTCGACAACCACAAAAATTTCGTAGCCTTATCCCTCCTTTCCATCTCCTCCGTGGAAAATCTTTCAGCCCCCAACCTTACTCAAACGGATCCCATCGCCGTCCACCACAAGTCTCAAACGGATCATCGGCAACAAGCTGCCATTTGTGAATTCGGACTATAGCCTAATCTTCCAGGAAACTATTATCCCAAAACTAGTGTCGCCGCCATTAACAACCAGAACACATCATCCCAATCTCAATCCAAAACCCTCCGATCTACATCGACTCTGACCAAATCAACAAATTATCGGCCGACAACCAGTGTTTCAACATCAACTTGCCGTACCCAACTCCCTTCAGAAACCAGTCATCGCCGACGGTGGACAAACCCCACCTGGGTACCCGTGGGTCGTGCGCTCATGGAGAAAGGAAGAGCACCATCTACTCTACGTCTCTACCTGAGTCATCCATAAAAAATCGCGAACTTAAAAACTAAATCCGCGCTCTACAGAAACAAAATTCGCGATTTTTTTGCGTTTCCTTTGAAATCCGCGTTTCGCCGCTCTAGAGCGGGAGCTTGAGGGTGGAGATGGCGAATCATGTGACCTAAATAAGAACCAAATATTTTAATTGGGCTTAGTTATAAAAGCCCAAAGTGATAGAACAAGATTTATGTGTGTTTGCTAATTAAGAGGTAGGAGAGATCGAAATCCCCTAACTACCAATCGACGACATATAATCGAATTTTAAATCATATCGACAGATCTATATATTCGAAATCATACTCTATAAATCGATTAATGAGATGCATCCAGATAATCCTTTGAAGACTTGAAGTTTGTCAATCATTCATGGGTAATTATGTTGAACCCATCTTCTACTCAAATACAAATATTATGCTTCACTTTAAGATAAAAATGATGAATTTTCCAAATTACATGTATGGTATACATACATAATCTAAAATCTCAACTTTCAAACGAGTCGCAATTTCTTACTCCAAGAAAATTATTCTCTTTTTCTTATTTTGCTAGTGGTCAAGATATGATTTCACAAATGAATCTAGATCGAAATTGACGGGCCAAATTCTTGTAGGATAAAGTCAAAATGAAGAAAAGAGGATTAACTGGAATGAAACCGTAATAAATCTTGTCATAAACCAGTTGGTCACAATAGCTCGAGTTGTTGGGAGAAGGTTATGTTGGATCTTATACAAGCCCATGGATGATACTTAACCACTTCCTTACACGCCCCCTCAAACGAAAGCCGACTCATGGGCTTGAAATTTGCACAGGCCCGCCATACCATGTGCTTGAACGACAACGTTTAATATTGGGGGTCGTGGGGACTTAAACATGTGACCTCGAGTACAAACCAGGCTCTGATACCATGTCATAAACTAGTTGGTCCCAATAGTTCGAGTTGTTGGGAGAAGGTTATGCTAGATCTTATACAAGCCCATGTATGGTACTTAACCACTTCCTTACAAATCTTACCATTCATAACAAAAGCTGAATTAAAATCATTTAACAGTAAGATTTAGTTTAGTCCAAATGTTAATTCGGTCTTTATTTAGATTTGTGTGATACAAAAATGTTGCTTGCTCGTGTAAAACGAAACGAAGAAGTTTTCTACAAATTACAGGTCCGGGGACTCTGTGGAAAGAAGGGAGAACACTAGCCAGCAATGGCCTCAGAATCCGACTTTGAAGATCAAGTGATGATGCATTCATCTAGGTCTTTTATTTATTCAGGAATTTACGAGAGATCGGTCAAATCATGTCAAAAGTTGTCTTCGTGTTAGTAAACACAACTAGCAATCTTCCATCTCCCAAGAAGCTTACATTCATGTCCAGAAGCAAATATGTCGATTCAAACTCGTCTGCTCTCACAGTTCGACCAAGATTTCACTCCAATAATGAGTTGATCACCAATTTGAAATCTCGACGATCGATACTTGAAGCTCGATAGAACTCTAGCATTGTAGTAAACATATCATCTATGTTATTCAACATTTTCTCTGCATCATCAAAAATAACTTTTCATTCCACTTTCTTCACGAATGGATGTAGGACAGATATTTGAAACTCATCCAGTGATTCATCAACATCCAGCTAGTTCGGGCCTCCACTTAGTTTCACCCAAACTTCGTCTATTCATCCTCATCATACTTGATCTTGCTCAAGTTACCTGAATTATAACTCGTGTACATCTAATGTTTTGAATCTTTTTTTTTTAAGATAAGGGTGATATATGTTACTTTTTTGTTATTAGGTACTACTGAAGGGACTCGAACCTGAGACCTCCAGATTCATGGCTAGTGGTATTACCACTAGACCAATCCCTTGTTCGTAATGTTTTGAATCTTTATTCGGAACTCTGGCATCGGAATAATGTTTTGAATCTTTATTCCGATGCCAGAGGTCCGAATTCAATTTTCAGATTGCTTCACTTGTGTGTACGTCAACCATATGTGATCCATATGTAACTTCCGGCTTCATATGTAAAGTGTTAGTGTTGTGATATATGATCCACGATTGAACCTCTCTCAACAACTCGAGTTATTGGGATCAATTGGTTCTTGACATGGTATCAGAGCCTTCTGTGACCGAGAGGTCTTGTGTTCGATTCCCGGTGACCCCCATTTGTTAAGCACATGGTATTCTTGTCTTCAGACCTGTGCAAACTTCAAGCCCTTCTGAGTGGCTTTCGTTTGAGGGGGTGTGTTAGTGTTGTGGTATATGATCCACGATTGAACCTCTCTCAACAACTCGAATTATTGGGATCAATTGGTTCTTGACATAAAGATCGTAAACTACTAAACTTCCAAGTTTGAATGAGTCTCCTCTCCACGGTCACGGAGTCCCTGCCCTAGGCTTCATATGGGTCATGGGCTCAAATATAAACACCACTGATTCCCTTCTCTTTCGGTAAGCTTTACTGTCACTGAAAAGTCAAAACAAGATAACGTTAAATATTCTCATGAAACTGCCGATCGAGAAAAAAGAAGCAAAGTTAAGCGGACCAATATAATAATTTTTACTTTCTGCACAAAGGCACAATTCAGACGAAGATTCATCTTATGATAGAGTATAACTCCCATGGCTTGGGTTAAACTATATGTTTGTGGCATGAACCGGTAAATTGTGTCTTCATAGTGGCAAGACTGTTCTCCATGTTTGGTTAGAGGAGTGTCTTCTGTCCGATGGATGTTTTCGGTCGACCACTTCAATCATGTGATTAATCGCGTCGGTGATGTTATGTGGAGTAACATATGTTGATATGAACCAATCGACCTCGTGATATGAAATGCCAAATTGACTTAGATTAACTGCAAACGATAGCAAAGACGCAAAGTGGTTGTCAAGTCTTTGTCATTTTCTAACTTGGTTTGTTTCCATCGACCTAACAAAAAACGAAGTCATGATCACCAAATGAATCGAACCAAATTATTTGATAGATTCGACGATTATATCATCAAATATATGATCCTAAGGCATTGTTTTCATGAAAACTTTGCAAATTTTGAAGTTGGATGTATAAAATAATATATAAGCCCGAAAAACTAACTTAAACCAAAAACTATACAAATTCCTCGTCGGTCTTCATTTCGTCCTGCCCTATCGCCATTCCTACTTGCAGCTCTCTCACTCCCACGTCACCAATTGTTTCTTGGATCGCAAGAGTACACGCCACACCATGTCACTTCCACAGTCACAAAACACAGCTTCATGATACTCTACCCGTCGTTTGACTCTGAGTCAGATTGCCATTCTACAGTAAACCCCCAAAACAACCATGAACCATCTGCCACTCCTCGAGTCTTAAACTAAATTGACGACAAAACCTTGTACGATGATGTGAACAAACACAGAACAGAAAGAAAAATATCAGCAAACTTTCACCAGATGTTAGCATCATATCCTTCAATTTCTCCTGGCTCCACCCTCCATAATTGAAACCTTCCCCAACCAACTTCCAATTTTCTCAACTGCGTCACCTACCAATCATTAAGTACTAAAATCCATGGCAGCAGCTTCCATTTGATCTCTGCTTAAACAAAACAAAAAAACAAAGAAAAACCATGAACAACCCATCATTCCTCCTTCAGTTTCTTCCCCTGCTTCTCCTTCACCTTCTCCTTCTCCCCTGTTTTTCGTTTTCAATCGAGGCGGACACCCTAAAGCCCAACAATCCCCTCCGAGACGGCGACGTTTTGGTCTCCGGCCGCCAAACCTTCTCCCTCGGCTTCTTCTCCCCCAAGAACTCCATCCGCCGGTACATCGGAATATGGTACCACAACGTTTCGGAGCAAACCGTCGTCTGGGTCGCGAACAGAGACGCTCCTCTCAACGACACTTCCGGTTTACTCTCCCTCGATTCCCGCGGCAATTTCGGTATATACGCTGCAAATGGAACTTCACTCGTCTGGTCGGCAAAACTCCCAGCTGGGAATTTCGCCGCTCGGCTTCTGGATTCGGGGAATTTGGTGGTGGTACAAGAAGAGACGGAAAGGGTATTGTGGCAGAGCTTCGATTACCCGACGGATACTCTGCTTCCGTATATGAAATTGGGGTCGAACCGGACTATCGGTTTGAATTGGTCACTTACCTCGTGGAAGTCGGAAGACGACCCCGGGTCGGGTACCGTCTCGTACCGGATCGACCCGACGGGTTACCCGCAGCTGTTCCTGTACAGGAACGGCTCGGTCCCTGCGTGGCGGGGCGGACCGTGGACGGGTACTCGATGGAGCGGGGTCCCCGAGATGACTAAGAACTTCATCTTCAATGTCAGCTTCGAGAACGACGGCGACGACGACGTGTTCGTGACGTACGGGGTGGTGTCGAACATGTCGATTGCGACGAGGATGATGGTGGACGAGTCGGGGCTCGTGAGGCGGTCCACTTGGAACGGGCGCGACGGCAGGTGGGTCGAGTTCTGGTCCGCCCCGAAGGAACAGTGCGACAACTACCAGCTGTGCGGGCCCAACAGCAACTGCGACCCGTACCAGGCGGACACTTTCTACTGCAAGTGCCTCCCCGGGTACGAGCCCAAGTCGCCCCGGGAGTGGTTCCTGAGGGACGGTTCGGGCGGCTGCGTGAGCCGGGCGGGGGCTTCCACGTGCAGGAGCGGGGAAGGGTTCGTGAAGGTGGCACGCGTGAAGGTGCCCGACACGAAGTTGGCACGTGCCGAGATGGGGTTGGGGTTGAAAGCGTGCGAGGAAGGGTGTTTGAGTAATTGCACGTGCCAGGCTTACACGAGCGCGGACGAAAACGGGACTGGGTGCTTGAGATGGTTCGGTGACTTGGTGGACACACGAACGTATACCAATGGTGGCCAGGACATTTATGTTCGTGTCAATTCCAGTGTGTTAGGTAATATGTCAATTCGTTTCTGATAATACATTAAATTTTGTTTGGTTGTCTTGTTGCTTAAGTTTCGTCCACAATGTTGTGGCATTGTCCAGTGACATTAAGGGTTTGGTCAAAATTTGGTAGTGATTGGACTTAGAGATGGGTTTATGTTATAAATATTGCACGTTTAGGAAAAAAAAGATTAAGAAAATCTTTGTGATGCAAAGCTGTTATGGTGTGTATAGCGTGTAGCAACTAGCAAGTAGTTTTCATAATAGTATATACATCTTTGAAAGAATCAATGATGACTAGTTAATGAAAAGGACAATCAACCATGACTACTACACAACATCAAGACACATATTAGTTAGTATAACTAACTCTAGTAAGTGGTTTATGGTTATGCTCTAGTACTAGGGTTTTGAGTCCGCTAGGTTTCTATCAATAGCAGTGTCGTTATTAAGATAAGTTCGAGAAGATTGTTCCCGATTATTAGTGATCATCCAATTTCGAGTTGTTGACCCATTCTTAAGTACATATCATCGTATTCACAACATCTTAGATTGAGCATTTGAGAACTAATCGATCGCCGAATTCGGGTTTTCGTGTTTCACTCATTTTGTGTTCTTTCGCAGCTTCTTACAACGAGAAGTCCAGAGGGCCCTTTCATAATCCAGGAATGCAAGCCGTCCTAATTGTTTCAGTTCTACTAGCTCTCTTCCTGGTCATTTTTCTAGCATTTTGCCTGATAAGGAGGTATAGGAAAGGTATGTACATAGCTCCATTTTCGAATTCCATTGACTATGTGGTTGTGCATAAGTATGTTGTAAGATGAACTCATTTGTGCCTACAAAAACTTCAAACCATGTAGCAGCTCGAGACAGACTGGACAAACTTTCCTTCTTTTTCGACACAACTAACCCAGAAGGATCCATAACTGAAAAGGATAGCAGAAGAGGAAATATGGATTTGCCCTTCTTCCATCTCAGTGAGATTGCTGCCGCCACAGATAATTTCTCCGAAGCAAACAAGCTAGGAGAAGGTGGATTCGGCTCTGTCTACAAGGTTATCTTCATAACTCATCACTCCCACTCCCAAATTTTCATTTGTTTAGCATGAAAAGAACTTCGCAATTTATTGTCAAGCCAAAAGCCTTTTGGGATTGCTCTCATGGTAATCGTGATTAGACATTAGCAGCAACATTAACGAATGATTAGTACATTTTCCAGGGCACATACAAAGAAAATGAAATTGCAGTTAAGAGGTTGTCCAAGTACTCAGGACAAGGAGCAGAAGAATTCAAGAACGAGGTCGAGCTCATTGCAAAACTCCAACACAAGAATCTTGTAAGGATTCTAGGTTGTTGCGTGCAAGGACACGAGAAGATGTTGGTCTATGAATATTTGCCTAACAAAAGCTTGGACTTCTTCATTTTTGGTAAAGCTTTGTTGATTTTGACAACTCGTATAAAATATCTCCAATACTACAATAACGTACCTATGCATATGTTATTTCCAAATTTGACTCCAATCCCAGATGATGAAAAGAGGGCATTGTTAGACTGGGCGGTTCGGTACAACATTATATGTGGCATAGCTCGGGGAATCTTGTACCTGCATGAAGATTCAAGACTGAGAATCATACACAGAGACTTAAAGGCCAGTAACGTCCTATTGGATGCTTCGATGAATCCGAAGATTTCTGATTTCGGCATGGCGCGAATATTTGGAGTCGACCAAGACCAGGCCAACACAAACCGCGTGGTTGGCACATAGTAAGTACACATATAATTGGCATTTAACTACCCCGGTTCATGGGTATGCTATTTATAATTTTGTGTCATCACTCTCAATAACAATTAGTGATTGCCATGTGAGAATGATAGATCTCTTAATTCTCGATTTCCAGAAACACAATTGTGATTAAGAAAGAGTTCTACAATCTTTACATCCTTATCTGGTTCATGAACTCAAACCTCATCTGATTTGCAGTGGCTATATGTCGCCCGAGTATGCAATGCAAGGAATGTTCTCTGTAAAGTCAGATGTATACAGTTTCGGCGTCTTGCTACTGGAGACCATCACGGGCAAAAAGAACAGCAATTACTACGAAGAAACGACATCCGCAAGTCTGGTCGGATATGTAAGTATTTCAAATACCTCACAACTTATAGCCAGTCTAATCATCTTCTCCTTGTCAGCATATATATTGTTAAAACTTAAACGTACACTATGTTCAACGAATCACTAGACTTGGGAGCTGTGGAAGCAAGGCAGGGAACTGGAGATGGTCGACCCGTTACTGGGCGAATCGTACCCCGACCAAGACGTGCTGAGGTGCGTCCAAATCGGGCTGCTTTGCGTCCAGGAATCGGCCGCCGACCGGCCCAACATGTTCGACGTCGTGTTCATGTTGTGCAACATCGAGACGGCTCAGGCGCCGCCGACGCCGAGCAAACCGGCGTTCATATTGAAGCGAGGGTACAACAGTTTGGAGCCGTCGACGAGTTCGAATGGCGCCAGCTCCGTCAATGACGTTACCGTCACTGTGCTTGAAGCTCGGTAGAGAAACAGCACGACGTCGTTGTGGTTGGCTGGAGATATAATTCATATTTGAGAATTGAATTAGGATCTGAGGGCCGTCCACCATAAGTTAGTGTGGACCTGCAGATGATGATTAGTAACGTGATCAGGATGTGTATGAGGTTGGGTATGATTTTTAATTGAGTGAGAAGCAAGCAATTAATGTAACTATACAAATTATTTGAGAAATTATATCCAATGTATATAGTTGGAAATGTTAATACTACAATGCCATGACAGTTGGGTGCTTCCTGTATACAAATGATGTTACAATTAATGGAAGGCAATTGCTAATATAATGTGTGTTAGTTGCATTTCTAAAAACATTTGTTCATTCCTCCGGAGCAAAGCGACATTTGACATATAAAAGAAAGAAAACAATCTTAAACTATCCCACCAATCTCGACTAAAAGCTCGAATTGTGCAATCAATCATAATGGATGATTGTTTCTGTTACATCAAGTAAACAATACATGTATTCTTTATGGATGGAAATCAAAAAAAATAATGAATTGTAAAACAATATTTGTAACAATCTCAACCAAACAATAGCAGAAACAAAACTGTCCATAAATTTATTCAACAATAAAAATTGTGGACTATACAATTCCTAACTTTAGCACAGACTATCGCTTACACTATCGACACAATAAAAAAAAAATTTGAAAAAATAAGATGTCCCCTCCAGTGTGGATTTTTTTTCTCTCCACTTTCTCTAATTCAACATTTACCTCTTTATTCATTGCTACTTTCACGTTTCCACAGTACAAAAAAATGGTCGTCTTTTTCTTCCTTCGCACAGTATTTTTCAAGCTTTTTTTTTTAATAGTAAATAGCTAGTGCAGTAGTGCTTAACCATGAGTCTATCCAAAAAGTGTTATTACCAGAAGTCGAACAACATTTTTGTTTCAAATAGGAGAATTGAAAAATATAAACGATACAATAATAATATAAACACATTTGCTTGAAAATGTCCAAACAACCATTTCATCCAAAATATAAGAAATCAAATCACTATAACACGCATGCTAATTAACAAAATGAGCAAAGGAAGGAGAGGAAGTGGATCGGATAAGATTCAACGAGTGAATCCAGTAAGCAGTACAGAGACATGATTGCAACCTCTCCTTCCCAAAGCAATATAATGTACACATCAATCAATCAATCTTTCTTTTGTCTTTCCGTACAGTGTCAGACGTCGACTGTCCGACGGCCAAATGGCAGGCAATCCAGCGGCCTTCCACGGCGACGACGGCGACCGCTCGGGACAGGTGGCTGGCTCCAAAACATCCGCCACGAATAAATATCGCTGTTTATTTTTTTTTTTATCACCACACAAATTGAAATTAAATTAGTAATTCTTTTCCCTTGATAATAAATTAATAATAATAACAATGTCCCCTCCACTTTCTATTATTTATGCAAACAACGCCACCAGGAAAGGTCATTGTCTAATTCCCATTTGGACTACCGTAGGTAACAAACTTATAACTAACATGTAATAAATAATAAAAATTATAAATTTATAATAGAGAAATGAACGATAATGGAGTATATGTAAAGGCATCTAGTGTTGTAATGGTGTGGGGCGTTTCTTTTTCTATTCCCCATTTTAGTTAGAGTTTAGGGTTAGTTTCATAAGTAGGGTAACCCTTTTGGTTTTGCTTTTTCAAGTTCTAGTTTTTGTTGGTTTGGTGTTGTATTATGTATAAGGACAATATATATGCATTGCGTGTATTTTTATTCGGGGTTCATTTTATTATACGAGAGATGAAATTTGTGCACTAACTTAGAGTGAAGAAGTAATATGATAGTAGCTAGTTAGCTAAATGTTGGATTATCGTGTAGTCGGATCTGTTTTCGACCATCTAACTGGTTTAATTATATTGGTGTAGATTGTGCAGGTTAAAGTGATTAATTATCTAGGATTTTATATATTATAAAATGAATATGATCAGGATCTATTAGTCTGTTTAACGAATGAATTTGGTGAGTTGTTCTAGAAGAAAAAAAATTCGACCAAAAGGAATTTTAAAATTATAAATTTGTGAAATTTAATTTGTTCATTAATCAATGCATGGAGTTGGTGCTAAAAAAATAGTTAAAAATAATAATAGAAGGGGGGAGCTATGTTCTTTCTTGATAATTTTGTCATTTTTGTTCGGGATTCATTTTATTATACGGGAGATTAAATCTGTGCACTAACTTAGATTGAAGAAGTAATCTGATGGTAGCTAGCTAGCTAGCTAAATGTTGGATTATCGTGTGGTCGGGTCTGTTTTCGACCATCTAACTGGTTTAATTATATTGGTGTAGATTGTACATGTAAAAGTGATTATTATCTAATTATCTATGATTTTATATATTATAAAATGAATATGATCAGGATCTATTAGTCTGTTTAACGAATGAATTTGGTGAGTTGTTCTATATAAAAAATTTCGACCAAAAGGAATTTTAAAATTATAAATTTGTGAAATTAAATTTGTTCATTAATCAATGCATGGAGTTGGTGCTAAGAAAAATAATAATAAGAAGGGGGGAAAAGCTATGTTCTTTCTTTATAATTTTGCCATTTTCTCGTTGGACTTATATAATTGGAAGGCCTTGGCAAATGCCACGAAGAACGTTTTAGAATGAATTCGCCAAAATAATCACCCAAGCCAAGATAGTTCATTTCCTCATCATCCCTCTTTTTTGTGGCCCTGTCTTAATAAAATGGACCAGTGGGCTAAATAAGGGAAATGTGGACTTAATCCGCTTAAATCTCATATTTCAGATTTCCTTCCTTATTCGGTCCCTATCTTACTTTAATTAACTAATTGATTAACATTTAATTTCATTTCCTTGTTTGACGTAACAATCGCATTAATTAGTGAGAGATTTTGGTTAGTGGATCATTAATTAGTTTCAGAAAGAACCTTCTGTCCCACTCACTGTCTTTCCCTTCCGTTTCCCTCCTGTAACACTTATAAAAATCAAACTTATGAAATTCCCTGAAAATTTAACTTGTGGGATTACTAAGGCCCTGTTTAGTACCGTTTCTATTATGTTGTGTTTTAAAAAGGTTGTGTAAACACAAGAGAAACAACAACACCAACAAAACACAAATCAACAACCATACTAAACAGAAAAATTAGCCATTCACGCAGAAAAATCAGCAACTCAAATCAGCCTCTCACACTTTCTCTGTCGCGACTTTTTTCAATTCTTTCAATCCTTTATTTTGATCGGGAAAAATTGCAGCAAATTTTGCAATGAGAAGCGACCTTTTCATTGCCATTGCCTTCCCGTCTCGCCTCTCTTCCTCCATGTCCAGATCGCCTCCGCTGCCCCTCTGCCGCAGTCGAGATGCAGGAACCCATTAAAGGACATAATCTGGACAAGAGTAACAGTGGGCTTGAATCGCATGAAGGGGGGAAAGGCTTGGGGTCGTTGACACTATGATTTGGGATTTGGGATCATAGGGATGGGGAAAGGGGATCGTCGGCGATGTGAGTGTTGGGATCGTCGGTGTCGTTGAAAAGTAGGGGATTCTAGGATATTGGAGCGTCGGCCTCGTCGGCGCTGTGGGCATTCAGGTCGCCCATCTGCAGGTGAGATTTGGATCGCCGGCTGGGATTGCCGGATCGGCGCACAAAGGAAGAAAGAAAGAGGACGATACGCTATTAGAGAAGGAAGAAGAAAGGTTATGGAATAAAGGAATAAAATAATTATTATCAATTAATGGAAGGGGAAACCCGCGTGCAACGCCTCCGAAGCTACAATTTGACGTTTTGTTAATTTGGGCCTGGTTGCTCAAATCTGTTGCACAACAAAATTTGAAAACCCAACTAAACATGTTTTTTTTTATTGGTTTTCACAATTTTTAAAATCACAACAGAAAACAAAAACAGACAACGATACTAAACGGGCCCTAAACATTAATAGGAATACATGGTTTTATGTCGACAAGGACTTAATGCGGAAAATAAAAAATGATCTGGACGGGACGATACTGCTAGAGAGTACAATCCAGCAGATTTTATGACCAGCTTCCTAAACCAAGATAATTAGGCAACCTCCCTGGTTCATATACGAGACGAGAGACGTCCAAATTTCTGTTATAAGAAGAAGAATATAATATTTTTGGTCTTGATATGTTGGGGATCACAATCTCAACTTCTTTATATACACACTTGTTTTACCAAGGCTCCCATAAAATCAAAGGTGGACATGTAAGCGGTTTCCACTCATTAGAATCATATTGGATTGATTAGTCTTCGGCTCCTTGACTTTAACAACTTACAATGAGCTCAATTAAACTAATTCATCCATTAGTGGTGGAGCTACGTATACTCCGAAAGGGACTACAGCTCACCTTAAATTTTGATTTAAGATTGTAACGTGTGTATTCATATATTGAGCAAACAGTAGAACGTGGTAGGATGAAAATCCTTGTCTAAATCATGGAAAACTGTTGCATTGAGTTATTTTTCAAGGTTCAAGAATGTGCCATGGCGTAAAGCGAGCGTTGCGGTTTTACCTAGCGCCTGGCTCGCATTAAGCGTGCCTAAGCATTGGAAGAAAATTTAGTAAATTGGTACTACATGATGAATGAAATGACAATTTGCAACACTTGTACACTAAAGTTAATAAAATGATTACTAACCTATTTAACGCTTAATAATAGGAAAATTAGCTCACAAGTTCACAGAATCATATAGTTCAACTGCTACAAAGTTCTGAACTACAGAAAATATTGATAACCAAGATTTTGTCTTTAGATGATACCGACACCCTTTGTTATTGACTACCTATATCTCGATCTAATTATGCATAGGAGACAACTATGTGTCACCTCACTCCGTCGACGTGTAACATGTTCTCTGCTCGTGAGCAGCTCGGTGAATGAATGGAATTGAGGTCCTCGGTCTCCGGTCAATCGATCTAGCCGCCGGTTCCAAAACCATTAACAATGTAAGATCGTCGATCCTCGAAACTTCAACAAATTAATGGTCTGAATCCAGCTCCTTCTCTTTCTGCATGGGACAAATTACTCTGATGATGAAGGTGTTTGGTGGTACTTTTCTCGGCACCGTTATTACCGTCGACCAAGTATCATTTTTTTCCACCATTAACAACCCTCCAAGTAATTATGACGGTGGTCACCGTTGAAAAATAATGATGGTAGCGACGGCGAGTAGTGACCGAATTATAACTAGATTTGACAACAAAGAGTTTCACCCACCAACATTCACTCCAGTCCTCACCAATATATTACTATACATTTATTTATAATTTAATTAATTTACCGTCATCCATGGAATGGGTTTATGAACTTTTTCAGTCACACTTTGCCATGATACACACTTTTCCTCTACTTTCAACTTATGTATGCTTGAATTACGTCAAAAGAGAGTTCTTGCAACTTTTATGTGTCTTCAAAATAATTGAACTTTTAAAGGTAATTTTGTAGCTTAGAGCTTGAGAAAAAGGATGGTTGATGCATTTGCCCTTTATGTGACGAGGATGATGAATCAATTAATAGATTATACAAACAATAAAAAAAGCCCTGAAATGGTTTCATATTTTGAAAGAAATGTAAACTGAATTAATCGTGGAAATAATTCTATTTCAATATGTTTTATTTGAAAATCGATCACGTATTCGACTATATACATTTTTGTAATGTAGATTGACGTTGTAATTACCCTTTCAACGCTTGCAATTAGAATACTTAAAACTCGGTTTAGCTTCAAATTTTATTAGGTGTTGGGTATTATAAAGTTTGGGATTTGATTTTTAAGGGTTTTATAATAATAGTAATATTTACATGGTACCAAACTACATTTTCGTGTATAGAACCAATCGATTATATATAATTCAAATTGGTTAAAAGATATGAAAATTAAATTTTATACTATTCCAAACAATTATAATACTTTTTTTTATCGAAAACCTGGAAAATAAATTTTAAAAGAGTGCACTAATTAAAAGCAAAAAGTATGATAAATATAATATTGAAAAAATAATGCTCAACGGGTCAAATTTGACCCAACGTGTAAAAGGTGAAAACGCTTGGTCGAGAACGGGGGGCCGTTTCGGTAAATTCTGATTCACCAACTGGTTTACCGCAAAAAATCAAAAGACTGACACACACACAGAGCTCTCTCTCTCTCTCTCTCTCTCTCTCTCTCCAAGTTATCTTAGAGACCGAGTGACCGGCGAGAAAAGAAGAAGAAGACGACGAAGAAAGAACAAATACAAAGCCACACACACACTCTCTCTCTCTCACTTCCTAGCCGTTTCCCAAAAAACCTCCACAAAACCTTCAATTCTCTCTCTCTCTCTACAAAATCCCCCCATTTCCTTCCGAGTCAACTCGCCTGCTCCGAGCAGCCATGGCGGCCGAGTTCCCGGACGACTTCAAGTGCCCGATTTCCCTCGAATTAATGTCCGACCCAGTAATCCTCTCCTCCGGCCACACCTTCGACCGCTCTTCCATCCAGCGCTGGCTCGACGCCGGCCACCGCACTTGCCCAATCACCAAACTCCCCTTGCCGGACCACCCTTACTTAATCCCCAACCACGCCCTCCGCCGATTGATTTCCAACTACGCCCACATCTCCAAACTCCACCTCCACGACCCATCCCACCACCACCATCCGCCGCCGGAAACCCTAATCTCCACCCTCACTTCCCGATCCTCCACCCCCGATTCCAAGCTCGATTCCCTCTCCCGCCTCGCCAAGCTCACCAAATTCGACCCTTCCCTCCGCCGCCAGCTCGCCGAATCCGGCGCCCTCTCCGCCGTCCTCAATTGCCTCGCCACCGCCGCCGATTCCCCGCCTTTCCAAGAGAAAGCCCTCTCCCTCCTCCTCAATCTCTCCCTCGACGACGACAATAAGGTTGGATTGGTCGCTGAGGGCGCAATCGGTCGGGTCGTGGGCGTTCTCCGGGCCGGGTCGTCGCCCGATTGCCGGGCAATCGGGTGCACCGTGTTGACCAGCCTCGCGGTGGTCGAAGTCAACAAGGCGACAATCGGAGCTTACCCGGATGCGATTCGATCGCTGGTGAACTTGCTCGATTGCGGTAGAGGAAGGGAAGTGAAAGAAGCGGCGACGGCTCTTTATGCCGTTTGTTCGTTTCCGGATAACCGGCGGCGGGCTGTCGAATGCGGAGCTGTGCCGATTCTGGCGAGATTGGTCGGCGGCGCCGGGGCAGGGTTGGAGCGGGCCGTGGAGGTGTTGAGCTCGCTGGTGAAGTGCAGGGAAGGAAGAGTCGAAATGGGTCGGGTTTTTGGGTTCGTTGGGGTTTTGGTGAAAGTGATTAACTTTGGGGGAGAGAAGGGGATTCAATGTGCTCTGTTTACACTCAATGCTCTGTGTTCGTGTAGCGAGGAGGTCTGCGACGAAGCTCAAAGGCAAGGAGTGATGGAGATTTGTGTTGGGTTGATGGAAGATGAGAATGAGAAGATTAGAAGGAATGCTTCAAGCTTGGTTCAGACTCTGAGTGGCAGCCATTGATGGTATGGGATTTGGATGAATGGAATGGTGAGTCTTATCGAGGTATTTCAGTTTCATTTCGCCATATGTTTTTGCTCTGTACAAATGTGGTGGGGATTAGGATTGATGGGGATAACATGTTTATTTCTTCGTAGGGTTCTTTTTTGTTATCTTTATTCCATGTACATTGTCAATAAACCACAGGAACTCTCAGGATCAAATGTTGTAGTTTCAAAAGAAAGAAAGATAGAAAGGGTTTTCGGATAAATATGATCTCCTTTCGTGCATTGTGCTGGTTCATTTGATTTGGGATGGATCATGTGTCTAATCTCTATGGCAATGGAGTCATAATTGCTAGAGAAGCACTGCATCCCTCTGTTTTGGCTAACATTGACATCGTAAATGCGTATATAGATCGATCCTAGTGATCGATCACTATGTACACCATAGACTTGCCAAAAGCGAAAAACTTTATGAAGCTTTGCTAATGTAACTTCATTTTGGTATCTATTATTAGAGTATCTGTTGTACTTAGATCTCCAATGTCTACGTCCTCCTCGTAATCAATGTCTTTTGTTTTGCCCTCGATCTGGTTGTTGATGCTCGAGTTTCTGGTTTATCTGGTGTTGTTGCTCCCACCTAGTAAGCTTCCATGAATTCATAGCTAACCGGACATGTTAGATTCTTTGCCCCAAGCTTTTTGCTTTTGTCTAGTTTTCCTAACAATGGCAACTTTGTGCCTCCTCCTGGTCTGGTCTGGTCTGGATTGGACGATTTCTTCGAAAGGGGGCGGCTTTTATTTGATCTGATGAGATCTCTGTCGAGGGTTTTGGTAATTGGTTGGTAGCGTGGAGTCTGTTTCTTGTGAAAGTTGCCAAATTTGACTACGTTAGAGAGAGGGACAGAATGCAGGTTTTATATTGCCGGAGATTATACTATTGTATATTGATTGCGGAAGTAGACCTCCGGCCGGCCGGCCTATGAAGGAGGAGAAAGGAGGAAGTAGGTGACTGACTGCCTTACTATATAATCTATGATTTTGTTCCCTTTCCGAAGAGGAGGAGATAAAGGAAAGAAGGATCTGAAAAAAGGAATAAAGAATCAAACAGGGGGTTTCTTGTTTCCTTCCTGTTTTTTGGGTAGCCGTGAAAGAAAGATGCCTTGACATTCACAGAGTTCATATTCGAGTTCGAGTTCAATGAACTCAGGATAAGAGGAATCTGTATGGGTTACATAACTTTTTCTAGAGAAGAATATATCTAAAATTGGGAAGAGGGAGGGTGAAAATTGTCAAGAACTGTGCTTGAAAGACAATGGTTAATATTGGAGGCCGTGGAGATTCGAACATATGACCTTTTGGTTCGAGGCTCTGATACCATGTCAAGAACCAGTTGATTCCAATAACTCGAGTTGTTGGGAGAAGGTTCTGCTGGATCTTATATCACATTCTAACAAAAATGCTAGGTAAGAAGTTAAATGGTTATGTATAATAACTTATGGGGTTTTGAGCGTATTCTAAATTGAAATATGATTTGAGAAAATGAGAGGAAAGTGACGACTAGAGAGTCTGATATGTATTTTGTTAACTAAATCCATCTGGTGTATTTTGTTGGGAGCTACCATGTGCTTAACAATGGAGGTCATTGGGAATCGAACACAAGATCTCTCGATCACAGAAGGCTCTGATACCATGTCGAGAACCAGTTGCTCCCAATAACTCGAGTTGTTGGAAGAGGTTCAATCGTGAATCATATACCACAACACTAACAGATAGAAGTTGATGTTCATCTCAATTCTCAACTAAACCCATCACGTGTTGTATAGTTAATTGTGGTGCACTCCTAACTAAAAGTTCTTTGATTGTGGATTACTAAATATTATCCACAGATGTTCTTTGTTTATCATTATCCCGACCCAGTTCGAACACTAACCACGAATAGTTAAAGAGCATGAGTGACGACTAATCACAATTACAACCCCAGACCTGATTCAGCCCGCAGCCGATTGGGCCCAGGATACAGCGCTCCCCAGCCCCCAGCTGGGCTCACATCGGGCCCAATTTTTAACGTGAGTCCAGTGGATCCTGCTTTGTTTTTGGGGACAAAAGGCTGGAAAAAGCACTTATGGTTCCTTTGTCTTGAATACGAAGAAGGGGGCGTCGTCGGAACGGCAACATCATTCCTTTTGACCGAGGTTGCCACCTGAAGTGTTGCGTTTTCGATCGCTGATTGGGCACATATTTGGGGTGGGAACCTTTTCCCCCCATGATCTTAGTAAAGTAATGAAAGGGGACAATGCAATGCAAGGCAATGATGATAGCACCACCCATGGCCATGACCAAATCATTAGGGTTATCGAGTAGGAGAAGAAGAAGAAGAAGAAGTACATGAGAGATCTCGAGGCTACCAAAAAGAGATGGAAAAAAAGACATGGTCAAGTGGGATGGATGGAGTAGGAGTGTATAGGATCCAAGAGTAGTCATGCCCTTTCATATTGCCAATTAGTGTTATGGTTTGAATTGGGAAAACTTTGTTTTTAGATTCAAATCCACGACTTTTAAAATAAAACGCGAATGTGGTGTCGCTAGATCATCAAATCATTGTTTTTTTTATTATATGGGAAATGAAGCACATATTCGAATGACCGAAAACAAATCCTACCAAAAAAAAAAAAGATTGATCATTCATTGAAAACTTACTTTCGCTTCATCAGAGAACGCATTGAATGTACGTGTTTTTTTAAGATGTAGGATGTGGGTTGTTAGCTCATCCATCCTCCTCGATCAAGTTTGCAAATCTGTCACAATTTTATTTTGTATTTCTAGTCCATGCCCAGTTGCCCACTCTAATTTATGGATCAATTAAGTCCTAATAACTCGAGTTGTTGAGAGAGGTTCAGTAATGAATCTTATACCACATATTAACACGAAAGACACTCATCATATAAGCTTGAAGTTTGCATATCCATAGACATCAGACACCATATGCTTATCAATGCGGGGTTACCGCCTTACCGGGATTCGAACAGAAGGCCTCTCGGTCTCATAATGCTCTCATACCATACAAAAAAAAACCAGTTGGTTTCAATAACTTGAGTTGTTGAGAGACGTTCAATAATGAATATTATACCGCATATTAACATACCACAAATGTTAAAAAGTTACATTCCCCTTGTGTGTCCAAAGAGGAGTGCATCCCAAGGTGCGGATTCGTGCAATGGAAGACAAATGAATTGGAAATGGGGCACATGATTAATTGCACACTTGGATTGGGGTTTAGGATATGTAGAGACAATGGCAGCCTAATTAGTGGCGCTGGTAATTAAGGAAGCCGCAGGAAATTGCGGGGTGAGGAAGAGAATTAAGTAGTTGGAGCACGCTTGAAGCACAAGCGGACATTTGCATCTCCTCATGATTCTTATGCACTTTGTTCAAATGATTAAATCAAGAGCATATATATGCTCATTGATGCATTATCTTATCATTACATAGACTTCTATGTAAGATATATCTACTTAGTTATCAAAAAAATTTGTCAGCCATGACCCATGATAATTATAATTAAGAGGATTTCAATACAGCGTGTTAGTTGTGATTTTACGTATAAATTTTCACCATCGTTGTTGTTTAGAAGCTAATATTTAGCTCTCATGATTTACTCGAAGACCATGTTAATCGGAATTTACCTTTCCTTAACGCGCGACAAAGTCTGTGTGTGGTGGTGCATGCTTAAAAAAATCTCGAAAGAGGGGGTCATGATATTAAGAGCTAATTAACTCTCCCAATATATATAGTTAGAATTTCACCAAGTAATTAATCATTCAAATGAAATGACGTTCAAATGAGGTTATCCTAACATAAGGTTGGCTGCAGAGAGCTAGCCAGCGGCTTAGACTCTGTCACCGTGTTCTTGGATCTTTCACGTACGCAGACAGACAAATGGGAATATAATGACAGAAAATAGTCAAGTCAAATCCAATTTCGTCTTCAACGTGTATGGGCGGCGGCCGGCGGCCTTTTGCTTTCCGGCTTAATTTTGCCTAACAAAACTTCACTAAACAAAACAAAAGAGTTGCAGTAGTGCTCACATCACAAAAACGTCAGTAACATTTATAAGAGAATAATAAAATAACAATAAAATAACAGTATATGTTTCGAATCAAAAGTTACATTTAAAATTTGGTCAACAGATTAACAACAATTTTTTTTCTTAAAACAATTAAAAATAATTACTATAGCAGTAACCCAGAAACTTGGTAATGCATGAACGTGGGGAGTTCTTCTTCCAATTAGAAAACAAAGTCAACGATGTGGACGTTCTAACCAAATCCATTTCTTTCTCTTGGTTGCATAGTAAAGTGTCGCACCTAACCTCACCATTACGTCGTCTATCCATAAGATACAAGACGCTAATTACCATTTCCACCCTTATCACTTTACTTCTTTTCTACAATATTACGATCATAAAAGTACTAAGCTTATTAATTTATATGCGATTATGTGTGTACCAGATTTGTCTTTCCTAAAATAATTTACTAGATACCATTTGATACAATCTGAAGCAAACCCTGGAATCTTCTCCATAGTAGATTGACATGCAAAGTGGTGGTTCCTTTCAAAATATCTAAATTATGAGAAATTTTTGTGTTACGAGTTGTGTGAATGAGGTTTCCAATCTTTATATCGTTGTGGGCAATAGTTTTGTGCGTGATCGAATGAAAGTGTAGTTTAATGGAGGTACGGGTGCACGGTGCATCAAGCAAGATTATAAATGTACGTAAACTTAATGAGTGTCAATCACTGTACTTTCGATACAAAATCTAGAGCAAACCCTGGACTTTGTGTCTGGCCGTTAAGTTATAGTGATAGCTTATATAAGCTGTTAGAATATGACTTGAATTCGATTTGGGTTTGTTTTGTGTTTTAGGCCTATTCTGTTTGGGTTTGGGATTGGGTTTTGTTTTGACCTTTTCCTTGTATGTTTGGGAAAAGGAATTTGGTTTTCTGTTTGGGATTAGGAGAAGAGTTCTATAAATACTCTTCATCACCCTAGTCTGTAGTAAGGTCAGTCAGGTTAGTTTGTTTGGTTTGTCCGTTTGGAATTTGGTTTGTAACCTGTACTCTCCTCAAATCAGTGAAATTTGTTCTCCC
Organism: Linum trigynum; assembly: GCA_964030455.1. Classification (NCBI taxonomy): domain Eukaryota; kingdom Viridiplantae; phylum Streptophyta; class Magnoliopsida; order Malpighiales; family Linaceae; genus Linum; species Linum trigynum. The sequence continues at coordinate 65,832,648 of OZ034819.1, forward strand.
CTGCCCGTGGATTAGCTAGCACACATTGTGTTAGTGAACCACGTTAAATTTGTGTTCGTTTGTGTTGGTTTGGATTATCGATTGCACGCTTCTATTCTGACATAAGCCATGCACACGGGTCATATGGCTGGTACTTCTCGTAGATTCTTCATAATCGCGATAGTCAGGATTTGACTTGAAAACTTCCTGCAACTGAAAATCAATGTCTCTTTCGCTTATGAGACAGAACCCTTGCACCTTTCATTGAGACAACCTCGTCACAACGAATATTCGAGAAACCCATAAGAACGATGGATTGTACATGTCATTCAGTAACCCCCAAGTGAATTTTAACAATTGAGCCTTACTATCTTATCATTTTAGCCACACACAAAAAAACTAATAACTCTACATCCATGAACCCTAACAATCTTCAAATTCTTGGATAGTGTATAATTCACACATACACTCCATTTATTTCACCTCTTTTCAAGCCGGCCGTCCATCGAAAGCTCTTATCTAGAATGAATTTTTACGTGTGATTGGGGAGTTCTTCTTCTTCCTTCTTCTTCCCGACAAAGAAATTAAAACAAAGGTGGTAGGAAAATTATGTCGCTCACTATATGGCAATGGAATCTCTTGGACTAGAAGCAACCACAAGGATATGATAAATGCCTCTCATCCTCTCTCTCTCTCTCTCTCTCTATCTCACTCCATGATGTGATTTTACAATAAGCTACAAATTATGACGTGACACATTAGTCGATTTGGATGGCTAAGGTCAATTATATGATTTTATACATCATCATTTTTTTTACCCATTTCCTCAAAAAAAAAAAAAAAAAAAAATTAATTTGAACAGATTGAGCATATCATGCTTTTTGCTAGATTATGGTTAACATCGGGAGATTATCATATGAGAATTCAAAACACAAGACATTTCGATTGAAGGATTTGATATCATTTATAATTTCAACCTTTTTTTTGGATCGAGAGGAATGAAATAGGACATAACATAGAGGTTAAATTGCAAAGGTAGAATTGAGATCCAACAATGGCTGCAGAAGGATTATAGCATAGGATAACGGGGACTCATAGCAACGACTTTTTTCGTATTGAGATCGATTAACAGAAAGACTTTGATATCATACTAAAGAACGTACCATTTAGTTTCCATAGCTCGAATTATTATAAAATATTTCTATATGAATTTTATGTCATTCCTTTTTAGAGGTTTATATTCTTGGAAATTCAATGACTAGTCACATACATTTATAGTCGTGCAAGAAAAGCAACCAATGTGGGTGGAAGAAGTGTATTTCATTTCCAGTTATATACCTAATTGGTTTTGCAATCAAGTACAACTAATTCATGATGGGGTTTATGTGTATTGATTTTAGACATTTAATTTCATGAAGTTCTATTTTATTATGTAAGTGTCATCTCTATATTGTGTGGAATTGAATAGAACATTGTGTCATCCCTACAGTTCAATATGTGACCGCTATTTTTATAGATAAAGTAACAACTAACACGACATTGTTTTATGGATTCCTCCGATATCATGATCGTACTCCATTAGCACGATTTTTCACATTCAACTAATTCTCTGCGTCATCAATTAAGAATGCATTAAAACAAAATCACAAGTTGAATGGCCGATTAGCATTAACCTAAAAATTTTGTGATCATTTCTTCAATCGTATCTAAAATAAAAATGGAGAAACTACGCTCAAACAAATAAGGGGAAATAAATCTATATAAAAATTAAAAAGAAATAAAAGAGAGAAAGAGCTAACTATTAAAATACATGGTGATGACCACATTAATGACGTAATTTTGAATTATAATAAATAAATGTGATGTTATTTAATATTTAGCGACTAATCAAAAAAGGCTGGTTTAAAGCCCAAAAAAAAACCCCCCCATTACCAGCTCATCCGCCCGAGTATAAAACCAGAAGGCCCTCCACCTTCTTAGCTCCCATTCCATTGCCAATTCCATTACCTTCTTCTATAAGCATTTTCAACGCATCCGTTCACCTGAATCAGCTACTAGAGAAGACTAGAGCAGAAAGAACAGAGAACGAAAGCAAAGAGAAACCCCTGATTCCCCAGCAATGGCCGTCAAAATCTACATTGTGTAAGCACTTTCTGCCCTTATTATTCTGGCTCGAGCTCTGTTCTTTTCAATGCTCGTTGTTAGTTCCAATTACTGGGTTCGGCCAATATTCTTAGGCCGATTTACTTTCGTGACCTGATTCTGTTGCTTTATGCGTCGAGTGTTTGGTCAGATTACTGGGTTCATCTGGGTTTGACTTGGATTGCTGCTGATCAGCTTATAATATCTTAGAAAGTCCTTTCCTTTTTGATCGGTTATTAGCAAAGATGGAAGCTTGCAATGATAGTGGAACTGGAATCCCCTGTTTTTGTCTGGGTTAACCCAATTTTGTATCAATTTCCAGATTTCTGATTTTCATTGTCAAGTGGGGTCTTTTCTCTGAAATATCAGCTGCAGAAATGGTTCTTTGGATAGGGTTCTAGGTTGGGTCATTTGTGGGTTGTGCAACTTGTCAACAACATTTTGATTGATCGGAGTCTTGATGCAACATGTTAGAGAACCGATTCATCTTGCTTCCTCAAAATAGAAGCTTGATCATTGTGTTTGACCGTTTTGTACTAATGCATCATATATGTCTAAATGAAGCATTGACATTAGAGGGTTATTAGTATCCGAAGACACAATCTTCCGTTACCTTAGGCTTTGACAACAATATTGAGAGCCGATTTGTCTCGATAAATCGAGTTGTTAATACAGATTCGAAGTTGGTGTCATATCATTTTAATATTTGCTTGCTTGAAAAAAGATAGTGCTCCCTGAAATGCATCTGCTGTAAACCTTATAGTAGTGGGTGACCCCAAATTTCAACGTGATTGTGGACAATGGAGGTGGCACTAGAAAGGTTGGACTTTTATCAATTTGCATCCATCTGGAAAATGGGAATATATGCAGCTGAGATGTCTCCCACTGCACATTCTGCTATGACCACTCATGACTGTTCCCTGTTTGGGGTTAAATCAACGGGAAGGAAAGAAAGCAGGAGAGAGTTTTGATGATAATATGGCCAAGTCATTTGTGGAGTTTCCACTTCATAAGTATATATTAGTAAGTAGGGAAAAGAAAAGGTTGATTGTGATATTGGACCTACCCTTTGAATTGTAGTTGAGATGGAGACTTAATGGCTTTCCCATGATCGCATATGGTCCCTATCACTCATCATTCCTACCTCTTCTCATTTCATACATTGCTTGACTATGAGCTGATACTAAAGATGGTTCCAAATGTTTACTTCTTCTGACATTCCTTACAGATGAAACTCATGTTCACATACATCTATCTTTGCTATTTGTTGTCTACGTCGAAACACGAAATACTTCAATGAATTAGGGTGTTGCTTTGACGTCATCTTATCACGAAAGATATCAATAAGTGAATTATGCTATAGACAGAGAACTAATAATGTGGGGCTGCTGGCTCAAATCTGCAGTTACTACTCCATGTATGGACATGTCGAGAAACTAGCTGAAGAGATTAAGAAAGGAGCTTCCACTGTGGAGGGAGTTGAAGTGAAGCTCTTTCAGGTCTGTTCAACAATCAAGAACTCCTACCGATCATGTTCGAACTTTTTTCTCCAACTTCTGAACTTAATCCTTGTGAATGATCTGTTTATATAGGTACCAGAGACACTGAATGAAGTGGTTCTTGGAAAGATGGGAGCACCATCAAAGAGTGAGGTTCCCACCATCACTGCCAATGAACTTGCTGAGGCTGATGGCATCCTCTTTGGCTTCCCAACTCGATTCGGCATGATGGCTGCTCAGTTCAAGGCATTCCTGGACTCCACTGGTGGGCTGTGGAGGAATCAGGCACTCTCAGGGAAGCCTGCTGGTATCTTCTACTCGACTGGCTCTCAAGGAGGAGGCCAGGAGACCACACCGTAAGTGTTTTTTTTAACACGGTCCCTCCTGTTATTATGATTACGAACCACTTCAAAATCCTGATTCTCGCGATATCCTTTGCTCGATCGTGCAGCTTGACCGCGATCACTCAGCTCGTTCACCATGGGATGCTCTTCGTCCCAGTGGGTTACACATTTGGAGCTGGGATGTTCGAGATGGAGCAGGTCAAAGGTGGGAGTCCTTATGGTGCTGGCACATTTGCAGGGGATGGCTCCAGGCAGCCTACTGAGTTAGAGCTGGGACTGGCTCACCACCAAGGGCAGTACTTTGCTGGGATTGCCAAAAAATTGAAGGGTTCTTCTGTTGATGCTTAAGTGGAGAGGGATTTTTGGGGATTCTCCATACAGTCAAAACTTACAATGTGTTTTTTTATGCTCCTTATATACAAATTAGAAGCTTTGGGTTCCTCTCATTCTGTGTTTGAATAATAATGTATTACCATGTTATCTCATTGTTGGGCTACATGATTTTCTTGTATCTTAGTTTTGTGTCGTCCTCTGTAATTTTATTTTTTAATAGAATAATGGTTGTGTTCTTTACATTACTTCTTGTTAATGAATTTAAAATTTCATTTATGCAAGGCTTTCTTTTAATGTATGTAATTTTTAGGTGGGTGGTTAGTTCGCGGTTTATTGATTCGCTAGCAAATAATTCAAACCGTAGTAGGTGGGTGATTGATGCGGGTGGATCGTGGTTCGAAAATTTCTTATCCGCACTTAATCGGATGGGTGGTGATTGAGTTGAGTCATCCAAATGACCCACACCTCATTCTCACATGACAAAGAGTTGTTTCCAGTTTATAGTATAAAATATCCATCACATTTCCTAACTTGTTAATATGTCGTGTCATGTCCATTAGATAATTGGTTGCAAATTTTTTTATAAGGATGATATAGATATGTTTACTTAGTTGCTACATGAGAGAATAAAACCTGGAATATAAATTATAAACTAGTAATTTTATGAAGTTCAAAAAAATCATCAATGTTATGTACAGAATTGGTTGATAGATTAATGAAAGATGTGATGCTTCTGTCAATGAAGTAAAATCGACATAAGTCAAGAGCATTGGTATCTAGGAATATGTGAATAGTGATTTTGTTTTCTTTATCAATAAATACTTCATTTAAAGGCCGAGATGAAAAGTTGGTATGAGCATATGGCCGTATGGCTTAGGGATGGCAACTGGTTGGGTTGGAGTGGGTTTTGTCAAATCCAAACCCAAATTCATGGTTTTATCCGCAAAAAAAAATTTAGGGTAAAACCCGTTGGGTTGAAAAACTCAAACCCAACCCAACCCGCTGGGTATCCGCGGGTTCATGGGTACCCATTGGTTTTTCTAATAAAAAATTTACAATAACAAGTTTCTTTCAAAATAAAAGTTTTAACATCAATTTTCTCATACAAATTAATCATACAAAAAACACCAATCTAGAGCATACAAGCAAACCGCAAATGATCAATACAAATTGTTCAAAATTAAAGATAAACATCTATAAACAATAAGATTAATTGAAAGTTTCTTACTCGTCAACTAAGTTTCTTCATTCTTCACTTCATAATATCAACTTCATTCTAAACAATTAGAAAGAACAAATTATACATGTCTCCACAAACATAAAGAATATTAGTTGTTTAAGGAAGATATATTATTTAGAATATTAAATATACCAGGAAAGTAATTATATGTGTGTAGGCGGGTACCCATAGGGCGGGTTTACCTAAACCCAAACCCAACCCGACCCGGTGAATAGTGTAGCGGGTTTAAACCCGAACCCGGCCCAAAACCCGTCAACACTGGTTTTACCCGCGTTGACCGGGTTGAGTCGGGTGGGTACCCGTGAGTAGGGGTGGGATTCGGTTTGTCGGTAAACGGTTTACCGTTTTACCGAACCGTTTACCGACGGTATCGGCGACCGAGCGTGGGTTGGGGGGTATCGGTTTACCGAAACCGGTATCGGTAAATACCGACGGTAAATCGGTAAACCGTTTACCGAATCTCACTTCCCTCTCTTCCTCCCTCATTAGGTGTCGTTAGGGGTTTAGCAGCCTTTCTATTTACACGAACATAGGAACTCCTCCTGCCACAGAAATTATTGGAGCCCAGAATTCACCCACACTTCCTGTTACAACCACCAGCCATTTCCCGAATAGCCATCCCCTCACCGGAGCATTCCATCTGGTGGTTGCACCCCAGGATCACTTTCTGCTCTCGGCTTACCATAATGGCGGTCGCCCCATCATCTGTGAAATACCTACAGTCTTCTACCCCATTCACTCTTCCCGGTCAACTTTCCCCCAAATTTCATCCCCGTTTCCCGTCCACTGCCGCCGCAAGGGCGAACTCCACCGGATTCGGTTTCAGCACTCGTCGCAGTGTTCAGAGGAAACCTCCTGCGGTGCTGCGTGCCTCTGCTGCCGATTTTAGCCCGAGCATCGGAGAATTGTTGGGCGAAGTCACCGTGTTCAAAGCCTCCGGTGAGCCCGTCGTGTTTAAGGATCTATGGGACCAGAATGAGGTATTAGAGCTATAGTCTCCCCTCTTCTCGGTTCCTTCTGTTTTGTTCTTTGAGCTGGATATTCATACAACTTTGATTGTGCAGGGGATGGCTGTTGTTGCACTGTTGAGACACTTTGGATGTCCTTGCTGGTAATTTGAATTTCGCTACCCCATTAATTTGATGGGGATCAGCTTTGGTTTTTACTGAGCCGCCATGGTTTCTGATTGTTGTTGTTCAATTTTTTGGCTGAAGTTGGGAACTGGCGTCAGAGTTGAAGGAATTCGGTAAATTCGGTAAACCGGTTTGTAACCGTTTATCGGTAATTCGGTAATCGGTAAACCGGTTACAAATCGGTATCGGTAAACGGTTTTGCCAGTGTCGGTATATCAAAACCGGTAAATTCGGTAAACAATTTACCGTTTACCGACCGATTCCCACCCCTACCCGTGAGTTCGGGTTTTGTTGCCATGGCTGCTAAATTTTTTTTATATGTCATAAGTACTAGACAAATTCAAATTTGACAAAATGAGATGTGTCTAAATTGCTAATTTTTTCTTTAAATTTTTGAGAAATTAATATAAAATTGGCTAGTCAAAAAATTGTTTTTGTGGTTTAACCCACCATCTGCACCCTCCTACCACCCTCCCAAATCAAACCAAAGAAAAATGTGAATGGTTAGTGAACCATAATTGTACCAACTCAACTCATTGATAAGTGAATGAATCGATCAAAATCTATTCCCTACTCATTGTCATTCATCGACGTGTTGAATGTTATCAAGCGGTCCACCACCAATAATATCAAGCAATCCAATTGATAAGACGTGATGGATAATTTGAATGTTTCCATGATTTGGGCCGAGGCTCGTTGGTCTCTCCGATTCATTTGTTAACAGTTTAGCCCACTAGGAAGGCTGGTTCGGTTTTAGTCATGGCTATTCTGGACTCATAACCTCTCCTTTCACGAAGTCCATAATTCCTAACTGAAACCGAAAGCCCAAGTACAACGGAAGTTTAGAATCCTAAAAAGTCCAGCCTAAACAGATCTAATGGGCTTCCTATCATTGTTCCCCTTCCCAACACTAACTCATACAATCCGTCAAAAATAGCAAGACGAATGATATCCACGGTCTATCCATTCATATCTCAAGTATATTGTCCAACTAACTCATAGCAAGCTAAAACAACATGTGTTGTCATTTATTGTTTCATATGTATTGTACATCCGCTCGTTAGACGACTTGTTTTTTATCGAGAATAAGTATGTTTTAATGACTCGAGATATCGAAAGAGATTTAAAAATGAATCTTTTTAACATTTTCTTATATAGAACCTTTAACAAAATACAACACATCGAATTTGAATGTTACCAATATCTAGCATACCATATAAAACAAATCAAATATCAGCATTGTTAAGGGCTATCCGAATTCGAACACAATATACCCAAAATGCTTATAGATTTTGATAATGACAAAAAGGAATCCCACAAGGTTCGAATTCTTACGAACTAGTCAGCATCTCGCAAGATAGAGGAAATGGGAGCCGATGGAATGTCAAAGAGAAATGACACAAAGCCACCTCTACACCTAGTAAGAAAACACGTTGGTAACATAAAGAACAACATTAATAATATAAATGTATGGGACAGATTCGAAACATTCAATAATTAGGGCGTTTCTGGTTCGTCAGTGAGTTTACATTACAAACAAACAGGATTAGATTCTTTATCAAAGGCAAGAGAAAAGACAGAGTTTTTAGCCGTTTCAAGCCTCAACAGAAACTCCTGGCCCAATGGTGTGACAGAGAAGAGATAATCCATCGTGTTTCCTGTTCGTCGTTTGGTTTCTCCAAATTTGATGAGCCATAACATATGTCGGGCAAATATGCTCATGATCACAGTCTCCTTGATTCCATACAGTAAGTTTATTTTATGAAGAGAGCAAATATATAGAATATTATTACTAACGGTTTTGATTGATCAGAATATATCGAACCGTGTTTAATTAATAATGTGTGAACATATTCATATATTATACGTAATACGTACTCTAGATTTTTGCCATATATATGTGGAATTTTATCGGACATAAGGTAAATCTGGAGGATATCACATATATTGAGTAAGAAAGTGCTATCTATATCTTGAATTAATCGAACTTTGGGACATAATACTATATCCTAATCCTTAAAAACTAAAATATTGATCTTGTTTCTCTAAATCTAATACAGTAAGATCAATTTAGTTAGAAATAATAATAGACGCTTATGATTTGTCAAAATACATGCACCATTTAAGGGTTTGCGATTTAGATAATTATGACTTTGGATTCATTAATTACGAGTTAAGATATAAGATGATACCCCATTAATTCAAGATCTGTATGACGTTTTGCTTACTAAGAGTATACGATACTCTAGATTTACACTAAGCACAGTAGAAACCATCATATATACATACATATACATCGACAACCATAAATTACTATCACAAAAACAAAATGATGTTCTTTTTATAATTTCCATGATTGTAAAGTCGAATTATAAAAAAAATGGTTCCTTCAATTCTAAGCTTCTATGATGCCTGCCGCCTGGCTCTTCATCATTAGTTCTCAATTCTCATTGGTTTTTATCTCTCTCCACGCAGATATGTATATACATATAATATTAGTGTGCATATAGGCTATAGCAACCTTTAGACGAACTGAATAGCCACCTTAATGCATGGATTTATAATCATGATATACATAGCTTTTGATTGGATTAGAGGTGACAACTAGGAATCTGGATGAACATATTATCGACAAATATTATTATCTGACATTTCTCATTCATATGGCAAATTAGATCGTTCTATTTCTACTTCATCTGCAACAATTGTTGTCACAATATGTGTCAACCCTAGAATGACCATTTGATATATAGCTTTGGAGTGTCAAAGTCATTGATGTTGTCTCTAAAACATGTACTAACCATTAGTAAACAGTAGTAAAAACAAAACATATCATTAGTGACTATTGTTAAATCTTCAACAACCATTAGCATCAAACATGCAATGTAAACCTATTACCGATCTTAGATGTAAGGTCTTTTTATCGTTAATTAACCAACACTCAATCGTTAAATTTTCACATCAGACCAATCTTTAAATTTCCTTCTTGCTAACTAACTTCCTATGAGCCGAGCATATCTTTAACTTGTAAGTCTTATCTACCAAACTCGCGGACGACATACCAAACTCAAAATCAAACCCACTAAACTTAATCGATTCAAAATCCAGTCTAACACGAGACAAACATATCTACAAAACTGTGGCTCACGATGGATGGCCAGACCAATATCCCACTAGCGTTTCAAAATTTGGATTCATTGGTCTAGAATGGGTTAAATGATGAGATAGTGGAAAACTCCCACACTCTTCTTCTTCTCAAATAGAAAAAAAGAGCAAACCCTAATAGAAAAAAAAGCACGATGGGAATGGAAGAGGAGCCATAGGCCAACCTCTCATTCCATACCATTACCACACATTTTCCAACCACACAAATAAAATAAACAAATGGAGAAGAAAAGGCAAAAGTAAAGGAAGAGATCAGACCAAACAAAACCAAAATGCAAGAAGTTGGCAAGTGGAACCAATCACAACTATTATCTCCACTCAGTCCAATCCAAGCAAACAACATAAAATAAACCGATAGAAGCAACCGATTCGAGCGTACAATCAATTTGGTCGATATTCTACGATAAACATACATGAAATTAAGAACACAATACCAATTACATACTATGATCTCCATCTGAATTAATCATGAAATTAAGTGCTCGAGTCACAAAATATATACCAGTACATTTAACAAAGTGGTATTACTCTCTTCAATGTCGATAACGAGACTCAAAGTAGCGAGAGGAGCATCATTCCAACAGAAAGATATATTTTTATTTCCGAATTAGTATATTGATATAACCAAAATACAAAGGGCAAAATTACATACAGCAACAGGAACAAATCTAACTTACTTGTAGCTAAACATCTCTTACTAAAATCATAACAAACACCAAAAACATCACTAATAACTGTTTACCATTTTGTTGTTCCTGTTTCTATACAGAATCCACCCTTTCTTCTCCCTTTCAAACTATAAATAATTAACAGTACTTTACATATGCTTATGGAAAAAAAAAACAAGGAAAATTAGAAATGATACCCTATTCGTATACACGATCGGTTCAACCGAAAACCGGCTATCAGGCCTACGGCCTGATGATTTTGCTTGATTGGTGTGCCCTACTCAGAGCTTTGCTTTGCAGGTGGCTCCAGCAGTTGTCATGAAAATTCTCCCTTTTCCTTGACTCTTTGTTTCTTTTTTCCCCCTTTCCCTTTTGTTCTCTTTAGCTTTAGGCTCAAGTTTGGTGGCACATATACAGCTAATCTAACTAAAAAGGGCCAACCCTTGTAATCATTTTTCTTCTTTTTGGGATTTGGAAATGAAGATAGGAATCAGTCCCCATGGTTAGAAATGAAATTCTTCTTGTTTGAATCCAATTCTGTCTTCTCCCTCTCTCTCTATATATGTCTTGTCTTCGTATTAGCTGACGTTGATGATCTCGAATCCCGTTTCAAAACAGATTAGGTGCTTCTATGTTCGTTGTATTTGGGAGGCTTAATCTATCTGAACGAGCCACCAAAAGTTGGTGTCCAGAAATCAGCTGTAGTCTCACTGGCGACAGGGAAAGTGCTCGATATTGGCACCAAACAAAGTCCTCTTGTTTGGAGGTCCGGTTGATTTTGTGCTTCTTTATCCATTTTGTGATCAGCATTAGTACCCTTCTGCAGTTTTCATGTTTAAGATGTTGATTTGGTTAATCAACTAATTAACAGCAAAGAAATTAAGGGTAACCCAACAAGCTAAGTAACTAGCTAGCAAGTTGGTAATTATTACCTGGTGGTGCTGATGAACGGGGTTCCCATTCTTCATGTATGGAGTGCTTAAAACCTGCGCCATAGAAACCAACTAATTAGCTTATTGTTATTGTCTGTAATCAAGTTTGAATTAGCCCTAATTGCTGGCTAGCTTATGGTTAAACTGATATGAGACGTACACTGACTTGATCATGAAGGAACTTGATGTACTCGATTGCTTCGTGGAGGACTGATGCTGTATCCGTCTGAATATATAGTAGAAGGGTAAAAAAACACAATGAGTAAATCACTATGAAGTAAATAACACACAAAACAATAACCAGAGTATTCCACAACTCGTAATATAATCCAAACTTTCTGATGATTATTCTTTCGGATTCATTTACTATTATTTGATCGTATCAAGATCGTTTTACCATTGTTTTCCCTCTATACTCAATTAACATGAATTAAAGCTACGATTATCTTACAAAACCACAGATAATCAACTAATTACTAATACCATTTCTAAAAAGAAAGTCAACAACATGAAGAATCAACCTATAGATTTTCACCTTTACACCTTTTGTCATTTTCATGTCTATGGGCAAAAAGTAAAGATCTGATCTCTCTATATCTAATGTCTATACGGTAAAAGGTAAGAAAATTCCAAAAACTAACCTTTCCGAAAGGTGAAACCAATTGCTGAAGGGCAGTTATACGGTCCCCTAGCTTCTCTTTTCGGACCTGAATTTCACAAAGCAGCATAAAATTATAAATTTTCTGTATACATATAATATAGTGATATACCCTTTTCATCAGAACACAGATAAAGGAGAATGCAGAGCTTGCCTACACCAATAATGGCATATAAAGCAAAACCCTACAATCGTAATACAAAAATAATTAATGGGTAGCATAAGATACTAATTATTACAGCACCATTACTTAATTAATTACCTTAAAAGTTGGTAATGGAGATGGTGTTTCGATTCTTGGCCTCTTGAAGGCTTGCTCACTACTACTCCCCTTCTTGCTCCCAGATTTCGTGTCCTTGCTATTCCCAGCTTCTTCCTTCTTTGGTTGCTGCAGGTCCAAAAAAAACAATAGTGAAAAATCGTTCAAAACCCTAGGATTACAAGCCGGAACTTTAACAAAACACATGATTTTACGTGACGTTCTGATTGTGTTAGCATCATTTCTATCGAGATACAACATATTGTACGATGTAATTTACTTCTTTCCATCGTTGATTGAATTTTGAAGTAGTGTTCCTTACCTTTGCTGCAGAGATCGCGTTGGGGAAACTCGTGGGTTTCTGCTCGAAATTCTGATGGCTGAATCGGGCCTGGGCATGGCCTAGCTGAGGCTTGGCGAAACCGGCTCTGATACTGCCTTCAATCGAACGAGACACACTTGCTGATGAAGAATCCCAAAACGGGGTAGTACTGTGGCTGTTCATGTTGTGATGATTAGGGCTTTGGAACTTGGCTTGAGATGATGAAAACTCGTTTAGCAACAAGCTGTCGCTAAAAAGCGGCGCCTGCGACGGCTGGAGTTGAACATCGGACTCGAACAAGCCTTGTATGAGCGTCGAAGGATACACACCACCATAAGAACCTGTCGTCGCCGTCGTCGTCGCAGCGACGGACATATTGTCATCTAGCGACGGCGGCGGCTGTTGTTGGTCGATGTTGAAGAAATGATGATGATTGTTGAGCAGTGGATCTTCGGTTGTTCGATTGCACCAATCGTAGTTGCTCCCATGGTCGATCCTCTCACTCCCTCCTCCATTCCTTTTTTTTTCCAGCATAAAAACAAAGTTAGACCAACTTTACCAAATTACAAAAGACTCAAATTCGTCAGATGACTATGTGTTTGTAAAATCGTATCAAAGTTTGTCCATCCATCTACTAATTAAGCTATATATAAAAAAAAATTAAATGATGAATGTTATGTTTTGGAGACTTCCATCTTAGAATTCAAAATTTTCATCGAAGTGTTGTCAGATAATTTCGAATTCAAATACTATCGTAACAAAAATAAAATTTTTACAACAAATTTTTAGTTCAAATTTTGATTCAGTATTTGTTTGATTCACAACTCATTCATTCACTTGGTTTCGTTGTTCCTGCTTCCTAATAATTCGAGTTATTGAGATATTAACTGTGGAAGAACTTACATCAAGGCGGCAGCAGCCTGCTGTTGCTGGTGGTGGTGATTCCAGTCGGAGGAAGACGGCGACGAGGAAGAGAGGCCGCCGAACCCCATGAGCTGAAGAGCGGTGGAGTCCATCAGAAGTCCTCCTACGCCGCCGCCGCTGCTCCCGCCGCTGTCGGAATCGTTCTGGAAGACGGCGGAGCCATCCGAAACGGAGGAGTTGTTGGAAACGACGTCGTCGACCTTCCACGGCCCACCAAAATCCGCCGCAAGTATGCTGCCGGGAGAGCAAAACGAAGAGCCGCCGCCACCACCGCCGCCGGCTCGCGACGGGTTGCTGATCATCATCAGGTTGTTCCACCAGTTCCCGCCGCAAACTCCTGTCTCAAATTCTTCCGCCATATGATATCGTTGAACTACAAGTCTGTTTGCCAGTATTTTGTGGGTTTTGGAAGAAGAGAAGGAAGGTAAGCATATATGAAATTAATGGAAGGGAAAGGTGAGAGCTGGCTGAAGGTGATTTATATAAGGAGGGAGGGAGGGAGAAGAAGAAGAAGAAATTACCAGAAAGAACCAAAAGGAAAAGGTTTATGTTAATTAAGTTGACAAATCAGAAGGTGGAGGGGGGATGGGGACTAAACCAGAGAAAGAACAAAAGTTTACAAAAGAAAATAATGAAAAGGAATTTTGAATCAAATTCTTTTTTTTCTCTCTTACACATCTCCTAGCTACTTTACTCTTTCCTTTCTCTTGTTTGTTTTTATTTATGGATTTATCATTGTTAGCATTACTATTTTGATGAATTATTGACTTAGATTTTTTTTTTTATGGTGGATTATGAAGACTGGTGTTTTATTATTTCCAAAATAAGTTTGGCCCAGTTTTATTTATAGGCTATTTATTATCTTATTTTGTCTCCGAATACGTGATTTGTTCGTTTATCGAAAATATTCAGTCATGCAAGCTAATAGTTTATTCAAAATACTAGTACCTTATTGTATTTTTATCCTTTATTATCAATTTCTAAGGTTGACAGCAATTTAGTTTTAGATTATAAATTTTAGAAGAATAGCATAATTGTCCTACTAGGTTTACAGAATTTGGATGAAAGTAAACATATGAAGGCCTTTTCACCCTTGGCGTCATTACAAATACATTTACAAGAATACAAGGAAAACTGTTTCTAATTTGATTTGTGACTGTCAAAGGAAGCGAACGAGTGAATTTAAGAAATCTCAACTGGTAAATCGCATTAAAATTGTTTTGAAATTTGTGTAAAAAGAATGTAATACATAGAAAGCCCTTCTAATACTCACCTTGATTTGTTTTATTTATTTATAAAATATATAGATATATGATTTACAAACTAATAATACTATCATGTTTTTGTTTTGTTCCTTGCTAGTAAAGGAATGAAAATGATAGTGACGATGGAACCAAAAAATTGCCACGTAAAAGTTTTGGACCAATAATGTCACTCTCTCTCTTCCTTTCATTTTTGTTCTCTCTCACTCTCTCTCGGGATTATATTAATAATAATTAGATTGTCAATTAAATGAATTAAACGGCTGTTGTTAGCTTAGTAGTCTCCATATTACTATTAATTAAAACGGGCAAAAAGGGGTTCCGGATAAACCTGAGAGAATTCAGGATCGGGCGGTCCACATTAGGTCACAAAGTTTCAATTCTAAATTCTAATACTTTTGGCGCCTCCCTCACCACCATACTCATATTATATAATATGATAATAATTTGGAAATTTAACTAACCAATTCCTGCCCCTCTCACCTAATGTGTTATAATAATCATAATTAAATGAACCATCAAGATCAACTATTCCTTCTTGGTTTAGTTTACACTAGGGAATGGTTACATGTTGGTGCAATGGATTGAAAAACAGTTCGTTTTATCCTTTAGTTTGTAAGCGGTTGCGACGATTTTGCGTGAAAGTAAGAGGTCGGGTAGCAAAGTGTATTAGGAGGGATCGATAAGCGGATTGCCCAGTATCATTGTATTTTTGAAAGGAGAGTGATATTCGTCGGTTTGCATATTTGAACTCGAGAATTAAGGGTGATCGAGACAAGGCGTGCGTTACATTTGGGTGTCTAAGTTTTCGAAATACACGACAGATTTGCGGATTTCTCTCTTCCTTTGTTATAGGTGAGAATTTCATTCTCTAAAGTCAATTATCATACAGAGAAAACTCCAATACGAAGAAATAGTTTCAAGTAAAATTAAATATGTAAATCCAATCACGAAAAGCAAGTAGCCACTCGCGCTTGTTTGAGCGCCAGAGTCTACTTTATACTTTGTATAGTTGATGTGTTGTATACTGAAACAACATACTACCATTGTTCCACGCCTACTCGATCGCCTTTCGACACATCTGTAATAGATTAAACTAAATTCAGAAGGTACTAGCTACTAACATGATTATTGTACCCTCCTCCATGCATAAAGAGGTTGCCACAAATCAAAGCAAATAATAACATCGTATAACCAAAAAAATTATGAGTTATCATATCTTTGCACATGTTGGTAGGATCTTTCAGGGCATGATTGTTAATTATACACTGACAGTAATGCAGAAATCATACTCTGTAGTAGTAACACCCATGTACGACGTCGTCCCGTAGCTACGTATTATACTTGTAAACCAATAGAAGTTTGCCATATATGTATTTTAGTTATGATCATAAGAATATAGCAACCATCATTAAGGTTTAGATCCTTTGAATTATGAAGTAAAATAATGATATTGGTATATGTTGCCGATCCCCAGAACATGATACTTTCAATCGCACGTCGATCTGCAATAATAATAATAATAATAATTATTATTATTATTATAACTATTTTGTTTTTATCCCAATTAGTTGTTTTCAATTCAATTCAATATATTATGTCAGTTCTGTTGACCCTGAATATAAGGAATTTAGGGCAAGAAATGTTGTGAATTTGGGGAGAAGAGAGCTGCTCCACAACTGCTTAATTAATAGGCCAAAGCTAGTAAGGCAGCAAGTCCTAGTGGCACAGGTTACCAAACAATTCTTTGTAACCTAATTAACTTCATAAGCAATGAGGTCAGCAAATCAGATGAAAGATATCTAATTTGCAGCTTCGCGGTACTCAGAACATACAATATCTCGGCGAATAGAAACTCGAGCTTATTTCAAGATATTTATCATGGCCTCTCTTTCCTTCTTTCACTCAATATGTGACAATGAAAATTATTAATTTGTTGGCAATTCGCACGTTCAGTATTGTCGTATTCAAAGAAGGACAATGTGCAATGTCCCTATAATATTACTTGCAAAATCAAACATTTCGACCGGAGGGATGAGACTTGAGAGGAAAGAGGTACTCGACGAGATGATGGGAGAAAAATGAAAAATTTGTTCTTAAAAAATCACAATAACATGGATAAATGAAAATTTGAACTTACACACTATTAGAAAAAAAAAAACATGAAAAAACAAGCGAAGAATGAAAAGGTTTGAGTTAGGGCTAAGAAGAAGCTTATTATAGTGACATTGACGGTCGACTGAACCTGAAGAAAGAATCAAAGGGCAAGTTGACAAGTTAGGTCAGTTCTCCTTAATTTGAGTCCGCAAACTTCAAACCCTAGAAAAAAGAATATGTTACTTTCACAGGTCAACGCCTGAGACTTGATGAGTCGAGGAAGCAAAGATCAAGATTCAAAGAATAAAATAAGTGTACGTCTTCGCCGCAAGATCAGAAAAGGAGGAATAATGTACAAGAATAGAATTAGTTGGATAGTGATTTACGGCTTAGTTATAATTAACCGAAAGAGTAAATCTAGCTAATATCCAATCTTTTCAGGTAGATAACCTCAATTTTTCTGAATATGATATCTCATAAATTCATGAAAGATAAAATAGCTATGCTCATTAGGCAGATAATTTTTTTTATAGCATTAGGCAGATAATTTTGTTTATATATTCTATGATTAAAATTTAGTGGTTAATTACGAATAATGATTTGATCGGATGGTAATAACACTAGCCTTGAACCTGGAGATCCCAGATCCGGATCTCTTAAGTAGTACCTAAACAACATAAACTAAACCTATAGTACCCTTACAAAAAAATTAGTGGTTAATCATAAGAAATTCATCAACTAATTTAACAATTATAGATTGTTGATTATAAAAAAAAACTATGTATTTCTTGTTATGCGAAAAATCCGTCAAAGACAAAAGTTTCCCAACTCTCATGAGTATCCAACAAACATACAAAAGCAATTAAAACTCAGCACCCATGCATGTCGGTGGATACCGCGAGGAGGTAACTAAAAATTTAACGGTTGCCAAAATTCGAACAAACAAAATCGTCCTGAAATATATAAAAAGACGTCAAGAATTATAATACTCAAACCTTTTACGAAGCAAAACTCTCTCACATGATTATATCCTCGTAATTCTCAATATTAACCGTAGGAATGATATTATGGTATACAAATATATTCTTTCTCCGGCGAGTAAAGCCGTACGCATCGATCCAATTTTGGGGCTTCAAATTCCTTTTGTTTCCAAAGGACCACTTCTTAATCTTCCAAGTTATAAAATTCATAACCCTCGTGGATTTGATCTCTGTGATCCGATCTTGGTCGATCCAGGAAAGGAAGAGAAGAGACGTCAGGTTTATGGACCATCTCAAAAAAAAAAAAAAAAAAAAAGAAGTGGCCCAAACTAATTAATTTAATAAATATATAAGGTGTGAAAGTGTGAATATTATGGGCCAGAGTCAAAACGGGCGGGCCCGGGGAAGACCCATGCGCGCGTGCTGCGGTGGGACGGCTGGCGGGCGGGCACCTGGGTCCTCTTCCCGACAACCCGGCCCGGCCCGGCCCGGCTGCTGCTGCTCTACTTAAAAAGGGTCAAAAACTCCGATGTGACTCTTACCATTCTCTCCCCCGGCCACCGGCCACTTTCCTTTTCCTTGTCTTCATTGCTAACTAGGGTTTTGGTTATGTCGACAATTTTTGTATTGGGCTGATGTCATTGAATCATCTTTCGCGCCGTCACTAAATAAGTGGTGGTATTCTTTATAAAATTGCAAAAATGTCACCGTGTATGTTTGATAGTTCGAAAAAAATTTGAAGTTATGGATCCACGATCTAGTAACATGCGGTCGAGTTAGCAATGTAAAGATCGAACTTTTAAGAATTCGATGTATAGTTTGAATCAGATCCGCGTACACTTTGACTATGAGTGAGACAGGAATACAAAATTTTATTGACTCGTCGTGAGTATAAATTGTTCTAGTTCCAAGGGTCTATGTGATGATCACTATACATACGTATTATGTTTAAAAGCAAATTACTCAGAAAAGTATGGCAATCAATAAAAGGAAACGAATAAAAGATAGTATTGATTTAAAAATAAGAGTGCTTCACTTACAAGCTTAATTGAGTATCAAAGAATTTAAAATATATATTTTATATATATTACTTGAGAAGGAGCCAGTACTCATTCTCCCCTTCCCTCCCATCTCCTTTGTTGGATTTTCTATTTGTCTTCTTTTGGGGAGGGAATATATATATATATATATATATACACCTTCAACCATCTTTACATACTGAAATAATCATCATTATCATAATTATTAATTATACCCTAAAGTTGGGCTGATTAAGTATTTGGAGATGTCATAAGTTATGACTCCCAACTAACATATATAGAGAGAGAGGTGAGTCCAAGATTTGGTTGAAATCATTATCATCGAACCAAAACCGGATAGGGTTTCAAACTAATAATGGCGTTTAATTATATTCTTGTATACTAATTACAACTGATCATTACATCACATATATTGTCATTTAGTGCACACATTCGTGCTCGATTTTACAAACGTAGTAAGATACCAAAAGGCGAAGCATAGTCCTATCGGGTAATTAAGAAATCTCTTATAGGCAATAAGATACACGTTGGTTCTTAATCTTTACTTAGCTTTATTAATCCACCAATGTCTCTCTCTATATAAATACTCTTCAAGGAAAGTATAGCATGCCTTCTCACGCCATTATGAAAAAAATATAACTATAATCGAGAACGGACACACGTATTTTGATCATGGGTATGTCGGATATTGATCCATGAGATAAACTCGAAGCTATAAACATTAATTTTGTGTATTTATCATCTAGGGCAAGTAGACTTACGAAATAGTGAGGTCAGGATGAGGTGATAAATGAAAAATGGAGGAAAATAGCAGAAAGGAAAAGGACGACAGACCAAACCATGCATGTGAAAGAAAAGAATGGAAATATAAACGAGGGAATGAATTAAATTTGCCGATATTGTTATTATGTATGTGGACAAGAAGAGTTGAGTTTGAGTTGACCCGTGCACCATTAATTCCCAAACGTGGGTTCCATAGAGTCAACCCATTCCTCATTAGAATCACGAGGCTAGGGCAGAGGGCCGGAGAGCCGCCCACTATATACTAAGTCTATTACCACTCAACTTTTGCTTATTAATTTACTATTACAACTTGTAAGATTTGAATTAATTTAATTAGCTTCGAGACGTTTATCTACGGGAAAAAAAATAATGTTTTCGGGTCGGTCAGTTACTTTCTGATGTGTCTATCGGTATGATATCATCTTTCTTTTGATTTGTTGCACCACGACGAACGTTGAGCATAACATTATTGAATCACCAATTCTTTACTTGTTGAACAATGAACATATCAAGATCTGCTAATCGTTATTTCTAGGTAAGTTTGCCGGTTGATATCTCTTCTAATTTGTATGTGCCAACGGTTTCCTCTGCTGCCTTATTTCCCCAGCTCGCTCACTTTTTGCCTACTTCCTCTCCTGGGCGCCTGCCAAGTAAAACCATAGCCACACCTTAACTCCGAAAAGTGTCATTCTCTGTAACAACAACAACAGAAATAACTTATATTATCCCACCTGCAAAGCTAAAGGTTCATTAGTGCTGGTGGCCAAAAGAAAAATGAAATGAAAAACGAGGTATAAGATAAGTTTGATAAAGAAGGAGAAAGCGAAATTGCAATTTTTTTAAAAAAAACCATCAAATTGTTTATAATTTACATAAAGATGGGTAGAAGACAATGGGCAGCCCCCCAATTGGTTGGTGGAAACAAATCAACAATTTATTTATTTATTAATTACCTTTTTTTTTCTTCGAAAGAAAACAAGAGAAAGAGACATGGTTATTGCATATGTGCGGTTGGGATAGGGCATGCTCAAAGAGGAAATGATTAAGATTTAAGGGTTTTTTGTGAAGCTGTTTTAATTACTTATTAAGTTTGCCATCCAGGCGTCAAGACATGCTAATTCTATGATTTGTGAGTAATTATATGTTATTGATATTTTGATTTAATTAAGGGCAGCAGTCCTACGTAATATTAGGGGGAAGGGAATTAGCTGTTCAAATTCGCATGGCCCTCACCTAATCTGATCTAATCTCTCCTTTCAAAAATATTGGGCCAAGTCTATCTTGTTAATTAATCATGTTCCCTTTGCTTGCACGGAGATTAATCACCATGGCAAAGGCCAGCTCCTCTCTTCGCCGTGTAGGGTTTGACTTTGTGTTCTCATAAACAAATCTACACCCTCCCATATTTCCTGAAAGTAATGGGTTTGAAAATCAGACAATCGAACATTGAATTTGACAAAAGTTTGCAAGTTTAAGGTTTAAACTTCTCTTGAATTCACAATGTGCAGTCAAGTTGCTCGTGAATGGCAGGGACGATGGACCACTAACACGCAACAATCATCCAGAGTTTCTAGTTACTTTGTTACAATTGATAGGTTTCTAACTTTCAGTATCTATTATGAGGGTAATATGTGGGTTGATTAATATTGTTAGTCGTGGGCATTTCGGTGCCTTTCTGATGGTTTCGATTTCACATGTATTCTATCTATGAATATTGTATGGTTGTCAGGAACTTTTCAAACTCGTCTCATCTTGAGTGAACACTAAGATGTATTGTATCCGTTTAACTGTCGTATGCAGCCGCACAAAACTAATTGATTATATTGTGCCCTCTAACCAATTGTAAAGAACCGGTTTGACATTTAAGCACATGTCTGCCCATAGCCCAATTTGTGTGTCAAAGCTAGAGACTTGACTGATGGTTGATCTCCTGTCAGGAGCTTACGCTCTCGTTATCAAAGAATAAGCGTGTGTTGCCATTCACGTCTTATGTGACACTCAGCTAGCACCACCATCAGTTCTTCGTTTCTTTTGTTTTCAACTCCTTGCAAACCAAGGTGTTTCAACAGCGATATATATATATATCTTTTCTTTGTTAACAGCTTTTCAATGTTTCTCCAAAAAATACAGGTTTGTGTCTCGATTAACCTCCACGGATCATCCTTTTCGATAAGCTCTGATTTTTGTCTCATTTTTTTAAAATGTCATTTGTGGCATTCACTCTAAAGAGAAAACAATTTGTTGAGTAGTAGTTAATGAGGAAAAAAAATCTCTTTAGGGTCTTAGATAAAGATGACAAGAATGATTGGATGTGGTGGTGGGTGGGAGTAGTACTAGTATTAGTGAAATGTCACCAAATTGAAAATCAATTAAGTACATTGAAAGAATATTTTGGGCATTTATTGTACGTGGGTTATAATTTTGACCTTCAAATTCGAAACATTCCCAAGTGAGAAAGGCCCACGAAAGGACTAGTACTAATAAATCATTTCAAAGTCTTGAATGATTGACATATACCCACACGCCTAATATATAAATTAACAATTACAGGAATATCAATATTAATTATTGCTTAATTAATTAATTAGCAAAAGTCTAGCTAGGTAAGCTAGGGCTGGGAGGGAAAACTTGGGATCGGGTGATAGGTCTTTGGAGCAAACATCATCATTGGACACCAGGAAAAGGCCAAAGAGAGGAAGTGAGAGTCAAATCCAAACCATAATCAAAAGGATTAAACAGAAAGCTGTTAGTGAGGGGTTAATTACAAAACAAAAGAGCCGTTATATTGTTTTAGGTTTTTCGTTAAGAGTCGTTTAATGGGTGAGTTGAACCTAAACCTTTTTGGGTCCCTACAATTTGTCAGTAGTTCAATTTTTAGGGTTTGTACATTGGAAGACATATACCTAGCCACAGTGCCAAACTCCAAATTTACAATGAGGAGAGGTTGAAAATAACAAGCAAAACTAAATTTTTGAGTAGAGATCCCATTATTTTCTAATGTTTTCTCACCATATGATTATATAAATACACATATTATAACTTTAAACCAAAAAATTGAAGAGGATTGTAGCCTCTTTTGAATTACACATAGCTCTATCACAGTCTAGTGTAGGACTAGGATATCAAATAGTTAATGGATAAAGATATTATGTATTAATATCTTAGTGGGTTAACATATCGTCTAATTTTGGGTTTAACATTAAAAAAAAAACATTTCCATCTATTTTAATTTTTAAATCATTTGGAACAAGAAAAGATTAAAGAAACCTCTGTCAGTACTGTTTGTCTGCTTCGACATTTAATAATTAAGGGCTTAACGCGCTAATCTTATAAATACCGTTTAGTTTGAGATAGTAACACCTGTAGGATCCGTGGCGCAATGGTAGCGCGTCTGACTCCAGATCAGAAGGTTGCGTGTTCGATTCACGTCGGGTTCAAAATCCCGATTCTAGGGTCCCTTTTTGAGTTTCTAATTTTTGTTCAAAATCTCCATTCTCATACTACTAAACCCATTCAAGTTTTCACATACTAATTTTCAATATGTATTTTTGGTTCTCCTTCTCCCATGCATACGTAGCAAGTAAAGATTATAAAGAAAGAAATGGAGCTTTGTCTGTACAAGGACTAAACTCCAATAATGGAAGTGTGCGGTTAAGCTGCTCCTCATGTAGACTCATGGTGACTTTATATATGTAAAAAACATAAAATATATGAGATGAATTACAAAAGTCAATGGTATATACAGGGGGGATGGATAGTGGAAGTACATAATATAATAATATAAGAGGGAAAACCAAGTCAAAATTGATATTATCTTTCGCTTTGATCAAACCCCTAATTATGGAGAAGAAAGATTTGAGAGATTAAACATGAGAGTAATTGATGGTTTGGTCAAATAATTAAGTAAAATACGTACAATTGTTTTTTGCGACTAAAAGAAAGGTGACCAAAGCAACAAAAAAAAAAAAAAAGAAATCGTAAAATTTGTTTTTCATAATTGTTTTGTTGCTTTTGTCAATCTATTTATTAATTAATTTGTGTCATTTGGTTTCTCTGAATTGATAAATTGATATATATTTTGATTAATGCATGTATTGTTGAATTTGATGTATTATAAATTTGTATGTGTGATTGTGTTTTCAATAATTAAAAAGGAAAATTACTTTCTAATGACAATGCATGTCACTTATACCTCTTCCTTTTAATGGAAAATATAATTTTGAAGATTAAAATTGGGAAAAAAATACACAAATTTTTCAACAAACAATCTAACAATCTCAATTAAAAATTGAGACCGTACAATTCATTCATTTTGAATTTGGTAGTTTATGGCACCACAAGTAAATAATACATGTATTATATGTGTATAAAATTGATAATTAAGTAAAAAACACAAATAAACATTAGTAATGAATAAGTCCCGTATTAAGTTCGTATATATTCGCTATTTATTTGCTCCTTTCGATTAGTAATTATTTAAAATTCTAATAGGAATGAAATCAGCATGAATCATTCTGAAATCCAAAATTTGGCTACAGTTAACAAGGGTTTCTAAAACCAACAAAACATTGTTTTGAAGCATATATTTCCTTATCCAAAATAGATACTTCCTAGCTAATTCGATTTACCTTCAATTATGGGAATTAAATAAACGAATATAAACAAAAATCAGACGTTATTAATCCACATAAGTACAAGGTTTGGTACTCTTAATTCGTCCCTTCTGTATCTTGATCTAGCTAGGGCATATCTTTTTAAAATATTATTGACTTATTGATGAAGTTTCGTTGAACTGCTGATGGGGGCCTAAATCTCTAACACTTGTAAGTCAAATAATTATGATTTTAATAATACCATCAAGAAATTCTCCTGCCTTCCTTCTGGCTGGCTGTTAATCAATTAATTAACGGCTATTTTAAGACTAAACTATTCATGCATGGGGCCAATTACATATATAAAATGGCCACTAAACTTTAAACTCATTTACTAATCAGTAGCTAAACTTTGATTTTTCATAAATTCGACATTCTAAGGTCCGAATAATTAACACAATAATTACTCTTATCAATATTTGCAAAACTTTTTTCCTAGATTATTCAGATAGAGGGCCAATTTTATATCTTTTTGCTCGATCCGACTTTAATAACCTCTATTCCTTACAAATATCATAATTTCTTTCTCTCCTTACTTGACAACTCATTAGATGATCTATGCAACATTTTTATTTGTTAGTTTTTGTCTATTAATCTGAAAAAATTAGGCAAAAAACATCGATGATGATGAATATATTGATGAGTGCTACTCATTAGTTATTCTAAAAAAAATAAATAGTTATTCTAAACTTCAGTGAAAAATCACCAAGAAATTCAGGGATGAAGTTATATAATATGAACCATCCAAAACTTAGTGGCTGATTTATCGATGACCTCAAAGTTTAGTGACTCTTCTTGTAACTGAGCCCTAGATTATCACAGAGATATGACCTATCCAGTTAGAATTTGGACTTAAGTGTCACGTTTTTACTTTATTTAAGTTGGGTTGTTTAAGATTTAATTAATTGATTAATTAAGTAATGATGTAATCTTCACCTAATATTTTTGTAAACTACTGATGGTGATGAAAGCAGTAGTGAGTAGACTCAACCCCATAAGTCAAAATTTCACAACGCGTAAATATGGCGTTTAAGTCATGGGGTGTGTGTCTCGATCGGACTTAATTAATTGCTACCGGTTTAATTCTCTAATCCGAGAAATTAAGAATGATAATATTATTGACTTTAGGTTAAATTGGGGTCAGTGAAATAATAAGGCTATTAGGGTAGGGTTGACCCCTTTCAAGTATGAGTATGACATGTAACTATGTAAGTCGTGGCAGACCCATGATTCTTTCGTTGGTTTACCAGACGAAAAAAAAAATAGTTAATAGATATAAAATTTTAATTCATAAAATTAACAATTTTATTATATTTTACAGTGAATCACAACGAATTTTCATATTCTGAAAGGTTTGTAAAATAAATTAGTCGCTTTTCACGAATTAAATCATTTCGAATGTACACACTTAAACCATCATTCATCAAGTGGTCATTCAACCGATTCCAAAAGTCAGGGAAAAAAACTGCATTAAAAGAAATAAGCAGATGGAGATTTTTTTACATGTGAAGTGATAAACCCCTGATCATAAGATAAATCATTCTCATGAATATAAATCAAATCCCCTAACAACACAATTACCCCTAACAACACAATTATAAGAGTTGAGAACCTGCCCCTTTCTACACCTTCATGGTTCCTTTTCAACCCACCCCCACCCCCACCCCCCCCAAACTATTAGCATGTCAGTCCAACAGCTGTGATTAATCATCTAGGGTGTGCAACGGGTTGGTCAGTATATGATCGCACCGGAACAAATCGATGTTTGAATTGGACATATTAGAACAAATTGATGTTTGAACTGGACATATCGATCGCATATTATGTGATCTGGTCTTTGATCTCATGAATTTTATTAATATTGAAGAAAAATAGAGCAAATTGACATTTGAACCAAACTAAAAAAACCAAATTGGATCGAATACATTATTGATCCAATTCTTAATTTTAACATATCTTTCATCTTTAAACCGTGATTCAAACCTACACCATCCAACAAGATGACCAAACGAAATCATCCTTTATCCCATCCATCTTATTTTGTTACACCTTCCACATCTCGTATATGTTTAGTCCATTAATATATGGGCTTGGGTAGAAAGAGATGGACAGTTTTCTCTTTTCTTTGCTGCTTTCCAACCTGATAAAAAGCCTGCACTAGTGGGCCTAAAATTCACCAAAAGCTATACATGTGGCTAAAGCCAATGGCATACTAAATGGCCGATCACTAAACTCTACAGTCCAAACAAATCGAGCGTTGTTTTCCTCCCAAAAGATTTGACAATCAAGCTCTTCGGAACATCCTAATAAAAGTTTTGAACAACGTTAGCATATAATGTTATTTTTTTTCTTAGAGACGTTAGCATATATAATGGTTAATCTTTCAAATCCTCGTAAATATTTTGTTTAGATTATCCACCTTCATGCATCATTTATTATACTAATTGAGATTAACAATTAACTCGGATCTAATTCAAATTGAACTCATTGTTCGATCCAATTTCAACTTTTATTACTTGGAACCATTATAATTTCTACAGAGTGAGATGATATCTTACTAGATAGCGTATCCACATATCTACCTCGAATCTTTCTTTGCTCCTAGCTCGGATTAACAGAATATATTCCATATATCTCTAATGATGCAACCATAACAAATTAACAAGCATCCACATGGAATTATCAAACAACTAAAAACACTGGAAGACAATTATTGTTGGTCATCTAACCATAAACACCTAGAGCAAACCCTGTATATGAATCAAACCAAACAAGGATAATAACAGTAGATTATATTACCATCATAATGATCCACCCACTAAACACCAGCTAATCGTCATCGACAAGAACATAAACCTTGCTCTTAACAGAGTCCCATAGCTCCGCCAGCTTCCCCATCCTCGTCTCATACTCTTCCTTCGCCGACGACGCGCCGCTCAACGTGTCGTTGTCCAACCACTTCCCGGCTTCTTCCAGTGCATCTTCCACCTTCCTCTTGTCGCCTTCATCCCAATAGATCTTCGTCTTGTCACGCGCCGCCCCTTCCACGTTGTAGATGTACCTCTCCAGCCGGTTCCGCGCGTCCACGCGCTCCTTCACCTTCCGGTCGTCCTTGGCCATCTGCTCCGCCTCCACCACCATCTTCTCGACCTCTTCCGCCGTCAGGTTGCCTTTGTAGTTTTCCAAAACTAGGGTTTCGGAGTTCTTCGACGCAGCGTTGTTTTTCGCGGTGACGGTGAGTATTCCGTCCACGTCGACGTCATATGTTAGCTCCGCCGTGGAAACACCGCTGCAAAATTGGAACACCGTTTACTCATTTCACACCGCTAGCATCAAACTCAAAAATCACAATGTCGCGTGCGAAGATCATAGTAACAATATGTGCATGGCGGGTTGAGAGTGGATTTGGCTAAACCATCCCGATTCCCATTTTCAAATATCCAACTCACATCCGTCATATTACCATGTGAGACAGTTTGCAATCTCATTCGTCATAGTCATACCTGCAGTTTTCGGATATTTGTAGGAAATACCCGTTCCATATATACAATATTGTTGTACATAAAATTCAACATGTAGCTCTTAAATCATAACACTAAACGAAAATATTAAATCTTTGAAATCAATTAAGGATATAACATTCTCAATACCAATTTAAAACATCCAATCATAACAATATCCATTAATCCGTAAGATTACGTACATACTATCGGAAAATGTTCGTGTCTGACTCCGACACATCTACTCCGACACATCTACTAAAGAGTGAAGCGCTAATTGAGAAAAATAAATTAGTCTTTGGGTTAGGATGCCTACTAATTTACATGTCAATTTTTCTTTTTCGAATTATTGTTCCTGTCATTGAGAGATTACAATATAATGTCTATATCTTTTTATACATGAAGAAATAATCTTAACAGGTCGGTGTGTATTGGATATGTGTATGGAACGGAAAAGATTAAAATCAAACCCACTCCATTTCCATCAAAAAATATTACGAGTTTAACCCATCATCAATCAATATGTAGATTTTCCCTCATTGCGAGTTTGATTGCCAGTCTCTAAATTAACAACGCGAATGCAAAAGTAATGTTAATGTTATAAAGTTACCGTTTAGCCTTTGGAATGTCCGGTAGAATAAAGCTTCCAAGCACAAGGCAATCCTGCTTACTTACTCTTTCACCTTGAAGTACCTACAATGGTTGTTATCTTCTTCAGATTACACGATGATGATTAACGATCATATGTAACGTAATCCAACGGCAATTTAGAGGGTGAAAAATCTTTTTTATCTCAGAAGAAACCTGGATGGAGAAATTGGTCTGCCAGTCAACGACGGTGGCAACAATCCTCGACACCTTTGTAGGGATAGGAGTGTTTCTCGGAACCATTACACTCATCACATCACCGACGGCGGTGTACCCCAAGCTCAACGGCGTCACGTCGAACAAAGTCATCTCCGTGGCGGCGTCGTTTCGGCACCTCATGTTGGCCGCCAAAACGGCGGCGCCACAAGCCACGGCCTCGTCAGGGTTCACGCCCTGGCTCGGATCCTTCCCGTCGAACATCTCCTTCAGCATCTCCCTCACCTTCGGGATCCTCGTGCTCCCTCCCACCAGTACGATCTCGTCGACCTCGCTCTTCTCGAGTCGTGCGTCTTTCAGCGTCTTCTTCACGATCTCGACCGTCCTCCTGAACAGGGCCAAGTTCAGCTCCTCGAACTTGGCTCTGGTCAGCACCTCCGAGAAGTCGATTCCCCTTAACAGGGAATCGACCTCGACCCTCGCCTGGGTCTGACTGCTTAGGAGCCTCTTCGCTCTCTCGCATTCCACGCGCAGCCTCCCTAGAGCTCTGCTGTCGTCACCGATATCATCCACGTCAGCGACAGAGCTGCCTCCTGCTACTGGTTCCACCTGGCGATCGATGATAAAAAAAAAAAAAAACAACATCAGGGTTTCGTGAGTAGTATAATTCAAAAGAATCAAATCTTTTGTCATGTTAGGTGACAAAACACCTAATTCACTCATTTTTTTCATTTATTTACCCAATATTTGCGTTATTCACATAAAAGTGTTGATTATTCACGCAACAAATACTATTAGGTCACGCAACGTGATGTTTTTTTTTATCAACTATAGTTACTTACACAAATTCATTTCGGTTTTTTGTTGGTGCAAAGTCAAATATTGGTGAATAACGTAACACACTTTCAATATCACATGAGCAGTGAAAATATTGAACACACAAATAATCTCACTGTTTGGTATGACAAAAATGCATTTTGAAACGTTTCAGAACATGAAAACAAAGTCGCGTATCATCCGTGGGACCCACCTACCTTGTGGTACTTTCTCTTGACAAGCTTGATGAAGAACTCCACCACCTTCTGGTCGAAGTCGCCGCCGCCGAGGTGCGTGTCGCCGCCGGTCGCCAGCACGCGGAACTCGCGGCCCTCGATCTCCAGCACGCTGACGTCGAACGTCCCGCCGCCGAGGTCGTACACCAGCACCTTCCTCTTCCTCCACTCCTCGCCCCGCCTCTTCCGCTTCCGATCGTTGAAACCGTACGCTATGGCGGCCGCCGTGGGCTCGTTGACGATCCGGACCACGTTCAGGCCCGCGATCCGGCCCGCGTCCTTCGTGGCCTGCCTCTGCGCGTCGTTGAAGTAGGCCGGGACCGTCACGACGGCGTCGTTTACCTCCGTCCCGAGGTAGGTCTCCGCGGTCTCCTTCATTTTGCGCAGGATCATCGCGCTGACTTCCTCGGGGGTCAACGGTTTGACTCCTTCGATCGCCACGTGGGGTTTCTCGCCGTTTTCGACGACGGGGTAGGGGAGGTACTTGAGATCGGTCTGGACGTCCGCGTCGTGGAATTTTTTCCCGATGAGGCGCTTGGCGTCGAAGATGGTGCGCCGGGGGTTGAGGCCGGCCTGGTTCTTGGCGGCGTCGCCGATGAGCCGTCCGGCGGCGGCGGTGAAGGCGACGCAGGAAGGGGTGGTCCGGTTGCCTTGGTCGTTCGGGATGATCTCGGCGGCGCCGTTTCGCACGACGGCGACGCAGGAGTAGGTGGTCCCGAGGTCGATTCCGATCACTTCGCCGGTGATGGTTTTGGGCTCCGTCTTGATGGGTTTGTTTGGCCGCGGAGTCGTGGTTGCGGCGGCGGTGGTTTGATCCTCCGCCTTTATGGGTTTGTTTTGCGCCGCCATCGTCACGGGATTAGTGATTTTCTTCTCCGGCGGCGGCGGCGTAATATTTTTTACGGGGTAGGAGAGAATTGCAGAAAGGGAGAGAGGACAAGGAGGTGCGGTGGTTTCGGGTTTCGTCAGATATTAATTCCTTCTTTTGCCCTATCGGGCGAGATACGCCTTTCTATATTTAACTAGCATGTGCCCGGCCGGTTGGCCGGAATATTTGTGTTTATAATCTAATAAACTATCACAACTTAGAATTTTTAATAATATCTTAATTGAATATTTTATTCATAAAATTATCCAAAGTTTGGTCACAATATGAGCAGGTTTATCACGATATTCATATCATCATTGAAACTCTTTCTGTATGTGATTAATGTCATGATATTCTTATCACTTTTGTGAACAGAAAAGCACCCGCCTTTCATTTTTTGACTTTATGTGCTTTCATTTTTCTAACTTTCAGAATCACCATTAATCATTAAATCAACTTGCTATTGTTTTACTCATACAAAAATAGTCGATTACTAAATTATTTATCAAAAGGATGAATTGTACCCAATATATTGATTTTATTAATGGCGAA
This sequence comes from Linum trigynum, assembly GCA_964030455.1. Classification (NCBI taxonomy): domain Eukaryota; kingdom Viridiplantae; phylum Streptophyta; class Magnoliopsida; order Malpighiales; family Linaceae; genus Linum; species Linum trigynum. The sequence continues at coordinate 65,863,836 of OZ034819.1, forward strand.
ATAGATACAATTCTGAATTAATTATTTTTTTGAACTCATTTAGAATTATTGAAAATCAATGAAAATTATAAACACTATATTTTAACCGAATAGGAACCACTCCAAGAGAATGTGGTCTTAACTAAGAGTAAAGCTAAAATAAAAATGAAATAAAGAAAAGCTAAGATATTAAAAAAAAAGTGATTATCAACACCACCCTCGTCTCTTTTAATTCTTTATTAGTAATATTTATCGTTTGTAAACCATCTATATTATCCATAACTGGACTTTGTACGCGATAATATTTTGGAGTTTCTACCATAGCATCTTGTTAATTAAATACGAACATCAAACAAAACTTCATTTTTTATTAAAAAATTAATTTAGAGCTATATCTTTTTGGGTGAATTAATACTCAATTGTAAATTTCTACCTATATTTCTATAACCATAAAAAATAATTATCCAATGCGAAGTAGTCTACATAAATTTAAAAAAAAAACTCATAACAATCCAATACAATACCAAATTACCATCATTTAGAGTATATTATTAAGTACATATTAGTAAAGGGTTACAGATTGATATGAAATTACATGATATTCCAAAGATATAAATCAAGAAACGTGTGGTAAAAAATGTATATAATTAAAAAAATGAAAATTTTTATATTATTTTATTCCCTTTAATCTCATCTTTCCTCTCCCACCAAAAAAAGAGAAAAAATAGCATCTCTCTCCCCATTTTTTTCGTGTACTACTAAAAAGAATGAAATAATACTATTTTTGTATTTTAAAATTAAAGTATAATTACTTTTATACCCTACCTACAATTAAGGAGAAGCAGGGAAATTTCAAATGGTGAAAATCCTGCAAAACTCCACCATCTTATATTCTCTAGATTTATTTTGTAGTTCTCTAACTATATCATAATTTCCAGAAATTTTCGTTCGTTAAATCATAATTATTCTCGATAAAATCTTCAGTGTGAGATGATTTCGTCTATCCACCTAGTGATAAGAGAGAAGAAAATGGGGGAAAGTAAACCGATTAACACTTATTTTTCTTTCCCAATATTAGATTGTAATTAACCTTTTTTCATATTGTTATCGTCTAGAACTAATTTTTTTTTTTTTTACTATTGTATGTTATAGAATAATAAATTAATTCTATATTTTGTTCGCGTGTAATTACCATAATGTAAATTCTTGGTAATGAATGGCAACTAGGGCTGGGCATGTGGGCGGATCATCCGCGGGTTTGGGCCGACCCACCCGCATTTGACCCGAATTTCGTTAAGTGGGTGGGTCTGTGGGTGGGTGACGGGTTGCGCTGGGAGCCATCCACCGGGTGGTGGGTGGGTTGTGGGTGAGTGTGCGGGTGACCCGCTCAACCCAACAACAAAAAGATCAAAGTCGTTGGCGCTAGAGAGAGGAGAGTGGAGACGTTAGATATAAACTCGGGCTGCTCCTGGAGTTTGAACCTCAAAGCCAACCTTCCAAATAGAGATCCCCTCTTCTCCCCTTTACTTTTTCCTCTAATTCTTGTGCCTAGATCATCGCTCTTTCCGTTGTGGAATTATTTTCCTTAGTTCCTTGCACCTAATAATCGTCTCAATCTATAGAAAACTCTTTCATAATAGAATTTCTATCCAATTTAAGAACTAATTCGACATTTTTCGCCCTATTTCCACTTCTTGTTTCCCTCGATGATTCTCTTCACCTATTATCATGTCAAGTTGACTCTTTTATATTATATATATTGTGATGTGGGTGAACCCACAAACCCACCCGCATCATCCACCATCCGCCCGACCCAACCCGAGACTAAATGTGGGTGGGTGGTGGGTTAAAAATTATCAATCCGTTTAAGCGCGGGTGGGTGCATTTTATGGTCAAAATCCACCCGACCCACCCAATGCCCACCCCTAATGGCAACGGACAGGTAGTTAAACCCACTTACACTTAGTGAATCAAACCCACTTTAACCGGCGCCTAACCCGCCTAACCCGGGTGGGAATATTCTGTTATTGGTGGGATAGACGAAATTTATTATTGGGAGATGGTGCTTCGATTAGTGGGAGAGTTAACTCTTATCAATTTATTATTGCCTGTAATTAACAAATTTTGGTTCACGAGGGAGTGGCTTTCCATTTTCCAAGTATCTGGGGTACCCACTTTGATTGCCCGCTCTCCAAAATGGCGAAATTTCGGTATTTAGAAGAGAAACTAGCTTATTACCCGGCCCGTTGGCCGGATTACTGTATGTTATCCACTTGTGGAATAGGAGAGAAAGCAAGTGAGAGTGAAGGGATTGGGATTTCACTTGATTAGGACCGGCCCACTAATCCGATTCTTCCCGACCCGCCCTAACCTAAAGGGTCAAAAAGAGTTAATAAGAAAATACGAACGGAGAGGATTATTCATATATCTTGACTCTTCAGAAGTTGGTCAAACAGGATCAAGGTTGGGTGAGGGCAATTTTTAGCGTTAAGCAGAGTTCTGGGTTGAATAACTTTACTTAGGCCTAGAAATTGGTGCTGATGCAGACTGCAGTTTTTATTATACCATCATCAATCATCATTGAATTAGTCCTGGGCATCCCTCCCCGTTGTCGGTCTGAATTCTAATGATGGCTTCATTCCTTGCACCAGCCATATCAGCGAGTTGTCATCTCGAGTATGATTTGCCTATGTACAAATGATACAATTAGAGTATGAAACTTAATTCAAAGAAAAGGAAAAGAGAATTCTATCACATGCCAATAAATACACACATAATAGTTGAAGCTAAGTGAAAGTCATTACTCGCACATCAATTCTCAAAAATTACAGACTAAACAATGGCTAGAATGGCACTGAAACTACCAAGAATCATGGACGAAACAACTTGTCAAATTAAATAATCCTTATACTGAAACTACCTTCTAACTTGAAATAAGACATGATCACAGTTCATAGCACTCTTATCACTATGAATTGGTTGCAGCTCGTCCTTATCACTGCCTCCCAAGCTCAATTCAAACAGAATAGAGACCGTTATGTAAGATAACCATATCCTTACTGATCATAATTCATTTCTTCACTCCATTTTTGTCAGAGAAAAGAGTTATCCCCCTCTCCTGCATTTCCCTTTCCCCCTCTCCTTCCCCTCTTCTTCACAAACCGATCCCTAAAACAGCAACAACAACACAAAAATAGCCTTCGCCTATGCCATCTCCATCTACTGAACGCGTTGGTGGCAAGACAGGACTGCAGAAGCAAAATTTTCTAAAATCAAACTAACTTTTTTGAAGGAGACTCAACCACCAAAAAAGAGTAAAGCAACAATGCTAATAGTTCAGATGGTTGGTTTTGATGTTATACGTTGCTTTTGTTATGGTCTCCAGTATATCAACTGCAACAAAGATGTTTCCTCCAATCATCTTTAATGCACGATTTAGAAGTAAGTCCTCTTGTTTGTGTCAAACGGAAACATTCATGGGTTCTTAACTCCCCTGTTAGTGTAAATGCTGCAGCAGCAGCAAAGAAGTTTGACAACACAGCAAGCACCCAGGCAAAATGATACAATGCAGTAGGTGATATGTGTCTCGAAGGTTTTGAGTTACTAAAGTTCATGTTAAAAATAAACATGAATTAAAATGGATGATTCTATTAAGCAAACATCCACTCTAATCATACAAAGATCAGATATCCAATTCACAAACAATTAAGCCATAAAAAATCATCACACATCCACCACCTTTGATTGCCTAAATTTGGTTTTTCGCAAAGTTATGGACTCTTAAGGGTAACATTCATGGGTAGTCTGTTTCATAACTCTAGAGAGCACAGTAAGCAGCCACCAGCCAGACATAGTGCGGTAGGCGAATATGATTCTCAATTCACAATTTCTCACCACCGGAAGTAAGAACGTACCATAATAAGCGTAGCGTTCATGGGTGGTCTGTTTCATAGCACTACTACACAATTTGTTAAAAAAGAAAGAAAGGTAATTAGCATCACGGAGGAACAACTTTTACAGGCCAACAACGACAACATGCTGCAACCACCAGAACTGGTATCACAACTCATAGGGAAAATCAAAAGATTTACTCTCAAATTAAGTAGTTACAACATCGAGCAATTGTCAAACACATACACCATCACAAAAGTCACGGAACCTGATTCACAAAGCATTCAAACATTTGAGGACATTTATGCAAAGGTACAACTTATATGTCTTTTTTCCAAGCCATTTCCATCAACATGCCAATAAATTTGCAATGCATAAAACAAACGGGCCAAAACGTGAAATTCAACCTGTTTGACCGACCCATGCCAAATTCTAATTATTCTTTACTTTTAAACTTTCTATTTGAAAAAAAAATAGTGAAAGAAAAGAGACGACTACAATTCGCCATTTGCATATCACTTATTCGAGAATAAAACCATAGAAATTCAAAAGGAACTGAAAATGTTTAGGATCGTTTTAATGTTTAGAATAACCAAATAGATCTTTATGTTTAGTTTTTTACTAACAAATACCAAACGATTCCCTATAAAACACACTATAATTTGATCAATATGATGTCAAATAATTATAAAATATATATTTGAAATGATAAAAATTGGAATAATTGGATTGGTCGAGGTTGAACCATTGAATAACTTTAAAATACATTATATTTTAGCCACTATGATATAAAATAATAGCATAATATATATTATGCCAGAGAAAATAGCTTGTTTTAGAATGGCAAACCAATGATGTTCATTTGTTTTACTTGATGGCCAAACCCCATGTGGGTCAGGCCCATTCAAGATTCAACTCTTTTATTTTATGGTTAGCGGTTAGCCCATTAGACTCCATGCATTAGTTTATTGTTAAATTTTTTATTTTTAACAATAAAAAGGAGTATTATTTTTGCCTTTTCATATATATTTTATCACCACGGAGAAATAAAAGGGTATAAAGAAAAAACTTGACACTCCTAGACCCGTTTAAATCCGCATGTGTACGGTAAGTTGGCCCGTTCCACAGAGGAAAGAGAAAAAATTGGTACTCCCTATTCTACCCTTCCTACAAACGCTCCTGGAGCAGGGAATTTGAAATGGGGCAAGAGTTTTTTCCACCCTGCTATTATATGTTTTTAATTTAAAAAGTTATAACAAAGATACTTAGTGTGATTGGTTGTGATCCTTGTCTTTCTTTAAAATGGTCATGGTTCGAATCCTAGTATGTATCTTTTTAATGAATAAAAAAAGTAATTGTGAAGACCAAAATGTCCTTCCTATTTTCACTCTCGTTGCAGGAAATTTGAAATGGGGCTCCCGTTTTTCACTTCGGTGTATTATAGTATGTGTAGATTGCTGGCAGGTCTCCTGGGGTGGAAGCAAAGGACATTGTCCTGGCCGGCAAAGGAGACTTTAATTAAGTCAATAGCTTTGGCCTTGCCTCTGCATGTTATGTCGTGTTTCCGGTTGCCCCTCTCTCTTTGTCGTCTTTTGGATAGACATGTGGCCCGGTTCTAGTGGGGAGCTGAGGAGGGCCAACCCAAGATTCGGTGTGTGTCCTGGCGTCACCTTTGCAGGAGTAAGCATGATGGGGGTTTGGGATTTCGCCGGTTTGAGCATTTTAACCAAGCTCTCTTAGCTAAGATTGGCTGGCGTATTCTCAACGAACCTCAATCCCTCCTGGCTAAGGTGTATAAAGGGAAGTACTTTCCTCAAGGAACTTTTCTGGCTACTACAGCTCGTTCACGCCCTTCTTGGGGATGGCAGAGTATCATATTTGGGCGCCAGTTATTGGAGGCAGGTTTAATATGGCAGATCGGCAATGGCCTTTCGGCCTCCCTTATCCACTCTAATTGGATCCCTGGGCTTCAGCTGGATCCCCCTTGCTATAGTCCCCGGGTCCTGCCAGATGGGGGGATCCCTTGGTGGCGGAGGTAATTTGGCAAGGGGAAGGGCGTTGGGCGGAGGATAAGCTTAGTTAATGGTTTGACCCATCTACCTGTTGAGCCATTAAGGCTATCCCACTTACGCGGCAGAATGTGGATGATAAACTGATTTGGCATAACACACCTGATGTGGTGTTCTCGGTTAAGACGGCCTATCATTTGGCAGTTGAGCTAGACAGGAGGAGGGGTGGGTGGCGGGCCTCAGTTAGTTGGATGGATAGGCCAAGCTGGATCCGGTTGTGGGAGGCTAAGATTCCTCCTAAGCTGAAAGTCTTTGTCTGACAAATTCTTCATCGTGCTCTGCCAACCACCGAGGCTCTCATTGAAAAGAAGGTTCATGTGGTACCCCGGTGTCCGGTTTGTTGGGATGGTCCCTAGACTATGGAGCACATGTTTCTATACTGTCCGGTCGCGCGGGCTCTCTGGGACTACTCGGGATTGGAATATTTAGGGGAGGGTTTGCCTCGGCACACGTTTCCGTTGTTTCTTAAGCGGATGCTCGCCCTTGTCCATCACCAGTCGCTGTTTATGGCTGTGGTTGCCATCCTTTGGCGGATCTGACGATCGCGGAACTGGGTTGTCTTTGAAGGCAAACAGTTTGGGATCCCGGCTTTAATGCGTCAATTTCACCAGCAGGACGAGGAATGGGAGGGTCTGCCAGTTGACTAGGCCCTGAGAATATCCTGCCCGGTGGTCCAACCAGAGACCCAAGTGGTTGATTCTCGTCTGGTTTGTATGTGGGATTGGGCCACTAGGCGGGGGTCACATTCGGCTGGTGGGATGGTTCTTTTTGATCCGGGGTGGACGCTCCTTCGAGCTAAAGGTGTGCAATTTGCGCAAATTGAGGAGCCACTGGTAGTGGAGTTGCTTGCGCTTCGGGAGGCTATCATCTGGTGTTTAGAGTGTGGCTTGTCTGAAGTTAGGTTCGGGGGTGATGCAAAGGTCAATATTGACAAGATTAATCAAGCCAACACGAGCGACAGTCACTTGGGGGCAGTCCTGGACGAGATTTGTCAGTATTTTCGTGCCCATCCGGGGTTTAGTGTGCGGTTTGTAGGTCGGGAGAATAATAGGGTAGCTCATTCGGTAGCTAGAAAAGCCATCTCTTTGTACCCGACTGTAAATCGTTTCTTTGATTTCAGGGCCTGACTGCTATCCGGGATGTAACTATCTTTTTGATTGGATTAATATATGATATCTTTTGAAAAAAAATATGTTTATTTAATAAATTATTTTATTTTGATGGTATATATAAACTAATTAATTATTCTAAGTTGACCATGTATATATAATATATATATTGATGAGATATGATGGATTTAAGTGTTTGAATTTTCACTATATTTTGCCATCAAGTAGGAACTATTTTGGTGTAGTTATTAGTTATCTCCTATAAAAAATTACTAAATGTTTTACATGAATGAATAATAGAATGAATTTTTTTCTATATATATCCGGGCCAATTTGCGCCAAACCGGGTTAAAGCGATTGGATCATTAACCCTCAACCGGGCTAACGGGCTAAACCAGGTTGACAAGTAAAGTCCGGACGAGTATCTTGATATCTAAAATCATAAATATACTTAAATAATTGAGAAATTATGATTCTAAAACTTTATTTTAGCTAAAATACGAGATAATAAAATTAAAAATTAAAATAAAGTGATTAAAATTTAATATAGTTTAAAAAAAATTAATTTGAGAATGAAATGAGTGAGGTTGAGAAGAACACTCAAATATGTTTCGTTCTGTCTACGATGTGGGTATTACTCGTCGCAAACCAAATCAAATGAGTAAGATAAAATGGATCAAGTCTAAATTTTCATACAAAATTCTTGAAAGGTGTACCGAAAGAGTTCTAAAAAATACCTAAATACAAGTTCATAGTGAATAATTTTAGCATAAATTCACAAATTATCTAGATAATTAACTCCCTTTCAAATGCCAACTAAAATTTATTATATGTTCCTATAAAAAATGTTATTATATGTTCGAAACTTAACTTATAATAACTTGTTTTATATAGGAAGATATAATGTTCGAAACCGGATTTGAAATGAAAAGTCTAGAGACGAACAAAGACTTGCTCTAGTGATAATATCACTAGTTTTAAACATGAAAATCACAGATTCAATCTATTAAATAATAAACCTATATCACTTTTATCTATAAAAAATTAAAGTCTAGAGGCTATAGACTTATTCATTATCAACTCATATAGTAAATATTTTTTTTATACATGTGGGCTTGGACAGATTGAGATAAGCAGATATCTTAACATAATGGGCTTAAAAAGCCACTAAACATTTGGGCTCTCTTAACTTTACAGTCCAGCTGCTCATCAACCCAAAAAGCGACCCATACGGCTACGGACACTTCCGCCGCCCCAAATGACACGGCGGAGCAGCTCTCTCTGGTTTTCCGCAGACGGCGAACTTCCGTCCACTAGCAAAATAGTAAAAAAGAAATCTCATCTCCTGAAAACTAAATAGTAATACCTTTTATCTTCTTCTTCTTCACAGTCTCGCCATTTTCATACCATTCCTTCGCGCTTCCAATGGCGGCTTTTACTCTCTCGTCTTCGCTCACTCCCAAAACCCTAACCCCTTCCCTGTCTCACCCCAAACCGTCATTGCCGCCTTCCTCCTCCCTTTCCGTACCTCAATCATGGAGCTGCCGGAATTGGAGCTCCGTCCGCTCGCAGCCGCGGCATTCATTTGCTCGCGCCGCCCTGGACTCCGATTATTCGTCGCGGAGGAGCAGCGGCGGCAGCGAGCAGAGGGAGACGATAATGTTGCCCGGTTGTGACTACAACCACTGGCTGATTGTGATGGAGTTCCCCAAAGATCCGGCGCCGAGTAGAGACTAGAGAGCAGATGATCGATACTTATCTCAATACTCTCGCTACCGTCCTTGGCAGGTCGGGGTTTCCTCGTATAGTTTTTTCGTTTCAATCTTAATCTGAAATGTTCCCCGTCGTTTGAGCTGGTGAAAATTTAGGGATTTTGTAGCTTGATTAGGTAGAAATTGGATTGAACCGTTGGCTTAGTAGTAGTGAACTGTTTTATCCATGTGAGTACGTGAAGAATGGTTGGATATGCATACTTGGGAATCAGTGAGCAACCCGAGTAACTCGAGTTATTATGACAAATTGGTTCCCAAATATGTGCTATACAAATTATAGTCTTTGATGGTCTGAAAGGTCGCGTCTTTGAACCTCGACAAGACAACCTAATATTAACTCGAGTCATTGAAATGAACGGATTCTCGGACCTCAGTATGGTATTGGAGCACTTAATGGGTTGAAATGTCGTGTCTTTGACTTACCAATATGTTCTTGAAACTTAATATGGTGTTAGATCCTTCTATAGCCTCAAAGGTTCTGTCTTTGAATCCGATGTAGTCCCAGTATCATGCTTAGTTCAAGCACAGCTCTGAGCTATTAGAAGTACTGGCATTGTTGGTGAAGTCTGCACTGTCACTGATTGCATTTGGTTTCTGCATTGGAACTCAGCATGGAAGAGGCAAAGAAGAATATGTATGCTTTCAGTACGACGACCTACACCGGGTTTCAGTGCACGGTGGATGAAGCTACCTCCGAGAAATTCAAGGGTGAGTAAGAGTAGCACCAATTTTGAACTCTACTTGCCTTTTCTGCCTTGTTTGTTTAGTTAGATACCTATCTTGGGAGTTTTAAGCTGTTGCAGGCTTGCCAGGAGTGCTGTGGGTGCTGCCTGACTCCTATATAGATGTTAAGAACAAAGACTATGGAGGTGCTCACTTGCTTTACTCTGCTTGATCCGTCTATGATGCTGATTTATTTATGTCATCCATTCATTGATGGCTCTATTTTCTTTTTGGTATTATCGTTGCAACGTTATGTAGGGGACAAGTATGTGAATGGGGAGATCATACCGTGCACTTACCCTACTTATCAACCGAAGCAGCGAAAGAGTTCCAAATACGAGAGTAAAAGGTACGAGAGACGAAGAGACGGTCCGCCTGCTAATCAAAAAAGACCATCACAACCACAGGCTGCAAGCTCGCCTGAGTCATCCCCCTCTGCATAATTCTAGCATAGACTGTACGTACCTTATTACCCTTGTGCTGTTCATCATTGTTAGTTACTGCACTTGGGCTGTTCATCATTTTTCATGCCAAATTTTCTATTGGTTTGTCAATTTCCTCTGCTTCCTTGCGTAGATGGTTAGTAGCTTGAATCGAAAGAGTGGAGTTAATATATATCGACATGGCTCTTTGTTGCAGGTCATCCTTGAGCTTTTCAATGGTGTTCTCTTCTGTGATTGATGTTCCTTGTCGTGGAGCAAATTGTGATTTTGGGTTCATTCCTCCAGAGCAGATCTCGTGGAGCAAATTGTGATTTTGAGCTGGGACTTCCCTCCAGAGCAGATCTTGTATGCATTGTAGGATCAGATAGGTAAGTTCTGAGTCTATTGTTTGATCTGTTTCCATGTCCAGAGATTTACGGCCGGTGGCCAAAGAAGTTGAGCAAATCAAATCTTCATTTGGATCGCCTTCGGACATACTGAATATAATTCAATTTGCTTCTCAAGTTCAAGACCCTTCTATGGTCTTTATTTTCCCATTTCTGTTGATAATGATATTAGCTCTATGTTGATTCGATTCAATCTGATTTCGGACCAGATTGGACCAGGTTCAACATTGATCGTCTTTGCTTTGCATAACATGGTTTCTCTCTCAACCATGTTGCCTCCCGGTTACACTCTAGAGCCAAGAGTCGTGAGTCAGGTAACCTTATGGCGTCATCTTATTGTAGGACCTTGCTACACATGTCCTTCTAAAGGGACAACACACAAACGTGAGAAATGCAAAAAACTGCACATGCTTGAATCAGCTTGATGCTTCCTTCCCATCCACCACAGTCAATTTCAACAATCATTGAACCTCCGTTCGGTAAAAAAAGGAAGGGGTTTTGTGTAATCCGCCGTCGATTGTGCTTCCTTTCCCCTGTTTCAGATAAGGTTTGTATGGTCTGGATTCAACACCTTGTTCACAACACTTCTGAAAGTAGGTAGCGAACAGTATCTCTATAATGTTTACCCTTTTACATCCGAAAGGAAGAAGACGAACAAAGCAATTGATCTCCGGCGGAAAAAAAATGGCCTACCACGACAGCAACGGTGGCTACTTCTTCGACGGTGAGTACCCTTCGACCCATTACCACAATTATCCTCATCATTATCAGTATGATTACGTTCCAGTCGTTCAAGATCCAGCCTTTTACTACGACAACAATGTCGAAGAACATCCTCCATTTTCGAGCTCCAATTCAGCTGCATACTGTCACGCCTATGCGACCACTGCCAGCCAGCCTCTGTTCCTCGCCTATGAACCAGACGAGAGCTTCACTCACTACTCCGAATTCCAACAAACTCGACCGATTGTTTCGTACTCTGTTTCGGATTTCAACGAGACCGATTACGAGGAGTACGATCCCACTCCTTACGGCGGCGGCTACGATCTCGTACAAACCTACGGCAAGCCGCTCCCCTACTCCGACGACACCTGCTACCCTCGTTCCACCGCGGGCCCAATTCCCGCCGCCGCCCCCGCAATTGCAAAACAGCCCCAAATCGGAAACGAGAAACAACCCACTAGTCCGAAAGTTCCGGCGGTGGAGGAGGAGAAGCACACGATCCCAGAAGCAGAGGATGGAGGAATTGGGGGAGGGTACGGTTTTGATGGCGGGGAAGCGGGTCGGGTTGTTCCGGCGGGTTACGGGTTGGAGACGGTGGATCTGTGCGAGAGTCTGTTCGGAAATTGGCCGTGCCTGGAGAAATTTAGGAGAGAAAATGATTATGGGAAGATGGGAGGTGGGGATTGTGGGTTTAGTGATGGAGGAGAGTGGAATGAGATGGCGGCTGATTATCTGTTTGGGAGTTCGTATGATCCGTATGATGGGGAAAGGAGGAAGGATCCATGGGGGTATCAATGGCGGGCGGAGAATGATGAACAGGCGCTAACTCTGTACCCGCCGGCGGATAAGTATGTGGAAGATTCGTGGTAATAGTTAGTTTCCTCTCTCCGTTTGAGACTCGAACCTAGAGCTTAATTGTCGTATCAAGTAATGGTACTAATTCTTATGGGAAGTGTACAAAAGAGTGATTTGAGGGTTTGAATAAGGCTTGTTAATTGTTATTGAGATCTCAAATGTTGGGACTCTTTATTTTCCTATTTGCACAATGGGGTAGGGTTGATTTTGACTTTTTGAGGTTTCCAATGGCTAATTATTTTTCTCTTTTCTTTGTATTGCTTCATTCTTTGAATTAGAATGCGTACATTGTGTATCACTTTGTTTGTCAATATAAAGAATCATTTCATTAAGGGGTCGTTTGGAAGTTGCGTATGTTAAATCGTTGTATTGTTATGAATCACTATGATATAAATGCATGCATTGATACAATAGATGCATTTTGAAATTACATTGTTTGGTTGTTGAGATTATAATTTATGAATTGATTGTTATAAAGTTACTTTATAAGGAAATGTCATATTTGTCCTCCACTTTTAATATAAAACAAAAAAAACCTATGGACATAATTGAAAAAAGTAAAGGTGCTCAATTATTAAACCAACAATCACAACAATCTCAACTTTTAGTTGAGATTGTACAATCTCTCATTTTTGTTGATTGTTGGTGGGACCCACACAAAACAATACATGCATTGTCTTGCAACTTGACACTTCCAAACGTTATATTGTGGACAATGCATTTATTTAACAAATACAACACTAACAATCGCAACTTCCAAACGACCCCTAAATCGATTAGGCTAATTGAGAAAATTGAGGTGAGGTAATTACGCAAGTCACCGTTGGGGAAAAAACCCAAAGTCAAATCCACATTCATTCACACTATCAATTTTGAACCTTGAGAATTGAGATAAAATAGAGAAAGAAAAGAGTTTTTCTCGATCACTTGTCTGTGACATTTGAGTTATCTTGATTAACTATTTATGTTGGGGAAGAAGAAAGGAGGAAAGGATTTGGCATGATCTTACATGATGTGATTTAGACCATTGATCTTATTTGGACGAATGATGGTTCATTGGGCGTTACCACAAAATATGTTGCACGATTCGATGTGGTAGCAAACTCGAAAATCTAAAAGTCTACATCCAAGCGATTGCATATTTATTACGTGTGGCTATGCATGTTGTTACGATTAAGCATTATGTGTCGTCTCGTGTAGGAACTCATGATTGGGATGGAGGGGTTGCTGCGGTATGCTCTCTATGGTAGGAATGAATGACAATGGGGCAGGTCTGGGGCGGGTATCTCGATATCCATACCCGTCTCGTGGCAAGTCGGGTCCAGGATGTGGCAACAAACTCGAAAATCTGAAAGGCTACATTCAAGCGACCGCGTATTTGTTATGTGTGACTATGCACGTTGTTACAATTAGGCATTACGTGTCGTCTCGTGTAGGAACTCATGCTCGGGATGGAAGGGCTGCTGCGATATGCTCTCCATGGTAGGAATGGCAATGGGTCAGGTCAGGGGCGGGTATCCCGATATCCATACCCGCTCCGTGGCAGGTCGGGTCCCGGTTGGGTAATTTATCATAGGGTGCGGGTCGGGACAGGTCGACCCAATGGGTATGTAATTATATGAAAAGTATTAGAAATATTTGTTGTTTTCATTACAAGACCTAGAAACAAACCATAATATGATAAACGTAGATAAATTATTGGAGAAAAATCAAGATTTTCACGAATTTACAATTTTATTGTAGTTAAAATATGATGTAATAAAAGAACAATTCTGAGTAATGTGACTAAGATTACATGTAACTTAGGCATAAACGGGTCAAGAATAAGACGAATCATGGCAGGTTGGATCAATGAGAATACTCATGCCCGCTCCGCCTCACAACAAGTCAAACATGTGAGATAAAACGGGTTAGAGGGACATTGTCATCTCTACTCCATGGTCTTATCTCCCATGTGGTTCATATCCGTATTAGGATATTTTGTTTCTTTCTTCTTTGTTAGAGATCATTATTTATTGGGCCTAACCTAAGCATGTATGGGCCACTTATTATCCCCAGAATGTGTGATTGCGATTTCCACTCTAATTGAAACCAAAAAAGGAGGTGCTCAGTAATGGCGTAGGGACATGTGAGAATATGATAGGATCGGATGCAATTGCTTGCAAAAATCTGAAACTGAGTCATCAGGGAGGGGAGATTTTTTACTGTTCATCATATTAAAGTGACTCTCACTATCAGTAAAAAAAAATCCCCTAAATTTCTCCAAGCATAATCATATGAAAGATTGAAAACGGTAAATGTTCTTGTGACCCAATGAACCGGAAAACTCCATGCTAGGCCATGATTAGCTTTGATCTTGATTGGAGCTGCAATGATTCACGCGTTTTTTTTTTCTTTTTTTCTTGAGGATTTTGAATGAATCTACGTCTACACAATAAATAAAAGCCAAATGAGAAAATTTGAAGCCCCATTTCAAATTTCCTGCATCTAGAGTGAAAGTAGGAAGGACATTTTGGTCTTCACAATTACTTTTTTTTATTCATTAAAAAGACACTTACTAGGATTCGAACCATGACCATTTTAAAGAAAAACATAGATCATAACCAATCACACTAAGTACATTTGTTGTATCTTTTTAAATTAAAAACATATAATTGCAGAGAGGAAAAAACTCTTCCCCATTTAAAATTCCATGCTCCAGGAGCGTTTGTAGGAAGAGTAGAATAGGGAGTGTCAATTTTTTTCTTTTTCCTCTGTGGAACGGGCCAACTTACCGTACACATGCGGATTTAAACGGGTCCAGGAGTGTCAATTTTTTTCTTTAAGTCCTTTTATTTCTCCATGGTGGTAAAATATATATATGAAAAGGCAAAAACAGTACTCCTTTTTATTGTTAAAAGAAAAAAATTAACAATAAACTAATGCATGGATTCTAATGGGCTAACCGCTAATCATAAAATAAAAGAGTTGAACGGGTCTGACCTACATGGGATTTGCCCATCAAGTAAAACAAATGAACATCATGGGTTTGCCATTCTAAAACAAGATATTTTCTCTAGCACAATATATACTATGTTATTATTTTATATCTTAGTGGCTAAAATATAATGTATTTTAAAGTTATTCAATGGTTCAACTTCGACCAACTCAATTAGTCCAATTTTTATCATTTCAAATATATATTATGTAATTATTTGATATCATAATGATTAAATTATAGTGTATATTATAGGGAATCGTTTGGTATTTGTTAGTAAAAAACTAAACAGAAAGATCTATTTGGTTATTTTTAACATTAACACGATCCTAAACATTTTCAGTTTCCTTTCGAAATTCTATAGTTTTATTCCCGAATCAGTGATGTGCAAATGGTGAATTGCAGTCATCTCTTTTCTTTCAATATTTTTTATTTTCAAATATAAAGTTTAAAAGTAAAGAATAATTAGAGTTTGGCATGGGTCGGTCAAACAAGCTGGATTTCAAGTTTTGGCCCATTTTGATCAAGTCTAATTTATAATCACATGGTTCTCTGATACCCTATAAAAATCTCAATCCAAACCAGTGTGGCAGGTGAGTCCGTGTTTACCACCATTTTCTAAGGATACAGGAACAGTGGTTCCTATCCCAAATCGTGTTGTTCATTCTTGATTTCTTTAGATTTTATCATGGCTTGGCAAAAAACCAGAAAGCACAATGATGAGAAGATGAAAGTTTTATAAAGCAAATTAATCGGCCAACGGGCCGAGTAAAAGCTAGCAACGATTATGAGATGCTCATTTCCCGAAAATCGGCGGGATATGCGATTTTTTATTCGATTTTCTGGAATTCAGTTTCTATATAACTTACTCCACCTCATCATATTACCAGAAACAATATTGTTTCACAAGGTAACATGTACTTGATTTTGGTTCATAAGGCTGATTTTTGATTCGTTGCATCATTCATGTCTCTTTTCTACTAAAATTCACTATTTTTATCACGTGTTTCCCAAAAAAAAAATTATACAACAATAATCTATACACCCCATTACATTATCAAATTTCATACCTCATCTTCGTCCGGCCAAATGGCCGGGGCCACGCTAGTAATTTGATATAAAATGACTCACTAACTGATAGAGGTAAAACAAGTCATTTGCTTGCAAAAAAAAAAAAAAAATTTTGAAGCCATTCACGATAAAATCTCCACATTTTGAAAAGTTCTAAAATATAATAGATGCCACTCTCGATAGATGCCACTCTCGATGTATCCCATCATGAACCATTCACACATATTTGACGAGAAGCGTGATTTTTTAACACTTGCAATGGCGTCGTTAACAACAACACTTAACTCAGAAGTTGATAGATTAATGAAAGTACTTTTTTAACACTTGCAATGGCATCGTTTTTTTTTTATTATTCTCAATGAAATTTAAAAGATCACCCCTATACAACAGTGATTGCGCTCATGATTGTTCCAAGGTCGTACTTATACTGAGTGTAGAATATCACGCCACAATGTCCGACACAATCTATCAAATCAAATGACTACATAATTTATTGGGTAAAGAGATTGATCTAGTGGTAATACCACTAACCGTGAACCTGAAGGTTCCAGATTCGAATCCCTTAAGTAGTACCTAAAACTCTAAAAGTCAACCTATGTCCCCCTCGTGTATTTTTTTTTTGGTAAACACTAATTATTAGTCAAACATTTCCTGCATTTTTTTATTAGTCAAACTTATTGAATTACTAATACTTAACCTATTTATCATCAGACTCTCCAAAAATGTACCACAAAAATCAAGAACAAAGCAAATCAAATCAAAATAAACCATCATGTTGTTAGAAACATGCTTGTTGAAGAGTGAAGACCTAATCGAAGACATGCAGCATTGCCGTAACTATAAATCAATGTTAGTGCAATGCAAAAAGCAATTATACATGTTGATTATGTCTAATATGGTAATGAACTTTTGGCTGAGGGCAGTATCAACTGATGAATAATCATACATGAACAGGGTCGGGTCGGATCGGGTTGGGTCAGGGCCTCCGACATTCCAATCACATGCATGTACGAAAAATAAATAAATTCAATCATTGGTGACAGACAAGGCAAAAAGAGCCATATAGAAAAGCAAAACTAAGCCAGTTGCTCTGATTAATATAGTATTCAGGGGTGGTTTGCTTACCATTATCAATACTATTTATAGTTAAACATGTAAATACTATTTGTGTAACACTAAACATGTAATTAAGAAAATTGGTATATGTAGCATTGAAAGTTAAATAGTGTATTTACGGGTGGTTTGCTTTTGATGATAGTTAAATTGGGATGAATAATACATGTATAATACTATACTTGTAATTAAAGAAATTGATGTAATGTAGTTTATAATGCTTGATTTTTATGATAGCAGTATTGAAATAAGTTGTATTACTTTCGGAGAGAAATATCATTTTTATCCTATATTTGTAATGTAACATAACAATTCATATAAAAGGTTATAAGGGTAGTTATACGGTCCGGTCCGGTTAAATTGGCCCAAATTGATCCAGTCCTAGTCCGGTTTTTTAGAAAATATAAGGACCGAATATTGGATTGGATACAGTCCGGTCTTGACCCTGTCAGGTCCCAATTCGGTCTTGATTTTATATTGAGCTTGTGGGGATTTGAGTGGCCTAAGGCCTGAAAGTATGAGGAGTTGGTTAAGTTTTGTACTAAGTGCAAAGGTTTGTGACCGTATATGCAAATTACCCTTAAGTTTTGGGTGTTGAGCCCTCTTATCCGGTCTTTATCCAGTTTTCGATCCGGTCTCGAACGTATTTTTTTTACCTCAAATCTAAGCCCAAAGATTGGATTGGATTGTTTACTATCCGGTCCTGGTCCTGTCTCGGTCCGGGTTATACGGTCCGGTTTCGAGTAAAATCAAAATATCCGGACCAAATAGCCAGCCCTAAAAGGTTGGGATATAGTTGGAATAAAAAAAAAACTTAACAATCTTAACCAACTATTTCAACAATCTCACATAAAACATGAGATGTAACTATTACTCATTATGAATGACAATTCCTGTCACACAAATCAAACAATGCTTGTATTGTTTGTATTTTGTACAGACAATTCAAAATTGATCAACAATACAAACATTATAATTATATCTACCTAACGATCACCGACCCCTTAATTTTGGCGTCATTTCTTAGCCATTTAGTTCGTGACATACTATGTATTTAATGAAATCGTTACTTCTTCTACCTAGCTAGAATTGTAAGAATGTGTGCATTGTAAAAGTACAAGGTTATTGTTACATGTTATACACTTGCCTCATCATATCATTTTAACTATATATGATTCATGTTAAAAAGATCTCAAGCGTCATTTCTTAATTTAATATGTAAACAAGAAAGTGGAAGAATGTGCACGAAAATCAGTTAGAACTTACTAGTATTTTAAGAGTTTTAAGTGTTTAGGGGATTAGGATAATTGTTTATGGTTTAGAATGTAAGGTATGAAATTTTAAGTTCAGGACTTTAAGATAATATACAGATTAGTTGTAGTTCTAATTTATATCATATTATTGGGACTAATGGTTAGCATTTAGAGTTATACGTTGAGTTAGTAAAGGCTACATATTGTCTAAGGTACACGATATGTACTAAACTTTGTAGGTGTACCATAGATGTCACCCTAATTGTAATATTGTACCTTACATAATATAATATATTGTTGAAATTTACGAATAAACCTAAAAGTTGTAGTTTTATCAATTTCTGTTAGCCCATACAAAATACACAATACAGTCTGATTGTGATGATCCTTGCTCAAATCATGTATTTTTGTGATAAAATCAGCTGTATTTTGTCACGACAATAAAATGAGTGGTATTATACCGCCACTATACCTTGTAATGTACGACAATGATACA
Organism: Linum trigynum; assembly: GCA_964030455.1. Classification (NCBI taxonomy): domain Eukaryota; kingdom Viridiplantae; phylum Streptophyta; class Magnoliopsida; order Malpighiales; family Linaceae; genus Linum; species Linum trigynum. The sequence goes on from OZ034819.1 coordinate 65,882,696, forward strand.
TTATAACCCAGAATTACATGTTTTTTTGTGTCAAATCCATAGGACTAAAAATAATAAGAAATGTAAAGGAAATTACTATGAATTTCAAAATCACATCCGAACAATCCTTGTACGCCAACAGACTGATTGAGCATTATTATACAACATGATGATTAATGTACGCCAACATCGTCATCATTCGGCCAATTTTTAGCAACCGACAGAACCAATACATATATACTACTATTTGTGGCCGGACGAGCTATATATATGAGCATTGATTAATTACTTTAATTAACGAAGAATATATCGTACGTGATTAAAAACTAAGTGTTGTCATTAAGCAAAGTCCTTCTTGAACCAGCTGTCTTTTCCTCTAACTTGGGTTTGAACTGTTCAAGATTATCCCCCGTGATTTCAGGAAATAATTATTAGAACTTTCCATTAATTAATATAATTGAACTCCCCTCTCAAAATAGTAATCAACGTGGTTACTAAGGGTAAATTGGGTATGAAAAAATAAATTATATTAATTAATTAATTTTAATAAATTACATTTTAGGTAGTTACAAAAATCTATTAATTACAATTCAATCTCTTTCTCTCACTTCCGTAATCTCCAGCCAGATCTCCTTTCCATATTTTTCTCAATCTTTCTGCAAAAGAAAAAACACGAAATCACTACCAATCCATTAGACAATCACTACCATTTTAAAAAACATCAATACCATTGCAGAAAAAGAATCTATACCATTATCCGAAAACTACCAATATAAACAATCCATACCATTACAAAAGTCAAATAAATACTAAAACAACCAATATCACTACTACTGTGAAATCAAAACAATACCATTGCATAAATAAATCAATACCAATAAACTAAAACTACCAATACAAACACTTTATACCATTACAAGAGTCAACAAATACCAATAAAAAGCAATACACTTACATGATAATCAATACCAATGCGGAAAAAAGAATACCAATGCGAAACAACACTACCATTACGAAAAAATTACTACCAATGGGGAAAAAACAATACCAATGCGGAAAAAAACACTACCACTACGAAAAAATCACTACCAATGCGAGAAAAAAACACTACCACTGCGGAAAAATCACTACCAATGCGAAAAAATCAGATCTAGGGTTTTTATTCATCTTACCTTTTCCAGCCACAGCCGTATCCCAGAGAGAGAGAGAGAGAGGGAGAGAGAGAGAGAGAGGGGGAGAGAGAGAGAGAGAGAGAGAGAGGGCAGCGGTGGGCGAGAACGACACCATCGTCGGTCCGCCGATTAAAGACTGGAGACGACGACACGCAATATGGGTGCACGGAAGAAGCTTCTCCCCACCGGTGAGAGGTTCTTGAGAGCGGCGCTGATGGAAAAAACGAAAAGGAAAGGAGAAAAGAGAATACGGAAAGGCCACTAATTTAGCCCCACAATAATGGCGTGAGTGAGAGAATGGATCGTCTGGCTCCCACCCGAAAATAACCTTCATCAATATGGACCCTCGGATTGTATTATCTAAATCTTAATGATCAATAGCCAAGTAGCCACAGTGATTACTTAAAAGTTAGTAATCAGGCTAACGCATTCCCTTGTAGATCTTATTCTATATATATCCCCGCTCCATTGCAAGTGTCTAATTAAACACTGCTTGCTTCGAGTTTAACTAATTATTATATATATATAACTTCATTAAAGAGTTACTTTGGTACGAAAATTTAACCCTTAGTTTAGTTATCTTAAAGGCATGTGTATACATCACATTTGTGGATCGTAAGTGTTACATAAATACCTTTTATTTTATTTCAGATACCGAAATTTCATAGGTTATACTCAAACTCCGATCCTCTCATCTTGAAAAGACTCATACCCACATATCAAATACCCCATCTAACAAAGAGTAACAAATCAATCATTTTTTTTTTGCCGGTATTGATTGTCATTTGCTCTTTTAATCTTCTTTTCCTTTTTCTGTTTCATTCCATTTACCTTTTAAGGATGGACAAACGAACTGACTGGAACGAAAAAATATCAGATGTCACATACTCACAAAAAAGTATTTTTAATCCAACTATAATCCCTATATATTTTTTACTTTCGGTTCAATTTCGTATTAATTTTGATTCGATTCAAGATCGAAGGGAGAGGGAGTGGTTTGTTTTAAAGAAATTGATATTTTGGGGAAACCAATTGGCGGAGGAGCTGTTGGTTTGGAGATGGAGACGGCGGACGAGGTGGGGAAATGCAAACGCATTATTCGTATTCTTATTGTTTATTTCACCAACAGTTTGAATTTTGCAATAATGCTAATATTAGCTGTGACGTTTGTTTTTATTTATTTATTTTCGTTGAATATTATAATTTTTTTTTTTACGAATATTGTTTTAATTTTTTATTTGGTTATAACAAAGAAAAGAACAAAACAAGATATCGGTGGCAGCTAAGCTGAAGTGGTCCTTTCTGTCCATTACCCAATTTTATGCCATTCTTTATCTTTCAAACCAGCTAGCTCTATATATCCGCTCCTCTCCATTACCACCTTATATAATACACATACTCAAAGATCCTTTTTTACGATTTCAAGAGTTCGATACAAATCCCTTTTTTAAACCCTAGTGGAAGAATAGCCCACAAATTGTATACTACACTTGATACTTCAGCTGTCTATAAGTTTCTCATATGATGAAAACATGAGTCGGTTTCGTATTTACTCAATTTCGTATTATTGCATAAGGTTTCTTAATACGAATGATCAAGCAAACTAAACGAAAGAAACACTCTTTTAGTATGCTATTACTTATTATCATCATATGAACTTGCAAGACATTGAGGGGACGAGAGGTACAACTTAGCGCAACTGCAACCTTATATAGGGGAAACCTAGTCGTGACTCGTGAGCTCCAACCCCAAGTCAGATTGTTGTTGCAAAAGTGGAGATAGCTGATCTCATGAACTTCGAAACTGTATACAGATAAAAACAAAAATACATGTAAAAATTTGTAACGAATTCGAAAAATAAAACAATTGATAAGAAGAGATTTAATTTTTTTTCTTTTAGTTTTTAACCAATTGGATCCATCTGATCAGGTTTCTTTTCTACGAACCCTCTCTTAAATTTATGACTCCGTCGTTTTTCCGGACTCCATTGCTACCCACCAAATGATAATATGAAGTAATTCTAAACCTTTCTAAGCATCCTTGGTCTACCACCACAAAACACCTCATGATCATCACCATGGATAATATCAAAATTTTGTAGTCGTCAATGCTAACTTCTTTTATCTATACGTATAGATACATGCATACTCATATGATGTTTATACTTTATAGATAAGAATAAGAGACGTTATCAGGATACGAAACATGAACAACCAAAAAACACCCAAAATAGGAGACGTTATCATAGGATGGGAAGTTTCTAGGGTACTAAATTATACTACAAACATATCATAATAAATTGTATTCCCTATTTCCTTCTGTTTTTATCTCTATTTTCCTATTTATTCACAACAGAAACTATTTTCTCGTAAAAGATTAAAAAAAAGAGGAAGCACAAAAACTACTAATTAAGTTGGTGGAGAGAACCTCGTGCTTTTCACCCGTCTAGTAGTAGTACTTCTTGTTGTTGATTCTATCTAGGGTTTGAGCAGTCGCTCTCTGATTCCCAACAGAAACGCATCAGAAACTCAGACCTAATAAGTCATCCATGCAAAGCAAAGCACTGCCATTGCAGCATCGTTTTTGCCGTTATGTTTGGATTTTCCTTTTTACTGCTTCAACTACTTTGACCTCGCCGTAGTAAAAACTCCCTTTCATTTCCTCTTTCCTCGTCCTTATCCTTCATAACGGAAAGAGAGAGAGAGAGAGAGAGAGAAATCACCGCGAATCTACGCCTCCCAAATCAGTAAAAACAACCCCCGGGATTTACTTCAACATGCACGCGATTTCCAAACCTGTCCTCTCCTCTCACACCTAACCAAAAGAGTAAAACACCCCATCTCCAATACATGGTTTGGTAATGATTTGGTTCGATATATGATCGAACCAAATTAGAGTATAACTCTCGTTGTCAGAAATGATGGAAATTTGTTAGTCTTTTTTATTATACTTTTAATCGTGTTTTTTTTTGTTCTTAGGGACCAACTGAAATAGTAACGAGTAACGACCATGCCTGATATGGATTCATTTCAAGTTGGCGCATGGCATGAGCGAGAGTGAACCATAGTAAATACTGAACCAAATCGATCGATTTGCATGTGCTTTGTGTCATTCATCGACTTAGGTAAAAATGCTATGTGCATAAGATTTAACTGATTGTAACTACTACTGAATCCTATTGGACTGTGTTAAAAATGATCAACTCAATTTGGTTTGATTCAACAAATTCTCTATAAAACAAGGGGGAGGGGACAATCAAATTGAAGCCTGACCAGATCAAATAGCATACAATGCAAATCGAATTGTGCTTCTGCAGTGTTTCAATCTAATAAGTTCTACAACGGTTCGATATGTGTTAAATCATTATAATGTTGTCATACTTAATCATTCTCGCTACAAAGTTTTGAATCATGTACCATTTGATCTAATCCAATTTGTTTTGGACCGAACCGTCGCCCACACCGCAACCCTTCCAACATGACCAAAACCGTAAATTTCCAATCCTTCCTCTGTCCCTACAACGCGTTGTTTCCCACAAACTTTCTCCTTCCAATCCATCCAACGAAAGATCCAATTCCAAGCAGCTGCCTCTCTCTCTCTCTCTATCTGCCTGTAAGCTGTAAGCAATAAAACTTTTTCCTTTCTCCCAAAAAAAAACTCCCAAATCATCTCTCTCTCTCTCTCTTCCTCTGCTCTCTCCCCCCTTTTCCGTTTCCCTTTTCTCCCCCTCCCTCTCCCTAAAAAATGTCGACTCCCCTGCCATCCACAATGGCTTCCATAATCATCTTCTCCGTCTCCCTCCTCCTCATCCTCTCACTCTCACCCGCCGCCGCCGGCAGCGGCATGTCGGCGTCGCTCCAGAAGCTCCTCCACAGCCAGGGGCTCCCCGGAGGACTGTTCCCCGACAATGTCAAATCCTTCGATCTCGATTCCACCGGCCGGCTCGAGGTCGAGCTCGACGGCCCCTGTTTGGCCAAGTTCGAAAACAGAGTGTTCTTCGAGAGCGTGCTGCGGGCCAATCTCAGCTTCGGCGGGCTCATCGGAATGGAAGGCTTGACTCAGGAGGAGCTCTTCCTCTGGTTCCCCGTGAAAGGGATCTTCGTCAGCGATCCGGCCTCGGGGGTTATCTTGCTCGATATTGGTCTCGCTCGCAAGCAGCTCTCTGTTTCTCTGTTCGAAGATCCGCCTTCTTGCAAGGCTCAGCAAGGTACAATTCTTCAAAAAGCTCTCGACTTTAGGCGTTTCGGTGAAATCCCATTTGCCAGGTTGCATTGAATTGGATTTACTCAGTTGGGTTGACATTTTGCAGGTGAGTTGTTGAAGGAATCCACAGCAATGGTGGGATTGGCAGCTGAGAGATGAGAAAAAAGGTTTCAACTTTCATATAGAGAAAGACAGAGAGAATTTTCAAGTTTCCTTCCCTCCACCGGTTTTGATTTTTCTTCTTCTTCTTCTTCTTCTTCTTCTTCTTCTTCTTCCAGTCTTTCTGGGTTTTCTTTATGTTCTTCATCTTCTTTTTACCTTTTCCTTTTCTTTCCTTTTTGTTTCTCTTGCTTTTGTTTGAATCAAAGTTTTGAGTGGGGGAAAAAGGAGTAGGAGAGGGTAGTGATAGAAATTGTACAAATGTTGGTAGTGGACTTCTGGTGGGTTGGGGGAAAATGGACGGAGGGCTTAAGGATTCTTGAATTCTCTTGTTGATAAACATTTTGAATTTTTAGTTTATAGAGTTCCAAAAGATCTTCTGTGTTTGGATGGATGATGATTGTCTTCCTTAAATTTCATCTATACTTGCAATTAGGGGAGCAATTAGTGGGGGGAAGATGGAGTGATTAGAAGCTAAAAATGAGTAAATTATGGTCTTAATTGAAGTGACCAAATTTCAGACCAGTTCTGTGAATGCCAAGTTAAAGCCACTTCTGGTAAGTAGTAAGGTTGTTAGCTGCTAAAATTGTTTAGGGTAAGTAGCTAGTGGAGAGCCCATCTTTTTATAGGAAAAAGCCTGATATTGCTACACTAGCCTACCACCACAATGCCACAGATTCTACTCCTTTTAGAGTTTATGAGGCAGAGCCATGATTGGAGTTCTTTCACTTGAAAAAAAAGCCGGATTCCATGGATGATTTCCAGCAAGTTGTCGACTGTCTTCTGAACTCTGAATCTCTTCCCTTTTTGGCTCTCTACTCTACTCCAGAACAAACTTCTAAGTTACCAGATTCGCTCAGGGGGGTCGATATCTTTCGTTTTTTTAGGATATAATGCTAGTGCGATTAACCGTGTCTTACCATTCGTTCGAAATCGATTCAAGTTTCAAAGACTTCAAGCCAATCATACATATATTTAGAAACTTGGCAAAACTTGAAGAATAGAGATGACTTTTCTGGCTTAGCAATAACTTATTACCTTCTCTACAAGTAAGGGATGTAGCAAAATCTTTCTTCTCATGTTCTCAAACCTTGATTCAAACTTTATCAAGGTTTTGGAGGTTTTAAGCAAATAAATGAATAATTCATAGTCCAATACACTGAGAGTGGAAACATTAGCAAGAAAGCTTGGTGAAAAACCTATGCTCTTTTGATCTCAGTCATCAATCATCATGTGCACTTTCCAAGTTTGGTTACCTATACTCATACCAATAACCATTGTCAAAATTTTCCCAAAAAATAAAGACCACTGTCACTTACCTACTTTCAACAACAAATCAATCAAGTATAAGAGGCTTCAAGAAACATAATTCGATACATGAGAAAGGAATCATTACTAAGAAACTCGAGTAAAACCTAAAGACACTACTACATTACCATTTCATGTTGAAACTATTAAGCGATTACCATCTCCATAAGTACCTATCTATACCAACCCTTCTCAATCTCTATCCTTCAGATCTCCAAGATCCTATTGGTCACGTGTACCAATCAAGTTTGGTTTTGAACTATACAAGTAAACTATAACCATTTCTTCACTTCCCCATCTTCAACAACAGCAGATGGTGAAGCCGTGAAGGTCTTAAAAATGTAGAACATGTTGTCCTGTTTCATGGCTGAGTCACGAGCATTTGGTTCTTCTTCCTCGTTGCCCTTATGTAGCAGAAGATGACTGCAACGATGGCCATCAAGAACCCACCTAGAATCACGTCTCCTCCCACGAACGATCGATCTCGATGGTGCCCGGCTACCCTCCTGATGACCGGAACTCGTGGTAACAATGATGGCGATGGACTTGAAGCAGGGGATGATGGGTGAGCCAATCCTATCACAAAGAGATGAGCTGATACTAAGCAAGCTGTATGGAAGTGGAAAGAACCCACTTCAGTATAGGTCTAGTTTATGCTCTTTCAGAGTAATGAAAGTAGCAATGTGGTATATATATGTGTGTGTGTGACTGGTGTGTTTCCACTTTCCAGCCGTGTAACAGGGTTGCAAAGTTTAAACAAAGGGAGTTAGGTGAGAAAGCAAATGTGAAATGAGCATCAAGACCTCGATTTATGAGCAAAAGCCCAGGAGGGGTCTAATTTTTGAAGGGAGAAATGTGGTACGTTGCTGCTTGGAGCAGGGCTTACTTAGGGGAGAATGTAATGTTTCGAATGCAGGAAGAAATCAAAATGTAGTCCAGTCGTCTCTTTTTGTCTGTGTTCAAGAATCCTGGTCGGACACGGATTTCATTATTAGTTTGAGCTTTTGAAGATTGACAAGTCTGTTTCTTTCAGTGTACAGTGGACTAGGCCATAGACTAGTCAATCTTTTTGTCACTGCATAGTCCTGGGCTCACACGGATTCATCACTTTAGCCTGTGTGTCCTTTTCTTTCTGGTTTGGAATTTCATGGTGGATGGCAAAGCCGATTAGTCGCACTCTCTCCAGGTAATCCGAAAATTCGAATTGTCAAGGTTAATTGATTTTTTTTTACGTCATAATATCGAAAATTTTCATGTCAGAAGTATTAGAGGCCTAAAATTGAATAGCCTATGATATTATTAACTCATTTAGAAATCAGAATTATCAAGACATATACGTAGTTTTTGAGGATGTAAAGATTTGAGAAATTCTACGAGCACAATGTATCAGATTCTTACGCAAATTACTCTCCAAAAACTTGAGTTTGAGGATTTTGTCATTTTAGTTTGGAAATTCAAGGACAAAGATCATTTCTGTTTGTTTTGGATGATTATCAACGGACTGATGGATGGAACATCGGATCTATAAAGTAGATTATGAACTAACATTTCCCAATCAAATTATGTCTCCAATCTAGTTTCTAAACTTTTTTTTTGTTATCCCTTAAGCATTAGGTGAAGCTCTATGTCGTTCGGTAGACCAACAATGGTGACAATTACAAAGCTCAACAAACCATCCTCCGCAATTAATTAAGTTAATCCATCTCCTTTCAAAACTTGTTAATTCATTTTCAATTTCTTCATATTCCTTTCATAATCTGTATCAGCAACTCCTTGATTTGATGAACCATTGCCATCTCTTCACAAACCACCTGAAAAACACACAAGAAAGAACAACATAGGAAAGTTTCAGAACCACTTATATCCTAATGAATCCATTATAATATCCTAATGAATCCTAATTAAGAACATATGTGATAACCTCAACACAGGATGAAACAAGGAATGCTCCTTTGGAAGTGGTCAAACTGGTATGAGTCAATTGGAGACCTAACTTGGTCATTCCTTCAATCAGCTTGGTGAACCTCCCTCTCTTCTTCCCCATCACAATCTTCACCCACAGCTTCTTCCCTTCAATCTGCATCACCTCCACTTCCTCCTGTTGAGACACACACAACTTTCGTTTCAATCGGTCACATTGATCGTATAGTAATAGTAATACTCTGCCACAGTCACAGACCTGAATCCCACAAGTCTTCATCTCCTCTGGATCGACACCAGCAGCAGCATCCTCATTCTTGATCTCAGCGGAGACAGTCGCCGGAGATTCGGAACCTTCGGCTGCTTCCTCCGCCGACAAAGCGTCCAGCTGGTCGCTCAAAACCTCCACATTCCTCATCAGCTCCTGTATGTAAGTAATGGCATCGTCTATGATCGTCGCCTTGTTCATCTGCAAAAACCAGCCGAACCCAGAAAAGTTAATTGGCGAAGAAATTTGGAACTGGGAATCTTTTGGGAGACAGAGAGATTGGAGACTGGCATTGGTGATAATTGGGACGGAAGCTCGGAGCATGAGGAGGCGGTCGGTGAGCTTCTGACGGCGCTTCCTCTCGGCGATGAGGTTCTTGGATTTGTAGCCTTTGGTTTCGTCGTCGGAGTAGCGGAGTTCCGGAGCTCTTTTCCGGCTGCAGACTTGCTGCTCGGTGCATAGCTCGTTCATGGTTGTGGCCACAAATTCCATGGCTGCTAGTGCTACCTCCTCTGTTTTTCCTCTTTTTGCTCTGTTTTCGATTTTGCAGTTATAAAGTTGGGTCCTTTATTGAGAGCTGGGGTTTGGTTGGTTATATATTACAGTTAGTCACAGGGAGATTGGGAAATGATTGTGGAAGGGAATAATGGTCAGTTGTGTTGCAGTCAGTCACTGCAGAAACTGACCTCTGTTTTTCCTTCTCTTTCTTTCCATTTCCTATGGTAAAAATGGGTAAAAATACTAAAATAGCTACCATGTTTAATTAAGCTCGAAATAAGATGAGTTATTGAACTAAAAGAGTAAACATGATTCGTGGGTATGTAAGTGAATTGTTGAACTATAAAATGTAACAACGATCTACATGTCAAATTGGATCATGGTATTTATACATGATTTTGCGGACTCATAGTATATTCTGATTGGATTTTTATTTCTCATAATCTTATTTTCTGTTAACCTTAGTATTTATTTTTTACTGCATTTGTCTTCGGAAAAAAACTCTCAACATCTGCGCCCTATTCGGTATATACAATCGCAAATTTATTTTTAGCTATTATAATTAGCATTGTTACAAAGATATTTCATTTTGTTTTCTTTCTCTGTTTACAAGAGATATAATTGGGTTTATGGCATCTTATTATTTCTTCTGGTCCCCAAACATGAAAGTACAAGAAGTGCGTGAGTGAGATATGGGTGATCGCCATATGCTCTGTGAAGTGAGGTGAGGAAGTGAACTCAAGCTCGAATCAGTTGCAGTCAACAAGTAACAGTTCCTCTGAGGCGTGCCATATTCTTCCATGCCAAATTGGTTGTGTTTATATCACACATCTGAAGCAACTAACTCATAATAAGCCAACTGTTTTGATTCACAGTAGTGAGGCTGTTTTTTTACTTTAGTTTTGCCTCCCATAGAAGTTGGATTATGGAAGGCAGAGAGCTCCCATTGTTAATACTTAACATAGATCAAACTTGGAGGAGTTTCATTAAAAGAGCTAAAAAATACTAGTGAACTTGTTCAGTAATCTCAAATTTTCTAAACAAGTGATAAGTGGATAGTCCGACCACAAAAATTACTTAATTTTATTAGAAGATGAGAATGCACATTTTAAGATGAAATGCGGGCAATTGTGTGATACATTGTAGACTAAAGCTAAGAGAACTGAGCCCGTAAAATAGATTTTTATGAAGAGGAGACTACTCATACAATGACACATATCTTATTGCCAATGGCATGCTCAGTAGGTCTTGGTAGATCGCCTATTTGTTTGTCTGTTTCGTATGTTACAAATTGATTGCCATGAAGCAAGATGAATTATCTATTGTGTTTTATTCTCGTTATTCATTGCAACTTTTATTTCTCTAACTGAAATTGTGAAGCGTATTTAGGATTGCGAAAAAAAGATTCAAAATCTAGGTAATATCCAAACTCAATTTAGTAGGGGCCAAATCAAGTTTAGGTTATATAATTTTTTATTTAGACTCATATTCCAATTTTTAGTTTGGGTTAAATTAGACCCATGATATTGGGTTATGAAAAGAAAATGAATATCCAATTATAATGCATTTTTTTGCCTTCTCTTTCTCCTAAAACAACTAGAAATGTGGGAAAAATAATTGGGTTGAAAAGAATTAGCAAGATAGTCCACATTATCGTTTGGTGTTCACAATCATCTGGACAAACATAGACAAATTTGGCTCTCCTCCAAATTGGACTAAATCAAACCTAACCTAGAACGAAAAACTATTAAAAGTGCTTTTGAGCTCATCCATACTCATATAAATGATCGAATTGATTGCACGTGATCCCAGGTTTAGTAGGCCTCGTTGTAAAAAAAACCACTCAATTAAATAATGAAAATTAGTTAAAATTATCCAATGAAGAGCATGTCATTGTGTTTCCAATTTTTTCCTGTGATTTAGGTTTTGAGTGCTTAAAACTATAATTTTGTGTAACATTTATCTCAATTCCTTAAACCCTAAAGCCCTAATAATGGTAATAAAAAAAAAGCCCTAATGCTCCGTGAGGAGGCTCATTTTGACGGCCCAAAGGCCTAAAAGAAACCGCGCAAGTCCAATAGCTTTCCTACAGTTATTTCGCTCGTTGGCCAACCCGAGGGACTGAACTCCCATGACCCATCACTCCTTTGCTCCAAAACTTAAAAATGTCGTCTCTCGCCCGCGTCCTCCGCCGCGCCTACTGCACAGCCACAACGACCGCCGCCACCACGACCACAACAGCCGCTGCCGTCGAGCCCAGCCTCAAAGCACTCTCCGAGAGCCTCTACAAAGAGCGCAGCCTCAAGCGCCTTGTACAAAAGTTCAAGAAGAGCTCGGTAGACCCGCGCTTCCGCACCAAGATCGGCATTTACGAAGACGTCATCCACCGCCTGGCCTCCGCGAAATGCTTCAACTGGATCGAGGAGGTTCTCGAGGACCAGAAGCGGTTCAAGGATATCTCCAAGGAAGGTTTCAACGCCCGCCTGATCTCTCTCTACGGTAAGGCCGGGATGCTCCAGCAGGCACAGCAGGTGTTCGACGAAATGCCCAGCAGAAACTGCAAGCAGACTGGGCTGTCCTTCAACGCCCTTCTCGCGGCGTGTTTGAATTCCAAGAAGCTGGAGAAGGTCGACGAGTTGTTCAAGGAGTTGCCGAAGAAGCTTGAGATTCAGCCCGATGTTGTCTCCTACAATACCCTGATGAAGGCCTATTGCCAGGTGATGGGTTCCATCGACTCGGGAGTGAAGCTGCTTGATGAAATGGAAGCCAAAGGTTTGGTGCCTAATCTGATTACTTACAATACACTTTTAAGTGGGCTTTATACAGATGGGAGACTCGAGGATGGGGATAGAGTCTGGGAGAAAATGGTGGGGAAAGAAGTTTCTCCTGATGTTAGAACCTACAATGCCAAGTTGCTTGGGTTGTCTTCAATGAAGAGAACGAAAGAAGCAGTCGAGTTACTTGAAGAGATGAAGACCAAGGAATTCAAACCTGATGCCGTTAGTTTTGGTCTCCTGATCAAAGGGTTTATAAAGGAGGGAAATTTGGAGGAAGTGAAGCGAATGTACGCAGAAATGCAGGAAGCTGGGTTCAAACCCGACAGGTTTGGTTTCGCAAGGCTGGTTTCTTTTGCTTATGAGAAGGGTGATGTGGGTTTTGCTTCGGAAGTTGCTAAAGACATTTTCAAGGCGAAGAGGCTAGTTGAAGAGAAGCTGTTGCAGCGAGTGGTGGACTGTTTAGCCAAGAAGTCGAAGCGCGAGGAAGCAGAGGAGGTTGTGCAGCTTGGAAACAACTGTGGTTACTTTCATTATAAACTGAAGGTGCCAACAGAGGAGTAAGCCAACTGGAGGTTTGGTTTAGACGGGTATGTTTCATTTGGAGCTGCAACTGAAGGAGCCCATGAAAATAGTTTGTTTCTGCAAAGCGTTATGCTGTTATTGTCAATGCTTCTACTCCCCATTTTCCCAATGTTCATCTACTGTCGAAACAAAGCTCCTTGTCGCCATTTCTTCGGCTCAGCAACGAGAGCTCTAACTGTGATTCATTCCCACTGGAGTTACAACAGGATTAGCATTCCTTATTCGAGGTGGATTACTGTTGTTTATGCCAACCAGGGTTGATCAAGTTCTTTTTTATTTCATTTTTTAACAACGATTTCCTTGTATTATAACGCAGAAGCCTAACATTGCCTTGTTGGGCAATGAATCAAACCTTACCCCTACTGCAAGAGACCATAAAATGAGCAATTCATTAAGCCAAAGTAGCTGCAGGGGGTGAGAGGAAATAGGATGATTCACTTCTGTAACAGAGTATAGCACATTCTGATCAAAATTATGGTTAGGCATCGAGACCGCAACGAGAACTATCGATTCAGGCACAATTTCCTTGAGGATAATTGAGAACTAGCCAATCCATTAATAGTCTTACCATGGAATCGAAAATAATAACTATATAGCTCAACAACTATGAATTGAATAATATCTTTGAAACATTTAGGACATTAGTTGAACTCAAATTATAAATTTTGCTAAAACTACTACAGTACACACTTAATTCTTTCTTTTTTAATTGAAGAATTTATATTCTTGATCTTGGCATCTTATTTCAATTTTAGAATTTCTGGGTATGTTTTTCATTTTTTTTTTGTTTCATAGAAAGCATTTGCTACGGGCCTCTTCTTGTGATCTTAAGCCCAAACCGCTGCGAAGAGCCCAAAATGCAGATTCCTAAGCTTCATACTCCCTTTTGTTTGCGTCGTCCGGGAAAACGAGAGACTTGAAGCCAAAATGAGCACAACGACAAGGTCCACCGCCAGCCGCCTCCACGGCCTCTTCACCAAGACGCCCGTGGCGGCGCCGGCCGCTACTGTGGCCGGGGGATCGTCCCCCGTGACAACTCCCGCCGTTGTCGCTACGAAATCCGGGAGAGTCAAGGAGCTCTACAAGGCGCGTAGCCTGGAGCGCCTAGTCGCAATGTTCAAGGAGTCCTCCAAAGAGAGGCGATTCCGCGCCAGGTGGGGCATCTACGAAGAAACCGTCCGCCGGTTGATGCGAGCCAACCGCCACGACTGGATCGAGGAGATCCTGGAGGAGCAGAAGAAGTACCCTGACGTCTCCAGGGAAGGTTTCAACGTCCGCTTGATCAGGCTCTACGGCGATGCAGGCATGTTCGAGCACGCCCGCAAGGTGTTCGACGAAATGCCTGGGAGATCAAGCAAAATAACCGTCTTGTCCTTCAACGCCCTCCTCGCCGCTGCAGTTCACTCCAAGAAGTACGACGTGGCCAAGGAGCTGTTCGAGGAATTACCGGCGAAGATGGAGATCAAACCCGACGTCTTCTCTTACAACATTGTCGTCAAGGGATTATGCGAGGCGGGTTCTCTTGATGCAGCTGCTTCACTGATCGATGAGATGGAGGAGAAGCAAATCTGCCAACCTAATGTCGTCACGTTCAACACCCTGCTAGATGGGTTCTACTCAAATTCGCGTTTTGATGAAGGAGATGCCATTTGGGCTCGATTGATGAAGCATGAGAATGTCTCCCCTGATGTGAAGAGCTACAGCGCCAAGTTCATGGGGCTGGCTAAGCAGAAGAGAGCACAAGAGGCAGTCGAATTGGTGGTCGAAATGAAAGAGAAAGGTCTCGAACCTGATGCGATCTGCTGGCACAATTTGATTAAGGGGTTCGTGAACGAGGCAAACGTGGAGGCTGCGAAGCAATGGTATGGCGAAATGAGGAGCCGAGAGTGTAAACCTCACAGGATGACTTTTGCGGCATTGATACCGTTTGTCTGTGGGGAGGGCGACGACGCAGGGTTTGGGTTTAAACTGGCGATGGATATTTTCGGGACGAAACAGCTGGTCGATCAAGGGCTGTTGCAGAGGGTGGTGGATGCACTGGCGAAGGCAGGGAAGGTGAAGGAAGCTGAGGAGGTGGTGGCGCTTGGGATGAACAACGGGTACTATCAGTACAGTAAACTGTGTCTGCCTTCAACTGGAGTAGCTTAATGAAGAGCTGCGACTTCCTCTCCATTTTTTATTGCAGTTTCTTGGTAGTATGCATCTTAGCTTGAGCTTCACTTGTTGAACCTACAAATTTATCCGCATTTGATTTCAAACCTTCAGTGATATGGTGACTTATCGAGCAGTCATGATCAGTCTCATTGTTTCATCTCCAACATCGGTTCGAAAAATGGTAAAATTGAAGATCTGGTGGTCCGCATTAGTTTGGTAAAGTTGAAGAAATGGCTCATTAGGTTTATTTTTGGAGTAAGCAGCAAGGAAGTGGTAAAAGCTCATAAACTCCTTTGGTTCTGCTTCTCTGTCTCATAAAATCCTATTAAGCCTTGAAAGTTGAAACCCTTTTCCCCCGGAGACCATTACCATTATAAGCAAAGTGCAGCCGCAGTCCGTCTACCGCCGCCTCTGCGGCGCCTTCTATTAGTATTCCCCCGCTCATCGTCATCTACGGCAGGGTGGGCATGTTCAAACAAGCACGCAAGCTGTTCGACGAATTGCCCGGCCTAAATTGCCCGCGAACCGTTTACTCCTTAAACGCGCTGCTCTCGCCCTGCATCGATTCGGAGAAGTTTGACCAAATCGACGCCATCGTCAAGGATCTGCCCGCGAAGCTGGGGATTGCTTTTGGATGTGGTGACGTATAACACGAACATGAAAGGGTTCTGCAAGATGGGTGCTTTGGACTCTGCTGCTTCCACCATGGATGAGATGGTGAAGGAAGGCGTGAGCCCAGATGTGGTTAGTTTCAATACGCTGATGAGTGCGTTCTACAGAAATGGGAGGTTTGACGACGGCGAGTCCACCTGGAATAGAATGGCGGAAATGGATGTTGCTCCTGATATCGTAAGCTATAATTCGAGGATGCTTGGATTGGCATTGGTGAAGCGAACGGAGGAAGCGGAGAAGCTGATTGATGAAATGGGTACCAAGGGAATTGAACCTGATGTCCACAGTTTCAGTGCTTTGATTCAGGGGTATGTCAAAGACGACAACTTGGAAGCTGTTAAGCGTTGGTATGGCGAGATTGAGAAGAACGGGCTTGCACCCTTTAAGGCCAACTTTGAGACTTTGGCACCGTTTCTCTGTGAGATGGGTGAGCTGCAGCTTGCTTTCGAGCTTTGTCGCGAAACGATTCGTGCAAAGTGCGCTGTTGATGTGAAGTTGATGCAGTTTGTTGTTGATGAGTTGATGAAAGGGTCGAAAGTTCAAGAGGCAGGGGAGATTGTGCAGCTTGGTAAGAAGAAGTACAAGCTCGTCCTATAATCTGAAAGCTGCTCCTTTCACTTGACTAATGAATACGATGGAATAAAGAAGACGATCCATGAAGCAAGTCCTTCCACTTCGTCTTCCTTCTCTCGTTGTCTCTTTTATTGAAAACACGAATATATGCATGCAGGTTATATCATGTGAACTGATATGTGGATTTGAACTGATATGTGGTTTATTAATGTTTTGTGACGTTAAGGGATTCTTTGGGAGTTTTTGGGAATAGTTGGGAAAGTATTTCGTTATGTCACATTAGTTGTCTAGTTGGGTAGGAAAAAAGAATTTATCAAGTTATATATATATAATGTAATTAGCGTGATTACTCATTAAGCAAATTACATAATTGAAATTCCTAAACCTACTCTCTTTCTCTACCCAAGCCGAATCCTCCCCTCTTTCTCTAGTTGCTACCGCAACTTTTCTTCCTCCCTCTTCAATTTTCTGAAATCCCAATTCCTCCACTCTTCTCTAATCCCTAATTTGGATAAATTCCTAATTGATCTAGCTATTTTCCTATTCTCGAGAGTCATCCGATGGCGTGAGAAGGGCTAGGATGTGCGAGAGACTGCAATGGGCTAGGTTTGATTAGGCATGGATCGAGCCCAAGAAGAAAACAACAAAGCTTGGTGGACCAGTTGGGGGCATGGCCTGAGTGGGGTCGACCGTAGGCGGGGTTAGGGCGTGGTAGATGGCCGATCGAGATCTGCTGGACACGGGCCAACACGAACCAATCCGAGCGGAATTGGGACATCAAGGGAGCCGCGAATTTGAGGGGTCTCCAAGGCGACTCAGATGCCTTTTATCCACCCCCTGATAACTCCTGAGGTTGACAGGAGATAGTCTAGACGGTTCTAGGATGCGAGACAAGAGGAGTGGACAGGGCCAAGAAGGTATGCGGGCAAGGAGGAAGAGATAGCGAGCTGGAGGAGTACCATAGGCCGCTACCAGAAGCCTAGTGGAGGAGGGAGTAGCAACACTACTGCCAGAGTGCTAGTGGTGGAGGAGGGGACGTAGTTGGGGGGGACGCGAGGTCAACTCCAATTGTCGCGACAACACTTGATGTAGTTTGATCGGGACATCGAGTTCCTTCGAAGGGGCTTGTCAGGATGTCATCGGCGAAAATTGAGCAGAAGAGGTGGAAAAGGAAATGCTTCAACTCCAATAAGGAATTTACATTCGGCACCAGTGCGTGAAACCGGACTTGATGACTCTTGTTGGGCGCTGGGAGGATGAGCCTGAGGATGAGGCATAGGAGACAAGGAAGCTGAACCAGTATGCAGAGATTCAACATTGAGTGCAAGGTTGTTCTCAAGAAGAGGGGATGTGATTCCATAAAAAAAAAAAAAGAAGAGGGGATGTGATAGTTTTTATCATTTGGACTTATTTATTGTTTATTAATGTTTTGTGACGTTAAGTGGTTCTTTGGGGGAGGTTTTTTTTTTTTGGAATAATTGGGGAAGTATTTCATTAAGTCACATTAATTGGGTAGAAAAAAAGAAATTTTTATCGGGTTATATATATTCTCGGTAATTACAATTGGTTTGACACGGTTTGTTCTTGAATTTGATTTTTGGAGGTTAGCATTATGGAAACAAAATTATGTTGATGAGTGATGACAATTGACAGGATTGATTGCATGCTTAAATTTATTTGCTCTCTGCATGAGTTTGCTGAATATTTATAACCAAAATTAGTTGAGAATGCCAAATTTAGCATAGCAAATAGATGTAACGCAGCACAAATATGCACATAACTGTAAGAAGCTTTTATTATTCGCCATTCCAATGCACAACGTCGACAGGAGATTAAAATTCAAATCCTAATCTTTGTTTCTGGAGTTGAACCAGGAGGTGGAGGGTTGCCATAAAACAGAGGTTTAGGTTCTTATATCATGATGCCTTATACTCTACCAGTTGCTGGAGGAAGGTCCCCAACGAATGGAGGTTCAGGATCAGGTTCCTGTATCACGATGCCTTGTACTCTACCAGTTGCGGGAGGAAGGTCTCCAACGAATGGAGGTTCAGGATCGGGTTCCTGTATCACGATGCCTTGTACCCTACCAGTTGCGGGAGGAAGGTCTCCAACGAATGGAGGTTCAGGATCGGGTTCCTGTATCACGATGCCTTGTACCCTACCAGTTACTGGAGGAAGGTCCCCAACGAATGGAGGTTCAGGATCGGGTTCTTGTATCACGATGCCTTGTACCCTACCAGTTGCTGGAGGAAGGTCCCCAACGAATGGAGGTTCAGGATCGGGTTCTTGTATCACGATGCCTTGTACCCTACCAGTTGCTGGAGGAAGGTCCCCAACGAATGGAGGTTCAGGATCGGGTTCCTGTATCACGATGCCTCGTCCCTGGCTAGCTCCCACCATTCCTTTCTTAACAGCTGTGACATTTATCCACCAAACCCAAAATTAATTAAAATTATAAAGAATTGAAATTAAAGATAAAATATATGCATTATATAAAATAATAATTTGCATGTAGTTCACTTGGGAGACAATTAGTTCTACATGAGGACATATAGCATAATTTGGGCTTGATGCATTGCAATATGTGATATAAATGTATAGGAGAAAGAGAAGAGTCTCACAAGAAGTAACGATGAGAAAAGAAGCCAACAAAAGAGAAAGCTTCATGGATGCTGATATCTTCATTTTATTATTACGATTGAAAAATACATGTTACAAATTCTAATTAATGTGATAATTTATAGTAGTTGTAGTGGTCAAATCCAAATTTGCTTCACTAAGTAAAACAAGGCAAGATATATGTGTGGGATGGGAGAAAGGCAAGTAATTAATATTAATAAAATACGAGGGGAAAAAAGAAGGTAATAAGATAATTAGAAGAGCATAATTTTTTTTGTCTTATCAAGAACTAAATGTTATTGCATCATATTTAAAATAATGTAGCAATAAGACTATGGCAAGTAAATATGAAAAAAAAAACAATATAATTAATGATGAGTAGATTTCTTTGGCATAATAATATGAGTAGTTAACTTGTATTTCACTATTTCCCCATGCATATTTTATTTATCTAATTACTTTCCTTGTTTAATTTCTATATCATAAATATTTATCTTGCTTTATTATATTGTTAGTGAAACAAAATCTACTTTTCTTAAATATATCATATATATACATTGTCTTAAATTTTCTCATCGTGGATATCCGGTAAATTTGTTCTGAATTCCGGTGCAAAACTTGAATATGTAAAATGCACATGCACCAAATCTCGTATCTTACACCTTTGAAGCGAATTTAATCACATCTAATACGAATTTTTATCATAGTGGCAAGAACCTTACTAGTAGTGATAATAAGATACCGAGTAAAATGAAGGAGCCATACTAGTTAAATTAAATCCCAAAATTTCTCCACCAAATATGATCATTTCCACAATTCCAGGCTGCAAGACCACAAAGATTTGTTCCGGAATCTTTGAGTTAGTGATTTGAGGCGAACAGGGAGAGGAAGCAGGCTCGACATCATCACCATCTTTATTGGACCGGCGGATGGGAGGGGAAGAAAGAATGGAGATGGTGGTCGCTCTCCGGAGAAGCTTTTACGATACAGGCCATTCGTAATAATTTTGGAATTATTGGGGCCGTTTATTTTTAGTAGTTTAATTAATTAGTTCGTATTTCATGTTATTTGAGATTTTAATTATTATCGTTTAATTGTATTAGTAGGATTTAAATTGTTTACTAGTAATTGTTTAGAATTTTGGTTATAGTACTTTCTTTGTGGGAGAAGCAGTCATGTTTTAGATAGGAGAAAGGAGATGTTCAATGCCTATAAACATGTACTTTGTCTTTCGTTTAACAATATGAGAAGATTGAGACCCAAAATCGATTTAGGAGTTTCATAGTTAGGAATAGTTGTAACATAATTTGGAGTTGTTCTCGCCACTAAGGAGATCCTCTACTCGAAAGCGTTCGAACATTAACGCGCATCAAAGTCCGCATTCGTGGGTTATTACATTGTGAAGCAAGATAATAATGATCAGATCAGGGAAAGCTTTCAAATAGTATGGACCTTATATGGTCCTTGAGCCTAGGAGCACTTTGGTTTTGATCAACGACTTCGTTGCAACCATACATCAAAGCCACCATTTTGGCAAGATTATGGGCAGCCCTATTGAAAGCCAACGGAAACGGCGTCGTCGGAGACAGAGATTCATTGTTGAGTTGCTTCCATGTCTCTTCAATCATTTCCATCACGTGCTCCCTGGCGCCATGGATCGACGACTCGGGATTCTCCTTCACGTAACAATCCAAGTACGATCCGTCGTTTCCAGTACTGTGTTCCTCGTCCTGAAAATCATAAATGATGGCTCTTCAGATCAGTGAGGGCGGCGTAGTCAGACTTTAAACGGACTGGGATACTTAAATTTTTTGTAACACTACTAAAACCTATGTATCTAATGAGATTTGAGTTGATTGGTGTCCTTATTAGTCACAACAAGTATCGGCGAAAGTATGAGGTCCGGTATTTACATATTCGTATACCAAAGTCTATTTATATACGTAGGTACCGTGGCAGAGAGGTCGTCCCACAACCGGAGAATCTTGGCGACGGAGGAGATTACTGGTGGGTTCTCGCCGCCGATGAGTTCGACGTTTCGTTGTGTCAGCCCTCGGCCCAAAATGAAGAGGAGGTGAACCAGCACAAGCGGGACCCCTGAGCTCACTATTCCGTTTTTCAAGTACTCTTCCGCACTTGGCAACTCTCCTGTCTTGAACCACCTGGCTTCTACTAGAAATGCCTTGAAAAGTCTTGCCCACTGCAAGATTAAAAAAAAAACAGCCAATTAAATCAGGGGGAAGAGAGTATGAAGATGGATGTTTGAACTCTTTTTTTTTTTTAATTATATTTTGCTGTCTTATATTACCCTTTTACATAGTCACGTTAAACCAAACTATGTCCTTGATTTCTCACTTTCTCTTAAATTTGTACATTTATTCTACTTCCACTACGAATAATTAATTAACGACTTATATCATACGTACAGCTTGTCGTAGGGAAGGTATAGGGTTCCATCCATGTCTTTTGTACACTTTGTATCCAATTTGATTGGTGACCTCATGAAGAGCCATAAAGCATTTCCTCATGTAATCGGGCAATTGATTCGCCGATGTAACGTCCCATCTGCATGCACCCAACAAATGATAACTTTATCCTGACGAGATCATTGTACTTATTAGGCATATATGTGTGTCGTCCTTCATATTATCACGTGGTTAAAATAAAACTTATTAATTTCTAGTTACCTGTCGACCGCAACAGTGAAGTGAGTAAGTTCATCTAACGATCCATAAACATCGAAGATGTCGTCGATGAGATAGACAAGTGAAATGGGTTTGGCAAGCTCCACTCTTTCTTCCGATAATTTTGGATCCGTCGAGATGGCCAACGGCCACATGTACCACTTCACTGGTTCGTTCCTTGCATGTGTCAACTCTTCCGCCAACCCTAGCTCCTTCCACCATCTATCAATAGACAAAAGAAAATGTACTAATCGATCTCCTTTCAACCTGAACCCTTATATAAGAACTTATAAGTATTGTCGGTCGTGCTTACGTAGAAATCTGGACGACTTCTTGTTGGTGCATGGACTGATTCACGTTGAAATCCAATCTTGCTAAATCCACGAGGATGTCTTCATCATTGTGCTTGGTTGAGCCGCCATGGGAGATTCCGAGGTAGCTCTTTACGTTGAATTTGGGCAAGCTTCTGTGGATAGGATGTCTCAGTGTGTAACTTGCTAGGCCAAGAGTAGTGGCTTCATCAGCTGGACCCAGTTGAGCATGTTGATGAGTTGAATATAGTTCCAACATGTGGGCACTAAACTCTCTTGCTTCGTCAAGAATGCTTTCTCCTTTTGTGGCCCAGTATGATGCTTCGTATAGTTCCATCATTCCCATGATATTGCTCGAGCATCCCATGTTGCTCTCGAACTTGCCTTCCTTGTTTCTGAACTTTTCGAACACATCTTCACCAAACACAAAGTAAGGGGAAAATTAGTCTAAATCTGTTAGGGTTACAAGCTTTGATTGGTACCATTAGCCCCTATGCATGTTTGGTCATGAATTTGAATCTGTGTTGTTGAATTAATGGGTTTCATCCTTATTAGTACTATATAGTAGTTCAGAAAGTGTCATTCGAAATTTCACACAAACTTATCGTGCATTATATTTTACTTTCGTATCGAATCTAAGGTGTGTTGAACATGATTAGGTATCCATGTCTTAACCCTGATATAGAAAATGAATGGATTCTTGTTTTGTACCTGAAGGAATGCGATAACCCTGGTGTCTTAGCAGTCGAAAGCGCAGTGAAGTCTCTAAAAGATCATGACATCGAGTACTACTATCATTATCGAGAACAGAAAATTTCATCGCCTCCTTCCCCTCCTCGCGCTTCAGAACCTCGTCGATCACTTCATCAAAGTGGTGGTCGAGGCCCAACCGTTGGAGCGCATCGATCATCACTAGGGTTTTCGTTGAATTCCCGTCTACTTCTGCTAACTCTTCAATTTGCTTGAACCTAGCTCTTGCTTCTGCTAGTGTCTTAGTATGCCTCTCCATCATCATGTCGATGCCATCCTGCCAAACCTGAAGAAATTGAAGAAAAAATTATCTTTCTTGCTTGAAATGAACACTTGTATAAAAATAGAAGGAAAAAAAAACCCCCCTCCAAGGTGAAGGATGCTTAACTGTAGTTTGGCCGCCACTAGCCATGTCCAGGATTCTTGAGGTTTGAAGAATATTAGCATGGTGCTGATGAGCTTTTGGCAATGACATGCAGCCTCTGGGATTAGCAATAATTAGCTGCACCGCCGGCGGATTAGCACTAATATTGCTGTGTTTAGATGAGTGATGATCAGTAATAATCTTAGGGCAAGAGGAAGGCAGTAAGAAACGGTTTGAGAAGGCCATCTTGATGATAAAAGGAATGGGTTGGATGGATGGATCATAATTATGGGAGAGGAGACTACTCTACATTTATAGGACTATTGGGGAGGAGGCACTCTTTCTCTTCTCTTTCTTTAAGGTAATCAAAAATACTGCGTGAAGTCGTGTTTTGTGAAGGGGCCACGTGGATGAGGTTTTGGACTGTTACGTGTTCAGTTTCGAAAATGGGGGGTTTCTTATAATTAGCGTAGAATAAGTTGCTAGTTGTCGTGATTTACTTGCATATAAACTATTTAAGACGGTTAGCGATGAAAATAGAGATACTCTTTCTCTTTCAGTTACATACAATATTGTAAAATCTGTTTATATCGTTGTGCCATTTTAACAAGTAGAATGATACGCGGGTGGTATAATCGATTTATGTCGGTTCATGCTGGTGTAACAAAATATATAAAAATATGAAGATCATTAACATCCAATGAATTTAATCATATATAAAATATATGTATGGACTATTTACTTACAATCCAACCAATAACATCAAATTTTGATTTTTAAATCATGAAATAAATGATAAATTATTATTTTTTATTAATTGCATTTACTAAAACGACATCATTTTGCTTAATATTCATAAGTCGATCATGTCGGTCATATCGGTGTTGTTCACGCTGGTTTCATGACCGACATTGATTGAATCTTGTTCGACCGACATCGATAGAACCTGGTTCAATCTACCAAAATGCCACCAATATGACAACCATGGTTACATATGCATCCAAGACAAAACAAAAATATATCGGACAGTATAGTTTGGTTGAATTGGTGACCTCCAATGTATTGATCGAGGTATTCTATTTGTATAATACAGTTGAATAGGTGTTTTTTTTAACTTTAACAACAATAATTTTATATTGATTGAGTTAAATTTTATACCGCTACATGTCTACATCTATTCCGCTAAACTGTTATCATAAAGAAGTACTTTTTTATATATAAGGGGACAAATTTTTTTTTTTAGTTAGATAATATTTAAAATATTTAAATTTGTAACCTTCAGATTTCAGACAAGTTACATTGCCAAGCCAAACACATTATTTCTTTGTAATTTCTAAATGAAGGGATAAAAGTATATATCTTCAAAGTTTCTCGATTTGTCAAGTAGAACACCTTAAAAGTTAAAAGCAAGAAAAAAGGCAAAGCCTCCACCAACAAGAAAAAAGCATAAAGTCGAGTGATCATGGATCTTAGCTGCTGACTGCTCTATTATTCATTCCAATTCCTTGTATCTCATCGCCAACAGTGGAATATCTACCAGAGTCGAAAGAAGAAGAGGGAAAAAATGGAGGAAAACGATGCATCAGCCGTGACAACTTATGTGCCAATGTGACCAGCTGGGATCTCTTTTGCAAGGACAGAAACTGTTCGGCCACCTGTCTATCTACGTGTGCCAAGCCTTCACCACTCATCTTTTTGGTGGCTAAGTTCTACTGTCCTTTCAATGGGTTTTATGAGGTTTGGCCGGTAAATAGGAAGGCAATAAAGAAAGGATTGAGAAGGCCATCAAGATCTTGATGATAAAGGTTAGGATGGATATAAAACATGATAATAGGAGGAGAACTCTACATTTGAAGGACTATTAGGGATGTTTTATCTAATAGGTTGTTTTCTTCATGGGCAACAAATCTGTGGAATTTACACATTTTAAGGGTCCAAATCTGTTGGGCTCGCGAACTTGAAAATCCCACCCATCAAAGTGGGAATTGGTTATGGACTTGAAGTCCATCATATGTGACCAACATATCCCTCTTAATTTTTTTTCTCTTATCATACCAATTAGGGAAGTATGATCAATTTCACTGCACATATATATAACATCTACAAAACAAAAAGAGTGTTTTTCAAGTTCATAATGAACTCAAAACCCTCGTATATTCAGAGTTTTCAAAACTAAAATTTTATCAAAATCTTCATTTTTCAAAAGCAAACTACAATAACTTCTTTTGTGGAAATCCTATAAATTGATGACATTCACGGAGTCTTTCTAAAGGTAATAAAATTACTAATGCGTCAAATATAATCGTGTCTGCCAAAGGTAACATAACCTAGCGGTGAAACCACTGGACCAATTAAGCTCTGGATGTGGGAGGTTCTGAGTTAGATTCCCAGTGGCGCCACTTGAACGTTCCCGGCGGCACCCTTGGTATCGGAGGCGAAG
The DNA here is from genome assembly GCA_964030455.1 of Linum trigynum. Taxonomy (NCBI): domain Eukaryota; kingdom Viridiplantae; phylum Streptophyta; class Magnoliopsida; order Malpighiales; family Linaceae; genus Linum; species Linum trigynum. The sequence continues at coordinate 65,908,129 of OZ034819.1, forward strand.
CCTCCCCGATGTTGGTAGCAGAAAGCCCCGGTTAGTATGCAGGTTCTCCAGTGGTTTAGTAGGTCCCGCTGTTGCTTAAGCGGCATGTGGGACTGAGATTCCCTGGGTTATAAAAAAATTAAAAAAATATAATTGTGTCTCATGGAGGGGCCACGTGGCTGAGTTTCTAGATGTTACGTGTATAGTTTAGAAAATAGAATTCCTCATTTAATTACACAATTAACGAGATACTTGTTGACTAAAGTGATCCAAGTCGATATAAACAACGTAATAGTTAAGATGATTTGGTGGGAATGGAGAAATTTGTTACGCTATGATAGACACATATATATTTAAGACAAATTAAAGATGGTCGAATCAGAAACCTACAATATATTGGTTAATTTTGGTTAGTATTCGACTTGTAGTAGGTTTTTTATTTTTTTATTTTGACAAATTATCTTATACAAAATGCTATTGTTTGAACTAGGGTGGCTATACGGTCTGGTCCGGTTAAATTGGACCAAATTGATCCGGTCTCAGTCCGGTCTTTTCGGGAATATAAGGACCAAAGTTTGGATTGGATACAATCCGGTCTTGACCCGGTCCGGTCCCAATTTAATCTTGATTTCAGGTGTTGGGGGTCTCTTATCCGGGTTTTTTACCTCAAATCTAAGCCCGAATATGAGATTGGATTGTTTGCTATCCGGTCCCAGTCCGGTCCCGGTCCAGGTTATACGATCCGGTTTCGGGTAAAACCAAACAGTCCGAACCAAATAGCCCGCCTAGTTTGAACCACGATTATACGGTAGATGATATTGATACATGAGAAACCCATTTCTTTCTAAGTGAATGGGCAAACTAACTACAAAGTTGTCCGATTTGTCAAATAAAACACATTAAAAACAACAAAACAACACAAAAGATAGCTGGAAAAGGAAAAACTTCCAACAACATGAAAAAGGCATAACGAAAAAGTCACAAATCAATTGGTAATGGCTCTAAGGTGCTGACCGCTTCGTATCTCATCGCCAACAGAGGAATATTTACAAGCAGCAACTCAAAAGAAAGAAGGAAAAGTAAAAAAAGAAGAGGAAAACGATGCATCATTCATAACCATGTTGCTGCCTGCTGGACGTTATTGGGTCCAGCCACGAGTGGAATCATCATCACTTATTTCCAAGAATGAGAATATGAGATATAACAAAGGTGATTGTTTGTTATGTTCGATTTAACTTTTCATTTATGAGATATTTTCTCTCATTAACATTTCTTCTCAGTAAATTGAGTTGACATGAACTTGTTCAAGATTATAATTTATATTGTTTTTTATACCTATTCTGAAATGACACCCTAATGAGTTTGGAGATGGTACAAACTACAAACTCACATACGTTTTGTGCTTCAAACAACATTTCTTCTCGAAAACTATTGGCCCCTGCATTATCTTTCTGCAGTGTACAGCTTTTTAGCTCCAATTTGCAACATATATGGTACATCTCTTACTCCAATGCCATAACCACTCACTTGTCACTTGGGAGTATAGAAAAAACAATGAGTTTTAACATAAAGATCAGAGTGGCGCAGCGGAAGCATGGTGGGCCCATAACCCACAGGTCCCTGGATCGAAACCAGGCTCTGATATTTGAATATTGTTTTGAACTATGGTGGTACTTTCCCCCATTATTTGAGAAATGGAAATTTTATTTTACAACATGCCAATGTAACAAAGTAAATATGTATCAAATGGGGATGCTTTCAAAAAGCATCGCATTGATATGGTCCTTGAGCTTTGGAAGTTTCTGATCTTGACCAGCATCATCATCGTCACATCCATACATCAAAGGCACCATTTTTGCAGAATTATGAGCTGCCCTGTTGAAAACTAATGGAAATGGTGTTGGGGATTGAAGTTCATGGTTGAGTTGCTTCCATGTCTCTTCAATCATTCTCGTCACATGCTCCCGAGCTTCATGAATCGAAGATTGAGGATTCTCCAGCATGTAGAAATACACGTAGGATCCGTCTTCCCCATCATATTCCTCGTTCTACACACAATTAGTTTTAATATGCATTAGATTTGGTAAATATGAAAGTAAGTATCAGAGAAGAATTCAAATTCTTCTCAAACCCGCCTTCCAGACGACGGCGTTCCACTGTGCCACCACAACGACGCCGCTTCGACAACGGATAGAACCCACCACCACAACGACGACGTTCCACTAACTCAAGCCAAACCAAGCAGGACCTGGAGCGACATCGTTTCAGGGAGAAACAAGGGCGGATAGACATTCTCACTTTTGATCCCTGTACTTCTGTTTTTCTTCACTTTTTCCTTTTCGGACTGTACTTGTAGTTGAAGGAACCTTGTCTTCTTCTACACTTAAGCCAACCCACTTGTACTACTGCAACAGCTATATAAGCTGGAAAGATCAATGAGACAAATCAGATTTTTAGGGTTTCCATCACAAAACGTTGTTATGGTATCAGAGCCTGGTTCCCTTGAACCCTAGGCGCCGCCACAACAACCATGGCTGATGCAAACGTGAGCAACGAAGGAGCTAATGCTGCAGCCAACACAAATGCTGCACTGCAGGATCCAATGGCAGATCCATACTACTTACATGGCTCTGAACAACCAGGGCAACTACTGGTCGCGGAGAAACTCACCACAACCAATTACAATGATTGGAACAAGGCAATGTACAATGCACTGGGAGCCAAGAACAAGACTGGCTTCATCAATGGCACTCTGGTTGAACCTGCACCAGACAGCCCTCAAGCCTGGTCTTGGAACAGGAACAACATCATGGTCCTGTCTTGGATCCAGCAAGCAGTGGAGCCTGGGATCAGAAAGACAATCATGTCTTTCAAGTCAGCAGCAGAAGCATGGAGGAGCTTAAGAGCTCGATATGGACAAGGTGACATGGTGAGGATAGCAGAACTGATAGAGGCACTTGCAACCATGAAACAAGGTAACCAAACCCTAACTGAGTACTATGGTGAGATGATTGTTGTGAGGGATGAACTGGATAACTACCAACCTTTAGATCCCTGTGACTGTACCCCCACTAGTCACTCTACTTGTAGAGCCATGAAACAAGTCTTGGGTTACAGAGACACTGGCTATGTCATACAGTTCCTAAGGGGACTCAATGAGAACTACAGCACTGTTAGGTCACAGGTCTTGTTTCAGGACACCCTGCCCTCCATCGATAGGGTGTTCCAGAGAATGTTGCAGCATGAGAGGCAACAGTATGGAAGCCACCAGGCCAAAGCTCTTGTTGCAGAAAGCACTGCTTTTGCTTCCCACAGCAACATACCAGCAAACAAAAGGACCAAGCCATATTGTACTTACTGTAAGGCACTGGGACACACTGAAGATGTTTGTTTTCACAAACATGGATGGCCACCTGGCATGACCCCCAGAGGTGTGACTGCTGCTGGTAAGCCAGTTGAGTGCAACTACTGCAAGAAGCTTGGGCACACAGAAGACAAGTGCTACCAGAAGAATGGCTACCCTCCTGGCACTGGAAGAGGAAGAGGAAGACCTCAGGTCAATGCTGCAACCACAGTGATTGGAGACAAAGGCCAGCAGGAGGTGAAGCTCACCAAGGCTGAGTATGAGAAGTTCATCCAAATGATGAGCCAGAGCACACAAGCATCTCCTGGACCGAGCTTCTCAGCTGCAGTTTTCACTACCAGCAAGGCAGAAACATCAGGTAAATATGTTTTCAATGCTCAAAACAAGGATCCATATAACCAACTATGGATCCTGGACACTGGAGCATCAGACCACATTGTCTGCTCCCTTTCCCTACTTCAAAACCACAAACAAATCAGTGGGGTATTCATTACCCTCCCCACTGGCCAAAGAGTTGAAGCTAGTCACTCAGGAACAGTGAGATGCCTTCCAGACTTGGTGCTTGAGGAGGCCTTATATGTTCCTCAGTTTAACTTCAACTTAGTGTCTGTCAGTAAGTTGAGCAAGAACAAATCACTTTGCTTAACTTTCTTTTCTGATGTGTGTTTGATCCAGGACATGCAGCTGAGGAGGATGACTGGTTCTGCTAAGCTGTCCCATGGCCTCTACCTATTAGACAACATAGACAACTCTATCATACCTAAACACACTACTGCAACCAGTAGTGCACCTTTTGATCTTTGGCACCATAGACTAGGACATGTCTCCCATTCCAAAATCCCCCTTTTGAGAAACTTGTGTACATCCATAGAAACATACAGTTCTATACCCTGTGATGTATGCCATTTTGCTAGGCAAAAGAGACTGCCTTTTCCTTCCAGTTCATCTGTAACTGAGAATCCTTTTCAGTTAATACATACTGACATTTGGGGGCCACATCCTGTTCCTAGTTATGATGGACATCGATATTTCTTAACTATAGTTGATGACTTCTCCAGGATGACATGGATCATCCTTTTACAAACCAAGGCAGAAGCCAGACCTAAACTAAAAGAGTTTTGCAATTACATTGAAAGACAATTTGACACTTCAGTTAAGAAAATTAGAAGTGATCAAGGCAAAGAGTTCAGGATGAGTGATTTCTTTCAAAACACAGGGATTTTCCATGAACAATCATGTGTTGAAACTCCTGAACAAAACAGCAAAGTAGAGAGGAAGCACCAGCACATACTTGCTGTTGCCAGAGCTCTCAAATTCCAAGCCAACCTACCATCTGGTTTCTGGGCAGATTGTGTGAAACACGCTGTTCACCTAATCAACAGGGTCCCAACTCCTGTTCTAAACAATCTCACCCCCTTTGAAAAACTTCACAAAAAACCACCTGACCTTTCCTATCTCAGAGTCTTTGGCTGCCTTTGTTTTGCCAGCACTCTCCACAACCACAGAACAAAATTTGATTCCAGAGCTAGGAAGGGCATCTTTATTGGCTTTACATCAGGGATAAAGGGGTACAAGATATATGACCTCACCTCCCATGAAGTTTTCACTTCAAGGGATGTTCAGTTCCATGAAAATCATTTCCCATTTCACCATGAGGTCACCTCCAACCTTCCCTCTGACCTATACAATTCCTCACTCACCCCTGCACCCTTTGATGATCCTAGTCCTAGTTATCAGCCCACCACCAACCCCTCTCATACCCTCAATGACCTGAACACACTCCACTTTGACTCTGACAGTGACACAGACAACTACACCACCTCTCCTACTCCTACCCAGCACTCACCTCCCACTCCATCACCCCCACCACCACCACCACCACCACCTCCTGTTCCCACTAGGAAGTCCACCAGAACTCCCAAACCACCCTCACATCTCCAACTTTACCATTGCAACCTGCTTCAGCAGTTTTCTTCTACCAGTCATCCTACTCAGCAGCACAATCCAGGTATCACTCACTCACTCAACAAAGTTATTCACTATGATAACTTGTCTCCAACTGACAGACATTTTGCATTAAGTATCTCCTCTTACAAAGAACCAGAATCTTACAAGGAGGCCATACTCTCCCCATTCTGGGATGCTGCTATGCAAGATGAGTTTCAAGCACTTGACAGAAACCAGACTTGGGACATTGTGGAGGCACCTCCCAATGTCAAACTCATTGGTAACAAATGGATATACAAGTTTAAGTTTCTCTCTGATGGTAGCCTAGAAAGAAGGAAAGCAAGACTGGTTGCTAAAGGCTACACACAACAGGAGGGCATTGACTACCAAGACACCTTTGCTCCTGTTGTGAAAATGACCACTATCAGGTTGTTCCTTGCTCTGGCCTCTATCCACAACTGGCACATACACCAGCTAGACATCAACAATGCATTCCTCCATGGTGACTTGGAGGAATGTGTCTACATGAAGCTCCCAGATGGTTACAAACAACCAGCAGGAATCAAAAACCCTGTTTGCAAACTCAAGAAATCTCTCTATGGCCTAAAGCAAGCATCAAGACAATGGTTCTCCAAGCTGGCTGAGAAACTACAATCACAAGGTTTCACATCCAGCAAAGTGGATCACTCCATGTTTTACAAGGCCACATCAACTTCCTATACCTGTATCCTAGTCTACGTTGATGACCTTGTAATTGGAGGAAATGATTTGTCTGACATCATCAACATCAAGGCCTACTTGCATCAAGAATTCAGCATCAAAGACTTAGGTGATTTGAAATTCTTTCTGGGAATTGAAGTATCAAGATCACCTTCTGGCATTCACATTTCTCAACGAAAATATACATTGGAAATTCTGGATGATGCTGCCATGATCAACACCAAACCTGTCACTACCCCTATTGATTACAAGACACACCTATCTGCCCAACATGATGACCCCTATCCGGACCCAGAACAGTACAGAAGACTTGTTGGGAAGCTGATCTATCTCACTACGACTAGGCCTGACATTAGCTTCGCCACCCAACAAGTAAGTCATTTCATGTCTAATCCTAGCCATACACATTTCAAAGCTGTGAACAGAATCCTGAGGTACCTCAAATCAGCACCATCCAATGGTCTCTTCTTCCCTTCTTCGTCCACACTGCACTTGAAGGCCTTCAGTGACTCCGATTGGGCCGCCTGTGTTGACACACGACGCTCTGTGACCGGTTACTGTGTCTACTTGGGTGATTCCTTGGTGTCCTGGAAATGCAAGAAGCAGACTACCATCTCCCGCTCTTCTTGTGAAGCCGAGTACCGTGCCCTCGCCTACACCACCTGTGAAGTGCAATGGCTCCTGTATCTGCTTCACGACTTCAAGATTTCTCATCCTCAACCCGCTTCCATCTACTGCGACAACCAGTCTGCCATCTACATCGCCGAGAACCCAACCTTCCACGAACGGACGAAGCACATCGAATTAGACTGCCACTTCGTTCGCGAGAAGCTCCATGACGGCACCATCAAGGTTCTCCATGTCTCCACTGTCCACCAGCTGGCCGATATCTTCACCAAAGCTCTCTCACCAGCCATTTTTCACAATCTCCTCTCCAAGCTTGGTGTCCATGAGCTCTGCCCACCAGCTTGCGGGGGGCTATCAGAGAAGAATTCAAATTCTTCTCAAACCCGCCTTCCAGACGACGGCGTTCCACTGTGCCACCACAACGACGCCGCTTCGACAACGGATAGAACCCACCACCACAACGACGACGTTCCACTAACTCAAGCCAAACCAAGCAGGACCTGGAGCGACATCGTTTCAGGGAGAAACAAGGGCGGATAGACATTCTCACTTTTGATCCCTGTACTTCTGTTTTTCTTCACTTTTCCCTTTTCGGACTGTACTTGTAGTTGAAGGAACCTTGTCTTCTTCTACACTTAAGCCAACCCACTTGTACTACTGCAACAGCTATATAAGCTGGAAAGATCAATGAGACAAATCAGATTTTTAGGGTACTGTATATTCAAACTTTATTCTACAAACTATGTGTTACCGTGGCAGAGAGGTCATCCCACAGCCGGAGAATTTTGGCGACGGAAGAGATCACCGGAGGATCGTCGCCATTAACAAGGTCCACGTTTATTTGTGTTAGGCCTTTGCCCAAAAGGAAGAAGAAGTGAACCAGAACAACTTGGACCCCAGAGCTCACTATTCCATTCTTCAAGTACTCTTCCGCACTTGGCCACTCTCCTCCCTTCAACCACATGGCTTCCACTAGAAATGCCTTGAAAAGTTTCGCCCACTACAAAATAAAAATGGTGAATTGAAAGATGAAAAAATATGTTCATGTACAAACTATGCTGAAAATCTTATTTTTGTCTCTTAATCTGACTTCATTATACATAATACTGAATCCATCATATCATGAATGACTGATGCAGTGATGCATCGTAAAACGAGACGATATGAAAAAATTAAGAAACAAATTTAGAAGTCGAAAATGAGTCGTTGTTTACGTACTGCTTGTCGTAGGGAGTGCACTGGGTTCCATCCATGTCTACTGTACACTTTGTACCCAATTTCATTGGTGACTTTATGGAGAGATGTGAAGCATTTCATCATATAATTGGGCAATTGGTCTACCGATGCAATGTCCCACCTGTACAAGCACACAAATTCCATCATGGACAATGTCTTATGAGATCATCAATAATAAGATTGGTGAATCCTTAAAAGCGATTCTTAATGTGCTTTATTTATCCCAATACTAAGTTTAGGGTTCAGCATTCAAATGTGATACATAAGTCTGTTCATGTCCACATCGTTATAATTATATTCTAGTTAATCCGTACGTGCAGCGTAGTTCAGATCATCGGTAAATGACCTAGTTACGTACGTACCTATCAATGATTTCTGTGAAGAGAGTTAGTTGATCTAGCGACCCATAAACATCAAAGATGTCGTCAACGAGGTACACGAACGAAATCGGTTTGGCAAGGTCCACCCTTTCTTCCGACAGTTTCGGATCCGTCAGAATTGCCAAAGGCCACATGTACCACTTCATTGGCTCATTCCTTGCATATTCCAACCCTTCCGCCAACCCTAGCTCCTCCCACCATCTGTCCATGCAAAGCCAGAACCTCAACCAACAGGAGATTCATCATGAATAAGAACACCATGAATGGCAAATCTAGCTACTTACTCAAACACCTGCACGACCTCTTGCTGGCAGATGGACTGATTCACATTGAAATCCAATCTTGCTAGATCCATGAGTGTGTCTTCGTAGTGCTTGGTCGAGCCATGGAAAATGGTGATGTAGTTCTTGATGTGGAATTTGGGTAAGCTTCTGTGGAGAGGATGCCTCAAAGTGTAGTCTGCAAGGGGATCAGTGGGTGGTGGATCCAACTTGTGGGCACAGAATTTCCCTGCTTCGTCCAATATGGTACTTTCCCCTTCTGTGGCCCAATATGATGCTTCGTATAGTTCTATCAGTCCCACGATGTCTTGTCCCAATTTGCTCTCCCACTTGCCTTCCTTGTTTATGAACTTTTGGAACACATCTTTACCAAGAGATGGAACAGAATAAAAAGTTAGTTTAGTCTGTCAAGGTTAGAGGTTTGTATACAGGGTTTGGTCGAATGATATTACCTTTGATCTCTAACTGACATGTCACACATTGAATTTCTTAAGTAGCACCCAATTATAAGAACTAATCTATACCTCTTTAAAAAAAAAATTCTTTTATTTTGTTTTGATGGGTAACATACATGTATTTTGTAGCAAAAATCACTTATCACATCACAATAAATTATGCATCAAATATAATTTAGGACTAGTATTTAATATTTAGCAACTAATTCACTACAGAAAAAAAAAATATGTTTAGCACCTAACGGAAACTGTCGCAATAGACACAATGTTGTGGTCACACTATAGGGGTGTGCAATGATTTGGTCTGTACTAACCATAAGAAACATGTTACCGCGTAAAAATTTAGTTTATCCAAACTAAATTTTAAACTACGATAAGAAAAATAATGCATAGTTTTCATACCTATAGAAGTGCGATAACCTTGTTGTCTAAGCAATCGAAAGCGCAAGGAGGTCTCGAAAAGGTCATGGCTTGGACCAGTATCATTGTACTGGCGTTTCAATATTGCCTCGATCTCTTCCTCGAAGTGGTGGTCGAGGCCTAACCGTTGTAGAGCATCGATCATTCTCAAAAATTTCATAGAGTTCCCTTCTTCTTGATCTTCTGCCTCTTCCTCCATTTGATTGAACATAAACTTCACTTCTGCTAGTTTCTGAGCATGCTTGTCAATGTTGCTAACGTCATCCTGCATATATATAATTCAAAACCTAAACATGTATCAATACTTTTCCCCAATACAATGAACAACTCTATGTTGTCAATAGAGGTGGCAAATGGATTTGATCCATAAATCAAATCAAATGCATGGGATCATGAATTCAAGCGACATCTAAATATTGAAACAATATGTAAATTTTGAAAAGTTTAGATACTAAAATGTCATAATAAAAAGTTTTAGGAACAAAATTATAAACCATACAAAATATAGGTACTAAACTATAATTTTTCAACAATCTATAAATCCAATCCATCCACTTAAATATCCAACGAAACCAAATACCAACGGACACATATGAAGATACAAGCATTATTACCTTGATCGGCGAGAAATTAACGAAGCTAAAATGAAGGACGGATTGATTCTTACCGTAAATGCAGCACTGGACATCTCCCAACAATTTGAGTTAATAAGATCAACCGGTTCTTGACAACTGTTAGCCGGAATGATCGTCACTGGATCTTCTACAACGGTATGGTTCTGACTAGCTGGCGGCGTCGATAATGATGAGATTTGTTGCACCTTGAGATCAGTGATTAGCAGCTGTGGCCCCAGAGGATTATAGCACTACTGATAAGCTGCTATCTGAGCCGTAATGAGTCATTTTCGGGGCCAAAATTAAGGAAACTAATTACAAAGAACGATTTGAGAAAGCTAGGGTATTAGTATGGCTCATCAAAGGACATGGGGATTCCTCCCTTTATATAGGATATAGTTGGTTGGGAAAACATCTGTGCCAGATGGAGTTAGGCTTAGGCTTAGTCTTAGGCATATGCATGTTGTTTCTAAGTTGTTTTGAAGAGTAAAATATATCCTTGTTTTACACATTGGTTTGTACGACTACTCTTGACGAAGTGACGAGGTTTCCTCCCATTTTTGTGGCGTTTGGTGGTTGGCCTAGTGGAGAATCTTTCATTCATTCACGAGCATGGAAAATGGAATGGAAGAAGTAGGGCATCTTTCTTTCAAACGACAAGCACCTATCGTACCTCGGCCAACACCCTTCACTACTACGATGTGGGTCATACACGCATGTGGTCTGATAAAAAGATGGTATGTTTTGCCGGCCGAGGTTGATAAATCACTATCGTGATGTAGTCAAAAGTGAGTTTCTGCGTATAAATGTTTTGGTGATTTAGAAGCGTAAGATTGTAAGTTTTTAAATTCTAAAGCGGAGTTTTTAACTACATAAGTTATAAAAACTGAGATTTTGTGTAGAAACGTTTTAGTGACCTAGAAATGTAAAATCGTAAGTTTTTAAGTTTTAAAGCGCGATTTTGACTACATTATAGTACGAGAACCAAAACCGTACCACTTGTTGATACCGGTGTACAGGGGCGGACCGCCGGACCCAGGGGGGCCGAAAATAATTAAACAAAGTGTATGTAGCCAAGGCGAATCGAACACATGTACTTTAAAACACAAGTCAAGCTTGACTACCATTAGACCACATAACTATTTCACAACAAAATTTACGGAACAAGTTCTAATTGTAAAATTTATACTAAATATCCTTACGATCATAGGGGCTGGGACCAATCCCGGGGGCACCCTAGCTTGAGTGTAGCTACGCCCCTGCTGGAGTACCCAAAATGGTAGCCGGTTTTAGCGGTAGGCAAGGTTGTCAACCCGCGGGTTGACCCACGGGTCGACCCAATTTGACCCTGACCCGGTGAGAAAAACGGGTCGCATGCACCCGCCGGGTCGACCGCTATAAGGTACCGGGTTGGAGGTCAAATTGTGTCATTTTTTTCTTTAGTTTGCGAAATGCGCCTATTTTCCAATTTTTCTTTTCGCCTAACTCAATCTTTGGAATACTAAGTTGAACATTTGAATATTTATGTTATATAAGTGTGTGTGAATTTTCACTATATGTTGGATCTAAGTACGATATGTTATTTTGGTGTAATATTATATGTTATAACTCATATGTTAGATAAGATTTGATATAATTTATGAGGATAAGTACAATATAATGACTCTTTCTATATTTCCGGGCCAAACCGGGCTAAAACGGTTGACCCATTAACCCTTGACCCACTAGCTCGACCGGGTTCGGGTCAACCCGTGGGTTGACAACCTTGGCGGTAGGAAACCGTTAAACTACGATTAAAATTACTATTTTAATACAAAATATTTTGACACCAAATTTTTTTATATAACCTCTCTGATATGATTTCAACAATCCTTACTCTTAACAAACGCAATACAAAATACTTTTGGCACCAAATTTTCTGATATAACCTCAACAATCCTTACTCTTCACAAACGAGCCATTTTAACAACCTCGTGGAACGAATAGTTAGATATTGCGCATGGCCGGTCCTTATCAACGAGTTGTTAATGGGCCTGAATAAGTTGACTGTTGGCCCCATCGGCCATCTCCATATCCATATCAGGAGGCCCATGCTGGGTCCGCAACTCAACCATGAAACTTTAACGGCGACGACTTTCCCGACGGATTTCACACGAAGGCCGTCGTCGATTCTGCCAGAATGGTTCCCTTTGTGTATAGAATGATCCGTCATTCCCATGACGGAACCACCAGGCACAACAACGGCGTTCCAGGTCTTCAGTAAGATTATTTATATGTAGTGAAGTAAAAGTGTGTATTTTGGAAATTTTGTTTAGAAACTAAAAGGTACTACTACTGAACCACATTACTTATATATATACATATTTAGCAGTCTCTTATTCAAATACTAATAACCCAACATCTACAATGCAAAGTTGATTACATAACACCTAACTCAATTAGTCCAGTGATAATTATCACTGGTTTTGAAGCTGCATGCAAACCTATATAACTCATATAAAAAAAAATTGGCATTTTCAAAGCAGAAAATGCTAATGGGAATGCTTTGATCAAACAGAAGCAGGCTGGATATTCTACTCCTGGAGACTTGGAAGACTATCCACATTAGATTCCTGATCATCACCTTTGAATCCAATTTCATACATCAAAGGAACCATTTTGGCAGAATCTACGACGACCTTCATGAAACCCGTGGGGAAAGGTACCGCAGGAGACAGATACTCATAGTTCAGTTGCTTCCACGTGTCCTCAATCATGTCCACCACGTGCTTCCTAGCTTCATGGACCGACAAACCAGGATTCTCCTTCAAGTAGCAGTCCACGTACGACTCGTCGTATCCAACGTCTTCCTCGTACTGCAATAATCAATTTCATAATCGTACGTACCCAAAAGGAAAACATATGTTTGAGATAAAAAAAAAAATCGATCGATCTATTTTGCTTAATTATTACCATGGATGAAAGGTCGTCGGAGAGGCGCAGAATTTTGGCGACGGGTGATATCAATGGCGGTTCGTCGCTATCCACTAGGCGCACGTTTTCTTCTGTTAGGCCCGTGCCCAACATATAGAAGAAGTGAACCAGCATCAACGGTGCTCCAGAAGTCACCATTCCAGTCCTCAAGTATTCATCTGATTTTGGGCACTCTCCTGTTCTCAACCATCTGGCTTCGACTAGAAATGCTTCGAACAATTTTCCCCACTACGTACAAAATCGAATAAATAATATTTGATCTAGCGATAATGAAGAGAGATAATTTCCATCCGTCTCGTGTACTTACCGCTCGTTTAAGCGAGTTTATGGGACTCCATCCATGTTTTCTGTGAACTTGGCATCCGATTTGATTAGTCGTACGATAGAGAACCATGAAGCACGATCTCATGCACTCTGGTAATTTGTCTATTGTATCTGTATCCCATCTACACATGCAATAATACACGAAAGACATCTCTTCAACCTCCAAATAAATCGACAACAGTGGGTTCACGTTGTACAATATCTTTTTTTTTTTTTACATATGAACATATTACCTGGTCATCGCTTCTGTGAAGAGTGCGAGGTCGTCAAGCGAACCGTACATGTCGAAGATGTCGTTGATTAGGTAGACAATGGAAATGATTTTGGCAAGCTCTACCCTGTACTCCGAGAGTTCGGGGCCTGCGAGGGTTGCCTTAGGCCATGCGCTAGCTTTAGCCAACAGTTGATCTCGCCCAACACTCGTCCCCAAACCAACCTCATCCCACCACCTGCTTAATTCGAGTTCATGAGGTATGATGAAACATGAGCGATCTCTTTGCGAAAACCAATTTAACGTTGACAAGACTCACTCATCAAGAACAAAACTATATGACTTCGAATTGACGATAAATAACCAGATTTCAAGTCACGGAAACATTGCACATAATGGTGAAATATTATAAAACTATTGCTAATTAATTATATCACAAACAAACACAACGAATCAACTTAACTAAATTTTATATATGTTGTCGAAATGAATAAAAAGATAATGAAAATAAATAAAGCCTGTCACAGTACTACTTGTGAGCTGTGGGCTACTGGCTAGCTAGCCCTCTGCTTATTGTCTAATTTGAATTAATAACATTATCATAACTAGCCATCTTTCATGATTTATTTGTTCTTTTAATTCATTTACTTTATTTCTCATTGATTATGTACGTAGCTCAGTGATAATAAATTAATTACCTGGAAAGCTGGTCAAGTTCTTTCTGATGCACCGCCTGGTTCATTTTGAGATCCAACTTCGCCAGATCTTTGAGAGTCTCCACGTAGCGACTCTGACGCTTGCTTGTAATCGTTGCCCCAAAGCTGCTCAAGTAGTCTTTAATCACCAGCCTTGGTATGCTCCTGTGGTAAGGATGTTTCAGCGCATTGGCGACGGCTTCTTCCGTCGCCAATAGTCCAATGACATCATTAACGACGGAATAATATTGCGACGGATTGGGGGCTATCCACGAACGTAGCCGACGGGCGCTGAATTCGCCGGCTTCATGCAGTATGTCTTCGCCAGGTGTCATCCACTGGGAAGCTTCGTACAGTTGAATTAGTGCTTGCACGTTTTGATGACCTAATAGCCTGGGCTGGAACTTCCCCTCTTGATTCTTGAATTTGTTAAACACATCTGAAACACGTAACCACGTTGCAACTTGCGGTGTTAAGTAACGACTAACGAGATTACGATTAGTTAATGATCAATTATCCCACCATTCAATACTCATACCATCCAATGACAAGTCGGGTCCAGATAAGATATTTTGCTCTTGGGACATGGGTTGGTACTGGTCGATACATACGGGTATATATTTTAAAGGGAAGACATTTGAAACACTAATTGTTTTATTGAAACATATATATATATATATGGTGGAGTCTTCAGTGCACTCACTTTTTTGGGTGCATTCAGTGCACTCGCTTCATAATCGTCATTTTAAACATGAGATTTATGTCAAAATGATGTCAATCATCACTTATGATGTGATGAACAATAACGCACATGAATTTGCACAAAAACCATGAAAGATTTGCTTTAATTTGAAGGATTTAGAGTTTAAAGATCTAGGGTTAGGGTTAGGGTTTACAGTTTGGGGTTTAGGGATAGAACTCAAAATTGGATGTCTAGGGCTTAGGGTAATCCGCTAATTAGTTGTTATCATATGTTATATTATCATATTATACTAATTCTACAAATTAAACTTCAAAATCCGACTCCTTAAGACTAGTTTTTGAGTTGGGTGCATTGAACGCACTCATTTTTGTGAGTGCGCCGAAGTAGTCACCATACATATATATATATATATATATATATATTATATCATGATAAATGTAGATAAATTAATCAAGAAATTGAAGATAGAGTAAAATGTTAAGCAATTTGAGTAAAATTTCATATAAAGTATAAACTAGGGAAAAAAAGAGATGGGTCAGAATGGATCAGATCCATGATCACCCCATCTCATTTAAATTATCCGCTCAAAACATATCAAACAGGCCGAGTAGAACGGATCTAATGATATTTGAGTTGTTTATGCAAGAGGGTGAGATATTCTATTCTATTATATAGATATAGAAAAAAAAAGAAATAATATTGTGGATTTGAGAATCCATCATAAATGGTCTATAATATGTCATCCTCATGACCTCATCAGGTGTAAAAAAACGGAAGATTCACTAGTTCTATGTTACCCTCAATATATATGTTACCTGAAGGGATGGGATGACCTTGCTGCCTTAACAACCGAAAGCTCAAGGAAACCTCGAAAAGCCCATCTTCTCGCCGCCGGTCGGCCACCGTAGCACAGAACTCATCGTAAAGAACAGCTCCGATGGTTTCCTGGAAGTGGTAATCGATCCCCAGCCGCTGTACAGCATCGATCAGTACCAAGGTCTCGACGGGACATGACATCAACACTTGATCATCTCTCGCCACTGAGTACTGCCTCCTCGTGAACAGTTGTTTTGCCTCTTTCAGCTTCTGCGCATGTTTTTCCCCCAGGCAGCAGCACTGCGCACCATGGCGCCTGCTGGTAGTGTTTTTGCGACCGAATAAGGAGAAGGAAGGATGGAGGATCGTAGAGAAGGCCATGTATATGGATGATCGGAGAAATTTTTGTTTACTGGTAAAGAATGGAGAGAAGCTAGTTCAGCACAAGAAGGGAAGGGGTTGAAGGCAGCAAGTTGCTGGTTAGAGTTTTTGGACGGTTCTCCGATAGCTAGCCTGAAATACCATGTTGTCTTGTTGTGCTTTCTCGTTGATGCGTGTGCATTCTATTTATATAACACAAGTGGTGCTAGTTTTACGTAGTTATAATATAGCTAGTCGGAGATGGAATCCTTCAGATAATATATAATAACAAGCAATGGGAATCACATGGAATCGAAATAATTTTGTTATCATCCTGACCTCCTCACATGCCAATTGTCTGAAGGGTTATTTTACAAGTATTTGGTGTCGTAAGATCCGGTGGGAGCAATTTGTGGTTCTTAATTAAATGTTGTGGCGATTTTGTAAAATAAATATTATTTTTTTCATCCAGTCAGAGTGGGTTGTTTGTGCCCGATCCAACGATATCAGGTACCTGTAAAAATCTTTCTCGCAGTTAATCTTTGAACACCATAGTCGAACTGATATATCATATACTGTGTTTAGGTCAAACACTTGGATCAATAAAACAAGCAAATGCGGGAAAGAGGGACGAATAAAGCGTCATAACCAATTTGGTATAATCATCTTCAAAACCAATTTAGCGGAAACACTAAAATTATACGGGAGAGAAGTTTTTATCATTTACTTACAAAAATACTTCCACCAGCGAGAGGGCTCATCGCTTGTCTCCCAAAGTACTATTGCCTCGGTTCCTTTCAATACTAGCTAGGAAGTTGTACTAGTCTCGAAAGTGGACAAGTCATATAATGTTGCTTTTAAGGAAGCATATACATGTGGCTAATAAATTATGTGTCTCATATTCGGGCTTAGATTTGAGGTAAAAAAAACCCGGATAAAGACCGGATAAGAGACCCCCAACACCTAAAATCAAGATCAAATTGGGACCAGACCGGGTCAAGACCGGACCGAATCAAGATCGGACTGTATCCAATCCAATCTTTGGTCCTTATATTCTCGAAAAGACCGAACTGTGACCGGATCAATTTGGTCCGATTTAACCGGACCGGACCGTATAGACACCCCTAACTCTGATACATGTCAATAACTAGTCCGGCCACTTCAATTATTTGAAGAGATTCAAAACTATAACTTATATCAATGATTTATACACTCCTTCAAATAAAAATCGGTCGAACTGAAATATTCCACATGTCCATGGTACGTACTTAGCTTGCTGCATCAAGTAAGCAACAAGCAAAAAAAGGTTAAAAAGACAATTAAGAAAGCACACGGTGCATATGATATATATCAATTACAGAAAGCTGAAGATCACACTATTGAATATTATTACACAGATTCATTAACTCCGAGGTCTCTCTTTCAATCAAACAGAAGCAGGCTGGTTATGGTACTGTTGCAGACTTGGAATGCAATCAATGTCAGACGACTCCTGATCATCATCATCATCAAGTCCAATTTCATACATCAAAGGAGCCATTTTGGCAGAATCAACGACGGCCTTCCCAAAAACCGTCGGGAAAGGTACCGCCGGAGACAGATACTCATGGTTGAGTTGCTTCCACGTGTCTTCGATCATTTCGACCACATGCTTCCTGGCTTCAGAGACCGTCAGACCAGGATTCTCCTTCAAGTAGCAATCCACGTGCGACCCGACGTCGTATCCAACGCCTTCCTCGTACTGCAATCAATTTCATCAATTATCATTACCCAAAAAGAAGAAAAAAAAATATTTCAGAAACCAACTCAATCGATATATATTCGGCTTACCGTGGAGGAAAGCTCGTCGGACAGGCGCAGAATTTTGGCGACGGAGGTTATCAACGGCGGTTCGTCGCCGTCCACGAGGCCCACGTTTTGTTCCGTTAGGCCCAAGCCCAACATGAAGAAGAAGTGAACCAGCAACAATGGCACTCCAGAAGTCACGATTCCAGTCCTCAAGCAGTCGTCTGATTTTCGACACTCTTCCGTTCTCAACGATCTGGCCTTGACTAGGAATGCTTCGAACAATTTTGCCCACTACGTACGAAATAACAATATATAATTAATAGGTTTCAAAACATTGGTCTAGCGACAACGAAGAGATTCGATATAATTTCCATCAATCTCGTGTACTTACCGATTGTTGAAGTGAGCGCATCGGATTTCGTCCATGTTTTATGTACACTTTGTATCCGATCTGATTAGTCATATGATAGAGAGTCATGAAGCACACTCTCATGAACTCTGGTAATTTATCTGTCGTTTCGGTGTCCCATCTGCACGCGCGCGAAAGACGCGACATTCTCGTGAGGTTATCCACTTGCTAGAAGATATTATTATTGCTGATTTGACTTGAATCAGACTGTCGGTCGCTACGACTGGAATAGGTTTAGACCCATATGGAGAAGTATAAATACTTCTCATTTTCTCGATATAGTGAAACTGGTTCTCTCTCGCCCGTGGACTATAGCTAACACACATCGTGTTTGTGGAACCACGTAAATCGTGCTTTCTCGATTCTGATGATTTCTCGATCCGTAGCAGCGCAGTTATAACAATTACATAATGTAATAAACAATATACCTGATCGTCCATGAATTACCTTGTAACAGTCTGTGAGAAGAGTGTGAGTACTTCCAGCGATCCATAGGAGTCGAAGATGTTGCCAATGAGCTTCACTAAGGCAATGATTTTGGCAAGCTCGACCCTGTAGCCAGAGAATTGAGATCCTGCGAGGGTTGCCATTGCCCACGAGCTAGCTTTGACCAGCAGCTGATCTCTCCCAACATTCGCCGCCAAACAAACCTCAATATCCCACCACCTAAAATAAAAGTTTTGGTTCAGAAGGGCCAAAATAAAGAGAGCTTTTGTGACGAAACCTTACCCTAACTTTTTTGTGTACCTGGAGAGTTGGTCAAGTTCGTTCTGATGTACCGCCTGATTCATTTTGAGATCCAACTTCGCCAGATCTTTGAGAGTCTCAACGTAGCGACTCTGCCGCTTGCTTGTAATCGTTGCCCCAAAGCTGCTCAAGTAGTCTTTAATCACCAACCTTGGTATGCTCTTGTGGTAGGGATGTTTCAGCACATTGGCGACGGCTTCTCCCGTCGCCAGTAGTCCAATGACATCATTAACGACGGAATAATATTGCGACGGCTTGGGGGCTATCCACGAACGTAGCCGACGGGCGCTGAATTCGCCGGCTTCACGCAGTATGTCTTCGCCAGCTGTCATCCACTGGGAGGCTTCGTACAGTTGAATTAATGCTTGCACGTTTTGATGACCTAATAACTTGGGTTGGAACTTCCCTTCGTCATTCTTGAATCTGTGAAACACATCTGAAAAACATATATTGCCGCGTTTAAGTCACTATAAAAAAAGGGCTTTTCGCAACCAAAGTAAATAATTCCTAAAAACATAAAATTGGTTATTGTTGAGGATATTAATTACTTAGTCAACAAGTAATTAATTCCTTGTCCTTTAAGTCCCTTGTTTCCTTGTTCATGTAAAAGAAGGAAACTTGGTTGTCGTTAGGGTTTTAACCCTAAGTCTATATCTATAAAAGCTTAGCTACGAGATTGTCGTAAGCAAGCCGTCAAGATGTAGTCGTATAATAAAACATCAGTCGTGAGCTCGTTCCGAGCTCACCGTGGATTAGTCTCGATCAATCAAGATCGAGGATACCACGTAAATCCCTTGTCTCGTGTTATTTTCAATTTCGCATCATCAAATTCTTCATGGTATCAGAGCAAAACTCGAGCCATTGTTAGGGTTTTGAGCTTCCGCAAGTTTTTGTCTTTTGTCTCGTCGTCTTCGTCAATCAGCAGCCACAGTGAAAGAAGTTGTTGGCTCCACCTCCGACTCCAACATCAGGTCGCCGTTGTTGCCCAGTCGTGGTCGTTCGTGGTCTCTCTCTAAAGGTCGTCGTCGCATCCCGTCACAGTCGCTGATTTCCATCGGAATCAGTTTCGTCCGCCTCGATCTTCTCATCAACACCAGTCGCCGACGCCGAGTAAAGGCCGTCGTTAGTGGCCTCAACTCGCCGCCATTCCTCTTGTCAACATCGTCGCCCGCGTCCCGACGTCGTTGACTCATCATCGTCGCAGTCGTCAAGTAGAGGCTGCTCGGATCCGAGCTCCCGCCAGCGTCGCCCTTTTCATGACACCGCCATCGCCAGTCAGTCAACTTCCCATTCGTCATCTTCGTCTCGAGCAGAATCAAAGTCGTCTGCACTGCCGCTATCGCTGTCGTCGTCAACCACAACGGCGCAGACCTCCGATCTCGCTCTCAACATCGTCGTCAATCCCGCCGCCGTCGCAATCAAACGGCCGCGTATCATAGTCATCTCCAGCTTTGCCTCCTGTAGATGGGTCACCGTCGTTGTCGTCAAGTCAATCTCACCATCATCGTCCGCGGCGGGACTTTTGTTTTTTGATTGGCTGATCCAAAACTCTCGGCCGGTCCACAAATTCAAGAGCGTGTCTCTGTCCCTGTCGATATCTACAATCAGTTCCTGGAGGCAGCTGCCCAAGTTCCCGCAATCAGAGTCCAGAAATCAAATCCAGGTTCAATCCAAGTTTCTGCTGCAGGCTGGACCTAGTTTTGAATCTGCTGGCCTACGGTGGATTTCGTCTTCACCCTTCCCATTTACCACAACATTTGGGAGAAGTAGGAGTACGTCAGGTCAAAGCAATTACATGGTAAAAAAAAGGAATTGATTTGCCTTGTGTTTGTGGTGGAACTTTTGTGCCTTGTTGCAGCTGTCGTCATTATTCAGAATATCAATCAAAGTCATGGCAGTGAAGACACTAATGGTCGTCTCTTCAATAGCCAGTCATTGTCAAGTCATCGAGCGAGGCAGTCACGATCAAAGAAGCGATCGTCCCCTCTGCGTTCAGAATCAATCAATTTTCAGTCTTCACCATTCTAGCTTTCAAGCTGGACATTCACATCGTTCATGCTCCAGCTTGAGGGGGAGAATAGGGAGTCAGCCCGTTCAGGAGATGCAGTCAACCATCTCCACCATATCATACGGATAGAAGTCAATCGTCTCCGTCAAGTCATTCAAGAGACGCAGTCAACCGTCTTCATCAGGTCGTTCAAGAGTCGCAATCAACCGTCTCCGTCGCGACGTTCAAGAAGATGCAGTCAACCATCTTCATCAGGTTGTTCAAGGGAGTGAGTCAGTCGTCTCCAAATCAACCTCGTCCAAGAGATTATTCATCTCGAGTTTGTTGTTCAAGCTTGTCATGCTTGTTCGTCACATTTCCTTTGTCAAGCTCGACATTCTTGTCACTCATGTCTTTGCTTGAGGGGGAGTGTTGAGGATATTAATTACTTAGTCAACAAGTAATTAATTCCTTGTCCTTTAAGTCCCTTGTTTCCTTGTTCATGTAAAAGAAGGAAACTTGGTTGTCGTTAGGGTTTTAACCCTAAGTCTATATCTATAAAAGCTTAGCTACGAGATTGTCGTAAGCAAGCCGTCAAGATGTAGTCGTATAATAAAACATCAGTCGTGAGCTCGTTCCGAGCTCACCGTGGATTAGTCTCGATCAATCAAGATCGAGGATACCACGTAAATCCCTTGTCTCGTGTTATTTTCAATTCCGCATCATCAAATTCTTCAGTTATTAATTAATACTCTTTGTGACAAAAACTAAGTAGCAAAATTGATCGCTATAGTCGTGTTACGAAATTCACTAGGCGTGTATGATAGTATGAATATATATGTTAGCTAAGGTTAAGAAATGGATATAAGCTTGCAAGAGATTAGTAGAAAAGCTCATACAAATCCTTTTTCAACAACTCACGTTATAATTATTTATTGGGACTAAACCGTTTGTTCGCTTATATGATATCATAGTCTGCGACTGCCAATATATAAACAATGGTTTAGTACAAACGACAATATATATGTTCAACATGCAAAACGAAAGTGTAATGATTTACTACACAAGGATTATATATACATTCAACATGCGTCATACTGAAAAGCTCAAAATTACCCTTTCTATTTGAGCGGACGATGAAAAGTTCAAACAAACCAATTCTCAACAAATCGAGTTATTGAAACCAAGTGATTTTTGTTCGTTAACAACACGTTGGGATGTTGAGATCGTTACCCGAAGGGATGGAATGACCCTGCTGCCTTAACAAGCGGAAGCTCAAGGAAACCTCGAGAAGCCCATCTTCTCGCAGCCGGTCGGCGGCGGCCGCCATCCTAGTTGCGGAGAACTCATCGTGAAGAACAGCTTCGATGGTTTCCTGGAAGTGGTGGTCGATCCCCAGCCGCTGCACAGCATCGATCAGTGCCAAGGTCTCGACGGGACATGACGACATCAACACTTGATCATCTCTCGCCACTGAGTACTGCCTCCTCGTGAACAGTTGCTTTGCCTCTTTCAGCTTCTGCGCATGTTTTTCCCCCAGGCAGCAGCACTGCACCATCAATGGCTTCTCACCATTGGATCCGCTGGTAATGTTTTTGCGACCGAATGAGGAGAAACAAGGACGGAGGTTCGTAGAGAAGGCCATAGTCGGGATTTTTGTTTAGTGGTAAAGAGGACGGAAAACGAGAGAAGAGAAGAGAAGCTAGTCGTACGTAAGACTTTAGAACATGGATGAATGTACGTACGTGCCAGTCATATATATATATATATGTATGAGATAATTGGCAAGCCGACGAATCACATGCAGTACTCGTGTGTAATATTATAATAATATTCGAATTTCTCAAGTATCATGATTCATGATTAATCATTACCATTTTTTTTTTGTTTATCTCTTGCTTGAATTTTCTCCTATGGTCAACAACGACTGGCCTTTTTTTAAAAGATTTTGATCCTTCCATATTTGCTCTGTAAAAATAATACCGGATTGATGAATTTGTTTGACCCTTTCTTTCTTTGGCTGGTATTTGGTGACCAAGGGGTTTGCCATATTATATTTGTCTGTATTTTCTCGTGTTCAAATATTCGATATGGGTTTCCATTAAAAAAGTAGCACAGGCCAGGTCTGCTATAGTATTTGTCCTTGTTTGAATTGATGCTTTCATGGCAACAGTACTAGCTGGCCCAAGTTGCTATCGGGTGCATAATTTGTAATTATGTAGTATTTTTTTTTTTTTTTTGCCGTATTATTTCTTACTTAATAATCATAATGAGTTATTTTTAATCCACCAGAAAACACTAATTTATCTGTCAAAGAGTCGTTTGGACCGGCGACATACAAACAGGTTGAGAGCGTGATACAATTTAATATTTAATATTTTATTCAACGAAAAAGAAGAAAAAAATTAATATTTTATAATTAAAATGCATAAAGTAGTACTCCAAAAAAAAAAAGGCACTATGTAGTATGTAATTACTCCATCGAAACAATAGTGTGGGAAGGAGTAACTTAAATAAATCAATATTTAAACTAATATTTTTGGTCAACAAATTAGTGCTTCATTTAGAGTATCCGACTTTTGAACGACCTTCAATTAGTGAGTGTTTATAGAAAAGGTTGGGGTTTTGTTACATCTAACTATTTTAAAGGTCACAATCTCCGGATGTCTTTTTTTTATCATGCCTCTTTAATTTGACAATCTCTTGATGATATCTCTCTCAACTTATTCCATGATTTTACTTACACAAATAAGAATGATTTCTTTATTTCACCGTTATAAATCTTGTTAGAGCGTTCATATTAATGCAATCACAAGACTAATTGCGTGTGATGTTCTTATTTTCATTTCAAAGTTTATGCAATGCAACTCAACTTTATTTCATTGCACCTACATCAATGTAATTTACTTGAAATGGCATATATGAAGGTTTAAGTAACTTTATCAAATTAAAAATAATAAATCAAGAGAGAAAAATAAATCATTTATTATATTTTTCTATGTGACTTGCGTCTTCGATTTCATTTAACACAAACTTGCATCTTCGGAAGTGCACACTACTTTGCTACAGGCTACCTTTGCAATTACATATAGAGTGATATGTATGATTTGTAATTGATGTGTGTGCAATGTGTGTGCTCTTTGCTCTAGACAAGAGTAGTATAACAATGACCAAAACTGGAAATAGTTAGCCCTGATTGTGGCCACAACTCAATATCTAACAACATATTATTCAGTCATTTTTCTCTTTTCCCAGACCCTGCTCGCTGCTTGCGTTAAGAATATTTCAGCTTCAATGATGTAGTGAGTAAGTAGTGTCATAAATGAAATGATTTAATAACCCAAGGTGTAGAAAGAGGCTCATATGTATGGATCTTAATCACTTCCTTAAACGCTTTTTCAAACGAAAGTCAACTGATAGGGATGAAATTTGCACAAATCCACGCCATGCCATGTGATTCAAATCAATTACTAAGATTTGTGGACGCGGGAATTTGATCACATGCATGATCATGATTAAACCAACTCTAATATTATGTCAAGAAACAATTGGTACCAATAATTCGAATTGTTATAAGATACTATATATATATATATAACTCGAGAGTTGCTTTCAAACAGAAGCAGGCTGGATATGATACTCTCGCAGCTGGCTTGGAAGGCTATCAATATTAGAGTACTCCTCCTTATCATCATCAAGTCCATTTTCATACATCAAAGGCACCATTTTGGCAGAAACAACGACGGCCCTAGCAAAAGCCGTCGGGAAAGGTATCGCCGGAGACAGATACTCATGGTTGAGTTGCTGCCACGTGTGTTCAATCATTTCCATCACATGCTTCGTGGCTTCATGGACCGACAAACCAGGATTCTCCTTCAAGTAGCAATCCACGTAAGAGCCGTCGTATCCAACGTGTTCCTCGTACTGCAATCAATTTCATCGTCACCAAAAAATTATACTTGAGAAGGAAAAAGAAAAAAAAAAACACGATCGGTATATATTTGGCTGCGGTTGGTAAATTGGTCTAGATTTGGTTTACCATGGAGGAAAGGTCGTCGGACAGGCGCAGAATTTTGGCAACGGATGATATCAACGGCGGTTCGTCGCTGTCCACGAGGCCCACGTTTTGTTCCGTTAGGCCCAAGCCCAACATGAAGAAGAAGTGAACCAGCAGCAATGGCACTCCAGAAGTCACGATTCCAGTCTCGAGGTAGTCGTCTGACTTTGGACACTCTTCCGTTCTCAGCCACTTCGCTTCCACTAGAAATGCTTCGAACAATTTTGCCCACTACAAAACCAAATAAATAACAAACAAACATAGCTCTCAAAAAACATTGGTCTAACGATAATGAAGAGGTTCATGGATGATTCTTATCCGTGTACTTACCGCCTGTTTAAGCGAATGCATCGGATTCCATCCATGTTTTCTGTACACTTGGTATCCGATCTGATTAGTCGTATGATAGACGGCCATGAAGCACGTCCTCATGCACTCTGGTAATTTATCTACCGTTTCAGTGTCCCATCTGCACACGCGAAAGACATTGTTGTGAGATTATCCACTTGTTAAAAGATGTTACTTTCTCGTAAATAGGTATATTGATTCGAAAATTTACCTAGTAACAGCTTCTGTGAAGAGGGTGAGCTCTTCCAGCGATCCATAGGTGTCGAAGATGTCGTCAATGAGGTAAACTAAGGCGATGATTTTGGCAAGATCTACCCTGTGCTCAGAGAATTCAGATCCTGCTAGGGTTGCCATTGGCCACGCGCTGGCTTTAACCAACAGCTGATCTCTCCCAACATTCGCTGCCAAACCAACCTCGTCCCACCACCTGGTTTTGATCAATCAACAGCCCATTAACGTTGACTAGCTCATAGAACAAAAACGGAAAAAGTTGACTAGAATGCATAGTTAATTGCGGGTAGTAATGATATCAAAAGGGTTTTGGGTTAAAAGGTCAAAGAAAGACAATTTAATTGAAGTTTCTTTTCGATAAGTCGACTCGAGTTATTGATATCAAACGGTTAATGAAATGGTATTAGAGCCTGATGTGGTCAAAAATGATTATCTGTTCGAATCTAATTCTTAATCTTCAATATAAATCGTTAATTTAAATACAATATACGGTGGATATATATATGTGTATAGTTCAAATTCATGAGTTGATGACTCTAGTTTGAGCGAAGCGTGTATAAAATTGATAATGTCAAAAAATATATATTTTTTCAGTATGTATTGGAAGTGGATGATTTTGTTATTTGACAAGGTGGAGTAATTTAGAAGTAATGTTATTGGTAGGTAAGTAGGTAGCTCACTAATTACATGCATATCTACCTGGAAAGCTGGCCAAGTTCTTTCTGATGAACCACCTGGTTCATTTTGCAATCCAACATCGCCAGATCCTTGAGAGTCTCCACAAAGTAACCCTGCTCCTTGTTTGTGATTAATGTTCCCCTGAAACTACTCAGGTAGTCTTTAATCGCCAGCCTCGGTATGCTCCTGTGGTAAGGATGCTTCAGCGTATTAGCGACCAACTCCCTCGTCGCTAAATGTCCCATGGGATCATATTGCGACCACCGGTCGCCACCTAACCATGAACGCAGCCGGCGGGCGCTAAATTCCCCAGCTTCGTGCAGTATTTCTTCCCCGGGGGTGACCCATTGGGAAGCCTCGTAGAGTTGCATTAGTGCCTCCACGTTCTGATGTCCTAACCTCGACACGAACTTCCCTTCCCGATTCTTGAACTTGTTGAACACATCTGTTAATAGAATAATAAAGCACGTTCTGATCATTTGTAGTCCTGGGAGTAACGAAGTTAGGTTATATGATTATTTATGGAAGGGAAAGGGTTTGGTGGGATCTAAATAATCAGAATATATACCTAATTATATTCTCGTATTTTTATGATTATTTGGGGATTATTCATCTAGTTTGGTGTTTATATATTCACGTAAGACCTATGATTATTTACGTAAGTGAAATTGAGTTTTTTTTTCTTCTGCTCGTATTTTATGGAATTAAATTGGATTTCAAATTTTTCTGTAAAAAATGAGCTGCACTGATCATTATTCATTAATATACACAATGAAATCTATTTTGTTACATCCCAAAATTTTTTAAAAAAATGATTTTACAACGATTTGAATAAATAAAAATATGCATGAATAGACACCAGATTTCGTGAATAGTCATTTTTGTTTGTGTGAATAACCATTAACCAACGCTATTACTTAGATAAACTCCAATATGACGTGAATGAGTAGAAATTTACGTGAATAAACATAAAATTACGTGAACTAGGTGTTGTGACTCTTTAGATGCCATCAAACCTTTTTCCATTGTAATTTTTTTTAAGCTAAAAAACCCTTACCAGAGGTGATGGCATGACCTTGTTGCCTTAACAATCGAAAGCTCAAGGAAACCTCGGAAAGACCATCTTCTCGGCTGCTGATGAACTCATCGTCAAGAACAGCTTCGATGTCTTCCTGGAAATGGTGGTCGATGCCAAGTCGCTGGACGGCATCGACCATTACTAAGCTCTCTACAGGACGAGATTGCTTCCTCTTCGTGAACAAATGCTTTGCCTCCTTCAGCTTCTGGGCATGTTTTTCCTCCAGGCAGCATTGAAGCACTGGTTTCTGATCGCCATGGCGGCTTATGGAGCTTTTGCCACCGAATGAGGAGCAGGAAGACGACGACGAAGGATGGAGGATCATGGAGAAGGCCATAAATAGATGCAAGTCGTAAATGGAACTATGTTATCTTGCTGCTGTACTTGTCGTTAATGAATGTGCTTTGTATTTATAGTTTTGATATGTAGGATTATACGATAATAACAAGCTCGAGAACCATATGGAATATTATTATATATATTGGCCTTGAATGATGCGCTGGCCCACGTTACTAGATATATAATGCATCTGCTATAATCCCACACTAAGATCATGTTATAATTAATTAATTAACTAATTCTGTAGAAACGCGGAAGCCAGTTTTGTTAGTTTAATTTGAAGGGTGAGCGTATACTCATTATACTAATCGGTGTTTAAACCGTATGTGGTGGGTGGGTTGACTGCATGACGTGTTGAAATGATGAAGCTTCGAATGAAATTAGATGGACGGTGAATGCTCTCATTACTTTAAAAAAAATATTTTGCTAGACACGGGTTCGAAATTTGAATCATGTATCGTGTGAGATCGTACTAAAAAAGTTAATGAAGTGTATTTAATTATACAACATTCAAATTACTAGCATATTGATCGGCAGAAGTATTCAAATTACCGTCACCGCTCAAGTATTCTAATAGTACTTTGAAAAATGAATTTATTTCAATAATTCGAATTATTTTTGAGAGAAAAATTAGAAACTCTATTATCTAGTTTCCTTGCATCAGCACACTCACCTCTCAATTCTCCCACTCCCATATATAATTATTATTACATTATTATATAACAAGACTGCACTAGTAATTTGACTGCCGATTGACGGTTGACTTCAATTACGGTGCTTTAATTCTCCCCCAAAACAGCTGGAGCTGGCTATTTCGGACGGACTCTCTTTTGACTCTATTTCCTCCACGTGATGAGTTGCTAGTTTGCTACTGTTTTCGTGCCACGCGTACGTTATGTTTCACTCAATTCTGAATTGTCTCCGGCGGGTAGGAATGGCAATGAGGCAGGTTCGGAGCGAGTATCTCGATATCCATACTCGCAGCGGCGAATTCAGAACATAGTAGAGCACTGAGCCGCATTTCATTATAAAACTAGATACCGTAAAAAATCATAGTTTTTACGATATCGATTGTACATGTCGATCTTTTAATGTAGTGAATTCATCAATAATGGAGTCTACATCCATACAAATAGCATACTACTCTCTTTCAAATAAAATAGTTAACCAATCGGCGATAAATTCATTGCTCATTTTGTTGCGCAAATAATTTTTCACATGTTCCATTTTTGAAAAGGTTATCTCCATAGTAGCTGTTGAAGCGGACAATGTCAACAAAAGATTAATCAATCGGCCAATCAATTTGTATTGTGTATCCATCCCTATTTTCACCAGCTGCTCTAGTCATTTTCAAGTGAACAAACCTCATATTTCTTTTAGCTTTTTACGTTTTAGGCTTTTAGAATTTTAGGTTTCATTGCTTGTTTTTTTAGACGAGAATCATTAGAGGTAGAATTTTTAGACTAAATTTAGAGTTATGATTTGAATATGTTCATCTTACTCATTTTCTTAATTATACATAATTTTATTATAAAATAGCACTGGACCAAATGGCTAATCGATAAACGCATAAGGGTTATATTAGCTTCGGATCTAGAGGAGGGTTGGGCCGTGGCCCGAGGTGGCCACCCCCTGGATCCGCCACTGCATACCCGTCCCGTGGCAGGTCGGGTCCGGGTCGGGTAATTTATGCGGAAAAACATTAGAATTATTCGTTATTTTAATTAAAAGACAAAGAAAGAAACCATAATTTGATAAAATGTAGTTAAATTATTGGAGAAATTGAGTTTTCACTCATTTACAACTTTATTATACCTAAAATATGATGTAATAAGAGGAAAGTCCTAAGTAATTTGACTAAGATTACATGTAATTCAGGCAAGAACGGGTCGTGAATGGGGCGTGTCGGTAGGTCGGGTCGATGAGAGGTACCCATTCCCGCCCGTTTACGAGGCAGTTCGGACACGCCCCAAAATAGATCAAACAGGACGGGTTAATCGGGTCAGGTCAAAATTGTCATCCCTACCGGCGGGAATCACTCCCTAGCTATCTCTCAGCAGTATAATCTACCGAGTAATTAGCATAAATGGTCACACAACTTATCACTTTATACAAAACGGTCACAAAATATTCATTTTGCACGATTTGATAATACATTTTTATACTTATAATCTGCCTTAGCTTGTGCAATATAATTATTCCTTCAAGGTGCACCATGAAAAATAGTTAGATTGTTGCTTAGGGCACATTGATTGAATAATAGCATCTGATTTTTTTTCTATTAGACTCTCTTTTTTTTTTACAAAAGATAATCATATATTGATTTAAAAAATAGGCAATTACATCCTGGAGATCAGCCAGGACTGAAAATCGAACAAACGACTCGTCGTCGGGTACAAAGAAAGGGCCTTTCTAGCCACCAGATGGGTTATCCTATTACTACTCCGACCTACAAATCGAACACTAAACCCCGGATTACTGGACAACCCCAGCACCACCTCTTCCAGAATCGCACCCACCCGGTTGTCCCTAGTATCAGCTTGCAGGATCTTATCGATGACAACCTTGGCATCCCCTTCAAACTGGACATCCGTGAAACCACGCTCCAGACACCAAATAATACCCTCGCGGAGGACAAGCAGTTCCACCATCATGGGGTCATCAATTATCGAAAATTGGACCCCTTTCGCCATTAAGACATCTCGAGAAGGGGTCAGCAAAACCAATCCCCCTGCCGAGTGAGAACCGCTTCTAGTAGCCCCATCCCACGTGCAAATAACCCCCGCCTGGACCACCTGCCCCGGTTGGTGCGTTTGAGCGGGCTGAGAAACTTTATCCATCGGAAGGCGCACCCACTCCTCATACTGCTGGGTAAACTGGCGCATCAAAGCAGGGATCCCATTAGACTCCCTCTCAATGTGATTGCTTAGTTTAGTTTTGTTTAGTTTTTTAATTAAGTAATTAGGATTGAGGATTTAAAGCAATCTTTCATTTCACATTGACAGAAGTTCGCTGGGCAGAATGACAGGCCTCTTAAACACGGGCCTTAAGTCAGCTTGAGGAGCCAATGGGCCGATGAATCGTTTGTGCTTTAACCAATGAGAGACAAAATGAAACAGATACTAAATAATTGTTTATGGGCACTTGTAGCACCAGCTCCAGGATGCCTGTTTGGTTTGGGTTAATATACCCTAACCAAAGGTCACCTGTTCGATCTTGGTATTCTCTCTCTCTTATTCCAAAATATCCTCTCTTTTTATCTCTACCCATTTACTTAGATGAACACACGGTTACTACCATTCGGTTTGAATAATACATACAAAGATTTACACAAACCAACATAACTGTCTGCCAAGGGGAGGAAGACCTCTTAAGTTAGGAGTTTAAAATCAACTCTCTCCTTCCTGCCAACCCAATTGAACACCTGGACTCTCAAATCCTAGTTACCTATGAGAAGAAGGTTTAAAAGTTGAGAATATAAAAAATGACAAGCTCACTACAAACACAGAACAACCATCCTTGGTCAATTTGATGCCAAGGAACCTAGTCTCTTCTCATACATCTTCGCCCGGCGGAGAGCATCCACAGCCTCCGCTTGCTTCCCTGCGCGTTTTAAGTTTACAGCTTTCACTTTCTCCGCCTTGATCCGCTCCTCCAACTCGCTCCTTTCGTCCCCAACTGCAACAACAACGCTCTCTGCTGCCTTGCTCGGACTAACTCTCACCGGCTGTGCTTGTTGTGATTTCGGAGTGGGATCATCGATTCCAATTGCTCTAAGGGCAGCTAGAAGCTGAGGATCAAGAACTTCGTCGACACCAACATCATCACTCATTTCGGGTTTGTTGGAATCTTGAGATGCCTCCAGCTGGGCTTCGAGTGCCTTGGCCAGCTCAAACTCGGCTTCTGCCTCTTGTGTCCGGCCTTCTCTTCGGAGCTTCAACGCCTGCCTTTTGTGGCTCAGGGATTCCTGCTGCAACTTGAAACGATCACGCCCCGATAGCTGCTGCTTTGGTGGGGCCACCACACTGGATGATTCAGTAGGTTCTTTTTTTTTAGCAGGGGGTGACTCTTCCTGGGCATGAGTTTCGGGGCTGGGAAGAATCTCTCTCTCTAACAACTTGGCCTGGCGAAGCTCCTCTCGAGCTTCTGCCAGTTTGCCTTCTCTTTTCAGCGCTAATGCTTTCCTCTTTCGGGCCAAAACTTGTTGCTGCACTGAGCTTTCCTCCTCTTGAGAACTCGAACTTGGGACAGAACTCGGCACATGACTGTGATCCTTGCTTCTATCAGTTGCCTGTTCATTTCTTGAGGAACCCACTTGATCCATGACTTTAACACTGCTTGCATTTCCTACTTCTCCCGGTAGTGACACAACAACCGAGTCTTTTGAACCAGCTGCCATCAAGCGTGTTGTCTCAGTTGTATTCGCAGGGATCTTCACATTCTCATGTCGGTCAATCAATGACTCTGGAGTCTCGGATTCTATGGGTCTCGAATCTTCCTGTTCTTCCAACTCGGTCTGCAGTACATTGGCCATTTTCAACAATTCATCTGCTTCTTCAGTTTCCCCTTTACGCCTATGAGCTAAGGCTTTTCTTTTGAGACCCAAAAGCTCTCGTTGGATTTCCCCTTTACTTCTTCGTGCATTATGTGAAATTCTTGAAGTGGAAACAGCTTCGGTTAAGCTATCAAAGTGAACAGAACTAGCAGAAACTTGTACAGATGGCTTGACTTCTGCAACAGCTGGCACAGTTTCACCTTTCCACCCTAAGCTGTTCAGTACTGATAGAAGAGCTGGGTCATGCATATCTTTTTCAGTAACTGCTTCACTATCTTCCTTGAAATCAGATTCAACCTGGGTTTCTTTCTTGGGTTGATCCATATCCGCTATCTGGATCTCCAATTCTTTAGCTGATCTGAGCACTTCGTCAGCCTCATCGGGTTTTCCTTCACGTCTCAGAGTTAACGCCTTTCGTTTAAGTCCCAGAAGTTCCCTCTGTAGTTCACCTCTTGTTTTCGTTGATGTCCTTGTTGGTGGCACATTGGGTCTTGACTGAGTGACTGGAGAAACACTACTTTCCTCTTTCCATCCTAGATCACTTAGGAGGGAAAGGTAAGTCGGGTTGCTCAAGTCTTCTTCTGTTACATCTACATCACCATCATGTGAATTTCTCAAAAGATCTGAATCTTCATACCCCAGGTTAAAGTTCACTTCAACAGTAGTGCTGCTAACTTTAGTAGCATTATCCATCTCCTCGAGCTGTTTCTCAAGAATTTTCCCTTTCCTCAGTTCTTCCTCTGCCTCATCCAATTTCCCCTCCCTTCTCAACGAAAGAGCCTTCTTTTTGGACGACAGAAGCTCTTTCTGGATCGTCATTCTACTCTTAGGAGGAACTACATCTTTGCTCAGGTTCCTAAGTTGGGAAGTTGAAGTTTTTGGAAGAACGGTGGGCTCGCCACCATCTAAGCTCTCAAGGTTCTTTTCAAGCAACTTGGCCTTCTTTAATTGTGCCATTGCCTCAGCCACATTACCTGCTCGTTTAAGATTGAGTGCCTCTTTCTTCAGAGACAGGATTTCTTTACTCATTGCTTCCCTGTCAATGCTGACTTCCACTGCATCACATTCATCGGTCCACCCTAATGACCGAAGAGCTGCAGTCATCTCCGGGTCAACCAGATCATCATCAGTAACTTCAACATTAATATCAAAACCAGTATCATCTGAGAGACTATTGAAATTGAACCCAAGGTCTGGCTGATCGTAACTAGAGAGCAGATCATCATCATCTTTCCCACCATCCATGCCACGGATTAGTGCAGCGATCTCATCATCAGAATCTTCAGCTGCACCACCAAGCAGTTCCTGCTCTTCAAGTTCCTTCTCTAAAATTTTAGCTTTCTTGAGTTCTTGTTTGGCTTCGTCAAGCTTCCCTTCACGCTTCAGCATGAGAGCCTTTTTCTTAAGAGCAACAACCTGAGATTTGTCAATCCCACCAGCTCCTCTTTCTTTAGTATTCTTTTCAGATACATTTCCAAGAAGAGAATACAACTCTCCTTCCAGAGTCAAATTGGCAGTCTTTTTATCCTTTTCCTGGAGATCCATATCAGGCAATCCTAGGTCTCTGAGTTCAGAAAGAAAATCATCCTTCTCTTTCGTCCCTTGGTCATGGAGTCTACCTTTCTTTCCAGAATCCCCAACCGAGCTTACAGAACTCATACCCTTCCTACGGTTTTTCCTAATGGTTAACTCCAAAGCATCAGCTTGCCTCTCTAGTTCCTTCCCCCGCTTAAATGCCTTCAAAGCTTCATCCGATTTACCCTCTCCTTTCAGAATCTTATACTTTCCCTTTTCCTCCACAGCCCGTTTTCTTAATTCCTCAGGAGTTGTCTCCTGGTTTACATGATTATCACCATCAACCGAGTAACTTCGACTAATTTCTCCACCATGATCCATAGTGCTAGGCCCTCTTGTAGTCAGGCTCGAAGCACTACTACTACTCCCTAGAATCTGATTCAAAACTTCATCCTCATCTCTCGATGAGGATTTCGAACTCGCTCCTAAACCAAAAACGAGAGCTAGCTCATTCAACTGTACATAAAGTAAACAAGCACAACAAGAAATCCAGAGAAAGGTTTTTATTACCTTTGCCCGCCCTGTTCTTGTGACCATGGCGGAGCTCGAAGCGCGCGGCTTCCTCCAGCTGCTTGCAAGGATCGCAAATTCGCACTGGGGAATCGCCTTGGCCTCTCAGAACCATCCTCTGCTGCGTACAAGTCCCGCAGAACAAGCCCCCGCATCTGCGGCAGTGATGCTGAAAATCGAAAGGCGGAAAAAAAGAAGTCATCGATTGAAAGTAGACGAAATCGCGATCTGGAAGTTAGAGACAGAACGAGGGACCAAGAAGAAGAAGAAGAAGGAGAAGGAACCTTGCGATTGATGAAGGTGAACTGAGAAGCGCAGCCTTGGCAATGCGTAGCATCGACGACCCAATTGTTTCCTCTCTGCGAGGGCTTCGGCGGCAATCCGATCTTCTCCAACATCTTCCTCCCTCTATCTCTTGAGTTACCTTACTCTCCGACTAAATTGATCGGGAATCGGAAGCGAAGCGAGGGAGATTGGAATACGAAAGGCGCGAATTCGATAGCCGGCGATTTTGCTCAGCTGAATCTTCTTCTTCTTTTCGCCGGACTTTCTCGACAACAGATTTCAGAGTGAGAGAAGAAGACTTCCGTTTGCTTTCGTGGTGCGGCGACGTGTATATTCGTCACGTTTTATTCCGCGGGAGCCCACAGTTAATTTTTGTTAACAGATACAATGGGCTTCTGGCTAGGCCTACATGGATATACGGTGGCCCACAGTTGTTTCACTTTAATAACGGGTCCAAACCGAAAATTGAATGGCCCAAATATGCATTTATATTGTTTTAGGCCCAAGAATAGTTTGGCTATTAATAGAACTGGCAAATTACAACCCGACCCGTTGACTCGACCCGAATCCGCTCGAAAAGTAGAAGTTTTAATAACCCGAATGACCCGAATCCGATAACCCGCAATTTTTTGGGTCGGGTTGGGCGGGTTAGCGGGTCGACCCATTAGACCCGCTCCATTTTATATATCTCCCAAAATGATAAAAACACTCATAAATTGATGATATATTTAAAAAAATTCACATGGATTTGAATGACATATGTTTGGAGCTTAAGGATAATCAAATATCATGTGTTTCTTGTAATAACATTACTCTTGTGATTGTTTTTTGACGATTTGTGTAATTTGTATTTCATTTAGGATAATGTCTATTTTTTATCCAAATCTTTTTTAGATTCTTTTATATTATCCAAACCTATTAAAATTCTGTTAATTATCCAAATCTTTCATAATTCATCCAAATATTAACCATTTTTATATTATCGTTAATAATTTTGTAACTCTTTTCTTAATTAAAATATTAAATTTTTTGTAATCTTGACCATCATGTGTCTCTTCCAAGTCATTATCATGTTGCCAAGTCAATATTACTAACAAAATTACTAACTGGAAGTTAATATTTGGCTAATTCTTAGTATTTCGATAGGTTTTGATAATATAAAAGAATTTGAAAAAGATTTGGATAAAAAATAGACATTACCCTTTCATTTAATTAGCATGGGAAGATTTGAGAATATGTTAATGGACATGTGTTAGGTAAACTGTTGTCATGCATTTGTAAAAATTTGTGTTCTTGAAGAAAATATGAAGCATGTTTGATATTGTTTCTGAGAACGCTAATAGCCCGAAACGACCTGTAACCCGACCCGAAACCGAATGGGTTGGGTCAATATTTGACCCAAAATTAGCCTAGCAAACACGACCCGACCCATAACCGAAAGTCTCGACCCGAAATTACCTAACCCGACCCGATTGCCAGGTCTAGCTATTAAGCTCCCTGCACAATCTCATTTATTGGATGGATGTAATAGCATTGTATGAATAATGTCGTTCATATAAATTGTACACCTAAATCATATGAAATGATTTACGTAAAATCAAGTGGAAAGCAGTCCTTAGAGCTGTCGGTATCGTCGAAAAATTCCTTATACTTGCACTCTCTTGTCCAGAAGTTGAGTTCTTACCCAGAAACGGCCACCTTCGAGCTCGCCATAGTGGAATAAGAAATGAGGTTGTGGTGATGTTGGTTTGTAGGTATTTCGGTTGTACTCTTACAAACATTAGCTATATTAACCTTGCGAAAGAGGGACAGTGGAACCGGTAAAGTTGTTGATTCGAAATTTATTTGAAGGCAACATCACTGTATGTGGTGTCCATGGGAAAAAAAGTTCTTCCTATAGCAAAAAGTATTAACCTTAACAAGACTCTGTCATAGCTTACTAAGCCGCAACCCAAAGCTAATAAATGCTCCTTCCACTACCCAATGAAATTTGGAGCAATGAAGCAAAAATTAGGATTTCAAGGATGTCTGTTCGAATTGGAAGCAAGTGCAAATTGAAGCCCTCAAAACAAGATTACAACACAGGAACTAGGGCCGCATTAATTACAGGCAGCCTCTACTAAAAAGAGCAAAGGAAGAACCAAAGCATAACAGGTATATACGATTTTCCCATGTTGACCTATTAGAGTGGATTTGAATGCCTCGATCCCATTCCAGAGTTGTACAAATGTCCCTGTCCCTGTCCCTTTGTCCCTACTTCTATCAAGCTCTATAACTAAATGGAGTTATGTACAACGATGATGATCGACTTAGCTAAGTATTTTCGTAAGGTAAATTATGATCATTGTAAAGATCGATTACATATTTACATGACTCGTATATGTACTGAAAAACGAGTTAAAACATATGATTATTTTATTTAAGGATATTTTTTATATGTTATATTCTCAATAAATACGGGGATTTGAACAAAACAAATTCACGTACAAGGCTAATACTTTTACCATTAGGGCACATGCCAAAAAGTTGGGGAAATGTTGCTCTCATGGACTCATGTTCAAGTTCTATGATTGTACAAATTCTTGGTTTTGTGAACACACCATTTTTTAAATGGACTTATCCTCTGCCTTCTTGGTCGTCATAGCTTCAAATGTTGTCGATTTACTCCTGCTGTAATGACAGCTTCTTGACATTCCATTGCTACAAGACAACTTGGATTGTTGAGCCATGAACGCATTGACCGCCGCCATTGATGGAAACCTCGGATTATGAGCTAATTGTCTTAAAGCCTCTCCAGAGAGCTTCCCCCTGTTCAGTGCACTGCAAATTCTCATCCTTTCATCCTTCCCACATACCTCCACATGTCCCTATGAGAGCAAAACAAAAAAAAAAACACACACACTTTACATAGGATTTAAAAAGGTAAAAGTTAGAGTAGAGCCTAGCTAAGTTGCCAAGGGGGTTAATTCAAAAAGGTTTACCTCAAGGTACATGTCAATAGCTTGATAAAGTACGTCACTTGATTCTCTTCCCGAATCCGGCAGAATCGTCAACAAGGCAAAGAACTTGTTAGTCTTCAATCGAATGTCAGGAGCTACTTCTCTAATATAGTTGTCAAACAAGTTGACAACTTTCTTCAATCGAGTCGGCGATACCCAGCCTTCGATCAGAAACGCCTTGACTAGCCTCGTAGTCAAATTCACATCGTACACGTGATGTTTGTTTCTCTTCCTTCCTTGGTGTGGAACAAGCATCAATTGGTCCAACGTCGCTCCATCTAGCCGCAATCCAATCAAAGTCTCCAACTTCACCCTCTGGCACGACTTGATCTTGGCTCTCGAATTCGAAACTACTCGTAGAATGTCGAACAGACCTTTGCAAGACAGAGCACTCCTTTCGAGCATCGAGAACGTATCGATTGCAGCCTCGATAATATTGACAGCTACACTTGAACTCGAAGTTGATCCGACATTAGACTTGAGGTGAAAGACCACAAACCTGAAAATGACCCAATGGTCTAGTTTCTCAGCCACCATTAGCCTCACTAATTTGACCAGCATATCCGGTTTCAGAAACATCAGATCTTCAAACCACCAATTCCTCGACGAATAGTAGCTTCTGAAACTAGTTGCAGTACTACTAGAGCTGGTTGAACCATCGGACGAGGAACTTGTTGAGGAACTCGTCACGACAGGCAGCGAGATCCTTGAAACGATGGATTCCATGACTTTTCTCAGTATGAACGAGGAGAATCTCGAGTTGGAAACAGAATCTAACTGGCACTGTTTCAGACCCGAAACAAGTTCCGACCAGGTCCAGTAACTGATCTCTTCCACATACTTTTCCGACCCGTCGATGTCAATCTCGAGAAACTGAGTGGCGCAGTGCAAGAGGACGAAATTAGAGGGAGTGATTGGGAATTTTCCATTTCTGTAGCAGAATCTTGTCACCAGCTCGAATCCTTCTGCTCCTCCTGGGAATTCGTCGAATATTACCTTCAGCTGGTTTGATTTTTGACGATTAGTGTTGCTGAATAACCGGCTCAGTTTGGGAGAGATTCGAGAGAAGGATTCCATGATTGACTGCGAGTAAGACAGAGAGATAATGAGTAAAGAAACAGGGGAAACAGAGTAGTACGAAGGATTTACTGTTGTACAACTAGTCACCTTGTCAAGGATGAAAACCTCGTCGCCGTTAACGTCTACTTGAAGCTCTTCACGGCGAGCTTCCATTCTCTTTTGAGTTGAAAGAGACGAAACAGAAATGTGGGTTTGGTTTGGAATGTCAAACTGTGGAAAGGGGTATTTGCCTATTTGGTTGATTTCTGCGACTGTGGTGGCTGGCTTTGCCTTTTTGCCGCTACTTATGGCGTCGATTTTTAAGTGCTAATGGAAACGAAAGCTTCGGCCTTGAAACTTCTTTCTTTCAGTTTCAGTGGAATTCTAACTGGATTCTTCTACCGCGTAAAGTCTAATGTGGTCAAAAAGCTCGTCATTTTTTATTGGATGATGGACCACAGTTGAGTAAACGTTAGGCCTAGGCCCACTACAGATTAGAAAGTAGTTTGGTGGCCCATAATGGAAGCCCAAGTATGTAACTACGATTTAGGCACAAGCTTAGCGGTAAAATGCCAAGTTGCAGATAGGATGACAATCAAACTCACAATCGCGAGCATCCGATTGTTCGCGGCCCAAATCAACACTAGAAAATCAAACATTGACTGGAAATCTGGTGGCTATGATAAAACTCACAAAAAAATTAAAGAAAATGGAGCAGGTATTGCTTTAGACTCTCCGTTCCATAGGAAAAAATCTCATTGTACACACGTTCTTAAAAAAAATTCCCAAAGTACACATGTTTGAGCATCACCGTTTTAGACAAAAGCGGTGAAGGTCATCACCGCATTTGACGAAGACGGTGAATACTTCACCGTATTAAACTAAAATGGTGAAGTATTCACCGTTTCAAACTAAAACGGTGAAGGGTTCACCGCGTTTGTTAACAACGGTGAATACATCACCGTTTTGGTTAAAAACGGTAGAACTCATTCACCGTTGTAGTTTAAAGCGGTGATCATTTCCCACGTTTCCTACCCCTGGTAGGTCAAAATTAGGTGCAGCTACCAACTATTCACCGTTTGAGACAAATGCGGTGATAGTGTTCACCGTTTTCGACAAAAACGGTGAATAGTAGGCAGATTTTCCTATAAATAGCACACCACCAGCAGTTGCAAAAACATAACCACTCCCCTTTCTTCAAATTTCAGCAGCCAAAATCGAGCATAATACACAGAACAGAAATTTTTCGGTATGTTGGTACTTTTCGTATTATAGTCTAATATGTTGTTGTTAGTTAGTTGAACTTATGTTCGTTAGTTATAGTATGATTTAAT
Source organism: Linum trigynum (assembly GCA_964030455.1). Lineage (NCBI taxonomy): Eukaryota > Viridiplantae > Streptophyta > Magnoliopsida > Malpighiales > Linaceae > Linum > Linum trigynum. Next base: position 65,948,213 of record OZ034819.1, read on the forward strand.
TTTCGTATTATGTTGTTGTTAGTTAGTTGAATTTATTTTCGTTAGTTATGGTATGATTTAATATTAGTTGTACAATATGATTTTGGTTAATTTTACTGTCTTTAAGCTAATAGATACTTATTGTAAATTGTAGATATGGCTAAATTCAAGAAGTTTCATCTTACTATTCGGGCTTAGAACGAGACTAGAGCGGATAAATTGAGGGAGAAAGAAGTGAAATGTTTGTGGTGTGAGTTGAAAGTGAAAGGGGAAGGGTTATTTATAGTTGGGGGAAGGGGGGAAGGGATCTGCCGAGAATTAAATTCTCCCAGTCTTCACCTCGTCCAACAAAAATGGTGAAGTCACCGCGTTTCTCGAGGACGGTGATGAGGCGCGGATCGAGCGACGTGGCTCAGCGTGAGGCGTCGGATCTGGAAAGAAAACCACGATCCGCGCCTCACCGCATCCAACGGCCACGGTGAACGCGCCAGCGACGCGGATCGCTGACGCAAACAAACACGGGGTATTCACCGTGTTTGTCTAACGCGGTGAATACCCCGCGTTAGTCCACGTCAACGCCTTCACCGTGGACCACTAAAACGGTGAAGGCCTCACCGTTTTTGTCCAAAACGGTGATTTGTTCACCGTCTCTGTTTAAAACGGTGATACCTTCACCGTTTTAGACTAAAACGGTGAATACTTCACCGTTGTTTTTTAAAACGGTGAAATGTTCACCGTTTTTCTCAAACGCGGTGATACCTTTCACTGCGTTTGTCAAAAACGGTGATGCTCAAACATGTGTACTTTTGGAAAAAAAATTATAACTTATGTATTTTGGAAAAAAAAATTTAAGAACTAGTGTACTTTGGGATTTTTTCCCCGTTCCATACCCATACGCATACTACCACACCAAAAAGTTTGAATTGGAATCTTTTATCATGAATGGAATCTTTTATATGAACAAAATAGGTGAGAGATCTCCACCACCATTATGTTTTTGTTTTTATCTGTCAAGAGAACACTGACTAGATCAATTGAAAGTCGAGATCAAGAACTAATAGATTGTTTAGCTCGTATATGTACTCGAAAATCCAATAACAATACAACTGAGATGAACAAGAGAGACAAACATGAAATCACCAAAAAAAATTTACAAACTCATCACACTGTCAATCCTCTTTGATCACCGTACAACATTCACTAAAACCGTGACTGATCAAGAGGACTCGAGCTTGAGAGGGTGAACAAGGAGAGACAGAATCTGCTTCTTATGATGATGTTTGTGGTCTTGCCCTCCAAACCCATCGCCATGTTGGTACAAGTTATGGGCCACACGAGCCATGTTGGTGGTTATGTCCACGAATAGCCCGGGAGTGATCATCGGCGGCTGCCGCCGGCCAAAGCATTGCTCGTTGATTTTCTTCCACACTTTGGTTATCAATCCTTTGATGTGATCCTTGGCTTTCTCCTCCGTTGTATTGGCTTCGCGCATGTAACAAGCTATTGACGAGGATGCCGCTTCCCCTCTCTCTTGCTCTACCTACAAATCAACAAAACGCGATTCATATATAAGACGAATCGATTCGACCCAAGTATGGTTTGATTCGGTTTGGTAAATCGAAACCGAAAAAAATCATCAGAATTCGAAACCGAATTAGCCTAGCCTAACTGCCCAAAACCCAAATGAAAGTAGTTACCTTGGAAGTTCCAATGTCGTTGCATAGGCGAATGACGAGGCAGACGTTGTGAATGAGATGGTGATGATTTTTCTCCGATAAGCCTTTCATTCCCCTCGTCGTGTTATTATCCAACACCGAGCAAAACGAGTGAACGGCGATGACTGTGCCGGACGACGTCGAGACGCTGCCGTTGGTCAGATACTCTTTTAGCGACGGGGTCCGTCCGTCGCGGCACCATTTGGCTTCCACTAGCATTGCTTTGCAAAAATCTCCCCACTAAAAACCCAAAATTTTGAGGAATGATTAATTAAACACGTTTTAAAGAGAATCGTTGATTTATTTAGTTAATTACCACCCTTTCCAGGTGAGGCTGCACTTCATGGTCCCAGCCTCTCTCATTTTGGATCTCAATTGAGATGTCTTCTGTGATGTCAGTTAGGGTTTGGAAGCACAACTTCATGGGTTCAGGCAGTTTGTCAACTTTCCTTGCATTCCATCTGTTTATTAATTAATGATCAAATTGTTAAGATAATAGTGTTATGCACAAAAAAATGCATTTGAGAAGAAAAAAAGGTGGTGCAAAATCCTAGCAGTATTATATTTTAGTGGCATCCAAAAATGATCCAATGCAATATGTGACCCAATGATAAAGGTAGTACGTAATTTTCTCTGCTCATGGGATCCATGGTTCAAATGTACACACGTCACCTAAAAAAAATTCATAATTTTTAATGTGTGTTCAGTTTCCAAGTGGGTTCACGAACCCACAATTCCTAACCTTGGTCCGTCAATGTAAAATCATTCGAGAATTTACCAAATGGTGTGTGTATCTGATGTGGTGCATGTGACACAACTTCACAAACTGTGCATTTATTAAACGAAAACGAATATACCTTAAAAATATGTATGTATTCTCATTCCAAATTAACCACTGTGTTGCTTACTTGTCGATGGCGGCTGTAAACTGTTTGAGCTCTTCTAAGGAGCCATAAACATCATAAACGTCGTCCAAAATCAGTATCATGATTATAACTTTTGTGAGACGTATTCTGAAACCGCTAAACTCCGGCTCGATTGCTAGCCCCACCGAACATAGGAAGCTCTCCACAATTCGATCCCTCGTGAAGTCCAGCCTTTCAATGAGACCAAGATCCTTCCACCACCAACAACATTCTTAATTATCTGAATTCATATCCTTGCCATATTAATGTAGGCATGTAGCTAGTCACATTTCAACGGTGCACTATTGTACCTGGAAATCTGCCTCAAATCCTTCTGCAGTGCGGATTGGACCACGTTGAAGTTGACCTTAGCCAAGTCAATCAAAGCCTTGTCTACCTTCTTCGCCCTCCCTCTCTCGTGGACCTTGATCTGCCATTTCACGTCGAACCACTGTACGCGCCAGTGGATTGGTAGCTCCAGAGCGTGGGCCACACGCTCCTCCAGGTCCTTGTCATGATGAAGTAATAAGCTCGGATAACTGCTCTTCAAGATTCTGGCTGAGAAACAATTGGCTTCTTCCATGATATCTTCATGCTCCAGTCCCAAATGTGAATCCTCAAATAGCTCAACTAGCCCTAATGTGTCCCCGCAGCACTTGCTTTCCATGAAACTCCTTGTGGGTTTGTCCATAAACTCATCAATGAACATGTCTGAACAAAGAACAAAGAAAACAAGTTTTCGATCACCACAACAAAGGTGTTTGTTTAGTATATGATCCACGATTGAACCTCTCCCAACAATTCGAGTTATTGGGATTAACTGGTTCTTGACATGGTATCATCAGAGCCTGTTGTGTCCGAGAGAGGTCTTGTGCTCGAATTTCGGTGACCCCATTTGTTAAGCACATGTATTCTCGTGTTTAGGACATGTGCAAACGAAAGCCCTTATAAGTTGACTGACTTTCCTTTGAGGGGTGTGTTAATGAGTAGTATATGATCCACGATTGAATCTCTCCCAACAACTCGAGTTATTGGGATCAACTGGTTCTTGACATCATTAGCTAAAACCCAGAGTCTAACATGAATTTGGTTAGGGTACCTTGAGAAACATGATAACCATGTTGCCGGAGGAGCCTGAAGGATAGTGCATAGAAATGGAGACCGCATTTCATGTGGGAAATCGGTTTTCCAATGAAAAATGACACAACCTGATCAAGAGCCTCTTTTATTTCATCCTCAAAGAAGCTAGCTAACCCTAGCTTCCTCACACTGTCAATTAGCTCCAGCTTAGCCACCAAATCGTCACCTGCTACTTCTGCAAAGATGAGCTTCGCCTCCTCTTTTAACTTCTCAGCTCGTACCTCATATTGTCTAATTTCCTGTTTTTTCATGATAACAAAGACCATCAGCAAAATACAAATATTAAGACTCCGCATCGCGAAAAGAGGATCGCACAGACGAATCATGTTTGAGCGAGCCTTTCGAAGCTCGTCTCGATTCGAGCTCAAATTCGGGTAATTGTTTCCGAGCATCCTATCAACTACCTCTGTAATCTGTCATTCTGTATCGCAGTTTTCCTCAACACACTTTCCACCTTATGAAAGAAAAATAGTTGAATCATTATTTCACCGACAAAAAAAAAAAATACACACAACGTTCTCAAAAAGGTTCTAGCGAAATTGAAATGCTGGATCAATGTAAACATACTTGGTCTTTGGCAGAAAGAGATTGTAGGAAACCATATTCCCAAATGTTGGGCTTGTAATTGGCCGACCTCCTCAAATCCTGTTTCGTCATATTGGTGATTTGGTAGTCTCTCTCCCAATCAAACCAAATTCTTTCTTTTACTTTCTTCTTATAGAGATGCTTGTGAATCATATACTATTACTTACTTTATATATAGGGACCCCAGGTACCTGGGAATTATGAGTTGAGAGTCTCAACTTGAGACCACCATGTTATGGTGCTTTTTTCTTGGTCCTGCAACTTCAGATTCCAATGAGGACAGCGACGCCTTTAAACCTAGTCCAGACATTGCCACACCCACCTCAAATTAGGGGTGTCCCATAGCATCTTTAAAATTCTCAACAACAATAAAAATTTGAAAAATATCTCAAGTAGTAATGTGCACGTACGATTTGAACACGAAATCGTGAAACGGTGGATGAGTACTCTGATTGGGTTTTGAGTGGTCTGGTCAGTAGTTCGCTATAAGAGGGCCAACGTTATGTGGTTGAGATATCAAAATATCAGCCGCGGCACTTTAAATAAATTTCCAACACTTTTAGAAAAAATATTCTCAAAATATCAGCCGCGCCTCTTTAAATTATCGTGCCGGAGGATGCATTTTATCCAAACTAGCCACACGGAAAAATCTCACTTTTGGATGGAACTTTTGAGGGCCAAACAGTGCGAGTTATCTTTAGATATTTTGTCAGAACAGAACAACTTTCATTCATTAAATATCAGTCGAGTTACGGTAACGTTGGGAACCTAGCTGCCTCAAATAATCCATCTGAAGTGCGGACTGGACCACGCTGATGAAGTTGACCTCAGCCCAACCAACCAGAGTCTTGTCAACGTTCTTCTTTTGGCTCGTGGCCGTGGGCCTTGATCGGCCCTCTGATCACTTTCGACTTTCGAACCACCGTAGCGGTGTGAAACGTTGGAATCACGGTTTCTATACGAAATGTCATACTGCTAACTTTAATTTATGGTTTAACGTCGAGTACGTACAGCTTTATAATCGTTGGAGCGTGCATGGGCCATACTACACGTTCTGCCAGGTCGCTTTTGTAATGAAGTGATAATGGGGCTTGGTGGGATAGCTGCTCTTCGAGACTGTGGCTGAGAAACGATTGGCTTCTTGCCTTCCTTCCATTATATAATATCTTCCTGTCGTCTCGAAACACTAATGCGATGGCTCTTGCTCTCCCCATGAAACTCCTCGTGGGGTTGTAATATAAAGATAATCAAACTTCATAAGCACATATAACCATTTTATTTAATCAAACACAAATTCTCAACAAAAAGAAATTAAAATCTCCTCAACCAAAAAAGAAAAGAGAAAAACACCATAATAACACAATAATTATTTTTCTTGTCTCGCATTCAACCCAAACCGATGTCGCTTGATCATCCTCAACAGCACAATCACCAATTCTCTCTTCACTCACTTCAGAACACCTATGCCTTTGAAGTACTCGACGGTTTCATCGTAGATCTCTTCCAATCCATGTTGGAATTTGAATCCCTCTCCGACCAGCTTCTCCGACGAGATTTTTAACTTCGCCTTCGCCGGAAAATCACCAAACCTACAAGACAATATATCATTAATCCTCACATAAACACCAGAACTAGATAAGACCATAAGAACATCATCGGCGACGGTCGTAAAGCGGCAACGTCAAACCCCGCAAAGCCATTTACTAAACTGGTCAACTCGTAGATATTTGTAAGGCTTTTGAATGTTGGGCCGTGGGCTTACTCCGTATGGACACTGTACTGTGGATATCGGGCCTTGAGGAAATGGGCCAGCTCGACAACGCTGGTGTTGGCAGCACAGCATATGAACCGGCCGGCGGCGGATTCCTTCTCGGTGACGAAGACATGAGCGCGACAGACATCCTCGACGTGGGTGATCGAGATGGAACCCGACAACATTTGCATGCCCTGAAGCCCATTGATGAGGAACTCGTTCCCTGCAGATTTGTACATGTCATATTTACAGCCTTTTCCAAGACCAAAGTATTCTCCATCTCATAATACAATCTCCATTTTTTGAATTTTGTGCAATGTGAACTGAACCGTTCTAACTTTAGGTAAGGTACGATAATCCTTCAAATAGAACAAAGATTGTATACATAAGACTATTATACAAAAACGATATTTGGCTATTATACAATTCATCAATTCAAATCAATGTAAAACTAGAATTGATTTGAATTCCATACATAGTTTTACTCTTATTTAATGTGATCACATGAAAACAAAGGGCCAAACGAGATTAGGTTAAATGTAGTTTTCAAGTCGAGTTTAGTCCTAATGTGATAAATAGGGAACGAGTTAGCTTGCTGGCCATAAGGGGGTCAGCACCATTCTAACCAGATGTGTAGTCATTATTTTTAAAATTTAGACGCAACAATAATTGTAATCATTGTTTTTTAGTTGTGATAGTTGTTTTTTGCACTTGTAGGCTACCACTCTGACGCGTGCTACCCGGTCGAGATATATCGTGATAGAGAAAGAAAGAAAAAAAAGGATAAGGCAATTATTTTGACTATATTTAGTTACACCAATATTTGACATCTCAATAATGACCAAATGCGAGTAGCGCAAATGATGAAAACCCACCTGTGAGTAAGGAGACGGCAAGATTAGTGCTGCTAGGAGTATCAACCGTCAGAGGACGGCCGGCGACGAGAGAAGGAATGACGGTGACCAGATCAATGTTGTTTTCTTCAGCAAATTTCCAGGCTGCCCTCTCGGCAAGTGTCTTCGAAACAGGGTACCCCTAATACAAATATTACCCTCCTGTGAGATCCAACATTATGATGAAACGGTAAAAAAAAAAAAAGATAATTTACGGTTGTTCTTAAGAGTATTTATGTAATAAAATTTACCCAAGTTGGAGGCTTTTCTGCAGTTAGAAACTCGACGTCGGTCCAGTTTTCCTCGTTCAAGACTAAATCCGTCTCCTTCAGCTTGTTGATCGTGACGGCGGCGGCCGACGAAGTTAGGACGACCCTTTTCACCGTTTTGGCTTTGACGCATGCTTTCAGGACGTTTTCCACTCCTTGGACCGCCGGCTTGATCATGTCATTCTGTTTGCATAGTGCAATTACAGATTTACAAGCATTGTACCCATTTTTTTTATCTTTTATGTAATGTTGGTATGTATAAGGTAAGTACGATTATGATAATTTTGAACATGTACGAAAAATGTAATGTATTGTAACGTTTAATGTTAATCGTAACCACATATGTTGTTCTTTTTTTTTTTTTTCCAACTTGCCTCTGGGTCCTGAGAAGCAAAATTAACCGGAGTCGCAACCAGGAAAACGAAGTGGGAACCCGCAATCGGAACATCAAAATTTTCCTCGTCGGTTAAATCTGCGGCAAAAATTTTCAGGTCACCCAATTCTTTTAACGGCAGAAGGTGTGATATTCTCTTCTTGTTATCTGTACACACACAAAAATAAAAAAAAAAATGCACCATTCATTAAAAAGGAAGAACATTCATAAAGAAACGATTTGGTGAGACGTGCCACAAGACCATAAAAAAAACAAACATGAAATCAACAACTTCTTAAACTAAAACAACAAAAATTTACTAAGACGAGCTACGAACCGGGATCTCTAACAGTTGTTCGGACAACATAACCCTTCTCGAGCAACAACTTGACGAGCCTAGACGCCACGAACCCCGTCCCGCCAATCACACAAGCTACCTTCTTGGTCTCCGGATCGGCAGTGGTAGTAGTCGTCGCCGCCATCGGCCTATTCCTTTCACCGCCGGGAGAAGAAAAAACACAGTAGCCAGAGATCTCTGCTTGATTTCACGGCCAAATGGACAAACGTTTCCACCGTTTTAATAACGACATAATAAAGTAGGGGTGACGGTTTTCAAATGGGCCGTTACACCTAATAGTCGCACCAAATAAAAATTTTGGGAGAAGGTAAGCACGAGGAATCAGGCGCCACCAACTCAATTTTTTGCTCCCCTGGTTTTCATGGCTGATGGCTGATATATATAAGGAAAGGGATTCATATGCTTTCTGTTTATGGAGTTAATTTGTGGTATAGTTCCTTTCGTGGTGGGTTTGGTGAGTTATCACACTCGGTGAGAATGAGAGCAATTTAATGCTCATCAAAATTAACCTCTAATAACCATTATGCTTTCGATCCCGCCTAATCTTGTATCAAAAGGATGTAGGTTTGTCTCGCCTGCCAAATACCAATATTGTAGAAGTGCTGGTTTTATTTGGAGTGAGCTCTCTTTGTTACTGACGTTAGTTAGTGGTAGATTGGAGCTTCTTTTAGCTCATTGTCTTCCGTAAAGCAGGGTAACTTAACAGAAATGCGTCAAGATCACCCATCAATCGTTCTTTATGATTCCAACGTGTTTTCTGGATATTTCATTTTTTGGCGGGAAGATTTAAATGTTGCATTTGAAAATCGAACCAAAGTTAATAAGTTGGTGGATCTTTGGTACATTTTTATTAAATTGATTTTCAAATATCACGTAGAACGGAGTGACTAGACACAAATTTTTAGCTAAAAAAAATGGTATAATTTCGGTGTATCATTGGCTTTTTTTGTTGTCAATGATAGTGCAATTTCCTCTATAAATTCTCTATATTTCAAAAAAATCCCACGTTGAACATAAATTGATGAACTGATCATTGCGTGAACTTTAGAGGTATCAAATGGATTGGATTCATGTATTGGATTGGTCGATTGACTCAAGGATACAAGTGACATCTACACATTGAATCAATATATAAATTTTGAAAATTTTAGATACTAAAATGACATAAAACATTCTCGGTATCGAAATGTTATTTTCAATGATATTTTTCTTTAAAATGTTAATTTTAAGTACCAAATTGTAAAATATAGACTAAGCTGTAATTTGCCAATTCATGGATCTATTTGGATTTGAATCAAATAAATTAAATTTAAATGAATTAAATGAATTAAATATTTATGTGGGTGGATTGGATTGAGATAATGATTGAATACAAAATTTTCACATGGTCTTCCAAGAAAATGAGCTGGTAATTGAACCTGTGGGACAGAACGATCAATAACGCGAAGAAAATTTAGTTAGAATACAATCGAGCTCGTTACAAAAGCCCGATAGAAACGAGCCCAAATGGTCGACTGAAATTCTCTTTTGGAATGAACGGCTACTTACATAAGCACAACAAAAATCATCGTCACAACTGATTCTCAGCATGTAATTTTCAAGCACAGAACATACTTTTTCCTTCAATTCCACAAAGCAACCAATAAGCGTTTTTCTTTTCAATGTAATCTCCCCAATGAATCATGCTATCTCCCCATTAATCCTTACAGCACAGTCTATGCAGAGTCAAATGTTAATCAAGTGAAGAGTAATCTCCCGTACTTCAATCGTTAAAATGAAGTTCTGTCCATCTGGTTCTTGTCACAGTTTGTGACAGAAACTTTTCATTGAGAAATGGCAATTAGGGGAAAAACATCCAACTTTCAAGGTCTACAAATCACCACAAAGCAAGGGAGGAGAGCTTTAGGGTCAAGCAAATAGAGCTCCTCAACGCTTGAATGCTGACCGATTTTCCCAGCAACCGAATCGAACCCAGCGGACCGACTCCCCATCATCATCTCTTCAACATTCTCCACCGGTTTATGAACCCTCCCGGCTATCACTCTGCACAGAACCAACGCCTTCCTCCTCCCACAGTCTCCACGCGCCTCCTCCAACGCTCTCTTGCTAGTTGAAGCAGTGAAAACACCAAAACCATTCCTCTTATCCAAAGAGAATCCACGTCTCAGAATTCCACACACCCCACAATCGTCCGCCCTGCAGAGGATTGACGAAGACGAGCCATTGGTCGTTATTGTGCCGAGAGAACATGCGACTGTCGTGCCATGGAACCTCAACAGCTCGTTGCCATCCGCGAGGCAGCGAGGGTGCTTCGTCGAAAGCTTGGTGGCCCTGAGCTTGACCTTCTCTCGGTGATGCTCGAAGTGGGAGAGAGTGGTCCGGGTGTTGTTTACCTTGAATACTCGTTCTATGCGGATGGGGTTGCTCTCGGATTTCGGCCAGCTTGTTCGGAAGATGATTTCCACTATTCTCCTTGATGAGTCGCCATCTATTAGCTCACTAACTGTGAGAAAAGGAAAAGAACACTCGCATGATCAGAGCAGAACTCAGAAACCCAATGATCCTACATCCAGATCAAATTGAAGTTGACATTTATATTCCCATCCAAGTAAAGTTCAATTTTGATTCCAAAATCCGAGACTTTTCTTTACCTTGTTCCATTTCCAATGGATCTTTTAACTACAAAGGCTGGGAAGAGCTCATATAAAATGGGGATTTATCTAACAGACCAAATTGAGACTATAACATAGTATGGATGTCTGATTCAATCCCATAACAATGAAGTCCATCATATTCCTGACCAGACCAAACCGTAATTCTACCAAATTGACATCCAGAAAGTGGAAAATATGCCTCCAACAAACAGGAAAACAGAGAAAAAATGCAATTCACTTACTCACCAGCATGGTCGGAGACTTGATGCTCTTCAACCTCCTCCGCCTTCTTAAACTGCTTACCGCACTTCCTGCAAGTCAGAGTCGATACTCCATCATCACAATGTCCATCACTCCTGAACCGAGAAGGCTTCTCTTCGCCACCGCCATAACCCAGTGAAACCGCCGGTACCTTTCTTCGAAGAATCTCGGGAGAGGTCAGCGCCACAGGACTTGGATGAGAGTCATGAGACAACATTGTTATCTTGAGCTCAGCCGTGGTATCACTCAGCACTACTTCATGAGTCACAGGGTTGAGGAAATCTCCGCTGCCAAGAGACCTCGGGCTGCAAGCAAGAACCTTACGATTGTTATCATCATCAGAATGCCGTTTGCTTCCATGAATGACATCTCTAAGATTAGACAAAGATCTCGAACAGGTAGAACTGCATAGATTCCTCTTCGGAGTTGGACCACTGGCCACAGCCGCAGGCTCCGACTTGCAGTTCTGAAAAGACTTCTTCAGCGAAAGCCAGAGAGTCTGCGTTTCCTTTTCTTCACCGCTCATGTTTTCTGTACCTCATGATTATCTTCTGCTGTCGTTTGTGTACATATAGAAGCTAGCTATCCACCACGGTGGAGTTAATGAAATGTCTTTCTTGGACCAGGCCACGAACGTAAGGATCATAAATTGCTACCTGTTGAGGTAACACGCTAAAAAAACCATTCATGTAAGAAAATTCCAAGATCTGGAGCGTCAGGAGATACTAGATTCCAAAAAAGCAAATGAATTGAAAGGGAAAAATAGCGAGATTAAAAAGATGATTTCTTACCGTAACAAGCCAGGCCACCAGGTTCGAAGAACTCGCCCGGGGTAAAAATCATATCCCCCTTTACCGCTCTAATAATCAGAAAGACTTGAATTTTTTTTTTTTGTTTTTGATCGGTGAAAACTGAAAACTAGAAAAGCTGAACTTCCACTCAGCCACTCAGCAGAAAAAACCTGCCTTCCATGTGAGGATACCCTAGAGTACAGACAATAGACATTTTACTGTACATTATCAGCTCCGGGAAATACTCTCCCCGTGAAAGCCGAAGACTCGTCTGACAAGCAAAATACCCAATTCGCTGCCAAGCTTTCTACACCACTAGAAAACTACGGTATCTGACAAACTAAGGTCGATCTATTACGCGTTCTGGAAAATTCCTCCTATATCACATTGCATTTATACTAGAAGATAACGAACGACTATAGCTCAGCAATTTCCTCTAATGTCTAATTATCACTTCAGAGTACAATTTCTGCCAATATGACTCGTTCCCATCTGCTAAGCTCAAAGTCAGCTACGATCGAGATGTTCGTCCTAATAAATCGGCCTTAATTTGTTGAAAAAGACATCCCACTAATGGGTAGCCAGTTCAGCTACCATGTCTAACAAGCAATATCTTATACATTACTCTACTCTAAGAGGAGATACTGTTATCTACTAAAGAAGGTAAAGATTAAAGAGAGCAAGATTCAGGAATATACTCTAGTTCGTCCTAATAAGTCGGCTTTAATTTGCTGAATAGGACATCCCACTACTGGTTAGCCAGTTTAGCTACCATGTGTATCAAGCAGTAATCTTATACATTACTCTACTACAAGAAAGAGTTACTGATATTCACTAAAGAAGTTAAGAGATTAAAGAGAGCTTCAGATCTGGTTATTCTGGTAACAAGCTTCACATGTAAAGGTAAACACTTGGAAGATATACAAACAACAGACCTTGTGTTTGAACTCAGGACATCATCGAAAAGTACGAATACAACTAGACTTATCATGTTATTTAATACAATGGTACGATAGAACACAGACAAGTTGGACTTTTCAGAAACTGGCAAACATATGGGTACAGTCGATCTCTCACAGAAGAAGATAGGGGGAACCAAAAGCAGAACCTTGGTGTTTGTTCAAGCGAGAACGGAGGCACTCGAGTCCCGTTACTTGAGAATGATCTACAAAAAGGTTCACCTGCAGAAAACTCATCGATCATTGATAGCAATAGTATGAGAGATCAGTTGTCCTGTGTCGTTTATGATGAGTCTATATATTAAGCATCATACCTTGGGACCATAACGCTTGACAAACCACTCTGAAGTTATGGGATTCGATGCTTCGAACATGGTCTTCTCAATGCCCAAACGGCCAATGATCTTAGCAATTACATCTGCCCTTAGAGAATCAGCATCCTTGGAGAGATCATCAGCGTCAATCATTATCATATCTGCTCCAGCTTGCAAGCATCTCTCAGCCCTTCTAATTAGAAGATTGACATCCTCAACCATTTCTGCAAACCAAAAATGGTAGTTCCGGCTGAGTTTAGCGTAAATGCCTCAGTTAATCATCAATGCTCATTTACTTTTCTACCATATCCTCACCAGATGAACGAGGTGCTGGTGGCACATAAGCTCCAAATGCTCTATTCCTACCAGATGGGACATCAGACTTGTTAAACATGATGGCGAATTGGGGTTTAGCTTTCAGCCCACCGCTCTTGATCAGACGCACATATCGCAGGAGCGTGTCTTCAGGAACTCCAAGTGACTCCACATTCAGCTCAATCGTATCAAACCCCATGTTCTTACATTCCTAATAGCAAAGCACCGCGTCAAGAAAAGCTACTCACTAATGCAATGAGATGTTGTTCTTCGTTTCATAGACGCCTCACCTCTACATAATCTTTGAAAGCAGATGGACCTTGACGAAGCAGATGTTCAGCCCAATCCCCTGTACTAACATACACATCGTGCCGATGAGCCACATTGATCACTTCCTTGATAAAAGACTTGGGCATTAAGCTGTGAGAGCCTCCGGAGAACTTCAGTCCATCGACAAATTGCCCCGTGGATTCGAAGATGTCCTGCCGCACGCAAATACAAGCAATCATTCAAATCGTAATATTCTGCACCACAGGAGCATTACATCAAACACCTGTCCTACGGAGTTGTTACCCTCATTCCGATAACAATGCACAAATTGGTACCAGCATAAACCGGAGGGGAAACCGACTATCACAACGAACGAGAAGAAGATAAGAGAGGGAATGAATGCTTAGGCGACGTACTTGCAGAAGGTTCTGGCTGAGAAAGTTATACTGCGGGCCTCGCATTTCAGTGACACCGTAGCGTCGAGGCTTCTCCGGCCGATCCTCGTCGTCGTCCTCGAAGTACTTCCAAAACGCCGCCGCCGACGACATAGTTCCTCCTTTCCGAATTCCTCTTCGGTTCTGCTATGGAGGAAGCGAAGCAGGTTTTTTTCTTGGTTGTTTTGCTTTTATTGATCGGTTAATCGTCTCCCGGGCAAATTTCCGCTTGTTTCTGGAACGACCAGCGGTGACAGAGAAGAACCATTGCGTTCCTTCTAGAACTGGACCTACATAGTTGACACGTGTTATCAACCAGTCGGATCTTCAGTGTATGGCCTTTACCTATTGGGCTTGGATTTGAAGGGTTTGCTGATAAAAGCCCATTACTGTGATAGGATCTCGGCCTGGGCTTATGGAACTGACACTAAGGGGTCGTTTGGAAGTTACGATTGTTTTGTTGAGATTGTCATTAAGCATGTACTGTTTACAATGCATCGTTTTTTTATTTTTTTAGCAAAAACAATACATCGATTGTTTCTGTGATGTGACAGAAACTATCACTCATTTTAAGTGATTGTTATATCTCAACTTTTAGTTGTGATTGTTGCGATAGTTGAGTAAAGATTGTTTTGTCTCAGCTTTTAGTTAATGTAACATACACAATCACACATACCAAACGTTGTATTCTACAATGCATCAAATTCGACAATACATGCATTCTCAACAATACATCTATTTAACAATCACAACTTTCAAACGACCCCTAAAAAAACTAGATGTGGTGGTTGATTGTCTCGTCTCTCAACAATATGATGTTCAGAAATTTGATTTTTAACATGAGAGTAAAGTCCATTTCGTGATCAATCACTTACATTTTTCGTGCAATTACGCACGACCAATAACTAGTCATTAAATTTTACTAACATCTCTGATTTCAATGCTTGAAACTAGTAGAAGATTTTGGTACTTTTATTCGTCTATCCATATGTGTATGTAACCATGAACTATATTAAAAATTTTCTTTGCAGTCAAACTGATGATATTTTAGATGTTGGTACTTGGTAGTCTCATTATCACTAGTTCAACTCTCGACTCAAGTTTCAGCTACTCGAGGTTCGATAAGTTGGTGAAACTTTTTTTTAGATCAAGAGCGATAGGAAACATGAATACATGAGTCACAAACCAAAGCTTGCCTAGATGTGAGTTGTCTTCAATCTTCATCACGCCAAAAGAAGTTGCAGGAGATGAATGCTCGTTATGAGATACTCTGCTTTTCTTGTCCCCCATGGAAGGAATCAGAACTAGTTACCCCACAACTTGGAGACCCAAAAGGAAGAAAAAGGAAGGAACTATAACATAACAGAAACTCAGAAACCCCAAACAAGGCAAAAAAGACAGAATAAAGCAACCTCGTTTGTGGACAAAAGGAAGCTTTTCACTTTCTTCAGCTTACTAACAGCTAATCCCATCACGCACTAACAGCAGAGGAGGATCAATCGACAATGGAGGGGTGTGGGCTTAGATTAGATTAATAACCCATTACCCACCCATGGCTAATCAACCCTTTATTCGTATTCCCATCTTCCACGCACTCTCCCATTCGTTTCAACATAGATTGCTTCTTCGAGAATATAATCCACTCCACCCAGCTTATATAAGTATGAAATGATTCCTGTTCTCTCCCCAAGCTTCTTCCAAAGACGACTCAGACATTTTCGGCTTCCTCTCCGACGACTAGACAGAGAAAGAATGTCGAATAATAAGAGCATTGGTGTGGCGATTTGCCTTCTGATCATGGCCTTGGATGTCACTGCTGGCATACTTGGGATTGAAGCTGATATCGCCCAGAACCAGGTATGTTACCTTCATGTTTCTGATTGTTTCTGCTAAGATAGAATGATGGAGCTCTGAAATTTTTTTTGGCTTTTGATCTGGACCAGGTGAAGCATTTGAAGGTGTGGATCTTTGAGTGCCGAGACCCGAGCCTGAAGGCCTTCAAGCTTGGTGTTGCGGCGGCAGTGTTACTGACGTTTGCGCATGTGATTGCCAACTTGCTCGGTGGGTGCGTTTGCATGTCGTCCAAAGCAGAGTTCCAGAGAGCCTCCGCCAACCGGCAATTGGCCGTCGCCTCCCTCGTCTTCGCTTGGTAATACGCTGAATTCCTGAAGCTATCCCTTTCTTTTCTCCTTCTGTAACAGAACTTGGACAGATCAGCCTTCTGGTCATGTTCACATCACGGTCACGGGTGGTAATAATTTGGGGTTTATTGGATTGCCGAAAACAGGATCACGTTGGTGGTAGGGTTCTCAATGCTGATCATAGGAATAATGGCGAACTCCAAGTCCAGGAAATCCTGCGGCCTCTCCCACAATCGAGTGCTATCCATTGGAGGGATTCTTTGCTTCATACATGGACTCTTCACCATCGCCTACTATGTCTCCGCAGCCGCTGCGGCCAAGGAAGAACAACTTCCCGCCGGCCGAGTGTAGCCCCAATTCTAGTTGGGATCACAAGCTGTTGCTTACTTCGAAAACCCAACTCGTATTTCTTTTCGTTTGTGAATCCCTTTTGTTCATTAACCAAACATTTGTTAGCATTTTCTAATTGTAATTGTAATTTCAATTGGGAACAGATGAATTCATTTCATATGAGATCTTAACAAATTCATGTTGAAATGAAATGGCCTGATTCATTACAATGATCCGATCAACCAAAACCCACAAAAGAAAACTGGAGTAACCAGTCCAGTACATCTGATTAATCTATTCTACTTCCTCCGATAATTTTCAATTCACAATATCAAACTTAAGGAAAACAGAGCATCTACTCGTCGGCGGCGGCAGCAGAGCGACCTTTGGCATCGGCTCTTTTGGGCAAAAGCATGTTGTGAATATTGGGCATCACGCCGCCGTTAGCGATGGTGACGGATCCGAGCAGCTTGCTCAACTCCTCGTCGTTCCTCACCGCCAACTGCACGTGTCTCGGGACGACTCTCGTTTTCTTGTTGTCTCTCGCCGCGTTTCCGGCCAGTTCAAGAACCTGAAGTAAAAAAAAAAAACACCGAAACGACGACGGTTAGGTTCTAGATCTGAGATTTCTGAGCGATTCTAATTGGGATGAGGAGCGAGTGGGAAGGTCAAAAAGGAAAATTACCTCGGCAGCGAGGTACTCGAGGACGGCGGCGAGGTAGACGGGAGCTCCGGCACCGACGCGCTCAGCGTACTTGCCGGTCTTCAAGAAGCGAGCGACGCGGCCGACGGGGAACTGCAACCCGGCCTTGGTGCTCCTGGTGGTGCTCTTCTTGTCCTTGACGGACCCAATCGATTTTCCTCTTCCGGACATTGGAGAAGTTGAGATGGGAATTCGAAAATTTGGATGTGAGGAACTTGGGGATGGCGCTAATTTGACTGGAGAGTTGTTTGTGAATTTGTGAATTGAAAATTTTCACGTCATCGTTTATATAGTGGGTATGAATTAGTTCTGCCAATCAGCGGGACTGACGCGGATCGAGATCTAGGGCCGTTGCTTCGGATTAGAAGTGGACGGCTGGATGATATGAGTTATCTTTCCTCGTTGTTTGTTTATTTGATTTTTGGGTTTTGGCCGTGTGAGTTGGCATTTCGGGAAAAGTTCTCAAGCGAGGGCGGGAAATACGAAAATATCAAAATGCAGGGTCTTTATGATTTGGGCTTATCACTTTGCAAGCGGGCTACAACGTATGGGCTTGTGGACTGAAGGAACAACTGCAAGAACAGCCCAGTTTAGGTTTGGTCCAAGCTCAAGTTGTTTTATTTCCATTTTTCAGCTTCTCTCCTTTTTTCGGTTAATTGTATTTTGTTTAGTTGTTAACATTAACCGATAAATCAGTTAGTGGTTAATCGATAAGAAACTAAAAACCGTATATTAGTACAAATCACACAATTTTAGATTTTGACTAAGAGAAAAAAGTCTGGAGATTAATAACCAATCAAAATGGCAATTTTAAACATTCCATTTGCACTTATAAGCAACCTTCCACCTAAAGTCTCAAATATGTTAAAGGGTCGGAACTCGGAACTCAAAAGTCATCCCTTTCTGAATCTCGTTTGCAGTCGACATAGCGAAACTCGCACCCTAATAATCTTTGTTTCTTTTATTATTGTACAATAGTCTATGTTTCTTTGATGTTTGTGAATGGTGATGAGTTTGTGGTGCTTGTGTTTGATATCTTGGTAGGTAGAACTCGCTAATTGAATGAAGATGTTAAATTATTTGTAATTTTATGTATTGGAATTTGTATTATGAATTAACGATAGATGTTGTATTGTTTTGATGTTATTTTTTATAATTACTATTTTATATTAACAATGTGGAAGTGTAATTAAACAGTTTGAATTCATTCTATGATTATATTTTATTAGTGAAAGAATACTTCGTAAATTCAAAATATTAAAGGAAAATATCACATGCGAAGGTTGTTATTGGTTATTGATTAACTGCCATACTAATCTTCAACCGAATCAATACCATGCCGTTAACCGATAAGCCTTATCAGTTCGGTTTTTTGTATGCATATTTTGCTCGGTGATTAACCACTAACCGTTTAATCAATTAGTGGTAAACTAACTGCTAATCAAATTGATAACAGGAGGTTAACCAACAATCCTTATCAGCTAGATTTTCGGTGTGCATATTTTGCTTAGTGGTTAACCACTAACTGCCGAATGGATTAGTGGTTACCCGAAATCAAATCAATTAGCACCTATAGTTGCCAGGAACCGATCACTTGATGAAGTCTAGGTTAATTTCTTTAGAGCTTACTTTCTCTTAAGGTAATTAACTCTACTAATTAAGCACAAAAAAAAAAAAATGATAAGAGATTCCAAGAGCCTCTTCATAAGGATGGAAAATTAAGTTGTAATTACACAGTTGACATCTCCCCTGCAAAATAACATTATGATCGAAACAAGCAATGATCTCATAGTCCCAAATCAACTAACAGAGCTTCCCACAAAGTGAAACACAGCAATTCTAAGCTTTTCTTAACCAAGCTTAGCCAGAACATCATTCAAGTTGGATACTGTCTCAGCATAGTACTTCTCTGCCTGTGGAGAGCTCTTGATCTTTGCTGCATAATCCAGCTGCAATCAAAGAACAGAACAAATCAGCACATTCAGAATAAAAAAACTTTGATACTAGTATTTGGGCAATCCAAAGAATTGCGGAGATGCGAGTTTTAGCTAAAATTGATAAGAGACAAACTTACGTTGTTGATGCTCTGGAAGAGCTTTCCAGTGAGATCGGTGAGGGCTTGCTTCTCCGGCTTAGGCTTGGAAGAGATCACGGTCTTGAGGTCGTAGCGAAGGTACGACGCCCTCAGCCTAAGGTCGTTCATCACATATGGCCAAGCCTTCTTGTCAATGAACGACTTCACGTTCACTATCTCACTTGCCGACACTTTGGCCCTCGCCGCCGCCTCCTCCGGCGTCAGCGGCTGCAGATAGAACCTCTCCTTCAGCGGCAGGTCCACGTCCCTGGCCTCGTCAGCGTTCAGAGTCCCGGCTGCCAGAATCACCACAATTTCGTAACATGCAATCGCCGAATTAAAGAAAAAGAAAAAACCCAAATAGATTTACATATCAATTAATCAATTCACTTACGCAGTCCGCCGGAGGGAGCCGGAGGAGGGCCGACCCTGATCGAATTTGCCTCGGCGAGCACAGCCTGGACGAAAGACCCAGAAGCCAAACCCACGGCGACGAGGCCAAGCATGGACCGGCGGCTGGTCTCCGGCTCGGCAGCCTGCTGCTGTGCTCGAATCGTTAGGCAGCTCGGACGAGCTGCCACGCCGCCGGTGGCGCTAGCCACGTTCAAGCGGGTCGAGCCAACCATGGAAGCCATCGCCTGAGCCATTGTTGTTGAGTTTTCTGATTTCCAGGTGGGCTGAGACTGAGATTATGGTTTATTTTCTTCTGGGATTCTGTTTATCTGGCAGTGGTTATTTGTTCAATTCTGTGTGTGATGTAGATTGGTTTGTTGGCTGAAATTGCCTTATCTGAGCATGTTCTTCGTTGGATAAGGCAGGATATGATTTCAGCCAATTGGAAGGAGACACGTGTTGGTGAGTGTTCTCCGTTTTGACATGTATGATTTTGTTAGCTGTGAGCTAGTCTTTGGCTGACACGTGGAGTCTAAAAGATGAGTGAGTTTTTCTCATTTCTGACTGCGCGGGAGGCTTTTAAGTGGGTGGGCCCGGCCCAGCCCGCAGCTGGTTTAAAATTTTCTGTGTAAAAGTGGGCCGAGCCCAAGTGAGTTCTTTCAACGTCTGCTTTCCAATTTCCATCCCACCACCTCGTCAAAATAGACGCTCCTCGTCCCCCAATAATTCAAATTGTTTCAAAACTCCATTTTCCGCCCAAATCGATCTCTATCCCGGCCCCTCTCTCCGTCGCAACCCTAACGGTCGACCGATTCAGCTCCGGATGAGCCAGATTCCGCCGGCGAAAGCTCAGATTTTCACTTCCAGTCGCTAATTCAGACCATTGTCCCGCCATCCTCCACGTCAATCGGCGGGAGCCAATGGAATCGAGCCAATAAAACGCTTAAGAGAAGAGGGATCAGTTTCTTTCCACAAGCAGCGTTCGTCTCAGTTCTTTTTTCCCCTCTTTCAGACGACAGGCCCAATGATGGCTTCTCGGAACCAGAACAGGGCTCCTCGGAGTCCTTCTTCAGTGAGTTTCTGATTTCTACTTCTATTTTCCTGTAGTTCTGAATTCGGCGTACTTAGTTTAGTTTAGGGGAGAGAGATAGAGAGACCGACGGCATTGATTGAATCTAAATTCGTTGACTTGTTGTAGAAACGGGGTGATGGTGATGGGGTTCCGTTGGACAAGCGTCGGAGGGTCGGAGCTGGCGTGGGGAAGACCGCAGGCAGCGAACGTAAGCCGTTTGGTTCAGTTAACAAGAAGCTGGAAGCGGCAGCTAGCTCGGCTGATGCAAGCAGCAAGGATGCTTCGGAGAGTAGTTGCATTGAGTTCACGAAGGAGGAAGTTGAGGCATTAGTAAACGAGAAGGCCAAGATGAAGAGATTCGATCTCAAGGTTATACAGTGACGAGTTGCTGTTTTGTTTTTAGCCTGGATATTGGTTGGTGTTTCAGTTCGTTCACACACCAGTGGTTCTATGGTTCTCTGGCAGGGAAATTTGGAAGCAACAACTGAGTTGAACAGCAGGCTCAAGCTTTGTCTAAAATGGTGTCAGAAAAGAGAGGAAGGGCACGTGGAGGAAGAGAGCAAGCTCCGAAATGATTTGGAATCTTACCAGAAAAGATGTGAGGATACCGGTAAGAATGAAACTGATGAACCCTTACATTGGCCTGTTGTTAGCATGTTTAATGAGTTAGTCATCAACCTAGCTGAGCTGCTTGTGATGTCATTGTGTTTGCTGGGTTTTAGAGGTCGAAATGCGACGAGTTGAAGAGGTGTCTAGAACAACTATAGTAGAGCTGACTAAAGAGAATGCATCCTTGAAGGAGAAGCTTTCCAAGGAAGAATCAGAGAAGCTGGTAGATATACGCATTGCATTCAATTTTGACCAAGCTATGTGGTGGGCATTCATCTTTCAGTATTTCATCCTTCTCTTATTCTGTTTTGTTCTGTCACAATTAGGCTGCCGTTGAGAGTTATAGGAAGGAACACGAGGCAAGAATCGCATTAGAGACTGAGAAGGCTTCTCTCTCGAAGGAACTTGAGGAAGCTAATAAGAAGGTAATTTATGATCAAAGCCTTTTGTGACATAATTATACTCAAGTATTAGAAAGAAGCTTTATTCAGAGTTGGTTTGAAGTTGTAAGTTTGTCCCAAATTTCAAGTTCAGTTAAAATTTTTTGCAGGCTTCCTTGGATGCGGACACGAATAACAACTTGAAGGCGTACAATGAGAGCCTACAACAGTACAATGCCAAATTGCACAGTGACCTTGACGCAACACGAAATTTGTTGCAACGAGTAGAGCAAGAGAAGGTAGCAGTAGTTGAGAACCTAAGTACGGTAAGGGGTCATAAACAATCGTTGCAGGAACAGCTGGCTATTTCAAGAGTAAGCTATCTGATAACCCGAATGATAGTTTGTCATCTGCTCTTTTGACATGTTTAGTGTAGTTGATATTAATGTATTCAATTAATGTCAGGCTTCCCAAGATGAGGCAGTAAATATGAAACATTCATTAGCCACTGAAGTAAAATGCCTTCGTGGGGATCTTCAACAAGTGAGAGATGATCGTGATCGGCAGTTGGCTCAAGTTCAAGACTTGAATGCTGAACTATTGAAATATCAAGAAAACACAGGCAAATCCCAGGCTGAACTGGATGTGCTCATTTCAAAAGCACAGTTGTTAGAGGTTGGTTCAAACTGTAGCATGTCGTCTATGGTGCATGTTGTTTGTTTGATATGCAAACTGATCTAACAAACATCCTTTGTGTTTTAGGAAACTTGTTCTTCCCACCGCAAGCAGATAAGTTTATTGGAGCAGAAATTGACTGCGGCAAATGAAAAGTCAAAGGTACTGTATACTGTTGTTTTAATCAATGCAAGGCATTTCAATCTTTTTTGTAGCCGCCTATTATTGCTTATTGGATCCAAATTGGTACCTATTCGTTTCTTTTAGACTTTGGACATGACTGCTGCTGAGGCACGCACGGGATTTGAGGAACAAAGAAGAATAGTAAGTGAATTGCAGGAGCGACTTGCTGATGCAGAACAGCAACTCCTTGAAGGAGAGAAGTTGAGGAAAAAGTTGCATAACACTATTTTGGTAACATTTGTATTTTACTACATGCCTTGCAGTATATATAACGTAGAATCTTCATATACTTAGTTTCCGAATCACTTGAATACAGGAACTTAAGGGGAATATCAGAGTTTTCTGTAGAGTTCGTCCTTCGTTACCAGATGATGCTCGGGCTGACACACAAGTTGTTACTTATCCTAGTTCTTTAGAATCCCTTGGTCGTGGGATTGATGTAATGCAAAATGGTATATTTGACCTCTCATCCTCCACCACTAGCTCGCCCTCCCGCATTTGCTATATGTTTTCCTTACGATGTATCTTTCTTAATCCATGCTACTCTCTTAACAGGTCAAAAGTATCCTTTCACGTTCGATAAGGTGTTCAGCCATGATGCTTCACAACAGGATGTATTTGTGGAAATTTCGCAGTTGGTTCAAAGCGCCCTTGATGGCTATAAGGTTAGTTTACTTCATCAAGCCGTCAACTTTGCTGTATTTTCTCCTTGTTCTTCGCTAATTGAATGTACCTGTTGATCTGCAAAAGTCTGCATATCCACTGTATTTTTCTCCTTGTTATTCACTACTTGTATCTACCTGTTGATCTGCAAAGGTCTGCATATTCGCCTATGGACAAACAGGCTCTGGGAAAACCTACACCATGATGGGGAGGCCTGAAGCACCCGAGCTGAAGGGCCTAATCCCGCGCTCCCTCGAGCAGATATTTCAAGCTAGTCAAGTACTTATGTCCCAGGGCTGGAAGTACAAAATGCAGGTAGGCATATTAAATCTTTACTTCACTGCTATTTTTGACACATTCTCACAGCTACTAACAATTTCTTTTCTGCCAGGCCTCAATGTTGGAGATATACAATGAAACAATTAGGGACTTGCTATCACCTAACCGTTCCTCCAGCGGCGAAAGCAGTAATGCACCTGGAAAGCAATACAACATTAAACATGATGCCAATGGAAATACACATGTGACAGACCTTACTGTCGTTGATGTGAGCAGCATAGCCGAGATTTCCTCCCTCCTTCGACAGGCTGCTCAAAGCAGGTATAAACAACTCAATGCTCAAAAGTAAAAACTACCTTCTAATCTGCTGCTTTCCCCATCTTAAGACCATATTTAACTATTGTGTGTACCTGCTTCACTAGGTCTGTTGGGAAAACCCAAATGAACGAGCAGTCTTCAAGAAGCCACTTCGTTTTTACTCTGCGAATTTATGGGGTGAACGAGGTAAATTTCAGAACTTGGATGGCATGCCGGGGTGTTTCACCAGCCTTCATTTTGTGGTTGTTGTCTCGGTCTCTTTATCTCACATGGTTTTTGCTCATTTCCATTTTCCAGGGCACTGAGCAGCAGTTGCAAGGCGTCCTCAACCTCATCGATTTGGCGGGAAGCGAACGACTTTCCAGAAGTGGAGCAACGGGCGATAGGTTGAAGGAAACCCAGGTACTATATCCCTTCCATACAATCATACATTGTCCGCCATTGATGACCTGCAATATATGCTTCTCATATAAGAGCTCTCTTTCTATCAACAGGCCATAAACAAAAGTCTGTCATGCTTAGCTGATGTAATCTTCGCCCTGGGCAAGAAAGAAGACCACGTTCCCTTCAGGAACTCCAAGCTGACGTATCTTCTTCAGGTACTGACAATACTACAATCTTGATTTGGATTAGTGACGGGATGATCATGAACTAAATCATTAACCGGAATTGTATTTTTCAAACGCAGCCTTGTTTAGGCGGGGACTCGAAAACGCTAATGTTCGTCAACGTGTCTCCCGACCCTTCCTCCGTCGGAGAATCATTATGCTCGCTGAAGTTCGCCGCCAGGGTGAACGCTTGCGAGATCGGGGTTCCCAGGCGCCAGATGAATTTGAGACCCGCCATTGCTGCCGTCGATTCCCGTTTGAGCTACGGCTAAGAAACACACCTCAAGCTAGCTTCTAGCTAGCCTGTTTACTTTCTCTCCCTGTTAACCCGACTAGTTATTTGTCACTCATGATCTTTCAAAGGAGCCAATAATAAGCTTTGGTGTGCTATGTTTGTCTGTAGATTTCTTTAACCTTGATTGTGGGGTGTTTTTGTTTGTCAGAAAGAAGGATTCGAGAGAGAACAAAATGGCTTGTGATGTATTAATTTTGTGATCCTATATTGGAAAAGAAGTTCACCACTTGGTTGAGCCTATTATTCGGTTAATGGTCTGCGTTGTTAAGCTAACAGATAACCGACAGCTAACAGTTGTAAAGTTAAGCAATTATAAGTTAGATGTACAGTTGTATATCAATTACTTGGGCAACACAGTGGCAGTTCGGTTACCGGTTATCGGTTAACCGGCCGGTTAAACCAATAATCGGCTGGTTATTCACTAAGTGGTAACCGAAGTAACCGAACTTCGGTTGGTTATCGGAGATTGGATGAAATGGTTTTTAGTCTTAAAAGTGGTTCGATTAATCGATAAATAAGATAATCGAGAAACCGTAACCTATTTCGGGCAGTTTTCGGTAGGGGGAGTGGTTATTTCGGTTAACCGATAACCGGCCGATCGATTACCGGTTATAACCGAAATAACTGAACGGCCACCGGGAGGAGTTACGGTGCTAATTGTACAAGAGTTAGCACCGTCCTAACCAAGAATTAGTAGTGATTTAACTTAGATGTTGTATTGATTTTATAATAATCCGTAGTGATTTCGTTGTTTTTAATAGCGTTTTTTTGCTAGTTATCACGGTGCTAACCCCTAAAAAGGTTAGCACCTAATCCCATTCCACGGCCACCCCTGGCAATAGCATGCTAAACTGGATATCTGTTTAACCTTTTGAAATCTCATTTGAGGATAAATATTGAACCCCAAATTCTCCACTCTCCTTCTCCAATCGGCGCTTTCTTCCATCATCAATCTTATCTTGTGTGTTTAATGATCTGGTTTTGGTCTTTTCAAACATCTTCCAAACTCCAAAGTGCCTCGATACGTTACCGTTTTCCCGAGTCGGCTAAACGGATAGCGTCTTCTTGTATTCTGTGGGTTCTGGGCCCCGTTTTCACTCTGTTTCCTTCCTTTCTCGTCAAGTTCTAGAAAGAACGTTTTTTTGTGTAATTTCTTCGATATCCACGTTTCGTTTCCTCGACGTCAAATCTCTTCTTTTTTTTTTAGTTCAAGAAGGCTGTATTGAATATAGTAGTGTCTATATATATATCTTCCCTGCCGCTCTGACTCTTCATTCTTCTATCTTCCTCCTGTCTTAGCAGAGCAGCGAAATAAGCACAACCCAGAAACAGGGGATAGATAAAAATGGAGAGACAGGAGCATCAAATCAAGTTGAACGTGTTAAAGGTCGATTCTTTACAGACATGGGATTCTTATATCAGTCAGGCTCACCCTGTAAGTTTCCATTTTTCGCTGTATCACCGATTATAACTCGATTTGTTGGGAGAAGTCACGCTCGGCCGATATGTTTCCATAGCTCTGAGCCGAATTTGTTGTGCGGGGAGAGCAGGTGATTGCGCATTTTACAGCTGCGTGGTGCATGCCGTCGGTGGTGATGACGCCTTTCTTCGAGGAGCTGGCTTCGACTTACCCAGATGTCATTTTCCTTGTTGTGGATGTCGATGAAGTTAAGGTAACAAAAGCTTCATCTTTCTTAAGACCCTCTGTGTTTCTGTTCCTCCCTGCATATCTGATTCAGTTAGGCTTCTCCCCTCTTATCTATATATAGAAAAGAAACATAATATTAGAGTCTGCCGGTAGATTTGGTGTTCGATTATTAGTAGTTTCCAACATTAATTCCTAATTTAACCATGAAGCAGAATGAATAGACGAATCGGAAGCCCATCGAAACCTTAATTTTCAGGTTGATAAATCACTATTTGATACATTCAGATTTGATCGGATTGCCTTTGTCTCCATGGTCATTTCCAAGTTCCACTCAAATCATTTGAAAGCAACCCTATGATAAAAAAAGTTAGACAAATGTGGTTCCCATCCCATAGAGCTATTGGGCAGCTTCTTCATGACTTGGGGTTTCTTTGATGCTGATGTGATACCTTGGAGGCTGGAGAAATGTTTTTTTAGTGTCTCAAAACTTTTTAAGTACATCAGAAGATATTTTACACCGATTTATGTGAGGGGTATAGATAGATATGTCTTTGTTATCGACGAGATTAGAGGGACGTATCAAAAGATTATTATAAGATTCATTTTTGAATATGTTCTTGTAGGATGTGGCTACTAAACTGGAGGTGAAGGCAATGCCTACTTTTGTGTTGATGAAGGATGGGAATCCAGCTGACAAGATTGTGGGAGCCAATCCGGATGAGATAAGGAAAAGGGTCGATGGTTTCATCCAATCTTGTTCTTCTCCGGTTTGAAGTCCAATGGCAATTATCTTTGTTTGTAATGCATGGGATTTATTTCGGTTAAAAAAGGATGTCTTGCTATATATGTTTTTAGCTTAGCTTGTGGTTTAGGTGTGGTTTGTAATCTTTTCATTTCACTTCCATAATTATAATCAATGTAAATTATGTAAGAGTTTTTATTTTTTAATTTATTATTTTTTATCAGCCGATACGACTAATTAATTTTCTTATTAATTATAACTAACTTTTTGACAATAAGTTGCAAGTTTTAACTTGGTAAGTTGGAGATATTCTTTCAAATAAAGTAACCAACAAGACACTGTAATCCTGATCAGTTTATGACTAAAAGAAAATTGTGTCAATTTATGATTATAACATAGTCTAAGAGATCAAACAACAAAATGAATAAAGTAAAATTGAAATTCTAAATACAATTTCAATGTAAAATTCCTTAAAAATCCTCTCCACAAACCCTACCTACTAGGCTACTACGCACATAAACTAGAGGCTGTTGCTTCTTCTGGGGATTCTCTTTAACTTAATTCCAAAAATATTGTATAAGTAATCTTCCACTATTCAATTTATGGATCAAGGTGAAGTTAGGCCCACGCACCAAAGATCTTTTGCTGTGATTTGTTTGCTCTATTTAAATAAAACGATGTTCGTACTTATCTTATCTTTGGCATAATGGGGATATAAATAAATATCTATAGCCAACTTGGCAACTTGAGAATTGTCTTCTCTATGGGCCTAAAGAAAGGTTTAATGGGGGTTCCTAAGAGTTTTAGGTTATATGATCCTCTTTGCCTTGGCATGACCATCACCTAACAATTTGGCGTGGATATAATAACGAAGGGATGTAATAATATCATCTCTAGACATGATAATATTTGTAAACTTTGAATTTGTGATTGCCATTTCATTTGATATTGAATTGAATCGAAATCATACCGACTTGAGAGATGATAAAAGATCATAAATAAGTTTATAATTGGACTTCATATGACTTGCTGACGAGGAAGAAGAAAAATGAGATACCAATCTTGAAACCAGAACTGAATGATAATGAGTTTGAATGTCTCACCATAACGACATCTTTTAGCCTAATTATCCTATGTGATTCAAACCTGACTTGAGTATGTTAATTTTTTTTAATAGGCGCATATAGTTTCTTTAGAAGGCTGGAGTAAAATAAAAATTGGTCTAATTTTTTGCATTCAAGCCAAAACAAGTTATACACTAATAGTCAACTCGATTAGGAGGAAATTGAATTGTTAGACCACTTGGATATTTTTTGATAATGGCGATTGATGCATTAAATAAGATAAAAAAAACAAAAAGTTCAATATAGACGGATCACGAGACTAGACCACTTGATATTTACATCTCAAAAAATGATTTAGTAATATAAATTGCGGGAAAGCATAAAATACAGAACATGATTATATCACTCGAGCATAACTACAATCATAATCGGTTCTGGAAAATTTTAATTGTACAAACAAATACAAAATCCATTCTGAAATGCGTTTAAATGAAAGATTTTGATAGTAATTGTAAGTTTGTAACATGAAATACAGAAATAGTAAACAACCTGTCTCTAATTGGGCCGAAGGTAGCAAGTGTGGTATTCCATAATGCGCAAGATCTTATAAGACGGAGCCCAATATATTGTGAAAAGGGCCAACAAGCCCAATTAGAAAAAAAAAAAAAAAAACCCCTCTAATTCTTTCTTTCGTTCTTTATTTTTGCTTCCTTTAGACCTTTACCTCTTTACCGCCATTTTTTCCCGGTAGCGTAAAAATATTGTTATTCTCTGGCTTTCGTGTGGCGATAGGAAGACCCAACCAACCCCAAATTCTCTCTCTACCTCTTTCGCGTATTGTTCCGACCAACCAAATAGAATTCTACACGATCCACAAAACAACAGATTCCACCCTGACGCGTATTATCTCCTCCCCAACCCCCTTCTTTCTCGCCGCGACGGCGCCTCTTGCTCTACCTACGAGCTCCGCCGGCAAAGCCGTGACATTCCGGCGAACCGACGGCCAAGATGGTGTCCCCCTTCGATAGCTCCAACTGGGTCTTCGATAACGACTTGATTAATGACCTCCCCGTCCCTCTCGGCGGCGAGCTTCCTTCCCTCGACCCTACGGCTCCTATTTGGTCGGCCCATCCATCTTACCCCGATTCCGCTCCCATGAGGTCCGTATTCTCGTTTCGAACTCGCCCCTTCAATATTGGACTTGTTCATGGTGGAATCTCGTTTTGATTTTTTGGGTTTTCCGTTTCGGTTGTTAATTGAAAGGAATTGGAGAGTTTGATTTGGCTTTCCCTGGTTTCATGGATTAGCATTTCAGCTTTGCATTGGGGTTTTCGTTGATGGGTATCTTGCTTAAGATGATGAATCCATGAAAAGGGATTATTTTTATTGATTCCATTTTGTTTTTTGTATACAGATACAGCGTTCCATTCAATGTCCCGTTGAATTCCGATTGTGTTAAGGAAAGTGGGTCTAGGAAAAGGTAATAATCAATCTTAGCTGAAATCGTGAATTTGTTCTTTCTCCGAAACGAAACCCTATATTTATTTTCGTGGGTTCCTGAATCTCCTCAGGGCGAGAGATGAATCGAGCAATGCTCCAGCTCCTCCTAGGTCGAAAGCATGTAGAGAGAAAATGAGAAGAGACAGGCTGAATGACAGGTGAAGTTTCCATGCCCATCTTTGTTAATGGAGAGTGGCGCCGTTAGCTTGTTCTGAAGTTAGGTACGATTGATTGCCAGGTTCATGGAACTGAGCGCGATTCTCGAGCCAGGAAAGCCACCAAAGGTGGACAAATCAGCCATCTTAGTTGACGCAGCTCGAATGGTGACTCAGCTGAGAGGTGAAGCTGTTAAGCTCAAGGAGTCGAATGAGAGCCTTCAAGAGAAAATCACTGAATTGAAGGTAGGGACTGCAAATTTTAGAACCCCTTACAAGTGCAGTTTCAGATGTTTGATGATTTTGGATATGTTTGTAGGCAGAGAAGAATGAGCTGAGAGATGAGAAGCAGAGGCTGAAGACAGAGAAGGAGCAGCTCGAAAGTCAAGTGAAGGCGATTAGTACACCACCAGCGGGATATCTGCCTCATCCTATGGCTGCAGCTGCATTTGCTGCTGCAGCGCCTGGTCCAATGGGAGGCAAATTCATGCCATATGTTGGGTATCCTCAAGTCTCAATGTGGCAGTTCATGCCTCCTGCAGCTGTTGATACGTCCCAGGATCATTCCATTCGTCCTCCGGTTGCTTAAGCTAAAGCTTTCAGGCAAGGCTCTATTACTGACTTCATTGGGCACGGGACACCAATGGCAACACCCTTGGTTGATGTTTGTTTATAGTCATTCTTTATAGGTATGGTTCTTGTGATTATCTGAGTCGTTTTAAATCGTAAGAGTTAAAACTGCATCAATGCGGAACTGACTTGTTAATCCGTGTTTGGTACCCTCTCTTCACAAATTTTGGCTTATCATTGCTACAAAAAGGTCGTGCAAGCAATGATGAGATTCTTGAGTGTGATTCATATGCTTAGTAAGCTGAGACCTCTTTGACAATGAGCATTGATGACCAAGTCAAAAAGTTTTTGACTTACCATATGCTAAGGGCTTAAATATGAAATCAGAATCCGGTTTGCACGGAAAATTTTGTTTCTTTTCAACAGGGAGGTTTGAATCCCATGTAGTTCCCAGCCTGGTAATCTCTCCAAACTTGGAGAGCTCCATAGCTGGTCATCAAAACTGTACTCAATGCCATGACAATGGCAACTGAGAATACTATCAGTGAAGCTCTTCCATACTTTTCGATGGCTCTGTGCACGACCAGCAATCCGAGAAGTGATGCCACAAAGCATGTAGCTGAAAGGATGATGGCTGTGTTGATGTGCTCCATCCCCAGCAGTAGGTACTGGAAAGCAGACATGCTCGAGGAGAAGAACACCATGAAGGAGCAGGTTGCAGCTGTTACCTACAGAACAAGATCGGTTTTGGTTAGGAATGGTAGCTTGAACCTGACCTAACTCAGTTTGGATTATTTTTCCTTTCACCCTGCTTTGATTAGGCCGTCCAATCTGAATTAATGTGTAGTTTCTGTCAAATCATATCGAAAAGTGAAGCGCGAACCTCGGCTGCGATTCCAACTTGGAGAAGCAGCGGACTGATCAACATGCCACCTCCAATGCCAAACACTCCTCCGAGGATCCCTGCGAGCAGCGCCATTATCGGGAAGATGATCCTGTTAGTGGCGGCTCTGCTTATTCTGGCTGAAACTTGCAGATTCTCATCGTCGTTGGTTGGCTGATGATGTTCATGTTCGTGGGTCTTGCTTCTCAGCAGGATCCATGCCGTGAAAAGTATTGCTAGCGGGATTTGGAGCGATGAGAGTGCCCAGTATTCAAATCCGCATGGTTTCACTTCGATCAGACCCTGCAGATATTGCATTAAGAAAGGATGAACCTTCTTTTTCAGTGCTAGTAGCCTAGTAGTTCACTTAGCTACCATCCAACCTAACAAACATTATTAATCAATCACCTAACTACATCTTCATGACACCTTTTTTAGCAATATAATTAATTTGAGTTTCAATTGGTCAACTACAATCAACGTCTAAGGTGCTAATTCTCTTTGTCATCGAGAGACAGTACTTCTACTAATCCTATATTTGTCATCTATTAGATGTGCATGCTATAGTGAGATTGATGGAGGAGGAAAGACCAGAAAAGCTCAAAGAACAAGAAGGAAAGGGTAATGTTACCTCCCCATGGCGGTTCCCGCGAAGAAGATAGAGGGAAGAGAATGAAATCCACACAACCACCAAAACCCCCAATTTTATCCACGGAAATCCGCCGCCGCCATTCTTCTCCCCAGTCACCAGGAGCGGCTGTCTTCCACCTTCTTCTCCTCCGCCGCCGCCGCTCTTGTCGTCGCCAGTGCCCAATTCTCCACCACAACTCCTCTGCTCTGTTTCCAGGTTCCAAAGCTTCATCCCGTTCCGGCAAGTCTTCAAAGTCGACCAAACCAGAAACCCGACGAACATCACTGTAATCAGCCACTCAGGAAACACCACGTTCCAAATTACCCCGACGCTCACTCCCAATAACATCATCGGCTCCGACATCAGCGCAATGTCGAAGTCAATTCCTCCTCTCGTGCCTCTTCCTCCTGCTCCCCTGCCGCCGGCGGCGGCAAATTTCCTGATGAAGCAACATGCGACGTTGGCGACGGAGCCGCCGGCGACCATGAAAGCGGAGAGGGCGGATGCAGTGGTGAGGTCGAACCCAGCGACGATGGTCAGCACTGGAATGAACAGCCCGCCGCCGCCGATCCCGCCGGCGCTGGAGATCGATGCGGCCAAGAAACAGAGCATCGCCGCTGCCACCATTGATGGGATACCGGGGGCCTCATCGTCATCGGGTCGGGACGGGTCTGTGGAGCTGGAGAATTGGGGAAATGAAATGAGAAGAATTGGGATGGAGATGGAGAGCAATTTGAGGAAGATGGACTTCATTTGGGCTCTCTTCTCTTTGTTTAAAGGTTACATCTTTATGGTGTTGCAGAAGCTCTTGTCAGCCATTAATAAAAGGGCTTCTAGGAGTTTGAGAAGTTAGGTTGGGCTAGAAGGAAACGACTTTTTTTTTTTTTTTTTGCAAACTGCTCCCTCCTATGATTACAGGTAAGAAACATTAGGTAGCAAAGGCCAAAATTTCAAGATAAGGCATTAGGAGCTCTTCTCTTCTTGCCTCTAATAAAGAACATAAAGTGTTCTTTCATTCAGCCAATCGACAGTTGACAAGCAGAGAGGACAATGGACAACTCACACTATGAAGTGTAGCATGATGAGATGGTCTGATTTCCTAGTTACATTTAAGAATGAGTCATTTGGATCCACGTCGAAAGTGTGCACGAAATGAACTATCAAATTGTCGCGATTTGATCTCTAACCATAAGAAATCATTTGAAATTGTTCATGCGATTCACATCTCGTCCCAATACTCCATCGACTAATTTGATCCAGTTTATTCGAAACTGATCATTCGTGAGTAGGTAAAACAGTTCTTTGCATGTTGCAGCAACAAGATGCAAACGACTCACTATCTACAAAATCCTGTTTGTTGCGGTATG
Source organism: Linum trigynum (assembly GCA_964030455.1). NCBI lineage: Eukaryota > Viridiplantae > Streptophyta > Magnoliopsida > Malpighiales > Linaceae > Linum > Linum trigynum. Next base: position 65,981,464 of record OZ034819.1, read on the forward strand.
ATTTCCATTCATAGCGAACCATTCGAAACGGGTGATACGTGATGGATTGGATGAATGAATGGATCCCTTTTTTTGGGGGGATTGAGCCAGTTTCTCCTTTCTTGGCGAGAATGGCTAGGGGTTTCTTGTTTTCTAAATGGAACTAATCCCACGTGTACCTAAGCTAACCAACTAACCATAAGATGCTAAACTCACTCCCCCTATTATGCAAACACTCATAAAGACTCTAACAAACAAGGACTCTAACAACCCTACTTACCCATTAACACCACTAACTAGAATTATCAATAAGTGCAAATTCCTACAACGAAAAGCTTGCTACACGGCTTAAGGCCTAGTGCCTCTGTGAACTGGGCTACTCCTCATCGTTATGATAGCGGTGTTGGGCTACGACACTCGAACTGAACGATTTATGGGCTCATCAACGGGATCCTGCAATTCACATCTCATCTCAGTAATCCATCGACTAAGGTAATCCAATTCATTCAAAATTGCACATTCATAAGTAGGAAGAACAGTTCGTTGCAGATCATAGCAAGGGATGCAAAGTGCTCACTATTTACAAAACCCTAATCTGCTTTCCACCTCAGTTCTCACCAATCACTTAGCTCTTACGTGCAATGGGGAGAATTGACATGCATATTTGTTTTACTATGCATTATTGAAAGTAACTCTGTCACTCTGTTGTCCAGTTCTGCTTGGCTCTTTTTGTGACAACATGAACAACATTAAGGTAGGCTAGCTAGCTAGACATTCCATTATCAACTTGCATGGTATGTGTTATACAGATCATGGCCTTCCCTCTCATATTTTCTGTAAAGCTTTGATTATCTTTTTACTTGTCACATGCCACTCAGTTCTTTACTTTGGTTTGATGGCGGATGGAGAGGAGAGTGGACAAGCCTGCTTTCTGAACAACCTAAGTGATTCGGTGCGTAACAAGGTATGTGGTTTGGCACGATTAATTCCTGAATTCGATTTTCGCAGATTAGCATTATGAGAACAGAATTGGGTTGATAACCGCTGACAGAATCACATGTTTAAATTCGTATGCTTTCTATCATGAGTTTGTCGAGTATTTATAACCAAAATTAGTGGAAATGCAAAATTGATCATAGCACCTAGATGCACCGCAGCTCAAATGCACACATGCAAGTAACCAGCAGAAGCTTTTATTAATCAAGTAGTTCAGAAGAAAGAAATTACTACATGAAAGAGAAAGATGTGTTTCATGAGACCGCTCTAACATTAAGCCGTAGGTCTAATGCACAGCGTCGACAGGAAGGAAAAACATCAAATCCTAATATTTGTTTATGAATTTTGGGAGCTAGCAAATGGAAGTTCAGGGTCGGGTTCTTGTACCACGATGCCTTGTTTCATGGTAGTTTCTAACTTCTGGGAGCTAGCAAATGGACGTTCAGGGTCGGGTTCTCTTGTACCACGATGCCTTGTCCCATGGTAGTTTCTAGCTTCTGGGAGCCAGCAAATGCAGGTTTAGAGTCGGGTTCTTGTACCACGATGTCTTGTCCCATGGTAGTTTCTGAATTTTGTGAGCTAGCAAATGGAGGTTCAGGGTCGGGTTCTTGTACCACGTTGCCCTGTCCCATGGTAGTTTCTGAATTTTGGGAGCCAGCAAATGGAGGTTTAGGGTCGAGTTCTTGTACCACGATGCCTCCACCAGGGCCTAGAGGATTAAGATCAGGTTGCTATATCATGTTGCTTTATCCACCAAACCTGTAATTAATTAAAATTATAAACCATAAGAAGTGAAATTAAAAATAAAACATATGCATCATATAAAAATAAAACATATGCTTCATTGATGCTGATAACTTCATTTTATTATTATGATTGGAATATATATGAATCAAATTCTAATGTGAGAATTTATATTAGTTGGGGGTGTCAAATCCAAATTTGCTTCACCAACTAGAACAAAGTAAGATATATGTGTAGGATGGGAAGAAAGGCAAGTAATTAAGATAAATACAAATATGAGAGGGAAAAAAAGAAGAAGACAAAAGGTATTAAGATAAGTAGAAGAGCATAAATTATAATTTTTTCTTGACAACAAATTCATGTTATTGCATCGTAAGTAAAGATAAGTTAGCAATAAAAATATGGCAAGTACCCTTAAAAAAAATATGGCAAGAAAATATGAAAAATAAGCAATATAATGAGTAGATTTCTTTGGCATAATAATATTTATTTATCTAACTACTTGCCTTGTTTCTATCATAAATATTTCTCTTGCCTTGTTTTTCTATAAGATCTTGCCTTGTCATTTGTTAGTGAAACCAAGTTAATTTTTTCTTAGATATATCATGTACACATGAATTTCAATCTTTAGTTTGTGGATATCCAATAAATTTGTCCCCGAGTGGAATGGATTATTAGCCATATCACTCAAAGAATTTACTTGGGTACTATCTATCTTGCTTTGAGATTGCTCCGAAAAGGTTGCCGGTTCAACCGAGCGAACCGGTTGGTCTGTCCGGCTTTGATAACATTTGTTACTAGGTTAAATGCGAAAGGGGACCATTCTAACACCAAACTACCGGCCAAATGCAAAACATCGATAAAGAGATAGAATAAAAACTCAAATTATTTTATTCCATCGCTTCACTGGAACGCGGAGGTTCAGGGTCAGGTTTTTGTATCACCACGATGTCTTATTAGCTCTTGGTTATTAGAGTTGGAGCAAGACGTGGAGGTTCAAGATCTAGTTCTTATATCACGACGCCTCGTCGTCCTTCAGTTGTCAACGTTGGACTGGGACGTGGAGGTCGTACGGGTATTTCAGGGTCAGGTTCTTGTATCACGATCCCTTGTTTCTCCCCAGTTGGCGGAGTTGGACCAGAACGTGGAGGTAGTTCAGGACCAGGTTCAAGTACCAGATTGCCTCGATGTCCTCCTGTCGCCAAAGTTGGACTAGGACGTGGAGGTCGTACAGGTATTTCAGGGTCAGGTTCTTGAATGACGATCTCTCGGCGTCCTTGAGTTGCCGAAGTTGGACTGGGACGTGGAGGTCGCACAGGTATTTCAGGGTCGGGTTCTTGTATCACGATACCTCGGCTCACTTGACTTGCCAAAGTTGGACCGGGACGTGGAGGTCGCACAGGTATTTCAGGGTCAGGTTCTTGTATCACGATGCCTCTCCCTTGAATTGCCAAAGTTGGACTGGGACGTGGAGGTCGCACAGGAATTTCAGGGTCAGGTTCTTGTATCATGATGCTTCGTTGGCCTCCAGTTATCGAAGTCGGACTAGGACGTGGAGGTCGCACAGGTATTTCAGGGTCGGGTTCTTGTATAATGATGCCTCGTTCCCGACCAGCTTCCACCATTCCTTTCTTAACACCTGTGACATTTATCCACCAAACCCATAATTAATTAAAATTATAAATCAGAAGAAGCAAAATTAAAAATAAAACATATGCATCATACAAAATAATACTTTGCAAGTAGTTAGACAATTAGTTCTACATGAGGACATATAACATAATTTGAGCTTAATAGATTGCAATGTATGATTCAAATATATAGAAGAAAGGGAAGAATCTCACAAGAAGTAACGATGAGAAAAGAAGCCAACAAAAGAGAGAGCTTCATGGATGCTGATATCTTCATTTTATTTTTATGATTGGAATATACATGAATCAAATTCTAATGTGAGAATTTATAGTAGTTGGGGGTGTCAAATCCAAATTTTCTTCACCAACTAGAACAAGGTAAGATATATGTGTAGGATGAGAAGAAAGGCAAGTAATTAAGAATTAAGATAAATACAAATATGAGAGGGGGAAAAAAGGAGACAAAGGTAATGAGATAAGTAGAAGAGCATAAATTACATTTTTTTCTTGACAACAAATTCATGTTATTGCATCCTAAGTAAAGATAAGCTAGCAATAAAAATATGGCAAGTAAATATGAAAAATAAGCAATATCATGAGTAGATTTGTTTGGCATAATAATATTTATTTATCTAATTACTTGCCTTGTTTCTATCATAAATATTTATCTTGCCTTGTATTTTTTATATAAAATATTGTCTTGTATTTGTTAGTGAAACCAAGTAAATTTGTTCTTAGATATAAATGTATAGGCTAAAGTTGCAAAAATCAAATATGCGAAACATACAAAATTTCGCATCTTCACATTTGAAAAAAAAAGTTTTCACGCTTAATATTTTTTTTTATCACAGTGGTAATAATTTTAGTATTGTCTAGTCTACACAATAAATAAAAGCCAAATGAGAAAACTTGAAGCTCTATTTCAAATTTCCTGTATCCAGAGTAAAAGTAGGAAGGACATTTTGGTCTTCACAATTTCTTTTTTTTTTTATTCATTAAAAAGACAATTACTAGGATTCGAACCATGACCACTTTAAAGAAAACCAAAGATCATAACCAATCACACCAAGTACATTTGTTGTATCTTTTTAAATTAAAAACATATAATTTCAAAGCAGAAAAAACCCTTCCCCATTTCAAATTTCCTGCTCCAGGAGCGTTTGTAGGAAGGGTAGAATAGAGAGTGTCAATTTTTTTCTTTTTCCTCTGGGGAACGGGTCAACTTACCGTACACATGCAGATTTAAACGGGTCCAGGAGTGTCAATTTTTTTCCTTTAAGTCCTTTTATTTCTCCGTGCTGGTAAAATATATATAAAAAGGCAAAAACAATACTCCTTTTTATTGCTAAAAATAATAAAAATTAACAATAAACTAATGCATGGATTCTAATGGGCTAACCTACACGAGATTTTCCCATCAAGTAAAACAAATCAACATCATGGGTTTGTCATTCTAAAACAAGCTATTTTATCTAGCATAATTTATATTATGCTATTATTTTATATCTTAGTGGCTAAAATATAATGTATTTTAAAGTTATTCAATGGTTCAACCTCAACCAACCAAATTAGTCCAATTTTTATCATTTCAAATATATATTATGTAATTATTTGATATCATAATGATTAAATTATAGTGTATATTATAGGGAATCGTTTGATATTTATTAGTAAAAAACTAATTTTAGTAAAAAAACTAAACTAAAAGATATATTTGGTTATTTTTAACATTAAAACGTTCCTAAACATTTTCAGTTTCCTTTCGAATTTCTATAGTTTTATTCCCGAATCAGTGATGTACAAATGGCGAATTGCAGTCATCTCTTTTCTTTCATTAGAGTTTGGCAGGGGTCGGTCAAACATGCTGAATTTCAAGTTTTGGCCCGTTTTCATCAAGTCCAATTTATAATCACATGGTTCTCAGATACCCGATAAAAATCTCAATCCAAACCAGATTGGCAGGTGAGTCCGTGTTTACCACCATTTTCTAGGGATACAGGAACGGTGGTTCCTATCTCAAATTATGTTGTTCATTCTTGATTTCTTTAGATTTTATCATGGCTTGGAAAAAAACCAGAAAACACAATGATGACAAGATGAAAGTTTTATAATGCACATTAATCGGCTAACGGGCCGAGTAAAAACTAGCAACGATTGTGAAATGCTCATTTCCCGAAAACCAGCGGGATAGGCGATTTTTTATTCGATTTTCTGGAATTCGGTTTCTATAAAACTTACTCCACCTCATCATATTACCAGAAACAATATTGTTTCACAAGGTAACAGGTACTTGATTTTGATTCATAAGACTGATTTTTGATTCGTTGCATCATTCATATCTCTTTCCTACTAAAATTCACTATTTTTATCATGTGTTTCTAAAAAAAAAACTATACAACAATAAGATATACACCTCATTACATTATCAAATTTCATACCTCGCCTTCCTCCGGCCAAATGGCCGGGGCCACACTAGTGATAATAAGACACCGAATGGAATGGATTAGCCATTTCACTTAAAGATTTTACTTGCGTACTATTTATATTGCTTTGAGATTGCTCCGGAAAGGTTACCGGTTCTACGAGCGGACCGATTGGTCTAGTCCGGCTGTGATAACAGTGGTTACTAGGTTAAATGCGAAATTGATCACACCGCAGCTCAAATACGCAACAGAAGCACATAACCGAAATATCTTTTTTAGTTCGGCTAGTTGAAAAGGAACAAAGCACTACATAGAGTTACAATTCAGTTTCAGGAGGACCATCCTAACACCAAACTCCCAGCCAAATGCAGAACAATAACAAGGAGAGAGAATCAAATCTCAAATCGTTTTATTCCATTGTTTGACTGGAACGCAGAGGTTCAGGGTCAGGTTCTTGTATTATCACGATGTCTTCTTCTCTCTCGGTTGTTAGAATTGGAGCAAGGCGTGGAGGTTTGGGATCGGGTTCTTGTACCACGATGCCTCGTCGTCCTTCTGTTGCCGAAGTTGGACTGGGACGTGGAGGTCGTACGGGTATTTCCGGATCAGGTTCTTGTATCACGATCCCTTGTTTCTCCTCAGCTGTCGAAGCTGGACCAGAATGCGGAGGTTGTGGAGGTAGTTCAGGACCAGGTTCAAGTACCAGGTTGCCTCGACTCCCTCCTGTCGCCAAAGTTGGACTGGGACGTGGAGGTCGCACAGGTATTTCAGGGTCAGGTTCTTGAATCACGATGCCTCGACGCCCTTGAGTTCTCGTTGTTGGACTGGGACGAGGAGGTCGCACAGGTATTTCGGGATCAGGTTCTTGTATCACGATGCCTCGGCTTCCTTGAGTTGCCAAAGTTGGACTGGGACGTGGAGGTCGCACAGGTATTTCAGGGTCGGGTTCTTGTATCACGATGCCTCGGCTCCCTTGAGTTGCCAAAGTTGGACTGGGACGTGGAGGTCGTACAGGTATTTCAGGGTCGGGTTCTTGTATCACGATGCCTCGGCTCCCTTGAGTTGCCAAAGTTGGACTGGGACGTGGAGGTCGTACAGGTATTTCAGGGTCGGGTTCTTGTATCACGATGCCTTGGCTCCCTTGATCTGCCAAAGCTGGACTGGGACGTGGAGGTCGCACAGGTATTTCAGGATCAGGTTCTTGTATCACGATGCCTCGGCTCCCTTGAATTGCCAAAGTTGGACTGAGACGTGGAGGTCGCACAGGTATCTCAGGGTCAGGTTCTTGTATCACGATGCCTCGGCGCCCTTGAGTTGCCAAAGCTGGACTGGGACGTGGAGGTCGCACAGGAATTTCAGGGTCAGGTTCTTGTATCATGATGCCTCGTCTGCCTCCAACTATCGAAGTTGGACTAGGACGTGGAGGTCGCACAGGTATTTCAGGGTCGGGTTCTTGTATCACGATGTCTGATCCCGAACTTGGTGGCGGAGAACGATGCACAACCTCAGCTTCCACCATTGGACCTTTCCCATTCTTGATATCTACGACAAAACCCACTGAATTAACTCATAATTAATTTAAAAAATTAAATTTATATATCATGCAAAACTATAAGTTACTTGTAGGTCAATTTGACTTTAGTTAGCTCTACATGTAGGACATAGCATAATTTGGGGCTGGAATGCATATAAGAGAGACATATATTGAAGAAAAGTGAAGTGTCTCACCAGAAGTAACGATGAGAAATGAAAACAACAAAAGGGATAGCTTCATGGATTCTGATATCTTCATTTTGTTGTTGTTTTTCTTATCTTCTTGTGTGTAAGAATCAACTTCTAATTTGAGAATTTATAGTAGTTGGAGGGTAGGAGAGGTCAACTCCAAATCTGCTTCACTAATTGAAACAAGGCAAGATATTAATTACAAGAAAGAAAAAAAAAAGACACGAGGAAAAGAAGGCCAGTAATTAAGATAATTAAGTAGAATACCATAAATAAATTCTTTTTTCTTGACAACAACATAAATGCAATTTACTCCTAGAGATATTGTAGTAATAAAAAAATGGTAATTAAGTAAATTTTAAAAAATAAACAATATAATAAATTTTTTTTTGTGGTAAAAAATGGGACGCTAAAAGGGTGCCCCTGTCTGGTATTTAGATTAAACGGGTTTGGGCTTTCAACAACATGGTAACCTATACTAACAGAGTGGCCCTTATTAGCTAGGAAATCAACCACTTTGTTTCCTTCTCTATAGATATGGGACATTCTGACTTCCCAGTTCCGATGAATCAACCCCTGTAACTGTTGAATCAGATTATGGTACCTGTCCTCAGTCTGCTCATGGGATGTAATAATGTTGATGGCAGTAGTGGAGTCGAGTTGGAGTAGGACTTTCCTGTAACCTTTCTCCCATGCCATCTGCAATCCTCGAATGGCAGCCATAATCTCAGCACGGGTAATCGTGCATACGCCGAGATTCTCCACAAAGGATCCCATACATTTTCCCATCCAGTCCCGGACAAGGCCACCGCCTGCTGCTATCGAATCTGGTTGCCTTACTGACCCGTCAGTGTTGACACACACCCAATCCTGTGGTGGTGGTATCCAAGCAAGCCGCTGTTCACTCTTCTTAGGCGCCTCTTTATGTGAAGTCGTGTCATCATCCTGAGCTTGCCTGATAGTCGCCGTCCAGCATCCGATGCGTTGCGCCAGGACATGATCCTCTTGATTCAAGTTGTGGAAGACCTTCTCGTTCCTTCTTTTCCAAAGATACCAAGCTGCCACACCAAACAGGAGCCCTTCTTGATCTCTCTTGAGGTGCTCATCAAGCCAAGCTGCAAAACCCAAGCCATAAGTTAATGCAGTCTCCTTGATACCTAGTCTATGCCATACCTGAATAGAGCTCGGACAATGGCGCAGTATGTGCTCGGTTGATTCCGGTTCATTTCTGCAAGACGGGCATGCGTCATCCGTCGTCAGTTTTCTTTTCTTGCGTTGCACATTCGTCATCAACCTGTCATGAAAAACCAACCACAGAAAATGTTTATCCTGTTCGGGCACGTCCATTTCCAGAGTCGCTTCCAGTACTGGTGATCATTAGCCTCCTCCGCCCCTCTCTCTCCTCGTCACTCAGCCACTCTACTGCCGCAGAATAGGCTGAGCGCAGCTTGAACTTCCCGTCTGGCTCCATCCCCCAAGCAGTAATGTTTTCACCCGATCCCGGCAATGGAGGGTCCGTACCTGCAATCAAAGCAACCAAGTTCTGAGTCAGATGTGGCGAGAAATCCTGCCACTTCCACTCACCTCCAGCCGTGACCATCTCGGCTACAGTGGCCTGCCAGTCGATTCCCTCGCCGTTGCCAGCTACATGCTCGCTCAAGATTGTTCCCTCAGCAAGCCAGGGATCTGTCCAAAATAGGACATTATGACCTTCCCGATTGTCCCACACGACACGCTGCTTAAGGATTGGCAAGGTATCAACAATGCCTTTGCACAACCGAGAAAAATTGCTTTTTTTCATCACAAGAGCCCCTGTCTCGGTGGTTTTAAAATACTTCCCTTGCAGGATGCGGATCCAGAGCTCATCCGACTTATTCAGAAAGGCCCACCCCAGCTTCATCAGGTAGGATAAATTGAGAGCTCTAGCAGACCGCAAGCCCAGGCCGCCAAGCTCCTTCGGTTTGCAGATTGTCTCCCATTTGACCAGGTGAGGCTTGGAAGCACCATTCTCAGCTCCCCAGATAAAGACTCTGATTGTCCTATCAATGGTGTCACAGATATAGAAGCCCCGAAATTCAGAAAAAGATAATAATAATAATAATAATAATAATAATAATAATAATAATAATAATAATAATAATAATAATAATAATCTAAGCCCAATCCAACAAAACCGTCAACTTCACAATGGTGGACCATGACTCCTTCCTTCTTCGTCTCCACATGCATTTAGCAATCTGCTAATGTTATCCTGAAAGCTTAGCCGTTGCAATTAAGTGATTAACTAAGTGAGCAACTAGTTCTTTTGAGTTTGACTTCTCCCAAATCCCACATCACTCCCTAATTGCATAGATTTAGTTGGCTAGCTCCATATATTTCTTTTTCCAATGTCTCAACCTTTGACATACGTTAAAATAAACTTGTTTTAGATGAGCTAGCGAAGAACAATGGTTTGATTTCTTTCTATATGTTTACTACTAGATAGATTTTGGTTAAGATTAGCTAGTTGATATTATTCATCAACTTTAAGCTAAAAGAGATCTTTCAAAATGATGCATAAAGGAAAGTGTTATAAACGCGCTGCTACGGATCGGGAAATCGCAGGAATCGATAAAGCAAGAATATGAGAGCTAGAATCGAGAAACACAGACACACGATTTACGTGGTTCACTAACACGATGTGTGTTAGCTAGTCCACGGGCGAGAGAGAGCCAGTTTCACTATATCGAGGAGATTACAGATTACAGAGGAGTATGAGAAGTATTTATAGTACTTCTCCATGTGGGTCTTAACCTAATCCAATATGACAAAGGAAACGGTTACAGACCAGGTCCAGAAGCCGAACCCAAATAACATTGAGCCCATACACCGTGGGCCGGGGGCGTTGCCCCCGCGCCCCCACCGCTGACCGGGCAGCGAGACCCCCGATTACCAGTCGTAGCGGCTGATAGTCCGATTCAAGTCACATCAACAAAAAGAATAATGCAGTACTCTCACATTGCACCAATTCAACTCTATCCATTAATATTTGTTTCGATTGATATCACTAAATGTTTGAGTTACAGGTTAAGATCGAGATAAACTTAAAATCTATACATGAGCAGTTCAATGACAATAACTTTGAAGTTCGAACTAAAACTCTAACATTAGAAATAGACATACTCCTTCGTCCATGCTTCAGTGTAACACTCCCACCATGTGCAATCATATATTCCTCTAGGTGCGAGTGTACATCCCTATTAAGTGTGCTTCACTACAAGCGTAGACGTATAGTGCTCCCACTAGCCATATAGACATAGGCATATAGTGCATATTGATAATCAGTTGTGGAGTATTCATTAGGGCAAGCGCTTTCGGAGTACTAAAATATATGCATACAATCACCATAACAAGGGAGCAATCCCGATCTATTATATAAGAGCTCTCAACCCCTTAAAAAAGAAACACATTTCCCCCTTCAAATAACTAATTTTGACCATTTCTTCACACTTTTCGTAAACCATTTAACACATTATAGAGTATAGACTAACTTGAATATCAGAGTACATGCCCTCCTATCTATTCCCAAACTTTCATCCCAACTCAAAAATATCAATAGTATAAAATAGGGTCTAAATCCTTGATTCCACATTATTAATACAAATAGTCAAATACCCTCCACATTTTCACACACCCTCATTATATTTTTGAAAGAAATAAGTCATATTACCCACTAATGGTGACAAGTTGGGGGAAAAAGGAAATCATGAAGAGCTGACTTTTACTCTTATCAACCATTAAAATTTTGGGATAATGACTATGGACCATTATAATTAAAAAACCCACCATCTCCTCCCTTCATATGATCCAAAATAACTCGATAAATCGTAAATCGCAGTATTAGCAATGGCGGAGTTCATTTGGATAAAAAAGGCTCTCTTCCTCACCACATCGTTTCTCGCCTTGCTCTGCGGCTACGGTACCCAAGCCGACGTGAACCAGGTCACCGGCTGGTCATGCTCCGGCCCCAAAAACGCCACCCTAGACGCCGAGTCCCAAGCCAATCTCGACACTCTCCTCAAATCCCTCGCCGACAAGGCTCCCAAGAACAACGGTTTCTCACAAACCCACGCCGGAAAGGCGGACAGGAGGCTGTACGGCCTCGCCCAGTGCCGCGGCGACGTGTCGGCGGCGGACTGCCGGCACTGCCTGCGGAACGCCACGTGGACCTCATCCGCCCAGTGCGGCGCGCGCCGCGAAGGGATCGTGTGGCTCCGGTGGTGCCTGTTGCGTTACTCTGACGCAATCTTCTTCGGCACGTGGGACAGGGCCGGGATCGCGAAGGTGAACCAAACGACGCCGTTGGAGGACCCGAACGTGGTCCCCAGAGGGGTCGATCTGATGAACGGGCTGGCGGGGACCGCACCGCGACACGTGTCGATGTTCGATACGAACGCGGTCGACGTGGGCCCGCTCGAGAGGCGATTCGGGATGGCGCAATGCACGAGGGACGTGGATCCCGCGGGTTGCAGGGAGTGCCTCGTGGCCCAGCTGGAGACGTTCAGGGCGAGGATCGGGAACAGAAGAGGGTGGGAGATTTACGGGTCGAGCTGCAGCTTGTGGTATCACGATTACCGGTTTTATTTCGATTCCGTTACTACTAATCAAGGTCACACTCTTATACCGGTGTTTAATAAGATGGATTATGTATTGCCTTTTTTTTTTTTTGGGTCTAATTACAGGTTCATTATTTGTCCTTTTGGATGTAGGAGGGAGGAGGTACTCAGCGAATTGGTTCAGAACGGTGGTGATTGTAATGGCCTTTTTGTTGCATTGTTATATAAATAATTAATGAAGTTAAAGGTCATCTACTTCCATTGTCGTCCAGCGGTTAGGATATCTGGCTTTCACCCAGGAGACCCGGGTTCGATTCCCGGCAATGGAAGAAATTTCTTTTAAACGCCGTTTATTGGACTTGGGCTTTCAGTTTAGGCCCCCTACGCTTTGAGATCCGAGGAAGTCAGTAATGGGCTTTGTAAAGCCCGTCCGGAAGTGAAAGGTCATGCTTTCATCATTTTTGGGAAACTATTTTCCAAGCATATTTCATGAGCTCTGCATTTTGCATACGTTCGATTTTCTCTTTGTACTTTCAGATTGAGAGGTTTGCATTTGACATTTTCTGGTGAAATGGAACATTTCTCTACATAGGACTTAGGTGAGGGGATTGTAGTTTGGGCCAACAGATAGGTGTGGCCTTGTGGATATTGAATGCTGTATTTTTAGAATTCCACGATTTTGGGTGAATTTTATGAATATAGAAATCGGGTTTCGACAATCTTTGTCATTTATTCTCCGTAACTTAGCCTTAAAAAGTTATTTGTGGATTAATAACGATATTCTCATAAGGAATTCTCGAAGAGAGCAAGTAGTTTAATACTATCAATTGGTGTTGAATTTTGAAAAGAAATCAACAAATGCTTATATATACATATAAAAATGGTAATGTAAGACGTGCAAGGACAATTGTGTTGTCTTAATCGTCAAATTGTCGATGCTTAATTTTCATGTGTGGCACTCATCTAGACGAAATCACACAACCATGCCTTTTTTTTTTATCATTTATAACCAATCAATCATGTTGGACTTTCTCCACATGGCTATCTCTTGAAATCATAATCTTTGTGGCTACATTAATGATGATTTTCGCGACGGAGATATGCAGACTGAGCTGTTTCATTAATAATTTATTATAAAAAAGTTTCATATTTAACCGACATGAATGTTAAATGAACGACCTCTATAGAATAAATTGAGAATGAAATAGGTTAGACAAACAAGTAACTCAGCCGGAGATGTCAAAATTACAATCCTAACTCAACCATTTTTTCTTATACAGACCAAGACCAATTTATGTACCTAAAAAAACGAGACTTGTACCGAGAAACGCCGCTAGCTAGTACCGGTGGATTGATCCGACGTCAGGAACCCGGTGCCGGTACCGGAGGTACTGGAAGATAGATCGGAAACGTGGGTGAACCCGCCGGCGGTGAACGGACGTTTCAACTGCCGTGGAAGCTCGTCATCCGATTTGCTTCCGAGCATTCGGACCACCGCGGACATGGTCGGCCGTTCGGCCGGATCGTCCTGCGTGCACAACAATGCAATATGGATCCATCTCGCCGGGCAGTTCTTAGCTATGTTCGAGTCTATCAACTCTTCTCCTCTGCCTTCACTCCATAGCTCCCATGCCTGAAATGAAGTTGTGGCACCACATGTTCAGGAATCAAAATTTTAGGGCCAATATTTGGGCATTGGTAATTAAGTTTTGATTGGTAATTACCTGCAAAAGAAGGCTAGAGGCCTGACTCGGGTCGAACGATCCTCTGTTCTTCTTTCCACTTATGATTTCCAGCATCAAGATTCCGAAGCTGTAGACATCCGATTTCGTCGAAATCACTCCCTCTAGAGCGTACTCAGGAGCCATGTACCCACTGTTCAAAACAAGTACAATTCATCATTTCAAGTCAATAGTTTGCGGCCATTACAAACTCTATGAATTCGTCAATCAACTTACTATGTTCCAACAACTCGCTCAGTGTTGGCCTCGATCTGATTGCCTCCGAATATCCTGGCAGTCCCGAAATCCGAGATCTTGGGGTTCATCTGGTCGTCCAGAAGCACATTGCTCGCTTTCATATCTCTATGGATGATCTTAAGACGAGAGTCCTCGTGGAGGTACATGAGTCCCCTGGCTGTGCCTTCTACTATGTTTGCTCTCTTCTCCCAGTCGAGCTCCTTGCTTTTCTTCGGATCTGTTACATAAATAACGATGTTAAGACAAGTACTGTAAGCCATTTGAAGCTGATGAGAACGATCAAAGGAAGGGTGCAAACCGAAAAGGAAGGCGTCAAGGCTGGTATTGGCCAAATACTCATAGACAAGCAGCTTCTCCCCTCTCTCCAAGCAATAACCCAACAGCCTCACCAGATTCCTGTGCTGAAGCTTGACAATCACCATCACCTCGTTCCTGAACTCTTCCAGACCTTGCTTGGATGTCAAGGAAAGCCTCTTCACCGCTATTTCTTGCCCGTCTTGCAGCTTCCCCTGCATCACAACTAGCTCAACTCATCGCAATAGTTGAGGAGCTAGTTCTCCCCAATAACTCGAGTAATCGAAAGATTTTTGAAAATGGGTCGTTTGTACCATCATTCTTTATACCAAATTACTAGTGATCGTTGAGAGAGGCTTGATTAAGTACTGACCTTGTAAACAGGGCCAAAGCCTCCCTGTCCAAGCTTATTGCCATTGGAGAAGTTGTTTGTGGCTGCCAGAACAGTAGCCAGACTGTAACAGTGGACTTCCCTGTCGTTCTCATGGCCTGGAACTTCGATTCCAATTGCGGCATTGTGATTGGAGCCATCGTAATCCGGTAGCAGTATTTCTTGGCTGGTTTCTCCTCCAGCAGACCTTCCCTTCTTCCTGCGGAAGCATGAACAGTACCAGATCCCCATCACTGCTACTGTTACAACGACTATGGCGCCAACGATTCCAGCAATTTTGCCTGTGTTGTTTCCTCCACCTCCACCTGCACCTGCAGATAGCCAGAGTTTTAAATAATGAAGAAATTTTTATGATTCATTAGGTTATCTGATCTCGAACTATTATTTCTGTACGAATTCAAACTCGATCATTAAAGATTCACGATGAGAATTTATGAGAACTTGAACTAGGTTAGTTGAAAGGAATGCATTATGTACAACTAATTTAATGTCAAGAATCAACTCATTTCATTAACTCGATTTACAAAAAAACGTTTAATAACCAACCTCACTTCGCTCTCGGATACTTGCATTTATAAACCAAAACTTGTTCATTAGACTTCACTTATCATGAGTACAATCGGTTGGCCGTCAAAACTTTAAAGAATCAATTCATCACAATAATTTCAGTCGTTGGAAGATTATAAAATTGAGAACTAGGGACAATCTAACCAATAACCTCACAATTTGAATTTTCAACAAAATCAAAGTAACCAAGGAATTACCAAGTCAATGTTCAACGAAATTCAAATTGGAAAAGAAAAAAAAAACATTGAGCTTTGAAAGAAACATAGAGATTCAGGGGGAGGCCACCAAATTTGACTCACCATCGTCCTCACCACCAGGCGGCGACTGCGGCGGCGGTGGCGGTATCTCATAGAACAAACTCTGCTCATACCTCAAACTACAACTAGGAGTCAGAATCCGCCACCCGATCCTTCCCCGACAGCACCGATCACTAGCATCATTCAACTCCTCCAGGCACGACAAGCAGGCACCGCTGCTCAAATCCCTCGTACACTGCGCCATCGCGTACCTCGGCTGTCCCCGACTCTCCGATTCATTCGTCCCGTACATCAGCCCGGTGTACGGGACGTAATCGATGAGCCCGTAGATCAGCGACAGCGCCCCGTTGTCCGTCTCCCCTGGCGACGTGTTGTTCTGGGTGTTCCACATCAGCAATCTGTACTGAACTTCAGCCCGGCCGGCGAAGCTGACGTTGGAGTACCGCAACATGCACTGGTCGTACCAGACGATCGCCGCCCTGTGAGCAGGGCAGCGTCGCTGGACCACCTGCGCGGCCTGCGTTACGCAGGCCGCGCAGGTGGTCAGGGAGACGTCTCCGCGGCAGAGGTAGAGGGAGAATACCCCGCCGTCCGCCGCGGAGTCGTTGGAGAAGGTGGCGGTGGAGGCCTTGCGGGGCAGGGTGTTGAGGAGGGCGGCGAGGTTTGATGTGTAGGCGGGTGGTGTGGTGGAATTGGAATTGTCTTGACAGCCGGCGGTGTTGAAAGTCGGCTGCTGTTGAGATGTGGTGGAGGAAACGAGGAGGTGGATTGTTGTGAGGAAGATGATGGCGGAGGAGAGGAAAGGGCTCTGGCTGCTGTGGATTTCTCGAATCATGGCGGCTTAGAGAGGAGAAAGATGCAGGGGGGACTTGGGCAGAGGAGCATCAAAGACAAAAAACCATTTTGTCGTTCTATCGGTTCTTCTTTTAATTAAGTTGGGAGTTTGACAAAAGTTTATTTAAGTGGGTGATTTGGTGGAATGGTTTTGACCGTTGGATCGGCAAGCAGCGTGGAATTAGCCTAGTTAGCTTCCGTGCAGAGATGGATTCGTTTGGCACTAATTTAATCTTATGATGGTTTAATTACATGAATGGTCATGAAATTTCGTAATTCATCTACATTATTCGCTGAAGATTAGAGTAATTAAAGTAACGGTTAGTTTGCTCATTTTTGTTTCATTTTAATGGAATATGTACCAATAAGTACATTCGCATATCCCATAAGAGCTAACGAAGCATCGATAAAGATAGCGATTATTGTGCTAGTTAATCCAAAGTGCACGGTGAAAATTCGATCGATAATCAAAATGCAGTTACCAGTTAATTTTGTGCTTACTTACGCCGCCCACCTGAGTGGGATTTGGCAACGGCCAGCAACTGTCGAGTGCCGTCTCAGTCTGTTTATGTATTTTTTATTTATTTTTTTTTTTTTTGGAGTTTTTGACCGGAGAAACGCGACAGGTGACGGATGGTATAGCTGAAAAAGAAAGGGTAAGAGCATCTCCATCAATGCAATTGCAAATTCAATTGCATATGATGTTTTTATGATTTTTTTAATTTTATGAAATCCAACTCATTTTTATTTCATTGCACCTACATCAATGCAATTCATTTGCAATTGCATATAAAAATATAATCCATTCAAAATATATTTGAATTTATTTAAATGACATAAAAAACCATATCTGACCCACCATTCCTCCACGTTGGCATTGCAAATGGACTTTCATAATATGAAAGCTTGCATCAGTTACACCACTTCCCACATCAATGAAAATAAGTTTGACATTGCAAACCTCCATCCACGTCATAATGAAATTGGGAAAATAGAGCCGATAGAGATGCTCTAACAAAATTCAACGAGGATGCAGAAATTTTTTACTGTTGAGCGGATTCGTTGAGTGATTCCCCACGTTGAATCGTTCCCGCTAAGCAGGCGCGGGAAAGGGACGACGCAGTCGAACGGGCCCAGTGGGATGGGCCTGGGTGAATTCTGGCTGGACTCGCTGGAATCATGAACGGCCCAAGTTGACTTAACGGCGTAGCATTAAAGGTTCATTCCAATTCGTTGGGCCAGAGATCCATGGATATCGACTGGCATATCCTAGCAAGGACAGAGCTCGGCTATGTGAAGTGGGAACTTCAGTCCAAGAACAAAGGAACGGCTTCATGAGCTCCAGACTGAGAAGAAGCCGCTATTGCTTAACATTCAAAATTTTCTTTTCCAAAATCCTTTATGAATAGCCTCTAAAATCCGTGAATAATAGCATTCTAAAAAATTGGTCAAAATCTGTAATGGATAGATTTTAAAATTGATAAATACTAACATTCAAAATAATTGACCAAAATCTGTGATGTGTATCCTTCAAAATCGGCGAAAATAGCATTTTCAAAAATCAGACATAATCAGTGATGGTAGCCTTCAAAATCGGTGAAAAATAGCATTTCCAAAAACTCGGTAAGAATCTGTCAGGGATAGGCTTCACAATTGGTGGCAAAAAGTATTCCCAAAAATCAGCTGGACTCTGTGATGAATAGGGCTGTTAGCGGCTCGGCGTCCGACTCAACAAAATCTCGTTCGAAACTCGATTCGTCTTAATCAAGCCAGCTCGCGAACAAGCTCGTTAACTAAACGAGTCGAACTCGAGCCATACCATGTTCAGCTCGAAAGCTGGCGAACAAGCTCATTTAACATTTTGGCATAAGAAAGGATTAGAATTCATGGATTTTATGTATTGAAATTGGGATAAATATTGTATTTTATTTTGCTAGACATTTCTACAGGTTTGAATGTAATTTTGTGCTCAGTTTTATGTCAATTTTGAGTTATTATGAACATTTTATGAGTTTAACTCGATTTTGGGCTCGTTAACCTTATTTAACAAGCCGAGCTCGAGCTTTCATTTTTATAAATGAGCCGAGCTCGAGCTTGCATATTAAAGCTCGTGGCGAACACGAGAGCTTGGAAATATATTAACGAGGCGAGCACGAACTATTAAGATGAATCGACCACAATTTGTGATAAATAAGCCTTCGAAATAGGTGAAAAAAGCATTCTGAAAATCAGACATAATCTATAATGGATAGGCCTCAAAATTGATGAAAAATAGCATTCCGAAAAACAAAAAGATTCTATGATGGATAGCCTTCAAAATCGGTGAAAACAGCATTCCCAAAAACCGTTTAATCTGTGATAGATAGCTTTAAAAATCAATGAAAAATAGCATTCTAAATAATCGGCCAGAATCTGTGATGGATAAGCTTCAAAAGCAATGAAAAATACTATTCCCTCAAATTAGTCCGAATATGTGATGCACAACCTTCAATATTGGTGAATAGGACCATTCAAAAGAATTGGCCTAAATCTGTGATGGATAGCCTTCAAAATCGGCGAAAAATAACATTCCCAATAATCTGCAAAAATCTGTGATGGATAGCCTTCAAAATCGGTGAAAAATAGCATTCCCAAAAAACGGTGTGAGGGATAGCCTTCAAAATCGGTGAAAATAGCATTCCCAAAAAATGACCAAAATCTATGATGGATAGACTTCAAAATCGATGAAAAATAGTATTCTCAAAAACCGGTCAGAATTTGTGATGCATAGCCTCCAATATTGGTGAATAATACCATTCAAAAGAATCTGTAAAAATCTGTGATGGATAGCCTTAAAAGCGGTGAAAAATAGTATTACCAAATATCAAGTGCTGAATATTCTTGCAACTTTGGTGTGTTTTCATGCAATTACCGGCCTCATAATAAATCTTGAGAAATTAGTAATGATTACAGTTGGGGATGTCGCGATTTCGGAGTACTTTGCAGCCATTTTCGGGTGCAACTGGAGTAGCGAGCCTTCGAAGTACCTCGGTTTCCCTCTTAGAGCTAAAGTGAATGCCATTTCTACTTGGGATCCTATTATCAGAAAGTTTGAACAAAGATTAGATGGTTGGAAGAGTAGATATCTGTCATTTGGGGGCCGAATGGTGTTGAACCACACTACACTTTCTCGACAGCCAGTGTATTTCTTCTCCCTTCTGCGAGCCCCTATCAATGTTCTGAACAGGATCGAGGTAATCCAAAGAATATTTATATGGAGTGGCGCTGGGGACAAGTACAAGACCCCTCTCATTAAGTGGGAAATGTGTAAAGCAAAGAAAGAGAATGGGGGCCTTGGCGTTAGGAATATGAGTTGTTTTAACAAAGCCTTGCTGCCTAAATGGCTATTGAAGTACGCTATGGATAGATGGAGTTGGTGGAGAAAGCTAATCGAGATCAAATATGCGGCAAGTAACTCACAGTGGCAGAGTAAGAAATGCAGAAGGGGGTTTGGGGGCTCAGTATGGGCTAACATCTCCAAAGAATATAGTGCTTTTTGGAAAGCGGCGGTGATTGATCCGGGCGGAGGAGCCGGTGTTTCCTTTTGGAATGACTGTTGGGTACCAAATACGATTCTTGTGCAATATTTTCCAAGAGTAGTCGCTGCTGCAGCTAGCCCGATGCTGGGATATCTGATATCATCAACCGTTGACTTGTCTTTAAATTTGAGGGGAGGGGCTGAGAGGGAAAGAGAGAGTTTTTTCAATTTTTTGGATTCTATTGACAACTTCAGGGTAGTGTGTGGACCAAGCAGATTGGATTGTTCCCCCGAACCCGATTCGAGCTTTTTAGTTCGTGCCATGTACAGGTTCTTGATGGAAGGACGTTTCCCAGGGGTGGCCAATTTTCCTAGAGATTCTGTCTGGAGGAAGTGCATCCCCTCGAAGATCAATGCCTTTATGTGGATGGTTGCTCACAAGCGAATCTTGACGTAGGATATTATCCAGAAACGAGGCTGGTCCATTGCTAATAGATGCTGTCTCTATTGTAGGGAAGAAGAGACGGTTGACCACCTGTTCACAAGCTACGAGTTCGGGAATGAGGTTTGGAACGAAGTGAGGAGAGCCTGTGGCGGTTCGTTTACTCTTCAGGAAAACATCCTAGGTACTATTCGAAGCTGGAAGACCGTTATTCCAGACAACTTAATTGATTGGATCGGTTTCTGCATTCTTCATGCTATTTGTTGGCAATTTTGGCTCGAAAGAAACAAGCGACTATTCCAAGACGTAAGCAAGGTGCCAAAGAGGTTTCTTGGAAGGCGATTAGATCTATGGTGGAGTGCCTGGTTGCACAGGGAAAAATCAGTAGGGATCAGGGAATGGGTTGGTTGCGTCCGCATTCGGCCGGGCACTCCTAACTATGCCTCGAGGATCAGGCTTGGCTAGATAGAAACCAATAGTTATTCAGAGATAAGTGCCTCAGAGTCATAGCTGTGTTTCAGAAGGCGGTCAGCTAAATGTTAGATTGGTTGGTTTCCTATGGAAAGTTTGCAGAATGCAAGGGTCGGCCAAGTCCATGGACGAGCATTTCTTTTCTTTTAACTTCTTGTTCCTTTAATTTTCTGTTTTTTTTTTTTATCTCTGGTTTTTGTTTTTGTTTTGTTGGTTTGGCTGTCGGAGTTGCATACTGCACCTCTGGTGCCGCTCTCCTCCCTCTGTAACTTGGAACCTTCTGTTTCTTTCTTTCTTTATTAATGCATTTCTCACCCTTATAAAAAATAGCCTTCAAAATCAATGAAAACTAACATTCCCAAAAATCGGTCAAAATCTGTGATGAATAACATTCAAAGTCGATGAAAAATAGCATTCCCAAAAATCAACCAAAATTTGTGATGGATAAACTTCAAAATCACTGATAATAGCATTCCCAAAAATCTGTCAGAACCTGTGATGGATAGCCTTCAAAATCGATGAAAAATAGTATTCCCAAAAATCAGTCACAATCTATGATTGATAGTCTTTAATATTGTTGAATAATACTATTCCAAAGAATCGGTCAAAATCTGTGATGGGGCTTTCAAGATCTCTGAATAATAGCATTTCAAAAAATGGTCAAAATTCAACGAAACAAATCGCCCAAAATATGTGATTAGTCCCTTCAAATCCGTGAATAATTGCATTCCAAAGTTGTCAAAATCTGTGATGGATACCCTTTAAAATCGGTAAATAGTAACTGTTTGACCCATCTAGCTCCGGATCGAACAATGATATTTGTTGGTGTGGGTTGACTCGTCGTCCGTTCGTCCGATCTCGTCGGGAGGGAGAGAACCTGTGAAAGAGCCGGGGTTGCCCCCCGGATTAAGCTCCGACGAGCAAGTCAGTGTATGTTTGTGGAGAGAGTTGAGAGAATAAGGTAGAGAGATAAGGTGTAGAGAGATAGCAAAAAGCAGAAAGTGAGGAGAGAGGGGAAGTCCCTTTCTTTGGAGGGCTTCAAGCCCTTATATACCTGTAGCGGGTATCGAGCGTTGGGCATCGCCGACTATGCGCCCTACTACTTAGTCTGTGCGCTCTGTCCCTTAGTAACACCCCCAACAGTAACATTCAGAAGAATCAGTCAAAATATGTGATAAATAGCATTCAAATTCGGTGAAAAATAGTATTCCCAAAAACTATATAGAATCTGTGATTTATCGCCTTCAAAATCGGTAAAAAATAGTATTCCAAAGCTAAACAAAAGAGCATTATACAACAAGGATCCAGCCCTTGTAATCCTTTTATATATACATTGACTACTTCGGTGCACTCACAAAAATGTGTGCGTTCAATGCACTCAACTCAAAAACTAGTCTTATGTTGTCGGATTTTGAATTTTAATTTGTAGAATTAGTGTAATATGATCATATAACATATGATAACAACTAATTAGCGGATTACCTTAAGCCCTAGACCTCCAATTTTGAGTTTTATTCCTAAACCCCAAAATTTAAACTCTAACCCTAAATCTCTAAACTCTAAACTCTTCAAATTAAAGTAAATCCTTAATGGTTTTTGAGCAAACTCATGTGTGTTATTGTTCATCACTTCATAAGTTGTTGATGTGACTTGATGTTATTTGGGTTCGGGTTCTGGGCCTAGTTGTAACCGCTTTTCCTTTACCAAATTGGATTAGGGTTAGACCTAGGAGAAGTACTATAAATACTTCTCATGCTCCTCTGTAATCTCCTCGATATAGTGAACTTGGCTCTCTCTCGCCCATGGACTAGCTAACACACATCGTGTTAGTGAACCACGTAAATCGTGTGTCGTGTTTTCGATTCTCGCTTTCGTATTCTTGCTTTCTCGATTCCGGCAATTTCCCGATCCGTAGCAGCGTGTTTATAACATAAGTGATGATTGACATTATTTTGACATAAATCACATGTTTAAAATGACGGTTACAAAGTGAGTGCACTGAATGCACTAAAACAAGTACCGTATATACTCAATTTCATTTCTGATTTTTTCAAAATAATATAAATGAATTTTCCTTTTTCTCATTTCCTTCACCGCCAATCCCAATACTCACTTCGGCCGCACGTTCCAAAGGAACAGCATACGCAAGTGGCATAAGATCCATCGACTGTCATTTTAGCGAGGACAAAGCTCGGTGAGGGAGACTTCATTCCAAGACAAAGGGACGGCGGCCTCATGAATTCCAGATCGAGAATTAGATGCCGCTGCTCCTTCCTCCGATTCTCCTCCGGCGCCGGCGGTTTGCATGAAAAACCCCGGCTTGGAAGGCTGCGGCGGAGTCAACGAGTAGTTAGTCAGCATCTGAGCAACCGTGGCCATGGTGGGCCGGTCGTCTGCATTCTTTTGGACGCATAACAATCCAATGTGGATGCATCTCGTCATCTCCACACCTGAAACGTCGCCGTTCTCCAGAGATGGGTCTATTAGGTTCGAATACATCGCGTTCCTCCAACTCTTCCATGCCTACATACATGCAACAAATTAATATAGCTATATATATATGTGGGTTTATTGTATTAATCGATTCTCCAATTTGACGCTAGAAATACTTACATAAGTTAAAAGATCCTCCTCAGAGGATCCACCACGAACAAGTCTGTTCCTTTTGCCGCTCACAATCTCCAGAACAAGCACACCAAAACTAAATACGTCCGACTTTATCGAGAAATTGCCATGCATGAGATACTCTGGAGCCATATAGCCGCTGCAAAACCCACCCAATTTAATGCAAGCCAAGTTTGACCTTATTATCCAAGCTTAAAATGTGAATAATTGAATATACACGCGTTATACTTACTAAGTTCCAACAACTCTTCTCGTAGTGCCTTCCGTTTCGTTGAAGTCAAAAAGTCTAGCCAACCCGAAATCGGCAATCTTGGGGTTCATCTCCGCATCTAACAAAATGTTGCCAGCTTTGAGATCCCGATGAATGATCCGGAGCCGGGAGTCCTCGTGTAGGTAAATGAGCCCTCGAGCTATGCCACCAATGATCTTATAGCGTCTTTCCCAATCCAAATGTACTCTCTTGTTTGGGTCTACACAGTTATATGTCAATGGTGAAATTTAGAGGTATTTGAAGTTAAAGTGAGTTGAATGATTTTGAATCCTTGTGCTTACCAAAAAGGAAATGGTCAAGGCTAGCGTTAGGCACAAACTCGTAGATGAGAAGCCTTTCGTTCCCTTTCAAGCAGAAACCAAGAAATCTAACCAAGTTTCTGTGTTGAAGCTTGGCCACCAGTTCTCCTTCGTTCTTGAATTCCAAGTCTCCCTGCTCTGAATGCCTACATAGTCTCTTGACTGCTATGTGTTGTCCATATGATAGAGTGCCCTGAAATAGTGAAATCATTTGTCCAATATTTGACCAAACAAAAGTTGTTCATGATATTGGTATGAACTAGAATTTTTATTTGTCCTAGAACTACTAAATTTTTCATAAACAATTTATATATGATATGGTATCAACTGTTCCGATAACATGTCATTAAATCATTCATGCCACCAGCTATGGGAAAAGTTAATATGCTAACTTGAAGATTCGTTAGCAGATACTAACTGATATCCAAAATACATGAACTAATATCTAAGTACTAAAGTATCTAGAGAGCATAGACTATTATTCAAAATTTGCTAATTGATATCCACCATGAATCAATTATTATCCCAAATTCACAAACTGATATCTAAACAACACAGAATAGTATCCAAATAACACATAATTAGTATCCAGATAACACATAAGAGTATCAAGATAACCCATAAGAGTATCCATATTGAATACTAGTTGGTTGATTGTGGATATTAGTTGGCATCTGCTATCTGGATACTAGTTTGTGATGTTTTGAATACTAGTCCGTGCTATCTAGATACTTAGCAGACTTCGATATTAGTGTATACATTTTGGATATTAATTAGTATAAACTAACAAATTTTCAAGTTAGCAGAATAACTAGGCTGACCAGCTATCAGTTATTGCTCGGCCACTCATTATCACCCGACTCAAATAAGACCCTCCCCTCCCCATCATGACTCGACCACCCGACCCAACCGATTTACCACCTTAACCAACACCCAATGTGAAAGTAAATTTTGAGGAAGCCCTCAAATTAAAAGCCCAAAACCAAACCTTGTACACAGCTCCAAATCCACCTTGTCCGAGCTTCCTTCCATCCGCGAAACCGTTCGTTGCAGCTCTGATCCCGTCGAAATCAAATTGCAGTAGTTTGCCAGGTCCATCGCTGCTCATTACTTCCGCCACTTTTATTGATTGATTCACAGAGAGGGGATAATTAATTACAGCGAAGGATGATTTCACCAACATTAATGATTGCTATTATTGCTTACTCTGCTGATGAAGTAGTGGAATTATCGATCTCTTCTTCCGTCTCCTCGCGCGGCTGCATAGTACGAAGAAGAAAACCCCGAGTATGGTGGCTCCGCCGAAGACGGGAAGGAGAATGGCGATAAACTTACGAGTTGTCTTACTCTTTGCGTATCCTCCTGTAAGAGTGTAAAAAATACTAATTAGTGTCAGTAACTCGAGTTATTAGAAGAAGTTTAATGATAAATCTTATATAACTTAGAGACAACTCCCGAGCCAAATTACATGCACTGATGGAAGTAGTTACCCCTAAATAAATAAGTAAATTCCAACGACATCTACTCTCTAACTAGCATTACATGGTTTAACTAAATTTAGATGGAATAACTACAGGTGGTGTGGATATATGTGTTTATATTAAAACCTTGTATCACTCAGTGGAATACAAGAGATTAAACATTTTTATATGGCCAATTTAAGTGTAATAAAAAGCTAAGGATTGTAAAATCATATCGAAAAAATAAGTGGTATGATATTTTATGTTGGAGCCGTAATTTTATAGTGGTTCAACCATTTCATACGACTAAATACAAACTATTTTTTTAACATCCGTTGTCAAACCACCGAGTACGATACCGTTTTTCCATCCATAATTAAAACATATTAAAGTGGATCGTGTGGATTGTAAATTTTTTCAATACGACTTACATCATCTTATTGAAAACAAAACAAGACAGCCAAAACAAAGGCTGAAAGAAAGAATGTAGGCAACAACAAATTAAACAAACAGGAAAGAAAATTGTAACTATAATATTTTTTCTTTATCTTCTTAACTATTTTGTTATTATCAAGGTTGTCAATCCGGTTTATATCATTGGCCCGGTTGAGCAAGCGGGTCGAGGATTATTGGTTTGACCGGTCTAGCCTGGATAATGAAGAAAATCATTATATTGTTTATTCATTTATAAATTATATCAAATCTCATCTAACATATGAGTAATAATATATAATATCACACCAAAATAACATATCGTACTTGTATCTAACATATAGAGAAATTTCACACACTTTTATATTACATAAATATTCAAATGTTCAACTAAGAATTCCAAAGATAGTGTTAGGCGAAAACGAAAACCGAAACGATCCGCATTTCGCAACACAAAAGAAAAAACGACGGCATGTAACCTCCAACCCAGTAAACTTGCAGCGGGTAACCCTGCGAGTGTATTTGGCCCATTATCCTCATCGAATCAGGAAACAGATCAACCGACGAATCGACCCACAGGTTAACAACCTTGGTTACTATTAATGGATACTATTTTTCCTTTATCTTCTCAACTATTTTGTTGCTAATTACAAATATATTAACATTATCAAGGTGAAAAAGAATAAATAAAAACCACCAATGCTAAGACATGATAATAAAAAATGAATACTTTTATGAGATGTTGATCGGGTTTAACTCTACCCATTTGGATAGGATTCAGGTGGATATACGAAATTATGGCTATTTTTGTCATTCGTGCCAAGGATTAAAAAACTTACAGTATCGACGGTTCGATCAGATGAAACTTCTTATCGAAAGCGGAACCTATAGATGGTATTTTGCGGTATGAAACGATTGAACCATAATTAAACAACGATTTCTACATAAACACCAGCTCGCTCACTTTTTAAGTGAAACCTCCAATACGGTTTTTCAATCATTTATGTTTACATTCTACCTCATATATTTTTTTGCATTGCTTGGAGGCCGAAGCCAAGAAAGAGAATACAAGGCTAGAGGAGAGAGAAAGAGAACGAACTATCTATCGTGATGCACTACAATCTGTCGCTCGAAAGAGACCCCCTGCATATCCTCCTGAAGAACTCGACTCAGCTCACTGGGTGGTTCAACAAGTTCTTGCATACCGTAGGGATAGACGAGACTGTGCTTCGAGAGCCAGTCCGCGGCTCTATTCCCTTCCCTGTATGTATGAACCACATTGACCAACCAATCCTGAGATAAGCGACGACGAATCGATGTCAGCAAAGAAGCATAAGGATGGATAGGGTCCTGTCGATCCTTAATCAGCTGTATAGCCACCTGGGAGTCTGTCTCCACAATCAAACTAGCACATCTGTGCCGCCAAGCAATACCCAGCCCATGGAAGATGGCCCATAGCTCTGCCGAGATCGCCGGAGCTTCCCCAATCTTGGCCACAAAACCAGTGACCCATCCTCCCTGATCATCACGTATCAGTCCACCGGCACCTGCAATACCCGAATTCCCTGCCGAGGACCCATCCACATTGAGTTTAAAGCAACCGCTAGTAGGGGCTCTCCATTGAATGCTTTCTACCCTTCTATCAAGGACGTGCTTAGGCCTGCCTAGGGAGAGGGAGGGAGCGTTCCACGCCTTGTTCCACAAGCCAACTTTGTGATCAATAGCGTGGCTCAGGGATGGAGCCGAGAAAGTGGCAGAAATACCTTTAAAACAGCCCATGCATCGATTTTTCCACAAAAGCCAGATAGCCGTGCTGAAAAAGGCATTCCAGTTAACCCCTGAAGCAGTGGCCTCTTCTTTGAGAAGATTCCTATGTAACCATGTCCCTGTAGGCAATGAAAAGAACACCTGCTGCTCAGCATATGGGACGTGCCTGCTCCAGAAATAAGCTGCCGGTGGGCAATCTCGAAGAACATGCCCAATAGACTCGATCACACCATCACATCGATAGCAATTAGGAGAGGCAGCACACTTTCTTGAGCACCGCAGTTGATTAGTCGCAATCTTGCCCAAGGAGACCAGCCAAGCGAAGCACCGAATCCGCTCTGAAACTGGGAGTCTCCAAATCTGCTTCCAAAGTCTTTGTCGCGGATCATCTCGAGGAGGATTCGCCAGAAGGTAGGCTGACTTCGTGGAAAAACGACCATTGGATGTACCGCTCCAGAACAACCTGTCCTTCTCGGTGGAAAGGGGATCGACCGCCACCGCTGTCATCTTCTGCAGGATCTCCGTCGGGAGCCAGGGGGTCAGGCGCTCCACCTCCCAGCTTCCATCTTCCGCGATGTAGTCAGCTACAGACTCCAACAACATTCCTTCTGGCACCGGTTGCAGAGCCACCTCCACCAGCGGGACCTGCATCAACCAAACATCATTCCAAAATTTAGTGTCCTTCCCGTTGTGGATATTCCAAGCACAGCCTTGTTGCAGAATGCTAGAAGCTTTAGTGAAGCTTCTCCAGGCAAAGGAACTTCCCTGACTTGGGCGTAGAAGGTCAAGCCCTTCTCGCTGTCTACCGTACTTAGCCCGAATAAGCTGCGTCCAGAGAGAGTCCTTTTCCTGCAGTAATCTCCAACCCCCTTTGGCCAAAAGGGCCAAGTTAGCTTGCCTCAGGGGTCGCAGCCCGGCTCCGCCTTGGCTCCTTGGCTCAGTAAGTTTCTCCCAAGCCACCAAATGCACCTTCCTTGCTGCTGCTCACCCTCCCCCCAGATGAAATCCCTGTTAATCTTATCAATTGACTTACAAACATTCTACCTCATATATGCATATGCATGAATACTACCCCACCTAACCCATACTTAATACAAAATGACTAAGTCTATTAATTATTAAAGTATCCACCCGCCACGGCGCATTACCTTTCCAGCCATACAATGAGTGTTGTTGTTTTTTCTACAAAAAAAAAAAAAAGAGTATTTTTTCCGTCTTAGTGGGAAAAATCAACTCAAATA